>CM064326.1:40799359-43491859 GCA_032595735.1 Pelochelys cantorii | reverse complement strand
AGGCTCACCTTGGCCTGAACACAGGCCCTGTATGCTACTGACAAGGTATCACAACCTCACCTCTGCCTTGTGCCAGTTTTCCATCCCTTCCTCAATTTCCACCTACTTCCAGTATTAACAGATCAGACTTTTATGGCGATATACCTATCTCATAGAACTGGAAGGGACCTTGAGAGGTCATCAAGTCCAGTCTCCTGCCTTCACAGCAGGACCAAGTACCATCCCCTGACAGATTTGCCCCAGATCCCTAAATGGCCCCCTCAAGGATTGAACTCTCAACCCTGGATTTAGCAGGCCAATGCTCAAACCACTGAGCAATCCCCCTTGACTTCACCTATGTGTTACTCTTCCTCCTGTCCCCCACCCACAAATATTGCCCAATCTGCACAAGTTCTTTGGAGCTAAATACACATAGGTTTAAGGAAGGTGGTACTTATAAACTTAGGTTATTAAATCCTCTTTAATTATAAAATGTCACTTCTCAAGATATTTCTATTTCCAATCCACTATAACATATACTACACTATTTGCTACAAAAACTAGCATTTGCTAGTATTTAAATATGTAAACCTAAATATGTGTGTAAACCTACAGAAAAAGTCAAGTAGACAGTTATTTGATGGTGATACTCAGTTGGTTAGGGATCACGTTGGCCTGTGTTTGTGCAGCACCTAGCCAGCAGAGCCTGTTCCTGATTAGGGATGTGAAGGACTAGTTGCTTCCTCCCCCTTGCTGCCTCTATCAGAAAGAGGCAGTGGGGAGGGGAAGAAGGGGTACTTGAAATCGGCGGTGCCTCTTGAAGCCAGGGACCAGACCCCAGGCTCCATGCAGTGTTGCCACTTTGAAACGCCGCGAGAATCCTGATGCCAGGCTCCCCATGGTGTTTCAAAGTGGCAGCGCTGCATGGAGCCCAGGTTCAGCAGGGATGTCCCCAGCTGATCCCAGGCTCCATGTGGCGCTGCTGCTTTGAAATGCCATGGGGAGCCTGGCAGCAGGCTTCTTGCAGCGTTTCATAGCAGCAGTGCCGCATGGATCCCGGGATCAGCTGGGGAGTCCTAAGGCTGTTGCTATACTTCAAAGGTGGAGACGTCCTATCGACTAATCAAATAGTCGATGAAAAATGAATCGACTATTCGGTTGGTCATTTAGTCGATATTTAGGATCCTTATTACTGATGGTCCCTCAAGGAGCTACTGTATTATAAAATTTAATAAGACTGAAGGATTGTATGGCAGTGATGAACTGGCTGGAACTATTAACTGTCCATTTATAGATGTAACTTTTGGGAAGTCATGCTCCAACAAAACTTCTGAGACCCATTAAATTGGGCTTCTTTTGGGTGAAGAGGAAGAGTTATACCTGGGTGAGATGATAAGGTATGGGGAAGAGACAGACAGTCTCTGCCTCATAATCCCTTTTACCTCATTTCTCACCTTTCATACCTCCCCAGGCTCTTGTATATATTCTTACCCAAAGCCTCCTATGTTCTGAGACTGGGGAGCACAGCTCTGTTATCTTTTGATGGTCCCTAACTCTCTCCTATACCTAGTCTCTGTGACCCTCCCAGACACCTGTTCCACAATATTTCTGAACCCACTCTTCAGTCTCCTTCTACATCCTGGCTCAGTTCAGCAACTGCAGCAGCAGAGTTAGGGGTCAGCAACAGGTCAGTTTATATTTTAAGTGTTTAAACATTGATCTATATACATCTGAAAACAGCTTTGTACAAGTGTAGGCTGGGGCTATATCTCTTGGGTAACAGGAATGGAATAGGAAAAATAAAAGTAAATCAAATATTGCCACTATAAAAGTACAGGCATTTCTGTGCATATCATTCCTCAATCTGATCCTGGAACATAAATAAATAAAAGATTTCTCCAGCTGTGGAACAGTATTTAACTTTATAAAATCACTTGTAAGCAGTATGGTCCTTCTATTGAAGCAAACTGGTATTTTCTAAATCCCCGCTTTCTTCCTTTCTTGTAGCTACCTGACTCCTTCTCTTCTTGCCCCAACCCTCACCCCCGATGCTTCACAACAGGCCTCTCCTCAGTATTCAGTGGCCACTTTTTATATAAGTACACTTTAAAATCAGTGGAACTATTTGTGTGACTGTTATTCTTGAGCTTGTTTGCAGAATCAGACCTGCAGCCAGCATGATTATTAAAGCTGAACATTAAAAATATGAGGTTGACCATGAAGAGTGCATGAGGTCTGTACTTTTCTCAAAGGTTCCATATATTTAACTTTTTTATATATTAATTAAAATTAGGGCTACCAAGCAATTACAAATTAATCAGGATTAATCACATGATCAGAAAAATTAAGCATGATTAATTGTGCTGTTAAACAATAATAGAATATCATTTATTCAAATATTTGTCTACATTATCAAATGCTTTGGATTATTACCAAGCAGTATTTACATGAGATGTGCTAATGATTAATATGTCCCTTCATACTTCAGTCACCTTTTCAGAGGACATGCATTCATGCTAATGATGGGTTCTGCTTGGTAATAATCCAAAGCAGTAATACATTATCAAATGTATTGATTTCAGTTACAACACTTAATACAAAGTGTACTATGCTTACTTTATATTTTTAATTATAAATCATTGCAATGAAAGAGACTTTCATTTTGTGAAATGTAAGTACTGTATTGCAATCAGTTATGAAAATTGAACTTACAAATGTAGAATTCTGTACAAAAAATAACTGCATTCAAAAAATAAAACTTTAGAGCCTACAGGTCTGCTCAGTCCTACTTCTTGTTCAGACAGTTACTCAGACTCTTGCTACATTTAAAATGCAAAGCCGCAGTGGTCCTGGACCCAGTGGAAGCCGGGGTTACTCAGTCCCGGCTCATGCCAGGTTCAGGACCTACCCTTACTGCACTTCTGGCCACGAACATAGGCTATTCCAGCAGCAGCCCCTGATCCCAGTGGCTGGGGCTGGCCGTGAACAGAGGCTGCTTTGGCAGCAGCCTTTGTTCGCAGGGAGCCCACAGGTAGCACTGTGGAGACGATGCTGTGGGGGAACTCCTGCAGAGGTAGTGGTGTGGGGGCAGGCGGGATGCAAACACAGCCCCTGTCCATATTAAGCTTGGGCCCCCTGCAGATGGGGAGTGCTGCTGTGGAGCAGCTTCTATCCATGGTGGGCCCGGACTCACCAGAGGTAGAGACTGCTCTGTGGGATGGCAGAGCAGCCTCTGTCAGCTGGTGGCTTGGGCTCCCCCATGGACCAAGTACATCCCTAATTTCCCACCTTGGGGGAAAGCCTATTTAAGTGTTGGGAAGCGATCAGCCTTTCGTCTTTGACTGGCTTTTGAAACTTCCTGGCACACCCTAAGAGGATACAAAGACCTCTGAAGGGCTGGAGACCCAAGTCAGAGTAAAAAACCAGCTCTGACTTGAAGTTTATACCTGAAATAAGAACAGCACTTTAGGATAAGAATTTCCATGTAACAAGTGTCTTGATGAATTAGAACTAGCTATGTGTTTTAGTAACTTACTTTGATCTGTCTGTTTTCACTTGCAACCACTTAAATCCTACTTTTTTGTACTTAGTAAGCAAAAGTGTTTTCATTATCAGGCCCAGTGTAAATAATTATCTGGGGGAGCAACTACTGTGCCCCTCTCTCTCTGATAAAGAGGGCAAATATCCTCAAGCTTTCCCTGTGTAAACCTTGTACACAGAAAAATATGATTTTTTGGTCCTTTGATTCCTTTGGGAGGTTGGTTTCCTGGGTCCTGAGCCCTAGAACTGTGTCCTTCCAGAGCTGAAGTGGTTCAGTGTTTGAACTCTGTGTGGGGGCTGTAATCCCAACTCTGTGTCTTGTCTGGGGGAGATCACAGGATCTGGCCTAGCAGGACAGAGTGGTGGAGAATCCCAGAGAGCAAGAAGGCAGGAGTCAGTGGCATGGTCAGCACACTGGGGAACAATTTCAAGGGGACTTCTGTGACTGCATCCCATCACAAATGTATTTTGCCTTTAATTCATTTAGTTTTAGCAGACTTATAATGAAACCATCTGAGGAGGATCTATGGAAGGTCAGTAGATAAACAATCAGTTCATTTTCTTTCACATCCACAGAGCGATATGACTCCCTGTTCAGCAGACAGTGTGACAATGCAATAATGAAACACTCTCTGAATGTTGACTAATAATAGTGACTGAAGAGCTGCTTGGCTCTGGTTATTCAGAGTTTGCAGTTAAATATTAGATGCTTAGATAACTACAGTGATTGGTCTGGTATTAAAAACTAAGACTCATGGATTTGTAATTTGGGCACTCCTCTGGCTCTTGTTAGCATTGCTTGCCACCTTCTCCAATGGAGAGTCAGTGTAGCCTGTGGGGCCATGGGGAGGGACAGAGGATGGGGCTGGCTGCGGAGGCCAGCACAGAGCTAGCGATGGGAGGTGGTGGCTGGGGAATACCCAGAAGTTCCCTTCAGAATTCCCACCTACTTCCTCATCCTCCTCTAATTAAATGTGCCTTTCCTCAAGACTAGCATTCAAGATTAAATAAAAAGTATTTCTACTATTTTTTCATTGCAAATGTACTCTATTTCAGCTACATTATGGGATTTTGTGGGCTAGTCTGGGAACCTAACAACCATTTATAACATTGTTTCTATGGGAAAATGCATTCTGAGTTCCAAACAACCAACTTACAAATGAACTTATAGAACACAACCCATTTGTCAGTTGGGGACCTCCTGTATTAGAATGGATGTTGGCTGCAGCATGAATTTGGGATAGGATAAGTCCTCTGGGAAGATGAAGCAGGTTTGAGAAGTTAACAAATTAATCACATGCCATGAGTGTGACCTGCCAGATTAGAATGTGAGTGTATACAACAGTTGGCTTCAAATGAATATTTGATATGAGTGATAAGCTGTGTGATTTGGTTTTGTTATTTTGTTCCCTGATATAACTGAAGGGATTCCATTTGTTTGCATAACTAGTAGAACATCAGAAGGTCCAGCTGTAAAAAGAGTGCTTTGGACAAAACTGTTGAAGAAAGTCAATTCTGTTATGTTTCAATGATCTGAAATGATGTCTGTAAATGTAGTAGTATGTCTGAGGAATGCTGGGCAGGGAGCAGGAACGTGGTCTCATCTCATCTCATTGTAGAACTATCTTGCAAGAGAAGTCTCACTTCTGAAAGACTTGGTCTAGAAAATCCTTATTACTCATATCCATGAAGGTTCATTAGCCAAGAATGAGACAACTGTTTCTGTCCCAGTGTCCCTTTTCTACTCTATCAATTATGTTAACATTCCGGAAGCATTGCTTTTAGCATATAGTTCCTTTGGCCCTGAAACATTGGCTACATTCATAGAATCATAGAACACTAGAACTAGAAGGGACTTTGAGAGGTCATTGAGTCCAGTTCCCTGCCCTCATGGCAGGACCAAGCACCATCTCTAGATCATCCCTGATAGATGTCTGTCTAACCTGCTCTTAAATATCTCCAGAGATGGAGATTCCACAACCTCCCTAGGCAATTTATTCCAGTGTTGAACCATGCTGACAGTTAAGTTTTTCCTCATGTCCAACCTAAACCTCCTTTGCTGCAATTTAAGCCCATTGTTTCTTGTCTTATCAGAGGACTAGGAGAACAATTTTTCTTCTTTGAATGGTGTCCCCGTGGGTGCTCCACTATAGGTGTTGGGCTTGTCCCAGCACCGCAGATCGGAGATTCGTCAGCAGTGGTCTGCCGGACCTCACATGTGCGTTAGGTGCCTCATGCCATTTGCGCCATTTCTTGGAGCGCGCAGTCCGGCTCCCGCCAGTTCCTCCTAACTGTCCTTGGTCACAGATGGAGAGAGCTCCCTCTCGTCAGATCATGTCAGAAGTTAAATAGTTGTTAGTTAATTGTTAGGTAGTTTGTTATTGCATTAGTAGTTCTTAGTTAGTCTTAGCAGTAGGTTCATAGTTATGTAGTGGTTTAAAAAAAGGGACAGACAGACATCACAGTACTGCACGTACAAATAGGAAAAAACCCCCAAAACAATCAACAAATGAATAAGAAAAGAAGAGAATCATCTGAGAGAAACCATGCTGGGATTGCCCGGTTTTAAAAAATGTGACGCTTGCTGGGGGCCCATGCCCGCTTTGGATAGGCACTCCTGTTGTATCAGGTGCCTCGGTGAGGGGCATGTTCCCCCAAAATACCCTCACTGCTCCAAACTAACAACACGAGCACGAAGGGACAAGGAGATGAGGCTCAGAATGCTTTTATTTGATAAAGCACTGTAGCCTTCACAAATGGAGCCCTCCCTGCCCAGGTCGGACTCAGTTAGAGCCGAGAAGCGGCGGGCCGTTACGACAGGGTCTTGCACTTTTGTAAAAAAGAGGCCCTCTCCAACTTGATCACTGCCATCGACCCATATTAGTGTTGGGGACAAGCCGGGCACTTCAGGGACGGCTCCCACTCACCGCCCAGTTAAAACAAAGCCAAGCCGCAGTATGTTGGCCTAGTGCAAAAATCACCACTAATGGCACCCGCGTCATTTGTGGCACCGCCACCAGCCTCAGGGCCGAAGTCGGCACCAATACTTAGGGCGGCACCGATAGTGCAGCCGGCATGTTCGGCACCTTCGGCACCAGCATCGTCCTCCGCACTGCAGTCAGTACCGGCACCGCAGTTGGCACTGAGCAGACCTCGTACTTCTCAGCCTACAGATAAGACTGCATCAGCGCAATAGTCAGCACCGGCTAAGGCCCACCATAAAACACACAGGGTCACTACTCCTTTCCCCGGCCCAGAGCGTATCACGTTCTCCCTCACTGGTACCATCGCTCCATGCGCTGACCCTTCGTGGCACCATCCTACCACTGAATACCGCAGTACATCAGCACACAGTTCTCTCTTACCCCATTGCTACTATCAGCACCAATGCACATCTCTATCGCCTATGTCGGAAGGCACAAATCCAGGTCACCTAGATTGCCCACGCTTTCAGCCTATATTCACTACCATGACAATCGTAGGAATGCATTCTCCTCCAGACATTCCTCACCTGTCAGACATTACTACAGCCGCCACCATGGTCACACCTACTATGAACACCATCGTCTGGCACATCATTCCATTTTGTCCCGCTATTTCCAGTGTTGGTCACCTTGTTGCCTCCGATCAGAGTCCAGACAAATCCACGTCAATTCGCCTATTCCAGCCAACACGCAACCTCCCACCCCCCCACAAAGCGCATCCCAGCCACCTCAACACTCTGAACCCGAATAAGTTCAACTCTCTGACCACAAACGACCGCAGGGAGTTTCTCCAGCGGACCCATCCTCGTCTTCTCATGACGAGGCAGTATTTCCGGGAGACTCTTCACCAACTGATGACCTTCGACAGTTTCAAGACCTTTTTAAGCAGGGTGTGGATAGTCAAGAAGTCCAACTTACTGAAGTGCAGGAGAAGCAGTGCTGTCTTTTAAAAAAAATTTACAGCCCTCTCAAAAATCAAAGGTCGCTTTGCCCATTGACGATGCTATTTTAGAAGTGGCAGACAATATATGGCAAACACCGGCTTCAGTCCCTGCGACCAGCAAGAGGCCGGATAAGAAATACTTTGTTTCCACTAAAGGGATGGATTTTCTCTTCACGCACCCGCCACCCAAGTCCCTTATGGTTGATGCAGCACAGCAGAGGGCCAAGGCCCCACAATATAAGAACAGTACCAATGGCAAAGACAGTAAAAGGTTGGATCTTTTCCATAGAAAGGTTTATTCGTCGGCTACTTTAACATTGAGAATGGCCAACTATGCGGCTCTCTTGGCGAATCATAATTTTGATAATTATACAAAACTAACCATGCTTATAGAGCACCTCCCAGATAGCAAATGCCAGATTCTAAAATCTGTGGTACAGGAGGGGTATACTGCTTACCGTACGGCTCTTCAAATTGTGCTTGACATCGCCGACACAGCCGCACAATCTACTGCAACCTCGGTGGTAATGCACAGAGTTTCATGGCTTCAGTCTGTAGGAGTACCCAAAGAATTGCAATCGAAGGTGGAGGACCTCCCCTTCGATAGACACAAACTATTCACTGAGAAAACTGATGAAGTCCTCCATACCAGCAAGGACTCGCGAACTACATTAAGAATGTTGGGCATGTACATGCCACCGTACAGACGCAAACGTTATGCCCCATATCAGAGGGCACAGGTCCTTCGCTTACTCTGCGCCTCAACATAGAGCATTCAATCAGCACCATCCCAGACAGCGTCCACAAAAGCGATGTTCCCAGAGCAACAGGACATCCAACCAGCAGAATAACTGACAGCAAGTTTGACGTGCTGGTCAAGGGTCTGCAAACCGTCCCACTTTATTGGTCATCAATGTGAAGAGGCCCAGTTATTTCATCACCGCCTATGACCATTGCAATGATGGTGGGCTGCCATCACCACCGATCGATGGGTTCTCGAGCTAGTAACATTTGGCTACTCGATTCCCTTCACTTTCATCCCCCCTCCTTCCCCATCCTCCCGGTCCCTCTTCAGGGACCCTTCTCACAAGACTCTTCTGAGACAAGAGGTCCTGCATCTCCTCACCATCAGAGTGGTAGAGAGAGTACCTGAAGAGTTCAGGGGCAAGGACTTTTATTCCCATTATTTTCTCACCCAGAAAGTCAGGTGGATGGAAGTCAATCCTAGACCTCTGCTGACTCAACCGATATTTTCGCAAACAGAGATTCAGGATGGTGACCTTAGCATCTATTATCCCAGCTCTCGACTGTAGGAATTGGTTTGCGTTCCTCGACCTGCAGGGCGCCTACTTTCATGTCACAATTCATCCGGTGCAAAGGTGTTTCCTAAGGTTTGTCGTCCGAGCCGAACACTTCCAATATTGAGTCTTACCCTTTAGTGTGTCGTCAGCACCCAGTGTTTTCGAAGACATTTGCATTCATTGCGACCCACCTCTGCCAGGCCAGGATCATTATCTTCCCCTATCTCAACGACTGTTTGATCAAGAGCCCATCCTTTGACGACATGCTACAATCCACCATTAGGACGAGGTCAGTCTTCAAAGCTCTTGGTCTTATAATCAACTTCCAAAAATTGTTGATGACACCACAACAATCTTTGGAATTCATCAGCGCACACCTAGACTTGTCCACTACCTGAGTGTACCTGCCATTACACAGTTTTCAAGCTATTCAGGATCTCATACAGATTCTCTCCACAAGCCCCACGATTTCCGTACTTACCTGCCTTCAACTCATGGGGCACATGGCAGCTACCACATATGTCATAGTGCATGCAAGGCTTCATCTGCAGTGCCTCCAGCACTGGATAGCCATGGTCCACGTTCCTGGCAAACACGATGTACACAGAAGAGTTACAGTGCCACCAAAAGTTGTGAAGTCCTTGGCTTGGTGGACTGTCCCCACCAATATGTTAGCTGGTGTGCCCTTCCACCGGCCTCAACCCATGATGCAAATTACGACCGACGCATCTTAGGTAGGCTAGGGAGCACATCTTGACAGCCATCGCGTTCAGAACCACTTGTCCATAAAAGAAACCTCCCGTCATATTAGCCTCCTAGAATTGAAAGCAGTTTTCAGTGCATGCAAACACTTTGCCACTCTTATCTGGGACCGCACCATCAGGGTGCTTACTTATAACATGACCACCATTTGATACAGTAACGGTCAGGGAGGAGTTCGATTGCGTTCCCTCTGTGCAGAGGCAATACGCCTATGGAACTGGTGCATCCAGCACGACGTAATGATTCTGGCGTCATAGGGTATGTCTAGACTACATGGCTCCGTCGACGGAGCCATGTAAAGTAGTTTACCCGACATAGTCAGTGAAGTGGGGATTTAAATAATCCCCGCTTCATTAAAATAAAAATGGCCGCCGCGCTGTGCTGACAATCAGCTGATCCGGCACAGTGCAGCAGTTTAGACGCGGATCGGTCGACAAGGGAAGCCTTTGTCTACCGCTCCTGTAAACCTCGTTTCACGAGGCATAAGGGAGCGGTCGACAAAGGCTTCCCTTGTCTAGATGCCGATCGGTCGACAAGGGAAGCCTTTGTCGACCGCTCCCTTATGCCTCGTGAAACAAGGTTTACAGGAGCGGTCGACAAAGGCTTCCCTTGTCGACCAATCGGCATCTAGACTGCCGCGCTGTGCCGGATCGGTTGATTGTCGGCACAGCGCGGCGGCCATTTTTATTTTAGTGAAGCGGGGATTATTTAAATCCCCACTTCACTGACTATGTCGGGTAAACTACTTTACATGGCTCCGTCGACGGAGCCATGTAGTCTAGACACACCCATACTTACTGGGCAAAGACAACTTCACTGCCAATGCACCCAGCAGGTACTTTGTCACAGATCACGAGTGGGAACTACACTGTTGAGTAATACAAGATGTTTTTCACCTCTGGGGCTTCCTGATCATAGACCTATTCGCCACACATCAAAATGCTGATGCTACTGCTCCAGAGCAGGAATTGGACCGGGATCCCTGGGAGATGCCTTTCTTCTCGACTGGAGCAGTCAGTTGCCTTTACACCTTTCCTCTGATACTGAGAGTCGAAGAAAAGATCACCAGGGACAACACAACAGTAATCCTCATAGCCTCATTTTGGCCCTGTCAGACATGGCTTCCCTATCTTCTTCGCATATCTCCTCAGCCACCCTATCCAGATGTCATGATCTGTTGACCCAGGACCAGGGAACCCTAGTGCACCCTCAGCCCAATCACCTTCGCCTCACAATGTGGTTCCTAGTTGGTTCCAGAGTGCAGAAATGAGTTGTTCCCAAAATGTCAAACTGATCCTACTACAAAGTAGAAAACCACCCGGACTACTTACCTGCATAAGTGGCGCAGGTTTTGTTCTTGGTGCATAGATGACTGTCTAGATCCGACCTCTGCTCCGATCCATCTCATTCTCAAATATATCGTACATTTAAAGCACTTTGGCCTCGCATTGTCATCTCTTAAGGTTCACCTTGCTGCAATCATTGCCTTCCGACAGCCAGTGGAGGGCTATTCAGTGTTTGCTCACCCGATCACTGGAAGATTCATGTAAGGGTTGACTAATCTTTACCTACCTCAGAGAACTGCCCCAACCACTGGACTTAGAATTGGTCTTGGATGCCCTGACACGATCACCTTTTGAACCCCCTGGCGACCTGCTCACTACCCCACTTAACCACCAAGGTGGCCTTATTAGCAATAACTTCTGCGTGCAGTGTAGGGGAGCTTGCAGCTCTTTCTGCTACACCTCCCTATACAGTGTTTACAAGTCATGGGGTTATACTCTGCCCCCAACTGATCTTCCTACCAAAAATAAACTCGGATTCTCACATCGAGCCAATCATTCTTCCAGCCTTTCACCCCAAACCACATTCCTCCCAATGGGACGCTAGGCTTCACAGATT
Organism: Pelochelys cantorii; assembly: GCA_032595735.1. Taxonomy (NCBI): domain Eukaryota; kingdom Metazoa; phylum Chordata; order Testudines; family Trionychidae; genus Pelochelys; species Pelochelys cantorii. Next base: position 43,480,448 of record CM064326.1, on the reverse strand, counting down.
AGATGTGTGCAGGGCGTTGGCCTTCTATATTGATAGAACGTGACTTTTCTGAAAGTCTCAACAGCTGTTGATTTCTGTGGCAGACTGATCTAAAGGCAATCCTCTTTCTGCACAACGCATCTCCCAGCTCATAATTTCATGTATAACTTGCTGCTATTCATTACAAAACAAACCTCTACCAGAAGCACCAAAAAAGAGCCCATTCTACCAGGGCAGTAGCAGTTTCCACAGCCTTCCTTAAGGGAGTTCCCCTCTGGGACATTTGCCAAGCTGCTACATGGTCCTCTAACTACACCTTTGTGAAACATTATGCTATCCCCAACATTTTCATGAGTCACTCAGTGGTTGCCTCTATAGTGTTATCCGCAGCAGTGAACCCTTAACTCTTATTCCTGCCTTCCTTATCAAGGAGTCACTGCTATTAAGTCACCTACAGTGGAGCACCCACCAGGACACCACTCGAAGAAGAGGAAGTTACTCACCTGGGTGTAGTAATGACAGTTCTTCGAGATGTGTGTCCCTGTGGGTGCTCCACTACCTGCCTCCTCCCTGCTTCAGAGTTCTCCTTTATGTCTTTCAGATACTCAGTGATTAGGAGGAACTGGTGGGAGCTGGACCACGCTCCAAGAAACCGCGCAAATGGCATGAGGTGCCTAATGCACATGCGTGGTCTGGCAGACCACTGCTGACGAATCTCCAATCTGTGGTGCACCCACAGGGGGACACATCTCAAAGAACTGTCGTTACTGCACCAAGGTGAGTAACTGCCTCTTTCCCCCCTTCCTTGTGACACCCTACATTGACAATAGAGATTCTTTTGTGGGAAGGGAAAGAAGACTGCAGGTCTATAAATCATTAATAGGAGTCATTGAAAATTATTTAATAGGATTAATTTCATGTTCTGTGAAGGGAATAAGCTGTTATATACTGTTAAATTAATTGAAATTCAGTTATCTAATATACAAAAGAAAATAGAAGATGTTGACTTCCTCCAAATTTGGATTTCTTCTTTAGTTTGATCATTTAGAATTTGCAGCGAGGTGAATGACTAGCTTGAACCAAGCATCTCTAGACATGAATGTATCCACGCACTGAAGTTCAAAACTGGGATATAACAGTTTTGCTGTGCAATTAATTCTGCTTTGTCTGGGTCAGCTTTTATGATTTAAGATAGTTGTGTGCAGACTCCTGTTTCCCTAACCCATAATTGAAGTGTTCTTCCTTTTATACATTTTGTAACCTAATTATCCTCAAATAAATCGGTTCACATACTCAGTGGGGTGCCTAGACATTTGTGTGAAATCCCACAAATGTTCGTTATGGATTTAACATTTGGTGTAAGTGACATTCCTTTGGAAGGAATGAGTCACATTTTATAGGGCATGCGTTCATGGAGTGGTCTTCATGATATATGCTGTTTTGCCAAATAAGGTTCAAAATTATGTATATATTTCATATAGCAGCTCTTTTCATGTTGTGTACAAATTTTAAAAAATATCTGATTTTCTAAAGCCATGCTGCTCCTGGGTATCTGATTGCTAAGTTAATCTCTTATCACAAGTCTCATTGATCTTCTGTTGGAGCAGCTGAGAGTGTTTTATGTATTTCAACCTTTCAAAAATTTATTACTGGTAATAAAGCTAACTGGGCTAAGTGCCAGGCTATTCTAAGAAACAATACATGCTCTGAAGTATTTTATTTTGTCAGATGTGGTTATTGTTTGGGTATGTTCTTGTGACAGAACTAATGAAATTGCTGGTGAGTGAGACAAGCTAGGTTCATAAGGTATACTCTTACTGGTATGAAGTTAATGACTTTACTGGGAAGTTAGAACACAGAGATTTTACTTTTAATATGACCAGAATTATTCACAGTTGCTAGCCATTAGTATGTGGCATTTTAAAATCTGATTATCTCTCTTTTGTGGCATGTTACTAAATGTGAAAAGCCAAAAAACCTAAAACGTGGTTCCTTTAAAAGCATCTTGTAGCTCTGATGTGCATTTTTTTAGCAAGCAGTTTGTGATGTACTGGTTGATCTTAAATAACTTTGTTTTTCAAGTTTTTATGAGGTTTTTCTTAGACTTAAAGTAATGCAGCTAGCGTGTATGACTGAGGTATGCTTTGTAGATCCCTTTGTACAAAAGACACTTGTAAATTTAGAATACTGGACTTTCAAAAGATTGTGTGATAAAGTTGCTATGTATCAAGCCACGCATCAGGGAGTTCACTTAATACAAAGGTCTTAAAAATGCAGTTTTTCTTCTGATGAGCTAAAGAGGTGGTTATACATAGCTCCTTTTCAGATAGTTGGACTGTTTTTTTCACATTTGTGTGAAAATGGTAATGTATCATGCGTGAATATATTTAGTCTTATAGTATTTACTTTTGGAAAATTATTTTATGGTATGTCTACACTGGAGGGAAAACAGTGTGTTCTTAACTCAGGTTAGCTAAGCCAAGTTTCTTCTTGGCTTAAGAACACATCTTTTAAAAAAATAGCATTGTAGCTGCGGTAACAAGAGCTGTGGCTTGGGCTTATCTACCTGAGTATGAACTCGGGGGTGTAGGAACATAGTTGCAGATGCTAACCTGAGCTGCTGTGCTCCCTGGGCTGCACTGCTGTTTGTAGTGCAGTGGCACAGGTATGTCTATGCAAACTATGAATCATCTGCCCCGTTCCAAGCATAGTCGTTGCCTAACGGTACATCTGCTGTGATGCAACTGTACCTCTGCAGCACTTCAGTGCAGACACCACACCAACCGAAGGGATTCTTCAGCAAACACACTGTTTCTTTTTATATTTCTAAGGGCTTATCTGCACTGCACGTGGAGTTACTTGAGAATGGCTATGTCCAGATAACTCTGTACACTTTTATTTTGGAATAAGGCTATCTTGTTCCTGTTTAGTGTGGGTTAAGCTAAACAGGACCAAGTACGCCTCACTGTGGAAAACCGCACATGAAGTTATTCAAGTATAGTTTTCCCTGAATAACTCCATGTGTAGGGAAGCCCTAATCTCTCAATGGCAGTCCACAGGGATATGAGCTGTTCAAGTTATATCTTTTAAAAACTAGTTTGGTGAAAGGGACAAACTTGAATATCCTAAAACTAACTTAAAATGTTTTTCTGAAAAGCCTCCTTAATTAGTAAATCCTGGCATTACTTTACTTTATTTTTTTAAAATTCAAGTATGTTTTGAAATAATTTTCTTTTGTTGTTGTTGCTTTTAGAAAGAGACTTTTGAGGTGGATCTGAGTGTAATCCCAAAAGTGCTTAAAACAACCAATCAGCTGTTGCTCTCTCTTTACCCGCCCTCTCATGTTTGCTGGCTGCCATATCAGCTTCAGCCTTACAGTTGCTGTTACACAGTTCATGCAAGGGCTTGTGTACCAGTATCCCAGAGCAGTACAGGAGAGAAACTGCATTAGCATCACTAATCTCAAATTTTAGAAAACTGATTTCCCTCCTTTAGGAAAAGGAAACCAATCTCTCAGCACCTGGTAGGGTGACCGTATTTCTCTCTGATGAATTCAGGACACCTGGTACTTGTACTCATGTGAGTTCAATGGCAATCAATCAGATCTGTGCCAAACAGATTTTAAATGATCAAGTTGACTGAGCTCCTGTTAAAAAGAAATACTGCATAGTAGGTAAGTAGTGATGTGGCTAGCAGCAGGAGAAGAGTAGAAACAGGATATACAGGACAACTTGCCTGTTTTTTTTTTTTTTTTTTTTTAAGTTGGAACACTTGCAGGAGAGTTTAAAACAGGATATCTGGTCACTCTACCACTAGGAAACACCCTGTGTTTTGGGGAGACAGAATGCTACTATATGAGACCAGGCATGCAACTGACAAAGAAGACAATGAAACTGACTGTGCACATGCACAAAGTAAACAAAGTGGAAAAAAAGTCATACTACTCGGCTTTCCCTTTGATATTTATATACCCACTACCTCTCCCCCCCCTCCCATTTTTTCCCTCCCCTCCCCCCCTTATTTTTGGTTCTGGACATCCAACACTCTGGTTATCTGAAGAAGTGGACTGTGCTCATGAAAGGTCATGATACCATCTACATGTTTTGTTAGTCTTTAAAGTGCTACCAGACTAATTTGTTGTTTTTTAAGTTTTCACTTCTTAAGTTAGAGTGACCTTGGAAGTTTCTTGTTATCACAGTAGGCACTAAATCGCGCTCTCTCTCCACCCTTCCATCCCCTGACTTTCCTATTTCTTAGCTCCCACTATACACTCTTGGACTTTAGCGTTATGAATGGTTGCCAACTTATGTCATTGCTCTAGTTGTCCTAGGTTGTTTTCTGTAATAAATCTGTTGGGAGGGGGTTATCAGATTCTTTATATGATAAAGCAGAGATGACTTACTTTGTTTGCTGTTGTATCCCAAAAACAATACAGTGTACCTATCACATATGGAATTAAAGTAATTGCCATTAAATCTGTCTTTGCATCAGTGCTTCCTAGAGCCTACAAATATTGATGGCTGGGTAATTCAAGTAATAAATGAAAATGTGTTATACGTATTTATAGAAGTCTGGAATAGACATCATTTTATAGAATGCAAAAATGTATAGCATCCTCTAGCAACTCTGAATTATTCTTTAAAAATATATTTTGCAAAGGTATCAAAAATCCTTGACTATAAAACGGTAGCTCAAATTTTAAAATGTATTTTTAACTTTTTTAGAGCACCTGTTTTTATAGGGTGTTTTCATGTTTTTGTTGTTTGATTTAAAATTTAAGTGCTTGTTTTAATTCAAATTTTGATTCAATTCTGAATTTGAAAAAAACAAACAAACCAACAGTCCCAGCAGTAACTAGCCTGAGCCTTGAGATTGTTAAAACTGCTGAATCATTTAAGAGACAGCTGAATTATTGAATAAGATTCAAAAGTAAAGAGACTACACTGCTGCTGTAGTAATTTAAGGTTTTGATTTTTTGTTTTACACTGGAAAAGATACAACTTTCATCATTTAACAAACATACAAAAAAAGTCAAGTAGAATTGAAATTAAAAGAACTACCTTGAACTGAAATAGAAATTCTTGAATTTAGCAATCAGTTACAGTAAACTGACAACATTTATTTTGAATGTACTGTAAGCAATTGTCCACAAAGATGCATGAAACAACCATGCTTGCTTGATCTGTCTAGGATTTATTTAGCAAGTAAGAATTTTAATTTAATGTGTACTGGCTAAGATAACTAGTTGTCTGTAGGGTCAAGGTACTGACATCAGAGGCATTTCTGAACAAAGATGTTGCAGTTGGTGGGTGGATGGCACTGCTTTCAGCTGTTGTATGAGCTTGCATAAATAGTATCTCAACTTTAATCTTTCGGGTGTTCAGAGGTAGTGTGCATATTTCCATTTAACCCCTGGACACTTGCCGGCATGTATGACCCTTTAACAATTCCTGCCCCTCTCTCCATCCTTGGCACCTTGGCTCCAAACAGTCTAGGAGTAAAGCCAGTAACTTTGAAGTTATAACTGTTGGGTACATCTAAGCAAAAATATTTTCATTTAATCAACAAAAGGTGTCTGTTATATTTCCTGTGTAAACATTTTGTGAAATGTAGTTCACCTGTCCATTATAAGATGTTTACTTTATTTTTGTCTGTGTTGATAAACCATGGTAAAATATAGGGGAAAATGAGAACTGAAAAATATGATTAATGGATTTTGGCATCAGGAGTGAAGCTTGTGTTTTGTAAAATCAATGTTTTTGCAGCATATTTGAGCAAAAGAAGAGTGTAGTGTTGACTTGTATTTTAGGATAACAAATTTCTTTTAAGTAGATCAGCTATCAAAACTGTTGAAGTATTGACCCTTATCTTAAATTTTGTGAATGAGGGGACAACCAAAGCCCCAATCTTAGTTGGTAGGGTACTTCATTGTGGTTTGTATAACTACCTCTGTCAGTAGGGAATTATCAGTCAGTCTTCAAGCAGTTATATTTTCTGCTAATTCTGTCCCAGTTCTGAACTTTCTTTGGAGGTGAGTGAGAGAGCCTGGGCTTTGGAGGTGTTTTTCGACCAGCTATATCTCATTCTTTGTCACTTGGTACAAATTTAATCACAATCAGACACTAACATGGAAAAGTAACAAACACAAAGGAGGGCCAAAGCAAGCTGCAGAGTGACCTGGACAATTAGACAAATAGAGACAACAGGAAGTTGAACCTTCACTAGTAACAGGCTTTGTACACTCTTAAAAACAATGTTGGCATAGTTTGGAAATAAAAAGTGAAACACTCCTGATCAACATAGCTATGCCAACAAAAATCTCGGTGTAGATACACCTATGTTGTTGAACAAGGCTTTTTTACATAACTAACATAATTCAAGGAGGTGGTGTTCCTAAACCAACAAATGCCTGTATGTGTAGGCTGAGTCTACACTAGGGTTATGTTCTCGTAGCTAAAGTAGCATAAGCTTAATCGTGTAGACATGTCCCTAATGACTGTAAAGCCTTATGCATTTTCTATACATGCTGTTTAGAGAACTAAACAGCATGTATAGGAAATGGGTTGAGATAACTAAGTAGAAACATGAGTGTCTTAAAGCAGATTTGTTTTCATTCTGTTTTTTAATACTATAATATTACTTTTTCATGTTACCCATGTACTAAAGTCCCCTCAGAGAAGATGTGGAATCTGTACAGGAAGAGGTGTCCATCCAGGGAGCTTTATGTTGGGTGCTTCAGAATCTGAGGAGAGATGGAGCTACTTAGTGCTCTAGTTAGTCACAAGATGGTTGAAATAACTAGGATAACTTATAGAAGTATTCTAATAACTTATATTACATCTTAAGCAGTATTACTTTTTTGAATAACTTTTAATGTATATTCTTCCTTATATAGCAAACTTTGGCCTGTTCCATTTTAACGGCTTTGTTGATCGAGTTCTCAAGTTCAAGTAAAACCAGCAACATTGGACTAAGCATGGAGTTCCATGGTAACTGCAAACGAATATTTCAGGTAAAAACCAAAAGTAATATGCACTATCTATATTTCTGATAAATAGAAATGTTAATACTGTAAAAGAAAAGTTTCATGCTCCAACAAATGCATTAAAAATTACAGTATGTGCAAAAGACTCCTATATAATAAATCATTAAATGCATTCAAATATGTATTATTTCCTTTAGTAAACATTTTTAATACTAGAAGTGTTTGTTTAAAAAAGTGTGATGCATTTTTGTTCATTTCATGAATGTAGAGCTATGAATTTTACAGATTCATACAAATACAGTAGGAATCTTAATTCCCTGTCTATAGCAAATAAACTAATACTCTTTGGAAAAATGATAGTTTTAAATATAGCTTTGGTTAAGAGCCAAGGAAAGCTATGCATTTAAAAATATTATTGCAGATGGTGTGGTCTGGTTGTCTCAGATGTATTGTTTGGCTATGATAAACGTTTTTGTGATGGCATAGTTTTAAGTTCTGTAACTGTTGTGGAACAGCTTATCAACTTCTTCATACCGAAGACCAAATCTCTCCTTCTGCCAGTTGTTAGAGAAATATATTTTCAGATTTTTCTCATGATGACTGATGTTTATAATTAATAACATTTTAAGCTATTTTTTTAAAAAGTTAAATTGCATAGGCAGATGGTAAAGGCTTTGTTTCTGTTAAAATAGAAGACATGTTCTAAGATAATGAAAGAATCACACATTTTTCTAAAGAGAATTTAATTTAATTTTTCCTCACTGTTTGCCTGTTCAAGAACTTCTTACTTCATGAATGTGAGGCTCCATTAATAGTACCTGAATTCTTCCTAACTGTAGGAGGATGACCTTCGGCAGATCTTCATGCTAACTGTAGAGGTACTACAGGAATTCAGCAGACGTGAAAACCTCAGTGCTCAGATGTCTTCAGTGTTTCAGCGTTATCTTGCACTAGCCAATCAGGTCTTAAGCTGGAACTTTCTTCCTCCAAATTATATCCTTTTAATGTTTGAACCTTTGCTTCAGCTAATTAACGTCACCTGTGCTTGATGATTGGAGCCTTAGAAAATGTAACATTTAGAGAATTCTTTCCAGGTTTGGGGGTAATTTATACCTTCTTGCTATGCATTCCACTAGTCTCTCCTGTACTTGCTAATATTTACTATCTATTCAAGTTATTATTGTTTTCTCTGTAACGTTGTAAGTATTTGTCATGAGTAAAATTAGCTCATAGAGGTAGCAGCTCGGTATGGGCTGCTGGACTGTCTGGCAGATGTCTGGATGAATCCGAGTGGGAACTTTAGTCTACTGCTTTAATGTGAGGCCAGGCAGAACCAGCAGGAAGTAGATCAGAGCTCTTGTTTTGCTTTTAATTCGTGTGTATTTGACACCTCTTTTCTTCTGAGAGGGATTGATGTAGAACTAAGACCATCCAAGGAGTACCCCTCTCTGGCTTCTTTGGGAGCTAGGAGAGAAATCCGTACTACTTTTTCCATGAGGAGGAGAAAAGCATCTTAGAATCCTACTAAGAAAAACACATCTTCCCTTTCCTCCTGACAAGTTACAGGTTGCCTTAAGACAGTCCCTTTGCCCCTCATTCCTCTGTGCGATAGGTAGCTGACCTTGGGAACTCAAAGAAGTGGATGGAGTTTGAAAGAATGAAGGAGGTCAGGAATATAATGCTGGGACTGAAAGGGGAAGAGTCATGGAGGAAGGGGAAGAAATAACAAAAGAGGAATAGAGACACCAGGGTGTGTGTGTGTGTACATGCATGTGTAAATGGACTAGAAGAAAATCAGTGTATGCAGTAAACTTCATTTTGCATTTATCCAACAAAAAATTAAATGGAAGTGCTACAATTAAATATTTTAATAAGTTGAAGCAAGGAATGGAAGTGATTCACTCACTCTTCTGTGTGTAGATAGTGCAGAGCATTCACTGCCAGGGGTGACTTTCATCCCAGACTTATAAATCTTTTAAAATCTATTTGCAGTGGATGACACACACTACAAAAAGTCCTTGGATGTTATACCTGAATTCTCTGTAAAGAATTTATTTCGCTTGCAGAAATATTGTGGTTGTGGGTGATCAAAACATGTTGTTGAGTTTGTTTTGGCCCTGATTTCTGAAGGGTGTGTGTATCAAACAACAGATGGTAAAAGTGAGAGTTCCATGCTTGAAAATGGACATTCGTAGGGTTTTGTCCATTTATTTGCAGTTCCGAAATTCAGTGGTTTTGCAGTTCTGAATCCAGTGGACTGGATTAATAGCCCTGATTTAACTCCGCTAATGTCAGTGAAGTTAATCCAGAAATGTCCTTTGAAGACTGATTCTGGAAGCCAACTGCTGAATGGGCTGATATTGTGTAAGGAAAATTTGGGATTTGCAGAATATTTGATGTCTTTTGTGAGGACCTGTTGCATTTTGACAGCATCCAAAGAAGATGGACATGTCTAAGCTATCATATGATGAAGGGTTTTCCCATTGGTGTTACTTTACCCTACTCCAGGGGCAAGGAACCTTTTTTGGGTCACTGATACACAGAAAAATCAGTGGGGGCCACATACTAGTGAAAAACAACCCCTTACTTGGCCCCCAAGTGAGGAGGAGGGAAAAAAGACACTCCCCTTAAGATTCTTCCCCCACAAGAGGGGAAAGGGAAGTTGCTGAGGCCCAGGGTTTACCCCCCCTTCCCCCCCCAGGATGGGATTAACTCTTCTGGGGCCCTGGCCCTAGTGGATTTTGTGGGGCCTCTGAGAGCTCTGGGGTGGAACCAGAAATGAGGGGGTTCAGTCTACAGGAGGGAACTTCTGGAGAGTGTACTGCAGGTAGGCATAGGGAGTCTGGGTAGGAGGTAGGGTGCAGGAGTGGGGTGGAGGTTTGGGTGGGAGGTACGGTGCAGGAATGGGGATGTGGGGTCCGGAAAGGAGGTAGTGTAGAAGTGGGCTGGAAAGAAGCAGGTAAGGGATGGGGCGTCTGCCTGGCTCAGCTCCCAGGGGGCATAGGTTGTACTGTGCAGCTGTGCATGTTGCAGGGAAGTGCTCCTGCAAGCACTGCCCATCACCATGATTCCTGGCCAATGGGAGTTGCAGGGGGTGGTGCCTACGTGGAGTGCTTCCCTGCACTGTACAGAGCCGCTTCGTTCCTCTTGCCAGGCAGAGCCTGTGGATTGCATCTGGCCTGTGGCTTGCCTTAATCAGGCCCATGAGCCTTGGGGCTCCCTGCTGCAGTGGGGATCTGGTTCTCTAGCCATAACATTCCCCCACGTGGTTGGAGCACAAGTGCTGGCTCATCCTGCTGTGGTGGGGAAGCCATTAGCCTTGCAGGCCCGATCCAGGCAAATCACAGGCTTGATCCAGTCTGTGCTTCTTAGGTTCCCCACCTTGAATGTAAGACCCTAGCGGAGAAGAATACCGCAGTTGGAAACTGGGATAAGATTTGCACTGGGACACAGTGTTCCCTCTAAAATTTCCCGTCCATGAGCGGAGTGAGTTTTTTGTCTTGTGCACCAATATTGATGTCATGTGCGCTTGTTTGGATATGTGCCACTGTGTACCCAAGTTATTAATAAATAACTTAGTATTTTTTCTTCCATAATGGTTTAAAAAAATATTTGTAACAGGATAACTAACAAGGTGCGTGACTTTAATATGAAGTCAAATAAAAGAAAATCAATACTGCAAAATTTTCAGTAGCCAACTTCCTCTATTTATAGCCCTCTCCCAGATCCTACCCCAGCTGGACTTTCTCCTCAATTAAATCTGGCTCTCCTTTCAAAGAATTATGTTAATTGGCCTTTCAGACTAACATTTCTGAGCTTAAGCTTCTGGGGGTAGCCGATTTAGTCTGAACAGGATAAACTTAAACAACAACAAATGGTCTGGTGGCACTTTATAGACTAACAAAACCTATAGATGGTATCATGAGCTTTCGTGGGCAGAGCCCACTTCTGAAGAAGTGGGCTGTGCCCTCAAAAGCTCATGATACCATCTATAGGTTTTGTTAGTCTATAAAGTGCCACCAGACCATTTGTTGTTTAAGTTTTTCTGAGCTTGTATAGGATACACTCTCCATTGCACAGTTAGACAACAGCTTATTGAATATTTTCCCCCATTCATATTGTGCCTCAGGACCAGTGTTCCCTCTAAGATTTTCCATCTGTGAGTGGAATGAGTTGTCTTGAGCACCAATATTGATGCCGGGTGCACACTCTCGCTGCGGCCCAGCTCCAGCTGCAGCACATGGGGCAGCCCCCTCCTTCCCTGGCCGCTGGAGCATTGCCTCTGCCACACTGACTGCTCACTGCCACCAGGGACTCTCCCCTGCAGACCTGCTCTCGGATGAATCAAGTGCGGATTTCCCTTAATTGTCTGATTTGGTCAACTCGTAAGCATTCTTCAAAGCTTGAATGTCTGTTAATACAAATAATATATAAAAAAGGTGACAAATAATATTATTTTCTTTATGCCAGAGTGCACAGGCACTTGACTGTATTATTTTAAGTGATCAACTCAACTACAAGAGTTCTTATTTTTCCTCAAAGTAAAGATTTGTGTGTTTGCATAGAAAGATTATCAAAGGAATTTGTATAAAGCTAAGCACCTGCTGGATGGGAATTTTAATGAATTTCTTGCAGTTTTAAATAAAAAAAATCAAGCCGAAAAGAAAACAAAGGACATTTAAGGCTTGTTTTGAAATTCCTTGAAGTTAATGAGAATCTTTCCATTAACTTCATTGGATTTTGGATCTAGTTCTTAAAGCTGTTATTTTAAATCAATTATTTTGAAGTAAATTATTTAACTAAAAAAAGTGATGTATTATAGCTTTTACTTCATTTTGTCCTCTAACAAAGACATTCAAAGTACTCAAAGAAAAATATTTTCTCTATGTTTTTGTATATATAAAAACAAGAACTGATGAAGCTCCTTGTAGGGAAAGAAGTTTCACGGTCTTCTTTTATTTTAAAATAGATATTGAGTAACATTTCTATACATTATGCAGCCATTTACCTTGTTGGTTCCAAGCTACAGATAACTGCTGTCTGATCACTAACTCCATGTTCTTAGTTGCAAAGCCTCCGGTTGAAGAAGTCTGTATTTTGTGTTGTGAATGCAATAAGCACAATTGTTTCAAATAAATGCTAGCTAGACTTAATTAAATCAGATAAAAAACCCTAAATTTATTTTTGTTCCATAGTTATTACTGTGCTATTAAATCTCCGTTCTTCACACCGGAAGGTCTATTTGGATCAGAAAAACAGCTAAAGCTGCCAGACAGAAATGGGGGTGGTGGTGTTTGAATTATGTATAAAGTGGAGCATGGCTCTTCTCACTTCAGAGACACTAGGAAATCAGCAAGACAAACGATACATAGTTTAGTCCCTTGTCTTTAAGAAACAGTACAATATTGTACAGCAGTGGTATGTGCACAAGGGAGAGTATCCAGAATGTGGTGGGGGATACCAGTGGTGCCAGCTGGGGGATGGGCGATCACAGGCTGGACCTGGCCTTTACTATAAAGGCTAGAACCCACAGAAACTTAGTCCTCTTAAGACATCCATGCTGCCATCTCCCAACACCGCCCCGTATGAGCCCCGACTCCCTTCATGAACCTTGCTCCCCTGCCCAGTAATTCATCAATACACTTTGCTTCCCACTTCAGGCTTGTGCACGGGACACACTTGCCTTTCCAGGCATAGCTTTCCCAGCAGCGTGGGTCCATGCGGCCCACCCTGGGAATAGCTGGGCAGCCACCATGCAGTCCTAACCTCAGCACCAGTCCTGAGGAAGGGCTGAAGCAGGGACCAGAGCCACATGGTGGCTGCCCAGCTGTTCCTGGAGTGGGGCTGTGTGGCGGGAGGCTGCTCCACATGCTGGGGCTGGAGCTGGGGCTGCAGTGCAATTTTTAGTACCCTAGCCCCGGAGCAGCTGCACTGCAGCCCTGGTTCTAGTCCTAGCACATGGGGCAGCTGCCCGCCACGCAGCCCAGCCCTGAGAGCAGCTAGGGCTGGGGCTGCATGGCGGCTGCTGAGGCTGGGCTTCAGTACTAAAAATAGCACCGTGGCCCTGGTTCCAGTCCCAGCACGCGGGGCGGGGCCACATGGCAAATGGCTGCTCCATGTGCCAAGATAGGAGCTGGCAGTGCAGCTGCCCCTGGGCCGGGGCCACAGTGCTATTTTTTAGTGCTGTGGCCCTGGCCCCAGGAGTAGCTGCACCGAAGCCCTGGCTCCAGCTCCGGCAGCCACCATTCAGCCCACCCTGGCCACAGCTCCAGTCCTGTCAAAGGGCTGCAGCTAGGGCCAGTGCCACAGCCACGTGGTGGCTGTCTAGATGCTCCGGGGGAACTGGCAGCCGCCCACAATACGGCCCCACCCCAGAGCAGCCACTGCGCAGCTCTTCTGAGGAGGTGGGTGGGATTTGAATTCTTTGTGTGCACCCACACAGGCATGCATCTTAGAGGGAACTGTGCTGGAACAGCATAGTTTATATGAGTGCTGTGCATCTACATTGCAAGTTTGAAATGATGCAGTTGCAACTGGTGCAATTATACGGATGCAAACAAAACTGGAGAATTAAATTGGTGACCCAGCTTCCATTTATAGCTGTATGTCATCAGAAATGGCTTGTTCTGTGCCAGTAAATGGGTGTTAATTGATATAGATAATCAGGCCTTACAACAGCATTAGTAATAGCAATATTTTCAGTCACTTGGATACTTTCAAGATATAATAGCTTGTAAATTGTATCTTTATAATCAAAGGAAAGAGAAATTTTTATCTTTATCTCTGCTGGGCATTGCATTTTTATATGAAAAACGTATTTAGTATCAGAGTTAATTAAATTTCATTAAGAAAACATTAAATAATTCCAACTGTGTAACTTCTTAATCTTTACTTTAAAAAAATGTGACAATGGGCCATGGGTCTTCACATTTGGTCCCCAGTTGTTTTGTATTTTTATAATTATTGTGCACATTTCAGAAACCTGAATATGAATGCACTTTTACTACATCAAAATATATAAAATGAATAACTTTTTAAAACTTGTCTTAACAGATGCTCTCAGACTGTTAGCAGACCTTAGAAATGGATTTGTATAATCATCAGTTCTGCTTCATAGATTTTGCCATTGCATTTTATACTACTTTAGGTAAAATACACTGTTGCTTATTCCGGTGTTCTTTATTTACAGCATGATGTTAATTTGCAGTATATATCTGTTATCTCTTAGTTAATTAATTATTGTATCTTTAAAAGAAGTGGCAAACAGATGAAGAAATCAATACTAATCAAAGGGAATTTTAATCTTCAGAGGTCATAATTTAGTGTAATCTCTTGAAAACTGTATTAAGACAAGTTACTTTTAGTCATTGTCTAAGAGTGTTCATACAAGAGTAGGATACTTTTGCTGGCTAAAAGCAGTTTCTTACAGGAAACATCTGTATATCACAGATGGCACATGGCAGCATTGTATTTAAACTGAGGTACTAGTGATGGAAAGAGTTGGTTTGGGAGATGCTGCTTCTTCCATCTCACTTTATAACATGCAGGCAGTTTATCAATTGCTAGTATTCTTGGAAGTAATGGATAAAAATATCTAGATACTCATTCACCTGCTGTTTATGAATGCTTGAAGGGTTTCTTGGCAGTGCTAATTGTAAATTGTGATAACCTAGAATTCCTATTGCACTAAGAACGTGGCAGTCTGCAGTGGTATGTTGGCTTCTGTAATCATTGCTTTTTATGGTACTGACACAGAATTGTTTATTAGCATTGTATTGGTCACTTGGATCAAGCTGACCCTGATCACTTTTTTTCTTTTATTTTTAAATCAACCTTTGGGGAGACTGGATAACTCAGGACTAGTAATGTGATATATATCCATCTTTTTAATAAATTTGTGTCTGCTGATTCCCACTCTGGGAGCCACACGTTGTATCTAACACATCCCGTTTCAGAAATATATACCATTGGCTCGTGCATCTTGACACATGCAACTAAGCTGTCCTTCATAGTCCCCTTGTAACCTGTCTCTCTCATGATATTGCCTCTGCAGATTTTCCTGCTTTCTCTACAGTAAGTCACATGCCTTGAGTTGCAAATAATGAAACTACTGATATCAGTAAAATCATTAAGGGGTCTGACTTTGTGAATTGTCCACAGATCGAACAGTTCTTGAACAGAGATCATAAGATTTTTTTCTTCCTGTCTCCTACCAAAATTGTATTAATTTCTTTGTCAGCAAGTTCAGCCATGGAATGTCAGACTCATTAAGACATAAATTTTTATAAGTTTTAGTTAATAGACTTAAAGTTTAATAATAGCTTAATAATTCTGTGGTAATGATTACTTTAGTGCTAGTTTTTTTGTTTGCTTTAGTTTTAAGTTCTGCACTTCTGGAGGGTTTGGGTCTCTTCCACAGGAAATATTAAGTCATCTGCTGCTTTTATTAGCATATGTTGCAACTATGTAGCTGATGCAGATTGTCATAACTGCGTTCAATGGAACCATGGCAGTTTACACCATCTGAGAATCTGCCCTCATGTCTTTAACGGTTCAGCATGCCTATTGCCTTAAATGCACAAATGAGGGGTATTCTTGAATCTATTTAGTGGTTTTTATTCACTTGAGCCATGGTAAGACTTTTAAGGAGGCCTTAGTACCCAAACAGCTTAAATGGCAAACTCTAGCCGTTGGCTCTGAAGACTTCAATCCACGTTGGAAACATTTACCAATAATTCTAATGGAGCAGATATATGACCATGGATTTTCAGAACCCACAGCAAGGGCAACTTAAATACTTCACTACAGATGGTGTCAGGAGTAAATCAATAGGAACACAGCTATTCTCTCTGATGAAGGATTAAATGCTAGTCAGCATGTTCTTATCTAACACTGCAGTTTATTAGGTTTAAGCACACACAGGCATAAGCAATAAGTTTAGAATATCCCAGTTATTTATTTAACATCTGGAATGGTATTGAGTAATTAATGGCAGGTTCAGTGTGACCAGTTGCTCACTCACCCGGGGGAAAAAGGGTGTCAGGAAAAACCTGGCTTCAGAGCACTGCTACAAAGTATACTATCTAATCTTGTGTGACTAACTTCTACAAAACTTAAAGATCATAATGACCCCTACTGGATCATAATTTTTCTAACTTCCAATATACTTTCTAATATCAGAGGCTGCTTCTTTGAGTGCTTGCTCATATCCATTCCACAACAGGTGTGTGTGCTCACTAGGGATGTGAAAGGTTACCCAGTAAGCATCACCCTTAATAGGTGATACTTACTGGCTCCAGTTACCCAGTAGGGCTGGAGTAGCTCCCTGCCCTCCATGGGCAAGAGGCTGCTCCTGCCCTATGGGGCCTGCCACAGATGACCAGAACAGCCCCTGCCCACCATGAGCCCGCACGTGTCACAGGCAGGGGCTGCTCCAGCCTTGTGGCAGTGGGCCGCTCCCACCCAGCCCCCCTTAATTGGTTAACAGTTAAACATGAAGTAAATGTCATGCTTAACCAGTTAACCAATTACATGGGATTTTACATCCCTAGAGTTCAGCATATGCACTAGTGCCAGATTTTTCTCTCAGCAGTACCTGTAGAGGAGCAGTCCTAGCTACCCCTGCCGTGGTGCATCTATGGTGCGGTATAAGGGGTGTTGCATGCTCCCCCGCATCCTCAGTTCCTTCTTGCTGCCAGTGATGGTGCATTGGAACTGCTGTGCTCTGGACAGCTTCATTTCTTGCCGCAAAAGCAGTTCTTTGTGTAGATAGTTCTCTGAGTAGTGTTAATTGTTAGTGTAAGTCAACCTAATTAGTGTTCTGGATGGGACTGAGCATAGGGGACATGCCCTGGCCCGCAGGTTTTAAGCCACATTTAGAATGCACACACTCTGTGCTGATTCATAACCCGCATAACCGCTGCTTGAGGTGTTTGGGCAAGGGGCACATTAGCGACAAGTTCTGCATTTGCAAGACATTCAAGCCCTGAATGAAAAAAGAGACATTCTCCTCAAGGTGCTTCTAATGGAGATGGTGCTAGCCCTGGTACTGGAGATCAGGTTGGATTTGGCCTCAAGCACTGCAACCTTGGTGTGGGGAACTCTGTCAGTACCTCTGTCATTTCTGCACTGTTACCCCTCACAGTTCCCAGTGTGGAAAGCGAAAATGCCGGCAAGGGTTCACTCCTCGATGTCACGTAGGGGTAAGAGGATGATGGGGGAAGAGCCCAGACCAGTGGCAGGCATCTTGTCAACACATTCTGGGAACTGGGGCAATTTCAGGCAGAGTGGCCAAGGCCTTCCCATGCCACTCTGGTGACACTGAATAGTGATGAAGGCCTCCAGCACATGGAAGAGTTGTCTACAATGGAGGACTTTCGAGCAGTACAGGATATATTGAGTTTGCTGGTCCAGGCTATGTCACGGTCCAGGGCAAGACCATGTTGGGTCCAATGTGGGCATCACCTTCCCAGGGGCCCAAGTCCCCTCTCAAGTGCTCCCCAATACTAGCCTCCAAGCATCAGATAATGGGAGAAGGACTTCACGTGTGCCCTTCTGTGTCACTGATCCCGAGTGCAGAAGGCAGGACTCGGGATGACTCTCATCAGAGCCCCAAAGACCATGGATGAGTTTCCAGGCCTCCTGTAGAGCACCCCGGGGTTGGTCCTCATTTTTCCAGAGACCTCTGTAACTCTCCGAAGACCAGTCGGTACATGGGTGCCATCAGTCATCATCACCCCAACACCAGTCCCCTTCTCGATGCTTGTCATGGTGGAGAAAGTCTGTTGGCCACATGTCTCATTCCCAGTCCAGGTCCCAGTACTGAGTGAGTGTTGGGAGGCGCTGATTGCTGAACTCTTGTCGCTGATCCACCAGACTCTGCCACTCTTCAAGGACCCAAAACAGAGGCGCATCAGATTCTCTTGAGCCTGTCACCAGATACTCAAAGACCTTCCCATAGTGGGTCCCTAGATACCGAGGGAGATGCCTTGGAGGTTGGCGCTAAACAGAAGTCCCTGTCTTTGGGCCAGGCTCCAGCACTGGTGGCACCACCCCATCTGCAATGTGCCCCTGCAAGTATGGCTGCAAGGGCAACGGCTGATGCCCCAGTTTCCCTTGGAACCCATGGGGGTTCACTCAACAGCATGCCCTGCCTCTGGAATCTTGGAGTGGCGAGCTCCTGAGAGAGGTCCAACACTGAACCAAGGCACCCCAGCAAGCCAACATTCTGCCCTGCAGGAGGAGGAGACAGATGTGGCAGCACTGGTGTCCATTCAAAGCCCCCTGCATCCAGTACCGCACAAAGATTCCAAGGCACATCAAGAGCTCCTGCAGTGGTTAGCAGCTGACCTGGAGCTCATTTAAATTAAGATGCATTATCTTCTGCATAGTCCAGTTTCAAAGCTGCATTAAGTCAAGTTTCAGTTGTAAACTTTTGAAAAAACATAAATTTTGTTCAGAATTATCAACATTTGCATTCCTATTCCTGCAACAAACCTTGTTGTCAGCTCTGTCCACATATCTATGCAAGCCACACCATCACAGAACTTAACCACATAAGCCACAACATTAGTGGATGTGCAGATGTAATGCCTCTGGTGTGATTTGTGCCATCACCTGAACCCATCCTTCAATAAAAGAATTTTATCACACGATTACAGAGGGAGACAGCTGAACTAGATAAACTTAAACAACAAATAGTCTGGTAGCACTTTAAAGACTTACAAAACTTGCACAGACTAACTCAGCTACCCCTGAAGCTGAACTAGAGTTCATTTATAAGTTCATTATTATCAACTAAGACTTGAATAAAGATCTTAACTGGTTAACACACTACAAAAAAATTCTCTACCTTTTGATATTCGCATTTGCACACTAAATACTATGAATGAGACACAGCCATCCTGACTTAATTAGCTTTAACACAGGTCCTACAGTTGACAGGCAACTTCTTTTGCTGTTATATGTACCTTGAATTCTGTAATTTCCACTTCAACTCATCTGGTGAAGTGGGTTTTACCCAGGAAAGCTCATGACCTAATCAATTTGTTAGTCTCTGAGGTGTCGCATGATTGCTCATTGTTTTTATAGTTACAGACTAACACGGCTATTCTTCTGAGTCAGTGTTAGTGAGTTATTCTCAGCCCCTGGCCATATGCTTGGCAGAACTGTGAACAAGAAACAGTCTATAAACTCTAAATATAATCAGTATATTGGCATTACAGTGTGGAGCAGCAGATTTCTAGCTTTTAGGTTTTATTTAAAATATTTTTTTATCAGTAAAACATACGTGTAGAAATATTTCTGGAGTACCTGTGTTCTTGAAACACTTTCTCCAAACAAGTCCCAAAGCTTGATTAAAAATAAACTGTGAAACAAATACCTCATAATGCACAAGATCATACTCTCCAGCAGAGATACCTGTGGGAGAAATCTCTGAGAGGGGAAATCAAAGCATTAATTGTTAGCTACTCCCTTGTTCTGTTGGGAAGAGGCAAAGTTTGCTTTCACCTGGAAAAGGCCATGCGGACCCACCACCAAATCTGAAGGATCAGTAGAAAGCCCTAAGCTTCATTACTTGCTCGAATCCCCAGTGGTTGCCATCAGACTCATGAAGACATTTAAAAAAAAAAAAAAAAAAAAAAAAGTATAGCCCTGACTTTTTAGAGTCAGAGGTGAAGCAGTGCATATGCTATCCATTCCCTATACGTGTGCTCTGGACCCACAGAGTGCCTTCCCCAGGGGAATGATGGAAGTTGGTGGTGCTGCAGAGAAAGATGGCCTATGTGTAGCTTTGGAGATTTAACATCACCTATTGTATGTTGTGCAGATATTCAATAACAGTATGTTGGTAAAAATGTGTATAATTAATATTTAAAGCTGCATAATTTGAAAATTATTTTAATTTCCCAGTGAGTCCCTATGTTTGAAAATAAAGTTTTATTAATAGAAGCTGTAAAAAAATATGCCCATCTTGAAGTTGGTAGATGTGTACATAGATTGGAATGAGGGAAACCAATGTCAGCTAAATGAATTCTTCCAAAACAGTATTTCAGTCATTTTCTTCCAGCAAAAGTACCACTGAATATATTTGCCTTTTGTATGTCATAGCATGAATGAAATTTCTACATTATTATACTTCTCAGCAAAATTTGAGACTGTTCATTAAATAATCTTGTTTCTGATTTAAAAAGACTTTCAGCTTCTGAAAGAATCTCTGTATTTTACATATTATCATTTCTGTACAAAGTTGAATATCCTAAATGCAGTTTTTAATGTGCATTTTTGTGGTATTTTTGTTTGATGTTTTAAGGATTTGCTCTTAAAAATAAACTGTTACTTATCAGAGCGATTTAATTGTTATTGTCTGGAATTGTTAATTTAAAAAAATTGAGTTTAGTTTTCCTGTGAAATTACAGAGGATACAGTGGCATTTTTATTTTTAAACTATATTGCTGCCTGAACATCTGGAAAAATTATTGCATGAGTTAGTCATATTTGTATTGCTTTAAGAGCATTGACAGTCTTCAAATTCATTTTGGTAACATGTTACAAAGCCAGCATTTATCTTGGGTAGTGTCAGAATCGGCATGTGCACTATTAAAGGTAGTATTCATTTTTCAGCCCGGATGCAGATGCACCAATGCTAATAACTGTATAAACCCTAGCATAGTCCAGGAATTTCATCATAGTGTCCCTGAAACAGGTTTTTATGACTCTGATAGGGCTCAGGCATGCTTATCAATCTACAGTAGCTGTTACATATTTACTAGCACCAGTGCAATGACTTGTTCTGGAAAATGGGTTCTAAGTTGGCTGGTATAGTTGCACTCTCATCTTTGATTGTTTAGTGAACATATACATTATTTCACCTACAAATCTTCTATTGTAAGATGTCATCAGGCCATTAGTATGAGATTCAGTTCTAAAAATAACAGGATATGACCACTAAATACTGAGGCTTGTTAAAATAGTGACAGTAAACCAGCCCTTCTTTCATTCCTAATTAGGTGCGTATATATAACTGGTTCCATTTGTAAATGAAACCTAGTAATGAGCAAATTGCATTTTTAATCCTCTTCTGGTACTTGTATATTTCATATTCATTCATCACAGAATTAAGGAGAAGAGCATTTTTATAAATAAAGAATAATTTGTCTTCCTGTATTTTCTTCATTAAATTATCATGGGTGGAGAAAATCATTCATAACTTATTGTACAATTTAGGCTACTACTAAGTGCTTTGAAATGCACCTGAGAATAACTATAAAGTTTTGGTGAAATAGAAAGTAATACTCTAATAATTTACATCAGTATTTATTTTCATCCAAAAACAAAAATGCTTTTATCAAGTCACTTTATATAAATACCTTAAACTTTTATTTATATTCTCAAATAAAATGAAACAAAGACTGCAGTATCTTATATTTCTCTATGAAATAGTCTATTGTGTATCTCCATACTGTTCACATTGTTTGGCAAATTTGTAAGTAATGAAATTCGTTTTGTATTGAAGTAGTATAAAGTCCTGAATTATTGCAGTTCTGGTTTTAGTGAATCTCCTACATACAGTGAAATTGCTCTATGGAAAAAATTAATTTAAGAGGGTTCAATTGTATATGTTGATGGTGAGGTTCTATTTTGGTTGTGCTGCCATAAGGTCGGAGTTGTTGTGGTACTCATGGTGTGTTCCTAAACAAGTGGCAGTAAAAGAGTTGCATCCTGCTTTGTGCTCACACTTTTTTGTTAATGCCACATATATTTAGATTTTTGTCTTAAAAAAATCCACTTGCTTACTCTTTTGAATTACGTGATCAGTATGGGTAGAGCTTATTGATGTCTACTAGTGTTGTATAAACTCTGAAGTCTAGAATTTTACATATTTTGAGAGATCTGGAATATATATGATGCCTTTAACCACAGACAGTATTGTGTGGTGTATTTTCAATGTTTCTCTAAATATTTATGTACTTTAGTATAGTCATAAATTGACCTAGAGTGCAGTGGATTTGTATGGTTTTTTTTAATTGTTTTCTCACATCTCTGGTTATCCAGTATTAGGATATTTGCCGAGTTCCATTCTTCTAATTTAATGTGCAATTAGATGGTTCTCTGCAATTAATTCATAGATGCAGTGTGTAGTTCCCTGGTTTCTCTTTTAAGAACATATGCTTAATAGAAAAAAAAATTGTGGTGCCTTATGCTTTTATTCTTTCTATCATGATAAAAAAGTTAGAGTAATATGGGAGAACAGTGTTTCATTCTGTGAAGCATATTTAGCTATTTAGCAAAATAGGATATGCTTCAAAGAGCTATCTTTAGCAATCATAAAGCCTTTATAAAAGCTGCCAGGAAATTTTTTTAGAAAATGACTTCCTATTTTGCATAAATTTTAACACCTGTTAATTGCGGTTGCTTTTTTTCCCTTCTCCCCCGTCACATTAGACATCCTGGTTATCAAAGTGATCATAGCACTATGGCATGTCTCATAATTATGATCAAACTGTTATCTAACATTCCTGAAGCATTCTTTTTTTCAATACTTAATACCTTTTATTCCTTGGCCTCATGCATGAATTATGCTGTGTATGTGGAGAGGCTTAAAGATTGTTTCCATTACATTCTTTCTGAATGGATCCTGTTGTATCTAGACTTTTTTTTTTTAAAAGACAAGTAGGAATGTTATTGTTGACCTTGACACCAGATAACTGGGCAGACATTATATAGCTATGTTTGAATCCTCACAAAATGTGATGCTAAAGCCAACAGAGTTGTGGCGTGAAACCCTTCTGGACAGCAGAGTTATGGAGCTTTTCTTTACAGTAAGTCTCATTCTTTTTCAACTTTCATAATACAAGTCACACAGAAGCAACTCCTTTTTCTTTTAAAACATTGTTGGATTCTTCCTGTTATACCAGGTAAGACCAAGGCTGATAACATCATTTTTTACCTAGCAAGTTTCTAAGGTGATAGACGGTTGAATTTTTCCTTTCAGGTGATCAAGGTATACATTGCATATAAAGTATCTTAAATTATTTTTCCTTTCAAAATTAGTCATGTATTCATTTTTATCTTGGACATATCTGTTCACCAGATGAAATTGTGAGCATAATGAATGAGCAGTGTTATCAGTTACCTTTTGTATTAAGGAGTTGCCGCTCAACAAAGATCCTGCTGAACAACAGTTTTTTTTTCACTGATGCTGTAACACTTTGATTGATAGAACAGTTGAAAAATAGCAATATTTTTGTATTTCTGCATCCAGGTTTAGCCTAAAACTTCATACATTATAAACTGGATAGAAACAAAAAATGTCCACAGTGGATCTGCTGACTGGAAAATAGCTGAGCAACACAAGATTATTTTGTATTTAAAAACAAAACAAAACAAAAAACCCTGATATTAAAGTTGGGTAAAATAACTTTCTACCACTGATTTTGTTAATATTTGCAGGCAGCCCAGCAACAGCATTCAAATTGTTTATGTAAACTGCTATGCTAATCTTATTTTATATCCTATCTCTTGGGATCTTATAGCTCAACATTCTTCAGGCTAGGGTTGCTTTTGCAAAGTGGAGAAATAATATACTCAAAATTTTGTTGGGGTGGATACTAGGTAGCACATATAAATCTCTAGAACAGAAAGTGATTTGTCTGATGTGAGTTTGAATGTACATCTATATTCAGTTTTTCATAAAGGAGGTTCATATGTTTGAAAACTTATGTTACTCCAGCAGTTTTTGAAAAGGTGAAAAACTTCCTGGCAGAACTCTTAACAGCTACATGCAATATGAACAGCTGTCTAGACGATCTAGACAGTTGCTACTGTCAGCTGTGAATCTCTAATGCAAATAACTTTTGGATTTACAGGTTAACCCTTTCTGGTTTAACTGTATTTAGTAGTTCCTAAGTTACTCAAAATGTAATACTGAAGAACAAATTGTTTAACTGCCTTATCAATCATCTACAGTAGATGAATGTTCATGAATATTAAATATTTATTTTATTTAATGGAAAGTAAAGAATACATCAATTTGTTAAATCATTTTGTGAATGAACAAAAATCAAAACAGCACACTTACTTTTGTTTTAAGTAGCAATGCGTAAGTCTTATAGCATTAATTTTGCATTTTGAAGTAATGCAGCCTGTGCTTCTGTAAATATCAAATTCTTGTTAAAATACAAACATTAAATGAATAGTGATAATTTGCACACTTATTTGAACTAATAATTTGAAATGTTCTGAGTTTTGTAAGACTGCTATTTTAAAGGAGAAAAATCTAATTTCTAGGTGGTGTAAGATTTATTTTAGTAGGATGGAATAGGAAAGATTTTTTTTAATTCCAAAATTGTTTTCATGTGATTTAATCTTTCCAAAGTTAAAATAGTTATAACTTATCTTGCTGTATCATTTAGAGGTTTGTGTTAGTTGCACAGTTACTGCTTGGATAAAATTTCGATGGGCTAAACAGAGAAATGTCTACAAAGATTTAACATTGCTTTTATATGTATCAACTAAATAAGACTGTTTTTCCCCCAGAGGCTGACTATACTAGTATTTATTGTACCATTATATTATACTATTTGTTATATCCTGTAGAAACAAAATGCTTGTACTAAGCAAAGCCTTGGAGTACGTATTTCATAATTCTATAATATATTAAAATGCATTTTAAATATATTTAAATGTGAGACTTTTATTTTAATCCAGAATTGATAACCACACAAGAAGTGATATAACACTTCATTCTCATAAATGAAGAAAGATTACTAGCAGTCACAGAGATGGTGCCAAGGATGAAGTGCACTTGTTTTGTGTGCCTTCAGTGTTTACCTCTGCTAAAGAAGCATCTATATAATCTTGATTGAACTTATCAACTAACTTTAGCAAGATGCGGTAGCTTAGGCATAGTTAGCATAATACAGATGACTGTCATTATTGCTGTTTTTAGAAGGAGCAGTATGTCTGAGTGGCTGGCATCTGTTTTTCTCTCTAAGACATAACATGCACTAGACATTTAAATTTCTAAAATGTAGTTAAGTGTTAGTTTTGGTTAGTTAAGTCGTGGTTTATGACACTAATAAACTGAGGAGCAATCTTGACATTTACTCTAGGTTATGGAAATGCCATAGAAATCATGCTATTTCAGATTTACTAGAAAACAGACCAAGTGCTTTTGGTGTCTGCTCTTTTGGATTGAGACCCATGTGACTATTGTAAGACCACACTATTTTTTCCATTATTAATTTATATCACTTTATAAAAGGTACATCGAAAAGTAAGAGAGGATACAGATATGGCACAAGACTCTCTACAGTGCCTAGCACAGCTAGCTTCTCTGCATGGGCCAGTCTTCCCTGATGAAGGTTCACAAGTTGATTATCTGGCACATTTCATTGAGGGATTACTGAATACTATCAATGGGTATGTACACTTGCCCTTTAAAAGATGACATCTAAAGTTAATCTTTTCTTTGGAGTGGAGAAGGGAGAGAGCCAGTATGGTTTATTTCTTTGCATAATTTGTGTTTGGAGTTGGACTATTAACATGGAATAACATTGTTTTTAAAAAAATATTTCTTGAAAAGAGTAAAATGTATATATGGTTTCTTAAATGCAGAAAATTCAGCCATAAAGTGATAAACTTTAAGCTTTTTTCCCAATTTCCTAAAAAGAAACAAACAAACATACCACCTGCTGTTTCTATCTATAGAATTGAAATAGAGGACTCTGAAGCAGTGGGAATCGCCAGTGTTTTCAGCAACCTGATAACTGTGTTTCCTCGCAATATTTTAACTGCCATTCCAAATGAACTTTTTTCTTCATTTGTTAACTGCCTCACACACCTCACCTGTTCTTTTGGGAGAAGTGCTGCACTAGAAGAAGTGGTGAGTACTGTTCCTTAAACTGTAATTGATTATTGAAAAAGTTGAGTTGTACATTTTTATTGGATTTATTAATGAACATCAAATTAACATAATAGATTTGTTATTGCTTAGTAATGTTTGGATATCTTAGCCCCATTCTGTAATGTTTTTGAGGTTCCTTTGTTTGAGAGAAAGTTGCTGCTAACTTTTAGTTACATCTGATTACTGTAATATAAATTTAAGAGATCCGTGTAGAGCTCAGAACAATATGATTAATAATGAAGAGCCATAGAAATAATTATGCACCTTTAAATCATTGTCTGTCTAATTTAAACTTCAATTCATGTTGATTAAAATGCCTGTTAAATTTCCTCATTTTAAATTGACAGCTCCACTAGCAAGTTTTAATAGGCATTAAATATTGCTTAAGTCAGGGTCAGCAACGTGTGGCACGCAAGCCAATTTTGAGTGGCACACGCGGCCGTAACCGGCTCAGGGGGATTTCCAAGCACCCAGCCACTGTGCAGGCAGCCTAATCTGCTGCTGGCACCCTCCCCCTTCCCCAGCAACAGGTTAGGCTGCATGCACAGCGGCTGGGTGCTCGGAGGCGCCTCCGAGCTACGGCTCACACCTCAGTATTCCCCAGTTCCAGCGCGATATGTGCTGCTGCCAGCAAGTCCCCGCCATCTCGCAGCTCCCTTCTCCCCCCACAGGACTCTCTCTGGCAAGCGGGGCCCTGGCCGTGCTGTAGCCACCTCCTTCATCTCCACGTGGCTCCTTGTTCTTTCTTACAATGGCTGCTGCCAGTGCTGCCAGGGGTGGGTGCCAAGCGGGTCTGAGGCAGCCGCAAAATGCAGCAGAGCTGCTCCCAGATCTCAGTGCCTTGAAGCAGTCATTTCAGCCCCTGCAGGAACTGCCCGGATCCCGGCTGGGGTGCTGTTGGGCAGGGCGCACTCAGGCTTGGCAGGTGCGCTTCCGCTCTCTCTCCCCCATCCCTCCTCACTCCGCTAGGGGTTGGCAGTGCACAAAGCCGCTTGCTCTGCTGAGCTCCATGAGCCAGTCTGGTGGGGTCAGGGCATTCTTCACACACACCGCCTGCACCTCCCAGCAGGAAGCCAGAGCTGGTGCTGTAGCTTTGGGGCTGCGCGGGCTCCTCACAGCGGGGTGGGGGCTGAGTTCCCTCCTCATCCCGCTGGGGGAATGGCAGCACCGTGACATGCTGTCCAGAAGTTTTTCCCACTGCAGGGGATGCGAAGCTAGGTAAGCATCCCTTCTCATGCCCATACCCCTGCACCCAGTCCCCCCATTCACTCTCCTCCCCCTGGCAAGCTCCTGCACCCCCAGCTTGTGCTGACACCTCCCTTGCTCCTCATCCTCCCTCCTGGCCAGACTCTGCACCCTCCTCCTGACCCAGACACCCTTCCTCCTGGCCAGATGCTCTACTCCCAGCCTGCTTCTGCACCCTGCCTCCCACCTGGACCTCACAACTTCTCCCCTTTCTGCACCTCATCTCCCTCCCACATCCTGCCCCCCATCCCCATCCCATTTGCTGGCAGCCCTGTCCCACACACTGAACCCCTCATTTTGTCCCCACCCCAGAGCCTAAGGGGATCCACAAATTCCACTAACTCCAGGAAAATAAACCTGGCTAATGGGAAGCCTTGAACCTCAGTCCTCTCTGTCCCTTCTGGTGTGTGGGGCCCTGGAAGAGTGAGGTGTCTTAGTTGGGGGCACATCAGTGAGGGTTGGGGGGTTTTGCAGGAGTTGTTTTGCTTTTCACTTGTGTGGTCCCCAACTGAGTTTTCTGTGGGTCAGTGGCCCCTGACCCAAAAAGTTCCCCACCCCTGCCATAAATAAAGAAAACACAGGAATCTTTTGTGTTGGACATAAATTAATATTTTATTTTATTTAAAATGAAGTTTGGTAAACTAACATGAGAAAGTTAAAATGCTTAGTCTGTTTAATAATTTAAATTAAACCACTTTCCCTAGCTGCAGCACTAGCAAAATGACTCAGGTATAATTATGTAATTAACACTGAGCTTCCATTCGCAACTAGTGGTCCACGGAAAGGTTTGCATTGACCCATGTGGCCCACAGGGTGTGCAATGGAAGAGAGCCTCTCCTCTCCTGAGAGAGCAGTATGGGCCAAGGTAGGAGGGTTAAATCCTGGCACGCCAGTCTTTGGAAAGGTTGCCAACCCCTGGCTTAAGTGTTCAGGTAGAACTTCTCAGAAGTGCTTATAAACAGTTAACAAACTATAGATTTGAAAGCTTGGAATGGGCTATTTGCACATATGGGCAAAACTTACCCGAAGCTTGAACCTCTGTTTTAAGTGAATACAGCTGCTGTGACATTCCTTATTACTACCCCCATCCTACTCATTCTATGTTTTGTCAAGCTCTTGCACTTGCTTGACAAAACTTTATTTTGTTCATGGATGCTTAACCATCCCCCCCCCCCCCCCCAAATGACAAGGTTTTGCTGAAGCAAGTGCACGTGTGTATTCTTTCAGCAAAGCGATACCCACTGCTTGGGGGTGGAAGTATTTTGTTGACAAAAATGATGACAAAAAGCATTCACACGGGCCTACTTTTAGCAAGAGGGCTGTGTCGACACAGCCTTGTCATTAAAAGCAGCATAGTGTAGACATAACCTTAGGCTACATCTACACTGCACATCAATTTCAAAATAAGCTATTCCGGTATAGTTATTCTGAAATAGCATGTCTACGCTACAGCGAAGCTTCAAAATTAGTCCAAGGCAGGCTTCCCTAATGTAGATGTGCTATCTCGATTTAGAGGAATAGAATGTAGAGGATTTAGAGAATTCCTCGATTTAGAGGAATAGAATGGCCCTGGTGAGGGGCTATTTCGAAATAGCAGCAGTGGAAATATACATGCCTTATTTCGAAATAGCTATTTCGGAATAGGTGCTATTCTTTGTAGAATGAGGTTTGCAGATTTCGGACTATGCCGCCCATTATTTCTAAATAATTTCAAATAACAGAATGGCTATGTACACGCTCGCATAGTTATTTCAGAATAACAGTCGTTATTAGAGTATACGCTTATATAAAAGGTGACTTTCTATCTATGTGGGCTTTACCAAGAAAAACTCCAGAAAAATCCTTTATTGAAAAGCTTTTAAAATGCATTATGTGGAGGTTTTCTCATAACTGGAAGGGCTTGCGTTCTCTTGCCTTTGCTGTTGATGGATCTTTACAATTAGCACTTTATATTAGAAAATACCTTTCTACACTAGTTAAAAGGAGGCAAAGATGTCTTTGCGTTTTAAAGTTTGGGTGACTGAGGCTCGGTTGTTAACTTGCCCATGGTCACAGAACAACTCAGTGCATTAGAAGCCATGTCTTGACCATTGTGTTCTCTGGGCAAGTCAATTAACCTTTCTGAAATTCCATTTCCTAATCTGTAAAATGGTGATGACACATGGAGTTGATGGTGTGGAAGGTGCAGGAATCAGGGTAGGACCTCGGGAATGTGTGTGTGTGTGGGGGGGGGGCAATACAGGAGGCTGTGTGGTGAAGAGGGGCTCAGGGCAGAGGGCCCCATCTGGCACAGGCCTTTTCTTTATCCCCAGCCCTCCACTGGCTGCCTGGGACACTCCCCTCCTCCCCCCCCCCCAACTCTGTTGCCAAGGGCTGGGAAAGAGTTTGGGGCGGGGGGCTATTTACCTAGTGTGCTGGCAGACAAAATGGTGGTGCTTCTAGGGTTGCCAGGTGTCCAGTATTGACCCGGACAGTCTGGTATTTTCTCTTCCTGTCTAGTAAAAAAAAAATTCAGAAAATACCGGACACCTGAAATGTCCGGTATTTTCTGTGGGTTTTTTTTTCCCCCTGCCAGGAGGTGAAAATACTGGACACCTGGCAACCCTACAACACACTCAGCAACTGGACCCAGCCCCCAGGCTCCCTCCGGTCCCAGGCCCCCTGCTTACCTGGTTCCGCAGGGAAGCTCCCGTCTGGCTCGACCCAGAAAACAAGATGGCCACCGAGAAAAAACCTAAAGACCTGAGCAAGGGGAAGCAATGCCTTCCCTGGGTCTTAGTGCTCAACCTCTTCTCTTTCTATCCCTGTTCTGACTCTGCACACAATTAAAGGGGCCATGCTGTTTTGTTTTATTTATTTTTTTGGTTAATAACTCTTGGGGTCTCTTTTTTCTCCTCAACAACTTTGGTCTCTCCCTCCCCCCTCTTTTTCCCCTCAACAGAATTTTTTCCCGGGTGTTTTTTTTTTTTAGTGTGGGGGGGGGGGCACGGCGGCGGCATGTTCGGTATTTTTGTTGAAACCATCTGGCAACCCGAGGTGCTTCAGCCCGGCTGCCACTAGTGGACACTCTGCAGCATAGCTCTCCCCTGCCAGTTTGCTGCCCCCAGTAACTCTCAGTAGTGTCCCTTCAAACAGCCCCTTCCTTTCCATGTTATGGAAAACTTCTGGTTATCCGGGCACAACCAAACATGTACTTCGGTTTAAGTTAGGAAAAGAGAAAGCTGCAAACCAAATTTGGTGGTTCTAGCTCTTACTGTTTAGAAGTCCTTGAACAAATAGACTTGCAGATGCACAAATCCCTAAAATATGTATATATGATTTTTTTTTGGAGAAAAGATGAAGACCTACAGGGAGGAAAGCCACCCATTGTTCCCTTGTTTCTGAAGTACTAAGAAAAATGAATCATCCTTAGGGTCCACCTATGCATACCAGAAGTGATTACTATACTCACAATTGTGGTATACCATTTCTCAGTAAAACCACAAACTGCAAAAACCTGCAGCAAATGGCCAAACTGAACAATATCTTCTGGGATGATTTTTCTTTTGGATGCAAGCTAGTGTTCTTCTTTTCCTAATGGCTCGTGGTTACCTAAAACACATGAGTCCCCAGGAGTATCTAATGAGATACAGGATTGCTTTTGATGTAATTTCTCTTAAGTGTTGCTCTTAAATATTTTCAGATTCAACAGCATAAGGAAGAGAGATTGCAAGACATTAATTGACTCTTAGAAAAGTATGCTGCCAGGTGAAAGAAAAATGGGGATTTTACTGATGTTCATAACAGCAGGGTTCAAACTAATTCTAGATCTTGGAAGCAGATTTTTGTATCTGGTGAATTTAATGTTGCGCTTTTTACCATGCCTGTATGGATACACTTCAACCACCTGATGTCTCAGATTTTCAGTAAGGAAACAGTTCTACTAGTTCTAGGTTTGTGTCAGCACCACATGTTTACAATCTTGTAACATTTGTAGCCACATATCTGGGAAATGCAATATTGTGATTAGAAAATTCTGCAGGTGTGGGAATGAATGGTAGCAGCCAGATATTTTTAATGACCAACTAGTTGGCAGGAAAGGGAAAAAAAATCTAGTACAGCTAGGCAAAATGTACTGTTAGTATGCTGTCAGAAGAATAGCTCTGTACCTGTGAGCTTAAGGTTTTTTTAATGATTTGGCAGTGACATATTCAGTGTGTTGAAGTGAACATCAGGCCCTAGTGTTCAATACACTTTATAATAAAAGTACTACAGGTTGAACCTCCATGGTCTGGGACTCTCTGGTCCAGCAACATCAGTGGCTTTGAAGTAGCCTGCAGGGCATCAGAGCCTGCAGCCAGCCACACTGGGAAGCCAGCAGGGGCAACAGAGCTCTCAGCCAGCAAGGTCAGGAAGCTGGTGGGGCTGCTGAAGTCCACGGGGTGGGGTCAGGGCCACTGAGCCTGCAGTTGGCGGGCGGGGGGGGGGGGCAGAAAGGGGTGGCTGCAGATTTCACAACTGGTGGGGCCACCAGAGATTGTGTGGCTGGCAGGGGGGGCTGGGGCTGCTGGAGCTCGCAGAGTCCTCAGAGCCACAGCCAGAGGGCTAAGGTAGCTGGGGAGAAGAGCCCAGTTGAAGGGTGGGGGCCTCCTACCCTCCAAGACCTTCCTTGGTCTGAAAACTACATCTGGGATGGGTCAGGTTCTGAAGGAACTGGACCAGGGAGGTCCAACCTGTAGAAGACTTACCCAGCATTGCTTCAGTCTGGATCAGCCCAGGGTGGCTTCTCTCCAGGGCTAGCACACGATGGGTACGTGTGCATGTGTATGCATGCACAGGCTGCCTACCAGCTTCTCCCCAGGATGAGGGAGGTGTATGGCACGGTGGGTGACTGTTCCCTGGGGGCAACCCAGGGCTACAGAGGCTGTGCTGCCAGCCAGCAGCTGTTCCCTGGGGCTGGAGCATTTTTTTGTCCTTCTGTGGTCATTTGTGAGTATAACTGCCCTCTGTGCTTGCTGCCACCCTGTGGTCACATGTGAGTATAACTGTCCCTACTCTCTCACCCCTTTCCCTTCTGTTTGAAGTGAAACAATATCATTCCACACACATCCCATTGTCCTAGCACAACCAATTCCTGACTTTGCTTTTATATGGTAAGAGGTAGCTGCATACCAAATTTGGTGGTCCTAGATCTTACCGTTTAGGAGGAGTTCTTGAACAGATGGGTGCGCGCGCAGAGAGAGAGAGAGAGAGAGACTGGTGAAGTTACTTTACCAGCTAATTGATATGATATTCTGGGAACTTTTCAGAGCACCCGGAAAGTTTCATTTAATCAGTCAGATGTTTTTGTTTTAGTTCAAGACTTATTCCTATATTGTGTTACATCAGGAACAGACAGTCCAGCAGAATGAGTGTTCAGAGTGAAAATTCAAATGAGCATAGATGCTTTTGAGTTTCAAAATTAATATAAATGACACCTGTTTGTGTTTCATGACTCATTCAGAATGCTAATTTACTAGAAAAAATCCTGCACTCCAAGAGAGAGTCATATTTTGGCAGTAATTACAGCAACACATTAAAAAAAAGGGTACTTTTACCTTTGTATAGCTATTTTTGGTCATATAGGTTGGACTTCCCTGATCCAGAACCCTCAGGACCTATCAGTCCCAGATGAGGGAATTTGCCTCATTATTTCTGGCCCCGCTGTCACTAGCGTCCCTAGTTCTGGCCTGGCCGGAGCCTGACATCAGCCCCGCTAACCTGCCAGCCCTACAGCTTCCCGGCCCCACTGGGCAGCCCTGCTGTGGCATGCCAGGCTTTCCAGCCCTGCTGCTGGCAGCCTGCTGCCCTGCCAGCCAACAGGGCTCCCAGCTTCCAGCCCTCCACCGGGACTCTCTGGCCCTGGAACATCCGTGGTCCAATGTTGCTAGACCAGAAAATCCCAGTTTAGAGAGGTTCAACCTGTACTAAAAATGTTACCACAAGTATCCAGAGGAGAAGAGCTCTAGAGGGAGAGTGAGAAAAGATTGGAAACTTGGAAGAATAGCGAACATATTTTTTTGGGGTAGGGGGAAATGGAAGGTGAAAGAGCAGTTATGCAATGTAGAAAAATGATATTGAATGGAAAATAAAAATGGGAAAAAGTCAGTTGGAGGAGAAGAATAAGTAGAAAGAACTAATGCCAGGAAAACAGTACATTTTAATAAGTTTTTACATAGTGGAAAAGGTAAATGCACAATGATGCAATAAGTAACCAGGTTTTAAAAATTGCTTGAAAAAGGAAAGGATAAAATGTGCATGAGGATAGAAATTCACCTGTCACAGTGAGGACTTTCACTGCAAGCCTACTGTTAAAAGGACATCAAGCTTTTATCTGGAGCAGGCATAGCGCCGTAGTCACTCTTTTATTTTATCAAGACATCAATTCATTATGTTCTACTGTCCCAAGTTGTTATACCACGGTAGACCTCATGCTCAAGGATTATAAGGACCATTTAGTAAAAGGCGGTCTTGCAGCAGTACACTTGGAATATTTTTCCAGCTGTACTTTAGAAAGGCAGCTAAGTGACATTTGGATATATTTACTAAATATTATTGTTTAAATTCAGCCTCAATATAGTCATGTGGTTCAATAGTATTAAAGAAACTTTTCAGACAGGAGCTCCTTATCTGTCTGAAGTAACTTCATTTTGAGACCTGTTTTTTTTTCCTTTGAATTTTTCTGTGTGTAAATTGTAAATGGTAACCTCCGCTCAAATACCTTTGAAAGTAACATTCAGTATATGTTCATATTACCAGCACTTACAATTGTCTATTGTACGTGGTCTTGTGGAATGATCCCTGCAATATTTAGTTGTGTACTGTGGAGATTCAAATCCCAACAGTGCTTCTGGCCAGATTAGAGGATTCTTTCACCTTCTTGGTTTTTAAATTAAAAAAAAAAAAAAAAAAAGGTGTGGTGGTGGCCCATTTCTTCAAAGCTACTGGGGAACCCTTCCTCTGACAGCCTCCCAGATTGTAACTGAATTCAGCTCAAAGTTTTATATTCACCATTTATAAAAATGTGTAGAATATCTGTTCAAGATTTATGATCTTTAATGCAATTTTGGTGTTTCTCTTTGAGTTTGGTAATAATCTTTTTCTTACAGCTAGACAAAGATGACATGGTATACATGGAGGCATATGATAAATTGCTGGAATCCTGGCTTACCTTGGTACAAGATGACAAACATTTCCACAAAGGTTTCTTTACCCAACATGCTGTTCAGGTTTTTAACTCTTATATTCAGTGCCACCTAGCTGCTCCTGATGGTACAAGGAACTTGGTAAGTTCCCAATCTGGGGTTAGTGTAAACAGTAGCTAAACATTTCTTAGATATAAACTACTTAAGTAATTTTTAAAGAAGGTAGCACATTTCTAACGTGATCTGGATTAGTGATTGAAAAAAAATTGATTGCAATTACATTGTGATGAGTTTGACACGAGAGGGTTCTTCTTAAAGAGAAAATAAGGGGGGCACGATGGTGAAGAATGCTTTTAAAACCTTGGCTGTAGTAAATATATAAAACAGACCCATAATTTAAAAAATTGCCTGCCTGCCTGCCATCCTTCCATCTTTGGGTCTAGTGACCAAAAAAAAAAAAATTACTACCTTTTCTTGGGAATTATGATGGAACTAAAAATTCTTCAGTAGAATTATGTACCTGGTAAAGTGCATGTTAATTCTCTCTGTACTTAACCACCAAATTTTTATTTAGTTAGTACCATTTTAAGTTTATTTGATATATGTAAACTTATCAGATTCCTAGTAGGCTCACACGAGGAGAAACTGCATAGCAGAGATACTATCCTTAGGGATAAAATGGTAAACCAGGGTCCATTTTATGTGGTAGAATCATAGAGCTGGAAGAGACCTCAGGAGGTCATCAAGTCCAGCCCGGACCAAATTTTTTCTTGGTAGCTGTCCAAGAGGAAATTTTAAACATCCTGTGGCATTTTCACAGGGAAAGGACCTTCCCAATAGTCTGTCTCTTAAAACAAGCTCTGATGTAGACTGATTGTAAATCTTGAGCATATTGATGATTGCCCAGTTTTTTATAAAGTAATTTTATCAATGGTATCGAAGGCAGTCGTATTTAAAGGGCTTTGAGATACCTTACTTCTGAAAAATGCTATATAAACCTACTTTAGTTCTCTTGATACATAACAGATGGTCGTATAAGTGTCAATATAGAGAAGACTATTTTACAAGAGACCTTGAATTCATAACAGACAGTCTTGACATAACTTGTATACACAGGTTAATTCATGTCCTTCTGTGAGATAAGTCGTTTATCCCATGAATAACCTTTTAAAAGCCACAGCTGGCATTTCAGAATGCTTCTTGTTCAATATCAAAGCAGTGGCTGGAACTTTCAAATAGGAAAGCACTCTTCAGTAAGCAGCTGCAACTTTGAAGTGGCCAAAAGAGAATTATTTGCCAGTTTAGATAAAGAAAAGAGGCATTTAAAAGCACTTTGGAAGGAGTTAAGATTTGGATCCAGTTCCTTTCTAGAATGACAGCAAAAAGAGATTTTTCTTTGACACACAGTCCTCTCTCATCAACTATTGCAATTTCATACTCACTGAAATCCATTTTTCTAGAAATGTATTATATTCTTGAAATGAGTTATGATGTTACTCAAGGGATCTTTGCAGTATTGCCAGTATGATTTTTCAAAAACTGATTTGCTTAAAATCATTATATTGAAAATGTAGTGTGGTTTTTATTTCCCTTTTTATTTTGTGAGCTTTTAGTCTTCACTTTTTTCAACCTTTACTCTGTAAACAATGAGGGCAGGAAACTTTTCCTTAATGAAAAAACTCTGATTTTTCACATAACAAGAGTACATGAGGTAGGACTTTAACACATCCTACATGGCAAGACTGTAATAAAATCTCTAGAATTGATGAAGTTGTCTTTGTTATGACTTGTGTTTGAAAGTGGCAAACAAAATATCCAGCTTGTGTTTTCATAGCTTAAAATATTAGTTCTTGGCTTCTTGTGTGTATGCTCAAATAGAAAATGTAGTAACTCATACTTGGTTAGTGTCTAAAGTGTACCTCTGAACTGGTAGTGGTGTTTGAATTTGACAGTCTTTTTGCTCAGTTTGTAGTTTGCAAATGTTTATGCTATGTTGATGACACATTTCAAGCTTAAAGCTAGTCCTTGAGAACAAACTGTATATTTTGCCTCTGTCTTTAATGGGTTGAGCCTGTCCTCTCTGATCAGCAGGGTAAGCCAAATGTACCTAAAGCCATTTTCACTTGGCCTATCATAGGTTCCATTTTGTTTGAGCTCCTGATTCAGATAGAAAAGTTTGGGATACAAGTGGGATATTTTTCCTCTTTTTTTCCTCCTGTTTCTCCTATCATGTTTTGTCTGTCACTGGCATAAGATTGCCTGTCTGTAATTCTTCCATTTATTAGAAATAGTCTTATTTAATATCTGGACTTGTATTATTGTGTTCCAGATTTATAAGAGGATTTCTGATTTCAGAGTTTGATGGTTGTTTCAGAAGCAAGATCTAATCCCACTCCTGATGTCAGAAAACTAGGGGCACTAGGTCACCAACTGCTTTCTTAATTTTGCTAGATATATTTTACTAGAAGACTTACCCAGCATTGCTTGGGTCATTCAGGGCAGGGCTTTGGAGATGTTGTGTGCTAAGAGAAGGAGGCTGGTGGTATAGGAGTGCAGGAGTCAGGGTTCAAGGTTGAGGAGGGGCTCAAGGCAGGAGACTGGAGGGGTGGGTGTGTGCGTAAGTCAGGATTGGGGGGGTGAGGAGGGACTCAGGTTTGGGGGTGGCTTCTGGCTTCTCCCTGGGGCTGGTCTAGGGCAGGGGGAGGTGCATGGCCCGCCCGTTAGCTTCTCCCCAGGGCCTGTCCAGGATGTGGCGGGGGGAGAGGCTGTGCACCCTGCCTGGGATGGGGGGGCCATATGGCCTACCTGCTGCTATTCCCTGGATTTGGGGGGGGGGTGGCGCAGCCTACACACTGAGACCCTTGAAGCTGGCCCGAGCAGGCTGCTTGCCAGTGCTCTGAGGGCCAGCGGGGCCAGTTGCTCACTGGGGCACTTGCTGCCCCCTGTGGTAATTCGTTGAGTACAACTGTCCCCTGTGTTTGCTGCTCCCCTGTAGTCATGCATGAGTATAACTGTCCCTGCTATCACACCCTTCCCTTTCCTTTTGATACAAAACAATCTCATTCCACATACATCCAATTATCCTGACACAACTAAACCCTGACCTTGCTTTAAGTTGATAAGAGGAAGCTGCATATCAAATTCGGTGGACCTAGCTCTTACATTTAGGAGGGGTTCTTGAACAAACGGACTCATGGACAAATAGACAGACACTCATTTCTGAAATATATAGTAAGATAAAAATTAAACTTACACTTTTAACACAAGAAAACTGAACATGATGTAGAAAAGTGATTTTTTTTTTCTTCTTTAGGTTGTGTGATATTCTTAACACAGTAGATATCTTGTACTATATACATTGATGATTTTTTACTTATTTAAAATCACATCAGACTGCCAATGGCGTAGCCTCTCGGGAGGAAGAAGAAATAAGTGAACTGCAGGAAGATGACAGAGATCAGTTCTCTGACCAACTGGCCAGTGTAGGCATGCTAGGAAGAATTACTGCAGAACATTGTATACCTCTTCTTACAAGGTACACAACATTATTATAAAAGTGTACTGTACTTTAGTCTGATTAAAACAAAAAATCACATATGAAGCAGAGTTTAATTCTTTAATATAATCGTAATATATGTAAATGACTACATAAAGTTTGCTCATTGCTTTTTTTCAGTTTATTAGAAGACAGAGTGACAAGGCTCCATGGTCAGTTACAAAGACATCAGCAGCAGTTACTTGCCTCACCAGGATCAGGGTCAATTGATAATAAAGTGCTTGATGATCTGTATGAGGATATTCATTGGCTTATTTTAGTCACAGGTTAGTGGAAAATATTACACATAAAATATTGGTATATTGCATATGAAACTGGAGAGCTTGAGCCAAAACTGCAATATGTCTATTAGGGATGTGAACAGGTAACCAGTTAACCAGGTAGCTGGTGAGCAGCCCCTCATCTGCAGCCCACCACACGCAGAAGGCTGCTCCAGCCCTGTGGGGCTGTCGGCTCCTAGCCTGTGAGGGCTGGGAGTCGGCAGGCTTGTGTGGGGCCGGAAGCAGCAGCTGGGGGCAGGGTAGGGATGCCAGCTTCCAGCCCCACACAAGGCTTCAGACATGGCCTGGGAGCTGACAGCCCTCCACTCCCCACTGCTGCTTCCAGCCACGCACGAAGCTGCTGACTCCCAGCCTGCGCAAGCCTGCCCCCATTTAATCAGTTAACCAGTTAAACTTAAACAGGATTTTACATTCCTAATGTCGGTCAGCTTATATGTCTCTGCCTTGGAACTGATTTGTATGCATTCATGATCTTTCACCTCATAGAGAAGTTTCACATATTAGAGGCAAATACTTTATTTCCTCTTCAGCTATAGTGGGTTACTTTGTCATTCTTTTTTCTTATTTCCTTATGTTAATTATGATAGACATCTTGCTTTTTGTGCTTGTATTGATTTTGTCATACACTTTTCACTTGTTGTCTTACGTGTTATCAGTGACCATATTCTAATAGCTTGCTGTCAATGGAAGATCATAACTAGAGTTATCCGAGGTATGTAATGGCATAAAGAATTTACTGGCATGAGTTTATGATGGCCATGTTACTGAGAAATGGCTAAAGAGCTGAGCGTGTTACACAGATCATCCCAAATAGTGCCAATAAAACGCTAAATCAACCACATAGCACCATACATATTTAGCTTCATTTTAGTGCAATTTTATTTTTGAAACATTTTTAAGTTTCATACTTTTTATTGATACTACCTTCTCTATATTGATTCATAAAGCCAAATTGCCTTAGTCACTATGTCCATGCTACAGTGGCAGAAATACTAGAATAAAAATGTACATATTTTAAGGTGCTTAATACAGAGTTTCGTTATTTTTTTAATGTCTGATTTAGTGATTACCAGATCTTGATGCAAATATGATATATAGTTTACTAGCCATACCGTTATCCCATATGGGATAAAGTTTTTATTTCTAGTTCTGGTGAGTTATGATATATCCAACACTACAGTTGTCACTAAACCAGGAATGAATAAGACCTGTCCTGGACATCAGACTATTGTACTTTTAAAAACCTTCTACGTAAGCTACACATGCTATGGAAAGGAGGAAACTTTTTTTGTGGTAAGGTTTGGGTTTTTTTTGGCATTCTTTTGAAAGCTGCTAAGAGGCTTGAAATCTCAATTTTGACTAATTAGTAGGCAGTGCATTTTATCCCGTGGCTGCAGAATAAAAGCTATTAAAAAATGTGTATACTACATTTCTATTCTACAGAGCCATCAGTTCTGGTAAATGCAGGTCAAGCAAATATTCTGTATTTTGTTTATTCAGGGATTACTTTTTATCTTTAGCTTCCTGTTATAATTTTATTATCTCTTCTCTCATCTGTACACACAGTACATAATTAAAATATACATTTAACATTGTTAGTCAGGACTGATTCCAATGCCATTTAAAATATGATGTAAAGCCAGTAGACTGAAAAGCTGAGTCCTAAAATGCAAAAACTTAACTTAGGGCAAAAAAAAA
Organism: Pelochelys cantorii; assembly: GCA_032595735.1. Classification (NCBI taxonomy): domain Eukaryota; kingdom Metazoa; phylum Chordata; order Testudines; family Trionychidae; genus Pelochelys; species Pelochelys cantorii. The sequence goes on along the minus strand of CM064326.1, from coordinate 43,440,634 downwards.
GTATGGTCACTCTCTCTCTCTCAACTTTAGGCTACCTCTTAGCTAATGATACTCAGGGAGAGACTCCACTAATACCTCCAGAAGTAATGGAATATTCCATTAAGCATTCAACTGAGGTTGACATCAATACAACACTTCAGATTCTGGGATCTCCAGGTGAAAAGGCTTCTTCCATCCCAGGGTACAACAGAACTGATTCAGTAATTAGGTAAGAATGCAACACTGTCTATAGCAATTTCCATACAGAGCATATGTGTATAGGTAGATGGGAGATAAAACTTTAATATTGATGGTTTCAAGCATGTAGGAAAAAGGAACCAATGCATAAACACTGAGCATGGGAAAGAAAAAAAAAATCTCTTTGCCTCTTTCAAAATTCAAGTAGATGTTCTGTCAGATTGGTTATAGTACCAGGGATAATGAGGGTAATGCTATAAAGGTAGAAAAGAAAAGGTAGGAAGCATTTAAATCAGTTGTAGGTTAAAGTAACAGTTTTAAGGTGAAGTTTTAAGATAAAGATGACTCAGTGGCATGGAAAAGCTAGTACTGGAAAGTACTGAAGCTGGGGCAAGACAGGTGAAAGTGACTACTCTTCTAACTCCAGAATGTGGAAAAACAAGGAGTAGAGTGTCCTGTGGCACTTTAGACGCTAACAAAAATATATACAGTATAATGAGCTTTCGTGGGCAAAACCCACTTCTTCAAATGAGCTTGAGTGGAGAAAAAAAGGGGGACTATCAGAATTATAACAAAAAAAATGAGAGACTCAAGGAAAGTGCCAAGAGTAGAAAGCTAGAGTAAGCGGACAGGTAAATAGGTAATCATCAGGGGAAGGTGAGCAAGTTCCTGTAGAGAGAGATGTAGTATTTGATTTGCAATAGAGATGGAGAAACAATTGTCCTTGCCAATAAATATAAAAAACCCAAATAAATGGAGTTTCTTTTCTGAACATGTGAAATTAAATATTTGATTCATCATTTGAGTAAAAATATCTAGATAAGACGATATGGATTAATTGCATACTGCTTTCTACAGTATGGATAAACAAAATGACATTGATTTGCAAAGCATTCCAAAGTATTACATGGGATTGTCTGAGTCTGTCCTGAACGGTTGGTCCCTGGGATTGCTCCAGAAGCAGCCCTGTTGGCCTTCTGCGGGGAAAGAATGCTGTCGCTGAGACACTTGGTTACTGGCCTATTTTAAGGACCAATGTGAGGGGTTCAGAAGGGATTTCCATCCTTTTTGGGAAGAAGAATGATGTGTATGGTGTTCAGTGTTGGGCAACAAAGAGGAAACATGAGCAAATGATCTGTTGTACAGAAATGCAAACGTTAAGATGGATGAATGAAGTTAGACTAAATGAGGAATGTGTGTGTTAAAAACATGTTCAAAGTAAAATCCATAAATAAAAGAATGAGGGAGGGTAGGCTCATATGGTTTGGTCACGTAAAGTGCTGTCCTGACAGGTATGAGGATAAGAGAATTACAGTAGATCAAGAATGAAAGAAGAAGACAGAGATTGCCCCAAGTAGTAGTGGTGGAATGTCATAGACTTGTTAACATGTGTTGTGATAGAACAATGGTCTCCAACCTTTTTACACCAAAGATCACTTTTTAAATGTCAGGACAAGACAGGATCTACCTCCATCCATTCCCTGACACCCCACCCCTTTCTTGAGGCCCCATCCTCTCCAAACCATTCCACGGACTACCCATTGCTAATGGAAACTCACCATTAATTACATAATTACACCTGAGCCATTTTGCTAGTGCTGCAGCTGGGAAGAATGGTTTAATTTAAATGATTAAACAGATTAAGCATTCTAACTTTCTCATGTTAGTTGATGAAACTTCATTTTAAATAAAGTCAAACAATATGTCCAACACAAAAGGTTTCAATGTTTTCTTTATTTATGGCAGAGGTGGGGAAACTTTTTTGGGTCGGGGGCCACTGACCCGCAGAAAAATCAGTTGGAGACCACACAAGTGAGAAGCAAAAAAAACTCCTCCCAAAACCCCAAATCCTCACAGATGTGGCCCCCAACTAAGAGACCTCATTCTTCTGGCACTCCAGCTCCCACCCCACCCCATGGGAAGGGGCAGGGAGGACTGAGGTTCAGGGCTTCCCATAGATCACATTTACTTGTCTGGGGTTCCAAGAACATAAGAACATAAGAATGGCCATACTGGGTCAGACCAAAGGTCCATCGAGCCCAGCATCCCATCTGCCGACGGTGGCCAATGCCAGGTGCCCCAGAGAAGGAGAACAGAAGACAATGATCAAGTGATTTATCTCCTGCCATCCATCTCCTGCCCTTGTTATGAAGGCTAGGGCACCATACTTTATCCCTGGCTAATAGCCATTTATGGACCTAACCTGCAAAAATTTATCAAGCTCTTTTTTAAACCCTAATAGAGTCCTGGCCTTCACAGCCTCCTCGGGCAAGGAGTTCCACAGGTTGACTGTGCGCTGTGTGAAGAAAAATTTCCTTTTATTAGTTTTGAACCTACTACCCATCAATTTCATTTGGTGTCCCCTAGTTCTTGTATTATGGGAAAAGGTAAATAATTTTTCTATAATCACTTTCTCCACACCATTCATGATTTTATATACCTCTATCATATCGCCCCTCAATCGCCTTTTTTCCAAACTGAAAAGTCCCAGTCTCTCTAGCCTCTCCCCATATGGGACCCTTTCCAAGCCCCTAATCATCTTAGTCGCCCTTTTCTGAACCTTTTCTAATGCCAATATATCTTTTTTGAGGTGAGGAGACCACATCTGCACGCAGTACTCGAGATGTGGGCGTACCATAGTTTTATATAGAGGAAGTATGATATCTTTTGTCTTATTATCTATCCCTTTTTTAATAATTCCTAACATCCTATTTGCCTTACTAACTGCCGCTGCACACTGCGTGGATGTCTTCATAGAACTATCCACTATAACTCCAAGATCCCTTTCCTGATCTGTCGTAGCTAAATTTGACCCCATCATGTAGTACGTGTAATTTGGGTTATTTTTTCCAACATGCATTACCTTACACTTACCCACATTAAATTTCATTTGCCATTTTGCTGCCCAATCACTCAGTTTGCTGAGATCTTTTTGTAGTTCTTCACAATCCCTTTTGCTTTTGACTCTCCTGAACAACTTTGTGTCATCTGCAAACTTGGCCACCTCACTGCTTACCTCATTTTCTAGATCATTGATGAACAAGTTGAACAGGATTGGTCCCAGTACTGACCCCTGGGGAACACCACTAGTTACCCTCCTCCATTGTGAAAATTTACCATTTATTCCCACCCTTTGTTTTCTGTCTTTTAACCAATTCTTGATCCATGAAAGGACCTTTCCTCCTATCCCATGACCACCTAATTTACGTAAAAGCCTTTGGTGTGGGACCGTGTCAAAGGCTTTCTGGAAATCTAGGTCTATTATATCCACTGGGTGCCCCTTGTCCGCATGTCTATTAACCCCTTCAAAGAATTCTAACAGATTAGTTAGACACGACTTCCCTCTGCAGAAACCATACTGACTTTTGCCCAACAATTCGTGCTCTTCTATGTGCCTTGCAATTTTACTCTTTACTAGTGTTTCTACTAATTTGCCTGGTACTGATGTTAAACTTATCGGTCTATAATTGCCAGGATCTCCTCTAGAGCCTTTTTTAAATATTGGTGTTATATTGGCCATCTTCCAGTCATTTGGTACCAAAGTGGATTTAAAGGATAGGTTACAAACCACTGTTAATAACTCCGCAATTTCACATTTGAGTTCTTTCAAAACCCTTGGGTGAATGCCGTCTGGTCCCAGAGACTTGTTACTATTCAGCTTATCAATTAATTCCATAACCTCCTCTAATGTCACTTCAATCTGAGTGAGTTCCTCAGATTTGTCACCTAAAAAGGCTGGCTCAGATTTAGGAACCTCTGTAACATCCTCAGCCGTGAAGACTGAAGCAAAGAAATCATTTAATCGCTCCGCAATGGCACTGTCTTCCTTGATCGCTCCTTTTATATCTTTATCATCCAAGGGCCCCACTGCTTTTTTAGCGGGCTTCCTGCTTCTAATGTATTTAAAAAACATTTTACTATCATTTTTTGAATTTTTGGCTAGCTGTTCCTCAAACTCTTTTTTGGCTTTTCTTACTACATTATGACACTTAATTTGGGAGTGTTTATGTTCCTTTCTATTTTCCTCACTAGGATTTGACTTCCACTTTTTAAAAGCTGCCCTTTTCTCTCTCACTGCCTTTTTAACATGGCTGTTTAGCCATGGTGGTTCTTTGTTAGGTCTCTTACTGTGTTTTTTTATTTGGGGTATACATTTAAGTTGGGCCTCTAGTATGGTGTCTTTAAACAGTTCCCATGCAGCTTCCAGGGATTTTAGTTTAATTACTCTCCCTTTTAGTTTCTGTTTAACTAGCTTCCTCATTTTAGTGTAATTCCCCTTTTTGAAATTAAATGCCAGAGTGTTTGACCGCTGCGGTGTTCTTCCCAACACAGGAATATTAAAAGTTATTATATTGTGGTCACTATTTCCAAGCGGTCCAGTAACAGTTACCTCTTGGACCAGATCCTGCGTTCCAGTCAAGACTAGGTCGAGAATCGACTCTCCCCTTGTGGGTTCCTGTACTAGCTGCTCCAAGAAGCAGTCATTTAAGGCATCAAGAAATTTAATCTCTGAATCCCGTCCTGAGGTGACATGCACCCAATCAGTATGGGGATAATTGAAATCTCCTATTATTACTGTGTTTTTTATTTTGGTAGCCTCTCTAATCTCCCTTATTTCAGCATCACTATCACTGTCCTGGTTAGGTGGTCGGTAATATATTCCTAATGCCATATTCATATTAGAGGAATGAATTGTTATCCATAATGATTCTATGGAACATTTTGATTCCTTTAGGATTTTTACTTCATTTGATTCTATATTATCCTTCACATATAGTACCACTCCGCCACCCGCACGACCTGTTCTGTCTTTCCAATATAATTTATATCCTGGTATGATAGTGTCCCACTGATTGTCCTCATTCCACCATGTTTCTGAGATGCCTATTATGTCAACTTCCTCCTTTGATATGAGGTACTCCAGTTCACCCATCTTATTAGACAGACTCCTAGCATTAGTGTAAAAGCATGTTAGAAAACTACCACTATTTATATGTCCGCCTTTCACAGACACATTGGATTTTTTTATGCACGATTGTTTCACATCTGATCTTGCCCATATATTATTTCCCACGTTCCCTATCTGACTAACTTCTAGGGAATCCCTACCTATGGAGCCTCGTGTAAGAGAAGTCTCCGTCCGATCCAGGTGCTCCCCCGCACCAATCGGCTTTCCCCCACCTCTTAGTTTAAAAACTGCTCTACGACCTTTTTAATGTTTAATGCCAGCAGTCTGGATCCACCTTGATTTAGGTGGAGCCCATCATTCCTGTATAGGCTCCCCCTACCCCAAAAGTGTCCCCAGTTCCTAATAAATCTAAACCCCTCTTCCCTGCACCATCGTCTCATCCACGCATTGAGACTCTGAAGTTCTGCCTGTCTATCTGGCCCTGCGCGTGGAACTGGAAGCATTTCAGAGAATGCCACCAAAGATGTTCTGGATTTCAGTCTCTTTCCTAGTAACCTAAATTTGGCCTCCAGAACATCTCTTCTACCCTTCCCTATGTCATTGGTACCAACATGTACCACGACGACCGGCTCCTCCCCAGCACTGCCCATAAGTCTGTCTAGATGCCTCGAGAGATCCGCAACCTTCGCACCAGGCAGGCAAGTAACCATACGGTTCTCCCGGTCATCACAAACCCAACTATCTATATTTCTAATGATCGAATCCCCCACTACTAAAACCTGCTTCTTCCTAACAGCTGGAGCTCCCTCCCCCGGAGAAGTATCCTCGGCACGAGAGGATACAACATCACCCTCTGGAAGGAGGGTCCCAACTATGGGATGGTTTCCCTCTGCTCCCATTGACTGCTCTCCTTCCCTGAGCCTTTCATCCTCCGTAACAGCATCAGGACTGTCAGATTGGAGGTGGGACAGCCCTACTATGTCCCGGAAAGTCTCATCCACAAACACCTCTGCCTTCCTTAGCTCCTCCAGTTCAGCCACCCTGGCCTCCAAAGCACGCACTCGGTCTCTGAGGGCCAGGAGCTCCTTGCATCGAGCGCACACATACGCCACCCACCCACAGGGTAGGTAGTCATACATACTGCACTCGACACAATAAACAGGATAGCCCCCACTCTGCTGCTGGGCTTCTGCCTCCATTTCCTACTCTAATTATATATGAGGGTTAATTAAATGTTTCAGATAGAGGTTGTTATAAAGGATTTAGTTTAAGGGCAATAGAAGTCACTGGCTCCCCCCAAGCTCCCCCTCTAAACTCCCCTCTCAAAACTCCCTCCTGTTAGCACTCACCCTGTTCGTGAGCACCCGGTCGCAAAGCTCCCTGGTCTCTTACCAGCAGGGTTTAAGTGCTCGGCCTCCCTGATAGCTCCTCCCTCTGCCTACAGCTCAGCCAATCAGCACACGGTGTTTCAATTCAAACCTAATCAGCTTCCAACTGCCTGCCTGCCTGCCTGAGCACACGGCCCCAAGGTGCTTTAGTTTGCTCCTTCCTTCTCCTCCTCCAGGAGAGCCTCTCAAAACTCCCTCCTGTTAGCACTCACCCTGTTCGCGAGCACCCTGCTTCTAATGTATTTAAAAAACATTTTACTATCATTTTTTGAATTTTTGGCTAGCTGTTCCTCAAACTCTTTTTTGGCTTTTCTTACTACATTATGACACTTAATTTGGGAGTGTTTATGTTCCAGAGTTAGTGGATTTTATGGACCCCCTTAGGCTCTGGAGTAGGGACAAAAATGAGGGGCTCAATGTGCAGGACAGGGCTGCCAGCGAGAGGGATAGGGATGCAGGATCTGGGTGGGAGGTGGGGTTCAGGGTCTGGAAAGGAGCTTAGTGGCAGGAGAGGGTATGTGGTGGGGGTACAAGAGGGAGTTTGGGGGTGGGAGGGAGTTGGGGCAGTAACACAGAAAAAGGTGAAAGGGTGAAAATGCAGCCAAATAGCTAGTTGGAGAAGGCAGCCAAAAAAATGGGGAGTAAAGGAAAGTGCAACTTCTTCAAAGTAAAATTGTATCCCCCCTCGCATCTTCCCTCTGTTTCAGCCTTGTTCCCCTCAGCCCCATGATCCCATGCCCCTAAGTGCAACCCCTCCCCCCACATCCCTGTGCCCCCCAGTGCACTCACCGGCAGGACAGCAGCACTGGGACTTGCAGCTTCCAGGGAGCAGTGCTGGGGCAAGGAGGGAGAGGGGGCAGAGTTTCTTCCCAGCCCAGCCCATTTCCTGCAGGAACCGGCGCTGGGGCTGGGGCAGGCAAAGCCCAGGGCTGCCCAGGTAATAATGTGAGAGACGGGGAAAATACCAAAGTGTCAATAAAAGCTTTTTAAGTTCTCTAGGCAGTGTTCCCATTGGAAAATTTTCCCCTGAATCTTTGTCCCATCCCACCATTCGTGTTTAAAGAGAGAACATCTTGAGGGTGCTTACACTCCATTAGTAGAGAGTGGAAATAGCTGATTTTGTCTTGCTTCTCCCACCTCTTTCCATGAGGAGTGGAAATCTTTGGAGGAGCCATACCACCCTGCTAGGATAATTGACCCTACTTAAACCTCCAAAGATAAAAACCCACTAAACCCCCACGTCAAATATCTTATTTGTGCTTCATATCTGCAGGTTATTATCTGCTATTCTAAGAGTTTCAGAAGTAGAATCACGAGCAATAAGAGCGGATCTCACACATCTGCTGAGTCCACAAATGGGAAAAGATATTGTATGGTTTCTTAAGCGTTGGGCAAAGACCTATCTCCTAGTGGATGAAAAACTGTATGACCAGGTAAGATGTTAACTGCAATTTTGGTTGCATTAATAGACTATAGAATATATAGCACTAACACTACTTCATGAAAGAGTCTGTTTTAAACCTTATGTTTCCAGTATTTACAACATTAGCTATTGTTTGTTTTGGAATTTAGTGTACATAATGGTAGCCTGGAAATTTTCTCTTTTAATTTTTTTTTCCTGGGAGGAAATAGCTACTCTCTCAACGTACAAATAACTTTGGGGGTTTTTTTTAAACCATTTTAAACCATTTTTTAAACCATCTTTGATATAGCAGACATACTTCTGTTCCTCCATGTTGTTGCTTGGTGGAATACCTTCTCCAAATAAACTATCTGAGCCATTACTCTCTACAAATCTCTGTTTGAGATTTAATCTCCACTGTAATGGTCACAGGACATGGACTAATAATAATGGTTAGGTAGATGTCCTGGTAGAGTTTGGTAAGATCTCTTATTCACTTAGTTGGATTTTTGTTAAAAAGGAGAGATTGGGGGGACCCCCAAACTTAAGGAGATTCCCAATTGTGTAATCCTATTAGTAATTTTTCATGCCTTCCCCCCTCACTCAATATGTTCCATGTCCATGTTGTCACTTTTAATATACAGTGTATTTGTAGCTATATTGGTCCCAGGATTCTAGCGAGACGTGGTGGGGAGGCAATATCTTTATACTGAACCAACTTCTGTTGGTGAGAGAGACAGGTTTTCGAGTCATGCAGAGCTTTTTTTCAGGTTTCTCTCACCAGCAGAAGTTGGTTCAATAGAAGATCTTACCTCACCCATTATTTCAGTGGCAGTCCTTGTGGCATGGACAGATGTATGTTTTTTGTACAGTACAAGTACAATAAAGCTCTGATGCTGATTGGTGACAGTGAATACAACTGAACTTCAGATCAGTAGTAGAAGACTCACTGGCCTGCACTGATTATTACAGCAATAGAAGCTATAAAAATGTAGTCACCATGCCCTCCTTGATCAGGGATATTAAAATTCTCAGAAGATGATCCCTAGTGAAATTTGAGATACTAAAGACCCCTTCTTAATCTTTTCATAGTTTTATATTTTTAGTTATTTTTCTAAAGAAAGACTGATTCTTCTTTGATAGATTGAAGTGCATGCAAGCCATATGCTGGAGCCTGAAGCTTTTCAGAGCAGTGTCCACTGACCTGCACATGCACAATGCACAGTGCGTCTACTTGTGCTCCCAGCCATGGTTATGATAGGCTGTGTTGGTCAGCACCTCTCCAATTCCCACTTATTGTCACATGGCTGAAGTTGGAATCCCTGGTTGTCTGTGATCTTTGTGATTACACTGAGAGCCTTACTCTATTTGGACACTGCTATGAAAACCTTCTAGCTCCAGAACATGACACGCATGTGCACTGATGATTAGAATACAAATGGGACCATATTATAGGAAGAAGCTGTAGTTACAGGTAAGCAACCTGCTGCTCTTGTTGGTTGGGAGCCATCAGAACATGTTGACTTGCAACTAAATATAGTTTTTTGCTAAAATTGTTTGTGAACCGGGAAGATGCAATATATCTATATACATTTATTTAAGCAATTATATAACTTAACTTTTATTTATTCAGAATCTTAGTTTTTACATTGTTTATGATAATAAAAATAGTGACAGATGTATTTCTTTTTGACTAGATGATAATATATTGTGATTTGTGTCAAGCTCTACTTGGATGGAGAACAAAAACAGCATTTTATTTTTTTTTATTAAATAAAATAACCTTAATTGTTCTAGGAACACAGGTTATCAAAACATGTTTTCCATTTAAAACTGATTTATTAAAAAAAGGAAGTATTAAATATACGTTAGTGAATTGAACTGACTGCTTCTGGTCACCACACCTTTTGAGCTTTTAGTAATAGTAGACCTCATCCTCTCACACCTACTTCTTATTCACGGGTTAGAAGAAGAAGAAGAGAAAGAAGAAAAGCTTTCCTGCTTTTTCAATTGGTTTTTTAACTTTGAATGAACTAGTCATTCAATTGAACAAGTTGAATAAACTGAAATGAAGAAAGTATTCTCTCTGCAACCATAAAAGAGCACTTCATCGAGATTCTGATTCCAGGTACTTAGTGAGTGATTCCAACCAGTGCAGTAATTTCACTTTCTTTAAAGCATGGCAACAAACATGCATTGCTTAATACTATTTTTGTATGTAAATTTAGACCTTAACATAATGTGAAAAATTCACATTTAATTTGAATAAATCTATATTAATATAAATTACAAATAACAGTTTTCTTATTTAAAAACAAAATCCATTTGTATCCACCTTAATTTGTGTATAATATTGGTCTCTGAAGGTGATGATTCAAATTTTTTTACTGACAATCTGTAAAATTGAAATTTGAAAATAACTGAGAATTTGAAATTGATTAGGCTCATAGGACTCAGGGGTGCAGAGTCCCCATGCAAAATTATTAATTTCTGAGATTCAGTTTTCAGAAACTTTATTCTTACAGAGCATATGGAATCATAGTACTGGAAGGTCATCAGTCTCCTGCAGTCATGGCAGGATTCAATATTATTTAGGCCATGTTTCCACTTGTAGGAAGACTGTGGTCAATGCTGTGGTGGTCAGTTTTCTAGTGTTTGATTTTAGTGGGTCTAGTAAAGACCTGCTAAATCTAATGCTGAGGGTGCCCCTGTCAGTGCTGGTGGTACTCCTCGCAAGGAGTAAGAGAAGTCAATGGGAGCATTACTCCCATTGACCTCCCGCTGTGAGGACAGCGCCAAAGCTTGGCTTGATGTATGTCAATTCCAGTTATGTTTTTTACGTACATTAAGCTGGCCTTCCCTCATATTGTGGACCTGGCCTCTACAACTATGGAGATTCCACAACCTCCCTGGGCAATTTATTCTAGACCCAGTGCTTAACTACCCTGTCAGGATGTTTTTCCTAATATCCAGCCTAAACAGCCCTTGCTACAATATAAGACCATTACTTCTTTTCCTATCCTCAGAGGTTAAGGAGACCAATTTTTCTCCCTCCTTCTCGTAATAGCCTTTTGTATGCTTGGATGCTTTTGTATGCTTTCTGTGTCCCTCTCCCTCTTCCCCCACCCCATCCCCCCCCCAAGAAAAAAATGGAACAAATGTAGGGAGCAGTTGCAAAAAAAAAAAAAAATCTGTATATCATCTTGCAAGATGTTACCTTGAACTCCGGCACTATAGAAGAACTGGTTTATCAGGTTAGGTCTACACTAGAGCTACATCGGCACAGCTGCACTGCTGTAGTACAGTAGGTGAAGATGTGCTATGTGGACAGGAGAGTGCTCTCCCATCATCATAATGACTCCATCTCTGCAGGAGAGGTAGAAGCGATTTCAGTGGGAGAGTGTCTCTTGCCAATATAGCATTGATATGTAGAGCTGAAAATCCATGGATATCCACTTTATATTTGCAGGTATCCTCATCTGTGGATGAGAGTGAAGATTTCCGTGGCTCATTTTTGCGGTTACCAATGTGGATGCAAAGTTTTGTATCTGCACATGACTCTATATGGCTAGCACTTAGGTCAATATAAATTGTTATTCAGGCGTGTGTCTTTCACACCCCTGTGCAATGTAAGTTACATCGGGGTAGTGTAAGCCAGTCCTCCTTATTAAGAATCTTTAGTTCTGAAGAACTGCAAGAATTCCTTCATGGCCCCTTTGGACTACATATGGGAAATGTTAAAGTATCTAAGTAGGTGACGTAATATGTTTTATTGAACCAACCTTTGTTGGTGAGAGAGAGAGCGCTCACACAGAGCTCTTCTTCAGGTAAGAGGAGTGAGCTCAAAAGCTTCTCTCTCACCAACAGAAGGTGGTCCAAACCTTGTCTCTAATTCATGGGACCAACACAGCTGCAAGAATATTTCATACATCAGAAACCTTTCTTTTAAATGTATTGTTGAAAGTTAGATGTAAGGATACTTGAAATAGGGTTTTATAACAAAGTTGATATTACTTCCAGTTTTTTGGCATAGAGCAAGAGGTAAGTTTGGTTTCCTATCTGTTCTTTTCTGATACTTTTTCCTTTTTGTCAACATAACTTTTGTACATTAAGGAAGCAAGTATTGTGAAGGTCTGAAAATGAATTACTATTTTATGAAATGCACTCATTTGTTTTCTTTTTCTTACAGATAAGTCTGCCATTTAATACTGCATTTGGTGCAGACACAGAGGGTTCCCAGTGGATTGTGGGTTACCTTTTAGAAAAAGTAATCAGTAACCTGGCAGTATGGAGTTCTGAGCAGGACCTTGCAAATGACACTGTACAGTTGCTAGTAACATTAGTGGAAAGGAGAGAGAGGTAAACTGCAGGCTTATACACGTCAAATTTTTCTTTTGAATCTTTTAAAATATATTGGGCCAAAAATAAAGTGAATGCAGAGTATATTACCTATTAGAATATTTTCCTGTTCTAAATAGGTCTTCAACAGCTAAAAGCACTTTCTGTTGAGTATAAAAACTTTCAAAAATTGTTCAAGTTCTAGGATAAAATGTGAGGCTTTTAATCAAGATATGTACATACTTCCATACCAACTAGATAACTTGAAGTTGTTCTCCTTTTATGAAATAAAATAACCATGTTGTGGAGTACATAAACTCAAGACCAGATTCTCCTCTTTTACCCCAGTTGTATGCTTCTGTAACTTCAGTGGAGCATCACCAAACATAACTGGTAAAATGGAGAGGAGAATCAGTTTTTCAGTGTTTGTCAGCCCAGTTAAATGAGCATCTCAAGTTTATATTGTAATGAAATGTGCTATTCTTCCCCTATGCTTCTCAATCACTAAGTGATTAGGAAGAATTAACTCTGCCTCCCCTCACCCATCCCATAATGAAGATTTCTACATTGCTATTTACTTTTGTAGAAATAACTGCTTAGGCTTGAAAAATCAAATGAAAATATAATTATGTTGTAAAAGAATATTAAATTGATATAATTTTAAGCATTTTAAATTTTAAACAATTTTAAGCATGTAGAATTTGGAGAGGGTGATGACTTTCAAAGCATTGCTTGGAGCTAAAAGCTGTACTGCAGCAAATTCTTGCAAGTTTTATCTTTTTGTGGACTAATACAAAATAGTCGTATGTATTCGGTATGTACTGTGTTAAAAGAACATTATTATGTTTGCTAAGTCAAGCAAGCATATTTGAAAAAGCCAAAATGAAAGTTGTGTGTGCAACCTTAATCCACCCCCTTTACACACATGCATTATGATGCAGTATTTAGTTGTGATTTTTTTCACACTGAATCTTTGCCTTGTTCAGTGCACAAAATGGACAGTGCTGACTTAATGAGCAACTATTCAGTATTTTGTTTTCCTCTTGATGTTTTTTCGTATGGCCCTGTGCCTTATTACTGCACACTATTCAAATGTTGCTCTGGAGACAGAATTATTAATGTCCTCATTCTCTTTTCTGTGGTGCTCATCATTATAGTAACTGAAGTGCTTCACAAATATTAGTGAATTTATTTTCACAATACCTCCCTGAAATGAAGGGATATTATTCCCATTTTACACATGGGAACCTGAGGCTCAGGGAGAATAAAGTAAAAAGTATATACTAAATTTTGGATGCTAAATTTGAGGTGCAACAGTTATGGTTGTCAGTGCTCAGCACATCAGCAAATCAGACACCAGGATCTCAGTCAGGCACTCAGAAAATGAGGAACACATGAATGATGTAAAAGACTTGGTTTAAGTCACTTGCCCAGTATTACATAGGCACTCTGGCAAAGGAAGAAGTAGAATCTAGTTCTTCACAGCAGCATTGATCTTCCTTAATTGTGATACATCCTTTCTCAAGCGTTAAGTACCAAAGTCAGTTCTGAACTCCTTAGTGTTAGCTAGGAGCTGACACTGTTCAGTGATCTCTGCAAGGTCCCATAACCCTGCCTCTTTTTGCTGCTCCAATACTTAGAGGAAGCTTTATAACGGTGTGGGCTTTTTAGGGTATGTCTAGACTACATTGGTTTTTTTGAAAAAACTGCCCCTTTTTTCGAAAAAACTTCACCTGCGTCCACATTGAAATCGCGTTTTCGAAATTAAATCGAAAACATGGGTTTTTTTTGACATTGGTAAACCTCAAATTACGAGGAAGAACGCCTTTTTCAAAAGAGCTCTTTCGAAAAAAAGGCGCGTATGGACTCAGAACAGGGACATTTTTCGAAAAGAGGTAATCGAAAAAAGCACAGGTGCTCTGGTGGCCATTCTGTGAATAGCAATCAGGGCTTTCTTTCAAGAGTGCGTCCATGCAGTCTGGACACTCTTTCGAAAAAGCAGATCGCTTTTTCGATCCAGTTTTGAGGTGTGGATGCTCTTTCGAAAGAAGCTTTTTCGAAAGAGCTTCTTTTGAAAGAAGCTTGCAGTCTAGATGTACCCTTAGTTAAGGTTGGCAGGGAATTGAGTCTCATTTGGAAGTCAGGTCTGGAATCCGGAGATCAAACCATGTGTTCAGGCGAGAGGGAAATTTGAAGGGGGTCATAATCACCCTCCATTTTTTACTATATCGGTCAAGGAGGATCCTCTGGGTGTCCCTGGGTTTTCTGTGTAAAATGGGATTGCAGTATTCAGTATGAGAACCACTGGATTAAGGCATAGGCACTACAGAGTCATGTTGAACCCCTAATACTTAGAATCACATGATGACGTCAAAAATCTCCACTCTGATTTAACATCCCCTCCCATAAAGATTTCTAGCTCCCCTGTTTACACCCCTCCCCCCCCCCCCCCCAAATCTTGCAAACATTACCAGAGTATAACTAACGCATTGGCTGTCTATATCTTCAAGTAGCCATGAACATGGAAAGGAGGTTTCCTGGTCCCACTCCAGCCACCAGATGATCAGTCCTGTGCTGTTGCAGCTCTGGGATGACCACTCTGCTGCTGTAAAGGAAAGGAGGGGTTTTCCCTGCTTTTTGCTGTGACTGAAGGAATCCCTGAGAGGTGCTCAGGGATTAGACTTGGAAAGATGAGAGCCCATGATTTTCTGCTTGCAGCCTGTGTTGTGGTTGCGAGATCCTACAGCTTCCTCCTTTCCTTCTCATCCCTCACTCTCTTGCTCACTTTTTTGTGCTTGGAACAAATGACCATGATAGCTCAAGTTTAACAAATATGTGAGATGAGAGAGATGATAAAAGCAAGGAGAAATTGAGTGATGGAGCAGCAAGTAGGATATGGGATCTGTAATGAATCCAGGCAGAAGGAGAGGAAATGAATAAATGACGGAATAGATGAAATGACAGAAGCAAAGGAATGGGAGCAACAGGAGTGGCATTGATAGGTTTGAAACCGGAGTTTAGGCAAGCATTTGCACTCTACATAGGGAAAATAGAGAGAGAGCCTACACAGAGCAGCCTTTCTGCATGTACCCTATCATAAGCTGGTTGAGGTAGTAACAGTGAGTGCTGTTTTGAGGTACATGCAGAGTTCTTCCTTGCTCAGGAGAGGACCTAACTAACCTGAAAGCAGAGAGTGGTGGCCTAGAGATGAGGCAGGTCCTAGTTCATGCAAAGAGAAGCCAGGCAAACCAGCCTTGCAAAATATATTCTTTGCTTTTATGTTGGTGGTCCCTGCCACTGGTGGCCAAATCAGAGAGAGCAACAGTGGACAAGAGGCCGAATGTGTGGGAGTACGAAAGGCCTTGGTTTGTCTTAATCTGATCCTGCTAGAAATGTTTCCCTGACCAGAGGCAATCTCTGTGTGGTGGAGTCTAGCTGGTTTCAGACCCTAAAGGGGTCTTAGACTACTCTTGTGATCAGAATCTTATTGCCCAGACACCAGCTGAGGCGCTCTGGAGATAAACAAGAGATGCCCTCTTTTATGTTATTTTGGTGTGTACAGATTGACAAGTTGCAAGAAGGAACAGTAACTAAAGACTTTGTTGCATTTTCTTTTGGTTAAACTGCTCTGAGTAAAACAGATTTTGCTTTTGCTTAATCTGAATCTCCTGTAAATTCTTTAAAACTTAAGATATAACTCTGAGCCTAGACAAGGTGGATGAGTGGGTGTGAGAGAGAGAGAGATGGGATCATGGTGTTGAAAGCTGAGAACCATTGGATTAAGGCATAGGCACTTAATCCATGTTGAGCTCCTAGCTCCTGGAATCACATGATGCTTGAGCTCAATAAGTGCAAGATGCCAAATAAAGGGTAGTATACACCTTTACAAAGTACTTTCCCACTTTTTTCTCTTATTAATTAAATGATTTCTAAAGTAAATTTTATAGAAATCTAAAAAAAGGCAGAAGTGTCAGAAAGAATAGAGACTAGGTACAAATCCTAAAGAATATAAAAAGCTTTAACTAAATTGACACTAAGAATACTTGCTAGAAGCATATGTATTTCTAAAGGATTTTCTGTGAGTAAGCACTTTTTTACTTTTTATTTTATTTTAGGGCAAATTTAGTAATTCAGTGTGAGAATTGGTGGAATTTAGCTAAGCAGTTTGCAAGGAGAAGCCCACCTCTTCACCTTTTGTCCAGCTCTGTGCAGAGAACACTAATGAAAGCTCTAGTTTTAGGAGGTTTTGGTCATATGGACACTGATACAAAACAGCAATACTGGACAGAGGTAAGACATTTTTTCTGTCGCCTTAATTTCAGCAAGCAATGAAACTAAATTCCAAGTTAGTTTTTTAATTCAACATTACTGTCGCCCAGGGACGATAACACTGAGCATCTTTAAAGGCTTTTTTAATTTTAGAATTTCACTGTGATTCTTATTTTAGCTAGACATTTATAAGGCGCCAGTTATAGGGTACGTAAGATTCTAGATATTTAAAGGTGACCAATTAATATTACATTGAAGATCATTTTATTATTTCATAAATGTTTTTAAACCATTCTCAAATGGTTTAATTAAAATGTAGTGTAGGACTGATTATCAGAAAAGGAAAAAAGTTCCTTAAATCTGAAGTCTTTGTTGAAGTCCCATTTCTTTCCGTGTTAACTTTTTAGTTTAAATGATTGTTGTAAGATTGTATGTATTATGTCAGGCTTAACAAAGTGTAACAGTACAGTAGAACCTCAGCATTTTGAACGCCTCGGGAATGGAGGTTGTTCATAACTCTGAAATATTCATTACTCTGAACAAAACAATATCGTTCTTTCAAAAGCTTACAGTTGAACATTGGCTTAATACAGCTTTGAAACTTTACTATTCAGAAGAAAAATGGTGCTTTCCCTTTATTTTTTTAGTAGTTTACATTTAACACAGTACTGTACTGTCTCTCTCTTTTTTTTTTAAACAGGGGGTGGGGTATGTCTGCTGCTGCCTAGTGGTGTACTTCTGGTTCCAAATGAGATGTGTGGTTGACTTGTAGGTTTGTAACTCTAGAGTTTATTAACTCTGAGGTTCCACTGTAAAATAATACAATTAATTTGGAGAAAAAATAATGAAGCATCTTGGCCCTAGAGCAGGGGTAGGCAATGACATGGTGGCAGTTCACCAGAGTTAGCCCCTGGAGGGCCACACTACTAAATGTATTTGCATGGCCACAGATACCAGCGATCGCAGCTCCCATTGGCCACAGATCACTGTTCCTGGCCAACAGGAGTGGTGGGAAGCGGCACAGACCAGGAAACCCCTGCAGCTCCTATTGACTGAGGAATGGTGATCCACAGCCAACAGGAGCTGCAATCACTGGTATCTGCGAATGTACAAGTAAATATAGTGGTGGGGGTCCACCAGGAGTTAACTCTGGTGGACCAGGTCCAGTCCATGGGCTAGTATTTGTCCACCCTTGCCCTAGAGGGCAACTGAAACATGAGCAATAAGCTCCATATGTTTACAAAGAATAAATCTTGTGAAAAACTTGATCGCTTTTTAATAAACTACAAATAAATAACTGAAAAAGAACTTAGCAGAGGTACTGGTAACACAGTGGGTTTTTGTAAAGCCTATTACTGTTTTGAAAAACTAAATACAAAAATAAGATCAAATTAGCTATTAACAGTGTCATACAGATTGAACATAAATTGGGAGATTTCATATTTCTCTAAATAAAAGGTCACTTTGTAATTATTATTGTATTGGCTCTGGTATTTACAGGACAAGAGTTGGTAAACTTATCAACTTCTTAA
Organism: Pelochelys cantorii; assembly: GCA_032595735.1. Classification (NCBI taxonomy): domain Eukaryota; kingdom Metazoa; phylum Chordata; order Testudines; family Trionychidae; genus Pelochelys; species Pelochelys cantorii. The sequence continues at coordinate 43,422,619 of CM064326.1, read as the reverse complement.
ATAAAGTTTGTTTAAAAAAAGATAGATGGCAGTATGTTGTGTGGTACCACAAAGATAATTAAGACTGATCTTATTTAACAGCTTTATTAATTAGCTAGAAGAGAAAAGATTATACAAAATTTGGAAGAGATTCAAGTGAGAGAGGACAGAAAAAGGCACAGTAGAGAGGAATTTAAGATCACAAGAGAGCAGAAAATAAGTTGGCAAGAAATAATGTTGAAACAGAACTCTAATGAAGATAGTGCATGGCAAGATTAAGTTAAAATTCAGTTACTGGGCAAGATTAATTACTATGTTACTATAGTTTTATGTGAGTTTTAATTCCATTGAAATTGTTGAAGTTGCACTAGAATAACAGTAAATTTTCCCAGTATTTTGGAGGTGTGAAGAGGGGGAAAGTTTGTGCCATAAAGGCTTTAATTTTTAAATGAATAAATAGGAAAATGTGAATACTACATGATTTAAACTGGAATAATACATTTCAGAAATGGCTGTTTAATTTTTGATTCTCTAGGTTCTACAGCCACTTCAACAGCGATTCTTGAATGTGATAAACCAAGAAAACTTTCAACAGATTTGTCAAGAGGAGGAGGTGAAACAGGAAATCACTGCCACACTAGAAGCACTTTGTGGCATTGCTGAGGCGACCCAGATAGATAATGTAGCAATCCTCTTTAACTTTCTAATGGACTTCCTTACCAATTGCATTGGATTAATGGAGGTGTACAAAAACACACCAGAGACTGTTAACCTCATAATAGAAGTTTTTGTTGAAGTTGCACATAAACAAATATGCTATCTTGGAGAGGTAAACACAATAAAAAAGTGTGTGTGTGTGTGTGTGTGTGTGTGTGTGTGCGCGTGCATAATAAGATCCTATTCTCTAAATCAAGTAAACCACAATGATTTTATATGCTGAAAGGATGAAACGTACAGCCGAGCCCTCTTAAATGAATAACTGTTAAGAGTGAATATATTTAAAAATAGACATCAAAAGATATAATTGGTCTTCTAAAATAATATATCTACTAACTTATTTTTATAGAATCCATGAACATTATTCACTGAAACTGATATGTTATTCAAAGGAAATAGACCTCTTTAAGGGAAAACAGATTTGATAAAACAAGCAAATCCTTTACAGGTTTGTGCTATAGTAAAACACAAGCACACTGACTGGAGAGTGGAAAAAGAGAGCATCCCACAGTTTTGCCTCTTGTGTCAATCAGAAAGCTTTTGGATGTACTAAATAATCTTTCCTTATCTATAAGTGAGAGTGCATATATTGTCTCTTCAAAGGTAATCCAAAAGTACAGCTAGACTGTGCATACACTAACAAATGTACCTGTTCATCATTAGTCCACTTTTATCAATTCAGGGTGTTTTACCATGCTTAACTTTCTCTGAAAGTTTGTCTAGGGAAACTTGCCACTGGTATAACTCCTGGTGCAAATTCGTAATGTAGAGGACACTGCATTCATGCTAAACAGAGCATGCACCAGTATAGTTTATCCTGGTAAGTTGTATCAGTGCAGGGGACATTGTATTAGTGCAGTTATACCTATGGAAATTTTCCTAATCTGGACAAACCCTATTTATCACCATTAGATCTGCCATAATGGTGGATTAAAGCTATAAAATTTGCTAGTGTGAATAAAACCTTAGAGATTCTGAGTATGCAATTCTAAATTATTTTATGAGTTTGGCAAGGAATGTCAGCCTGTCCAAAACCATTCTATATATAGACTCCTGCTTTACAATTTTCCTTTAAAGTCTGGGGAGACTGCTAAAAGCATGGTTGTATTACTGAAATATTGTAGTCACTGCTGATCGAGTAAATAGGCAAGATAGTTATGTTATGTAAGCCACTTTCTTAACACTTTTATTTGTAGTTATTACTCTAAATAGTAACAGTTAATAGATATGGAATCAAAATCACTTGTGTATTGTCCTCCAAGTAGCTCCAAAAGCAGCAATAAAAAGTCAATTATTGAGTGTGTGAGTATATGTATATATAACTTATTTAAATTCCTATTTTGTTTCTTTGTCGTAGTCTAAAGCCATGAATTTGTATGAGGCCTGCCTGACTCTTCTTCAGGTATATTCCAAGAATAATTTAGGTCGGCAGCGAATAGATGTTACAGCGGAAGAAGACCAATACCAGGATCTTCTTCTTATTATGGAGCTTCTTACTAACCTTCTGTCAAAAGAATTTATAGATTTCAGTGATACAGGTATGAAGGAATTGGAGATGAAAAGATTCAAGTGTTGATGAACTGCTCTGTGTAGTTCTGAGCAAAAATTATGGTCCACAAAGTGATAATTTAATTTTCTTCTGAGGAGTTAGTGATTTTTTTTTTTTTTTTTTTAAAATCAGCAAAATATATTGTGGATAGAGAACTAATTATCCAAGTAATGTAAAAGTAGAGATTAGAGAGTCTAGTTTCCACATATTGAGACAGCACTTACTATTCAGATTCTGGTACCTCAGGGAAGCATGCATGTAATTCATGGGCCATTGTTCTTTTTGCATTACTACTGTATACTGAACAATTTGAAAGCTGAACTAGAACAAGCCACTAATCTGGAAATAAAGGAGTGGTAGTTATCAAAAACAAGGCCAGTGAAGTCAAAATTAGGGTCTGGTTGAAAATGTAGACATTTTAGTGTGATAGAAGTTCTTGATTCTGTAAAATGTTGAGTTCTTTCATTCCAGCAACACTTCAGAGAGACGTGTAGATACTCAGCAATTTGCAGAACAGGCACTGTGGTTTGCTGTTAGTATTTAGTTACATTTTCTCTCTTTATAATCTCTGCTGTTGAAAATCTGATATGCTAGTTTTAAATTAATTATATTAAATAGTTTAAGTAAGCTTAAAAAATGTTAACCCAATGTTCAAACTTTACCAGATTTTAGAAAGTTTTGTGCAGAGGACGCAGAACAAAAGGAAATGGTATCCATCTGTCTAGGTATTTCTATTAATGCCCATCACGAGCTCTGAGTGCTTCCCAGCAACATCATATAACCAACTGCAGTGCATACATGTAGTTCTATACACACTCAAATGCACAGTCTGAATTCTGGTCCCCGATTTTTAATCTACAAATAACAGACATGGACTTTCTGTAGCCATTGTATCTTAATCTAAATTCAGAATGCAGTGTTTGAGTCAGGGCTATGAGGAATTGAACATCTGCCATTGTGATTGGTTATGTGGAAGAATTTGAAAGGGAGTTCGTCATGAAACTAAGGAGTCTGAATACATTTCCGAATTATGATTAGGGGGTAAGACATGAGTTAAAGTTTGTGTGGAAGTTACATCACCAGTTAAATCAAAATTCGTGCTTTTTGGTGTCACAACTGATAGGAAATGCAATTGTGAAACCTTACTTTGAAATAAATAGTTTTCTGTGTTCTAACGTACTTTTAAATGCTAAGGCATACTCCTAGTACCTGAGATTTCCTGTTCTTATAGGATCTTTTGGAGTACTATATTGTGATGCCTAAACACAATGGGCCTAAGATGAAGTTGCAGCCTTAACTATCTTAGCTCCTCTTTAGAGTGTTTGCTATCTTTTTTTTAAACTCTGTGGCCTCTTGCATGAAAATGTGACACTTCAGTATGTCTGATCTATCTTTTTATATTTAATATGTTAACTGTAAAGGTGTATGTGTTTTCTATAGATGAAGTATTTAGAGGGCATGAGCCAGGACAAGCTGCAAATAGATCTGTGTCAGCAGCAGATGTTGTCTTATACGGAGTTAATCTAGTTCTACCATTAATGTCACAGGATTTGCTGAAAGTAAGTATATTTTAACATGTATGTATTTACACATGCGCGCACACATTTAATATGGAAACTTCTTCTAAAAGGGTATAGACTTTGAAGTGGCTTCTAAACTTTGAAGTTGTTAGAGCAGTTTATGTAACCTGAAAGTTAAATACAATACATTTTCTAGGCTTTATTTTATTGTATATGCAAGAAATTTTTCTCTGGCTCCAGATAACCCCAGAAGAGGTATATACATGGAGGATATAAACAAAGTTGTTTTGTTTTGTTTTAAGCAGTCTTGCCACAAGTCTTTTTATTTTGAATTGAGTTGAGATTTTATCACAGAATTAAAAAAAGAATTAGACATTTATATGGAGAATGAGAATATCTACAGTTCTGTTAGGGCACGTCTACACTGCTAGGGATCCAGAGGCAGACTCTGTCTGGGAGGCACTTACCTAAACATCTTCCGGCCAGCAGCTCTGCAGCTCCCCTAAGGCAGCCTGGGCTCCCTGCCTGCTGCAGCCCCAGATCACTTTAAACTGCAGGCTGCCCTCTCCAAGTGGCTCTCAGTTCTGGAGCAGGAAGAGGCTTGAACTGCCCCTATTCCCCAGGCAAATCTCTCAGCTCCTCTCTTAGCCAATTCAGATCTGATGACTTGGCGGGTCACATCCGGGCCCAGGCCGTAATTTGCCTAGCCCTGAGCTAGGGACACCGTTCCTGCCCATCCTGGCTAATAGCCATTGATTTAAAGGCTAGGTTACAAACCACAGTTAGTAGTTCTGCAGTTTCACATTTGAGTTTTCAGAACTCTTGTGTGAATGTGATCTGATTTTGGCAACATATTATTGTTTTATCGGTTTGTTCCAAAACCACCTCTGATACCTTAATCTGGGACAATTCCTCAGATTTGTTACCTAAAAAGAATGGCTCATGTTTGGGAATCTCCCCCTCATCCTCAGAATGCAAAGAATTCATTTAGTTTCTCCACATTGGCCTTATCATGCTTGAGTGCTCCTTTAGCATCTCGATTCTCCAGTGGCTCCACTGGTTGTTTAGCAGGCTTCCTGCTTCTAATTTACTTTTAAAAAAATTGCGATTACTTTTTGAGTTATTGACTGGCCTTCCTAATTATATTTGTACACTTCATTTGCCAGAGTTTGTTCTTTTCTGTTTTCCTCACTAAGATTTAACTTCTACTTTTTAAACAATCCCTGTATATCTCTCACTGCTTCTTTACTTGATTGTTAAGCCACAGTGGCACTTTTTCTATTCTCTTGCTGTGTTTTTTAAGTTGGGGTATACATGTAAATTGAGCCTTTATTATGGTGTCTTCGAAAAATTTCCATGCAGCTGCAGGGATTTCATTTTTGGCACTGTACCCTTTCATTTCTGTTTAACTAACCTCCTCATTTTTGTGTAGTTCCCCTTTCTGATATTAAATGCCATAGTGTTGGGCTGCTGTGTTTGTTTTTTCTGTCACAAGGGTGTTAAATGTAATTATATTATGGTCACTGTTTCCAAGTAGTCCGGCTATATTCGCCCTTTGGACCAGATCCTGTGTTCCGTTTAGGATTAAATCAAGAATTACCTCTCCTCTTGTGGGTTCCGGAAACACCTGCTCCAAGAAGCAGTCATTTAAGGTGTCAAGAAACATTATCTCTGCATTCCATCCTGAGGTGATATGTACTCAGTCAGTATGGGAATAGTTGAAGTCCCCCATTATTATTGAGGGTTTCTTTTTTATTTTTATGGCTCTGTAATCTCTCGCATTTCATAGTCACTATCACTATCCTGGTCTGGTAGTTGGTAATGTATCCCTATATTCATATTATTATAGCATAGAATTACTATCCATAGAGATTCTATGAAACCAGTTTGGTTCATTTAAGATTTCTACTTAATTTGTTTGGGGTTTTTTTTTCACATTTAGTGCCAGTCTCCCACCAGCAAAACCTAATCTTTTTTTCAATATATTTTGTACCCTGGTATTACTGTGTGTCATTGATTATTCTTATTCCACCAATTTTCTTAGACTACTATGTCAATATCCTCATTCAATAAGGGGCACTCTCATTAACCCCTCTTATTATTTTGTACAAGCACTTGTCACTAGCTGTCTGCCATTTGATGTGATTGAATGAGACGCTTTTTTCATTTGTCTGTTTCTTATCATATTTTGTATTTGTGATTACTTGTGTACTTTTTTCCACCAGTATAACACTAATTTATTTTTGGCTTTTTACTGTTTTTTAATGTCATATGCATATCTCTTGTATATGACAGTAAAAATCAAATGAACAGAATGAAAACATGCTGATGACTGTAACATTGACATTTATATCTGCTAATAATTATCTTTCTTCTCAGCAGAGTACATCAGTCTCAGTCCTGCCTCTTTGTTCCACAGAAATTTCAGAGAAGTATTAAAACAGAACTAGTTGAGTCTTAAATTGCCAATATATTTCTTTTGACAGTTTCCATCTCTGTGTAATCAGTACTACAAATTAATCACCTTCATCTGTGAGATATTCCCTGAGAAAATTCCTCAGCTTCCAGAAGACCTTTTTAAGAGGCTAATGTACTCACTGGAGTTAGGGATGTCATCGTATCCTTTTTAATGAATTTTAAATGCCTTTCCTTTTTTATGAAGACATTTTAACTTTCTTCACTTTTTTCCATTTTTCCTTCTATTTATCTCTGCTTATATAAAAGTAGTGTTATAGTTATTTTTCTCTTTCAGTTTTGCCCTTGCATTCTAGTTTATTATTATTATTGGAGTCATTGGAATGTCAACTGAGCTTCAAACCTTAACTGAATTTAATTATATCCATAACATTTCTTTAATGTAGCTTTTAAGTGGTTTCATATGTGTATGTTCTTGCTGGCAATCTCTATTGCCTCCTCCCTACCTCACAGAGAATGTGACTTCATAAGCCCTCTGGTGATATCCCAAAGCTATTTCTGAATTAGTTTCTCAGCTGGTGATGCAAAATACTGTTGTTCTACTGCACTCGCTTCTGAGTATTTCTTGTCATATTGCCAGTGGGGTCTCCCTTTATAATAGAGAGTACCATTTTCACTAATTTGCAGCATATGTCAAAAACAGATGAGACACTTACTTATAATGGACTGTTTCTGAAAATGTTTGGTCATGGATAACTGAGATTTTACAATGTATAGTCAATAAAAGAGGGTATCAAAGATGCAGTAGATTCCTAACTTTGTTAAAGCACTCTATAGTAAAGAAAAAGTCATGGAGCATGTACTCATTACAATGTTTTCTAATAATGCTGTTTAGAAATGTACAACAACTTAAAAAGGAAATCTGACTTTTATTCTTTGATGCTTATTCTTTGACACTTCAATTATCAGAATGAGTTCTGAGGTTTGCCAGCTTTGTCTGGAAGCTTTAACACCATTAGCAGAACAATGTGCAAAAGCACAGGAAACAGACTCATCACTATTTCTAGCAACAAGGCACTTTCTCAAGGTAAAATATCTATTTGCAAATTACATTGTCATGTTATATTTATTATTGGTATTATTACAGTAGTGCCAGATCAGTGGCAGACCTGGGAACTCTCATTCTGTAGCTCATATTTTTGTGTTTATGTGCATGGGCTTCAAAGTGAAACTTAAAAGATATTAGTAATAATCACTATGAAGTATGGCACAAAGAACTAAAACAGAATGGGCAAGTTTGCTTGTAAGCTGAAGGATGGAGAGGGCAAGACGCAATAGGAATAGATAGGAGAAATGAAATAAATGATTACTAAAACAGGAAAAAAAAAGAGGATGCTTCTCTAGTTAGTCTTTTTATTTTAAGAATAGGTCCTTAATCCAGTGCAGTGTTCATTGTCTGCTGTTCTGGTCTTCTTCCTCCACCTTGTTCAGCTGCGTCCTGGCCATCAGCTGCCTGATAGGGAAGAACTGTGTGCTTAATCTGATTAAATGTTTATTGAAAAATCTCTTACCTTACTCTTCTGCATAGACCAAGTCTTGCTTAGGATCTTAATTTTCTCATATCAAGGTCTTTGACATCACACTGGCTAAGAGACTGTACAATGAGCCTTAAATAAAAATTGATAAAGCTGTTATATCTTCCAAATGGGTGTACTCATTTTTCAATCCCTTCCCTAAATTTCTACCTTAAATTCTCTGACTTCTACCCCATTCAGTCATTTCCTCACCTACTTAGTTTAGGATTCTCCAAAATCACAATATCTTTCACAGATCTGATTAATGAACTCCCCATTTTATTCTGGAAGAGAAAAATCTTTCTTTCTTTGATTCTATAAACAATGGAAAGAATGATAGAAATGTAGGTCTAGAAGGGATCTTGAAAACTCTTCTAGTTCAGCTTGGTGTGCTGAGGCAGGACCAAATATACCTAGACCATTCTAAGCTTGAGTGTGTTTAACTTGTTCTTAAAAACTTCCTTTGAACCCTATCTCATATTTAACTATTCTTATAGTTAGGTTTTCCTAATAGCTAACTTAAAATTCACTTGCTGCAGAGTAAGATCATTGCTACCATTAGTACACATGGAGAACAATTGATGGCTGTCTCTTTTATAACAGTCTGTATATATTTGAAGACTGTTATTAGGTCCCTCTTCAGTCTTTTTAAACACACCCATTTTTAATCTTTCCTCTATTATATCATAAAATGAGCAGATAAATAAAAGATCATACATGACAATAAGACATTGTGAGTTTAATTTTGTGTGAATACAAGGACACGGTTATCCTATAATTTGCACCTTTTATAGCGTTTGTTGGTATTTGATTGTGCCTCTTCCTAAACAGCTAATTCACAATAGAATCTATGTTCTATTTGTTAAAGAAAATGTAGCGTTTCTCCCCCTTCTTCATAATCAAATCTTTTCCTCAGAAAATTCCTATTGAATCTTAGTAAATATACTGCTTTCACTGCAAACAAGTCACATTTACATAACAAAGCAATAGCCCTCTCTCTTGTTTTCTGGCTCTAAAAGCATAAACTATATTAAAATATTTTTCCAGAAATCTTATTCAATAACTCATAATCTCCACAAAGCGATAAAGGACTTAGACTTGTCTTGGGGTGAGGTCTTCAGTCGGTCTGAATCTTTTTAGGGATGTAAAAGAGTAGTTGATTAGTCAACTACTCGCATTTCCTCCCCCTGCCATCATTGCAGCCCCTCTATCAGAGGCAGCAGTGCAGGGAAAGTAGGAGTTGGTGCTCGGAGGAGCCGGCTTAAAAGCTGGTTACCTGCAGCACTGTCTCCGCGGTGCCGCTTGCTGCCCCTCCGCGCTGCAGCCTCTATAAGAAGCAGTGTGGGGAGGCTGTTCCATCAGCAGCACCTCTCCATGTAGGTGTCCCAGCGGGGATCTCCCACCCCCCTCCTCTGCAGGCAGGAGCTGCTGCTGGAGCAGCCTCTGTTCGCAGTGGCCAGGGCTGGCTGTGAACAGAGGTTGCTCTGCAGCAGCCCCTGTCCACAGGGGGTGCTGGACACAGTGCGAGCTGGGACTGAGCAAGCCCAGCTCAATCCCAGCTCACACCGGGTTCAGGAGCTACTCCCACAGTGGTTCTGCAGTTTAAATGTAGTAGAAGCCAGGCTGCCTGTATGCTTGGCTTTTACTACATTTAAACTGTAAAGCCACAGTGGAGGTAGCTCCTTCTGAGCACCTTCCCTTCTCTACTAATCATGTAGTTGATACAATTTGTATCGACTACACGATTACCCAATTACCCGCCTCTTAACATCCTTAATCCTTTTAGCTTCCTAAACAATATTTCCCCTTCTGCTTTATCACATAGTGGCAGCCTGACAGTCTACATTTTTGATGAATAATTTGTGTTGTCACTTTAGATGGTCTTTGATATGCTGGTACTACAAAAGCACAATACAGAGATGACAACTGCAGCAGGTGAAGCATTCTACACATTAGTGTGTTTGCATCAGGTATGGTATTATTTTCCTATTTTTAAACAGTTCTTTAAAAGCTGTTTTGCATGCAAAATAATGTTTAGGTTACTTGTATACCTAGCTGAAATGCGATGGTTAAAGGACGATATTTGGCAGCAATTCATTTTTTCCCAATGCAAATTAGACAAAGAAAGAAACTTGTTAAATAGCTTCAGAAGAGGTGGGTTTTGCACTTTATATGCTTTTCCTTGGTATGTGGCTTCATTGTAATCATTTACTTGTTCCTTGTTGATTTTGATAGCATTTTGGCAGATATTATTCCATGACATGTTGATCATGACATCCAGCATCTTTGTAAAACCAAAATTAAATCAAATTTGCTGATTAGATTTTTGCCAATACATATTTTAGAGCTGTGAACAAATTTAGCTCCAAAAGTCCCTTTTGTCTCTGCAGTTGGAATGGTTGTTATAATTTAAAAAGGGTCTAATTAATTTTATTTTCTAGATATGTATTATCTTAGAAGTTCGAGGAATACAATAACACATGTATCTGTAGTGATTCTGTGGAAATTTTCTTATCTTTCATATTACAAATTTGTCCCATATTCACTTTTTAAAATCACTATACAAAGACTTAAGTTCTGTGGCTCCTCCTGTCTCTCATTGGCACAAATCTAGTTTTCTTGAAACGCCTTTCTGTAGAAAAAAGTTCTGCCCGTCTCCTGTTGTCTGTTTACCCTATTACTGCTTTCTCCTCCTCCTACCTTCCTTAGGGTCAGAAGTCTAGATTTTTTTTTCTCATGAGTGTCTAACAGTGCTTGTCTCCTCAAAACAGTTATTAAATCAGTTTAGGAATCTTACAACTAGGGGTCAAAGTGGGAGGGGGTGGGAAAAGGTGAGGGTTCTTCAAGTGGTTGTTGTAGATGTAATCCACTCAGGTGTGTCCATACTTAGCATGCTGAGAGCCAGAGACATTTCCCCCTGCAGCAGTACCCAGTGGGGCAGTGTGCATGTTCTGCACCTCCTTCTGGGCACCCTGAGGCTATATAACAGGGGTGGGCAATAATTTTTGGTGGGGGGGGCCACTCCAAGATTTTGGAAGGGCTGCACTTTTCTGTGGAGGAGATGTGGGGTTTAGGATGGAGGTTGGGTGCAGAAGGGTGCACGGGGTAAGGGACTCGGGTACAGGAGATGCTGTGAAGTCTGAGGAGGAGTTTGAGTGAAGGAGGGGGTTGGGACCTCGGTCAGGGAATTAGGATGCAGGGTGTTTGGGTGCAGGAGAGGATTCTGGCTTGAGGGAGGGCATGCAGGAGGGGGAACAAAGCCTGGGAGTTGTGACCTGGGGCAAGGGAGTACAGAGGGTTTGGATGGTGAGCTGGGGGAGGGAGTTGGGGTGCAGGAGAGGCAGGGGTGCCAGAGGTAGGCACTGGCTGGAAGGTGCTTATCAAGCCAGCAGTCCTGCATTACCCCCAAGGTACAGTATCCCCTGTTATCTCCATGTGGCTCTCAGCTCTGGGAGGGGGAAGAGGCTTGTGCTGCCCCCATCCCCCAGGCCAGTTCAGTTCCTGTTGGCCGGTTGTTTCTAGCCAATAGGAGTTGAGGATTGGGCTGGGGGCAGGGAGATCACCCAAATCTTCCCTCTCCCTCCAGAGCAGAGAGCCACCGGACTACGCTTTAAAGCCAGCTGTGTGCCTGAGGGTTCCAGCAGGGTGGTCCGCGGGCCAGATCTGGTGGCTTCATGGGTTGGATTTGGCCCCCAGGTCGTATTTTGCCCTGTCCCGCTATATAAGGATAGCAGACCTCTAAACCCTAGCCTATTCCTTCTTACCACCAGCAGCTTAAGTCTGAGCTCCCTCTGCAGTTCTCTCCTCACAGTTTATTTCTTAGCCACTTGCTGAAAGCTTGTAATGTAAATAGTAGCCACTAGTACCCACTGTGCAGTATAGTGTAACATCATTTTAGTTAGCTGTCGTAAGTTATGCAGTGTTCTCAGGTTTTTAAGCACCAGACATCTTGTGGGGTCTATGTTCCTAACAATGACCTGCCCACATGCTCCTTACTGTGTCTCATTAAGGTAAGGTGCAATATCTAATGTTTGTTGAAAAATGTAACACTGAGCTTCAGAGACCTTCACTTGAAACAGCACCTGATGGAATAGGCTACAGAGCCTGTTTTGGCACCAGAACATTCTTTGGCTTGCCCTTTAGAGGCAACGTCTACTATGGTAGTTCTGGATTGATCCCTGGACTCTGATTCTGTTCCAAGAAGAGAAAGGGATGGTTCACATTCCCCAGAACACCCTTAAAACTAACTAGCACCCTCAGAAATCAGAGAGATTTGTCATCCTCTTTGTCCAGAAAAGGCTATCAGTGACATCAAAACCCATTAACCTATGTCTCCCCAGTAACAGGATAGGAAGATCCTGTACCATACCATTGACTCAGAAACACCTATCAATTTCAACACCTATGGAAATCATTGTACACTGTCTGGCACTGTTTCTTTTGGTAGCTATCATCTCACAAGCCTTTATGGCAGCAATAAATTTATTTTTCTCTGCTGGCATCTCCAATAACACAGGAACCATCAGTACCTGCAGTACCAGGTTTATCAGCTCCTTCAACTTTAGGACAGTTTGCAAATGCTGACTGCCACATTACTGATGAAGAAATAGGCACTGTATATGGTTTTGGGCCTGAGGACCTGGTATCAATGCACCCTTTGTCCTCAGGGTGTCCAGCGCCCTGGATACCCAGGACCTCAATATGGAGGTTGCTTTTCAGGGTGCAGACAGATTCCATCAGGCAGTACACTCTTCAGTACCAAACCCATCTGCATAGCCTCTACCTCCAGGATACCCTTACAATAGCTACTGAGGTTCTACCTCCAGTACTCAGATAGCACTCCTTTGTTGGCCAATAGACAAATATGGGTGGGAATCAAGCTGTGGTAGGCTTCACTGATGCTCATGGACTACTCAAAGACTCATCAGTTTGAGTCTTGATTAAAGCAGTTGTGCCAAGTCATTCACGTGTTGACTAGTAGTCATCAATATCAAGAATACAGCTGCCCTTGTAACAAAGACAAACTCCTGGCCCAGCATGTGCTGGCCCTGCCACTTAGGGGTGAAGCCCTTAAGCTTTTTAGGCAGTGGGGCTTGGGCTTTATATAATTCTTGGGGGTTTTTTTGTGGGTGAGTATTTTGTTTTTGGGAGGTTGGTTGTGTTTGGTGGTGGATGGTTTGTATGTGTTTTTTTTGGTTTTTTTTTTTTTTTTTTTGGTTGGTTGGTTGGTTGGGGGTTGGTGTGTGTGTTTTTGGTTTTTCTTTTGTAAGCCAGAACTCCTCTGTTCATGTCCAGTTCCATATTAACATTAGGATATAAAATCATCCCTTCCTGTTTTCTGATAATTCAGGTGTTTTTACTATCTCCAGTCTAAGTGGTATGCTGAATAAATTCTCTTTTCTGTGACTGACTAGTTTAGTCCTGCAGATGTCACTATTAGTCTTAATTCTCTTTCCATAATTTTCTCCCTAGTGATAGCCATTATTTATTTGTAGATAGTCACATATGGACATAATCCCACAGGCCATCCTTAGAATTGTTTGCCCTGAAAGGCAGTTTACACATATGGAAATAATGTAAAAGTTCAGAAATGCAAGGCAAAATTGCAAATATGTCCAGAGTCGTATGTTACATACAGAGTTTCCATACTCAATGAAAAAATGAAGGAAGTATGGCAACCACGACAAGCAATTCTGATCCTCCTCTTTCCTCACAATCGAGTGCCCTATTGCTTAGCCTTTTGGGCACCGAACAAAAGAAAATTAAAGATTAAAAAGACTAAAATTGCCTCAGATTCTATTCTGTTCAACCTTCCCTATAGGCCTAGAGATAGCCATTACTTTTCTGACTAATTTTCACTTCCTAGCAGCCTTTTGGGCTATCTTCAGTGTTCCACAGCTTTTGTTTACTGCCCCTGCACTGAAACGAGGGCATTTTTTCTACATGTGTCCTTTTAGGCATAGACCATCTCTTTTTTTGGGGGGGGGGGGGGGGGGAAGCGGAATTGAAGTGCTAGTCTCTTTAGGATTTTTAACTGTTATTTATTGGGAAGTATGAAATAACACAGCCATGAGCAATAACTGCCTTGCAGGCCTGATGTGGTTTATCAGGGTTAGCCCCTGGCAGGCTGCTGGCGCTTTACCTCCAGAGGAAAAGCTGTTAGACGCTCCCATTGGCCATAGATTGCCATTCCTGACCAATGGGAGCTGGCTGGGAATGGTGATCCTCAGGCAATTGGAGCTTCAAGTGGCCGTACCTGCAGAAGCACAGGTAAATAGTATTGACAGCCTGCCAGGGGCTAACCCTGGTGAGCCACATCCAGCTTACTGCCCACCCCTGGATCAACAGGATAACTGCAGAAATGACCTGTGTAGGAAAAAGAATGATGTGAGTTTTAGTATCATTTTGATATCTTCTGGGGAGGGGGGCAATCAAGAGGTGCAGTTTTACCAATGAGATGCTGCCCCATGTCCTGTGTGGCTGCCACTCCAAAGCCTGGAAGCTGCACCACAATGCCATTCTTTGTAGTAATCACTGCTCTTTCTTCGACAGGCAGAATATTCAGAACTAGTTGAAACATTGCTATCAAGTCAACAAGATCCAGTCATTTACCAGCGGTTAGCAGATGCATTTAACAAACTTACTGCAAGCAGCACTCCTCCTTCACTGGACCGTAAGCAGAAGATGGCCTTCCTAAAGAGTTTAGAAGAATTTATGGCAAATGTTGGTGGACTCCTCTGTGTAAAATAAACAACAACAAAACTGTATTCCTAATTTAGACCCTTTCTGCAAAGTGCACTGAGAAATGCTGAAAACTGACTAAACCTTGTATCTGTTTCTGGGTTCTTTGCAGCCATCTCAGATTTCAGAGAGCCTGGAAGTTTGATATAACACAGTTAAATAGGAGAGGTCAACTTTGAATCAGCTTCTGCTATTATGTGTTAATCACAATCTGTCATACATGTATGTTGTAGAGAATGAACAACAAATTGAAATTTAAAAAGAATATTCCATATATGTGCAAACAGATATGGGCACAGTGACAAATAGTGCCTTTTCCCCTTTAGCTTATAACATAAGTGGCTGGACAAACTTCTACAGATTTTTTTTCTGAAAACTGTATTAGAGTATGATGTAGACGCATACAAAACTGTAAACCGTGTAGCCGATTGAAGCTTTATTTTTTCTCTTTGAAGATTAAGTTTATGATTCAAGGGAAAAACACCAAATGGTATTTTTAACTTGTGTTTAGTTTTGTTTTTCTACATCACCTGATGTTACATGTTTTATGTAATACAGGTTTCTACATTATATTCTGCTGCCTAAAGTTCAGAAGGAAAAAGGTGTATATTTTTGTTCCCCTAAAATGAACTTTAGGAACTGTAGCCATTTCATTGCCTTAATTTAAAACAAAAAAAGTGATATACTTTAAACAAGAAATCTAAGGCAACCTTTGAGTCTTCAGAGTTGGATTAGAATGTTGGCATTAAGCTGATGTGTACTTGTTGCAGCCCTTTGTTTTGATGTGTGTTATGTTGGAGTGTGAGTCTAATGCAATGTTCATGTGTAATTTTACTTTCAGTATCTGTTTTAATTCACATCCAAGTCGCACACAGCTGCAACATATTTCTACACTGAACTGTTTGCTTAAGCAATAACAATTCAAAGCGTGTAAATTATTGATTTATACAAACTATTTTTAAGTTGGGGCATTAGATAAAATAATTATGTTAGTCTAGGGGTTTCAAACTCTATTTTACCCAAGGGCCATATACATTTGATTCAAGGGTTGACAGATAATTAGGATTTGTGGTGATTTTTTTTTCCACCGCCACCTCCAGATTTGTTGTGTTCTCTGCTCTCGCTTAGTTTTGTGTATCAGTACTTAAGCAGTTCAGATGCACATGTTTCATTCTGCCAACTGATAGATGGATATAGTGGAACAACAAGGGAGAGTAACACAAGAGTATGGAAGCAAGACCTATTTTGCCAACAGTCATAAACCTGGCAAAACCGGGCAAGCACACATGCTGCATGCCAGATAAAATTGCTTTTTATGAGAAATGTAGGTGGGAAGAATTTGGCCCTGGGGCCTTGTGCTTGATACCTCTGCTAAATTGTTCTGTTGAATGTTTTCCATGTGTTTTTTACATTTATATAAAATGTACAGTATATATACCTTTATAGTGCTGTGTATAGCATCATGTTTGCAACTCTGTGCCATCCTTTAACTGTTCATCTCAAAACCAATCATATTACCCCCAAAGTGGCATAAGTCTGTAGCACTGTGCTAATCATAATGATTCAGGACATACTTTTTGAGAGAAACTCACGGATGTAACAATATGAATGGAATACAAGGGCCAAAAGTGCCCTCTCGTCAACAGAATTTGTTCACGTTTAATTTAGTCCACTGTTAATCTGAAAACTGGGCTGGAGCAAACTTACACCTTAAAAGGTAACCATAAAATTTGTTAGACAACATCCCTTCATAGTTAATATTGTATATCTGTTTGAATATATTTTTAGTAATATATAGGAATATCAAATTTCTTCCTAGAAATCCTATCACCTTCCTCTAAGAGATTTCTTGTGTGCGCAACAAAACTACTTTTGCACTAGTGATGGGTAAACACCATTGTATCCAATTACATTATTCCATCTTGTTTTCAGTTATTCTAGCAAATGGATGACAAATTTATTGGAGCTACTTTTAGAGTTCATGTCTGAGTTTTTACTTTTTATAAAGGTAACAACCTTCAAAACATAGTCCTTTGACTAAAGAGCATTAAGTGCTAGAAACCCGAGCCACAGTAGTAATTGTTAGTCCACCTGGCAATACCAAGAGTTGAACTTCTGGGGCAGATCTCTTATTAAGAGTAATGACCACTATGACATAATAAATAGCTCTAATATTTTCAGAACTACTTTATATTGGGCAAATTTTAAGTGAATAAACTTCAAATTTAACTATGGAAATGTGGGGATTCCCTAGTATAATTGTTAGCAATGAATCAATTAACTGGTTTGTTAACATTCAAACAACTTAGTACACCTAACTATTATCATTTAGATGAATCTAGCTCATTGTGTATTCAAGAGCACCGACACAATGTAGCTGTTTTCATAGCTACAAGCATTGATGTTCAAAAACTGTTGTAAAAGATTACTGGTACTTTAAAATTTTAAGTTTTTGTCCTTTCACTTTAAATGTGTTTTGTGTTAAAGGGACACTGACCAGTGCTTTTAATTTGCAAGTTTTAACTTTGTCACGTATGTCTTTTAAGCTTGACAACATATTTTTCTTGGTTTGTTCTTTTTTTCCCTTTCATGTCAGAATGTTAAACATTGATCTTCCCACCCCATCTAGTGTTTCTTGTGGAGCAAATGCAAATATATCTCTGCATTTTTGTGTAATAACCTCATCATAGATGTCACTAAAGTTCTGGGAATAAGTTTGTTAATTTATGCCCTTTTTGCTGGCTGTTTCAGTACCTAAACTACTTGATCATGTTCTTGTCTTAAAAACAACCTTTAATAAGATTTTTTGAAACTCCCAGCCACTCAGAGCAAGTTCCAAAGTCTATACAGCAGACTCAAAGTCCACTGAAGTCCCTGGGAATCAGATTCCAGGTCTTTGTTTAGAGACACTGATGTGATTAACATCACTGCATTGAGTTTCCACTCCCTGTGCAAAGTGAATAATGCTTTTAAATTGTCAATTTTTTTTAAATTAACAGTTTTAAAATGGCATATAGAAATCAAATTGATTTAATTATAAACCATATGTCATAAATATAATATATTTTTGTCAAATTAAGATTTTTTACTAAAAGAGATTGCTATCAGAGTGTCTTAATTATTAAGTTAACAAGCCAAATAACTTTTCTCTTCATTGGTTTATACAATAATTTCTAGCTCCAAGGCTTCCCAACCCCACATAGCTACTCTTAGCACTAACCTAATTATGTCCCTATGTTTCAACCCTCTATAGATTAGAGTCCTGCAAAAAAGGGATTCTAATTGGGCAAGGAAATATAAGAATTGGGAGGAACAGGTCCCTGAGGACTGGGGAAGTATTAACAGAACCTATACTTCCAGGCCTTATTACATCTTTATTATCACACAGGAAGTCAGTTTAATACTGTACCTAACTGGCAAGAAGTTTTCTCCTTGAGTGATAAAGGACTTGCTGTTTTCCTCAGAATTTGGAGGAAAAAGACCCTATTTCCTCTTTGCATCTAAACCCTACTAGTTAAAAATGTTTGGAATTTGAATTTGAGTCTTCTGCCAAGTGTATAGCACTTACCTATGTCACAGCTTTTAAACGTGAATTGTTTTAAACATTTGGCTGGATATTGCCCTATGTGGTGTTTAAACCATACAGGTTTAGAGAAGAAGTTTGGTCCAAAAAGTCTATTGCGTTTCTTAAAGAAATATAAGGAAATCATCTTAATTTCTAATTACAAAGTTTAAAAGGTCTGTTCAAAACTAAAAATAGTACTTCTACTATAAAGCATTTTTATGTAAATGAAACTGAAATGACTTAAAGCTTTTAGTTTAAAAAGTTACTTTTTTAAAAATGAGAATGGTCTAATGTACTGAGCATAGGACAGAGAATGAGAAACTTCCAATTCTAACACAAGCTTTGCCTTGGACACCTCACTTAAATTCTCTTCCCCCATCTGTAAAACTAAAAATATTTACATACTTGGGGTGTTAAAAACAACAAGTAGTTCTGTGGCACCTTAGGGTACATCTAGACTGGCATGTTTCTGGTATCCTGAAAGAACTCCATCATGTCCAAAGAACGCGCTTGCTCTTCCTCTTTTTTTTTTGCAGAAGAGCAAACACGCTCTTTCAGGGAGCCCTATATACCTCATTCTACGAGAAATAAGGGTTCCGCTGAAAGAGAAGGATTTTCCGCCATTTGGCCCCTTCTAGACAAGGCCAAATGGCGGAAAAGCCTCTTCCGGAAAAGCTATCGGAAAAAGCTACGCAATTGCGGAGCACAATTTGCATAGCTTTTTCCGACAAAGGACTGTAGTCTAGACCTAGCCTTAGAGACTAACAAAAATATACAGGATCGTGAGCTTTTGTGGATAAAACCCACTTCATCAAATGAGTTGGAATGGAAATAACAGAAACCAAGATATATACAACAGAAAAAGCAGTTACCTGTCAATTGTAGGACCCGTATTAATGAAGCTAATTAAGTGGGCTGGATGTGTTCCATTCATCACTTTTGATGTGAAAATGCAAATGTCAAAGGCAGGGGAAATTGGCTTTGTAGTACGATAACAAGCTAATGTCTTTATTCAAGCCCATGGTAATAGTGTTAAATTTATAAATGAATTCCAATTCCATTTTACTGGAATTCATTTACAAATTTGACACAGTTACGTGGGCTTGAATAAAGACATTATCACATTACAAAGCCAATTTTCCCTGCCTTTGACATTTGCATTTTCACATCAAAAATGATGAGTGGAACACATCCAGCCCACTTAATTAGCTTCATTAACACAAGTCCTACAGTTGACAGGTACCTGTTTTATCTTGGTTTCTGTTATTTCCACTTCAACTCATCTGATGAAGTGGGTTTTATCTAGGAAATCTTATGATCCTATATATTTATTTTTGTTAGTCTCTAAGGTGCCACAGGACTACTTGTTTTTAAGGTTACAGACTAACATGAGTACCCTTCTGAGACTTCAGTGGGTGTTGTGAGCATTAGCTGAAATCTGTAAAGTGCTTGAAGATCTAAAATGCTATGTAAGTGCTAAATATTTTTTCATTTTACTACTTATGATAAATTGACCACACTGAAAATTGAAGTGCTTTGTAACCATAAAACAGATACAGCACAGGTAGCAGAAGTACTACAGTATTTCACAGTAATGATCTAATCAGTGTAACAACACCTGCTTTAAAATTTAGATGCTTGGATTGCTCTGCTAAAATATGGTGCTTTTGTTTAAATAAGGGAAGCTTCCCTACCAAATGTGCCTCTCAGCTCTGCTCTAAAGAGTCAGATGGCAGTTGTTTCTGTGCTGAGTCTTTGGTGCCTCTACTGAGATTGCCAGCAAGGGTGCCAATTATGGTAGTATTTGCTTTTTGTGGGGAGGAGGGATGGTACGACAGGAACAATTAGCTCCATTAGAAAATAAAGCCCTTAGCTTCATTTTACAAGGTCCCTCTCTCTGTGCTGGTGAGAGAGTGAGTGGTCAGTGTACCAGCGGCCTATCTTCACATGGTTTAATGAATCCGCTTTTAGCATGTTTAGATCCTGTCTACCTTGATTGAGGAAAACAAGATAGTGTTTTCTGATGAGCACTGTGTGGTGTGCTAGAGAGGTATTAACATGATTTCACTGGCCAGGATAAACAGGATCTTAAGTTATCAGTTAATTGTCAGAATCTTTTTCACCAGTTTTTGTTGTTATGTCCAAGGAATCAAGGTATGAGCCTTCCATTCGACTCAATGGACCAAGATTCTACTTTTCCTTTTCAGTTTTCACAACTTCTGTCCCACATTAGTCTTCTGAGAAGTTAGAATATATTGATTATGTAACCCTCCCATCATCAAATGAAATGTTACCTACACTATATTCACATTCACTTTGTTTGATGATGGCTAATAATCCTTCCTGAGCCCAGTCCTCGTGACGCTGCAATAGCCGGTTGGATTGCTCTGGATTTTACAACTAGGAAAATATAAAATTACTTATTTTGTTGTTCCCTTTGTGCGAAATAAGGAACCTTCGTGCAGTGAATGTGCAGTTTTAAGATGACAAATGTATGTCAGTCAGCCACAGTGTGTAAATATTTTAACTTTTAAGAAGACTTTCAAGTTTTAAAACAGGGATTGAAATGCTAGTTAACTTCAAAGTATAATTTTACCTGTATATAGTTGAACAATACAGTTGAAGGTATGAAGTTGCACAATCCTTCACAAATTACAGCAATAAGAACAAATGGCTATGTAATCAAGCCTTGTCACAAGCTAATTTCCAATTTAACAATGAACACTTTATGTATTATTTAACACTCATAAATAGGGGGAGGGTACCATTTTCCACTAAAGATTTTTGTTATATTTTGTTTTGCCCGTGTGGTGTTTATGTGCATTCTTGTTTGATATTTTTTCTAATATTTAACCTGCATTTAAACCCCCAAACAGGTGTTTGTTATACAGTCGTCCAACAGAAAAAGAATATTATGAAATCGCGAATCAGATTTTGCTCTCCATTTCATCAGTGCAAATTTGGGATTAATTAAAATTAATGGAATAATTCTAGATTTACATCAACATAAACTGAAGCAGAAATTTGGCCTTACCTATCGAAAAATGCAACTTGTTTATCTGATACAGTGTAAAACAAGTGCTCAATATCTTCATCAAGAGGGGGAAGGGACAAATGTAAAATACAATTGCCTAAAAGCATATAATGAGTTTTCAGTTATGTATTGCATAAGAACAAAATTCATGATTTAGAAATCTATATTCATCCCGAACATCTAAATAGTTTATTTTACTACTTGGCACTGAAATGTTTCCCAGACTTTATCCTTCCACTGTGGCACATAGTTACACCTACATGTATGTTACAGATGTTTTTCAGAAATGTTCACTTCGCAACAATGGTTTCTCATGTGCTGTAATCTAATTGTATTTGGGTTATTCATCAGCTACTCTGAATCTTTCCCCTTTCTCCTCCACTCATTTAGGCTACGTCTACACTGCAATGCTATTTCAGGATACCGGAGTATTCTAAAATAGCTATCCCACATCTTAACAGCAAGCCTGTTATTTTGGGCTCGCTATTCTGACATCTCTGTAAGCCTCATTCCACAAGAAGTAAGGGATAGTCAGGAGTAAGTTTTGGAGTAGCAGGTTACTTCTAAATTTTTGCGCCAAATTATGAAATAAGCCATTTCAAAATAGGATACGCAATTTGTGTAGCTCAAATTGCATATCTTATTTCGAGCTACGGTGCAGTGTAGACGCACCCTTAAATATTCCAAAGAACTGCTTCACAAACCCTGAAAGTACAATTACACTACAACTGTAATGGTGCCGAATTGCTATACATCTTAACTATGTATTACTTTAAACTTATTGGCTTCAGAAGTACAATTATGACCACAATAGATTTATATTGGTCTGTTTTAGTCCAGTGGAAGCCTGGGTAAAGGAGAGAAGCGTGTTAAGTAGTTTGGAGCAAATCTTGGAGAGCAACTGACAATTTTAAAGCAACAGAGCATCAAAGAGCCTTTCATATAGATACTGAGCTAATCTGATTTACATAAATATGAAGTCTGGAATAAACTTGAATGATTTGGGTATAAAGCCTTTTTTCACACTTATTTGTGTAAGTGTATGCACAAAACAATTTTTTGCCTTTATGTACTACTTGCCTTGACTGTGCATTGTAGATTTCTTAAATTCGTTAGCTTCCCTCTGCCCCCCGGTTGCCATTTGTTGTAAACAAAAATGTGGGAAACAGTCTTATCAATGAAATGATTTAATTAGCTATGTTTTGCAGATCAGCGAGACAAAGCTGAAAGTTCCTACTGGAAACAAGCAAAAATAATCTGCAGTCGTAATGTGAAAAAACATGAAGTTAATCTTTAAAAATAAGTCACTGAATTTATCCAATTTAATCTTGAAACATTGGAAGTTAAATTAATCAAGCACTTAAAAAAAACAAAAAAAAACCCATGCACAACAAGTTTTGGAATCGCCTTGGAGATCTGCATTCAGAAAATAGCATCATAATCAGACCGATACTGCCAAAACAAGTGTCACTAAGTAAACATTTTCCGTTCATAGTAATAAAACATGTTTCTGGGTAATACAGTAGTCAAATTATTCTCTGATAATACTTCAACTATAAATTGTGATTTGTTACTAATCACAGTGCTTACTTCCACTCACATTTAAGTCTCATAAAATAACTGCTTTGCCTGACTGCATTAACATATTTTAAATTGAAGTTATTTTTAGTCTCTTTTACAAATTAGCAGGGAAATATAGCAGTTTTGCTTATTGTGTCTTTTTCTCCCAAGCATCTGACCATAGCAATTACTACTCACTGTTACAAATGAACAGAGGTTACAAACTTGTTTTGCTTTATCTCAGTTATTGGTGGTATTGGTAATAGATACCGGATGGAACTATGGTGTGTCAGAGCCACCACAGATCTGTTGTTGAGTGTGGTATTTACTGCATGGAAAGAAGTTGTTATACGCCTGCAAAGTGTATTGATTTGAAAACTACCTTCAGAGATACTGCTCTAATAAGTTGCCAGGATACTCTCTATTTTTAGTACTGTGTCCACATTATCTAATTATTTTTAGATGCCAATACTCTTCAGTGGCATTTTGTTACTTTAAACCATTGCTGTAATTGCTAAAAACACCATTTGAAGTCTTTGGAAGATCACTGATGTCCTCTCACAAGATGAACACTACTACTGGGAAGGCTTACTTTCTTCTGCCATTCTAAAGACTGTTCTAAAGTACTCTTTGCCTGCCTTCAGGCTTGTATGCACTTTCATTATTTCTTTAAAACTGCTGTTGAAAATGTACTGTAACTTGCATATGGATTTTGATAAGTGCACATGTATTTAAATATTAACTCACTCAGACTCAGGAAAACAAGAAAAATTAGATACCTGTTTTGTATCTTGGTTAAAATGTTTGTTACCTACATCTTTTAAGGTGGCCAGATCATGTCTAGATCCCAGAGTCTAATTGTATTTAATTGCTAGTGTACTCTGTAAAAGAAGGGCAGTGTAGCTTGAATTTATGGAAACCTTTGTCTGTCTCTTACTTTTGTTAGACCTATAGTCTGAATTAGGTTTTTTTAATCCCATTTACTTTTCAGAAAAACATTTTTTTAAACATTAGTTTATTTTTCCTTGCTTCCACTTCCTCAGAAAGGAAATATGAAATAAGTGCAGAGGTATCTGTAGGAAAACTTGTGTAAAATCTGCTGCTGTACAAAATGTTTGCTACTTGACTGCATTTTTGTTCCGCTTTAATTTTACTGGTTTTGCTAAATATATTTTATATATTTTTCTTCCTGCTTCTTGTAATGGCAGAGTGTGATTACATCTTTGTTTCAAAAAAGCCACTTGAAAACACTTTTGTCAGCCTTTCAAAGGCTAACACATCTGCATGTTATAACAGTATATATGTTATAGTAACTCTGGGAAGACCTTAAATAGTTTATACTGGGTTCTTAGAAAAAAAATCCCACATTTATGCCACATAGCACTCTCAATTGATATATGAAATGTTTTGTTAGTTCATTTAGATGTAAGACAGTCTATCTTGTTTACATTGATAGCAAGAATTTATAAATTAGTCCTCTGGTTATGATTAAGAAATCAAGTTTCTACACAATTCACCCCTTCTCTTATACTTGGAATGGGAGATCTGTGGTAATGGCTGGCAAAGGTTGATTTATTTTAATGGCTTCTGTGGTAAAGTCTGACCACAATTATCAACACAGCCATTTAATTTACACTTTAATCTGCATTCTCAGCAGAGGGACTGACAATTAAAGGACAGCCTGCAAATCTACGGGCATCTGCTGATCATTTTTGCAGATATGAATACCAATTTTGTATCCACTCAGGGTTCTGGTGAACTTTTCTCTGAGCTATACCACTTGTTCAGCTCTTCACCTGAGGGGAGGAAAGAGGTATGCATCTGGGGTGGTTCTGTAGCTTGGGAATTTCAGTTTCCATTGTTCTTATTTTGCTACTTTTCACAGACTTTACAGTGAGATTCTAGTCTGACTCTCATGTTTGTGTTCCAGAGGCTTCCAGGAGAAAGTCACTATTTATAAATGAAATGTTTTTGACACCTCTTTTCCTCCCTCCCAACTACCAGCCCTGAAAATCAATCTGTGTTTTCTGATTTACACATAACTAACAAAAAAAATTCTGCAATTTATAATTTAATGTTATTGATGTGCCAGTCAGAATAGAATACCACTCGCTCTTTTATAAGGGTGTGGTTACTTTTCAGAGTAGAACTGCATTGTTTTAAAATGCATTATTTTTCCTACCAAAGCAGAGGCTTCTTTCCCTTATCTCTAGCTAAGCTCATTCAAAATAAGCCAAATTGGCATTTGCTTACAAGCAGAAATTCTCGGCATCAAACTAGATTTTAGAACATCTATCCATTTTTTTAAAGATAACAATGTCAGAGGAAATCAATTGAATTCTTTTGAATAATTTGTTAATAGTGATGTATCTATAAAGAAAGAATACCATATATGTTTTTGTGAGTATAATAAATGATTTTACTACAGGTTGAACCTCTCTAGTCCAGAACTGTCTGGTCTGGAAAGCATGATTTTAGTTAGCTACATGTCCACTTTTCATCAGTGTAGCCAAGTTTCCCACGGTCCTATAAAGTTTTACAGCCACCAGTCCTAGCTGTCAGTGTTCTGTGCTGTTGTTTAGCTCTAATTTACCCCTAAATGTCCTCTAACAGCCCACTAAACAGTGGAAGTGTTGGTAATGCTGCTAAACAATACTGACCTCGTGTGGTCTGGAAAATTATCTTGTTCGGAGAGGTCCTGAGGGTGCTAGACAAGAGAGGTTCAACCTGTAGAAATGAGTTTACTCTCAGGGAGGGAGGAAGAAACTGAATACTCCTTAGTAAGATGCTGCTTTTAGCAGCACATAGTACCACAGACCTCCTTTTATTTATTTCTTATCATGGCTTTTGACCCTCCTGCCATACAGAAAGTCATCAAGTTTGATCTCTGGTTTTGTCTGTCACCAAATAATGCCCAAAATCATAATCAATGATTGCCAAATCCACACCTTTTAATTCCATCCAGCTTCTAATAACTTTTTTGGAAGGGAAGAGGAAACTTTGTCAGGGGAAGACTGTTTCAGAGAAATCTGGATCAGAAGCAGAGTTCCTGTCTTCTGCCTTGTACCTTTGTTTAAGCCTTATACACATTCCTTTCTGTAGAGCTTTTCATCATAAATACTTGTCATTAAATCTCCATGGCATCTTACGGAGGTAGGTAAATAACTTATTACATTGAGAGCTGATCCTTAATATACAATACTCTGTACCATTAATTAAGGTAGAAAGTTACCATATTTAAAATGTCAACTATTTTTGATTATTCGGCAACCCAAAGGAAGTTCTGGAATGGAAATAACCAAAACAGTAGCAGCAATGGACTTCCTCCCCCAAGCTAATTGGTACCACAGAATCAGAACTAGAAGGGACATCTGGAGGTCAAGTCCAGTCCCATGCACTCACGGCAGGACCAAGTACCATCTAGATCAGAGGTGGGCAATAATTTTTAATGGGCCACTCCCAAGATTTTGGCAAGTGCTCAAGGGTTGCATTTCTACCAAGAAGGTACAGGGTCTAGGACAGAGCTTGGGGTAGGAGACTGGAGTGCAGGAGGGGGTGTGGAGTCTGAGGGGGAATTTGGGTGAAGGAGGGGGTTGTGATCTGGGACAGAGACTTGGGGTGCAAGGTCCAGGTGAAGGTATGGGGGGATGTAGTAGTGGGTGCATGGTCTGAGAGGGAGTTGTGACCTGGGAGAAAGGGGTACAGAGTGTTTGGGTAGTGGCCTGGGTCAGATAGTTGGGGTGGGGGAAGAGTGAATGGGTATCAGAGGCAGGCTCTGGCTGGGAGTTGCTTACCTCGGCAGCTCCCCAGCCAGCAGCCCTGCAGGAACCTGAACTGCAGTTGCAAGCTGCTCCACATGGCTCTGCTCTGGGCAGTGTGGGGGAAGGGAGGGAAGGAGGAGACTTCATTGTCTGCCCCTGCCTCCAGCAAAATTTCTCCGCTCCTATTGGTAGGAAATTGGTCAATGAGAACTGAGAGATTTTGCCAGGGAGGCTGGTCAGAGAGCAAAGCCTCCCTCCTCGCTCCCCAGCAGCTAGAGCATAGTGTAGCCACAGTTAAAGTGGCTGCAGTTGCACTGTTCTTAAGGGTCCCAGTGAGGCAGTTGTGGGCTAGATCCGGTGGCTTAGCAGGCCAGATCTGGCTTGCTGACTGGCGCTTGCCCACCCTGATCTAGATCATCCTTGACACGTTTGTCTAATGTATCCTGTAGTAGAATCCTTCACAGTGCTGGATTTTCAAAGAAGGCAGAGTTATTTTGATTTAGATAACATATATGCTGGTATGGAACTAGTGAAGGCTGTAAGAACCTTCAACTCGACAGCTTTTAGCCCTTTCTGGGCTTTATGCAATCTTCAGTATCAGCCATACAGAATAAAGTTGATTCCATAGCTACTAGATGCCCAATTCTAATTCTAGATATAGCTGAGGCAACAAGAATTAATGAACGGTTGCTTGATAGATTATATTCTACTACATATTTAGAGTATCTTAAATTATTAAAAACACATTTCAGGTTACTAGTTTTCTTGTGCTCTTGTCTCCTGAGCTGGAAAATGGTACCGAATGCAAACAAGGGAGGGGAACTTAAAGTAGTCATCAACTACAGTCTATTTTTGCACCAGCCACTGGCTACAGTTGATGGCGTTGCACCAAGCATTGTGTAGTAAAGTTCCCAGATGTAGCTCAATCCTGCAAACTTAAAATGGCAACTGAGAAAGCACAACAATGGCAACTTCACCTAACTGCATAACATGGTGCTAATTTGTGTGAAGGTCCTGACTCAAGAGGGCACTTTTGTATTTGTTTAACTTCAAGTATGTTCTTAAGTCTCACTTACTTTAATAGGACTTAGATGCTAACAGTTCCTTAATCCTTCTTGCTTAAAATTGAGTAAATACCTCAATCAGCTACAATCTGGTCAATTGTAGCACTGGGAAAAGGCATAGAGAAATGTCCCATACACACTATAGCAGCTTAGACTTAGTTCTGTCGAAGATGTTATTCTTGTCTTAGTCCTAACTCATGGGCATTGATACATGCAGTAACTATAGTTGAGCCTCTCAATAATATGGAGCATAATCTAATTAAGATAAATGTTGGAAGAGAGAACCTCCCCCCCCGCCCAACTAAGTACAGACTCATAGAACTGTAAAGAAGCAGAAGAGGGGTATTAATCTATATTCCAGATATTGAGGTAGGATTAGGTATACCTGACCTTCTCAGATGGGTGTTTTCTGTCTCAGAAGCTGTATCTCCGTTGTCCACCTTACAATGGCACAGCTCTGCCACTGCAAGGTAAGCAATTTAGTTGCTCTTTTGTTGCACAAAATAATTTGATTGTTAAAACTTGTCATTCAGGGCTATGTTTTTTTCACACTGGTGAGCGCTAAGTTTTAATGGAAAGAGCAAGTGCAGACACAAAGCCTTATTCTAGAAAACCTGGGATTGAGAATCTACAACTACCCTAGATAACCTGTTCCCATCCTTACCCTTCCATGGTTAAAAAGCTTTTCCTAATACCTACCCTAACTCTCCTTGTTACAGATTAGGTTGGTTATGTTTTATCCTCCTCGCAATGGATGTGGAGAACAATTGATCACTGTCCTCTTTATTACAGCCTTTGACATACTTGAAGACTGTTAGTGGATTCCCTCTCCATATTTGCTCAAGACTAAATAAACATGTCCAGTTGTTTTAATCTTTTCTCAAAGGTCAGGTTTGCCAAATGTTTTTAAATTGTGTTGCTCTGATGCAGTGGTCACCAACCAGTAGATCAGGATCTACCGGTAGATCTTGGAGCCTCTGATCCTGACTAATTTGGCTGGGAGGCTCTCAAGTGCCAGCACTTAAACTGCCCCTCCACCCCATCCTGCTGTTCCTGCCTGTCAAGTATGGGTTCTCTTGGCCAGGTGTCACGCGCATAGCCGAGATCTACTGCAGCAACCTCACCACGTCACGTGGATAGCAACAAGGCTTATCTACCAATAAAATGGAGCTTGTCAGAGCCCAGCACTCAACACCATATATGGGCATCACACCACACCCATGCCACTCCCTGTTAGCCAATGCCCAGGTGCCAGCTAATGGTTGGGTGAAGCAAGATGTATGCCGCCTAGTAACAACGCTAGGCAGCCAGGACAGGTGGGGGTTCTTTTGTTTGTGTTCAGTTTGGGTACAGCAGCACGGGTTCAAGTCAGAAATTTGACATGCACTTATTTGAAGGAGAAAGAAAGGAAAGGAAACTTGGGGGTGGCATGGACAATGGCAACCTACCCTATAGGGTCAACCTCTGGAGTGTATATATATAACAGGAACCTCCAGGGAAGTGTACCCCATCTGCTTTGAGAATAAAAATGGTGCCGGACCCTACCTTGGGTGGTTAGGGGATCAGCAGTGTACCCACACTGTAAGTTTTAATGATAAATTAAAAGTCTGGGATGTCTATCCCAGTGCAACCTACCAAAAACCCTTAAGGTGCTGGGGATATAACATCTCCCACAGTGATACACCACAATCTAGCAATGTTACCATTATTCCCCTGAACTCCAGCCGGTCATAAGGGACAGATATAGGGAGAGCTTGAGCATTGGATGATGTCGCTTCCAGGGGACAGATCCGTTGGGGCATCTCTCAGCCTCCCCAGGCTGCCCGCTGCGAAGGGATCGTGTATCCTAGCAGTCAAAATCTGAGGTGTAATAAGCTCTCCCTGTAAACTCTGGGGCGTCTGTCAGGCTGTTGGCTGCCCGCCGCGAAAGGATCCCGATCCTAGCAGTAAAGACACAGACGTTAAACTCCTCGGGGCGCCCGTCAGTCTCACCTAGACTGCCCACTGTGACAGGGCCTTGTGTCTCAGCAGTTGAACACTCGGGTGTATAATACACACACACCACTCACTGCCCTGACCACCAGCTGACAGAATTGGCGTAGTCGGCAGGATTGTGTTATAGGTTTAAATACAGCAACATGAAGCTAGTCATGGTAAATACTGATTTCAGTAAAGTAGAAAAGAATTTTGCCCAGGAAGGTTGAGGCAACCCAAAATGGGATAGAGAAATGTTAGAAAAGGATTGGGGAAATCCTGAGGAGTTGTGGGTGCAGTTCTGTAAGTATAGAACTACCTGCAAGTTAAAGAATGGGACAAAGCCTGAGTCTGTGGAAAAGAGCCACTTTCCATTTAGCAAGGAAAACAGGATCAGGCCCAGACAAGCAGGCAGGTAACAGATAGATTGAAGGCCTTGTGGTAGAACTGAGAAAAAGGTAGTAAGTAGATGTACTGGAAATCTAAATCCTTAAAACAATACTTACAAGAGTAATATCTGAAACAAAGCCAGTTTTTTGGTTTTTTTTTATTTTTAGAGATAAGAAAGTGTTTTAAGAAAAGAAAAACCCACAGAGAATTTAACTCTACAGAGAATGGAGAGAATTGAGCAGTTGTGAAAATGCTAAAATGGTGTAGATAGAAAATTGTGGTTTCTTTGGAGCCATTCTGAAGGAAAAATGGGCCCTTTTTCCAAAGGAATGTCTGTA
This sequence comes from Pelochelys cantorii, assembly GCA_032595735.1. NCBI lineage: Eukaryota > Metazoa > Chordata > Testudines > Trionychidae > Pelochelys > Pelochelys cantorii. The sequence continues at coordinate 43,392,438 of CM064326.1, read as the reverse complement.
AATAATCCAGGCAAATTTGACTCAAATCTGTACGTTTGATTATAGATACTGCTAAAAGAACTCTAAAGGGAGGGGATTCTATTGGAACTTAACTACCCCAATGAATAAAAAGGGAATGTAATTGTTGTACAGCTATGTAGAAATAGTGTAAGAGAGGTTCAGAGAGAATGTATGTGTATCTGTGTGTAAATATAGTATAAATAAATGAGGTTTTCAAGGTCCAGTAATCTTGTTTGTAGGTTTAAAACAAATTGGTTTGGTTTACTTTCAGTAAGACCATTTCAGTCCAAGTTGCTTAATGAAAGTACAGGAAAACTGTAAGCATAAAGAAAGAGTTACACCCTATGCAAAGTTTAATGTGGCTAAGTAGTGTTGTAAACAAAGACTGCACATTTTCCTGTGACATTCCATGTATATTGTAGAAGGGGTAAAAACTACAAACAAATTAAAATGCTGTGGAGGCTCCAGGAGCCACAACAGGTTGTAATTTCCTTTGTGATGCAAATGCCCTAGCTGGCAGCACAAAGAAGCTTTGCAGGTAATGGCTAAGTTTGATCAGCAAACTACCCGAGATCAGAAAGTTCAAATTGTAGCCCTCCAGAAAGAAAGATGGGAAAAAGAAGTCAAACATAAAAATGAGAATCTAAAAGGATTTATGTTTGCACAATGCTAAATGTGAGAACAGATACAGAAGGGGGAGCAACCTTTGGTAACAACAAGACGGAGTGTGCTTGTGGGTGTGTAAGAGTAGATGAGTGTAATGTATCATATGCATATGATAAGTATTGATTGATCTATGTATGTTCAATAAATGTGGCGTGTTGCCTTATCCCCTGAAAGAAAGAAAAAAAAAAAAAAAGGAGGTATTGGTATTGCTATTTTAGTCCCAATAGGAGGTTGGGTATACTAGAAAATGTTTAAATGTAAGCAGTCTTTTAAGAAGGCTCCCAGAGAGAGAAGACTGAGAAATTGGCATTTGTAAAAGATGTTACCCCTTTTGAACAAAATCTTGCAAACGTTCGGGCATAGCCCTTGGTCTGATCAAGTGTTAGCTGCTGTCCATACAGTTTCAGACCTAGAAGACAAATTGGCTGGCTACTTGTGGATATGTAAACCCTTGGCTCCAATGAAGACGGAAGCAGCTGCAGTTTGGCTTCTATGGAAAACCAGTAATGAGGTGTTCTTCAGATTGACTGAATATAAGAATGCAAATATGAAACTGCAAAAATGTAAAAGCCTCTGCTGCAGAAGTGGAGAGGTAGAAATGCATGTCCCTCAGTACCCAGACAGAGCTAGATTCCCTTAAGGATGGGTACTGAGAGTTAAAGCAACTCTCAGATTTTTTTTTTTATTTTTCAGGAATATGCTTAAGAAAAGGACCAGGAGGTATGAGGCTTAGTGAACAAGGCCACCCTCCTTGCTAAAACTGGTAATGGGCAAACTGGCGAATTGATTACATTGGCCCATTACCCTCCACCAGACAGAGAAGGAAATATGTTTTGACTGGAGTAGAGATTGTCTCGGGAATTGGCTTTGCCTATCCGACCCGATTAGCAACAGGGTTGTCAACCATCACGGGACTAAACCGCTCAACAGCACTCGTCCCAACACCCCAATACAATCAGATAAGGACTCCAAATATGCCCCTGGGGATACTGTTGTAGTCAAACACCCCAACCTGGGCACACATACCTGTGTACTTCAGTCTTATAAAGACAAGGGTGTTTGGATTATTGCAAACCCCGACAAGCTGCCAATAACTATAACTAAGGCTTGGATTGTATCCAAGACCGGTTGACTTTGTGCTTTCTTTTAAAATCAAACTTGGTAGTGTGGCAGATCCCGATCCGAGCGACAGCATGATGTTCGGACTCGTAACATTCCTTATGGCCGCAGTAGCCTCCGCTGTTCCCAGAATGCCATCCAAACTGGCGCCAGAATGCCATCCAAACTGGCACCGCGGACTGCTGGACGTGTACACTGCTGAACTTTTCCACAGGACTAGGGATTGAATTTGTTCTTCTAAACTTGAACAGCTAGTGGAACAAGAGCAACATCCTCAGATGGGGACCAGCCTGGTTCAACGACAGCGACCCCGACCACCAGGATCTTCGGAATGGCTCTGGGAAAGGAACATGGGGGTGGCATGGACAATGGCAACCTACCCTATGAGGTCAACCTCTGGAGTATATAACAGGAACCTCCAGGGAAGTGTACCCCATCTGCTTTGAGAATAAAAATGGTACCAGACCCCACCTCGGGTGGTTAGGGGATCAGCAGTGTACCCACATTGTAAGTTTTAATGATAAATTAAAAGTCTGGGATGTCTATCCCAGTGCAACCCACCAAAAACCCTTAAGGTGCTGGGGATATAACATCTCCCACGGTGATACACCACTATCTAGCAATGTTACCATTATTCCCCTGAACTCCAGCCGGTCATAAGGGACAGATATAGGGAGAGCTTGAGCATTGGATGATGTCGCTTCCAGGGGACAGATCCGTTGGGGCATCTCTCAGCCTCCCCAGGCTGCCCGCTGCGAAGGGATCGTGTATCCTAGCAGTCAAAATCTGAGGTGTAATAAGCTCTCCCTGTAAACTCTGAGGCGTCTGTCGGCCTGTTGGCTGCCCGCCGTGAAAGGATCCCGATCCTAGTGGTAAAGACACCTAGACTGCCCACTGTAACAGGGCCTTGTGTCTCAGCAGTTGAAGACTCGGGTGTATAATACACACACACCACTCACTGCCCTGACCACCGGCTGACACTCCCAGAGCACAGACAATACCAAATGTGGTAATAAGCATTAATAACATAAAAACCCCTGAGCCCTAAGCTCGGGGAGGACTCCCGAATATTGGAAGACAGAATCTGAGTCTGGCTTAGGACTGATCACCCGAAGGCCGCCTCCCACCCACTGAATCCAAAAAGGGGTGTACGAATCTCGAGCATGCTCCAATTCCTTGTATGTCTTTGTGCTGTTGTCGTTGCTGGGTTTGTAAGTATCTAATTTACCCTCACTGTTTGTTAAGTGGTTTGAAAGAGACAGGTTAGAAAATATATCACTCAGTTGTACCCTTCACATTTACTATTTGTCAGTGTTCAATGTGTTTAAAGAAACAGTTTTTGAAAGGTGTATATATTTAACTTAGCTGTAACTTAGGTAAAGTTTTGAAAACTGTTGTGGTTCAATTGTTTTGTAGCAAATATTGGGTAATTGCTCTTTTTAAGTCGTTCAGTTTAATAAATCATTCCATCTTTGATAAAACTTGTTGTCTTGCCATCATTCGGTATTTTTCACTGGGTATTTGGCCTAAAGCCTCCAGGACTCCCGCCATTTTACCGAACCGAGAACCAACACTGCCCAGACCCTCAGACCTGCCCCCTGGGAGCCTCCTGCTTGTTGTGCAGGGTGAGGGAGACAGTGGCAGGGAGTGCTGATGTCACTCTGGGTTCGTCTAGACTATGCTGAAGTTTCAAAAGAGGAATTTGCATATCTTCTTCCAATCTCACTTTCGAAAGCAGCCGTGTAAACTTCATTTTTTGAGGAGCAGCTTTTCAAAAAAGGAGGGGTTGATGAAAAAAACCGCGTCTAGACTACTTTTACTTTCAAAAGCAAGATTTTGAAACTTCAGCATAGTCTAGACATAGCCTGTGTCCCCCTCTCCTGTGCCCCATCTTCACAGAGTAGGGAGGGCAGCGACAGGGCCTTGGAGAAGGGGTGGTGCAGGGGTGTGCAGTATGTGGGTTTGAGGTAGATCCTGGACTGACTTACATTCAAAAAATTACCTTGTACTTAAAAAGGTAGGAGACCTCTGCTCTGTGTGTGTGTGTGTGTGTGTGTGTGTGTGTGTGAGAGAGAGACAGACAGACAGACAGACCTTACCCTTATGTAATACTGTTAACAAAATATTTTCCTATCCCAATGCATTACATTAACTCACAGTACTGATCCATTGGCATTCCCTATTTCTCTTCTATGGTACCGCTACTTATCCCTTAACGCTGCACTGGTCTACTGAATTTCACCTTGTTGAATTCAATTCTCCAGTGTATCAATGTAGTTTAAAGAACAGAATTAGAATTCAAAAGTACTAATAACACCACCTAGCTTGGTGTCATTTACAATTTAAGTATACTCCATCTAAATTAATGAAAATATTGATTAATACTAGACATAAAACAGGAATCCCACTTGATAAGTCTTCACAGTTTGACAGTGAACTGGTGTTGATAGCTACTCTTCAAATATGGTCTTTTAGTTTTGCACCCACTTTATTATTTAATCTCATTTGCATTCCCCTAATTTGCTTATGAGACTGTCACATGGGGCGTATACCAAAAGCCTTGCTAAAATCAACATGTATCACAGTTATGTATGGGCAGCATGGCAGCAATGACCAGGAAGGCTAGCACCCCACCCCTCGAGCCCTGAGGTTCCACTGTGGCCAGAGGAGCACTGTCACAGATCCCAGTTCTTAGAATCATAGAATACTAGGACTGGAAGGGACCTCGAGAGGTCATCGAGTCCAGTCCCCTGCCCCCATGGCAGGACCAAATACTGTCTAGACCATCCCTGATAGACATTTATCTAACCTACTCTTAAATATCTCCAGAGATGGGGATTCCACAACCTCCCTGTGCAATTTATTCCAGTGTTTGACTACCCTGACAGTTAGGAACTTTTTCCTAATGTCCAACCTAAACCTCTCTTGCTGCAGTTTAAGCCCATTGCTTCTTGTTCTATCCTCAGAGGCCAAGATGAACAAGTTTTCTCCCTCCTCCTTATGACACCCTTTTAGATACCCGAAAATTGCTATCATGTCCCCCCTCAATCTTCTCTTTTCTAAACTAAACAAACCCAATTCTTTCAGCCTTCCTTCATGGGTCATGTTCTCTAGACCTTTAATAATTCTTCTTGCTCTTCTCTGGACCCTCTCCAATTTCTCCACATCTTTCTTGAAATGCGATGCCCAGAACTGGACACAATACTCCAACTGAGGCCTAACCAGTGCAGAGTAGAGCGGAAGAATGACTTCTCGTGTTTTGCTCACAACACACCTGTTAATGCATCCCAGAATCATGTTTGCTTTTTTTGCAACAGCATCACACTGCTGACTCATATTCAGCTTGTGGTCCACTATAACCCCTAGATCCCTTTCTTCTTCGAGTGGTCCCCGTGAGTGCTCCACTTTAGGTGTTGGGCTCATCCCAGCGCTGCTGGTGGGAGGATTTTTACAGCCGTAGTCAGCTGGACCGCGCATGCGTGGTTAGCATCTTGCACTGTTCGTGCCTTCCTACTGTCACACGGTCCAGCTCCCGCCAGTTCCTCTCAACCGTCCTCAGTTGCTGGCGGAGCTCCCTTCTTCTCCTCAGTGTGAGGATTAGTCATCTGGAAAAAAGTTACAGTTTAGAGTTTTATAGTTAGTTGTTCCTGTTATACTGCTCTGGTTAGTTTAAAAAAAATTTTTTTTACTTAGTTATTAGTTCTTAGTTAGTGCTAGCCTCTTAGGCATATTAATTCAGATGTCCTTTTTACATCCCGGACCCATTATGCCTGGCTCACCAGGTTTCAAGAAATGTTCCCTGTGTTGGGACACGATGCCTGTTTCAGACGGCCATGCCACCTATATTCGGAGAGTCCCCTATTCCCCAAAAGTGTACCCACTGCTCAAAACTGACTGTGAGAGCACATAGGGACAGGGAAATGCATTTAAAAATGATACTCTTCGATAAGGTTTTACAGCCTTCAGAGGCTAGCCCTTCAGACTTGGCTGTGGCGCAAAAGCAGAGAGTGTCATTCCCTGGGGTGATGGCTTCAAAGAAAAAATGAGCCTCCCCCACTCGCTCATTGCCCGCCGCTCCCATGTCAAGACTTAGCCGGGGAGATAAGCCGGGCACTTCGGGAGTCGTCCTGAGGCCTCCTAAGCCCGTGGCACAGTCTCAAAAGACCAGTTGTGTCGGCACCGCCGGTACATGCCGCATCAGCACTGGCGCCATCAACTGCACCAAAGATTGTGCACAGACAAAGTTCAGCACCGTTGGAACAGTGCTATTCGGCACTGACAAAGCGAGCGCTAGAGACGGCACCGCAGAAGGAGAGTAAGACAGCACCGGAGATGGCAACGCAGAGGGCGCGAGAGATGGCACTGGAGACGGCACCGGGCACAGATTCTCCATGCTCGTCTACATCGCACTCCCCCGTACCACAGACTGAGGAGCAAGCGCAAACTTCAGCACTGAGACAACTGGATGATGACTTTGATACCGGGAACACCCCAGTTCCTACAAAGGCGGCTAGGAAATCCATAGCATGCCTCCCTTCACTCTCTCCATCTCCGGTATTCTCCCCTGCACCGTCCCCATCACCGCCGGTACGTAGATCCCCCCTCCGTGGGGTGGCTTGGGAATCACCTAAGTGGAATGGACATAAGCAAGCACTCGAAGAAGAAAAGACGGTTACATACCTCGTAACTGTTCTTCGAGATGTGTTGCTTATGTCCATTCCAATCCTACCAACCTCCCCTTTGTCGGAATGTCCGGCAAGAAGGAACTGAGGAGGGTTGGGGCCAGCAGGGGCATATATGTGCGGCCATACCGGAGCCACTCTAAGGGGCTCCCTGACTGGCCCAACAGGTACTGCTAAGGGTAAAAAAGTTCTAGGATTTGTGCATGCGGCATGTGCACACCTAAGTGGAATGGACATAAGCAACCCATCTCAAAGAACAACAGTTATGAGGTAAGTAACCGTCTTTTCCTGGCCAAATCTATGTTGGCTATACCTTGTACAACCTTCTTCTCCATGTTTCAATAAACTCTTTCATAGTTTATAAGCAAGTAGTCCCATGGCACCTTTGGGCATATCTACAAAGCAGGGCAAAAACTGAATTAAGCACGCAACTTCAGCTGAAATCAAAATAGTTTAAATCTGCTTTTGGTGCTGTCCACACAGCAGAAAGTTGAAGGAAAAACACTCTTCCTTCAACATCCCTTACTTCACATGAAATGAGAGTTACAGGAGTTGGAGTAAGAAGTCCTCCAGCTCACCGTTATTTCGAAATAAAGGTTTGCTGTGTAGCTGTACTCTCAGTTATTCCAAAATAATGCTGCTGTGTAGCAATACCCTTAGGCTGCGTCTAGACTGGCATGATTTTCCGCAAATGCTTTTAACAGAAAAGTTTTTCCATTAAAAGCATTTGTGGAAAAGAGCGTCTAGAGTGGCACGGACGCTTTTGCGCAAAAGCACTTTTTGTGGAAAAGCGTCCGTGCCACTCTAGACGCAGTTTTGTGCAAGAAAGCCCCGATTGCCATTTTCACCAGCGGGGGTTTTTTTGCGCAAAACTGTTCTCAGCTGTCTACACTGGCCCTCTTGCGCAAAAGCAACCTTTCCCACCTGGGGACCCATTTTGACAATTCAGGAGGACTGGGTGACCAGGGGCAATTCAAAAAATGTGTGAATGGCTCCTTAGGAGCCAGCACGGGAGACAGCTGGTGCCCCTTTTGAAATGTAATGGTGACTTATATTGGGTCCAGACCCATGGTTAGGAAACCCTGCTTTAAATAAAGGCCAAAGCGGGAGAGAACGCGACTCAAAGAAGCCCAAAACCAAAGCAGCTGTTGGGGCTGCCCCTGGGGCCAGGCCGGGCTGCTGCAGTACAGCCGCAGGAGCGGACCTGAGCCTTGGTCCAGGTGGGACTAGTAACCGCAGGGCTGCACTTAGGCTGCCGCTTTCCCCGCGGGTCTGGGGCGCATGGTCAGCCCGCGGAGCACGTAGCCGCCTCAGGGAGCTGGACACCCCACAGCTCGCGCGCCACCGGCCCAGCTCGCGCTCTCAGCCCCGGCGCCTGCATCAACGCACGGCCGCGCGCGCCCCGACTGCCAGGATCTTACGCCCAGAACGGGAGCGCGCCTGCGCGCGGGGTGTCCGCGGCCCAGGGAGGCGGGGGCTGGCGGGAGCGCGGCCGGAGCGAGCCCTGTGCGCGGTGAGTGAAGTGAGGAGGCCACCCCGCGCCGGAACCTGGTTGACTGGGGGAGGGGGGGGAGGAGTGCACGCTCTGGGCCTAACGGCCTCGGGGGACTCGGGCAGCGTTAGCCAGCGCCGGGCTCGCTGTGTCTGCGCCTCGGGCTCTTTCGTTCCGGCCGTGGGCGAACGCCTGAGACGCCCTCTGCGAGCTTGCGGGGAGGGAAGGGCGCGGGAATGCGGGAATGCGGGCGCCTCGCTGCACGTGGGCTGTCAAGTATTCAGTAAATAAAACGTTTGGCTTTAACGTCGCCCCTTGTCCACGTCTGTTAGCCGGAGAGCGCGCGGAAGGAAAGTGTCCCTCCCCCCACCCCCCGCGAGTTCCGCTGCGCCGGGGGTGTGGGCGGTGAATCCAGTCCGGCTTCCTAGAAGGACTAAATTGCGGGGAGCGGGCGGAAAAACAGCAAAGGGGGCAGCTGCAGCTTCTGTCTGGCGTGTTGGCTCGCGTACTGGAGCCGCACAGGCCTAGCACGTGGGCTTGTTGGCCGCCACAAGAGCTGGCAGTGGGATATTCTCAGCCTTTCCAGGCTACTGCGCCCTTTTCAGAAATCTGGCTTGTCTTGTGGGAACCCTACGAGTCACCTCGTGTAAAAATTAAAAATCAGACATAAAAAAAAAAAGTCCTAGTATATTATTCCTGAAAATATTGCTCACTTTCTTGTTTTTACCATGTCGTCATAAATAAATCAATGGGAGAATAAATATTGTAGGTATGTTCCAGTGGGAGACTTGAGCCTGTTTTTCATTTGTGAAATTATCTGAAGCCCAAGTGAGCTCCAGGCAGCAGGGCTGAAGCATGAAACTTAGCTTTGCCCCTTGTGGCCTGAAGCCCCAGGTGTTTGCCCTGCTTGTCACCCCCTAATGCTGGCTGTACACTTGTTGTCCCCAAAACCCATCCTGTGATTCCCCCCCCTGAGGTTGAGAAATACTGAAAGATGTGTTGAAGACCTTTGTGTATCCCCAGGGGTATGTGTGACACTGGCAGAGAACCACTGATCTTCAACAGCAGTTCCCACACAGTGAATTGGGACCCTGAAATGGGTTGTGTCCCAATTTTAATGGCAAAATGAAGGCCACTGGGAGCTGCGGGGCTGTGACTACAGGCAGTTAACAGCAAAATGCCTTGGGGCCTGCCCAGGGCCGGATTAAGGGGTGGGCGAGCCGGGCAACTGCCCAGGGCGCCAACCGATGGGGGGGCGCCTGATGGCAGCTGTAAGGGGCACGTGGCGTCCCTTATAGCTGCTATCAGGTGCTGCACGCCTGGCTCCCGCAGCGCCAGCCAGCAGCGCCCTCCCCCCCACGGCCGCGGGGCTCTGCACGGCCCGGCGCATGCACCAGCAGCGACAGCCAGGCCGGACTGGGCCGTGCTTGCATTGTGCGCCCCGGGGGCAGGCTCCTGGCTGCACACTAGCAGCCCTAGCCAGGCTGTGCATGCGCCGTGTGCCCCGGGGGCAGGCCCCGGGGGCAGGCCCCGGGCCGCGCGCCAGTAGCTGTAGCCGGGCCGCGCATGCGCCGTGCGTGCGTGCCCCGGGGCGGGCCTGCGCACCCTAGGGGTGCGGGCCTGCGCCGTGCACCCGGGGGCGGCACCGTGTGCCCGTGCCTGCGGTACCAAAATGCCTTGGGCCGGCCCTGGGCCTGCCAGCAGATTACCCTGATGAGTAGGGTTGCCAGATGGTTTCAACAAAAATACCGGACATACTTGACATTACATCAGAATCTACATTACATCTGATTTAGAAAATACCAGAAATATTTTCGCATTTATATTTTCTCAATTTGTTTCCCAAACAGAAAGCTCAAATACTGGACTGTCCAGTTCAGACACCTGGCAACCTACTGATGAGCCACCTCATGTTGCCCATCATTGCTTTTGGCTCTGTAAAACAGACCTCCCCCCCCGCTTTTTTTTGGTAGGGTGGAGAGGAGTGGGGCATAAAAAAGCCAGTTTTTTTAATCCCATTTTTTTAACTTATTTTCTACTTTCAAATTGATGATATCTCCCTTTTCTGCCAAACCAGTCTGAAAACCAAATTTATCGGTTACATGGTTAATATATATATTTTTTTTACATCCCTATAGAATAGCTGTCTTGCTGAAAGTGCTTCAAAGACAGAATTTTAGGAGGTGAATATAGAGTTGTAACTAGGATATTGATGTTTATGAATATCTATTTTTATGGCAAATTATCATAAAGCAATTACACATTTTTGGATAATATATAAGCATATACCTAAGTTAAGGGATAGTTTATGCACAACTTCCAATGATTATTTCTGCATGGAGGAGGCTATATTTCTCAATTTACAGTCTTGTATTAATTTCAGATTATATGTACTACTGTGTTCTTTAATATTAAATATTAGTATTACTTTGTTGAATTCTTATATCAGAATTAGGGGAAACATATTTGTTGAAAGAAAAAACTTCTTTATCTAAGAACATAAGAACATAAGAATGGCCATACTGGGTCAGACCAAAGGTCCATCGAGCCCAGCATCCCATCTGCCGACGGTGGCCAATGCCAGGTGCCCCAGAGAAGGAGAACAGAAGACAATGATCAAGTGATTTATCTCCTGCCATCCATCTCCTGCCCTTGTTATGAAGGCTAGGGCACCATACTTTATCCCTGGCTAATAGCTATTTATGGACCTAACCTGCAAAAATTTATCAAGCTCTTTTTTAAACCCTAATAGAGTCCTGGCCTTCACAGCCTCCTCGGGCAAGGAGTTCCACAGGTTGACTGTGCGCTGTGTGAAGAAAAATTTCCTTTTATTAGTTTTGAACCTACTACCCATCAATTTCATTTGGTGTCCCCTAGTTCTTGTATTATGGGAAAAGGTAAATAATTTTTCTATAATCACTTTCTCCACACCATTCATGATTTTATATACCTCTATCATATCGCCCCTCAATCGCCTTTTTTCCAAACTGAAAAGTCCCAGTCTCTCTAGCCTCTCCCCATATGGGACCCTTTCCAAGCCCCTAATCATCTTAGTCGCCCTTTTCTGAACCTTTTCTAATGCCAATATATCTTTTTTGAGGTGAGGAGACCACATCTGCACGCAGTACTCGAGATGTGGGCGTACCATAGTTTTATATAGGGGAATTATGATATCTTTTGTCTTATTATCTATCCCTTTTTTAATAATTCCTAACATCCTATTTGCCTTACTAACTGCCGCTGCACACTGCGTGGATGTCTTCATAGAACTATCCACTATAACTCCAAGATCCCTTTCCTGATCTGTCGTAGCTAAATTTGACCCCATCATGTAGTACGTGTAATTTGGGTTATTTTTTCCAACATGCATTACCTTACACTTACCCACATTAAATTTCATTTGCCATTTTGCTGCCCAATCACTCAGTTTGCTGAGATCTTTTTGTAGTTCTTCACAATCCCTTTTGCTTTTGACTGTCCTGAACAACTTTGTGTCATCTGCAAACTTGGCCACCTCACTGCTTACCTCATTTTCTAGATCATTGATGAACAAGTTGAACAGGACTGGTCCCAGTACTGACCCCTGGGGAACACCACTAGTTACCCTCCTCCATTGTGAAAATTTACCATTTATTCCCACCCTTTGTTTTCTGTCTTTTAACCAATTCTTGATCCATGAAAGGACCTTTCCTCCTATCCCATGACCACCTAATTTACGTAAAAGCCTTTGGTGTGGGACCGTGTCAAAGGCTTTCTGGAAATCTAGGTATATTATATCCACTGGGTGCCCCTTGTCCGCATGTTTATTAACCCCTTCAAAGAATTCTAACAGATTAGTTAGACACGACTTCCCTCTGCAGAAACCATGCTGACTTTTGCCCAACAATTCGTGCTCTTCTATGTGCCTTGCAATTTTACTCTTTACTAGTGTTTCTACTAATTTGCCTGGTACTGTTCTTCCTTTTTAATTATCAGGTGTATAATTATTTCTATTTGATCTATTATTCCACCAGATGGCACTGTTTTCCATCAGAGAATGATTGTGTTTAACTTTCACAAACAAGTCTTATAGTTCTTCAAATAAATTTATAGAGTTTAAGGACAGAAGGGACCATTAAATCAACGCTGACCATCTGTGTATCACGGGCTACAAAACTTCATCCAGTTATGTGATATGTGTTTGAGTAGTGCATAACTTATGATTGGCTAAAGTGAAATTTCCAGAAAGACAACCAGTTTTGATTTGAAGACATCAAGAAATAGAGAATCTTCCACTTCCCTCTGTACCTCACATTTACACAGTCTTCTGCTTTCAGCAAGGGATGTCCTTACAAACCTACCTACTTAACATATTCTGTGAAGAATATTATAACATGTTACACAGGAGACACTGAGCTCATCTGTGAAGGAAGAGACTAGTTCACTCAATATAGTATTTGGCATGCAAAGAAGAACATAAACAGGTGTGCAAGAGATACTTCTCAGCTTGTAGGTTATCAAGAAGTCCCACTTTGAGCCTACTAGTTTATTAAAAAATGTTTTAGTATGAAGTATATTGTTTTAAAAATTGTTTTTGATCCAAAATAAAAATGTATCTCAGGATTTAAGGTCTTCGGCCAAAGAATCCAATTAAAAATGGACATTAAGGTATGGGGGAATCACATATGTTTTGCAGTACGCACAACAGTGCTATATAAGGTATAGAAATAAAGTTTGAATACACATACTGCTTATAGATCGTCAAAGCAGAGCAGTAACTTTCTCTCAGGTTGTTTTGGTTTGATAAGATATTAATTATGTCTATTGATGCTTACCACTTAATTCACCTGTACTGCAAATAAGCAAAACTTGGCCAATCACACGTCCTGATATTAAAAAGGGAAAGACAGGCTTTGCAGCACTCAGCAGAATCTCCTCCTTTCTTATATCATTATCTCTTCCTTTCTTATATCATTACTCTCAGTGTCTCCAACTCCAACAAGGTACCAAGTTTACTGCATTTTGTCCAAGGGAAGCATGCTAGTTTTATGAACGTTTAGGTATACAGACACCACTGTTTCTAAAAATAATGGTGGGGAAGGTTTAATAAATGCCAGTTATGTGGCATTGTCGTTAAAGGATTGTAGTTAAAGGAAGCCTATTACTCAGTTAACAGATTCAGATGTTGCTTATAAAAATGTTAGAACTTCTCAATTAATCTGGTATGTGCCTGTTCATTTAGCTCTTGCCCCCATGTGTAAATATGCAAATTACTAGTCATGCAGTGACATTTGGGAGGGGTATCTTCATGCACCTCCCACCTGCTTTGGTTATCTTATGGAAGACTGTCCAGCATTTAGGGAAGTATTTGTATAATGTGATATTAGAGTGAGATGATTCTAGGACACAATTGTTTTCTCAATGATTCTGGAGCATCACTTCTCAAAGTGACTGTTGTGTGATTTTGTACTTAGTTTAATATAGAACTGGTTTAATATAGAAACTCCAAAGAGTTTATTGGCATTTTCATTTTATACTTTGGAAGTTTTATTTTTCTTGCTTGGTTTAATGGGGTTAAATGCTACCATTCTGAGGAGTTAATGTCTTACACTCAGATTTTGCTGCTGGAAAATGACTGCACAAGTATAAGGCAACAGAGTCATGCCCTAAATTTGCAAAGGGCTTATAATTCATCTGAAAAAAAACCCCATGCTTTAGGCTTAAACTCAATGTATAAATTTTAACACATTTTTTATTTTAAAGGATGCTTAAAAATAAATCTTAATAGTTGGGTGTTCTGTGCTAGACGAATTCAAAAGAAAAAATGTTACCATGGGGTTCAGAAGGTTTGTACTCAGATGAGAATAATAAGATGTACAATTTAAAATGTGAAGCAGAAATGAGCCATTTAAAAAGGGATTATAATGGTGGCTAACCCTTAAAAATAGCTGAGGCATGAGTTCAAATAGACTTTTATTGCCATCAGCTCCATCCAGAAATTTTCTTCCAACTATGCAGTACCAAAATGCTGTAGGCCATCAACTGCTGAGATTGCTCCCACTGTTCTTCTCATTTTACAATATGTTAATAATAATTTATAGCATTATCTCTGTACTGGGAGGCTGTTTTCTGTGGTTAGCATATTAACAGTGGAAAAATTCCCACACATGTGGTATGTTAAGTGACTGAATTTTTCAGTATGAAAATGATAAAAACAGAAAGAACCGAGTCTGCTTTCCCCTTCCCATTTCACTCCTGGTAATTCAGATCTTTTGTGTCTGTTATATTTGGAAAGAAATGGTCAATTATTATTCCTGCAGGCAACTGATAATTTTCTTCCTGATTAATAACCACCAGCCCTTTCCAACAAGTTAACAGAAGAGAACATGCTTTATATATTGGTGAGCTGATTGAGGTGTTATAGTTGTTAATTATTTTAGCACTAATTGCATCACACTTTTTTAGGTTTAAAAGCAAGAACAGGAGTTCTACTGGACCAGAAAAATATACAAGGCTCTAACAGAAATAACTAGAGGCTGATTTTTTTTAAAAAAAAGGGTGAGCGGTCCTGGAAGAACAACACTCCTCTAAGATCAGTCAGCACTAAACTATATAGAAAGGGAATTGTTCTGGGACTCCTCCCTGCCTGGACTCTGCTTGGAGACAGATTATTTCAGGGGTGGGCAATAATTTTTGACTGGGGTCCACTTCAGAAATTTTTGAAGTGGCCCCAGGCTTCCCCGGGAGGGACAGAGCCATGACATTTCTGTGCTTCCCCACCCATAGACCTGATTGGTCTGGGGGTAAGGGAGCATGCAAAGTCTTTGCCCTCCTCAGAGAGAACCGCCAGTTGTTCTGAACAGCTGGAGGTTCCCTCTAGGTACCTGTGCCCCTGGCAGTGGGAGGAGACTTCACGTGCTCCACCCCCCGCTACCCTCAGGTCAATCAGGGCCTGGGGAGGGAGAGCATGTGAAGTATCTTGCTCCCTGCCCCCGTCCTGCAAGGGAGCACTGCCCTTAGAGTCAGCTGCCAGCTGAGCAGCAGCTGGTGGTTGACTTTAAATGCTGAGCCCCTTGCAGGGCGGGAAGAGACTTCACGTGCTCCCCCCTCCCCAAGCCCAGATTGACCTAGGGGTGGGGGGAGCACACGAAGTTTCCTCCCACCTAGGCCCTGTCCTGCAAGGAGCTTGCAGTGCTTAAAAGCGCCACATCCCTTGCAGGGCAGGAGGAGACTTTGCATACTTCCTCCCCCCCCCCCCCCCCCCGCTGCCCCCAGGCCAATCAGGGCTTGGGGGAGGGGGGCCACACAAAGTCTCCTCCTGCCCTGCCAGGAACGCCCGGCACTTCTTGCAGGGTGGGGACAGGGCTGGAGGAGACTTTGCACGCTTCCCCCCCCGCCCCCTGGGGGCAAGGGAAGCAGCAGGGCTTCCGCGGGCCAGATCAACTTGCTTGGCAGGCCGCATCCAGCCCACAGAGGCCCTTTTGCTCACCCCTGGACTATTTCATATCTGCCTCTGACTGATAGGTGTTTGGCACATTTTAATGTAACCCATCCAATCCAACTTCCATCTTATACTGAGAGAGAGAATGTGCTTTCTTTTGTTAGCTTCTAACCCTCTGGAAGTTTAGTCTTCTGGTTACTAGGTGTTTATGTGTAATTATTGGATGTTTTATCTCAGATGAGCTGGTTTTTAATAAATGCTTTGATAATTAAAAAAAGCTGAGTTTTAACACTTGTTAACATCTAGATAATGGTAAAAGTCTCAGAGGGGTAGCTGTGTTAGTCTGTAACTTTAAAAACAGCAAGCAGTTATGTGTGACCTTAGAGATGAGCTTTTGTGACCCACTTCATCAGATGAGTTGGAGTGGAAAGTACAGAATCCAGGCAGGGTATATATAACAGCAAAAAAGTTACCTGTCAATTAATGAAACTAAGTCAGTCAGGCTGAATGTGTGTCTCATTCATAGCATGCAATGTAGAAATGCAAATATCAAAGGTGCAGAAGTTGCCTTTGTAGTGTGTTAACCCATTAAAATCTTTATTCAAGCCTAAGTTTATAGTGTTGGACTTGTAAATGAACTCCAGGTCAAACGTCTCTCTTTGAATTGGGTGATAAAAATTCTTTTGTAGCAGAATGGCTACTTTCAAATCCATTATTGAATGTCCAGGGAGGTTAAAATGTTCCTCTGCAGGTTTATGTGTTTTGCCGTTCCTGATGTCTGATTTGTATCCATTTATCCTTTGATGCAGAGACTGTCCAGTTGGGCCAATAACAGATAATGGATAATGATGATGACGACGTCCCTCAGCTTTCATCCCACACACTGGCTGCCCTGCAGGAGTTCTATGTAGATCAGCAGCAGAGAGAGGGCATAAAGATCTCTGAAGGGTTTAAACAGTATTCTGTTGGCTCAATAGAGGAGGACTGGGTAAGAAACTAAACTTCAAAGACTTCAATGCAATTGTTATATTTCGTTACAGAGAGGCAGAAACATGAGGCTTCTCTTTGGAGGTGACCAAGAAGCAGGAATGAAAAAGGGCATTTTCAAGAGTGGGGGAATCTTATGGGCTATGTCTACACTCACGGCTTCTTGCGCAAGAATGGCCATTCTTGCGCAAGAATCCGCAGCGCGTCTACACTGCCCATAAGAGACGGTTCCTTGCACAAGAGCTACGCTGTTTTCTATCAGGCTTAAGCTCTCTTGCGCAGGCACTCTTGCGCAAGAGGGCAGTGTGGACGTTCAGCAAGTGCGTACTTGCGCAAGAATTGGCCTCCAGTGAAAAACACAGGTGGCCTCTCTGACACTCCGTACAGGCAATCACCACTCGTTGGTTCCCCCTAATTGGCCCCCCCCTTAAAGGCACAGGCATGGAGCACAGCCATTTGCCACGTGCAGCCCAGGTAGCAGCCAGAGGGAGGAATGGCAGCTGCCCAGCCTCAGCCAGGTCCCTCAGACCCCATGGAGGAGCCACCCCAGAGCACCCAGCAGGCCCGAAGGGGCACCAAGCGGCGGGCTCCATGCTGGAGCACCGCTGAGGTGACTGCCCTCCTGGACCTCTGGGGAAAGGAGGAGGCCCTCTGGGACCCCAAGTCCCGGAGGAGAAATGCCCACATTTTTGCCCAGATGGCCCAGGCGCTGGCTGCAAAGGGACACCCGGCCCGGACCCTGGAACAGGTCAGGGCCAAGGTGAAGGACCTGCGCCTCACCTACGTGCGGGCCAGCGAGCGTGGGGGCGGCGGAGCCACTGCCTGTCCCCAGTATCACCGCCTGCACCAGATCTTGGGGGACAAAGGGGCCACTCCCCTGCTGTCCCAGGTGGACACGGCAGTGGCCGTGGTCTGACCCAGGCCACCGGAAGAGGAGGAGGAGGAGGAGGGAGTCCAGTCCTCGGACGAGGAGGAGGAGGTGGCAGAGGACAGCAGCCAGACCTCACCATCCCGGCCCAGCAGCAGTCAGGATGTGTTCCGGGCATCCTCTGAAGCCGGCGACGGATTGTCTGGTGAGTGCAATGGCTACCATTCGCAAGTGTGCTGGAGAAGGGGGGGGGAGGGCCACAGGGTGGGGGAGAGGTAGCGGCACATGGCACAGCCTGGCCACATGCTGCGCAGAGGCATGCAGCACGTGCAACCTCATGCAGCTAGGGTTGCCAGGTGTCCAGTTTAGAACCCGACAGTCCAGTCTTTGAGCTTTCTGTTCGGGAAACAAATTGAGAGGATAAAAATGAGAAAATATAAATGTCTGGTATTTTTTAACTAAGATGTAATGTAGACTGTCATGTAACGTCAAGTGTGTCCGGTATTTTTGTTGAAACCATCCGGCAACCCTACGTACAGCCAGACCAAGTGGCACAGAGAAGCGGCAGCTAGCCCCAGCACACGCCTGGGACCCCAAGGATTCCGCTTGACCAGACCGGGGTGGGGAGGGGGAGGTTTGGCCAGGAATAGGCCAGCCCCAAGGTTGCAGGCCTAACCCCACACAGCCTAAAGGGTGCTGCACACAGCACACATCCATGGCCACCTCTGCGACACTGTAGCTTCCCCTGGGGAAGGCACAACAGGGCCCCCCAAGCACATGCAGCCTCCCTGGGGGCTCCTGGGCCACCTTGGGACCCCCTCCTCCTGCTGCCCCAGGGGAATTCCCCCTCACCAGCCACACCTGTCCCCGGGCATCATGATGTGCTGGGAGGAGGGCACGGGGCTCTGGAACACCATTTGGGGCAGGGCTCACTGACCATGTTGCTCTCCTCTGCTTCTCCTGCAGTGGGACCCACTGCCACCGAGGGACCTTCCAGCAACATCCCGCCAGTGCAAAGGATCCAGGGCCCGTCGCAGCGCCCCCGGGACCGCCACCACCTGCTCCGCCGCCACGTCTGCGCGATTGAGCGCATGGAGCGCGATCTGACAGAGAAGATCTGCGCAGATGCAGAGTGGCAGGAGCGGGTGTGGGGCCAGTACCTGGAGCTCTGCGACCGTGTCTGCACTCTCCTGGGCACCATTGCCGACTGGATGGGCCCTGTGCAGCAGCCCAATGCTGACAGGCCCCCCTCTGTCACCCCCAGCTCTCTGCCCACTTCTCCCCCTGCCTTGCCCATGCCCCCTCCTGAGGTTCCCCCTGTCTTGCCCATGCCCCCTCCCGAGGTCCCCCACCCTTGGCACCTCCTGGTGCAGCCTGCCCCAACCTGGCACGAGGGGCAGAGGCGCCCCCGCACCCGTGGGGTGGGAGAGGCCTCCATTATCCATCATGAGGCCCTCCCAGTTCAGGGTCCCCTCCTCTGCCCTCCTCCCAGTTCAGGGTCCCCTCCTCCCCCCTCCCCACAGTGCACTCCCTTCCCCATGTAAATAAAAAAGTGCCTTATGTACAGCAAGTGCATTGTATTTATTGGGAGGTGAGGGAAGGGTGGCGGGAAGGGGTGGTGATGGGAGCGGGAAATGGGGGCACGGGCATCCCTGAAGTCAGAGGTGTAGGAGTGGCCTATTGTGGGGCCTGGTCCAGCATCACCCGGAGGGCTTCCCGGACCCGAACCCCATGGCGGTTGGTCTGCCGGGTGGCGGCCATGTGGGGCTGCTGGTAGGCCTGGCCCTCACCTACCATCCACCCCTGGAGGAAGGCCTGCCCCCTCCCCTCAATAATATTGTGGAGCACGCAACATGCCGAGATGACCTCTGGGATGTACTGCACCCCCATGTCCAGGCGGGTCAGGAGGCACCTAAACCGTGCCTTCAGACGGCCAAAGGCGCACTCGACGGGATTGCAGGCCCGGTCCAGGTGGCTGTTGAAGGTGGCCTGGCTGTGGTCCAGGTGGCCGGTGTATGGCCGCATCAGCCAGGCCATCAGGGGGTAGGCCGCATCCCCCAAGATGCAGATTGGCATCTTGACATCCCCAATGGTGAATTCCCGCTGGGGGAAGTAGGTGCCCGCCTCCAGCCTGTGGCACAGGCCTGAGTGCCTGAAGATGCGAGCATCGTGGGCCTGCCCGGACCACCCCACATAAATGTCCTGGAACCGGCCCTGGTGGTCCACTAGCGCCTGGAGCACCACGGAGCAGTAGCCCTTCCGGTTTATGAACCGGGCCGCTTGGTTATCTGACGCCCGCATAGGGATGTGGGTCCCGTCTACGGCTCCCCCACAGTTTGGGAACCCGAGGCTGGCAAAGCCGGCAATGGTGGTGTCCACGTCCCGGGGGCGGATCACCCTCTGGAGCAGCACGTCATTGATGGCGTTGACGACCTGCAGAGGGGCACATGGGAGCACAGGGGATGCATGGAATGAGACACAGTGCGTACATGGGCCCCTGGGGCCCCTCCCCCCACGCAGGCCAGGGCCCTCTGTCCCCCGGGATCTCCCCCTCCCCCACCAGCGGGGCTGTGTGCAGGAGGGACAATGTGACCCCCCTGTGTGGGGGGCTTCCCCCTGCCCCTACAGCCTCCCCCACCCGGTCTGGCCCCTTCCTTCCCCCAGGACGAGCCCGTGGTCCACGGAGGGCCTTACCTGCTGGACGACCGTGCTGACGGTGGACCTGCCCACCCCGAACTGGTTTGCCACTGGTTTGTCCGGGGTGGCCAGTTTCCAGAGGACAATCGCAACCCTCTTCTCCACGGGGATGGCGGGGCGCTAGGTGGGTGTCCTGCTTCCGGAGCACAGGGGTGAGCCAGGTGCAGAGCTCATGGAATGTCCCCCTGCGCATCCAAAAGTTCTGCACCCATTGCTGGTCTCCCCATTTTCCCAGCACCAGGCGCTCCCACAAGTCCCCATTGGTGTCATAGCTCCAGAGGCGCCTGTTAGTGGTGGGGTGCGGGTGCCCGAGCCCAGCTGCAGCTGAGGCGAGGTCCTGCACCTGCTGCCCAGTCTCCGGCTCCTGCTGGAGCAATGTGGCTCCCTGGTGGAGGAGCTCCACAGCCTCTGTAATGGCCATGAGGAGCGGATGTTGCTGGCTGGGGTTCTCCTCCGGCTCCATGGCTGTGACGGTGGCAGCGAGTGTGCCCAGGGGCACTTGCCAGGAACAGAGGTGACAGGTGCTGTTCTGGCTCTCGCTCCCTCAAAAGGGTGCGTGAGCATGTAGCCACAGGGAAATGGCCGTCCAGGAGTCCCTTTAAGTACGTTTCCCAGTGGGGGTCCGGCGCATGTCCACAGACGCTGCTGGTGACCTCTTGACGTGGCCGATTTGCTTCCGGAGACGCGTTCTTGCGCAAGGGCTTCTCGCCAGTGTGGACGCTTTCTTGCGCAAGAGCTCAGCATTCTTACGATGCGGTTCTGGCCAGTGTGGACGTTTTCTTGCGCAAGAGATCTTGCGCAGGTATACTTGCGCAAGATATTCCTGCGCAAGAACCCGCCAGTGTAGACATAGCCATGGTGTGCAAGCACTATCATTAAATTCAGTCTCCCTGACTTGTCATTGAAGCTGGATATTTGTGTGTTTGTTTGTTTTTCTTCTATCTGGCACTAATTGAAATTGATGTGGAGGAAGGTAGAAAAGATGCGAAAGCAAGAATAGCTGCACTCTCAGGAAATTTTAGTTCCAGACTGGGAAAGTGGAGGAGGTACAGATTTTTCCCTTGGTGCCTGAGTCAAAGAGATGAAATTAAGACATAACAATGTGGAAATAGCACATTCTTCCCTCTCCTCTCCAATTATGCCTCTTTGTTTTTTACTTGCCTTCTTTGGATGGGTGACTTGCCTTTTCTTACCTGTGGCTGACTGATTCTGACCTTGAGGATTTCTGGCTTTCTTTTTCCTGTTTTCCTTTTTTTCTGATTTCTGTCATCTCTTACTTTCTCCTTCTTATCATCTACTACAGGGGTGGCCAACCCATTACAGCCAAAGAGCCAAAATAGTGGTGGATAAAGCACAAAGTGCCGAGGGGGGGGGAAAAGGCCCGGCCGCTGCATTTGCTCGAGCAAAAAAAACCAAACAAAAACCCCTTTTAAGAGCAGAGCAGGCATTGCCCTTTTAAGGCGGCCATTTTGAAGTCTGCACGGGACACCGCGACTCCAGCTCTGTCACTTTCAGACAGAAACACGCTGCCCGAGCCCTGAGTTTATAAACTGTATAAACTATTCTCTGCCTCAAAGTGAATGAATTACTTCTTAATACAATTTTAAACCACTTAAAGACTGGGAGTTAAAATATTTGCCCACTGCAGACAGTATCTGTGGATTTGGATTTAGCATTGGTAACAGGAAAAAGGTACTAAATAAAGGAATGATCTAAATAAAGTTGTTTTAGATTTTGGTTTTCCAGAATGAGGTTGATATTGGTTAACAAAAAGTAAGTCATATACTGCACAGTCAGAAGATTTTGTCAGTAATTATTTGTACATGATTTTCCCCAGCAATTGAGCCAGTTCTGGTACAATGATGAAACTGCATTGTGCCTCGCTAATGAAGCAATTTTGGCAGCTGGAAAAGGTGGCAGGTAAGTTGTATTAATTATTTTATAAATTAAACATTTTATGCTTCCTCTTACATAACATGTTCTATGTAAGCTACTTCCAATTATCTTGTTTTTCTACAAATGCTTACAGAAAACCACACTATTCAACATGTCCATTATTTTAAACTTCTACTCTTAAGGAAGGTTTACACTGCTACTTGTGTCAATCTAACTTGTGTTGCTTAGGGTAATGAAAAAGATATCCCTATGCATTAATTTGAGCACAGTCTGTGGTCCACCAACAGGGATCCAGGCCTGCCTCTGCATGTAAATCCTATATTTTTTATTAGACAGTTTATGAAGGTTCATAACGAACTACATCATACTAATGATAATGGAGTACTAGCAGCAGAGACAATCACCAGTATTGCTATTTTTTACTAAGGGGCTTGTTGTGACTGGTTGGTTGGTTCGTTCAATGCAAAATTATAGTGAATGTATTAAAAACAGAAAGCCAAATAAAAACAAAAAGGCTACATCTACACCACAGGGTTTTTGCGCAAAAAACTGCAGAGCGTCCACACCTCAAGCGCATCTTTGCGCAAGAAAATTTACAGTGGAATGGCAGAACAGAGGGCTTTTTGCGGTAGGTATACCTCTTTCTACGAGGAATAACTCCTCTTTGCGCAAGAGTTCTTGCGCAAAAAGTTGTGTGTGGATGCTCAACAGGGGTTTCTTGCGTAAAAAGAGTCTATCAGAAAAAGCACAGGTGCTCTGATTGCCATTAACAAAATGGCAATCAGAGCTTTCTTGCGCAAGAGCATCCATACAGTATGGATGCTCTCGTGCACAAAAGCACATCGCTTTTGCGATGCGCATTTGTAGTGTGGATGCACTTTTGCGCAAGAAGTTTTTGCAGAAGACCTCTTCTGCAAAAATCTTCTTGCACAAAAAGCCTGCAGTGTAGATGTAGCCAAAGTTTATAACATACAAGTGAGGTCCAGATCAAAACCCAGAATCAAAATACCCCAGAACCTCTGGATCTTGGAAAAGAGGTTAAAATCCAGATCTGATTTTGCAAATAGACCTTTTTTTAAGTATAAAGGCTGGACTGAAAAACTCACTTTGGAGGGTTAGAAATCTTGTGATCTGAGCCCAATTCTCATATGATCTTTGCCTGTTACCATTTACAAAGAATGTTCTAAATTAGTTCTTTTTCATTTCAGAATAGCATGTGTTAGTGTACCAAGTGTTTACCAGAAACTGAAAGAACAAGATGGCAAAGATTTTTCAGTGTGTATACTGGAATATGACAGAAGATTTTCTGTATATGGAGAGGAATTTATCTTCTATGATTACAACAATCCATTGAATATACCTGAAAATCTCATACGACACAGTTTTGACATAGTTTTAGCAGATCCACCCTATCTGTCTGAGGAATGTCTCAGAAAAACATCAGAGACCATCAAATACTTAACAAAAGGAAAGATTCTGCTCTGTACAGGTATAGTATCTGTGTCTTTTGAGAAAGGAAAAACTATACTCAATGTTGTTGCTCTAAATACTTTTATTATCCATTTTGGTTTTGTTCCAACAAAAAACAGGACTCTGTAGCACTTTAAAGACTAACAGGATGGTTTATTAGGTATGAGCTTTCGTGGGCCAGATCCACTTCCTCAGATCAAATAGTGGAAGAAAATTGGCATGACCATATATACCAAAGGATGCAATCAAAAAAATGAACACATATGAAACACTGGTTTTGTTCCAGTGGAACTCAGGCAGGGGTCCAACAGAACCCTGTATACCGGACAGGTTTACTGCTGGCTTGCCTGCCCAGCTCCTGCCCAGGCCAGACTGCCCTGGAGTCAGGGATCTCGGA
The DNA here is from genome assembly GCA_032595735.1 of Pelochelys cantorii. Classification (NCBI taxonomy): domain Eukaryota; kingdom Metazoa; phylum Chordata; order Testudines; family Trionychidae; genus Pelochelys; species Pelochelys cantorii. The sequence goes on along the minus strand of CM064326.1, from coordinate 43,368,744 downwards.
GTCTCTGAGATCCATGGCTCTGGGACCAACCTACCAGGCAGACTGTTTTGGAGCAGGGCTCCCTTCCCTTTCATGGAGAACTTCAAAACTTTGGGGGTTTGTTCTGAGTCAGAACTACAGATACCCACTACTATGCTGTAGATTCTTTAACTTTTCACATATGTCCCCTAACATTTTAATGGCAACTACACACTTTTACTGACCAAGGGCTGAGAGTTTTAACGGTCACAGAACCCTTAAACATTACCTTTAACAATAAATGAGTCTACCGATACATTTGCGTTTCTCCATGAAACAGAATTACCATTTTTTAGTCTAGCTCTAGTTCAGTGGTTTTCAAAGTGTCATCCGCAGACCACTAGAGGTCTGCAGCTGTCTTGCAGGTAGGCTGAGGGCTTGGGGCTTGCCCCCTCGCAGCAGGGAGCCTATGTTTATGCTCCAGCCCCACAAGATTGGCGTGCCAGCACTGGCTTCCTGTTACATGGGGGAGGGGGATTCTTGCAAGCCAGATCCAGCTTATGAAGTGGCTCTGCATGCTGCCGCTTGCCCTACCCACAAGCTGGGGGAGTGGCAGCACAGGACACTGCTCACCTGGAGGCATTCCTGCTGCTTCCTTTGGCTGAAATCACCTTACCTCCTGGCCAGACCCCCACCCACACCCATTTTGTCATCATGGTCGGTTGGTGGTCTGTGTCAATGTTTGTGTTGAGAGGGGTGGGCTGTGAGCCAAAAAGTTTGAGAACCACTGCTCTAGGTGCATCCCAACTAGGACAAAATGCATTAGGAAATCCTGACCTCTGAGCTGTGCAGTCTTAGGGAATCTATATGCCTAATCCTCCTAGTGCATATATGGGATATGTAGTCAGTGCCTGGGAATCCCTATATATTTCTGGAGTTGAACAACACAGTTTGAGAACTGCTTAGCTCTTTCCTGGTAAGCCCAAGCTAAGCTAAAATGACAGTAGAGTGAGTGATAACTAATTGCAGTAGCTCTATCTAATCAGGGAAGTGGGAGTTTTAGCAATGATGACTTCTAAAGGAATGAAAGCTTTAGAGTTTCACTTTAAACACAAATATGTCAGTAGATGCATTTATTGTTAACAGCAATGTCTGAGGATTCTGCCACTGTTAAAAACCTCTGCCTTTGGGCAGTGAAAATGTTAGAGGATGTATGTGAAGAGCTAAAGAACCTGCAGGTCAGTTACAGTTCATGTCAGGGCCAGTATTCCTTCTAACATTTTCTATCCTTTGGGCAGGTTGAAATTTCTTATGTGCAATACCAATATTGAGGTAGGCTGTGGATGTGCACCACCAATACAAAGAGAAAACATACGCATATACATACATTTATATATATAATATACACATATCTCTATGTATACATATATATTTTTTAAACAGTCCATAGGTGTGCAAGAAAATATATTAAAACAAGGGATAGTTAACAAGGAGCAATGCTTATGAACTCAAATAAAAAAGAAAATTAACATTACCCTTGGAGTACATGTATCATCATCCTTTCTAACAATTCAAGCTAGTAAACACACCAAAATGCATATTATCCACACATAGCCCACCTTTAATATGCTAAACAGATCTGTGTGTCAACTAGAAATAGCAATGCTCTCCTTGCAAATATTGATACAGTATTTACTGACACTGGAAAGGAGAGTAAAAAGCATTCACTAAGGCTTATATAGTTTCTCTGGGGAATGTTTAGGATCCATGCCATATAAGAACAAGTGAAACAGAGACATGTAAAAACAGATAAACGTTCTCCTGGTTTGAAACTTTCACCTTGTGTGTCACCGACTCAAAGAGTAGAAGCCCCAGAACAAATTAACACATGGCTTCAGGGTTTGTAGACAGATGCATGTTTCAAAGATCTTGAAATAAGGTTTCATTCTACAAAACAACTAGCATCACATCTAGTACTTGCTACTTCATAAGAGCCAGAACTCTACCACATAACAAAGATCTGGCTTTAATACCATGTATTAATTAGTATCAGGATTTTAAAAAATCATTAAGAGCAGAATTTTAGGTATCTGCAACACTCCAAAAAAATTCTGTTAAGGTAAGAAAGAAAGAGATTCTTTTAAGCCGTTAACACCTATGTCAACTTTGAAATGTAATCATGCAAATGTTCTGGCACAAATACACACCCCTTGCAGCCTGCTTTCCCTTCCACCGCTTCTTCCAACTCAGACAGACAGAGAAGACTGCAGCAAGTGAGTCAAGATGCAACAAACAAACACACCCCCCTGCCTCCACCAGCTTCCCCCCATCCTTCCTTCCCAGCCCAGGAGTGTTGAGGAGAGTGCTGCGTTTCTGCCTGTGCTTTTCTCTCCTGGTGCAGACGGGACTTCCTAAACTCCCCTCCCCTCTGACTCCTCCCTCCTTTCCCCAAACTCCCCTACTCTACAACTCTCCCCTCAGCCTCTTATTCCCTTGGCCCCTCCTCCTTATTTCCCCTCCCTCCCTCCCTGCTTTCAGCTCCTCCGTTTGCAGCGGACAGCTCTGTTTGAAGCTGCTCAGGGAGATGCCCCTCCCCGTGCTGGTCAGCTGTGCTCCCTGCCTGCATGGGAGCTCTGAGCCTCTGCACAGGGCTCATTAAAGGGGTGTGCAGCCATGCAGCTTACAGGGAACCTAGGTCAGGGCCTCTTCTCAATGTGGAGCCCCATGTTTCAAATGATACTAAGCCTTGCTTTTCCCGTACTATAGTAGTGTTTAGTGTAGACGTTCGTCATCTGTGGTACATGTACGCTGGTCTTATGGGAGCTTGATGTTCCATCCATTCATTTCACAATTTTTTCAGACAGCGGTATTTGAATAAGTAAAATTTGGGAGCCTCTGCTCCAAGTACCAGCTGTGTTACTTCCCTACAGCAGTGGCTCTCAACCCTTCCAGACTGCTATATCCTTTTCAAGAATCTTATTTGTCTTGTGCACACCTCTTAGACTTACAAAATCAGATATAAAAATACAAAAGGGTTGCAGCACACTATTACTGAAAAATTGCTTACTTTCTCATTTTTACCATATAATTATAAAATAATTTGGAATATAAATATTGTACTGACCTTTCAGTGTGTAGTATACAGAGCAGTATAAACGAATCATTGTCTATGAAATTTTAGTTTGCACTGATTTTACTAGTGCTTTTTATTTAACCTGTAGGCAAATATCTAGATGAGGTGATGTATCCCCAGAAGACCTCAAAGTACCCATGGGAACTAGGGATGTGAAGGTTAACTGGTGGGGTTGGAGCAACTCCTCACCTGCCATAGGCAGGGGGCTGCTCCAGCCCTGCGCGGGACCTACTGCGGACGCAGACTGCTCCAGCGCAGCCCCTTCCTGCATCAGGCCTGGGCACCCCACAGTCAGGGGCTGTTCTAGTGTCCCAGCTGGAGCAGCCTCTGTCTGCAGTGAGCCAGGGCAGCCTGCAGGCACAGGTTGCTCTGACTGGGACACCAAAGCAGCCCCTGCCTGCAGGATGCTCAGGCCCACCACAGGCAGAGACTGCTCCAGCATCCCAACTGGTGCAGCCCCTGCTTGCAGCAGCGGGCCACAGGCAGGGAATGCTCTAGCCTGGCTGGAACTGTCCCTGCCTGTGGTGGTGGGAGGGGGAGTCATTCCAGCCCAGCGGTGGGTAGGGGGCTGCTCAAGCTAGGCTGGAGCAGCCCCTCCACCTTTAATTGGTTAACCAATTAAACAATATGTTTAACCCATTAGCCGATTAAACACAATTTTACATCCCTAATGGGTACACATACCACTGGTTGAGGGCCATTACCCTGGAGCATCTGTGCTTTTGAATTGGATAGCTTTAAATACAACATTCTGTATCATGCTCACTCAAGTGGCAGCAATGTGTGTGGAATTTGAGTCTATCTCATTTAGCTGTTCATCTGCAGTCAAGAACTCATACAAGGAAGAACAGTCAGCCTCAGGAGAAGGGGATAGTGGAGAAAGCACCTTACACCATTCTCAGACACTTTCCCTGCTTTCTCTCCTTCCTTCGCCCTCCATTGGGACACCAACCATGGCATGTCCCAACAGTATGTGATGTCACAGAGCTTTAGGCTTGTAGAAAGGAAGTAAAATAGGGGGGTACTGGAGGAACAATTTAAAGAAGAAAGCATAGAATGTGCTTTTACTTTTCTTTGTCATCAAACTCTAATTTTTTCTGCTTCAGGTGCCGTCATGGAGGAGCAGGCAGCGAAGCATCTTGGTGTGAAGATGTGCAATTTTATTCCAAAGCATACTCGAAACTTAGCCAATGAATTTCGATGTTATGTGAATTATGATTCTGGACTAGACCGTGATTTTAGCTGTTCAGAATGTACATAAGCTACAGTGTATCAATCAAGTCCACTCATTCCTTCTTCAGTGATGTCTGTGATTCTCATTGCTTTATTAAAGGTGCTAGTCCAGGTAACTGTTTTTCAACTATCTTTAGACATCTAAATGTGACTGACTCTGTAATCTGCTAAGTCTGCCAATGTTTGCAACTGATTTCTTTTGGTATTCTACTTGGGGCTTATCATCATGTAGTAAGTGCTACAGTGACACAGCTGTACTAATGCAGCTGTAGCACTTTAGTGAAGGTGCATCTGTGCTGACAGGAGGGCTTCTCCCATCAACATAGCCCTGTTTAGAGAATTAGGTTGGTGGAGTGTAAACCTGGCCTTGGTAGTTGAATGGGGACTGGCTGGTTCAGATGTCTTAGAACAGAAGCGTTCCTATTACCAAGTCATCAGTTAGACTGATCCTGATTGGTAGCCTTTCCCATATTAGATCTGTTCCATGGGTGCAATGAAAGCAGGGAGAGTCCAAGTGGCCTGGTCCAGCACCCCTGCTTTCCCCTCCAACCATAAATCAATGGTCCTATAAATTCACAGTCCCAGTCTCTCTGGTGAGAGGATGGGGAGAGATCCAAGCCAACCCTGGTCTCTGAGGGATGGGGGAAAGGAGAGATCCTGGTCTCTCCCGGAGAGGGGTTTCTTGGACCTGGCTCCCTGCTTCCCAGACCCCCAGGCCGCTCTTTCCTCATGCTTCTTTCTCTTTCTCTTTTGCTTCTGGGGTCATTCCAGAAGGAGAGATGGCAGCTCAGTGAGGACATGCGTAACAGTGCAAGAGGTAACCTCATGCATGCCCATATACTCAGGGCTGGAAGAATGAATTAGCAACCCAGGCACATGTCCACGGGCCAGATGTGCTGCTTGTTTTCGTTTGTGCTTGGTTTAACACATGCAGATTTTAATACAAACTAAAGGAATATTATTCATTTGAGTATGTGGTCATGTCTCTGGCACACAAAGTTGCATTTGCAGGGGCACTCAAATTTGACTCGAGCACACCTCTGTCATGAGGAGGGGCCAACAGGCCACACTTGAGTGGGGTTATGACCCCACGTGCCAGATCACTGCACCACTCGAGTGAAATTCTCTCAGTTCACACACTAATCTGCTTCAGTGGATGAGTAGGTAAAGACATGCCTGTCAGCCGGTGGTCAGGGCAGTGCATGTGTGTATGTTACACCCGAGTCTTCAACTGCTGAGACACAAGGCCCCGTCGCAGTGGGCAGTCTAGGTGAGACTGACGGGCGCCCCGAGGAGTTTAACGTCCGTGTCTTTATCGCTAGGATCGGGATCCTTTCGCGGTGGGCAGCCAACAGGCCGACAGACGCCCCAGAGTTTACAGGGAGAGCTTATTACACCTCAGATTTTGACTGCTAGGATACACGATCCCTTCGCAGCGGGCAGCCTGGGGAGGCTGAGAGATGCCCCAACGGATCTGTCCCCTGGAAGCGACATGATCCAACGCTCAAGCTCTCCCTATATCTCTCCCTTATGACCGGCTGGAGTTCTTTTTAAAATTGTGCTTGGTTCTGTTACAGCAACTGAAGGAGTCAGGTCACAGCTTAAACAGTTACTATTTTATTGTTACAGGGTAAACTTAGCTGTTAAATGCTACTACTGTGTTACAGATAACACAGCCACTACAAAGGACAGGACAGAAATTACACTAATAAGTCACTTACAGGTACCATGAAACCCTTTTGGTTCTCTGAGCTCTTATTAAATGCATGCAAAATAGACACCTAGCAGGTATATATTCTCACCCCTGCGTTCCAGACTTGGCGTGGCCAGCGTCTTTCTCTCAATCCCTCGGGAAGAAGTAGGGCGAGGTTGGGCGTCCCACAGACCTCGGGAGACAACCAATACCTGCCAGCAGGTGTAGATGATTGGAGCTCAGATGGGGTGGGCTACCAAACCCCTCTTTATACCCCTTGAGTCACGTAGGCTTCTTCCTGGTCTCAAGTGGCCAATTAGGAAAAATGGCTTTGAATGCCAAGTTTCCCACGAAGGGTGCAAAGCATAATTCACACCTGGGAAAATGCAGACAATGGGCACCTCTGGTATGTGATGGGCGAAGATTCCTCTCCTGGGACAGTGCAGGCATGTCAATTACTGGTACTAGCCATCAGGGCAGCAGGAGGCCCTGGGTCGTCAGCTAGCCCATTTACTGTCTGGTTTCTGTTTATTAGAGTCAGGGACAGGCAGCACACCTGCGTTCCCAGGGCATCAAAGGCTGACTGCCTGTCTCTTGCTCTCTGGGGGGGGAAAACAAGATGGGGTTCATGTCTGGCTACAATGCCTCACACATAGCTAAGACTTTCTCTTTGGCTTTGTTGGGAAGGGCAGAGGAGGGCACAAGGCAAAGAAATCACTTCCTTCTCAAACAGCAGTAAATGAACAGACTAGGATGGGAATTTACTGCAGTAAAATATATGGGAGCAAGCAGCACTGACATGTATTTCCCCCTTCTCTCCATTTATCAGCTATTTGTTGTTCACATTAGAAGGTAGGGACCCAGGTGTGTATGTTTGCCTAGGGCCAGAGATGGTTAATTCAGCCCTACACACACCTCTCAGAATGCAATGCATGCATAAAACAGGATCCCACTAAGGAGGAAATTGGGCCATAATGCACGTATAATGACCCCTGCTTCTTGGCAAATAATCTGGTCCCCCTTAGGTAAATTCTGGTTGTGCCTCATGGCTGTTCAGTGGCCTAGATAGAATGAGTTTGTGGAAGCAGTCTAATTTCCAATGCACAGGGTCTGTCTGACAGGGAATACCATCACAATTTGCTCTAAGTAGTCTCAGCAGCCACCTTAGCTACTAGGCATAAAGACGGATTAATATTTTTTTCACCCCCAGAAATGGTCCCTCCAGAACATGGGAGAGAGCTGTCTGTACTTGTCATGTTTGGTTCCCATAGTTTTCAACCTGGCACATTTCACAAACAATAATTATTTGAGTGGAAGAGAAATAGTTATGTCACTGATAGATTGTTAAAAGCAAATTTGAGAGGCCTCCTCAGAAGCTGAACTAGCTAAGATTTATCTGTTACTTTACACCCAAAAATTAACTGATGTAAGTGAAAAGGGATTAATTTGGAATTTGCTGCTGCTACTTTTTATGGAAACCATTTAAATTTGACATATCAAATGCCTGTCATCTATTGAGTCACATTTTAAAAATACAGAGTTATTTTTCAATATTTCTGAATAGTTAAAACAAATTCTCACTTTTAGTAGCAAGTTGTGTATATTTTCATTAGTGCTTCTCACCTTGTAAATTGGCCTATGATGAACATCTGCTGTTCTGAAACAAAAATGTTTTATTAACTAATAAAACAACTCTGCAGAAATTGAGTGCACACATTTGGAATGCTATATACTGTATTAGGATTTTTAAGAGAGCCCATTTGAGATTCTTAAGCCAGGCATATTTCTGTTCCAGGGGTACTGTAAAACATATTTAAGTGAAGAAAACAATATACTTACTTCCCCATTAGGGGGAGCTTGACCTTCATTAAAAATTCTGCACAAATGAGGCAATCACATTTTTGTTTACTACAGAACCAGCCAATATTCACTTTACTGCTTCATAACTGTGTTCATATGGTTTCAGTCTGAGCTAGTATTATAGTTAGGCATAAATTATCTGTGTGCTGCACTAATGCTCACAGTGCTCTCTGGGGTATTAAAATCATGCCTAGCAGTGAATCTGAGTAAACAGATCTGCCAAAATGCTGGCACTTTGATTTTTAAAATCAAAGTGAAGACAATTTATAAGGTGAATCAAGTGCGTAGTTTCAAGAACTTGCTGCCTTATTTCCAAAATCCCATTTTTAAATATTTGCTTCTTATTCCACAAACACAAGCACTTTAGAAGTATTTCAGAGGTAGTTGGAATTTATAAATTTACTGAGGAACCTATTGATAAACTTGTCCCATGAAATAGACAGATGTAATGTTTTATACTTCAAGTACTGTCCCCACGGGTGCTCCACTTCAGGTGACTCTGCGTCCCAATGTTATTGATCAGCAGTATGAAGTAGCAGTGCCTGATCGGGCCCAGAGTTTGTCATAAGCTGGACACTTGTGTGGCCACTCAGGAGAGATTCAACTATTGCCCAACTGATTTGCAGAGCACCTACAGCTAGATTTTTGGTACTACTGGTAGTGCACATTCGCACATGTCTCAGTGAATGCAAAAAAATTATTACGCACATGGATAGAAAATGTCCTCACCTGGATGAAAAAGATGAGAAGGAACATTAGATGGGCCACCTGTGCACAGCAGCTGTCTCGCAACTGTTGGAGTCTCAATCAGCATGCGTATGGCCCAAATCCCTCAGTTCCTTCCCAACTGTCCTTGACTGAAGATGGATCTTGGAACAATGTGATGTCTCCTCTCCCTATAGTTAAATAAAAATACTTCAGTTTTTTTGTTATTTCATTGTGTTTGTGAGGGAAACACAAATCTTTAAGAGATGTGGCACCTGATGCCAAAGTCTGACGGGCACTCTTACAGAGATACCTGTACCTCACGCACTGAAACACACATACCATCTCAGAGAACCCACCGCAGCAATTTGAAGGCTGTGTCCTTAAGGACCCATTGTGTCCTTAAAATAATCCTTATGGAGAAGTCACTCCAGACAAGATCTGAGACTGAGAAGTACAAACAAAAGTCCTCCACTAAGTGCTCACCCACACAGTCTGAACCAGCAAAAAGCATAAATCCATCTTCTCTTGAGAAGAGGAAGAGCCCCTTGAGTTCTCTGCAGAGGGAGTTGCACAACAAAAATGGTGCCCTGCAAGGTCTCGACCATCAGCACATATGACTCTCCTGGTCCCTCCTGCACCAGCCATGCCTTGGAGCCCAAAGCCAAGAAGCTGAGACTTAGATCCAGTGATGTCTCCTCCAAGGCACTGACCACAACAGGACTGGCGACTGAGATGGCACCAGTCATGCAAACTCCTCCTGCAGTGCTGACCACAATTTTGTCACTGTCAATGTATTCGGCTGCAATGTATTCGACTACCTCACACGTAGTCTACAGAGGGCACCACAGAGGGTCACTCAGCACCAGCAAAGCCAACACACAAATCAACTGACATCTGTTGACTATAACAACTCCCTTGGTTTCACTGCTGCTGGCATCACAATTCCTATCCCAGAAAGACATTGTAGCATCGATTCCACAATCTGCTCTCAGCACCAATGGCTCACCTGTTATTACTCAGCCTACATCTCCCACAGTATTGTTGATAATTACCAATAGTGATAATGAGGAACAAGGAGCTTTTGCCCCACACGCTCCCTCACAATTCACAGGAATGAAACTGGGAGCTCACTAAAACCAAAAGATAGTCAGATGAAACCACCATATCCATGCTACAGACACCCTTGGCTGTGTCTCCACCCCCCCCCCGGGTTTTTTCCGGGTGTAGCCCAAGGTCCAGTGTGTTTTAGCAGCAGCCCTGGGAACTACAAGTTGTGGACTACAAACTGCAGCATGTTGGGAGAACTTCCTGGTTCCTGCCAGGATGTGTCCTCTGCCCTCAGCAGGGACCGTGCTAGAAGCAGCACACAGACTGCATGCTAAGAGGAGGGGCTGCTGAACTGTGATCCTATTTTATGTTTTTTACAAAATAAAGCCTGTTCCTGGTGATTTGTCTGAGTGGGTCTGGTCTGAGGTGCACCCACACCCACAATACACAACGCAGAGCACACCAAACAGCCTCAGGCCTAGCCTCCCAGGCTACGTCTAGACTGCATCCCTCTGCCAGGAGAGGGATGCAAATCAAGCACTTCGAAAGTGAAAATGAGCCCGGGATTTAAATATCCCGGGCTTCATTTGCATACTCACGTTCCAACGCTGTGCCGATTAGGCTCAGTGTCGAAAGTGAAAGTAAAGTGTAGCCGCAGCTCTGCTGACAGCGGGGCGCTTTTTCAGCAGCTCCTGTACTCCTCAAAAAATGACACAGCCCCACAGTGGTGTAAGAAGTCACAAGGCTTCCCCTATGCTGAATAACCTCACACTGGGCTAGCGAACAGGAGGGGTTACACATGCAATAGCCAATGCGGGACCTCTGAGCCAAATACAATGCCCACTATGCAAGAACTTCCTCACCAGCAACGAGGGAACTGTACTCTCCACCAACATATCCAGTACCTATAACATCAGTGGTTCCAGAAGAGATGATTGAGGAACCTGAGGGGGAAACATGTACTAAGGATGTCTCACCGTCACATAACTCCTCTTCTCCCAATGAAGCCATTGTGCTGCCTCCTCTGACACTGGCAGATGACTGAACAATTCCAGGGATTGTTTAAATTAAGAATAGCTCTCAGCCAGACATTTCCCTGGAGGAGGTACAGGAAAACCAACATGAGTTGCTAAAGATGCTGCAGCCATCCTCTACCTTGAAAATTGCTGACCCCATAAAGTATGTGGTCCTAGAATCTGCAGAAATTGTGTGGCAGACACCAGCCACTGCTCCCCCAACATGTAGGAGGGCAGACAGAAAGTAGTCTATACCTGCAAAAGGAACGGATTTCCTTTTTTTTCTTACATGCAACCAAATTCTCTCATGGTGGACGCTGCAACTGATAGGGCAACACGACTGGATAAAGGCCACACAAACCTAGACTTGTTGGACTGCAAGGTCTACACTTCTTTAACCTTGAAATTTCATAACATGCTCTCTTTTCAAAATATGATTATGATAATCATCCCAAACGTTTTGAATTTATTTCTGACATCCCCAAGGACAATAGAGCATAACTCAAGATCATGCTTACTGAAGGACAGTTGGTCTTGAGAACTGCCCTACAAGCGGCCCTAGACATGATCGATACTGCAGGCTACAGCAATAGTCATGCATAGAGCTTCCTGGCTTTTGTCCTCTGGCATATCTAAAGAACTGCAACTGAAGGTAGAGAATCTACCTTTTGATAAAAACAAATTATTCTCTGCCAAAACAGATGAAGCCTTCCATGCTATTAAAGACTTGCATTCAAACTTATGCATACTCGACATATACACACCACCCCATGAGAGGAGGAAATACTAACCCTACCAATGAGCTAGGGATACTCCATGCACCCATCTTCAACTCAGACCATATGAGGAGGACAGACAAAGGAACAGACCAGCTTGGTGCTGGCAGATGCAACCACAACAATCCATGTCTCAACATGCTGGAGGCAAACCTCAGGTTTGAAAGTTTGCTTGAGGTTTTGAACAACCTCCCTTTGAAACTAGTACCTATCTGCCCATTTGGCCACCACCTGCAAAATTTTTACGAGGCATAGAAGCGCATCACACAAGACCATTGGGTCTTAGAAATAATATGATTAGGCTATTCCACCCTCTTTACTTTTCTTCCAGTACCATCCCCACCTTCTGGTGCCTCTTCAGAGACCTCTCTCACAAACACCTTCTAAGGCTAGTGGTACATTGTCTCCTTCAGCCATGGAACCAGTACTGTTTGTGGAGAACAGCAGTTTTATCTGCTGGGAGTGGCAATTTGTCTGTGAAGGAAGCTGTCTCAATTTCCAGGTGTGTGTGCAATCACCCATGGGTGCTGGGACAAAGGAGAGAATGTCTCCCATTGTTTGTGTTGAAGATCATCTTGGTACAGGTGCTGAAGGAACCGACCAGGGGCCATGCGCAGCTTGACCTGCTGCTCACAAACAGGGAGGAACTAGTAGGGGAAGTAGAGGTGGGTGACAACCTGGGAAGCAGTGATCATGAGATGGTAGATTTCAGGATCCTGACCAAAGGAAGAAAGGAGAGTAGCAAAATACACACCCTGGATTGCAGAAGAGTAGACTTAGACTCCCTCAGAGAACTGATGGGCAGGATTCCCTGGGATGCTTACATGAAGGGGAAAGGAGTCTAGGAGAGCTGGCAGTATTTTAAAGAAGCCTTATTAAAGGCACAAGAAGAAACCATCCCGATGCGCAACAAGAAAAGCAAATATGGTAGGCGACCAGATTGGCTTACCAGAAACATCCATAGTGAGCTTAAACACAAAAAGTAAGCTTACAAGAAGTGGAAACTTGGACAGATGACTAGGGAGGAGTATAAATATATTGCTCGAGAATGCAGGGGAGTTATCAGGAAGGCGAAAGTGCAATTGGAATTGCAGCTGGCAAGGGACGTGAAGGGCAACAAAAAAGGTTTCTACAGGCATGTTAGCAATAAGAGGGTGATCAGAGAGGGTGTGGGGCCCTTACTGGATGAAGGAGGTAACCTAGTGACAGATGATGTGGGAAAAGCTGAAGTACTCAATGCTTTCTTTGCCTCTGTCTTCACAGACAAGGTCAGCTCCCAGACAAATGCTCTAGGCAACACAGTATGGGAAGGAGGTGGACAGCCCTTAGTGGGGAAAGAACAAGTTATGAACTATTTAGAAAAGCTAAACATACACAAATCCATGGGCCCGTATTTGATGCATCCGAGGGTACTGAGGGAGTTGGCAAATGTCATTGCAGAGCCTTTGGCCATTATCTTTGAAAACTCGTGGAGATAGGGAGAGATCCTGGATGACTGGAAAAAGGCAAATGTAGTGCCCATCTTTAAAAAAGGGAAGGAGGACAGTCCAGGGAACTACAGACCAGTCAGCCTTACCTCAGTCCCTGGAAAAATCATGGAGGGGATCCTCAAGGAATCCATTTTGAAGCACTTGGAAGAGGGGAAGGTGATCGGGAATAATCGACATGAATTCACAAAGGGCAAGTCATGCCTGACCAATCTGATTAGCTACTATGATGAGGTAACTGACTCTGTGGATATGGGAAAGTCAGTGGATGTGATATACCTTGACTTTAGCAAAGCTTTTGATACAGTCTCCCACAATATTCTTGCCAGTAAGTTAAGGGAGTATGGATTGGATAAACAGACTATAAGATGGATAGAAAGCTGGCTAGACTGTCGGGCCCAATGGATAGTGATCAACAGCTCTATGTCAGGTTTGTTGGTGGTCGGTTTCTAGCGGAGTGCCTCAAGGATCTGTTCTTGGACGAGTTGTGTTCAATATCTTTATTAATGACCTGGATGAGGGGATGGATTGCACCCTCAGCAAGTTTGCAGATGACACTAAGCTAGGCGGAGAGATAGATACTCTGGAGGGCAGGGATAGGGTCCAGAGTGACCTGGACAGATTAGAGGATTGGGCCAAAAGAAATCTGATGAGGTTCAACAAGGACAAGTGTAGAGTCCTGCACTTGGGATGGAAGCATCCCAAGTATTGTTACAGGCTGGGGACTAAATGGCTAAGTAGCAGTTCTGCAGAAAAGGACCTGGGGATTACAATGGATGAGAAGCTGGATATGAGTCAACAGTGTGCCCTTGTAGCCAAGAAGGCTAATGGCATATTGGGGTGCATTAGGAGGAGCATTGCCAGCAGATCCAGAGAAGTGATTATTCCCCTTTATTCGGCTCTGGTGAGGCCACATCTGGAGTATTGTGTCCAGTTCTGGGCCCCCCATTATAGAAAGGATGTGGACGCATTGGAGAGGGTCCAGTGGAGGGCAACCAAAATGATTAGGGGGCTGGAGCGCATGACCTATGAGGAGAGACTGAGGGATTTGGGTTTGTTTAGTCTGCAGAAGAGAAGAGTGAGGGGGGAATTTGATAGCAGCCTTCAACTTCCTGAAGGGAGGTTTGAAAGAGGATGGAGAAAGGCTGTTCACAGTAGTGATGGATGGCAGGACAAGGAACAGTGGTCTCAAGTTACAGTGGGAGAGGTCTAGGTTGGAATTAGGAAAAACTATTTCACTAAGAGGGTGGTGAAGCACTGGAATGGGTTACCTAGGGCGGTGGTGGAATCTCCATCCCTAGAGGTGTTTAAGTATCGGCTTGACAAAGCCCTGGCTGGGTTGACTTACTTGGGATTGGTCCTGCCTTGGTCAGGGGGATGGACTTGATGACCTCCTGAGGTCTCTTCCAGCTCTATGGTTCTATGAGTCTATGTCTTTGAAGGAAAAGTTGCTTTTCAGTTCTTTGTCTGTGGGACAGACAGAAGGTGCCCCTCACCCTGTGATGGTTGAAGATAGTGCAGTTGTCTCAGAGTTGGTTGTGGATTCAGCTGAAGCTCAGGAAGGGAATTGTCCTAAGTTTGTGTCTACGAGGGAGAGTGTTACTGTAACTAGGGGCAATGTGTGGGTGGCCACATGCACCCCCAAATGCCATGTCAAGAGGGACCAGCTAGCAGACATTGGGAGGATTAGTGGGGGAGGGGGAGGGCTAGCACTGGCAGCTTGGGTCCAGCCCCCTGCCACTCACCGGCAGCTATGGGGGAAATAGAGCAAGGTGGCCCCCTACTTTTCTTTCCTGGTCACACTGCTCTGGAAAATGGGTGGGGACTGCCCTGTGCTTCCCAGTGGGAGCAGAGCAGTGCAGCAGCTGGGGGAGCAAAGGAGCAGGACCACCTTGCTCCTCTTCTTCCCCCCACTGCTTCTGGGGAGTGCAGGGAGAGCTGGACCCCAGCCCTGCTATTCCCTCAGGCCACCTCACTTGGGGGAAGAGGTGGAGAGAGGGGCATCTGGGGTGGAAGGGGAATGTCCCAGCCCTTCCTCGGGTTGGGGGAGGTCATGAAGCTGGTGGCCCCCCGGACTCCCCTCACCAGTCGATCCTGACTGTAACTACGTTGCATCAAGTTAGTGTCATGACGGAATCCCAGAGATCAAACAATTCTGGTGCTTGTACGATGCCTGTTGCTAATGTGTTGCTGGGAAAGGCTGACATAACTCTGATCAGGGTGCTCTCCTTGCCAGGGCACAAGCAAAGCATAAAGGTGATTTAATTTTGGTGCCTACTAACAGTGTGGAAATTTGTAAGAAGGAGGAAGTGATTCCTAAATTTGTGCGTGCTGAGCCAGGAAACTTGCAATGTTGCCTGTAAGGAAAGTTGCAAAAGGAAAGTGAGTGCCTCTGACCTTTTACCTAGTGAGTCTAAGGGGATTGTGTAAATATCTGCCTGATGGGACAGAGATGATTCTGGGATGTAAGGGAAATTCAGAAGGAGTTGGTTATGACTCAGCAGAGCTATGCTTCAGTAGAGGCAGGTGAAGGTGAATTGCTGCTTAAAGCTCATAAGGAAGAGAATCCTCCTGGTAGTTTTTTCAAGCAGTCTGCTGTGGCTGAAGGGAGTGGGAAAGAATTGATTGAGGGAGATCAGGGGAAATGTCTGTCTGTAAAAAGCAACAGTTTAGTTGTTAAGAGACTTGTTTCATTCCTAACAGCCAGAAATTTTCTATTAAAAATGACTCCAGTGACTTTGGTTCAGAAAGATCACGTGTGGCAGTTTTGAGGAGGTTTCAAATGGATTGAAAGTTCTTTCAAATGAAGTGAAAACTGTCAGGAAATTTGAGCAGCCCTGTGATAACCAAGTGATTGAGTTTGACCAGCATACAGGGAAGTCAGTGTGGTTGGGACAGGAATGTTTCCATGTTGATTTTTGTAAAGTGAAAACTGCGTGTGTCAGGTTTGGAGGAACGGCCGGAGAGCTGAGTGTGCAGAGCAGAACAGCTGTGCATTTAATCTCTCAAGAATGTAGAGGATGGCAGGTAAAGTTTCATCTCTAGATACTTTGGACATGTCTTGTAATTTCTTAGTGGATTTGACATCCGATTCTCATTGGAATTGGAGGTTGGTGATAGAAGGACAAAAGAAATGTGAGTCTAACATGCCAGTGAAAATGCATGAGTTGAGAATCTGAAAAATGATAACAGATTAGCATCTGTGTTGATGCAAGTTATATGACAGACTTGGGAGAGAAAGGCTTGCTGGCAATTGTTAGCACAGAGGACACACCCAGCTAGTCAACTGATTCTGTTAAGCAATAGAGATCAGAATTTGACTCTACTGGATAAGAAGGAAGGAAAGAGCTTAATTTTGAAAAGGAAAGCCACATCTTAACCCTAAAGTGCCAAAACTCCAGTAGTATTGAGCCAAAGGTGTGGTGTGACAAAAATTATTGTAAATGTATACTTGTAATGGATTTGTTCTTATCACTAATGTTGACTTTTGTGACTAATGTCTTGCTGATTCCAAAAACTGTAATGTACACTGTGCCTGATACTTTGGAAAAACCATTGAACATGTTAAGAGTAGTACATGAGGACAGAGTTTATGTTTAAAGACCTCATGATACTGATATATCACAGTTTTATTTATTTATTTAAAATATTTTTACCCTGCCCCCTCACAATTTTTTTTAAAAGACTATATATAAATATATATATAAATATATATTTAAATATAAATAAAAGAACCTCAAAGGGGGGCACATAAAACCTGTTAAAACATCTTCAAGACACACACCTAAACACCAATAAAAGTACGGGTTAAAAGGATGGCTTTGGCCTGGTGCTGAAACAATGCCAACATTGGTGCCAAGCGAATGTCGTGACGGAGAGAATTCCATAGCTTGGGGCAAAGGCTGAGAAGGCCCTGCTCCCTGTAGATATCAACCTTATCTCCATAAGTGGTGGAACTTAGAGCAGAGCCTCCCAGCCAACTTCAGTCCCCGGGCGGGTTTGTATGGGAGGAGATGGTCCTTCAGATACCCCGGTCCCACCCAATTTAGAGCTTTATAAGTCATAACCAAGACCTTGAATTGTGCCCAGAGACATAACCGGATTGAATTGTGCCTGGAGACATAAGCCAGTGCAGCTGCCAGAGCACCAGCATAATGTGCTCCATATAACAAGTATTAGTTAAAACTTGAGCAGCTGCATTCTGGACCAGTTGAAGCCTCTTCAAAGGCAGTCCCACATAGAGCACATTACAATAATCCATTCGGGATGTGACAAGAGCATGAATCAGTGTAGCCAAATTGTTCTTATTCAGGAAAGGTTGCAGCTGGTGGATCAGCTGAAGCTGCCCAAAAGCATTCCTGGCCACTGAGGAGATCTGATTTTCAGATGTTAGAAGAAGATCCAGGAGGACTCCCAGGCTGTGTACCTGTTCTTTCAGGAAGAGTATAACCCCCTCCAGAACAGGTAATACACCACATTCCTGGGCAGATGGCTTCCTGATCCACAGGACCTGGTCTTATCTGGATTCAGTTGGTGCGTGTAAATAGTCTTGGAACTTTTCACACAAGACATTCCAGAACTAATGTACTATATGAAAAGGGAAACTGAGGCACGCTACCTTACTGCTTTCATGGCTAAATGCCAAGATTCCTATGTTATGAAGAGCATTAATAGCTACATAGAGTTGATGTCACATAGGTTCCAAACTTTTGCCAGAGCTCATTCAGGTAAGTTAACTATTTTCTTTAGCTCTTGGCAAGGTCACATAAGACATATGGAAACCATGCTACAAGAGCAGATCCAATCCACTATTGTTCTAACAAAGTTCTACCTTGGGTTTGTAAACATGTTTGCTGAATATGACTGTGCTTAAACCATCTCTTTTATCACTGGTACTTCTAAAATTGGATTGGAACCTGTAGAACCAAGAAGGGAAGGTCACTGGCATGCAGTCTATGACATTTGGATGCTCCTGGGGAAAGCTACAAGGCATAAGAAATGAGATCCCAGGATCTCTGGTGCCCCTTTAATAGACATTGACTTAGGGTCTCAGATGTGCTTGAGGTTTCATACAGGAGAAACCTACGTCATTGGTTCCAGTCATTGGCTGGACTCACTTTGGATATGGATTTCGGACTGTAACCACACACTACATTCTAAAAGAATATTTTGCAACTACAAGATCACCTTCTCTGTTACGTAACTGAACCTCAAGAATTGAACTCACTTCTGTGTGTATATTGATCTTTTAACCAATACTTTCTCTTTTTACTTTTTAAATAAATTTTAGTCTAGTTAAGAAGAATTGGCTGTAAGTGTATGTTGGGATAAGGTCTGAAATATTCATTGACCTGGAAGGTAAGGTGTCCACTCCTTTGGGATCTGTAGAACTTTATCTGACTTGGGTGTCTGGATGGTGGCCTGAGCCTGGGTACTTCAAGGGAATTGTGTGGTTTGGACTTCTGATTAACCAATAAGGTAATACAGAAGTTGTGTTGTGCCGTCTTGGTAAATAAAAATATTGGAATAACCACTAGCTTTGGGGAGGGGGCTGTCCCATTTCTTGCAATGCACCGTAATTGAGTCACTTCAGTTGTCTCTCCTAGAGCCCTGCATTATCACACCAGATAGAAACTAAAAGGTGCATATTGAAGAAGAGTGCTGCATGATATTAAATGTGAACTGAGCTTTTGTGCTACCTCTCAAAGCAGCTTTCGACCCCCTTTTGATAACATTAATGAGCCCAGCTATGTTCTCTGAATAATAGTATTTTAACACTTTTTTCCTTTTGTAGGTACAGTAGTTCTTCCTATCTCAAATGATAAGGTATCTAAAATGGATATTTTTACAACAGCAGTACAAGTGTAAACTAGTACTGTACTAAATTGCCACTTTGAGTTCTACCATCATTAATTCTCTTGTAAAAAGATATAGTAGGTATATACTAAATGTTAGTCTTTGGCTATTCTTACATTACAATACAGTAAAACGCAGAACATTCACTAAGTTCTTGCAATGTACTGAGGACAACTTCTTGTTTCAGAAGGTGGAGGAAGTAACCAAGAGGACAGCTATCTTAAATCTGACCAGGAATTGGTTGCATATCTGAAGGTGGAAGTTAATTTAGGTGAAAGTAATCGTGAAATGATAGATTTCATGGTTCTAAGGAAAGGAAGGAGTGGGAGCATCGGAATAAGGACAGTGGACTTTAAAAAAGCAAATTTGAACTTCCCTACCAGAGAACTGGTACAGCAGGAAATCTAAGAGATGGAGTTCAAGAAAGCTGACAGTTTCTCAAGATGAATATTAAATGCACTATTGCCAACTCTTCCAGTGCTCAGGAAAGATAGGAAAAATAGTAAGAGACTAGTATGGCTCCATCACAAGCCCTTTAATTATCTGAAAATCAAAAGAGAGTCCTACAATAAGTGTAAATGGATGGATTGCTAAAGAGGAGAGACACGTCAGAGCAACTGCACCTTTATTTTTCCTCAACGTACAATATGGTCACCTGCTCTCAGACTTCGCCCCCTAGCTATTGCCTTTCCAGATGGAAACCTACCCCTCTCTTCTTATCTCCAGGCTGTATGATTCCCTACCTTTACTGTGGTATTCCTGGCACAGACAAGCTGCCCAAGAACACCTGCTTGCTTTCTCCTCAGGGATAGTTAACAAGTGTGATTGCTACAGTTATAAGCAATCACATCACTTCATATGCAAGCCTAATTTGTTCATAATGTAAAAAACATAACAAAATATAAAAAATAAAATAACCTATCTGCAGGCTGCTAATAGAGTTCACCCTAACGTTGGCCCTGGTAGGAGCGGTCCTTTAACCCTCCAGCCAAGGCAGTTTCTTATGGCGACAAGTTCATCATAGCTTCATCTGACAGTCTTAGGGGATTTCAGTAGGCCCAGACCTTCCACCTTCATCCTAAGCATTAGGGCTCTAAGCCATCCATCCAGTCCATTTGCTAGATCAGGAAGAAGGCCCTGAGTCAGTTTTAAACCAGGCTATTTATCCAAAAACCCTTTTATGGCCATTGGTCCCCCAGGAGAATCCAGTTTGAACTAGTATATGTGAACCTCTCCAGGTGTGGGGACTTTTCTGGAGCTGTTATAAGCTGAGTGAGTTTGCTCAAGCATCCCCTGCTGATCTCCAGTTTACACTTTCCATGGAATGCATACAGTCCCGCAATACTCATATGCAATTGCGTTGTAATACACTGTATGCCAAAAGTATTAACCTGAATTCAATAAGGATTAATTTAATTCAGTGAAGTTAATACAGCATATTGTGGGAAATTGTCTGTCACATGGAGTAAAACAGAATAGCATTGAGTAGGTAGAAACAAAATAAAAAAGGCTAAGGCATAAAATAAGTTATGCCTAGAAAGAGACATAAAAGACAATAAAAAAGTTTTTAAAAATATATTTGGGGCAAGAGAAAGATGAACTAAACGGTAGACCCTCTAAGTTAGTGGAGAAGGAGAGCTAATAACTGTTGATGTCAAGAAGGTTGAGATGTATAATACCTGCAGTAAAACCTGCCCTAACAACCATCTCTAAAGAAAGGCCTTTCACAAGTGACTATTTGCAGGGGCCACAGAACTTTCCCCCCCATGATTTAACTATGAAGAATCTGAAGAAGGACCATCTGTCATCTGTGACCAGCAACCACATCATCTTTCTCCTTTCAGAGATGGGCACCTGACTAGCTGCCAATCACCACTCCTCACTTTGCCTTCAGAGCTGGGCAGTAGGGTTGCCAACTTTCTAACTGCACAGAACAACCACCTTTCCTGCTCCCTACTCTAGCCCTTCTCTGAGGCCCCATCCTCCTAGCTCCATTTTCCCTCCGTCCATTGCTCACCCTCACTCTCTTTCACTAGGCTGGGGCAGGCAGTTGAGGTGTAGGAGAAGATGTAACAACTTGTAGGTACTAGAAAGCTGTTATCATGTCCCCTCACAGTCTTCTGTTTTCCAAACTAGAGCAACAAAAATAAATACGTTTGTTATAAACAGGAAGGAGAAAAATTGTTCTTCTTAATCTCTGATGATAGGACAAGAAGCAATGTGCTTAAATTGCAGCAAGGGAAGTTTAGGTTGGACATTAGGAAAAACTTCCTGTAAGGTGGGTTAAGCACTGGAATAAATTGCCTAGGGAGGCAGGGGAATCTCCATCATTAGAGATTTTTAAGAGCAGGTTAGACACACCTGTCAGGACTGGTCTAGATGGTGCTTGGTCCTGCAATGAGCACAGGGGACTGGGCTTGATAACCTCTGGAGGTTTCTTCCGGTTCTATGATTCTATGAAACGCTCCAGTGTCTTTTTCTCTCCCTTTCTCTGTTTTTCACTTATGGAGACAAAGGAATCAGCCCTTTGACTTTGTGGTGGTGAATGCTGACTGGAGAATTAGATCTGTTACTGGGACCACATAGTAAGGATTTTACTGTGAACCACATCTTGTTTGTTAAGTTTTAGATACAAGAAAATGTTTTGTCTTCATTTCTCTTGAAACCATTTCAGACTTGAATACCTTGTATTTGTTCTCACTTAAAATCTCTCCTTGTAGTTAAATACAGTGATACAGCCAACAACAGTGTCTAGGACTGGCTATGTGGCTTTTATGAAGGCAGTGTCTGCATATCCACGAGGGATAGGACAGTGGCTACCCCCAGGCCTGTTGACAGGGGTAAGAGGGAGCCCAAGGCAACTGCCCCAGGGCTTGGTGATTCAAATGGGACCAAGGTTCCCAGGCGCTGCCACTCCTACTGTAGCAGCAGTGGTGTCTGGAGCCCCATCCCTTTTAAATCACTTGCAGAGCGCCATACTCCGGGGCTGCATGGAGAGATGGGGGCGCGGTGTAGTGCACTCCAGGCAGCGCTGAGGGGTGCATGCCTCAATCTGGGTGGTGCTGAGGGCTGGTTGCTCCTGTCCTTGCCTCTTCCACCTGAAGCTCCATCCCTTCTGGGAGTGTGGAGCTGGTCCCCCCACGCCTTGCCCAGGGGCTCAGCAAGGATGGCTCCCCTGTCCACCCCACATGTATTGCCATACAACTACAGACCACTTCCACCAGGCACCACAGCTGCCTAAGACATCTGTGTAAGTCAGTCACCACCAGCCACAAGCATGTGTCTCAAAAAAACATGGGTCTGAAATGAGTCACGGATCCATCTTCCAAAAGCCACTGGTCAACAAAAGCTCCGCTCCAAGCTGTGCTGCAGCACTGGCTTTTATGTTGCATGCTGGCTCCTGTATCTGAGCATGGGCTGTGCTATGCGCTCAGTCTCGCTCATGTTCTTACTGTACAGGAGAGGCTTTTTCCCAGGCTTTTTCATGTTTTGCAGGTTCTAATTTATTCCAGGGACAACCTCAATAAGGGAAAACATTTTCCTGGCACAAAGAAAAAGGGATCAAATAATCAACGGTTGCCAAATAGTTTCAGCTTTGAATTGTTTGCCTTTATTGGAGCTGAATTGGGTTCAATGAGGCATATCATGTCTTCCTTGTGTCAACAATTTGTGTGCATTGAAGTAATGCCAATGAACTCCCCCCCTTTCATGTAAACGTAAGGCTGTGCTACGGTGGTGGTATCTCAGGACTAAGAGCTGGAGTATGTCACATCACAGCTGATTCCAGATTGTGATCAGTCCATAACATGATAACTTAAAAAAAAGTCTGACTAAAAACTCCTAATGCTGTACAAATAAATTGGAGACGGCAGACTCGCCGACAGAGGAGAGAGCAAAGGGGGCATCCTCCCCAGGGGTTGGGGATTTAAAAAAGTCAACATCTTCATAAATTAGTGTCTGAAATGTTAGGCAACTACGTGCTGGGAGAATTAATATTGTACAGTGCTTTGGAGATGGAAACTAATTTTTATGTTAAATTTCAGTATTAGTAGCAAACAACTGCTCCCTCTGAAACTGCCAGCACAGTTCCAGAAACCAGACATCTAGTTTGAAAGCAAACTGGCTCAGCCAATAAATTATGCACACAAGAGGATAAGAAATGAATTAATAAAGGAGGTTTGTAACTCAGACAACATTCTGCATGAGCTCACGTGTAACCTTGAGGAGCCATGTTCTGCACCTGTCCCAGCACAAAGAGGAAGAGGCCTCTAGCACACACAATTTATTGATCCATTGAGATTTTTGCACCAGTCTAATACTTTCCTCTGAGTCAGCCAATTTGCAAAACTTTCAAGTCTAAGCCAAGGCATGTGTAATTTTTCTTGGTTTCACTTGGCCAGATCATGTTCCACTTACCTGATCTTCCTTCAGCCCATTATTCCCAGTAGCTCTCAAGAACATGTGCTTGTGACTTGAAAATCCAAAACTGATCTCATGGCTTACGCCTGAAAGACTGGAGAATTGCTTAACAGATAGTCACACTTAACACACCTTAAACACCACAATCACTGAAATACTTTTATAAGAAATAGAGTTGCTTTCCCAGGGGTGAACATAACTTAAATTTCTTACAGGTACTGTTGTATCACAACCTCTCCCTCAGGGCATTGGTAGGGGGATTGTATTATGACAGTTTCTGTAAGAAATTTAAGTGTGGGGTGGAGTGCAGGGGACTTAAGGCAGGGAGTGGAGTGTGGGGGGACTCAGGGCAGAGAGTTGGGGCTGCAGGAGTCATGGTTGATATGTGGGGAGTGCTCAGTACAGAGGTTTGGGGTGCGGGAGTGAAGGAGTCATGGTTGGTATGTGTAGGGGGGCTCAGGACAGAGGGTTGGGGGTGTGAGGGTGCAGGAGTCAGGGTTGGCTTGTGTGGAGGGGTTCAGGACAGAGGGTTGGGGTGCATGTGGAGGGGTGCAGGAATCAGGGCAAGGGGTAGGATGGGGACTCAGGACAAGGGGTTGGTGTGTGGGATGCGGGGAGGGCAGTCATCTGAATCTCCCCCAAAATTCATACCAGGTGGTTGATTGCTGTTCCCCTTCCTGTCCCTGTCAGGGAGCAAGAAGAAACTGCACAGCTTGCCTGCCCCTTGCCCTCCCCAGCCAGAGGGAGAGGAATGCAGCAAACTGCACTTTCCCCTAGCTCCCTGACAGTGATGGAAGGGGAACAGCAGCAGGCAGCATCCTGGTATAAATCTCAGGAGAGTGGGGAGACTTCAGCCTTCTCCACCATCCCTACATGGCACGTGAGAGGCTTGAGACTGGGGCAGCACTGAACCCTTGGGCGGGGTGCCCAGCCAGTCCTCTTCGTCTGCCTGGCTACCTGCTGCTTGGTGTGGCAGTCCTGGGAGCCCAGCTGGGAGCGTGCCCGCCTCTTCCTGCAGCCGAGTGCCCCAGCCAGGCTCCCTCTTGCTGGAGTGGCACACTGGGTACACCAGTTTATTTCACCTCTGCTCTTCCCTTCATCTCATGTGAATAAATCCACTAATAACTAATAGTTGGCATTGCTATTGTAGATGTGTTGTCTCCAGGATATTAGACAAGAGAGGTGAAGTAACAACTTGTATTAGACCAACTTCCGTTGGTGAAAAAAAACAAGCTTTCAGGCTACCCAGAGCACTTCCTCAGGGTTAGGAAAAGGTACTGAGTGTGTCACAAGTAAATACGGGGGTGGAACAGATAAAGCGTTAACCTTTATTTCAAGAGACCATTAGAGCTGAAGTCAACTCATAGAACAAAGATGGGTTAATGGGTTACAGATTGTTGTAGAGCACCATAAATCCAGTGTCTTTATTAAGTTCATGATTTTCGGTGTCTAGCAGAGTTTGAATTTAAATCCCCAGGCTCATCATTAGAAAGTGCTGTGTAGTTAGAATTATTAATTATATTGGAAATTATTACTATTGGAGATTATTAATATTAATGGAAAATCACCTAACACTAATTTAACCATAAATTGCTTTATTGAATTCAAAGACCAAATGGTGTTTATATGCAGTTGCTCTTAAAAAGCCATTAACCACAGCCAAACAGTAACAAACCATTTATAAGCATTTAATCAAGATACCTGCAAATAGGCTAACTCCAGGGATGCTTAGATCCATATTGGTTTGCTCCCTCCCACATGGTCAGGCAGGTATTCGCAATGAACCCTTTAAAAGCTGACCTTTCATGTCCTTCAACAAGTAAGTGATGTCAGTGCCAACTACTGACAGCAGCTAAAACATTTTGAGACAGTTCACCCGCCCTTGCCTCCTTATCACTTCCTCACCGTTCTAAGGACCAAGAGCTTTTTCATGGCACCTGAGTTCACATATGAGATAAGGAGAGTATGTGAGGTGGGAAAGGGCCATGCCCAGTTTAAGATGGATTCTCTTTGCTTGATTTAAAGCCATCCGTAGTCACCCATATTTGTCAGAGGCCTTTTTAGAAACTTCTCCTTATTTCATTAATTAGTCTTTGAACCAGACACCTTCCCTACTTCATTCCTTTTTGCTTTAACCAACAAGCTAATTTTAATTCTTTAATTTTATGCTTGGCCTATATGCAAGTTTTCTTTGAGGATGAGGACTGAGAGGTAAGCTATGGCGTGATCACTTTGGGTATGTGTACACTGCAATGCTATTTCGGGATACCAGAATATCCCAAAATAGCTATCCTGCATCTACACAGCAAGCCCCTTATTATGGGCTCACTATTCTGACGTCCCTGTAAACCTCATTCTACGAGGCCTAAGGGATGCTTCAGAATAGCGCTTTATTTTGAAAGTTGGCACTGTGTAGACAGTGCCAAATATCAAAATAAGATATGCAATTAGCATAGCTCAAATTGCATATCATATTTTGAGTTATGGTGCTGTGTAGACACACCCTTTGTGACACGTGTTCACCTGTGGGTTAGATGGTGTTTGTTTTTGTCTTTTATTAGTTTTCTGTATGAGTTCATTTGTGAGTGTCTGGTTTTACCCATATAGTTATTGGGGCATTCAGTGCACTGGAGGAGGTATGCCACATGGTGTGATAGTCATGTATAGGACACATGATCCTGAGCATGAGCAGTGGTCCAGTATTTTGTGGCGGGTGTTGATCATTGTAGTAGTGGCACTGTATCTACAGACTTTGCATTTGTTCTGGCGGGGATTTGTGCCACTTTGACTTGGTGTGTTCTGCTTGATTTTGATGATAAGCTTGATGAGTTTGTCTGAAGACCAGAAGAAGCAATTCAGGAAAAATTTTGATTCAGACTATGCTTCCCATCAACTATGGATTGTAATTGATTGGACAGAAGTTGGCCAATAAAAGATACTGTCTCACCCACCTGCTCTGATTAGTGGTAGACATCTGTATAGTGGACCCAAAGAAGGTCTGAACAAAAGAATGTTTGAGATTGAGATTGATTCAGAATCCTGTGACTTGGATATGTTGCTGATGAGCATCTACATGTTAACTGACAAATATACTTCTTTGGGATGGTTATCAAATTCTATTTTTTTTCTCTTTTGTAAATATGGAGAATGCTCTTCACATAGGATTGAGCCTGAAGGATCAGTTTCACTCTCAGGCTACGTCTACACGGCAGCTTTTTTTCGGCAGAAGACATGCAAATGAAGCACTAATTTGCACATCTTGCATTCTCATTTGCATATCCTCTTCTGATCCTTTTTGCAGAAGAGGTTTTGCTGTTAAAAAGCCCCATGTAAACAAGGCCATTTGTTGGAAAAAAAGCCTTTTGTGCAAGACCCTGTAAACCTCATTTTTTGAGGATTAAGGGATCTTGCACAAAGGAGTTTTTTCTGACAAATGGCCCCATCTACACGGGGCTTTTTAGCAGCAAAACCTCTTTCTTCTGCAAAAAAGGATTGGAAGAGGTTATGCAAATGAGAGTGCAATATATGCAAATTAGCACTTCATTTGCATATCTTCTGCCCCAAAAAAAAAAGCCGCAGTGTAGACATAGCCTCAGAGAAAAAGGGAACAATGTCATAAAGAAATTTAGCTCAAGAATAACAACTGTGAGCTCTGTATGCTTCAAAGTTTAGGGCAATCGTTAGTGAAGAAACATGTTTCTGAGATTACAGCATAATCTAAACAAAAAATCCCAAAGCAGCCTTTGACTAAGGGGACAGGATGTTCTAGTGGATTTATGAGAAGTGGGATTAGCAGCAATACAAAAATATTGGTTTACTGTACCAACTTATAAAAGGCATGATGAACATTCTTAAGGATAGCTAGCCTTTGCCTGCTAAAAGCTCTCAATGGGCAACAGAGGTGGGATCCCTTGGGCTACGTCTACATTGTGCTCTCTTGAGCAAGAACATATGCAAATGAGGCGCGGCGATGAATATCGCCACGCCTAATTTGCATACTTAAAGAGCTGCCATTTTTGCTCAAGGGGCTTTTTCGCAAGAAGGAGCACTCTACACTGCTCCTGAAAATAAGCGGCAGAACAGCTCTTGCGCAAGGGGGGGGGGCTTTGCGCATGAAGGAGCAGTGTAGGCTGCTTCTTCTTGCGCAAAAGCCCCTTGCGCAAAAACGGTGGCTCATTTACATATGTTCTTGTGCAAGAAAGCACAATGTAGCTGTAGCCTTGGTGATTCCCTGTTCTGCTCATTCCCTCTGGGGCATCTGACATTGGCCACTGTTGGAAAACAGGACACTGGGCCGTGATTGGACCTTTGGGCTGACCCAGTTCAGCCACTCTTACAATCCAATTCTGTCATGGATTCTGTAGCTTCAATAGGCCTCTGTGGCTTCCTTGTCTTCTGTCCACCACAGTGGAGGGCAGCGGAGGGGCTGAAGCAGCTGTCAGTCTCCACCTAGGGGAGCAGCAATGGGCCCAGGGGCGGCCCGTCCATATAGGTAAACTAGGCGGTCACTTAGGGCTCCAAGTTAAACGGGGTGCCAAATGGTGGCGCAATATCATTGAGGGGTTTGGAGGTGGGGGGCGCCGATTGCATGGTTTGCCTAGGGTGCCAGTTGCTGGCAGCTAGCCTAGGGCCGCCCCTGAATGGGCCAGAGTAGTGGCCAGGGACTGAACCAGCGGCTGGTGGTCAGCCTGCACAGCAGGATCAGCAGCTACCACTGCCTGAGCAACCTAGGGCTGGGTCAGAGCAGCAGCCACTGGGTCTGGAGCAGCCCGAGGCCAGCAGTCAGCTTCTGCCCCAAGAGCAGTATCCCTGACTGGAGCAGGGGCCAGCAATCAGTCCCCAGAGGGGCTCCAACTGTCTTCCCCAGGTATTGTAAGTAAAAGTCAAAGACAGATTGTGGGTTTCCTGGTTCCATCTTTTTTGCCTGTGACCTGTCCATGACTTTTATTAATATACCAGTGACAAAATCTGAACCTTTATCATTACACACTAACAGAGACACCTAGTGTAGTGTGACTGATTTTTACTTTGCTGCTTATTCAGTTTGTTAATTTCTGCTTTGCTCATGGGTCTTCCTAGTCCCCACAACTCCCCCTATGTGCTGTGGGGATTCAGGAAAAGAAATGTTGGTTTGGAACAGCGTCTTGCTTTCCAGGAGGCATTGGCAATTTTGTCTAATACAAAGAACACCTGCATGGATCAAGCATAATTCTGAGGATATTGATGCAGCAAACATATTACTGTACAAACATATTATCTGCATTATCAGGAGCCTCCCGCTGAAGAAGCTATGTCTTACTGTCTCAGGCGAGAGAACTGGCGTTGCTGGAGAGTGCAGTTTCCTTGGGAGGCTGTGGGTGCCCAGCGAGTGTCTGTGCTACAGAATTCACTCAGTGGAGTCTTGGCCCCTTGTGGCTGTCTGGAGAGGGAGAAATGCTGTCTTTCAGATGGCTAGGATGCATTAACAGCATGTGGGTACCACGGTAAGTTCTGTTGACTAGAACCTCAGACCTCCGCAAGAACATGAGATCTTACTGCTTTCCACTGGCTGTTGCCTTATGGGGATATTACACCAAATGCTGCTGCATACATAGGTGCTGGAACTAGAGGTGCTGCCCCATCCCCTGGCCTGAAGTGATTTCCGTTATATAAAGGGTGTATACTTTGATTTAATGGCTCTCAGCATGCTCCCACCCCTACTATAAAAATTCTTCCCATGTCCCTGACTGCAGAACCACAGCTCTTTCCTAGGCTGTTATCCCATTACTGATCATGCACACGAAAGACAATAACACAAGTTGTACACATATCTGAATTGCATTTGCTTTCTTTCCTATTGAATTTCCCTCAGTGGGCTTTATGGTCAACATGACAAGGCTTGCAGCTTTAAAGGATACAGCCGTCATATCTAACAGCGAAGAGCCGGATAGGGAATACTTGTGTCCCAGCATCAGTCACTTTATTATATTTGTCTCTTTTTACTAGTAGAAAGATTTAAACCATATAAGAAAAGTTAATATTACAGTTTTGTAACATTCTAGCTAATGTTTCATCCGCAGGTCTGGTGCTTGTAGCAGCGTGAAGAATTTAACAATGACAGTAAAGAGGGTGTCTCCTTTTTTGGAGTATTGTCTGGGTGATTTGTAACAATTCAACACAGCTGAAAAACATTAAGTGGAAAAGATTCCCATTGTGTAGACTCTAAATAGCTAAGGCTGTAGCAGCCAAGAATCTCACTGGGAGTTTTAAAGTCTGCAAGGTAACAGGAGGACCCCAGCAATCAAAATTACTGGCTTCCTTTCTACTGCTAACACAATGGTACACATGCTGCAGTTAAGTGACTTTTACATAGAATTATCAAAAGGCAGCCTATACAATGATTGTAAAGTAGTTTGTTATAAAAGTAGCTGGCATTTTGCATGGTTACAGCCCCTTATAAAATCACCCAACATAAGCAAGGATAGTTTAAATTTTGTTTAACTCTGAATAAAACAAAGAAGCTGAACTTTGAAAAGATCCTTCTTGCTTCCTGCATCTTGTCTGCATGGCTGAGTAGTAATCTACTGAGCCCAGCCACCCTTATAACTGCAACGGGTAGCTACAAAGACAAAATGATTTTTCCCTATTGCTGTATCATCACTTGAATCAGCAAAATATTAACTTGAAGCCAATGTTGTACCCAAGGTTCCTTGAAGGCATCTCATTCAGATGCTGGCTTGTCATTCTGGTTTACCAGCAACTTCATTTCTTGCTTATCTATGCTGGAATTGACACTGTCTGTCTCTTTTTCCTGCTCAGGTACACAAGTGCAACCCACGGGAATAGTGACGTAATCCTCTGTGTACACATAGCGACCCCCAGCACACGCTGAAGTGCGGCGTAAGATGACAGTTGGCATGTACACTGGAGTGCTGCGGAAGTGGAAATTCTCCTCGCCGTAAATCCCGGTGAGACAGCCCTTGCACAGACAGTATGCCTCAGGCATGTATTTGGGATACCTTGTGGGGTCATAGGAAATTCTGCAGGGAAGTAAATAATAAATATTCATGTCATGCTTTTATGTAAGCCATCTGGAAAACATTACAGCAAATGCTGACATCAAATCACATTATATAACGCTGGGGGGGTTGCCAGGCAAAATAGCTGTAGCTGTTGTACTGCTTCGTGGAAAAGTGGAAAGAAAAAGTGCAGGGCAGCTTTACTGAACTGATCAGGGCCTGGCACACTGAGATCTGACTTGCCTTATTTTCTAAAAATGCCGGTCAGACACAGAACTGTTCTGAATAACTCATCAGAAAAGTAAGGGGTACACTGAGGGGAGACTAACACAGGACATGTTTGGGCTTTCTTTCACTGAGGTTTTCCACAGACACAGCTTTAGAGTATTAATATCCTTTGTTACTGCTGATCCCTTTCCTGGAGGTAGGCACCTTAGCCAGGTCAGCTGGCTTTCCTCACTAGAGAGAGTCTCCCCCACGCCCAGCTTCCCAGTGGTTGGGACACTCACTCACCAGGGCTGTGAGAGGCCTGCAGCTCTGCTCAAGTTAAAGCATGTACTAGAACTCGTCTCTCCTGCCCTACTAGTGTGATAGGAAGGGGAATAAGAACCCTGCAGTGCTTAGATGTGAGCATGGGGGACAGAGAAGCATGTCAGGACTTAGGCAGATTTGCCCCCTGGTGGAACCTTAGACAACTGTGGGAATTTAGGTGCCTTCAGCATGACCTGGCAGCTGAGCAGGCATTCTGTGAATGTCAGTAAAAACAACAAATGGTCTGGTAGCACTTTATAGACTAACAAAACATGTAGATGGTAGCATGAGCTTTCGTGGGCTGTACCCACGAAAGCTCATGATACATTCTACATGTTTTGTTAGTCTATAAAGTGCTACCAGACCATTTGGTCTTTTTTCTGTAACAGACTAACTTGGCTACCCCCTGAAGCTCCTGTGAATGTCAGTGGCAACTAAATAGACAGTTGGCTAAGTCTCTATATGACTCTAGCCCTAAGTGCTCACCTTTAAGAGATGAACTACAAAACCAATTTTGTTTTTATTTTTTGTCCTCTCCTGCTATTTTATGAGGTAGCAGTTGTGTTTTCACAGAATGTTTTTTTTTGAGAGAGAGAAATGCAGTTAGACCGACAGCAGCTTGTAAATAAAGATTAATTGACAGGCCAACTCCCCTCACCTCAAATCCTTCAAGAGCCATTTCTGCTGTGCCACCTATAAGAAATCAGCCAAGCAATAATGGTTTAGTTGTAGATTCAGGGAGAACTGACTACATAAACTATAAGACATGTCTATGGTCCAGAACTCCTAGGCACCCCTGGGCTTCTGCCTGCCCTGTTCTCTCTGGCAGGACCTGATCTCTGCTGAGTTGTCTTAGATTGTTTTTATTATAGGACCTTACCCAACCTTCACCTAAAAGGAAAAATATGCAGAATTAGACTGTGGAACTCATTGTTACAGGATGTTAGTAAGACCAAGAAAATATAAAATCATCATTAATAAAGTTTGCAGATGACACAGAAATTGGGAGAGTAGTAAATAATGAAGAGGACAAGTCATTGGATGGGCAACAGGGGATGAATCACTTGATGATGACTTGTTCTGTTCATTTCTGAAGCACCAGGCATTGGCCACTGTTGGAGGACAGAACACTGGACTAGATGGACCTTTGGTCTGACCCAGTATGGCCAGTCTTATGTTCACTGAGTCAGAGCCATCTGGATTGCTTGGTAAATTGGGTGCAAGCAAACTGTATGTGTTTTAATATGGCTATATGTAAATGTGTACGTCTAGGAATGAACAAGGTAGGCCATGATTATGGCGGGAGGTCGGTGGGGGGGCAGTGACTCTGAAAAAGTCATGGCACATAATCAGCTGTACATGAGCTCCCAGTGTGACACTGTGGCCAAAAGAGCTAATTTGATCCTAGGATGCACAAAAAGGGGAATCTTGATTAAGAGCAGGGCGATTATTCTACCTCTACATTTGGCACTGGTCCAACTACTGCTGAAATCCTGCCTCCACAGTTCACAAAGGACGTTGATAAATTGGAGAGGGTCCAGAGAAGAGCCACAAGAATGATTTGAAGATTAGAAAACACACCCTTGACTGAGCTCCTTGAGTCAATCCCTATATTTAGCATAACTGTTTAGTCTGTAACTAGCTACACGGGGAACAAATATGCGATAATAGGCTCTTCCATCTAGCAGAGAGAGTTATAACACAAAGTAATGGCTGGAGGTTGAAGCTAGATACATTCAGATTGGCAATAAGGGGTTCATTTTCAGCTTGGGGAAAAATTCGTCACTGGAACAGTTTACCAAAGGTCATGGTGGATTCTCCATCGCTGACCATTTTAAATCAAGACTGGATGTTCTTCTAAAAGATCTGTGCTAAGAATCATTTGGGGCAGTTCTATGATCTGGGTTATTCAGGTGGTCAGGCTAGATAATCACAGTGGCCCATTATGGGCTTGGAATCTATGAACCTATGAATAAAAACTTAGCAAGAGTCAAAGATGAATAGGGTATTTATACAAGAATATCCAGCTATTATAGTTAATGGTAAAAATAACTCTGAGGATCATGATTATAAGCACTTTATGGAGGGCAGGTTGCCTCACAACTGCCTACTCTGGGTTTCTTGTCCCATTGCCTGAAAAACATCTGGTGCTGGCCACTGTTGGAGACAGGGTGCAAAATTAGATGGACCGTGAATCCGATCTAGTCTGGCAACTCCTGTGTTTCTAGAAGAGAGTTAAAACATCCCTCTTCATTGAAAAAGAACGAAGATATTTACTCATGTGATGCAAATTGTCAGGTATCTCAAGGCCTTAGACTGTTATTGGACCCAATGAAAATGCTTCCTGACTAGCTACAAGAGGCTTTTTGTCCCATGTAAAGATATGAGTTTTTAGTTGTTTTTTACCTTCACTGATCCCCCCCTGAGTGTTTCCCCAAAACTGCCTTTAAGCAGAGGGGCATATTATCTAAATTCCATGTGGGATGGGATGGGATAAGAACACGTGAGAAAGATGGAGTGGAGAATCAAAATAGGTGTTGTGTGGAAAGTGTCCTACCATCTGGTCTGTGGGTTGCTACCCTAGCTCCATAGTAGTTAAAGGGTTGGAAGAAATCAGAGCTGATTCTGAGCCAAAGCCTGGATCCAAATTCTGGGAGCCAGACCAGAACTTCATGGCTGGTTTCACTCCATAAAATAGGCTGAAACTAAACTCTGAACCTAAATGTCCCTCAACTTTGACTCTGGATCCAAGCTTCTGAGGCTTGAGCCCAAATCTTACTAGGAAACCTTTACTCTAAAGCCTTGTTGTCTTTCTGTGCTTTGCCAAGGCGGCTGGCATGAAAACTGTGTCTCATGAGCAGTTGGTGAAGGTAGGGCTGGGGAGGCAAGCCCCCAGCCTCACCTCCAGCTCTGCCCCTTCTGCTGCAGCCCTGCCCCTTCCCCGCCCCTCCATAGGGAGACGGGGCAGTGTGCTGCCCACATGCCCCCCAACCACGGGAAGAGAAGGTGAGCAGGTAGGTGTGCGCTCACACGCGCCTCCCCAGCCCCAGAGAGGGAGGAGGGTGTGCCACATGGCCCCAACCCCAGGGAAGGAGGAGGGCACACAGCACATCCCCGGCCCCGGAGCACCAGAGGAGGGAGGTGGACACGTGGCATGGCCCCAGCCTCCCCAGCCTTGGAGCACTGGGGAGGTAGGAGGGCACACGGCTCCAGCCTCCCCGTCCTGGAGCATGGGGAGACCAGGCACTGGGGGCAGCAACACTCTGCCCCCAGAATGCCTACACCAGGCGTTCTGGAGGCAGAGTGTGGGTGAGCCATGCCTGGCAGTTTGGGAAGGCAAAGCTTTCCCCTGCCTAGGCTACCAGATGTCCATGGTGTGTCAGTTTTAACATTTTTTTTTCCCCATACAATCTGTACCACTGCACACCTGTTCCTATAGTCATGTATAGAACATGAACATTCATGTACAGGATCCATGTTAAGAATGTTAACTAACGAGCAATTTACTAGTTGAGTAGTTGATGGAATTTCCATCAACTACTTGACTAGTCAATAGGCACTTCCGCATTCCTCCTTCGAAATGACGCGGAATTCCATGTGCAGCCCAGGGCCAGCGGGAAGTCCTGCTGACTCTGGGCTCCACGAGGGCACTTATGCTTTGGAAGCCCTGGGGGCCACAATGATGCTTACAGCACATGCCGAGGGCCGCAACTTAAGTGTGGTTGCATATACATGTAAATCAGGGGTGGGCAATAATTTTTACCCGGGGGCCACCCTGGAAGGGTGGGGCCTAAATGGGAAGGGAAGGGGCTACCCCACCCCCAGACCATGATTGGTCTGGGGGTAGGGAAGCCCCTTTACTCCCCCTTCCCACTAGGCACCCATGCCCTGGAAGACACTTGGCATGTTCCCCCACCCCCAGGCCAATCAGGGTCTGGGGGCGGGGAAGCGCAGGAAGCCTCCTCCCACCCTGCGAGGAGGTCGTGGAACTTTGAAGTGCCATAGCCTCCTTGCAGGGCTGGGGCAGAGCAAAGGAAGCTTCATGAAGTTTCCCTGCCCCCAGGTCCTGATTGGCCTGGGGCGGGGGAGTGTGCGAAGCCTCCTCCGCTCTCCCCCCCGCACTGCGAGCAGCATGCGGTGCTTCAAAGCACTGCATGCTCCTCACAGGGCGGGAGGAGGCTTTGTGCGCTTCCTTGCCCCCAGGCCAATTAAGGCCTGGGGCAGGGAAGCATGCAAAGCCTTCTCTGCTCTGCCCCTGCCCCACGCTGCTCGCAGGGCGAGGGCAGAGCGGAGAAGGCTTCGGGTGCTTCCTCGCCCCCAGCCTGTAATTGGCCTGGGGGCAGGGGAGCAGCAGGGCCTCCGCAGGCTGGATCCACCCATTTGGCAGGCTGGATCTGGCCCACGGAGGCCCTTTTGCCCAGCCCTGATGTAAATATATATGCAAATAGCTTCTTTCACACTGACAGGCATGAATACAAAGCAATTGCCACAATGCCCCAGCACTCCTGGCACCTCCTCTCTGAGGGCTAGAAACACTGACACCCTGTACCCATCTGTTCCAGCAGCCCGTCCGCTTGTGTCTTTCAATGCTCATCCCGCCTGGGAGATGCCTCACCATTGTGGAATGTGTTCCCAGTGGAAGCCATGTTCAAAGGATCCTACCTGCGGGCCGTGTGTCGAATAGCCCTGGTCTAATGGTTGTGGAAAGTACTGTTTAGGCCACCGCTGAATCTGTGGCCCAATGGTGTAATATGGCATAATGCTTCATAAAGGTGACATTGGAAGACCATGTGGCTGACCAGCAAATGTCCAAAAGAGGAACTCCCCGAAGGAATGCTATGGATATTGATACGGCTCTGGTAGAATGAGCTCTGGGTGTTGCCAGGAGTGGTCTGTTGTGAATAGTGTAACATTTCTCGATACAGGAAACTATGAAGTTCGAGATGCATTGAGAGGAAAGTGAATGTCCTTTAGAACGGTCCGCTAGAGACACTAGTAGACATTGGAACTTCCTAAATTCCTGAGTCCTCTGAATGAAAAGGCTAGTGCTCTGTGCATGTCCAGGGTATGCAGTAATGCTTCTTGAGTGGAGGCATGAGGCTTAGGGAAAAATACTGGAAGCACGATAGGTTAGTACATATGAAACTGGGAACGTACCGTACGGATGAAGGCTGGGTGTGGGCATTGTTGCATAAAAAAACCTCCACCTGAGCTTACTTGATTTTACACATGCATTTGCTGAAACGACACTAACTGCAAGGTCTAAGGTTTTAAACTGCAACTCATTGTAATCTTTGTCAAACCCAGCAACTTGCTGTAATCTTTGTAAAACTTTGTAATCTTTAAAAGCGACAAGGAGTCCTGTAGCACCTTATAGACTAACACATGTATTGGAGCATAAGCTTTTGTGGGCAAGGACCCACTTCATCAGATGCATGTAGTGGAAATTTCCAGAGGCAGGTATAAATATGCAGGCCAGAATAAGGCTAGAGACAACGAAGTTAATTCAGTCAAGGAGGATGAGGCCCACTTCTAGCAGGTGATCTGGAGGTGTGAACACCAAGAGAGGAGAAACTGCTTTTGTACTTGCCTAGCCATTCACAGTCTTTGTTTAATCCTAAGCTGATGGTGTCAAATTTGCAGATGAACTGTAGCTCAGCAGTTTCTCTTTGAAGTCTGGTCTTGAAGTTTTTTTGCTGCAGGACGGCTACCTTTAAATCTGCTGCAGGGAGATTGAAGTGTTTTCCTACAGGTTTTTGTATATTGCCATTCCTAATATCTGATTTGTGTCCATTTATTCTTTTATGTAGGGACTGTCCAGTCTGGCCGATGTATGTAGCAGAGGGGCATTGCTGGCACATGATGGCGTATATTATATTGGTAGATGTGCAGGTGAATGAACCAGTGATGGTGTGGCTGATCTGGTTAGGTCCTGTGATGGTGTCACTGGTGTAGATATGAGGGCAGAGTTGGCACCGAGGTTTGTTGCATGGATTGGTTCCTGAGTTAGAGTTACTGTGGTGCGGTGTATAGTTGCTGGTGAGAATTTGCTTCAGGATGGTGGGTTGTCTGTGGGCGAGGACTGGCCTCCCTCCCAAGGCCTGTGAAAGTGAGGGATCATTGTCCAGGATGGGTTGTAGATCACTGATGATGTGTTGGAGAGGTTTTAGCTGAAGACTGTAGGTGATGGCCAGTGGTGTTCTGTTGGATTCTTTGTTGGGCTTGTCTTGTAGTAGGAGGCTTCTGGGTACATGTCTGGCTCTGTTAATCTGTTTTCTCACTTCCTTGTGTGTGTATCATAGTTTCAAGAATGCTTGGTGCAGATCTTGTAGGTGTTTGTCTCTGTCTGAAGGGTTGGAGCAGATGCAGTTGTACCTTAGTGCTTGGCTATAGACAATGGATCGTGTGGTGTGTCTGGGATGGAAGCTGGAGGCATGAAGGTAGGCATAGCGGTCAGTAGGTTTCTGGTATAGGGTGGTGTTTATGTGACCATCACATATTTGCACCGTGGTATCCAGGAAGTGGATCTCTTGGTCTAGGCTGAGGTTGATGGTGGGGTGGAAGCTGTTGAAATCGTGGTGGAATTCTTCCAGAGTCTCCTTCCCATGGGTCCCGATGATGATGATGTCATCAATGTAGCATAGGTAGAGAAGGGGCGTTAGTGGAGGAGAGCTCAGGAAGCGTTGTTCCAGATCAGCCATAAAAATGTTGGCATATTGTGGGGCCATGCGGGTGCCCATAGCGGTGCCACTGGTTTGGAGGTATATATTGTCCCCGAATCTGAAATAGTTGTGTGTGAGGATAAAGTCACAGAGCTCAGCCACCAGTTGTGCTGTGGCATCATCAGGGATACTGTTCCTGACAGCTTGTATTCCATCTATGTGTGGGATGTTTGTGTAGAGAGCCTCTACATCCATGGTGGCTAGGATGGTGGTTTCTGGAAGATCACTAATGCATTGTAGTTTTCTCAGGAAATCAGTGGTGTCATGGAGCACTCCCAGTTATCCCAGATTCGGTGACAATATATACCTCCAAACCAGTGGCCCCTTCTCTACCTACGCTACATTGATGACATCTTCATCATCTGGACCTATGGGAAGGAGACTCTGGAGACTCTGGAAGAAGCTCTATCTTCTTTGGTTTAATCTTGTAGTGCAAATAGTGGACTGCTAATTTCTCAAACAATAAACCCATTCTAGTGTAACCCTGGGTGGTCTCCAGTGAGAATATTTTTTGGGTAACAGGTGTAATATTACACTGTGTTTGTTAAAGACAGTGCATGGTGGTACTGCCATCAGAGCTGCCAGCTCACTGACCCTATGGGCCGAGGTAATCACCAGTAGAAAAATAACCTTCATTGTAATTATTGGGAGAGGTTCTGTTGCCAGTGGGCCAAAGGGGGGTTTAATGAGGGTGTCCAGGACTAGGTCCAAGTCCCATGGAAGTGGTGGGGGCCTATGGGGAGGGTTGAGGTTAGTTAACCCCTTGAAGAAGCACTTGGTGGTGGGATGCAAGAATATGGATGTGCCATCCACAGGCTGTCGGAAGGCAGTAATAGCCGCCAAGTGCACTTTTAGTGATGCTATAGTTAATCCAGAGTGTTGTAAGGATAGGATATATTTGAGGATTTCATGTAGAGGCGCCACGTGTGGGTCCATGTGTTTGTTGGTGCACCAGGAGACAAATCCATACCATTTATGAGTGTAGGTGGCTCTTGTCATAGCCCTCCTGCTATGCATCAGGATTTCTTTGACTTGAGAAGAGCAGAGGTTCTCGGTATTGGAGAACCAACGAGGAACCGTGCTGTCAACTGAAGAATGAGAGGTTGCGAATGAAGAAGGATCCCATGGTTTTGGGTCAATAGGTTTGGAAATTTGGGGAGGGGATAAGGTGGCAGAAGAGACATCTGATAAAGAATGGGAAACCACGGCTGGCGAGCCCATGACGATGCTATAAGAATTACTTTGGCTCTGTCCCTTTTGATCTTCTCTAGCACTCTGGGGATGAGTGTGGTAGGCAGAAAGGCATAGAGGAGTGGGCCTGCCCAACTGAGAAGGAAAGTGTCACCCAGGAGGCCCCTGCCGATCTCTGCCCCGGAGCAGTATTGTCTGCATTTTGAGTTTTTGTGAGAAGCAAACAGATCTATTTGAGGGAAACCCCAAAGGCGGAAGATGTATTCCATTCATGGTCTGGTGCGAAGTGTCTGCTTACAGCAGTGGTCTCCAACCTTTTTACACCCAAGATCACTTTTTAAATGTCAGAACAAGCCAAGATCGACCGCCCCATCCCTTCCTTGAAGCCCCCACCCTCTCTATTCTCCTTCTCTCCATCACGTGCTATCCCCAGCCCTTATACACTCTAAACTGCCACTTTTTTCGATCTTCTGTAGGAAGAGGTTTTTCCAACATTTGGCCTATCTAGACTGGACCAAATGTCAGAAAAACTCCTTCTTTCAGAAGCCCCATTTTCCTCGTGGAATGAGGGATACAGGGGTTACTGAAAGATCATGTTTGCTCTTCCACTAAAAAAAGCAGAAGAACAAACGCGTCCCTGGATGCAGAAGAGTTTTTCTGGGATCTCTCTGGAATCCTGGAAAAACTCCTGCAGTCTAGCATACCCTCACTGGGTTGAGACAGGATGTGTAGGCTCTGGGGTGGGAATGAAGGATTTGGGTGTGGGAAGGGGTGAAAGGTGCAAGCTCTGGGAGGAAATTTGGATGCAGGAGGAGGTAGATAAGGGGATGCTGGCTTGGGGAGGAGGCTCCAGGCTGGGGAGTGTTGGGGTCAGATGGAGGGTTGGGGTACTAAGCAAGCCACAGGCTTGTGGATGTGAGGGTGCAGGAATTTGGGTTGGGATTTGTGAGGGGCTCAGGGCAGGGGGGTCCAGTGTATGACAGGCTCAGATCTAGGGTCTGGGTGGGGGGTGCAGGAGTGTTATGATGCTGCGGCCAGATGGGGGCTTGACCCCAATTGGGGGTTTGTTGGCCAGGCTTCATTTTTAAATAAAATACTATGTCAAACACAAAAAGTTTCTGCATTGTCTTTATTTATGAGAAGGGCAGGGAAGCTGTTTTGAGTCGGGGTCACTGACCCACAGAAAAGTCAGTTGGGGCCACACAAGTGAGATGCAAAAAAATAACTCCTCCAAAACCCCCCAAGCCTCACTAATGTGGCCCCAACTGTGCTGGTGGGAGCAGGGGACATGGTACTGGGGAAGGGTGCTAGTGGGTGCTGGGGCAGGGGCCAGGGTGCCAGTGGGGCCAGGGTGCCAGTGGGGGACAGGGGAGAGGGGACAGGGTGCCGGGGGGCGGGGGACAGGGTTCTGCAGAAGGGGACAGGGTGCCAGTGGGAACAGGGGACAGGGTTCTGCAGCAGGGGACAGGGTGCCAGTGGGGCCAGGGGGCAGGGTGCCAGTGGGGGACAGGGGAGAGGGGACAGGGTGCCGGGGGGCGGGGGACAGGGTTCTGCAGAAGGGGACAGGGTGCCAGTGGGAACAGGGGACAGGGTTCTGCAGCAGGGGACAGGGTGCCAGTGGGAGCAGGGGACGGGGACAGGGAGTCCCCCGCACCCCTCTCCCTCCAGGACTCCTTCCCCCTCCCTCCCACAGAGGAGGGAAGCCCCAGCACGTGCCTCCTCCAGGGACGACGACCCCCCTCCCGCAGAGCAGGGAAGCCTCAGTGCGTGCCTCCTCCGGGGAGGACTGCCCCCCCCCCCCAAGTTCCCTGCACGCCACAGACCAGGGGGAGGGGAGCAGCCAGCGCACTTCCGGAACCCCTGGAAGTGGTGCAACCGCAAGACTTCCATCCACCCTGCAGGAAGCCGTCACTACCTCCATTGTTGCTGGAGGTAGGTAGTGGGGCTTCTTGAGGGTGGTGGGAAATGGGGGGGCCCTGAACGCCTTGTGATGGACTGGTCAAGCCCTCACAATCAACCTGTCGATCATGATCGACGGGTTGGTGACCACGGGCTTAGAGCATCCGCTGCAGTGTTGCTGACTCCTGGTAAGTATGAAGCTATGAGTGTGATCTTGTTGTGGATGCAGCAGTTCCAGAGGCGAACAGCCTGTGTGCAAAGGGAACAGGATCGGGCTCCTCGCTGGATGGCTGATACAGTACATCATGGCAATGCTGTCGGTGAGAATTCTGGTCGTGGTACTGGAAATATATGCTCTGAAATGTTTGCAGGCATTCAGGACAGCACTGAGTTCCAGAACGCTGATATGAAAGGTTCTCTCCCGTGGTGTCCATTGCTCTTGAATGGATAGGCTGTTCATATGAGCACCCCAGACAACAAGAGAGGCATCCGTAGTGATCTGAGCGGACAGCTGAGGCGGGCCTAGGACTGCGTGGCTTATCCGTTTTTGTACGTGCCTTCCTCAGTGCCAGAGGTGTGCTGGGTGAATCCAGTGCTGGGGAAGGGTGAGGTGCCCATGCTGGCACGGCTGGTGGTGTCAGTGCCATGGGTTGCGGCACCAACACCGGTGCCACAGCCTTTGCGGTTATAGCTGCCAGTGCCACTGTGCCTTTGGTGCCAGGAGTCTGTTCCTGTTGTCGGCTCTGATGGTGCTCTGTGCCGGGTTTTTGGGTCCGAGAGCAACCTGGGGCGTGCCAAAGCGGTGCCGGAGGTACC
Organism: Pelochelys cantorii; assembly: GCA_032595735.1. NCBI lineage: Eukaryota > Metazoa > Chordata > Testudines > Trionychidae > Pelochelys > Pelochelys cantorii. The sequence continues at coordinate 43,327,401 of CM064326.1, read as the reverse complement.
AGGCTTATCCGCAGTACTGACCCTGCTCATCGGTACAGGTGGCAAGGAGTGTGCCGGAGAAGTGCGCTTCTTTGGTAAAGACCTCATAGTGGGGCAAGAAGCTCTATGCTTTTGAGTGTTAGGGGGTTCTGACAAAGCCATGGATGGTGCAGTGTCCGCAGGCTGAAGCGCTTTATCCAACAGGAGCGTAATTGCACCTCTCTGTCCTGATGTGCTCTATCTGTGAGCTTTGGGCAATGCAGACATTTCTGAGGCACATGAGCTTCTCCCAGGCACCTGATGCAAGACGAGTGTCCGTCCGATGCTGGCATGACCTCGTGACGTGTGTCATTTCTTAAATCCTGGCGAACCCGGCATTGTGGGAGGGGAACTGCTGTGAGTTCGCCTAAATTTATGTAGTCTCTCTCGTCTCCTTTTCTTTTTTTTTTTCCTCCTCAGAAAAGCGGCGAGAAGCGGAAAAACTGCTTTTTGATGGGGGTTTTTTATGAACGATGGATAAGCTAATTAACAACTATGAACTACGAACTATGAACAGTAACAATTAACTAACTAACAGAACTCTTATTTTGTGATCAAAAGTGGAGAAGAAGAGCTCGCTCTGTCTGTGACCGAGGGCGGCAATGAAGGAACTGGCGGGAGCTGAACCATGCACATAAGGAAAAGGGAGCGAACATCGCAAGACGCTGACCGTGCATGCGAGGTCCAGCTGACTACTGCTGTTAAAGACTCCAATCTGCGGCGCTGGGATGAGCCTGAAACCTACAGTGGAGCACCCATGGGGACATCACTCAAAGAAGAAGTATCAGTACTGAATAGTACTTTAATTTCACATGAACACCTTCTCACATGTGACTAAAGATGTGACCGTGTACTTACTATGTCACTGGGGCCATGCGTCCACTACAGATAAGATCGAAGCAACTGCAGTCAATATTCCAGGGTTCAAATTAGTGGGTCTAGTACAGACATGCTAATTTGAACTGAGAGGGCGCTCCTGTCAATTCTGGTCAACCTACTTCTATGAGGAATAAGGGAAGTCGAAGGGAGAGTGTGCTCCTTTCATCTTCCCTCAGTGTGACAGCGCCAAAATTTGAGTAAAAGCGGCAAGGAGTCCTGTGGCACCTTATAGACTAACCGAAGTAGTGTATCTTAATTTGAACTTATCCCCTAGTGTAGACCAGGGCTGCGGGGTTAATGCTAAATGGCTGTTAGACATCAGGCCAAACAAACAGATGACAGACGTGATCTCCTGGCAGTCACTTCTGCACAGAGGCCGTGTTTCATGGTTGTTGTAAATAAATTTAAATTTTTACTAAACTGGAATGGTTTGTGAAATGTGACTAGTTCTTGGCTTGCTCTTTCTTGTGACCCTGTTGAGTGTTTGAGAACTCCCAACGAAAAGCAAACTTCCTGATGTTTGCTTAGCATGACTACAAACTCTGAAAGGCCATTTGTGTCAGCAACATGTGCAAAGCATTGACTTGTCTAAGATCTGGTTGTCCTATAGGTCTGTGCCTATAGGTGATCTTTGTAATCATTGTTCATCATTTATACTGCAGTTTACAATTTCCAAGTGTTTTACATGAACTCAGTCAGATTCAGTGCAGGGATGAGCATGCATCACTCTGCTGAATTGCAAAGTCAGTGTCAGTGTGTCCATTTACACCAGCGGTGAGTTGTCTCAATAGGTATGTAAAACAAATTAAAGTGTAAAGTGAATTAACGGAAGAACTCGAGCAATACTTCCAGCAGGGAAGGAGATGCCTGCCCATAACAAAACTAGCAGCAATGAAATCTCCATCCTGTAAATTGTTCAGAATGTTAAGTAATGGGAGGATGCTCTGCATTCTAGAACTCTGATAAAGTTCAACTGATCATACACAGCTGCATTAAATTAAGGATCTGATTAATAGCAGATCTGTGTTCTGCAGCACTTCTGCATTATTCCACTGTATCATATAATAATGCTGAACTCTGTAAAATGTTCTGGAAACAGTGCTTGAAAAAGTCAATGGCAGTCTATTCACAAGAAAAATCCCTTCCTTTGTATATTTTTTAAAAGTATTGCAGTTTTCGAAGCATTAGCAAAGATGAAGATGGATTTCCTCCTGTTATACTTTACTAGAATTTTAAATATCTGAGCACTAAAACTGGCCCTTTTGTAGAGCGAAAAAACATTTGTAAAAAATCAAAACAAGCACAGAAACAAAATCCATTATCATTTAGGAAAGAGATGACTGAACATAAGATTATGTGATCAAATAAGTGCATATGCTGAATGAAGAAGCCGGCATTAAAAAATAAAAGATATTTAGCACCTTCCACAAATGCAAAGGGGGATGCAGGAGGAGACTTGAAGAGGTCAGATCACAATTGATACTTCTGTAGCAAAATTCATCTACCTCCTACCTTAAATACTTTGTTTTACTAAGTGTTGTTCAGCAGGACTCAACAGTAGAGTAGGAAGATCAAGAAATGCCCAGCAATTTAGTCCCTGTTTAGGAAATTTTGGAGAAGTTTGTTAATGTATTTAGCTTACTGTATATCTTACTAGGTAACCCACCACTGAAGTAGTAACGTCTAAGTATATTGTCAAAAGGAGATGATTATTCTATTAGCAATGACAATGGGCTGGATACTGTACAGAGCAGAAAAATTAAGGCAATCTAAATCTGCAAGCCTGCTTTAAGGTCAGCTAGCATGGACACTTTGCCCAGTGAAATGCTCTAGTGAAATGCTTCATGCACCCCTTCCTACATCACAAGTAGGTGGAAGTTTTGCCAGGGATGTCAGTGGGGCCAGGATTTCAAATATGTAGTAGTGTGTAGCTTTCCTTGTGTTGAATGCCTCTGCATTGCTCGTGTGGCTGTCGATACAGTGTGTGGCTTCTTACTTTTAAGTGAATGCAGTTCCTCCTGTTGAGGGCAAGCAGCACCCTGCAGCTGGCAAACCAAGCACTAGTATCAAGCACTATGAAGCAGTGCTGAACCTGAGCAATAAGCAAGGAACACACGGCATGCCAGCTCCTCCTAAAGTAGCCATCAGTTGGCCCCAATGAATGCCCATGTCATATTGTTAGAAAGGAAGAGCAGCCCGTGAGTAGAAATGTGACTATCCAGAGCAATCCAAAGGGCTCCCTGTCCATGGGCATGGATAATTATTGACCCCATCTTGTGAAGTGCTCAACAAAGCCAGTGAGATCCTGCACATGCTCAGTTCCCATTGACTTTAATTTAATGACTCCAGTTTATTGGCTCTCTAGCTCTGCAAAGTAACAGAGTGATACGGGAAATTAAACTTCATGCTCCAGGTAGGTCAGTAGCCAGCAGGATGGGATTTCAATACTAGGCAGATGTACTGCATGCACCTCCCCCCCAAAGGTTAGGTACTGCTAGCAGCAGGATCTTGGATCAGAGGGGCCTATGCTCTGATCCATACGGCAAGTTTGGCAACTCCTGTGTTTCTGAGGGGTGGGTAGTGAGTCAAAACAGGATGTAAGTCTTGGTGTTTGTATTAGCAAACGAAAGCCCAAAGGATAGGAAAGCAGTACTAAATGCAGAAAAAAGACAAAGGAAGAGGCTGCAGATAGATCGTGCGTGCATCCTTCCAGCCTAAGTTGATTGCTTTGAAAAAGTAGCCATGTAGATGGATATAAAATTACCCACTTGGAGGGAATATGGTAGATGAGCATCAGACACTAGGATTTTGGCGAAGCATTTGATTTTTCTTCACAAACTCTTATGTGGCAAATCCCAGGTAGCTCAGCTTGGAATGCTCTCGTGTAAACTGAGGGGTTAAACAAGGAACGGTGATAAACAGCAGTATGCTGAGCTTGGAGCAGGTGGCCTGGGAGTTCTGCAGGGCTCAGAGCTAGGCCTGGGTTGACTTAACTTCTTCACTTTTAATGATGGGAGCTAGGATTAATGCTGGGGGTAATGAAATCTGCAGCTGATACCACATTGGGAGCTGTTGCAAATGTCAAGTGAAGACAGAGAAATAAAACCATAGATCCAGACAGATTAAAATCAGGGGAGATGCATAAGTTTTGAAAAACTAAGCACCTGGAAAGAAAAAAGAATCTAATATAGTTCATGAATGGCAGAGAGAAAAGTGGAGAGCAGTCAGGCAGCTGGAGGTCAGGGCAGAGGCGTAGCAAGGGTGTTATGCTCCTGGGGGCAAAGGAAAAATTTGTGCCCCCCCCCCTGCCATGTGGCATGGCCCTGAACCTGGTGCACAGCTGAGGGGAACTTGTACCGCATCTTCCCCCACCCCCTCCAGTTTGGGGCTGGGCTCCCACATGCACTAACCCGCCAGTGGAGATGGAGGAGGGTCGGGCTTGGAGCAGGGTCGGGCTTGGAGCAGAGAGGCAGGGAGGAGGCTCCAGCTGCCAGTGGCAGGCAGAGTGGGAGCACGTGAGCTGAAGGGATAATGAGGGGAGCAGAATGGGATTAAATTGGAGCCTCCCTAGCATGGTGCCCAGGGGCAACTGACCCTTCCAGCCCCCTCGCTACGCCACTGCCCCCCCTCCTGCAGATCTATCATCTTATGCATGTGCAAGATCTGTGAGAGCCGTCCCATGAATCTGCAGTTAGTGTCTGTGGCGCCGGCTTCTGGGTGGTGTCTCAATGCTGCCACATTCACCTCCAAAGAGGGGCCTTCCCAAAGCAGGCCCTTGCTGCTGACCCCCAAGGCATCCACAGGTCCAGTCTCCTTTCAGTGGGCCCACTTCCCAGGGCTCATTGATCTTGGATCTGGCTTCCATCCCGTCTCCAACCTTTGCAACTGCCCAGAGGTGTTCGCCTTCTGCCTTATCCATTCCCACCTCATTCACCCCACAGGGACAGTCTCTGCCTCACTTGTCCCAGGGGCTATTCTACCAAGACGTAATACAAAGATTCCATGTAAAAGGACTCAATACAAAGCTAAAAACTTCAATGAGAGAATGATTAATACAGAGACGTGTCTACATCTGCTGCAGGGAGACACCTCTGCCTGCCTCCACCCCTCTTCCCCAGAGTCTACAGCCCCATTGCAAAGCGAGAGAGGGGAAGAAAAGAGGCTGAGGCCCATCCAATGGGACTGAAGCAGTCATGAGCAAGCCATGCCTGGGAGCCATTCTCCTGTCCATTGCTGGTGCTGTGTTGCTTCAGGCACACTGAAATGCAGTCACCTCTAGGGTGGGCAGGACAGCTGTTTAACACCTGCACAAGGTTTCAGGCAGGGGGCAGTGTGGGCTGCCTTCCTGCAGAGCCCCCATCAGAACTACTGTGCCCTCCTGGCTTAGGAAAAGAATAAACAGGAGGATTGGAAATTAACCCGCCCAGTCTCACGTCCCCTAGGCAGGGAATGAGCCATCTACATTAGGCCCCACCTGGAGTATCATGTCCAGTTCTGGGCGCCACATTTCAGGAAATGTGGAGAAACTGGAGAAAGTCCAGAGAAGATAAACACAAATGATGAAAGGTCTAGAGAATATGAGATATGAGGCAAGGCTGAAGGAATTGGCCTTGTTTACCTTGGAAAAGAGAAGACCGAAAAGGGACATGAGAGGAGCTTTCAAGTATCTAAAAGAGTATCATAAGGAGGAGGAAGAAAAATTGTTCTCTTTGGCCTCTGAGGTTAGGATGAGAAGCAATGGGCTTAAATTGCAGCAAGGGAGGTTTAGGTTGGACATTAGGAAAAACTTCCTGCCTGTCAGGGTGGTTAAACACCGGAATAAATTGCCTAGGGAGATTGCGGAATCTCCATCACTGGAGATATTTAAGACCAGGTTAGACAGACACCTGTCAGGGATGAGTTAGGGCAACTCAACTTTGGAAGCCCCAGGGGGCCACACTGATACAGAACATGCTGAGGGCCTCAACTTAAGTGTGGTTGCATATGCAAGCAAATATATACAAATAGCTTCTCTCACATTGACAGGCATGAATACAAAGATGAAGGCAAGACTATACAACACAGGCCCCATTTAAGTCAGTTCTGCTGATATTAATAAAATGCAATATTTACCTGATTTCTACCCATGTGACAGCACTTTTCATGAGCAATGACAGTCCAAGAATTTAACTACTAAAACGCATATCAACAGAAGATCATTACACTGACTACTTTTTTGTTTTGGCTCCCACTCGCCAGCCACGTGTTGATCCCCACATAAACCCAAACTGCACTGCGGGGCGCAAACAAACTGGCCATGGGCAGCATACCAAGTTATTAATAAATATTTTTAAACCTTTACCTTTTCTCTCTGCTGCCATGTCTCCTCTCCTTGCTCCATCATCTCCCCTGGTGCCTGCTGCCCCCCAACTCCTCACCCTCCTCTGCTGTCCTGACCCCTGCCCTTCTCACTGCCCTCAGCCCTCCTGCGACCTGCCCCCCTCCACCAGCCCTTCTCTCCCTCTTGTGCTCACTCCTCCAGTAGCCCCACTCTGATCAGGTGAGCTACCCCTCCCTCTACACACCTGCCCTGCCTCTCTCCTCTGGTGCTGGTCCCTCCCCTGCAGGTGTCTGCCCTTCTGCTTCACCCCCAGAATCCCCTGGCACCTGCACCTTCCCTTAGCCCTGCACCCTCCTGGTGCCTCCCCCTTCCCTCACTGCCCCTGCCCCTTTTGCCCTCTTTTTCCCTGATGCCCACCCCCTCACCACTCTCTGCTCCCAACTTTCTCATGCCCACCCCTCCTTTCAAGCCTTCTCCCAGCACCTCCCCCTCCCCCCCACACCCTAATGCCCTTACACTCTCCTCTCCTCTCCCAGCATCACCCTGTCCCCCCTCCCACTGACACCTCCCCTCCTGCCCTTTTCCTCATTATCTGCACTTGGCCCCCTGGCATTTGTATCTTCCCTCTTCCCTCCCCCTCTGTACAAGCCCCTTCTTCCCCCTCTGCACAAGCCCCTTCCTCTCCCACCCCTTCCCCCTAGTTTTCCCCCTGCCCTGCCATACCTTCTGCCTTCCACTTTGCGGGTCTGAACTCTGCCCTTGGGCCTCAGAAGTCCCCAGACTCCGAACCGGAAGTTAGGCCACGCGGCACCGAACACTTTTAAAGTCCTGGGCCGTGACATCACGTCACACCCGGGCATCTCCCCGATCACCTGGAAACGCTGCGCATGGCAGCAGCAGCAGCCGGCAGCGTGTGCGGGCAAGGGGGAGCCGACTGAACGCTGTGCACAGCAGGGATGGTCCAGGGCCGGGGGGGGGGGGGGGGGGGGGGGCCAGCCATATAACTTGCCGCCCATGCCAGGTGAACCTGCGCAGTGTGCGCTCGCTCTCACCCTAGCCCGGCACCCCCCTAGCGTGGCGCCCGGGGGCAATTGCCACCCCTGCCCCCTCTTTGCTACGCCTCTGGGTCAGGGTGAGAGTGTTTGTGGAATAGCCTGTGTGCTTTTAGAGTGCATGGTGGCATGGCATGGAGAAGGGACAATCCCTCTGCACTGGGATGCTCCTCTCACTTGGGGGCACCCTGCCACCAGAAAACTCACTCCACCCAGCAAATTCAGAACAGAGCAACAAAGGGTCAGAGAGGAGGCGGGCAGTGGCTTGCAGGGAAAGAGTAAATAGAAACTTGTCTAAGAGACTACTAATGTGGTGATGATCATTGTCTACAATGATTCAAAGAATGAAAACAGCAAGGAGGCAGAGGAACTATTTAGGATGGCACATGCGTGGTTAGTTAACCATTGCAACATACCCACAGATGGGGGTGGATTCTCCATCACTTAAAATTTTTAAATAAAGACTTCATATCTTTTTAAAAGATCCACTATCGCTCAAACTGGTGCAGGCCGCATCCAGAAATTATGGGGTTAAATTCTACAGCCTGTGATATACAGGTGGCTAAACTAGATGAACTAATAATCCCTTCTGGCTTCAGACATCTATGAAATCATAGACTGACATGAAGAATGTACAGTATCAGAGACAGCAGAGGATAGGACAATACATGCCCTAAATAAGATAATACATTTTTATTGTTTGCTTGTGATGACTCCTGGAGCCCTGTTTATGGTAATCTACTATATATTTGAGAGAATCCTAGCCATCCGTCCATCTGTCTGTCTGTTCAAGAACTCCTCCTAAATGGTAGCGCTAGGACCACCAAATTAGGTATTCAGTGTCCTTGTATCATAACTAAATCAAGGTAATGGTTTGGTTGTGTCAGGAAAATGGGATGTGCCTGGAATGGGATTGCTTCTCATAAAACCATACAGAAAAGACACAATCACCAGGCAAGTGAAAGGGGCTGGCTGGGGACTCAGTCTGGGACTGTCCCAGCCCTGAGCCTCCCTCCAGATTCCTTTTAGGGAGGGTAGGGGGGGTTGTAGCTGTCTCCCACCTCCTGAATTCACACAGGAACATTGCTGGCCATTTCCCTTTGTCAGGGAGTGAAGGGAAAGTGCATAGTTTGCTGCATTCTTCACTCTGTCTGGGAAGGACAACGGGCTAGATGAACCTGGACCTGTCCCAGTGAGAGCAACATGCACCCTTCCCCTGGCTGTGCTCACTGGAGCTGCAGCGACCATAGATCTAATAAAAGACTATCAGGCAAAATGTCCTGCCAATGAGATCTATTTCAAGGCAGTGAACACTAGATCTCTACATCACTGGGCCAGTAGGTTTGCAGCACAGCCCCAGGATACCCCTTCAATTGTGCGTTAAGGTCAACCATTCTTTGCTTTTCTTTATGAGCTCCAACTGAAAATTTAAGTTAAAAATAGAAAACACATAGTTACAGAAAACGTGGGCCTCTCTGTTAGCCAACACTTCGTACGTTCTCTGAAGCTGCTTTTGGAGCTTGGGAGGTGCTCCACATGAACATCCCCAAGGGCCACTTCATTATCTTCCTTCAAACCCCTCCTCAAAATTCCTCTTTGCCTCAAAATTCCCCTTTTCCAAGATGCTAATAAAAATGGTGAAGCCAATGACATGTAAAAACCACTGCTTCTCACACTAACCAATACTGTTCCCTTGTGCCTGACTGTAGCCAGCTGTTGTCTCATCTTGTACCAAAAATAGCTTGTAAACTCTTGGGGGTAGTCTTTTTGTTCTGTTTGTACAGTGCCTAGCACACTGGGCTCTTGGTCCCTGACTGGGGCTTCTAGGTGACACAGTAAAACACTAAATATTAAAGGTCTAGAGTTACTGGAATGGCTAGAGAGAAATTGGGGCTGTCTGGTGCAGTCTGAGACCTCTGAAAGAGAGAGGTCTCTGTTTTCTGATCCCCTTTTCTGAAGACTGGCTCCATTCCTGTGATTGGTGCTAGGAGGACTGTTGTGCAGCGCTCCACTGAAGTCAAAGATGTCTGCCCACACAGATACTGTGGCAGAACTGAGGCCTTGTTTTGTTATTCTTAACCCAGGTAGAATAACATCCAGAGAGGACAAAGATATGGCAGAACAAATGGGTGTGAGTTAATTAAGTTATTGGTATGTACTAGTCTTAGCATTTCAACATATTTGGGGTTTCTGTGCATTTTTTATGTAGCTATAAAAATCCTCAATATTTACAAGAAAATGTAATATTCCTAAATATATTAGTTTGCCTATAAAGGCTTCATTGAGCAAATGAACTGTTTTTAATCTCACATAGGATTATTTTTGAGCTAAACACAAGCATGGAACATACCACAAAGTAAATGTTTACTGGAGCTCCCTAACAAGGTGATATTTTTATATTCACACATGCTACACGACTGTGACTTTGTCCTTCACTCAGGGCATTATAAGAGGAGCTTGTATGAAATTAAAAGAGAAATATAAGTTCTTTTGGATTTGGGCTTCTTTTTAACTCTCTATTGTTCACGATCTCCTGGTAGATGATTGAAAATAAAGGCCCCAGTTGTCCATTCCTTCTTCAGGCACAACAACATCCAGAGAAGTACAGAAGGCAGGATTAAGGGTGTTTCCAATGCTTTCAAAAACTACTATTTTACTTCCTTGAGTGGGGCCTTCCATTCTCAGAGGAAAACCAACTGCTTATTTCTGAGTTTCTGATACGGTATTGAAGACCATAGGAGCCAAACATGATGTCCTGTGGTATTGCTGATATCACCATGCAGAGTATGACTGCAATATAGAGTATGGTAGCCTTTCTTTATTACCAGATTTTTAAAGTGTACAAGTGTGTCTCTCTCTTTGAGGGAACTATCTACAACATTAATGGTTCCCACCATTGTTGGTATTCTGCTCCTCTTGGCTTTCTTCATCATTTATTTTCTCTGCTAAAGGCCAAATGCCTCCTAAATGTTTAACTTTACTTTGGATGGGATTTCCTTTGAAATTTTTCAATTTCAAATTTTTCCAGTGAAATTTTAGGTAATCACATCATGTGTCCATCCTACCTTTCTCTGTAATTTCCTGCTATAATTGACAAATGTCCTGAACATTCAGAGCTTTTCACTGAAGAGGTGGTTACTGTCCATTAGTGCCAGTCTCTGTAGGTATATCAGATTCCTACTCTATCATAGGCTCTGACAGCCAGTCAAATGCCTCCTTTCACAAGGTGCAGTTTGTTAACCAGAAAAGATTGTGGAATGTATATCCAATGTTCCCTTTCCAAATGATGTCTGTCTCATGTCCCACATGACATAAAGCTTCAGGTCAATGAGGGGTGTTTAACTGCTCCTGAGCTATAGCCTGACTAAATCTGCTGTCTCTCTGGAACAGCTGCAAAATCATGGGGAATTTTTGGTGGCAGTTTTCTATGAGGGATGGTAGTGAACAACTTTCTAACTAAGAAAAAAGATTAATGGCAACTTCATTTTCTTGTTCACTTCTCTTTCTGTCCTATGTTATGCATTTCTCATTTTATATTGTGACCTCAAAGAGCACTATTTTCAACTCTTGGTCTCTTTTTTTCTAATATCTTTTTAACCACTGTCCTCCCAGATGATTTCTCACACCCCAAGATCAATGCCACTGAACACAGCTTTCCACCCTTCAGTTAGTTATTCTGAGACTGTGGAGCAGTAGGCAAGACCATTCATAACCAACTGAGATACCAAAGGGAAAGTCATTGTGACCAGGGCTATGTCTAGACTGCAGAGTTTTTCTGGGATAGGTATCCCAAAAAAGCTTTACCAGGTCCAGGGAACATGTCCACTTTTTCAGAACAGTTTCCGAAAAAGCAGGCAGGTTCTTTCGGCATCCCTCTATTCCTCTCAGTGAGAGGAATAAGGATGTTCTGAAAGAGGATTTTTTTCCGAAATTTAGCCCCATGTAGACGGGCCAAATTTCGGAAAAGCCTCATCTGAAAAAAAAAAAAAGCAGAAAAAGATATGCAAATTGCAGTTTGCAATTTGCATATCTTTTTCTGTTAGGCTATGTTGAGACTGCAGAGTTTTAAGTCAGCACTAACAGCAGCTGGGAAGTGAGTGGGCTTTAGCCTTTTTCTTGGAGAGGCAGAGAACAAGGGGCCTTTGACATTACTGACAATGTTAGGGGTAAAATCCTGGCCCCACTGAAGCCCATGGCAAAGTGCCCAGAGGACCAGCATTTCACCCCAAGCATTTACACTCTCTCATGTATTCCAACATCATTAGTCCACATGCAAATTGTTGTGAGACAGTCTCTTAGAGACGCTGATGCTCAACACATCTCTACTGGAAGGCATCTCTGAATGGAGCTAGGTCCTTACAAGAAAAGTAGAATCATGCCACAAAGTTACAGAAACCTTTATGCATAAGGGAGCTTAGACTTTCAGAGCAGTAGGTTTTAAGACCCAAAGGAACCATTATGATCATCTAGTCAGGCCTCCTGCACAACATGCACTATGAGCCCCACCTCAGCAATTCCTGCAGCAAGCCCTATTTCCCAGATAGACATCCTGTCCTGAGTGCAGCCTCCCCCTTGTCGTGCCTGTGGCTCTGATCTGACAAGAAACAGCCTGTGAAGAAGACAACTGCAGTGGGGGGTCGAGTCCCACACTTGGGAGTGCAGCAGAGTAAATAAAGGGGGGTGGAGTCACCTGTAGGCCCATGGGGAGACGCTGTGCAGGTTGATAGGGAGGCGGTACTTTTTCTCGCTGGCTGCTCTGCCCCCTGTCGGGCAGCTGACGTTCTGGTCTTTCTCCAGAGGCTCCAGCTGCAGCGTGTGGTGGAAGGCACTGAGCATTCCCGCGCTGAGCCGCCCGTACAGCTGCTCCAGCAGCTCCTCCGGCCGGTCGGCGCAGGTTCGAGTCCGCACCGGGCGCCTGTTCACCTTGACGGCTTCTGCTGCGGGGTGCCCCAGCCCAGCGAGAAGAAGAGCTGCCAGCAGCGCCCAGCCCTGGAACAACACAGCGGGACTCGGCGCTTCCTCGTGGGCTGCTGCTGAGCCCCAGGGCGACGCGTTTCTATGGCCCCTGCCCCGCAGTCGCCCCTGTAAGCCCCACCCGGAGCAGGCTCAGCGCGTTCCCCTGCCCGATGCCCACACAGCTGGGTGGCGGGGCGCTCCCCAGGCCCCATCGCTCTGCCCGCCTGGCCCCGAGAGCACAGCGCGGCAGGGCTGCTCCCGGCGGGTCCCTGCCCTGCCCAGCCCAGCCCAGCCCAGCCCAGCGCTCGGAAACGAGCCGCTCTGTCGCGCTGCAGCTTTGGCTGCCTCCGACCCGCCCCGCGGGCAGCAGCTGCCCAAAGAGCGTCGGAGGGGGAGGGAGCGGGTCGCAGGACAGAGAAGTGCGAGGCGCTGCCCCGAGCCCCGCACCACGGAGCCGAGAAGCGCCCCCCCCCCCCCCCCCTTACCTGGCCTTGCTGCATGGCGGGGCTGGCTCGCGGCGGGGGACAGCGGCGGGCTGCGGAGTCGCTTCGTGGCCCGGGCTCGCTCGCTGGAGGAGCTGCAGCGAATTGGACACGTGCCGCGCGCCTCGCTGCGGCTCCCGCCCGCCGGTGCCAAGAACCTGTGAGCGGCGCCCAGCGCAGGCTGGTTTCAAAGCCCCCCCGCCCGGCGGGCCCGGTCCGAGTAGGGCCAGCGCCGCGCTGAGCTGGACTGGGGGGGGGGGGGGAACTGCCGGGTCACCTGGAGCCTGCCCGGGTCAAGCCCCAAGCCGCTAAACAGAACCGTCAAACCAGAGACCCTCCTGCTGCTCCCCCACCCCTCCCGCATGCGACACTTGGCTGCGGCTGGATCTGGCAAATGTTGGCCCTTGGCCCCCAAACGCTACCACTTGAATAGGGAACCAGGCCAGCTGCCTCCTCCAGCCCAGTAGTCTGGAAAGGGGCATGAGCACCAGAACAATCCAGTTACAGCCCCTCAGGGCTGCCCTTAGGATTCATGGGCCCCTATGCAGTTGGATTAAACAGGTGCCCCTATGCCCAACAGCAGCCCAGTGCGGGGAGGGGAGGAACCTGGACCCCTTAGCTCCATTCATCTGAAGAAGTCGGTTGTGCCCAGAAAGCGCGTGAAACCTTCTACAGGGTTTGTTAGTCTATAAGGTGCTGCAGGACTCTCTGGCTTTGTCTACGCCGGCGGCTTCTTGCGCAAGAACATCTTGCGCAAGGGTTCTTGTGCAAGAAGACTTGCACAAGAAAACGTTCACACTGCCATGTGTGTGCTGTGCTTTTGCGCAAGAGTGCCCATGGCAGTGTGGACGCTCTCTTGCGCAAGAAAGCTCTGACGGCCATTTTAGCCATAGGGCTTTCTTGCGCAAGAAATCCCTGCCGAGCGTCCACACTGCCCTCTTGCGCAAGAGCTCCTGCGCAAGAGGGCTTACACCTGTTAAAAAAGAGCGTAGCTCTTGCGCAAGGAACCCTCTCTTACCACGCGGTACTGTAAATTTCCTTGCGCAAGAGCGGGTGGACAGTGTGGACACTCTGCGGATTCTTGCGCAAGAATGGCCGTACTTGCGCAAGAAGCCGTGAGTGTAGACATAGCCTCTGTTATTTTTTTAAAGGTTTTACTGTAAATTCAGAAAATGACAGCATATACCAGGGGCTAGCAAATGCCTGTTAAATGGCTTCTCACCACTGAAATGGCTCTTTCACAGGTTCAGTGTTCTGCTAGTAGCACTGCCAGGCTTTTCACTTTTAAGTTAGCTAGATCCTCTCTGCAGGATGCAGTGGGACAGAAATAGGGGAAGAGGCAGATGGGTGGACATTAAGACCCAGCAGTGCCCCAAATTTTCTGATGCCCTACACCAGTGATTCCCAACAGCTGGGCTGCAGCCCAGCTGCAGCAGCTCTTGGGGGCGGGGCTGGGGTGTGCCCAGCACCTCCCCTCCTGCAGGCTGTTGGGAGAGGCATGTCCTGCCCTGCCTCTCAGCCAACCAGCACTGGGGTCCCCTCCCAGACATGGAAGAGCAGTTTGCTGTGCGACAGGAGGGCCGCGCTGAGCCCCGGCACAGCAGCCTTAGAGCAGTCATGACCTAGGCAGTAGTGTCCAGCTGGTGGCTGGGAGGCAGTGCAGGGCTAGGTGAGGGGGGCGGGGCAGGTACTGGGGATTTCTGGGGGCAAAGCTAATACAGGGGGGTTGGGGCAGGGCTAGTATTGGGGAGCTCTAAGGGATGGGGGGCTCTAAGAGGTGGAGGGGCACTGGGGCTTCTGGGGAGGAGAGCTGGCACTGGGAGGCTCTGAGGGCGGGAGGCTGGTGCCGGGGGAAGAGAGGGTTGGGTGTAGGGGACTCTGTAGTCAGTGGCTGGCACTGGAGGGTTAGTGGAGGGGTGGGGGCTCTAGGGGTAAGGCCTGACACTGGGGGGGCTCTGGGGTTTGGGATGTACCCCAGCCTTGGTCCCCAGAGCCACTGCAAACAGCCAGCTTCAGCTGCGGCAGCCGCCCGCCCCATGGTGACAGCCAGAACTGAAGCTGGCTCTTCACAGTGGCTCTGGGAGCTGGGGCTTTTGGCGGACTGGTAACATTTTATTTGCATATTCATTATTTATATAATGAATATGCAAATAAAATGCTGCCAGTCCACAATATAAAAAAGGTTGGGAACCGCTGCCCTACACAACTACATATTCTGTCCCTGGATCCAGCTGGATTTAGCATTTTTGGCTCCAGATTGCAAGCTGGACAATGAACATGGAAAAACCCAGGCAGACTGCATCCTGGCACACCACACATGCACTGTGTGGATGCTGCTGATTCTCACCTACTATTAACGTGTTTAAAAATAATCTAATAGATGTCTCAATCCCACACTGCTTTGAAAAGCTCGTTTAAGATAGCCAGCTAGCTACCACACAATGTGATCAGTCCCCCTGCAAACTAAGTTTGGTGTTATGAAATTTAGCTGTAACTAGAAAGACCATGGTAAGAGCCCTTGGCTGTTAAAGTTCCCTTGAAACACAGCTGCTCGAGTCCTTTAATGTACAAGATCTCAGGGTAATCAGAAGGTAAAACTTCGTGGGCTTAGATGGAAAAATAAATACAGCCCTCTTGGATCCAGCTCCATCTGTTTTGTTCATTTGTTTTTTTTAATGTGCCAGCATGTATCAAGGAGGAGCATTTCATACCAAGCCAGGAGCTGCTGCACTCTATCTCTAGTATTTAGAGGTTTGTGGCCCAAAACATTGTGTGTGTGGCATGGTTCAGGTGTTCCATATGTTTCTGCATCAGTCTTACAAGGGGTGGGGCAGAACCTGCACTTTTTGTTATCTATTTTAATCGTAAAATTTGGGGGCATGGTAATAGGACCCTGCTGGCTCCAGGTGCTGGTTACTTTCCTTTGGAGAATCATTGAAGAGAGTTGCTATGATGGGTGTGGATTTTTTTTCAGTGAATTTGAAGCAGTTGCATTTCTCTAGGTAGCTTGGAGAATCTTTGAGATTGGTGTTTATAAAACTTGCTGGATGTAGTGGATCTATAGCGTATGTATATCTGTGTGCTTGTTGTGCTGCTGCTGAACTAGTTTGCTGAATGGTCTGGATTTTTGATGCACTAAGGGCTGCTTCATTTTTCTTGCATTTAGAGAGTAGATTTTGGGGGCACTGGGTTGCAAGTTTGGCAGGATATGTATCCAGTGTATTTTACCAGGTCTGTTGGGCTGGAGGCATCAACAGCCAGATTTTTCCAGTGAAGCAGATGTAGCTATGTTCGCTTTCTATCTGTTTTGTCTTGGGACTCAAAATTGCTCAACTAAGGTTTTGCAGGGAACATGTGCCAAGTCCCAGAATATGTGTGTGCACTAGGAGCAGCAAGGCTAATTCTCTACTTGGCATTTGTATTTGGGAGCTTGAGGCTAAAAATATGGCTGGCTCCAGGGTTTTGCACTACTCATATGCTAAGCTCCATTGAGGTCAGGCTTGTTTTGGTGCAGAGCCATTAGAATTTCTCCTTACTTGGATGGTAGGATGTGGGAAGGACAGATCCCGCTTTTATTTTTTCCTCAAAAGTTGATCAGAAAATCACTTGGAATTGCTTTCAGTCTACTCTCGTGGGAGAAATGAAAGGAACAAGTTTAAGCAACTTTAAGCAACTGCAGCTCTACAGATCAGAATAAAAACATTGCATCCTTTGGTCTGGAGGATGGAGATTCCTAGTAATGAGTACAGGTCTGATTGCAAATGGCAGAACAATTCTTCGAGACCATAGACCAGGATCAGCACTTCTGAACCAAACACCTTAGAACTGGATCTGAGCTTTGCTGTTAGCCCTGGTTTCTAATGGATTGTAACAAACCTGGATCTATTCTACAGGGGGTTGTTATATTGTACTGATCACTTACTGAACACTTTCCTGGAGTGCATTAAGCAATGTGATTAACATCTGTTATGTGTGTGTTTGTTCTCACACCTCTTCCCAGGAGAGCTGTGTAGACACAGACACACTTGTGAGCAAAATCTCTGGCTTCTTCGCAGGCAAAATTTACCCTTATTGAAAGGAGTTCCTTTGTGCCGAGGAGTGAAGTTGATGACCAGTGTTTATCCTGGAGCTTTAGCTGGCCTTTTGGAATGGAGCGTCTTTTACATAAGGACTGAACCGTTGGGCTTGATTTGACATTCGGTAGGGAGCAAGTATAAAGAGCAGAGGTGAGGTTTGAGGTGCTCGACTCAGCCTGTGTTGCTGAGAGGAAGTGCTGCAGTGTTCAGTATTACTTGACTTTTCCTCAGTGTCAGTTCATTGTCCACCAGGATGGGACAGTGTCTTCTTGTTAACCAGAGACAGGCCTGCCAATGTGGGGGGAGGAAGAGGATAGGAGGCAATTGCCCCAGTATCCAACTATTCTATCAGGCTCGGAGCCCTGGGCCTTTTAAGTCACCATCGGAGCAGCGCATGGCCGCTCCAGGTGGCTATATGGCAGGGGTGGGGAACCTTTTTTGGGTCGTGAGCTGCTGACCCATAGCTGGGGGGGCTGCACACAAGCGAGAAGTAAAAAAACAAACCCTCACTGACAGGTCCCTGACTGAAGAGAAAGACGCTCCCCACATTCCCTTTGCACACCAGAACGTAGAGGGCCCGGGCTAGTCGATTTTGTGTGCTCCAGCCATGCAGGGAGACGGTGGGGGGCTGGAGTGCCAGCATAGGCTCCCCAATGCTGAGAGTCCTGAGCACCAGGGGCTAGATCCAGGCAAGCGGGGGGCTGCATCCAGTGCCTGGGTCTTAGGTTCCCCACCCCTGTTCTTAGGGTTGGGGGGGGGCAGTGTGGCACGCTCACAGCCCTGCCTCTGCCCCTTTCGCCCAAGCCCCACCCTTTCTGGGACAACGAAGTTGGGCCCCCATCACGGGCATGGCTGTTGGCTCCCCTGGCCAGCAGAGAGCATTGCTTGTAGATGCTGCTATGTGAGCACTTAGTTTCAATGAGGGGGGACAGAGTGCTGCTCCTAGACTACAGGCTGACTTGACCAGTTGTTGCAAATCTTCCAAATACTTTCCTCTGACCACCGGTGTCACCTGTACCTTGCTCATGGTTCAGCTTCAGCCAGTTGTTCTTAACTGAAGGGCTGAGTTGGAGGCAGTGGTTGGTATGTGCTGACAGAAAGGAAGATCTGTGGGTCATCTGTACATGCTGGGAAATTTCAGATTTAGATCCAAATTATGTTGCTCAGGACCATGACAATTAACTACATAATCTTCTGGTCTCCCATTGAATTCTCTTGTAATTTTGTAACCAAATGAAGTTTTGCCTAAGTGTGGAGATCTGTCACTGTACTTAGTTCTTTCACCCCTATATTTTTGATTTCAGTGGGCTTTGGGGGAGGCCCACAATAGCAGCTGCATAACGTGCCCAGTTTCCTACATCATCAGAGGGATAGAGAAATGCAAAATTCTGACCTGACCACTGTGCAAAGGCTCTACACATGAGCAAGGTGCTGAGATGTGGCGGCAATGAGTGCCCTAGCAAAGGCCTCCAATCGCTTCTGATGCTGCAAGCCCAGGACTGCAGGAATTGCTGATGGAGGCAGCTAAGGCCCCAGAGTTACCTCCTTTCTCATGTTCTAAATGTCAACATTTTGGAACAAGGTTATATTTAATGAAAACTACTATGACTGGATAGAACTACTATGGGACAGCGAGGCTCAGCTCCCCTCAAAGGAATGTCAACACCTAGCTCTCTGAGAATCTCCTGACCCTAGTACCTGGCCAGGAATCTGTCTTCGTTTCATGGTTCTACCCCAAAGAAGTCTCCAATAGGTGATCCTTCAGCCATGGGTTTGGAAGCTGTTTGAGTGCCTGGTTGATTTTATGGTTAATATTAAATCTGTTAGTTGTGGTTATCAATGCCAAATCAGCCTTCACATCTGATTGTAACAATCACTTAAGTACCAGAGCTAGCTTTCCCATTTTCCAGGCTCTAGGTATTTAATTGCCAAGAAAATCAGGCTGGTGTGGAAGAATTAAGAAGAAAGTGGGGGATCAGGAATTTCCCTGCCATTGACTTTCACTGGGGCTCCAGGAAAAGTCATTTACCTCTCAGTACAATGGAAATAGTTCTATTTACTCACTTCACAGTTGCACTGAGAGGATTAAATTGTTAATTGAACAGATTCCAAAAGGCACTCAGCACCTGCAACTCCTACTGATTTCTGTGGGAATAGCAGCTGCCTAGTTCCTCTTTGGATCTGTATCTATAGTTTATATAGCACTTTGAAAATATAATAGTGGGATTTTCAAAAATACTCAGCAAACCATTCACTTTAATGGGAGCAGAGGTAGACCAGCGCTGAGCTTTTCAACATCCCACCCATAAAGTGCTGTCTAGAGGGCAATAAGTATTCACTGCTCCATTTTGCACATTTCCATCTAACCTTTTATCATCCTAATTGCTCTTTTGTGGGCACATCCCCCATCTTTATTTCCTTCCTGTAGCACCAAGCCCAGAATTATACACATGCCTTTAGCAGTGGTGTAATCTGATCAGAGAATTACCATAAGTGTTACATATGATATCCCCATTAGACATTTCGGATTAAGTAGGTTATCCAGACATTGGACTGACTTTGTGAACTGGATGCCTGATGTCTGTTAATTTTGTACAACAAGAAAAGTTTGTGTTACTTACATGTGACGCAAATGCATACTGTGTGATTCCCACTGGTTTGGCGAGCTGGGATCTGACCACATTGTAGGTTTCTGCTACAGCACTGCTCTGGTAAGGACAGAGAAAATAAGTGCCTTTTTGTTCTCTTATACTAATGATACAGGAAAAGGGGAAGTAAGAGACCAAGTACCACATTACCGGTCAATTATGAACAAATAACTAAATCTAGCATCTAATAAAGCTATTCAACACAAAATGTATTCAATATTTGTAAGTCAGTTGGCTATTAATCAAAGTTGAAAATCAGGACTTTACTAAGAACTGATCAGAAGCCTACTGAAGTCAATGGAAAGTCTCCTATTAACTTCAATAGGATTGGGTGGAGTTAATCACCACAAAATACTTCTGGTGTGACATCCTGCTAAGCTATCCACTTCCTCATATAGCATCAGGACATCTTTGCTCTCCTTCCCCATTCCAGGCTACAGTGGAGAAGGGTGGTTGCCTTCTTTTCCTGAGGGTGGGAGAAAAGAGAAAAACCCCTTTTTTGTAGCAGAGAGGATTGACAGAAATAAGACAAGAAACCCTCCATCCATGCAGAAGTCTCTCTTTCTTGTTTATAAGCTACTTACTTCGGACATAAAAAATGTTTACAAATGCTTGCCATGTTCGTATCAGAAACAAAACAGTAACTGCGACAGTAATAGCGGCGAGGAGTCCTGTGGCACCTTATAGACTAACCAAAGTGTTGGAGCATAAGCTTTCGTGGGCGAAGACCCACTTCATCAGATGCATGTAGTGGAAATTTCCAGAGGCAGGTATAAATATGCAGGCCAGAATCAGGCTAGAGATGACGAGGTGGATCCAATCAGGGAGGATGAGGCCCACTTCTAGTAGCTGATCTGGAGGTGTGAATGCCAAGAGAGGAGAAGCCGCTTTTGTAGTTAGCTAGCCATTCACAGTCTTTGTTTAATCCTGAGCTGATTGTGTCAAACTTGAAGATGAACTGTAGCTCAGCAGTTTCTCTTTGAAGTCTGGTCTTGAAGTTTTTTTGCTGCAGGACGGCTACCTTTAGATCTGCAATTGTGTGTCCAGGGAGATTGAAGTGGCCATCACCTACAGTCCTCAGCTAAATCCTCTCCAACACATCATTAGTGATCTACAACCCATCCTGGACAATGATCCCTCACTTTCACAGGCCTTGGGAGGCAGGCCAGTCCTCCCCCACAGACAACCCGCCAACCTGAAGCATATTCTCACCAGCAACTATACACCGCACCATAATAACTCTAACTCAGGAACCAATCCATGCAACAAACCTTGGTGCCAACTCTGCCCACATATATACATCAGCAACACCATCACAGGACCTAACCAGATCAGCCATACTGTCACTGGTTCATTCTCCTGCACATCTACTAATGTAATATATGCCATCATGTGCCAACAATGCCCCTCTGCTATATACATCGGCCAAACTGGACAGTCCCTACGTAAAAGAATCAATGGACACAAATCAGATATTAGGAATGGCAATATACAAAAACCTGTAGGGGAACACTTCAATCTCCCTGGACACACAATTGCAGATCTAAAGGTAGCCGTCCTGCAGCAAAAAAACTTCAAGACCAGACTTCAAAGAGAAACTGCTGAGCTACAGTTCATCTTCAAGTTTGACACAATCAGCTCAGGATTAAACAAAGACTGTGAATGGCTAGCTAACTACAAAAGCGGCTTCTCCTCTCTTGGCATTCACACCTCCAGATCAGCTACTAGAAGTGGGCCTCATCCTCCCTGATTGGATCCACCTCGTCATCTCTAGCCTGATTCTGGCCTGCATATTTATACCTGCCTCTGGAAATTTCCACTACATGCATCTGACGAAGTGGGTCTTCGCCCACGAAAGCTTATGCTCCAACACTTCGGTTAGTCTATAAGGTGTCACAGGACTCCTTGCCGCTTTTGCAGATTCAGACTAACACGGCTACCCCTCTGATACTTGCTACAGTAATAGTGATTTGAGCTATTTGGGTGTTTATCAGATTAGAGTGAGCATCATTACAACACATCCAATACTTTGTTTCTAAGTGACTGTATTAAATTGTGTGAAACCTCTAATTACTTATTTAACAGAGCAGACACATCTATCGAGTATCAATATTAAAAAGCAACCAACGAAAACTCTGCTCCCCCTCAACCAACCAACCAAAAAAAAGAGGGTGTACTCTGTGGGTGGGATTTTTTTGGTGCATCCAGGTGATTGTACATTTTCTGAATATTGAATCTAAGTATGTATTTTTCCTCTATTTTGGTGGCTAATTCGTACATTAATTTTTCCATATGCTTACATTCAATTCCCATACTTTTGAACCATTCCTCTATAGTTGGACTATCTTTTTCCAATGAGTAGCTTAGCAGCTACTAGAAGATGAAAGATTAATTCTTCTTTTCCTTTGGTGTGGTAATTTACACTAGGCAGTCCCAAGAGGTTTAGCAAAAAATCATTATGTAATAAATATTCAACAATTTGTGATATCTGGTTATAAGTTGGAGCCCAACTCTCTGACTGGACTGAGTCAGCGTATATATACATACAATCCCCTCTTTCACCATGGTTTCTCCAATATTTTTTCCATTCCAATCTAAAATGTATATATTGACCGGACTGGTATGAGGTACTGCTGAAACACTCTCTTAAAAGACACAACTACAGAGTAGTTGTTGGTCTTCTTTTCCAGCTCAAAACCCTGGTCATTCCTTTGGGATAATTTATCTATCCAGAGCTTTTCCTTCATGTGTCATCTTTCTGCTAAGATTGATGTACGGTACATTGGTTATTTGTGTTTCCTAACTGACCAGGTGCCATCTATCCTATTGAAATTAGCTTGTCTTATAAAACAGTTTTTCTGGAAAGTGGAGAAGCACAGTGCCTAATTTGAAAGAGACCATAGGCCAGATAACATTAAGTTTGAGCTCTAACTCAGTTAAGAAGTATTTTTACTGACTTGCTGCCCAACTGTTTGTATTCCACAGCTCTGCCACTCTTTAAAGCTCTCCAATTTGTGCGTGTTGTTGGTAAGGGAAAATAACTTATTTTATCTGTAGTCTATCCCAAACCAATAGAGTAGCCTTTACTAAAGGACATGTATATATTTCTTGAAGGTGTGATTTTATATTTTATTAATCTGTGGTAGCCTAGCAATGTTTACACTGTTACAATTTTCTTGTTCAATAAAGAACTAGTGTGTGGCTGTCTTAGAACAGCCTAATCCAGCAGTGCTTTGAGGTGGCTAGTTTAATTGTACCACAGGATATCTTGAACAGCTAGTCTACCCTGTTTAACGGATCTGTACAAAGTCTCTGCAGTCACTTTTGAGCTTTTCTTCTTCTTCCATGTAAATTGCAATAACATCCTCTGCATTTCTGCAAGGGTATTATCTGGGATGTTTACAGAAATATTTTTGAAAGAAGAAAGATATTCTTGTCAAAATATCTTTTGACTGGCTATTCTTCCCAAACAAAAAGGGAATACTTCCCCCTGCACTCCAGATCTTTTTTCATTTGCTGAAGTGGTGATGTGAGAGATACATCATAGGGCTCTTCTAGGTCGTTTGAGCTTTGAATTCCAAACTACCTTATAGAATGTATTGTATGTTTGTATCCAAATCTTTTCTAGCAGAATTATTTCTCAGGATCGGGCACATTTATAGCTAGCATGTCAGATTGGGGTCATCTTCTTTTCCCTACTGTAAGGACTGCTCCCAGAGCATCCAAAGTCATCCATCTTCTATGTCGCTCTCCAATAGAGTGATCTACTCATGCTTCTGAATGGAAAGCTAGTGTAATCTGTGGATTCTGACAGCTGCATTTGGCTGATGGGCCATATGTGCCATAGGAAAACTCACCAGGCATTGTTTATTAATTGAAAAACTGCAATGTAAGATTCACACAGAGAGATACAATCAATGATACATCTAAGGCCATGTCTATGCTATGACATAAGGTCGAACCTTTTATGGTCAATTTTTGGTCACCTGATTTTGCAAAGTTGAAGGTCCGTGTCCTCCCTGCGGGGAAGAATCCAATATAGTCCAAAGTAGTGCAGCCCCAGTAGGGAGCCTTTCATCAACAGCAATGCATCGTGGGGAGCTTTGCATTCTGGGCTATGCTCCCAGTGCCTGCTGGGACTAAAACTGTGCAGTGGTTGGTTATGGGTTCATTTTGTCAGCGTCCCATAATGCAGTTATGTAATCTCTCCCCCCTTGGTGCAGTACTTCGAGAGCGCATGCATGTCACTCTGCCAGGATGAAGACGAATCTCAGGTTGGCATGGAGTTGCTGTTCATACAAATGCTGGTGCTGATGCAAGCGCAGCAGCCAGTCAGTCAATCCTGTGGACACATGCCAGTTCTGGTGTCATCAGACAACCACAGACTGGTGGGACTGCATTATGATACAGAGGTCGGATGATCATCAGTGGCTGCAGAACTTCCGAATGCACAAGCCCACTTTCTTTGAACTTTGTGAATAGCTTTCCCCTGTCCCAAAACACCAGAATACCCGAATGAGACCCACACTGACTATGGAGAAGTGCATGGCAATAGCCCTTTGGAAGCTTGCGATGCCAGACAACTACTGTTCAGTTGGGAATCAATTTGGAGTGGGGAAGTCTACAGTGGGGGCTGTTGTTATACAAGTAGCCAACGTGATAAATACCATTTTGCTATGGAGGATTGTGACTCTGGGAAATGTGGATACCTTTGCTGCGATGGGTTCCCTAACTGCAGTGGAGCAATAGCTGGACCACATATTCCCATCTTGGCCACGACCACCTTGTGAAGGAGTACATAAACTGCAAGGAGTACATAAACTTGATGGTGCTGCAGGCGCTGGTGGATCACAAGGGCCATTTCACAGACATCGATGTGGGATGGTTGGGAAAAGTGCATGATGCGTGCATCTTTAGGAACTCCTACCTCTTCAGAAAGATGCACACTGGAATTTTTTTCCCAGACAGGAAAATCAGAATCAGAGAGGTGGAAATGCTTATTGTGATCCTTGGCAACCAAGCCTATCCCTTGCTCTGGTGGCTTATGAAGCCGTACCTGGGCAGCCTGAACCCCAGTGACAAGCAAGTGCAGAATGGTGGTTGAATGTGTTTTTAGATGTTTAAAGGGTAGGCTTAGGAGTCTCCTGACTAAGTTAGACATCAGCGAATGCAACATTCCCTTTGTGGTGTCAGCCTGTTGTGTGCTCCATAATATTTGTGAAAGCAAAGAGGAAACTTATCTGGCGGGGACTGAGGCAGAGCACCTGGCCAGAGACTTTGAGCAGCTGAACATCAGAGAGGCTTTGAAGGAGTTTTATGAATGGCCATTTTCAGACTCATGCATGTTGCTCTCAACCAGTTGCCCCTGCACTCCCTGTGTTTGCCTTTAATCCCCCACCCCACCCTTACAGTACAAGCAATAAAGAGACTGTTGTTCAGAGAACACGTGTTTTTATTTAGGCAAGGCAGCCCCTGGGAACTGGAGCCCATGGGACTAGAACTTTTTGAAATCATTGAAGTATTTTAGCTGTTGCATCATGGCCCCCATGTGCTGCTCATGCTGAGATGTGCTTGCAACACTGCCCTCATGGGAAACTAAATTCAAATTTTCTTAGGGCTTTTCCTGTTCATCTGGAGAACAGTAGAGGCACAAGTTCTGCCAAAGCAGGGCACTGTGGGATGCCTCCCAGAGGCCAATAGCTTTGACTTTTGCCAGTGCTGCATCTACACTATTGTAAATTCAACCAGGCAAGGTTGGGAATAGTGTAACTCCTTGTGAAAGCAGGAGTAACCGACATTGACTTCAGTGGCCCACCATCGATGAGACAGCTTGGAAATGTGGACTCATTGTTTAGAAAATCAACCATATGTGGCTAAATTTGGTGTAAAGCCCTAGACTACATCTATACTGCACTCTCTTGTGCAAGAAAATATGCAAATAAGGCAAAGCGGAGAATATCGCCACACCTCATTTGCATACTTAATGAGCCGCCATTTTTGTGCACAAACCCCCTCTTGCGCAAAAGCTGTTCGTCCTGAAAAAAAGCGGCAGAGCGGCTCTTGCGCAAGAGGGGGTTTTTGCGCAAAAAAGGAGCCATGCAGACAAAAGCCCCTTGCACAAAAATGGCGGCTCATTAAGTATGCTAATGAGGCATGGCGATATTCACTGCTTTGTCTCATTTGCATATTTTCTTGCACAAGAGAGTGCAGTATAGACATAGCCCTAGTGTAAATCAGGCCTAAGATCTACTGCAGAAGAATTATGGAAATACTTTTAAAACAACAAGTCAAGAATGTCTCACCCAGAAATGGAGGTGATGACCAGGGAAATACTCTTGACACAATCTAGTTGTGAATCATGGAATTGTAAAAAAACGGAGTCCTGATATACCAATACCAAAGTCTAAATTGAAAATGAAATAGCCAAATGTTTAAAAACTGATTCCACACTATTTAATTCCCACTACTTAAAAACAATATTTTACAACATATTTGAATGATAATTATTATGAGAATGTACTGCTTTGAAAAGTGACTGTAAATCATGGAGTCCCCCAGTGCTGTTTTATTGTATTGTGCCTCAATAACTCCATATCACGTTGTTTGGATCATGACGTTTTGGTCAGCTTTGAACACACAACCTTGGATCTGAAAATAGAACTTAGCCCTTATCGAGAACGATGCCCAGTCCAAAAAACTAATACAGCCGGTCCCTGAGTTGCGAACAGTCAACTTACGACCATTTGCAGTTACGACAGAAGCTGTCGTAAATGGCGGACCCCGAGTTACGAACAGGATCCGCGCTTACAAACAGCGCAGTCACGTGTAACTCTATGGGGTCCGATTATGAACGAACCGAGTTACTACCAATTGCTTGGTCCGTAACCGGTTCGTAAGTCGGGAAGAGGCTGTATTCAGCAGCTGAAGTCTAGTTACCAGTTCTGTTGACGATGCATATGCTAGAATAAAATCCAGCATGCGCTGGCCACACGCTAGGCTAACAGGAGAAAAATGACAAAAATAAGGTATTTTGCTTCTAAAACACCCAAGGAACTTGATCTCTTGAGTGAATAGGTGCCAATTTTGCAGTCTGAGTGTAGCTGTGTTTCGGTCCAAATCCAGCAAATCATTTAAGTCTGATCTTAAGTATATGCTTAAGTCTCATTCAATTAAGCATTTGCTTATGTGTTTTGCAGAAGTGAGCCTTATGACTATGTAATGTGTGACACTATTAAAGTAGATCAGTTGATTAGGGAAACAAATTGTGTCCTCTCATTAAGTCTGTGAAACACCTATCCTTCTTGCGTGATCTTTGAAGTATTTGGGTTTGAAAGATTCTATAAAAATGTAACTCACTAAAGAGACATCTATGCTTCATACTTTTGCAATATCTTTGTAACATGTCTGCAAATAAAAGCTTTCTACAATGTACAACCAGTTTGTTAAAAAAAAGTGCCTGAGCACTATTTTTATGCATGGCCAAAACCAAAACCATCAAACTTTACCATTTTTATTGACTATTATAGAAATTCTTGACTCCAAATTCACAATTTTATATCTACATTACTATGAATAAACATAATATATTTTTTCAGTCATTTCATCAAATTTTAATACAAAATTATCATCTCTGAATATTTTGCTGTTAACATTTATGTTTTTTTCAAAGTTTTATCATATACTACACATTATTCTGGAAGCAAATCCTCTCCTAACTCTTCATCAGCAAACTCATCTTCATCCATTCTTTTTGTTGCTGCAGTTTTTGGTCTCTCTGTTTGTGGCCCAAGTGGATCTACATAGGAAGCATCTAGGATTAAAAAGAAAAGAGTTGAAACATAAGCTTTATTTTAAAGTAATTTAGCTTATAAATCATATGATACTAAATCAAGAATTAGCTGAAATGACTGTACTGCACTTACAGCGGGACATACATTGGCTGGGATTAGTGAGGAAGGGCAGCTGTGCTTTATGGCTGGGGGAAAAGGGAAACTGAGGTCAGAGACTGAAAAAGGTGGCCTGTGGTCAGCTTTGTGGTGCTGAATCATCCACAAGAATGTGAGGTCTGAGTCACCCCAAAGAATGTGTAAGCCCTGGACATGGGGAAGCTCCTTTGTTCCATGCAGCAAGCAAGGCAGTACTCACCCCCTCTGTCCTAAAAGAGGTAGGTATCAGGCTGGGTTAGGACCTACTATGAGCATTGTGCTCCTTTTAAAGGGGAGCTGGGAAAGAATTTTTCCTGCACCATCAGCCTGGCTTCAGTGATGTGAGGTTTTTTTTTCCCCTTCCCCACAGCATTTTTCAGGGAGGACTCTTTCTGATAAGAAGAAAAGGGGTTAGGCCATATGTTGCAACCTATCTGATAAGTGTGGGTGGCTGTCCAGTGCAGGCACTCATAGAATCATAGAGCTGGAAGAGACCTAAGGCAGTCATCAAGTCCAGCCCCCTGCCCAAGGCAGGACCAATCCCACTCCATAGGGAAGGCATTACGTGACCAGATAAACAACCTAGTAAAAGACTTAAAAGGTGGTGCTGGATAAAGGAACAGAATAGAGAGAGTCGGGGTGTGGATGCCTATGATTGGTACAGCAAGGAGCCAATCCTCATTCCCCAATTCTCATCGCCCACCTGAATCCTCCTATGAGGGAGGTGTACAGTCAGGTCCAAACCATGGGTTGGCTGGAGGGACCTGGATGGAAAATGTAGGGGGGGGGGCTGAGGGAAGTCCTGGGTATGGATTTGAATAAACACTGATTTGCCTGCATTGTACACTTTATCTGTTGAATAGTCCCAGACATTTATATAATAATGTTGCAGTCTGATTAAATCCATATTAAGTGTCCCATGTATATCCAGACAATGACACTGATTTTGTGCCCTAACAAGTTCACTGCTTTGGGATTTACTAGCTCAAACCATTACACCCTCGTGCAGTGTCACTGAAGTCAATGAGATTCTACATGGGTTTAAGAGTATATGCAGGTTTGGGGGCTATATTGAGAACAGGAGGAAACAACACAGAGAGGATGAGATGAGGAAGAGAACAATAGTAGTCATGCCTATGTTTGGGTGGGTACAGTTTCCTTTTCAAAATTATTTCTATTTCTTTATTACAGCTAGATAGTTAATATACAAGATTTAGAAAAACAGGTTTTAGGAAGCGGCTTGGCAGAGAAGAAATGATGGGTGAGTTTGGTAAGGGAATTCCAGGCATTAATGAATTTCAATGGGATTTCGGTGCCTGTCTTCTTTAGGCTCCCCTTAATAAAACAAAATGCTCCCTTTAATAAAATAAGGATGTATGATTGTGAAACTACAAAAACTGGCAGAGGATTGCAATGAGCAGATTCAATAGTTTAAATCGCTTTTTGAATGAGGTGTTATTCTTTGACAACATATAAGCATGTTACTAATTTTATGGTAGACCTGGGAACAAAGGCTATAACTAATTTTCATCCATGTTTCATGATGAAAATCCTTCCGCAATTCAATACAGCTTTCAGCAATTATTTTTCTCATTCCATTTGTCTAGGCAATATGGGGTAATTCAGAAGGTACCACAGTCCACTTGCCTATTTCTTTATTGCCACTGCTTTCATAGGGCTCATTTGCTCCAGGCAAAGCCCTTAGCTTGGCACTTAGCCGTTCCCCTTTAGCACTACCACCACTATCTGGAAAAAAGATCAGAAAAACACAAGAAAACATTATGACATTTCATGAAAATAATATAGGCAATCATGAAATACTTTTTTTAATCTTAAGCCATTACTTTCCTGACAGCTGTCATATTATATTTTAAAACAGATTTCTAACATAGCCTCTGTGATCCATGTATAGCCTAGTGCACCTTAGAGACTAACAAAAAATATACATGGTATCATGAGCTTTCATGGACACAACCCATTTCTTCAGATGAAAGTGTGTTGGTATCAAGAGCTTTCATGGGCACAACACACTTTCATCTGAAGAAATGGGTTGTGCCCATGAAAGCTCTTGATACCATCTACTTATTATGTTAGTCTCTAAGGTACTGCAAGACTATTCCTTGTTTTTTAAGTTTTCCCACTTACAAACTAACACAGCCAGGGGTGGCCTGTGCCTATAGGCAAACTAGGCAGCTGCCGAGGGCGCCGAGTTACATGGGGCGCCAAATTCCAAATTCCCTGCCACTTCCATTTCCCCTTCCCCTTCCGGTGCCTTACCTGGAGCACGGCTTCCCTGTGGTGCAGGAGGGGGGTAAGTCCTGGGAGAGGTGGCCCGCAGGGGGTTTCCCCGCACCGCGGGGGCGGTCAGCCCCGAAGAAGCCATGCTCCGGCTTCCCCTGCCGTGAGGGGTTTGGCCCTGGGAGAGGCGCACGTGGGGGTTCTCTGGCCGCGGGAAGGGGGAGTTAGCCCCTGGAGAGGCACGTGCAGGGGTTCTCTGGCTGGGGGAGGGGGTTCGGCCCTGGGGGAGCAGGTGCACGGGGTTTCCCCGTGCCATAGGAGGAGAGGGGTCGGCCCCGGGGTAGGCACGCACTGGCTTCCCCTGCACCGCGGGGGAGGGGGGTGTCGGCCCCAGGAGAGGCACGTGTGGGGGTTCTCTGGCTGCGGGAGGGGGGTTGGCCCCGGGGGAGGCAGCGTGCAGGGGTTCCTGTGCCGCGGGAGGGGGGTCGGCCCCGGGGGAGGCAGGCAGGCGCTGGCTTCCCCTGCGCCGCGGGGGGGGGGGGGTCACCCTGGGAGAGGTGCATGCCGGCTTCCCTCTGGGGGGGGGGGAAAGAATGCTGGGAGGAGGCAGGTGCAGGGGACTCTCTCCCCCCACTGGCACCCTGTTCCCTCTCCCCTCTCCCTTCTCCCCAGCCACAGAACTCCATTCCCGGCCCCCCGCCCCCAGCCACAGATCTTCATCCTCAGCCCCCCTGTCCCCAGCCACAGAACCAAAAACCTCAGTCTATATCTGCCCTTGGGGTTGGGGGGGGGGCCTGATTGTATGGTTCACCTAGGGCGCCAGTTGCTGGCAGCGTCTGGGGCCACCCCTGAACACAGCTGAGACTTTTGAAACATGTATGTGTGTCAAAATAAATACAGCTCATGCTGCGGGAAAGAAACTTTTTATGCTGAATCTTTTTAGTTTTAAATTCTAACATCTTAAAACATCTATTAAAATTAAGGAAAAATAATATTTAAGGGTGTAAATAGATTTAAAACATGGTTCCCACAAACAATGCCTCTTTTACTATGCATGCAAACATTTCAGACATGTATATCCACACACTGGGGATGACCCACCTGTCAGACTATCAGTCTTAAATCCAGAACACTTACTTTGCCTTGCATTAGAAAAGTGTGTGGCATGTGCTATTAGCATGGCAGTCAGGCACAGTTTATACATCCAGTACATCTTGGCTCTGCATCTTGCTGTAAACATTCTATTCACAGCTCAGTTTGCAATGGGGCCCCATGGAATGTGACTGTTCTGATGTCTGCCTAGTACCTAGACACTGTCAGATTAACATTCTTTTACCACAGCAGTATTCCAGACCCTCTAATAGACTATTCATAGGGCAGCCTTGATTCTTTCTGTAGTTTATAGGAAGCTTTCAATTTCATCTGTTGGAACAATTTGTGATTCAATGTTTGGCTTTCAGGGGAAAATGCCCCTTGTTTTGGATTGGTGTATTTACAAAGTAACTTATACCATGCATCTAAATATAAATGCACATCTCTGCAACATGCAATAATTAAAAATGTTCCGAGCTGAAAGGGAACAGGCAACGGGTATAAAGTCAAGAGTTAGCTACAAATGGTAATTCTCATATTACAAATGTTTTGTTCATAAATTGTTATAATTTTTACAAATGTATTCTTCCCCAAGGATGACAAATATTTATTTACTCTGATATTACTGGCTGAGTGCAGCATGCTCAGCCCTTTACAAGGCCTACAGGAAGACACTGCCTCTGTTCCAAGGAACATATAATCTAAGTCAGACACGAAAGCTCATGATACCATCTACATGTTTTGTTAGTCTCTAAGGTGCTGCTAGACTATTTGTTGTTTTAAGTTTTTCCAGTTACAGACTAACACGGCTACCCCTCTGAAGAGAGAAAATGCAGTTTGGAGTATAGGGCGAGAAGAAGGATTTATTATTTATCTATCTTTTATGGATTGCTATAAAAAAGCTTCATGGATGAAATGTGTTTTAAGGAGGGATATGAATAAATAGAAATCAGTTGGGAGACAAGGGGTCTAATCCCAAGCTCAGTGAAGTCAATGGAAGTTTCCTAGGCTACATCTACACAGTGGAGCTATCTGGTATCCTGAAATAACTATTCCGCGTCTTAAGAGCAAGCCCGTTGTATTGAAATGTAACAGGCTCGCTCTTCCAACGTCCCTGTAAACCTCATTGCAGAAACAATAAAGGGACATTTCAGAATAGTGCCTTATTTTGAAATTTGGTGCTGTGTAGACAGCACCAAATTGGAAATAATCTATTTCAAAATAATATCGAAATAAACTACGCAATGTGAATAGCACAAATTGCGTAGCTTATTTTGGAGGTAAGGGTGCTGTGTAGACGCAACCTCACTGACTACAATGTGCTTTGGATAAGACCTAGGGGCCATGTAGCAACTGGCAAGCTCGAAGAAGGTGTGAAGGTGAGAAGTGGAGAAGAAGTAAAAAGGGTCTGTGGGGAGAAATGAGAGTAGGTAAGATTTGTGCACCTAGGTGCTGCAATAATAAAAATAATAAATAATAATAAGGCCTTAGGACTCTGAAAATAGTAGTTTGCACTTGATGAAAGTGAGAGGAAAGGAAAGGGATGTGAAGAGGGACAGTGAAGAGATGTGAAGAGGTGAATGACATGGCTGGAACTGCCAGAGAAGAAGACTAAAGGCAGCAATTGTATAGATTTAATAGGTTAGTTTCAGAGAGAAGGATGTTGCTGAAACCAAGCTAAAAAAATCCAGGTAGCATGTGAAAGGGTTCTGACCATTAAAAGGTCCAGAGAAGCATAATTTAGAGGTATTGCAAGGAAAAAGCATCAGGGAAGAGCTGAAAATAAATAGGAAAACATAAATGCAGGCAAACACACCATAAATAAACTGAAGATCTCAAGAAGAGCTCTGTGTTGCTCAAAAACTTGTCTCTTTCACCAGCAGAAGTTGATTCAGTGAAAGATATTACCTAATACGCTTGCATCTCTCATAAATAAACTTTGTACTTCAGCATCTTAAATTGAGCTGTTTTAACTATCAGGCCTCTTGGACAGAATACTTCAGTCCTTATGTAGCTTTTGCTTAGCTGTTACTCAGGCAAAATTCCCATGACATTAACTTAACGGGACTCACGACTGAACAAAAAATTGGGGAAACCACAGCCACACCAACAGAAGAAACCATTTTTTTTGACAAAACAAAAACTAGCAGACTGGAAAACTGAAGGTTCACTGAAGTGAAATATAACATGCACTTTGTAATTTGCTTTGTCTGCATATTTATTCCTTACACATAAAGTTGCACCCACTGTATAAAATGAAAAGCTTTAAATTCTCAAAGTAAAATACAGGACTATAAAGAGAGTTCCTATATACTCACCCTTCTTTTGCATTGGCTTTTAAGCACTGATAAACTTTTACCAAGTTATTTGCTTTTTTCAACAGCTAGCCTATTATTGGTTACAACCAAACCAATCTGAATTTGTTAAAGACATGCTCTGGTGATGCTGAGCTAGCTGGAGAGAAGCAGAGATCTATATCCGATATAATTCTGAAATCAACTGTCCTGTCTTTCATAGTTTACTTCCATAACGAAGGCTTTGTCTAAACTACACAGTTATTAGTGACACAGCTGCATTGCTACGACTGTGTTGCTAAAAGTCACCCAGTGTCACTGCTAGTTTGCTGGCTCTTTTGCCAGCAAAAAACTTCCACCCCTAGGTGTGTCTTGACTACATTCGTTTTTCAGTAAAGGGATGTAAATTAGGCACGTTGATATTGCAAATGAAGCCGGGATTTGCATAATGGCGGCTGCCGCTTTTTTCCAGAACGGGGCTTTTTTGAAAAAAAACAAAAAAAACAAAAAAAACCCACACACCACACACACACACACACACACACGGCAGTTTAGACAAGGATCTTTCGAAAAGAAAACCCTTTTTCGAAAGATCCTGTACTCCTCAAAAAATGAAGTTTACAGGATCTTTCAAAAAAAGCGCCCCATTTTCGAAAGAACCACGTCTAGACTGTGGTTTCAATTTCAAAATAGCGCTTTTTAAAAAGAGTACCATTACATGATTATGCAAATGAAGCGTGGGATATTTACATCCCTCTGCCGACAGAGGGATGTAATCTAGACGTAGCCCTAGAGAGCACTCCTGCCCATAAAGCACTGTTCACACCAGAGCTTGTTGTCAGCAAAACTTTTGTCTTCCGGGAGGGTGTGTCATTTTAACACCTCTGAAAGACAAAAAGTTGTGTCATTCAGACAAAGCCTAAGATGCCCATCTTTCAGAGCAACCACTTTCTTCCTAATTATCAATATTTCCACCCATTCTTTTTCCCCCTGGGCTTCTTGATATTTTTCCCTTTTGTTTCTTAATAGGCATAAAAAGACCCATTGCTGTGTTTTCATCACTTCTCTTCTAACTATTGAGAATAAAGCTTTCACTCACAGACTGAAATTTGAGTTTGATTTAAAATCTTTCAAATGAATGCTAGATTCATACAAATACTTTAGAGTGACACACAAGTTTAGAAAAGGAACACTTTCCAAAAAAACTCTTCTGGGTTAGTTTTTTCCTGGAAAGAACTGATTAAAGGACCTGAGGATTTAGACGTATATGCTAATAGAGTGCATGTTTGCTAGCAAAACATAAAAACAAACAAAAGCAAGATGCAATAAGACTGGCCACAAAAACTTGTAAAAAATGTAAAACTCCTTTTTTATATCTTCTATATAAGTAGCAAAACACAAAGTAACAGTGTTCAGCTCTCCTGGATTTTTTTTCAATCTTAAAAACATATTTAGTGAACTACCGGAGTCAAGAAATCAAAAAAACGAGCCTGTAAGTTTCTGTTCAAGCAAAACTCCCATAACCTTGAAAGTTATGAACTCAAATTGAGAGGCAAAGCTGCACTTATCACTAGGGTAATCTTTGCTTGCAGTGGGTGTTAAACCCTAGAAAAGGATTCATGACTTGGCTGTCAGTGGATAGTAATTAATACTCTTGCTTACCGAGAGCTTTATAATACGATTGGTAAGTCTTTGAATATCTGTCACAAAATTTTACATTTTGTAGTTTTCTTTGCATATAAATCTTATATATATATGTTTTACTTTCTCTCTAAATGTATAATTTGGCCACCTCCATGAAACTTAATTTTGTAATGTAGACTAGGATCTTGGGACACCACACTGGGCAGAATTTCAAAGCAGAAGGTGGCTTTTAAAGCATTTTAGCACAAATGTGCATTTGTTATAGAAGTGAGATTTCTAGTCTGTAGTCAACAGAAAATCTGGTTTGCTTTAATGTGCATTCCTCACTTATAGGTTATGTAAATGACACCAAATTTCACCAAAAATGGCCACTCACTTCTGCCCATCTAGCCAAGGAAAAAAAGGAAAAGGCTGGAAAATTCAACAAAAACGTGTTACTAAAATGCATAACACTTGATTAAAGAATAATTTACACAGATCTTATAAACAGTTCTGAAAAAGGACTGCACCTAGGTTCTGGGAGAAGACAGCTGCCAAAATGGAAGGAAAGATAGAGATCATGCAAAGAAAGAGTAAAAAGAAATCAAAAGCAGGACAAGTTCACAACCTATTATAACCACTGGTTGACAGAAGGCATTTATAAAGAAAAATATATAAATGTAACATTAAGACAAAGGATGGCAATGGAAATTCTATGGAAGCAAGGGGTTTTATCTGCTGCAGTACAGACTCTGTTAGAACAATTGTGCGATTGTTGGAAAGATTAAACAAGCACTTGCAGTAAAGATGCACTGCAAACAATTCTCAGACTGCAAACAAGTTCTGCCTACATTATTCTAGGAGCAGTACAAATAATAAGAAGAGCAATTTTCTCATTTACTTAAAAAAAAACCCCAAAAAACTGAAGTTACTGCCCATAAGAAAAAGCAGAGTTTGTTCTATCCAAAATTTTGGTCACAAAATGTTAGTCAATTATGTACTTTATTTAACAATAGCATGTATAGAGAAGAATCAAATGAGCTCTTCGTGTCAGTGACTAATTTCCAGTGAAAGTAAAGTGACTTTAATTTCCAAAGGAGCAATTTGTCATCCTCTTAAAAAAAAACCATTAGTACATCATCATGGTAATTAGTCTAGCAGGGCTGTTTACAGTGTACTGATTTGTGGTCCATCCAAAATGCTAGTAGCGGGGGGGGGGGGGGGAGGGAAAAGAAAAAGGGGCGGGTGCAGGGCTGTTGCCCTGTGGCTCAGCAATTCAAAAGGGCCCAGGGTTCCTGGCTGTTGCTACTGTAACAGAAGGGGCAGCCAGAACTCTAGGCCCTTTAAATCGCTGCTGGAACACTGGGTGGTTTGGAGGGCTTCCAGGAGGGAGGCAACAGGGGGGCGCAATGCACTCTGGGTGAGGTTGAGGGCTGTCTGCCTCAGCCTCACTCTTTCTACCCAAGGCCTCACCCCTTCTGGGAGCACGGAGCTGCCCCACCAACCTTGCCCAGGGGCCAGGCTAGTCTGTCAGCCTCACAGTAGGGATGTAAAATTTCGATTATCTGGCTAATCGAACAGTCGATGCAATTTGCATCGACTATTTGATTAGTCAGTAAGAGTGCTCCTGCCTTTGAAGTGTAGCAACAGCCCCAGGGCACTTCAAAGGCAAAACTTCTGCAGGGAGCATGGGGTCAGCACAGGACTCAAGCAGCCGGCATCAGGCTCCCTGTGGCGTTTCAAAGCGACAGCGTCGCATAGAGCCCGGGGCAGCGGGGGAGTCCCCCCAATCCCTGACCCCGGGCTCCACACAGTGCTGCCGCTTTGAAATGCTGCATGCAGCCCGGGGCCAACTGGGGACCTTGGGTTATACGTGGAGTTTCAAAGCGGCAGACCCCAGGCTCCAAGCGGTACTGCTGCTTTGAAATGCTGTGTGCATCCTGGGCCAGCTGGGGACTCCCAGCTTACCTTTTAGGCATTCTTGAACAAAATAGACAGATGGACAGTCAGACAGACAGACTCGCTCACACACAAACTCTCAAATATATTATAGATTTGGGCATAAACTTTCATGGGATGGAACCCAATTTGTCAGATGCATGAAGTAGAAACTTCAGTTTGGCATATACACATGCAAAGATGGATATGTTACGTTACTATGTGGACCAGTGCTAATGAGATATAAGACACCCGTCTTATACAAATGCCAAACTGAAGTTTCCATTTCCAGCCCTCGAAAGCTTGTGCCCAAATAAATTTGCTAGTCTCTAAGGGCATATCTACACAGCAGGGCAAAAGTCAAATTAAGCTATGCAACTTAAGCTACACAATTGGCCCTAGCTCAAGTCGAAATAGCTTAATTCGGCTTTTGGCACTGTCTACACAGCAGGAAGTTGAAGGAAGAACACATCCTTTGACTTCCCTTACTCTTCGTAAAATGAGGGTTACAGGACTTGGAGTAAGAAGTCCTCCAGCTGACCATTATTTCGAAATAATGGCTTGCAGTGCAGACATGCTCTTTGTTATTTTGTCCGTTTTTTCGGTTGTTTTATAACATCAGCTATTCTAAAATAATGCTGTTGTGTAGACATAGCCTAAGGTGCTATAGGACTCCTACTTGTTTTTGCTGAAAAAAACTAACATGGCTATGCCTCTGAAAGTTGTAATCACACTCACTCAGTAATATTGTAACACTCTGTTAAACAGAGAGATCTGCTGACTATATTCCTTTCTGTATAAGAGTTTTAATGATTATAGCTTTGTTTTTTATATTTCCGTGTCATGGACTTGTAAGCCAGTTAAACCTAAGCACGTAAAGCATTACAAATAAATCAATCACATATGCTTTGATCTGACCTTTGCAATACATAAATCCCAGTGGGTTTAGGATACAGTGGCAATATCCTAATTTTCCTGTATGCAGTACTGTTGTAGCTGTGTTGATCTTAGGATATTAGTGAGACATGGAGGGTGAAATAATATCTTTTACTGGACCAACTTCTTTTGGTGAGAGATAAGCTTTTGAGCTTACTCAGAAGAGCTCTGTATAAGGCTCAAAGCTTGTCTCTCTAACCATCAGTAGTTCATTTAATAAAATATATTACCTACACAACTTGTGTCTCTGCTTTTCCTAGCTACTTAAGTCATCATAAATGTAATGTAAAATTTAGTGTATGTACATACTATGCATACATGTGCACATTTATTAATGTTCACACATGTACTTTCAACTACATTTGAAAAGCTACTGTTGATTGTATATACAGATGATGATGCACATTGCTCGATGGTCAAACTAAACTAAAAAGAATGAACATATAAAACAAAACCAGCTGTAAAAACCAGTAACTTTTTTTGGAAGAATGACTAGTACAGCAAAATCTTATATATGTAGTTCTACTCTGGAATAGTTGAAGGTTTTGGCATTGCTCTATGTACGAGTGGAGGGTCCACCCCACGCAGACCACCGCGTGCCTAGACACCCCCCCTTCGTGTTCTCACTACCCGGATTAGGTCCTTAACAGTCTTTGCTGACTCTATCCCACTGCCCAGCGCATAATTTAACTGCTGTTCTGGGTCGTGGGGATAGGGGGGCCCGGGCCCGCCCTCTCTCACGGACCCTAGCTCAGGGCCCTAAGGACAGGTTCGCGGGAACCTGCCCAGCCGGCGGGGCTAATGCCCGAAACTCACCGGCTCCACACCCCACCCTGGGCTACTTCCTATCCCACCGTCTCTCTCCAGACCGCCTTTCGTCCCCGTGGGCCTGGCTCTTGGTCCGGGGCTAGCCCTCCCAGTGTGCTTCCTCCCAAGTCCCTGCTGCCTCTCGCAGCCTCTCTCCTTCCCCTTCCGGGTCCTGCCCTGGGTTTAAATGTCCCACGCTGGAGTCCTCGTGGCATGACGTCAGCCGCTGTGTGCGTCATATCCGCAGCCCCGCCCCCCTCCCCGGTGCGTCAGCTGGGGTCCTGTTTTGACCCCGCTCCCACCTCTCAACTGAAAGGTGGCGGTGGTGCAGGGGCCGCACGCCGCTCGCACTTCTCGGGCCGCCCCCAGGAGTGAGAGTGCGACCGTGGGGGTCAGTGCGGGGCGGGTCTGCCTACGCGGGGTGGAGGCGGCCCGCCTCGTCACACTCTATCTAGCTGAAAAGGTTCTAATTTCTCTACAAATGTTTGTGTACTTTTTAATCAGCAGATTAGTTACATTTACATTGCATCAGTCAAACTGTACAGGTTTACAGATGGTATTTCTAAGCAAATTTTTAATGGTCATAAGTCTAATTACAACTTAAGCAGTTCCTCCAATATCACAGAATGCATTGTCTATTTTTTAAAAATTATTTTTCGCACAGAACATTCATGAAATACTTCTGTTTCCCAGGATATTAAGGATGAAATCACTTAGATATTAAACTGATAAGTTAGATCTAAGTCATGTTAAAAATTTCAAATGTCTTAAATAAAGTGCCTAGTGCACTAAAGTTCTTAACAGAAGAATCAGGATGCTTCACCAACCCAAAATGTGTTTAAATGCATCTCTGTATCCTTTACACTTTGGGTGATTCTGGGGGTCCATGGAGAAAAAGGGAGTTTGGTTTGGCCAAAACCCAATACAAAGTCTTTTATCTAAAAATCTGCAAACCATTTCTAGCATGAAAGTTAAGCTAACCCATAGGGCGTGATAGTACACGAAAAACGTGTTCAGTTTATTCTAATATGAGGATTTGGAGCTAATGGAGCGTGAAGGATGGAATAGACCATCCCCCCCAAAACCAACTGATAACACAACTAATTGTGAAGATCTTGCCTTAAGATAGTGGTGGGCCATGCCAAGAATTTGTTAAGTGGTCAAGGGCCACAGTTTTCTATGATATTAATGGAGGGGGACCTGGGTCTGCGATGGAAGTTGGGTGCAGAAAGGAGCTCAGCATAGGTGATTAGGGTGCAGGAGGGTGTGGAGTCTGGGAAAGAGTTTGGATGAAGGAGAGGGTTGTGACCTGGGGTAGGAGATTGGTGTGCAGGTGTTGGTTTGGTATCTAGGAGTGGAGTTGGATTGATTTTGACCTGAGGGAAGGGTGTAGTAAGGAGTGCAAGGTCTGGGAGTGAGTTGTGACCATGGGCAAAAGTGCAGGACAGTGTAGAGGTTTGAGTTGTGACCTGGAGTGGAATGCAGGAGGGGGTGCAGAGGGTTTGGGCTGTGACCTGAGGTAGGGTACAGAGGATTTGGATTGTGACCTTTGGCAGCAGGGAGTTGTGACCTGAGGCAGAGAGTTGGGGTGCAGGAGTGGGTGGGGTGCTGGGTGTAGGATCTGGCCAAGAGGTACTTACCCTTGGTGGCTCCTGGCCAGCAGCCTTGTGGGACCCTTGGGCAGACTCCATGCCTTCCTGTTTTGGGGTTTCTGAGCCCCATATATATATATATATATATATATATAGTCAGTCTCTTTGGGTATGTCTACACTTGCACCCTAGTTCGAACTAGGGATGCAAATGTAGGCATTTGAAATAGTCAATGAAGCGGGGATTTAAATATCCCGCGCTTCATTAGCATGATCTTGCTGGCACGTTACTCCGATCAACAGCTGTTTCGAAAGTGAAAGTGCGCTCCGGGATGCGTTAGTTCGAACCAAACCCCTTGGTTCGAACTAATGTTACTCCTCATTTTTTGTGGACCCTATTTCTTGCGGACCCTATTTTGCCTGCCCCAGCCTTAAGATCATGAGAAGGCTTTCTGCAAATCTCTTGCCTTAGAGTGCAGACCTACACTGCAAGGCCTATTGCCCTTCACTGCTCTAAAATTCACATGCCCTTTTCTTACATATGGAGCTACCCGTAGGCTCTACTGAAGAGTTTGTAAAAAAATGAAGAGTCAACTCTATTCCTCCCTCTGAAGTAATAGCAAGAGGGATAGAGACGGCAAATAAACTGAGATTTTCCTTATGGAGTTTCCTTCACTTTTTTTTCTCTCTTGGGGGATAGGCCTGAGGAGTCATGCAGAAGGCAAGCAGCACAGCCTTTCAATACCATGGATTCTGTAGATCCATGGCAGAAGAGGACCAACCACTCTCACGGTATGTCTAGACTGCATCCCTCTGTCGGCAGAGGGATGCAGATTAGGCAGGTCGACATTGCAAATGAAGCAGGGATTTAAATATCCCGCGCTTAATTTGCATAAACATGGCCACCGTTTTTGCCAACTCAGCACTGAGTCCTCAAAAAGCGGCAGTCTAGAGGGGGATCTGTCAAGAAAGAAAGGAGGAGGCATAAGGGATCTGTCGAAAAGGGCTTTCTTTCTCGACAGATCCCCCTCTAGACTGCCGCTTTTTGCGGACAAAGTGCTGAGTCAGCAAAAACGGCGGTCATTTTTATGCAAATTAAGCACGGGATATTTAAATCCCCGCTTCATTTGCAATGTCGACCTGCTTAATCTGCATCCCTCTGCCGACAGAGGGATGCAGTCTAGACATACTCTCAGATACTCTAAAACTGCTTCTCTAGGCCACTACCTCCTCTTTGTATTTTTTATTACTAAAAAGCATTATGAGGTGAGGTACAAACGGTATCTCATCCTATCACAAAAAAAAAAAAAAAAAAAAAAAGATTTCAAAATGCAAGTCTGATGATTGCTGAGAAAAGATACAGATTTTCTACTAAAGTGGTCAAATTTTGGATGTTCATTTTAGCTATAATATTTGAAACTGCCAAATCCAGATTGTGTCTACATCTTTTAGTGATACTTCTGAGTCTTCCTGTAAGGGTACGGCTACACTGTGGGGTTGTTTTTTTTCAAAGAAGGTATGCAAATTGCTTCGCATTTGCGTATCTTCTTCTGATTCTTTTTCCGAAAGAGGATTTTCTGATATTTGGCCCGTCTACACAGTGCCAAATGTTGGAAAAAAGCCCTCTTTCGGAAGCCCCCTTATTCCTCATAAAACGAGGTGTACAGCGGACTTCCGAAAGGTTTTTTTTCCGACATTTGGCCCTGTGTACATGGGCCAAATATTGGAAAATCCTCTTCCAGAAAAAGAATCGGAAGAAGATATGCAAATGCAAGCGCAATTTGCATACCTTCTTCGAACCCCTTCTGGCCCCCACAGTGTAGCCCAGGGGATCCAGCGGGTGGATCCAGCCCGTGGAGGCCCTGCTGTTCCCCCGCACCAGGGCTTATTAGGACCTGGGGGCAGGGAAGTGCACGAAGCCTTCTCCGTTCTGCCCCCGCCCTGCGAGCAGCACGCAGAGCTTTGAGCAGTACACAGGGCAGGGGCAGAGCAGAGAAAGCTTCATGCGCTCCCCTGCCCCCAGGCCTTAATTGGCCTGAAGGTGGGGAAGCACGCAGCGCCTCCTCTCGCCCCACCTAGGGTTGCCAGGTGTCCGGTATTCAACCGGACAGTCCGGGTTTTTGGCCCTCTGTCTGGTAAAAAAATTCAGAAAATACCGGACATGTGCAATGTCCAGTATTTTCTTGTTTTCCAGCTGGGTGCCCGACGGAAGCCTGGCCGGGGCGGGGGGAGTGGCTGGGAGGCGGGGCGCGATCAGTGCTGGGAGCCTCTGGTTGCGTCTGACGTAGGAGTGACACCTTGGGGAGGAGGAGAAGCCCTGTCCGTACTCCTGAGCGCTGTTCAAGCGCATTGTGGAGTGGTATCCAGACTCACTCGTGCTTCTGCTGGGACCGTGCGCGGGACAGGCAGCGCCCTGGGATCTGCATGTGCCCGGGTCAGTCCCACTCCCCGCTGGCCGATTCTCTTCCCCCCCCCCCAGACCTCCTCCCAGTCAGCCCTGCTTCCTGCCGGCTGGTTCTCCTCCTCCCGATCTCCCCTGGCCAGCCCTGCTACCCCTGACCCCCCCAACCAGCCCTTCTTCCCGTCCCCCCCCCTTCCCGGCCAGTCCCCCCATCAAGTGTGTCTGGTATTTTTTCTGAAGCTACCTGGTAACCCTAGCCCTGCCAGGAGCACATGGCGCTTTGAAGCACCATGCGCTACTCGTAGAGCGGGGGGAGGGGGAGAGCAGAGGAGACTTTGTGCACTCCCCTGCCCCGAGGCCAATCAGGGCCTGGGGGTGGGGGAGCTGTGGGAAGCTTCCTTCGCTCTGCCCTGGCCCTGCGAGGAGCCTATAGCACTTCAAAGTTCCACGAGCTCCTTGCAGGGCAGGAGGAGGCTTCCTGCACTCCCCCGCTCCCAGGCCCTGATTGGCCTGGGGTGGGGAAGTGTGCCAAGCCTCTTCCAGGGCATGGGTGCCTAGTGGGAAGGGGGAGCAAAGGGGTAGCCCCACCCCTTCCCGTTTAGGCCCCGCCCCTTCCGGGGTGTCCTCGGGCTACTTCAAAAATTACTGAAGTGGCCTCCGGGCAAAAATTATTACCCACCCCTGGTGTAGCTATACCCTAAAATAAACACTACCAAGCTTCTCTCTCAGCTCCTTGTTGTAGCAAAATGCTCCTTAGCTGTGCATTGGAAAAAGAAAGAACCCTGAAACTGTTTAAAAGGTTTGGAGGAACATATTTCCTCT
This sequence comes from Pelochelys cantorii, assembly GCA_032595735.1. Classification (NCBI taxonomy): domain Eukaryota; kingdom Metazoa; phylum Chordata; order Testudines; family Trionychidae; genus Pelochelys; species Pelochelys cantorii. The sequence goes on along the minus strand of CM064326.1, from coordinate 43,284,303 downwards.
GTAAAAGCTTGCCAATAATACAAAAATAAATTACAGTGATTTCAACTCAACTTGCTTCCCTTTTTTGAAATTTGAACAAAATAACTCTTCAAAAGCAACTGAGACTGGATAATTTTTAACCGCTTTTCTTTGTTACAGATAGAAGTTACAGTCCTCCACTGAACACTTTTGAAGATCTTTGTTTTTCTGGCATCCCCTTTTTTATTCTATCTACAATATGTATGCAGACACGAGTTGAATTCTTAGGATTATGCTGTTATGTTTCACCAGCATTTTCTGTATAGTTTAATTTCTGAAAAATAGTAAATTATTTTTTAGTTTTATGTTAGCCAAGCCCACTTAATTCTCCCAGTAGTCCCCTTCTGCATGTGTTTTCAGTGTCACTGTGCAAAACAAGGGAGGCTTGTGCTGTTACTGATCCTACTCTAAGCAAGCATACGATTCTGTTATGAAGGTCATGGATTCTGGGAGCTGGAGCAGCTATCAGAACTATGGTGGTGGCCAGCCCCAGGGCAGCAGTCCCTGGAATGATAGCCTGCCTAGGGGCCTGGCAGAACAATGATTGTGATTGGCTCAGCCAAAGCAGCAGTAGTGAGCCCCTGCCGCAGAAGCAGCAGTGGGGCTGGAGCAGCAGCAAGTCCTGGCAGTGCTCTGTTTGTTCCCTTACAAGGAATTTTTAGTAAAAATCAGGGATGAGTTGTGAGGCTTCTGTGAATTTTTGTTTATTTGCTGCCACCTGTCCCTGACTTTTAATAAAAATTCCTAGGAGAGAATCTTAACCTCAACTGTAAGTAAGTAGATATGCATAAAACATCTGAAAAAGTATATGAAAGAAACATATGAGTGTTTGGCTGCTAGAGAGTAATGTTAGAAAACCAATCCTCCTTTACTCAGCAGATAAGAACTGAATTCAGGATTCAACATTTCTCCAGGATCTGCTAGTGACATCAAGTCTCCAGAACAGTGCAGGAAAATTATTCCCACTGGTCTTTGCAAGGACACTGGGGAAATGAATCCCCAAATTTGTGTATTATTTACATTTTTAGCAATAAACATATGAAATGTTTATCCAAAAAATTTTGAATAAAGTAACCCACATGTATGTTAATTATGTGCCTCAGGCAGAATGTGTACATAGAATTTTTAAACTGCAGCAATCCTGTTTACCTATGCCAGGTTCAGAAAAAATGAGTTATTTAGGATTTCTGGTCCCATTGGATCTTACTGCAAGTTTGTAAATTGGAGCTATACTACAACACTTATGTCTCTTGCCTCTTGTGTGCCAACATCTTCACTGGTTATGTTTCCAGGGCTAGCATATATGGTGACCGACTGCTTCTGAAAAGTTTCAGTAGTACATCTTGTCTCAACTTTTAATTGGGAGTCCCAGTAAAAATACTTCCAAGCTCAGTACAGAGCCTCCTTTATAATTCTGCTTATATGTTGAGCTGTTTGAAAAACTATTTGATCTTTGGGCAGTTACACCAAACTTGCATATATGAGCATCCTTAGTCCCTTTTCCTACAAAGGTGTGTTCCCAAAGCATAAACTCTTTTTAGTCTTTCAGAAGTTAAATACAATAACCGCAGAACTTTTCACAAAAATCAGAATCAATATGGAAAAGTACGCAGTTGTAGCTCAGCTCAGACCTCATTACTCTTATGAGATTTGATCTGTTATATTAGTGTTCCAACTATCCATATATGGTCTGTAGCTGATGTATGAATCTGTGGAGTTGAAAAAACTCAGTGCCTTGGAATTACTAGAGTTTGTAGCAGAAGTTTCTAATGGGTTCAACAGTCTTTCCATTTCCACATATATTTTGTTGTCCTTAAGAGAAGTTTTGACAAAACGCTAAGGGTCTTTAATACTGTTTTAACTTTTTCTCACCTAGAACCTTACTTATTTCCCCTATTAGCTGTCCTCAAGCATTTACGTCCTTATTTATTAAACTACCAAACATCCTTTTCTCTCTCAGGAGATGTTCCATTTTTTCACTAAGGGTAGATATGACAGAACATATTTGTGAAAGAGGAAGGGGCCCCTCTGCTACACTTACATGGAAATCAGGAGAACCACTGTTTTGCTCTGAGCCCACCACTGTCCTCCATTTCAACCTAAACAAACATGGGGTCCACAGGTCATCCTTCATGGCTAGTTTGCGGCCAGCCCATAAGTGCACAAGATTTTGTCTGGGCCCAGTCCAATATGGTGAATTTCTTCCTTTAGGGTCCTGCCAAATTCATGGTCCATTTTGGTAAATTTCAAGAACATAGGATTTAAAAAAAAAATCTTAAATTTCAGTTTCAAATATTTAAACAGGAGACTTAATAGATGTAAAATGTGTCAGTATTATCTCTCTGAGCCTTGTACAGTTGGATCAGTGATAATTAAGACACCTGGCTCTGAAGGTAAAAGGATAAGAAAAATAGTCCAATTTTTATAATTGCCCCCCCAACTTCCTGAACCATTCCACATAATGGTTTTTTGTAACAGGAAGTCTAAGCAAAATGTACGATAGGTGGTATGAAGGCTTTCTAAGCACAGATTTGGTACCTGCGTAAGTCATGAATGGCAAAACATGAGCGATTAATGTGATGTGACCATCCGCGGGAAAGAATTAATGGACACAAATCAGATATCCGAAAAGGCAACATACAGGGTCATCTGAAGAAGTGGGCTGTATCCACGAAAGCTGATGATACCACCTACATGTTTTGTTAGTCTTTAAAGTGCTACCAGACTATTTATTGGTTTTTTAAGTTTATCCTGTACAGACTAACTCGGCAACCCCCTGAAGACACAAAAACCTGTTGGAGAACACTTTAATGTTCCTGGACACTCATTAATGGATCTCTAAGTCACTGTTTTGTTTCAGACCAATTCCAGGATTGGAGCTTAACTTCATTCACAAGTTTAATTCTTATACTAATGGCTTGAATAGTGATATCGGATGGCTCGCACATTATCAACCAACCAGTCAATGAAGGTGCTGATGGTTCTTGATGTCTGTGTAGAATGTGGTGTTGGTCATCTTCCTTTCCAAGTGCTAACTAATGGTTCTTATCAGCCTCTTTTAACTATTTAGTCTTTGAGATGCTACTAGACTAATTGTTGTTTTTTAAGTTTTTCCTGTTACAGACTCACTGGGCTATCCCTCTGAAGCTTATCTACTCACTGTCTTTTTTTCTTCCTCCCCTTCAATTTTTTTTCCTTTTGCCCCCCTCCCCTCCTTCCCTTATTTATTCTTGGATCTGGACTTCCAACACTCCGGTCATCTGAAGAAGTGGATTGTGCCCACGAAAGCTCATGATACCATCTACATGTTTTGTTAGTCTTTAAATTGCTACTAGACTATTTGTTGTTTTAAGTTTTTCCTGTTACAGACTAACTCAGCTACCCCTCTGAATCTTTTCTTGAGAACTCTAACACTTAAGCAAAGTTGTTATTCAAAGTACTTACCCCCGCCACCACTCCCTTCTCTGCGGCTACGTGCACTGCCATCTCTGCCAGATTTAACACGCTAGAGCAAAGTGAAATAAGTTTGAAGGAAAACAAACACAAAAACCCTGTTTAACATAATTATATTAGAATTGCTGAAGCTCAAAATTCAATTTACTGCTATAAACATTAGAGAACACTAAACTGGGCTTAAATAACAGTAATACTGTATTGTGCAACTAAAATCTCATTTCTTCAGTATAAAAAGTTGTATTTAAAATCAGTGTTAAATCAATATTTACACAGAACTAATGAAGTTCAAACAAAAAGAATTCAATAAAATCTGTTATTTCAGATAACATTTATATAAGAATAAAAATACCGTACATGAAGTTTTGATTAGTACAGCTGAAAAAATTCTCAAGGTATCCTCTTCTACATGAGTTCAAAGTAGTATTAGCCTACTAACATCTAGTAAATCCAAGAAGTGTTTTATTATTGCAAAGATTCAAGTGGGAAGGAAGAAAATTTAGAAAGCGAAATATTTACCCCACAGGTCTTAAATTTCTAATGTTTGGCACAGCATGGTATTTCAGGAAGAAAAGTTAATTTAATTTGTTGTTGAGTGCTAAATCTAACATGAAGGCAATGGTAAATACTATAAAAACTATGCTTAAAATGTCAGCTCTCTTGGAATGAAGAAAGGACCACAAACACCTTCCAGCTGTGTTATTTTTTAGGATTATCTAAAAATGTTACTGTTATTTTGTCTAAGCAATACCTCTGTATTGCATGATTGATGGGGCCTCTAATCTAATAATCCCAATATTCTGATACATATATCTTGTCAATTACAGAAAATATACATCTTAATAAAGGGCTTTTTGATGGACATAGTTTAAAAGATTCGATATTTAGAGCCTCCATCTGTTCATTTTTTTAAAAAAGCTTTATCTAAATTCAGTATATAAAAATAAGAGCCTGTTTTAAAAAGAAATGTGTAGACTTTACAGGCCCTTCGTTGAAAACCAACATGGACTTTCCTAAGCAATTTGTTTTAATATTAGTTGAACTTGTTTAACTGAGTAACAAGTTAGCTTATGTTCTTTATGGCCATAAAATTTTAGGACCTGATCTTGGAAACAAAATGTACATCTTTCACTTTCAAGCATGAAGTATAATCTAGTAGTTCTAAGGAAGGGAATAATCCCTTGGAACTTAGTGGAACTACACACAAGAAGTTAAGCATTTACAGGACTGGGGACTTTGCCATCAGATATGCTATAAATATAACAGTATCTGGTGGGTTACGTATTACCTTCATTACAACCAATCTTTTCAAAGTATCCTAAAGATACACATTCATTTTACTTGAACATATTTATTTTCCTTATGAAATTCTTGCAAATTAATGTTCTGCAAAGGATCTAGTTTTACTTTGCACACAGTTTTTATTATTTGATTTTAATTTATCTTGACCTCTAGTTAATCGGTGCATCATGTAAAACTGAAAACAAAAAAACCACTTACATTTTGGAGACTGAGCAGCTGCAAAATGATCCTTACAGTCTCTAAGCAATATGTACTGTCTAACATACAAAGTGTGGGCACATGACTTTCTAATAATATATCCACTGCACTGTAAAGCTCTTGAGTATTTCAAACATAAGGGCAAATTTAAAAGAAAAAACAGAAAATGAAGCAAGTGGGTCCACTGTGGAATAAGTAGGTTTTATGTATTGGCATTTCATTTGTGAAAACCCAAGATGAAATTCTCTAATCGGTCACAAATGCAAATGAGCTTGCTTTACATTAACTGAATAGTCGATTAATCTCATGAATTCTTATCGGTTACTTGACTATACTGTATCAGAGGCTGCAGCGCAGGGTGCCAGGTGAGGACTGGTCCACGAGGGGAGCCAGTTTAAAAAAAAATCAGAAGCAGCAACACAGAGTGGCAGCAGCCCCTTTCTGGGGAGAAGGCTGAGCTCCCAGACCTAGCGTGAGCTGGAACTGAACCAGGCTGCCTGCCTGCCTGGCTCCTAATACACTTTAAATGCAGGGCTGCAGCAGGAGTAGGTCCCGGACACGGCATGAGCCAGGACTGAGCTGGGCTGCTGGCCAGCCTGTTAAAATATTTACTGGAAGGGGAGGGGGGAAATGCGTGTAATATAAGCTTTTGCTTACTGGTTAATCAACTACACCATTACATCCCCAACGGGGATGACAGAATTCTTTTTGGCACCCTGGCTGCCTCTGGTCAAGAAAGGCTCAGGACTGGAAGAGCAGAAATATATTGTATATTAGAACTGAGATGCTCTGAAGAAAACCATATGGTATCTGTACGTATTATCCCTGGCTTGTATCACAGCGTATCGTTTTCAGTCATTGCTCATTTTCAGTCATTCAAGTCACTTAAAAAATAAATATGCTATGCTACTACCTGTATATGAACCAATGCCGTTAACATTTTGTGAATCTGTGTACCAATAATAGTGTGTGTTCACATTTCTTTTAAATAAAATACTAAGGAAAATGCTAATACAATGAGGAATATTCAAGTGAATATTCACCCACCCCCAGAGATGTTTCTAGCTAACTTTAACAGTAACAAGACACTAGGACTAGATGGCATTCACCCAAGAGTTCTAAAAGAACTCAAATGTGAAATTGCAGAACTATTAGCTGTGGTTTGAAACCTATCCTTTAAATCAGCTTCTGTACCCAATGACTAGAAGATAGCGAACGTGAAGCCAATATTTAAAAAGGGCTCTAGAGGCAATCCTGGAAATTATAGACTAGTAAGTCTAACGTCAATACCTGGCAAATTAGTTGAAACTTTAGTAAAGAATAAAATTGTAAGATGCACAGACAAACATAATTTGTCGGGGGAAAGTCAACATGGATTCTGTAAAGTGAAATCATGCCTTACTAATCTGCTAGAGTTCTTTGAGGGGGTCAACAAACATGTGTTCAAGGGGGATCCAGTGGTTATAGTATACTTAGATTTCTAGAATGCCTTTGACAAAGTCCCTCACCAAAGGCTCTTAAGTAAAGTAAGTTGTCATGGGATAAGACGTAAGGTCCTTTTGTGGACTGATAACTGGTTAAAAGACAGGAAACAAAGGGTAGGAATAAATGGTAAGTTTTCAGAGTGAAGAGAGGTAACTAGTGGGGTCCCCCAAGGGTCTATCCTGGGACCAATCAATTCTATTCAACTTATTTATAAATGATCGAGAGAAATGGATAAACAGTGAGGTGACAAAATTTGCAGATAATACCAAACTGCTCAAGATAGTTAAGACCAAAGCAGACTGTGAAGAGTTTCAAAATGATCTAACCAAACTAAGTGATTGGTCAACAAAATGGCAAATGAAATTTAATGTTGATAAATGTAAAGTAATGCGCATTGGAAACAATAATTCCAACTATACATACAATATGATGAGGACTAATTTGGCTGCCACTACTCTAAGAGAGAGATCTTAGAGTCATTGTGGACAGTTCTCTGAAAACATCCACTCAGTGTGCAGCGGCAGTAAAAAAAGCAGATAGAATGTTAGGAATCATTAAAAAAGGGATAGAGAATAAGACAGAAAATATCTTATTGCCTCACATAAAACCATGGTACGCCCACATCTTGAATACTGTGTGCAGATGTGGTCACCTCATCTCAAAAAAGATATCTTGGCATTGGAAAAGGTTCAGAAAAAAGCAACCAAAATGATTAGAGGTCTGGAATGGATCCCATATGAAAAGAGATTAAAAAAGGTTTGGACTTTTCATCTTAGAAAAGAGGAGACTAAAGGGGGATACGATAGAGGTCTATAAAATCACAACTGGTGTGGAAAAACTGAATAAGGAAAAGTTATTCACTTATTCCCACAATATAAGAACTAGGGGTCACCAAATGAAATTAGTAGGCAGCACGTTTAAAACAAAGAAAAGGAAGTTTTTCTTCAGTGCACAGTCAACCTGAGGAACTCCTTGCCAGAGGGTGTGGTGAAGGCTAGGACTTTAACAGGGTTAAAAAAAGAGCTAGGTAGTTTCATGGCAGTTAGGTTCATCAATGACTATTAGCCAGAATGGGTAGGAATGATGTCCCTAGCCTCTGTCTGGAAATGGGTTACAGGGAAGGGATCACGTGAGGATTACCTGTTGTGTTCCCTCCCTCTGGGGCATCTGGTATTGACCACTATTGGCAGACAGGATACTGGGCTAGATGGACTGTTGGTCTGAACCAGTATGGCCGTTCTTATGTTCTAGCTCTTTGACTGTATACCTTTAAACACTTGTCTACCCTTTGAAATTTACCAAAATAGTTATTATAGACTAGTTATTTTGATCTAAGCCCCTGCATGGGTACTCTTATTACAGAATAGAATGGACACATGGGAGTTTTCCAGAACAGAGATTTTGGTAAATTTCCAAATGTAGACAAGACCGTAATAAGGGGCACTGAAGAGCAAAGCATATTTCAGATTTATTTATTGCCTCACCACTTGGCACAGCAGTAAAGAGATCATGGGTTTTTTCACCTTCCTCACAGTAGGTTCAAATGAGCTCTGTTAATGGATGACATGGAGGGCTGAAGGCCATATGTCACAACTCATTATTTAAGTGTGTAGTGGATGTTCAGTGCAGGTACTCCGTAAAAGAAGGCATACAGTAACAGATAAATGGTTTGGGGAAAGGACTTAAGGAGAGGTGCTCAGTAACCGAGCGAGTTGGGGTTCCTATGATTTGTACAGCATGGAACCAACCCTCCATCATTATAGTCCATCTTACCCCTCTTACGAGGGGAGTGGTTGATAAGGTCCCAGTAATGTATTTGCTGGAGGGACCTGAATGGAAATGGAGGGAGGGAAAGTTGGTTGAAGCCCCCCAGGCATTGTAAGGTTCTGACAATGGATCTGCTGGAGGGACATGAGTGGAAAAAGGGAGGGGAAACTAGTAAAGGCACTCTCCCATCTCCCAAACCCAGTTTATTATGGGAGAAAACATGGGGAGGTTATCTGCACTGTACATGTTATCTGAAAGGTAGTCCCAGACATCAAATAATAAAATTGTGGCCTGACTAAACCTATATCAAATATCTCCTCTCCTTTTGGAATAGCCAAACAATTTCCAACTATAGATAAGACCTTACTTAGTAAGAGCCATTGAAAAGCACGGCATATTCCAGAAGTATTTTGGATCATGGCTTTGTCCAAAATACTGAGGAAGGGAAATTGAGTTTAAACTGCTATTGAAAATTGAGAACAATAACTGAACTATGTCTTTCTTTGTGGACTGAAATCAGTGTTTGGCTGGGAAATGTAAGGGGTGAATTTTATAATTTCTGAGCTACAGAACTCTACCTTTAGTAATTGGAGAAGCACAAAGTGAATTTGAGGCTATGTCTACACTTGCAACTCATCAACAAAACTTTAGTCTTTCACTCTTGCTTATGTGGGCTAGAAATATTTTGTCGGCAAAGGTGCAGACAAACAGCATTCACACTTCCCAACTTTGACTGTGCTAACACAGCCTTACTAAAAGTGATGTAGTGTAGATGTAGACATAGTGTGAGACCCTTATTTTGCCTTGCAATGCTGGTGTCATGACTGAACATGTAGGAATGATGCACTGTGGTGATTAATGTAACATTCCAGTCATCTGCAAATTAACCTCCCCAAGTTACTATTAAATTGCCATAGCAGCATAAAATGATTGTATTAGAGTTGGTGCATCTGTATATCTATCTTGTGATTCAAATGAGAACTACAGTATTCAGCAGGTAAGCCCTGGATTTTAATTAATGTATCAAGTCAAAATAAAATTTCACATTTTCAACATCACTGACATATTACTATAATCTCAAACAACTAAGTTAAACAATGTAATTGTTTAAATATTTTCACTAATAATCTAACGCATAGAAGTAGTAAGTGTTCAAAAATGTCCAGAAAACTCAGATTCACATCAAGTAAAGATGTTAAAAACAAACAAAAACATACCACCAAACAAAAAGAGAATTTGTATAAAAAGTGTGATTATTAAAAGAAAAAAAAGTGCTTTTCTTACATTTCTTGCAGGCCTATGCTGTAGAATTTAAAACTCAAGGATAAAGTAGTGCTGGCATTGTATACATGTGAGTAATTACCCTTCTAACCTCAGAGACCTCCAGTTTAGAATTAATCCAGATTTTATATAAATTTAGACAATGACCTTTCCTGAGTAGAGTTTTCCAGTTATTTTACGTTGTGGCAAAGTGAATGTGTTTGTAACGTGTACTAGTACACACAAGAGATAAAAAGCAGAACCAATTTAACTCCTTTCATTGAGAATCTCTTCGAGTTATACTCTGAAAGGTAACGTTTTCTGTTTAGGTTGTTTTTTTTATTACTAATGTCAGAATAGTGGAGAGATAGCACCACCTAAGATAAGGCTGAGCCTTGCTAACTGTTTATCCATTTTTCTAAATGCACTAAATCCAACATGCTAGCCTTCAGGAAATTGTCTTCAAAACTGTTACGTTGCAACAGGGGCTGGGGTAGAGTGTGTGATGCAAGTATGGAGTTATTTGATTGAGGAGTTCCCAATAATCATCACCCACATTATGAACTTCTTTCCTTTTTCAACATGCAGTGAAATATATGTAACTAGTAAGATTATCTTGACTATTGGTATGACACAATATGGACCAGGGAATATTTCTTGGAGTAAATTTGGAATCATTTAGTCAAGAGGTTGCTCAGATACAGCTCTCTCTCTCTCCTAATAAAGAATTGGTTTTAGTATTCAAATTGCTCCATGTGCATGATAAGATTTTCTTTGCGTAACTGGGTCTGAGGTAGATTTTGAGTTGGGGAGGGAGAAGGGAGAAATACATTTTGATGAATGAGTCCAGATCACACCACTCAAGAGCTATTGTCAGGCTGTATTCATCTCCATGGAGTGTCTGGATTCACCTGAAAATGTCCCCTTGAGATGAATGAATCTCTTCACACTTTTGTAATCCTCCTATGTTGCAAGTTGTGCAGAACCCCTTCTCCCTAGCCTCATCCCAAGAGTGCAATACAGACTTTGGGGTTATCCTCCTTTCACTTTTGCTACCACCATCTGGTAGATGTGCTCTTCACTAGCTTTTTTTTAAAAATCACCTTCCTAACTGTCCTTTATAGGCAACATGTGGCGGGGAGAGGGGGGGTGAGGGATCACATGCCCCTGATTTAATATGTGAAGTCGGGTGCCCTCACTCTGCCACTCTCCCGTGCTCTCCCTCTCTCGCACAGCATGAGTTACCTTTGCTGCCTTTGATCCTGCTGGGGCGAGGGGGCACAAAGGAGGGCAGAGTAAGTAGCTGAGTGACAGTGAAGTGTCCCAGCTACCTTGTGCTTTCCAGTCATGCCCCCTTCACTTACTACCACTTCCTCAAAAACCAAGGGAAATTCACTGCCCAAAAGCCTTCATTAAGGCCAATGTTAAGGTTGACTAAATGTGCTCTCCAGAAAAGAATCCCAGTTACGGCAAAAAAGATGGTTACTTACCTGTAACTGTTGTTCTTCAAGATGTGTTGCTCATGTCCATTCGAATGAGGTGTGCGTGTGCTGCATGTATGGTTTCTGGAGCGTCTTTTCCCCAGTGGTACCCGTTGGGCCAGCAGGTCGCCCCCTGGAGTGGCGCCGCTATAGCGGAGCATAAATACCCCTACTGGCGCACCCCCTCCCAGTTCCTTCTTGCCGGAGACTCCTACAAAGGAGAAGTAGGGGGGGAATCGAATGGACATGAGCAACACATCTTAAAGAACAACAGTTACAGTAAGTAACCGTCTTTTCTTCTTTGAGTGATTGCTCATGTGCATTCGAATGAGGTGACTCCCCAGCTAAAACCATACAGAGGCGGGGTCGGAGACACTCCCGTAAGAACACCACTTACCAGGCATAACCAACATAACCATACAACTTTATTGAACACAAACAACAACTCATCTGAGGAAGGTACGTTACTTGCACATATACTAACTCATCCATTTTTTTTTTTTTTTTTTTAACAGAACTGAACTGAGAACCGCAGAACCCAAAGCAGCGTCACCCCTGGCCTGTTGGGTAATGGCATAATGCGCCGCAAACGTGTGAACGGAGGACCACGTGGCCCCTCTACAAATGTCAACTATTGGCACCTGCGCTACAAAGGCTGCAGAGGACGCCTGCGCTCTGGTGGAGTGTGCCCTAATGTGAGGCGGCTTCTTCCGCGCCAAGATATAACATGCTTGGATACACCAGGATATCCAAGAGGACAATCTCTGGGCCGAGACTGGCAATCCCTTCATCCTTTCTGCAAAGGAAATAAATAGCTGAGATGATTTGCAAAATGCCTCGTTCTGTCTTGTTGTTGTTGTTGGTTGTCTCTCGGGAGCCGAGGAAGACATGTTGTGCATTTCATTTGTGGAAACGCATGTGGCTCCAGAGCCCAAAGGTCGAAGCACACATGCGGTTACAGATAGGGCATGGGACGCCGGTTGTCAGGACAGGACAGAATGCAGCTCTATGTCGTCTTTCACGTGCAGCTACGAGGCGTTGGCAGCGGTCGTCCTCAAACTTTGTCACTGCTTTCCTCGTAAGGGAACGCCAGTTAATCCTGTCTGCAGCAACTAGTTCAAATTGTCGAGGTTGAAGGCCTGTCCACTGCAAGTTGGTCTTCAGATTGTCCTTATACCTCTTCCTCGGGTGTCCCTGTTTGCGACTACCACGTACCAGCTCCCTGTAGAACAGCTGCCTTGGGATCCTGCTTTCGTCCATGCGGAGAATATGGCCAGACCATCGAAGCTTGGTCTGGATGATCTTGGCTTCGATGCTTGTGGAACTGGCTCTATCAAGCACTTCTTGGTTAGTAATTTGGTCCTGCCAGTGTACTCGCATGATTGATCATAGGGAGTGCATGTGAAACTGCTCCATCCGCTTGATGTGCCTGCGGTACAGGGTCCATGTTTCACAGCCATACAGGAGAGAGATGAGGACCATGGCATTATATACCTTGAATTTAGTTGAAAGGCGAATATCTTTGTGCTGGAGAACTTTAATATGCAATCTCCCAAGTGCCTGACTGGCTTTCTGGATCCTTGCTGTAATCTCTTTGTCAAGGGATCCATCACTTGATATTGTGCTGCCCAGGTACTTAAAGCTGTTCACTACCTTCAGTTGTGTGCCATCGATAGTGATGCATGGCTGTGGAGGAGCACTGTTTGGTGCAGACTGGAAGAGGACTTCTGTCTTTCCGAGGCTAACTGCGAGACCAAACAGTTTGGATGCTTCAGAGAATCTGTCAGTGATGGTCTGCAGATGGTTCTCTTCGTGTGCCATAAGGGCGCAGTCATCAGCAGACAGCGCTTCGGTGATAATTCTCTCCAGTGTCTTGGTCTTTGCAGTAAGGCATCTCAAATCAAACAGTGAACCATCCAAATGGCATCTGATGTAAATACCAAGATCTAAGTCTCTGACAGCATACATGAGGACTTGAGTGAGGAACAGGTTAAAAAGCACCGGGGTGAATACGCAGCCCTGCTTCACGCCATTGGAGATGTTAAATTTCTCAGATGGCACACCATCCGAGAGTACCTCTCCTGTCATGTTGTCATGAAACAGCTTGATGAGTGAGATGAACTTCGGTGGGCAACCCAGCTTCCTGAGGATGATCCACAATGCATCTCTGTTAACCGTGTCGAATGCCTTCGTCAGACCAATGAAGACAGAGTAGAGGTTCATATTCTGCTCAAGGCACTTCTCTTGCACCTGTCTCATTACGAAGATCATATCGACAGTACTGCGATTAGGGCGGAAGCCACATTGTGACTTGGGGCAACTCACTTCTGAAACTGTTGAAATAAGCCTGTTCAGGATGATGCGGGCGAAGATTTTCCCGGCAACGGAAAGCAGCGAAATACCTCTGTAGTTCCCGCAGTCGGCTCTTGCACCCTTATTCTTGTACAGAGCAACTATCACAGCATCACGGAGGTCAGATGGCATTTCTTCCTCTTAACATTTTTCATAATGTCTTGACCAGTATTTGTGAAGTGACTCCCCTCATTAAATGCCTAGTACAGTTCTGCAGGAATTCCATCCTTGCTGGATGCCTTGCCACAACTCATCTGCTTGATGACCTTTCTAACTTTATCAATAAATGGAGGATCTCCCAGGTCTTCAAGGGTTGGCTTCTGAGGGATCTGTTCCAGTGCTGACTGATTGATGATGGACAATTCAGGAGCTGACTGAAATACTCTTTCCATCAGTTATTAATGCCAGCCTTATCCCCGATCAACGTGGGGCATCTGCAGACAACAAGGGGGCAGAGCCAGACTTGGAAGGACCAAAGACTGACTTAATGGAGCTGAAGAACTCCCTTGGGTTGTTTAAGTCAGCATAGTGTTGCACCTCTTCAGCTTTCTTCTCTCACCACTGATCGTGCATTTTGCAGATTTCTTGCTGAGCCTGGGCCTGGAGGAACTTAAACCTGTCTTTCTTAGAGATAGAGCCTGGGTCATTCTGCCACTCCATAAATGCCTTGTTCTTCTTGGCAAGCAGGTCCTCAATAGCACTGTTGTTCTCATCAAACCAGTCTTGATGACTGCATTTCTTGTGACCACGCACTGACTTCACTGTCTCCATCACCATATCTCTAAACTGGCTCCACTTCTGAATTGGACCTCCAATCAATGGCCCGTTAGCAGTCAATCCCTTCATCCTTTCCGCAAAGGAAATAAATAGCTGAGATGATTTGCAAAATGCCTCATTCTGTCTATGTAAAAAGCTTTTTGCGTCCAGAGAATATAGGGCCTGCTCCTTAGGGGAGCGGTGGGGCTTCAGAAAGAAGACCAGTAAATATATGTCCTGTGACATGTGGAACGAGGAAACGACTTTGGGGAGGACGGCTGGGCGGGGGTGTAGTCTGACCCTATCTGCGGAGAACACTAGGTAAGGAGGGTCTACGGTCAGAGCCCTGAGCTCAGACACCCTGCGCGCCGAAGTAATGGCTACTATAAAGGCCACCTTGAGCGACAGGTACTTAAGCGAGCACGTGGCTAGCGGCTCAAACGGGGGAGATGTAAGTTTAGTAAGTACCAGGTTAAGGTCCCACTGAGGCACAGGTGCCCATACGTGTGGAAACAACCTGCTGAGACCCTTGAGGAACCTCTTAACCACCTGGTTAGTAAACAGGGATCTGTCGCCCACCCCAAGGTGGAAGGCCGACAAGGCCACCAAATGGACCCTGATAGACGAGGTAGATAGGCCTGCTTGGCGCAGCTCAAAGAGGTAGTCAAGGACAACCGGTATCGGGGCTGAGCAAGGGTCTACTCACCTTCTGGCTGCCCACAGGGAAAACCTTTTCCATTTAGCTGCATAGGATGACCTGGTAGCCGGTTTTCTGCTCCCCAGCAGAACCGCCTGCACACCCTCAGAACATGCAAGCTCCGGCTCTGTCAGCCATGGATAAGCCAGGCCGTCAGGTGGAGGGATCTGATGTTAGGGTGATAAAGGAGACCCCCCTCCCAGATCTGTGTGATTAAGTCTGGAACAGGCGGGAGGGGCCATGGCTCGTCCCGCACCATTTCCATCAGGATAGGATACCAGAACTGTCTGGGCCAGTCCAGGGCTATCAGGATGACCTGAGACTTGGACTGCCTGATCTTGGCTAGAACCCTGGGAATAACGGGGAACGGGAGAAAGGCATACAGCAGGCCCCGTGGCCAAGGTGTGACCAGGGCATCCCCTCTGGATCCCGTTCCCATGCCCAGGAATGAGAATAACCAGGGCACTTCTAGTTCGCCTCCGTGGCAAACAGGTCCACCCGGGGATGACCCCACTTCTGGAAAAGAGGTAGAAGAACAGCGTCCTTCAGGCACCACTTGTGGGCTCTGAAGGACCTGCTCAATGCGTCCGCCAGCGTGTTCTTGCAACCTGGCAGGTATGCTGCCTGGAGATGAATGTTATGGGCTATGCAGAACTCCCAAAGGAGAACTGCCTCCTGGCACAAGGGAGAAGAATGAACCTCCCCGTTTGTTTATATAGAACATGGCTGCCATGTTGTCCAGTAGCACCGACACAGATTTCCCCGAGAGATTGGCTAGGAAGACCTTGCACACCCTTCTGACAGCTCTCAACTCCCTGATGTTTATATGTAGGTCTCTCTCTCAAGAGCATCCCACAGCCTTTGAGTCCTGTGGTACACCATATGCGCACCCCAACCCTCGTCGGAGGCGTCAGTTATTAGCGTGACGGAGGGAACCTCTGTCAGAAAGGGCACCCCCTTGCACACCTTGTTTTCTCGAGTCTACCATTGCAGGGAGCTGACCACCTCCTGAGGCAACGTCAGAACGGAGTCCCAGTGCGCTCTGGCCTGGCTGAAAGACTTCGCTAGCCAGGCCTGCAGTGGTCTGAGTCTTGACCTGGCGTGCCGAACAACATATGTGCAGGCTGCCATATGCCTGAGCAGTTTCATACAAGTCCGAGCCGAATGAGCGGGGACAGCGTCAGGCCGTGCACCATGGAAGCCATCGCCTGGAATCTGGCCTTGGGGAGGTAAGCCCACCCTCTTCTGGCATCTATGTAAGCCCCCACGAACTCTATGTCCTGAGAAGGTGTTAAGAACGACTTTTCCTCATTTATCATGAGCCTGAGCTCCCTGAAAAGGGCCCTTGTAAATGATATATGGGTTACCACCTGGTCCCTGGACTGGCCTCAAATGAGCCAGTAGTCCAGGTACGGAAAAACCTGTACCCCATGTCTTCTGAGAAAGGCCGCCACCACAGCCCTACATTTTGTAAAAACTCTCGGGGCACTGGAAAGCCCAAAGGGGAGCATGGTAAACTGGAAGTAATTCTGCGCCACTATGAACGGGAGGAATCTCCTATGACTTGGCCGAATGGCCACATGAAAATAGGTGTTCTTTAAGTCGAGGGCCGCATACCAGTTCCCTATTTCTAGGGCTGGAATGATGGAGGCCAGCGTCACCATCCTGAACCTCGTTTTCCTTATCAATCTGTTGAGGTTTCTGAGATCCAGGATAGGTCGGAGCCCACCCTTTGGCTTGGGGATAATAAAATAATGGGAATAGAACCCTCTGCCCTCCAAGTGAGGTGGAACCCTTTCTACTGGTCCTTTTTTGATGAGCAAGAGGACCTCCTGACGGAGCAGGACCTCGTGAGAGGGGTCCCTGAAGAGGGACTGGGAGGGAAGAAGGGAGGGAGAGATGGTGGCAAACTGAGAAAGGGGATGGAGTAACCCATCCTTACCAAGCCCAGCACCCACTTGTCAGAAACCCAGCACCCACTCGCTAGGATCTGTTGCACTAACAGCGAAGCTCCAACGACCGTCACGGGCGGTAAGAAGGAACTGGGAAGGGGGAGAGCCGGCTGGCAGGGGTATTTATGCTCTGCTATAGCTGCGCCACTCCAGGGGGCGACCTGCCAGCCCAACGGGTACCTCTGGGGAAAAAACGCTCCGGAAACTGTGCATGTGGTGCGCGCACACCTCATTCGAATGCACATGAGCAATCACTCGAAGAAGAACTAATGTAAATGTCTGTAATCCAGGAAGTGAAGGTACAATCTACCTCAGAGATGGGTAATAGTTTTGAATGGGGGCTGCTTTAAGAATTTGTTAAATGGTCATGATATTAATGGAGGAAGTGCGGGGTCAGGGATGGAGGATGGGTGCAGAAGGGAGCTCGGGGCAGGGGACTGGGGTGCAGGAGATGGTGTGGAGTCTTGGAAGGGAGTTGCGGTGAAGGAGGGGTTGAGACCCAAGGCTGGGAATTGGGATACAGGAGGCAGTGCAGGGTCTGGGAGGTGGGTAGGAGGCTTCTGACCGGAGGAATGTAGGAAGGGATGCAAGGTCCAGGAGGTGGAATGGGTGCTGAAGAGGATTCTGACCTGGAGGAGGGGCTTAGAAGGGAATGCAGAGTTGGGGAGGGAGTTGTGACCTAGGGCAGGAGGAGCTACAACATGGGAAAGAGGATTGGGGTTCAGGGTTTGGGAGGTATAGGAGAGGATTCTGATCTGGAGGAGAGGTGCAAGGTCTGGGAGGGGATTGTGCCCTGGGACAGGGGGATAGGAGGAGGGGCAAAGGGTTGGGGGAAAGAGGAGGTAGGGTGCCAGGTGTGGGGGGCTCTATTGCTCTCCTTGCATCACGTGCCCTTTGGGGGGGGGGGGTTTCCGGCCAATGGAAAGTGCAAGATTGTGCTGGTGATGAGGACAGTGCATGTAGCGCCCCCCTTTGTGGCGCATAAAGAGCATATAGCCTCCCACACATGGCCACCATAGCTGGCTGCTTTGAGTGGCACATGGGGGCATGGCAAGCCGGGAGCCTACCTGAGGCTCCCACTGGGTCATGGGATGGTTGTGGGCCAGATGCAGCCCACAGGCTGTATTGTGCCTGCCTCTGATCTAGCTAAGCTAAAGTACCACAGTAAACATTATTTTACCTTTCATTGTGCTAGGCAGTGAAATTATATAATGAAAATGAAAAGAAACCTACTTTTCATAGAAGAAATACAAACATACCTGTTCCCTTATTTCTTTTAGCTTTTCTACTCTCTTGAGCTTTGTCGCATATTCTTGAACTTCTTTCAGCCCCATATCTGTGCAGAGACGAACTAAAAACCGTAGACCTAATTGTAAATTAAAAATATATTTAGAAAAGCGATTCTAAAAAAAAAAAATGGGAAAAAACCCCACCAGTGAATTTATATACTAGCAGCATGGTCTTCTGGGCATGACATGGGATTGGGGAACAGGGGTTCCTGCTTTCTAATACCAACAACTCAAGCTGGAATCTTATGCAATCATCTTTAATTTTTCGGAGATTGACTTTAGATTGGTTACTAAGATTAAGGTTTTTAATAAAATTTAGTTACTAAGTATTTGTGAAATGCTTTGAAAATGCATTATGCATATGCTAAATTGTTATTGAGAAACCATTCCCCAATAGCATTTTATTGAAAATAAGCCATCAATGCCAATGAGCTGAAAAGAATGGATACTAGCTCAGTAACATTTTCTAATTACTCCAGTATTGAGTCAGCACTTCATATGCATGGAGGGTGGTCTTTTAGCTCCTATGTTAATATCAGTCTCTATAAAGTTCAAAAATTGACATGAAGGTTAAATGTATCTATGGTTGTTTATGCTATGGAGACTCTACACTACACACATCCCACCAACGTATCTGTGTCCGCACCGGCTCTTTTGTTGGTGAAACTTATGTTAGTCGAGGGTGTGTTTTTTAACATCACTGGCTGAGAACATTTTTACTGACAAAAGTGCTAGTGTAGAAATAGCCTATACCTGCATAGTTATGCCAACATAGCCCCATAGTGCAGAAACAGCCTCGGCTGACAGAAGAGGTTTTTCTATCGCTGTGGGAACATCACTTCCCTGAACAAAGCCCTCTGCCATTGACACAGCTGCATCTGCACTGGGGCTTTGTCAGCATAGCTATGCCAGTCAGGGGTGTGTTTTTTCACACCTTGGACAGATGTAACTATGCTGATAGAACTTTTCAGTATAGAACAGGCTAATATGGTAAAATAGGAAGAATTTAGGGAAAATCTGGAAAACAGCTGCCACTATCTATAGGCAGAGCAGCATGGAATGACACCTATTTAAATGCTATCAACCAATAAGCAAAAGAAAACCTCAACAACTAGCTAAAAGTGATTTAGCAACAGCTGATGAAGCCAAGGGAGAGGAAAGAAAGCTTCTGAGTCATTGCTTTTACAAATTAACAGGGGAATGATGAACAACTACCACCTTCCTGGCAGTTCTGTATTTCATCTTCCGCGTCACGGATTTGTGCCAGCCAGCAAGATTCAAAGAATGCTAGAACTACTGAAAGATTTGCAAGACAGTCCACTCCTTTGATTCACACACAACAAATATTAACATGCCTTGTATTTTTTTACTTATAGTTTTTAAAGTGAGAAACTATTTTGCTAAACTTGTGTTGCCATTGTAGATTTAACTAAGGCAAAAAATTGGTTTTTCTAAGGCCATTGGTTTTTCTAGTTAAGACTCACTAAACTGAACTCAGAGGGCGACCCCACCAGCAGCCAGTACTCTTGCTTGTGTGAGGAGCAAGGGAAGCCGACAGGAGTGTTTGCTCCTGTCAGCCTCCTGCTGTGGGGATGGCGGGGAAATGCAAAACAAGTTATGTGGATTCCAACTACGTAATTAACATAGCTGGAGCTGTTTATTTTGCTTCAACATTCCCTCTGACTGTAGACTTGACCTATTACAATAGATCTCCAAAAAGCTTGCTCTTCAAAAGAATTTAAGAAAACCTGGAAGTCTACTTTTAAAATATAGTAAATGTTCTTCCTTTAATAATTTAAAATTGTAATTCTGGTAAGTGGAAAACTTGCTGTTGTAGTAGTGAGGTTTAAAACATGAATGAGATAAAAGGTCTACAATGACATAGAGCAATAGTTCCCAAACCATGCTCTGTGATGCTCTTCCATTCGGTCCACAGAGCTGTTTCTGCCAGTAGTGAAGCATCTATTAGTCTTCAAGAAGTGATGTTTCCTACTATCACATATCACCAGTTTGACACCCTCTAAGGCAACATCTACATTGTAGTGCTATTTCAGGATTCCAGCGGTATCCCTAAATAGCTATTCTGCATCTTTTGAGGGTACCCATTATTTCAGAATATAATGGGCTTGCTATTCCGACATCCTTGTAAACCTCATTCCACGAGAGTATGGGGCATTTCGGAATAGCGATTTATTTTGAAATAAGTGCTGCTTAGACAGCGCCAAATTTTCAAATAAGCCATTTTGAAATAACATTGAAATAAGAAATGCAATTTGCATACCTCAAATTGTGTATCTTATTTCAACCTATGGTGGAGTGTAGATGCACCTTAAGAGTTTTCAGAGACTACTTGAGTAATTAAACTTTAAAAAATGTGTCATGCCTTTTTGCTAGACTCGATTTTAATTAAACTTTCAATCACAGTAAGATTTGTGGACTATCAAATGGAAGGATGGCTCACAAAAGAAGAGAAATAATCTGGTCTGGAGAGATTACGGTAGTAGGGGTTATATATAAGAACACATCGAACTTAAAGGGCTGGACTACACTGGGAACTTACATGAACATAGCTACATCTCTCAGGGGTGTAACAATGAGAGAGACAGCAATGCCAACCTAACCCCTGGTGTAGACAACACTAGATGGATGGAAGATTTCTGCTGACCTTCTTCTCAGGCTAAGGTCTATACTACACACTTCCTTCAGTATAACTATGTCACTTAGAGGTGGAAAAATCCACACCCGAGCAATGTAGTTATACTGACCATAATCCCCCGTGCAGACAGCACTATGTTGGAAGGAGAGTTTCTTACCAACATAGTTACCACCTCTAAGAGGTGGACTTATTAGAGTGTCTTCACCAGAAGAGCTACAGTGACGCAGCTGTAAGGGAGGTGGATAACCTATGCTAACAGGAGAACTCCCAGCAGCACAGGTAGTGTCCACACTGAAGCACTACAGCAAACAGTAGCAGCTGTCCCACTGTAGCAGTTTTGGAATACACATACCCGGAAAAGTAAGCAAACTGCACAGCTATAAAACTACAAGAAGAGGTTAAAAGGAAGTTAGTAAGCAAGTTTATTTTCATCTTCTTTCCTCAATATTGTCCTAATATTACTTTAGTTAAGTCCCAGAGTGATGATAAGGAATGTGCAGAATTAGTTTTGGAAAAGAAGGTAGCCTGTGAGAATATTTTATAATTTAAAAATGCTTACATAATATGGATTACTAATAAATATATTCAATATAGAGTGGAGAAACCTCTACCTTGAAAGCTGCACCACTCAATGAAACAACTTACATTCAACATTCTCTGGAAATTTTCTGTGAATCTCCTTATATGTATCTAGAGCTTTCTGGTAGTTACCTGTAAACAAAATAAACATCACACACACACCTGCACAACTGCACAGCATCAGACAAGAAAGGGATGAAACTCAGCACCTCCCAGATTTTTTTAGCTGCTTTATTTTTAAGAGTTCGTGTTTTAATAATCCTCAATCACAACTGCTACAGTTAAAGTTGGCATTCTTTAATTATTACTCGACTACAAATAATTAAGGCTGGTTGTACATGTTTGAAAAAAATCAACGTTATATTTTTAAACAAACATAAGAACATAAGAATGGCCGTACTGGGTCAGACCAAAGGTCCATCTAGCCCAGTAGCCTGTCTGCCGACAGTGGCCAGCACCAGGTGCCCCAGAGAGGGTGGACCGAAGACAATGATCAAGCGATTTGTCTCCTGCCATCCTTCTCCAGCCTCTGACAAACAGAGGCCAGGGACACCATTTCTATCCCCTGGCTAATAGCCTTTTATGGACCTAACCTCCATGAAATTATCTAGCTTCTCTTTAAACTCTGTTATAGTCCTAGCCTTCACAGCCTCCTCTGTGACTACACGCTGTGTGAAGAACAACTTTCTTTTATTAGTTTTAAACCTGCTACCCATCAACTTCATTTGGTGTCCACTAGTTCTTCTATTATAAGAACTAATAAACAACTTTCCCTTATTCGCCCTCTCCACACCACTCATGATTTTATATACCTCTATCATATCCTCCCTTTGTCTCCTCTTTTCTAAACTGAAAAGTCCCAATCGCTTTAACCTCTCTTCACATGGGACCCATTCCAAACCCCCAATCATTTCAGTCGCCCTTTTCTGAACCCTTTCCAAGGCCAAGATATCTTTTTTAAGGTGAGGAGACCACATCTGTACACAGTATTCAAGATGTGGGCGTACCATAGTTTTATACAGGGGCAGTAAGATATTCTGGGTCTTATTTTCTATCCCTTTCTTAATAATTCCTAGCATCCTATTTGCCTTTTTGACCGCTGCTGCACACTGTGTGGAAGTTTTCAGAGAACTATCCACGATAACTCCAAGATCTCTTTCCTGATTTGTCATCGCCAAATTAGCCCCCATCATACTGTACTTATAGTTGGGGTTATGTTTCCCAATGTGCATTACTTTACACTTATCCACATTAAATTTCATTTGCCATTTTGTTGCCCAATCACTCAGTTTGGCGAGATCTTCTTGGAGTCCCTCACAGTCTGCTTCTGTCTTGACTATCCTAAACAGTTTGGTATCATCTGCAAACTTTACCACCTCGCTGCTTACCCCTTTCTCCAGATCATTTATGAATAAATTGAACAGGATTGGTCCCAGGACTGACCCTTGGGGGACACCACTAGTTACCCCTCTCCATTCTGAAAATGTACCATTTATTCCTACCCTTTGTTTCCTGTCTTTTAACCAGTTCTCAATCCATGAAAGGACCTTCCTTCTTATCCCATGACTATGTAATTTACACAAGAGCCTTTGGTGAGGGACCTTGTCAAAGGCTTTCTGAAAATCTAAGTATACTATATCTACTGGATCCCCTTTGTCTGCATGTTTGTTAACTCCTTCAAAGAACTCTAATAGATTAGTAAGACATGATTTCCCTTTACAGAAACCATGTTGACTTTTGACCAAAAAATTATGTTCTTCTACGTGCCTCACAATTTTATTTTTTACTATTGTTTTGACTAATTTGCCCGGTACTGAAGTTAGACTTACCGGTCTGTAATTGCCAGGATCGCCTCTAGAGCCCTTTTTATATATTGGTGTCACGTTAGCTACCTTCCAGTCATTAGGTACGGAAGCCGATTTAAGGGATAGGTTACAAACCACAGATAATAGTTCAGCAATTTCCCATTTGAGTTCTTCTAGAACCCTTGGATGAATGCCATCCGGTCCCGGAGATTTGTTAACATTAAGTTTTTCTATTTGTTCCAAAACCTCCTCTAATGACACTTCAATCTGGGACAGTTCCTCAGATTCATCACCCACAAGGATGGTACAGATTTGGGAATCTCCCTAACGCCCTCAGCCGTGAAGACTGAAGCAAAGAAATCATTTAGTTTGTCCGCAATGGCTTTATCGTCCTTGATTGCTCCTTTTATATCTCGATCGTTTAGGGGACCCACAGGTTTTTTAGCAGGCTTCCTGCTTCTAATGTACTTAAAAAACATTTTGTTATTTCTTTTTGAGATTTTGGCTAGCTGTTCCTCAAAATCTTTTTTTGCTTTTCTTATTATATTTTTACACTTGATTTGACAGTGTTTATGTTCCTTTCTATTTATCTCACTAGGATTGGACTTCCATTTCTTAAAAGATGCCTTTTTGTCCCTCACTGCTTCTTTTACATGATGGTTAAGCCACAGTGACTCTTTTTTACGTCTCTTGCTAGGTTTTTTAATTTGGGGTATACATTTAAGTTGGGCCTCTATTATGGTGTCTTTAAAAAGTTTCCATGCAGCTTGCAGGGATTTGGCTCTAGTCACTGTGCCTTTTAATTTCTGTTTAACTAACCTCCTCATTTTTGTGTAATTCCCCTTTTTGAAATTAAATGCCAGAGTGCTGGACTGCTGAGGTGTTCTTCCCACCACAGGAATGTTAAATGTTATTATATTATGGTCACTAGTCCCAAGCGGTCCTGTTATGGTTATCTCCTGGACCTGATCCTGCGCTCCACTCAGGACTAAATCGAAAATTGAAATGATGGGTATGGCTCAAAGAGAACTGGAATGTGCTGGCAGAACAATTTGGGGATTTTGCCAGCATGCCTAAATGAACATAATGAAAGCCAACTATCTTGTTCGTCTGCTGGGAAAGCTCTGCTATGCTGATTTTCAGTTGGGTGCTGACTAAGGATGTTAAATACTGGTTAATATACTAGTGAAGTAGTCAGTGGAATTTCCATTGACTGCTCAACTGGTCGATAGCCACTTCTGCATTACTCCTTTGAAATGTAGGGGCTCTTATACATTTCAAAGGAGGAATGCGGAACTCCGTGTGCAGCCCGGGGCCAGTGGGAAGTCCCACTGACTCCGGGCTCCATGAGAGCGCTTACCTTTTGAAATGCACAAGAGCCCCCGGGAAAGCACCTGCATGGAGCCTGGAATCAGCGGAGGACTCTGACTCCGGGCTCCATGCTGTGCAGACCCGGGATCAACTTGGGCCTCCCCAGCTGATCCAGGGCTCTGTGTGGCATTTCTGCAGATCCTGGGTTCCGTGGAAATGCTATACGGAGCCCGGAGTCAGCTTGGGACTTCCCAGCTGATCCCAGCTCCGTGCTGCATTTCCACGGAACCTGGGATCAGCTGGGGACTCCCCATCTGACTCTGGGTTCTGCAGAATTGCCACATGGAGCCCAGAGTCAGCTGGGGAGTGCCTAGCTGACCCCAGGCTCCAGGCGGTGCTGCTGCTTTGAAATGCTAGGGCAGCGTTTCAAAGTGGCAGTACCGCACTGAGCCCAAGATCAGCTGTGCACGCTGCCCCTTTGAAAGGCCGCGGTGTTTCAAAGGAGCAGCACCACACGGCTGATCCTGGTGTCAGCTCCATGCGGCGCTGTTGCTTTGAAATGCTGCTTTCAAAGGGCAGTGCTGTACAGAGCCTGGGATCAGCTTTGTGGCACTGTCCCTTTGAAACGCCGCATGGCTCCATGCAGTGCTGCCACTTTGAAGTACTCCCTCTCCCCCCCACTTTGCTGCCTTTATCTGACAGAGGTGATTAGTCCTTAACATCCTTCGTGCTGACATTATCTTTCAATTCACATCGTCTTCCAGCTTCTACTCCTCCATCCCCTACAATTAGGTACCAGGGAAAACAACATAAGAAAATCTGCAAATTTGTTATTTGGTTCTGTTCTGTAAGATTTTAAATAAGCAAGGAAAAGAATGGAAACAGTGGAATAGCATGAAAGAAAAGTATCATTTATTAAATGTCTTAAGTGTGTTTTGGTGTTCCGATATGGCAGATTCTATTGTAGAATCTGTTATAAAATTCAGTAGGTGAGAGTTCAGTCTTATAGTGGCAGCGTGTATTCTGTTTGTACAATTTAAATGTTCAGAGTTTTTAATATCTAGAAATTGTACCCACTACAAATATTGTAAATCTGGTTTGTTCAGCTGAGCAACTCTAGAAATTTCCTGCTTGGCGACTGTGACATCAATCAAATACAATATGACTATTTATACTAGTTTGGCCTGTTCTCCGTACTTGCACGTGACTGCTGCACTCATAAATACAAGATAGTACAAACATGAGAGACTAAATACAACATTTCATGGAAGGTCATGCTTTTTTTTTTTTTTTTGGTAGAACAATCAGAAAGCAAAAGCATGCTATTGGCTAAGGAGATGTTAGAGCCAAGATCTCAGAGCAGATGTACAAAAGATTAGCAGATAAAAATTCAAAGTAAAAAAACCACCCAATTATAAAAAAAAAAAAATCACAAAACAAGAAGAAACACTTACCACTTCTTCTATAACAACTGGCGACCATCAACTGCCATTTCACTTGTGTTGGTCTGTGTATAAATAAATAAAAGCATTCAGTATAGCAAGTGATGAAATAGATTAAGTTCTTCTGTGAAGTTAAAAGTATTGGTACAGATCCACTATTAAATCAGTCTCACAAAATATTCTACACCTTTTGTCTCAATCAGGGTGAATCCATTCTAGCAAGGGCACATAAACTAATAGCATTTTTTCATCATTAGCAAGTTAAAAGATAATAAAGATATCGCTGTGTATGGGTTGGTGAGCTGCCATGTCAATTCTTCAAAGCTGACTGAAACCACATGTGGAAAGCAATTTGGATTGTATAGTTCTGTCTGATTGTTAATATGTCTTCAAAGATATTGCACACTAAAAATTTGTAGGAAGGCTTCTCTAATAAAAATCTAGCATTTTTCTTTCTCTTACTGGCTATACAGTTCATTCATTATTCATTTTTTTAATTCAAAACCACAGCTCAAGACAATTTGACCTCCAAATAATTTCTCTATTTGTTTGCAGTCTAGTGCTTTGCAAAGTAAGTTTATGTAAGAGAAGTCTGCTCCATATTTCTCAGTTGTAGCACATGTGTATGCCTGCTTCAGACCGCAATGGAATCCAAATGAGCAGCTTACACATCTTTATTGTAATAAAATTATAAGTAGGCAACATGTTATGAAAATCCTACATTTTAGGGCACAGAATTAAGCTCCACAACTCCCACTATGGTTTGAATTCCCTATGTTGCTAAAATTTGTCCCTGCAAGCTTCACAAAAACACAATTTCTGAATTCTTTCAGAATACATCTTAAAATGTTGTTAATGGAGATGATTTAAATATAAAATACCACTGAATAATTGGAATTAATATTCCACTGAAACAGAATTGAAAACTGGGGATTGGGACTGAGGCAAAGTTATCATTTAAATGTCATTTTATTTACAGTCACTTATCTACATAACTGAGACGTACCCTGTTAGGATTAACAATTTGCAAATAGAATGTACTATACAGGTTTTAGCACCAAAGAAGTTCTCAAATAGTTATGTTCTTTTAGATATAATTAAAAATCAACAATCATCTTCTCTTGGGAAACATATTCTCATAAATAATGTAATTACACAGAATAATAAAAAATTTCAGAAGATAATTTTAAATACTTTACAATCTATATCAAAGGGGTAGCTGTGTTAGTCTGAATCTGCAAAAGTGGCGAGGAGTCCTGTGGCACCTTATAGACTAACTGAAGTGTTGGAGCATAAGCTTTCGTGGGCAAAAGACCCACTTCGTCAGATGCATCTGACGAAGTGGGTCTTTGCCCACGAAAGCTTATGCTCCAACACTTCAGTTAGTCTATAAGGTGCCACAGGACTCCTCGCCGCTTTTACAATCTATGTGTAACGCACGAAGTTTCATGCATTGAGTGTTTAGAGTATTAGGCCTTAAATGTTTAGGTCTGTGGCAGAAGATGATTATGAAATCA
The DNA here is from genome assembly GCA_032595735.1 of Pelochelys cantorii. Classification (NCBI taxonomy): domain Eukaryota; kingdom Metazoa; phylum Chordata; order Testudines; family Trionychidae; genus Pelochelys; species Pelochelys cantorii. The sequence continues at coordinate 43,256,983 of CM064326.1, read as the reverse complement.
GTATGCATTTTTTCTCGTTTTCAGCTGTATTCTTTCTAGTGTTTTAAAATGGGCTAAGAGTGCCAACATATGTGATCCAACAGTTAGACTGCATTGCAAATTTTAAGGTGGTTGGTAGCTTCACCGAACAACATGATAGCAAATCTTTAAATCATTGTTTCACTGGTAATAGTTTCACTGGTTTGTCTCCATTTTTAAAGCTATTAATATTAAAAAAGCAGTCATTGGACTGAGCATTTTCTGGTGGCAAATGACTAACTGGAGAAACTACGGTCTGAGGCAAACAACAAGTCTTCAGATACCAAACAATATCCAATGCTGAAGATACCCTTTTGATGATATTCCCCCTTTCCTTCTTTCTGTGTCTGTTGTTCCTAGAGCTGCTGATGCATTTGTTTCTGTTTACAGTACCAACTCTTTCCTTGCAATTAACAACAAGTACAGTAAGCAGTGGGAACTACTTTTTGAGCATTTACTATAATTTAATTTCAATTACTGTATTTTTAGACTTTCTATATACAGTAAAAAACTCTGTTATCCAGGATGTTGGGAGTTGGTGGGACAGTTAATCATATATTCTGGCTAACTGAAAGTTATATTTTACCAATGGACTACCCTTTTTCAAAGAATCAGAATACAACAAAATAAGTAAGGTATAAAATAGTGTACAGGTTGTCACCAATCCAGTATTAGTACTGCACTGTAGAGTGGTTGGTTTCTTGAAGCACTAAGGTATATTCAAATAAAGTTTTCTATACAGTAGATTATCTTACGATACTATATATCACTGTGGGCAGTGTATGGTGTACACACAGGTGACTCAAAATACACATCACACTAAAACTATACTGAACATAATATAATCTGTCTACAGCTACAATGATAATTATCAACATCAGTTATCATTGTAGCTGTAGAAGACGTAAGTGATGGGGCTGAATCTGTAATGACCTGTGACACACCCTGGAAGCTGCTTTTTTAAATAAATCCCCAATAACAGCTTACTTACTTGTCTTCTGACACTTTTGCATAAAAATAGAGTGCAGAATATGCAATTGCATAATGTGCTGGGCAGTATACTAGTCCCAGCCACTAGACTGAAAGATATCAGAAATGCCGGTTAAGTAAGCTTTCTGGTTAACTGAGTGCCAGATAACTGAGTTTTCACCATAGTAATATAATTTAGTAAATGGAGCTTTAAATACAAGGAGTTTCCCATGTTGACCTGACTGCAAGGACAGATAAGATAATAGACTATTTCGATAAATTATCTTAATTATTCATTTCTACATTTGATGCTTGGGATTTTTCAATAATTATAATTGTAATAAAGTTTGTAGAAGAGTCATATAAATATACTGATTGAATCTTAACTACAAGATAAAAGGTTTTTGTTGTTGAGTTGCATTATGATTTGTAAAGTAAAAGCTAAGCTGATAAAAGTATGTTGTATGTAATCCTGAAGATAGGGTTGCCAGATGGTTTCAACAAAAATACTGGACACACTTGACATTATATCACAATCTACATTACATCTTATTTAGAAAATACCGGACATTTATATTTTCTCATTTATATTTTCTCAATTTGTTTCCCGAACAGAAAGCTCAAATACTGTACTTTCCGGTTCAAAACCGGACACCTGGCAACCCTACCTGGAGATGGTGAAATTTGAGGTCATTCTGGTGTCATGAAGAAGGGAGTACTCCACAGCAGTGGGCCAGCCACCAAGAAAGTGGTCTCCATCTCTCATGAAATGTGGATAGTTCCACTGTTCATAGGGTATGTCTACACTTCCACCCTAGTTCGAACTAGGGTGGTTAATGTAGGCATTCGAAGTTGCAAATGAAGCCCGGGATTTAAATATCCTGGGCTTCATTTGCATCTTGCTGGGCGGGCGCCATTTTTAAATCCCCTTAGGTTGAACTCCGTGCCCGCAGCTACATGCGGCACGGAGTAGGTAGTTCGAATTAGGATCTCTAATTCGAACTACCGTTACTCCTCGTGGAACAAATAATTCCTCCTCGTGGAATGAATAATTTCAGTTGAACATAATGCTCCAGTTTCAATTTTGTCCAAATCTTTACTTGTAGATCACTTGTATGTTAAACTCCTTTTGTAAGTATAGAATAAAATATGCAGACTACCTTAAGTAGCTCATTATGTGAAGTGCAAAACCACAGTTTTATTAAGTAAAGTCAAACATACTGCATTCTGAATATATGTCAGAATAAATCAGATTTGTTAACATATTTCCACTGTTAGCTGTTAAAACTGTTTGTGGTTTTATTTACTGTTTGATGTTTTCTACACTGCTAATCTTTTTGTGAGAATAGGAACAATGTGAAAACAAGGAAACAAATTTAATTGCTGAAAAATGCTTTTGTTTATGAGGCTGAAAATCAGCAGTCTTTACCAGATGAGGAAAACACGGACAGGAAGGATTTTACTTCTATTTGCATTAAAACCGCCAATAGAAAAGGATCACCCCTCCAAACAAATACAAGGTGAGGAACAGCTTAATCTAATGCTGACTGTTGCGCAGGCACATACACAGGGAGGTGTGAACGCACCCTCCATGATCTCTCATGGCTCCAATTCCTGCCAGGCTGGGGAAGGCTGGGGCGGCGTGTTGCTCCAGCCTCTCTCCCTTGTGCTCCAGCTGGCCAGGGAAGGCTGGGACTGATTCTCCCCCCTCCTCCAGGAGTGAGGCCGGGGGTGGGGCTGGGCCCTGTGCACTCCCTGCCTTCTCCATCTGCAGCCCCCAGCGTGCTCCTCAACACGGATGCCTGGCAGCCCACAGCATCTCCAGCCAGACCCAAGCGACAGCCGGCCCCTCTGCCAGCCACAGGGGCTAATCAGGGCCAGTAGAGAGAGGGATCCACTGCCAATGCCCAACTGGCACTGAAGGGAAGGGCCCCAGCTCTCTGGGAGCTGTAGTCCTGTCCCCATCCCTCTGCGCCACCCGACAAGGGGAGGGAAGCAGGGAGGACTACAACTCCCTGCGTGCCTTGTGGCTCTCTTGTGGCATGTATGAGAAGTCAGCCCTGTGGGTGGGGTTGGGGCACTGTATGGACCAGGCCTGGGCAAAATACCTGTGACCCACAGACATAGCGGGGAGTCTCAGGCAGAATCCTTGTCTGCCCACCCCCACCGCACGCTGCTAAAAAAACTTGCTGCAGGGCTTTGTTTGAACACGTGTGAGCCTTCACATGCTGCTCCCACCCCGCCAGCACAATCCAATTGGCTGGTTCTGGCCAATGGGAGTTACCTGTTGTCAACAGGCAGCTTGCAGAGTACCCTGCCCCCTCTCCTAAGGCTCATAGCTGTTCAGAAACCACATGGCCCCTGCAGCCAGTGTGGGGGCGGAGAAGGGATGGGTAGGCAGGGAGAGGAGGGGAGAGAAGGAGAGGGGAGAGAAGGGGCAGTCTGCTTGAGAAGGCTGCTGGCTGGAAGTCAAGCAGGTCAGTCTCCCAGCCAGAGCCTGCTTCTGGCACCCCAATGCCTTTACCCCTCAGCTGCCATATCCCCTCCCAGATCCTGCACCCCAATCCCCTGCCCAGGTCACAACCCAAATCCTCTGTCCCTCCTCCTGAACCCATATCCCCCTCTCAGATCCTGCATCCCAATCCTCTACCCCAGGTCACAACCCAAACCTTCTGCCCCCCTTGTGCACCCCAATCCCCTGCCCCAGTTCACAACCCAAACGCTCTGCCCCTCCTCCTGCACCCCAATCCCTTGCCCTAGGTCACAACCCAAACCCCTGCACCCCTTCCTGCACCCTAGTCCCCTGCCGTAGGTCACAACCCAAAATCTTGCATTCTAGTCCCCTAACCAAGGTCACAACTGCCTCCTTCACCCAAACTCCCTCCCAGGTCCCACACCCTCTCCTGCATCCCAGTCCCACGACAAGTTCCATTCTCCACCCAACCTCCATCCCAGACCCTGCATCTCCTCCATTAATATAGAAGGCTACGTCTAAACTGTGCAAAAACAAGAAGTGTGGACATTTCCGTTTTGTGCAAAACACCCCTTTTGCACAAGATCCTTATGCCTCAAAAAAAGAGGCATAATGATTTTGCACAAAAGGGGTTTTTTGCACAAAACGGAAACATCCACACTGCTTGTTTTTGTGCAAAAACCTCTTGTGCAAAAACAGATCGGAAGTGATTATGCAAATGAAGCACAAGAAAATGCTAATCCGCACTTCATTTGCATTGCCTCTTCTGGCAAAACTTGTAGTGTAGACATAGCCGAAGAGTATGGCCCTTGACCACTTTCCAAATTTTTGGAGTGGCCTCCCATAAAAAAATTATTGCCCACCCCTAGTATGAACTATCTCTATGCACAGCAAAAGTGGGAGGCCTCTGAGACCTTCATTTTGAGTCTAGTCTCAAAGGTCTCATAGTGAGAGGAGTGGGGGGATGCTGCTCTGCTTAGTGTCTTCCTAACCGCAGCAATAGTGTGAGAGCCCACAGACACTCTGTGCCCCAGGACAGGTGGTGGGACTGGCTGGGGGGGCTGCTGGCTGTAGCAGGAAGGGCCCAAGAGTGTAGCTTCTCCCCCCTCCCTCAGCTGAGGTGAGTGCCCCACTCCTTGCCCTTTGCCTCCTGGATATATAGGAGTTGCTGCAGGAGGGGCCACTGCTGCTCTAACAGGTGCTATTGCTCAGACACTTCCCCCAGCTAGCTGAAGCACGCTTACTTGGAGGACCATGGAGGGTGCGCTCGCACCCTTGCGGTTCACGTTTACAAAAAAACATCCCCCCAGAAATTCCTGCATACGGGCTTGGTAGCATATGACCAAATTAACATATGTCTCTGAGATATAATTACAAAAAAACAAACCCTCAATACAAGATATTTGGCTAAACATATCACAACAATCATTACTTACTGAATAAGTGCTGCTCTCTCAAAGTACTGAATGGCTTTTTCACAAAACTGGGTATCAATGTAATAGGCTCCAAGCCATTCAATTACCTCAATGTTCGAAGGGAAATACCGGTATGACTGTCAAAATAAGGAAGGTGAAAGAAATACAATTCTAATGATAAACAACATCTTTATTTTACTTCTGGAATATCTTACTCATTTAAGTGTTTAATTCTCCAGATGCCAAAAGTAAGCAATACATGAATGAAAGCAGTGTACTATATCAGCTAATACCTAAAGAGAATGTCAGATTTTGCAATTAGAAAATAATTTTTAAGAAGAGTTACCTGAGATGAATTTTGCTTTTTCCATCTGTCTTTAATAGAATTATTATTTTAGTATATTTATCAGCAGCAACTTCCCCCCCCCCAAAAAAAGTTTGCTTTCTTAGATCATTATTGTATATCAGTGTTTCTCAAAGTGGTCTGTGAAACCACTAGACAAAGACCCAGCTAATCAAGCCAATGGGAGATGCCAACCAGGACTGCATGAACTAATGTCCCCCCCACGGTCCAGTGTTTGGTTCTAAACCAAAGCTGCAGGCAGGGTACCTATTTCTGTTTGTGGTTCGCAAACGAAGGGAAGGTACGCATTCAGCCACCTAAATCACATGCAGGCTCTGTGACCTACCAGATTGGGCCCAGAGGGCAGAAAGGGAATAGAGAGGGTCCTTTTTTAGAGTATATTGGCCTGCAGTGTGTGAAGAGAATAAATAAAGTGTGAAGAGAAATTCTTTTGCGAGAGCACTGAAGAGTTCCGTCTGAGGCCGGGGACGGTAGAAAGGAACTGAAGGGAGGGTGGGCCGTGCATGCAGGATGGCACTGGGGGAGGCCCGCGCGCACTGCGCATGCGCAGCCCCCAATGCACTGCTAGAGAAAAATCCGTTTAGAGGCGCTGGGACGCTCAGCACCTAATGTGGAGCACCCCCAGGGATGCCTCTCAAAGAAGAATCCCCAGTTCAAATCCCCACTACTACCTAATGAGGAAATGGGAATGCAGAGAAGTAAACTCCACAGGGAACTGCCACCTCTCAGATGAGTGACCTATTCATTAGGCTATAGACACACTCCAATTTTTTCACTAGTCCAGTTAATATTTAATTATTAAACTGCTTAATTAAAGAGGAACAACATCAATAGGAGAGATTGAGAAAGTCTCACGTCTGATTGTCCCATAGCCTTCTTTTGGTGTTCTCCTTATTATAAAGAATTGACAGTAAAAGTCTTATTTACAAAGAATTGTATTGTCCTAAGGAAAGAACCTGATTCTCCTTACTTTCTGTACATATTTTTGGCACTTTTATTTACTACCGTAAATAAACGTTACCTTGTCACATGCCCATTGCACAATTTTATTTCTATAGGTATTAGAAAATGCATAGGTCACATACCTCATAGTAATACTGAAAAGCTTGGGATTTATCGCCTTCGTTATCATACAATTCCCCAAGTTTCGACAGTGCATGTGAATCAGTTGGAACTACACTGATAAGCTGCATGAGCCATTCTATGGCTTGGTTGGGATCCTCCATTATTTCATATCTGAGGTATCTTCAGTTAAGGACCATATTTGATTTCATCAAGGGGAATCCTTATCATATTATATAATGTAAACGTAATCCAAAAGTTACATGTTGGAAAGATTTGCCAGACATAGCAATGTGGACATATATTTGGGATTTTTGCACATTTACTTCACCATTTCTGCCCACTCATATGTACTTTAGTTTACTATAAATAATATAGTTAAGTATTAAAAGTCTAGGCGGCTCTTTCAGCTATAAAAACACTTTTGGCCTGGTTCTCCTCTTTCTCACTAATTTTATGTTGGTACTAGAAGATTTACCCAGTGTTGCTCAGGAACTTCAGAGCAGGGGGCTCAGAGTATGGGGTTGCAGGAGTCAGGATAGGGGTTTGCGGATGTGGGGTACTCAGGGCAGGGGGCTGTGGCTGTGCAGGAGTCAGGGATGGGGGCAAGGAGGGGCTCAGGGCAGTGGCCTGAGGTGTATGTGGGGTGCAGGAGCCTGGGTTTGGGGGTGACAAAGGGCTCAGAGCAGAGGGTGAGGAGGATGGGAGTGCAAGAGTCAGGGTTGGAGATATGGAGGGGTTCAGGGCAGGGGGTAGAGGGTATATGTGAGGTGCAGGAGTCAGGAATGGTGGTTGAGGGGAGGCTCAGAGTAGGAGGCTAGGAGTGTGGGGGGTGCAGGAGCTGGCACGGGCTGCACTGTCTGGGCAGCTCTTCCCTGGGGCTGGCCGCAGTGGAGACTGAGAGGCAGCTCTTTGGTGTTGGCCATGGCAGGAGCCATGATGGCCAGGCGGCACCCTGGGGCTAGCCACAGTAGGCGGGAAGCTTACCTCCACCCCTTCCCTCTGCTGTCCCAATAGGGTTATAGCTGTTTTTGTTCCCATCTCTGGTCCCCTGCTCCTCCTCCCTACCCCTGTGGTCATTACACAGATTAACTGTTCCTGCTAGCAGCTCTCTCCCTCTCTGTGTTATGAAAAACAAATACATTCCAGGCACATCCCAAACCCTAACCTTGCTTTAAGTTATGATAAGAGGAAGATGCATACCAATTTGGTGGTCCTAACTCTTACTGTTTGCAGCACTGACACATGATTATGCTTTTACATGTAAACTGAACAGATCTGACCTGGAAGAAACGGAGACAACAAACAACAATAGAGCTATTTTTACAAATTCCCTTGTCAAAGTAGAAAATTGTAATTAACTATAATATTTTGTTTAGATTTTACATCCATATTTATATGTTATATTATTTTAAAAATAACAGCAGTTGTATCTTTAAAGGGTTACAGGGTTCTCTTTAACTTTAATTATCTTTGTACAAATAGGCCATCCTCTTGTGGGTTAGTCTACTGGCTTTAATACTATTGCTCACCAAAATCAGAATCAGGCCTTATTTTTACACACCAAATATATTTTAATCCCACAGGAATGTCTCTTGATTAAATGTAAAAATGTTAGCTGTACAAAAACAACCTTTATGTCTTGATAAATCTCATCTAGTCCTCTAATGCAGTTTAAATTTAATATTTGGCATCAGGACCCAGCAAAAAGATACAAGCTTGCTATTTGGTAGAGAACTTGGGCACTGTTTCGAAGGATTGCATGAAGTTTCAGAAAACAATCCAAAGCCTCATCTAGTTTGTTTAATTTTTTATATGTTAAACCTAAAAATAAAAAGTTATAAAATGATTTTGCTTGTTAAATTCAAACAGCAGTACAGGTATGGTAACTTAGTGCAACAATCAAGAGGAATGAAACAGAAATGCAATATTTAGATCAGGGGTGGGGAAAAGGAAGTTACTCACTTCGTGCAGTAACAACTGTTCTTCAAAGTGTGTGTCCCCCTGGGTGCTCCACTGTTGGTGATGGGTCATCCCCGGAGCCACAGTTTGGAGCTTTTTCCCTAGCAGTTTACTGTCGGGCCATGCATGTACAGGAGATGACTCGCATCACTGGCGGTTTGACAGCTGCCTTGCATGCAGTCCAGCCGATCAGTTGCTTTCTTACCGCCCTTGATCGCAGAGGGAGCTCCTCAGCTGTCTCTCTCCTCAGAGACATTCCCTTAGACATTCCCTTAGAATAGTGCTTGCTTCTTTCAGTTTTTGCCTCAGAATTTACCCTTTCTTTATACCTTCTGATAAAATAGACAAAAAACATTATTTTTTTTCTTTTTGGTCTGTTCGGCCCACTTCATAAGCGGCAGCTCCACTTCTCCTCAGCCAGCTGCCCTTCTTCTTTCCCTGCCCCCCTTTTTCCCTTACTATGTATTATTTACCAAGCTTCAGAGGGGTAGCCGAGTTAGTTTGTAACAGGAAAAACTTAAAAAATAACAAATAGTCTAGTAGCACCTAAAAGACTAAGAAAACATGTAGATGGCATCATGAACTTTCATGGGCACAACCCACTTCTTCAGATGACTGGAGTATTAGAAGTCCAGATCCAAGAATAAATAAGGGAAGGGGAAAGGGGGGGAGGAGAAAAAAAAAAAGAAAAAAGGAGGGGAGGGAAAAAGAGAGACCGCGAGTATATGGTTCAAATAGTTACTTATGCAAATGGTATGAATAGGGACATTGGCTGGCTCGCACACTACCTTCCACATCCTAATGTCTTAACCAACCAACCAAAGAATGGAGGTGCTAATTGTTCTTATCAGCCTCTTGTAACTATTTGAACCATCTACTCCCTGCCTCTTTTTTTCCCCTTCCCTTCTTTTTTCCCTCCTTTCCCCTTTCCTCTTCCCTATTTATTCTTGGATCTGGACTTCTAATACTCCTGTCATCTGAAGAAGTGGGTTGTGCCCATGAAAGCTCATGATGCCATCCACATGTTTTAAAAAGCAACAAATAGTCTGGCAGCACTTTAAAGACTAACAAAACATGTAGATGATACCGTGAGCTTTCATGGGCACAGCCTATGAAAAAAAGAGAAAAAAGGAGGGAAGGAAAAAAAAGAGGCAGTGAGTAGATGGTTCAAATAGTTACAAGAGGCTGATAAGAACAATTAGCATCTCTATTCTTTGGTTGGTTGGTTAAGTCATGAGGATGTGGAAGGTAGTGTATAAGCCAGCCAATGTCCCTATTCGTACCATTTGCATAAGTAACTATTTGAACCATCTACTCACGGTCTCTCCTTTTTCCCCTTCCCTCCTTTTTTCTCTTTTTTTCCTCCTCCCCCTTTCCTCTTCCCTATTTATTCTTGGCTCTGGACTTCTAATACTCCTGTCATCTGAAGAAGTGGGTTGTGCCCACGAACGCTCATGATGCCAGTTACATGTTTTGTTAGTCTTTAAGGTGCTACTAGACCAGCGTTTCTTAAAGTGTGTTCCGCTGCATGAGGCAGTCAGAGGTGTGCTGTGGAGAGAACAGAATTCAAAATGTCCTCCTTTAAAGGAACAAGCCTCCTTTTTTTTTTTTTTTGCTCAACAACTTTTCCCTGGGGGCTTTTTTTCCCCCTCAACAAACAAATCCTTGGTGTTCCCCATAAAAAAAATTATTGTTTGGTGTTCCTCGGTCTTAAAAAGTTTAAGAAACACTTGTACTAGACTATTGGTTGTTTTTTAAGTTTTTCCTGTTACAGACTAACTCGGCTACCCCTCCAAAGCTTGGTAAATAATAGATAGTAAGGGAAGAAGGGGGGGAGGAAGAGAAGATGGGCAGCTGGCTGAGGAGAAGTGGAGCTGCCACTTATGAAGTGGTCTGAATGGACCAAAAAAAAAATAATTTTTTTTTGTCTATTTTATCAGAAGGAATAAAGAGAGGGTAAATTCTGAGGCAAAAACTGAAAGAAGCAAGCACTATACTAAGGGAATGTCAAAGGGAATGTCTTTGAGGAGAGATACAGCTAAGGAGCTCCTGCTGCGACTGAGGGCGGTAAGAAAGGAACTGATGGGTCGGACTGCACGCGAGGCAGCTGTCAAACTGCCAATGGCGTGAGCCGTCTCCTGCACATGTGTGGCCTGACAGTAAACTGCTAGGGAAAAAGCTCCAAACTGTGGCTCCGGGGATGACCTGCCTCTATCTGATAGAGGCAGCAGGGGGGGGGGGGAGAATCGACTAGTCGACTGACTATCTAATACGCATTTGTTTATCGGATAGTCAACTAGTCCTTAACATCCCTATTGGGAAGCCCACGCGGGCAGTCCAGCTCCCCACTGCTTCCCTGCGGGGCTAGAACACACAAAATTAACTAGCCTGGACCAGACTAGGCTATGGCATGCAAGGGGAATGTGGGGAGTCTCTTTCTCCTTCTCAGTCGGTGGTCACATCAGTGAGGGTTTTGTTGTGGTTGCTGTTGCTTTGGGGTTTTTTTTGCTTCTCACTTGTGTGTATCCTCTGACTAAATTTCATGTGAGTCAGCGGCCCCCAACCTAAAAAAGGTTCCTTGCCCCTGCTCTACGTCTTGAACCATGAGATTAAAGAATTAACAGTTTAATGGAAATGACAGAAAATATTTTAATTTCAATTAACATTTCTAAAAAGGACAAGTTTGAAAAACAGAATCTCAAACACATTAGTACTTGCAAACACATCTACATTACCTATATTGTAAAGTGCTTCAGTGCATGAGGAATCGTTCCTTAAAGCTTCCTTATAAAACTCTGCTGCCTTTTCATAGTCTCCATTTGCAAACACAGTATTTCCTTTATTAGTGAGAGCTGATGGGTTGTATCTATCAGAGTTCACAGCTAAATCTGCATAATTGGTTGCTTGTGCTAATTCATTCTCCTGTGTACACAAAATATATACAATATATAACTTCTTATCAATCAATAATCACCCATCATCAATCTCACCAATCAGCTCCTCCCCTCCCCCCCCCAGTGATAAGCTGTTCAGAAGCATGAAGGAGGGACTGGGGGCGACTGGGAGGAGCAGGAGCAGGAGCAGGAGCAGGAAGCAGAATAGGCCAGGATGAGGCAGGGAGGAGGCAGAACAGGGATGGGAAGAGGCAGAGCAGGAGTAAGGTTTGGAATGGGGATAGGGTTTAGATCAGCATGAGGGTGAGCATCCCCCCAGAGAACTAAGGAAGTCAGCATCTCTGCTCCCAAACCCCCTGTTTTCAATTAGGAAGTGAAGGCTAGGGATGTTAAAGTGCATTTATGTAGGTTACATAAATAAAAACTGGCTCCCTGCAAATACCGGCTCCTGCACCCCCTGCCACGTGCTGCTGCCTCTGAGAGGCTGCATGTAACTGTGAAGGTTAACAGATGAGCCCAGGCTCATCCATTAACCATGTATGTGTGTACACTTTCACATCCCTAGTGAAGGCAACAATTGGGATTTAAATTTGACATTTATAATAAAGTACTTTGCTCTTGCATAGCACTTAATTGTTCAAAGGTCTGAATAGACAGTGACTAGTTAAAATGATGTCTTTTCTTACCTCTCATTTTCATAAGCGTTTTCTCTTAACGCGGAGACAAAACATGAAGAGAAGATACAAAAATTGCTATATAAGCTTAGGATCCTGAGATCATAGTTAATAACAACAACAACGACAAAAGCATACTTACCAAATAATAAAGAAATGAGAGGTTTGTTGCAGCTGCACTTTTTACTCTGCTATCCTTTTTTTCAAACATTTTTAAAGTCTCCACAGCCTAGAATTAATTTACAAGCAGGTTACTATAATGTAATACACTTACTCAAAATATTCCTTCAGAAAATCATAGTATTGAACTGCACAAGTAATAAACAACTAAAATTGCTATTTGACTTATATTACTAATTACTAGTTAGTAATTAATTAATTACTACTTAGAAAATTATACATAAATGTTTCTATTGCAAAATATTTGATATTTTGTACTTTTACAATTCCCACACTACGGGCAGTTTTGTTATCGAGCATATGGATTAGATATAGAAAATACCTGAACTTTCTCTTCAAATACCCACACCTTTCCTGCAGAAGTTTTATTTATTAAAAAACCCAACAAGTTTCACTGACATGTTTTCTTTTTGTCAACTACCTATATTGTGTAAATATTTTCACTTTTTCTCTATGTTTACATAACAGATTTTCTTCTTAAAAGATTCACAGGCATAAAGATATGGCTGTAACAAAACAAAAAGTATGTAACACATTATGCTCAAAGCTCTGTTATCTGACACTCAATTAACCAGAAAGCTTAACTAGCTGGCATTTCTGATATCTCCCAATCCAAACCTTCAATCTAGTACCAGGGACTATTATACTGCCCAGCATGTTATACAATTTCATATTTTGCACAGTTTATTCAAAAAATCAGCTTCCAGGGTGTGTTATAGGGTTATTATAAATTCAGCACAATCTCCTACACCTTCTACATCTATAATGATAATTAATAGAGATGTAGCCGTGTTAGTCTGGTCTTGCTGAAACAAAAGACAGGACTAACATCTTGTTAGTCTTTAAAGTGCTGCATAGTCCTGTCTTTTATAATGATAATTGACGTTGATAATGATGATGACGCTGAGTCACTGCAAGATCCTGAACTGTCTATGGAATCATTAAAGAAAGATTACACTATGTTCAGTATAGTTTTAGTGTTAAGAGTATTTTTAGTGATGTGGATGTACACTATGCGCTGCTCATCGAGATATGTAGTGTACTTCATAGAAAACTTTACCTGTATACACCTTAGCGCTTCAAAAAACCAACCACTCTGCAGTGCAGTACTACTATGGAATTGGTGAGTACCTGCACATTATTTTATCCTGTATGCATTTTACTGTATTTTCATTCTTTGAAATTGGTGTTCCACTGGTAAAGTATAACTCTCAGTTAACCAGAATATTTGATTATCTGTAACCCCCCATATCACAAACATGCCAGATAACAAAGCTTTTACTGTAGTAAGCTTGTAGTACAAACAGAAATTCTGCTTTGTGTATTTATAATAGAAATGACCAATCACTTTCATTCCTCATATTATACAAAGTGCTCAGAGAAGTGAGGATTAATTACAATATGTATTCAAGTTTAAGGTGTTTTACATATTCCTTTTTACATCAGAAATTAATTTAATAAATTTTTGCTAAGTGATATTGATATGTGAAAAGAGTGACAAATGACGTAACAAATTTATATTAACAAATTTAAAAATAGAGGACAATTTTTTCAGCAATATAAGAATATTTATTTCTATAGACCAAATATATATCAACATCTTTGGCTAATTTTCTACTAAATATTTACATTAAATACATAGAAAACTGTTGAATGATACTTTTGCCGTAGTTCCACTCTCTATTACATCAATGCAAATGTAATGACTTCAGGCTAGCCCACTATTTGACCAATTAAAAATACTCCTTTTCTCCTACACAAGTTAAAATCTTAGATGTACTTATGATAGTAATGTGAATCCATAATGCTCTCTGGTGGTGCGCCAAGGCAGAGGGAAAAATACAAGTTTTTTAAATGATCCACAAACATGCTATTTACACATTACACAAAACATATGACTTAGTGTGGCTTAAGAGGACATGTGACATATACAGTTAGAAGTTTATTAAAATGCCTTAGCATTAAAATGCTTTAGTGGTATTCATTCTATCATTGTAAGGCAGAAATGTTGATTCTATATACACATCTCAATTTGGAAAGTTCACTATTTTTGTATTTTGAGGGTAATGGTCAATTGGATACAATCATCAAAACACACAGTCAAAACCAATCCGTATGCCTGTAATGGATTCCACTGTAGACATGTTAATTATGTTCAAGGACTAAGTTTAAAGGTAATGCACCTGGCCTAGGCTGTGGATTCCCAGTCATCATCGTAGAACTCATAATGCTAAATTCCAATGCTCTGCTTTAAAATTTTATTTCAAAACCATGTCATAAATTAAGAGAGATTCAAAACACCACTATAACACAAAAATTATTCTAAAATACTATGTAAGTCTGAAAATGTTAGGTAGCTAGTCAATAATAACTATTTTATTTATCTTTGACCTGAAACCATCTAGTCCACATAACCCTGTGCTCTTGTCACTGCTACTGTCATATATTAAATCTTGTGTTAAATTAGACTATAAAGTCTCCCGGGCAGATACAATCTTACTATCTGTATGTGCAATGCCTAGAGTGGTGAGTCCCCAATCCTACCCACTAATCATGATCTTCAGAATACAGGTCCTTCATGTGAAAAATATTTAATCATTTAACTGCCCTCTGACTTCAGATTTCTGTTACTATTTCACAGTATATCCTTCCAATCTCAAACTCTGTATAAGGTTTCAATTAAGGGAGTGATTCTGCATTCCAGAAGTTCAACATTCCCTGTACTAGCCCCACAGACAGAAATACCATTTACATTTCACATCTATAGTTTCATTTCTCTAGTAGTTTTCAGTAGGATTTATGGAAAAACTGTTTGATACAAAGAAGTATAGAACTGGGGCAAGGAAGTAGAAATGCTAATCAATAACTACTGAAGTGTGTTGAATAGTAAGAATAGGTGACAAGGAACCAGGAGTCCTGGATTTTATATCTGTGTCTTCCACGAGTAAGTCAAGAAAGTTCAAGATGCCGCCTTTTACCTACTTTTCTACCTTAGAGGGATGCTTTTATGAGGTTTAATGAATACATTTTCACAAAGATCTTTGAGACATTATGCTAGAAGGCATTTGTAGGGGAGCCTGGTTGGCCCTGCCTTGACAATAAATGGTGATGTCTGTCTTGACCACAGTGCAGATCTCTAACAAGCAAAACCCAGGCCTGTCTTAAGTAAGCACACAGGCCAGGCTTGGGGGAAAGCTTTGAGAGGCAGGAACGTTTTACATAATAATGCAGATTAAGCATAGTTCAGCAAGACCACATCAAGAACACACGACAATCAAACTTGTACTGGTACTTCTATTTTTGATCAGCAAAAATTACAGATGAAGCCATAAAACTGAATCATGCACATAGTTTTTGCAACATCCTGAATAGCAGGATGTACCCCAAATAAGGGCATTGTAGGTATTTTAAACAATACGTAATCAATTGGTAAATATTATTAGAACGACCAAGTCTCGCTTTGCTATAAAATGGGCTTAGTAAGAAGAATCGATGGGAGTGAGTGAGCAAGATTGATCCAAAGGTCCTGCTTGTTGTGACTAGAATTAATAGACCCTTCACACTGGCGACAGCAGTGCATGGTGTCCCAATGGGTGGGAATCAAAGGGACCATGACCTCCTTCCTGGTACTGTAGGTGGCATATGGGTGAAGTCAAGGTGAACTAGGCTTAATTATTGTATTATAATAATCTTCTATTAATAGCTTTTGCATTGCTTTGCACTGTATTAATTGCTTTAGAATTTATAGTATTTAAGATTTAAATTTTAGTTATTGCTTTTTAAGGCTGATGAAATTTAAGCAACTATATTAACTGCTCAAAGCTTGCAATAAATAAGAAAGTGGTCTCTGGAGTTTCCTGGTTTCCCTTGGATCTACAATAAATCAAACCACATAAAAGAGTTACAGATGTAATTTTAGATATAAGTATACATGAATTAGATGCAAACAGTTCCAACACTGAATAAGATCAAGAAATTCAAAATGGATGTTTCACAGCAGCATTAGGTCATATTTTATAATTATGTTTTTGCTGCTTTGAAAAGACCCAAAATATGGTGAAACAAAATTTCTGATGTATTACTTTAAGGTGAATTCAAAATTATTACTTTTTTCTGCTTATTTTTAAAATTGTAATGAGTGCCTCAATATTTATACTATAGTGAGTCAGTTGCACCCATTATAGTTACAGTAATAGAAGATTTTCATTGTGACCTCTTTTTTTCCCCCACACGTATAAAACTTCTCAAAAAAATTTACTTCAGGGACTGAAATTTTCCATGTCTGTTCTTCAGCCAAAGGTGAAGAAGTGGTGCGAGGTGTTTTTGTTGTTGTTTTTGGAAGTCTGAGCAAAAAGCCCATCTATTGTTTTTGAGTTTGCAGTTGTTCAGACAAAGGACATTTTTTTTCAATTTTATTAAATTCTATCCAGGCTTTTACCCCAGGAACTGGACCTCTCTTTTTATATTTTTTTTTTGGATAAAATGCTAGAGTAATGCAAAGGTTGGAAATTTAGGACAAGTGAAAATTAGGGAAGAGCATATTATGTGTACACCATCTCTCTGTGTGTATAGTAACATGGTTACAGGTTGTCTTAACTTATATTTAAAGTTATAGATTTTTTTCATTATATATTTGAGACATTGTATGATCATGTAAGTAAAGACCATCATAATACATATATGTATAATTGCAGTGTTAAGGTAGTGCATTCTCTTAATTTCACATTTCTTCTCTTCGGAGTGTGGAGTGCAGCATAAAAGATGCAAAGCTACCATGAATTTGAATCTGTATGGGGTATCCAGTTTAAGAAAATGATTCACTTATGTATTATGTATAATACACATTTAGTCAGGTCATGGAACATGGAAGATGTCAGGTCATAGGAAGCCTCTTGGTTGTCTTGTTAAAATAGCTATGTCGAAAGAACAATTTTAAAAAGGGGGTTCTTGACAGAGTTTATATCATCTAGGGACCTAATCTTTTATACCCACAGACAGAATTTGTACAGGCAATTAATTGAAGTCAAAAGTATGAAAGAAGTATAGAACTTATTTAAAGGAAAGAGTAAGAAAATGTTTGCATATTGCAGGACAGGTTGGAAAAGACCAAATCCTCTAACATATTACTACACTTGCTTATTTTTCATGTTGATGCAGGGGACTGGACTAGATAACCTCTCGAGGTCCCTTCTAGTCTTATGATTTAATAATTCAGTACAGGTTGAACCTCCCAAATCCAGGACTCTCTGGTCCAGCAACATCCATGGACCGGCAGGGCCACAGATGTTGTTGGACCAAAGAGCCCCAGAGAAGGAAGCAACACATGGGTTGGGGAGCCCTGGCTGGGCCAGGTGACATTGGCGGAGCCATCCCGCCCTGGATTAGCAGAGTAAAGGTGGCTGGGGAGCCCCATTCCTGGCTGGGGAAACCCTGGCATTAGTAGGGCCAGGCAGTACCTGGGACCTCCCTCCCCGGCCAAGGACCCCCCCCAGCATCAGCTGGGCCACATGACCGGCTCCAATCAAGGAATCCCCAGCTGCAGCTGGGCTGCTGGTGGCCAGGTGGCCCCAGCCAGGAAGCCCCTAGTGGCAGTGGGGCCAGGGTGACTGGGCAGTCTCTGGCAGAGGCAGGCGGCTGGAATCCCCAGTGGCAGCGGGGTGGCCCTCCTAGTGGGGCCGGGTGGCTGGACAGTCCCAGCTGGAGAGCTAGTGCAACAGGGCCGGTGGCAGGTGGCCCCAGCCAGGAACCCCAGGGAACACCCTCCGGCAAGTGGGGCTGGCAGCGGCCAAGCGGTCCCCACTGGGAACCCCAGGAGACCCTGGGGCAGCAGTGTGGAGAGCCTGTGCCAGAGCCCAAGAGCGGGGAAGCCAGCAGGGAAGTGCTGACCTCCCCTGGTCCAGCAAACTCCCTGGTTCGGGACAGCTTAGGTCCCGAGGGTGCCGGATCAGGGAAGTCCAACCTGTAGGAAACCAAGACAGTAGGGTTTCTGCTTTAAAACATTCTATTATTCAATATTATTTATTTCTTTTTTAACTTTAGGCAATGAATCTTCTGCAGTTAAACCATGGTAGTCAACATACTACATTCTCATTCTATCACTCTGATGAGGACACAAGAAACTAACATCTTCCATCTGTCTCAAGCATTTGCCTCAATCTTCAATATAATTCTACACCATGTTTTTTTAAGTGAAAATTTACTTCAGAGAGAAAAAAAATTAATATTGAGTTAAAAAACAAAATGGACAAACAACTGTCGGGGGAGGGGAGAGTACCTAAATCCAAAATCTCTCAGAGTACTTGTGTGTTGTGGATCATCAGAACTGGGCCACATTCTACCACAGGATAATATTGTAATGCTCTGCAAACACTTCCACCACATCACCTGTAAGATTGCATACTAGTGATGCAGTATGGAGGAAATGGAAACAAGAGAGACTACAAACACTTTCATTTAAAAAATAATTTAGTTAGAGACTAGGAACTAATAAGATGAGTTGAAGAGGGAGGTAAGGCATCACCATTTGGGGGTATTTAAGAGTAGATAAATATGTACATGTGAGAGACCAATGTAGAGGAAACTCCTGCTCCATAAAAATGGCTAAACCAAGTGACTCCAGAGGCTTTTTCACCCCAGTTATCTTTTCCCACTATCTCATTATGACAGTTACAACCAGTTTGACATAGGTCAGCTATTTCACTCCAAACACTGAACTCTTAAAGCCAAGGAAAGTGGTGTTCTCAATGCAGGACACCGAATTCTGAAATTAACTCCCAATAGAAACCCAGCAGAGTTCAATATTTGTGAGGTTTAGGGTATGATACACAGTAAGAAGCAGCTCTTTGTTATGTTTTTTCCCCCCTAACATGGGTATTATGGGAATCAGCAACTGGATATTATTATTTGAATACAATGAAGACTATAAGAATGCAAGAAAATGACCTAGAATCTGAATGATAAAACAGTGCTCTTATGAAATAGTTCCTCTGGGGTCAATCCAATTATATGTCAGGAAACAGGAAGATACAACTGAGAGTAAATAAAACACAAAACCGTAATAATACTTTCAGTAGAAGTACTGTTTTACTTACTCTTTTTTTATGGGTGTAACAAGGAAACTCTACCACATTACTAATTATACTAGAAGACTACAGCGAATTAAGGGCTAATTAATTAATTGAGTTCTGAAAGAACTCAAATGGGAAATTGAAGAACTATTAACTGTGGTTTGTAACCTATCCTTTCAATCAGATTCTATACCCAATGACTGGAAGATAGCTAACGTGACACCAATATTTAAAAAGGTCTCTAGAGGTGATCCTGGCAACTACAGACCGGTAAGTCTAATGTCAGTACTGGGCAAATTAGCTGAAACTACAGTAAAGAATAAAATTGTCAGACACATGGATGAATATAAATTGTTGGGAGAAAGTCAGCATGGATTCTGTAAAGGGAAATCATGCCTTACTAATCTGCTAGAGTTCTTTGAGGCGGTCAACAAACATGTGGACAAGGGGGGACCAGGGGATATAGTATACTTAGATTTCCAGAAAGCCTTTGACAAGGTCCCTCACCAAAGACTTCTAAGTAAAGTAAGTTGTCCTGGGATAAGAGGGAAGGTCCTTTCATGGATTGACAACTGGTTAAAACTCAGGAAACAAAGGGTAGGAATAAATGGTAAGTTTTCTGAGAGGAGAGAGGTAACTAGTGAGGTCCCCAAGGGTCTGTCCTGGAACCAATCCTATTCAACTTATTTATAAATGATCTAGAGAAAGGGGTAAACAGCAAGGTGGCAAAATTTGCAGATGATACCAAATTGCATATGATAGTTAACATCAAAGCAGACTGTGAAGAGCTTCAAAAAGATCTCAGCAAACTAAGTGATTGGGAAACAAAACGGCAAATGAAATGTAATGTTGATAAATGTAAAGTAATGCAGATTGGAAAAAATAATCCCAACTGTATGTAAATATGATGGGGACTAATTTGGCTACAACTGCTCAAGAGAGAGATCTTGGAGTCATTGTGGATAGTTCTCTGAAAATATCCACTCAGTGTGTAGCAGCAGTCAAAAAAGCAAATAGAATGTTAGGAGTCATTAAAAAAGGGATAGAGAATAAGACAGAAAATATCTTATTGCCTCTATATAAAACCACGGTATGCCCACATCTTGAATACTGCGTACAGATGTGGTGCCTCATTTCAAAAAAGATATACTGGCATTGGAAAGGGTTCAGAAAAGGGCAACAAAAATGATTAGGGGTTTGGAACGGGTCCCATATGAAGACAGATTAAAAAGACTTGGACTTTTCATTTTAGAAAAGAAGAGACTAAGCGGGAATATGAGAGAGGTTTATAAAATCATGACTGGTATGGAAAAAGTGAATAAGGAAAAGTTATTTACTTATTCCCACAATAAAAGAAGTAGGGATCACCAAATGAAATTAATAGGCAGCAGGTTTAAAACAAACAAAAGGAAGTTTTTCTTCACTCAGCGCACAGTCAATCTGCGGAACTTCTTGCCAGAGGGTGAGGTGAAAGCTAGAACTTTAACAGGGTTCAAAAAAGAGCTATAGAGATTCATGGAGGTTAGGTCCA
Source organism: Pelochelys cantorii (assembly GCA_032595735.1). Lineage (NCBI taxonomy): Eukaryota > Metazoa > Chordata > Testudines > Trionychidae > Pelochelys > Pelochelys cantorii. Next base: position 43,236,374 of record CM064326.1, on the reverse strand, counting down.
TCAATGGCTATTAGCCAGGATGGGTAGGAATGGTGTCCCTAGTCTCTGTTTCTCTGGAGGTGGGTGACAGGGGAGGGATCACATGAGGATTACCTGTTTGTTCCCTCCCTCTGGGGCATCTGGTATTGGTCACTGTCAGCAGACAGGATATTGGGCTAGATGGACCTCTGGTCTGACCAGTATAGCCGTTCTTATGTTCTTAAAGGCCATATTTTAATACTGTACCTCCCTCTTCATATTTACAATATCAAATAAAATGTGACACACACAATGATAGTAGCAATAGCGAAAGGAAAGCAGAAGTTATATTTAAAAAAAAACACATAATTAAACCACTTTTAGTATCTTGCTGCTAAGATTAAGGTCCCATGGAAAGCAAGACTAAGAGGAAAAACAACTGAAGAGAGTTGCCATTTTTTTAAAGGGACATTATTAAGGCCCAAAAGCAAACTATTCCACTGTGTAGGAAAGATAGAAAGTATGGCAGGAGACCATCTTGGATCAACGAGGAGATCTTACATGATCTAAAAATCAGAAAGGAGTCGTATAAAAAGTGGAAACTAGGTCAAATTACAAAGAATGAATATAAGCAAACAACACAGATATGCAGGGGCAAGATTAGAAAGGCAAAGACACAAAACGAGCTTAATCTAGCTAGAGACATAAAGGGTAATATATTAGAAGCAAGAGGAAGATCAAGGACAGGGTCGGTCTATTATTGTTTCTCCCTTTTCACTGATTAACAGGAAACTTGGAAATGGCAAAGGTGCTTAATGACTTCTTTGTTTCAGTTTTCACCAAGAAGTTTGATTGTGACAGGATGCCTAACATAGTGAATGCTAGTGGAAATGGGGTAGGTTTAGAAGTTAAAAATTACTTAGAAAAGTTAGAAGTCTTCAGGTCACCACAGCCTGATGAAATGCATCCTAAAATACTCAAAGAGCTGATAGAGGAGGTATCTGAGCCATTAGTAATCATCTTTGAAAAATCATGGAACTCGGGAGAGATTCCAGAAGACTGGAAAAGGGCAAATATAGTGCCCATCTATAAAAAGGGAAGTAAGAACAACCTAGGAAACTACAGACAAGTCACTTTAACTTCTGTACCAGGAAAGAGAATGGACCAAGTAATTGAGGAATCCATCTGCAAACATCTGGAAGATAATAAGGCAATATGTAACAGCCAGCATGGATTTGTAAAGAACAATTGGATAGCTTTCTCTGATTGGATATCAAGTCTTGTGGATAAGGGAGAAGCATTGGACGTGGTATACCTAGATTTTAGTAAGGCATTTGACATGGTCTCGCATGACCTTCTTATCAATAAACTAGGGAAATACAACTAGATGGGATTACTATAAGGTGGGTGCATAACTGGCTGGATAACCATTCTCAGAGAGTAGTTATTAATGGTTCACAATCATGCTGGAAGGGCATAACAAGTGGGATTTGACAGGGGTCTGTTTTGGGACTGGTTCTGTTTAATATCTTCATCAACAATTTAGATGATGGCATAGAGAGTATGCTTATTACGTTTGCAGATGATACCAAGCTGGGAGGGGTTGCAAGTGCTTTGGAGGATAGTGTCAAAATTCAAAATGATCTGGACAAACTAGAGAAATGGTCTGAGGTAAACAGGATGAAGTTTAATAAGGACAAATGTAAAGTACTCCACTTAGTAAGGAACAATCAGTTTCACACATACATAATGAGAAATGATTGTCTAGGAAGGAGTACTGCTCGAAGGGATTTAGGAGTCATAGTGGACCACAAGTTACACATGAGTCAACAGTGTGACACTGCTGCAAAAACAAACAAACATGATTCTGGAATGCATTAATAGGAGTGTTGCAAGCAAGACATGAGACGTCATTCTTTCACTCTACCCTACCTTACAGTCTAAAAGACAAGACAGAACAGGTAGAAGAGACAGGTGGTCTGGGCTAGAGCAGGAAAGACTGGGTAACAAAGATAACAGGCAGTACACAATTCTTAGACAGCTGGAAATCCTAATTGAACTATGCTAAAAATAAGCCAGGTTTAAATCGGAATGTCCATACCAGTGTTTGCACTGGTTTACTAAATCATTTTAAAACTAATTAAAATGGTTAAACCAGTGCTACTTTGAGGAGGAACAAGCCCTTAGAATACCAAATAGAAAGGTGACCCTAAAACTCTTTATTGTTAAAATATATGTATTTTAGGTTCACTTTTTCTGTTCCAATAGAATTAATTTAAAAATATAGTAAAGACAGACTTCTGTCTCTTCCCACCCCCAAAAAGTCTAAGAATGGAAAGACTATACTTTGTAGCAGTGTGTCTCAAAGTGGGCCATGGAGCCATTCTGAGAAAGCTGCTACCGGGCCGCTCCAGTTTTTTTTAACTTATTGGCTCTGCAGCCACAGAGCCTTGCAGCTCACATTGGCTGCAAATGGGGAACTGCAGCCAATCCCTTGGCTCCCATTGGCTGCAAATGGCAAACTGCAGCCAATGGGAGCCACAAGGCTCCGCGGCTGTGGAGCCAGTAAGTAAACAAACCAGAGCAGCCCGGTAGAAGCTTTCTCAGAATGAGTCCACGGACCACTTTGAAAAACACTGCTATATAAACGTGTTCTAATGTTTAATTCTTGGGGCCACTGCCTTATCTCTGTTTCCTAAGTTTGTCCTTGCAAGGAAGGACAAGAAGATGGACTGCCATTTTGACACAGATTACAGTACCCTAATGGAGTGCAGAAGTAAATATGCAGGATGTCACTGTTACAATACCACAAGCGATAATACAACAGCAAGTGCATCTGCTTATTCTCTGGACTCCTAGTAACTCCTGTGACAACAGACAAATGAAATGTAGGTAAAGCCCTCTCCAATCAATGTTTTGTAGAATTAGTCTAATAAAGACCAATTAACATTCTTATCAAGGTTCAGAGCGACTATTAAAGAGGAAGCTTTTGCTGGACAAATATGGCCTTGCTGCTTTACAAAAATATGTCTACACTGGAGCTGGGAGTGCACTTCCTAGTCCAGATAGACAAACTTGCACTAATTTGAACAGAGCTAGCACACTGAAAAGAGACGTGTGGACATTGTGGCAAAGGCCATGTTTCAGGGTAGCACCTTGACTCAACACTAGTCAAACTTCTGGATCTGAGCTTGGATGGTTAGCTTGAGTCCCTGCCTATGTCACAACATCCACAGTGCTATTTTGTGCACAAACTAACATGAATCCGTCTATTCCCAGAAACACTGTAGGCATAGCCTCACCAATACTCAAAAAATGTTTTTTAAAAGGTACATTACCTGATAGAAGTCCTTTTGCCTCAAATATGTAATTGCTTTATTTATTTCCAGGTCATTGGCTAATTCTACATAGTGGGAAGCTTTTACTACTTCAACACACCTACAACAAAAAGGAATCCACAGAAACAGTTAATATAAATAAAATGTATCTGCACTGTCACATTAACTCATGTGATGCAATGTTTAGCATGATGCTAAACAGTGATCCCCTCTTCTTGTTCATTCCCTGTAGAATAGTCTTTAATTATTTTTGACTCAGTGGTAGCAGGAAAAGAAAGCAGACATGGAACTGAACATTTATAACTCTCCATCCACTGAAGCACTCTCTTCCACTCAGCACTTCTTTGGGCTTTTTAGGGTGATATGTCTGGAAAGGACTGTTGGTATGGGCCAGGATCTTTATTATATTAGACAGTCTGATCTTCTAGATGGTCTGGACTTAAACTGATTAAAGAATTCCCTTTCTGGTATGTCTCTGGAAGTGAATGCTTTTTTAATGCTGCAGATTTTCACCATCAAACCTAACAGATGTTATAGCCTGTATGGCATGTAAATCACTTCTCAAGAAAGTCCATAGATACCTCTTGGCATCACAGGAAAGGGATTGTATTGAAAACATTACAAAATAGACTATGAGAGAAGAAGCCAGAGATGGCCTGATTTAAAACCTTATTTAACCAAAAGAGACAAACAGACCTGAATACTGCATCAATCCCTCATGGAACATCAGACAATAGTCTCATTAGTAAGTTGCACGAACTTCTTTTTTAACTGAAGTTTGAGACACCTCAATAACAAGTTAAGAAATCTACATAATAAGCATGCCTACTTAATTTTTCTAAAAAATTCATCTGATTATGCACAGACGTATCCATAATATACCTTGAATTCAATGCAAAGTAGCTGAAAACTCATCTTAAATGTCTGGGTAAACTAGATTTTCAATATCTTTCTGTGGATGGAGTCATGCAAGGCAGCTAGAGTATATAAGTGAATCGGCCCCAATATATACAAACGCATATAATGTGTCTAATCAAAAGTCATTTAATTAATCACTAAGTGAATATCCCTAACTTTGTCATAAGTTATTACATAAAGAATAACTTTTTTTCCAATATTTGACTATAGGCATGTGTGTATTCATGGCAAACGTTTAGGGTACATCTACACTAGCCCCCTAGTTCGAACTAGGGAGGCTAATGAGGGTGACTGAAATTGCAAATGAAGCACGGGATTTAAATATCCCACGCTTCATTAGTATGTTCCTGGGCAGTCGCCATTTTGGAAACTGACTAGCCCGGAATAACTGTCCGCGTCTACACGCGGCAGTGAAACGGGAGTTTGAAGTAAACTCGTTAACTCAAATTAGCTGTTAAACCTCATTCCACGAGGAGTAACAGCTAATTCGAGTTAGGGGTTTACTTTGAACTCTGTTTCACTGCCACGTGTAGACGCGGGCAGTTATTTGCAATTTCGGTCACCCTCATTAGCCTCCCTAGTTCAAACAAGGGGGCTAGTGTAGACATACCCTTAGTGAATAGAGGCAGTATTAGGGAAAGCTGAATGAAAATTAAAAAATAAATGTACATATGCCTACACGAACCTACAGATATGCACAGACAATGCATAATGAATAAATGAATCTATGCTTATGTATATTTATAAATCATTTAGAGCGGTAACAGTGGCAACTTATTTTCATTTCTATGGGCAGGAGAAATGAGTAAGCAAAAGCCCTCTTTCCTCAACAAACTTGCTTCACTTCCATATTATAATTATTCCAAATACCAAGGACATTTCACACAAAATCATCCTCTGGAGAAGTTGAAGCTGTAGGCACATATCAATCATTTGAGAGCATATTTTTAAAAGAATATTACAGTTAAACAAACAATAAGCTCTTCAAAAAATCAGAAATTGTAGTGCTCAGTAACTTGCAATAGTGGGGGTGATGAAAGCCAGATCCCTAACCCCTATCCACCCTGCTGACCAGGACCATGTCTTTGGGGGACCTGGAGAGGTGTAAGGGAGCCAAGGCTGGGGCTGGCAGCCAGGGCCTCATGTAAAACAGGGGGTACTGTACCCCTATTTCCTGCATCTCTGATCAGAAACCTAGAATTCAAATTGCAATTTGAGAAGACACCCTATTACCTTTACTCTCTCCATGTAGAGTTTACATACTATTTTCTGTTCTTGAGAAGAATATTATGTGTGCCAGAAAACTTTAGTTTAATATATTAGTACATATACATCTCTGATGCACATAAGAACATAAGAATGGCCGTACTGGGTCAGACCAAAGGTCCATCTAGCCCAGTAGCCTCTCTGCCGACAGTGGCCAACACCAGGTGCCCCAGAGAGGGTGGACCGAAGTCAATGATCAAGCGATTTGTCTCCTGCCATCCCTCTCCAGCCTCTGACAAACAGAGACCAGGGGCACCATTTCTATCCCCTGGCTAATAGCCTTTTATGGACCTAACCTCCATGAAATTATCTAGCTTCTCTTTAATTTCTGTTATAGTCCTAGCCTTCACAGCCTCCTCTGGCAAGGAGTTCCACAGGTTGACTACACGCTGTGTGAAGAACTTTCTTTTATTAGTTTTAAACCTGCTACCCATTAACTTCATTTGGTGTCCTCTAGTTCTTCTATTATGGGAACTAATAAATAACTTTTCTTTATTCGTCCTCTCCACACCACTCATGATTTTATATACCTCTATCATATCCCCCCTCAGTCTCCTCTTTTCTAAATTGAAAAGTCCCAATCGTTTTAACCTCTCTTCATATGGGACCCGTTCCAAACCCCTAATCATTTTAGTTGCCCTTTTCTGAACCCTTTCCAAGGCCAAAATATCTTTTTTGAGGTGAGGAGACCACATCTGTACACAGTATTCAAGATGTGGGCGTACCATAGTTTTATATAGGGGCAGTAAGATAGTCTGTGTCTTATTTTCTATCCCTTTCTTAATAATTCCTAGCATCCTATTTGCCTTTTTGACCACCGCTGCACACTGTGTGGAAGTTTTCAGGGAGTTATCGTGGATAGTTCCAAGATCTCTTTCCTGATTTGTCATAGCCAAATTAGCCCCCATCATACTGTACGTATAGTTGGGGTTATTTTTCCCCAATGTGCATTACTTTACATTTATCCACATTTAATTTCATTTGCCGATTTAAAGGATAGGTTACAAAACACAGATAATAGTTCAGCAATTTCCCATTTGAGTTCTTTCAGAACTCTTGGATGAATGCCATCTGGTCCCGGAGATTTGTTGACATTAAGTTTTTCTATTTGTTCTAAAACCTCCTCTAATGACACTTCAATCCTGGACAGTTCCTCAGATTCATCACCCACAAAGGACGGTGCAGATTTGGGAATCTCCCTAACGTCCTCAGCCGTGAAGACTGAAGCAAAGAAATCATTTAGTTTCTCTGCAATGGCTTTATCGTCCTTGATTGCTCCTTTTATATCTCAATCGTCTAGGGGACCCACAGGTTTTTTAGAAGGCTTTATCATCACATTAATTTTTATACTTGTGCAAATATTCTAATAGCATGATCTAGGCATAAGGTTTATAAATGGAGACTAGATAGCTCTAATAATATTTAAACAATTGGTCTGCATATGTATCAGAGACTCTGATCTTATCTGAAGTCATTAGCACTAGAAGAGTAAGACACTGTCTGTCTTCAGCATGTCACATTCAGGCCTTTAGTGAAGAGTTCAAAATGATTATCTTCTGTATGTGATTTGTCTAATACGGAATTTGTAAGTTTCTTGTACGAGTACTTCGTATGAATGTAGTCAATAATTATATGACTGACATTTGAGTTTTTATGGTCCGTGATGCAAGTAAATAGTTTTGTACATGGTAAAGCACAATATTTCTGATTTTTTTCAGGGCACTGCTATCAGGGTGACTGAAAGTACTTTGGATGCTTTGTTTGAAAAGTGCAACTCAAATGCTACATTTCCCAGGTTTCTAATTTTGTGAACTTGATTTAATAATTATGGACAGAAATTGGTATGCATAGTTAAACTGAAGAAAACTATCTCCTACCAGTCATAGCCTACGGCAAAGGAGGTTTCAATTGCTGGTGCAATCAGTTTAGCAGCTGTCATGATATATTTTTCTGCCATGCTTTTCCTGAGGAATTAAATTAGATATATATCAGTGTTTAGAAAAAGTATATATAAAAACATAAAAAACTAGGTTACCGGTACCTTATCCCGTGCCTTGAATTGCTATTCACCAACTAAATCTGAACATCTATATTATTGTTTAAGCAAGACACCAGTAAAATAATAGTATAATTTAATGATATTACACCTTTCAATGAGTAATATATTAGATTGGGGATGTTACAGTATTTCCTAGGGCCAGAAATTTTGTGAGACTTGTACAAATCCAAGAGAGAGGTTAGTCACTAAAATATGCCATGACACAACAATCCTACTGCAGCATATGAGATAGGAGCATAATAATTTATCATACAGAAACTAAACTTGATAATATAATATCTCCAAATATTAAAGGCCCCATGAGATATGTTTATAGTGCAGCTGATAGTAAGCATGGTAGAACAGATTCACACTAGCAGGACTTATGGTAACATGCTAAAAATAGCAGCATGGATTTTGTAGTTCAAGTAACACCTTGAGCTTTCAAGACCACCAAACCCGTGGTTCTGAGGTAAGGTGGTGAACCTGAGCCTCTGCTGGAGCTGCAATGTTCACATTGCTATTTTTAGCACACTAGCTTGATTCCTGCTAATTCAAGCCTGGCTTACCCAGGCTGGGAGGCTTGTTCCCAGCTACACTACATAATACCCCTACAGTCTAGTATTTCGTCTTTTAGTGCCAGCACACCACATATGCTGGGTACTTTGCAGTGATCTAACATGCTCATATGCACTTCCATGTGGCTTTTGCATAGGGTTCAGAAAATTAACCCCTGAACAGTGTACTTCACTGATGGGGAACTTGCATAAACAAGTGGTTTACAATGTCTTGGTCTTCATTTTTTTTGTCTTCGCTATCCCAATCCAAAGGGATACACAGGATTGAGACCAATGGCCATGTTTTTCTATTTTTGCTTCTTTATTTTTTAAATCAAATACCTCCGCAGTGTGGCTGAGCTTCAAAATGGAGATGTTACACAAGAAAATTGGTTTCTGAAGGTCCCTTAAAAATCTTATTTCTTGGCTATTTCTCAGCCAACTAGGCCAAAAACTGCCCATCTGCTTTAGTGAATCTAGTATGTCTTCTGACGCTTTCACAAGCCCAACAGTCATTACCAGGAAGTTTACATAGTACTTTAAGGTCATCCCATCCAGCCATTTCTTCACTTCCTGGACGACTGACGCTGTGGCGGTTGATCTTCCGGAGTTTGATTTAGCGGGTCTAGTAAAGACCCGCAAAATCGAAACTAAGGGCACCCCCCGTTGATGGCAGTATTCCTTGAATTGCGAGGAGTAAGGGAAATTCACAGGAACATTTCCTCCCATTGATCTCCCACGGTAGAGATAGAGCTGAAGTTCCAATTAAGGCACAGTGACTCCAGGTACGCAATTAACATAGCTGGAGTTGCGTATCTTAATTCGAATTTCCGTGTAAGACAAGTATAGATGTGGCCTTAGGAATAGCTCTTGTGCTTTGCAGCTTGGAAAGCTGGTGGCAATTTCCACATGTTAGCAATCATGAAGGCATATTTGAAATGGATAGGGACCTATGTTTCTAGTATTACCTTTCACGTTCCATTTGCCTTAGTTGGTCATTTTTAATGGCTTCAATCAATAGGTTAGTATGTGAATCATCCTGAAAATAAGTTTTGGAAATGTATATTTATATATAAGGTATATCCATTTATGTACATTAATACAGACTATAAGAAGCAACTGATATATTACATTCTATACATTTTTAAAAGGCATATTTCAACTGAATAATCAGATTGTCATTTTTCAAAGAACTTTGTATAAAAGATGGTTTGGGTTGGTTTTTTTTTTTACACCATTTTATAGGTTGCTATCCTCTGACCTTTGAACTAATAAACTATTGGTTGTGGTTAACAAATTCTAATTACAAAATTAAAAATACTTACATTCGTGACTAGTAGCCTTGTACTGTTTCTCTGCTACAGTACGTGGATCATACTTCACCTAACCACATAAGTCACCAACTATAGTACTCTTGTGTATCAAATCTATGACCCTGATTCAGCAAGGTACATAAGCATATGAGTCATCCCATTGAAGCAATAGGATAACTCATATGCTTCAAGTCAGGCACATGTTTAGTGCTGCACAGAGGCTCCAATTCAGCAAGGCAGACAGCAATGTTCCCTTTAAGATTTTCCATCCTTGGGCAGGTTGAATTTTCTTTTGGGTGGATTGAAATTTCTTATGTGCAACACCAATATTGAATTAGTATGTGGATGTGTACACACCAGTACATACAAAACCATAGATATAAATATATATTTTCCATACATATATATATATATATATATAGTTCATAGGTATGGAAGAAAATATATTAAAACAAGGGATAATTAACAAGGAGTAATGCTTATGATTATTTAATATGAAATCAAAGAAAATTAACAGTACTGTTGGCCGAAGAAGTGGGTTGTGTCCACGAAAGCTCATGATACTATTTATATATTTTTATTAGTCTAAGGTTCTACAGGACGATTGTTGTTTTTTAAATTTTTTTAGTTACAGACTAACACGGCTACCCCTCTGAGACCTTGGAGTACATGTATTATCACCCCTTCTGTCTACAGATGCATGTTTCAAAGATCTTGCATATAAGGTTTCATCCTACAAAAAAGCTAGCATCACACTTAGTACTTGCTGCATCTGACTTCTAAGAGCCAGCACTCTAGCAGATAGCAAATATCTGGTCTTAATGCAATACAAATTACCACGTATGGGAGGGATAGCTCAGTGGTTTGAGCATGGGCCTGCTAAACCATGGGTTATGAGTTCAATCCTTAAGGGGGCCATTTAGGGATGTGGGGCAAATCTGTCAGGGAGGGTACTTGGTCCCGCTGTGAAGGCAGAGGACTGGACTCGATGACCTTTCAAAGTCCCTTCCAGCTCTATGAGATAGGTATATCTCCATAGTTAGTAACACAGGATTTAAAAAAAAATCATTAAGAACAGAGTTTTACGTATCTGCAACACTCAAAAAAATTCTGTTAAAAGAATCTTTTTCTTTCTTACCTTAAGCCACTAACACAGGGGTGACAATAATTTTTTATGAGAGACTCCAAGAATTTGGTAAGTGGTTGAGGGCTGTACTCTTCCATTATATTAATGGAGGAGGTGTGGAGTCTGGGATGGAGGCTGGGTGTAGAAGAGAGCTTAAGGTAAGGGACTGGGGTGTGGGATCTGGGATGGAGTTTGGGTGAAGTAGGGGACTGTGACCTGGAACAATGGACTGGTGTAAGGAGGGGGTGCAAGGCCTGGGAGGGAATTGTGACTTACAGCAGAAGTACATGAGGGGGTGCAGAGATTTGGGCTATGACCAGAGAGAGCGGATTGGGGTGCAAGGTCTGAAAGGGGGTTGTGACCTGAGCAGGGGTGTAGGAAGGGATGCAGTGTCTGGGAAGGTGTATGGAGCTTGGAGGAGTAGGGAAGAAGGTTACATGAGGTAGGGGTGCAGAAAGGGGTGCAGAAGGTTGGGGGAGGGAAGGGCTGGGGTGCCAGAGATAGGCTCTAGCTGGGAGATCTTACCTGGCTCCCAGCCAGCAGCCCAGCAGGTTTCTTAGCCAAGCTCCCTGCCTTCCAGGCCCAGTATCTGTTCAGGGGAGGTGCAAGAGCCATGTTTATTGCTCTAAACTGAATGCTGTAAGCCCAGAGGATGAGGGAGGAGGGGCACTTCACCCAATAGCAGCTGCCTGTTTGTTAGACAAACGCAGCACGTGAAGCCAGCCAATGGGAGCTACTGCGGCCAGAGGCAGCATGAGAAGCCTGTCTCCCCTCCCTCCAGGTTCTCAGCATTCACAAGCACACAAGCTAGAGTGCCAAGCTGGTGCGTGGGGCAGGCAGGGAGCCAGCTGAGGCTCTTGTGGCCAGATCAGGCCCGCTGATTAGCTTTTGCCCAGCTCTGGAGTAGAGGCTGGGGCCAGCTTCTCCATTTATAGCAGATAGCAGCTGCTGCTGATTCTGCTCCTCTGAGAGGGTGAGTGCCTCCCCATTTCCCCAGCCAATCAGCTGAGCTCCCTGCCTGTGCAGGGAGCTCTGAACTTCTGTGCAGAGCTCAGAAAAGGGCTTAGTGCCTGTGCAGGCACACAGCTTACAGGAAACCTTGGTAGACAGGGAGTCTGACTATGATATGTAAAACAGACCTTTTCTGTCTTCAGGTTCTATGATTATACATAATCATAGGCCTTTTCCATCTCTAGAGTCTATTAAGTAAGTCTTTTGTGTCAGTCTCACACACAGCACATCTAAAAAACAATTGTGTATACACACATACTCTCTCTCCCCCCCATGTATTTGCTGAGGATATCTAATCAATACAAATATTATTAAACCAGAAGGGAGTACTGCAATCATCTAGCCTGACCTCCTGTAGAACATAGGCCATAGAATTTCTTACAATTCCTGTTCGCAGTACAGTATATCTTTTAGAAAAAGATCCAATCTTGATTTAAAACTTTCCCGGGTTGCAAAATCCACCACAATACTGGCTAAGTTATTGTAGTGACTAATTAATCTCATTGTTAAAAATCTGTACTTATTTCTAGTCTGAATTTGGCTAGCTTCAAATTCCACCTTGGATCTTGCTGTACACCTTTGTCTGATAGATGGTAAAAGGCTCTCAAGTCTAATTTCTGTTCCTTGTATAGGTGCTTACAGAAAGTGATTTAGCCTTCTCTCTGAAAACCAAATAGATAGAGCCCCTTGAACTAGACACTCTATTCCAGGGTCTCTACACCAGTGCCAAATGCAGACGAGTATAATCTCTCCACTCCTACTTGACAGTCTCCTGTTTACACATCCAAAATTTGCATTAGCTCTTTTAGATGTATCATCATAATGGGAGCTCATGTTCAGCTGATTATTTACCATGACACCCAGTCTTCTTCTGAGTCACTACTTCCAAGGATAGCTCCCTTCCATCCTTTTAATAATGTTTATGTTCTTTATTCCTAGAAAGGACTTAACATTTTGGCCACATTGAAACACACATGCTTTTCTTATGCCCAGTTTACCAAGCAACATCACTGTGTGTGACAAATTAATTTGATTTGCCTTTGAGCATTGATTAGGCTGTCTAGGATTATTTTTAAAAGATAACTTCATAGTAGGTTAAAAGAAGCTCCTGCCCATCCCATCAATCTGTCACAAAAAGTGTCTTCTTTTCTACCAGATGTGGAATTTTATTCCAAAATTATGCTGAGCGACAAGCAATATTTAGTCCTACAACATCTTTAAGGTCCACCACATGATAAAGAGGAGGGAGAGGTAGGTACGTTGGAGGGCAGGGATAGGGTCCAGTGTGACCTAGACAAATTAGAGGACTGGGCCAAAAGAAATCTGATGAGGTTCAACAAGGACAAGTGTAGAGTCCTGCACTTGGGATGGAAGAATCCCAAGCATTGTTACAGGCTGGGGACCAAATGGCCAAGTAGCAGTTCAGCAGAAAAGGACCTGGAGATTACACTGGATGAGAAGCAGGATGAGTCAACAGTGTGCCCTTGTAGCCAAGAAAGCTAATGGCATATTAGGGTGCATTAGGAGGAGCATTTGCAGCAGATCTAGAGAAGTTATTATTCCCCTTTATTCGGCACTGGAGAGGCCACATCTGGAGTATTGCATCCAGTCCTGGGCCCCCCACTATAGAAAGGATGTGGACGCATTGGAGCGGGTCCAGTGGAGGGCGACCAAAATGATTAGGGGGCTGGAGCGCATGACCTATGAGGAGAGACTGAGGGATTTGGGTTTGTTTAGTATGCAGAAGAGTGAGGAGGAATTTGATAGCAGCCTTCAACTTTCTGAAGGGAGGTTCCAAAGAGGATAGAGAGAGGCTGTTCTCAGTAGTGATGGATGGCATAACAAGGAGTAATGGTCTCAAGTTGCAGTGGGGAAGGTCTAGGTTGGATATTAGAAAAATCTATTTCATTAGGAGGGTGGTGAAGCACTGGAATTGGTTACCTAGGGAAGTGTTGGAATCTCCATCCCCAGAGGTTTTTAAGTCCTGGCTTGACAAAGCCCTGGCTGGGATGATTTAGTTGGGACTGGTCCTACTTTGGGCAGGACTTGATGACCTCCTGAGGTCTCTTCCAGCCCTAGAATTCTATTAAAGGAATAGAAATAGAATTTTACTCTGGGAAAAAAAAGTTTCACAACTTTCCCACAGGATATAGGAGATTCGCTTATAGCCCTAGTAAATCATGACCTTGGACAGAATAAACTTTTTTAGGCCATTTTAAGATGTGTCTTAAGTTTATTTGTTCTTTCCTCAGAGTCATGAACAGTTGGTCTCATGGTACTAGGGAGCAAAGCATGACTAGTAGAAAGATATTTAAAAAGACTAGTTCCAATAAATTAAAATGAACTAAAACCAAATCCTTTGTAAAACTTTAATAAAATTATTTTTCTGTATAATATGTGTGCTGTGTTATTATAGGTTTTATATTACTGGCACTCATTTGAGATGACTTGCATAACTTACAAATTGATTTTTCATTCTTATTATTTTATGTAAATCTATTACATATTTGAGAGAGTTTGTCTGTCTGCCCTTCCGTTTCTCCATCCATCAGTCCTTCTGTTTGTTCAAAAACTCCTAAATGGTCAGAGCTAGGACCACCAGATTTGGTATACAGCTTTCTCTTATTATAACTTAAAAAGCAGGGATGGGGAACCTCAGGCCCAGGGGCCAAATGCAGCCCCCGGCTTGCGTGGATCCACGCCCTGAGGCCCAGGGCATCTGAGGAGCCCATGCTGGCACTCCAGCCTTCCTGTTGCCCCACCCTGAGGCTGGAGCACACAAAATCTACTAGGTAGGGCCCCCTAGGCTCTGCTGTGCAAGGGGAATGCAAGGAGTGTCTTTCTCCTTCTCAGTAAGGGGCCAAGTCAGTGAGGATTTGGTTTTTTGTTTTATTTTGCTACTCACTTGTGTGTGGCCCCCAACTGATTTTTATATGGGTCCCCCACCCCTGACTTAAAGCAAGGTAAGGATTTGGTCATGCCAGGAAAATGGGATGTGCCTGAAATGGGAATGATTCTCAGAAACCATACAGAAAAGAGACAGAATCACCAGGAAGGTAAAAGGGTTTGGCTGGGGGCTGCCTCCTCCTATCCGGGACTGCCCCAGCCCTGAGCCTCCCACCCCCTAGGTGCCCTTTAGAGAGGGATGATCCCCCTGCCCCCTGATTCATATGGGGACATTGCTGGCTGTTTCCCTTTGTCAGGGGAAAGTGCACAGTTTGCTGCATTCCTCACTCTAGTGGGGAGCACAGGAGACAGATGAAGCTGGAACTGCCCAAGCTGGGGTCATACACCCCTCCCTTTGCTGTGCCTGCTGAAGCTGCAGCAACCAAGGAAAGGCACTTTTCACCTGGTCCCAAGCTGCTACGGTGAGAGAGAGGTGGAGTAGTTCTCTCTCCATGGGCAGCCAGCATACTGAACCCTCATCCACAACCCCATCCCAGAACTATGATTTAAATGAAGCATGTACATTTTTATTTTATTTTCCAAAAAAACCAAAAATGGAGTTAAGAACCTGAGCAGTGCTGGGTAGATCTTTTAGTGTTTTATATATATATAAAAATAAAAAAAAAAGTTGCAAAGCATAAGTAATCCCAAATGAGTGCCAACTCTATGCTATATCACTTAGCCACATAGTATGTTACATTTTTGAGAAAAATTATTTTGGAAATGTTTTCAAGGGATCTATCACTAGTGAGAAATACTGCCATCCTCTACTCATGCTGGTAAAACATCACGCCACTGTGTGTGTATATATGTGTACATATATGTTATATACAATCGATTCTTTTTTCTCATAATTCAAAATTTTCCCTTTTTACAAATAAAAGTTGAAGATTTTGCTTAGTTCATACTTACATTTGGTGAAATATATTTGTCATCATAATCAATTTCCAGTGGAACAGCGATCAGTTTTTGGAAAGCTTTTTTCATTTGTTCACGGTCTCCAGTGGCAAAATAACAAAGGATCAAGTTGAAACCTGCTTTCAGGTTTGGAGATGTGTTCATTATGTGTTCAAATGAACTAATGCCATCAGTGTACTGACCAGTTTTAATGAATGCAACTCCAATGTTCTGCATTATTTTAATCCTAATTAAAGAAATCACTGTTAAGTACCATTTTCAATCAATCATCTGTATATTTAAAACAAAAGGAATTTCAAAACTTCTACAGAATAAACTCACCTCATTTCTTTATGGACACTTGGAATCTGATCTAAAGCCATACGATAGAATTTGATAGCTTTTGAATAGTTCCGTTGTTTTAAATAAATGTTTGCCATGTTCACCTTCAATCTTCCTATCACAAAAATAAAGTGAATGAGCTATATGCTAACCTTTTAAAAATAATCAATAAGACTGCAGAAGCATCTTTTCTAATGTAACAGGGCCTGCTGGCCATTAAAGTAAGGCATAATCCAGAAGAGCCTGTTCCTGACTTCTACCCATAATGGAGATAATTCAGGGAGAGATCATAAGGAATTCTGGGAAAGGAACAACTATACAGAACAAGCTTCTCACTAAGGGAGAGACAGGATTTGCTGTGATGTTCTCTGCTGAGAAAGTTTGGGGAAGCAGAACAGGAGGAACTCTGGGAAGAGACCTAGAGACAAGCAAGATACAGAATGAAACTGGAGAAGCTGAGGAGAAGGGAATGAAGGAAGTGGAACAAAGGGTTCAAGATGGCAAGCATTAGCTTCCTAACTTGGGAAAAATGGCTGGGGCTTCCAAAGAAGGGGACAAAATCTCCCCTTCATTTCAGAATCAACAAGGGAAAACCAGAGCAGACAATGATGAAAAGGGCTACTGAATTATTCAGCCTAAAAAGGGAAAACTATTGTTGGTACTGACTAATCTTGAATCAGCTGTGATGAAGTGTGGCCTATGAAGGGCAAAGAATGTATTTTTTTTATATAGACTTATGCTTAGCCTGGAAAAGGAAGACTTTCTGGATTAGATGGAGGACTAAACCACATCAAATCATCCAAGGACATGGGGTCTGACAATACAGGGTTGTGTTTGTTGTCAAATATGACTGACTTCCATGGGAGTCGAGGGCAGTCATGAGGTGCTCAGCATCTCACAAGTGAAGTTAGATAGCTAGTTAGTGAATGTGTTGCCATTAATATCAGGCATTTTTCTGGGTTACTTACCTCCATTGCTGAACATCTTATTTTTCACTATGACTTGGTAAGTATTTAGTGCTTCAGCATACATTTCATTAGCAGAATATTGGCTGGCCAAGTTGAAAAGAACCTGTAGGAAAAAAATGAGAACATATAACACAACCACATCTCTCTCTCAAAAAGCAAATAATATCAATCAAAGCAGCCATTAGAAAAATTTCAATATATAAAATAGATAGCTAGATGCTTTAATATATTTGTTGGCTGAGATATTTCCTTAGTTGTTTGCAGTATTATAGCAGCTTTGTTGGTCCCAGTATATGAGAGAGACAAGGTGAGAGAAGTAATATCTTTTACTGGACCAACTCAGGGGTGGGCAATCATTTTGATGGGGGGGGGGGGAAGCACTCCAAGAATTTGTTAAGTGGTCAAGGGTAGCACTCTTCCATGATATTAATGGAGAAAGTACAGGATTGGGAATGAGGTTGGGTGCAGCAGGGAGCTTGGGGTAAGGGACTGGGATTCAGGAGGGGGTGTGGAGTCAAGGAGGGAGTTTGGGTGAAGGACAGGAGTTTGGGGTGCAGGAGAGGTTGCAGGGTCTGGGAGGATTGCAGAGTATTGGAGGAGATAGGGGTGCAAGAGAAGATTCTGACCTGGAGGAGGGATGTAGGAGTGGATACAGGGTAGGAGATGTAGAGTCTGGAAGGGAGTATGGTTGGAGGAAAGGATTGTGACCTGGAGGAGGGGATGCAGGGTCTGGAAGGGGATTGTAACCTAGGGCAGGTGTGCAGGAAGGGGTACAGAGGATTTGGTTTGTGACTCAGGGTAGGGAGTTAGGGTGAGGGAGGAGGTGGAGAGTCAGGTGCAGGCTGTGGCCAGGAGGTGCTCACCTTAGGTGGTTCCCAGACAGCAGCATTGTGAGAGCCTCACACAGCTCCCTGCCCATCACACCTATGCATACCACTCAAAGTGATCAGCTGAGGGGGCCATGTGCTCTCTGCACGTCATGCACCCTTTGGGGGAGGGATGAGTGCTGCCTGTGGATGGCTCAGGGAGCTCTCATTGGTTGGTTTCTGGCCAACTGGAGCTGTAAGATTGTGCTCGGGGTGGGGGCAGCACACAAAGTTCCCCCACAGAGGCATGTGGCACACAGGGAGCACATGGCCCCTGCAGCTAACCGCTTTAAGTGGTGTGTGGAGGTGCAGTGGGTAGGGAGCCTGCCCAAGGCTCCCCTTAGACAACGAGCAGTGACAGGCCGTATTGTGCCCACCCCTGGACCAACTTCTGTAAGGGCAAGACTTAAGCTTTCAAGCTCTACAGAGCTCTTCTTCAGCTCTGGGAAAAATAATCAGAATGTCATAGATAAAAAAAAGGTGTAACAGATTGTTAAGCATGAAGAATTGCAAGAAACTATTCAAAAATGAAGTGGGCAATTAACACTCCTGAAGTCACAAGTCATAGGAGAGTTAGTGGGTACATTGTTTAACTTCAGAAAGCCACTTCATTTTGAATGGTTTCTTATGCTTAACAATCTGTTCTACCTTATAATTAGCTATGACACACATTATCTCTTCTAGACCTGAGGAAGAGCTCGGTGTAGCTCAAGAATGTGTCTCTTTCACCAACAGAAGTTGTTCCAACATTCAGTGGAGCCAACAGACTCACCAGGCTCCTGGGCAGCGGGAGGGAATGTCTCTATACCCCCTGGAAGGGGCAGGGCTTCAGGCAGAAGGGGTGGGAATGGAACTAGCCTTCCGAAGCCAGCCATCAGTGTGGCCTGGAGTGCACCACGCCTCCATCAGGACCTCAGCACTGCCCAGAGCAGACCACATAGAATTTCAACAGCAATTTAAAGGGTTCGGGGCTCCGGTTGCCACAGCAGCAGTGATGGAAGCCAAGAACCCTGGGCCCTTTTGAATCCCCAAGTTCTGGGACAGTTGTCCCTCCCCCACTGGGCCTGCCCACAATGTCTCTCACACTTCCCATTTTCCAAATTATCTAAGGAAGAAGTAGCAAACATTCTGCACCCTAAAGACATCTGTACATAGGCTGTGGAGAATACATAGGACAAATATAAAACATTTTTTATCTGCAAATGTATCTTTTAGGAATATGTTCCATGGTCTAATTGTATGTTGGGAGAAAAAGTATTTCCTTTTATCAGTTTTGAATAGTTTTGGACTTTCAACTGACTTTAATGGCCCTTGTTCGTATGAGAAAGAGAATGAACAGAAGTTCCCCTTTTACTTACTCTATATCGGGGTGGGAAAACCATGGCTCCTGAGCTGCACACGGTTCTTTTACAGTTGAAGTGCAATATGTGTAATTCTAGCATAGGGGCCTACACACTGTTGAACTATTTGTGATCTATCTGCTCATGAAGGGAGACTTCTGCAATATGCCATTAAGAAAAACAGAAAAACCCTGTCTGTATCCAGAAAAATTACATCCATCATTTTCTCATTTTTATTTTTAAACTTGCCTTCAAATACATTATCAGCATAGCCTGGCTCAACATATTCTTTGTAAAATAATTTCAGTACAGCATCAATTAGTATACAACTTTAAATTCTCCCTAAATATTAGGGCAGAGACCTTACATCAGTGTTTCTTAAACTGTGTTCCAAGGCACACCGGTGTGCCGCGAGGCAGCTGGAGGTGTACCATGGAGAGAACAGAGTTCAAAATGGCCACCCTTAAAGGGGCAAGCCTCCTTTTTTTTTTTGATCGACAACTTTTCCCTTGGGCTTTTTTTTCCCCCTCAATTAAAAATCCTTGCTGTTCCCCATTAAAAAAAAAAATTGTTTGGTGTTCCTCGGTCTTCAAAAATTTAAGAAACATTGCCTTACATAATCTTTTTTTTTAAAGCCTATTACCAATTTAAAGAGTTGAAGGCAAACCCTTCTTTAGGAGTGTTAAGAACAACAACAAAGTGCACTTTAATTGCTATTTTCCATAATTACAGAAAGTATTTTCTAAAACATTGATAAATATACAATGTATTTGATCTGGAAAGTTAATCTGGGAACAAACAAAATATGTGCATTACAGCACACTGAATTTCATTAAAAAGGCATGTTACTGGAAAGCACACTTTATACCTGGATCTTATTCAGACACACAGACATTTCAGCACTTACTGAATAAGTAAGATCTAAGTTGATGTTTTCTGGAGATGCAATTTGTTCACGTTGCCTCACCAACACTCTTTCCTTTCTTCCAGCATCTTTTGCCTTTTCCAGAGCCTTAAAGTAGATATTACAGTTTAGCCTTGCCTTCTCACTTTGCTCTCAAGGTCCAGTCCCATATATTTAAAACAGAAATTAATACATTATTTTCATACATACTTCCTTTATGCACAGGGAGAACGTGTGCGCACACACAACTTATAGCTCCTAAGCAGCAATAATACACAAAAGCATATTCAGATTAAAACAATATTCTGAATGAAAATTCAGCAAAGCAACCTCCATAATACTCTAATCACCATAGTTAATGCAGGATCTCAAAAGAGCATGAAAAGTAATGTTATGAACAAAGAATGAAAAAAAAAAATCAGTCACACCATTTTACTTAAGGCCAGATTTTTAAAGGTATTTAGGCCTCATGACCTTTAAAAACGTGGCCGTAAGACAATATGTAACAGCAGAGTGCTTACTGTTATATCATGTAAAGCACATTATCTCCAGCTTTTCCAAATATCGCTGACTTGGGTGGAGATGGAGCAATCAAACATTGAAGATTCTGTCTCCTTTGTGGCAATGCAGACCATGACCACAAGACCATAAGATCAGCCATAACAACAACAATCTAACTGTAACAACTGAAAATGTTATAGAAAAGTCAATGTAGTATTTAAAAAGCACGTGTGTGTCTGAGTGTGTGTGTTAGGCATCCTGCTATTTGTGGTTCTGTGTATTTGCAGGGATCTCCTGTCCCAGTTTGGGAGGGAGAGGAACTCAACATGGCTCCTGGTCCCTGCAGTGAGTTTGGGAGCCACAAGGAGCTCACTGCAGTGGCTGGGAATCGTGGCTCCCAGTATACATTTCACCATTTGCGATGGTACCAGGCACCCATACACTCCAAGATAGCTCAGTGGTTTGAGCATTGGCCTACTAAACCCAGGGTTGTGAGTTCAATCCTTGAAGGGGCCATTTAGGGATCTGAGGCAAATCTGTCAGGGATGGTACTTGGTCCTACCATCAGGGCAGGGGACTGGACTCGATAACCTCTCAAGGTCCTTTCTCATTCTATGATATAGGTATATCTCCATACATATATATATATATATACATACACTGTGAATGGCAAGGGTTTTCTGTATTGAAAAACAAATGAAACCCAGATAACTTACCAATTTTAAGTCTCCACAGCTGTTGGCAATGCAGCTTTCTTCAACCAACTCATTCACTTTTTTTTCTAACTGTCTAATCTTTTCTTCTGGGCTAAAATTGGACAAATAATGGATCATGTATCACATGTAAATACCGGTATAACAACAAATAAGTTTGAAGATAAATCCTTTAAATAACCTATTATAGTTGTCTTGGATTTCATTAACATGCCAGAGCAAATGACATTACTTGACAGACCGTACAACTGTGAAAGTGACCCATTGTTACTTCAACCATCAGAAGTTCAATCAGCAATGCGAGCTAGTGAAGAGAAGATCCTATAGTTTTACTATATTCAGCAATCCATTTAATGACAGAAAAGAGGTTGGCATAATTTGGCTCTGATCCTTTTAATATAGCAAGCCTCAATTTGAGCTGTTTGAGTGAAGAAAGTATAGATACATACATTGGGTGAAACTTATGCACCCCATGGAAATCCAGCATTGCATATATACTATTTTAAAGAGCTAGTTTAATCAAAAGCAGCTGAAATTCAATTTGTAATGATAATTTTTAAACAGTGACAGCACAACTTTTCAGAATTACAGATTTTATCAAAAACTATGATTGACCCAGGATTATTTAATCTGTGACAAAAAATTAGCTGCATACTAGTCTACTAGAAGACTTATCTGGCATTGCCCAGGTCCAGGCCAGCTCATGGCCCGCCTTCTGGGTTCTCCCCGGGGTCAGCCCAGTGTGGTGGGGGCTGCACAGCCTGCCTGCTGGTTTTTCCCTGCGGTCGGTCCGGGGGCAGTCCAGGGCAGCAGAGGGGGCAAGCTGCTGGGCAGCAGCTGCTCCCCAGACCTAGGGCACTTACTACCCCCATGCTCATTCATGGGTATAACTGTACTGCTATCACACCCCTCTCTTTGGCTACATCTAGAATGCCCCCTCTTGCGCAAGAAAATAGGCAAATGAGGAGAAGCAGTGAATATCACCACGCCTCATTTGTACACTTAATGATCCGTCATTTTTGCACAAGGGGCTTTTGCGCAAAAAAGAGCCATCTACATGGCTCCTTTTTGAGCAAAAAACCCCTCTTGATCAAGAGCTGTTGTTTCTGAAAAAAGCGGCAGAATGGCTCTTGCGCAAGAGGGTTTTTTTGCGCAAAAAGAAGCAGTGTAGATGGCTCCTTTTGGCGCAAAATGGCGGCTCCTTAAGTATGCAAATGAGGCATGGCGATATTCACCACTTTGCCTCATTTGCATATTTTCTTGCACAAGAGGGGACAGTCTAGACGTAGCCTTTCTGTTTGACACAAAACAATCGTATTCCAAGCATATCCCTTTGTCCTGGCACAATCAAATCCTGACCTTGCTTTAAGTTATGATAAGAGCAAGCTGTATACCAAATTTGGTGGTCATAGCTCTTATAGTTTAAGAGGAGTTTTTGAACAAAGAGACTCACAAAGAATGAAGGTTATACCAGCAGGATGGAAGAGTCTATCTTGGAAAAGCAATGACTCAGAAGGGCCAAGCAGGTCATTATAGACAGTTATCTCAACATGAGCTGTAAATGCAATTCCGTGGCAAGAAGTGCTAATATAATATGTGAAGGTATAAAAAGGAGAATATCAAATAGAGATAGGTAAGAGAATCTTGCCTATTTATAGCATGTTGGTAAGATCACTACTAGAATATTATATCCAGTTCTGGTGTCAACACTTCAAGAAAGTTGTGGAAAATCTGAAGAGAGTTCAAATGAGGACCACAACATTGACTGAAAAACGAGCCTTACGATGTGAGACTAAAGCACTACTTATTGACAGAAGATTGAGAGGTGACATGATTACCATATATAGGAACTTACATGTATGAAAGATATCTGACAGTGAGGGGCTTTTCAAACTTGCTGACAAAGGCCTAGTAAGATCCAGTAGATAGAAGTTGGGGAAATTCAACCTTGATTCAACCTTCAACCAATTTCCTAGCAGTAAAGGTGACTAAGTATTTGAATACCTTACAGAGGAGGTGGTAAACTCCCCATAATTTGGAGCCTTTAAAAGGGAGATATCTTTTAGAAAGATTTGATTTAATCCATCTTCTTGGAGAAATTATAGACAGCCTGTTTGGGCTGGGGAGGGAGAGTCAGACTGGATAGTCATGGAGGTCCCTTTTAACTTTGGAATCTATGAATTCCCTGGTCATCCCCTTCCTCCATGGACAATGGAGAGAACAAGATCACTGCATTGCCTTCAGCATGCCCTTAACACTTGCAGCTCCACGTTACGACAATTAAAATAATCAAATCCCATGATTCAGAGCTTCAGCTGATCACTTGTAGAGAACAGAAAGGAATCTCCTGACCTGATGCACAAGCGGTCAGATGTATTGTTGGGTTGGGGATGGGGTTCACTTTCTTCCAAACCATCAGAGGCTGTGCCTATCTTTAGTTGAAATACCCAATGGAGTGGACTAGAGCTCTGAGACAGAGAATTATCTGTCTTAGATGCCTGTGTAGGAGTGGGATTTTATATTTATATTTCAGGTTTAATAATGTAGTAATGTATGACTTAATTTCATCCTGCCAGCCACCCTTTTTTGTGATCCTCTGGGGCATTGGTAGAAATGCATCTGACAGACTGCCAGTGTCTGCACTGATGTTAAGGCAGGAACAGACCATTAGGCCCTTTAGTTAAATATACATTTCTTTGTTTTAAGGTTTAGTAAGTAAGAGACAGGATCTTATACTGTGTCTACGTTAATAAGATTAGAGGAATGTTGAAGGCTCGGGCCACAATGTGAACTGTTTTGATTACAAGATTTAGTAAGGTTTAATTTACAATGCTTTTTTATTGCTCAAAACAACACACTGCTGTTTGTATACCTTTGAAGATCTCTGTAAAAGACTGTTTGTGTGAATGAGGAATGAATGCATCAGAAAAATATAAGGTGTGAAGGCTATTGTTAAAACCAGATGGTCAAGAGAGAAAGGGTGAAGAAATTTAACCAGACTTATCGATGCCAGAGAACCATCAACGCACATCCATGATTAAGGAAGGGCAGATAGACAACCCTAAGGTGGAGGCTGGCACCCCTAAAGACAATTGATTAACTCAATCCAGGACAAGATGACCCTCTTGGAGGTGTTTTGGAATGTTAACATCAAAAGATAACACCAATTAAGGAGTAACCGGTCACAAACTGACACAGCAAAATCCATAGACTTCAACATAAGAACAGGGTATTTTGCCATGGGACTTTGGGTTTGTCTTGCCACCAACTTCAGGAGCATTGGATCGCGACCGACAAAGCCCGGCTCCTCTCTGTGATCAAACTGGCTGGCCACTAGATTGATCCAGACTCTGGTCTGGTAACTATAACATTGACTGGTGGGACTGTGTGCATGGTGTGTGTATGTGTGGGTGACTGAAAAGCATATGCTAACTGCTGTATTCTCAATAAATGCAGCGTGCTCCTTCTTCCCTATAAAAGATCTCATGTGCTTTGTATGGGCATAACACCTGGCTGGAGTCTATTGCTCACGTGCTGAAGATCAAACTGATGACTAGATTTGGGGTTAGGAAGGAATTTTTTCCCTTTGGTAAAACTGCCAGGAAACCTCAGGGGTTTTCATCTTTCTCTTTAGCATTGATAGTTTTCTAGGATCATCTGGGCATAATCAATTCCCTGACACTGTAGGGGCCTCAGGCACTGATGGCACCTCAATCTCTCCTGCTCTTTGCCGCAGGCACATAACAGTTTAGCTTCCCAAGAAATGAAATGCTTTAGTCTATCTAAAATAACTAGACTGAACATAAGGATATCTGGGTGTCATTTAATGGGGAGGACAACCTAGATGATCTAATGGTCCCTTCTGGCCATTTACTCTATAAAATCTAGTAAAGTTAAGTATGTGCATGACTGCACAATCTAGGCTTCTTTCTGCAGAGAGAGAATCTGGCCCCTGGTTTCCTGAGTACCATATTGCTGTAACTTTTCTAAAAATGTTGAAACTATTTGTTGCAAAACAAGAGAAAAAAATGTGGCTACATACGTATCTTCATTTTTCATTTCTAAAGGAGGAGCAGGACCTCTTGCTTGACCAAGAGGATCAAAAACAGATCCTGCAAATTAATACAAGGCATTGAGAACAGTGAATTCCCTGAGAGACAGTAAATTCCGTGATAGAGAATTCTATCAGTCTTACCTCTCAAAGCTGTTTTAGTGTAACCTGCCGCATGCACTGCTGTCAGAGGTCGAGCAACTCCATCCTTAAATGAAAAATAAATAAATAAAAACAAGGGGAGCAGGGGGATAAATTACATATTGAAACATAAGTTGAAAGCATGCTTTACAGTTGATACAAATTGACCTAATGTTAATAAGCCTTGCTTAGGCTAACCAGTGTCTTTCACAACCCTGAGGTATATTATAACACATTCTACAGTAGCAAAATAAATATTGGAATTATTACTAAGCAATAAATGTACAAAAAGAGTTTTATTCAGCATATCTTATTCAAATGCCTTTTTACAATAGATAACACCAATCTTTTTTGGTTTTGTTGCCAGTAGTTTTAACAGACACAATACAACAGCCTCTGATTTTTAAAATAGTCTTCTTAAGAGCTGGCCTATTAAACTAATGACTCTGTTACGTTTTATAATGTACTGCCAGGCTGAGTGTCAGAGTCTGAAATCAATCTTTCTTCTTCCTGGACAGCAAGGATTGAGAGTCCTGAAAAATTACGGCTCAGATTATCTTCTCCAATCTAACTCACAGATGCATATACTGCCTGGAAACCAGCTATAATTCAGTAGCTGAGAAATTCCCAAGCTTGGGAGAGTCTGCACCTGGCAAAGAGCCAACACATCCGCCTCCTGAAACATTTGCATTAAAAAGAGTCACAATATAACTTTAGCATACTGAGCCCACACTCAAAGTAAATAATAAAATATTACTTGTATGGCTCCTGTCATTGGTCTTCCCATGGATGACGATAATGCTGTCTTTGACTACCAAACAAAAAATAAATAAAATTAATAATCATAGCTCTTTTTCTACATTAGAAGTTTAGAATCAAAACTATAAATACTTAAATATGTGGTTGTTTTTTTCTCATGAATGTACAACTTAAGAATATGGTCCAGTTCCCCTTGAAACCAATAGCAAAACTCCCATTGACTTCACTGAGGTAGGATATACTTCCACTGTAGGACATACATATAATAAAGGTACCTGGTGGCGTCTCCATAATTATGACTGAGTTCTAAAATTAATTTAAAATTTAAATAAATTTCTGTAAGACAGGCTTTTTTACACCCTTTGAATTTTCTGTACACTTTTTGTTTGGTCTCTTTTCATAAGTTTTTAATGGACTCTGGTTGAAATTTGTCCGTGGCAGTTGTACATTGCATTATTAACTTTTTTAAAATTGTCAACCTACACAAAAATTAGTAGAGAAGTGCATCCTAAAGACCCGGTACAATAGATAGTTTTTATTTTTTAATTAGATTTAGGAGCACTTTGGCTATTGTTCTTGTTATAACTGTAAATTATATGCTTTATATCTAAACCTGATAAAATGGGGCCAGCTGCCCATAAAAGCTTCTTCATTGTGAGCTACACTTTTCTGTCAGATTTTATCCTACAACAGAAAAGGGTTACATTGCAACAACTATTTAATAATATGTTCTCCATCAGCAATATATTTCTGCCCCCTTCCCTGACAATTTAGTATTTTCATTTATAAACAGTTATGGTTGTTGCATGCATAACACATATGACCACAAGTAAATTAAATGTTAATCTACTTGACAGTAAAGACCACCTACTCTCTACCCATAAACCCCCACTCTACTGTGGTGATAACTACTGTATACCACAGACTACAAACCACAGCTTTAACTCTGTTCCATTAGAGATTCTTTCCACATAACATATCTAAGATATGTCCTTTCCTACCTAGCTATTCAGTTAAAACTTGTACATGCTCTCAGTATCTTGCATCTTGATTCTTTTTCTGTTATTTATTGTGAGGTTCCCCCCTTTTTTTCTACTCTCATCTGAGGAAGTAGGTTTTGCCCTCATAACCGTATGTATGTTCGTCTTTAAGGTGGTATAGGACTACTTTTTTTTTTTTAAAGTTACAGAGTAACACAGCTACCCCCCGAGACTTGATTACTGCACCATTCTTTCTGGTTTTAACAAATGCAATCTTGCCCTGGCCAAGACAGTACTCTGAAAACATCCACTCAGTGTGCAGCGGCAGTCAAAAAAGCAAATAGAATGCTAGGAATCATTAAAAAAGGGATAGAAAATAAGACAGAGAATATCTTACTGCCTCTATATAAAACCATGGTACGTCTACATCTTGAATACTGCGTATAGATGTGGTCGCCTCATCTCAAAAACGGTATCTAAGCATTGAAAAAGGTTCAGAAAAGGGCAACAAAAATGATCAGGAACAGGTCCCATATGAAGACAGATTAAAAAGACTTGGACTTTTCATCTTAGAAAAGAGGAGACTGGGGGGGGGGGGAAGATATGATAGAGGTCTATAAAATCATGACTGGTGTGGAAAAAGGGAATAAGGAAAATCTATTTACTTATTCTCACAATATAAGAACTAGGGGTCACGAAATGAAATTATTAGGCAGCAGGTTTAAAACAAACAAAAGGAAGTTTTCTTAACTCAGCACACAGTCAACCTGTGGAACTCCTTATATTCCCTCCCTCTGGGGCATCTGGTATTGGTCACTGTCAGCAGACAGGATACTGGGCTACATGGACCTTTGGTCTAATCCAATATGGCTGTTATTATGTTCTAAGTGTAAAATTCCCTGAGGCACCCATGAGCCTGTCATGTTACTTTCACCTATCCCTGGGCTGACTGAAAACAGGAGTCATATGATCAACTTGCTGAAATGCCATTTTGAGGTAACACACTCACAAATAAAAGTTTGGCATTGTATATGACATCATTCCTTGTCATGACCTCATTCAATTAAATGGATAATCTGAAAATATCTTTTCAGTTAATTGAGAGATGTGATATTATCTGTTGAATTAGAATTCAATGGCAGCTAGTGGAGGGAAGGCCAATCATATACAGGTTGAAACTCTCTTAACCGGATTTTCTGGTCTGGCAACATCCATCCTCCGGCACAGATGTTGCAGGATCAGGGTATGTCTACACTTGCACCCTCTTTCGAGAGAGGGATGCAAATGAAGACATTTGAAATTGCAAATGAAGCCGGGATTTAAATATCCCGTGCTTCATTTGCATATTCGCATTATGGCGCTATTTCGAAATAGCGCTATTTCGAAATAACAGCCGCTGTTAAGATGCGGTTATTTCGAGAGAAAACCCTTCTCTCGAAATAACTGGTAAACCTCATTGTATGAGGAATAAGGGTTATTTCGAGAGAAGGGTTTTCTCTTGAAAGAACTGCGTCCTAACAGCGTCTGTTATTTCAAAATAGCGCCATAACACGAATATGCAAATGAAGTGCGGGATATTTTAATCCCGGCTTCATTTGCAATTTTGAATGTCTTCATTTGCATCCCTCTCTCGAAAGAGGGTGCAAATGTAGACATAACCCAAGAGAGTCCCAGTGGAGGACCAGCAGCAAGGATCCCTGCAGGATGGACAGGGCAGTGGGCTGCCTGCAGGGAGCTGATGGCAGGGCTGCCCAGTGGGGTTGGGAGACCCGGTGTATGGCTGCCCGTGCCTGGAGCCCCAGCTCACTGTGCACACTGCTGCCCAGAGCCCCAGCAGCGACGGCTGCCCAGCGGGGTTAGCAGTGCAGCAGGACCAGTAGGAAGTGGAGAGCTGGCCGGGAGGCCAGAGGCCAAGCCAGGGGGGCCAGTGGCAGGGATCCAAAAATCCCACCCACAAGTACTGGTGTTGTGTCCATATGTTACTGTCTTTCTTTTATGTGCACCAAAACTGGAGTTTGACCACAATGCTGGGGTGGAGGATTAGGGGGGGAAAAGAAAGTTTGATCTAAACAAAACAGGAATCATGGACTGAAGAGTACGTGAAAGGAACGTATTTAATATTGCACTAAAACAGTGTTCCTCCCCGAGGTGACCTGTGAATATTTTATTACACTAACATAAAATGAGATCCAAGATAACAAATTTATGTAAACACCACAATCAGAACATGTTCTTGATTGATTTTGCTAACTCTACCAGCTTTTTTATCCCTATATAGTATCTCTCTTTGCCTTAGTTTCTGAGTCCATGTCTTTTTAAATCACATCTAACTGTGTATATATTTCACTCTCTACACTCCTTCTCTCTCTGAAATCGTTTGTTATTTACCTCGAACAAGGTATTTTTGGTTTGGGACAGTTTGTAAAGCTCCGTACAAACTGAAGTTGAACTGCATCAATATTGTATCATGCATTTTAAACAATGAGTGTGGCTCACTGGGAGAAAGGACTGAGAAAGAGAAAATACTCTATGTAGGATTTATGGAGTTGTAAAGACTCAAAACTGCTGGTAAAGCCTCTCTTTGATTAAGTTTAAAACACAGAACTAAAACTTACCCCAAGCCCGGTAGCTAAAGGTCGTGAAGCTGAGGTACCTGGAATTTTGGCTGTTATCTTGGCAAAAACAAACAAACCAACCATAGTTAATCGAAATGTGATTACTCAGTTTTTTTACACAGGTTAATAAAATGAGTTCACAGAAATGATCGTGTATTAAAAAGAGTACAGAACGTTCTACAGTGATATCTCTATGAGTTTTATTTGTATAAGCCATCGCTTCCTCTTGAATATATGTACTTTTCTGGTGATTAAACTATACATGAATCCTGAAAATTTCAGTTCTTGTTTAGAAGCATGCAGTCCTTACAATAGAGTATACATTTCAAAAGTAGGGTCCACATGTCAGTTTTCCACTTCTTTTCCAAAAGGCTGTAAGAGTTTTGTAGTTATAAATAAATAAAAGTCATCAAAATAATTTGAATAAAATTAAGTTACAAAAATATATATTAAAATATATAAACATTTCTTATAAATAAATCTGTATATTATACTCCATTCTCTAGCCCACCTTTGAAGTTTCAGATCAAGGCCAACTTCCTTCTGGTTGGATGCACTATGCAGGGACTCTTTAGAATCTGTCATTTCATTCTAATCAGCTTCTGACTCATTCTATCATATCGGAATCACACAGTAGTGCCCAGTGGTTAGGCCACTCTGTTATATGGCATGACCAATCCTACATAAAGACACTGAAGAGAATAAGAAGGCCCCTGAATAGGGGGAGAGAAGGCTGCCTGCTGGATCCTTCTAGCCTCAGGATTAAGTGAGGGAAAAGAGGCCAGCTGAGGCAGAAGCTGGCTAAAACTCTAGAGCTGGTTAAATTATAAAGATGTGGAGAAATTGGAGAGGGTCCAGAGAAGAGCAACAAGAATGATTAAAGGTCTAGAGAACATGACCTATGAAGGAAGGCTGAAAGAATTGGGTTTGTTTAGTTTGGAAAAGAGAGGATTAAGGGGGGACATGACAGCAGTTTTCAGATATCTAAAAGGGTGTCATAAGGAGGAGGGAGAAAACTTGTTCATCTTGGCCTCTGAGGATAGAACAAGAAGCAATGGGCTTAAACTGTAGCAAGGGAGGTTTAGGTTGGACGTTAGGAAAAAGTTCCTAACTGTCAGGGTAGTTAAACACTGGAATAAATTGCCCAGGGAGGTTGTGGAATCTCCATCTGTGGAGATATTTAAGAGTAGGTTAGATAAATATCTACCAGGGATGGTCTAGACAGTACTGGACTGGTCTTGCCATGAGGGCAGGGGACTGGATTTGATGACTTCTCGAGGTCCCTTCCAGTCCTAATATTCTATGATAACTGAGCCCCAAGGAGGAGGGCTGAAGCTCTTGCTACGAGGAGAGCGACTGACTCTTTCATTAATGTATCCCTGCTCTAGGAGGGACTGTCTGGAGCATAACCTCAACTCCAGGAAAAGGTCTCCTGAAATGAGACAAAAAGCTGCTGAGGACTTTTATAAGGAGCCAGAATAAGGTGACTTGTTATTTACTTCAGATAAGTCACGCTTTCTAGAAAATGTAATAAAATCAGACTCCACAGAGGGGTGCATGCTCTTGCATCAATATAAGTCTGGTAAGTGATTGAAAGAACCCAAGGTGGGGGGCTCATAGGAATGTGCTGGAAAGACTCGCCTCCTGACAGATGAACATACTGGATCCGACTAAGGATGTAAAATCTGGTTATATGTTATGATTAAGCAGTTAACCGATGTAATGGGTGTGGACGGGGGGGCTGCTCCAGCTGGGCTGGAGAACCCCCAACCTGGAGTGGGCACCACAGGGCTGGAGCAGCCTCTGCCTGTGGCAGGCTGTTCCAGCCCACCAGTTAACCATAACAGGTAAGCATCACCCAGTAAGGTTAACTATTCACATCCCTAGATCAGACCAAAGGTCCATTTAGCCCAGTGTCCTGTCCCTCCCACAGCGAGAAATGTTAGGTGAAATTCTGAGTGATCCATCTCCTGCCCCTCATTCCCAGATTCTGGCAAGCAGAGACTAGGGACACTATCCCCAATCATCTTAGCTAACAGCCATTGATGAACCTATCCACCATGAATTTATCTAATTCTTTTTTGAAGCCTATTAGTCTTGGCTTTCACCACATCCTCTGGCAAAGAATACCACAGGTTGACTGTGGATGCCTTCTCAGTGCCTCTCCCACCTCCCTGGTCACACTTTCCCCATCCAAATATTTAAGAAATAATAATGTATAAGAACAATAAACACTGTAAGGTGGAAGTTTAAAAATTCAGGTAATAGCTCTAATAATTTTGGGCTTCTCTCTCACATAAATTGCTAAATGTTTTATCATCATTTTATGAATGAACTGAGACTTGCCCAAAGACAGCTTGTGCCAGAGCCTAGATTAAAAACCAGACATCCTGAGAATGTTTCCAAATGTTCCAATATATTTTAAAGTTTACTTACTGGGGGTCTTCTACCATGACTAGTTCTCACAGCCTGCTGAAAAGCTGTGTCATTTTCTAAATCCTGAAACAAAACAAAAAATGTAAGAACTATCCAAAGATGATAAATAAAAAAATATGCAATTTACTTGTACAGTATTTTACTATTGCCAGGGGGATAAGAAATAAAAGAAGGAGTAAGGAGAGGTATTGAGGCTTGGCTTTGGGGGGAGGGAGGGAGCCAGTTCCAGGCTGGGAAGGAGAATTTAGGGGTTCCTATCTGCTGGCCTGATTTTGGGCCCTGTAGCAGTCCCTTCAGCCCCTTTTGGTCCCAGCCTCACCTCTGCCTCCCCTGGCCCCTAAAAGACATACACAATTATATATGGGGATGAAGCCCTCACAATATTTCTACAGTGAGGGCACTAGCCCTCTGTTCTGATGCTCTTGGATATTACCAAATTATAGTCTGTAATGTCGATAAGCTATGTTTACACAACTTATTAAAAGCTTCTAATTTATACAGAGTCATATCAAAACAGAGTAACCACTGAAGAGCAATAAAACCTTGTGGGAAAACTGAGCTTGATTTAAATCTCACTAGCTTATGGAGGAGGAAATAGTACATTAAAATATACAATAATTAACTGTAGACTAGATGACCTATTATGCCTTTTATATCACTTATTACTATTATTCCATTATTTCATATATAGGAACATTCATTGAGGGACAGCTTTCGGGCAAAAGAAAGGAGTTCTAGAATGCTGGACTGAAAAGTTCAGGTAATTCAGCACTGATTAAAGATGTTAAGTATCATGTAATTGACTAAATGCCACGGCGTTTCAAAGGGGCAGTGCCACACAGAGCCTGGGATCAAGTGGGGATTCCCCAGCTGACCCCGGGTTCCATGTGGCGCTACCGCTTTGAAACTCTGCGGCAGTGTTTCAAAGGGGCAGCGCTGCACAGCTGATCCTGGGATTCATGCCATGCGGCCCCTTTGAAACGCAGACGTGGCATTTCAAAGGGGCAGCGCTGCACAGCTGATCCAGGCTCTGTGCTGCCCCCTTTGCAACGCCACCGCAGGAGGGAAGCGACTAGTCGATTAGTCCTTAACATCCCTAGCACTGATTACCATCTATTAATTGAATGCTTTATCTACATTCTTATTGAATTGGGTTAAAATGATTTTATGCAATAGTAATTCATAAACAGTAGTTTTTCAAACATATATTTTATGTTAATAAATTAGCGATTTTATTCAAGTTAACAATATGTATATTTGGTCAAAAGAAAATCACAATAAGCTTCCACTGAAGGTGACATTAACACTCCCATAGAATTTAATGGGGCTAGGATTACACCCCAAGTGCCAAAACACAAACCTCCTAAAACAGTTACAATTTAATATTTAATAAATTCGAATCTTTACAGCAAATAGACAGTAGTTGAAGGTGCAAAACAAAATTGTCTCCAAATAGAAAATCACCAGTGAAATTTAGGGATGTTAAATTTCGGGGTCAGCGAGGGAGTCCCCAGTTGATCCTGGGCTCCACACAGCGCTGCCGCTGTGAAGCGCCACGTGCAGCCTGGGGACACCCCAGCTGGCCACGGGCTGAATGCAGTGTTTCAAAGCAGCAGCACAGCATGAAGCCCGTGGTCTGGCCCCAGGCTCCATGCGGCGCTGCCGCTCTGAAGCATCCTCTACCCCCCTTGCTGCCTCTTTCTGATAGAGGCAGCAAATGGGGGGAGGAGGGAACGACTAGTTGACTAGCCAATAGCATTTGCTTATCGGATAGTTGACTAGTTGTTCACATCCCTAGTGAAATTATAACTACCGAAAATGATCTGAGACTTACTGAAAATGATCTGGATGGAGAAAGACTAACTTCAAAGCAGCAATGCTTCTTGATTTGTTTCTAATAATATCTAAAGCAGCATTAGAATGCCAACTCCAGTGAAGACTGACTTATAGCATAAACAAAGGTATGATATACATCAGTGTTTCTTAAACTGTGTTCTGTGGCACACCGGTGTGCTGCGAGGCAGTCAGAAGTGTGCCGCAAAGAACAAAATAATTCAAAATGGCTGCCCTTAAAGGGGTAGGTGACTTTTTTTCTCAATAACTTTCCCTCAACCCTCAATAACTTTCCCCCTCGACCCTTTTCCTCAGACCTTTTTTTGCTCAACCAAAAATCCTCGGTGTTCCTCATAAAAAAACATTACTGTTTGGTGTTCCTCAGTCTTAAAAAGTTTAAAAAACACTGGTATACATACATAAAAACTGAGAAATAGTAAGTAGTTTTACCTCTGTGTCAAAGGTGGGGTTATAGTCATTGTAACCAGAATAAAGATCATCTTCATCTGCTTTAGGTGCTAGGTGGACATTTTGCATCATTTTTACCTGAGAAACATTAATCATGTAAAATATTTTCTCAGCATTATAAGTCTACTTACAATTGTAAAATATGAACAGTAAAGTACTAAAGATTTTTTAGTTCACAAGCACTAAAACTTTTGCCTAATCCAAACCTCAAATCAAACCCTGACAAAAAGCTGTAATGTAGACTTACAAAGGCATTGTCCACTTGAAATCTAGTCTGTTGGAAGCACTAACAAGCCCCACAGAAGTCAAAGAGTTTCTGAGCAGATTGAAGTATCCAGGGTATGGAAAATGGACTCACTGCTCTAGCCAGTCTGGCAAATCCTGTGCTCTGTGTCTGCTGTTGCATGGATACAGAACTTAAGCTTGAGTGTTACTACCTCTGAATGGTCACTCTTCCCAGCCCTTGTCTCCACTCACTGGAGGATCGAGCTTCTGGGTTCAATTGAGTGGGTCTAGTAAAGACCCGCTAAATCCAATGCTGAGGGCACCCCCATCAGCACTGGTACTCCTTGATGTTGCAAGGAGTAAGGGAAGCTGACAGGAGAGTTTCAACCCCACACTATGGGGCCGCCTCAGAAAACTGATGCAAGGTACAGCTGTGCAATTCACATAGCTGGAACTGCATCAGTTTTCTCTACCACTGTAGACCTGGTCCCAGTGTTACATAATGCTAGACAAAAAGAGATAGGCATTTGTGGAATTCCTTAAACATGGGGTGCCACAGCCTCTTCTCCAACAGTAGGGCAATCACCCCCCCCCCCACACCCCTATATATAATCTATAGTAACAGCTGTTAAAAAGAGCCAGCACTTCAGGAAATGGCATTGGCAGGGGAGGGAAATGACAGATGTGTAACAGCTGATAGGCAAAGGTGAAAGTAAGCCAGTCAACCAGTAAGTACAGCCCTAGGAGGATACAAAATTTGTATCTGCATCCGCGGATGCAGATACCTGCAGATATAAAGTGGATATCCACTGATTTGCAGGGCTGTACTGGTAAGAGAGCTGCCAACTGGAGCTGGCGTTCTGGATGCTGCCAGCCACCGTACACGGGTATGATTTAAGGATGTTAAATATCGAGTAATTTACTAGTCGAGTAATTGATGGAATTCATTAACTACTCGACTAGTTGATAGGCTCTTCCACATTCCTCCTTTGAAATGTACAAGAGCCCCATTAGGGGCTCTTGTACATTTCAAAGGAGGAATGTGGAATTCCCTGTGCAGCCCGGGCCAGCGGGAAGTCCCGCTGACTCCAGGCTGCAAGAGGGTGCCAGCTTTGAAATGTACAAGAGTCCCCCACTGACCCTGGGCTCCACACTGTGTTGCCGCTTTGAAATGCCATACAGAACCCAGGTCAGCTGGGGATTCCTGAAGCAGGCACAGATCCCGAGTACATGCTCAGTGCAGCGCTGTGGTTTTGAAGTACCCACTCATCCCCCCTCCTTTGCTGCCTCTATCTGACAGAGGCAGCGGGGGGGGGGCGGGGAGGGGGGAATGGGAATTGACTGGTAAACTAGTCCATAACATCCTTAGTACAGTTCCTGTGCAGGCAATTGACATGAGTGGCCAGCCCTTCCCCTGCTGTCCACCCTCCCTCCCCTTCTATTCTCCTCGCCTTCAGGAGCCCAAACCATCCCCCGTGACCCGTCCCCAGTGCTGGATAGCTGGGATAAGGGAGGTGAGGCCCCAGCCTCTGTGGGCCCAGGGAACAGTGCCGCCAGGTTTCGACTGCAGGAAGTGTGGTGGTTGCATCCCCAGCCCCGAGCTCCCACCCCCCGTCCTCTGCCTGGAGCTCCATCACAAGCCCAATAGCCTTCCGTAAGCCCCCTCCCCATCCCACAAATATATTACAGGGGCGGGAGGCTGTGGGGGGGAGGTGCGATAGGACGGTACCGTAGAAACGCAGGCTACTTTCCCCCCCTGCATTTAACTATTAGCAGCAGCGACACGCTAGGGGCCACCCCGCCCCAGTGGTCTCTGTGCCCATCACCCGCTGGCTCACGGCTTCAGGCCGCCCCAGGAGAGCCAGCTCCGGCAAGGCCGGCCCCGAGCGGGCCAATCCTGGCACCGTTAGTTCCCGGATCCCGCTATTGCCCCCCGCAGGCTGCTCCTGCATCGACTTAACTTCCTGCGCCGCACCGCGCCCCACCCCCCCCCCCATACCTTGCCCCGGAGCCCGTCCGGCAGCCCCGCTAGCAGAGGAGCCGGTAACGGGCCGCACCGCACGGGCTCCAGGCAGTGGTCGCACACTCGGAACACCCAAGGCACTCGATCCCATAATGCGCCGCGGCGAGCGGAGGTGGGGGCAACGCATCCGGTTGCTAAGAGACGAGAGCGACTCGTGAGAGCCCAGCCCCTAGTAGCATCAGAAACACCCTCCTATGGGACTCTGCGCTGGCTGAGCATGCGCGAGCGATCAGTGCATGCTTAGTAGCAAGCCTGGAAACCGTGTCTGCCACGCTGCTGGCCGCCTCGGAATCAGCTCCCTAGGCAGGGCCGGGGGGCCAGGATAAGAGTTGTGCCAAAGGGGGCAGCGATGGGTTCGCGGGGCTTGCGCTGCTCCACACACGGGGCGGTGCTAGCAGAGGCTGCTTCTACCCCATGCCTGTCGCCTTAGGAAGCTGTAGCCACCTGCATGCTGGAGACTTGCTTCTCAGGCAGGTCTTCCTCTTCCCAGCCCTCAGTTTCAGAAAAGCCACCCTCATCCCCCAAACACAACAGACAGCCCTGGTCCTTGGCCGTGTTGAATGTGGAATAGAGAAAAGTGGAGGGAGCCACACGCAGAAAACAGCAGCTCCGTCATTGACCCACATCCAAAGTTAGCAAAGAAAAAGATTTTGGGGTGGATGATCAGCTGAACGTGAGTGCTCAGCAAAAATGAAAGTTAAGCAGGTGCAACCTGGTGCGCAGCTCCTGCAAGAGCTGGCTGAGGTGTGGTAAAAGCCAGCAGCGAGCTATTTAAAGAGGTGGCAGGGACCAGGGTTGCAATAGGATAGTACCTGTAAGAAATGTTAAGTTACTTTACCACTGGTGCACAGTGCCAGATTGTGGTCAAGAGAGCTAATATAACCCTGGGATGCATAAAGGAGAATTGATTGATTAATTTTACTTCTATATTTGCCACTGGTGCAATTGCTGCTGGAATACTATGTCCAGTCCCGATGCCTGCAATTAAAGAAGGATGTTGCTAAATGGAAGATGGTGCAGAGAAAAAAACTATGATTATAGAGTTATAAAACATAGCTTTAAGTGATTGACAAATGGAATTCAATCTAGTTAGTTAAACAAAGAGAAAGTTAAGGGCTCATTTGATTAGTCTACATACAATTACCTACATCGGGAACAAATATTTAATCTAGCAGTGAAAGATATATCATCTCCTGTGGCCACTAGGTGGTGATGAAGTCTCACACTTTCCCATTCTCTGAATTACACAAATTTGTGTTTGTCTGATCTTGTCCCAGTCCCAATTAGATATGATAGGGGGTATTTCCTTAATCCTGTCACCCTTGTCCAGAGGGATTTGGGTGTGTCTTCCTCTGCCTTTTCATTGCTTTTTGTATGACTTTCTTCTGATCAGTTTTGGTTTCAGCCAGGGGTCAGCAACCTTTCAGAAGTGGTTTGCAGAGGTTTAATTTATTCACCTGTATGTATGGTGATACCACAAGTGCTGGTGATACTTTTAAAAGTCAATAATAGTCCTACTTACAGCAGCTTCATTAATAAATAAATTAGATGCAGACATCTGTCAGGGGTGACATCTATGTCATGAGGGCAGAGGACTGGACTCGATGATATCTCGAGGTCCCTTCTAGTATTCTATGATTCTATGCAGATCTTACCATTTAGTTTGATCCTTGGCCTTGTTGAGTTCTCTGATCTTGGGCTCATAGTTCGATACTTTAAACAGCACATAAGCCTCTGACTGTCCAGTCAGATACTCCAAATAAACTTTCCCCTGCTTCCATCTTACCACACAGATGCCAGCACCCACCCACCCACCCTCTTTTCCCCCACCAACCCCTGTGGAATCTGCTCCCCCCAGCCCAGGTAGGGGCTGGGATAAAATTCTGCTTATCGAAGTAGCAGGCACCAGCAATCTGTCCTGTCCTAACTCCCAGCTAAAGCACACCTCTCCCACCTCACAGCACAAAGTACCTTTCTCCTGCCACCTCATCCTAATGCAGGGCCGGATTAAGGGGGGGGGGCTAGCTGGGCAACTGCCCGGGGCGCCAACCTATGGGGGGTGCGCTGGGGGCCGCACGGCGCCCCTTAGAGCTGCCATCAGGCGCTGCGCACCGGGGGCCGTGCAGCACCCCTTAGAGCTGTAATCAGGCACCGCGCGCCCGATTGCAGCTGTAAGGTGCGCAGTGTTCTGGGGGGGGCGGGCCGCTCATGCGCCGTGTGCCTGGGGGCAGAGCCACACATGCGTCGCGCGCCAGCTGTCCGGGGCGCAGGAATGGCTCGAGCCAGCCCTGTTAATGCCAGCATCCACCCACCTCTTCTTTTCCCCACCCATCCCATGCAGTCACACATGTGCAGCCCTCGTCCCTAGCTGGGTTGCTTGGCTGCGTCTGCCCCACTACCACAGCTCCATTGCTTTGGAGGGCTGCTCCCCGCTGCGGAGCCAGCACACATGTGCTCACCCTGTCTCCAGCCGGGTTTCCAGGATGCCTCTGCCCCACTACTGTGGCTCCATTACCAGAGGAACAGCCACATGGTCCAAGCCCTGGTCCCTGCTAACCAGGAGCATCCACCACCCCGATCTCAGCCCTGGTGCCAAAGGAGCAACCCACGTAGCCCAAGCCCAAGCCACTAGAGCTTGCCCAGCTGAGCCCCTACGTGCCCACCACCAGCAGCAGCAGCAACAGCTTACCTGCTTTCACCGGCTCACTGCTGCTTCCATCGGATCACTTCTATAATGGAATTGGGCAGGTGGAAAAGGGGGAGAGCACCGACCACTGGCTGGCAGACAGCCCAATCTGCAGTCTCTCTGTCTGCCCCCCAGAACTGGTGTTGCAGCTGCTCACCAACCACAAGGCTCAAGCGGCAGTGCAGGCTCTTGCTGTGTGGGGGAGGAGGAGCAGGGCTGAGCTCCTGCCCCGAGTGCCAGTAAAAATCGGCTCGTGTGCCACCTGTGACATGCATGCCGGGGATTGCTGACCCCTGGTTTAAGCAGAGGCTGGAGAAGGGAGGTCTTTCATGAGTCAGATAAGCCGGATACTATGCCCTGCTTCCCCAAGAACACAGAGCTGGTAGTTAACAAGTTCCCCTGTTGATGGCGTGCTTGGGCTGAGCAAGTATACCCATCGCATCCTTATTCTGTGGCACCAGGTCTGTTTTTCAACCCTTTGCTGCCACCACATCAGTTGTTGGATCCAGCAAACCAGTATAACCAGACCAATTACTTGTATAATAGTACAATTAAGCAGGGGCCATCCCAGGTGTTTGTCAAAGAGTGCTCTTTTGCTGAAAACTATTTGTACATTACTGGTTGACCTAATTTCCATATTAAAGGTTTTTTCCCATGTTTTGATGTAATATGGTTAAATGTGTGGCCAGTTAGTTATGTAATGCAGCTATAATCTCTGCCAAGGTTTGTACCCGTTCATCTGTTACCACTTTCGCTTCCTAGGCACTAGGCCAGGGGTAATTAATTGTTTTCAGTGTGGGGGGGGGCATGCCAAGATTTTGGCAAGTGGCCAAAGGCTGCATTTCTACCAAGGGGTGTGTGGAGTCTGGGACAGAGATTGGGGTCGGGGACTGGGATGCAGGAGGGGCTGTGAGTCTGAAAGGGAGTTTGGGTGAAGGAGGGGGTTGTGATCTGTGGGAGAGGCTTGGAGTGCAGAGTCCAGAAGGGGGTGTGGGTGTCAGAGAGGATTCTGGCCCGGGGGAGGGGCTTTAGGAGGAGGTGCAGGGTCTGGGAGGGAGTTGTGACCTAGGGGAAAGGGGGACAGAAAGTTTGGGAGATGACCTGAGGCCGGTAGTTGGCGGGAGAGGTGGTGGGTTGCAGAGGCAGGCTTTGGCTGGGAGGTGTTTACTTAGGCAGCTCCCAGCCACCAGTCCTGCAGGAACCTGAAGGCTACAGTTGCAAGCGGCTCCGTGTGGTTCAGCTCCTGGCAGGAGGGAGAGAGGGTGTGAGGAGGCTTCATTGGCTTTCCTATTGTCAACAAAATTTCTCAGCCCCTATTGGCCAAAAACTGGCCAATGGGAGCTGAGAGATTTTGTCGGCAGATGGGACAGAGCACAAAGCCTCTTTCCTTTCTCCCAGCATACAGCAGCCATATTTAAAGCAGCGGCAGCTGCCCTGTGCTGAAGGGTTTCAGAGAGGTGGCTGCAGACCGGATTTGAGGGCTTGGCAGGCTGGATCTGGCCCGCTAGCTGCCTCTTGCCCATCCATGCACTAGGCAGTTACACTCCCAACTGCCAACTTTCAGACATGCGCATTTGCCTTCCAGTCATAACGTCAAAGGGAGTGCACACATGTATTGCTTTAGAGCTTCTTAGAGTCATTAAGATGATTAGTAGTTTTTCATTCCAATCCCTTCCTGAGCTCATGACTTGTTTTTTCAAAGCTTCCTTTAGCGTGCAATTAGTTTGTTCAACTTGTCCAGAGGACTCAGGGTGTCCAGCTATGTGGAAATGTTGCTTAATGCCTAAATCTTTACATTACTCTTGCACAGGGGTGGGCAATAATTTTTTTTGGGGGGGGGGGCATTCCAAGATTTTGGTAAGTGGTCAAGGGCCGCACTTTTCTGTGGAGGGGTTGTGCGGTCTAGGATGGAGGCTGGGTACAGAAAAGCACATGGGATAAGGGCTGAGGTTCAGGAGACAGTGTGGGGTCTGAGAGGGTGTTTGGGTAAAGGAGGGGGTTTTGACCTGGGGCAGTGGGGTGCAGAAGGTTTGGATGGTGACCTGGGGGAGGGAGTTGGGGTGCAGGAGGGGCAGGCGTGCCAGAGGCAGGCTCTGGCTGGGAGGTGCTTATCTAAGCATGTCCCAGCCTGCAGTACCCCCTACCTGCTGCAGCCCTAGGTGCTTGAAAATGTAGGCTGTTTCCTCTAGGAGGCACTAAGCTCTGGGTGGGGGAAGAGGCTTGCCCTGCCCCCATCTCCCAGGCCAATCTCTCAGCTCCGATTGGCTGGCAATTTCCAGCCAATTGGAGCTGAGAGATTGGCTAAGGTCAGTTCTTATTGGCAGGTTGTTTCTGGCCAATAGGAGCTGAGCATTGGGCTGGGTGCAGCAAGATCACACAAAGCTTCCTCCCTCCCTGCAGAGCAGATAACATAGGGACTGTACTAAGTGTGGCAGCTGTGCCTGAGGGTCCCGTCAGGATGGTCTGCAGGCCGGATCCGGCCCCGAGACATATTTTGCTCAACCCTGCTCTTGCATAATATACCCCACCCAGAGCTGAGAGCCACATGGAGGGAACAATGGGTACTTAAGAACAATTTGCACCTTCTCTATCAGCTTCCTGTAACATGAACACTCTAATTCACTATTTTCCCCTTCCTTCTTCCCCCCACCCATCCCCTATTTGTTTTGGAACTGGACTTTTAATACTCCATTCATCTGAAGACATGGGTTGTACCCATGTAAGCTCATGATACTATTTACATGTTTTGTTAGTCTCTTAAGGTGCTGTTAGACCAGTGTTTCTCAACCTTTTTTTACAAAGTGCCTCTTTAAAAAAAAAAAAAAAGTACCCCCAGTACCTACAGTTTTCAGACACACACATTTTTTTTCTACCATTGCAACACATTTGTTTAAACAACTTAATAGAGGCCCAACTTAAATGTATACCCCAAATTAAAAAACATAGCAAGAGACCTAAAAAAGTGTCACCGTGGCTTAACCACCATGTAAAAGAAGCAGTGAGG
This sequence comes from Pelochelys cantorii, assembly GCA_032595735.1. Classification (NCBI taxonomy): domain Eukaryota; kingdom Metazoa; phylum Chordata; order Testudines; family Trionychidae; genus Pelochelys; species Pelochelys cantorii. The sequence goes on along the minus strand of CM064326.1, from coordinate 43,194,151 downwards.
GACAAAAAGGCATCTTTTAAGAAGTGGAAGTCCAATCCTAGTGAGATAAATAGAAAGGAACATAAACACTGTCAAATCAAGTGTAAAAATGTAATAAGAAAAGCAAAAAAAGATTTTGAGGAACAGCTAGCCAAAAACTCAAAAAGAAATAACAAAATGTTTTTTAAGTACATTAGAAGCAGGAAGCCTGCTAAAAAACCTGTGGGTCCCCTAGACGATCGAACTATAAAAGGCGCAATCAAGGACGATAAAGCCATTGCGGAGAAACTAAATGATTTCTTTGCTTCAGTCTTCACGGCTGAGGACGTTGGGGAGATTCCCAAATCTGCACCGTCCTTTGGGGGTGATGAATCTGAGGAACTGTCCCGGATTGAAGTGTCATTAGAGGAGGTTTTGGAACAAATAGAAAAACTTAATGTTAACAGATCTCCGGGACTGGATGGCATTCATCCAAGAGTTCTAAAAGAACTCAAAGGGGAAGTTGCTGAACTGTTATCTGTGGTTTGTAACCTATCCCTTAAATCGGCTTCCGTACCCAATGACTGGAAGGTAGCCAACGTGACACCAATATATAAAAAGGGCTCTAGAGGCGATCCGGGCAATTACAGACCGGTAAGTCTAACTTCATTACCGGGCAAATTAGTCGAAACAATAGTAAAGAATAAAATTGTGAAGCATGTAGAAGAACATAATTTGTTGGACAAAAGTCAACATGGTTTCTATAAAGGGAAATCCTGTCTTACTAATCTATTAGAGTTCTTTGAAGGGGTTAACAAACATGCGGACAAGGGGGATCCAGTAGATATAGTATACTTAGATTTTCAGAAAGCCTTTGACAAGGTCCCTCACCAAAGGCTCTTGTGTAAATTACATGGCCATGGGATAAGAGGGAAGGTCCTTTCTTGGATTGAGAACTGGTTAAAAGACAGGAAACAAAGGGTAGGAATAAATGGTAAATTTTCAGAATGGAGAGAGGTAACTAGTGGTGTCCCCCAAGGGTCGGTCCTAGGACCAATCCTGTTCAACTTATTCATAAATGATCTGGAGAAAGGGGTAAGCAGTGAGGTGGTAAAGTTTGCGGATGATACCAAACTGTTTAGGATAGTTAAGACAGAAGCAGACTGTGAGGGACTCCAAGAAGATCTCACCAAACTGAGTGATTGGGCAACAAAATGGCAAATGAAATTTAATGTGGATAAGTGTAAAGTAATGCACATCGGGAAAAATAACCCCAACTATACGTACAGTATGATGGGGGCTAATTTGGCTACGACAGATCAGGAAAGAGATCTTGGAGTTATCGTGGACAGTACTCTGAAAACTTCCACACAGTGTGCAGCGGCGGTCAAAAAGGCAAATAGGATGCTAGGAATTATTAAGAAAGGGATAGAAAATAAGACCCAGAATATCTTACTGCCCCTGTATAAAACTATGGTACGCCCACATCTTGAATACTGTGTACAGATGTGGTCTCCTCACCTCAAAAAAGATATTTTGGCCTTGGAAAGGGTTCAGAAAAGGGCAACTAAAATGATTAGGGGTTTGGAACGGGTCCCATATGAGGAGAGGCTAAAGTGACTGGGACTTTTCAGTTTAGAAAAGAGGAGACTGAGGGGGGATATGATAGAGGTATATAAAATTATGAGTGGTGTGGAGAGGGCCGATAAAGAAAAGTTATTTATTAGTTCCCTAAATAGAAGAACTAGAGGACACCAAATGAAATTAATGGGTAGCAGGTTTAAAACTAATAAAAGAAAGTTCTTCTTCACACAGCGTGTAGTCAGCCTGTGAAACTCCTTGCCAGAGGAGGCTGTGAAGGCTAGGACTATAATAGAGTTTAAAGAGAAGCTAGATAATTTCATGGAGGTTAGGTCCATAAAAGGCTATTAGCCAGGGGATAAAATGGTGTCCTTGGCCTCTGTTTGTCAGAGGCTGGAGAGGGATGGCAGGAGACAAATCGCTTGATCATTGTCTTCGGTCCACCCTCTCTGGGGCACCTGGTGCTGGCCACTGTCGGCAGACAGGATACTGGGCTAGATGGACCTTTGGTCTGACCCAGTACGGCCATTCTTATGTTCTTAACTTAATCGTAGCCGGTCGGGCGATGAAATTTTTGGGTGTAAAAAGTACAAAAATAATACAGCGCTGTAAAATTTAAAACAAAAATTCAGTTTTCTCCAAATTTCAGCTGTGTTGATGTACCTCCCAGACTTCTCTCGAGTGCCCCTAAGGGTACTTGTACCACTGGTTGAGAAACACTGATTTGTTGTTTTTTAAGTTTTTTATTATCAGGCAGTATTTATTCCCTCTACTTGTGGTGGATAAAGACCTAAGTAATCTACATTAATTCAGGACCAGGGCCCTCACCCTCTTTTCTTCAGTGCCCCCTTTTTTTTTAACCTGGCAATCAGTGTTCCTTCTAACATGCACCACAGCACAGCTTCACGGGTGACAGGGGATGGGGCTGATTAATCACCTGTAAAGCTGTGCTGCCACACAGTTTAGGGCGGTGGTCACCAACTGGTAGATCTTGGAGCCTTTGACAGGTGATCCTGGCAAGTTTGGCCAGGAGGGTGTCAAGTGACAGCACTTCATCTGTCTCTATAAGCACTGCCATGTTGCTCCTGCCCTCTGCCTTGTAGCTGCCTGCCCCAGCCCTGGGAGCCTCTTGCTTGCTGTGCAGGGCACAGGAAGAAGAGGAGGGTTGCGGATGTCAAGGTGCCCCTCCCTCCACCCTGTACCCCATCTCCACAGAGCAGAAGGGAGGCAGGGATGGAGAGTTTTCTGGCTGCTTTTAGGAGTTGTACAGGGCCAGAGTAGGGGCAAGCCTGCTTAGTCTCCTGCAGCACCACCCAGAAGCCACCTGTGGTAAGCGGTGCCCAGCTGGAGCCTGCATTCCAAACTCCAGCCCCAGTCCTGAACTGCTCCTGCACCCCAAACCACTGCCCTAGCCCTGAGTTCCCCTGCACCCAAATTGCCTCCCAGAGCCAGCACCCTGAACCTCCGTCTGCACCTGAACTCCCTGCCCCAGGCTCAGTTCAGAACCCCTCCCACGTTCCCTTTAGCCCAAGATTAGAGTCTTCATCCTCACCCTTTGCACCCCAGCCCTCTGGCCCCAACCTGATAAAAGTGAGTGAGGATGGGGGAGGGAGGGAGGATGGAGTGAGCAGGGGCGGGGCCTTAGAGAAGGGGCAGGAAGGAGGTGGGGCAAGGATGTTTTGGTTTGAGGTGGATCCTGGATTGCATTTAAATTTAAAAAGTGATCTCATGCTTAAGAAGGTTGGAGACCGCTGGCTTAGAGGGAACACTGCTGTTGATCAGCATTAACCATGGCACACTGCAGAGAATTATCACACTGCTGACTACATGCATTTTCATGCCTGGCCTCCGGCCTGTATCTTTAACTCTATTTAAAGTATCCTGTTTCCCTCTATATCCTTGTTTATGCACAAACTGAATCAGGTCCCCTGCATTCCTTAAGGGTCTTCCCATAGACGCCATTTGCAGAACTGCAACATGGGCTTCAGCCAATACCTTTGTGCAAAATTACACTATTCAGTCCTTTCAGGACTCAGACACGAGATTTGGATGTACCATACTGTTCAACATCCAAATCATGTAACACCACCAAGCAGGAATACTGCTGCGTAGTCACCTAAGTGGAGCACCCATGGGGACCCTTGAAGAAGAAGGGAAAGTTACTCACCTTGTGCAGTAACTGGAGTTCTTTGAGATGTGTCCCTGCAGATGCTCCACACTCACCCTCCTCCCCTCTGCTCCGGGCTAACACACTCGGGCAAAGAGAAGGAACAGAGGGAACGGCTGCCCACGTGTGCCTAACTGTCAATCAGAACGACTGCGCAATCACGCAGCATGCGTGGGCAGCCGGAGACTGCTACCAAAGTTCTCTGGGCCGTGTGCACAGCAGCGCTGACACACCTAAGTGGAGGTAGAACAAATAGAGGCAGTGACTACCCAGGGAAAAACTCTACATAAAAGAATAGATACTTTAGACTTAAGTACCTTTCAGGATGGGTATATAGAAATTTAGCCGTAAGCCAAGACAGGGAAAGATCCCACAGGAATATATAGGACTGAACAGGTTGGAGATGTCTGCTGGCTGGATGCAGGTGGTCAAAGGCACTGGATAGTCCCCAGCTAGCTATGGGGGACTATTTTTCAGATGGTCCAGTCATCTGAAGAAGTGGGCTGTGCCCTCGAAAGCTCATGATACCATCTACATATTTTGTTAGTCTTTAAAGTGCTATCAGACTATTTGTTCTTTTTTAAGTTTTTCCTATTACAGACTAATTCGACTACCCCTCTGAAACTTTATCCTATCAAAGAAAGCTATCAGATTGGTTTGACATTGTTCTTTACAAATCCATGCTGGCTGTTAGCTATCACTTTATTTTCTTCCAGATGTTTGCAGATGAATTCCATACTTACCTGCTACATTATCTTTCCTGGCACAGAAGTTAATCTGACTAGTCTGTAGTTTCCTGGTTGTTCTTATTTCCCTTTTTTTAGAGGGGCACTATCTTTGCCCTTTTCCAGTCTTTTGGAATCTCTCCTGATCTCCATGATTTTTCAAATATGATAGGTAAAGGCTCAGATACCTCCATCAGCTCAAGTATTCTAAGATGCATTTCATAAGGGCCTGGTGACATGCAGACATCTAACTTTTCTAAGTAATTTTTAATTTATTCTTTGAATGAACGAGTGAGTGAGTGAGTGGCTGTCACAGGAAGTTGTCCTATCTTTTGTATCGCCATGAAAGCATACACCAGACACTGGACAGCAACACAGATTGATTTAATTACTTTCTGAGCATGTGCAGGATAACTGTTTAATGTGCATGTGGCAAACTGAAAGGACACTGGCAATAGTTCATGAATAGATGGGATCTTAGTGAGGCAAACATTTTTATTTTTCTTCCATTGGGCCAAAGCAATATATCATTAATAAACAAACTATTCATCATCAGATTGTGGACTGATACATATTTTTAAATGGTTATGGTACATTTTAACCTAGATTAGATCATATCTGGGAACAAATTGTAGCATGTTTACTTAATAAAAGAACATAGGTCAGTTGTAATTATCTAGTTTTCTTGACAGCCGGGAGAGGCTATATTGTAAAGGCCTTGAACACTAACTTATAGGAATTGTACCTTTTATTCTTTCCATATTTGTAGTGGCTGAGATCCCCAAATAGGAATTAAGACCTTCTTGCACTATACCTTAAATAAATAACAAAAGAAAATCCCTTCCTTACAAACATGTTTTTTGAGCTTTTTGAGCTCAAGAACAATTTATAAACCTTGATGGCCCATCACAACCCAATAAACAGCTTTAGAGCAAAACAAATAAATAAACCTCAGCTAGTAATAGTCTTACTCACAGTATATGATATACACATTTATGTAAAAAGTAAGGTCCTGCCCCCCAGCTCTGCCAGAACTTGGCTTCTTGCTCCAGGTGCTGCAACATACAGGGTTGCAGTGTTACTCAGGGAGGCCAGCCATGCCAAATTTGTATAAGTGGTATTGTGAACTAGCACCTGGTATCACAATGCCACTTATACAAATTTGATATGGCTGGCCCTCCATCATGATGACATTTATTACGATTGAAAGTTTGTCATAATCCATAATGATGGAGGGCCAAACCTGTATAGTGCTATGATCCCTTGCAAAAAGTAGCAACTCCCAAAGCAGGAAGCCAAGCCCCATCAGCCCCAGGACTCAAGTATAGTTGACAACTTTCCCGACCAGCCAGATCAGACACCTTTGCCACATATGATGTCCTGTGGGGAATGCTGGCAATCTGAGATTGGAACCACAGGAGCTACTGCTCTGTCATAAATGCAAGCTCTGAACCTCTTAAATCCCGAGCCTCCCACAACTCTGGGGGACAAGATCCAACTCCTCTCCTCAAGGGCCTCCACATCCCTTTGACACATTCTGGTGATCCAGTTTTGGGTCACGTCTCATGGCCCACAAGATAAGAACCCTGTCTTCGAAAGCTTGCCATTAGGATTTAAGATGATATAATTTTGTAAATAAACGACCCAACCAGAAGCTGGTCTCTAGGCCCTGCAAATCCCACAGCAACTCTTTCTCTTCTCTTACACCACTACTTCATTTAAAAAAAAATGTTGTTTTCTGTCCCCTTTCCTTGCAAATACATACTGATATAAACTATTTGCTATGACTGAAAGTTTGCCATCAGATTTTTGTCTTTCTGAAGAGCATAGCATTCATGATCCCTTCCTGTAGCTGGGCACTGGTGTCCCTGTGAACCAGGGCCAAAGGTACTTTAATTTTTGGCATAATGCCTGCTAAGTTCATAGCTTTTATGAGGCAATGCCTTTCAGGATTCTGTTTCTGACAGTACAGCTGCTACAGTTCCCTTGTAGACGTCTGCTTGTAGCTGAGCTGACTCAGCTGTTAAGCCAATGTACATCAACAAGAAGAAGCCAAAACCAGCAAGAGGCAGCGTGATCTATTTAACTGAGAATTGGACTGAGAACAAGGGATTTCTGCATTTTACAACCCCATATATACAACAGAAATAAACATGTTTAATAGAATTATAGCTAAATTACGTTATAACATGTGTATTCTTTCCCACATGGAAAGAACCCCTCCCTCTACTGTTATAGCCATGTTAAGGAACCATATTTTAGCTTAGGTTAGGGTTGTCAAGCACCAAGTTTTTGACCAGAACACCCAGTTGAAAAGGAAGCCTGGTGGCTCTGGTCAGCAAAACTAATTGGGTCACTAAGGGCATGTCTATGCTAGAAACAATTTTGAAACAAGTAAAATCAAAATAACTCCTGTAATAACAAAATTGAAATAGCATGTCCCCACTATGGGGGAGCATCGAACTTACTTGGAATTATTTTGAAATGGCGCGTCCACACTGATTGGAGTCTGCCCTCACACTTACAGTCCCCGGAAGCACTCTGGGGAGAGCAACAGGAGGGCGGATATTTCTTGTGGCTGCTTGGTCAGGCAAGCTGTGTGCTTTCAGGGGCTCCTTGCTATGGCCGCATCTCACACGCCACTCCCACTCTGCCTACCCCCTCATGGGACACAAAACGGATGCAGTGTGCTCTGGTTGCCCTTGTGGATGCCACAGCACTTACAATGTGGAGCCAGAGCTGCTGCAAAGCAGTGCTAGGCTCACAGGCCTCGTGCTCCTCCTTATGGTGCAGTTTGTCCAGACTGTCCACATGCTGCCCCAGCAGAACGACAACCAGTTCAGACCAGAGGTCCTATTCATCAAGGTCCTGGAGCTCCTACTGCTGTAAAAGCCCCTCAAAACCTCTGTACACGGTGGAATGCCGCTTCTGGTGGAAGGAGACCAGTTCAGACTGGTGGGACTGCATCGTCCTGCAGTGATGGGATGACCAGCAGTGGCTCCAGAACTTCCACATTGGAAGGCCACCTTCCTGGAGCTCTTTGAGTGGCTCTCCCCTGCCCTCAGGTGACAGGACACCTGACTGCAACCCACCATCCCTGTGCAGAAGTGTGTCACCAACGCCCTGTGGAAGCTCGCCATGCCGGACAGGTACCAATCTGTAGGGAACCCGTTTGGCGTGGGGAAATCCATGATTGGGGCCATGCTCATACAAGTAGCGAAGGCCATAAACCATGTGCTGCTGTGGAGAGTCATCACTCTGGGCAATGTCAACAGCATCTTTGACAACTTTGCCACGAGCTGTGGGGGTGTGGCCCATAGACTAGGGATGGTAAATATTGGTTAATTGAATAGTTGATTAACCTCATGAATTCTTATTGGTTACTCTACTATTTTATAGTCCCTGGGGGTAGAGCCGGCAGCCAGTGCACTCTGGCCCTATTCCCAAGAAACCCCCTGCCACTCCACGCTGCTGCCTTTGTATCAGAGGCAGCAGTGTAAGGTGCCAAGCGGAAGCTGATCCATGAGGGGAGCCAGTTTAAAAATCAGCTCCCCTCACAGACTGGCTGCCTGTCACCCCGCACTGTTGCCTCTGATACAGAGGCAGCAGCATGGGGTGGCAGCAGCCCCTATTTGATAGGGAGGGGGCCCGAGCTCCTGGACCTGGAATGAGCTGGAACTGAGCCGGGCTGCCTGCCCGCCCAACTGCTAATACACTTTAAATTCAGATCCACAGCTGGGGTCGGTCCCAGACCCGGCACAATTCGGGACTGAGCCAGGCTGCTGCGAGGCCTGCTAAAAAATTTACTGGAGGGGGGGTGGGAATGCACATAGTCTTCAGCATTAACTAATAAGCTTTTGCCTAATGAGCCCAATGATCAAGCCAGCTTTCTATCCACCTCACAGTCTGTTCATCCAAGCCATACTTTTTTAACTTGCTGGTAAGAATACCGTGGGAGATTATATCAAAAGCTTTGCTAGATATATCACATCCACTACTTTCCCCATATCCACACAATCAGTTATCTCATCCTAGAAGGCAATTAGGTTGGTCAGACATGACTTGCCCTTGGTGAATCCATGTTGACTGTTCCTGATCTCTTTCCTCTCCTCCAAGTGTTTCAAAATGGATTCCTGGAGGACCTGTTCCATGATTTTTCCAGGGACTGAGGTGAGGCGGACAAGTCTGTAGCTCCCGAGATTCTCCTTCTTCCCTTTTTTAAAGATGGGCACTGCATTTTCCTTTCTCCAATTGTCTGGGACCCCCTGATCACCATAAGTTTTCAAAGATAATAGCCAAAGGCTCTGCAATCACATCAACCAACTGTCTCATCACCCTAGGATACATTAGATCCAGCCTCATGGACTAGTGCATGCCCAGCTTTTCTAAATAGTCCTTACTGTGTTCTTTCACCGCTGAGGGCTCTTCACCTCATCCCCGTTCCATGCTGCCCAGTGCAGCAGTCTGGGAGCTGACCTTATCTGTGAAGATCAAGACAAAAAAAAAAAAAGCATTTCTTAATGATTCCCAAAATTTGGTTAGCTTTTAAAAATGACACTGGATATTGAGTGGATGTTTTCAGAGAATTATGAACAATGACTCCAAGATCTCTTGCTTGGCTGGTAACAGCTAATTTAAACCTCCTCACTTTGTATGTATATTTGGGATTGTGTTTGCCACTGTGTGTTACTTTATATTTATCAAAATTTAATTTCATCTTCTATTTTCTTGCATACTCACCCAGTTTTGTGATTCCTTCAGAGTCTGCTTTGGACTTAACTATCTTGAATAGTTTTGTATCATCTGCAAATTTGCCCACCTAATTTTTACCCCCATTTCCAGAACAATGAAGAATCCTGTAGCTCTGTCAATCTGATCTTCACATCCCCAGATGAGTATTTTAGTTTTAAGAATGCTTGATAAAGATCTTGTAGGTATTTGTCTGAGGTATTGGAGCAGATGTGGTTGTATCTTAGGGCTGACTGTAGACCATGAATGGTGTGATGTGTCCTGGATGGAAGCTAGAAACATGTAGGCAAGAATAGTGGTCAGTAGGTTTCCAATGTAGGGTGGTATTTATGTGATCATTTATTTGTACTGTAGTGTCCTGGAAGTGGATCTCTTGTGTGGACCGTGGTTGATGATGGGGTGGAAGTTGTTGAAATCCTGATGGCATTTTTCAAGGGCCTTCTTCCCAGGCATAATGTTTGCCTAATTACATATTTACATTATAGCAGTGTTCTGCAGATGTGTATGCAATATGGTTGAGGCTATTGCTTATGTAACTAGCTACTAGACAACTACAATCAATACAGATAATGTGTTGAAATCAGTCTTTTAAAATTATATCTAATAAATTAACTGATAAGCTTCTTCATTGCTATATTTTCAGGGGTGGAGGGAAATGTTGCGCAATGTGTCTTATGTTGACTTTTATATGTGTGTTTGTTAGAACAATATGGATATATATATATATATATATATACACATCAACCCATTATCAGTACTGTTGATTTTTTTCACCATTCTTGATATTCATTTCTTCCAATGCTTATTACTTATTTATAGCAACTTTAACTTAAAAAACCTTTCCCCCCCTGTATGTGCAAGGTGTCCCAATTAAAATAATGGTAGAAAATATTTGCATGCCTAGCTTTCTAAAAGATTTATTTATAAACTGTACTGATATTATTTTGTTTTTTTTATTTAAGAGAATAAAAGTCAGAAAATAGTACTGAAGTCCATTAGGTAGGGTTACCATATCTGAACTTTCAAAAAAGAGGACACACCTGAGAGGGAGTGTATCTGTATCAGTATGTACCAACTCATATGAATTGTGTGTCCTCTTTTTTGAAAGTTCAAATATGGTAACCCTATTAGGATACCCATAGTACCAGCAGTAAGCACTAGGCCCAGTAAGATTTTCAGAACTGGACCCTTTAATGAGAGAGTACCACAATGACATTTTTTTCTTGTCTTCCTTACTGCACTAAAAGTGGTCAACAGCAGATATTTCTAAAACTGATCTAGAAGAGTAAAATATACAGCACAAAAGCAAAATCTATCATGATAAAATAGTAGAGACTAGCTAATCTAATATATATAATATTCCATTATTCCAAACAGCAATTCAGTGTAGTATAACTTTACCTAAATACATAAAATGATCCGACATGGAATTTGAAAAAAATTAATCTCAAATACATAAAGAAAAAGACCTATCTTATGAACATTGCTTGTGTTATAGTTCAGTGTGTAAAAAGCATGTTATTTAAAAAGGAATTCCATAGTTAAGACATTTTTACTATGGAAATAGCAGTGTTATTCCTTGTCTTTTAGTGCTGTTAAATTACATTAATGGCATGTCCTTTGTAACATCTATCTTTCTACTACCTTTGTTCTTTTGCATCATATAGATAGTCTTTTACAGGATCTTAGTATTTTTACATACAATATTTGTATTAAGTTAGAATAAAATAATTTTCATTGAGCAATACCAGCTACATTTAGCTCTTCAAAAACAGATACATGCTACTTAAAAGCATTTTAACTACCTTTTCACTCTTCAGCAGATCAATTTTGTCTGAGCTTTTAGTATTGTAACTAGCAACATACCTTAGTTTGCTTCCACTGAAACAAGCTGTTTCTGATTGCTTTAGTGACCACATAACCTACCATGCTTTCTGGTAACCATGCCACACAACCACATCATAAGCCTCCAGGAACCCAGCCCTGCAACCAGAAACGATGCCAACTCTGCCCACATATCTATACTGGTGAATTCATCACAGGAGCCAACAACATAAGCCACCAAATCAAAAGGTCATTTGACTACACATCCAGTAATTTGATCTATGCCATCAAATGCCAGCAGTGCCCCACTACTATATATATTGGACAAACTGGACAGTCTCTGCGGGAAAGAATCAATGGACACAAATCAGATATATGTAAAGGAAACATACAGAAACCTATTGGTGAGCATTTCCATCTTCCACATCACACTTTGAAAGATCTCCAAGTAGCTGTCTTGTCACAAACCAGTTCAACATGCCAGATCCACAGGGAAGCATTGGAATTACAGTTCATCTGCAAATTCAATTCACATGCTAATGGACTCTGATGAAAGTTGGTTGGGACATTACCAGTTTAACAGCCTTTGAAGGTGCAAACAGCTCTCTGGGTAGTATCCTTCCTGACATGGGTGTCTATCTATTGACTTTGATTCTTATCTGCTTCAGTTTAACTACCCAATCTTCAGATACTTACTGATGCTCTCTGTCTGCTGCCCCCTTCCTTTTTTCTTCCCTCTCCCCCCCCCCCCTTCCCCTCTCTTATTTATTTTGGGTGTACACATCCTAAACTCATAACTCTGGTCATCTGAAGAAGTGGGTTGTGCCTACGAAAGCTCATGATACCATCTACATTTTGTTAGTCTATAAAGTGCTACCAGACCATTTGTTGTTTTTTTTCTGTAACAGACTATCTCGGCTACCCCCTGAAGCACATAAACACAGTTAATATTTAACAGATGTGAACTATGTTTCTGTTTTCATTCCACTCCAATGAATTTGGTAATTTTTTCCTAACTTAAGAAACACTTTGTATTTCAGATACCTGGTTTCTTGCTTGCCTTAGAGGAAACAAACATTTATTTTCCTGCATATTTCCATTTCAGGCTGTTTAATGGAATACTTTGCCCTGCTTTGCTTCGTCTAAGCTTTTCTTAGACGAAGAAACTCCTCCCCGCAGAGTAAGATCCTGCCCACTGTCTCCAGCCAATAGCAGCTTTTTTGCCTGTATATGGTTTAGAAGTGGAACATGTTCAATACATACCAAAAATAATGGAGAAGTCATATTTGTTGCTCTATACCAAACTGTGAAAAACTTCTCCTACTGCTTCTAGACTAAGGAGAAAGAATATGAGTACTGAGGGAAGAACACCCACCTTGGTGAGTGCATGTTTGCTCCACTTGGACATTTTATACTTCAAGAAAAAATGGTGCTTTCTTTTTCTAATTAAGTTCAGAATCTTTCACCACATTTCTGCTAAATAGGCTTAAGGTTTCTGATCTTTCTACAGGGTTTACAGGAAAGAGAAGAAACTTTAAAAACAGTGAATAGTCCTGCAGCACCTTAGAGACTAACAAAAAATGTAGATGGTATCATGAGCTTTTGTGGGCACAACCCACTTTGTGTGAAGAAGTGGGTTGTGCCCATGAAAGCTCATGATACCATCTACATTTTTTGTTAGTCTCTGAGTGTCTAGACTACAGGGTTTTGTCGACAAAAGTCCACTTTTGTCAACAAAACTATACCTGCGTTTACACTGCCGCTGAGTTCTGTCGACATAACGTTGACAGAACTCAACAGTTTTGTCGACGGCTGTAAACCTCATTCTGCGAGGAATAACGCCTTTTGTCGACAGAGTTCTGTCGACAGAAGGCGTTATTGCATCTACACTGTCCTTTGCATCTACACTGTCATGTCGACAAAGCGCCTTGCTTTGTCGACCGAACTGGATGTAGTCTAGAGGCTCTTTGTCAAAAGAAGCTTTGTCGACAGTATCTGTTGACAAAACTTCCGTCGACAAAAGCCTGTAGTCTAGATGTACCTTGAGGTGCTGCAGGACTATTCACTGTTTTTAAAGTTTTTTTCAGTTACAGACTAACAGGGTTACCCCTCTGAGTATCAGGAAAGAGACCAGTCACCAGCCATCTACTCAAATTAATAGGCCTGCAAATATTTATGCCATGACGGACAAGGAAACTCTTCTTCCCTTCTTCTACTCTCTCTCCTGTCAATTTGACCTTGAAAATCTCACCTATGTCCTCCCCTTTTCCTCTCCTAATCTTGACATTGTTCTTTTTCCTGTTCTTGTCCATTGGCCATGTGGAAGCACTGGCGAGCCTAATCATTAGTGACATCAGGGAATATGCATATTGTCTTGAGCTTACACTGAAAAATCTATTATTGTCTCTATTACACTGAATACAGTAAAATTGCACAAAACTAATTAATATATAATCACTGTCCTGTCCATCTGCAAAAACTGATATTGGAGTTGTCACTCAAAATTGTGATTGGTCCCAAATAATCTAGACTAACATTTGGAAGATACAACTAAAAAATTTACCAAAAGGGGACGGTGAATTTACTTTTAAAACTCTATCTAGCAAGCACAATTGGCTTCTGACACATATGTTCTTGTTGCTTTCTGTACTATTTAATTTTTCTTTTAAGTACAACCTTGAATGAAGGCAAAATAATACTAGAGTGGCTTTCCTTTGTTTTTTACATTAACTTTTTATAATCATATAATCACAATAAACAACATTTAGGAAATGACATTTTAAATTAATTTATTGGAGAATTTAAAAGGATATGTGAAAATTTCTTTTAAAATATTCCTTAAACTAGACCATTTGTGAATTATCTCAACAGAGGATCACCAGACTTTGCCAAGAAAACAACAAACACTCACATTTGGGCTGAGTATAATAATTTTTAACCCAATTTTTTTCTGAAAATTATAAGCTCCTGAAAATAGGTGTTTAGAAAGGAAGTATCTTTTCAACTACTACTGCAATGTAACACAACAATGCTTTTAAGAGCAGGTATGAAAAAAGACGGTTAAGGATTACGTCATCACAGTTGATAAATACATATATGGAGAACAAATATTTAAAATGGACTCTTCAGTCTAGCAGACAAAGATATTACATGATCCTATGGCTAGTAGCTGAAGCTAGACAAATTCAGACTAGAAATGGGGTGCAAATTGTTAATTGTTGTGGATTCTTCAACACTGGCACTTTAAAAATCAAGATTGGATTTATTTTTTCTAAAAAAGAGGGTCCAATTCAAACAAAAAATTAATTGACGTAAATCCTAAACTCTGTGGTATATAGAAGGCAATGCTTGGTGATCACAGTGATCCCTCCTGTCTTTATAATACACAAATTTAAAATATTAAACTTTTTATGTTTTGTTTTTAGGAAAATCTGCCCTAAGATTACAAGAGGGAACGCTTAGACAAGTAGTGAATCCATAGGACTAATGTACAGTAATAGGAGACAGAGGAGCACCACAGTGGATATTATAAATCAGTTCAAGGCATTAAATGAATATTATCAAGTCAAATGTGGCATAACATTTTGTTTTTTAAATAAGTTTTCACAAAATTAGATCAACAGAAATATTTCCATTATTTTTTCTTAGTTCTAGTGGAAACTTACTGTCCTGCCATAGAAATACACAGAATTATTTTTGACTGTCTCAGCATAGGTATGGAACTGCTATCAAGGTGCAACACTTGTTAGGCTTAAGACAAATAGTTCATTTGGAAATAAGGACAACAATGGCCTGACAAACTTCAGTACTTCTTTTTGTCCAGGTGTGTTTGGAAAAGACCTACCAATTTCATTATTGGCAGCATTTAATTTAAACAAAGAGGGTGAGCTCTTTCTATTGTAAATACACTTGAGCATCCTGCAGTTTAACATGTGTAGCTCTTTCAAAGGATCTTAAATGCTCAAATCATGCCTGTACTGCATGGACATTATACATGCCATAGCAAAGGGTAGGAGTTTGCCATTTTTATAGGTTAAAAGTGGAGGGGACATCAACCAGGTCAGAACTGGGAAAGCATGTGTCCCCTTGTTCTTGCCTATGGGCCATGGCTGGAATTTCATATCCATCCTCCATTGCAGGATGCTGATTGCCACATGTGCAGTGCACTGGTGCCTAGGCCTAAGCAGTGATTGCACTGCCTGGTGGGAAGGGTGGGGGGGTGTTTCCAATGTACCCTCCTGCCCATGGTGGTAGGGTAAGAATAGGGAAGAGGCACCACCCGGGGAGCTGATGGGGAGGCACAGGAGAAGCCGGAAAGAGCGGGCATTTCTGGGGGCTAGGGGGTGGAGAAGGAGAGATGGGAGTGGAGTTTATTGGGGGGTAGGAGCTGGCACTAAGGGACTTTGTATGAGGGTTTGTGGGAACTAGGAGATGGGGCGCCCATTTACCAGGGAGAACCTTGTGGGAGATTCTCTGCCTCCAAATTCCCCCCTCCCCCGTCGTTCTCGCAATGAGACAGGAAGAGAACCACTCTCCTAACGTCTGTTAATTACGGGTTGACGGGTCAGCTGGTTGTCGTGCCCGCCCGCCCCCTTTTTCCCCCTCCCCATTGGGTAAACGAAACAACTCGGCACAGGGACTCTATAGGAACCGCGGCTTAGGGGCACTTTGAAGAGCCAATCGGAACCCTTGCACAGGGAGCCAATCAGAGAGGCTATGACATCCTGTGCAGGATGAGGCGAGAGCGTCCCTAAGTAGGAGGCTGCTCCAGGAGGTTACTGCTTCTGTGGTGCGTCCCGCTCCTTCAGCTCTAGCGCCTCTCCTGCTGCGGCAGGGGTCCCTGCAGGACATGGAGCCGGCCCAGGCGGGGCAGGTTGTGGTGATTGGCAGGTAAACTCCAATGGTGTCTTGATTGCCGGCAGGGGGGCCCGACTCCAAACGTCCTGCTTAGCAGTGCTGAGCCACCAGGGGCTCTAGCCACAAACGCCCCGGGAAAAGTGCAAAGGGTTTGGGCATTTCACCTCAGCCCTGGACTTCGAGCTGTTGGAATTGATCTGATGGAGCCAGTGCGCTGCCAATGAGGGTAGGCACAAAATGGTGCATTAGTTTTTGCTGATTTAACAGCAGCCAGATACCACAGCAAGATGTTAAGTGAGTGTGTGTGTGTATATATATATATATATATATCACATACTCAGAGTAACATATATATATATATATATATATATATACATATATATATATGTGAAAATTACAATTAGTACAAGTGGTGTCAACTTTCTAATGATTCTCCTGTGCTTTAATGCGTTTGGTTTACTCTTCATTCACGTGTCATTCTGTTGCTGATAAATTTGAATCCTTCTGAAAACTTTGTTCTGCAGTGTAGAGTCCCTTTTGCTATGTCTTTTTATAGCTCTGTGAGCACGTGCACATTTTCTCCATAGTCATTTATTGTTGAAGCTCAACCCTCCATGTACTGTCTGCATTATGTGTGGGTGAATAGAGTTGCATTCAGGTTTATGTAAGGGTCATAAAGCGTGTACAGAAATTAGATATAAGGTACAATGATACTTATTTGCAGCAAGACATGATGTATAATATTCTGGGACTAAAGCATTAATACAAGTCACATTTCACTTTGTTTTTCAGGTAAAACTGAATAGCTTTTTAGTTTAAAAATAGCTTTTTCCAGCTATTTCAGATTTATCCATGGCTCTGAGTAAGAACTGTAAGTGGGCACCTGCTACTGACTGGCTAGTGTACTCCGCTGCATTTGAGGCATGAGTTTTATTTTCAGGCACATGACTTTATGGTGTCACATGACAGTGACCAGACTAACAGTGGTCACACTTAGTTACTATCATTTGCCATAGTTATGCTGAAGATCAGAAGGCTTGTCCTGTCTGTATATAACGGATAGCACAACCATACAATTCTGCTCAACCAAGACAAAGTGTGGGAATGTTGTGAGAGATGGGCACACCATGCCTACTGGAATCTAAGGGCATCCTGTACCAGTGTTGTGTTGACATTTAACAAGAGCCATGCTCTCTGAGTGTGTTAGTCAAAGAATGGAATGAAGATTTTAAAAAGTTTTCCAAAACTTGGCCCTTTCTTGGGATCAGGACTTCACAATATATGAATTTCTCTTTTACATTAAAACTGCAAAATAGTAAGAAGTTTATAACAGTTTAAAAAGCACTTGACAAATACCTAATTTGAAAATAAAACAATAACCATGATTTGAGGTGGCCACGGTGGCTAACAAGTTTTAGTGCCATATCTGCATAAATAAACCACTTAGAAATTGATGAAACTGGGTTTATTTAACTTTTTGTAATGGAATCATGTTCCCTTTTTCAGGGAAAGAGGAGAGAACAATTTTGTACCAGTTAATCAGCATTTAACATGAAGTTAAAATCTGGTTTTGCTCCAATTATTTCAGTTGAGTCCTTTTGTTTCCTCGAAAAATTTCCTGTTTTGTTTTTAACTGAAGTCTGGAGCAACACTTTCCTGGTTTTCTTTTATCTTCATCCTCTCCTTTGCCCTTGGATTATTGCTGGTTCTATTGTTCATGTCCTTCTTCATTGTTGGTCATGTGGTATTATTGAATGAAACTTTCTAAGTCTGTGGCATTCATGCAGTGCAAAGGAAAATACAAGAGCAATTTCTCTCTTTGCAACAAAAGAGGAAGCATTGTTGCAATGGTTAACAAAAATAAAAAGACCTGAAATAAGGAGATCTGGTTTCTATTCTTGGCTTTGTTACAGATTTGCTGTGTGACATTGGTCAAATCATTTAACCACTCTGTATTTTAGTGTCCCTATTTGCAAAAGGGGGATAATAGGTATTGTGAAGCTTAATTTATTCATACTTGTGAATCACTTTGTGATCCTGGGAGGGTATATACTATGGAAATATGAATTATCATTGTGCTCTTCTCCATTCATCTGTACTATGCATGCTGCAAACAATGACATGATGTGTGCAAAGGCTGATGACTGAGCTTTTCGGCATAAGCGACAACAAGGTGGCATATCTCAGTGTGGCAGTCTGTCTGTAGACGCTCCTAATTCAAGTTTAGGGGTGTATCCGGAATTCACAGAATGCAAAGATACCTTAAAGCCACATTTATCCCTTTTTCATACCCTGTTGTACCTCCTGAACTGCCCTGTCCAGGAAGTGTAGCTCAGAACAGAGTAGAGATGTAAAATCCCATTTAATTGGTTAACTGGTTAAACATATTGGTTAACTGACTAAAGATGGGGTGGGTGAGGGGGCCGCTCTTGCCTGGTTAGAGCAACCGACCAAGCGCTGGCAGGGGCTGCACCAGCTAACCTCACCTGTTTGGAGTGAGACTTAATGGTTAACCAGTTAAACATTCACATCCCTAGAACAGAGTGCAGTAAAACCTGTGTTATCTGGCACGCTCAGGGATTAGGGCATTCCGGTTATCTGAGGGTCCCATCAACCTAGGAAAAACCAATGGACAATAATAGTAAAACTCAAGTTTTTAATATTGGTAGTTTTGTAGTGTGAGGGAGTTAGTCCCACATTTCTATTTTGAGTTAAACGTGATTAATACTACTTAAATAAAAAAATGTTAAGCCAGTCATGGTAAACCAAGCCAGGTCTGTGTGCCTGAAGATGTGACTGTATTATGGCTGGGGGCAATGCCAGTTAACAAAGTTTTCTGGTTAACCGAGTGCCGGATAACAGGTTTCACCGTACTATGTTTTCAGTGATTTGTTAATCATTGAGCACTTATTTTAACAGTTTACATAAAAAATATTAGTAATAATTATTTGTGCTCCCTCTTTGTCCTCCTCTTTCACTTTTCTAGTCCTTCCCCTACATTTGCCCCCCAGAAATCCTATGCTGGCTGTGCAGCAGCAGTTAGTTATTTGTATACTTATAATGGCGTTCAGACAAATCAAAGCTATGTTGTAGTCTACTTCATTCAGTACACATTTTCCCCAGATAGCAAAAGTCAATACTCATTTAAAGCAATCCTTTCAGTGGTGCAGAAGTGAACTATGTAGTTATATACATAAATAAATGTTTATGTTCTCTTTAGTGGACTCATTGGTCGCAGCTGGGCTATGGTGTTTGCTGGTGGCGGCCTCAAAGTGAAACTTTATGATGTTGCGCAACCACAGATAACAAGCGCTCTGGAATACATTAGGTAGGTCACCTGATTTCTTCTGCTGAGACAAATTTGCTTTGCAACATAAAATCTCTATTTAGATCTAATATTTACAATTATGAAAATATTCTGACCACAATCCTTAACCAAAACAAAAAATACCCACAGTAGCTAAAGTTAGCTTGTTGGGTGGTAATTTCCAAGTGCCTAAGTGACCTAGGAACACAAGTACTATTTAATTCAGTGGAGTTCTGCTCTTAAAATACCTAGGGTATGTCTAGACTGCACCCCTCTGCCGGCAGAGGGATGCAGATTAGGCTGGGCAAAATTGCTAATGAAGCGGGGCTTTAAATATCCTGTATACCTTGTTTTACGAGGCATAAGGGATCTATCAGAAAAGGCTTTCTTTAGCGATAGATCAGCCTCTAGACTGCCACTTTTCTCTGACAAAGCTCCGTGCTGGAAAAAAGCGGCAGCCATTTTTATGCTAATGAAGCAGTGGGATATTTAAATCCCCACTTTATTAGCAATTTCGCCCAGCCTAATCTGCATCCCTCTGCTGGCAGAGGGGTGCAGTCTAGACGTACCCTTAGGGGCTTTGAAAATTCTTGCCCTGAGGTGCCTAAAATGGATATGGATTTTAACTTCCTATTTTTGAAAATGTTGGCCTACAGGATCTTGGAGTTTAGTCACTCACCAATTGTAAATTTGATTTCATATTAAGGAATGTTGAGAAGATCTGGTATCATTCTATAATGGTAATCTGAAAACATACACACAGAGGCTTTTGAATGAAAAGAAAGCAGAGTCTAAATACATATCCAGTTTTCATCATGCAAATATGTCAATAGTTGTGTTCCTAAGTGATTGCTACTGGGTTCAGTGTTCTATATCTACAACATCCTGGCAGAAGGGGTGACCAGTGAGTTAGCAAGTTTTACACATGACTCGGTTATTAATTAAAATGAGGGAATGCTCTAAAAAACTATGAGCCACCTTAGGGCTACGTCTATACTGTAGACTTTTTGCGCAAGAATGTCCATTCGTGCGCAAAACTTGCAGAGCGTCTACACTGCACGCGCGTTCTTGCGCAAGTAAATTTACAGTACAGTGTCGGAACAGAGGGCTTCTTGCGCAAGAGCTCTGACGCTCCGTACGAGGAAGAAGCCTTCTTGTGCAAGTGGGCAGTGTGGACAGGCATCAGGGAATTTTTGCACAAGAACTGGTCTCCCAGAAAAAAATGCAGATGGCTGCTTGGACGCTCCGTACCCGCCCTCACAGCTCACTACTTCCTGCTTGTCGGACCCCCCCCCCCTTAAAGGCACAGGCACCGTGCAGACACCGCGTGGCAGCAGCAGCATAGCTGGCAGCTTTCCACCACATGGCTCTTCCTGCTGCACTCAGAAGGCCCAGATGTCCGCTCCAGAGCCACCTCATGAGCCCCATGCACCCTCCTCCCAGCAGCCATCCTAGGGCTTCCAGCAGGCTCGGAGGGGCAGCAAGCGGCGAGCCCCATGATGGTCCAGGGCTGAGGTGGAGGCCCTTCTGGACCTTTGGGCATAGGAGGAAGCCCTCCATGACCCCTGGTCTCAGCGACGCAAACCCAACATCTTCGGCTGCATGGCCCAGGTGCTCACGGACCAGGACATCCAGCCCGGACCCTTGAACAGGTCCGGGACAAGGTCAAGGAGTTGCGCCTGGGCTATGTCAGGGCCACTGAGGGCGGAGGTGCAGGAGCCGACACCTGCCCCCGCTGTGACCAATTGCATGCCATCCTGGGGGAGACGGCAGTCCAAGGGCCCTCGCCGGTGGTCGACACCAGACTGCGCATCCCAGTGGTCAGGCTGCCTGACCATCGCGTTGGAGGACAAGGGAGAGGACCGCACCATTACCCTCCACCTCAAGTCAGTGCCCAGCAGCTGGGACGTCTCCCGGGCCTCGTCCGAGGCCGGCGACGGATCCTCTGGTGAGTGTTGTGGTTCTCACTTGCAAGGGCGGGGGAGCCGGGTGCCCTGGGCGGGGGAGGGAGCATCACTCAGGCAGTTTGAGCTGCACACCGTGCAGCAGTACGCAGCATGTGCAACCTTGTGCAGCCTGACTGTGTGGCACGTGGATGCGGTAGGCAGCTCCAGGGCGCGCATTGGACCCTGTTGCTCACACATGTCCTGCTCCGGGGAAGGAGGGGGGTTGGTGGCTGGAAGCAGCCAAGCCCCAAGGGTGCAGGCCACACCCCATACATCCCGAAGGATGCCACACAAAGACAGCACTTAGCCATGCCTGCCTGTGTGACACAGCAGCTGCTCCTGGTAAAAGCGCAGCAAGCCAGCCCTATGACTGCAGCCCCCACGGAGACCCCAGGCTGCTCCCGATCCCTCTGCTGCCCCTGTGGGAATCACCCCCACTGTGGCCACACACTTCCCTGGGCTACTTGTCCGAGGGCTGAGGGAGGGGGATTGGGAGAGCAGGCAGCCCGGGCCTGTGGCCCACTGAGTCTTGCTGCAGGGAGGTACACTCCCAGTAGCCCTGGCTCCATCTCCGAGGAAATCAATGACAGTAGTACGAGAACCCAGACCTCATCTGCCACACTTGCTCCCATGCAATGTGAGGATGTGCATGCAAACGTGACTATAGCATCAATGGTGTGTGCTCTCAGACAGTGACAAGAGTAGAAGCCATGTGCTCTACCGTGGGGAGGGAGTGTAGACAGTGCTACGCAGACAGACACAGCATGAAAGGTGGCTACGACACAGACAAGGGGTCTTCATTCACAGTGATGTCTCCCAAGTGTTACAATCCATGGAGGATCACTTTGCTCCCAGGATTTTGAGCTAGTCCTTTATGTGAACATACACACAAGGGACTGATTGGGCCCAAGCCACAGTTGTGTGGTGTCACGTGAAGCTTAGGGAGGAGGGCACGGGGATCAGGGACACTGTGGGCAGGGCTGACTGACTGCCTTGCCGTTTTCTGTGTTCTCTGCAGCAGGACCACCTGGGAGCGAGGGATCCTCCAGCCCTGCAGCGGCGGCACCGACCACCCAGGCACCAGTCCGGCGGGCCAGGCAGTGTGACCAGCTCCTCCGGCATCACGTGCAAGCCGTGGAGAGAATGGAGGAGGCGGTCAGCACCAAACTGCGGGCTGACCGGGAGTGGTGGCAGCAGGCGTGGGGCCAGTTCCTCCACCGCTGCGACGGCGTGTGCGACAGCATTGCTGTGCTGATGTCGCACATTGGCCATGCCGTGCACTATGGCATGGCCTGCCCCACTCTGCTGCCCTCCCTGCGGTGGCCATGGCCCCTCCTGCTGCCCCTTCTGCCATGCTCAGACCCCTTCCTGCTGCACCCCATCCTGCCCACCTCTCCGTGCTGCCTGCCCCAACCTGGGCTGAAGGGCGCCGAGGCCTCCGCACCCGCGGATGCGCTGGGAGGAGCCACACCTCCCAGCAATAACTTCCCCCTCCCAGTTCAGAGCCCCTTCCTCCTCCCCCTCCCACTGCCCACTCTTCGTCCCTATGTAAATAATAAAGTTTCTTGTTTGTTAACCAAAACCAGTTGTGTTTATTGCGAGGTGAGGGAAGAGTTGGGGATGGGAGGGAGATGTGGACGCCAGACAGAAGCGACCCTAGTGTGGGGCCTGGGAGAACATCACCTTGAGGGCCTCTCGGATGCGCACCCCATCGTGGTGCTCCTGCCGGATGGCGGCTGTGCCCGGCCCTTTCCTGCCATCCATCCTGGGAGGAAGGCCTCCCCCTCTGCTCCACTACGTTGTGCAGCACGCAACATGCTGCAACAACCATTTTGAAACTGGTGAGCAGACAATGGAATCAGGCCTTCAGCCGTCCGAAGGCGCACTCCACCTAGTTGTGGGCCCGGTTCAGGTGCTGGTTCAATGTTTCCCTTCTGGGGTCCATGCATCCAATGTACGGCCGCATCAGCCAGGGCATGAGGGGTAGGCTGCGTCCCCCATGATGCACAGTGGCATGCGGACGTCCCCAACCGTCAGTTCCCGCTGGGGGAAGGAAGTGCCTGTCTCCATCCTGCAAAACAGGCTGGAGTTTTGGAGGATGCGGGCATCATGTGCCTTTCCCGACCACCCCACCTATATGTCCGTGAAGCAGCCTCAGTGGTCTACAAGGGCCTGGAGCACCATCGAGAAGTACCCCTTCTGATTTATGAAGAGGGCTGCTTGATGCTCTGGTGCCTGGATGGGGATGTGGGTCCCATCCAGGGCTCCTCTGCAGTTGTGGAATCCCAGGGCAGCGAAGCCAGCCACGGTTGCGTCCATGTCCCGCAGGCGGATGACCCTCTTGAGCAGGATGTCGTTGATGGCTTGGACAGCCTGCAGAAGGGCACGCAGAAACACAGGGAACACACAGACCGGGCAGGTGCATGAGCCCTTGGGGGGTGCCCGCCCCCCTGTGAGGCCTCCCCCTCCCCCAACACACCAGGGCCCCCTTGCCCCAGACCCCTCCTCCCCCACCAGCAGGGCCATGTGAGGGAGGGACAGCACCAGCCCCAGGTGACAGGGCTCACCTCCCCCCTCCCCGTCCTCCCCCAGCCTGGAATCTTCCCTTCCCCTTGACAGGGACTGCAGCCTCCTCTCCCCGCCACCCAGAGCCTTACCTGCATCAAGACAGCACCCACTGTGGACCTGCCCACCCTGAACTGGTGTGCCACCGAGCAGTAGCTGTCCAGGGTGGCCACAGGGTGATGGCGACCCTCTTGTTGACAGGGATGGCGGGCCGCAGCTGGGTGTCATGTCTGAGGAGTGCAGGGGCAAGCTAGCCATACAGCTCCAGGAACGTCTGTTTCTGCATCTGAAAGTTCTGGAGCCACTGCTGGTCGTCCCATTGCTCCAGGACCAGCCGGTCCCACCAGTCAGAACTAGTATTGAGTCTCCAGTATCGCCTCTCCGTGGAGGGGCAGGGATGCCACAGCGAAGCCGTTGCATCCAGGGAGAAGGACTCCAGATTGAGCTTGGCGTCGAGCTCATGCAGGAGTAGCGAGGCAGTGTAGAGCAGCAGCTGCATGCACTCCAAAATGGCCGTGTGGGGCCAGAGCAGGTACAGGGCCATCCCTGACTCCATGGCACAGCAACGAGAAGTGACAAGTCCCCAAAGGCGCTAGGGCACAAGCTATGGTGTCCAAAGAGGCTCAGGGCAACCACAACAGGCACTGCTACAGCATTCAGTCCCTACCAGAGGTCCCAAAGCACGCAGCAGCAGAGAAATGGCTGTCCAGGGAGATCCTTTTAAGCATATGTCTCAAAGGGGCTCCAGCCCCCTCCCCCGGAAGGTACTGGTGCCCTTTTGCCCTGTCCAAAGTTGTTCCGGGGGGGGGGTCTTTGCACAAGAGCGTCCCACCAGTGTGGATGCTCTCTTGCGCAAGAACTTTTGCACAAGAACTCTTGCACAAGAAGCCTAGTCACAAACTAGCTGTTCTTGCGCAAGAAGCCTAGTCACAAACTAGCTGTTATGTCATCATAACAGTAAGGGGTCATCTTATTCTTACTGCATTTTGTCTGCAAAGTTAAACCTATGTTAAAATTACCTCCAAGTGCTGTGGGAAGACAGAGGCTGAGAACCAGGTACAGTGAAACCTTTGTTATCCAGTACTCTGTCAACCAGAAAACTTTGTTAAACGGCATTGCCCTCAGCCACAATACTGTCACATCTTTAGGTGCATAGGCCTGGCTTGGTTTACCACGATTGGCTTAACATTCTTTTATTTAAGAAGTACTAATCATCTTTAACTCAAAATAGAAATGTGAGCCCACTAGCCTCACAGAGGGGAGGGATAATTCAGTGGTTTGAGCATTGGCTTGCTAAGCCCTGGGTTGTAAATTCAATTCTTGAGGAGACCATTTAGGGATCTGGGGTAAATCTGTCAGGGTTGGTCCTACTGTGAAGGTAGGGGACTGGACTCAATGACCTTTCAAGGTCCCTTCCAGCTCTATGAGATAAGTATATCTCCATATTATTACATTTACACTACAAAACTACTAATGTTAAAAACTCGAGTTTTTCTATTATTGTCCATTGGTTTTTCCTAAGTTGATGGGACCCTCAGATAACCGGAATTTTTAGATAACTGGAACGCCCTAATCCCCGAGCGTGCCGGATAACACAAGTTTTACTGTACTATATCCCATCTTGCAGAACGGTGATGTGTAGGCTGAGCCATGATTCTGGTGCGTGGAACTGGGGCTGGCTGACTAGGAAGAGTAATATAAACCAAAAAGGGTTGTTGCAGATTACAAGCCCGTGAGCCTCTATAGGGTGTGCAGGATAGGACAACATCTTGCATGGCTGCTAGGGGTGCAGTGCAGCTACCCGTTGTCTTACTCGGAGTTGTGCTAAAATGCACTGTGTAGCCCTAAACTAAGAAATTGGGGAACATGTTTGGAGATGAATCCACTTACTATAGGCATGCTATTTTATTGTTGCTTTATTATGTTTGTTGTTACATTAACTTCTTTATATTCTGGTGACACTATAACTCAATCTAAATTCCTTTATGCCACAATTATTTTGTGACTCCCTGCAACTCTATTTGATGCTCTACATGGGAGTGGGGCAATTTCTTTGTTCCCTTTCATCTCTGCCTCATTCTTTGTTACCCCTCTTACTACCTCCTCTGTTTCTTTGCCTCTCCATTGGCTTCCTGGAGGCCGTAGGAGCCTTCAAGCCTTATACCTGATGTTTTCTGTGCTGCCACGTGATCTGCTATCTCTTAATTCAAGCTCCTCCCTCTACATGGTGATTGTGCATAATAAGTGGTATGTTCACAAATTACTCTCTGTGGTCTGAGGATTACAGGTTGAATCTTTCTGAATTAGAGACATACGTAGTGGCTGTGAGGGATTTAGAGTATCTACAGGAAAGTAAAGGCTGGACTAACCTGATTGCTTCAAGCGGTATAGCTACCTCTCTTTGAAAAATTCATACACTTTAAGATGTATCTGTACTGACCTAACCCCCAGCGGAGACAGTGCTGCAAGGGGATGACCGAAGAATTATTGTCAATTTAGCTACAGCCTCTTGGAGAAAGGAATTAATTGCAGAGGTTGGAGAACCCCTCCCATTGCTATAGTATGTGTCTACACTACACTCAACTGCTAGAGTGGCGCAGCTGCATTATTTTTTGAATGTAGATGTATCCTTAGAAAAGATTAGATGTGAAAAGCTGGCAAAACTCCCATTGACTTTAGTGGAGTCAGTATTTCACCTTAGCACTATTAGGTCAGAAAAGAGAAGCATAAAAGGAGAGACTAGTTAGATGTCTCCAAATAGTCTCTTCCTTCATGCATAACTCACAAGGCACTCTGAAGTAAAAAGCAATACCTATTTGCCTTCTATGACAAGGTAACTGGCTCTATGGATATGGGAATATGGGGGATGTGATATAGCTTGACTTTAGCAAAGCTTTTGATACGGTCTCCTACAGTGTTCTTGCCAGCAAGTTAAAGAAGCATGGATTGGGTAAATTATATAGACAGCGGCTAGATTGTCAGGCTCAATGTTTGGTTCATAGTCAGTACCAAGTGGAATGCCCCAACGGTTGGTTCTGGGGTTGATTTTGTTTAACATCTTTATTAATGACCTGAATGAGGGGATGGATTGAACCTTCATCAAGTTTGCAGATGACACTAAACTAGGGGGAGAGGTAGATATGCTGGAGGGTAGGGATAAGGTCCAGAGTGATCTCCTAGACAAATTGGAGGTTTGAGCCAAAAGAAATCTGATGAGGTTCAACAAGGACAAGTGCAGAGACCTGCACTTGGGACAGAAGAATCCCAAGCACTGCTACAGGCTGGGGACCACCTGGCTAAACAGCAGTTCTGCAGAAAAGGAATTTGGGATTACAGTGGATGAGAAGCTGGATATCAGGCAAGAGTGTGCTCATGTAGCCAAGAAGACTAACGATATATTGGGGTGCATCATTAGGAGCATTGCCAGCAGATCTAGGGAAGCGATTATTCCCCTTGGCTCAGTTCTGGTTAGGTCACATCTGGATTGTTGCGTCTAATACAGGGCCCCCCATTACAGAAAGGATGTGGATGCACTGGAGAGAATCCAGCAGACGGCAACAAAAATTATTAGGGGGCTGAACCACATGACTCATGAGGAGAGGCTGAAGGATTTGGGCTTATTTAGTCTACAGAAGAGAAGAATGCTCCTATCAAATCCCTCCTCATCTAACTACCTAAATGGGAGTTCAAAAGATGATGGAGCGAGGCTGTTCTCAGTGGTGACAGGTGACAGAATGAGGAGTGATGGTCTCAAGTTGAAATGAGAGAGGTCTAGGTTGGATATTAAGAAAAACTATTCCACTGGGAGGGTGGTGAAGCACTGGAATGGGTTAGCTTAGGAAGTGGTGGAATCTAGCCAGGTTTTTAAGTCCTGGCTTGACAAAGCTCTGTCCGGGATGATTTAGTTGGCATTGGTCCTTCTTTTAGCAGGAGGTTGGACTCGATGACTTCTGGAGGTTTCTTCCAACCCTGTCATTCTATTATTCCGATACATGTCAAGATAATTGTGTTGTGTGAAATCAGACTTAATCTGTGAAACTCATGGACATAGCATCTTTTAATAGAAGTAGATTGCTTAATGATCTTCTGAAACTCATTCAATATTTGAATAAGAACAGATTGTGCAGTTATATTAGCTGATGTATTGATGATAAAATTATATAGATAGTTAAAACTCACATTAGCATGAAAACCCTTAACATGCTGATTTTTATAGCAAACTGCTATAATTCATTCTGAACCACTATGATGATACTGGGTTCTGCTACAGTAGCTGAAATATTTAATTACAGTGGAAGCTAAGAAAAAAACAATTATTGTACATGGTGTTCTTGAAGGCATGTACTACTGTGTCTTCTACAAAACAAGTTAAGAGCTACTCCTTTGTAAATTTGGTATTATTGGTTTTCCTTAATTTTGACTCCTTTAAAAGAAAATTGGGAAGAGGTCAGTATATCTATCACATTACACACTTTTGGAACTGAAGAAATTTTGTTCCACTATAATTAGCGTTTATATCAAATATCTACTGTTTTATGGTTCATAGACCCTGGATTTACTGTATGTAACTATTTAAAACCATAAGAAATTTGAGGATGCCAAAAAAAAATTCAGATCACCCATTTTAGAAAGAAACAAAGTGTTTTAAAAATAATGACTGCAGATGCCAAATTACTTGTGCAAAGAAATGGAATAAAACTTGGGTATTATATTTTTTAGGACGTAAACCTTGTTTATAAAAGGAAAACCCTGGGTAATGGTTTGCAAACCATATTTTAAGCAAGTGTTTCAGGTTTCATGCAAATCTTACACAATAGATATTAATTATCCTTTATGCATCTGTAAAACAGACTGAATTGTTTCCATCATACATAGCTCTGTGACCTGAGGGGCAATTCAGGTGGAACTAGAATATAAATAATTCTGCCTGCATAATAGTGTCAGTTCAGAAAATTTAAAGCATGCTCTGTGGCAGGTGTGTTGAATAATAAATTAGTTATATGCTAGGAAATAACAAATGAAATAATGACATTTGGGACCATTGTGGCAAGACTGGAAATATGGAGGTGTATGAACAGGAAGCACATCTATAATACACCAGCATAAGGTAAAGAAACAGGAATATATAAGGCATAAATGAGAGAGATTTCCTGCTTAGTTTATTGTTATCAGACACACAGCAGTTAGAGCCCTGACAGAGGAAATGGGAGGAAAAAGGGAAGGTCATGCTCTAAAAGTGACATGCGTCCAGCTAGAACTAACAGTAGTAACATTCTTAACAAGAATTCACTGTATTAGGGCAGCCTATACTTGCTTAGTCGAATGGGCAAGTTAATGAAGAGTTTCACACCACAATGATAGCTAAACTCCCATGATCACTGTTCAGTAACGATGCAGCTTATTGAGTAATGTGTGTGCCTTTTTTACCATTCATCAAATTCCTTTCCTGCAAGTAGCAGTCCCTTCTGTTTGAGTACAGTGTTCTTTGAGGACAGTGTGCTAAAGTTGAAAGGTAGTGTGTTAGAAGAATAAGTAAGTTTCTATTTCTGAGACTAAACACAGAACTCACAAATACTGCATTTGCTTATGAAAAACCACAAAGGCTGCTGTATACCAGATGGCCAAACTTATTTGCCCTTGGAACTGCATATGACAATCTTCAGCATTGTACCTGCTGAAATCCTGAGCCCTGGCAGGTGAGCATTGCAGGACTGAAGTCCCAACCATCCTCCACACTGGACAGAAGCTCCTACCCCAGCACCCCACAGCTAGGCAGAGATCCCAAACTCCCCAACCCCCATCTGGTAAGCAGAGAATAGGGGGGAGAGGGCTGTGTGGGCCACACTTTCACAGTAAAAGAGAGAGATGTGGCTCGCGAGTCACAGTTTGGCTACCCCGTCTATCTACCATAATGGGAAGTCAGATTCCAAAAGGACTTTGCATGGATATTGCTTCATATTCTGTCCTGTACAATATTTACACATTAAAAGTGTTGCGTCCCACTGTGCATTGTTTAACTATGCAAATGAGATAATCATTTAAAAGTATGACCTTGCCTATATTATGAGACTTAAGGAGGAAATGTACCACTAAATTATAAGTATTTTTCTTAAGGTCACTGATTCATGCTTTATGGAGCAATTCTTCTTCCACATCAACATTAAACTTATGAGGTTTTGGAACAAATTGATCAACTAACAGTAACAAGTCATCAGGACCAGATATCAGAGGGGTAGTCGTGTTAGTCTGGATCTGCAAAAGCGACAAGGAGTCCTGTGGCACCTTATACACTAACAGATGTATTGGAGCATAAGCTTTTGTGGGCAAAGATCCACTTCGTCAGATGCATGTAGTGGAAATTTCAGGAGGCAGGTATAAATATGCAGGCCAGAATAAGGCTAGAGATAATGAGGTTAATTCAGTCAGGGAGGGTGAGGCCCACTTCTAGCAGCTGATCTGGAGGTGTGAACACCAAGAGAGAAGAAACTGCTTTTGTAGTTGGCTAGCCATTCACAGTCTTTGTTTAATCCTAAACTGATGGTGTCAAATTTGCAGATGAACTGTAGCTCAGCAGTTTCTCTTTGAAGACTGGTCAGAAAGTCTATCATTAGTACCGAGCAAATTAGTTGAAACTATAGGAAAGAATAGAATTGTCAGACAGATAGATGAACATAATTTGTTGGGGGAAAAGTCAACATGGTTTCTGTAAAGGGAAATCGTGCCTTACTAATATACTAGAGTTCTTTGAGGGCGTTAACAACGATGTGGACAAGGGGGAATCCAGTGGGTATAGTGTACTTAGATTTCCAGAAAGCCTTTGACAAGGTCCTCCACCAAAGGCTTTTAAGTAAAATAAGTTATCATGGGATAAGAGGGAAGGTCCTCTCATGGATTGATAAGTGGTTCAAACAAAGGGTAAGAATGGATGGTCAATTTTCAGAGTGGAGAGAGGTAACTAGTGGTGTCCTGCAGGGATCCATCTTGGGACCAGTCCTATTCAACATATTGATAAATTATCTGGAAAATGGTGTAAACAGTGAGCTGGCAAAATATGCAGATGATGCTAAACTGTTCAAGATAGTTAAGACCAAAGCAGATGGTGAAGAGCTTCAAAAGAACCTCACAAAGCTAGGAGACATGGCAAATGAATTTTAATATTGATAAATACAAAGTAATGCATATTGGAAAACATAATCCCAACTATATGTACAGAATGATGGGGACTACATTAGCTATTACTACTCAGAGAGATCTTTGAGTCATTGTGGCTAGTTCTCTGAAAACATCCACTCAATGTGTAGCAGCTGTCAAAAAGCAAACAGAATGTTAGGGATAGAGAATCAGACAGAATATTTTATTGCCACTGTATAAATCCATGGTACATCCACATTTTGAGGTGACCACATCTGTATGCAGTATTCATCTAAAAAAATATCTTAGCATTGAATAAAGTTCAGAAAAGGGTAACAAAAATTATTAGGGGTTTGTAATGGCTGCTATATGAAGAGAGATTAAAAGACTTGGGCTTTTCAGCTTAGAAAAGAGACTAAGGGGGGCATAGTTCCTTCTAGGGTGTGCATCTCCGTGGGCGTGCAGAAAGAATTTGTCCCACCCACCTTATTAGCAGAGCTGCACAGCAGTGGGTAAACTGGTGGTGGTGGGCTTGGTGGAGGAGTGGGGATTGCGTAAAAAAAAGCCTGAGTAAAGCTGGGCAGCTCTCTCCTCTCCCCAGGGCTATGTGGTGGCCAGAGCTGGCTCTAGGTTTTTTGCCGCCCCAAGCAAAAAAATTTTTGGCGGCTCTTCCCCCTCCCTTTTTTTGTCCGGTGAGGGTGTGTGCACAAATGCAGCTTGCACGGCTTCCTGGGGGGTGGGACATGCGCGTCAGGGGGAGCCCAAACCCCAGGGCATTTTCATCTCCTAGGAGAGCGCCAGGGACTCCCCAGGTGAAGACAATGGGAGGGCAGGTTCATCCACAGCAAGCCAGTTAAAGACTTCCAAAGCATGCAGCTGTTCACATCACCTAGTGCTGGAGTCCTGGTCCCACTCCTCACTCTGCAAAGGAATTTTATTATTAGAAGCCTTATAATCACTCAGACTCCAACCCCAACGCATAAGCTGTCCAACTCTTGGTGAAAATGGACAAGAATCAGCCTCACTATACAATGAAACAGTTCAAAGGGATTAAGAGAACTTTTGTTTCAACTCCCCAGCTCAAGTGTCCAGAACAAGACAGGCACCAGACAACAAAACCCCACTAGCCTAGGACCTATTCCATGAGCGCAGCCCTGTGCTTTCTCCTTCAGGGACGGACCAAACAGCCTCTGAAGCAGGGTGGATTGATTTAAATAGCTTTGATTTAAATCTCTAATTTTAATCATGATTTAAATCGGAAAGCAGAAAACCTAGGTTTAAATGAGCAATTAATCATTTAAATTATACTTTTAAAAATTTTCCTAAAGGATGGTTGAGTCTTATTGATTAGCAACCTTTAAAACATGTTGATTTACAACTAAATATAACCTTTATGCCAAATTTGGTGCTTCTATTTACTAACCAGGAGAATACACTCAGTACAGCTACCAACTAAATAAATGCCCAAATAATTGTGTAACTTACATGTAATCAGATTCTTAATTTTTACATTTTTATTCTATTACAAAATGGTGTGTAATAGGAACACTTAAGAGACAGATTTTACCCCATTTATTATTTGCTAAGTGGTGGCTACTTTTTTTAAAACATATGATTTGCATCTACTTCTGTCTGGACGGAAATTCTATTTAAAATAAACAAAACCAGCATTTAATTTTTGTATGAAATAAAACTACCTTAAATGTGAAGGATACATAACAAAAAAGTATCCAAACACATTTTGCATCTAAAATTCATTTATTAAACAAAGGAAATATCCATAGTGAATTTAACAGATTGAATCTAGTCATCATGTTCTTCAAGATGTTAGAATGCTCTCATAACCAGTTTTTTACTGAGAGAAGAGGAAAACAAGTTTTTCTGGTTCGTCAACTCTTGGTTTTGCAACAGTGAATGAACTAATCATTGAATTGAACTAACTGAATAAACCAAAGTGATAAAAACATTCTCTCTTCACCTGCAGAAGAAGCTACTGCTGATGTAAACACTGGTTCTGGGTACTTACACTAGTGAACTGGTAGAATTTCTTTAAAAGTTGACAAGAGACATGTTCTGTTTAATTTTTAAATTTAATTCATAAGTTATTTAAATAGGTTATGATAAATTTAGGCCATAACAATTTTTAATTTAATTTTAAAAGGTATATTATTTAAAACAAAGCCTATTTAAATGGGATCACAATTCCAATTTTAATAAAGCTCTCCTGCCCCAGACAGGAAGGGACTTGGGAATACGGGTACTGGGAACACCAGAGTTCCCCTTCCTCAGAAAAAGGGAGAGGGAGAATCACCTGGGTCCCAGGCAGGGGTGAGGTTGTCAGGACACAGCACCAGGGGGCTGGGTTCCTGGGCAGGTGTGTGTGTGGGGGGGGAGGGTTCAGGGCCCAGAGAGTAGGGGGAGGGGGTTTGTTTAGAGAGCCAGACAGGAGATGGGGATCCAGGTGGGAGGCAGGGGGGGTGGGGGAAGAAGAGTCGGGGTCCCAGCAGGGTTGCAGTGGGCCAGGAGGTGGGGTCGCTGGGCAGAGGCCGAGCCGAGGAGGAGGTGGGGGGGGGTCGCGGGACAGTGGGCAGGGGTACACAGGCTGGGGGGGGACAGCCGGGCAAGGGGGGGTCCCAGGCAGGGGAGTTGCGGGGGAGAGAACACAGGTGGGGGGGGCCGGCGGAGGGGGAGTTGCAGGGAGGGTGCATGGGAGGGGGGGTGGCCGGCTGGGCGGGGCGCGCACTCACGAAGGCGAAGAAGAGGCCACTGGGCTCAGCCTCACCAGCCGCGGCCACCCCCCAGGAAGCACCCCAGCAGGGGCCGCGCCTCGGGGCTGCCCACGGAGAGCTCCCAGTGCCCCGGGGCCAGGTGCAGGCTCCAAGCAGCCGGGCGCGGGGCTCCTAGCTTGGGGTGGCCACTGCGGGGCTCCCTGCTCGGGGGATGGGGCCCTGCCGTGGCTGAGCCCTAGTGCCTGCCGAGCCCCTGAACTCCGCTCCAGTGAGCCGGCTGCCAAGAGGAGCCACCATGGCCGCGGCCTGCCCCGCAGAGCTCAGCGTCACCCCGGGGCCAGGTGCAGGCTCCAAGCAGACGGGCGCGGGGCTCCCAGCTCAGGGCGGCCTCTGCGGGGCTCCCCTCCATCCTGCTCCTCCTGTGGGCCGGAATGCCGCCCCTGGCAATGTGCCGCCCCAAGCACCTGCTTGTTTTGCTGGTGCCTAGAGCTGGCCCTGTGATGGCTGCCTGGCTGCTCCTGGGGCAGGGCTGCATGGCAGGCAGCTATTCCATGTGCTGGAACTAGAGCTGGGGCTGCAGTGAAGCTGCTCCTGGAGCAGGTTTTGTATTCGCTATCCTTTTAAAATCCTTATTATTTTGTACCACCAGTAGATGTCTCCCTTTCCTGTAAGAACCTACAGACCCACTCCATTTCTTACTGTGTGTAACATCTCAGCAATCTAGTAGGCATGGTGGGGAGTCCAATTTAGGATGGAAAAACTCCACACCCAAAGTAGCATTTAATTGCCTACTTTTGATTTTTCTGTAACCTGATTGTGCAAGAGCTTCTGGGTAGCCTACTTAATACATTTCATGGTTCCTCCTACATGCATATGGCCATAATTTCTTTACTGTGAGGTATGTGGCAATCTGTGGCAAATGGGTATTTTTGGTTTATTTTCTGCCTACTACAGTAAGCAGTGTGGATGGTATGGTATTAGTCATATTTAACAGACATTCTGGATACTTTTTAAAAACTAGTTGCCTACTCTGTAGCAGCAGCTAGAAGTGCACATTCCCTAGAAAATCCTGTGTTTGCTTATCACTACTTAAATCATGCTTGATGCTTTTCAGTTACAAATCAGACTCAATAAAAAATCCAATCCACAAATGCAGTAACAGGAAGGGGTTTTAAAAAAAACCCTGCATGGGTGTATGAAGTTGATTGAGCATGACAGTCTCTGTTTAATAAACATAGGAATTGTTTTTGAGCTTTAGGGTCTCATTTCAGCTGTTAAACACAACTGTACCAGGCTATATCCTAGTCAGGGAGATCAAAGTCCACATTTACAGTTGGCCTATGGCACTAATTATCAGAAATCAGTGGGAGCAATTAAAAAGAAAATGCATCTATTTTACAGAGATGTACTGGGGGTTTCAAATCTCTTTCTTCATGGAATTTGATGAAATGGCTATTTTTGTATTGAAAACATACAAACAATTATTTTTTGAATCGTAAAAACTCCTTTTTCTCAGAATGGACTGAATTTGGTTCTGAAATTAGTTCACCATTCCCCAAACAGAAATCTATCTGGTGAATGAGTTCCACAGATGTGATCACCTCTTGACCCATGCAATGGTGCAGAAGTTTCAAAAAGAAATAGTAATCAGACAGCCAACACTGGATAAGGGATCCTCTGAAGGTAGGGTATTGGGGTTGGTTCTGGAATGGCCTTGGGGATAGGGCACTCACCTGGGTAGTATAGGGTGGTGAGTTCAAGTTCTGCCTGCTGTGGGACTAGCGGGACAGCCAACACAGCCATTCACCTGAGGAGCACAGGGTGGGGTGGGTTCAAGTCCTGCCCCATCCCACCTGGGGAGTGGCTGGACAGTGAGCACAGGTTGCCCCAGGGGTGGAGCTGGCTTCTACATTTGGAAGGTAGGATAAGGGACCCTTTGAAGGTAAGGAGGTGGGGTGGGTTCTGGAGCAGAATAGAGATCCTTTCCAAAAGAGAGCCAGAAACTAGTTAAACTAAGGTGAGGTCTACCTTAGGGGATAAGTTGGAATTAAGATATGCAACACCAGCTACATTAATTGTGTAGCTGGAGTTGACATACCTTAATTTGAACTTTGGCACTGTCCTCTTACTCTTCAAGAAGAGTAGGCACACTAGCATTGATGGGGATGCTCTCAGCATTCTATTTAGCGGGTTCTTATTGGAGTCACTAATTCAAACACCAGAAGATTGACCTCTAGAGCATTGATTGGTGTGGGTAAATATAGATGGGGCCTAAGCAAATAATGGATTTTTGGTTTGGGGTGCACTGGTCTCTTAAATAAAGAAAATAAAACGTTTCCCAAGTCACAACAACAAAAGAGACTATCAATACACTTTTGCACATAGAAAGGTGCTCACTTTTTTTTCATGTGTGTCAAGCCAAGAGACATAATCATTCATTTCAAGCATAAACTGTAACAACTATTTCATTTCATGTGTTAATACTAATTGTTGGGATATGTAAAAAAATTAATAAGGGTCTTGAAATTGCTCTATATTAGTGGTTCAGGAGTCAGCTGCAGCATTGCCCTTTAAACATGCTTTTTCCTTTTGAATTTTTGTAGTTTGGGAAGATAGATTAAGAGTCTGGTCAAAACCGTTATTATTCTTTCTGATGTATAAACATGTTCTTTCTCTTCATTCTTGTAGCCTAAGAAACCAGATAAGTATGGAGTTGCTTTATTTTGTTGTGTCTTTTGCTTATCCTCCTTGGCGCTGTATAAAATATCTTCAGGGTTAACTTTCTTGCAATCTCTATAACCTGCTGATTTAGAAAGTTTGTAGTGTACAAAGCGATTTAATTAGAAATTCTGTAAATAGTAATTAGGGGCAGGTATAATTGTATTCATCACCTACTTATTAATATTCATTTTATGGGAGTTAACATTACTAAATAAGGTTTTAGGAAAAGTAGTGATAGACATGTGAATTAACATACTAAAGTAGATAAAAGGGTTGTTGCCACTTGGACGTTGTGTTGAATGAATGTCCGAGGTAAACGTGCCTGGGCAATAAAGCGGTTCCATTTACTCCATCCACTCCTGGATTGCCTGTTTCTTCTCTAACACTACTGATAAAATATTTTGTTTGCCTTGTCAAGAAAATGGACAATTTTGTTTTATGCTTCAAAGGAACAGATACATGTAAGATACCAAATGGCTACTGAACATTTTGAAGTATTAATTTTCTTTTCATTTGATTTCATATTTAATAAATATTTAAAGTCATGCACCTTGTTAATTATCCCTTGTTTTAGTATTCTTTCTTCAATCACGTTTTAAATATATGTGATATTTGTTAGTAATTGGTGCATGCCACAGTAGCACACATCCGAGCAAGCACACATTACCTCAGAATTGGGGCACAAGACAAAACTCACTCCACTCATGGATGGAAAATCTTAGTGGGAACACTGAAGGGGGGATATGATAGAAGTATATAAAATCATGACTGGTGTGGAGAAAGTGAATAAGGAAAAGTTATGTACTTGTTCCCATAACGTAAGAACTAGGGGGGTCACCAAATGAAATTAAAAGGTACTATAGCAGGTTTTAAAACAAACAAAAGGAAGTACTTCATGCAATACACAGTCAATTCTTTACCTCCTCTCCCTCCCCTCTCTTTTGGATCCCATCTCAGGAACTGGAAAGGTGTCGATCTGCATTGCCCTTGGTTCGGAGCATGAGTAGTACAACTGCACATGCACGGACCAACAGACATTACTTTCACAAATTTTCAGTCTCAGCTGTGTGGAGCACATACTGCTTGTGGAATATAGAAAGGAACAACAAATCTTGAAAAATCTCCAATTACAGGTCAGTAATTTCTACTCTCTGTCATACTTACACTGAATTCTGAATATTGTAGATGCATTTGTAATCAAAACAGGCAAGAATTTATGAAGAGAATAAAAGTCTCAGCAAAAGGTTTAAAATGTGCATATACTAATTAAGGATGTAAAATCCCGTTTAATTGGTTAACTAGTTCAACATAGTGTTAAATGCAACCGGTTAAACATAAATCAATTAGAGGAGGAGCCAGGGGCAGGTGGCAGGTGCTGCTCCAGCCCAGCCAAGGCAGCCCCTACCTGTGGTGGGTGGGGTAAGGTGGGGGGCTCTGCTGGCTCTGCGCTGGGCTGCTGACTGCTGGCCCCATCTGGGGGCCTGGTGAGGGGCTGTTTCCACTTACCAGTTAACTGTTACTTGGTAAGCATCGCCCATCAAGGGTGATGCTTACTGTGTAAGTGGTTAACCGGTTACCAGTTGAGATCTGTACTACTAATATGTAAATTCTAATGCTGATTATGGATTTAAGCAACTGCAGGGCATTGCAAGCCAAATTAAGCCCAAAACTTTTGTTTTCATTTCAGACTTCTGATTTCATTCCCCTAACAAAGACTAAACTATGGGATTTTTTTTCCAGTACAGATGCTCGAGAGAGAATAGGAATGCAATATCACTGGTTGTTCACCAGGCTTGCACTTCTTAAACTGGAAGTTAAAGATCATTGTCGCTGATCCATTTTCTTTTTGTTTCTGTTGGCATTGTCAATTTCACAGTACAATAAAACTTACCCAATGTTAGTTAAAATATTATTTAAAGTTAAAGAAAAGAAAAGGAAAAAAATTATTTTAAAAATGATGAGCAGCATACATGCAGACATTGTGCATGTTTCAAACATTGACTAGCTTTAACCTTCCACCTTCTTTATAATCTATTGATGATATGTTGAGTTAAAGACCACAACTAGTGTTTCTTTGGGGTTTATTAACGTCATTTTTCAATGTTTATTTTTAGCAATTTGTGTTCTTGGTAGATGAACAAAAATCAGGCATTTTGAGAGATTTCTCTTTGATACTCTAATGGGAAGACTTTCTCTTTGTAGCTCGTTCTAATGGTTAATCACCCTTACTGTTAAAAATGTAACTTTCTGTTTGAATTTGTCTGATTTCAGCTTGCAGTCATTGGCTTTTTTTTCACAAGAATAAGGAACCTTATAAAACCCAGTCTTTTTTCTCTGTGAAGGTGCTTACACCTTGAAATCAAGTCACTTCTCAATTTTCTTTTCAATAAGATAACCAGATTAAACTGTAAGGGTTTTCTCCGCCCTCAAATCACTTGTGTAGCTATTCCCTGCTGCCTCTCCGGCTATTCCCTGCTGCCTCTCCAATTTTTCAATGTTCTTTTACACCATAATTGTACAAAGCCTTATCAATACAGGACAAAGATTACAGATATTGACTCTGTACCTCCTTGTTCTTATGCCCCTGACTCTGTTTATATGTCCAAGGATCACATTAGCCCTACTTCCCACATTGGCATGCTGGCATTTCATGTTTTGTTGTTTGTCCACTATGACCCTTAAAATCTTTTTTGTGTCATTGTCTTCCAGGACAGAGCCCCCAGATGTGTTAATTTGCAGTTTACCACAACATTATAATAGAGATTAATCATAGTATTGGAAGTGACCTCAAGAGGTCATTGAGTCCAACCCCCTGCCCAAAGCAGGACCAATCCCAGCTAAACATCCCAGCCAGGGCTTTGTCAAGTCAGCACTGAAAAACCTCTATGGATGGAGATTCTACCATCTCCCTAGGTAACCCATTCCAGTGCTTCACCACCCTCCTAATAAAATAGTTTTTGCTAATATCCAACCTAGATTTCCCCCAAATCTTTTCAATCTTTAAAAGAGATTTGAAGGGAGATAGAATAATTGATTTAGAGAAAGTACACAAGGGACAACACAGAAAAGTAGCTCACAAAATAGTACTTAAAAATAAAATATTTGTAAGTTATACTAGTGTAGAAGATTTCTCTAACAATAGTATTTTCCCTATTGAAAAAAAAAAGGAAAAATAGAAAATGCCTTATTTTCAGGTTACGACCATGTTCTTAGTCCTGAAACAAACCATAGCTAGCTTCATGTTACAAAAACATGAAATAGCAGGTATAATATAGAGTAGACTTCCATTTTCATAAAATAGTGCTTGATACTCCTGTTGCATTAATGAACTATAGACTATGTTCCCTCTTTCTATAGAAATTGATCTGTCCTAAAATACAGACTCTTTGTGTATTGTCATCTAGCATTCCTGCACAGAACTTGATGATAATAGGCCCATTTCAGGATGGATCATTTATTGAGTCTCTCTTTTACCACCAGCGCAACCACAGTAAAGGCATAATTATCTTTGTTGGAAATAGCAAAACTCTCATTGATTTCAGTGGTGCAGGATCACACTGTTTGCTTATTAAAAAGTTTGAGGGACCCAAGCATTACCTTAAAGCCACATTGAGGAGGACATAAGTAGGATACTAAAGAGCTGTGTCTAGAGATCACGTACTTTTCACCACTTCCTCCCCAGTGATTTTGCTTCTTTTCTCCTTATCTCTTTTCTCTCCTTCATCTGGGAAGCATTAATTGTTAAGTGTGCGACTTACGCTTTTGAAACATTGTAAAATAACAAAAATACGGTTAGAATTTTGAAGAAATGTCTTCAATTTTCAA
Organism: Pelochelys cantorii; assembly: GCA_032595735.1. NCBI lineage: Eukaryota > Metazoa > Chordata > Testudines > Trionychidae > Pelochelys > Pelochelys cantorii. The sequence continues at coordinate 43,154,066 of CM064326.1, read as the reverse complement.
AGAATGGCTAAAAGTGGTTGCCAACTGATAAAAAGAGCATGTGATGTAATAGATTTATAGGTGTATTCTGTGTGTTTTCACTAGCAAAGAAATGAAGGAGCTGGAAAAGTCAGGAATGCTGAAAGGAACTCTCAGTGCAGAGAAGCAATTGTCTCTTATTAGTGGCTGTATGGACCTAAAGACAGCAATAGAGGGGGCAGTGTTCATTCAGGTGAGTTGAGGACTTTCCCATTTCTAGCAAAGATTATGTACCTGCAATATTTTGTGGTTCTCATTTGGGGGAAAACTGTTGAATGCATACTGAGGCAGTAAACCTTAAATATATATATTTCTTCATTTATCTTCTTAACTCCATTTTATTTGAAGAAAAAATTGTCATGCGGGTAATATGAGACTTAAAATCCTCACTCTTTGTCATCCGGCCTCATATTAATATTTGCTGGCTATGCTCTAGTATAACCCATTAGCAAAAGTTGATCTTTTAGACTCAAATGTTACCTCATAGTATTGGCTAAACGTGAAAAACTATTTGAATTCATCCTATTCACTTTCTGCTTGAACGTAAGAATCTCTGCACCATTTTATTCCTGTTGTCTTGTTTGTGAGGCTGCACCCTTCACTGCACACAACTTTGTAAAAGGTGTCCAAACTAAGTTCTTTATGTCTCATTCACCATGCCTCAGTTATTGGGATTTAAAAACAGGAATAAGTGGCAAACCAGTATAATTGCATATTCAGTGGGTGTTCACTAAGAATGAGTAATTTTTTTTTATGTAGAGTGCAGTGTAAGAGGCTGCAGTGCAGGAAAAGCTGTCTCCAGGAGGCTGTAATGTAAAAACAAGTTATATACCCCAATATATTTTAACACCTGGAAAGGCAGTCGGTGGACACATCTGCGTCTCTGATGTGGTGGTTAAGAAGCTCATGAAAGTGTTCTCTCCATCTACTCAGACGTTCTGCCCTGGGGTTCAGTATGTTACTGCGTCTGTCTTTGACAAGCAAGGCTTTGTTTCGTGGACTGGCTTTTAAGTTTTGCAGTTCTTTATAGACAGTGTCGTAGTTGTTTCCAGCAGATGTGGCTTCTATCAGTTGAGCCTTCTTTGCCTAAAATATCTTATTGTCCTGTTTTAAAGCTGTATTATGCAAGGTACTGAGGAGCGGTTCTTGGTTGGTCCTCCTTAAGCAAGTCATACCTCATTTTTTATATTTATCCAGGGTCTGTTGACTGAGCCATTGATGTGGGGGGCTGTGATGGCTTTTCTCCAGCATTTTGTTGGTGACATCCATAACCAAAGACTGAAAACAGTTCTACAAATTGTTCATTTGCTTGTGTTCAATGCTTTCGTCTGCAAGGGCTAGGTCATCAAACTGTTTTGCAGATTTGAGCCTGGTATTACATTGTAACAGCAGCCTCAGCATTTTAGGAGCTTTGAGTTGTGGAATTGCATCTTTCTCCTCTCTTCCAGGATTTCCAAAGTAAATAAATATAATTTAAAATTCTCTAAAGGATTTCCTTGCATAAGATCATGATGGATATCTGTCCATTATATAAGTTAGTGATATTGTAACTGTGTTAGTCCCAGGAGATTAGAGTTTGAAAGCCCATCCCAGGAGATTAGAGGCTTGAAAGCCCAGAAGTTGGTCCAATAAAAAATATTGCTTAACTCACCTTGTTTCTGTTATCTCTCTCTCTATATATAAAAAACTTTTCCTGCGGGATGACCGAGTGATGTCATGTGTCATTCTGCATCCCGGAGCCTCTCCCTCTCCTTCAGCAGTGTGGCCTCCCCTCTCCCCTGTGCTCTGGGGAGCCATGAGCCATGCAGCCTCCACACTCAACCCTCCCCTGTGCTTGAGATGGTGGGGGTGGGAGGAGCCACATGGCCTCTGGCCAAGCTCCTGGGGAGAGCTGAGCCTGGCACAGCTTGGGCCCAGCCCTGGGGAAAGCCACGCCTGGTGCAGCTTTGCCCCTCTCCCCCACCAGTGGCTGGGGGGGGGGGGGAATGCAAAGAGCTGGGGCTGGGGTGGGGCCCAAGAGCCACGGTGGCCTTGGGGCTGGGCCCTCCCCAGCGATTGAGGGAGGGGAAAAGGGCCAGGTCAGGCTCAGACCTTCCCCGGAGGAAGGGGAAGGGAGGAGAAGAACCTCAGCCCGGCCCCTCCTGGTGGCTGGGGGGAAAGTCAGGCCTGGTGTGGCTTTGGCACAGCCTCTCCTGGTGACTGGGAGGGGGCAAATTTGGGGCTGGTGAGGGACCCAAGAGCTGGGGCCGGCTGGAGTGGCCTCAGAGATGGGCACTCCCCGGCAGCCAGAGGCAGCGGGGAAGAGAACTGGGCCAGGGCGGCCTCGTACCCTCTCCAGCGGTGGGGGAGGTGAGAGAAGAGCCAGGGTCGGGTAGCCTCGGCCCAGGGCCCTCCCCGGCCAAGAGGGGGTTAGCGAGCAGGGAGTGCAGCCCCCTCGTACACGTATAAAATACTTTAGCTGTCTAATTAATAAGCAACATTAACGGATACAATTCTGTAGTGGAAGAGGGGAGAGGGTAGTTAAGTAATGTAGTTCTGAAAATTAGTGTCCATGTACCCTGTCTTACATTTCATATTGAGTAAAGTTGAACAGACACACTTGCAAGGCTGATACTTGTGCTGAACAACATGCAGTATATATTACAAGTACCATAATCTGAAATTGAAGGAACGAGAACACTGAAACCCTATTTTGTTTTCTGAACTGTAGAAAAGCACAGAATGTCTCTTTCATGATTCTGGATGTCACCTTCCTGAATTAGTGATTATCTGTGCAATATCATATGGGCAGAGATTTTTCCTGTTATTTTAAGAGCTCACGTATTTAGCAAGCATCAAATTTCAGCTAGTATGAGCTAAAGCATTTGGGATATCTGAGTAGTTGTTTTTTTGCTTCTTTAGTTTTGAGAAGAATTGCAGCAGCTGAATTAGGAGTTAGTTAAAAATCAGCTAGATTGACCAACACTCTAATGGATGCTTTACAATACCTATATAATAAAAGTAACCAAATAGATGGGTCTGTGGCAGTGAGCTAAGATCATATCGCTGCTTCGCTTCCCTTCTGAACATCATTTTCATCAGTCTTTTCAAACTATTATCATATAGGCTGATTATAGGAGTTTCTTCCAGGGCTATAATTAGCCACAGATTTAGAGCCTTATTCAGGATGGTTAAAGAGTTAGCAGTTTCATAGAGGTAGCTGTGTTAGTCTGCGACTTAAAAAAACCAAGTAGTTCTGTGATACCTTAGAGACTAATAAATATATAGTATCATGAGCTTTCGAGGGCAAAACCCACTTCCCATGACTCTGCTTATCTGAGGAAGTAAGTTTTGCCCACGAAAGCTCATGATTATATATATATAATATATAATTTGTTAGTCTGTAAGGGTACATCTACACAGCAACGTTATTTGGAAATAACTTAGTCCGTGTCTATTTTGAAATAACTGCCTGCTGTGTAATGTGGAAATACTGTCAAGCTGGAGGACTTCTTACTCTGACTCCTGTAACCCTCATTGTATGAGGAGTAAGGGAAGTTGGACGGAGAGAGCTCTATTTCAAACTGAGTGCTGTGTAAATGCTTCCAATTTGGAAATAAGCTATTGACATATCTCATTTTGTGTAGCTTATTTCGAGTTGAGCCCTGCTGTATAGTCACACCCTAAGGTGCTACAGAACTACTCGGGTTTTTTTAAGAGTTAGCAGTTGTCTTTCCTGGGCTTCTGTTATTTCACTTATGTAAGAACCCCCAGAAAGTATATTGGTTTCAGACTGAGTTCTGTTTTTTTTCCTGGGTGCTCAGTGCCTGGGAATGTTGTAGCTCCAACTCATCAGCTTGTTTCAAAGATGTGGCATAAGTACCTCATGTTGCTGTTTTATTTGCAGCAGATGACTTGGGAATGGCATCAGTGAGCCCCATCTACTCTATCTCGACTTACTGTGCAGCTGGTAAAAACTCTTGCCTTTCCCATGCATTCAGATGCTGAACTACATTTTCTGTATCTTCACCTACTTTAGATGGAGATGGGAGCTTCCTCTCATATTAATTGTTCTTTAGTCATTCTGCCTCTTTTATGCAGCTCTAGCTCAATTTTCATCCTTGATTGTTGTTTTTGCAATGTTGTTTTTGCATATGCATCCTTGATGTCAGATACACACTATGGGAAAGACCTATCTAGTCTTTGCCTTGAATGGAGAACCCTTTTGGATTTAGATACCAAGATCCTCTGTTTTTGTTTTCTTTTTTGCTTCTCTCTCTTAGGGTGTATCTGCATGGATATGCCCCAAACAGTGAAAGACTGTGATGATCTTCTAAGCAGTAATTTATTAGGGAAGAAGAAGATATTATAGCTTTTTAGAATAAAATAGCATGTACAGACACCTGAGTCTAAAGTTACCTTGCTTTCCCCATATAGGCCCCAAATTATTGGTGTTACAAAACATAGCTCACAAATTGTCAATGATCTTAGTCCTTTCTCTAGGTTATTTATTGTGAATCTTTCTCTGCTGGCAAACCCAGTTCCTAAGGTAACGTTCTTGCTCAAGAGAGCTGGCTGCTGATTATAGTAGTTCCATCTTGTTGAATATGCAAGTATGTATTAACACGTTTTCTCTTGAGTTCCCTATTTCTCTCTGCATAGGGAAAAACTAATATTTGCATAAAGGTCTTGTCTTCACACTGTTCCTTCAATACAACACTTTTTGTACATTTTACTTGTATTCAATATTTTATTGATCTTGACATTTGGCTCCTGTCCTTTGTCGTGTTAATTTCCAAAGTTTATTTGAATTTAAGGAGATGTGACTTAATCATATCTTTCCTTTCTTACCCCTGCCTGAGTCAGACTGATTTGTGTAGCAGTCCTGCCCCGCAATTGTAATACCCATCCTTTCCTTCCCCACAGTCTGGGATGAAATTCTTTTTATCTGTATTAGGTTTCCATTAGCCTGGTTCATGGAGTTAACCAAATTATACTCATGCACTCTCTCTCAAGCATCAAATATTGGAGAACCTTATTCATCATTTCTAATCTATCACTAGATACAAGTGATAAATTTGTGGACAAAGATGGCTGTCACCAACTGTACCCTTGTATTCACTGCTGTGTTAATCTTTGTACAAAATATGCCTTGTAAGATATCATTTGAAAACTCATTATTTGCTGGTCAGTATTGTTTTGATCAAATGTGTCTGGCAACATTGTATGTGAAGTTATGAAATTCCCCTATATGGCATTAATACATGTTCCAAACAAACCCCACAATCCTGCCCAAACAGAAGTTGGCAAGCAGGTTTGTCCTAAAGAAAGGAATGTGTTCTCTGCTTAATTTACATTTAAGCAGCAAGCAGAGTCATCAGGCAGAAAGGAAAAAAAAATGTTCAAACAAGTGAAACGAAAAAAAAAAAGCAGTGAAATCCTTCCGCATAGATTGGCTCCTGGCTTTCAGTGGAAATGTTTTTTAAGGGGGGAACAAAAACTATGAAAAAGAGGGACAGACACCCAAGAGACCCCACTCTCTGTCTTTGCCCATAATATTCACTGCTCTTGAAGAGACAAAGGAAGCAGCTGTTGGGCTGAGGGGAAAAGGGTCCTGATTTTAAGAGTTTGGCCAGTAAGACTGTTAAAAGCCAGTACAGGCAGTCTCCAAATTACGAACGGGTTACGTTCCAAACACCTGGTCGAAACTCGATTTGGTCATAAGTCGGAAATACCGTTAAACGCGCTGCCCGTACTGTTCGAAAAACTTGACATACACGATTCTCAACTCAAAAATATTATAATGGGGTTATACGTAAGTACGGATGGTCGTAAATCGGTGTGTTCGTAAGTCAGGGAGTGGCTGTAGTGAGAGAACTTTGCTTTCAATTTAATGTAGCTAGCTAAATCTAGGCATCCGTAAATGTTTTTATCAATATCTCTTTTGTAACCATTTCTTACTTTTAAGACTCATTACTTGTATACACTTAAAATCTATCTCTTTGTAGTAAATAATCTTGTTCTGTTGTTTTATCCAATCCAGTGTGTTCAAACTGCAGTGCCTGGATTACTCCATTTGGGGTAACAAGTTGTGTGCATATTATTTTGTTAAAGGAACAACAGACTTAGCATATTTGTACTATCCAGAAGAGGGCTGGACAGTACAGGTCATACTTTTTGGGGGGAAATCACCCTTTAATAGTCTTTAAGGCTGGTAATATCAAGGTGTGGCTTGATTGGCCGCAGCACAAAGTTCTTAGTGACTTACAGCTGGGGGCTGTTTGTGAACAGTCCAGCTGATGGCTATACTTGCAAGGCATCGTAAAGGACAACCTCAATTAAAGGGCAGGGATGGCACAGCTACACATTAGACAAATTGTACCTTGGTAAGTCACAGTGGCATCCAGTCCTGAAATACTGTGGCCTGTGTTATGCGGCAGCTCAGGCTACATAATAATGATGATTCCTATTGGCCTGAAAAATCTCTGAATCCACAATATATTCCTAAACAAAGATACTCGCATGTCTGCATTATACAGCATATGTGGAGATGATGTCCATGAAATAAATTAGTGTTCTATGTTTATCATACACTTTGGAGCACACAGATCCATCTCCATTGAGATAGACATTTGTAATGCTGTAAGCTGAGTTCCTTCCAACAGGTGCTTTATTTGCCCTAAAAATTCCACTGTCCCAACTCCCTGATATAATATTAGTCTGATAGTCAGGGCAGGCAATATTCAATTCTGAAGTTTAAAGTTTGTTATCTCATAACGCTGAAGGATTAGAAATGGGAGTGTTAGCCAGTGCGACTGCTACCTTTGGATTTGTCCTGCTTTGGGCAGGGGGCTGGACTTGATGCCCTCCTGAGGTCTCTTCCAGCCCTATGATTCTATGAGTCCCAGAGCAACACATAATACTTGCTTCTCGGCCTGGAATGTCTTGAGATGTAGGACTTTGTAGATAGTGTTTTGTTGTAGGTGTAGGAATGCTATTTTTATCATTTTAAGGATTATTTTTATTTTAATGCCCTCAGTCTATTTCTCTCTCTGAATGAGGCCTATATAGGCTGATGGATTAATGCAGGACAGTTCATCCCTGCTCTATAGCCCTATCACACTGTCTTAATCAGTGCACAGGGACCTTCTGGCTCTCCTGGAATTCCCTTATGGGGGGCATTCTAGATCAAACTGGGGGAGAGGTAGCCAGGGCGGTCCTGTGCAGTGTTCCCTATAATCTGTGCACTTGCGCAGCCACTGAGGAGCAGCATTTGAATTTCTCAGTTGAATAGCAGAGCGCCCACAGCTACATTTTGTGTTTCTGTTGGTGGTGCATACTTGTACATGCTTCTGCGCACACAAAAAGTTATTCCACATATGGATGGAAAAAATCAGCACATGAATGAAAATGATTAGAGGGAACTTTGCTCCTGTGATGCTGCTTCCTACGGCTCCCCTTGGCTGGGCAAACCTCAGCCAATGGGAGCTGTGAGGCTCCGTGGCTGCAGCGCCTGTAAGTGAACAAACTGGAGCGGCCCATTAGCAACTTTCTCAGCATGGGTCCACGGACCAATTTGAGAAACACTGCTCTAGGGGCACTCACCTTTATCTGTTCCTTTGGTTCAGATTTAACCCTGTTAATTTAAATACCCACCCATCACCAATTCCTAAGGATCAGGGCGTAACTTGCCGCAGGTTTGCAGGACCTTTTATCAGTGAAAGATCCTTACACAGTAATATTCTTATTCTCTGTTTATTAAAAATTACCAAGCAAGCAGAATTCACATGCTAAACAGTCAAAACTATGCTCACCAGTCCTGATCAGGAAGACAAACTTTCCCTGTTGTCCAGGGAAGGTCAGTCTTGTCTGGATTTTGGTAGCTACATGTCACAGCTCTTATCTTAGGCTGTTCTTCTTCCTTCTTTCCTCTTCCACAGTTTATACAGTGTAACTTGAGTCCTGCTTAGCTATGCCTTAACCAATTATTTTACGAACCAATTCTAACATTTGTAATGTAATTCTCTAACCAGTTGTTATATCCTACCACCTTAAATGGATTTACAGCTAGCAAAATTAATTATACAGCAGACAGAAGCAGTTCAAGAACCAGACAGAGATCATACAGACAAAAAGTAAGGAAGTGGGGAGCATAATGGTAGAACAATAAAGAAATGAGGATATCATAGCCACATGAGACAGAATACTATCAAACTAAGTTTTCTTCAACCATCTTAAGATCTGTTTCTTTGTCTGGTGATATTGGATGCTGTTAGGACAAGGTCTCTTTCTTAACAGCCTGATATTACATAAGAACATAAGAATGTCCGTACTGGGTCAGACCAAAGGTCCATCTAGCCCAGTATCCTGTCTGCCGACAGTGGCCAGCACCAGGTGCCCCAGAGAGGGTGGACCGAAGACAATGATCAAGCGATTTGTCTCCTGCCATCCCTCTCCAGCCTCTGACAAACAGAGGCCAAGGACACCATTTTATCCCCTGGCTAATAGCCTTTTATGGACCTAACCTCCATGAAATTATCTAGCTTCTCTTTAAACTCTATTATAGTCCTAGCCTTCACAGCCTCCTCTGGCAAGGAGTTCCACAGGCTGACTACACGCTGTGTGAAGAAGAACTTTCTTTTATTAGTTTTAAACCTGCTACCCATTAATTTCATTTGGTGTCCTCTAGTTCTTCTATTTAGGGAACTAATAAATAACTTCTCTTTATCGGCCCTCTCCACACCACTCATGATTTTATATACCTCTATCATATCCCCCCTCAGTCTCCTCTTTTCTAAACTGAAAAGTCCCAGTCGCTTTAGCCTCTCCTCATATGGGACCCGTTCCAAACCCCTAATCATTTTAGTTGCCCTTTTCTGAACCCTTTCCAAGGCCAAAATATCTTTTTTGAGGTGAGGAAACCACATCTGTACACAGTATTCAAGATGTGGGCGTACCATAGTTTTATACAGGGGCAGTAAGATATTCTGGGTCTTATTTTCTATCCCTTTCTTAATAATTCCGAGCATCCTATTTGCCTTTTTGACCGCCGCTGCACACTGTGTGGAAGTTTTCAGAGAACTGTCCACGATAACGCCAAGATCTCTTTCCTGATTTGTCATAGCCAAATTAGCCCCCATCATACTGTACGTATAGTTGGGGTTATTTTTCCCGATGTGCATTACTTTACACTTATCCACATTAAATTTCATTTGCCATTTTGTTGCCCAATCACTCAGTTTGGTGAGATCTTCTTGGAGTCCCTCACAGTCTGCTTCTGTCTTGACTATCCTAAACAGTTTGGTATCATCCGCAAACTTTACCACCTCACTGCTTACCCCTTTCTCCAGATCATTTATGAATAAGTTGAACAGGATTGGTCCTAGGACTGACCCTTGGGGGACACCACTAGTTACCCCTCTCCATTCTGAAAATGTACCATTTATTCCTACCCTTTGTTTCCTGTCTTTTAACCAGTTCTCAATCCAAGAAAGGACCTTCCCTCTTATCCCATGGCCATGTAATTTACACAAGAGCCTTTGGTGAGGGATCTTGTCAAAGGCTTTCTGAAAATCTAAGTACACTATATCTACTGGATTCCCCTTGTCCGCATGTTTGTTAACCCCTTCAAAGAACTCTAATAGATTAGTAAGACAGGATTTCCCTTTACAGAAACCATGTTACATTACAGTATTTTAATGTAATTTTAGATGGTATGTGAGGATGTGACCTGATTCTCAGCTAATGGCTGCTTCTAATTTAATCTGACTGCAGATGGAGACCTTAGACCAGTGGTCTCCAACCTTTTAAACCACAAGATTACTTTTTCAATTTAAGTGCAATGTAAGATCTATCTCAAATCCAAATACCCTTGCCCCACTTCCTTCCTGCCCCTTCTCTGAGGCTCCTCCCCTGCTCCACCCCTTCAAGCCTCACCCTGCTCACTCCATCCCCGAACATCATTCACTTTCACCAGGCTGGGGTAGGTGTTTGGGGTGCAGGTTCTAGTCTTGAGCCAAAGATTTCAGAGTGTGGGAGGGCTCCAGGCTTAGCCCAGGGCTGGGGATTGGGGTCCAGGAGGGGCTTCAAGGTGCAAGCTCTGGGAAGGAGTTTGGGTGCAGGGGGACTCATGTCTGGGGCAGGAGGTTGGGGGTAGGAGGAGATTCAGGGCAGGGACAGGGGTTCAGGAAGCAGGCTTTGGCTGGGCATCACATAACTGAGACTGCTTCTGGGTGGTGGAGCAGTGGGGTTAAGGCAGGCTTACTCCTGCCCTGGCCTTGCACAGCTCCTGAAAGCAGCTGGCAGATACAGCAGTGGCTCCATGGTGTCATGTGCTGCCCCTCAACTAAAGGCACTGACCCACAGCTTCTGCTGACTACGGTTCCCCATTACTGATCAATGGAAGCTGCAGGAGTGGGTTTTGTAGGCAAGGATAGCATGTGAAAACCCCCTGCTCTGCCTTTCTCAGGGGCTGCAGGGACATGCCAGCCACTTCTAGGAGCAGCAATTACTATTGGGATAATTACTCCAGCCACGACAAGTTAGGCATTTTAGAACTCACTGATCAAAGAATTAAATGTAAGCATAAAAGAGAAATGAAAATTATGAAATGCACAGACCAGTAAAAACCAAAAATAACACACTTTGCAAACATTAAAAGAAGTAACAACAACAACAACAGCCCATGTATGTGTTGGATCAGGAGATGAGAGTGAAGGATAGTGTGTGTTTGTGAGAATGACAGACACACACAGTGTGTGTGAGTGAGAGATTTGCATTGCCAGGCTCCCTCCATCCCCTTCTCTCTGTGTGGAGATGGGGTACGGGAGTGGGGGAGGAGGGACACTCTGACATTAGCGCCCCTATCTCTTCTCCCTCCCACACCCTACACAGCAAGCAGGAGGCTCCCAGGGGGGCAGCACTAAGACAGAGAGCAGCAGCTGCATGGAGGGGGCAACGGTAGTGCCAGCATTTGATCGCTTCCCAGCCAGACCGGTCATAATCACCTGTCAGAGGCTCCAAGATCTACTGGTAGATCCCAATCTATCGGTTGGTGACCACTGCCTTAGACTTAGGACTTACAATATGGCTACAGAAAAAAACTCTCACTGGCAGAATCATAGAAGACCAATTAATGTGCAACTAATTAGTGTGCTTTAGAAATCGCACCCACATTAGGCACATTACCCAACTATATAGACAAGCCCGTACTGAAAACTGTTCTTAGGATTACTTTAGCCACAATCCTGCAATGAGATCTATAGGGTCAATCCCCTTCGCCTATACTAGTGTTTCTAACTGGCCATGCTGGTTTGTTTACTTACCTAAGCTGTGCCTTACCGAAGCCCCTAATTTGGGAGAATGTCCCAAATGCTCTGTCTTACAAAGAATTGAGCTAGTATCAGATGATGACAATAATACGTACTAATAATGAATAAACACCTCTAGCTGTTACTGAGTACCATACATTGACATAGTACCTTTTAGAGGTTGGTGCAGGCTTTTTAAAAGGTTTTATTGAATGCATTATCTAACAAAGTTGTGTTAGAGCATTCAGCCTATGTTCCAATCTTTGGGTTTGTCCACACTATACTTTCTGGTTTCAAGTTAATTGATTGCCAGTTAGCTGGAGGTTGCTAAATTTTTAGAGGTCTTTTGTTCTGGGTTACAAACATTGTACTTTACCCAAGGTTAAGGCATAGCAGTACATTAACTTGATGTACAAAATTCTAGTGTACAGCTTCATCTTTTAGAATTGCCACGTCTCTCAAGATCAGGCTCTAAATTGGCAGGTGGAGTCAGTGCTTTCAGACTGGATGTGCATTTATACTGAAGTGTTTGAATTTATATTTTAGATCCACTGAGAGGTGAACTTTAAAAGGTACCTCACAAACGTCTGTACAGTGCAGCCTCTCCAAGGTATTGTTGAAAGCCAACAAATTGGCAGATTCTCGTCAGGCTGTTACAAAATATGTTTATGGTAAGGTTTAATTAAGTTGAAAGTTGGGTTATAGTAATCTCATTTAGGCATTAGAGCCTTGGAATAAGGGTGTAGTGTTTGCTGCAAATGAGAAGTGTGATAATCTCAAAAACAGAGGCGGGGGGCACAGATATATAGTGTCACTTAAAATGCATTCAGAAGGACTCTAACCTTATTGCACTGACTATTACAGAGAGCATATGATAGGCTTAGTACTCTGTTTTATCTACCTATTATTTGATCTCTCTTTTCTCAGGGTAAACAGAATAGCTGTAGACTTCTCCAAGTTCTGTAACTGACAGCAAGTGAAGTTCCTGATTAATAGTTTGTTTAGGGCTTAGCTTTCTCTTTGTCCTTCAGTGAGTCAGTATCCCTGACTGAGAAAATAATTCCATGCTTCACAAGGACAGAAACTTTATTCCACCGGTCCAACAAATCGAATACAATTGTGTCCCTATACAAGAAACTTCAAGCAAATGTTCCATTCAGAAACCTTACATAATCATAGCTGGTTTGAGTTTCCTGCAGTTTTGAGCTTTCCCCTTTTGATTATCATATGATCTGAAAGAAGGCATAGTATTTCAGGTAGAGAATCTCACAGTAAGTTCTCACAATAAAGCAATTCAGTGCAACTCTTTTATTAGTTTGAACAGTATCTGCAGAGTTCTCTTCATCTGTATCTGCTAAAAGAAACTACTTAAATGTAACCAACTTGCTATCTTAACTGATCCAGGAATTGCAAGCCGAGTATCATTTTGTTTTGATAATGGAATTTATTACAGTGGGTTCTATCTACTCTTAAATGACCTCGCTTATCCTTTCTGAGTCATTGTCGCTTTGTGACTTAGAGCTTAGTAAAATTTCACACAAACTGATTTTTTAAAGCTTTTTTTTTTAACGTATTTGTGTTCAATCTGGTGGAATCCCTTACCCCAAAACAGCCACACAGAGTCCATCTGAAGTTATATAAACCAAATGTAAGCCTACTCCCCCATCTCTTCTCCTAATGTAACAAAGGGGAGCAATGCTGATGAGTGGGATCCTAGGAAATGGTGGAAATGTTATCTGTCTTTTATTGAGGAGATAGTCCTGTCTTTTGTTACAGAAATTCACATTAGAATTTGGATCCTATTTGAACATTGCCTGGTTTTGGGTGTACAGAGAGCAACCATAGCCTCTGGGAAAGAATTGTGTGTGAATTTTGTTTTTTATGTTTTACCATCTTCACTTGGCAAAGAGGTTGTAACTTTTGCTCTTGGATATGGACTCCACTACAGTCCTCTTTTGTGCCTTTGTTACTTCTAGACTGGCTTATTGCAGCATGCTCTGCATGTGGTTGCACTTGGATACCATTTAAGAACTTCAATCAGAGAACATGGCTGTCCACCCACTTAGTAGAGTTTTATACAGTGCTTCAAAGAATGTATTAACTTCCAGCTGGGAATATTATTGGGAATATTTTGACACACAGTGCTCTTCTCTCCTTGACAGTTAGAATCATCTGGAGCAATTGAGATGAGACCAGTGCAGTATCCTCATCTCTGAAACTTGCTTCATCCCCCACTTGGTCCTACAGATCCTGAGTTTGCCTACATTTTAAGGCACACTGCAATGTGTATCTGTTCACTTATGGCAGGGGTGGGGAATCAGTTTTTGGTCAGAGGCCATTGACCCACAGAAAAATCAGTTGGGGCCATACACAAATTAAAAGGAACAAAATAAAACAAAAGCACCTCGCTCACCTGCTCCCCACCTCATTCATACTCAGCTCAGGGCTTCAGGGCTTGCCATGCTCCAGCCAGCTGGCACTTGTGCTCCAGCTCTGCAGGGATGGCTGAGGCTCAAGGCTTCTGGCTCACAGTATGGAGATTTGCCATGGGCTGAATCTGACCCATGGGCCAGAAGTTCCCCACCCCTGACTTATGGCTTGCCTACATAGGGAGATTGACTGGCATTGTTACTGCAGAATTATGCTGAAGAATAGTAATTGTTCTGAAATGAAATCCCTTTTATTCCAGAGTAGAACACCCACATGGGAGAATTGTATTGGCCTATCCATAGGAAAAAAATTGTCACTATAGCTATGCTTGTCAGTTTCCTCATGTAAGCCTGCCCTAAGGGGATGAGCTGATCTAACAAGAGTATTATGGCTGGCAGGTACATCTAAATCTGCATACATATTTTAGATTGTTGTTTGCCTGGATGCCTTGATCTTTTTGGATGTTCAATATATATGTTAAAAAAATAAATGAATGTATTGATAACTAATATTAACTGGAGGATTTCTAATGCTTTTATTATGTCTTTTTATTTCAGGAATGCATACCAGAGAAACTGGAATTAAAAAAGGAGATTTTTGGTCAGTTAGATCTTATTGTCAATAATGATGTTATCCTAAGCAGCTCAACTTCTACACTTTTGCCTACTAAGTTGTTTACTGGCCTTAAACATGTGAAGCAATGCATTGTGGCACATCCTGTAAGTACTCCAATGGACTCTGCTTATGTTTAATCCCAGATATTTAATCTGAGTGTTAATGTCAGGGTGGTATCCTGCAGGTTGCTCAGTGCTTCTGAAAGAAGCCCAGTGCCCAAGGGCTAATGCTGAGCACTCAGGACTTGACTTCCAGAAGGCTTACAACTCCAGCTGAAGTCACCAGGGGATTCAGGTGCCTGAAAATCAGATCCCCTATTTTCTCAGAATTTATATAGAAAGGCTTCTGCATAACAAGAAGGATGGTCTATCAGTCAGGCCACTAGTCTAGAATATGAGAGACCTGTGTTCAAGTCTGTGCTTGGTTACAGTCTTTCTGTGTGATCTTAGGCAGGTCACTTGGTCTCTCTATGCTTCATTTTGCGCTCTGTAAAATGGTGATCATTGTACTTTCCTAAATGTTGGAGCATGAGGCGGTAATGAGAGCTGTAGAGAATGAGAGATAGATAATCTGGAAAACGGTGCGCATTACTTACCAAAGTCTGCACTGAGATAAGCACAGCTGAGGAAAAGTTAATGTGATTGCAACTATAGTAGGGGGGGTGGCAGCATTGATGTTTTTATACAATCCAGTGCAAGCAAATGCTACATATAGTAGCATTTTGGGTACTCTTGCCAGACAATGCTAGTGTGCACGAGAGCTGCGCTTACAAGAACTTGAGAGCAGGGCATGAGGACCAGCCACTGATAGAAATGTGTGTATGTCCATGCAGTCCTTGAACTGAAACTCACAAGGGTACCAGTTGTCTTGTGACTCCATGGACTGCTGGAAAGGACTTTCTTTCAGAATTCCAGAACATTAATGGCCTGTTTAATTATTCCATACTTTTTACATAATAAAGTTCTTGACTGTGGCAAGAAATGCTGTTTGGGATTGGGATATGGCTTGAAGAGGTCTCTTGTTAGTTAAATGAATGGGTATAGTTTTGGAAGGCACTGTCTTGTAGCTTTCTTGGAATAGTGTTTTATGTGATATTCACTAAGGGTATGTCTACACACAGTTTTTATTTTGGGAGAAGGATGCAAATACCGCAGCGTATTTGCATACTTCCTCTGCTTTTTTTTCGGAAGAGGCTCTTCCGGTATTTACCCGCTTCTACAAGCAGCCGAATTTCGAAATAAACCCTGATTTCAAAAGACTCCTATAAACCTCATTGTAGGAGGAATAAGGGGTCTTTCGAAAAAATAAAGTATGCATCCTTCTTCCGAAATAAAAATTGTGTGTAGACATACCTAACATACCCAGAGTGTGTTAGAGGAGCAGGTCAATATAAATTAGTAAGTAAAATAAATGAATCTTGAAAAGAAGTTGTGTAGGCTGCTTGGACAATGTTAATAGTAAAATTATTACAGAAAATCTTTCTTTTGAGATGCTCCCTTGAAAAGAGGTATGTTATTTATAATCAGCATCTGAATAACAAATAGTTTTGAAAGTTAGGAATGAGTCAGTGATTTTAATTGATTTGGCATAGAGTGCACTGATAATATTGGAGTGAACTCAAGCGTGGTGTAACTCTGCTGACTTTAGAAGAATTACAGCTGTGGTGGTTTTGGCGTCTTGGACCTGATTTTCTGATATGTTGAGTTCATGCCATTCTTGTTGCCAACTGACTTTGTGAGTGCCCTGTACTTCTGAAAATCAGGCCCTTCTTGCTTACGGAAAAGGCCCATTCTGTTATCAAAAAGTGCACAAAGAGGCTTTACATTTAAATGGTTCAATGTAACAATGTTAATTAATACAATGTTTTTTGTTGGTCTACTTCACTAGTTAATTAATACAATGTTTTTTGTTGGTCTACTTCAAGGTAAATCCGCCCTATTACGTGCCGCTGGTTGAACTGGTTCCTCATCCAGAAACAGAGCCATCTACAGTGGATAAAACCCATGCTCTGATGAAGAAGGTTGGACAGTCACCCATCAGATTAACCAAAGAGATAGATGGGTTTGTTCTGAACCGTCTCCAGTATGCAGTTATTAGTGAGGCATGGAGGCTTGTAGGTGTACGTGTAACTTAATTTTCTTTGCCTACACTACTGGTTTTATAGACACAACAAACAAGCAATACTGTAGTGTTTAAATTTCCTTAAGCTTTTTGTCTTCATATTAAACACCCAGCCGCTTAGATTACATGAAAATAAAGACAGATATGTACATTTTACAAAAATTAGACATTTTGATGCTGTCAAATACTGAAGACTGAGCAAGAAAAGCTAAGTACTGTAATAGGAAAATGAGAAACACTAGAGCTGTTCCAAAATTCTGTCATTTTTAACATAAACAGAAGAGTAAAGTTAAAACGTCAAAAATGACAAGACTGATTTTCAGGTTGTTTCTTTTCTTTTCCATTCTGAAAGAATGTTTGTTAGCATTTTTTTTTGTGCTCAGTGAAAGGGTAATTAAAATAATATTTTAAATAGAAACTCATTTACCTTTCAGGAATTTCTCTCTCAGGTAGCTATTTGATACTGGCATTTAAAGACAGATTTCTCCACCTCCTGCCCATTTGGGCCTTTAGCTCATAATCATCTGTTTGTGACACTGCAGCTTTTCCCACAGCTACATGTTCTGTGCAGATAAGTATGACCTTTCAGCAGGAGAGGAGTAGTGTGCCCACTATTACTGAGGGAGATTAAATTGTGTTTTGAACAGGACCAGTTTTTTTTCTCTTGAAAAATGTTCTGATTTCTCGAGTTGTTTAAAAATTGCAAAGCACAGGAATTTCAAGTTCATAAGTTATCGTAATTAGAGTAACAATAACCAGATGTTTGTTCACCATACATCTTGAAGGATCCCAAAGCACTTCACACATTTTATATTTATATTTCATTTCACCCATAACTGATGCTCAGCCTCTGTTCAAACTCCCACAGGAACAGTATCTAACAGTTTACTTCAGGAAGTGAATAAGAAGGCTGTATCCAGTTTACACCATGTTGTGGGGTATTGACAGACCTTCAATGTATAATGGGAATCGCTTATTATAAACAATTCTGACAAACATGTTCAAATAGTGAACAAAATGGTGCTTGAAGTTCTGAAGTATAGGATATTTAAATTTTTTAGCTAAAGAAGAAAGTGTAACAATGCTGTGATTCTAATTGCCATATTATGGTATGGGTTCCCCTCGGATACCCTAGTTTAAGTTGTCTTTTATTTGTAGTAAGTGAGATAAGACAATTACTCTATTTAAAAGAGTGTAATGCAGTGAAGTGTTCTAGTCCTTGATAGTTTAACCTCTGAGAACTGAACACTCATCCACAAATGTCAGGTTGCCCTAGTGGTTCTAAGGACAAAAGTTCTTAGGGCCATTTTGAAATCTTTGGTTCATGTTTTTGGTTTTTTTCCCCCATCAGTCTCATAAGTGAGTGTATATTGCCTTCAGCTTTGCAGTCCTCTCCAATGGATCATTTTCTCAAGTGAGACTGAGGTTTAGAAAGTTAAGGACCTTATTACTGGCATTTGTTAATCATGCTTGTTTTTTTTCTACTTTCAGCATCTAGTTTCACTTTTGCCTGCCATTTATGCTTGCCATAATTTTCACACTTCAGTCAGACCTTACTGACTTTCTTGTATAATTTTATACGTCTTCTTTATATAGAGATGCTTGTATTACTGGTGTTCACACACTTAGGGTATGTCTAGACTACATGGCTCCGTCGACGGAGCCATGTAGATGAGTTTACTAGACATAGGAAAATGAAGCGGCGATTTAAATAATCGCCGCTTCATTTACATCAAAATGGCCGCTGTGCTGTGCCGTTCAGCTGTTTGGCAGCACAGCGGGGCAGTCTGGACACGCTGCCGTCGACAAGGGAAGCCTTTGTCAACTGCTCCGGTAAACCTCATTTCACGATGACGGAGCCATGTAGTCTAGGCATATCCTTAGTGAACCATGGTGATATGTGCCTTTCCATGCCTAAGGCACAGATAAAGCCCCTCCTACCAAAACCTAAATACCTGCAAGGCCTTGATCTGTCTCATTCTCCAGCATTTTTATGTTCAGGGCAGGTGTACTGTGGACTTTTAAATAGATATTGAAGAGTCCTTAGTCTGTCATATTATCCTCTGTGTGGTTAGTGGATAAGTCAGTTTTATGTATATTTGTCAGCTCTTTTCCAACAGTCCATTCAGAAGTGAGCTTTGAAGAGGAGTTTGAATGAAGGAGATTGAGGATGTTATTACAAGTGGAGAGAAATTGGAAATATCACAGAGGTTCTAGAGGATGCAAAGAGGACATGAAGCAGAACTAGTGCAACATAAATCCTGAATGGGAGAGTGGTGCAAGAGGAAAATGTAGGAAAAGCAGTGGCATGTAGAGCCTTGAAGATGAGGGATTGGAATTTGAGAAATTGCTCTGAAAGGAGATGTAGAGCCTCAGGAGGAAGAGGATGTGCTTAGAGGGGCAAGAGAGCATCTGGCTCCCTCAGGGATTGTGCTTTCCTCCATACTTTGAACTTTTGATCAAAATGTCGAGTTCTGAGCTATTGTTATTCCAGGTGCTTTCAACAGATCTTGAAAAGCTAATGAATCACAAAAAATGCCAAGAACACCAATCCCTTTGAATTCACTGTAAATTCTGGGTGTCCATATGGAAAATCAGACATCTGACTTTGTGCTTAATATGTTTTTAGGTGCCTAACTCTGAAAGTTTTGGTAACACATGACAAAATGCGACAGTGAAGTGTTAAGAACTTGAAAGTTCCTAGTTAATTGTTAAGATGCTGACTTGCAGTTTTGCATTCTCTAGGTGTTTTTTTTTTTTTAAATTAGGGTTGCACTTTGACTACTGGCTGGAGCTGAGAAAGAACCATGAAATTTGCTTGTTTAGGTTTCATCCAAACCTCTATTTTACACCCCCCCTCAGCCCCTGCAGTTCTTCTCTTTTATAATGAAACTGTGTTTCAGACAATTATGGTTATAATATTTAATCACTTAATCAGGGGTCTCAGAGTCCCAGTCTGTGGACCATCCCTGGCCAGAGCAGTTGCACAATTCAGCCCAGAAGTCCCGGCAGACCAGGAGGGGAGGCTGCCCCTTCCTGCCCCCGAGGACGCGGCTTCAGGATTATTGAGGAGCAGGGCCTGGCACAGGGCTGCAGCAGTGATCAAGCTCCCCCTGCACTCCCTGCGGCTCAAGTGGAGCACACTTGTCAGGCACACTTGCTCTGCTTCCCCATGGCTTCTGCCACCATGGAGATTGCTGGCGGGCTCAACCACTGATGTTGCCCCATGCCAGGCCTCCCCAGTAATATCCAAAACCACATCATTGGAATAAGGGGTGCCCTATGGGAGGGTGGTAGTGAACAGTTAGCATGTCTCACAGACTTTTCGCTATTGTAATTCTTGACCTTGCACCTTATTTCCATTGTCATTCTTGCCGTATTATATCTAATTTAGATTAGTGATATTAAAATGTGTTTATTTTTGTAAACATGTAACCGCTGAATTTTTTTAGCATTTACACGTATATGTGGGGGGTGGATGTGGGAGCTAATGTTTGCAGGGAGCCAGCTTAAAAGCTGGTTCTTTGCAAGCACTGGCTCTAATTTCCCAGCCCCTTGCTCCCGCTGTGCTGCTGCCTTTCTGAGAGGCAGCAGCATGGGGGTGGGGAACCAGGCAGCTTCATGGGAGCTGGCACACGCAGGGAACTGGTTTAAACAACTCCCTGGATGTACTGGCTCCCACCTGCCCCCCATGCTGCTGCCTCTAATACAAAGGCAGTAGCGCAGGGGGAGGGGCAGTCAGCTTGGTGGGAGCTGGTACATGCAGGGAGCCTGCTTGAAAGCCAGCACCCTGCATGTACGAGCTCCCACCTGCTCTCTCCCCCCACTGCTGCAGTGCATGGGGGGAAGGGGAGGCTGCGTGTGACCACGAGGGTTAACCAATGTGCTCAGGCTCATTAGTTAACTATGTACCCGGGTATACGTTCACATTCCTAATTTAGATGGTAAGATCCTTGTTGCAGGGACCTATCAATATTATTTGTCTGCTAAGCACTGTGCACAACTGCAGCATTGTATAAATAACAGTGGAATCCATTTTCAGTTTCTTATCAATACTGTACTGCACCTTTGTAGCATAGGACTATATTGCAAAATTAGACAGCTGATATTTTATTCAAAAGATACTCCTAAAGTTATGGGTAACACTTCCTGCCATTCAAAGTCATTTATCACAATAGTAGCTTTGAGATAGTTTGGTATTATTTTGAAAATTGAGGACTGTCTTCCTTTTGTTGACTGATGATCCAGACCATATTATAAATGCCAGG
This sequence comes from Pelochelys cantorii, assembly GCA_032595735.1. Taxonomy (NCBI): domain Eukaryota; kingdom Metazoa; phylum Chordata; order Testudines; family Trionychidae; genus Pelochelys; species Pelochelys cantorii. Next base: position 43,133,326 of record CM064326.1, on the reverse strand, counting down.
CTGGTGTTTGGAGTGGTTCATATTACAAAGCTGTGGAAATTGTGAAGAGTAACAAGATAGTTTTTTCAGGAGGTAATGATCTGCTCACACTAAGAATCTTGACAGCAGAATGAGACTTGAGCTCTGAGTTAGAAATTTTTTTTCCCCATGTGAACTTGAGTGTACATTTTAGGATTGTTTAATTTGCCTCTCTGTGAGCCCCAGTGACAGTGTGAGCCCCAGTAACAGTGTCAATTTATTTTCTGTTTAAAAGTAAGTTGCTCGTGGCTTGTCTAGTCTTAAGGAGCAATCTCTGTAATTTGGGCCTTTCCAGCCTCTTGCAAAAACAAAGTAATTTTTGTGATTGTGTGTCCAGTTAGTTTTCGTAGCAACCAGGTGCACTGGTTTCACTCCCTAACCTGTGTACCTCTCTTCTCAGTTGAATAGCTTTGGCATGTCCTGAATGTTGACAGAGATCTTTATTTTTATAATCATTATCTGTTGTGTTGTTTGTATTACAGTGTTACCTGGGGGACCTGTGAGAGAGAACGAGGAGGACAAGAATGGCTTCACTGCCTAATTTGGGAAGGGTGTTCTATGCATAAAAAATGGTTTGGAATGTCAGTGGGAAAAGTGGATAACTTGTTGGCTGAGTCTGGGAAATGGCGTGGACTAAGGGGCAATGGAGTAAGGTTCATGAACAGAAGTTAGGAGGATCAGAGCTGTGCAGGGCCAGAAAGGTAAAGATAATAAGCTTGACTGTGGCTAAATAGAAAATGGGGGTTGTTGGAGGGATTGAGGAGTGACATAGAATGACCAGGCAGGATGGTGATCTTAGCAGCTGTGTTTTGAAGGTGACATCGGTATCAATGAGGCCAGAGGAGGAAGCGGCAATAGTCAGTCTGGAAATGAGGGCCTGGATGAAAGTCTTAGTGATGGTTGAAGAGAAATGGCTGAATCTTGAACATGTTGTGGAGGAAGAAGCAGTACACTTAAACAAGGGGGAGAAGAAAGATGACTGAGTCTCAGGTATGGGCCAGAGGATTGTGATGCTGTCAACACAGAAGGAGGCTGGTAGGCAGGATATGAGAGAAAAGGCAACATTCAGTTTTGGCCATGCAAAAGGAAAGGTGCTGGTATGCCATTGTCAGAGAGATGGGCTAACATGTGGGACTGGATGAAGAGATGGGGTAAAGGTAGACTTGTGAGTTACAGGCATATGGATGGTGGTTAAGCCATGCAGTGAATAAGCTCAACTAGAGAAGTGGTGCAGCGAGAGCAGTTTAAGACCAGAGGTGGAGCCCTGTGAGATCCTCCCTCCCAATAGAGAAAAGAATCCTTCCATAGTAAGAGCACTGCAGGGACAAGACAGATCAGAGGAGAGCTGGGGTGAGGACCCTATTGCAGCAGCATAGGAAGAATAAAATTTCAAGGAGGATGTGACAACATCATAAGCAGCTTAAAGTTCAAGGATGAAGCAAAGGCCCTGCAGTATAACCAGGAAGAGGTCATTAACAATTGTGGTGAAAGTAGGCTCTAACGAAGATGCTAACCCTATTGCCCATAAAGTCAATGACATTGCATGACAGGGTTACCACCGCCTTCTGGTGAGCAAGACTTTCACTCTAGCTCAGCTTCCTCTTGTCGTTTGCATAAAGTGCTCAGCTGCCAGATTTGTCACTTGCTACTTGTGAGACAGTCAGAGGGGGAGTATGCCTTCAGGAAGGTAGGGTTCCACACCCAAGTGGGTTGAGAGTCTTTTTCATTTCCTTTCTTCACATGGGCACCAACCCTTGAGGAAAGTACCTTGCTGACTGTAGCTATTTTCTTTCTCTTTAGATGAATCACTCTATCAGCTACCACTCTCTTCTGCTTTAAATGGGAGCCAGAACATTCCCAAGGGAATTAGTTTAATGGTTTCCTTATTTGATTGTCTTTAATATCTGAAGAAGTGATATGGTTAGGACAACAAAGGGTTTTAGTTTTATGGAGCTCTGGTTGGCAGCAGAGAAGCAAAATTTTTCTTTTAACAGAGCCCACTTCACGAAGGTAATGTAAAACCTCAGCTGAAGGAATCTGTCATGCTTCCAACAGGAAGGCCATCTACTCATGTTACTAACATTTTCACTGGATGAGACAGCATCTTCAGGTTCAGCAAGCCACAAAGTTTGTGGAAAATATGGACTAGAGCAGAGTTATGATTTTGAGTGTATTGCTCTTAATACATTAGCATTGTGAAACTGGTGTGTCTACAATAGCAGAGACTAATTTATTTCTAATTTGAAAATGATCTTACCGTGATTCAGAATAATTGTGAGAATACTGCCTGATGCTGGAGTGAAATTTTATAATATATTTACAGTTTTTCATTTAAATGAAACATTAATCAAAGCTCCATATTTTGTTAGAACGTTGTCATTTGTTACGTTTATATCCAAAGTCTGCTTCCATTTGCAAACAGGTTTGAGTGATTAACATGGCTGCAGGCTCTCTCAGAGAATGACAGAGGCCTGAGCCACTTTGAGTTTAGACACCCCAGGCCCCCGACGTATCTAACTTCTCATCCACAGGATCACACTAAAACCAAAAGAATATATGAAAATGAACACTTGAGACATTTATTTATTAACAATGAAGTAATTATATCAGGGCTGGGCAAAATACAGCCTGCCAACCCACTGGATCTGGCTCATGGACCATCCTGCCGGGATCCTCAGGCACACAGCTGCGCGTTTTAAAGCGCAGTCCGTGTGGCTCTCTGCTCTGTAGTGTGGGGGAAGCTTCGTGCAATTTCCCAACCCCCAGTTCAATCCTCAGCTTCTATTGGTCAGAAACAACCAGCCACTAGGAACTGACCCCAGCCAATCACTCAGCTCCTATAGGCTAGAAACAACCAGCTAATAGGAGCTGAGAGATTGGCCTCGGGGATGGGAGCAGCGCAAATCTCTTTCCCCTCTCGGAGCTGAGAGCCATGTAGAGGGAGCAGCCTGCAGGCTCAAGTGGGGCTGCAGCAAGCAGGGAGCCCAACCTGCCTTGGGGTGCTGCAGGGCTGCTGGCTTAGGTAAGCGCCTCCCAGCCAGAGCCTGCCTCTCCTGCATCCCAACTCCGTCCCCTAGGTCACCATCCAAACCTTCTGCACCCCCGTTCCCCAGGTCACAACTCCCTCCCAGACTCTGTACCCCCTCCTACACCCCTCCCCAGGCCAGAATCCTCTCCTGCACTCAAACACCCTCCCAGACCCTGCACCCCAATCCCCTGCCCCAAGTCATCACCCATACCCTCTGCAGTCTGCATCGCCTTTTCCCCTTCTCTCAGGTCATAGGTCCCTCCCAGACTTTGCACCCCCTCCTAGTGCCCCTACCCCAGGCCAGCATCCTCTTCTGCACTCATACTCCCTCCCTGACCCTACATCCCAAACCCCTGACCCAGGTCACAACCCCCTCCTCTGCCCAAACTCCCTCTCAGACCTCTCAGACCTCACACCGTCTCCTGCACCCCAGTCCCTTACCCTGCGCACCCTTTGCGCCTAACCTCTATCCTAAACCCTGTACCCTCTCCATGGAAAAGTGCAGTGCTTGACCACTTTCCAAAATCTTGGAGTGGCTCCCCACCAAAAATTATTTCCCACCCCTGCATTATACCAATAGCAGGTGTATTAAAAATGTAACTTTAACTTTGAGTTTTCACTGTAAGCAAAACTCTTCATTTTAGGAATGCTTTTCAGGTTTTGCTGTGCAGACTCATTTATAATTGAAGACAAATCTAATTTACATGCAACGTCACCGTTAATGTTAAGCATTGCGAACCCATTCAAATGCTCTTGTCCCATTGTAGAACAATGATAGCTCTTTCCCTGTTTTAACAGATTGAATGTGCATTCACCTGAAGCCACTGATGCAGGGAGAGTGCCAAAAATCTATAATGCAATTGTGATATTAGGAAATACAATCAACAGGCCAAGATCAAATATTTCTTGAAACATTTCTTTTGACTTGCAGTCCAATTTAAAGTTGGTGGAATGTATACGTTTTAGGAAGACGATCTCATCACGGAGATCTCTTGAAATTTTGTTGTTGTACCTTTGTTGAAATTGTTTCGCTGCTGAATATAGATCTTCATCACTTAGTTCTCTGAATTCTCAAAGGAATCCAAAAAGGGTACAAATTTGTCGCAGTGAATCAAATCGATGTGTAAGACCAGATTTGATGGAGTCAGTTACAAAAAAAAACCCCCACAAAAAACAAAAAAAAATTGACTTGATTGTGCTTTTCTGCATCAGATTGAGATGTTAGACTGCGATTGGTGGAAAACTCAGATGAAATGTCAATACAGCCGGTTCCCGACTTACGAACGAATTACGTACCAAACACTAGGTCGTAAGTCGGATTACATTCACTGATGTATGGCTGCGCTGTTCATAAGTGAGGATTTCGTTCATAACTCGGGTTCCGGCTGTATAGGAGGTTGGTCGTAAATACGAATGGTGATAAGTCGATGCGTTTGTAACTTGGGGACCAGCTGTACCCTGTGCTTCTGATTTGGACTCAGAAAGGATTGGGTTCCATTGATCATGAATCTTTTGAATATCTTTAAGAAGTCATTCATTGTTATTCGTCTTAACATCTAGTGTAGCATTGCATGCTTCAATTACAAGATTAGTTTCATGAATCATTTTTAGCAGCTTCATCCACATGTACGACATTAAAATGCATTCAAATTTGGATGTATATTTCTGAATTGACTTAAGCTCAGTGTGAGCCTGTGCTGTGATAGTAAGAGATTTAAGTTCACTTAAAGCCTTTCTCACAGAGTCCAAAGGCTGTGCAACTAGTTTAACGCTATCAATTCGTGCTGACCATCTCATCGACATGCCGTAAAGGGAAACAGGCAGATGCTGCTTCAGAATTTCCCACTTTAGAGGACTGCTACTGAAGAGGTTGTACAATTACTGGATTGTTCCAGAGTATGTGATTGCTTCCTTGCATTATTCAGCGCAATCAGTGCCGACAATATTTAGTGTCTGGTTGCCACAACTGGAGAAAATTCCGTTTGGATTTTGCTCAGGAAGGACTGCTTGTACTCTATTGTACTTCTCAGCCATATTGCATCCATTGTCATAGGCATGATCCATGTAGACTTGAACATTTATACATGAGCAGCGATTTCTTTTCCAGTTTTTTTCGTGAAGTTATCAAACAAAATTATTTCGTTCTTCAATCGAAACCTTTGAACTTCCTGCAATTTTAACATATCAAACAACCAATGTCATCTGTTCTTATGGGAACAGTTTGGAGTTGCATCAATAATAACTGAAAAGTACTTCACATGTTGGCTGTGTCTAGACTGGCAAGTTTTTCCCCCTAGCAGCCGCTTTTGCGGAAAAACTTGCCAGCTGTCTAGACTGGCCGCTTGAATTTGCACAAGAACACTGACGATCTAATGTATGATCGTCAGTGTACTTGCGCAAGTACAATGACTCTCCCATTCGGGGAAAAAGCCCTCTTGCTCAAATGCTTTTGCGCAAGAGGGCCAGTGTAGACAGCTGAGAACAGTTTTATGCAAAAAAACCCCGATGGTGAAAATGGCGATCGGGGCTTTCTTGCGCAAAACTGCATCTAGAGCGGTACAGACGCTTTTCCGCAAAAAGTGCTTTTGCGCAAAAGTGTCCGTGCCAATCTAGACACTCTTTTCCGCAAATGCTTTTAACGGAAAAACTTTTCCGTTAAAAGCATTTGCGGAAAATCATGCCAGTCTAGACGCAGCCGTTGTGTATGTTCAAGAGTTGTTGTTTGCACAAATGTCCCACACAACTCAATAAACTCATGTTGTATTCTGGTAGACAGATAATGGACTTACATGCATTTTCTGCTCTCTTGTGATTCATGAAAATGCTTAACATGGGCTGATAAAAGTAGGTTATACTTGCTAAGAAGCTCAAGTATACCAAGAAAGTTTCTATTTGTAGGGTCACTGATACATTGACTGGAACCAAATAAAGCCAATCCCTGTTCAGAAAGAAAAAGAATGACATTCAATATGTGCTCAAGGAGTTTTTTCCAGTTATTAGTTTCTGTGTTCATTTCACTCCAGGAGTAAGTTTTCAATTGAACTGTCAACTAGTGCTGCTCTACTAGCTGATTTCCATGTAACATAGTTATCTTTATGTGATACTGAAGTTTCATGTGCAGGTATTCAGTCTTTCAACTTCCTCCAACCTCTACTGATGCTCTAATCGGATGGATCAGACAGTACTAATGTATTTGAAGTATTACTGTTAAAAATGAAATAGGGTACACAGTACAGAGCCTGCTTTTTCATGTTCCAGCAGAACTAGTCTCTTTTGTGTAGATCTCTCCATTTGGGAGAGTTTTATTTGTCAGCAGATGAGTGGGGAAAAGCATGATTTTTCAACATCTTTCGGTATATTACTTGGAATCTGAAAACAACTAACTTTGAGAAACGACTGGATTTCAGCAACATTGTTCTTATCAAGAAGTCCAATATCAGGTTCTGATGCCACTGTTGTTATGCTGTGTTCTGTGCTAGTCATAAGTTCTTGCTCTTGCTGTGCAGCATCTCTGAGATCCTCGTTTTCTGCCTGCACAATCTCTAAAATGAGCATAGATTCTGCATCTATTGCTACTGTTGGCAAAACAGTAGCCAAAGCATGACCAATCCCAAAAAATCATCTCAGCCAGGGCTTTGTCAAGCTGAGACTTAAAAACCTCTAGGGAGGGAGATTCTACCACTTCCCTAGGTAACCCATTCCAGTACTTCACCATCCTCCTAGTGAAACAGTTTTTCCTAATATCCAGCCTCGACCTCCCCCACTGTAACTTGAAACCATTGCTCCTTTCTTTTGCCATTCGTCACAATGAGAACAGCCTCTCTCCATCATCTTTGGAACCTCCCTTCAGGAAGTTGAAGGCTGCTATCAAATCCCCCTCACTCTTTTGCAGACTAAATAAGCCCAAATCCCTCAGCCTCTCCTCATAGGTCATGTGCTCCAGCCCCCTAATCATTTTGGTTGCCCTCCGCTGGACCCTCTCCAATGGATCCACATTTTTTCTGTAGCAAGGGCCCCAGAACTGCATGCAATACCCCAGATATGGCCTCACCAGTGCCGAATAAAGAGGCATAATCACTTCTCTAGATCTGCTGGCAGTGCTTCTCCTAATGCACCCTAATATACCATTAGTATTCTTGCCTACAAGGGCACACTGTTGACTCCTGTCCAGCTTCTCATCCACTGGAATCCCCAGGTCCTTTTCTGCTGAACTGCTACCTTATCAGTCAGTCCCCAGCCTGTAACAATGCTTGGGATTCTGCAGGACTCTACACTTGTCCTTGTTGAACCTCATCAGATTTATTTTGGCCCAATTCTCTAATCTGTCCAGGTCACTCTGGACCCTACCTCTGCTCTCCAGCATATCCCCCTCTCCCTATAGCTTAGTGTTATCCTCTAACTTGCTGAGGGTGCAATCCATCCCGTCATCCAAATCATTAATAAAGATGTTGAACAAAACCCTAGAACCGATCCTTGGGGCACTCCACTTGACACTGACCGCCAACCTGACACTGAACCACAGTTCACTACCCGTTGAGCTTGACAATCTAGCTAGCTTTCTATCCACTTTATAGTCCATTTATCCAATCCATATTCCCTTAACTTGCTGGCAAGAATATTGTGGGAGACTGTATCAAAAGCTTTGCTAAAGTCAAGGTACATCACATCCCCCGACTTCCCTATGTCCACAGAGCCAGTTACCTCATCATAGAAGCTAATCAGATCGGTCAGTCATGACTTGCCCTTTGTGAATCCATGTTGACTATTCCTGATCACTTTCCCCTCTTCCAAGTGCTTCAAAATGGATTCCTTGAGGATCCTCTCCATGATTTTGCCAGGGACTGAGGTAAGACTGACTGGTTTCTAGTTCCCTGGATTCTCCTTCTTCCCTTTTTAAAAGATGGGCACTACATTTGCCTTTTTCCAATCATCCAGGATCTCTCCGATCTCCACAAGTTTTCAGAGATAATGGCCAAAGGCTCTGCAATGACATTTGCCAACTCCTTCAGTACCCTCAGATGCATTAAATCTGGACCCCTGGATTTGTGTGTGTTTAGCTTTTCTAAATAGTTCTTAACCTGTTCTTTCTCCACCGAGGGCTGTCCACCCCCTTCCCATACTGCGTTGCCTAGTGGAGTGGTCTGGGAGCTGACCTTGTCCATGAAGACAGAGGCAAAGAAAGCATTGAGTACTTCAGCTTTTCCCACATCATCTGTCACTAGGTTGCCTCCTTAATCCAGTAAGCACCCCACATCCTCTCTGATCACCCTCTTATTGTTAAGATGCCTGTAGAAACCGTTCTTGTTACCCTTCATATCTCTTGCTAGCTGCAATTCCGATGGTGCTTTCGCCTTCCTGATTGCTTCCCTGCATTCTCAAGCAATATATTTATACTCCTCCCGAGTCATCTTCCAAGTTTTCATTTCTTATACGCTTCCTTTTTTTGTTTAAGCTCACCAAAGATTTCCCTGGTAAGCCAATCTGGTTGCCTACCATATTTGCTTTTCTTACTGCGCATCGGGATGGTTTCTTCCTGTGCCATTAATAAGGCTTCTTTAAAATGCTACCAGCTTTGCTGGATTCCTTTCCCCTTCATGTTAGTATCCCAGGGGATCCCACCCATCAGGTCTCTGAGGGAGTCAAAATCTGCTTTTCTGAAGTCCAGGTAGTGGCATTGAAATGTCGTAAGTGGGCACAAATTTTCATCATCAGAACTGGAAGTGTCACTGTCAATATGGGGTTACTGTCTAATGTCTGATGTGTCTTTTCGACGAGAAATAATGTTATTGGCTTTAAACTCTTAACTGATGCTTCACTCTGTTGCTTTTGCTTCATTCCTACTTGCACCACTTTCAAATCTTCACTTCAGTTTTATAAAGGGGTTCTTTTAAAACATAGTAACACACAATAAATTAATTTACTAAAGTCTGTTAGTTATACAATATTTTAATTGTATATACTTTTCAATGAATATTACATAACTGTTTGAGGGTGTTATTTATTACGGCCCTTATAGCCTTATTTCAGAGTCTTGAAATTTCATCTACTAGCATGTTCCCATTATTAAATTCCTCTCGTAACTGGTGCGTTATTATGAATATGAACATGGGGCAATTGCCACATTAGATATAAAGTTTAGTAAATAACTAGAATTAAAAGTTTATTATCACCAAAAAAGCCTTTAAAGGTGAATCTAAAACCGGATGAAGAGGTAGCTTACAGGTGAGCCTGATATGGTTATTGTATATGAAGACACATAAGAAAAAACAGGAATGCAAAAATTTCATTTTCAGATATAAACATCTAATTTAAAGGTTAAATTCACCCTCAGGCTAAGCAAAATCACTTTATGGTAACATAATTAATTACAACTTTCAAAAACCTCTAAACTATGCAAAGACTATAAACAGCATTTCATAACGTAGACTCACTAATCACAGAAGATATTTGAGTCTCCGGTCACGCAGATGAAAATTTGGATGTGATCGAAAAATTGTCAAAGACCCAAGGTCCCACAATGATTTAAATCAGTTTTTTGCAGGTGGGTATATATAGCTTCTTTTGTTGTCTCTGTTACACTGCAAGATGTATAATAAATGGAAATGACTTGGTAGAAAAAAGTCAAAATTTGAGGCCCCTTTGTCTCCTGAGACCCGGGGCCAAATGGCCCTCCTGCCTCCTCCCACCCCGATAGGGCCTGCAGGGCTGCAGTGATCTGCCCCAGTTTGCAAATGCAAAAATTCCTTATATAGTTGGGAGTACTTCAAAAAGTTGTTTCAGTTTAAAGCTGCTCTGGAGATGAACAATGATATTGTGGTTGAAGCATGAGCTGGGGTCTGGAGACTTGTGTTCAGTTTGCAGCTCTGCCACAGCCTTTCCGTGTGACCTCGGGCAAATTACTTCATTGTGCCGCAGTTTCCTGTCTCTAAAATGGTGAGCACACTTCTTCCATCACTGTGTGTCCTGTCTAATTAGACTGCAAGCTTTTCAGGGACTGTTCTTAGATAGGGCCTCTAGGCATTGCTGTAAAACAAATAATTGTATGACCTTTTCCTTACAGGGTGATGCTAACAAGCCACCTGCAACAATGAATCAGCTGAGTGCTACTTGCACTAACAGAACCAGTGCCTCATAACTGATTGACATTTGACATTGAGACCTTTAAATGGCTCCTTTTAGGGCTGTGATGGTGAACTCTCCATTTATTGTACTCTGTGCTCATCTCGTACATGGGCAACTTTAAGGCTTATGGTGTCATTAGCTGGTCAATTTTCTGCTTTTCAGTGGTTGTATACTTATCTGGCCTTGTAGATGTGATAGGTAAAGCATGCTGTTGTTATGCCTTTATGGGATTTACAATGAAGTTCTTGTTTCAGCATCTCAGTGACTGAATTATAGCATTCAGCAAAAGGACAAATAGGACCCTCATTTTGGGCCTCATCCTAACAGATGCTGAATGGACTTAATTCCCAGTGAAAGCAGTGCAATTTTGAAGGTGCCCTTAGGTTTAGGCTTTATCATCTGGGGAGAAGAGATAAGCAGATAGAGAGCCATCAGGAGAGGAGGAGAATAGCATCCCTTTCCCTTCAAACAGCAAGAAGGGATCGAAAAAGGTAGAAGAAGCCTGACAACTCGTCTACCTTTCCAGGAGTGAGGAGAACAATGGAGAGTCCATTGGGGAGAAGGAGGCTGGCTTGATGGAATGGGATAGAACATGGTCTTAGTTCAGTCTTCACTTTCTAATCCAAGAGAGGGCAAGAAACTTCCTTATAAAGGAAACATTATTCTTAGGAAAAGCTTTGAGGCAATACATTGTAACCTGTAGTAAAGAAAAGATGATGTGCCTGTCCCAACTAGTCATGAGGGTGTGATGACTTCTTTATAAGTGTACACAATGGGTATGTCTGCTGTGCCTAGCTTTCTGCAAGAAGGTTCTCCATCTCACAGGCTTGGTGTTCTGCCAGATCTGAGACTTGAGGTTGACAATGAACTTGAGAACTCAGTCAGATTGAGGTTTCCAGCTTCTAGTTAAAAGGGTGGCAGCTGCATTGTCTCTCCTTAATCATCGTTTTTCCAGCTAATTCCTTGGAGCAGCTTCAGAGATAATGAGAAACCTGCCTCCTCTTTCAAAATGATTTTTTTGCAGTAAGAGCCACCAACAGGTGTGTGTGTTGGGGGAGATAATGCTAGAGAATAAAAGGAGAGCATGAACTTCATGAAATTCCTGTATCAAAAGTTGTGCTGCAGTGTATGAATTTTGATATAATAATCTCATGATCAATTTCTTCCAATGATATCATGCTCAGCATGCTGCTTCTGGAATGGGAGTGGGTCCATCCGTTCCCACTGTGAGAAATAGTGGGTTCAGCATTGAATATTCTGATTAGGGATATAAGTGAGTAGTCAAGTTCTCGACTACCTGATAAGGCTAAGCTTATCGGGCACTTGAGTGGAGTACTCGACTACTCGCTTCCCTTCCCAAGGCAGCGGGGAGGGGTGGAGGGAGGGCGCAGGAGCTGGTGCTGAGGGGAGCCAGCTTAAATGCTTGTTCCCTCCCAGTACGATCTCTGTGGTGCTGCCTGTCTTATTAGAGGCAGTGGGGGGGTGGTGGTAGGGGCAGTCTCTGCCCACAGTGGGCTGAGGCTCACCGTGGGCAGAGGCTGCTCCTGCATCAGCTCCTGTCTGTGGGGGGTCAAGTGGGGAGCTGCCCTGCCCCACCCCCATGGACAGAGGTTGCTGCTGCGAAGCAGCCCCTGTTCACGGTGGCCTGGGCTGACTATGGATAGGGGCTGCTGCCAGAGCAGACTCTGCCTGCAGCCAGCCCGAGCTGCTGGACCCAGTGCAAGCTGGGACTGAGCAGTCCTGGCATACGCCAGCTCCAGGAGCCACCTGTGCTGCTGCTCTGCATTTAAATATAGTAAGAGCCCAGTGGCTCTTAATACATTTAAAATGCAGAGGCGCAGTGATCTGGAGCAGGTGCAAGCTGGGACTGCTCAGTCCCTTCTTGCGCCAGCTCCAGGAGATAACCCTGCTGCAGCTCTGCAGAGCAGCTCCCCTTATCAACTAATCGTGTAGTTGATACAAATTGTATCGACTACACGATTAGCAAAATAACCATTCCTTAACATCCTTAGTTCTGGTTGTAAAATGTCCCCTACAGTATTGGCTATCATTCCAGTCACTCCAATGAAAATGTAATCAATGTGGCATTACCAGCAGCTTAAGCATCTCTTCAAGGACATATTTGGTCCTGATGTGCTGGGAGCACCAGAGACTCCAGAATTGTTGTTGATGTGAAGGGAACTCCATAGGTTCAGCTGACCAGCTGTAGCCTGTTTCAACTTCTTGGTCCACAAAAACCTCTCTACTTTAGATTGTCTGTCTGTTCCAGGCCTGCTACAAATATTTGTGTATATCTTAAACCTTAGCCAATGGGGAGCTGCCTTGCAATATATTAATGGCTCTACTTTTGCTCTGCGATGAAAGTTTATCCAACAGAAGAATATAGTTTTGTTTACATCAATCATTACATAGGGTATAATACCTGGATTTTGTCAGAACATATTGCTGCTGGAGAGAGAGGTCTCCCAGAGCCACACTGGCTCACATGTTTTGGAACTGCCCCAGGATACATTCCCTTTGGCTAGAAGTAGGCAGAAGGATTAAAAGATAATGGATAGCTCCTTAAAAATTATTTCCCAGAACTGTGTTTTGAGATTTGTCCCATCAGGTTGGAATCTCTCCAACTCATGGAAAGCTTGGTTCTTTAGAGCACTGCTTGTAACCAAAAAACTCATGTTGCTTAGGTGGAAGAGCAGACTGCCTCCAGAAATAGACGCATGGCTCAGCGACTTGGCTGCCCTGACAGCTAAAAGAGTGGGTAATACTTGGAGAAGAGGAACTGTAGATAAAATTGAAAAGATTTGGTCTGACTTTTTTGAAATATTTTATTAATCCCTTGTGGATGGAAACTGAGATGTCGCTCTCTTCGCATTCCTGCCTCCTTTCTTCTTTTCCTTTTCTACCCCTTTACTTCTTGCGTATTTTGGATCTTCCCTTATTTTTGTTTTGGGGAGAAGGAATAAGTAAAATATTAATATACTAAAACAGAACTTCCAAGCAATTTCATATCTCTTCCTGGTTATGCCTCTTCAAAAATAAATACTAAGCAGACCATGGGATCACAGTCTCGTCTGTTCAGATTTACAAAGAATATAATTTAGTGCTAAAACAAGCCAATCATATATTCTAAAAACCCACCTCTTAAATGATCTCATTAATATAAGTACTAAACAACAACAAGGCCTGTCATAAGAGAGATGTGTCTGTGAATCTATTTTTCTATTTACAAATGATTCACTTTCTCTAATGGTAGTACTAGGTGTTTTGCTATAACAGGTTATATTCTAAATAATCTAAATTAAACTATAAAATTCTTTGTACTGAGATTTTTCTGTTCCCCTTTTGCCACTTAGGAAGGAGTAGTATCTCCTGCTGATCTAGACCTTGTGATGTCTGATGGATTGGGAATGCGGTATGCATTTATAGGGCCGTTTGAAACAATGCATCTCAATGCAGAAGGTATGAAGTTTTTTTCCTTAAGAGTTAAATTAGGGGGTGGTGCCCCCTGCTTGCTACACTCGCCAAACCCCCTCTCCGGGGATAGGCAGCCCCAGCTGTTCCCCTGGCTGCCGGGGAGGGCCTTGTCGAGGCATAGCAGTCCTGGCCTGCCCCAGCTCTCCCCCCTCTAGCCACCAGGGGGTGGATGGGTGGGGGTGGGTCAGACCAAGGCCATGACTGACCCTGCTCTCTCCCTACAGTTGCTGGGGGGGGCGCAAATCAGGGGTGGGCCAGATTTCTCCCCTCTGGCTGCTGGGGAGTTGGGCTGGGCTGAGGCTGCGGCTGGCCCGGCCCTCTCCCTCTGGTAGGCAGCAGGAGGGGGAAAGGGGTGTGGTGCCTGGTCCTCTCCCTCTGGAGGCCACACAGCTATGGCTATGAGGAGGGAAAGGCCATGCGGCTCTGGCCCCCCGCTGGCGAGGGGTAAGGCCACGTGGCTCCCGTGCGCCCCTCCCCCCGGACTACCAGCCACGCCGCACATGTCCTGCATGCCCTTCTCCCCTCACGCGAACTCCTGCAAAGCTTTGTGGCTCCCGTGTGCCCCCCCCCTTGCCCCAGTCCCTGTGAGGCTGCGACGCTCCTGCATGCCTCCCCCCAACCGAGCCCCTACTCACCTCTCCTCCCCCACCCTGGACAGCAGAGAAGCCTCACAGTTCAATTTAAATTCCAACAGCCGCCCACCCTGTTGCAGCTGCTGGAGGGACACTTAGGGGTCAGCGGTGTGTGGGGGAGAGGTGTGCAGGGTGGAGATAGTACCTCTTTGGGAGACTCCACCTGTCTGATTTGCTTTCATTGCTACCTGTTGTTTAGTTCCTGGATGAGCTGTGGTGCCCTTCTCCCTGGAGTAGAACACAATCATGCATAAATCATCCATTTAAAACAATGGACTCCAGAAATCTGTCTCCTTTCCCTTCTCTCTCCTGAGAGGTTACATTCAATCCTGACTGATATTATATACACGATATAAGCTTTCAAGGATATTTCAGATTGCCATATCCATCACAGAAGGGGTGGACATGGAGCAATTCTTTATCTGAGTTTGGATTATGATTTTTAGGATGAGTTACTAATTTTTGTCCCAATCCTTTGGAAACATTCTCATTTGTGTAATTCAGCCCACTTTTAGGGGCAGTAGCAGTAGAAATAAGACAGAATGGTTCACCAGAGGATGAGTGCAAATATAAGATCACTTTCTTCAGGTGGGTGCAGGGGTTCTAGGTTAATTCGTATTGATACCAATTTGGCAAAATGTATGTAGGTGCTATGAGTGCAATAAGTGGTATGTGCAATGCCCTAAGTCACTTCAGTTGATCAGTTAACAATACCATTAGCTGTTTCTCAAAGGTTTCTAAGATACTGTGTTAGTCTGAGTCATATATATTAATAGAGCTCTGCAAATTTGCAGATACCCACTTTACATCTATGGGTATCCGCATCTGCAGATATCCACAGCTCATTTTTGTATCCATGAAGGGCTCTTGATATGAAACCCAGAAAGTGCCCATCAGATCATGTAGCCTGACCTTCTGTATGTCACAGGCCACCAACACCACCCATCCATTTGCATACTAAACCCAACAACCAAAATTAGGCCAAAGTATTACAGCCCACAGGAGACTAAACATACTGCAGGCAGAGAACAAGAGGGACTCAGGTGCACCAGTGCCCGAAGCCCCTTCATTGAAAGGGAAATGATTAAGTGAGATATACCTAGATAACCTTATCAAATGATCCTCATTCACATGCTTCAGAGGAAGGAGAAAACCCCTAAGGTCACTACCAATCTGACCTGAGAGAAAATTTCTTTCCCCCCGCCCAAATGTGGTGATCACTTAGATCCTGACCATGTGAGTAAGAACCAGCCAACCATGCACCTGAGAGAGAGAATGGCCTGGCCCATCCCACTCTGTGTCCTATCTGCAGCCAGGACCATCCTTGATGCTTAAGAGAAAATTTTAAAAAATAAATCTTCTAGAATGCTTTGTGGGAGTCCATACTGAACACTGCGGGTGGATTGCTAAAGCCCTGAAGCATGAGCTTGCTTAGCCAAAATACAGATTTACACATAATGTAATGGCACAGTAATAATTTTATCCTAAGTCTATACCTTCAATTATTCACACAATGGAAACTTGGCTTGCATCTCTACTCTTTGAATAGGCAATTTTGGTACCAGTATGGAATTATAGCTCCTCAATATAGCTCCTTCAATGTGCCAATCCAGTTGCAAACACCACTTAAATTGTGTGCTGTTGCTTGCTTTTGTGAAGCTGCATCTCCACTCTGGAGAGCAAGGTCCATTCTAGATTTTTTTTTTTCATTTTTGATCTGCTGATTTCTTACAGTTTTTACATCCTCCTTTGGGGGTTTATAACTAAGCTTATAATCACCTAGACATTTTCTTTTAGCTTGGTTCAGAAGACAGATAGTGAAATGGCAAGGCACAGAAGCTGTGTGCATCTTTATTCATTACATCTCTGTTATTTTTTTCCTTTCAATCATGCAGTGGGGATCCCTTGTGCTTGTTTCTCTCAACTGGGTTTATGTTTCAAATTGACAAGTGTCTGTGAATATTCAGTTGGGTAGGAGCCTGGTGATTGAGGATTCTGTCCCAAAAAAACTCTTTACAGGAATATAGTCTTCTAAAATCTTCTCGGTAATAAGGCTAATCTCAGACTCCAAACTATACCTGGATGCCCATAAAATTTTATTCTTAATATTAAAAAAGTAATTCATTGTAGACTATCAGGGTACGTCTAAACTACATGGCTCCGTCGACGGATCCATGTAGATTAGTGTACTCGAAAAAGGGAAATGAAGCGGCGTTTTAAATAATCGCCGTTTCATTTACATCAAAATGGCTGCCGCGCTGTGCTGATAAGCTGTTTGGCGGCACAGCACGGTAGTCTGGACACTCTGCTGTCAACAAGGGAAGCCCTTGTCGACCGCCCCGGTAAACCTCATTCCACGAGGCATAACAGGGCGGTCGACAAGGGCTTTCCTTGTCGACCGCGGAGCGTCCAGACTACCGTGCTGTGCCGCCAAACAGCTTATCAGCACAGCACAGCAGCCATTTTGATGTAAATGAAGCAGCAATTACTTAAATCGCTGCTTCATTTCCCTATGTCTAGAAACCTAGTCTACATGGTTCCGTCGATGTAGCCATGTAGTCTAGACATACCCTAATTCTCACACTGCATATTCCTTCAATGCAGTTTAACTCACAATAAACATTAAGAAAAGGAAAAAGTACAAAGCACACAGGATAGCATCTACATTTCCCTTTTGCCTGTTCATGATAACTCATGTTTGTTTCTTCTCTTCTGCAAGAAACACCAGAGTTGTGAGGTTTTCCTTTTTCAAACAAGCTCTAATTAATCACTTGTACTATGGAGTGATTTGTTTGTTTGTTTTATCTGAAGATCCTGGCAATGTAAAAGCAGAATATATCCCACTAACAGATTAATACTAAAATTGCTTTATATCTGCTAGTGATATAGATCAGGTGAGGCAAAGATTTTGTAACAGAAAAGGATTACTCTGCAGACTCGTAACCCATGTGCAAAAGAAGATGCTGCAATAGATTTGCAGTAACATTTGACAAAAGCAATATTTTAACATTATTGAATAAAATTAAAATGGAGTGCATTGTGGGTAGATAATCTATTGTTTATAATTCCCCCATAAAAAATACAATCATGTACTCAGTACAGTCCTTGGCCAGGCCACCAGACAATAGGACATTTGCCTGGTTGCTCAGTTCCTTTCATCATATGGAGTGTTGATCCACTCCCAGTACTGCTGATGCAGGCTGGGAGTGGGAAGCATCTGCTTGCATAACATCCAACAATCAGACTCAGGCTGTCACTGACTGCGCTCATCAGAGAAAGGTTAACAGTGTCATTTGCTGGATGTCATGCCACAGTGCAACCAATGGGCATCACCTGCAATTCTGTGCCAGTTTTCTCCTTGCTTTCCTACACTGTTTTAAATAATGTAAGAACTAGCAGTGATAAGTTCCTCTTCCTTCCCAAGGACAGATCTCCAGCGCTTCCAGTTTGCAACAAATAGGGGAAGGGGCTTGTGAACTCTTCTGTTCTCTTACCAATCTGCCTAGCCCAGCAGATCCCACTAACCCAACAGCAGCTGTCTGCAGCCAGCCTGCATCTTTCTTCATCCAGAAATCTACCCTAGCAGCTCCTCTAGCTCCTAGTCTTGCTTCAGCTCAGTAAGCAAATAGGGAGTTAACGTAGGATTTGGGAGGTGAGAAGCTGAGGTGAGATACAGGAGGATTTAATGTGGATAAGAATGGAATTCCTGGGGGAGGGGATGAAGGAAGACATTTTGGGTGTGGGGAGAGATGGGTTTCTGTTAGAAGAGAAGGGAGTGATGTTCTTCTCTTTTGGGAAAGGAGAATGAGATGCATAAGGATACTCCTGGAGGACAGTGTTGGTTTCTTTTGTTTGGTCATTTGTGGGAAGGATACCCCCAATATTTTCCTACAAACCATCCACATGCAAATGCCACAGTACTTCAGCCCCTTTACTCTGTCTCTTATTACTTCCATGTTTGCAAATTTACTGACCAAAGGATATTGCATATGGCACTTTGCCCTATTAGTCAATCAAGAGTACAGTACTGTGCCAATAGCCTTGAATACAGAACATATGCCAATCTCAAGTCACTAAAGGCAATGAGACAGAAACTTGAGAACTGACTGGGAATAGACAGAATGGAAACCCATGAAAACAAGGGAAGTACTATAAGGACATTTAGCATGATGAGGGTTTAAGTTGCTTTCAGCTCCCATAAGTTCCTTACCACTGAGTAGGTTATTTTAAGATTTGGCATGGTACCACCACACTGCAATGCCATCAGCCCTTTGCTTGGAAATCAACATCAATATAGTACTTCAGAGTCTTTTTCTCATTTCTCTCTTACAGTATTATTTTAATACACACAGTACCTCCTTGTATATGCAGTGAGCTATCTGTTAATCTGTTGAGATTTGTCCAGACTCTGTAAGATTATATGTTTGTTTTGAAGCTTCAGGAGTTACTTTAATCTCTATGAAAAAGCAGCTGTAAAACAAGAAAGTAAACAGTCATGAATAAAATTTTTGCCTGTTTAAATCTGAAAAGGAGTGTGTGGGGATATGGGCTCTTCTGATCTCAGTCGGTGTTGTTACTCTACATTTATACTAGTGAAACCAAAACCAGAACCTGGCCCTAACATTGCTAACTCTAGCACAGTGGTTTCCAAAATGTTTATTAGAACATTGTATGGAAAAATTGGAGAAGGTCCAGAGAAGAGCAACAAAAATTATTAAGGGCCTAGAAAACATGAGCTATGAGGGAATACTGAAAGAATTGGGCTTGTTTAGTTTAGAAAAGAGAAGACTGAGAGGGGACAATATAGCAGTTTTCAAGTGTCTAAGGGTATGGCTACACAGCAAAGTTATTTCGAAATAACAGCAGTTTTTTCGAAATAACTTTCCTAGCGTCTACACAGCCATTCCGTTATTTTTAAATTAATTCGAAATAGCTGAGGGCTTATTTCGAAATTGGTAAACCTCATTCCACAAGGAATAGTGCCAATTTCAAATTTGCTATTTCGAAATAAGCGCCGTGTAGATGCTTATTTTGAAATAGGGGGCCTCCAGCCCTTCCCAGAGTGCCCTGCTGGCCGCCCTGGCTACAAGGCAACTTCTGACCTGATGCCCTGCCGGAACTGGTTCCAACCAGCCTTAAATGGGATTCAACATCCACTCAGTGTGGACATGCTATTTCGAAATAGAAAAACGCTATTTCAAAATGCATTTTATGTGTAGATGCATTATTTCGAAATAAGCTATTTAGAATTAACTATTTCAAAATAGCTTATTTCGAAATAATGTTGTAGTGTAGACATACCCTAAAAGAGTGTTACAGGAGTTGCAGCAAGGGAGGTTTAGGTTGGACATTAGGAAAAACTACCCAACTGTCAGGGTGATTAAACACTGGAATAAATTACCTAGGGAGGTTGTGGACTCTCCATCACTGAAGATATTTAAGAGCAGGTTGGATAGACATGTATCAGGGATGATCTTGGTACTTAGTCCTGCCATGAGGGCAGGGGACTGGACTTGATGATCTCTCGAGGTCCCTTCCAGTTCTAGTATTGGGAAGCAGTGCTCTAGCACTTGTGCTGAATATTGAGTTTGAGGGACTTCTAGCTAGTGTGAGGATAAAAATAATAATATGCTGGTTTAGGGTAATATCCTGTCCACCATCCACTATGGGGATTTCCATTGATGTCAGCACAAATTGCATGGAGATTAACAGCAGCACATGGACCTCCACTTTATGGTGAAGCTTATTTTTCTACCACTATTGGGCATCCTTGATCATTTTAGAAATCTCTCAAGATGGGTAGGATTGTGGTGAATAGAGTGTGGAATGTAAAAAGCACTAAATATCAAAATCGAACCACAAACAATAATTCAGAGTCACTTTCTTTTCTGGGCTTCATAAAATACAGCTGGGTGTGGCTTTTGTATACTCAATTATAGTTGAAATGCATGCTTGTACTATATATTTCACTCAACAGTATAGATGTTTTTGTATTGTTTTGCACACTGGTTCTGTGGTTAAGTGCTTTGTGCTACCATATAGGGAACTAGTTTTAATCAAGTTCTAGACTTTTGCTCTATGGGTAAACAAGCAAAAAGCGAGAACTTCCCAAACTTACTGTGATCTACTCTAGGGTGAGGAAGAACTTTGATTTGAGTGCTAGTGTTATGTGATCAAGCCATGAAATATCCTCCCTTTGATCCATCATTTATTTCTCACTCTATTAGGATAGAAAAATTCTGTTTAGGCTCTCCTGAAGTGGAATTTTTCTTAAAATCCCTTTCTGCAAAAAGTTTAATGTTTTTAACGTTTTATCTCTTTTTGGGAGTAAACTTTTACTTAAAAACATGAAAAGTGTTGTGGAAATGAGTGCCTCTTTTTGGCCAGCTGTATTTGTAATACTCACTTCTTGTGCTGTGTTGATTGTGAAGTCCATGCTTCTTGAGGCAGGCACCAGGTTTACACATATTTTTGTGAAATGTCTCATTTTTGCTTCTGTCAGCTTTCCTTACTCCTTGCAGGAGCAGGAATACCGGCCACCAAAGGAGATACTTTCTAAGTTCAATTTAGCAGGTCTCTCTAAATCAAGGGTTGGGAACCTTTTTTGGTTCTGGGGTTGCTGACCCACAGAAAAATCAGTCAGAGGCCGTACACAAGTGAGAAGAAAAAAACCAAACAAGCAAACCACCCTCACTGACGTGGCCCCTAAGCCTAAAGGGCTGGATCCAGGCAATCCAGTGGCCACACCCGGCCCCTGGGCCTGAAGTTCCCCACCCCTGCTCGAAATCAAACTCTGGAAGATCTGTTGTAGAGTGTAGACAGGGCCTCATTCATTCCCAGAATACTGTCTCTCCTGTACACTGAATGAGGCAGGACTCCTTTGGGGAAAAAAAATGGAAAAACGCATAAGGAGTGTGAAATAAGTTGCACAGACAACCCTAAATCTGACATTTCCTAACTTTCGAATGCATGACTTTGCAAATTTCAAGTGTTTTTATTTTTAGCATAGGGGTGTGTGCATGTATCTAAACTACTAGTGCTGAAAGCATGCTATTTAGGACAATCCTTAAGCACATGGTTATATTTTTTAAACAAATTGTAGGAATTTCTGTTCTGGAACAGACCAACTCCTTTTTTTCCACTCCTGTTTAGGAATGACAAATTATTGTGAGAAATACCAGGAAGGAATGATACATGTTCTGAAAACCTTTGGGCCAGTACCAGATTTTTCAGGTGAAATTGAGCAGAAAATCAGCCAGGTAAGTGTACAAAACTGAATTGATGTGATATCCCATTGCATCAGACATCTAAGACAAGCCTTTTTTCAGTACTTCAAAATAACAAATACTGGCTTTAATAATATATATAGTAGCCCAATGTCTGTGAGTCTGTAATGTTACCGTGCTGCATGGGGAGCGCGGACACCAAACGGCCGCTTGCTGCCGCTTGCTCCCCCGCTGCGGCCCAGCTGAGCGGCGCAGAACTCAGCCGAGCGCCACGGCGGGAGGGGAAAGGGGGCGGGGCGGTGACATACACAGCCTTGCCCCCGGCCGTGTACGTCACCGCCCCGCCCCCTCCCCCGCGGCAGCCCGGCTCAGCGTGCAGCACTCAGCCGAGCGCCACGGCGGGAGGGGAAGGGGGCAGGGCCGTGTACGTCAGCACCCCGCCCCCCTCCCCCGCGGTGGCCCTGCTCAGCGTGCAGCACTCAGCCAAGCGCCACGGCGGGAGGAGGAGGGGAAGGGGGGCGGGGAGAGACGGAGCGGAGAGAGAGGCAGGAGGGGGAGAAGAGAAAGAAAGAGACGGAGAGAGAGGCATAAGGTGAGAGAAGCAGAAGGTGGAGGAGAGCTGAGAGAGAGAGGGGGAGGCAGTAGGAGGAGGAGAGAGAGAGACGGAGCAAGAGACCAGAGGCTCAGAAGAGAAGACCAACGTGGAGGAGAGACCTGAAAATCCCGTCTTATGACGGGCTAATTGGCTAGTTTTGTTATAGTGATCACTTGTTTGAGTGGCCTCTGATCTATATTTCTCAGCAAGAGTATGCACTTGGATTAAATGAAAATGCTAAAATAGAATTTACATGATAACATAAATCCCTTTGTAAAGCGCTTTGATATCTGTGAATGAAAAATCATAGAAATGTAGGACTAGAAGGAGTGTAGCTAGATCATCTAGTCTAGCCCTCTGCTCCAAGTGTGGACTAAGTATTGCCACTAGACTGTCCTTCAGAGGTGTTTGGCTAATATATTCTTTAAAATCTCCAATAATAGAGATTCCACAGTCTCTCGTGATAATTTGTTCTAGTGCTTAATTACCCCAGTGTGCTTATCCTTAAATCTTATCTAAGAGTTTTGTAGCATTATTATAACCTTTTCTTTATGCCTTGGTAGAATTCTGAGCATTAGTGTTGATGCATCTCACAATGTTCATAGACAATGGTTGTACACAACAGTAAGAGATGTGCTTTCTGCATGTTTTGTTCATGTCTGTCTGTGCTGATGAACAGAACTTGGAAATCTGATTGTTGGCATACCTATGTGACATGTTATGAATAATATTTGATAACAGTTTCTTGTTCTTCTTTGAGTGCTTGCTCACGTCAATTCCATTTTAGATGTGTGCATGCCTACATGTATAGTTGTCAGAGAATTCTGCCATAGCAGTATCCATAGGGCTGGCTGTGGCCCCTCTGGAGTGCTGTGCTCATGTGGTGATATCTCAGGTGCTACCGGCCCTGTGCACTCGCAGTTCCTCCTTACTTCCTGTGATGGTCGGTTGGAGCACCTTGTCTTGCATTGCAAGAGCATTAATGGATCTTCACTGTTCAGATTGTTCTTCTTTGTTATGTAGTTAAGTAATTAGTTATCTGGTAAGTGTTTTAGTAGTAGTTTAGTAGTCAGAGCCCCGGCTGGGACTTTGTCCTGGAGAAGGGCATGCCCCATTACCCAGGCTTCAAGCCATGTTCTAAGTGCAACCATCCAATGCCCATCAGTAACCCTCATGATAGCTATTTAAAATGTTTGGGGCAATCCCATAGAAAAGACAAGTACCAGATCGACAAAAAGTTTCATCCCTGGACTCATGGAGGCTACTCTGTGGACGGTATCAGACCTCTTACACTCAGCATCTCCACCTGACACTTTGGCTTCAGCACACAGTGCAGCACCAGCTCCGGAATTCGCCTGGCACCATTCCTCCTCATCAGTACCAAAGAAGCAGTATAAGTCAAGTGGGCCGCCGGCAACATGCAAGAAGGGAATTTCAGGCAAAGGACCTCATGCCCACTACAGAGGTTCTACTTCGAGTACTGTCCCCGTGGGTGCTCCACTGTAGGCCTGTCCCAGCGCTGCAGATTGGAGACTTTCAATAGCCATAGTCAGCTGGACCGCGTATGCGCGGTGAGCATCTCGCGCTGTTCGCACCTTTTGCCTCATGCGTGCGGTCCGGCTCCCGCCAGTTCCTCTCAACCACCCTTGGTCACAGACGGAGCTCTCTCTCTCTCTCATCTCTGTCTAGTCATAAAGGAAAAATTTGTAGGTTTTAGTTACTAGTTGTAGTTAAGGTTACCTGTTTATAGTTAATAGTCGTAGTTATAGGGTATGTCTACACTACATGGCTCTGTTATCGGAGCCATATAGATTACCTTTGTAGACATAGGAAAATGAAGTGGTGATTTAAATAATCGCCGCTTCATTTAAATTAAAATAGCTGCCGCGCTGTGCCGATCAGCTGTTTGTCGGCACAGCGCTGTAGTCTGGACGCTCCGCGGTTGACATCAAAGGCATTTGTCAACCTCCCTGGTAAACCTCATCCCACGAGGCATACCGGGGAGGTTGACAAATGCCTTTGATGTCGACCGTGGAGCATCCAGACTACAGCGCTGTGCCGACAAACAGCTGATCGGCACAGTGCAGCAGCCATTTTAATTTAAATGAAATGGCGATTATTTAAATTGCCGCTTCATTTTCCTATGTCTACAAAGGTATCTACATGGCTCCGTCGACGGAGCCATGTAGTGTAGACATATCCATAGTTTTAGTTTACAAAAAACTAAACTCCTCCGTTGTTCTTCGTTTCTTCGGCCTTCAGACCACAGCAAAAGAGAAAAACCTCTCAATGCCAGGTTCTCCCAGCTTCAAAAAATGTCATCTCTGCCAGGAGCCTATGCCGGCCTCAGATGGCCATTCGTCCTGCATCTGCTGTCTGGGCGAGGCTCATGTGCCACAGAAATGTGCCCACTGTTCAAAATTGACAGCCAGGGCTCGGTGCGACAGAGAAATGTGCCTTCGAATGATTTTATTTGACAAGGCACTCCAGCCATCGGATGCCTCATCTACGTCTGACTCAGACCCCGTCGTGGCACAAAAACATAGAGCGTCATCTCCAAGAGTAGCCCCAATGAAAAAGAAGTGGGCTTCACTGGTGCATTCTCTGCCGTCGGCCCTGCTGAGCAGGGTAAGCATGGGGGACAAACCTGGAACGTCCAGCACCGCCTCTTCCTATGCAAAGGCGGGTTCAGCCGTGAGATCTAAGAAAACACCAGCTGTGGTACTGACAGCGCCGAGGTCGACAACAGCACCAATGACCTCATCAGGTAGGGCACCAGCACCCAGCCTGGCTCCAGTGACACCATTGGCACTGATATCCATGACCGCCTCAGCGGCACCACCGGCGCACGCGGCTAGAGCACCAGTACTGCAGTCTGAGCCGGCGCCGGAAAGGTCGGACATTTCCCCGGCATCAAGGAAAGTGCCTGCGAAGACCAATTTGCGTAGGAGTCCTACTCCTATTTTGGTCTCTCCTACATTTTCTCCCACACTGTCACCGTCTCCACTGGCACTGAGATTACCGGTGCTGCGCAGTTATCATATGGAATGAGAGGAACCAGCATATTCCCTGCATGTCAGGTCTCCATCCCCATACCATGCAGAGATTCCGAATACCATGCCAGGCACCTCTCTTTTTCTCCACCCCCGCTCCTCCAGGGGCTCTGTAGTTTTTCCCTGCTCTCACCTGTACGGTCTCCGCATGCAGCGTATAGAAGGGACTACAGGCGTACCTGCTCCTCTAGACAGTCATCACTGGGTCCATCTCACCATTGTCATCGGGAGCACTCACCTCATTATTCCTCCTGCCACTATCATTGTTCCAGGAGATGGTCCCCCTGCTACTGTAGATCTCCTAGGTATACACCTATCTTGGTAACTCCGTGAGATCGACATCCTTCCCCATCACCACCATGAAGCCTACCATCTCAAGTGCACCACTCAGAACCAGAGGAGGGACAATTGACAGAGGTTGAAGAATGACAACCCGACACTTTGCCTACGGACCAATCATTGTCCTCTCCTGACGAGGCTGTGATTCCGCACGACATATCTTTTCCCCCCCCCCCCCCCGACGATCTTAAGCAGTTCCAGGACTTGTTGAAGAGAGTTGTATCGAGTCAGGAAGTTCAGTTGGCGAGGTGCAGGAAAAGCAGTACTGCCTCCTTAAAAATCTCCAGCCCACACAGCGGGCCAAAATAGCACTCCTGATCAACGAGACGAACATGGAGGCTGCAGAGGAGATTTGGCAAACACCTGCCTCTGCTCTGCCAACAATTAAGAGGGCGGATAAGAAATACTTTGTGCCATCAAAGGGACTGGAATTCTTATTCAACCACCCCCAGCCGAATTCGCTCATAGTAGACACCGTCCAACACAGGTCTAAGGCCCCTCAATATAGGAACATGACAACAGAAAAAGACAGCAAAAGATTAGACCTTTTTGGTAGAAAGGTATACTCCTCTGCTACTCTACTACTGCGCATCACGAATTATGCGGCACTCTTGTCGAATCACGATTTCAACAATTATACCAAACTTACCACACTGATGGAGCATCACCCAGACTCCAAACAACCAATTTTAAAATCTATAGTATGGGAGGGTTATGCCTCAGCCAGAACAGGCCTTCAGATCGCCATGGCTGTCGTGGACACTGCTGCCCATTCTACAGCTACCGCAGTTGCAATGAGGAGGTCTTCATGGCTACAGTTGACGGGAGTTCCGAAGGAGTTGCAGAGCAAAGTGGAGGACCTCCCCTTCGACAAACAAAAGCTCTTCACAGAGAAGACTGACAAGTTCCTCCACTCTGGAACAGATTCTCGTAATATCCTTCAGATGCTGGATATGTACATATCTCCGTATCTCAGGAAATGATACGTGCCGTACCAGAGATGCCACGATTACCTGTACAACCAGCAACAACAGCAATGTGGCTTTGACCAATTGCGATCAAGGCAGCGTCCCCAAAGAAGGCACAATCAACCCATCCACGCCCCAAATCAACAGGCAAGTAAGCAGCAGATTTGACTCTTCAGTTGAGGACTTCCAACCACACCCAGTTGTCATCCTGGAGCATCACGCCTCAGGTCTTTTCCACCATTGCCTGAGGCTGTTTTATCACCAATGGACCACAATCACCTCCAATCGTTGGGTTCTGGAGATCGTGTTGTCTGGTTTCACCATCCCATTCCTTTCTCTGCCTCCAACCCACCCTGTCCCTCTTCAGGGACCCTTCTCACAAGAACTTGTTGAAACAGGAAGTCCGTCATCTCCTATCCATTGGAGCTGTAGAGAAGATACCGGATGTGTTCAGAGGAATAGGGTTCTATTCTTGCTATTTCCTCACACAAAAGAAAACAGGAGGCTGGACACCCATGCTTTATCTCTGAAAACTCAATCAGCATCTCTGAAAACAGCGGTTCAAAATGGTGACCCTCACATCTATAATACCAGCCCTAGACAGCGGGGATTGGTTTGCAGCCCTCAACCTCCAGGATGCTTACTTCCATATTACCATCCATTCGGCACACAGGCAATTTCTTCATTTTACAATAGGCGGAGAACATTTCCAATATTGAGTGCTTCCCTTTGGCCTTTCATCAGCCCCCAGGGTATTCTCAAAAACCCAAGCAGTGGTGGCAGCGTACTTGCATCAAAAAAGCGTTATAATCTTCCCCTACCTCGGTGACTGTGTGATAAAAGCCTGCACTTGGGCAGAAACATAACCTATGGTAGCAATGGCCAGACAGACTTTCGACTCTCTAGGCCTAATTATCAACGAACAAAAGTCCACAATCACCCCTTTTCAAACCCTGGACTTTATAGGTGCTCGACTCGACTCGACTCCATAGCAGCCCAAGCCTAATTACCCATCCAAAGGTTCCAGTCGATCCAGGATCTAATTTCTGTACTGACCACCAGCCCGACGGTCTCAGTTCTCACTTGCCTACAACTAATGGGCCATATGGCTGCAACAACTTACGTAGAGCATCACGCCAGACTACATTTCTGCTGTCTTCAGCATTGGCTGTCATCAGTGTACATCCCTACAAGATATCACGTCCACAAAACGATGTCTTCTTCTGCCAAAGTGCGCACTTCCCTTGAATGGTGGACCAATCCACACAACCTCTTGGTGGGCTTTGCATTTCACTGATCTCAACCTTCGGCACAACTTACCACAGACACTTCCTTCATCAGCTGGGGAGCCCATATAAATGACATGTCCATGCAGGGCAGGTGGTCACCATCAGAGACAACCCACCGTATAAACCACATCAAGCTGAGAGCGGTTTTCAATGCCTGCAGACATTTCGAGGAATACATCTGTGCAACAACTATCAGCATACTCACCAGCAACATTGCCACAGTGTATTACATAAACCACCAAGGTGGAGCACGGTCTCAATCCCTCTGCACAGAGGCGGTCTGTCTCTGGAATTGGTATATTCGCAACAAGACCACTTTAATAGCATCTTACTTACCTGGCGCCAACAATGCTGTGGCAGACTCACTGAGCAGACATTTCACACCTGACCAGGAGTGGGAGATCCGCACCGACATACTCCAGCGTATCTTTTGTCATGTGGGTTGCCCTCTGATAGACCTCTTCGCCACTTGCAAGAATGCAAAATGCCGATATTACTGCTCCAGGGCAGGCATAGTTGGGGATGCCTTCTTTTTCCATTGGGAGGACCCCCTCCTATATGCATTCCCTTCTATCATGCTCATGCCCAGGGTTCTGGACAAGATCAGCACGGACAGGGCCAAGCTGATTCTCATAGCCACTGCCTGGGCACGTCAAACATGGTTTTCATTCCTTCACCGAATGTCTCTGTAGCCACCATATGCCCTCCCCAGCCTCCTGGACTTGCTGTCCCAGGACTGCGGCTCCTTCTTGCACCTGCAGCCCCACACTCTGCATCTAACTGCTTGGCTCCTAGCTGGTTCTGCCCATCCGAGGATCTCTGTTCGGACCAAGTCAAAGATGTCCTGATGCAAAGCAGGAGAAACACCACTCGAGCTACTTACCTGTCCAAATGGCGAAGATTTGCTTCGTGGTGCTCTGTGAATGGAATCAATCCACATGCCTCACTTATACAGCAGATCCTCGACTATGTCCTTTACCTGAAATGAACGGGTCTGTCGATTGCTTCCTTGAGGGTACACCTTGCAGCGATTACAGCCTTTTGCCATTTGATAGACAATACTTTGGTGTTTGGACACCCAACTACAGAGAGGCTCCTGAAAGGATTGACAAACCTTAACCCGCCTCACAGACCCCCATGCCCATCCTGGAACCTAGACCTAGTGCTGGACACTCTTACTCAGCCCCCCTTTGAGCCCTGGCCACTTCGTCACTTCAGATGTTGACGCTCAAGTTAGTCTTCCTGCTTGCTATAACATCAGCCCGCAGGGTCAGTGAGCTTGCGGCACTGATGTCAGGATCGCCATATACAACCTTCAACAATAATGGAGTGGTACTGCGACCTCACCCAGCCTTTATCCCTAAAGTCTGCTCTGCATTGCATATTGACGAGCCAATCATACTCCCCTCCTTCCACCCCAAACCACACACCCCACTGCGGGAGGCAGTCCTCCACACTCTCAACGTCCGTCGGGCACTCGCCTTTTACATTGACAGGACCCAAGATTTCCAGCCTCTGATGGACAGAGGCTAGGGACACCATTCCTACCCATCCTGGCTAATAGCCATTGATGGACGTAACATCCATGAATGTATCTAGTTCTTCACATCGTCTGTTTTGATCTTAGCTATCTTGAGCAGTTTAGTATCATCTGCAAATTTTGCCACCTCACTGTTTACCCCTTTCTCCAGATATTTATAAATATGTTGAACAAGATTGGTCCCAGTATGGACCCTTTGGGGGACACCACTAGTTACCTCTCTCCATTCTGAAAAGTTTGTTTCATTGTTCATTGTTTATCTTTTACATTTCTTACCTACGAGCCCCTTCTTTTTGCAAAGGTGGTCATGGGTCTGTCTCTGCACTTTCAGAAATACTTCCTCCTGTGAGGACACATCAATCAGTCACATGCAACTGGCATGAGCCTACTGCCAACTCTGAAGGGTAGTTTTGTTAGTCTATCTACAAGGAGTTGTGTGGCACCATTGAGACTAACAGATTTATTAGGGCATAAGATTTTCTGGGTAATACCCACTTCCTCAGATGAATTGGAGTAGAAGTTACAGAAGCAGGAGTATATATAAGGGAGAAATTGCTTGTGTTAATGAAGCTAATCAAGTCAGTGTGGAAGTGGGTCAGTCATTTACAATGTTTGGTATGGAGATGTGAATATCCAGAGAGGGGAAATTGCCTTTATAATGTGTTAATCAGTTGAGATCCTTATTCAACACTAGGGATGTTAAATTTCGTTTAATCAGCTAATCGAGTAGTCAATGGAATTTCCATTGGCTGCTCAATTAGTCGATAAGGGGGAAACTGCAGAGCCACAGTGGGGTTAGCTCCTGGCCTCAGGAGCTATCCCTGGTGAGGATCCACCTTTTAAATGTAGTAGGAGACTCTCCTCCCCCCTTGCTGCTCTTGTTGACCACCCCCTTGCTGATAGAGGCAGCAATTGGGGGGGGGAAGCGACTATTCAACTACTCGACTAGTTGCTTACATCCCTATTCAGTACTAAATTGATGGCGTTGAATTTGCACTGATATGCTTTCCCAACTCTTGTATTTCAGCTGTAACATAACTTTGCCGATACCAGTATGTTAGTGGCATCTAGTACTCCAACTTCTAATCCAGTTCCACTCAAAACAGTTTCCAATACACCCCTTGGGGTACTTTTTCTTATGGATTTGTCAGTATACCATAATCCATGCTGCTCACCGCTATATAGATACAGCTGAACTGGAATTCATTTGCAAATTCAGCACTATCAATAAAGGCAATTTCCCCTCTCTGGATATTCACATCTCCACACCAAATGTTATGAATGGCCCACTTCCACCCTGACTTGATTAGCTTCGTTAATACAAGCAACTTCTTCCTCATATATACTCCTGCTTCTGTAACTTCCACTCTAATTCATCTCATAAAGTGGGTTTTACCCACGAAATCTTATGCCCTAATAAATCTGTTATTCAAGGTGCCATAGGGTTCCTCCTCATTTCTGCTACCAGCTGTTCCTCTTCCTCCAGTTATCTATTTAACATATAGATATTTAAAGATTTAATCCTTACACTCAAACACTACCGTCAACTTTTCTGCACATCGTTTTGAGTATTGTTTTTGCCTCTAGTGGCAGCTTGCTGCCTTGTCATGGTTTCTAGAAGTGGGAGCCTAATAACTTAAGCTTGCTCCTGACCCTACCCTTGCAGAAAAGCGATCGCTTCATTTCTTGGATGTGTGTCACCTCATAATTTTACCTCTCTTAGGCTACACTCCCAAAAAATGACACTGTCATGAACATAATTTGAGAGGAGTATATATAAAAAAAGTCAAGTCTTCAAACTCCCACATGTGTACTTGAATTAGAGCATGTATCTAGCTGCCAAAAAGGCCAAGGCTAGATCTCCTTCTTTCTGTTTAATAAAGGGATTCTGTCAGAAGGGCTTGACAGCTGCCTTGTGGGCAAACCAAGCAGACAGGTGAATGCTGAGTTACTGCTGATAAGCTTATATGGCTGGTCTACAACTAGGATGTTAGGTTGAATTAGCTGTGTTGCTCAGGGATATGAGAGAGTCAAATTCCTGAGAGATTGAGGTACAGCTGTGCCACGGTAGCATTTCTAATATGGACATACCCCCATGTTTCACTACCAGTGTTACTGTAGTGAAGGATGAGAGCTTCCACCTCCAAGAACAGATCCTCCACTGTAGAGATTAACTAACCACCAACTAGTGCATCAGACAGCCTGCAAACAAACTAAAGTATGAATTAATGGTATTCTCCTTTCCATGGAAAAGAGGCATGTTGGCCTTAAACAGGCAAGGATTTAAACAGGTGACTAGTGGCACTTGTGACCCTATTGTATGTTATCAACAGAATCAGAACCGATGTGACAATTACCAGCATGAATGTTACTCTGAAGAGGGGAAAAAAGACAAAAGCAATCTTGGTAAGAAATTCCAACATGAGGTTTAATCTTCTATTTTTTTTATTATAGGCCATGAGTGAAAAAGCTCCAGCTGATCCAGACCACCTAAAAGCCAGGAGAGCATGGAGAGATGAATGTCTTATGGGCCTTGCCAAGTTGAAGAAACAAATGAAATCCAACTGAGTTGCATCTTCTGTAATACACAAGGGCAAATTATTTGTAGGTCTCCACAAAAGTGGGTGCTTCTGTTTCCATAGGCAAAAATCTGTATTTGCTGGTGCAGAGCAGGTGACTCAATATGCATGTAATGATTTTTGCCAAATGTGATCCAAACAGCCATTAAATTATTAATTAGTGACAAGAAACTAATTCATAAAAACTTTGTATCTGATTATTCTACATGCTTTAATACTAGCTTCTGCAGATTTGTGGCCCTGCCATTCTCAAGATATTAGAGAGACAAGGTGAGTTAGTGAGATAATATACTTTATTGGACCAACTTCTCTTGGTGAGGGAGAGCAAAAGCTGATCCAGTAAAAGTATAACCTCACCCATCTGGTCCCTATAATACTGTACTAGCTAGCATCAGCATTATTAATACTATATACTAGACAGGCACACAATTTTTTAAATGATGCATTTTATAATCTTGCTTGGTGATATGTAGCCTCAGCCGTGCTTGGGGTGCAGGGACAGGCAGACATTAGCTGTTTATCATTATGGAACAAATTCTGCTCCCCATAATCGTCTGTTGATATGGTGAGCTCTGTCTAATTCCACTGCATTGGGGTAAAAAGAGAATTTGTGGAATGCATACAGGGAACAGAGGAGGATCCATAGAATAGGAGCATAAAATAGCTTCTGGGGTTGGTGCAACCCAGCTCAGTAGCTATTCCATAAGCTTGGTGAGAAAATAACTTTCCCGTCCCTCCTCCTTCCCTTAGGCACTTAGATACCATGGTGATAGAGAAGGCGTAAGTACCTGAATAGAACAAAGCAGAACCTCTCCCTGCCCCCCAGCTTCTATAGAACTTATCAGGGCCCCACCTGGTTTTTCAGGCTGTGCACTTGACAGCCCATGACTGCCCTGAACAAAGTCAGCCATTTTTGATGTTTATTACTACCTAGAAATTCAGAATAAGTGTGTCCCATTTAGGTCTCACTAGAAGCGATAAAAAGGTGGTTAGAGTTATTTTTAAATTGAGTTAGCTACCAGAAGAGGTGAGAGGATGTAGTGAACAGGGCATTGATCTGAGCTCTGCATTCTCTTCCCAGCTCTGCCACTGACTGTTGTGTGACCTTGGGTGAGTCACTTCTTCCTGTGCCTCTCTTTTGTCTCTAGCCTTTTGTTTGTGTACCAGTTAGCTCTTTAGGGAAGGAACTGTCTCTATGTCAGTGCCTAGCATGCTGAGGCTTTGATCTTGGTTTGAACCTTTGAGCACCAATGTAATATAAATAATACATAGAGCTCTGCAAATCTGCAGCTACCCACTTTATATCCACAGAACAAAGACGGTGTAAAACAGTGGCTATGTTGTATGGTGTTTCAACCCCTGGCAGCTAATATCATTTTAAAAATGCATTTCTCCCTATTCTAGAGGAGGTCAGAGAAGGTTTTAATAACTCTTTTTAAACATAAGATTATTTCCTTTTTGCTTTGTTCAAGTCTCATGACATTTTAGCTGATATGTTGCTTTGCTTTGCTTTAGCTTGTTTTGAAATCATTGTAAAATTATCACATCATCAAAAATCTGCCTCCATTTCTGCTCTTTGCTTATGAATAAAAGGTTCCAATGAAATATACTGACTTCCACAAAGGCCCTGTGTGATATTTTACTGGTTACACTCAGGGCCATAACCTGCACGGGGCAAGTCGATTTACCACCTAGGGCACACAGTCATGGGCAGGTGACACAGGTTACCATGGGTCTCAGTGGGGCCAGTCGTGCAAGGCAAGGCTTGGGGAGGGAGTGCCATCTCCACCCCAACTCACCTTTGTGGACCAGCCATCTTGTCTGGGGGGGCACATGATCCTGCATGCCCCAGTGTGTTGCCACTGGTAAAAATATGTCTGCTCGCCCTCGGCACTAAAATTCCTATTTACAACTCTGCTTACGCTGAACTTTGGTTTGAGATGGTGCACTCTGTTGGGGATAAGTTTGCTGATTAAAACTGTTTCTGAGGTCAGTTTGGAATCAAATCAGCAAGAAATAATATACAATCTCACAGAAATAGATACTGGGTACTGAGTATGCACTATTGTCACCTAGTGCAAGTGCCAGACATTTAAGAGAAGTGAGGGGGTTCCTGTCAAATTGCCTCATAGAGAGCCTGGGAAGGGGAGAAAGTGCAGAACAGTGGCCAAAAAGGGCAACCCTATGTAGTAGGATAGAGCTCTCACAAGTGACAGTATCCATGTGATTCCAATGCCTTCCCATCCACTCTGAAAATACCATTGTAAGCTTCACTGGAACCACCAACATGAACAAAAGACTTGGACCTGGTATATACTGCAAAGTTATATCTTCATAGCCACAGCATATCTGTATCAAGAAACCCTCCAAGGTGGACACAGCTGTGTTGATGGAAGAGGGCTTTCCAATCCCATGCCACCTCATTCACCCTCCAAGACACCGCTACACACTCACTTCTGTGTTCCTTCACCCTTCTCTCCTCCCAGTGTTTGCCCATACAGCCAATAAAAAGTAGTGAGACCATGGCCTCCCCATTCCAGTGCCCCTGAGCAAAGTTACACTGATATAGTTATACTGGTACAGTCTCAGGCCTGGTATACACTTAAAAATTAGAGCAACCTAACCAAATCTCTCAGGGCTGTTACAAAGTTCACATCTTGTGCCACATACTTATGTTGACTTAACCACTAGTGTATCTGGGTCTAGGCTGATGGAAGTACTCTTCCATTGACCTCGCTATTGCAGCTTAGAGAGGTGGATTACCTACATTAATGGAAAAACCCATTCTGTCAATGTAGGAAGCATCCACATTACAGTGGCACAGCTGCAGCACTGTAGCTGTGCTGCTGTAGCGCGTCTTATGTAAGCATGGTCTTAGTAGTATAGACATATC
Organism: Pelochelys cantorii; assembly: GCA_032595735.1. NCBI lineage: Eukaryota > Metazoa > Chordata > Testudines > Trionychidae > Pelochelys > Pelochelys cantorii. The sequence continues at coordinate 43,098,570 of CM064326.1, read as the reverse complement.
ATTATGCTACCAGTCAGTGGTCTGATGGCCCTGGGGTGAGGGCACAGTTTTACAGGTGATACAGATGCTCAGTGGTACAACCAACCATTTCTTGACCTCCATTTTGGTTACTGTAGACAGGAACTGTTTGTCTTTTCTGTTCTCATCTGCAGACAAGGTATTTAAGTACACAAGAATCCTCTTGGAGTGTTTCAGGAAGGATGGAGCAATATGCAAGGACATACTTGCAGAACAAAGCTGGTACATCTCATTTCGGGTCTCACAGCACCTTTTAGTAAGCCTGAAATTAATTAAACTTGCCTCAGAGGGTAATGTTTCATTGGTTTAACTAAATCAACTGAGAAGCATTGATGTACATATACTTTACACCATGTTATTCCTCGTTTTTACTAGTTTTGCTTGATTTGGCAAGTTATCAATGCAAGACAAATGGATTTTAGGACATTTTAAAAATGAGTGATCCTGTAGCACTTTGGAGACTAACAAAAAGTATAGATAGTATAATGAAGTGGGCACAACCCACTTCTTCAGATGAATGGAGCAAGGGGCACAGAGATACAAATTTAAAGCAGAAAAAGAGGTGAGAGGGGCAGATTTTAAGAAAGGAGACACTGGGTTAAAAGCATTTACTAACTAGATTTTGAATTGAATTAGTTAATTTCTTTCAACTTTTCTCAATAAGAAAGCCGTTGTAGTAAGTGCCCCTCCACCATGGTAATTCCTTGAGGATGCAATGGTGGATAAGTGATAAATCTTCATTCCCATTGGGATTAGCATCTCCCCTTTCTTTTCCCTTCCCCTATCAGCTAAAGCACTGAGAGAATGTCAGAGGACAGAGAAGAGATAACATATTGTCAGTGTTGCATTCAAAGATACATCTTTCCAGAGACATTTGAAGACTGCTGTGGAGAAGAGAGGCTCTTTTATGAGGCAGGACCTCTCTGCTTCCAAGGAAACTGTTTAAAGGTGGTTTTTGTGTGGAAATAAATAACGAAACTAGCATCCATTGGTAGAGCAGGGTTACTTTCCTTGCAGAGATTTGTCACCATGGGGCTATGTTCCATAAGTGGCCAAAAGTAGAAAACATTCTGAAAGAGGTTCAGGCTCCATTTATTTTCTTACCTTAAATCAAATTCTGCCAATTCCCAGTGTCTTAATTGGCTTTTCAGAGTTCAGGCTGTTGAACTCCTTCCTCATCCAGGAAACATTCTTTTCTGATTTTTCTCTTGACCGTTTTCTTTTTCTTTTTTCCCATTCTTTTCCTTCTTCCACATTCTCTCCACCACCAAGTGCTTCCAAAGCTAAGTGTTGATAGAACTTGTAGTATCTAACGGTAGTAACACTAATAGGAATGTCCTGCTGGGACAGCTCACCAGAATGTGCCAGCTGGAAGAAAAGCAAGTGGGCAGGGCTGGATTATGTATCGGGGGTTAAAATCCTGGCTCTGAAATTGACCCTGGTTCAGGGAATCAATTTCATTAAAATAATTCTAATCTCATTACTGCCCTTCCTTTCTCCCCATGTGTGTGCGTGTAGGTTCTTAAGGTAATACAGAAATGTGTTTATAAATTGTACTTGATCTGTGCTTTGATCTATGTAATCCAGATGCATATATAACAGTTTAACAACTTAATATGGCTGTGTAATATTACTGGGTATTATGTAAAAGATAACAATTGTCTCAGTCCTTTGCAATCTACTACCCCCAAAACAAAATGATACTCCCAGGTTTTATTTTCTGAACAATCATAACAAACAAACAAAAAACTCTAACTATTATAAATGTCCCACTTGCCACTATACATCTTCCTTGATAAGAGCAAGAAATGAGGTGAGTGATTCTTATCCAATTTGGTGTAGTGCTATTTAATAAAATATCAAACACTTTTGAGACACTTCTTTGCAATGAATTGTTAGATCATCTTGAAGGAAAATATAGCTGAGTTCTTTCTATATAATCGCACATTTTAAAGTCTTGTATCACGTTTCTGCGCAGTTTAGGCCTATGTAACCACTGTAATTCTACATCATTAATTCACTTCTTCATTGCATTACATTCAAACTGGTAAAATTAAGAAAAATATTTTGTTTTAATCCATATTCAAATTATAGCTTCAGTATTTTACATAATCTATTAGAATTGTTCCCTGCTTTATGTTGAAAGGGTAGAATCACACTCAAACCTTTATTTTAGTTTAGACTGGATAACTTCTAATTGGAAATTAAATTCCATAGGTGGTATAAACTGGGGACAAAAAGGTAAATAAAAACAATATTAATCTGCTTTTACAAAGAAAATCTGATGTCTCTCTCAGGCACCCCTTTGAATCTTCAAGGAAGTGGCTTAAATAGAGAATATTTAAGCCATGAACATTCAGTGACATCAGGTTTTCTTTGAAGAATTAGAGTAATACTGTTTTTATTTGTCCTTTTGTTCTCACTGTACACAGTCTGAGGAGTTAAACTGTCAAATAGCAGTTATGAAATCTACAGCAAAGGTTTGGCTGTAAATATATGCAAATGCAACCCAACTTGTAAATTTGTGTAATTAGTGTTGCGTCATATTGGTGGTTGGACATAACATTGTGAGTGCGTGGTGATAGTGATATATTTGGCTATCCTAATGTTATTAAATGACATGTTACCCTATGTATCTCTTCTTGTAGGCCAGAGAACAGTGAATCTGATGTCCTGTATACATTAGAAACCAGAACCCTAGTTATGCTTTATAAAACTTTTTAAAAAAATAATTTGAGTCAAAACAAAATAAGCCTAAGATTCAGATTTTCAGCAGGTAGGAGCCCTGGTCAGCCTCAGTTCCATGGCTATTGTACATTTCAAAAGCAGGGAGCATGGGGCCAGTGGGGGACTGCTCGAATCCCCCGCTCACTCCCTGCTCCCGTGGCACTTCTGCTTTTGAAATGGAGCAAGAGTCCTGCTGGTTCCCCCCATCACCAAATCCTGTTCCCCCTTTGCTGCCTCTCTCTGATAGGCAGCAAGGAGGGGAGGAGGAAGCGACTAGTTGAGTCGACTGTCCAATAAACATATGCTTATCAGATAGTCGACTAGTTGCTTACATCCCTAGTCCCAATCCAAAGTCTATTGAAAACAATGGAAAGGCATACATTGGAATTAATGAGAAGGCTCCCATTGACTTCAGTGGGTTTTGGATCAAGCCATTTTATAAGGATTTCTTTCAGTTTTCTTCAGTACCTTCAAAGGTAGGGAAAAAAAATCCTCCCTGCTTCAAGAGGCTACTCAGTAAGACCTGGACAATTGTACAGCCTGTTAGGCTGCCATTTAATGCCAGTTTTAGCTTGATCCATGTTTCTTGTCCTGAAAATTCTTGATACAATTTTGCTGCCTTCCAAGAGAGAGGTTTTCTTTTATGTGTGTCTGATTTAGAAAACTGACGCTTTAGTAGACAGCTCATTTTAGATGTGAAGATCAAATGGGAGGAGTTTGTACTGATCCTTATAACTGATGGTCCATGTATAGGAGAGAGGAACAATTTAAACTCAAGCATGTGCAGTTAAAATGTAGATAATCAGAGTGCACAAAAGCAAAACTCCAGAGGCAAGATTTAGCTGGCTATCCTAATATTAATGGGGAATGAAATGTTACCTACAACATCCTACTGGGAAGGATGTGATACACTGCCTTGTCCCTTGTATTGTACAATGCTATCACATCAGAAGAGTGGATGCACTGTGCACATAGTGCAAAGTAATGGAGACTGAGACTCCAATATCTTGTATAAACTAGAGACCAGAAAATAATCTGCATATTAAATTTAAAAGAGGACAATACTGGTAGTTTGACAAAAAGTTAGAGAAAGAAATGCCAGTGTCCTACATCAGGGCACATTAGAAGCAAAACAAGGTGACTTTGAATAAGCTGAAGTCAAGAACTTGTTTTTGCACTCATGATGTACACACTCTCTGATATGTTATCTTGAGCCACTCTTAACAGTTTCTGGCCCTGATCTGATTGTGGGTGACTGGAGGGCAGCTGCAGGTGAAGTCTTGTCCAATGCAGGTGGGTTGACAGATCTGTGCATACTGTACAGCCAGAACTGGCTGGTTACACTTTTGTATAGTGTGGGAAAGGCATGTCTCATTCTGCATATTCTCAGCACCTGTCCCACTGCAAGTAAAGTGGCATCTCCATAATCCAGTGGTTTGTTTTGCAAATGCATCAGACAATTTAGTTTGGGGAGTCTTAATACGTGGGGCTGTTCACCTGTAGGAAGCATTTTCTTAATATGCCTTTAAATTCAGAAAATTGCTCACCAATGTTGCAGCCTTCTGAGTTGTCTTCCTTTCATATTGCTGTGGTATCACAGAAGAGCACATTCTGGTGGGATCAGTCCCTGAAAGCCCTGTCTTCTGCAGTGATGGCAACATACCATGCTTCAGAAGAGCTGTAATGATGGGCCTATACAATATAGTTAAAAAAAGCAGAAAAAATTGTGGGGGTAATGTACCCCTTTGGCAAGACTGCATTGTAAGCAGTGGCAATCACTCAGACCAGGGCTGCAGTACAAAGTTTTGTTGACACTCCTGTGTCTATTGGGGATAAGAAAAAGCCACACCCTTAGCTGACATAGCTGAGGTAGTAAAACCCCAAGGTAGGCCCATTTATGCCAGTACAATAGGACTTCTACGGGCATAACTTCTGTTATTTAGGGAGGTGACATTATTTTACTGGCAGCGTTCCTTCTCCTGTTGACATGCACTGGGTCTACATTAAGGAGCGCTGTACTCATCTAGTTATATCAGCAGAGCCTGTGCTGTGTGTAGGCAAGGCCTTACTATTGCTCCCTCACTCAGTATTGCTCTGATTAGTGGGGACACCAGGATTCTATTCCCATCTCTTCAGCTAGTTTCTTGGTGACCAGGAGCAAGTCACTGGGGACCAAAATTTCAAAAGTGGCCTCTGATTGTGGGCGCTTCGGTTTTGACTATTGATCTATAGATACCTAGAGCATGATTTTACAGAGGTCTTGTGTATCTCCCACACCTTCACCTTCTGCTGCTCATTGGAGGTGGGAAGGTTAATTATGATGATAGGAGAGCTCTCTCCCTTCGGCTTAGAGTGGCTACACAAGCGCTCTTACAGTGGTGCAGCTGCATTGCTACAGTTGTGCCACTGTAAACTCTTTAGTGCAGACGTGGCTTTAGTAATTCCTCTGGTGAAAATCCTGTTTTGTGTCATGGGATCTGTTGAAAATTTCATATCAGATTTTGCTTGCCTTCTGGCAAAGCTATAACTATAAATGATTTCCATAAGGGAGCATGCCATCTTATCTCCCCGAAAAGCACCAGCGCATTGCAAGTACTGCTGTAAAGAGTAAATAGTAATGTAGGTAACACTTCTCTCCCAGCCCAGTGATATGATGATCAGAGAGTCACTCTGGGAGTAGCCCAACTCCAGCTGAAGCTTTGCCACATGTCTTGCATTACTCATGAGGACTTTTTGTCTCATTAAATATGACTGGCCTTTTGTGAGGTATTCCAGGGAACTGGGTAGAGATTAGGAGTTGTTATAAAAAAAGAACAAATCCACTTCAACTTTCCCAAGAACTGTTTATACTTGAAATGCTTCCACTGAAGAAAATGTGTGATAGCACCCTTGGGCATTTTCATATGGAACGTGTTGGCTTGTGAAAGCATAGGCTGTGAGTTTCATACAGATACTAAGTGGGGGAAATGGCATAGCAAAGCTGCAACCCAACTTCCATTATAACCTCCTCTTGTCACTTTTTCTTAAATATCTCCTTTTGAATTGAAACTTTATATGACACTGTGTCCCCATATTTTTATGGAAGTGTGTATGCACAACTCAAATATGCTTTCTACAAAATGGGGTGGGTAATCTGTAACTCATATGTGAAGGTAGAAATATAAAATGTAAACTCGTGTGTTAATCTAGCTTTTCTAGTGAAAGCCATTAGTGGTACTGAAGAAATGTAATGGCCTGGTGCTCAAGACAAGGATCTATGAATAGTCTTATTTTTTTTCTGTAAGCGTAATCTGTGGCTGGTACTACAGATATGTGGCCATGCCACCTGGTGCTGGAAGCCATTGTGAATTTGGTATTTTTCCATAGGGGTGGAGAGGGGAATGGGACAAAGACTTTCCACACTGGGGAAATTCTATTTAAGGAACAGGAAGCAAAGAGTGATGGTCTTCAGCTGGCTTCACAGACTGCTCCCAACCCTGAGAGGATTTATGAAAACATCTGGAAACAAATGTACTCTGATTATTGGGGTGAAGATGAGCTGCTGGTCCCAGGTCAGAAAGAACAGCTCTGATCTGAAAAGACTTCACCTGAAATGCGAACTAGGGTGAGAAACTATTATTGGTAACAACTTCTATTAGTGTATTAGACTTAGTTGCCATGTTTTGTTTTATTCTAGTTTAGTGACTTACTTTGATCTATTTGTTATCACTTGCAACCACTTAATCCTACTTTTTATACTTTTTAAAATCATTTTTGTTTATTATCGGAACCAGTGTAAATAATGTTCCCGGGAGAGGCAAGGGGGTAGAGAGGACAACAACTGTGCATATTTCTCTTTCACTGTTAAGCAGAACAAACTTTATGAGTTTTCTCCGTGTAAATATACAGGGTAAGATGGATTTATTTGACATTTTGGTCCTATTGGGGCTGTGCTCCTGGGTGCCGTCAAGTCCCTATAAATGAGCCCTCCCAAAGTGGAGCAGTTATCAGTGTCTGTTTTACTCTGCTGGGAGACTGGCACCCTGGCTCTGTGCCTTTGCTTGGGTAGACCAGAGCTTTTGGCTCAGCAAGACCAGGTGGTGGGGCACCTCAGAGGGCAGGTAGGTGGTCTCAATGGCATGATCAGCCCATCAGGTGATTGTCTTAAGGGGATCTCTGTGATCCAACTTGTCACACTTTATATACCTCGTCCTCAGTAAAAAGTGATTTGTTTGTCAGAAGTTGGGTCTGTTCGGCTGTTTTTGAACTAGACAAACAGAAGAAATGCTTTTCTCGTATTTCATGAGTTTTAAGATGGATAACTCAGATGGCCGAGTTTTTAAAAGTCATGTGGATAATGCTCCTTGAATAATAGATAGGTAGTTAGTTGTTCAATTGGAAATAAAATATTCTAAAGTGATAATTAAAAACATTAATTTTGAACACGTTATAGTTGCTAAATTACAATAATGTGATTTTCCATTACTACTTTTGCAAAATATAGCTATTAAAGGCAAGGAAATTAATAGTTAAAGACATTATAAATGGTACCGCGCCCAGATAAACTCATTATTCTTATCCACTACAAGAAAAGTAAGCATAACCTTCCTTTTAACCCTGGATTATTTTTACTACTTTATGTTAAGGGGAAAGTAATCCATTAATATATTTATTAACTGATAGTATTTTTTAGTTCTTTTAATTGTTGTTAATTATCATTGTAGTTATTCATGTTGAAGTAATACACGAGTCCTCTCTCAGGATTGAGGTCCCATTTTGGTAGGCACTGTACAAATACCCATATAAACACTCTTTCTTGAAGAGTTCCCAGTATGCAACAGAGAATTTGATTTTAAAAAATTTCTAGGGAATGGAGAGTGACATAGCACAATTAGGCTTTGATCCAGTAAAGAATGTTAGATTAGTAAAGGACTTGATGCCAATATTTTAAAAAGGCTCTAGAAGTGATCCTGGCAATTACAGACCAGTAAGTCTAACATCAGTACTGGGCAAATTAGTTGAAACTATGGTAAAGAATAAAATTGTCAGACACATGGATGAACATAATTTGTTGAGGGAAAGTCAAAATGGTTTTTGTAAAGGGAAATCATGCCTTACTAATCTACTAGAGTTCTTAGAGGGGGTCAACAAACATGTGGACAAGGGGGATCCAGTGGATATAGTATACTTACATTTCCAGAAAGCCTTTGACAAGGTCCCTCACCAAAGGCTCTTAAGTAAAGTAAGTTGTCATTGGATGAGAGGGAAGGCCCTTTCATGGATTGATAACTGGTTAAAAGACAGGAAACAATGGGTAGGAATAAATGATAAGTTTTCTGAATGGAGAGGGGTAACTAATGGTGTCCCCCAAAGGTCTGTCCTGGGACCAATCCTATTCAACTTATTTATAAATGATCTAGAGAAAGGGGTAAACAGTGAGGTGGCAAAGTTTGCAGATGATACCAAACTGCTCAAGATAGTTAAGGCCAAAGCAGACTATGAAGAGCTTCAAAAAGATCTCACCAAACTAAATGATTGGGCAACAAACTGGCAAATGAAATTTAATATTGATAAGTGTAAAGTAATGCACATTGGAAAAAATAATCCCAACTATACATACAATATGATGGGAACTAATTTAGCTACAGCTACTACAGAGAGAGATTTTGGAGTCATTGTGGATAGTTCTCTGAAAACATTCACTCAGTGTGCAGCGGCAGTCAAAAAAGCAAATAGAATATTAGGAATAATTAAAAAAGGGATAAAGAATAAGACAAAGAATATCTTATTGCCTCTATATAAAACCATGGTATCCCACATCTTGAATAATGCGTACAGATGTGGTTGCCTCATCTCAAAAAAGATATATTGGCATTAGAAAAGGTTCAGAAAAGGGCAACAAAAATTATTAGGGGTTTGGAAAAGGTCCCATATGAAGAGAGATTAAAAAGACTTGGACTTTTCATCTTAGAAAAGAGGAGACTAAGAAGGAACATGATAGAGGGCTATAAAATCATGACTGGTATGGAAAAAGCGAATAAGGAAAAGTTATTTACTTATTCCCTCAATAAAAGAAGGAGGGGTCACCAAATGAAATTAATAGGCAGCAGGTTTAAATCATACAAAAGGAAATCTTTCTTCACTCAGTGCACAGTAAACTTGTGGAACTCCTTGTCAGAGGATGTTGTGAAGACTAGGACTTTAACATGGTTCGAAAAAGAGTTAGATAGATTCATGGAGGTTAGGTCCATCAATGGCTATTAGCCAGGATGGGTAGGAATGGTGTCCCTAGCCCCTGTTTGTCTGGAAATGGATGATAGGAGAGGGATCATGTGATGATTACCTGTTGTGTTCCCTCCCTCTGGGGCATCTGGTATTGGCCACTGTCAGCATACAGGATACTGGGCTAGATGGATCTTTGGTCTGACCCAGTGTGGCCGGTCTTATGTTCATTTGCTTAACTTTAAGTACATGAGCAATCTTATTCATATGAGTGGGATTGGGTTATGAACAGGATAATTCAAGTTCAGCCTGTGCTTTTCTGTACTGAAGGCTTATGTACACTTATTACACAACCTGATGGTTTTAAATCTGACACTTTTTTTAACAATGAATAAATAAAATCATGTAACCCTAACAGTCACACAACCTAGTTATAATTGTAGTTTTCTGAGAATACTGTTGTATATCTAGGATACAAAGCTGTCTGTTACTGGGTTTGAGGTGTACAATCCAGAGCAGTGAGTGCTTGTGTCCCCACCTGTCCTGGAACCTGGCGTGCCTCACAGTGCTCTTTTGCCATCGTTTCCCAACTGGATTGCTCACAACCAGCCTTCAAGCATGCAAGTCACACCCTGAGTGTTTGTGTATGAGGTGGCCTTAGTTCAGTAGCTCTAATCTAGAAATCTGGCTTCAGCTCCTCAGCCCCAATCTGGCTTCCACCAGTTTGGGTTACTTGCTGGAGGGTAACCCCCAACACAGTTCTAGTCCCAAAATTCCCCAAAACAATGTGCTCTGTAATGTCCAGCCCTCTCCTGGGTAGTCCAGAGAAATAAGATTAATTTGTTTCCCCTAAAGACACAAACACACATGACATCTTATTAACTTAACTGGGTTAAATTCATGCCAGCACTGGGTTGGTTTTTAGTATAAAAAACCAGACAAATCTATTAACAACAGGGCATCGGTTAAGTGATGCCAACTAAAATGAGTAACATTAGAAAGGGTTACAAGCAAATAAAAGTGAAAACACACATCTGAGAATATAAAATATAATCTAGCAAGTTACAGGGTTTGCTCCAGATGGTTTTTTGCCTATATTCAATTTCTAGAGACTCCTGGAGTGACCTATCTCTCAATTTTCAAGACCTCTGTTTCCCTGTGTCTATCTAATGATGGATGCCAAAGATGGCTCCTGTCTCTGCTTATATCTTCCAGTGTTCAGTGGCTTTGTTTCAAGAGATAGGATGACCTCATGCCACTTCCTGTGGGCTTTCATCATGTAAATTATGTAAATCAAGTTAATTGATTTGATTTTATTATGTTTAGTTTACGTAAGAGACAGGTAAATAACTCCCTTCTCTCCTGTCTGAGAGGGAGCCTGTTTCTCCCCAAGTGGTCACACACTTTAAAACATAATATGATTAAGTATTCATATTTCCTCATATAATATTAGTGCATACATTTCACCATGATATTAATCATTAGTGTGTCATCAGCTTCCAGGAAAGACCTCACTCACTGCCCACTTATGATGCAGTAATACTGTATACAATCAATTGATTCAATTGTGTTTCACTTTAGTTTCAGTTCCGCTGTCGTCTTAGACTAGTAAACCTTTGAAATGACTCCTTCTAAGGGTTACCCCTCAAAGTAAATCTTATTCAAGCTGTGAGGAAGGCAACATTGAGTTTGGTGGTAAAGAAAGTTCCATACTCTCTCTTCCCCCCCACTTGTTTGCTTCATAGCTTTGTTTACCTAATATGTAAAATAAGACCTTAATAGTCTTTGTTGGAAAGTTGGGCTGGTCAGAGAATCAAACATACATTCCTTTGTCTTAGACAGACCTGTTTAACATAACCTACCTGGTTTTAACACACTTTATTTCTAATTCCAGCATATGAACATAATTAATGATCAGTGAATTACTAGTTTGCCAATGATCTCTTACATGACACCTTTTACATTCAGATTCTGACCATAATGAGTTGGGGCACACTGAATTTGGTCAGGACAGTTGGAACTCAGTACTTGATACCACCAGTAAGCCCCTTCTTCTCAGGCATTGAGATGCTGTTAGGGTCACAGAGGTTCAAGAGAGTCAGCCACCCACAGGCAGCTGGTCAGAGCCCTTTTTCCTAGACAGGGAATCTTCCACCATATTTTCTTTTCCTTTCATATAGAGGAAACCTGTTTTGTCTCCTTTGTCTGTTTACAGTCTCCAGGACATAATTTCAGAGAGTATTAAACATTTCACTTACCAAATTGTTACAAACATTGCACAGTGAATTTAATGATCAATGTGGTGTTAGATTCAAGTATTATATTATATATCACCATTTAAATAAATGCGATGACACTTAGGTGTGAGATGTTATGAGTATGTCAGATGTGATAAGTTGCTGACCCAGAGGAGTGAACAACAAATGGGCTTCTGCATCACACTGTTTTATCAGGAAAAGTGAATAACATTGTCAATGTATGCTAAAATTACAGTACGTATGCATTTGGACTTGTGCTTGAGGCTCAGCTCTCTGTGTGTCCATATACAATTGTTACGTTCCTTTTTACACAAATGGATTATATGGTACATTTTGTCAAGGGTAAGGCTTTGTGTGATGAAACATGCCTTTTGTTGAACCTGATAATAATAAAGTGCATGTATCCTATGTGGGCAATGTAAGTCTTATTATGTCCTTAAGCAGTCAGTTCCTTTCTTTTCAGCCGTTGGGTTTTATCATCACTTAGCAACACCAGTTGGTTTTTGAAACAAACATTTCATAAGAAAGACAGAGAAAAGATATCGAAATATTGTTGTATTTGATACTCTATACACACTTGTTGCAATAGCTTAATCCAGATACATTATAAATTACATTTATAATATTTGAATTTTTTCACATAGTTTAGAAAATGAAGTGTTTACTTAATGTTCAGCATTTGCTGACTGCAATAATCCTGGCTTTATTTCTTTTTATATCTTAACAAATGTTTGTGCAAGCAAAAGTGTGATTTCCCCTTTACCCCACTGTGTAGTGTGTTATGAATCACAATGTGTGTTGTAGTGGATTCTTGCTTCACTACTGACCCTATAATTCACACACAAAGCATGGGATTCTCTCCACTTACATAACAAAGTCTTCTACTATGATCTCAAAATACCAAGTGCTGATTCTATCATACTGTGAAGCAATAGCCTAGACATAGGCTCCTCCAGGAATGGAGCTGGCTCCGGCATTAAGAAGGCAGGATAAGGGGCATGCTGAATGTAGGGAGGTGGGGTGGGTCCTGGAGTGTGGCAGAGGTTAGGGCATTTGCTTAACTACATTTGCCTAAATGAGCCAAGTGTATGATGTGATAGACTGTTAGGCCTGGTCTATACTAGACAAGGTAGGTCAGCTTAGGGTAGCAACTCCAGCTATGCGTAGCTGGAGTTGGCTTAATTTAAGCCACGCCATGGTGGCTTCCCTTACTCCTCACAGAAGGAGGTATACCAGCTGCCAGTGGAGGCTGCCTTCAGTGTTCGATTTAAGGGTTTATACTAGACCCACTAAATTGAACACTAGAAGATCATCCTCCCAAGCATCATTCTTCTCTTAAGTGTACAGATGCCCTTAGAGTTTAAGGACCTTCATGCACATTGCAGGCCACAGAACCTCACCCACCCATTTCTGAAGTAGGCCCATAACCTCTGGCTAAGTTACTGGAGCCCTCAAATCTTAATTTAAAGGCTTCAAGTTGGAGAGAATCTGCCATTTATTCTAGTTCAAACCAGCAAATAACCTGTGCCCTATGCTGCAGAGGAAAAACCACCAAGGTCCTCTTACAATTGGCCTGGTGGAAAATTATTTTTTGAGCCCAAATATGGCATTCAGTTGGATATCACATGTGGGCCAATCCTACCACCCAGACATCTGGGAAAGAATTCCCTTAGTAACTGATAGCCCTCCACTGCTAATGTCCCATCTTGGGGAGTTAGAAACATTTGGCACGAGGGCTTACAGATGGGCCATATGTCATCATAGGCAATCTAATCATACTATCCCCTTCATAAACTTATTATTAAGCTCAATCTTAAAACAAGTTAGTTTTTTTCCCCTCCACCACTACTCTTGAGTGTTCCAAACTTCACACCTCTGATTGTTAGAAACCTTTGTCTGATTTTAGGCCTAAACTTATTTATGGCTAGTTCATATCCATTTGTTCTTGGCCCTTATTTTAGTAAGTCCCCCACCCAGTGTTAATCCCTCTGCTGTATTTATAGAGATCAAGTATATCTCCTCTCAGCCTTTGTTTTTTCAGACTAAGTAAGCCAAGATGCCTCTTCTCTTGTTGAAAAGGTTCTTCAATCTTCTGATAATCTTTGTATCCCTTCTCTGCATCTGTTCCAGATTGAATTAATCTATTTTAAATATGGGAGACCAGAACTGCACATAGTATTCTAGATGAGGTCTTTCCAGTGTCTTTGTATAATGCTAACTTTTCTCTATTTCTACTGAAAATACCTCACTTTATGCATCCTAGGATTGCAATAGCCTTTTTCATGGCAGCATCACATTGGCACCTCATAGTTACCCAGTGATTGGCCAGTACCCTTAGTCTTTTCCTTCTTTGTCACTTCCAGCTGATACCCCCTAGCTTATATAAAAATTCCTTGTTGTTTGTCCCTAAAGGCATGACCTTTGTACTAATAAATTTAATTCCATTTCTACTGTTTCCAGGCCTGCCTACGAGAGTGGGGGCACAAATGGGGCACTTGCCTTGGGGGCTGGGGCTCCATCCGCCACCCGTGCCATTATGGCAGTGCCCAGAGTCACGTGCACTTTAAATCACTGCTGGAGCCCCATGCAGCATGCTCCCAGTGGCCGTAAGACTTGGGGGAGGGGCAGCGCTCTGCAGTCAAGGAGGCCCTGAGGGTTGGCTACCCTGGCCCTGTGCCTTCCTCCTGAGGCCCCGCCCCTTTCAGGAGCTTGGAGCTGGCCCCTCCCCTTGCCCAGGGGCCTGGCATGGCTGTTGGCTTTGCTGACTACTCTAATTTTCAGAGACGTTCAGATCTTCTTGTACAATATTCCATTATTTCTCTGCATTGCTAATATCTCTTAAGTTTGTGTCATCTGCAGATTTTATTAGCACTCTCCCACTAGCCTCATTCATTAATAAAAAATTTAAATAAGACCGATTCTTGAGGAACTTCACTAGTAATGCAACTAGGGGTGGGTATGCAGGGTGAAGGGTGCTGGCTCCAACTGGTGCTGCTTATCTCAGACAGCTCCCAGTAGGCGGCACAGAGGGGCTAAGACAGGTTCCTTTCAGCCCTGATCATGTGCCACTCCTGGAAGCTTCCTGTGTGTGCTGGCCTGCCCCTGCAGCTCCCATCAGCCATGGTTCCTGGCCAATGGGAGCTGTGGAGACAAGGCAGTATGCGTGGCCTTGAAGATTTCCTTGTTCCTTCCCTGATTTTCCATCAGAATCCCGTCGCCTAGGGGCCGCTGGGAGAAAACCTGGGTACCCCACAGCAGGGCAAGCCAAAGCTTGCAATTCCAGCCCTGTTGGAGTGTGGGGGGAACACCCATGCTCAGAGCTTCCTGCCTATGGCAAGTCTCCACACCGTGGGCTGGATCACATTAAGCACAGGGCCGGACCCACCCACCCCTGTCATGCATCATTTTGTGGCATCTGAGTTTCATCATCAGCTGTTACTCTGAAAATGTAGAGAGTCAGGAGCAGCAGCATCAGGCAAGGAGATTTCCCAAAGGAACATTGGTGAGGTCCATGAAGCAGCATAGGTGCCTGAATTCCACAGTTGGGTGTCTAAGTCACTATGCAGAGCACCACTATGATCCACAAAACTCCCTCTTGCTGATGCCTAAACTCACCTGGCTCTCTGCAGCAAAAGTTCCCTACCTGCCTAAGTTTAACCCCTGGAGCATGCACCCTACTGTTCCTCTCTAGGTATTCAGAAGCCAATTTCTCGTCTATTCCACAAAGCAGCTCACAGTCTAGGGGGAAATAGGCATTCAGCCACCTAGGTCGTATGGGGACCCCAATCCAGTAGGTGCCTCTAAGCAGAGCTACTGGATTGGGTCCCATTTGAAACAGGGTGTGTCTAGACTACATGCCACCCCAAGTACTTCTCTCAAAGCATTATCAGGGAACTGTGGCTGGAGGCAGGGTAAAGCACAATGATAGGATCCCATGGATTCCTCAGCATTAACTTCTTCCCAGACCAACGTTTTCCAATTTTATTTGGCCACAGAACCCTTTTAAACTCAAAAGAATTTTGCGGAACTCCTAATAGTCTAATATATGGAGCTGAAAAAGTAGACCACAAATAAGTAAGGATAATAATAAACAAATGCTAAACAAGGTCATGAGATCAACATTTAGTTTAATTGCACATATTTAAAAACAAAAATCACATCATATGAATTTTTTTTTTAAATCATAAAATGTTATTGTAATGGAATTTTCTTGCGGAACCTTTATTTTCACTTCGCAGAACCCCATTTGGGAAACACTGTCCCAGACTATCAACCCCTGAAGGACTGCAGTCTTGTAGTATAGTTGTAATTTACCAAACATACTCAGTGTGAAGCAGCATTCGCCATTAGAATTATAGTACATAATGCTCCCCAAGCAGAAAGTTCCCTTTCCTCTGATACTGTGCTGTCTCCCCTCTACAGAAGACCCTGCAAAAATAATAGCCAGACAAAAAATGCACCAGACAATGGGGGCTGTGAAGACAAGGAGGCCTCCAGCCATCCCTTGCTGCATGATGGATGTGGACTAGACAGTCCCACCTGACTGTCCTCTTTCCCACTGCAGCACATACAAAATACTCATGTTTTATGTAAATGGGAGCTGATGAGAATATTGAGGCTGGTATTGTAGAGAGCGCAGGAGCCATTCCAGGCAGCTGTATTGGAGCCTTTGCATTCACTGTGGTTGCAGGTGTTACATGGACTTGCAAGGATTTCATCATTATTATTCCCTGAATGGAAGCATGTATGAAAAAAATATAGTAACATTAATGACGTCTGTCTGAGGCCATTACTTATCAGCTGTTTCCTTGTTTCGTAACTATGCTCTGAAGACATATGTTTGACTCACCTTATTTAAAACATCTCTGAAGGATTGACTGGTGCTTGCATGCAGCTCCCAGACCCCCTTCTTGCCTAATGTCATGGCAATGTCATTGGAAAAGAGTAAGCCTTGGGTGATTTTTGAAGCGTGATTCCAGTGTAGAACAGTATTTTAACAGGTCCTTTAAGGTGTGAGAAATGCCAAGTAAAGGGAGATAAGAATTATTTTAAATGTCAATGTATCTTAACGTGTGCTCAGTATAGCAATCTCTAACCTCAGAATTTCTATTTATAAACTGGCTCATGCTGAATAATGAGATTGTCACATGACATTTCAATTTCACTCCCCATTTCAATTCAATTTTACTAATATGAAGTCTGACAGGTTGGTTTTTAAGACCGTGCAGGATCCTAGTTTGCTCCGAGACAACAGCAGGCTAACTCACAGTAAAACAAAAAAGCAAGTTCCTATCCTGAACGTACAGGTCAGATTACTCAGGCCATAGAGCTGATAAACAACAAGGATTTAATGCACACCCTCATGGCATGTTCATTTCAATATCACTCAATAATCTTTCATCATCAATTAGCCCAAGCCTGCATGATCAGATACGGTTAGCTGAGCAACAGATGAGAGAAATGAGTCACTATAAAAAAAATAGAAACCTACTTATTTGAAACATCCTGGCTTGTAAATAAAAGTTCATTCTAACATTGCATTGATGTTCATCAGAAAAGAAATTGTATTTCTTTAACTATACTGGCTGGTTTACATAGAATAAGATCACGACTGCAATGTGCTCTGGGATGTTGCACATTAGAATCAGACTTTACTGAACTATTTGTTTTGAATGATGTTGCCTATTTCCTGTTTCTTTCTTTTCATGCTTGTGCAGCTGCCATGCACGTTAAAGGACATGGCTTATGCACACTTTGAGAAGATAATCGAGAATTGTGTGTACAAGAAGTGCTGGGCATGAGGATTGAGTTTAAGCTGGCAGGTCTCCTATTCATGGCATTATGTTAACCTGCACTACACATTTCCTAGGGTTATCTCTTACAGGATCCGTAAAAGGGAATGGCTGAAATTTGGATCTGAGTTGTGGTATTCGGATGATACAGCATATTTGGATGCCCCTGTATGCAGGCCCTCAAATACTCTGCACAGCCAATTATTAGCCTTTTGGACCACCAAGTACACCTTTCTAACAGGCAATGAGACCTCACCTGTATCTGTAGTCAGCATCTTGGTAAGGGCAGCTTGGTGCTGAAAGTCATTGAACCAAACTGTAAACCCTGTATATAATGGAAACCCCTTCAAGCCAGAGGATGCTATCGCACCTCCTGCACCCCTAGATCCAGCACTCCTGGCTTAGAAGCCTTGTGTATTTTTTCAAAGCTCTTTGGGGATGGCCCCATCCCATTTCTCATCAGTGGCTATCTGATCTATGGAACAACAGTGGCAGCACTGGGAGGGCCTAGTCTATCCCACTGCTGCTGAGTCGGGGAGAACCAAGCCATCTACCCTCACGAAACAGGACATAGGTGATCCTGGGGAGGTAACTGTCCTACTTATTGGCCTCCTGAGTAATCAAACTAAGCAGCTGCTCTGACAAAGCTCAGGGGAGAGTTGGGGGTTCAAGGCCACTGGGCAGTTCCTATAGAATGTGGTGATACATAAAGGCCAACAATTAAGTGTCCATTGGAGGAAACAAGGCTGTGTCAACTAAAGGCAGTGTATGTGAGCAGTATTTGTTGGCACTTTTGCAGACAAAATATTTCTAACCCCCAATGAGTGGCTTTCACTCTGTTGGCCAGAGTGCACTCCTGCTGACAAAGTGTTCACATTTGCACTTGCCTCAGTGAAAGGTTGTCGTTCCTGGCGGAGGGTGAGGAAGGATGGATTGTTGATCAAGTGCAAGTGTAGGTCTAGCCTTAGTATGACAGGCAAAGAGTCCTCGTCTAAAGAAGACACAGTGGGTCAAGCTGTGCTCTCACTTGCATCCGTGAAGAGAGTTTTGTTGCATTCATGCGGCTCAGGGCTGAATAGGAGCCCTGTATATTACTCATAATCACATATCCTTCCTCAGTACTTGGGCGAGAAAGAGGGAAGAGTGATGATAAATCGCATGGGACTGACCTAGTGAAGCAGTTCTCAAACTGTGGCTTGGGCCCCCAAAGTGGGTCAAAATCCCATTTGATTGGGGTTGCCAGGGCTGGCTTAGGGGCCCAGCCCAGAGGTGAAGCCAGAGTCCCACTGCCCTGGGCCAACGTTAAAGCCTGAGGGTTTCAGTCCTGGGCAGCTGGGCTCAGATTACAGCCCTCCTGCCTGCAGACAGAGGATATTGGACTAGAACGAACCACAGTTCTGAACAGGCTTTGCAGTTCCTCTGTACTTGTCAACATACTTCATTCCATTCTTTAAATTTTTATCCACAGAATATTTTTGGGTGACAATGACACGTGGCTCTAATCACTGCTGCTAAAAAGCTATGATCTCTGTTTAGATAAAACTTCCAGTTCAAATTACCGGAATCATACACGTAAACCAGAGATATGTTTTGTAGATAATTCATCTTCTAGAAAATCACTTCTGGCACTGTGCAATAATGGTTTACAATTAAACGCCACTGAAGTCTCTTCCCTAGCACAAGAATGAAGTGATCCCTGGCTCTTGGTGTGCAGCCTTCAAACCACACACACCCATGAGTGGGCAGGGATTTAGCAATGTGGGAAAGCCATGCCCTTTGATGTTGTTCTACTGCATTTGAAATAGCAGGAAGAGTCGGAAATGTGCTTTATTGGCCCACAGGGAATTTTCCCCAACTTTTTCTGTTCCCTTGCATGCATCTCTGTGTAGCAATCTAGTCCTTCCAGAAGGTAGAACGTCAGGAGTGCCAAACAGATCCAGGTTACAGGAAGATTGACACTTATTCCCTCGTGATGCATAGATAATCCTCAAATCCATGTCCTTGTGGCACTCTGGAGTTTATTGCATCTCCAGATCAAATATGCTCAGTTAACAAGGAAATGGATGGTTATTCTCATGTTCAGCCCTGCGATGTCATTCTGAGGTCTGAGAACTTTCCAGTTTGTGCAGCATCATTAAAACAGTAATAAATGTTCTGCAGGCCAGGCTATTCTGTCCATTTCATAGATTCCAAAGCCAGAAAGGCCTGAACATCTGGTCTGTCCTCCTGTGTAATGCAGGCCATAGGACTTTCCCAAATAATTTTTAGAACAGATCTTTTAGAAAACCATCCAATCTTGATTTAAAAGTTGGCAGTGATGGAGAATCCCTCCCAACCAGTGTTTGCTGTAAGATGAGATTTGGGTGGCTACCCAGGAGAGATTCAGGTGCCACCCACCAGATTAGCAGAGCACCCACAGCTGTGGCAGGTGGGACACATCCACACATGCCTCGGTGCACATAACAAAATTTGACAGAAAAAATTAAAGGGAACATTGCTCACCACCGTTGGTAAATTCTTCTATTATTTCCTAGGAATGCCTGCAGTAGAAATTTTTCCACAAACCTGAATAACATAGGTAGGTCAGTGTAATTTTAAGGGTGAATCAGGCCTTATTTTGTTAATTTGCTGATTGCCAGGGAAAGGGGTCTATTGAAGTGTATTCTTTAAGGCTTTGACATGCACTATAATTAGAGAAATGTTGCAAGAGATATTGCTGATAATGAAACTTCCAAAGCTCATATTAATGCTATGTGTAAGTTTGTTCAAAGATGTAAATTATCTGAAAGAATTGATTCTGTGTTATCGGCTCAGTTTGAGAAGAACTGTTGTTATTGGAGGAAAGTGCTGAGATGTGTTGTTGCCATTGTGAAACTGCTGTCTTCTTGGGGACCACCTTTAAGATAGTGGTCTCCAACATTCTTAAGCACAAGATCATTTTTTGAATTTAAGTGAAATCCAGGATCTACCTCAAACCCAAATACCATTGCCCCTGCCCTTGCTCACTCCATCCTCCCTCGATCCCTTCCCCATTCCTCCGCCTTTTCACGACACAGGGGCAGAGGGTTGGGACACAGGCTCTGGTCTTGAGCTAAGGGATTTGGAGTGTGAGAGGGGCTCTGAGCTGAGCTTGGGGCAGGGACTTGGGGTGCTGGTGGGGGTTCATGACTGGGGCAGAGGATTGGAGCTGGTTCCAGCTGTATATTGCTTACCTCAGTTGGCTCCTGGGTGGTGATGCAGTGGGGCTAAGGCAGACTCACCCCTGTCCTCGCCCTGCACCACTCTCAAAAGCAACCAGCAAACAATCTCTATCCCAAGCCCTGTTGTGCCCCCCCACATTCTGTGGAGATAGACTACTGGGTGGGAGAGGGGCACCCTGACATCAGCGGCCCCTCCTCTCCCTTCCTGCTCTGCACAGCAAACAGGAGGCTCCCAGGGAGGGAGGGGCAGCTCCAAGGCAAAGGGCAGGAGATGAGCAGCAGTGTGGGGAGGAGCAGCTGAGGTGCTGGCACTTGATAGCCTCTTGGCCAGACCAATCAGAATCAATTGTCAGAGGCTCTAAGATCTACCAGTAGATCCTGATCTACTGGTTGGTGACCACTGCTGTAAGAAGACATGATGAATCATCTGTGTCAAATCAAAAAGGCAATTTTTTTACCTTCCTTAAATATGTTAGTGAATTTGACAATTTTCTCAATGAACATTTGAGAAATTATCAGTATTGTGGCTCCGGAAAGACCAACTTTTTAATGCACCAAACCTACAATGAATTCATTACTATAATGGCAGAGCAGCTCAGAAACCAATTCACTCATGAAGTAAAGGATGCCAAGTATGAGTCGATAATAGTCGATTCAACACCAGCTGTGAGTCATGTAGACCAATTAACATTAATTTGAAGCTATGTGACCAGCAATGGTGAAGTTGTAGATTAGAGCGATTTCTTTGTTTTGTCTCACTAAAATCCCATGCTGCTGAATGTCTAGAGACAACGGTTTTGGAAATCATTGCAAATTTAGGTTTGGACATCAAAAATTGTCATTGGCAGAACTTTGATAATGCTGCAAATATGGCAGGAAAATATTCAGGTCTATAGGCAAGACTGAACAATGCAAATCTCTCTGCATTATTCATACCATGGTTTTAGCCATTTCTTAATTTTAATCTGCAATGATGCAGTCGCATCTTGTGAGGGAACTAGACATTTTTTTTTACTTGGTTCAAAACATTTATGCTTTTTTTTCGGTTTCCACACATCAATGGAGTATGTTACAATTGTGCTTGGAGCAGGCAAATGGAAAACTTTTGACAGTCAAAAGAATTTGTGACACCAGGCAGTCTGCTCATGCAGATGCTGTTTTGGCTTTGAAAATTAGCTATGATGTTATAAAGAGAACCTTATTAGACATAGCCACATCAAATTCTGCAAAAATCACATGCAAAAACTGAAACAAAATCCTCAGCAGAAAATTTTGAAAAGTATGATATTGCTATTTTTACTATTTTGTGGAACCGTTTACTTCAAAGAATTAATGCCATCAGCAAAAAGTTGATACAAATATATTGAATGCTGCACAATCATGAGCCTCAGTTACAAAATTTGAAATAGAAATTCAAAATGACTGTATGTCCATGGAAGCAGAGGCACTAACATTAACAGCAAATATAGATTCCTCTGATATATATGATGAGAAGCGTAAAAAAACCCAGGAAATTATTTTTCAGTGAAACTAGAGACAATGAAATCAATTTAAAATGGAAAGAGAAGATCATTGTTGAGACTGTCAGTGTTATTCATGACACATAATAGTGCAATTGCAGAGTAGAGGTGAATCTCTAAAGAAAACTGTTTAAATTATTTTGCAAGTTTTTTGACAGAAGTAGGGATGAGGATGTTAAAAGCCACTACAGTAAAAAATTAAGTGAATTCTACTGAGAGGACATGGACACAAATCTTTTTTAAGATGAAGGAAAACATTTTGTTCATTTTATCTAAAGTGATGAGGCCTGTGCTTCAAAATCACCAGCTGATTTGTATAGACTTGTATATGACAGTTTGCAGGCAAACTTTCCAAATGCAGAAACCATTCTGAAAATATTTTTAACAGTACCTGTCACAAATGCTCCTGGGGAAAGTTCTTTTTCTGTATTGAAACCAGTTAAAATTATTTACGAAATATGATGAGTCAGGAACATTTGACAAGTTCAGCAATATTGACAATTGAAAGTTCCTCTTTACAAAATATTACTTATGATGACTTAATTGACAACTTTATGAGGAAAAAGTTTAGAAAGAAAGCTATCTGAATAAATATTTTTTTCAAATTGAGTAAGTTTCTTCAGAGGAACTTAACTTTTATTTTTCTATTCATGCACCATCTATACATTTTATTTTTACACGTTTTTCACGTTAACTTAAAGCAAATACAAGTTTTTATTCAGAAGTTCTCAAACTGTGCTCTGAGAACTCCATTCATGTGGACTGAGGAATTTTTTTTTTAAATAAAGTGCTCTTATCCAAAATACTTCGCAATATTAGCTCATGGTACAAACAATATTTGGAAAGATCATTAGGTGGTCCACCGAGACCCTCAGCAATTTTCAAGTAGTCTGTGAAAAAAAGTTAGACTACAAAAATAATTAAGGTACCTCGCTTTATTTTCATTTGCTTCTTATTACTTATAATATAGAAGGAGGATGAAGAAAAAGAATGAAAAATGGGAGCGGCAGGAAGAATGAATTTTCTTTTTTTGGGTGGGTCCCCAGGGGGACCCCAAAATGAAGCTGAGCACACGGCCCCACTAACTCTAAATCTGCCATTGGGTTCAGGGTGTAGAAGAGGGCTCCAGGCTAGTGGAAGGTGCTAGTGTGTGGGGGAGAGGGGGAGTGAGGGCTGTGGCTGGGGGTGCAGGCTCTGGAGTGGGGTCAGGGATAAGTGATTTGAGGTACGGGAAGGGACTCAGGACTAGGACAGGAGGTTGGAGTATGGGGGTATGGGTTGTGGGCTCTGGAAGAGAGTTTGAATGTGGGAGGGGACTTCAGGCTGGGGCAAAGGGCTTGGGGTTTAGAAAGGGATTCAGGGTATGGGGGTCACAGTGGCACTTGCCATGGATCCTAAGAAGTGACCACTTGGAAGTGGCTACCAGGCCCATGAGGTCCCTAACTGCGAGGAGGCTCCATACACTATCCTCGCACATGCAGGCACTGCCTTCACAGCTGCCATTGGCCAGAAACTACGACCAGTATGACGTACTGTAGAAGCACAAATCATAAAGAAAATCCCTACTTGAGGGATCACAGTTGCAGTTCCTGGCCAGTGGGAGCTATGTAGCAGGAACAGGGCATGGAGCCTCCCTATGCCTAGGGGCCTCAGTGTTGTGCTTAAATATCAGGGACCTGGAAGCCACTTCTGGGAGCTGCATGGATCCAGGGCAGGTAGGGAGCCTGACTTAGAAATGGGCTCCCACTGCATTTCCAACCAGACTTTTAATGACCTAATCAGCCGTGCTGACTGGAGTCACCAGGGCCCATTTTTGACCTGGCATTCTGGCCAAAAACTGGATGCCTGGCAACCCTCTTTACAATGCAATCCTATGTCTTCAAGGCTGCACTGAAATCTTTTTACAACTTATTTTTTTCCACTGATATAGGTTCCAGTCTTGCAAATTTAACCTTAATCTCATGAGTAATCCCACTGAGTCATTAGGGCTACTCACATTTGAAGTTAGCCACAGTACGTGTAGTATTAGGATATTATTTTATCTGTAAGAGCTGGAAAATATAGCTAGTGTTTTGGCTCACTTTTGTGTTTTGTGACTGAGTTCAACTCTGCCAACTTAAGAAAAATGTGATTATGGTAGTTGAACCTGGAAAATGGATCTGTACTTTTCAGAGTTATTTTAAAAAATAAATTAGTAATAAGATCAGAATATGCTTAAATAGTGCAATATTTTTTCTTTTTACATATCTTTTCTATACTGTACTTTGCATATAAAAGTGCTTCCCCGCCAACCCTATTAAAGTTTCCATGATGCACCTGTGAATCAGGATTGTCAATTAATCACAGTTAACTCACATGATTATCTCAAAAATTAATTGTAATAAAAAATTTAATCGTGATTAATTACACTGTTAAACAATCGAATACCAGTTGAAATGTATTGAATATTTTGGATGTTTTCCAAATTTTCAAATATGTAGATTACTATTACCACACAGAATACAAAGTGTACAGTGCTCACTTAATATTTTTATTACAAATATTTGCACTGTAAAAATGATAGAAAAAAGAAATATCTTTCATTTCACTTGATAAAAGTACTGTAGTGCAAACTCTTTATCATGAAAGTGTAACTTACAAATGTAGAATTTTTTGTTACATAACTTCACTCAGAAACCAAACCCCCCCCCAAAAAGTAAAACTTTAGAGCCTACCCATCCCTGCTTTCAGAAGTCTTAAAAGAGCAACACTCCAAAGCAAAAACTACAGAACTGAACCACCAAAAAAGACAATCAGTCTTCTGCTGCTGGCATCTGATCCAGATGATGAAAATAAACATGTGTTGGTCTGCACTGCTTTGGATTGTTATTGAGCAGAACCCATTATCAGCATGGACACATGTCTTCTGGAACGGTGGTAAATCATGAGGGAACATATGAATCTTTAGTACATCTGGCACAAAAATATCTTGCGATGCCAGCTACAACAGTGCCATGTGAACATCTGTTCTCACTTTCAAGTGACATTGTGAACAAGAAGGAGGCACTGGGAAGCATTATTTCCTGCAAATGTAAACAAACTCATTTGTCTGAGCAATTGGCTGAACAAGAAGTAGGACTGTGTGGACGTGTAGGCACTAAAGTTTTACATTATTTTATTTTTGAATGCAGTATTTTTATATAATTCTTCATTTGCAAATTCAACTTTCATGATAAAATTGCACTATAGTACTTGTACTAGGTGATTTGAAAGATACTATTTCTTTTTTTACGGTGAGAGTATTTGTAATAAAAATATAAATTGAGCACTGTGAACTTTGTATTCTGTGTTATAATTGAAATCAATATTTTGAAAACATAGAAAACATCCAAATATTTAAACAAATGGTGTTCTATTGTTTCACCATGCAATTAATTGTGCAATTATTCATGAGATTAATCATAATTAATTTTTTAAATTGTGAGATTAATCATAATTTTAACCACTTTACAGCCCTACCATGAATAGAAGTTGAATGTGTATATGCTGGAAACAGCTTGTGATAAAAATCTGGCATATTACAAAGTCTTGCAGTTGATGTGAACCCGGGGAATCAAAAAGTCTAGTATTATAATATGTGGTAACTAATTTTAACAAATGCTTCACAAAAGCAAATAAAAATATAGTCCTTGAAGAGAGCCATCTAGATTTGAGAGGACACACCAAGGGGAATAAACAGACATGGGTGATGTGGAGAAGGGAGAGGAAGGGCAAGGGTGACAGTAATTAGACTATGTGGTAGGTCAGGCATGTACACATCTTCAAGGTTCTGTTCATTGTTTACTTTGGGGGTTGTTATTGTTCCCTCCAATTAGATGCCAAAAGTGAGATTAATGTGTAATTTTTGTTTCTTGAAAAATAGATAGTAAAGAGAAAACTTTTGCAACATACTGGAATCCTGACAGTCCGTAAGCTAGAATTAGACCACCAAACTCAAACTGAACATTGTGGTAAAGCTGGGAACTGATATGGGGCAGTTTCTTTGCTCTTCATCCTGAAAAAAATAAGAGTAAGCAACAAGTTAAACACTTGTAAATATTTACTTTAGTTAATGAGAAAAAAATGGAATCTCAGCTAGATTTTCTATTCTTGACCATGAGAGCCACTTTCTGACTGGGAGATTACTGGCTCCTCTATCTTGTCTGCTCACTTAGTCGAAGAACTTATTGGAGATTTCATATACTAGTACAGTTGTCACTTCGGTTAATGCAGCATGAAATCATAATGACTCGGGAGAAGTAGCATTGCATAGTTAGGGCTCAATTCTGCAAACACTTCTGTATGGGTACGTCTACACAAGCCCCCTAGTTCAAACTAAGGAGGCTAATGAGGGCGACCAAAATTGCTAATGAAGCGCGGGATTTAAATATCCCGCACTTGATTAGCATATTCCCAGCCGGTCGCCATTTTGGAAACTGACTAGCCCAAATTAACTGCCCGCATCTGCATGCAGCAGAGAAGCGCAATTCCGAGATAAACCCCTTAGTTCGAATTAACAGTTAAACCTCATGGAATGAATAGTCCTGCAGCACCGTAGAAACTATCAAAAATGTAGATGGTATCATGAGCTTTTGTGGGCACAACTCACTTGATGATACTATGGAATGAGATTTAACTGTTAATTTGAACTAAGGGGTTTATCTCAGAATTGCCCTTCTCTGCTGCGTGTAGACGCGGGTAGTTACTTCGGGCTAGTCAGTTTCCAAAATGGCGACCGGCTGGGAATATGCTAATCAAGACACAGCAATTTCATTAGCAATTTCAGTCGCCCTCATTAGCCTTCCTAGTTCAAACTAGGGGGCTAGTGTAGATGTACCCTATGTGAATATTTACTTACACAGTCTTGGTGGCTGCTCACATAAGTCTACATGTTTTGCAGGACCAGGTATTAAGGGGAAGATATCCAGCTGGTGTAGGTGGCACCAGAGGTCCATTTGAAGTCAAACAAGATATGACAATTGATGCTAGCTGAGGAGCTGTCCTTTAATCTTTTGTTTTATCTATATTTGTCCTCCAGGACATTAGGAAAGTTAGAAGTAATCATTTACAGAGTTAGTCCCCCACCTACTCCCCATAATAGTTAGGGTTATTTTGTTGGGAATAATTATACTTTCAGCAGTTTCAGAGTGGTAGCTGTGTTAATCTGTAATTGAAAAAAATAACTAAAAAACAATGAATAGTCCTGCAGCACCTTAGAGACTAACAAAAAATGTAGATATTATCATCAAGTGAGTTGTGCCCACAAAAGCTCATGATACCATCTACATTTTTGAGAGTCTCTACCGTGCTGCAGGACTATTCATTGTTTTTTAAGTTTATACTTTCAGCAGTGAACATGTATTCTGTGTTCTAATTGAAATCAATATATTTGAAAGTGTACAAAACATCCAAAATACTTAAACAAATGGTATTCTATTATTGTTTTGCAGTGCGATTAATTGTGCAATTATTTGTATGATTAATCAGAATAAATTTTTTAATTGTGAGATTAACAAATGATGTGGGGGGAGTCAGAGACCAATGAAAATATTCAATAAATCTCACCATAATCCTCTATTTCTGACCAAGTCAAGGATCTTCTCTCACGACTATAATATACAGCCTGTCCCAGGTCAGGACAATTGCACCTATATTCTCCTTCCAGGTTCCACTGAAGATACCCACTCTAGGCTACCAGCTCCTTAGCCATTGCCCTTCTTGGGGAAACCTGTGTCTTTCTCCCTGCTGACCAGGGTCTTTCCAGGTTGTACGGTTCCCTGCCTACACTGCAAGCTAGACTGCCTCTCAACAAACCAACATCTGGGCTTTGCTTTCTTTCCCAAGAATACTAACAGCGTAATTGCCTGCTGTTGACACACAACTCTTTCTAAGCAAGCACATTTATTCTTAAGGAGAAAGTGTTACAGAGAAACACATTAAAACAATAAAAGAACCTACACACATGCTAAAAAGCTTACCAGAGATCACCCGACTCCAACCTCAGGCTCTTCTCGGTGCTAGTCCTTCAAAACTAACAGCTGCATTTTCACTGTGGTTACAAATTCGTAACTCTCTCAAGTTCAGAGCCAGAATCTCTTATGTACAGCTCAGTCTTTCCTTTATACAGTTTGACCTTTGATCTTGATCTCTTCTAACAAGTGACCACAGAGAATGGCCCAGCAGAGCATGTACCTCCAAAAGGCTGGGTTTTTGTATAACCAGAGGTAGGGAATTTGCATTCACTCCACCTAGATATTCCCCAGGAAAATCACTTAACACTTTTCATTCAAAAAGTTCATTCTTGTCTGGCACATTATTCAGTGCAGTCCTTTGAAACGCCCCTCCCTTAGTCTCTCATCTGTACTTCTCCCCCCACTTATAGGTTACCTACCATAATACATAAACCATTCATTTCATGTAATGGAAACCAAAGATACTTAAATGAAATCCAGTAAGGTCTCCCAATGATACAATAGGAAATTGCCATATCTGTCAGGTCTGGTCATAGCTTTTCTGATGAAAAACCTTTCATATATTAAAAAGAATGGGCAAATTAGATGAAGAGCAGCAGGCTGTAGAACAATGTGATATCTAAAAATAGCCATAAAAGAAGGGAGAAAACAGTTTACGAAGCTAAGGCTCAGCTCCTCAAAGATATTTAGCTGCCATTCCCACTGAAACAATAAGAGCCAGATATATTTGAGGAGTTGAGCCTACATTATACAAAACACATTTAGGACTAATCTGGATCCCACTCTCCTGAGTTTCACAAATCCATTCACAAATTACAAGTCTAGGACTTGAACCAGCAACCCTTAAAGAGTTAACAATCAGTCCCTATTTTGTATAGTATCTGTCTTTCAGTTATAGCTCATGAGCACAGGGATGAGCAGAGGACAAAAAATTAAAATTAGTAGGTGTTGGAGGAAAGATCTGTTTTTAACAGAGTGCTTAAATACTATGGGGTTGAGTACTATAAAATATAATGTAGCAGTTAGGTTGGAGCTCTGAATGGCTCCAACGTTAATCTGGAATTAAGATGCAGCAACTGTTCTGTTGAACTTGACCACTGAAAATGGCTCTCATACCCAACGTGGCTTTTGTTTCACATCTTAAGATAGTTTCATTTTTTACTAAATTTTCTTTTTTTTTTAACATATGATCAAGTCTAAAGCAATCATTTTTCTTCCTCCACAGAATGGAGCCTACTCACAGTAAAACAAACAGCATGTTCTAAGTTAAGCTATAAGTAGTTTCATTAGCTCACAAAGAAAGCTAAGCATTCACTTCAGTTTTGAAAAAGCTGTTGTTAACTGCATCTAGTGGAACCAGTGAAGATCGCTACCTGTATAGGAAGTGTCTGTCCTTGATCAAACTCCTTCACCATGGCTGTCTAATTTTTAGCAGATAGAAATGTTTAAAGTTCTTGGCCAAATTTTGCTCTAGTTTGCAGCAGGATAAATCTAATGTAATTACATGGCTATGGAGTTATTCCAGGTTTAACCCACTGTAAGTGAGAGGAGTAGTTAGCCCTTTGACTCTGTATATGCATGTGTATACTGTACAGTTTTTATCCCACAACCCTTATTTACACTAGTCAGGACTGTGCATATGTGGAAGGGTTGTACAATCAGCAGGGGAATTGACATCCCTGATGGGCCACTGGGCAAGGGGTGGGGCAGTTCTATGCTCAGGTGGAGAGGGGCCAGGGACAGCCAGCGCTCAGCACTGCCTGAATTGTGGCATCTCCCCCACAACCCTTAGTGCTGCTGGAGCATGTTGTGTGGTGTTCCAACAGTGATTTAAAGGGCTATGGGCAGCTGCTGGGAGCCCCGGGCCCTTTTCAATCTCTGGGCCCTGGGGCAATTGCCCCCTTTGTCTCCTTCCCCCCTGTTGGCAAGCCTGACAATCAGGTCCTGTGATGGGCAATACAAAGTTATATTTTCTTATTAGTTCTGAGGGCCCCTTGATCTCAACAGTAAACTACCTTTAAGATTTGTGGTGGATAATGAAGCAATCATACTTAAACTAATATTTAACCCAGAAGGCTTAACTGCCAGTGAGAAAAATCCTCCTGTGTCAATACAGGACAGGAATGTATTCCAATGGGTAGGGGTGGGAGGCACTGAACCACACCTGGCCAGAGTCAGAGTGTGTATTTCCCAGCACCAACCTGGAAATGTTTCTGATAATAAATGTTTAACCAGTTAATCAATTAAAGGGGATTTTACATCCCTAATGTTGACCTCTATATACCTCTCCACCATGGCTGCCACCCGGGGATGGAGGTGGGGCAAGGGAGAAGACAGTGGCTCCAGAGCCCAGTGATTTAAAAGGGCCTGGAACTCCGGGACCTTTTAAATCACCACCAGCGCCCCCTGTGGCACGGTCCGGGTAGCACTGAGGGCTGGATCCCCCTCTTTAGCCCCGCCTCTTCTACCTGAGGCCCCACGTCTTCTGGGAGCCCTAGAACAAAGCCCCTCACACACACACACACACACACACATACACACATTGCCCAGGGTCTGGCAAAGTCTGTTGCCAGCCCTGGTCAACACTAAAATGTAGCTCCCACTGTGGTAACTATGCAGACTTACACAATTCCACTTCCATGAGAGGCACAGCACTTAAGTAGATGTAGTTAGGTTGATGCAGCATCAGTGTAGTTTTTATACGGCCAATTCCAATATTTGAGGCTTTGTCTTATATAGGAGCCTATTATCCCCCACTCCCATCCTAATTTTCCACACTTGCTATCCAGTCACCCTACTCACATCAACTTTGCTGCCTTTCAGAAACCATCACACAATACTCCACACTGGCAGTTAAATCCGTTCAAGCGCTCTGGTGAGGACACACACACCACCAACACAAGGTCGCAGTGTGGACATGTAAATCTAATTCATTTGCTGCGATGGCTGTATGTTGATATAACTTATGGCAA
Source organism: Pelochelys cantorii (assembly GCA_032595735.1). Classification (NCBI taxonomy): domain Eukaryota; kingdom Metazoa; phylum Chordata; order Testudines; family Trionychidae; genus Pelochelys; species Pelochelys cantorii. The sequence goes on along the minus strand of CM064326.1, from coordinate 43,067,892 downwards.
CTTAATTTTATAGACTTGCCCATAGTATAGACTTGTCCATTGTTCACAGTATTGTTGACCTTTGAATGAAATGAGTTGATGGAGCAGGGATGTAGTGAACTGATGTAAATTTCCGTGATTTGTTAATGAGACTAGGATGTGATTTGTTCAATGATCAATACTCTTAGGACATGTCTTCACTATGGGAAGGATCAATCCAGTGGGGGCTGATTTATTGCATCCCGCCAACTGCTCTCCCATTGACTCTAGTACTCTACCAGAGCAAGAAGAGTAACGGGAGTTGATGGAAGAGTTTCTTCTGCCAACCCAGTACAGTGTAGCCCTCATGGTAAGTAGATCTAAGTTACATTGATTTGAGTTATGCTACTAACATAACTCAAATTAGATGGCTTAGATTGACCTATCTCCATAGTGTAGACCAATCCTCAGCATAGAAAGTCCCAGATTTCATTTTAAACCAGAAGTTCATGGCTGTAAATAACCCAATCCTTTTGTGACATAGCTTTCTTGAGTTTTATGGGGCTGACCCTGCAGGCACTCCATGCACATAGATCTCCCAATGAAGTCAATGAATTTAGGAGAAGGATCAGAGCCAAGCATTTACTTCTTTCTAGTTCAGACTGCTGTCACAAAACAGTGGTTATGATCTTGACCCAACTGAAGTGAATAGCAAAATTTCTATTGATGTCAACTAATAACAACTTAGAATGATCCCAGTATACGATTAAATTGCTTATGCTAGGCATTCCCATATCTATTTGCTTAAAGGACTGATATTGGTGATCATTTATTTACTACTAGAACATTTCTGTGAGATTATTTGTTATTTTTGTAAGTGAAAGGCAGAAGAATTTAGCTCGATGGTGTTGATCATCTGCACCCTTATGCTGGTATTCCTAGCAAGTACGAACACATGTCCGACTTTCATCCAAAGCTGGAGGGAACCGTGCTAGCCAATTGTACATTTTATTTGGAAGGGGAAAGAGTTTAAAATCATTGCTTGAAGCATATGTGTGTGACAAAGAACTAAAAGTACAAAGATAGGGAATTTTGTTTCTTCTAGATATGAAAAATAAAGTGTTTCATCAGCCACGAGAAGGGAACTGAAAATTGAGTGAACCATAGCCTTGCTCTGATGTTTCTGTACTGGATGAAAAAATTAATCTCTAAATTTATTTCTATAACATTTCGGTCTCCTTCACAGTAAACTTCAAAATCCCAATACATTTCCCACCTAAAACAGACTAAGGCTTTGTCTACATTGGCAAGTTTTGTTGAGGAAAAGTGTGTTTTGGTGACAAAACTTTGTGTGTGTGTGAATGCTGCAACATTGCTTCTGTTGGGAAAACTGGCCATTGTTGTCAACAAAAAACTTCCAGCTCCATAAACATGCAGGCTGTGTCTAGACTGGCCAGTTTTTCCGCAAAAGCATCTGCTTTTGCGCAAAAACTTGTCAGCTGTCTACACTGGCCACTTGAATTTGCGCAAGAGCACTGACGTTCTAATGTAAGAAATCAGTGCTTCTTGCGCAAATACTTTGATGCTCCCGTTTGGGCAAAAGTCCTTTTGCGCAAAACCTTTTGCGCAAAAGGGCCAGTGTAGACAGCTCAGTTTTGTTTTGCGCAAAAAAGCCCCGATGGCTAAAATGGTGATCGGGGCTTTCTTGTGCAAAAGCGCGTCTAGATTGGCCACAGACGCTTTTGCGCAAAAGCATCCGTGCCAATCTAGACGCTCTCTTGAGCAAATACTTTTAATGGAAAACTTTTCCGTTAAAAGCATTTGCGCAAATTCATGCCAGTCTAGACGCAGCCGCACTGTAGACACCTCAAGGCAGTTTGTCGCTGATTCTGGCCTCCAGGAAGTGGCCCACAATTCCCAGTCAGCTGCTCTGGTCAGCAGTTTGAACTCTACTGCCCTGCCCACCAGGTCGTCAGCTACCTGCCCTTTCTTCTTGCAAGCCCCTCGAAATTTAAATCCCTTTTCCTGTTGGCTGGCTTTCCCTGCAGAGGATAGTGACCGTCTGGTTTCAGCCACATGGCTGTTGAGGCATTTGATGCAATGGATGTGGTACACCACACAGGGCTGACCTTACAAATCATGGTGCAGCCAGATCACCTGGACCTCATGCCCCTCTCCCTCCTCACCATGGGCTGCTCAGTGTGCAGTGGTCTCATGGCATGTTCCCCCATGTCTTTGCCTGGCCACTTGAACTGCCACATTGCTGTTGGATCTGATCAGTGTATGGGGAGAGGAATCTATTCAGTCCCAGCTGCAAGTGACCCATAGGAATTGAGACATATAAGGGCACATTTTTGGATCCCTGTGTGAAAGGGGGTATGAGCAGGACACGCTGCAGTGCAGAGTGAAGATTAAAAGACTCAAAGAAGCATACTGTAAGGCCTGTGAAGTGAACCGATGCTCCGTTGCTTTACTGGAGACCTGCCATTTCTATAAGGAGCTGGACTCCATCCTCGGCGGTAACACTACCTCCACTGCCAACAGCCCTGTGGCTACTTTGGAGGATGTGGAGGTGGTACACATAGTAGATGAAGAAGTTGAGGTAGACACGGACAAGTAAGTAGAGGCTCCCCCCCAACGTTGCTGAGTGTGTCTTAGAGCCAGGAACTGTTCTCCACTGCAGAGGGGAATAGTTAGTGTGAGCATAGCTGGGAACTAGGAAGCAAGGGATGAGACGCAGGGTAAGTGGCTGTGATTTATGGAGTGCAGGACTAAGGGCACAGAAAAGTGGGAGGCTGGCTGTGTTTCTGTGAGCTGCATGTAGCCCTCTGTAGCTAATCGATATGGCCAAGCAGGGTGTTAAAGCTCACTGTGATCTCAATGGAATCCTGCAGAGGGAAGCCATTGAAACTTTTTCTGAGGTACTTGTTAATTTTCTGCCATGGGTTCCAGGGCCATGCAGCTTTGTCCCCAACCCCATTGTAGGACACTAAACCATATCATTCATCAATCACTTGAGCAGGAAACAAAGTGGAACATAGGTGGGCTGCATATGGAGCCGGGCAAAAGCCACAAACCTGAAGGAGTTGTGCCCTGGTTTCGTTGCTTAGTCTAAGCCAGGGCTACTCAACACGTGGCCCATGTGCCACATGCGGCCCGCAGCCAATTTGTTTGTGGCCCACGGTGCGGTTTGGGGTTACACAGCGTTCAACATGAGGCCCAGGGGTGGGATCCTTTGAACATGGCCACCACTGAGAACACGCTGCACAACAGCAAGGCATCTCCCAGGAGAGGTGAGCATTGAAAGACGCAAGTGGATGGGCTGGCTGAAACAGACAGGTACAGGGTGTTGGCATTTCTAGCCCCTAAGGAGGAGGTGTCAAGAGTGCTGGGGCATTGTGGGAAGTGCTGGCTACTTAGCCTTGTGGGCAGAGCCTGAGATGTGCTGAGTGGCTCACACTGGCCACATTTGGGTCTAGCTCACACTGGCCACATTTGGCTTAAGACTTAATCTTTGTATTTATGCCCGTCCATGTGAAAGTAGTTATTTGCATATATTTGAATATATATTTGCATGTATATGCAACCACACTTAAGTTGCAGCCCTCGGCATGTGCCATGAGTATCATTGTGGCCCCCGGGGCTTTCAAAGTTGAGTAGCCCTGGTCTAAGCAGAGAGATTTCTGCCAGGGAGATATCCGCCTGTGGAGAAGTGTGACATAATTAAAACTATGTTCTTGAAAAGAAAATTTTCTAGCCACATCTGGAATTTATTTTGTCGGTATACACAGCTGTGACACCCGCCTCCCCCCAGCCCACCCTAATCACAGTGCTTGCCAAGATGAATCTTTGCAAGGCTCAGTGGGAAAGTGAGTGGAAATGTTGGAAAAGGGTTTTGTAAGTCTCACAACACCTGGCAACACATGCTTCCACTGTCCTCAGGATAGCTCCCAATATGAACATGATCTGTCAACAGAGGGGCCAAGTGTAAACATGCATTGGCAACTTTGCCATTATCAATTTGTGTGTTGCCATTAGTTGCCTTGACAAAACTTGATAGTGCAGACACACTCTAAACCCTCACAAACCAGGGACTGAGCCCTACTCCCATTTGCCAGTGGCAAAATCTTCTTGACTTCATTGGGAGAAAACCTGGGTCCCTTTTGCTGAGAAAAAAATGCCAGTTTCAATATTTAGATTTGGAGGAGGAAGAGACAGATTAAATCAAAAAGGAAGGAAGGAAGACTTGAGTAGCAAATCTTCATTGGGAGATTTGATAGCCCAAGCCAGATTTTCCTGTTGCACCAGGGGGCAACCCCAATGAAGGGGAGAGAGGAAAAAGTTAGACTGATGTTCCATCCTGAGAAGAGAGTTTAGCACTCACTCAGAACTCCCATTAACTATAGTAAGGATTACTAAGGACTTGAGGACTGAGTTATTTACCTGCATTTCTTCCTGCCTTCTGTATTTGAGGGGTTTTTTTTTGAGCATTCTCAGTTCAGCATCTCTGACCTTGAATAGTTTGACAAAGGTTGTCTTATTCCAGACTGCATGGCCTGGCTGGAAAGGAGCTCTGCGAAGTGTGGTCACTGCTTCCTCTACGGTGAAAGGCCCAAATGGCCCAATTCCCTCTCTTCCTGAGGCAGGGAGTTAGGCTCTCTGGGGGTAAGGGGAAGTGGTGATATCAAACCTGCTAAATGGGGAGGGATAGAATTAACTTGAAAAAATAACCCGATCCTGACCCCTAGGCAGGGCGGGACGTTCCCGATTTTAGCCCCAGTCATGCTCCCCGAGTCTCGTCGGACATCCCCACTCCCACTGAAACCAATGGGCCAAAGCAGCTGGGGAGGGCTGTGTCTTCACCGTGAAGTGCTTTTGCCTCTGCTGGTGTGGTCAGCAGCGCCAGCGGCTTTGGGCTGGCTGTGGCGAGGCGGTGGGAGGGGGTAAGGAGACAGTAGGGGGCAGACCGGCCCCTTCCTCCCCTACCAGGCAGCCCCCTTGGGCACAGGGGAGTGTCCGGCTGCCGGGCGGAGGCCACGGGAGAAGGGCGGGCGGGGCAGGCCGGCTCGCACCCGGCGTCGGGGCTGCCCTAGCGCGCAGGGGTGGAGACGCAGGCGTCCCGGGGCGGGTTAAAAGCCGCTGCTGGCCGGGAACCCGGCAAGTCCTTGAAGGCTCCGCGGGAGGCACCGAAACCCGCAACTACCCGAGAAGGGACCGTGCAGAGCAGGGCTGAGCCGGCTGCTCCTGCTCATGGTGCCCGGCGCCTCTCGTCTCTGCGCGTGGCTGAGACAGGTGAGCTCGGCGCTTCCCCCCTGCCGGGCGGGGGCTCTGCCTGGGCGCGCTGCAGCCGGGCCGGGGCCGCTCGCCTGTGGCCGCGGGGGGCAGCAGGGGGCTGAGTGCTCCTGGACACGCTCGGATCTTCTCACACCCTTTACTGGCGGGACCCGGGTGGGGGCAGGCGCGAACTAAGCCTCGGGGGCGAGGAGTTAGGGCCCGATCCTGTCGGTCCTCCCTCAGAGGGTAGGAAAAGCGGGGGCGGGGAGATAGGATCGAGCCCGGAGCGACCCCTGATCCGTGGAAAACCTTGAGCTGCACCACTCCTGGAGTCTGTCCTTTGATAGCTCTGTGGCTCCTGCATCTAACCCCGCAGGCATCCCTGCTTACCCAGGTGCACGCTGCAGGGCCCCTTGTGTTAAGCCCCCTAAGTTTCCCCTCTTACTGCCTTGTTCCGCAAAGGGCTGCTTTTTCTGTGTCCATTATATGTGTCCTTTCAGCTACCCTGACTGCTCAGCCAGGACTCTGTGACACTCAAGGTTCCTCTCTTTAAATGGGTGGCCCAGGTATTTCTGTCATCTTTTCCGGACAATCTTGGAGATAAGGCGTTGTTGGACTCTAGGCTGTCTACACTGACACTTGACAACTTTTGTCGTTCAGGAGTGTGTAACACTCTCCCACCCCTACCACTTGCTGGGGCAAGTGCAAATGGAAACGCTGCTTTGAAAGCCACTCACTGTCGAAAAACAAGTATTTTGTCTGCAAAAGTGCTGACAAACTGCATTCACACTGACTTTTAGCCTTGTTGCTAAAACCTCTGAGTAGTGTAGACATCCTCAGGAATCTCAAGCATTCTTCTTCCAGTGATGGTCCTACATTGTATGCCATATGGGTTTGTGCATGCACCCTGTGCACCCAGAGTTGGAGAATTTTTTTTTATATAAATTCTTTCTGTTTGTAACTCATGATATTGAGCAGCTTTTAACTAGTTTAAAAGACTGCAGCCTCTGACAAGATTATCTTACCTGCCCAGTGTGTTGAATGTATACAGGGTTTTAGTTAAATTGGATGATATATGTAATGCAGGCAGCATCTGAAGGGCAGGGTACAGAGGGTGAAGTGTCCGGCTGAGATTTGTAAAAAGACTGGTTTTTAATGTACTTGCATGACAGGTTTGGTAAATTGACTGACTGTTCCAAAGCTCAGCCCTCCTGTAGTATCTATTTTTGGATGTTCCTCTTGCTCTTACCTGTCTTTCCCTTGCTGCTAACTTTGTCAGGAAAAATGAAATACTCCAGTACTGCCCTTGAAGGGACACCTTGTCTGTAAATTAACTGACTTTCCAAAGTTTCAGAGAGGTAGCCATGTTAGTCTGAATCTGAATAAGCAATGAGAAGTCCTGTGGCACCTTGTAGACTAACAGATTTATTGGAGCATAAGCTTTCACGGGCAAAGACCTACTTCATCAGACAAAGTGGGTCTTTGCCCATGAAAGCTTATCCTCCAATAAATCTGTTAGTCTACAAGGTGCCACAGGACTTCTCATTGCTTATGACTTTCCCAAGTTTACCTCAGACTTCCTGGGCAGAACCAGGATGCTGATGTCTTGACTACCATTCCCAAACCCTAACCAAAAGGCTTTCCTTTCTCTCAGGAATTAATTTAACACTTAATCTTATCTGTAAAATGGGTAGAATATTCTTCACAAGTGGACTGTGAGGCTAAATTCATTACTGCTTATAAATTACCGTGACATTTTTGTACTCAAGACTCTCCAGAAATGCAAAGTGTGTGTGTATATAAAACATATGCATTCCCCTGTGGGTGGGAGGCCCAGACGTGACAAAGTGATCTCTGGAGCTCAAAAGCTTGTCTCTTTCACAAACACAAGTTCCATCAGTATGAAATGTTACCTCACCCACCTTGTCTCTATGATATCCTGGGACTTACATGGCTATAGTGACACTGCAAATATTAAATATAGAAACATTTACATGATCTTTTAATTCCTTTACGCAGCCTGGACAGTGTAAATAGATTAGTAAACTTCAATTTTTCCTCCATTCTGGTTGTTTCTGATTCTCCTGCACCAATCCAAAGTTGCTGTTTTGGGAATGAAGGTATTTAAGGGAAAGTTTAAATCCAAAAATCTGCATTAATGTAACTTTTTTCATGAGACTTACATTTTCCAGTGTTGATAGCTAATAACAACAGACTTTTTTTTTTTTTTTTAAAAACACTTAAGACAATGACTTCAGAGAATTAAAGCAACAAGCAATATAAAAGCAACAGCAATTAAAAGTAATTTGTGGCATGCCTATGTGTTTTGTTTTTAAAGAGATTTCCATAAGGTAATCAGGCTTGCATCAGTCTAATGGACAGATCCTATCTACACCCTGTTATCCCAGTTCAGAGTAGACCACTACTATAATTGACTTACAAAATGAAAGGTGTGAATCAGGATAATTATTTCCTTCTCACTTGTGTCTGGCTGAAGTCATGTGAAGGCCCAGTCCTAAATCCTTAGTTATGCAAAGATCTTGCCTGAGTAAGGGTTACAATACTGGTCCTGGACCCATCTGTCCAACACACTAGCCACTAGTCACATGAGGCTATTTGGCCAGTTGAGTGTGGCTAGTTTGCTATAGCAGTAGCCACTATAGCTGCTTCAGAACTGGTTGGACACTACGGACATAGACAGTTGAAGAAGATGGTAGTTGAAAGTTTCCCTAGGGCACTCTGGACAGAATTACTTTGCTCTCATCAAGGTCTCTGGCCAATCAGATCACAATACCAGGGTCTTTGGACTGCAGAATCTGGCTCTGTCCTATTTTCCTTTTTCATGAATAGAGCAGACTGTATCTATCCCTTTTTCTCATGTAACACAGGAATGTTCTCAGTGGAGGATGGTTCAAGGACTTGGGTAATGGGTTAGAGAGTCTTTTATTTTGAGAGTGCAAGTGTGGTTATCATGGGTAGGGCTCAAGAATGGGACATGGACTTTGTTCCTGATTCTGCTGCAGACTTTGTCTGATACTTAATATCTTTTTGCCTCTATTTTCCCATCTGTAACCCAGGGATAATAATATTCCAAAGGAAAAATAACTTTACAAAGTGCTGAGATACTATAGAGATGAGTATGGGAGAAATGTCAATAAACGTATCACTCAGGCTTCCACCCTTGTTCCTAGTTTCAGCTCAGAGAACCAGGTGGCAGCAGTACAAGCTTCTCCATACAGCCCTGCCAATGTATCGCAAGCCTGTAGAGATTATTCTTTAAAGCAGGGGTAGAGACATGTTAGCAGGGCATCATGGGGAAGCTTGCTCTATCTGTGTTGTCCAAATTCTGTGATAAATAGAAGATGTCAGTCTCCAAAGAGTCAGACTGACACCCCTCAGACTAAATTCACATCCAAATTTAAAAAAAATACTTTTAATTTTCTCTGAGACTATTTACCATCATTCTGTGACCAGGCAAGTCTCCTAAAATGTCTGATCTTTGGCCCTCTGCTGACCAGCAATTGCACACACCTGATTTATACAATGAAAGGTGTTGGAAGGGCTGATAAGCTGTACTAGAAAAGTAAGGCCTGGTATAAACTAGAAAATTAGGTCAGTTTAACTATGAACTGCAACATTAAGCTGACCTAAGTTCCTGAGTAGACAGCTCTAGCTCAAGAGAAGAATGAATTATTTTATAGAATGCTGCAGTATAGGAAATGCGAGTTAGGCTATTTTTTAAAGTACTAGAGTGCTATCCTTGGGAGGTTGGTGTGTGTGTTTGCATGCATGGTCATTCAAAAGTTTTGGAAATACCGTACTGGTTTGGTCAGTGCTGGTAATTACACAGGGTCACAGAAGATTAAAGCAGCACAAAACCTTTAATGAACATCTTAAACAGAATTATTCAGATTATAATCTGATAGCATGATATAGAGTAGGCTCCAGAGATCCAAATTCAGTGCTAGAGCAGGCAGATATAATTCTGTTTCAGAGTCGCTGCATGCACTTACAATCAAAGTGAACATGTCTTGGGGAATTCAGAACTCTTGCAAGATGAATTTTGCAAGAAAAAAAAGCAGTTAGTGACTGAATTCAGACAAGAATTCTTTTGCCTTGTATCCTACTTTGCATAATGAGAAGGGATCTTGTGGAAAAGTATTATGAATGTATCTCATATCAAGCAATAATAGCTTAACCCACAGTTATAAGGAGAGTGAAACCAAGGAAGATATTTCTAAAAACTACTGAAAGTTCTCTTTTTAAAAAAATCCATATATTTTTAGACATATATCCACAGAACCTTGCCAAATCCATCCTTTGTGGTGCTGAATCACTACGGGAGCTGAAGATACTTCATCTTACAGGATTGAGCCTTTAGTCAATAAATAACTATTTGACAAATGTATATTTGCTTGCCACATGCTTTGCAGTGTTACATTTTAATCCAGTAAGTAAAGGTCTAATTATCTCCGAGTCTTTTGCTTCTGAGTTAATTAGTACAGTGGCTCTGAATCTTTCCAGGTTACTGTAACCCTTTCAGGAGTCTGATTTGCTTTGCATACCCCCAAGTTTCACCTCACTTAAACTACTTGCTTACAAAATCTGACATGAAATGCAAAAGTGTCACAGCACACTTTTACTGAAATATTGCTCACTCTCATTTTTTACCATATAATTATAAAATATTGCATTCTCATTTCAATGTATAGTATATAGAACAGTAAAATGTCATAGTATGAAACCTTAGTTTGAACTGATTGCTAGTGTTTTTTCACTAGATCTGTTGATGTATCTGCAGAAGTTTCTGTAGTCCCAGGGTACACATTCCCCTGGTTGAGAACCACTGCTTTAGCAACTGTTTTCCTAAAGCTAGAAGTGCATGAGAAGTTAATGCTCACTTCTGGCTGTGGAAGGTACTGGGGCAGACAGAGTTTTGCCGATCACTGTTAATTTGAACTAAGGGGTTTATCTCGGAATCGCGCTTCTCTACCGCGTGTAGATGCGGGCAGTTACTTCGGGCTAGTCAGTTTCCAAAATAGCGACCGGCCGGGAATATGCTAATCAAGCGCAGGATATTTAAATCCCACACTTCATTAGCAATTTCGGTCGCCCTCGTTAGCCTCCCTAGTTTGAACTAAGGGGCTAGTGTAGACGTACCCTTACAGACTAACATGGCAACCCCTCAGGCTTGTAGAAGAGCACTTTAGAGCTGCTAGAGGGACCTGCTCTGGCCTAAGAGTTTTCCTGTTGGGTGCTATTTGATTCTTCAGGACATAACATTGCTGCAAGCTTCTTTGCGTGGTGAAAGGAAAGACTACTTAGCAGCCAAAACCTGAGTTTTCTTCTACAACAGAAGATGCTAAAGCAATGAAGGGAATGTCATTCTCTTTCTGGGTGAGAACAGCATAGTCAACTGCAGGAGAGACCCTGAATTCTGTTATAACTGTGTTTGTATTAGGGCATATACCAATGCTCCCTCTAACTTTTCCCTTCCAGTGTGGAATACATTTTGTGCACACCAATAGAAACACATGTTGCTGGGTTGGGTTGGGTGGCTGTGGGCACTTTGCTGATCAGCTGGGCTGCATTTGAATCTTTCTTGGGTGGCTGCCCAAGTGCTCAGCTTATGCGGTGCAGAATACTGGCTTACACCAGTTATTATTTTGGCAAAAATCACACCCTTAATTAAGTTATGGTGCAGTGGTAGAACTCAGAAGTACAGACCAGCCCTCCATGTACCATAGAACTACTGGTTTGAATGGGGTTGAAAGATCAGTCTCGTTATGTTAATAATTTGGGATCTTAAGCAGTTTAACAATTCTAAAGTTTTGCTGAATGGTGGTGGTGGGGGGGGGGGAGAAGTGGGAATCAGCATGAGAATTATCATACCAAGATAGAGAGTCCAGTATGGTACCCTCTCTTCCAACAAGGACCAATGCCAAATGCTTCCAATGAAGATCTGATAATGCACTTAAGTGTGTGATGGTTGCAGATATCCTTAGTCATATTTAATATCTAAAAGCATTATTATGAAGGCAACAATGGGGCATTCATGGGATGCCAAACATCAGATGAAACCTGAGCCTGATAAGCCAGTAGAGGCACCATAGTCATCATCCATGTCCATATGCAAGTCTGGGGAAATGAGTAAATCAAGATCCTATTTATAGGTATAGGGCGTGATCTTATTCTGAATTTGTACAGTGCCTAGTACAATAGGACAGCATTCATGACTGGCTCTCTTCAGGTCCTACTGTAATACAAACAAAGAATATTATATGAGCTTCTTTTTTAATCTTACTAGTAAGATATTTGCCTGATAATATTCTGTTGTGGTGAGTTCCACAAGTTAGCTTTATGTGAAAAGAATGTAATTGTTTTATCTTTTTCACCATTTTATTAATACAAACCTAGCATGTCTGCATACACTGCAATGTATAACATCTAGTTTGTTGAAGAGCTATAGTTAACTTCTAATTAAAGACCACCTGTTGTATCCAGCTTTTAACTGAGTGAGAAAGGCACCTGCTAAGAGGGAAGTGACTGTAATTGAATTACTGAATCTTGATGATTCCAGCACTGAGATCTATTATCCTAGGGCTCCGCAACGCAAGCACAAAGTGCCTTCTCGCTTTGCAATTGCAGCTCTCAACTCTAGGATCCTGATGTTATGTTAAGTAGGCATGCAGTACCCCTCTGCTGCTAGTGATCACATTGATATCCTGGTCCCCTGGGTATCCCAGCAGAATAACCAGTAGGGTACTGCTGCTGTGACTGGTGCTCAGATGTGCAATTGCTTGATTCCCCATTTCAAACCATTGTTGATATAGAAATGTTTGTAATTTTATTTTAAGGGAGGAGTTTCTCCTCAGTGGAGACTGAAAGGTCAGTTACTCAGGACACATCTAGACTTAGCGCAAGATTGACGCTCCGGAGGTTGATTTTCTAGTGTTCAATTTAGCGTGTGTAGTATAGACCCATAAATTGAATGCTGAGGGCAGCCCCCACTGGCGTCTGGCACGCCTTCTTCTTTTGCAAGGAGTAAGGGAAGCCAACGAGAGCATTGGCGGCATCCACGCAGCAGGAGGCCAACGGGAGCCAAAGCTCAGCTTAAGGTAAGCTGACTCCAGCTACGCATTTGCATAGCTGGAGTTGTGTACCTTAAGCCAACCTTCCTGGTTTCATAGGCTATGTCTACACAGCAGCGTTATTTTTGGAATCACATCAGTGCGTGTCTACGCAGCAAGCCCATTATTTTGAAATAAATTCAAAATAATGGGCTTCTTACTCTGACCCATGTAACCCTCACTGTATGAGGAGTAAGGGAAGTTGGAGGAAGAGTGCTCTGTTTCGAAATCACAGCTGTATAGACAGTGCTAAAAGTCGAAATAAGCTGAAATAGCTAAAAGTCGAAATAAGCTAAGCAATTAGTGTAGCTCGAGTTGCATAGCTTATTTCGAGTTTAGCCCTTCTGTGTAGATGTGCCCATGTAGACCAGACCTCGATGTCCTTGAGTTATGTGGCTCCGTCCCTGCACAATGGTCTCCTCAGCTCCTTCCTTTTGAGTCTAAACAAAGACTCTGACTTGGAGAGCTGACAGTCTGGAGACTCTGAACACAATATCTCTCTCTCAAAAAAAGTTCCCTGTGGGATGACAGAATGACATCAGCACATCATTCTGGTCACTCTGCATCCCACATCTCCTCCCCCTCAGCCACTGGGTGTCCTTCCTCCCCAGTGCTCCAGGGGGCAGGGTGGGAACTGTAAGGCCTCCCCAATTCTTGGGGAAGCAGCCAAGTGGCCTGGTGTTCTGGAGGATGGGGCAGAAGCCACACGGCTTCACCAGTGCTTGGGGGAGGGGGGGAGAAGGTGACAGCCACATGACCTCCCCAGTGCTCTGGGGGGAGGGTGTCAGCCATGTGGCCTCCCTGGTGCTCCGGGGGATGGGGAATGGAGCCACACAGCCTTCCCATTCCCCTCTCCCTGGTGCTTGGGAGGATGGGAGAGGGGTTGGTGAGTGTAGCGAGCGCCCCTTAGTATCTTCTTAAATAGGAAAACCAACATCAGAAAAGTCTCTTGGTACAGAAATTTCAAAGCCAAGAGAAAACACAGAGTGGGAACTTCAAAGGATGATGCTTGACACTGCAAAGGGTGGAGGGAAGAAGACCAGTAAGCCAGATTTGTGGAATATGTTCTGGTTCATTTGTTTGTTTTCATTATTTTAATATCTCCAGGAAGAGGAAGACCCCAGAAAAATCAAGCAGACAATCTGCCTACACTGAGCTAATGCTTTTTATCAGCCATTTCCTTCAGGGCTATGGAGAAAAATCTCTCTGGAGAAAATGGAGTATACACCAAATTCAAAGCTTTCTCTCCAGCTCAATGATAATTTAATGCATGCTGGGTTTGATGCTAGCCACACTTCCCCAGCATTTACAGATCAAAATATTTCTAGGATTCTTACCGACCGAACAGAATTCTTCAGTTTCTAACTAGTCTTTTTATCCTGTAAAAATAAGTGAGTTAATGGCTAGCCAGACTTAAAATGAAATTTCTGTAAATCAGTGAGGGAGAGTAATAGTCAATATTCTATGTGAGGACAACTTCATTCTGGTTATCGTTTGCTCTTGGTTCCCATAATCTATTGCAGCACTTTGGTACGGAGACAAACAGGGCATAATCCATACAACACTATCTCATTTATCTGAATGTTGCCTATTGGAAGTTTGCCATTTTAAGAGTCCCAACTTCAGTGTTGGTGATATTTGGTAATGGAATTGGTTGGCTTTCCTGGTGGCTGGCTGACTTGGCAAGATGTGAAGATGCTTATGGCTAAAAAGCTCTATCATAGAATGGCAAAAACACTATGGTTCAGAGCTGTAGGCTAGTATCCTCAGAAAGACCATCTAGCTCAACAGGCCTTGACGTCCCTCTTGAGGATTTCACACTTCAAATTTTTCTAAGACAACTTCCCTGATTATCTGAAACCCCAGTTATTACTTTGTGTGTCTCCTGAGACCTTGGTTGACTGAGGATTATAGCACAAGATCATAACTTTTTATATGGTACTTTGGATGATCCTATGAGAGAAAGTTCTGGGCAAATTCTATGTGGTACACTTAAACACACAGTGTGCAAAGGGCTGCCCACTTGTCTGCCAGAGGGGATGGAAAAATTTGACCCAGGCCACCAGGTTAAACCCTTGCTCTTTCATGTAACTTATCTATTTTTTTTTTTTTAAAAGATCTTTATGTCTAGGTAGAGCAGACCAGAGGAATAATGTCTTTTTTGAGGTTTCCTCCAAAAGACTTCACACTATAACTTCATAGTGCTCCATTCATCCTTTTCAGAAGGATGAAAAACTAGGGGGCGCAAATTGGATTACATCCATAAACTTAACTTGTTGTGTATTGCAGGCAGTGATTTGAGGTTTGGTGCACAATAACACAGCTACTGTTATCAGTTCTTTCTGCTTGAATCAGTAAGTTAGAATTCATGGATTAAACAAATCAGCTATTTTAGTTTAGAGTTAAAATGTGATCTCAGCATGGCTACTTGTAGTTACCATGTAAGACAATGATATGCCAACTAGCAGTGAAACTGTTACTGCAGCCCATAAATATTGTGGTGTTATACAACTTGTATCACAAATTTGTTGGCATTGACTTCCTAATCCATGATTTAGGATCATTTGATATATTCATTTTTTCTTGTTAGGTCAAAGGACTGAAACGCAACAATGGACTGGGGAACGCTGCAGACCATTTTAGGAGGTGTAAACAAACACTCCACCAGTATTGGGAAGATCTGGCTCACCATTATGTTCATTTTCCGTGTTATGATCCTCGTGGTGGCTGCGGAAGAAGTCTGGGGAGACGAACAAAATGATTTTGTCTGTAACACTCTGCAACCCGGATGCAGAAATGTTTGCTATGACCACTTCTTCCCCATCTCTCACATTAGACTGTGGGCCCTTCAGCTCATTTTTGTCTCAACTCCTGCACTTCTTGTGGCCATGCATGTTGCATACAGGAGGCACGAGAATAAAAAGCAGTTAAGAAAGGGAGGGCAGACCTGCCAATATAAAGACATTGAAGAAATAAAATCACAAAGATTTCCTATTCAGGGTCCTTTGTGGTGGACCTACACCAGCAGCATATTCTTCAGAATGATCTTTGAATCCCTCTTTATGTATGCGTTTTATTTCATGTATGATGGCTTCCAAATGCCGCGACTAGTGAAGTGCAACGTCTGGCCTTGCCCCAACACCGTGGACTGTTTTGTCTCTCGGCCCACTGAAAAGACAGTGTTCACTATTTTCATGATTGCTGTGTCTGCTATTTGTATTTTGTTAAATGTGGCTGAATTCTGCTATCTGCTGATTAAGGTTTTCCTTAAAAAATCCAGAAGAACAGCATCTCCAAGACATCACCCCAACCATGAGACTAAAGAGGAAAGTAAACAAAATGAAATGAATGAGCTAATGTCTGATAGCTGTCAGAACACAGTTTTGGGATTGCAAAACAGCTAACATGATGCAAATGTGTGGAGTCAATATTCCCCTTAAAGCTGCCAAAAAAAAAAAAAAAAAAAATCAGTAACATTAAACCAAGTGGGGTGAAGGTTTAATATGTAATCTTAAACACCTAGCTCAAAAGAGTCAAGGCAGCATAAACATGTGAATGGTATATAAGGATTAAATAAGGAACTGTTTCCCTAAGTGCCTTAAGAACATCCTTATGACAAGCAGAAACTCACCATACCTCTGGGTTAGAGTCACAGAAGGGACTTAGGAAGTGGGCATTACATTGCAACACTCTTGGGACCAATGCAATTCCCAGTGCATGAGGAAAGTTATGGGACCAAGGAAAGGTTTCTCAGAAGCCAGCATGCTTAGCAGGAAACTAGAGCTAACTAGAAGTGAAATGTGGATGAAAACACCAGGGCTTAGGTACATAAGCACCTTTGAAGATTTGGACCCTAATTCCACTTGGAATTCTGGGCCCTGAACCCTTTCCTGGAATTAGGTGTCTAAGACAGGTCAGCCCTCTTTCATTATGAGAGCAAGACAGAGCTAATTCATGCCAATTGACCAATGGGACATGGGAGACCTATTTTTAAATCCCTGCCTTGCTTGATTTCTCCCCTCCCCCCCTCCCCCTTGAAATTTGGGAGACATGATCAGCTAAATGTTCTCACTGATTGTACAGTTCACTAATCTCCTACTGATTATTTATACAAAGGGGACCTGTTTCAAGGGGGAAAAGATTGAGGCCTGGCCTACACTAAAATGTTAGGTTGATCCAGCTATGTCACTCAGAGATAAGAAAAATCCACCTAGTTAAGCTGACTTAACCCATATATAGACAGCACTAGGTCAACAGAAGACTCCTACTGGCTGTCAGGGAGATGGATTAATGACAGTGACAGGAGATCCCCTTCCCCTTGCTGTAATGTCTATTCTGAAGCATTACAGAACATGAACATTTGCACTTTGGAGATTAAATGTGTTCTATAAAACTGATGTTGGGAGAAGCAAATACTTTGTAGACAATGACCTAAGGCATTCTTACCAGACATGGAAGATCTGAGTTTCAGTCACTGCTCCAAATCCCTGCTCTACACAGATTTAAAAACAGGTATCCAACATCCCAGGTGAGTATCCTAACCTAGGGAGGTTGAGGAATCTCCATCTCTGGACATATTTAAGAGCAGGTTAGATAAACATCTACCAGAGATGGGCTAGATGGTACTGGGTCCTGCCGTGAGGGCAGGGGACTAGACTCGATGACCTCTCGCGATCCCTTCCAGTTCTAGTGTTCTATGATTGGTCTATTGGGTATTTGGAGGGGAACACACTTGTGGCCACATCCACAAATTCTTTACTGTCTCTGTGCAGGTTAGGCATGGGAACACCTAGTTTGGAAAACCTGCTGTATAAGATAGGATTTCAACCAACTCATTAACTGTGGGGAGGCATCAGGTGGAAATTTAAGAACCTTCAGGATTAAGCAGTACCTGAAAAGTGCTTTCATGATTGGTTATAAGCAGCATCTAAAAAGGCATTAAAGCACTTGAGTCCCTTTGTGAGTCTAGCCCTTTTATGCAGATTTGAGTTCTGCATAAAAACTACACATTCAACAGCAACAAGAACAAACTTTTTCCATGCTAAAAACAACAAATGGTCTGGCAGCACTTTCCATGCTAGATATTCTAGTATTAAAAGATGGTTTTTACCTGTGAATTCACAAGTAAAGTATTTTTTTAAGGTCTGAAATTCCATGTTATTTAGAATGTGATAGTGTATGACTGAGTAGTATGGGGTTTTGTTTTTACCAGAAAAACAGATGTAATCTCCAATCCCATTTTAATAAGGTACATTAATTTTAAACATTTAGCAGACCTTTTGTAAATAATGTTATTAATATTTTACATTGCACAGTGTTATACAATCATAGATATGGAAATAAAGTAGGTTATTTTCTGTTCATTTCTCAAATGAATTGTTCTTGTAGTCATGGGACCACTATGGGGGTTATTTTGCTTTTTAATTTGTGGACTGAAAATGACAAAATGGTGTGAAACAAGTTGCTCTCTGGTTGGAGTCAGCATGAAGAAATTTTGTCTCAGCAAGTAGAAGGAAAAAAAGCTATAATCTGAACAAGGTCTTCTAAATAAAAGACACACACTGTAACCTTGAGCAGTGGAGTGACAGTTTATATCTGAGTGTTGTAAAGATTTTGCTCTTGGTGAACTTTGATTTTACACGCTGACAGTTATTTCACATTCCCTGCTTTCAAATACTTAAATAAAACTTCAAAAAATCCTACAGCCAAACTCTCTGCTGGTGGAAATTCCACTGTTGGACATTCAGACACAGAATGTGTAACAAGCACGTATTCTGGCCAACAATGACCACAACTCCTCCAGGCTGGGATGGGTGGGTGCAAAGGAGGAAAAACATGTAGAAGCTATTTCCTGGGTAGGGGGCTATGCAAGCAAAAAACACATGGCCCATACCCACTACCATTCTAGTTTTACCGCTTTATACCCCTTTGCAGCCTCTGTCACAGAGAGCTGGCAGAATGGCTTCTACCCAGGTTAGAAGGGAGCCAGGATTATAGTTGCATATCTCTAGCCTGTTAACCCCCTGGTATGTGGCTATGGTGGAGCACCTTGCCAGATTTTAGCTACAGTGGTGATTGATCATGCACTTAAAAGAGCAGTGCAGTGCTCAGGGTGAGGGCAGGCAAAGCAGAGGACAAACTGCACTGGTGTCTTTTGTTGTTTGTTCTATTCTGTGTCCACCCAAAGGCTGTGAATCTCCCTACCAGTATAAACTTGTAAACTCATTGAACTCAATATTTACTGCTCTCTTACACTAGCATAAATCACCGTACAGATTGCTCCCATGGCTTTCTTAAGATGATCTCCTTAAGCTGACCAAGTCACTAGAACAGGGGTCTCCAACCTTTTTAAGCACAAGATCACTTTTTGAATTTAAGTGCAATGTAAGGTCTACTTCAAACCCAAATACCTTTGCCCTGCCTCCTTCGTGTCGCTTCTCCAAGGCCCTACCCCTGCTCACTCCTTCCTTCCTTCCTCTCTCTCCCTCATTCTCCCTCTTTTTCATCAGGCAGCGGCAGAGAGTTGGAGCACAGGCTTGAGCTAAGGGATTTGGAGTGTGAGGGGGCTCTGAGCTGAGCCTGGGCAGGGAGTGGGGGTACAGGAAGGGGTTCAGGGTACAGGATCTGTAAGGGAGTTTGGGTCCAGGGGGCTCAGGGCTGGGGCAGGGGCTTGGGGTGCAGGAAGGGGTTTCATGACTGGGGCAGGGGTTCAGAGCTGGCTCTAGCTGGACACTGCTTACCTCAGGTGGTTCCTGGGTGGTGGTGCAGTGGGACTAAGGAAGGCTCACCCCTGCCCTGGCCCTGGCCCTGGCCCTGCACCACTCTCAAAAGTAGCCAGCAAACTCCCTCCATCCCAAGCCCTGTTGTGCTCCCCTTCTCCCCCCCCCCCCGCCCCGTTCTGTGGAGACAGAATACAGGGTGGAAGAGGGGGCACCCTGACATCAGCACCATCTCTTCTCCCTTTCTACTCTGTACCGCAAGCAGGAGGCTCCCGGCTGAGGGGGTGTGGAGAGCTCCAAGGCAAAGGGCAGAAGGTGCACAGCAGTGGGGGGAGGGGCAGTTGAAGTGGCTGCACTTGATAGCCTTTTGGCCAAACCAGTCAGGATCACCTGTCAGAGGCTTCAAGGTCTACTGGCAGATCCCAATCTACTGGTTGGTGACCACTGCACTAGAGGAAAAAATTTGAAGTATATTTGGTGGAGGATTTTTTTTCTTTAAATCACTAGGAACGAGTACTGCCAATTAATTAACTTAGATCTTTAACTCACCCCCCCCCCCCCGTTCTACTGGGAGAATCAGTGGATTGGTTCTGATATTGCAGGAGTCTGGTGAAGAAAGCTGCTCTTAATTTATAAACTTATCTGCAGGCAACTGGGGTAAAAGCAACACTGTGAATTACAAAAGCCTGAACCTCTGAAAATACTCCAAGGAGGAACTTCTTATGAACGTCTTTCTGGAATTATTCTTGATCTCCTTTTCTGTGGATTGTTAACGCACCAGTACACTGTGTGTAGGCTGGAGGGCACAGGGGACAATGCTGTGACAGTGCATGAATGCCCTGGCTCTGGAAGGAATTGTAAAGCCATAGCCTAGTAAGTGGAGAAATATGTCTTCTGTGGATGAGATAACATGGTCCCAGATCACAGAGAGTTCAGGTAGTACTAGATACAACAAGCTTGGATGGGAACAGAATTATAAGCCTCAGAGCAATCCTCTTGATAGGGTTTCATCTATGTAAGGAAAAAAAAACAAAGTTATTAGACATTATCAGAAGTAATCATTAACCATCTTCAGTAATCTATTTGAAATAACCTTAAGTTAGCCAGAAAAAGTTCCAAGTACCCTCTTTATATTACATCTTCCTTAAATAGGTATTCAGTTAGTTCCTATTTACATCAACGTGCAAACCAAAGTGCAAAAATTGGATGTGGCAATCACTTCATGTGTTTTTTCCACATTGAGCTTCTAATATTTATAAAAGGTGGTTTTAGTTTGTCTTTCCTGCAGAATACTCGTGCCAGTGCAGCTTTAAATCCTGTGCAGCTATTCTTGCTGTGTCGTTATTTTAAGCCTAGGTAAATGGAAACTGGAGCCAGCAGGATGCCAGCATTGCCTAAAACTGCAACAGCTGACGGAAATAGAAGTGAATTCCCTGTATAAGCTGCATTCTAGTCAGGCTCTTATACCACACGTGTTATACTGGTGTCCAAAAAATGGAAAGGCCAAAAGCTAATGGACTTACAGCTCCTACCTAGTCTGCATTCAGACATATCATAAATAAAGATACAGATTCTCTTCCAAGTCACAATGGTGCACATTCATTGACATCAACAGAGTTATTCAGTTGTCACTGAGAAGAGAATTTAGCTCTGACATAAAAGATGCAATGGTTGAAATACATGCCACCACCCCTTAAATATTGACAACAGTGTCATATCCCCTGACTCCTGTAAATTACATAGAAACATCTCTGTTAGTGAAATTAACCCTCCTCCATTATATTAAGCTTCACTCAGACCTACACTGAAATTGGTATTCCATCAGAAACCTTCCAGATTCCATGCCAGCATGTTCACTCAGCAGCCAGACCAGTGGGGAGCTAATTGCCTGGAAACTCTGGTTCGCAAATGGCTCTTAGATAGTCATGTAGTATCTGAGCCCCTTAAAATCTTTAATGGAGTTATCCTCACTGTTTTCCTGTGAAGCAGACAAGTACTATTAGCTCAATTTTACAGATGGAAACGGAGGCAAAATTCTATACCAAGATCACAAGAAGCCTATAGCAGAACACAGAATTGAACCCCACTCTCCTAAAGCGTAGGATAGTGCATTGCTGATGGACCCACCATCCTCTGCAGTTTGGCTAGTAAGCTCCCTGCCTTGCATGGCCTGGATACACAGGGACCACAACCAGCTCAGCCAGCCCAGCAGACTGCACACATGACACATCAGCTTCCCTCTTCTTTTGGAAAGAATTTTGAAGTTTTGGGTTTTCCTTCCAAATCAGACTGAAACCGGATTTCAAAATATCAAACTCCTCCACAAAAGGGAATGCCCTTTCTCCTCCTACCTGTACCCTTAGGATAAATCTGCTAGCTCTTGACTCTCTACCAGTTGACTGCTAATGCCAGAAAAAAAATCAAACTGTGTCAACTGGAGATGGGACAGAACACAATTCAACATATTGTTCTTGATACCCATGGAAGTATATGTTAAAGGGACATGCACATAAGTTCCCACTCCCATGGGAGTTACCCATAAGATTTTAATTATCTAGCAGCCTAGTGTGAACATCTAGCCCAGTAGGTTTATCCCTGCCCCTAAAGGCATATGTCATGCCTGGAGTTATTCTTATACAGCAGGGGTCGGGGGCCACTGACACACAGAAAACTCAGTTGGGGGCCACATACAAGTGAGAAGCAAAAAAAAAACCCCCAAACCAAAAACAAATCCCTCACTGATGTGGCCCCATGCCCCCATGTGAGGGCTTGCACACCGGAGCTTGGGGGGGCCCAGCCTAGTAGATTTTGTGTGCTTCAGCCCTGCAGTGGGGCAGCAGGGAGGCTAGAGTGCCAGTGTGGACTCTCCAATGCTGGGGAGAGAGGCCTGAGCCTTGGGGGCCAGATCCAGGAAAGCCAGGAGTTGCATCTGGCCCCCGGGTCTGAGGTTCCTCACCCCGTTATATAGCATTTGTTCCAATCTTTTGCACCTGCCATGATTCAGAATGGCTGAATGGGAAAGAAGGGCATGTTAAGGTAAAAAACATCCATGTGGCTATTCCATGCTCCCTTCCCCTTCACCCCCGCCCCCCGACGCACTAATGCCAACACAGACATGGTGGGCAGTCATAGCTTACATCAGCCATCCCCACAGAAACCTGACAGGACCATGATGAGCTCAGTCCAGTTTCCAGCAGATGAGTATCCATATCACAGGCATTCCTATGATGATTGTCATTGCTGGTGGATGTCTTAGCAGAGACTCCGGGGAAGGAGATGGCATGGAATTACCCTTTCATCCCCTAGAAATGATTCCTCCAGGCCAGGCATGAAGCATAGTGATGGGCTTCTGTGGAAAACCTGGGCTGATGCCATCCATGCTCAGCGTCTCCTGTTGGGATTCAGGAGCTGCATCTTCAGGACTTTCAACCAAGCAATTTCCACAGGCACTAAATTCACACTACACTACTCAGGCTGCCAAGCAACACTCAGGGATCATTCCAGCAGCCATGGATTGTAGGGCTTTACCAGCCATGCCCTATTTCCTTCATCCATGTCCACCCCAGTCAAAGGGAAAGAGGGCTGAGCAAAGCTCTATTCAGAGACTGTCCCATGTTGGGTAATGGGCTAGTACCACAATGATTTTTAATTTTTTTTTCTCTCCACCGCCCTTTTGTATCTGCACCCTGGGGCAGAAGGGTCACAGGAGGCTGGTGCAGCTGGCCCAGTGGATCTGTTCCATGCAGCACATAGATATTCATGGCACTTGGCAGCTGGCAAGTGTTCTAACGTATTCATCATCATCCTGCTGGGAGAAGCTAACACCGTGTATCGGGAACAGGCCAGCTCTTACTGCACTCCAGCACGCTCTTTCATAGCTGACAGGCAGTTCTTTCACCGAGCCAGGCTCCCCACTGCTTCCTGGAAAGATCTCCCAGCTGCACATGCTACAAGTTCCTGGTCCATTGTTGATGTAAGTTACTTTCCATGGTTTCAAGCAGCATCTCAATGCCCATTTCCTGACCCATCCTATGTCCAGGGGTGACCACCTGCTCATTGAGGGCCACTCCCTTCCCAACCTATATGGGTCCACTGAAAAACTATAGGTGGCAACAGCTATGGGGATAGAGAGGACACAGTAGCACTCACAAGCAGCCACCTTAGCAGGGGCTGTTGTACACTGATGTACATGTCAGGCAGTTTGCACTGTTTTCACTCTGGACAGTCTCTCCCCTCTGCTGGTTGGCCATGCCCTCCAAATCTGCCCCCCACCCTGCTCCCAGACTACCTCAGTGTTACTCCACCAGCCCTGCATGCTCCTGACTCTCACCTCCCCCATTCCCCACTCCCTTTCTGCTTTGTATTTTTTTTTCCCATTTAGCTAATTGCCAAGCACCAAAACCCCTTACAAAGCATTAAATAAAATATGTGGCATTCTGATATTATTCAGCGCTGTACTCCACCCTCCTCCCCAGGTTCTGTCTGGTGTAGCTCGAGCACAAGATCTTCCATGTATGGGCTATCTACTAGCCCCTGGTTGTATAGTACTAGTATGGGGTGGACGAGGTGGAGTAGGTACCCTGATCCCTAAGCCTTACTATAATAAGCATAGTAAGTCCCTGATTGTACAGTACTAGTATGGGTGGACGAGGTGGGGTAGGTACTCTTATCTGATCCCTTACCATGATAAACACAATGAGTAATAATAAATCATCTGCTATGGGACTAAACCATTGCCCCTGATTGACTCAGTTTTCTTGATTAGTTTCCTGTTTCTAAATGACACTGCCACTTGAGTTACTCCCTTTATAAAACACCCCACAGAAAAGACTGGGTGTGGTGGCTACCTTCTGACACTACTTCTGAGAGGAATCAGGTGTGTCATACTTTATTTCATAAAGTAGTCCTGTGTCAAGTCTCTGTACTGCCCTCTGCTGTCACTGTGAGTCTGCAAGTGATGTTATCGTTCTAATGGCATCATCTGATTTCATATATCTGACAATAGAGCAGTGGTGCAAATAATGTACATTTCTTACAGGTACTGTCATATCACAACTGCCCTTCATGGCAGGAGGTTGGAGGGGTTGTGATATGACAGTACCTGTAAGAAATTTAAGTGTGGGGGAGAGAGTGAGGGGCTCCAGGCAGGGGGTTGGAGAGCATCAGGGTGTCAGCGGACTCAGGCAGGGATTAGGAATGTGGGGGCTGCAGGAATCAGGGCAGAGGCTGGGGATTTGGGGAGTTCATGGGAGGGGGCTTGGGTGTGGGGGGCACAGGAGTCAGGGCTGGGATGTGTGGAGAGGGGCTCATGGCACAGGGTTGGGGTATGCGGGGGGTGAGAAGCCAGAGTTGAGATGAGAAGAGGCTCAGGGCAGGGGGTGGGGATGTGGGGGCTACAGGAGTCATGGTTGGTGGGGTGAGGAGCTCAGGGCAGGGGGATGGTGTGTGTGAGGGGGTGGGGAGGGCAGTGGGGTTGAAGAACCCCTGAGATTTGTACCAGGACACTGCTTGCTCTTCCCCTTCTTGTCACTGTCAGGGAGTGAGAGGTGAGTACACTGCTCTCCTGGCCCCTGCCCTCCCCAGCCAGAAGGGAAAGGAATGCAGCAAACTTGCCCCTTGCTCCTTGACAATGACAGGAAGTGTCATTGTATGAATATGGGGGATTTCAGCCTCCCTGCCTACCCTAATTGGTGTGTGGCCCCTTCCAGCCCCTTTCAACAGCTTGGCTGGCTGCTACTTAGCACAGCAGCCTGCAGGAGAGCCCAGGGAGCCGCACTGGAAATACATCTGCATCCTCCTGAAGTGGAGCATCCCAACCCCCATGGCTTCTCCTAGGGGAGCAGCACACTGGGGCACACCAGCTTACTTTCCCCTCTGCAATACAGTCCCATTATTTTGCCTCTATGGGTTATACCGGTGTTTCTCAACCTTTTTTTTAATAAAGTACCCGTTTTTAAAAAAAATTATAAGTACCCCCAGATCCCCCGCTCTAACCCAATGCACCCATCTTTCCCCCAGAGCCAGGCACCGGACGTATGGTAACCCTACATTTGAAGTGCCCACTTCTGCCGCCCAGCCCTGCCTCGGCAGCTTGTCTGCAGGGAGCAAGTGACCTGCCAGCGCTGGGCTCACCACGTGGGGCTATGTACTCCCACCTCAGCCCGGCACCCTCCTAGCATGGCACCCGGGGGCACCTTCCCCCCCTCACTATGCCATTAATGCAGGGGGGCCTTTGGAGCAAACTTATTGTGCCGCTTCACCGCCTTTTGGCTCCTCTCCACAGCGCCATGGGGAAGGGGGTAATGTGCATCTCCAGGTTCAGCCGCCCTCCCTGCTGGAGAACCCCGGGGAGGCTGCCAGAGAGGAAACGAACTAGGGGAGGTGGCTGTGGAAATGATTTTTTTTTCTTCTCCCTGCCCAAACCCACCCCCCAACTTGAAACTGCCCTGGGTCTCACCAGAGCCACTGCTGTCGCAGCCATGTGCTTTTCCTACCAGCGCTGGGGCGCATGTGCAGAGCGGCTGTTAACGTCCGGGCCTCCAGCTCAGAACATTCAATGTGACAGGCACGTGCCACCGCCCCTTCCCGGATCCCCTTTGCAGGGCAAATCCCAGACATTTTTTGCCAAATTTCTCTTGTGTTGATGTACCTCCCAGACTTCTCTTGCATACCCCTAGGGGTACACGTACCACTGGTTGAGAAACACTGGGTTATACTTATAACTGCCGTTCCTTTTAAATTCCATCAGTTGGACCAAGTTAGCTGATTCTTGACAAAAGTAACAACTGCTGGCCCGAATCGATAAAGGTCACTTCACCTCTCATCTTTGTCTTCTGATGCCTGCTGGGCTTTCCTTGCTGGCGGTGGAGCCCATGGAACTCTCCTCTCACAAGTGGTTCTTCTCTCCTGGTGAGTTATCACATAATAGTGATGTCTTCCAGAAACTCGGCAGCCTCCACACATACCGTGCCCTGACACAAGGACCCCAATGACACGGGGCCCCATGGCCAGGCAGTCCAGCACTGAGCCCGGCAGCCTCCCCTCCACCCTGCGTATGGGGTGGCTGCTCTGTGTGGGAGAGAGCAATCCCTCTCCAGAGGGCTGGGTGGGGAGCAGGAGAGCAGGGAGGCTGCAGCCTCAGGAGAGCCAGCATGAGGCGGCAAGCAGCGCAAACGGGCTGGAAGACGTCAGAAGAGCAGCCCCACAGCTGGCTGGAGAAAAGCGGCGCTTTGAAGTGGGAAGCCGCCACATCTCTCTGGCTGCCGGCTGTGCAGTTACCCAGTGCTCCTCTGAAGCCTTCCAGCCTGTGTTCATGCTGCTGGCTGCCACCTGGGAGTGGTGGCTGCCTGCAGGGTGGAGAGGGCAGTGGGCCATGGCTGCCCACAGCGGAGGTTGGAGGGAGCGGCTGAGGGATGGAGAGCCCGCAAGATGCACAGCTGGCAGGAAGAAGCCACTCAGGGAAAGTGCCACTTCTCTCCGGCAGCTGGCTGTGCTGCTCCCTCCTCCTGAGTCCTCCAGCCCTTGTAATGTTGCACTGCTGTTGTCTGCCACCTAGTGAGTGGCTGCTGCTCGGGGGCAACAGAGAAAGCTGCCAGAGGATGGAGAGCCTGAGGCAGGGGGAGTGTTCAGGTGGCCAGTGGAACTGTTTCCCCCCCTCACCTTCAGGAGGAGCGCACGTGGGTGTCTGCCCAGTTCTCCAAGACAGCCAGATTGGGGCTACTGGGGCACCTGAAGCTGTCCTCATGTCTCCTCTGTCAGTCTTCTTCTCCAGCCCCACCATGGTCATTCTGCTCCTGCACTGGGCCCCCAGCTCCATCCCTTACACCTGAGACCCTGCCTTTCTGGGGGCCCAGACCTGACCCCCACACCTTGTCCAGAGGCCTGGCTATTCTGTCAGCAAGGGCTGGCTTTCAGTACCCCACTATTAAAAATGTTCCAGTGCCACTGGTGTTAAACCTAATTGGGGAATGGGTGGTCCAAATCACGGCCCACCCAGGCCCACCTGTAGCTACACCCTGCTCTTTCAGACATTTTTAATCTGCCTAAAAATCAAGGTCAGTTTTTTAGCAATAATGAAGTGATACTATGAGTCTGGCAGTCAAAAATGCAGAAAAATGAAGGTGAGGCAAAAAGACGAAGCTAAGCAAAAAGACAGTTTGTCATCTTATTTTAAAAATCTTGAAGTATTGAAGAGAGGATTTTCATCTGAAAGTATGGGCAAGGAAACATCTCAATTATCTGATCACTTGCTGAGTTGTGGGGATACCACGACGAATGCAAAAATTGAACAAGTGGACTCTCAAGTGGCAATGGAACTACAAAATATTGGTAATTTTGTTGAAGTAAGAGTAGAAACCTACCCTGAAGACACTGCATTATGGTCAAAATCTATTTCATTGGATATGATAGAATATTTCTCAGTAAATAAACTGAAGAACACAGGTAATACGGAAAATTTGAGAAAAGAGTATGAGGTTGGAGGACAAAAGCAATTTAGAGGTCTTCATGAGCCCCATTTTCTGAGGATGAAGAAATATGGGACCACAGAAATGAGAAATTGGTTGATTTTTTTTTAGAAACCATCAAGGAAGTCTACTGTTATGTTTGCAAATTGTTCCCTGACCATAGTAAAGGAAAACAAACATTTGTCGATGTGCACCCTATTGGAGAAATGTTGAAGAGATATTGCTGACCATGAAACTTCCAAAGCTCTTATTAATGCTATGTGTAAGTTTGTTCAAATATGTAAATTATCTGAAAGAATTGATTCTGTGTTATCGGATCAGTTTGAGAAGGAGTGTTCTTATTGGAGGAAAGTGCTGAGACATGTTGTTACCACAGTGAAACTGCTGTCTTCTTGGGGACTACCTCTAAGAGGACATGATGAGTCATCTGCATCAAATGAAAAAGGCAATTTTTTCAACCTGCCTTGAATACCTTAGTGAATTTAACAATTTTCTCAATGAACATTTGAGAAATTATCAGTATTGTGGCTCAGGTAAGACCAACCTTTTAACAAACACACCAAACCTACAGTGAATTCATTACTATAATGGCAGAGCAGCTCAGAAACCAATTCACTCATGAAGTAAAGGATGCCAAGTACTAGTCCATAATAGTCGATTCAACACCAGCTGTGAGTCATACAGACTAATTAACATTAATTTTAAGCTATGTGACCAGCAATGGTGAAGTTGTAGAGCGATTTATTTGTTTGGCCCACTAAAATTCCACACTTCTGAATGTCTAGAGACAACGGTTTTGGAAACGATTGCAAATTTAGGTTTGAACATAAAAAATTGTCGTGGGCAGGGCTTTGATAATGCCACAAATATGGCAGGAAAATATTCAGGTCTACTGGCAAGACTGAACAATGAAAATCCCTCTGCTTTATTCATACCATGTTTCAGCCATTTCTTAATTTTAATCTGAAACGGTGCAGCCGCATCTTGTGAGGGAGCTACACATTTTTTTTTACTTTGTTCAAAACATTTATGCTTTTTTTTCAGTTTCCACACATTGGTGGAGTATGTTACGATTATGCTTGGAACAGGCAAATGGAAAACATTTGACAGTCAAAAGAATTTGTGACAGCTTGTGTAGCTGCTGTTTTGGCTTTGAAAATAAGCTATGATGTTGTAAAGAGAACCTTATTAGACATAGGCACCATCAAATTCTGAAACACCATGTGCAAAAACTGAAGCAAAATCCTTAACAGAAAATTTTGAAAAGTATGATATTTGCTGTTTTTACTATTTTGTGGAACCGTTTACTTCAAAGAATTAATGCTGCCAGCAAATCACTGCAAAAAGTTTATACAAGGTTATTGAATGCTGCACAATTGTTAGCCTGAGTTACAAATTTTGAAATGGAAGGTTGAAATGACTGTAGGTCCGTGGAAGCAGAGGCACTAACATTAACAGCAAATATAGGTTCCTCTGATATATCTGATGAGAAGCATAAAAACCCCAGGAAGTTATTTTTCGGTGAAACTAGAGTCAATTAAATCAATGTAAAAGGGAAAGAGAAGGTCATTGTTGAGACTGCCAATGTTATTCGTGACACAATAATAGTGCAATTTCAGAGTAGAGGTGAATCTCTAAAGAAAACTATAGATTTAGTTTGCATGTTTTTTGACAGAAGTAGAGATGAAGATGCTAAAAGCCACTACAGTGAGAAATTAAGTGAATTCTACTGAGAGGACATGTACATTTTTTAAGATGAAGTGAAATATTTTATTCATTTTATCGAAAATGATGAGGTTTGTGCTTCGAGATCACTAGTTGATTTGTATAGACTTGTATATGATGGTTTGAGGCAACCTTTCCAAATGTAGAAACCATTCTGAAAATATTTTTTGCAATACCTGTCACAAATGCTTCTGGTGAAAGTTCTTTTTCAGTACTGAAATGAGTTAAAATTATTTGCGAAATACGATGAATCGAGAACATTTGACAATTTCAGCAATATTGACAATTGAAAGTGCCTCTTTACCAGGCCCAGCCAAAGAGTTTGTGGGGCCCAAGGCGGCATGTTTCGGTTGGCTGCACCGCATGGCTGGGTGGCTCTCAGCCAGGGCAGTGAGTGAGCAGCTGGGTGGGGGTGGGTGGGCACCGGGCAGCGCAGGGCCCTGAAGGTGCGCAGCCCAAGGTAACCACCTTGCTCACCTCGCCCTAAGGCTGAGCCTGCTCTTTACAAAATATTACTTATGATGACTTAATTGACAGCGTTGTAAAGAAAAAGTGTAGAAAGAAAGCTATCTGAATAAGTATTTTTTTCAAATTGAATACGTTTTTCCAGAGGAACTCAACTTTTATTTTTCCATTCATGCACCATCTATACATTTTATTTTTACAAATTTTTCACGTTAGCTTAATGCAAATACAGCCTCTCCCCGAATTACGAACAAGTTACGGACCAAACACTTGGCCGTAACTCGATCCGTTCGTAACTCGGACCCCATTGAGTTACACACGACCGCGCTGTTCGTAAGCGCGGGTCGCGTTCGTAACTCGGGGACCACCTTTACAACCGCTCCAAGGGAGCGTTGGTCGTAAGTGCGAACAGTCGTAACTTGACCGTTCGCAACTCAGGGAGTGGCTGTACAAACTTTTATCTAGACCAGAAGTTCTCAAACTGTGTTCTAAGAACTCCATTCATGTGGACTGAGGAAAGGTTATTATTTTTTTAAAATAAAGAGCTCGTATCCAAAATACTTTACAATAGTTAGCTCATGGTACAAACAATATTTGGAAAGATGATTAAGTGGTCCACCGAGACCCTCAGCAATTTTCAATTGGTCTGTGGAAAAAAAAGTTAGACAACAAAAACAATCAAGGTACCTCATTTATTTTCATTTGCTTCTAATTACTTACAATATAGGAGGAGGAAGAAGAAAAAAGAATGAAAAATGGGATGGGCAGGAAGAGTGAATGTTCTCTTTCTTGGCTGGGTCTCCAGGGGAGCTGCAAAAATGAAGCTGAGCACAGGGCACCACTAACTCTAAATCCGCCACTGCTTCACACACAACTGTTGTCTCTCAGGTCGTGATGGTAATAGCATGAGTTGGGCAGCACAACCGGGAGGGTGTTGAGTGAGCTCAGCTGCTAATACCACCTCTCTGTAGCGTACATATGCAACAATCAAGGACGGCTAGTCTCCCAAAGCCTTCCCACAATTCTTCTAGTGTCCCCTCAGCTAAAGGTGTTTTCTTGCCAGCTACCTATTCCCTGTTTCTGAACCAGAACTCAATTATCGCTGTTCAGCAGTTGTTCCCATGTTTGCATGCAGCTTCCAGTACCAGAAAGTGCAATTGCCCTCATTCAACTTTGTACAGAACTCCAGAGTTCTGTGTGGCCAGTGGTGAGTTAATGGGATACAAGCTACAACATGTGGTAACTCACAAGTAAAGACAGGTCCACCAGTATCCACTGAACAGGAGAATAAGAACCTGTGGCTGCAGGCTAGCCCATATTTTCCAAGCATTTCTCTGATGACATGTTGAGCATAGAAAACTTCTCCAAGGCATAGCACTGGCATTTTTGCCCTAAAAATCCCCTTTTTTGGAGAAAATATAAGCTGTTATAGATTGATCACTTGGGTTGAAATTACTGTAATTATCAGATGTGTTCTACTTCTGCAGTAGAGTGAATGCACACGTTTTATGTGAAATTAGTTCATTAAGGGGTTGGCAGGTAATGGGATCATAATGGACAGAAATGTATTATTCTTTCAGAGTGGTTAAAGTGAGACGGGACCATCAGATCTTCTGACCTTACCTCCTCTATATTACAGGCCATTAACTTTCACCCAATTAGTCCACTGTTTAAACCAGTATTTAGGAGGAGGGAAACCAACTGTTTCAAAAGTGCTGGTGACATCTCAGCCAAGGCCAGAGGCAGAGACCATGTCCACTCCAGATGCTCTCCGTCCCAGCATCTTGGGCAGCTGACAGCGAGCGTAGGGCCACTGGAGTAGGAGCCTAGCCCCTGTTCCAGGCGATGCTTGTCAAGTCTCCTCCCACATTTTCAAAACTGGGTGTCTAATGTTAGGCATCTAAACAAAAGTAACCTGATTTCCAAATCCCACTGAAGCAGGTTTTGGCTGATGTCCTGTCTCCAACAAGAAATTAGTGATTTTTCGACTAACATTTCACCTGCTTCCAACCTACCATTTGCTGCACTTTCCTGTTTCTGCTAGCAGTGGAGTAATGCTGGCTTTTGGCAGCTGCTCACCCAGAGTAAGTGCCACTCAGGCTGGGTTTCTTCAAGTATAAATCCCTAACTACTTTTGCTAGCATGAGCACAGTAGAAACAACAGGTGCATGGGAGCAGTTGTGTCAGGTGGGGAAAGGGGAGAGGCAGCTGCAGAAACTGGACTCAGTGCACTAGATAGCCTTCTGCTCTCCAGGGGCCCCGAATTTCCACTTCTATCTCCCACAACAACTCAGATGTTTTAAAATAATTTTAAAATGTCCCAGCTACGCTAAAATTTTAGGACTTGATCCAAAGCCCATTGAAATCAAAAGGCAAACTCTCATTGCATTTGATTTCAGTGGGTTTGGACCTTCAGGGCCTTAGGAAGGGGTTGCTGGCCCCATATTACTACTGAGCATATACTATGTAGTACTTTGCATCATCAAAGCTCTTTACATACACCCTTGTGAGCTAAGAAATAATTATCACCTTTCAATAGGCATTTGTCAGAAATTAATGCTGTCCAGGTGTTATACTTGCAAGAAAATCACAGGATCTTTTAGGGGGATGAGGCAAAATGCCACATTTATTGACAGTATAACATTATTCTGTTATATGCATATTCACACACACACACACACACACACACA
Source organism: Pelochelys cantorii (assembly GCA_032595735.1). Lineage (NCBI taxonomy): Eukaryota > Metazoa > Chordata > Testudines > Trionychidae > Pelochelys > Pelochelys cantorii. The sequence continues at coordinate 43,035,466 of CM064326.1, read as the reverse complement.
CACACAGAGTCTTGTTGTTGCTTAAAGTTACCAGTTTGTTGCTCACACTAACTGGCTGGCCAGGCAAGTTAAATTCAAGGGGGAGGAGCAGGGCTTCTCTCGGTCCTGACCCATGCTCCGATCTTGACAAGACCAGGAGATTCATACAAGACACCCAATCTTTTATAGGACCTTTTTCCCATTCAAGGTCTATATGTTTTTCTGCATCAATTTTTAATCAATCACTATTTTATTTCAGGATGTGACCGAGAGTCTTCCAAAACTGATCAAACCTTCAGATCGTTACCCCTTCCTGCTTCTCCATGTCGGAACTAACAATACGGCCAAGAATGACCTTGAGCGGGTCACTGCAGATTATCTTGCGCTGGGAAGAAGGATCAAAGAATTTGAAGTGCAAGTGGTGTTCTTGTCCATCCTTCTGGTTGAAGGAAAAGGTCTGGGTAGGGATCGTTGAATTGAGGAAGTAAATGCGTGGTTGCGCAGGTAGTGTCGGAGAGAGGGCTTTGGTTTCTTTGACCATGAGACTCTGTTCTGGGCACAAGGATTGCTAGGAAGAGATGGGATCCACCTAACCAAGAGAGGAAAGAGCGTCTTTGTGGGCAGGCTTGCAAACCTAGTGACGAGGGCTTTAAATTAGGTTGGTTGAAGAATAGTGACCAAAGCCCTGAGGTAAGTGAGGAAGTCGGCTACTGGGAAGAAACACAAGGAGGAACGAGCAACAAAGGAGGACCCCTGACTCAACTGGAGAAGGTAGGGCGATCAACTGGGTATCTAAACATTTGTGTTTGTACACAAATGCGAGAAGCCTGGGAAACAAACAGGAAGAATTAGAAGCCATGGCCCAGTTAAAGAACTATGATTTGATTGGAATAACGGAGACTTGGTGGGATGATTCGCATGACTGGAGCACTGTCAGGGAAGGCTATAAACTGTTCAGGAAGAACAGGCAGGGGAGAAAAGGAGCAGGAGTTGCACTGTATGTAAGAGAGCAGTATGATTGCTCGGTGCTCCAGTATATAGAGGGTGAAAAGCCTGTTGAGATTCTATGGGTAAAGTTTAGAGGTGGAAGCAACAGGGGTGATGCTGTGGTTCGTGTCTGCTATAGACCTCCGGATCAGGTGGATGAGGTAGACGATGCTTTCTTCAGACAACTGAGAGAAGTTTCCAGATCACAGGCCCTGGTTCTCATGGGGGACTTTAATCACTCTGATATCTGTTGGGAGACCAATACAGCAGTGCACAGACAATCCAGGAAGTTTTTGGAGAATGTTGGGGATAACTTCTTGGTACAGGTGCTGAAGGAACCGACCAGGGGCCATGCGCAGCTTGACCTGCTGCTCACAAACAGGGAGGAACTAGTAGGGGAAGTAGAGGTGGGTGACAACCTGGGAAGCAGTGATCATGAGATGGTAGATTTCAGGATCCTGACCAAAGGAAGAAAGGAGAGTAGCAAAATACACACCCTGGACTTCAGAAAAGCAGACTTTGACTCCCTCAGAGAACTGATGGGTAGAATTCCCTGGGATGCTTACATGAAGGGGAAAGGAGTCCAGGAGAACTGGCAGTATTTTAAAGAAGCCTTATTGAAGGCACAGGAAGAAACCATCCCGATGCGCAGCAAGAAAAACAAATAAGGTAGGCGACCAGATTGGCTTACCGGGGACATCCTTGGTGAGCTTAAACACAAAAAGGAATCTTACAAGAAGTGGAAACGTGGACAGATGACTAGGGAGGAGTTTAAATATATTGCTTGAGAATGCAGGAGAGTTATCAAGAAGGCAAAAGAGCAATTGGAATTGCAGCTAGCAAGGGATGTGAAGGGTAACAAGAAAGGTTTCTACAGGCATGTTAGCAATAAGAGGGTGATCAGAGAGGGTGTAGGGCCCTTACTGGATGAGGGAGGTAACCTAGTGACAGATGATGTAGGAAAAGCTGAAGTACTTAATGCGTTCTTTGCCTCTGTCTTCACGGACAAGGTCAGTTCCCAGACAAATGCACTAGACAACGCAGGGGAAGGAGGTGGACAGCCCTTGATGGGGAAAGAAGAAGTTAGGAACTATTTAGAAAAACTAGACATAAACAAATCCATGGGTCCAGATTTAATGCATCCGAGGGTACTGAGGAAGTTGGCAAATGTCATTGCAGAGCCTTTGGCCATTATCTTTGAAAACTCGTGGAGATCGGGAGAGATCCTGGATGATTGGAAAAAGGCAAATGTAGTGCCCATCTTTAAAAAAGGGAAGGACAATCCAGGGAACTACAGACCAGTCAGCCTTACCTCAGTCCCTGAAAAGATCACGAAGGGGATTCTCAAGGAATCCATTTTGAGGCACTTGGAAGAGGGGAAAGTGATCAGGAATAGTCAACATGGATTCACAAAGGGCGAATCGTGCCTAACTAATCTGATTAGCTTCTATGATGAGGTAACTGGCTCTGTGCATATGGGAAAGTCAGTGGATGTGATATACCTTGACTTTAGCAAAGCTTTTGATATGGTCTCCCACAATATTCTTGCCAGCAAGTTAAGGGAGTATGGATTGGATAAATGGACTGTAATGGATAGAAAGCCGGCTAGACTGTCAGGCCCAACGGGTAGTGATCAACGGCTCAATGTCAGGTTGGCAGTCAGTTTCTAGTAGAGTGTCCCAAGGCTCAGTTCTAGGGCCTGTTTTGTTCAACATTTTTATTAATGACCTAGATGAGGGGATGGATTGCACCCTCAGCAAGTTTGCAGATGACACTAAGCTTGGGGGAGAGGGAGATATGCTGGAGGGCAGGGATAGGGTCCAGAGTGACCTGGACAGATTAGAGGATTTGGCCAAAAGAAATCTGATGAGGTTCAACAAGGACAAGCGTAGAGTCCTGCACTTGGGACGGAAGAATCCCAAACATTGTTACAGGCTGGTGACCGAATGGCTAAGTAGCAGTTCTGAAGAAAAGGACCTGGGGATTACAGTGGATGAGAAGCTGGATATGAATCAACAGTGTGCCCCTGTAGCCAAGAAGACTAATGGCATATTAGGTTGCATTAGGAAGAGCATTGCCAGCAGATCTAGAGAAGGGATTATTCCCCTTTATTCGGCTCTGTTGAGGCCACATCTGGAGTATTATGTCCAGTTCTGGGCCCCCCACTATAGAAACGATATGGATGCATTGGAGAGGGTCCAGCGGTAGGCTACCAAAATGATTAGGGGGCTGGAGTGCATGACCTATGAGGAGAGACTGAGGGATTTGTGGTTGTTTGGTCTGCAGAAGAGAAGAGTGAGGGTATGTCTACACTACCACCCTAGTTCGAACTAGGGTGGTTAATGTAGGCATTCGAAGTTGCAAATGAAGCCCGGGATTTAAATATCCCGGGCTTCATTTGCATCTTGCCGGGCGGGCGCCCTTTTTAAATCCCCTTAGGTCGAACTCCGTGCCCGCGGCTACACGCGGCACGGAGTAGGTAGTTCGAATTAGGATCTCTAATTCGAACTACTGTTACTCCTCATTCCACCTCTAATTCGAACTACCTACTCCGTGCCGCGTGTAGCCGCGGGCACGGAGTTCGACCTAAGGGGATTTAAAAATGGCGCCCGCCCGGCAAGATGCAAATGAAGCCCGGGATATGAAGATGCAAATGAAGCCCGGGACCAAGGAGCAATGGTCTCAAGTTACAGGGTGGGAGGTCTAGGTTGGACATTAGGAAAAACAATTTCACTAGGAGGGTGGTGAAGTACTGGAATGGGTTACCTAGGGAGGTGGTGGAATTTCCATCCCTGGAGGTTTTTAAGTTTTGGCTTGACAGGGTCCTGGCTGGGTTGATTTAGTTGGCATTGGTCCTGCTTTGGGCAAGGGGGCTGGACTTGATGACCTCCTGATCTCTTCCAGCTCTATGATTCTATGATTCTATTCTATGATTCTAATATCTGTTTATCTGGAAGTCATTTTTCTTTGTCATCTGACATCAGTATGTTCGTGCCTCCTTCCCAGTGTTTATCTAAAAGGGGTGCTTGCTCTTAACTACAAGGCTGTCTATTTGTCCTGCACCAGCCTGTGTTATATTGGGCCCAATTGATGGTACGTTGGTGCTGCTGAGTCTTTCAGCTTCTTTGACCATCTGGACTCTGAAACTGCTGAGCCTTCAAGTTGTTATCTTTCTCCAAACACTCACATTCCAAACTCATTCACTCACCCTCACCAGGAACTACACAATTGTTTCACAAAAGGAAAGGGATACAATTGCCTTACTAAGGTATCAATCTACTTCTAATACAAAGCTTCTATTAGAGTACAAACTTTTAATCATTCTACATATTGTCTTTATAACACAATCTGTATTCTAATTATTCCTTAAAGCAACAGTGTAATCCTGCTGAATCACAACAATCCTTCTGATCTCTTTCTGCTTTGATATCAGATACAGACACAAGCAGTTTGCCTGATATATCTTTATTAAGGGCCTAGAAGACTGTTTTTCCCTGCTAACCAGAGAAGAGCAACTGGCAGAGTTATAGTTGCTTAACATTTATTTTCATACTACCCATTAAGCACATTACATAAAACATTATAAAACTCTGTTGTCTACACAGGTGCAGTTCTAACTGACACACCTTACTTGGACATTTATCCGCTCTTTCAAACTCATTTGAGGTATTTCCATCTATGGAGTAACTGAGCAAAATAGCCACTGACTGCTATGGAAAAATGTCCAGGGTTGTTGCCTGATGGATCAAAGTGAAAGGACAAGGACTTCATAAGGGACTTCGGATGTGAGTCTTTTAAAATAAATAAGGGGCCTGATTTTCTGCTGCCTTGCACATTGTTTAGTCATTGATGCCTGTGCTAAGCAAGTGTAAAGTGGATATAAAATGCTATCAAATAAAACTAGTAGTATTTTACATTCACTGTCCAAAGGGTTACATGCAACAGGGAGCAAAGCAGTAGTGAATCAGGTTCATGTACTTGGTTCAAACCTGGCAGAGCAGGGCTGATACAGAAATGCAGGACTGCAAGAGACCTTGGTAGATAATCTAGTCCAATTCCCTGCACTGAAGTAGGATTAAGTATTATCTAGTTTTATCAGTTAATGTTCATTTTAACATGTTACAACATACTTCATTATTATAAAATACATAGAGACCCTAATTTCTAATCTAATCTAATCTAATCTCTGTTCTATCCCAGTTCTCTGTCCTCCCATCTCTGTTGCCTTTTTAAATAGTCAACTCATCAGAGCAGTGGGCCAGTTTTAGTGCAACTTCACACTACAAAATTAAGTTGATCTAATTTACCTTTATGTACAGCCAAGGCAGTAATTACATTGCTTTTGCATGTCGACCCAGTGCTCCTGGTGTCAGCAATGCGGGTCTTCCTCAGGAGTGCTTGCTCCAATTTAACTGATATTGTTTGGCATTGCCAGCTGGTTTCTGAAAGGCAGCAACAGTTGGTGTAAATAACACAGTGTCTGCATTGACACTGTGTCAACCTAACTACATCAACCTATGCCTCTCGTGGAGGTGGTGATATTAAGGCCAAGTCTACACTAAGAGGCAATGTCGACCTAAGGTATGCAATGCTAACTATGCCAGGGCTGTAGCTAAGCTGGGCTGTCAGCCAGGGTGGCAGCAGAGCCCAGTGGCCAGGAGGGGAGCCTGACCAGGTCTGCTGACAGAGCCCAGGAGAGCCCAGAGTCTGTCAGCAGAGGGGCTGGAACTGACCTCCCCTGGTCTGGCAAACTCCCTCGTTCAGGACCAGTCAGGTTCTGAGGGTGCCAAACCAGGAAGGTCCAACTTGCATCTGATAATTTTGTATCATCTGCAAATAAACTATTTATCTCTTTTTCCATATTGGTGAATATGTCAAGTAGCCCTGGTCCCAGTACAGATCCCTTAGGGTCACCACCATTTACCTCTCTCCATTCTGAAAACTGGCCATTTATTCCAACCTTTTGTTTTACGTCTTTTAACTAGTTACTGATCCACAAGAGGACTGTCCCACTTATCCCATGGCTGCTTAGTTTGGTTAAAAGTCTTTGGTGAGGGACCTTGTCAAAGGCTTGCTGGAAGTCCAAGTACACTATATCCACTGGATCACTGCTGTTCACATGTTTATTGACTCCCTCAAAAAATTCTAATAGATTGGTGAGGCATGATTTCCCTTTACAAAAACTGTGTTGACTCTTCCCCAGCAAATTGTGTTCATCTATTTGTCCAATTATCCTGTTTTTTACTATAGTTTCAAGCAATTTGCCTGAAGCAAATTAGGTTTATGGCCTGTAACTATCAGGATTGCTTTTAGAGCCTTTAAAAAAATATATCATAAGAGTAGTTCTGCAATTTCATATTTGTAGTTCCTTCAGAACTTTTGAGTGGATGACATCTGATCCTGGTGACTTAATATTGTTTAATTTATCAGTTCATTACAAAACTTTCTCTATTGACATGTCAGTCTGGGACAGTTCCTCAGATCTGTCACCTAAAAAGAATAGCTCAGGTGTAGGAATCTCCGTCTCAGTAGTAGTTCTGTAATTTCATATTTGTAGTTCCTTCAGAACTCTTGGGTGAATGCCATCTGGTCCTAGTGATTTATTACTGTTTAATTTATTCATTTATTCCAAAACTTCCTCAACTAACATGTCAATCTGGGACAGTTCCTCAGATTTGTCACTTAAAAAGAATGGCTCAGGTGCAGGAATCTCCCTCACATCTCTGCAGTGAAGACCAATGCAATAAATAAATAACTTCTCTGCAATGGCCTTGTCTTCCTTGAGTGCTCCTTTAGCATCTCAATTATCCAGTAGCCCCAAAGATGTACTTAAACATTTTTATTTTTGTTCTTTGTATTTGAATCTTTGGCTAGTTGCATTTGAAATTTTTTCACCTAACTAGTTACATTTTTACACCTGACTTGCCAGAGTTTATGCTCCTTTCTATTTTCCTCAATAGGATTTTACATTGAATTTTTAAATGTTTAAGTAATTATTACTATTAAAGCAATCAAAGATGACCAATAAAAGAAAAGCCTTGGGCTTGTGCCCTTTTATATTTCTTCATGAGGTATCACAAAGGCATGAAAGAATAGCACCAGGTTATTTTCTCTGTCTAGGTTAAATTCCCATTGTGCCTCTGGAATTCACAGACTTACTGTGACTTACCAATGGGTGGTGGCATTAAAAATATTCCTGAACTACTAGCAGGCTTTCAGAGAATGGTGTTTCCTGCTGGCAGGGGATACCTATAACTAGACATATTTGCTAGGTAAGACAAAGGAATAAATTAAGGCTGTAGTGCAACGAACCCACAAACCTCAAGGTTTGTAAGACAACAAACAAGGCAAAACAAGGCATATGGCCCCAAAAACCTAATCATTAGCCACTAACCAGGAGTCACCCTCAATCATAAGCCATCACAAGACTATAGGCTGTAATACACCAGTATGACTAAACTGCTGACAGGTAACAAGTTGCTAGTTTTTAACCAGCTTGAGACATTTTACAATTAGGAATATCAGCAGATGCCTGACCATAAGAATGCCATAGTAACTAATGGACATGTAAGCTAAGGAACCTGAGGTAAAAGGCCTAGTAACCTATGAAGAAAGGCACCCCAGCAATAGTAGGGTGAAGAAATACAAATAAGGAAAAGGAGATGAAATCCCTACTAAACATGCATAGGCACAGTGATGTCATTATAAAAGTTGCATCCCAGCTTGCAAGCCTTGGGAGGTGCCAGGATGACAATCACTGGTGTTGGCAACAAGGAAAAAGAGGAGAAGGAAGATAATGACTAACACTTCAAGTTGTTCTGCAAGGGAAGGTGTGAATTAGTAGATGGCAGCTCAGACACTCATTCTATTATCTCAATCTCCTTTGCTGGGTGGAATGTGAGTGATTTTGCTAATTATGCTAATAAAGCTATTGCAGAGTTGGAAATTTTTCCTTAGTGTACCTTTAGCGCCCTCATGGCCATGATGGAATCTGCCCTGCAGACAACTCTGGTAGATGGAGGATCCACAACTCTGAGACTACATCCCCTGTGTGAAAATCACACAGGAAGCTATGGGGAGCTGCAGATCCTCCTGCACTGATTGAAGTTACCTCTGGGGCAGGGACACAGGCTGAGGTCTATTCTTGAACCCCACCACCACCTGGGACTAGGGTTGGCAACTTTCTACTTTCACAGAACCTTTTCCCCACCCCTGCCCCACCCAGCCTATGAGGCCCTGCCCCTTCTCTGGGGCCTCCCTTCCTTCTGTCGCTCACTCTCCCCACCCTCGTTCACTCACTCATTTTCACTGGGCTGGCTCAGGGGGCTGTAATGCAGCAGGGGTGAGGGCGCCACCTGGGGAGAGGGCGGGCTTTAAAGTAGGACTGGGGATGAGGGGTTCAGAGTGCAGAAGGGGACTCTGGGCTGGGATAGGGGGCTAGGGCAAGGATGAAGGCTGTAGCTGGGGGGGCTGGGCTCTCGTGGGGTGCAAAACAGTGTTCTGGGCTGGGACTGATGGGTTCAGAGAGTGAGGGGGGGATCTGGGCTGGAGCAAGGGATTGAGTCCCAGGAGCGGGGCAGGGCAGGGTTGCAGACTCCCGGCAGTGTTACCTTCAATAGTTCCCGGAAGCAGCGACCCGTCCCATCTGGTTCCTATGTGGAAGCACAGCCAGGAGGCTCTATGTGCTGTTCCATCCACAGGCACAGTCCCTGCAGCTCCCATTGGCTGCTGTTCCTAGCCAATGGGAGCTTCAGGAGTGCCACTTGTGCAGAGACAGCGTGGTGAGCTCTCTGGCTGCCCCTAGACATAGGAGCTGGAGGGGGAATATGCCAACTGCTTCCTCGAAGCCACGCAGCACAGAGGCTAACAGGGAACCTGCCAACCCCAATGTGTGGTGCCACCAACCAGTCAATGGCCTCCTCTGCAGTGCTGACTGGAGCCACCAGGGTCCCTTTTCAACTGGTATTGTGGTTGAAAACTGGACACCCAGTCACTCTAACCCGGGTAAGTGGTGAGTCTCTGGCTTGGGAAAAGGAGGGGAAGGGAAGGGGGCCACAGAGGAGGAGAGTCCTCTGCCTCCCCCCCTCCCCCACCCACACACCTTTGGGAAGTCTCTGCCATAGCTGGCAGACACCGAGCAATGTGTCTGCACTCAGAATTCAGGAGTCCTGGACAAAGTTCCAGCCCAATGGTGAGTCTTAAGTACTCCTGATCATCTTCAACACCAATAAACTTTCCTCAACAAACCCCTCCAGTACTCTCTTCTGCTGCTCTCTGCAAACTCATTCGCCAAACACTTCTCCAAAGAATCAATGCACACAAATCAGACATCAGACAGTTTCACAAAGAAAAAACAGTTTCTTGTCATTTCAACCAGATTAGGCATTGTCTCAATGACCTAACTACATGTATCCTGCTTCAAAGAGACTTCAACACCAGACTACAAAGGGAAACCTCAGAACTGTCATTCATGCTTAAATTTGACACTTTACGAATGGGCCTTAACAGAGATGCTAACTACCTTACCCATTACAAAGATAGCTTCCCCAATTATCACCCCTAATATCATTATCTCATAGACACTAACCTTCCCACTCCCCCTCTGTTCTAAAATCTGATTTGTCAATTTTATATGTGTTCATTTTTTTTTATTGTATCCTTTTGGTATATATGGTCATGCCAATTTTCTTCCACAATTTGATCTGAGGAAGTGGGTCTGGCCCACGAAAGCTCATCACCTAATAAACCATCTTGTTAGTCTTTAAAGTGCTGCATAGTCCTGTCTTTTGTTTCATTCTCCAAAGTTAGCTTCATCTTAATGACAAAGCAAATAGGGGGATCGGATTTCTGGACAATTCTTAAAATCTTTCTTGTCCTATCTTCAGATCAACTGAACATCACCCTTGAGAAACCCAAGTAACATACAGTGGAATATTCAGGCATAATTTTAACTACTACTAATTACTGGGTTGTATATTAAATGTAACTACCCCGAGTTAGATCTGAGTGTCACTGATAACAATTCAATACATGCAGTAGCAGCCAAAAAAGCAAACAAAATTTTAAGATGCATAAGGACGGAAAACAATAATAAAAAACTGATCATACCATTGCAGAAGTCATTGGAACATGTACCCTTTCCAAGAACAGTGGATGCAATTTGGGATATCATATTTCAAAAATAAAAAGATAAAGCAGAAATAGAGCTGGTTCACAGATAATTGATGAGAACAATGAGAGGCATGGAGAGACTGCTGTAAGAGGAGAAATAGAGGACATTTAGGACACAGACAAATAATAGGGGACGTGATAGCCATATTCACAATAATGAATGGTCTAGAAAAAGGTAAACCAGGCACTCCTCAATCAGAAAAATGAGCAAAGAGCATTCAATGAAAATGAAATGCAGCAAATTTCAAACTATAACTTTTCACACAACATGCAGTCCAGGAAACTCTTTACCACATGAGATTGTTAAGTTCAAGAGTTCAGCAGTTTTCAGAAAAGAACTAGACTTCCATAGAGTTAATGGGAACACTCACACTCAAATTAGATGGGATTCTTTTAAAAGAAAAATAAATTTCAAAGTTTGGAAGAGAGATAAGCCCTCCTACTTCAGAGGAGAAGCCAATGTTTTTCTTACAATTATCCACTTGAGAGTTCTCCCACCCTCCTCTGAAACATATGATAGTGATCACTGTCAGAGATAGGATACAGGCTCAGGTGACTAACAGGGCTGGAGCGTAAAGTGGCCAGGCAAGTTTAAATTCACACTTTTCTTACACCATTTTCAAATCCATGCATGTATGTCTTCAGATTATGGGTCACAGTGCACGCCTCTCCAGCCATTACTCTCATAAACAGGTAGAATGTGATTGTATAACTAGGTAAGTAGCTGTACAATTTTCCTTTTCAATTCTCCATACAGTTGTTAGCCAGAACCTAAGTTTCCATTTAAACATGTTGACCTTCTTCTTCTTGTGGTTACCAGGAAAACTTTCACAATGTGAACCAAATGTGGTGATGTCTGCTTGAGTCTGCAGACAGGCTGAGGCAATAACACTGAAAGGTGTGATCTACCCGCTCCCCAAAATGTAAAATAACCTCTTCCTCTTCCCACAGCTCCCTCTCCAGTGTCCAGGCCTCCCACTGTATCCTAGTTGTTGTGTGAAGTTTTACTTCCTTTTGTTTTTTTTTAAATCTGCTATCTATTAATTTCATTTGCTGACCCCCTGGTTCTTGTGTTATGGAAGCAAATAAATAACTTTTCCTTATTTATTTTCTCCACACTATTCATGATTTTACAGACTTCTATCATATATATCCCCCCTTAGTCATCTCTTTTCCAAACTGAAAAGTCCCAGTTTTATTAATCTCTCTTCATATGGCAGCCATTCCATACCCCCAATCATGTTTATTGCCTTTTTCTGAACTTTTTCCAATGCCAAGATATCTTTTTTGAGATGAAGTGACCACAACTGTATTCAAGATGTGGGTGTACCACAGATATATATAGAGGCAATAATAATAAATTCATAGAATCCTAGGGCTGGAAAAGACCTCAGAAGGTCATCGAGGCCAGCCCCCTGAATGAAGCAGGATGAACCCTAATTAAATCACCCAGCCAGAGCTTTGTCAAGCCAGGACTCAAAAACCTGTAGGGATGGAGATTTTACCACTTCCCTACATAACCCATTCCAGTACTTCACCACCCTCCTAGTGAAACGGTTTTTCCTAATATCCAACCTAGACCGTTCCCCTGCATCTCAAGACCATTGCTCCTTGTTCTGCCATCTGTCACCACTGAGAACGGCCTCACTCCATCTTCTCTGAAACTTCCCTTCAGGAAGTTGAAGGCTGCTATCAAATCCCCCCTCACTCTTTTCTTCTGCAAACTAAATAAGCCCAAATCCCTCAGCCTCTCCTTGTAAGTCATGTGCTCCAGCCCCTAATCATTTTGGTGGTCCTCCACGGGACCCTCTCAAATGTGTCCACATCCTTTCTGTAGTGGGGGCCCCAGAATTGGATGCAATACTCCACAGATGTGTCTTCACCAATGCCAAATAAAGTGGAATAATCACTTCTCTAGATCTGCTAGAAATGCTCCTCCTAATGCACCCCAATATGCCATTAGCCTTCTTGGCTACAAGGGCACACTGTTGACTCATATCCAGCTTCTCATCCGCTGTTATCCCCAGGTCCTTTCTGCTGCACTGCTACTTAGCCCATTGGTCCCCAGCCTGTAGCAATGCTTGGGATTCTTCTGTCCCAAGTGCAGGACTCTACACTTGTCCTTGTTGAACCTCATCAGATTTCTTTTGGCCCAATCCTCCAATTTGTCTAGGTCACACTGAACCCTATCCCTACCCTCCAGTGTATCTACCTCTCCCCCTTGTTCAGTGTCATCTGCAAACTTGCTGAGGGTGTAATCCATTCCCTCATCCAGGTCATTAGTAAAAATGTTGAACAAAACTGGCCCTAGCACCAATCCTTGGGGCATTCCACGTGATACCGATCGCCAGCCAGACATCGAGCCGTTGATCACTACCGGTTGAGCCCGACAAGCAAGCCAGCTTTCCAGCCACCTTACAGTCCATTTATCTAATCCATACTTTAACTTGCTGGCAAGAATATTGTGGGAGACCATATCATAAGCTTTGCTAAAGTCAAGGTATATCACATTCACCGACTTCCCCAGATATTCTCTGTCTTATTTTCTATCTCTTTTTAAATGATTCCTAATGATCTGTTTGCTTTCTTGACAGCTGCTGCACATTGAGTGGATGTTTTCAGAGAACTATCCACAATGACCCCAAAATCTCTCTCTTGAGTGATAACAGTTACATTAGTCACCATAATTTTATATGCATGGTTGGGGTTATGTTTTCCAATACACATTACTTTGTATTTATCAACATTAAAATTCATCAGCTATTTTGTTGCCCAGTCATCTAGTTTTGTGAGATCCTTTTGAACCTCTTCACAGTCTGCTGTGGTCTTAACTATCTTAAGCAGTTTTGAGCTGTTGTTCCGTATTTATCTGAACAAGTGGGTTGCGCCTATGAAAGCTCATAATACTATTTATAAATTTTTGTTAGTCTCTAGGGTGCTACAGGACCATTGTTGCTTTTTAAGTTTAAGGGCGACCCCTCTGAGACCTTTGAGCAGTTTTGTTATCTGCAAATTTCACCACGTCACTGTTTACCCCTTTCTCCAGATCATTTATAAATATTCTAAATAGGATTGGTCCCAGTATGGACCCCTGGAGGACTCCATTATTTACCTCTCTCCAAATATTGCCCACAGCTGCAACGTTGATAAGAATTGCAACAGCCACGGCACAATGTATGTTAATTTAGATCTGACCTAGAATGTACCAAGAGTCAAACGGGACTCAGGAGAGGGGAGGCACAAACAATCTGCTCATAGTCCCCTAGTCAAGTGCTGAACCAATGTGAGAAGGATTCACAACCTAGCATTTGTGATGCTGTCACAGGTGTGAGGTTAGCATGTACTGCAAACGTGTAAGTGTTATGCTTTAAATAGAATGTGAGAGAGGAAAAAAATACACCCAAAAGAAGCCAGTCTCTCAGTCTCACCATTGTCCAGACTCAAAGTAGGAACTATGGGCCAGCTTTTCAAGGATATTTAGGCACCTAAAGATGCAGACAGGCATGAAGCGGGATATACCAAAACACCTAAGTAATTGAGGTCCCTAATGCCGACAGAACTCAATGGGGCTAATAGTGCCTAACTCACCTAGGTACTTCTGTAAGTCCAAGTTTCCTTTGGGAGGAAAAATCAGGAACTTCATATTTGCATATTGTGCATTAGATATGGGTGGGGCCAGAGGTGTGTACAGTGCTTTACAAACACAGTGTTGCAATTCACAAGGCAACTGAGTACATGCAGTATACATATCTGAGTTGTCCTACTGATAGGATTGCTCATGCCCTTGATGATATACTTCTGCCTGAGTAGTTCACTGATTTACAGCCAGAATCCCTGCCCCATAGAGTTTACAATTATTCTAGAATACTTTGTGTCTTGACACAGGGAGAAATGGCCTCAGGTCATGGGAAAGGTGGCCATTTGGAAATGAAAACAAAGTATTTCATCAGCAATTGTAATCCCTAGTCAGAACTGAAAATGGTGCAAGAGGTAACTCTGCCCATAACTTTTCTGTAGATTCATGCAACTTGTTGCCAGATTCTATCCCTTTGAAATATGTTGTACAGTTCAAAGAGCATACATACTGTCTTGAACAATCTAGAACAATAAAGGATGATGAGGAAAGTGCCTCTCACAGCATTTGGCTAGGAAATCTTTTTTTTAATAGATGCAGTCCTCTTGTTTTACAAGCTCATCACGTATTAGTCATGTTTGTTTTGCAAGATCTTCATTGCACTGCCTTTAATTCTATGTGACTTTTCCTTAGGACAGGTTTTCACACACCCAGTTCAACTTCCTTGTCTCTGAATAATTTGGCAAGAGGGAAGTGTACTGATCATTTCTGCATGCATGAAAGTATCAGGAAAGTATGATGCATAGACAGGTGGAACCATTTAATTGTCAAACCAAATCATCCCTTTTTCTTTCCTGATTAAGAGTGCTTGAATTTGGAGTGCCAGGTATCTTACCTTAGCATATCCTGTTGAATTACTTTCCTCTAATAAACAACAAGGAGTTTGGTGGCACTTTAAAGACTAACAAACATATTAGGGTATTAAAGCATAAGCTGTTATGAGTTACAATTCACTTCCTCAGATGCTGAGTGAGCCAGCTGCTGACAACAATAATAAAAGAATGATTTTAAATATCTAATTACAATGACAAGTAAGCATATATAAATATCACATTTCAGGTTCCATGGAGGAACTACTAATAACTAACAGAACAACTAACAGAAGCTTCCAGATCACAGGCCTTGGTTCTCATGGGGGACATTAATAACCCTGAGATCTGTTGGGAGACTAATATAGCAGTACGCAGACAATCCAGGAAGTTTTTGGAGAATGTTGGGGACAATTTCCTGGTACAAGTGCTGAATGAACCAACAAGGGGTGATGCTCATCTTGACCTGCTGCTCACAAATAGGCAGGAAATAGTAGGGGAGGTAGATGGGGGTGACAACTTGGGCAACAGTGATCATGAGATGGTCTGTTTCAGAATCCTGACCAAAGAAAGAAAAGAGAGCAGCAAAATACACACCCTGGACTTCAGAAAAGCAGACTTTGGCTCCCTCAAGGAACTGATGGGCAGGATCCCCTGGGATGCTAAAATGAAGGGAAAATGAATCCAGGAGTGCTGGCTGTATTTTAAAGAAGCCTTATTGAAGGCGCAGGAACAAACCATGCAAATGTGCAGTAAGAAAAGCAAATATGGTAGGCAACCAGCTTGTCTTAACAGTAAAATCTTTGGCAAGATTAAACTCAAAAAGGAAGCTTATGAGAAGTGGAAACTTGGACAGATGACTAGGGAAGAGTACAAATATATTGCCTGAGTTGGGTGTAATCAGAAAGGCCAAAGCACTGGTGAGGCCACATGTGGAGTACTGCATCTAAGTCTGGGCTCTCCATTACAGAAAGGGTGTGGACACATTAGAGAGAGTGCAGAGGAGGGCAACAAAAATTATTAGGGGGCTGGAGCACATGATTTATGAGAAGCTGAGGGATTTGGTCTTACTTAGTCCACAGAAGAGAAGAATGAGCGGGGATTTGATAGCATCCTTCAACTACCTGAAGGGGAGTTCCAAGGAGGATGGAGAGAGGCTGTTACAGATGATAGAGTGGTTACAGATGACAAAATGAGAAGCAATGGTCTCAAGTTGCAGTGGAGGAGGTCTAGGTTGGATATTAGGAAAAACTATTTCACTAGGAGGGTGGTGAAACACTGGAATGAGTTATGTAGGGGAGTGGTGGAATCTCCATCCCTGCTGGTTTTTAAGTCCTGACTTGACAAAGCCCTGTCTGGGATGATTTAGTGGGCATTGGTCCTGCTTTTAGCAGAGGGTTGGACTCAATGACCCCTTGAGGTCTCTTCCAACCCTATGTTTCTATGATTCTAATCCTTTGCTCAAATGCCCACACCCTGCAAGCTAGGTTGTCGATCTGGCTTTTATGTCACCCATATGATGGAAACCACCATCATCAAGGGTTTCAATGACCTCTCCCTGACCAAATCATGGGGCTTCTACTCCATCCTTATCCTTCTGATCTCACTGCATGCTATGATTGAATTGATCACATCCTCATTCATGACATCCTATTTGGTTTTGTCACATAGAGTACTTCTGCTACTCCTTCTGCCTCAATAACTGTTCCTTGAGTATGGTCATTAGCTGTTTTTCCTTCTCCATTCTGTGTTTTCCTAAAACATTCTGTGTTTGCTTCCCTCCTCTACACCTTAGATCTGAGCAAACAAGTTCACATGACTTCAGCTATCTCAAAGAGATACAGCAGAAATTCAGGAGAGCCAGAGATGGGCAACAAGAAATCATTAGAAATAAGGGCAGACTTCCAAATGAGGAGAGGCTGAAAAGATTTGACTGCCTAATTTAGAAATAAGAGACAAATAAAATGGAACATGACAGTAGTATGTACAATAATGAATGGTATAGAGAAGACAATTTGGGTATTCCTATTAACCTTTTTGCATGCTGCAAATGGGTCTATTAATGAAGCTGGAAGACAACATGTTTACAATTGCTCGAAGGAAATACAGTTTGTGCATGATTGTTCCTGTGGAACTCATTGCTGCAAGATATATGGCCCAGTTTAATAGGATTCAGAAAAGGATTAGGCATTTTTATAACATCCAGTTATACTAGTTAAATTTGGTAAAATACAGATACATCCTCATGCTTCTGGGCATAAACAATCCCCAGTTCCTTGGGGTTAAGTGAAAGTTTCCTCTCTGGGCAGATTATTCCATAATTGTCCATTATAAGGTTTCTTACATCTTCCTCTGAAGCATCAGGATCACTGACAAAGAGAACACCAGAGTAGATGGTGTGCTGGTCTGATCCAGAATGGTAATTGTTTTGTGCCTGTGCTAGGTTCATAAATCTGTAGTCTAAGTCCTACCCCTGCATGGCAGATTGACTGGATGGCCTCTCGAGTTCCTTCCAGACATATATTTCTATGGTTCTCCACACCTAACTTGTCCCTCTCTGTCCAGTGCTGCATGTCAATGGTTGTGCCAATATTTCTTCCTGAATGTTTCACAGACAACAAGTTGATCACTGTTATAAAATAGCACTATATTTTCCATTGTAAAACCTTTGTTATTATCTCTCCCAATCTCTGCTGTTGTCGGTGATAATGCTACCATCACCCAGGCTCACAGTGACAGTCAACTTCTCACTCTTCTTCATCCACACATTCAAACTATGCCCAGAATTTGCCATTTCTTCCTCTGTATTGTAGTGAAATACAATCTTTCCCCTCTGCCTGACCACTAAAAAGCTTGTCCTTGTTCAGACCACTTCTTGTCTTGCTTATTGCAACCTCCTCTTCTCTGAAAGGCTCAATGCCTTTATCATCTCCTCTAGCTCATCCAGAGTATGCAACTACTATTATTTTCTTGGCCAGCAGCTCTGATGTCAGTTCCTCTCTGGTTCCCTCTCTTGCCTTCCTCTTATCCACTACATCAAGTTTTAAGTATCAGAGGGGAAGCCGTGTTAGTCTGGATCTGCAAAAGTGATGAGGAGTCCTGTGGCACCTTATAGACTAGCAGATTTATTGGAGCATAAGCTTTCATGAGCAAAGACCCACTTTGTCAGATGCAGGACATGCATCAGACAAAGTGGGTCTTTGCCCACAAAAGCTTATGCTCCAATAAATCTGTTAGTCTATAAGGTGCCACAGGACTCCTCGTCACTTTTATCAAGTTTTAAGTTTCCTGTATTCACCATTAGCCTCCTACATAATCCTTCCTAAAACTGTCTCATAACTTTTGTTACTGTGTTGCTCCTTCTGCTCCACCAAAGATGTCAACACATTCATCTTCCCCTAGTTCTTCCTGTGTGTGTGTTCCCATGCTGTCCCATATGCATGGCAGGTCTTCCCTATCCCGACTCTCCAACCCACCAACCTCTCCTTTAAATTCTTCCAAAAGACTCATTTATTCTTAGGCTATGTCATCATTGCAGAGTTAGCTTGACTTATATATACTTGAGCTAACCTAGCTCAAGTGAAAGAAGGTACACTGAGGACTAATGGAATTGTGTACGTGCGGGCACTGTCATCCATTTCCAGACAAACAGAGGCTAGGGACACCATTCCTACCCATCCTAGCTAATAGCCATTGATGACCTTAACTTCCATTAATCTATCTAGCTCTTTTTTGAACCCTGTTAAAGTCCTAGTCTTTCACAACATCCTCTGGCAAGGAGTTCCACAGGTTGACTGTGTGCTGAGTGAAGAAGAATTTCCTTTTGTTTGTTATAAACCTGCTGCCTATTAATTTCATTTGGGGCCTTGAGCAGCCCCTGGCCTGTGTCCCCATTCCCTGGGTCCCCTGCCCATGGCAGCTGGAGGGTCAGCTGCAGTTCCCAGCAATTGCTGGGGTTATGAAAAATCCACACCCTTGAGCAAAGCAGTTATACCAACCTAACCCCCAGTGCTTATGTCAGTGGGAGAGCTTCTTCTGCTAACATAGCTACTGCCTCTCCAAGCAGTGGATAAGCTAAACTGATGGGACTGCTATACCCTGTCCATTTAATGTGCCTTCATTAAATCATGACAAAGGTGCTGACACAGCTGCGAAGAAGCAGTGTTGTAAGTGTAGACATGTCCTTAGATTTCCCACTCAGTGCACAGCTCTGTGTGCCTATTGGACTGTAAACTCTTACCTGCAGGTACTGCGTCTTTCCTTTTGTGCCTTCTACAGCTCCAAGCACTCTACAGGCAGCAGCTAAATACTAAGGAGCCCTACAATAATACTATTGTAAAGGGCAAGTTAAAAACAAGTTAAAAACAACTAGAAGTCCTATGGCATCTTAAAGATTAACAGTTTTATTTGGGTTATGCCCAAATAATTTGTTAGTCTTCAAGGTGCTACAGGACTTCTGTTGTTTGTACTGGTGGCAGTAGCAGAGGCTGCAAGCTCATCTGAAGAAGTGGGTTTTGTTCAGGAAAGCTCATGATACTATATAGATATGTATTTGTTAGTCTCTGAGGTGCCACAGGACTACTCCTTGTTTTGAAAGTTGCAGACTAACATGGCTACCTCTCTGAGACTTTTACACAGCGGCTTTGGACCAAATCCCCAGGCTGTAGGGTTGGAAGTGTGTGAAGGAGCGGTGGGGGGGGGGGGGGCTGTGAAGCAGCTAGGAGGGGCAGAGGGTAAGGCGCTCTCCTCCGTGCACGGGGCAATTGCTCCCTTCCCGTGAGCAGCTCGACCCCTTGCTGCACTTTGGGAAGGGACTGGAGCGTTGCAGGACGGCTGGAGGCAGGCCAGGAGGAGCAGAGGGGGCGGGACAGCCCGGCTCACGCTGAGGCTCAGGGCTGCGCTCTCCGCCCGCCCCGGGCTCAGGCGCTTTGCAAGGGGAGGCGCAGGCGGGTTAAAAGCAGCTGCCGGGAGGAACTTTTGGGTTCGGGGCCAGCGAACGCTGCGACCTGAGGCGCCCGCATCCTCGGGGGCGTTGATCTGCCGGCCGCCGCCACAGGCTCCGCGCGGTGCTGAGACAGGTGAGGGGCTCAGGGGAGAGAATCCGGAGTAGCTCGAGCGCACGTGTGTGTCCGCGCGCCTATGGGAGAGGAATCCGGATTCATAGGTATGAGCGTTCGCACTCGAAGAGGGATGCGGAGTGGGAACTGTATATAGAAGGGGAACACGCTTTGCAAGGAATCCAGATTGGAGGGCAGTGCGTCTGTGAGCAGAGTGGAATGCGGGACGGGACAGGAATCCGGATTAGAGACAAACTCTTGCTGAATGTAGATGAAGTTTCCCTTTTTGCAGGCTCTTTGCTACACTGTCTGGAACGTCTAATTTAAACAACGATCAACCACAGCAAAATATACCCGGGAAGGCTGAATGGAGGGAAGTTCAGGCTTTGGGGGTAAAAGGGAATTTTGCAGTGTGACTCTTAACCCAGGGTATTTTGATCTCCGTCCCTTTTGTTAATGCTTGACAGGCATTCAGTGCAGAGGTTAGCAGCCCCAGGGACTGAACGGCTCAGCATTACTTTAATGAGTAAAGCAGAAAATATGCTCAAGTAACTCAAGCAAAACTGACACGTCAAATCATACTTGGCTTGTACATGCAAAATCCTCTCGGGAGAAACACGCAGGTTCCTTCAGGGCGAAGAGAGCGAGCTCTTGATGAAATGATCTTACATCACTGCTCAGTGGAGATTTGCTCTTGGGTCAATACTTTAATTCAACTACCTGGCATTAATCCAGCCTAGTATTTACGATCCTGAATTTTTCTAGGAGTCAGATTGGGTCTCCTGTTGCTCCCACTTATTCGCTGGGAGTTCTGGTCTATTGATTGAACTAGACGCAGCACTGGACCCATGAAGAATAAGTGCTGTGGTTTTTATAAGCTAGTTATTACGCTTAAAATGAGATTTTCTAATACTTTCTGTGAGGGTGGTGACAATGTGAGTATTCAGGGCACCTCTTCAGTTTCAACAACTGAATTAAATGCTACCGTGGTAGTAGGGAAGGGAAAAGTGCTTCATGTCCAAAATCTCTACAGGTACAAGTGGTTTCACATCGCAGTCAGTGTTCCCTGTAAGCTGTGTGCTTGTGCAGCAGCTCAGGAGAGATTTCAGTGCTACCTACCTGATTAGCAGAGTCCACAGCTAGGTCTGTGTGGTGTACATTCCCACATGTCTCTGCATATAAATAAATTTATTCAGCATATGGATGGAAAAGAGTAGAGGGTACATTGTCCACAAATGCGAATTTGCTCTTCCTCAGAGCTCATCTTGCATATCACACTGGCAATTTTAAAGAGAGGAGGTGGGTGGAGTAATATCTTTTTTCCGAAAGAGACAAGCTTTTAAATTTACACAGAACTTACACAGAGATCTTCAGGCAATTTTAAAGTGAGATGTGTGATAGCACATCAAATATTTGCAGTTCTTTTCTACTTTCGGTCAGTTCTGACTAGTCCAGGTTATTTTTTAATTGCTGAATTTCTTATGTGATGAACCAGAGTAGGTTGTTAGCAGAAATATGTAGCATCTGATCATGCATGGTCAAGGGAATAAATCATCACAGTAGGCAATTCAGAATGTGACCAACTTGTGTAGTGAGAGACCAGCGGAATGCTAAAGAATTTCAACTATCTTTTCAAGGCTGCCTTTTCTCTTTATCATTCAATTTCTCTTTCCCTTATCACAGTAATACATCACGGATTGCTCCCTCTGTTTTAAGGCCTTTTCACACAAGGAAATCTTCTAAATCAGGGATGGGGAACCTAAAGCCCAGGGGCCAGATGTGGCCCCTTGCTTGCCTGGATCTGGCCCCCGAGGCTCAGGGCTGCCGCCTAGCATTGGTTAGCCTGCACTGCAACTCCAGCTCCCTTCCCCCAGCCCACAGCAGGGCTGGAGCACGCAGAATCTACAAGCCTGCCCCCCCCCCAGACTCTGGTGTGTGAGGGGAATGTGGGGAGTGTTTTTCTCTTTCTCAATTGGGGGCCATAGCAGTGAGAGTTTGGGGTTTTTTTTCTTTGCTTCTCACTTGTGTGCAGCCCCCAGCTGATTTGTTTGTGGGTCAATGGTCCCCAACTCAAAAAAGGTTCCCCACCCCGTTCTAAATCAAGGGACTGTGTTTCTTTTAACATGCTAGTTCTCTTTGTTGGCATACCACTTGGTCGTGCCTGTGTAGACTACAATAAACCATTTTAGAATATGTTCAGGGAGTACACTGTTATGTGATCCTTGAGTACAGTAGACTTGTATGTGTAGACAGGTCTTTAATATAGATATTCACCTCCCTTGCAACAGAAGAGCCCAATACTTGCAGGGTATTACAGGACAAACACAATGCATGATCCTTCCTCCCCAGGAAATGGATGCTATCACCTTCCAACAGGTTGTATCCAGGGCCAGCTTTTGGATCTCCCATACAACAGAATTTAGCATTATATCTTAAGAATGATGAACCAGCCCTGCCAGAGTTTTAACTGCTGTTTCAAAGGACTTTGTCTAGTTCATCAACAATTTCCAACAGCTGTGTTCAGTGAAAGATCCGTGTTTCAAGGTGCCATGCCAGCATCAGCAGAATTTGCTCTTTCATTTTAAAATGAAAATACTTTCTACACTGGTTGTGAAGAAAACTATCCAAATGGGAATTAGTGTAGCATTTGTTGTGCTCTAGAGAGACAGCACTAATAAGAGGTTTGTCTTACTCCCGGAACTTGTCTACACTTAAAAAGTGGCAGCTGCTCCCGTGCTTCAGTGTAGACACCACCTACACTGTGTAGGCATTCTCCTGTTGGTGTACGTCAGCTGCTTTCCTGAGAGGTGGTAGCTAGGTTGAAAAAAATTCTTCCATAAATCTAATGCTGTCTACACTGGGGGTTAAGTTGACTTGACTGTGCCACTTAGGTGTGGATTTTCCACATCCCTGAATGTTAAGCTGACCAAATTTTCTAGTGAAGACCAGGGCTTAATCTTCTCATTTGGTGTTAATGCTGAAGACTAAGGCCACATCCGCACTAGTGAACCTAGAGCGGCATCGCTGTACCGATGCAGCTGCACTGCTGTAAGATTGCTTGTGTAACCTCTCTATGCCAATGACAGAGGGCCGTCCTTAGGATTTATGGGGCCCTATGCAGAATACACAGCTGCTGCATAGGGCACCTGAAAATGTGGCCATCACTGGGTCTTAATGTCCACCCACCTGCATCTCCCTATCCCTGTTCTCTGGCTGCCTAGAACAGAGGTGGGGAACCTTTCTTGGGGTCAGGAGCCGCTGCCTCACTGAAAAAGCAATCAGGGGCCACACACAAGGGATGATGCAATAAAGCCACCTTCATAAGCAGCAGTAGCAATGTCAGCAATATCGGGGAAAGAAGCTCCCTCACCGACATAGCACTGTGTACACCCTGACCAACATGAGTTTTGCCATCATAAGTGGTAGTGTGGACATGGCCTAGTTACACATCAGATGTGAACATTAGCTGTTTAGCTGATTATTTTTAGCATAACATCTACCTTCTCTAACATCTGTATCCAGTGTGTAGATGGAGGCAGTGGTGATGCACGTAGGCAGGGTCAGCCATATCCTCCTGGCCCCTTCAGGAGCTTAAAACATTGCTCCAGGTAGGGGTTATCCTGCGATGTCAGCCTTCCTCTCCCTGACTCTGGGGTGGAGGAGGGTTCAGAGAGAAGCCGCAATCCACTGCTGGACTTTTCCCACAGAGATGGAGAGCTCTGAGAAAGGTCAGAGGACATCGGTGAGAAAAGAGGGATCACTTATTTGATGACCTAACCATGTCTTAACCAACAGCTCCTGTAGAAATGTTAGCACCATCAGAAATCAATATAATTACAGCTTAATAAAACATGTGATTCCATCATCTTTTTAATATACAGGCAGTGCAAATTAAAATTACTTGCATCTACCTGTTAGTGTCATTATTTGCAATGCTGGGCTAATGCCGGGAACTCTCCCCCCAACCTCTCCAGTTCATGGAAGTTCTATTATTTATTTTCTAATCCTTGATAATTGGTCCTATGATGTATTCCTCTTGTCTTATTAGGTCAAAGGATACAGAAGAGAAGATGGACTGGGGAACATTGCAGAAGGTTTTAGGAGGTGTAAACAAACACTCCACCAGTATTGGGAAGATCTGGCTCACTGTCCTCTTCATTTTCCGTGTTATGATCCTTGTGGTGGCTGCAGAGAAAGTCTGGGGAGACGAACAAAATGATTTTGTTTGCAACACTCTGCAACCTGGATGCAAAAATGTTTGCTACGACCACTTCTTCCCCATCTCTCACATTAGACTGTGGGCCCTTCAGCTCATCTTTGTCTCGACTCCTGCACTTCTCGTGGCCATGCACATTGCACACAGAAGACATGAGAAGAAAAGGCAGCTCACAAGTGGTCAGAAAGTGGATATTGAAGAGCTGAATAAACAAAAGGTTCATATTCAGGGCCCCTTATGGTGGACTTACACCAGCAGCATCTTCTTCAGAATTGTCTTCGAAGCTGTCTTCATGTATGTGTTTTACGTCATGTATGATGGATACCAAATGCCTCGCTTACTGAAATGTAGTGCGTGGCCTTGTCCCAACACAGTGGATTGCTTTGTTTCTCGACCCACTGAGAAAACTATGTTTACGATTTTCATGCTTTCTGTGTCTGGGATATGTATGCTGCTCAATGTGGCTGAATTGTGTTATCTGGTGATAAAACTATGTATGAAAGCACCTAGGAAACTAGCAACTTTAAAATAGCACCCCACTCAATAGAATATTTTTCCTCTCAACTTTCTGATCGGTGATATTTTTCAGGCTGAATGAAAAAAAAGGAAACAAAATGCAATTCCTTTTAAAAATCGGATAGCCCTCCTATGAAACTTAATGAGTTATTAAAGATCCTGTGTGTATGCTGAATACTCACTTAACTGAATACTCAGAGAGCCTGATCCTGCAAGCTGAAAGTTTTGAAGTTTGCTACTGGTAGTAGAGAAAGCCCTGCTGTGATTCTAGTGCTAAGAAGCCAATGGTGGGAGTCATTGTAAAAAGTGATACACTTCTTGCTGTGGGAGAGGCCAGAACGGGGAGAGCAGCGCTCACCTAGCATGTAGTGTGTATTGCACCAGACACTTTCAGTGATGGAGCTTCTAAGAGGGGCTTGGTGTGAATGGGACAGAGATTTGATTTTGGGCATTTTTACACATTCTATAGTTCTAGAGACTCTCCTTGCTGCACTGAAAGAGAGAGGAAAACAGAGGGGCAATTGCATCTATGGCAAGGTTCTTGTTTTTCTCTTCCAAGCAATCCCTGTATACATGGAGGATGGGCTTGTAGATACATGTTTGGGAATTGAAGAAGGCAGGGGCAGGCAAGAGAAAGGATTAAGGGTGCGTATTGTTCCTGGCCTCAAGCCCCACTGAGAATGTAATATACTTATATGTGCATATATACACATACACAGTCTACAACTGTATTGTTCAGTAGATTCCTTCTAACCTTTGGATCTGCTCTCAGGGGGTGGGTTGTTCAGTTAGCCAGTGGTGAAACAAACCATGACAGTGCTGCTTCCATAGAGGCAACCTTACAGAAGCCAGCATTGTAGGGGGTAGAATTGGAACCCTGACTCAGTGCCTGGGAGAGGCAAGAAGGCAAACACCGCCTTCCCATAGCATAATTTAGAGAAAACATGAGGCCAGCTGTCCAAAGGGGTTTTCTTCTTCCACTCTTACCCTGCAAGACTTTTTTCCATTGGAAGGGGTGGTGCTATGGGCCTCTTTTGGTAGGTTCAGTTTCTAACATTTGAAAAGGAGATTTTTACCAAATGACTGGCCCGCCTTCAGTTGCTTATTTGAAAAATTTGTGCAAGGTAAATTGCTGTGTTATCATTCCATCTTGCATTGCTCAGGTCAACTACTATACTTCAACTCTCATTACATAATACACTGCAGGATGCACCCTCATAGAGTTCCAACACAGGTCTCTTCTTTCTATCCATTCTGTGTAGCACTGAACCGTAAATCCTTCTCCAAGTCCTCACCTAACCCACAGTAGGGTGTATTCTTCATCATTCCTACTTATAGCATGAGTCACTCTTCCCTCAATTCACAAGGTACACAGGAGGAGTTAGAAGTTCCCCACAGAGCTAAAACAACACTGTCTTGATCTGGGAGATGTGTATGTTACAGGAACCTGCTTTTCCTTTTAAAGTTCCCACTTCTAAGATGTAAATTGCATGTAACTAAGTAAAGGACTAGCAAGAGTGCATCTGGCCCTGTATCTTTACAATATCTTTATAACATTAAAGTTTACATATTTACATAGGGAATTACAGTATTACATGTAGCTGTACAACGCCAGCACTTTTCCCAAGCGCCTGTCCATTAGAAGTGACCGCAAAGACCCAGTTACTCCTATCATAGGCTGCAAGAACTTGGTATGCTCAGAGAGAGCATATTTTAGGGGCGACCTGTAGAGCATCTAGATTTCTCCCCTTACATCTGTTGTCTCCTGCAATACATCTCAATTTACTGCTGTTGAAGGAAATAAGGATGCACTGATTTAGGCAGGGGAGTTGTGGAAATTTTGCTAACTTGCATGACCGCACTCAGGGCCGGCCCACAACATTTTGGCACCTGAGGCGGGGAGCTCAAATGACGCCCCCATGCCCCCTTGCTTGGGCCAAAACTTTGAAAGGTTTCAATTCTGCCTTCTTCTTGTTCTACTCCTCTCATGGCACTCCACCATCTCTGTGCATCTAGAGCAGAGAGAATACATATGCACCAGCAACAGACACAATTTTCTACACTCTGGGTCCTAGTGGTGCCCCCCCCCCCCACAGTCTAGCACCTGAGGCGGCTGCCTCAGTTTGCCTCATGGTAAGGCCAGCCCTGACCTCACTGTGCACAAGTTACTATTATTGATGTAAGGAGTATCAGATGACAGGTCTGGGCCCCAAACAAGGTATGTTAATTACAGGCTTAGGTTAGGTGGACTTTCAAAACATAGTCAGAAATCTGAAACCTAATGGGCAGAGGAAAAGAAATCAAAGCACCATTATGAGAAACAAGCAAAACTTGAAAAGTAAATAAGAGCTAAATGGGAAACTCTCTGTATAAGACCATCCTTAACCCAGCTGTGATGAACAAAAACTTTGGCATGCATCATGCTTGTGCTTGATTCCTGCAGTTTTATGGCCAACTATAAAAAAAATTGTTGCACTGCTAATACTCCATTATGTTTGTTTTATAATAACTCTCATTTTTACATCATTCAGGAACTTTTGTAATGTCTGAGGTTCTATGTTACTTAAGGTGCTGTGGTGTACAACTGTCTAGTGAAAAAGTACATTTACTATCACAGGAAATGTAAGCTCTAAATGTAAATAGCTGAGAGCAACTGTAAATAGAGACATTTTTAACTTACATGGCAGGTTACTTAGTTTTGTAAATAGTTACACTGCCTGCTATATTGCCAACTTTATGAGCTGGTAGTAGAATGTGTGTTATTACTATCAAAGGAAATGTAAGCTCTAAATGTAAATAGCTAAGAGCAACTGTATATAGAGACATTTTAACTTACATGGCAGGTTAGTTAGTTTTGTAAATAGTTACACTGCCTGCTATATTGCCAACTTTATGAGCTGGTAGTGGAATGATGTGCATGTAACCTTCAGCAGCAATCGATTGTCTCATCCATAGAAGGTCTTACAGCATCAGAGCAATGGCTTGAAAGACTGGTGATAAAAGTCTTACCTTCTCTGCAGAAAGGTTGCTTTACTGGCATTGTATGGGGACAGAGATGTGTCAGGACATGCTAGCAGGACAAACTACAGAGTTTATTTGACTGTATTATTATGTAGCTAAAGAACTGTCATGTAGAAACATGTGTTTGGACATTTCCAGAGGAAATAAGCCTTGTGAACCCATTTTTGTGTGGCTCCCTTTGCATGCCTGACCTGTTACAGAGCGATACTGTTCAAATAAAAATATAATTCTCTACTGGAGTTGTCTGTATGCTTTCCTCAAGTGCATTACAAATGTTTGTTTCTTACCTAAAATCTTTTCAGAATGAAAGTAATAAAGCTACATGAGTTCAAAGGCTATTTGCAGCAAGTCTGGTGAAATGGCCATCCAGGGGATTCAATGCCCTGAGTTTTTTGTAGTCATTTACACCCATGCAAAGTGTATTTAAAATGCAAGGTACAACATAACGGAGAATCAGGACCAAGCACTATGGGAGTGGGGAGGGTTAGGAGTTAAAAGGTACAGTCCTGACCCCACTGAAGTTAATGGAGTTTTGCCATTACGATAGAGTCAGAATTTCACCCAAGATCTTCTAAGACTACAAACCAGTCTGAGAAATAGCTTTACACCATAAATAATCATAAAAGAAATATTCAACCTTTAACATTCCCAAGTAAGGAGGGGGAAATATTAACATCTTTTAATTTACAAGCCAAGTTTTTTTGTTTGTTTTTTGTTTTTGACAAAAAAAATTGACAGGATTCTTGCTCCCATCTTTTACAGTCTGAGCTGAATCCCTGCATCCATTCAATCAAAACCTTTCGGTCACAAGGTCCTTTTGTTCTTGAGTTGAAAGTGTAAGACTGGACTCAGAAGATGCGGGTTCCAGTCCTAGCTCTGTTACAGACTCTTTAAACAAATCAAACACTATGTACCCAGTTCAAAGGATAGCAGGTCCCTGTGAATAGACTGAGCCCAGCTCCCCTGGACTGGAGCAGGTGAGCTTAATCCAGCTATTTAAAGAAGGTTAAGCTATTGCTGGGCCTAGAAAAGGGCTGCTAGTGGGCAGCAGTGAAAGTAACTTAAAATTCCTTACAGGTACTGTCCTATTGCAATTCGGGTCCCTTGCCAGCTCTTTAAATAGCTCCCTGCTGGCTTTGCTGCAGCTCAGCCAGCTTTTGCCAGAGCTGTGCACCAGGATGCACCCGCTTACTTTCATCTCTGCTATTGGGCAGCTGGGAAGAAAGGACTAAGATAAGCTGGGCATTGGGGAAGGAAAGCCACAAGGAGGTAGCGCTAGCTTCTGTGGTAGGGCCAGCTGTGGCTAGAAAGCTGCCAGGAACTAGAATGCCAGAGACCTCTGGGAGGGGTGACCCTGAAGCCTGGGGTCAAGGATGGAGTTTTCTGTTTGTTTAATACCCTCTGTTGTTAGACTTACCTGTCTGTAATTGCCAGGATCACCTCTAGAGCCCTTTTTAAATATTAGCATCACGTTAGCTATCTTCCAATCATTAGTTATGGAAGCTGATTTAAAGCATAGGTTACAAACCACAGTTAATAGTTCCTCAATTTCATATATGAGTTCTTTCAGAACTCTTGGGTGAATGCCATCTGGTCCCAGTGACTTGTTACTGTTAAGTTTATCAGTTTGTTTCAAAATCTCCTCCAATGTTCCAACAAGCAGAGGTTCATGTCGAGGGCTTGGGTGGGAAACAGGACTCCAGAGCAGTGAAAGAGTAAGGGGGGGCTGGCCATAAAACAAATCCACATCAATGGCCAATGAGCTCACAGAATGACTGGAATAATTGCAAAGCAAATTGCAGGACCTCAAGTTCCAGAAAGAACAACTAGCCAAACATGTCCAATTCACTGAGGAGGAAAGAGGATCTCTGTACCTTATGCTTCATACCACTGGGACTGAAGGAAAGATTGTGTGTGTAGAGACAGAAAAGTCTAGGCATGCAGTGACCCCAAAGTCCAAGAGATGGAGCTCAGATGATGTAGTGAGCCTGGGTGTGTGACCTTGGCCCCACCACATAAAGTTCAGTGTGACTGGGACCAGGAGATTGTGACTAGGGAGACCTGTCTACAGCCCCTTGGTCTCAGAACATTCCATGACTGGGCAGTACTCAAGGGGAATGCTGGTATTAAGTTAAACCACTGAGAAAAATGTTTTGGTTTGTTTAAGAAAGACTGTAGGCCCTGAAGGCTTGTAATGACTGATGTTGCAGCATGTCAAGATGGAAAGGGTTTTTGCATGAAAGTAGAAGTGAGAGGGGCACCTCACAAGAAGGAAAAATAATATTTTTTTCTCCTGCAAAGGGGTGCTATGTTACCAGGTAGCTGCTTCTTGTGGCTAGCCTGAACCCAGCATCCCTGGACTGGAGCAGGTGAGCCCAATACAACTAATTCAAGAGGGCTGGGCTACACATGGACCTCTAAAGAATTGCTGGTAGGCAGCGGAGAAGGGAGGACTGAGACAGGCTGAGCTCTGGGGAGGGAAAGTCATTCAGGAGTGGAGCTAGCTTCTGTGGGGGGCCCTGGAGCAAGAGCCACAGGCTCAGGGAAGTAGCCCTGTGGCTGCTGCTCCAGGAGAGGACTTGAGTTGGCTGAGGCTAGGAAGCTTCCAGGAGCTCTAGTGCCAGAGACGGGTGGGAGAGGTGGCCCTGAAGCCTTGGGGCTAAGGACAGAGTTCAGACTGTTTCCTGTTCATTTGATACCCTTTTAAAGGAATAAACCTTGAAAAGTCTGGGCATGGCAGTGCATGTGTGACCCACACCCACTAGGTGGGTGCGGTTCACACATGCTGGGGAGAAGCCATGGCCTTGTGAGGGGGAGCAAGGGATTGAGTCAACTGATGTCTACAAAGCACTTTGCAACCATCATATGGAAAGTGCTATCCATCTAATTGAAAGGGATCAATAAAGACAAATGTGATGCAGGTTTCCATGAGTTTATTTTTCCTGGCACAATCCATACCAATCCCTCTGTAATATCTCTTGATTTCATGGGAATCAATCAGGATGAGCAGTGGGCTGAGGCACGAACACATAGAAAAGTCAGTGCCCCTCACTGTCAAAGTGGTTTTTCAGAGCCTCCCTGATATTGATGGCCACCTCTAGCAGCCCGAGCATCTGGCTATTCAAACTGCGCATGCAGGCGCTGTGTCTCATTCACCTGTTCTCTCACAGAAATTATGTAAGCAACAGCACACAGCCACCACCTTGGGGATACAATCCTCCTAAAGGCCCAGTCTGCCATAGAGACACCTCCATCTCCCTTTCAGTCTGCCAAAGGCACATTCAACAGCCATAGGCATTGGCTTAGTCCAGGGGTGGGCAATAATTTTTGGTGGGGAGCTACTCCAAGATTTTGGTAAGTGGTCAAGGGCCACACTTTTCTGTGGAGGGGGGTGCAGGGTCTAGGGTGGAGGTTGGGTGCAGAAGGACGCATGGAGTAAGGGACCGTGTGGGATCTGAAAGGATGTTTGGGTGGAGGAGGGGGTTGTGACCTGGGTCAGGGGATTGGGGTGTAGGGTCAGGGAGGGAGTCTGGGTGCAGGAGAGGGTTCTGGCCTGGGGGAGGGGTGTAGGAGGAGGTACAGGTCTGGGAGGGAGTTGTTACCTGGGCCAGGAGATGCAGAGGGTTTGGATGGTGATCTGGGGGAGGGAGTTGGATGTAGGAGGTGGTGGGGTGCCGGAAGCAGGCACTGGCTGGGAGGAGTTTACCTGAGTGTCTCCTGGCTGGCAGCCCCAGCCCACTTGAAAATACAGGCTGCTCCCTCCACCTGGCTCTCAACTCCAGCTGCCCCAGTCTCTCAGGCCAATCTCTCAGTTCTGATTGGCTCTGATTGGCTGGCTGTTTCCAGCCAATAGAAGCTGAGAGATTGGCTGAGGTCACTTCTTATTGGCTGGTTGTTTCTGGCCAATAGGAGCTGAGGATTAGGCTGGGGGGCGGGGACATTGCAAGCTTCCCTCTCCCTGCAGAGCAGGGAAATGCATGGACTGTGTTAAAAGCGGCAGCTGCATGTGCCTCAGGGTCACGGCAGGGTGCCCTTGTGGGCCGGATCCTGTGTCTTGGTGGGCCAAATCCGGCCCTTGGGCCGTATTTTGCCCAGCCCTGGTTTAGCTTGTGGATGAACTATTCCTTACTGCTGTCCAGGTGCCCTGTGTAAGGCTTCATGAGCCAGAGCTGTAAGGAGTAAGGCACATCACCCAGAATCACTGTGGGCATTTCCACATCCCCCACTATACCCCCACTATAATTTTCTGGTCTGGAAAGAAAGTGTCAGCACATAGTTTTCTGTATAGGCCACTGTTCCTGAAAAGTCGTGCATCATGCACCTTTCCAGACCACCCTGCATTTATGTCTGTGAAACACCCAGGGTGATTCGCAAGCACCATGGAGATCTACCCCTTCCGACTGATGTGCTCGGAGGAAAGGTGGGATTTTGCTATAGTGGGACTATGTGTGCCATTGATTGCCCTGCCACAATTTGGAAAGCCTGTTTCAGCAAAGCCAGTCACTGTGTCATCCACATTGTCCAGAGTCACAGTCCTACACAGCAAAATGTGATATATTGTGCTGCACACTTGCATAAATGCTGCTCCAATGGTAGACTTCTCCACTCCAAACTGATTTGCAACCAAACAGTAGCAATCAGAAACCACCAGCTTCCACAAAGCAATGGTCACACGCTTCTCTATGGAGAGAGCAGCTCTCATTCAGGTGTCCTTGCACTGCAGTTCAGGGGCCAGCTCAGCACACAGCTCCAGGAAGGTTGCTTTACGAATCCGAAAGCTCTTCATCCCTCACCTGCAAGATAATGTGACCCCACAACTGAGTGTTGGTTTCCCTAGCCCAAAAGCAATGTTCTCATGTGCACAGCTGCTCTGTGACAGCCCAATGCAATGCCATTTTGCTGCTGTCCCTGTCACTTACATTGTGGTCTGCATCCGAATCTTTGTCCTCTGCTGTTACGCTGTTGTAATGCATAATGTCCTAAGCACATGGAACTTAATATGGGAGATCCATAATTTCTCACAGCAGGTGCTGGAGTTCATTGCAAGGACTGTGATTCAAGTGATGTGAAAGTAAGCCAGAAGCCCCAGCAGGGCTGGGAAGCAAAGAAATGGCTGATGGGATTTTTTCATGCTTCGTGCTTTTGTGCATTCCCACAGTGCTTAGCACTGAAAGTGATGCCAGGCACTGT
Organism: Pelochelys cantorii; assembly: GCA_032595735.1. Taxonomy (NCBI): domain Eukaryota; kingdom Metazoa; phylum Chordata; order Testudines; family Trionychidae; genus Pelochelys; species Pelochelys cantorii. The sequence goes on along the minus strand of CM064326.1, from coordinate 43,002,886 downwards.
GGGATGCTTACGCACATTGCTTTGCTCTTTCTGTCAACAAGGGGGCTAACTAAGTGGCCATGATATGTCAATAAAGCGTGGCAGAAAAAAAGGTTTGGTGAGTTTTCAATTTTGTTGACTTTTGCATGTCAACAGTCCTTTAGTCACCAAACCTTTCCTGTGTAGATATAGCCTGAGAATAGGTTAGAATCTGCCAGGGGTTCTCACTAGGGGTACACATTCCCTTGGAGGTACAAAGAGGTCTTCCAGGGAGTATGTCAACTTATCTAGATATTTGCTTAGTTTTACAAAAGGCTATGTGAAAGACAGTACAAACTAAAATTTTATTCAGACAATGACTTGTTTATATTGGTCTACATTACACAGAAATGTCAGTGCAATATTTATATTCCGATTGATTTATTTTATAATTATATGGTAATAATGAGAATGTATGCCATTTTTTCAATAATAGTGTGCTGTGACACTTTTGTATCTGATTTTGTAAGCAAGTAGTTTTAAAGCGAGGTGAAATTTGGGGTATGCATGACAAATCAGACTCCTAAAGGGATACAGTAGTCTGGAAAAGCTGAGAACCACTGGGTTAGACAAACACCTGTCAGGGATAATCTAGATCACAGTTCTGTCTTAGCACAGGGGACTACATTGATAAGTGACCTGTCGAATCTCTTCCAGTTTTACATTTCTAGGATTCTTTGATTTCCTGGTTTTCCAAGATTTTCATATAGGTACACATGACATTCTGGAATGAGGTGATACGGGTCAACATTTACTCTGCATAAACAATGTTTCTGAGCAGTAAATATATAATCAAAGAGTTGTTATCACAAGGAAGAATCACAAAAATATCTTTGGGAAAAAGGGATTATTTTTCTGAAGGCTGCAATTAATTATATGGTATAAGAACGAGTATTATATCAGGTATTGGTTGCTCTATTGATTGAATAGTGATTATTTGCTGATTGAGTTTCCGCAGTTAACAGCCTGAAATGTGGTAGATGCTTGTCCCAAGATCAGGCCCAGTGTTATCAAAATTACTGGTTAATTGGGAGTCCTGATGAACATGGCTGCAACACTTCCACTTAGAAAATCACACTCTTATTTATAATAGTTTTATTAACACAACTGGCCAATTCACAAACATTCCAACCCAGCAATGCAGGTAGAAATAATATAAAATGAGCAGAGCATTCATTTACTTACACCATCCCTGGCAAAACAACCTGAAGTATCAGTTCTCATCCTCCTCATCTTCTCCCTCACCATCATCCTGGCTTCTCTCAAGGGCTACTTCTCTCCCTCCCAATGTATACAGGCTGGGATACAACTTTTACAATGTATTATAGCAATGCCAGTATGCCTTAATACATATTCAGGAGGAGTTTCAGCCCTTCTCCCTTTTTGTAGTTCCTTACTCCACCAGTGTTGGGATGCCCTTCTCCTATAGGATATTAACCCTTTTATCTCAAGTTTATTAGCACATACGTTAATTAGTTACCACAGACTTCTTGTGGTCAGACATCTGCTGATGTCCCTCACTAAAAATATACCATCCTGGTATAAACTAGCATCTCGTGGTTATCTACCAGCACTTTGGACATTAAAGCATTCCATCATGTGAGATCTTATGATCTAGTGTTACTCTTGGTTAGCAACTTATGCTAAGATTTTTTGGGCTTTATGCCTTAATTAGTTATCTAAACTGCTGTTTTACAGGCATCGAGGTGTGTAGGTTCAATGCTTTATTTCCTTAACTTAGCAAATACCTATATTTACAGGCTACAATCACCAGTGTTGGAATGACTATGCTAATATGAGCTAGCGTTAGTATGGGAGTGATTGTTAATTGATGCATTAAGATTCTGAGCACGTCCTGTGTAAACCAAATGTTTCCAGAAGCCTGAGCAAACTCAGTCTGAGCTGCGTGCTTATGCAATTATGAAAAGTACTCTGCCTGAGTCAGCATATAACTTTTACCAGATATAGGGTGACTGTATGTCCCACTTTGGTTGAATCAGTCCCATTTTTAAGTTCTCTCCCAGCCGTCCTTACTTTTTTGGCAAAAGTGGGCATTTATCCCATTTGGTCTTGCTGACTTGATCAGCTGGCAACAGCATATGGGACAAATGACCAATTTGTCCAAAAAAAAATGGAGTTTGGCATGGAGGGGGTGAGCTAAGATGCCAGCCCCATGAGGGGGAGGAGCAGGACTTGGGTGGAGGGCAGGACAGATTCCAGCAACCAGCGACTCCAGCTTTGAGGGGAGGGGGGGCAGGCAGGATTCAAGTGACCAGCAACCACAGTCTCACAATAGTGGTGGTGGGTCTTGGATGAGTGGCTTGGGTCAACCCTGTGTGGAGGAGAGGAAGAAGAAGGGGAAGGGGAAAAGGAGTGGTCTCAGGCCAACCCCACACCATGTTCCATTTTCCCTTTGGGAAATATGGTCACCCTAACCAGATGCCAATGGCAGCAACAAGAGTCAGGTTCAATCTCTCTAGAGGTTATTATACATCAACCACAACCTTAGCTCTCCCCTCCCCCCGCATATACCCCTATACTCTTATTTCAGGCAATTTTTCCCCATGTCTCAAGAGTCTTTTAGTAAAATAAAACCCAAGTACCCTCCAATATATATTTTTGACTATAAGAAACTGAGCAACCCAAATCAATACATCAGGAGTCTGGTCAATGCCCCTAGCCCAGTTAATACATCAGTAACTTATAAAGGTGAAAACTCTGTCTCACCACAAATTCCACCCTCCTAGAACCCCACTCACAGTCCAAGTTAATCCCAGTAGTAGTGTATGAAGTCTTGCGGTGGTTCTTTTTCACTGATGTGAATCCAAAGAGAACTGCTCTGGCAAATCCCACTCTGATGTGCAGCTGTCCTGTTAACTGATTTCAGCCTGGTTTCCAATGGCTGGTAGGGTGGAGCTCTGTGAAGTCAGCTCAGTATCATCACTACCACTGGTCACACTGGGCCTCACTGTGAAGTCAGTTCTGTCCTACCACCACACACAGCAATTCAGTTGGGCCTCACGGGGCTGTCAGCTCCACCTTGTTCCTCGATGGTGCAGCTCCACAGATTCCTCTATATGAAGGACAGAACTTTTAGGGGGCATCCAAGAGCAAAACAGAAAGTCAGTTGGACAGTGTTCCTGCCCCAGGGGTTAGAGCTCCTCATGTCAGAACACTGCCCATGCTCCCCATCTCCTTTTTATTTATAATTTGAACACTTTATCAGTGTGTCTGTTTTACAAGAATCCCAGGGTTTTGCCTCCTGTGTATTTCCCCCTTGCTTCCTCATGGTCCATGATGCCAGTGGAGATTGCCAGCACTTTGTACCCAAAATGACATGAAGAGTCTTTGTCATGTATAGCTAGAGAGAATTCACACTTATGAAATACCCTGCACATACCTGGTGCCCTTTCATAAATACACCAGTGAAATTAATCTATTATCACAGTTACTCATCAAAACTCGTGACTTCCAACCAAAACAATTAAAATCAGTAGGCAGAATGATGAAGAAACAACATATCATTCATGTAAATGAAGTTGGCTTTTTCCCTTCACAACAGAGAGAGCAGAGAGCTTTATCCCTCTAGGTTTTCCAGCCCTGGAGCTCACATATCCATGAGTTACTCGTCTATATAAGCCTTTTAATCTTTTTGGAGATTAAACAACCCACAGGACTATATTCAGGCTGAATACATTGTATTCAGCATATAGTATACCAGTGTTGACTTAGTGCATGTTCAGGGCTTTCCCTTAACCCCTCCTCTGGTTCTAGTCACACACATAGAAAGCAGAAGACCAGAAGTCCAAAGTGCAGCAATGTGGTGTTTCCACGGGTTAGTTCCAAGCAAGCATGTCTCTAGCTCTACACACTGGCAGAGGCTGCTGCCCAGTGTTTCATTCCTAGCTCTGATGCTGCAGTGTTTACTCCTGTGTTCTCCTTCCCAGCTTTGACACCACAGAGCCCTGCAATGCCCCCATTCCATTCCTCATTTCCTTGTTCTTAGCAGGCCCAAGTATACCTGCCATGTACACCCCTAGTCCCACCCCTTACAACTTATAGACATGCTCTGTTCTGCGGGGTCATGAGTCTGGGATCTTCATCCCTCCCCTTATGTATCCCATGGATGGGGTAAGGAGTGAGGGTTGTGTTATAGACCACACCAGGTTTTCTTTGTCTTTTAGTGTTTCTTATGCTTCCAACCATTCCTCTTTGCCCCTCTTGTTGCTTGACCTTGACTTGAGAGAGAAGCCAGGCAGCCTTCTAGCGTATGCTTGTATTATTACATTCCCACCATACTCTGTAACACTGTAACTGTTCTTTTCTGTTCCCATTATACTAACAAACCCTTTGTTCACACATATTAATGTAACATATAAGAGTATCAGGTTCACAAACAATCCTATATACATATATATAACAACGCAGCCTAGAATGTATCTAGAAGAGGTTTCACATCAGTAATTTACCATTGAGCATTAAGTTTCTTTTGTACTGCAGTGGCAAGGTGTCACATGTGCTGCCGTTCCTTTCCTTTTTTACCTTCTTCAGACATAGGCAACGTTGTCTGTCTCTTTAGCAGAAGATCTCTTATTACTGTACGGCTGTGTCTAGACTGGCGCGATCTTGCGCCAGAGCTATGCAAATGAGGCTCAGCGTGGAATATCGCCGAGCCTCATTTGCATAACTAATGAGCCGCCATTTTGCGGAAGAGGCTCTTGCACAAGACGGAGCTGTCTACACTGCCCCGTCGAGCACAAGAAAAACCCTCTTGCGCAAAGCCGTTATGCCTGAAAATAATCAGCATAACGGCTTTGCGCAAGAGGGTTTTTCTTGCGCAAGACGGGACAGTGTAGACAGCTCTGTCTTGCGCAAGAGCCTCTTCCGCAAAATGGCGGCTCATTAGTTATGCAAATGAGGCTCGGCGATATTCCACACTTGCATATTCCACATTTGCATAGCGATATTCCACATTTGCATAGCTCTGGCGCAAGATCGCGCCAGTCTAGACACAGCCTACCTGTTTGAGAAAATAGTGTTGCCCCATAGTTCCGAGTACTTAGCCAGTCTTTAGGTCTTTGCAGAATTCTTTCCATTATGATGAGACATTGATGATGCAAGCCAGATATATTCTTTGTATAATCTTGTTTACTTATAAAACATGTTTCCTTGAGCACAGCACAAACAAACAAACAATAGCAGGCAGTTTCCTTGTTCAGAACTCCCTAAGACTGCTCCTCCAGCAACCTCTGTGAAGAAAGAAAGAAAGAAAGAAAAAGGAAAGAAAGAAAGAAACTTAGTGTGGTTACCCATCAACTCTGCTTTCAGGAAGAAACAGGAGTTCTTCCTGCTACTTTAACTCTGTATCAAGTCTCTCTTCTGCCATCTTCTGTAACTGTGTGGTATATCAGGCAATGTTGTTTCTATTAGAATATAATCCACACTTCAGGAGTCCACCAAACTATTGTGCTACACATTATATTGTCACCTCCATCCAGAACGGAAGGAGTCCCTAACATTTAAAATAGAACTAATGGTGTACATTTTAAAACTATATAGAAGCAATGTAGGATAAACCTCAATTTGTATTCAAATCTACTTTATAAAATTCCATTTTCTTATACTTAATATTTATTTCATGAAGAGAGAGGCATCTTATCTTCATATTAAAATCAAAACATATTTCCTCATCCTATCATATCTCCTAAGAATAGCATACAATTGCATTTTCATTGCTTTAACTCCTTTTTGTGTGTGTGCTTTTAACCCAATAGTTGTTTTTGTCCTTGGTCCCCTTTTCTTTTCCTTTCAGGCCCCATTGTTTGATGGCCTCATTCATTTTCACTGCTTTAATTATTATCTTAGGGTGTGTCTAGACTACAGGGTTTTGTCGACAAAAGTGGACTTTTGTCGACAAAACTATACCTGCATCTACACTACCGTCGTGGTCTGACGACAGTAAGTCAACAGAGCGTGGCAGTTTTGTCGACGGCAGTAAACCTCATTCTACAAGGAATAATGCCTTTTTCGACAGCGTTCTGCCGAAAAAAGGCGCTATTGCATCCACCCTGTGCTTTTTCAAAAGAGCGCGTCTAGACTCTGTCGAAAAAGCGGCTTGCTTTGTCAGCAGAACTGGCTGTAGTCTAGACGCTCTTTATCGACAGAGGCTTTGTCAACAGTATCTGTTGACAAAGCCTCTGTTGAAAAAAGCCTGTAGTCTAGACGTACCCTTTATGTGAAAACTGCTCACTGTAATTCTCTTCCCCTGACCTCTCCCACTCCATTTGGTCCCATATTTGCATCTACTCAGCAGTGGTGTAGCCAGGGCCATCCTGAGGGGAGCACAGGGCCTGGGGCAACCCCTGCTGTCAGTGCCCCAGATGCTGAGCCCAGGGCAACCCAACGCCCCAGCCTGTCCCTACCCCCGTTCCACCATTCCCCAAGCCCCACCCTTAATCTGCTTTTGTACAAAGGAATTTCAAAAGCCAACTACAGAGTGTGTGGAATTGGCCTTCATATGCAAATATAACACTGTCTCTCATGGCTTGAACAAAAGCCTGAACTGGATGGCCCATTATAAAACCTGCTTTCCTTACATTCAACACCCAATTGACATCAAAAGCTAAGTAGGGGAGTCTTCCAGCCCACTCAATTAGCCTCTTTAGCACCAACCAGCATTACAATAGACAGGTAATTCCCCCTTCTTATTCTCTTATAAATTGTGAGGGTCCCCCCTTTTCTCTCTGCTCTGCCCATCTGAGGAAGTGGGTTTTGCCCACAAAAGTTCATAATACTATCTATCTACCCATCTGTCTTTGTTAGTCTCTAAGGGCACATCTACACAGCAGCGTTATTCCAGAATAATTGATGTTATTCCAAAATAACTCTGCAAGCGTCTATACAGCGAGCCCGCTATTTTGAAATAATATCAAAATAGCGGGGGGGGGGGTGTCTTATTCCAGAGTCTGTAACCCTCATTCTATGAGGAATAATACCTAGAATGCAGACATTTATGGCTGGATGGCCAAAAGCCTGGGCCACAAGGGCCACGTGCATACCCAGGAGCAGATGTGCATGAAGGTCAAAGAACTGCACCAGGCCTACACAAAGGCCAGGGAGCACAGCTCCTGCTCAGGGGCAGCATGCTAGACCTGTCCCTACTACGGGCAGCTCCAGTGCATCCTGGGAGGGAGGGGCAGTTCCATCCCCCCTCATTGTGGACTCTGGGCTGGAGATGCCCGTTGTCGCCCTCCCGGGGGCAGAGCCAGTGTGGAGGAGGAGGAGGAGCCAGACGAGGTCAGCACCAGCTCCATGCCTGCCAGCCAGGATGTCATGCTCACCCAGCAGCTGGTACCCCCTCCCAGGATGTCTACCGGGTATCACCTGAAGCCAGGGAAGGCCCCTCAGGTGAGTGCCATTACTTTCCCTAGACACACATGGGTGGAGGCAGTGGGTGGTGAGGGGCTGCTGTGTGCTCCTCGCTCAGCCATTTTAGCCTGGGGATCGTGCAGCAGCCTGTCTTTGTGGGTGCACATGGAGCACCAGTCCGGGGCACACAGCCCCAGGAGGCAGCAACAGAGGACCCTTGTGCTCTGGTTCACAGGGTGTCTAGAAAGGCCTGTCTTACTCCTGACCAGGGTTCCCTCTAAGCTGGGTGGCAGCACAGCTTCACAGGTGATTAATCAGCCCCGCCCAGTCAGAGGCACAAGGCTCTGTGCACAGAGCTGACTGACTGGGCAGGGCTGCTTAATCACCTGTGAAGCTGTGCTGCCACGCAGCTTAGAGGGAACCCTGCTCCAGACACAGGGGTGGGACACCCTCCCACCATAAGGCACCACTAGAGGGAGTCTGGGGACATGGAGACACCTCCACACACACACACACACACACACACACACACACACACACAGGGTCAGCGCAACGAGGCGAAGGAGCATCTGCCACTCACACACCCCTCCCCCCAACACCCTGCCCCCCCTCTTCTCCAGTGGGCAGGGATACAAGTCCTCCCCTTGTGGGACGCCACCACTGCCGGACCCGACGCATGCAGCATGGAGGGAAACCCAGCTACCCCGTGGTCCCCCTCCTGCCTGCAGGCCCCCGATCTGGCCGGCACCTTCCCAGGCCTGCTTGTCCCCTGAATGTGGGGCTAGTGAGGCTACCCCCTTGGACATCTGTGCCCCTGCAGGAAAGGGTCAACTGTCTAGGACTCAGATGGCCTTGCTCGAAGCACATCGCCTTCGTCTGACCCAAGGTGTTTTGGTCTCGGCTCAGAGATGAGGGCTAGGCATTATGCACGCTGTCTCCCGGGATAACTGCCCTTCTCTTTGTTCTCCACAGCTGGACCAGCTGCAAGTGGGGAGCGGTCACCAGCCTCCTGACCCCACATGAACTGCTGGTGCCAGAGAGCCCATGAGGACCTCCAGAGGGAGCATATTGCTTCCCTGTGAGTCCTAAAGTGCTCTATGGACCGGCAGGACTGGAGACTGGAGGAGGACCTCCAGCTGCACCACGACACCTGGCAGGAGCTGCTGCAGGAGAGCTTATCCATCTGCATGGCCTTCCACATGTTCATCGACCACCTGGTGGCCTCTCGCATGCCTGTTCGTGCCCCTCTGGCTTCTCCCCCTAACTCCTCCCCTGGCTGCCGAGGGCCCTGCACATGAGGTGGTGGCACCACCCAACATAGGCACCACTCCCAGCCTCAGCCTTGAGCCTCTCCTCCCCCTTTCACTTCCCTCTTCCCCCTCCCAGTTTCTTTCCCCAGTACCTCCACAGTTACATTTATCCCAATAGAAAAAACAGAGTCTATTGTTTCCAAACCAAAAGTGTAGTTTATTGTCTGTGCAGGAAGGGGAGAGAGAGGAGGAGGAAAGGCAAAGAGGGGCAAAGAGGGGAGGTCCAGGAGAGAGTGTCACTGGGGTCCTTGTATGAAACTCTCCCACAAGGCCTCACAGATATGCACAGCGCCGTGATGGGCCTGCTGGATAGCAGCCATACGCAGCTGCTCAAAGGCCCTGCTGATCTGGTCAGCCTCAGCCCTCCACCCTGGCAGGAATGTCTCTCCCTTGCTTTCACAAATATTATGAAGGACACAACATGCTGCCACCACCCGGGGACGTTCTGCTTGCTGAGGTCCAGCCAGGTGAGGAGGCAACAGAATTTCCCCTTGAGACACCCGAAGGCTCCTTCAACAACAATGTGGGTCCTACTTTGAGTCTGGTGCTAAAATGTTCCTTGGTGGGGTCAAGGTGTCTGGTGTAGGACTTCATAAGCCAGGGAAGCAGAGGGTAGGCTGCGTCCCCTACAATATAGACTGGCATGTCCATGTTCCCAGCCCTGTTGGTGTGGCTGGGGACAAAGGTGCCGGCGTGCAGCTTCTGGAAGAGGCTGGAGTTTCGAAAGACATGGCATTGTGTGCCTTCTCTGACCACCCAATATAGATGTCCATGAACTGGCTGCGGTGGCCGATGAGGGCCTGTAGGACCATCAAAAAGTACCTCTGGTTAATGTATTTGAATGCCTGGTGGTCAGGAGTCCAGATGGGGATATGGGTGCCATCAATAGCCTCCCCACAGTTAGGGAAGCCCAGGGTGGCAAATCCGGAGCTGATAGGGTCCATGTCACCCAGGTTGATGACTGCGCATCAGGACAGCGTTGATGGCCCCCACCACCTGCAGAAGGAGACAGAGAATCACAGGAGTGAGCCACTCACATAGGTCCATGAAAGTATCCTTCCGCATACGGAAATTCTGGAGCCACTACTGTTCGTGCCTCTGCTCCAGGAAGATACGGTCCTACTAGTTGGTACTGGTGTCCAGGCGCCAGAAGCAGTGGTGCACGGTGTGCAGGGGAGGGCAGATGGGGTTGAGCTGCATGAGCAGTGCCTGGAGAGAGGTTAGGAATTGCCCCACAATGAGCTGGGGTCCTGTTCCTGCAGGGCCTGGACGGCAGCCCGCAGAAACTGCAGCAGGAGGTGCATTAAAACGTAAGAGACGTCGACTGCTGGGAGGCAGGTCCAGCTCCTTGGCTAGAGTGCTAAGGTGTCCACAAGGGCAAACACAGCAGGCAAAGGAAAGTCTTTGCTGTCCCTCAGTGAGGTAGGCAAAGGAGAAGAATCTGAGACACGGCTGTACTGGGGGGTCCCTTTAAGCTCAAGCCTCAGACAGAGTCAGGCAGCAGCTCCAGGAAGAGAGTGCTGTCCTGATGCCCTGCCTGCAGTGCATCCAGGTAGCCTTAAATGCGATTCAGCATCCAATGAATGTGGATGCTCTATTTTGAAACAGTTCAGCACTATTTCAATTGGCATTTGCTGTGTAGACGTGCTATTTCAAAATAAGTCATTTCTGAGTTTCTATTCCGAAATAGCTGATTCTGAAATAAGCGTGCAGTGTAGACGTGCCCTAAGGTGTTACAGGACTACTCACTGTTTTTAAAGTTACAGACTACAGAGCTACCCCTCTGAGACTTTTACACACAATTAGTACATAGGTTTGCATTTCAAAGTTCCAGCCTATCTAGCATTGAATGGCCCTAATTACCATTCCCATACTTTCATAACAAGTCTTTACAGGCTGCCTGTGCATACCTGCATACCTGCAGAATGCTTAACCTTTTCTGGCCATACATTACACTCTATAAGATTTGCTGCAGTGATAGAACGGTGGTAGCAATAATGATTTTCATGATTATATTTTAATTAGATATTGTCACAGCAGATTAACAAGTCATTTGTTGGCTGTGGATTGTCATTTAGACTTTGTTTATTTATATACCAAAATGTTGGTGTGCTAGCCATCTGAACACTTACAACACCCAATGTTTCCATACACATACAAAAGACAATCTCTCTCTGTCTCAGAGCTGCTGCTGCTGCTCTGTGAGAGTTAGATGCTAATACCACTAAGCAGAAAAAAGACCTGCAACTTCATGAATAATAATAAAAATAAAGAAAGAAAAACCTGGACTGAGTCATACCAGTAGACAATGACTACTTTAAATTTAGAGAACTACTTAGTATTTCAGAATAGCAAAATCAGCCTTTATGTTAATTATATTATTATTATTATCATCATCAATCATTAGCATCACATGTGGGCTAAGAAAAAGAATAGTCTTGAGTAGTCCCACTGAAATCAATGGTATAAATTACTACTCAGTGAATAAAGTTAGAATCATCCCCTATAGTAATAACAATGAAACAATAATAATTATTTCTATGATATCATAAATGTAGATCTTGCTTTACAAGCTCTAGACATATTTTACATCCAAACAGGTTATGATAAAAGAAAAAAGCTAACGCATGACAACAATTCCAATAAGGCAGAGTGAGAGAGATTATGCTGGTGAAGAAAAGAGGAATAGAAGTATTTGTGGGTATGGGGGCAGGTTTTATTGAGGGACTTAAAGGAGAAGAGAAGGCTTTGGCAAAGCAGGAAATGAGAGCTTGTTCTAAGCCTAAAGGGTGTAATAAATGGTGTGCAAACTGAGACAAAATGATCAGTAAGGCAAAATGAATGGGAGAAATCAAGTGTATGAAGAATAGGAGGCAAGAGATCAGAGAGATACACAGGATGCTGTTATGTAGGGCCTTGAAAATGAGGTCAAGCCTGGAGATTGAATCTCATGCAGAAAAAAGACAAGAAGCCAACAGAGTGATTGGAGGAAGGGGGTGATGCAGGCTGGAAAAAAGATGACAATAATTATGTTACAAGATTACTATAACATAAACCAAATGAGAATTTTAAGTGAGGTTCATGCGAAAAGAACAAATCTTAGGGATATTAAAGAGCAAGAAGTAATAAGGTTTACCAAGAGAATAGATATGGTATAGGAGGAGAAAGAAGAGCTAAAGATCATTCCAAAATTGTGAGCCTAGTTATAAGAAGGATAATGAAGTCATCGAAATTTAAAAAACAACGAATGGTCCTGCAACACCTTAAAGTTGTCAGGAATGCAGTGGAGAGAATTAAAAAGGTAAAAAGTTCAAGGACTTTCAGAAACCTACAAGAGCATCTTCAAAGTGTATTACAAAATTTTAAAATTCACGATGGTCCAAGAAATTGATTCCTTATAAAGATTAATGTGCTAGTGAATGACATCTTTTTGTTGTATGGAGCAAAACAAGAGTACTTACGAATGACCTGCCTGTGTCTTGCTGATGTGATTAAATTTCTGTCTTGCTAACTGTAATGAGGTTCTCTGTTATCAGAAATTTGTTCCTTGGAGAGATGTCTTGCTACATTATGTGTTATTCCTATGGCTAACATTATCTGTTTTTCAGGGTAGCAGCTAGACAGAATCTGAAAATCTGAACTCTGTTGTTGCAGCTATTGAGACTGGCTTTAAATAATATCAATTGGACTCGTAAGCTCTAGTTTAAATGCTTTATAATAGTTTTACTCCACTACATTCTCTCTATGAACTTCTTTGAAGTTCTTAGCTTTGCAGCCCAAGAGAACAAGCCTCATCTCATCCTGCTGCCTCCTGAAAGAACGTCCTGTGTCCTGGCACAGCCTCAGCCATTCTAGCTTCTGACCTGGACAAGCATTCCAGCAGCCCAAAATCCAATCTCTGAAAGTAGTGGAAGAGCACTTACTTGGGACCGTCCAGCCAGCCACATCTAGAAAACTCTCCAGTAGCCATGGATTTTCAAGACAGGCTAGACAGACATCTGTCAGGGATAGGGTGCAAGGGACTGGATTAGATGACCTATCAAGGTCCCTTCCAGTTCTACATTTCTACGATGTCTATGATTACTAGGTATACCCAACAAGAGCATTCTTTGTTCATGTTAGTCCAGGTAGGTTTCTGCTAGTTTATGTATTTACTGTTGGCTGAAGTATATTCTGAAATATACACTACTCTTGAAATTTAACATACTGACACTGACTTACGGAAGCCTAAAGAATTCTTAGACTGTTAAACTTTAGGTTTGTTTATTTTCTCTGTGTTTACAGAGTTGCAATAAAAATGGCATTATGAGCTGTTGGATTTGAATCCCCAACTAACAGAATAAGATGATCACATCTTACAAAATGAACTGAGAAACAAATTCTGCCCTTAGATGTAAGCACACAGCTTCTAACAATATTAACCACAGCTATACAAGCTTGTCCAAGAGTGTGTAGCTCTTATTCTAAATGTCCTTGATATCTGGCTCCTTTTCCAAGAGTTCTAGCTAAAGAGCTAATTGTGTAGCAATATTTATAAAGCACCTGTAACTGTCACAAACTGAGCAACATCTAGAGGCTAGGGTATTGACCTGGGAATCTGGAGACCTGTGGTCTTTTCCTAGTTCTGCCATGGCCCTGTTGTTTGAACTTAGACAAACTGCTTCCGCTCTCTGTGGCTCTGATTTCCTTTCCAACTATTCCTTATCTGTCTTGTCCATTAGATGGTAAGCTCTGTGGGGCAGGGACTGTTTCTCATTACGTTTCTATACAGCACTTAGCCCAGTGAGAAGTGGGGAGCTCATTGTCAATAGGAGCCTCTAGGCACTGCTACTAATCAGAATGCAAATAATGGTAATTGTAAAGGTGCTGCTTTATTACCATCACACCTAGACCATCTTCATTTGTCACTGCCATGCAAAGTCTATTATAGGGAAGTAAGAAGAAAGAGTAGGTGGTGTTGACAGGAAAGCAGCCCCTGCTGCCCTTACCAAATAGAATCATAGAATACTAGAATGAGAAGGGACCTCAAGAGATCATCAATCCAGTCCCCTGCCCTCATGGCAGGACCAAGCACTATCATCCCTGATAGATGTCTATCCAACCTGCTCTTAAATATCTCCAGAGATGGAGATTCCACAACCTTCCTTGGCAATTTATTCCGGTGTTTAACCACCCTGACAGTTTGGATTTTTTTCCTAATGTCCAACCTAAACCTCCCTTGCTGCAAAGTAAGCCCATTGCTCCTTGTACTATCGTCCGAGGCCAAGGAGAAAAAAAATTCTCCTTCCTCCTTGTAACACCCTTTTAAATATTTGAAAACTGCTGTCATGTCCCCTCTCATCATCTCTTTTCTAAACTAAACAAGCCCAGTTCTTTCAGACTTCTCTCATAGCTCATGTTTTCCAGACCTTTAATCACATGCAAGACACTGTGGTGAATATGTGGAAGGTGCAGGTAAGTGTAGACAAGATCTGAGAGACAAAGCTGTGCTCTCAGAGCCTTGCTGAAGAGTATAAAGCAGGGCTGGGTGAAATATGGTATGTGGGCCAGATTTGGCACATGAGAGCTCCCTGTTTTCCATGGTACCCAGTAAAGACAGTTGCAGGGCCATATGCTTCTGTGAATGCTGAGAGATGGGCTTCTCATGCTGCCCCTACTCCCAGGAGTTCCCGGCCAATTGCAGCTGTCTGTTTTCTTGATAGGCAGCATGTGAAGTGTCCCTTCCTTCCTCCTCCAGTCTCATATCATTCAGTTCACAGCTGCAAATATGGTTCCTGCAACTGCTCTGAGCATGTACAGGGGCATGGAAGGCAGGAAGCCTGGCTAAGGAACTTGCTGGGCTGTTGGCTGGAAGCCATCCAGGTAGGGTCTCCCAGCCAAAGCCTGCCTCTGGCACCCTAGCTCCTCCCTCTCCCATTCCTCTGCCCCCCTTCTGTACCCCTACCCCATGTAACCCAAACCTTCTGCACCCCTGCTCCAGCCCCCATACACCATCCCAGACACTGCACCCCCTCCTACACCCCTTCTCAGGTCACAACTCCCTTCCAGACCTTGCATCCTAATCCACTATCCCTGGTCACAACCCAAATTCCTGCTCCCTCTCCTGCACTCCTGCCCAAGGGTACAACCCCCTTCCAAGCCCTGCACTCCCTCCTCCTATACCCCTCCCCCAGGCCAGAATCCTCTCCTGCATCCATACACCTCCTAGACCCTGCACTCTAATCCCCTGTCCCAGGTCATAACCTAAACTCTTGCAGCCCTACACCAGGTCACACTCCCCTCCCAGACCATGCACCCCTCCTCCACTCCAGTCTGCTGCCCCAGGTCACAATCCCCTCCTTCACCCAACCTCCCGCCCACATCCCACACTCCAATCCCTTACCCCAAGTTCCCTTCTGCACTCAATCTCCATCCCAGACCCCCACACCTCCTCCATTAATATAATGGAAGAGTGTGCCCCCCCCATTAAAAAAATTTTGCCCACTTCTGGTATAAGGGAACAGTGGCTGTGATTTAAGGAAGTCATAATCTGGAACAGGGAAGGTGAATCAGAGGCGGACCCTGACTTATATCCTTATTATGATGATGATGAGAGAGATGATTCCCCATGGGCATCTTTTCCCCACGGCTTTTCTGTGCAATTCCCATATGGGCCGTTGCTTGGAACACTGAGAGAAATGCAGATATCACCACCCATAGCCCCCATCTGGAGGAATATTGATTCCCAAGGGGGTAGCCAACGAGGGGCAGAACACGTAGAGATCAGGGCTTTAACCTCTGACCAGGCTAGAACCACAAAGCAATTGGTTGGCCCATTAAACTGGAACACATCCTTGAGATGGTTGGCAAAGATAGCTGGCACCCCAATCTCATTCTGGTGATTTGGCTGCAAAACTCTCAAAGTCAGGATAGGGTCAAGGGTGTGGCTTCCCAGATGCTGTGGCCCTACAGCCCCACTTCTAGATTTGTTGCTGATGTCTGCACTTTTTCTTAGCTTATGTTTTCCTTCCTTCCTAAGTCATTCTTCGCACACATTCTTCCCGGCCCATGCTGCTTCCCGTGGCTCCCCTTGACTGCAAATGGTGAACTGGATCTAATGGGAGCTGCGAGGCTCCGTGGCCCTGGCCCTGGTAAATAAACACACTGGTTTCGCTGACCACTTTGAGAAACGCTGCTGTAAAGGAAAGCAAGGGCAGGGAGAGACAGGAAAGAGAAGAAAGACAGACTCTCCAGAAGTTGGGTAGGACTCCCAGTCCTTGGTGGGTGGAAAGGTGGAGATGACTCCTAAGGTACAAGCCATGGAAGCACGTCCTCTGCAAAGGCAGCCAAAGTATGAAGGGACCTACAAATGTTTAGCATGCCTGGAACATTCGTGTCACTTTAGTAATACCGGTAGGAAAAAAAATGACACGGATGGACCCAGTAGATTAGAATCTGGCAATTCTGCACATGGCCAATGGAAAAGAAATGTCTCGCGGGCCACATGCAGAACTTTGATGGGCCACGTGAAGCCCACAGGCAGCAGATTGCCCACCACTCAGTAAAAGTTATATATGGCCCATTCGTCTTGAGAGACGGTGGTAAGCAGTGGCAGTGACAATCTATGAGTTGTGCCTGGATCTGCAACTTCTTTCATGGCTTATGGGTCCAATATTGGATTTGCACAGTTGATTACAATAGCTACATGCCAGTCTACTTCTGTTTTCATGAGTCTGAGAATTTTTCCTTCTGAGGCGGAGTTCTTTTGCATGACTTGCACAGGTCCTATCGAAAAATGACATGCCCTGTTGTAATAATTGTCTCCAGGTGTTGCGATCTGATGTCGTAGATTCCCAAGAGCTTGGATTGATGTTAAACCTTTTCATAGTGTTTTTACATATATCTTTGAATCTTAACTTTGGCCTTCCTCTTGCCCTTGCTCCACTTGTTAGTTTACCAAAGAGGATTTGTTTGGGAAGGCTTTTGTCACTTTCTCCTCACATGGCCAGGCCACCAGAGTCTTCTGTTGTTTAGGATCGCTATGAGACTGGGTATCCCAGCTCTTGATAGGACATCTACATTTGAAACTTTATCTTGCCACTTAATATTCATGATTCTGTGAAGGCAGCGAAGGTGGAAACTGCTCTATTTTCTTCTCTTGGCACAAGTAGGTAGTCCAGGTCTCAGATCCATAAAAGCAAGACACTTAATATGCACACTTGGTATATCAATATCTTTGTTTTCAGTGTCAGTCTGGGATTGTTCCATGCTTGTTTCATAAGTCTGCCAAATGTTGTGGCTGCCTTCCCAATTCTGATGTTCAGTTCTTCGTCCATGGAGAGATTTGTGATGACAGTAGACCCAAGGTAACAGAATTGTTGAACCACCTCTAATGGACTGTCATTCAGAATGACCTTGGGTGGTTGAGATACACCTTGAGCAAACACAACAGTTTTCTTCACACTTATGTTGAGAGAGAACAGTTTACTAACTCTGGACAGAGAATCCATCAGTGCCTGTAGCGTGTCTTCATTATGTGTGACAAGCACTGCATCATCTGCGAATAGGAGTTCTCTAATGAGGACTTTCTTGACCTTAGTTTTAGCCTTGAGTCATGTTAGGTTGTAAAGAGAACCATCTAACCTTGTGGAGAAATACATCACTGTGTGAGTTTAGAAATGCACAATTTAATAGGACTGAGACGAATATACCAAAGAGGGTAGGAGCAAAGACACCACCCTTTCGACTCCACCCTTCACCACAAAGGGTTCAGATGTAGAGCCATCATAGTACACTGTTGTTTTCATATCTTCATGAAACGATATTATAAGCTTGAGTAGAGTTGGTGGACAGCGAATCTTAGTTAACACTTTGTACAGTCCTGATCTATTGACTTATTGAATGCCTTTGCTAAATCTACAAATGCTATAAACAGTGGCTTTCCTTGCTCTCTGCATTTTTCTTGTAGTTGTTGAAGAGAAAAAATCATGTCTATTTTTGACCTGCCAGCCCTGAAACCACATTGTGTTTCTGGATAGACACAACCTGTGATTTTTTGCAGGTGATTAAAAATGACACGGGCAAATGCTTTACCTGTAATGCTTAGCAAAGAGATGCTCTGTTTTTGTTACAGTCCTCCTTATCGCCTTTGTTTTTATAGAGAGTAATGATGTGTGCGTCCCTCATATCATGTGCGTCCCACTCGCCAACATTTTATAAGTAAGTCATAGAGGAAGGGGATGAGGACAGCCTTGTTAGCCTTCAGGGCTTCAGCTGGAATCCCATTGTTACCTGGTGCTTTTCCACTGGAGAGAGCATCAAGTACTTGGGAAAGCTCTTCCACCGTAGGCTCTACATCTAGCTCTAACATTTCTAGAAGAGTTGGAATGAGGTTATCAAGTTCAGGATGTATTGTACGCTCATGGGAGTAAAGACTTGAGTAGTGTTCCACCCATCAGGACATCTGTTGGTTTTTATCTGTGATCATCTGTCCATTTAGATGTTTCAATGGAGCAACTTTGGTAATGTTTGATCCAAGTGCTTTCTTCAGTCCATCATACATGGTTTTCAGGTCGCCCATATCGAATGCTTTTTGAATTCCAGAACATAGATCGGCCCAATACTTGTTTGCACACCACCTGGATTCTCTCTGAAGAACAGATCTTGTATGGCGGAGCTGATCTTTTGAACTTTGCGATGGATTCTTTATATTGTTCAGAAAAGCCTCGTTATTTTCTTCAAAAAGAGGCCTGAGAATGTCAACATTTTCATCAATCCAGTCTTTTTTGGAAAATTTCCGTGTTCCAAAGGCAGATGTGGCACATTCACATGGACCATGTCTTGTCAACAGACTGCTGGACAGGTTTGTCTTCCATTTTGTGAGTGAATTCTTCCGCAAAGACAGAGCATTTCAGTGCATCTCGAGTACTGAGACGTTAACTGTTGGCTTTCTCCAATCCTTTGACGTATGGAGTTTCTTTGGAGCAATTTTCACTCTACTGATAATCAATGAGTGATCAGTGTCACAATCTGTACTGTGATACGCGTGTGTAAATTTAATGGAGTTGAGATGTTTTCTGCGGACTAGTACAAGGTCGAGTTGATGCCAGTGACCAGATCTGGGGTGGCGCCATGAGACCTTGTGGCAGTCTTTTAAGTTGAAAAGAGTATTAGTGATGGAGAAATGATTCTGAGAACTAAATTCAAGAAGCCTTTGACCATTTTCATTCATTTTCCCAATGCTGTGATGACCTAGGCAAATGGGCCAGGATTGGTGATCACATCCCGCTCTTGCATTAAAATCACTCAGGATGTACAGTTGTTCACCGGATGAACAGGAATCGACAACTTTCTGAAGATTACCATCGAAGCAGTCTTTGTCTTCAGTGCACACTGCTGGACACTCTTGCACAAAAAAGCTTTGATGGCCATTCACAGACTGGCCATCAGAGCATCATCTGTGCTTTTTTCCATAGGAGTTTCTTGCACAAGAAACCCCTCTGGAGCATCCACACTTGCCTTCTTGCGCAATACCTATAGCACTAAAAGCAGTTATGCCTCAGAAAAGGAGGTTTACCTAGGGCAGAAAAAGCCCTCTGTTCTGCCGTTTAACTGCCCATTTAATTGCACAAGAGCTCATTTGAGATGTGGACACTCCCCAGGTTTCTGTGCAAAAACCTCGCAGTGTAAACGTAGCCTGAATGTAAGAGCCCAGCATTGAAGGCTGCTCAGGTGTCTGCTTAGACTCTTGCGCTACGTCTACACTATAAGATTTTTGCACAAAAACAGCTCTTTGCACAAAAACCTGCAGAGCATCCATACCTCAAATGTGCTCTTGCACAATTAAATGGGCAGTTAAATGGCAGAATAGAGGGCTCTTTTTTCTGCTCTTGGTAAATCTCCTTTTCTGAGGCATAACTCCTTTTAGCGCTACAGCTATTGCGCAAGAAGGCAAGTGTGGATGCTCCAGAGGGGTTTCTTGTGTAAGAAACCCTATGGGAAAAAGCAGAGGTGCTCTGATGGCCATTCTGTGAATGGCTATCAGAGCTTTCTTGCACAAGAGCATCCATTCAGTGTGGACGCTCTCTTGGCAAAAGCACATGGCTTTTGCGGTGTGCTTTGAGGTGTGGACATGGTCTTGCGCAAGAAGTTTTTGTACAAAAACACTTGCACAAAAAGGCTTCTTGTGCAAGAAACATACTGGCTGCATCTAAACTGGCAAGTTTTTGTGCAAAAGCAGCTGCTTTTGCGTAAAAACTTGCCAGCTGTCTACACTGGCCACTTGAATTTGCGCAAGAACACTGACGATCTAATGTAAGATTGTCAGTGTTCTTGCGCAAATAGTATGATGCTCCCGCTCAGGGATAAGCCCTCTTGCGCAAATGCTTTTTGCGCAAGAGGGCCAGTGTAGACAGGTAAAAACTGTTTTGCGCAAAAAAGCCCCGATGGCAAAAATGGCGATCGGGGCTTTCTTGTGCAAAACCGCATCTAGATTGGCATGGATGCTTTTCCGCAAAAAGTGCTTTTGCGCAAAAGCATCCGTGCCAATCTAGACGCTCTTTTCCGCAAATGCTTTTAACGGAAAAACTTTTCCGTTAAAAGCATTTGCAGAAAATCATGCCAGTCTAGACGTAGCCGTAGTGTAGATGTAGCTTTGGCGGTCACAGGGTGGCGCTATTCCTGCAAAGGCTAGATTTTACTGCTGAATAGCTGTCGGTGAGGGTGACTTTGTAATATCCCCAACCATCATGATTACTCAACTACCCGCCATATGCCCCCCAAGATATGAACTTATCGAAATAGCCTCGTGGCGCTTTACTTGGCGAGAGCCTGTCAGTCCCGTCCCCCTCCCCCCATCGCGCCTGGCCTCAGCACGCCTGCTCATCCAGCCGGGCAGCGGCTGCATGCTCCAAAGGAAAGACGAGGAGCAACATGGGGTGGGGGGCCCTGTAAGCGCCACGGACTGGGCGATGAGGAAGCGGTGGTTACGGGACTGGGCAAACCTGGGCTTTGAATACACCGGGCTGCCTCTTCAGTCCCTTTACGGCCCGTATCCGAGCCCCAGGTTCGGGCCCAAGCAGGGGGCTGGGCTCGCCGGGAGGAGAAAGCCAGCGAGCTGACTTGTGCCGAGGGAGTCCCGTTCCGAAGGGGCCTGGTCTTTGAAGGGCGCGGATCCTCCCGCGTCATGGGCGCTGGAAAAGCGCCAGGCCACGCCATTCAACAGGAGCCTTCCGCCCGTGTCCCGCAGCCCAGCGCCGTGGCGGGAGCAGGGGCGTGGCGTTCGCCCAGCTGGGTTCGGCCACGCGTGGGCGCGCCGCGGGACCGCGGAGATGACTGAAGAGGAGAACCTGGCTTGGGTGGGAGTCAAACCTTAAGTTCCATCAAACTTTTCCTCGTCCAGGTTTTTGGTGGTGGGGGGGGGGGGGTTTGACCGTCCGTCTCCCTCTCCTGTCGGGCCCTCTAGAGAGTTGCCTTAGCTGCCACGGGCCAGGAAGGGCTTTGTGGAGGGGGGTGGGGGGAGAGCTGTGTGGTAAGCTGGCAAAGCTGCTGCATTGGGCTCGGGGAAGAGGTGGAGGGAGGGACGGCTGCCCGCTCAGCCTATAGGCGAGTGTGTCTGAAATCCGGCGAAGTCGCACTCCGGCATGGGCAGTTGTGAGCTGCACGCTCTAGTTAACCACTTGTGGCATCCCAGCTTCAGGTATGATTGGTATGTCTGCCCACCCCTGCCGGGGAGCCCGGCTGGCCGGCCTGGAAGCCACGGGGGGTCGGGGGGCTGGGCAGCATTCGCGAGAGAGAGGCTCTTGGTCCCCCCCCCCCTTTTGTAGCATTTCTCTCGACTGCCCTAGTGTTAGAAAGTAGCGGTTCTGTGCCGGGGCCTGGCAACGTTATCGGTAACTAGCTTGCTCGCGCTCTTTGGAGTCCCCAGGACAGAATGCGAGCCAGGACCTGCTCCCTGGGGGGAGATTTTTGTATTGGGCCGAGGAACAGTTTTCCTTTCGGGATTTTTGAATGAGCCATGACTCAATGCTCTCTGGATTTAAGGCTTTCCTACTTGACAGTAATGCTACTACCGCAAAGCGTAAGTACTGGGGTGGCCGGCCGGCCTGCCTCTGGATAGTAATAACAACAAGCTTACTAGGCTCATTCACGGGTTTGGGTTTTTTTGCGTGTTTCGCCTCGGGGGGAAACACAGCCCTGCCTAGGCTCACACGTCGGTTGCTGGATTTTGGCTTTGGCTATGAGTTGGGTTTGACCGAGCAGGATGCTTCTTTCAGAGTGTCGATACAAATATGCTGCCTGTGCTGGGTTGAGAGTATTTAGCGATGTTGCAATAGAGGGTTACGTGTGGGGGCTCCTGTCAGTAGGGCTGCGTTTTTATGTTGTACATTAAATAGAGACTCTCCGTGTGTGCGATCGCGCCTCACTGAAGATACGATTAGGCCGGGACTTACTCTTGAACATAAACACACTCTAATCAATGTGTCCACCCTGCGCGGCTCTGCGTGACTGTGATCGGAGGAGCCAGAGAGCTGGCACATAGAGGCCAGTGCAGATGTGCGCCGGAAAGATGTCGCAGTTGTCTTTATTGGCAGTGCCAGTCCCGGTCTGCCAATCACATTATGAAGCGACGAGGTCAAGGAAATCTGAAAAGACGTAAAAAGAGCGAGGAAGGGAAACTATGTTCTTTTAAAAGCGCCGCTCTGCTGGGAATAGGCACCAGTTGACCTGGCACTAATTGCGCTGGCTCAGCAGTTTGCTGCCTGCTGAGAGAAGCATCTACTGAGGGTGGTACCCAGAGACCTATAACGCAGGGGGATTCATAAAAAGCATGTTGAGATAATGAAATGGTAAATTAAGCATTCTTCGGACAATGCTAGAGCTGCGTTCCATACAGAATATACTAAGTCATGTTTCGTTTATGTAGCGGTACCATATCTCTGTTGTATTATCCCGACTGATACTATCTATTTTGTCTTTTATTTCCCCCCTCCCCTTCATGTTATTTAACCACAGCTACTGCCAAAGTTCAGCTGGAAAACTATAGCTATTCTCTTAAATAAGTGTAGCCCTAAGATACATTCTAGTTCCCTTTTTAGTCTTGTTGTGGTAGAAAATTCTTCAGCCAACGGGGTTTTTCTTTTAGCTTCTTAAAACGTTCAATAATATGTGATAAATAAAATGTATCTCAATTGTTTTGGGTTTTTCTTTTTCCAGTTATATCTTTTATTACCTGGAAGGATAGAAATGTGCTTGTTTTTTTCCTATGCTGAAATACCGTTATTTGAAGGGGGGAAAACCCTATAGCGTGAGCCTACCTATTAATAGCAAAAGACTGGGAGGTATTTTTACACATAACAAACCATGTGCTTACACAGACAACAATCTCTGGTCTAATCGTTACGTCAAGCTGCATCTGATGATCGTTCAATTGTTCAAAATCCCAAACTATGAAATACTTGAGACATTAATAAGCTTTGGACTCCCCGGAAAGATTCGTAGTTCAGTTAGGCAATGCTTGCTCGTGTAAGACTTACACAGTAGGCATTCTTCTTTAGGCAGACTCCTTTCTCCTTGAAGAAATCATGTAAGATCGAACTGTTACCTGAAATCGTGACAGCATGAACGGCCTTATAATAAAATGTGACCGAGAGGAACAAGCATTGAACTGAAAAAGTAAAATCCCGCAGTAGCTATATTAGAATAATATGTATATTCAAATATTTTCTTCTGGTAGCGATATGCCTGAAAGGGTTTGGAACATGATCACTAAAAGAAAATTCTAAAAGCCCACCCCCAACAACAAAACAATTAGTTTCTTTTCGAACTTGTAGCAATCACAGTCACTGGTAGCTGCTTTGAAACGCATTTCTCACAAACCTTACACATCCCTCCCGGGGACTCTGCAAGCTATTTTTTACAAGGGGGGGGGGGAGTGTACACTTTTAACTCAGAACTCGAAGGCTCTGTCCATCCTTCCTAACTTTCCGGATTAGGCAGTTTTCAGATCGATGAGACTAGTCCTCTGTGGGCATCTGAGAGATACGTCACATTCATGCTTCAGCCATTCTAAAAGCAGATTTCGTTTAAGTCCCAAAGTGTTTCTACGGTACCTTGGTCGCTGCCCATTGTTCTACATCTGTAAAATAGAATAATTTACCAGCAAAACTCTTCATTTGTAGAAATCTAAAGTGGCAATTAAGATTTTCTGTTTTTCTTTTTCCTGAGGGAGGTGAACAGTAGAGATTTGTTCGGGGACTATACAAAAGGATGCAGCAGATGCAGGTTAAATGGGCTTGCTTCCAGAGGTCCCCGTGCCTTTCTTTTACTCTGGGAAAACTCTCACGGAAATCAGTGGAAATTTTAAGGACATCAGGAACAGGCTCAGAGCTAGTAATACACCCAAGTAAGGTCAGCTGATTTGAATGATTTGTTGTCACAGAGTTTTTACACTGTTACAAATATGATAGATCCCAATGTTGTAGCATTCCTTCTGGATGCAACTGATGTATGGTTGGCATAAAGGACTGAATATTAACTTTTTAATGTTTTAAATGAGGTTGCCAGTTGAATTTAAAGAAAATATTCTGTTTACAATCCCTCTCCATGAAAGGAAGACAGTTTGGTTCAAATGTTTGTTCTTTGTGTACAATTTATAGCCATTTTTACCCAGCAGATAAAACAGTGTATTGACCCTTTCTCAGTTTCAGTTTAATTTGAAGACATCTGATCATAAATATAATAAAGATTACATGAAAAATCCTTAAATTCCAGTTGTATTGTAACACACTGGAAACCTTGTGTAATGTCACATCTGTGAACCACTTCTATTAAATTAAAAATGTGTTAAAACTACAGTGGACAGTGACTGAGGTGTCTGGTAATTTAACTAAAAATTAGATGTTAGTTTCGTTTTTCAAAGTTCTCTCATCTCAATGCCATTTTTCTCACAAATACAATCTAAAACAAACAGGAGATAAAGATATAAAAGATATATAACTAGGAATAACAGAATGAAAGGACATTTAGGTTTTATGTTAGGAAAATTCCTGACAGTGACATCGATTAGGTTTCAAAATAATCTTTCACAGAATGTGGTAAAAGCCCCATTTTTGATATATTTAAAATGAGATGTGACAAAGTATTACACACACATTCTCTCTTTTGGGGGATAATCCTGCTGAGTCAGGAAATAATGGCCTTATGGTTGTTTAATATTTCTAGTTGTGAAAACTCTTATCAATTTTAAAGATGTTTCCATTGATGAGTGATTTTGCTCACTAATGGATATAGCAATATAAGCCTTGAGTAATATATTGAATTAACTAAATGGTTTTGGTGATAAAACAAGAGGATACAATTTTGAGATGCTACAATTTATATGTACAGACAATTATAAATAAAATCAGCTCATACCCCTTGACAATGTATGTAATGTACTCTGTCATGATATCTTTAATTGTGGCTGAGTTACAGATAGGACATGAATAAATCCCTGAAAAATAATAATGGACCTTTATTAATAGCAGTAATTTAGAAAATCCAAAGAAGACCAATTTTTTAAGAAAAATTTGCTGGAATGATGAAAGCACTCATGTATTATGCTGCTGCTAATTTTTTGGTTTTTTGAGAACCAGATTTTTTCTGCAACTATATTACATTAATTTTAAAAAGTGACCAGTAAACTCTAAAATTTAGAAGACTAAAAGTCTTAACGCAGCTACTGTAGAAATCAAATCCAGTCACTTTAGCCTTTTCAGTGCTTGTAAAATGTAATGTTAGTGCAATATTAATTGCAAAACTGTGGACTGTGCAAAGTAAGCTATTTAAAACCAAAATTGCAGTAGAAGCCTAACATGGCAGGATCTGCAATATCATGAATGAAGTAGTGCCATATATATATTTTTTTTCTCTTTTACACACCCACACATACACTTGATGCTATACCATTTTGTAGTATCAAAGTTTGTTTCTCAGACAACTATGATGCTTGGATAGTGTAAGGATAGAATTTTCTGAATATTTTTAACTGTTATAGTCAAGTTCTTCTCTCTTTATTCATGTAATTACTTCCATTACACTAAGTCTATAATAACATTCCATAGATTTTTAAACCAAATTCCTCACTGATTTTTTTAAAGCACAGTTCCATAATTTTCAATGACATAATACAGCCCAAAGGAACTACTGTTGAAATCTTTGCAGTTACTGTTTTACTAGTATTTTATAAACATGTTGCTTGATTTTGCTCAGAGCAAGTGGAGATAACTCGTGACAAAGATGACTGTTTCCACCACTATTGCTATCATTGACAAAGCTACACAGACAAAGCTAGGACCCTGATGGGAGATTTAAAGTCTGATTTCCAGAGGTGTTGAGTGTCCCCAAGTCAATTGAAGATGCCAATGCTCAGCACCTTTGGAAATCAGGCTCATAGCACATTTTAATTTCTGTAATATATACATTATAGAGCTGTAATTATTGATTACAGCTACATAGCTAAAACTGAATTGAGTTTTACACTTCAAGCAGGTATTCAATTGCTTTGTTATGATTAAAGAATATTCTGTATCCGCTCAAACAACACTTTTTTTCTCTGAGTACTGAATACATTTTCTGATAATACACAGGAAAATCCATTAATTAACATATGGGCTAGAATTAATTTTTAAAAGTGTCTTAAGAAATTTAGCATTCTGTCAGGCCAGTTTTTGTTCCCAATAATCTTAGTCCAGGCATTACATAACTTTAAAAATTTCTTTAATAATGCTGATGCAATGGAAAAATTATAGAAAATAAATTGTTTAATATTACTGGTAATTTCCCCTGATACTCTTCATAAATAAAATTTTCTTTTTTACAAGATACTAAATAATATAATTATCCTTTAGAGAAATTCACCAAAACCACACCTACTTTCAAAATGTTCACCATCTCCTATTGCTCTGGATAGAATTGAACCCCAGGTTGCCCTTAGCAAAGATGGCCATCATTGCCATTCACCATGCCCTCACAATTCTTCTTTCTGCTGCCCTTATCAAATAGGGGCCATCAACTTTCAACAGTAGCTTGGTGTTGCTTTTATTGGGATCAATGCGAGACAGTGGCCATCTTTACTGAAGATAACCTGTGGCCTCAGTTTCATCAAGAGCAATGGGTGAAGGAAACCATTTTGAAAGAGGGTAATTATGAGTGAGTTTTTACAAAGGAGAAGATTTAATGAACCAGCCTTCAGTGATGGAGAAACTTAGGGATAAAATTATCCTTCATCCTAAATACTGATCTTTCAAAAACTACCTATTTCACTAGGTTGACGAAATAGAGAGAGCAGGGAAGGGGAATCTTGTGTGTGTGTGTGCAGAGGAATGTGAAATACAGAAGAAAGGAAGTAACCTGATTTAAGGTTGATAGTTCATATCTTCAAATCATTAGAATTATCAAACTCATTTTACTGTTCATTTATAACCATTTTAATAATAAAAAAACTCAGACACAAATACATGAAAATAGAACTATGAGTGAGAGTACATTCATTTAGGGCAAAAAATTACAAGGTTAATTATCTCTGCAAAATTAATACTCTCCTTAATTTAAAAAATATCCTTTGAAACAAATATTATAAACCCAGGAGATTTGAAACCAAGATTGAATTTGGAAGAAATGTAAATGTGTTAAAGTACAGAAATGTAAATTAAGATACTCAGACAACCTTAGCTCTACCTTGTAATGATATACTGAGAGAAAATTATATTTAATCAAAGGTGCCTTTTAAAAAAATCAGTTGAATTTAATCACATACTGGATAGTTCCACTATTACTAATCATTCGGTATTGTGTTTTAATAAGCAATACAATAGCTAATTTTTCTAGAAGACCTAATTTTGCAGTGATGCAAGGAAGAAAAATTGCTAGCACTATATGGTTTTCTTAAATTATAAAACAACTGCACATTGTATCAATGTATATGAAAGAATACAATTTTGAAAAAAACCAAGCATTTAATTTCTATGTAATTCCAATCACAATCCTATCTAAAATTGAATATATTTTAACTGAGTAACTGAAAGATATACTACAACATATAATATTATACAATTCAAAAGCACATTTTTTGAGGGGATTAAAGAGGAATGAGATATTTTTATTTCTTGAAAAAAAAAGAATGGTCTGAATAGAATCAGAAATAGAATGTAATTTAACTAACAAGTATTCACTTTCACTACTTCATTCCCTTGAGAAAATAAAGTGGTGTATTTTACATATGATTACAATGCATTAAAGAAAATCAGTTCCTGCAATGAAACAGGATGTTAATGTCTAGATAATTGTGTACAGAAGCTGTTATACATGTTACAGTTTGTCATGAAGACTGTTACCGCAGATTTTGAAAAGCCAGAGCTTTGCAAAACATTGGACACTACTGCTACAAATCCCTGCCAACAAAATATAAAAAGAATGCACTTTATGTGTGTCAATAAACAGAATAGCATAAATACATAAATAGAATAGCTATGGCAAATGCTTTGATAGTTAAGAAGTGAACAGCATGCACGCACATATAGTATGTACAATAAAAGCTCTGTTATCTAGCACTCAGTTAACCCAGAAAGCTCAATTAACCAGCATTTCTGATATCTCCCAACTCAAATCTTTATTCTAGTAGCCAGGACTAGTATATTGCCCAGCACGTTATGCAATTGCATATGATACACTCTACTTTTATGCAAAAATGGCAGAAGACAAGCAAACTGATATCATGGATTAATTCAGAAAGGCAACTTCCGGGGTATGTCAAAAGGTCCTAACAGATTCAGCCCCATCACGTACACCTTCTACAGCTACAATGATAATTCATTTTGATAATGATGACCCCGAAGCACTGCAAGATCCCGAAATGACTCATGATTATAGGTGCTCCCATTTTTGGTGCCCAATTTGAGATCAGGGGCCTGATTTTGAGATAGTGTGCAGTACCTGCCTCCTGAAAATCAGGTCCCATTAAAGTATCAAAACCACTAGACATTTTTGAAAGTTCAGGCTTACCATTTTTATGACTAACAATAGGACCATGAGGAATTTCTCTGCTAAATTATAACTTTATATAGCAAACACCTGGGTTCCAGTCTGATGTTATTTGGCAAAATAATCTCATTGAAATACTAATTCCCAATATAAGCCAACAGACAGGATATTTGGGACAGTATTCATTTATACTACTCATCTCATGGCTTCTAATAGTGCAGTCCACGTATTTCAAGTTTCTTGTATCAAATGTTCCCTTCTGATTTAAAATAAACAAACTGAACTATTATTTTACTTTTCAAGAGAACATGCTTATTTTCAATGTAAACATTCACAGCCATAATTAGAACATCGGATTGTAAACTCTCTGGGGAAGGGACCATCTTTTTGTTCTGTATTTATATAACACCTAACACAATGGGATCTAGCACTATGATCAGGGCTATATTATTATTAATTATTATTATTATTAATGTAATAGTGTCAGCCAAACTTTGTATAATTTGGCAGTTTTATCTCACTAACAACAATGATATAAAGATTAAAATTAAGGTGTTCTAAAAATAGACAAGAACAATTTGTTGATTGGTCAGCATTTCCTAGATAAGGGAAGTAAAGAAACAAGCAGGCTAGTACTTTGATATTTAAGTCCTTCTATTACAGATTACAGGTCTGAGTCTCTGCTGCCTAGCTTCCTATGGTTGACACACAGTACAAGCGAGGTGTAAGACACTAGCAACCCAGAATTCTCTACTTCCTTACATTGATAGTCACTTTTTACACTGGTCTATATAACTCTAAACACACACACATGCAATATTCTGTAAAAGAAAGTATTCACTCCAATTTTAATACCTGTCAATTGACATGAAACATAATAGTCAAATATGTATGTGGGGATTTATAATATTATCTACTTTTCTATTTTCTTTTTATAACACTGCTATAATGTTCTTATTGTAGGTTAGAGATCTGAGACAATGGGTGACTGGAGCTTTCTGGGGAGACTATTAGAGAATGCACAAGAGCACTCCACGGTTATTGGCAAAGTTTGGCTGACGGTACTATTTATCTTCAGGATCCTGGTGCTGGGGGCTGCTGCTGAGGAGGTCTGGGGAGATGAACAATCGGACTTTACATGCAACACGCAGCAACCTGGTTGCGAAAATGTTTGCTATGACAAAGCCTTCCCCATTTCCCACATCCGCTTCTGGGTGCTGCAGATCATTTTTGTCTCCACACCAACTCTCATCTATCTGGGCCACGTGCTGCACATTGTGCGCATGGAGGAAAAGAAGAAAGAGGCTGAGCTAAAAAAGAAGGGAAGCAGCAGGGACAGCAGCCCCCAGGGGGGAGTAGCAGCATTAGGTGGTGAACAGAGGGAGTAGCAACAACAACAGCACCACTAAGGAGGTACCCCCAAAGAAGAAGCCACCAATCCGTGATGAGCGGGGCAAAATCCGCATTGGGGGGGCCTTGCTCCGCACTTATGTCTTCAACATCATTTTCAAAACTCTATTCGAGGTGGGCTTCATCGTGGGCCAGTATTTCCTGTATGGCTTTGAACTGAAGCCACTCTACCGTTGCAGCCGCTGGCCTTGCCCCAACACTGTGGACTGCTTCATTTCACGGCCCACTGAAAAGACCATTTTCATCATCTTCATGCTGGTGGTGGCATGTGTCTCGCTGCTGCTCAACATGCTTGAGATGTACCACCTGGGATGGAAGAAGCTCAAGCAGGGCATGACCAACCAATACAGCCCTGATCCACACCCCGCTGCCATTGCGCCAGCTACCACTGTGAGGGACTCCAAACCTCTGACTCTGCCACTGCCATCTCCGGCAGTGTTCCCTGCTGTCCCACCTGCTCTGTCGGATTCCCGTGCCATCACACCACTGCTCTCGTCACAGACTGTGCCACCTTACTATGCTGAAGCCACTGCTAGGGCACAACCAGCCACCATAGTTTCCTTGGCTGGCTACTCCGGGGCTCCTCCATTTGCCGAGGAGCTACACAAAACTGCCACTCCCATTCCAGCCTCCACCCCAATCCCAACTCCAACCCTCATACCAACGCCTGTACAAGCCATCACCCCCTACTTCAATGGCAGCAGCCAGGCCTTAGCTGCTGAGCAGAATTGGGCCAATCTGGCAGTTGAGCAGCAGAGGAAGCCACCAGCTTCCCGCTCAGCAACCTCCTCTTCCCCCAGCAGCACCCGACAACAATCGCCAAAGCAAGAGGAGGCCAGTGAGCTGCCGCTGCCATTGCCACCTCTTTTGCCGCCTGTAGCAGCTGTCAGTAGTAGCAGCAGCACCAGCCTGAGCAGGGGAAGCAGCAGCAAGTGGGATGCTGAAGGTGAAGAGGAGGCCACAAAGGCGTGGCCATTGTCAGTTGCCTGCACCACAGTAGAAATGCACGAGCCGCCGCAGCTCATAGACACTCGGCGTTTAAGCAGGGCTAGTAAGTCAAGCAGCAGTAGAGCCAGGTCAGATGACTTAGCTGTGTAGGGTGGACCCCAGCACTGGGAGAAGCAGATGATGAAAGCAAAGGGTGATGGGCGGGAGACCACCCCAGCCCAGGGGGTGAGGGAGGCTGGGGTTCCAAACTTTGAAGCTTGCTGTTCTTGCACTCTGTGAGTTGTAGTGGGGATAAATATCTACATTTTCTAGTAGGTCGGGTGGCCAAAGTGCAGCCCGTGGACCAAGGGACCAATCCCCTTGTCATTGACATCAGTGACAGAAATCCCAACGGCAGCCATATGGAGGGCTTGCACAGATAACAGGTGGTGGTGGTGGCAGCTGGCCATCTGTCTTCATGTGGAAGCTCTGCCAAGAGCAAGGTTAATACTCTTAGCTCTCACCTTCACTTCCATCCTGTCTTATATAAGCACTTCATGAGCAGAGGCCTTGACTTCTTTCCTTCCTCTGAAACCCCATGCAGACCTGTGCAACCAACTCCTTGAAAATGAGGATGGCATATTGCCCGCTGGCACCTGTCATCTCTGTGGACCAACCTGCCATATTAAACATCAGGGTGACAGCAGTCTTTTCCATTTAATGCAAATTAGGGCCGCCTTTGCACTCATGGAACATTGCCAATGCGACCCTGTTGGTTGGGCAAAGTTTGAGTAATCCCTCTAACAGCTTTTAGTATTCAGAGCTGCATCTTTGTATTATTATTACTACAATTTTTTACTCTGACCCATGAGGAAATGTTCAGTTTGACCTTCTGTCCGGTGTTTTGCCAACCGTGATCACACACAGTTTTTAAACCCATGTATTCCTTGAATATGTTTGGTTAAATTTTGAGATGACCTCTGAAATTGCTGAGGAAACTAAACCATACACCTCATGAAGTATTACACAGAACAATTTTGATTCACGAAGAAAGGATTATGGTTTCAGTACATTATGACCCCTTATGTTGCTCATGAAAATAATGGGTTAAAGTAGATTTCTGCATTTTAGACTATTAGATACATGCTTATATCTGCTTAAGGTAGTTGGAAAAATGCATAATAGACATAAAATGAGAGAGTGTATACTTTCAAAAAATTTGAACATTTTTAGAATAAATTTGAATATGTAGTTTTAAATTACTAGACAGATACTTATACATTTTAGTTTGATCTTTGATCTCACAGGAAAAAATAAGGGGAAAGGAAAGGAAAGTCCAAAGCAACATTGTTTCCTGCTGTATGCTGTAAATGTTCAACTGTGTCCTACATCAAACTGTAATGTCTTACAAACAGCAATGAAAGTAACTTAAAATTTCTTACAGGTACTGTCCTATTGCAACCCAGGTCCCCTGCCAGCTCTTTAAATAGCTCCGTTCTGGCTTTTGCCACAGCTCAGCCAGCTCTTGCCAGAGCTGCGCACTAGGGCGCATCTGCTTACTTTCACCTCTCCTGACAAACTGAAAAACAGCAGCCATAGAATATATTGAACTGCAAAAAAAGGTGACTAAAATATCGTGGCAACATTTTAGGGGCCTCAGGGCTATTCTGATCCTACAGAAGTCAATGGCAGAATTTCTGTTGACCTCCACAGGAGTGGGCCCTCTCATCTTGCAGTCCTTATTCTATCAAAACTCCATCCGAAATCAAAGGAAGTTTTGGGTGCAACAAGGAATGTAGGCTGAGGCCCATTTCCTTTAAAACAGTGAAGACAAGTGATGGGTATTTTTCTAAGGAGTCAGCTTTCCTTAAAAGAGACTCAATCCTTCATTCCCATGGTTACAAATACTCTCAAATAAGGCAGTCAGAAGTTTGAACTCCTGACAAAGCTGGTGAGAGATTTGGGTATACAAAGTATGCAGACTCAGACCCACGGTTTGTTCTTGTGGTTGAAGAGTTCATTTCAGTTAGTTGAAGTCTGGTGCTATTCCTCTGGCTGCCATAAAGTTAAACTTGTATTTAGCTGTGACATTCAGAGTACCTATCTCAGACCTGAAGAGCTCTGTGTAATCTTAAAAGCTTGTCTTTTTCACCAAGAGAAGTTGGTCCAATAAAAGATATTACCTCACCTCCCTTGTTTTTCTAATATCCTGGGACTAACATGGCTACAACAACACTGCAAACATAAACCTGAACTTCCATAATTAAAATAAATAATGTTTATCTGTTCAAAGTGTGTTGGCCTGGCCATACAATGCATATTTAGACAAAGCTGAGTTCAGCTCCTGCATAGCTAAAGGCTATAAGTTCAACTGTTAATATATGTTTTCCTGAATGTATTTATTTTATTAAACAATTAAGAGTATCTCCCATCAATACAGCCTAAAATGTGATATTTTTAAAAATATCCTAAACAGATTTAAAATTGCTTCTGAATAACCATGGAGCAAGAACGGGGCTCTGTCTTGTGACCTTTATATAAGTTGTCTCATTGACTTCAGATTACCTGTTTGTGGGAGAAAGGATTGTGGGATGCAGCTCTGGCCTGCTAAAAGCCCTTGTTAATATACTGATTAACAAGTATCAGCAGATAGCAACTATTTAATAGTACAGTTTGAAGACATCTTCTCATGAGCTGTTTTAAGCACATACAAGCTAAAATAATTGTGGTCTCAGAGCTATACCCATTCAACACCAGTGAAATTAACATAGAGTTGATAAGGTTATATGAATGTACATAAGGACAGAATTTAACCCTCAACATTTTTAGATCTACTAACATTTATAGCGGTTTCTGAATGTTGGGTCAATATATTTCTAAGGTAACATAATGTGCACCTCTATATTTTAATAACACTTAGAGAACAGCATCAAAAGGCTAAATTCTGCTCTCATTTATACCTATGTGAAGAATAAAGTATCTCCAGCTGTATATTGATAACTAAGGCCTTGATTCAAAAGAGCATTTTGAGTACAAACAAAGCAGAATATGACTCCTTGTTACTGAGGGTCACTAATCCCGCAATCCTTACTCAGACAAAAAACAAAAACACCCTGGATTGAGTCCATATTATATATAAAAGCCTCGGAGGAGAGATTGTTATAACTTGCTTAGAATCAACTGATATTTACTCTGCCATTTTCAGATTAACATGTGTCCTGCACAGAGTTTAAAGAGTTTTGTGGTATGTGACATTTTCATATATAGTTAAGGACTGGACAGCTGTCCTTGCAAAAGACCCATTTATTTCAGTTATATAGGCTTGGTGTGGGGAAGGAGACTTTCAACTCTAATATTGCCCTTTGGGAGAAATATGATGTAACAGCTTCCAGACCAGATCAACAATAGTTTGAAAAAAAAAAGTAGATAAAACAAAGCAAAGCTACAACTCACAGGTTGTGTTTTGAACACAGGCTTCTGTAAATTCTACCAAAACAACTGTAAAATCTCAAGCTTCTTGGTTAACCACACTTTAAAGTGTTATAAATTGTTTCTTAATTTCAGTCATGATAACTGAGCTTGCAGTTCTTGCAGAGGTAAATGTCAATTGATTTCAGTGGACATTGTCTCTTTGAAGGCTGTAGGATAGATTTCATAAGTAATTTTTTTCACAGTATTTTCACAATTGAATAAGTAGCATAAATACAAAACATCTTATAAAATGTATTTGCACATACAAACATTGGGTTTTGGCCAACCGAATATTTATATTGTTTTTTGTAGCTGGACCTGTTTAGTTAGTGCAGCTATCTGTTAATATAAAAGAAAATGAAGCACATATTTTCAAACTGCACAGTTCCTTCCTTCATATTTTGATTCCGTAAAAACAGTCTGATAGAACTGCCTGGTAACACACCCTTAAAAACTGAATATTCTTTGTATGAAAGTCTAACTCATGATTTTTCATAAAGAAAAAGAAAAATAGTGAGCTTTCCTAGCATTGGTCTATAACGTCTTGTGAACATGTAGCATGCACTGAAAAAACAATATGGGCCAAATTCATCCCTGATGTGACAGCAGAAGTCAACTGGTTTGCATAGATGAAGTTAATGGCCGCAGCCCAGGGATTAATTTGGCTCATTATGTTTGCTCTTCATAAAGGCACTCATCACTAAGTGCACTGATACACTGTAATTCTTCATATTATTTTTTTTGGAGGACTATCTAACAGGGTAGAAGGAATAAAAAAAATTAAAACAACTCTTTTAAAAAAAAAGTATTTTTTCCAGTTAGATCAGGAGCAAGTTGCTCTGCTGGCATAAATTGTCATATTCCATTGGTTTACACAAGCAGGGGATCTAGCCCCTTGTTTTTATTTATTAAATTCCTTACTAGAGCTGAATTAAACAGGCTGATCTAAATGCATTTGTTTTATTTTACTCGGGTTTTCCTTGTGAAATGTGTGCTCTGTTTCTAACTTTGGTTTCCTGAAGTTTACATTATATTTTTTTATTTCAGAATTGTACATTTGGACTGAATACACTGTTCTGGAAGTTTACACTGTATAATACAATTAAGGCTATGATGCTGCCAATGTGCAAATCCTAAAACAAAATGTCTTAACAGAAACACAGAACTCTTCAGATATAAGACAGTTCCACTAAAGAAAATGCATTTCACATTGGGAATTCTTACTAGTAATCTACATGTCAGTTTCCTGCAAAGGTTTAAAATACAGGATCTTGATATATGGTATACAGGGAGCACATTATTATGGAAAAAATAAATGTCATCATGAACTGAATTATCACAAAGTGAAATATAGGTTTTACTATTATCTTTTTACGTTATATGCATGTTTAGGGGTTTAATGGCAAAAATTAGCAGTGCCATCAGTTCTCTCTGTGCTAAACTGACAGTATGGCTTGAAGTCCCACACAAAACAATACTTGTAGCAAAACACTGCACTGTTACA
Organism: Pelochelys cantorii; assembly: GCA_032595735.1. NCBI lineage: Eukaryota > Metazoa > Chordata > Testudines > Trionychidae > Pelochelys > Pelochelys cantorii. The sequence goes on along the minus strand of CM064326.1, from coordinate 42,966,880 downwards.
TTATGGAAGATGTTGTAAAAGATAAATATTTTGTTTTCCAGATAAAAGCAAGGGTCTGGTCCTGCAAAAACCCTCGCATGTGAGTGATCTTTTCTCATGCAAGTAGTACTATGGAAGACAATAGGATTATTTGCATAAGTAAGAAAATATTCATGTAAATAGTAATTTGCAGGTTTGGGCCTACATTTGTTTTAATATGCCAAGCTAATTATTGAGGTTTCAGCCCATTAAAAGATATGAAACAAGTGTGGGTATATTTGAACATGGAGAATATATTCCTATTTCCAGTTACAGTTTCTCACAATTAAAAGGTTGTGTTGTATAAGAAGGCTTACTCAGAGGTTTCTTGTTGCCAAAAGGATGTCTGTCTTTTACACAGGCCTGCCAACAGAGGGGGCAAAGGGGGCAGTTCCCCCAGGGCCTGGCAAGTCAAAAGGGCCCAGCAGTTGCCATGACCACAGCAGCAGTGGCTGGAGCCCCAGGCCTTTAAATTGTCCCTGGAGCACCGAGTGGCACACTCTGGGTGGCTCTGAGGGCTGGCAGGGGGCCTGGTGTGGTGCGGTGCACTCTTGGTGGTGCTGAGGGCTGGCTGCCCCAGCCCCGCCCTTTCTACCTGAGGCCCCCCTCTTCTACAAGCACAGAACCATTCCACCCCTTCCCAGGAGACTGGCAAGTCTGTTGCCCCCTCCCTCGCTTTTACATTACAGAACCTCACAAGAAAAGAAGACAATTTTCTGGATAGTCAGGGACTTTTAATAACACGTAAAGCAGCAAACTGTTTCAAGTGGTGTCTTTGAAGAAGTGCCTTATGTATTCAATTCTGTAAGAACAAGTTGATGTAAATGTTAATTTACCTCAAATGTTTATAAAATTGTTACTAAATAAACTTTTTGTACCATAAGAGCATCTCTTTTAGATTGAATTTACCATGTGTAGAGGATCACTAAAACCATGAAAATTCTGGGGGAATCAAACTAAATTAGATAATTTCCATTCTTCAGTTAATCTTCTTTCTTTTAACATTCACTCTTATTCAGCTGACTGAATAAGACCTGTCTGAAAATTAAAGGCTGATTCCTATGAACCATCCATATGCAGATTTTCCACTGACTTCACTGGAAGCTCTTGTTGCAGAGGGGAAGCTAAGGGATACCGCCCTGATCTTACTGCAGTCAGTGGCAGTTTTCCTATTGACATCAGTGGATTCAAGATTCACCCTAGATTTTGACTCATACACGAGTCCAGAGACACTTGAACAACTCACAGGAGGCCCCCGCTTTACAACGGCCCAGTTTGCGACCCCCTGCACTTACGACCATTTCCATAGGTGTGGAAGGGGCTGAAATCCCCTGACTTAAATCCTCAGCCCCGCATTTACGACGGCATACGACGCCTGTCGTAAATGTGGGCTCGAGTTGCGATGCCCTCGACTTGCAACGCCATCCCCGGAACCGATCGCATCACAAGTCAGGGGCAGCCTGTATTTAGTGGGGGGTGCTGTGATTCATTGAATCAAACTGTAAATTCTATACATAATGAGAACCACTTTGAGCCAGGGAGTGCTGCAGTGCACATGTGCGCGCACACAGTTCCAGCACCTATGTTGGAGTCAGAATTCCTCCCACACTTCATCTTTCCTTCGGGGAATAGTAAGCTATGGGAAGCCATTCTCATTCTCCACAGCTATTGTCAACGGGGAGTGTGGCCACGACTCCATCCATTTCCTGCTCATTCCCATCCCTTCCACAGACAGCAGCAAGTAGGTCTGTGCTCATACATAAAGATCCATGTAGTTCAAACAAAGGATATAAGGGAATTTTATTCTGTGTGGAAAAGCAATCTCAGTCACAGGCTAAGTAATGTAATCCAGGTATGTATATAAAATATGGCATTTTGGGGGAAAATTATGCAAGTGGTGCTTTTTCCTCAGGACCAGGAGGGCAAGTTTCCAGAGGACTAATTTTCTGAGAGCAGCAAAATGGATGAGAGCTGTTAGAAAAGTTACAGGGAGTTTGTTTTTTTAGCTTTTTTTTTTTGTCCGTGTATATGGGGTAAAGGGGACAATTTCTGCTTGCCTGAATCAAATAACCTGTCCCACTGATTTCAGTAACGCAATTCAAGAGTAGGATGACCTGAATTCAGTCCAAAATATCATTTACACACAAAGAATACCTAGCCTATTGGTATTCCCAAATTACTGAGTTGCTTCTCTTCTTAAATGCCAAACATATATGCATTTTGAGAATTAAGAAATTGATCCTGCAACCTTTATTAAAATACTGACAGGAGAAATCCCATAAGGTCTACAGGGAGACTATTCATGTTAGCAGAAGGGTTTACAGGATAAGGCCTTATGCTCTATTTTCTATTTACCATATAGCTACATATGGGCACCTGGCATCTTGTATTAGGTGATGTTTGCACCACACACTGAGGGTTGGGGGCATACAGTGTACATGGGGATACAAGCCCCAGTGAAAAGCAAACTGAATCCATGCTGCGGTGTGTAACTACACATACCCGTGACACTTCAGCAGCGGGGAACGGTTTCAGCAGCTCCCCACTGCTGTAGCCTTTGTCTGCTGGGAGGAAAACTCTTGCTGGAAGAAGGCAGTGGAGAAATGCTCTTGCCAGATCTTTCCTGGCTGTGTGGAAAGGTTCCAGCTGCAGGGAATTGATGGAGCCTTTCCCTGTTTTCTCCCCATTGATGGAGTTTTTTGCTATGCTGGGAAAATGCTCCAATAGCAGGGAGCTGCTCCAGTCTTTTCCCACTGCCTCCCCCCTGCTAGAGCCTTTCCCTACTTCTGAAGTCTTTTCCTGTAGTGGGGAAAAGCTCCAGCATCAGGGCAGGAGCGGTCCTAGAGCAGCTGCTGGCAACTGACACCCTAGGCGCACCCTAGGCAAACCACGCAATTGGCGCCCCCGCCTCCAAACCCCTCAACACTTGGCGCCCTAGGCGACTGCCTAGCGCGTGTCTATGGACAAGCCGCCCCTGTATCAGGGAGAAGCAGGAAACTACACTGCTAAAAACAGCAGGATAGAAAGAGAGGCATGGCTTGGCCAAGTCATGCCCATCAGGGTTCTATGTGTGGCCCATGAGACTTTTTGTTTACTGTTGTCCACGTGTAGGGTTGCCAGATTCTGCTGGTTTCCATGTGCACAGTTTTTTTCCCACTGGTATTACTCAAGTGAGGTTCTCGTTGATTGCACACAATATTGACTGTGAGAGCCATGTGCTCCCTCTGCAGCCAAACAAGGTGCTTTACGGTTCAGTCGGCATACCCCACAAATTCTAGGTAACCAAGCACGGTTACCAAAACTACCCTATCCTGGGAAACCGTCTTGATTATGACAATCTTGCAGTCCACTGAGATGAAGGAGGGTCACTCGTGCAGATCATTCACTAACCTAGATTGCCCATCACTGATGTAGGATACGTACTCATATACACACCCACATCCTTTAGGCGTGTCTTACCTCTACTTGCCTCAGTCATGCCTCACCAGCTACATGGCTTCTTAGGATATGTACACTACAAGCTGCCAAAAGAAGCATGCTGTGGAGATGAACCCTTACACAATTAGTTGCTCAAGCAATTTGAACAAGACCAAAGGACTGTGAGGTGAGGATGAGCCACTCTGTCTTGCCCGTACTGAGAAAAGCCAAAATCTGATAATGAGCTATTGACAGATTAAGCCACTGCACAATATCCAAACACCATAAAGCTTCTCATATTTTAGTTTTTTATCATTTCAAAATTAAGAAAAATGTCTTATCTAATAAAAGGAAAGACAGCACAATCCAACTATCCAACATATGGGTCATTTCACCTGAAGAAAGATGCTAGAAGCATATGATTAAGGTCCTACTTGAATTGTGGGATGACTGTCAAATAATTGCAGTTGAGTTGTGGACAAGACCTGGAAATTCATGAAAAAGTAATAATGGACCTTTATTATTTGCAGCAGTTTGGAAAAGCCAGAGAAGACCTATTTGTTTAAGAAAAAAATTGCTGGAAAAATATAAACATGTACATATTATATTATGCTTGCTCATTTTTTATAACCATTTTGCTGCCACTGCATTACAGTCATTAATGCATGGGGCTACCAGAAGGAGCCCCAGCTGTCAGTCACCTGGGGTTCCTAGCAGCAAACATGACCATTAGACGCCTGGAGTTGTCAGCCAGTGCTTCCTCCGTCAGCCCACAACTGTCAGCACCACCTGGCTTATGAAATTGCAGTGGAAGTCTAATATTGCAATGTCACACATTAAGTAGGGCCTTCCAAATGATAGCTCCTTCTTTGGAGCTGCTATATAGGAAGTGCCCCTCTGGCTTCAGGATGTGATCCTGAGGAGGTAGCTAGGCCAACAGCTTGTGAAAGCCAACAGAAAGATTGTCCAATCTGGCCACATCTGGCATGGCCTGGGGTGAAACCAAGGAGGCCCCTCCTCCTTCCTTCCTAGTGCAAGTCTGTTTAAACTAGAACTAGAACCAGAACCAGAACCAGAACCAGAGTAAGAGAGGGAAACAGAAGTCATGCAGGCTGCAATGGCTGGTGATAGTGGTTTTCAATCCGGGTCTAGCAGACTAGCCTAACCAGAGCTTTGTTGCATTATGTTGCATATTATACATACAATATGGTGGGGACTAATTTGGCTACAATTACTCAAGAGAGAGATCTTGGAGACATTGTGGATAGTTCTCTGAAAAATATCCACTCAGTGTGCAGTGGCAGTCAAAAAAGCACACAATGTTAGGAATCATTTAAAAAGGGATAGAGAATAAGACAGAGAGTATCTTATTGCCTCTATATAAAACCATGGTATGCCCACATCTTGAATACTGTGTACAGATGTGATCACCTCACCTCAAAAAAGATATACTGGCATTGGAAAAGGTTCAAAAAAGAGCAACAAAAATGATTAGGGGTTTGGAATGGGTCCCGTATGAAGAGAGATTAAAAAGACTTGGACTTTTCATCTTCGAATAGAGGAGGCTAAGAAGGAATATGATAGAGGTCTATAAAATCATGACTGGTGTGGAAAAAGTAAATAAGGAAAAGTTATTTACTTATTCCCACAATATAAAAACTAGGGGTCACCAAATTAAATTAATAGGCAGCAGGTATAAAATAAATGGAAGTTTTTCTTCACTCAGCAGATAGTCAACCTGTGGAGCTCCTTGTCAGAGGATGTGCTGAAGGCTAGAACTTGAACAGGTTTCAAAAAAGAGCTAGCTAGATTCATTGAGGTTAGGTCCATCAGTGGCTATTAGCCAGGATGAGTAGGAATGGGGTCCCTAGCCTTTGTTTCTCTTATGCGATTTCACCTATGAAAAAAATTGTAATTTTAAAAATAAAGTTTGTATGATGATGTCCTTTCCCCACTTTTAAGAATGTAAAGGTTAGGGTAAGTGAACAAATTATTCACTGTGGGCATCATGTGGGTTTAACTCTTTTGAAGTCAAAGTTACAACTACTTGGGACAGTGGTGAGCTTACCCAAGTTCCAGTTTTTCTCCACAACACTTTTTGCTTTGTGTGCCTCTAGTGAGTCAATGCCAACAAAACTCAGAGTTCAACCTTTTTGGTTTAACTAAAATAGTACTTACAGCACAGAGATGGTAACAATGAAAACAAGCCTTTACTATTGATCTATCAGCCCCCTCCATTATACTCTAATAGGATAACTAATTTCAGTGATTCATGAATGACTGGTATCAATTAATCCATGTTAAGAGATTCTAAAATACTGATTTATCACTTGGTATATCTACAATTGAATTGTTTGAAAAACAGTAAAAGATAATGTAATTGAAGACTATCCTGAAAGAGATACACAAGAGATCAGAGTTTACTTTGGCACTCCTTGAAGTTTGAGTACTTGAAATGATATTACTTGCATGTTCAACATGCTTTTATGAGTAGAATTTCCTACTTGTTTTGAAAGGAAAGCATAATATGAAGGAGTTGCATGCTCCAGGACTTGAAAGCTCCACTGGTTTATTAAAAAGCTGACCATGTAAATTCCATAATCTGGAACTATTTGGATAGATGCCACCGGAATTAATAGTGGCTTAAAAAGTCCACAGCAGGAATCTATTCTCCTGTGAATCTGAAGAGCTTTAGAGACTCAGCAGTATAGTACAAAGGCTCCAAAGTGCAAACCATGCAGCAATCCTCTACATTCCCTTTACACAAACTTCACAGGGAATTGGATTCAAGGGCTTCTTTTGAGTTTGTTCCTCAAGACATACTTCAATACCCTTTTCAAAATGAGATCGACCATGTCTACACTACCACTTACATTAACAAAACCTATGTTGCTCAGGGATGTGAAAAACATGCCAGAGTGACATAGTTTTGTTGGCATAAGTGGTAGTGTGCACAGTGCTATGTTGGGGGGGGAGGGAGGAAGATTGTCTGCCAACGTAACTACTGCCACTCAATGGGGGCGGTTTTATTTTGTCAACAGGAGAGTTCTTTCCCATCAGCCCAGAGCAGCTACACAAGTGATCTGACATCAGTGCAGCAGTGCCAGTGTAAGCTCACTGGTGTAAACATGGCCTAAGTGGTTATGCAAACACATAAGTGAAACCTGACTAACCAATATACATAGAAGCTTAATAAAGTTCATGCAAATGTATGGTGCACATACAGAGTTTTCTAAAGCTCATAATTCAGTCAAATAAAAACCAGTTCTTACCAGAACACTCAAAGGCTGTTCTCTTTAGTAAGGACTGTTTCCATGCCAAATTTCAAGTTTCTCCAACTCTTTACGCTATAAATCAGCTTAGAAAGGGGGGGTGTGTGTGTGTGTGTGTGTATGTACATGCATGCATGTGCATGTAGTACCTTTTTTCACTCCCCTTGTACTTTAACTAATGAAATAATTTTGTTCAGACTTTCTGAACTTTGTGAAGAGATCAGCCTTACAAAATTTCTGCTCCTCAAAATTTTTTTTTTTTCAGAAAGCTACAAGTCACTGGAGACTAGGGCTAGAATGGATTTGCTTATACAACTTAAGCTATTATGCAAATACTTATTCAAATCTTAACTTGCTGTTACTCCCACTTTTTTATATAAATACAGCAAAAACTAAATGGTAGTAAATCATTCATCAGCATTAAATGTCAAACAAAAGTAAAGAACTTCAGAATGAACTCAATTTTACAAAATATACTGTTGCATACTTTGACCTCAAACCAGAAAAGCACTTAAGCAAGTGCTTAAGTGCTCTTTGCCTGATCAGGTCCCAGTTGCACAGAATTTTAAATCTTCATCAAGTGAATTATGTATAATAAAGTGATCTTATTTCATGGTTAAAGATTAATTGATGCCCCATTGAAAATATTTTTGTAATTTAGAAAAATGTTATTTATAGAGCAACTATGCAATCTTTACAGATGTTTGTAAGCAATCAGGCACAAAGTATTGCTTCTTTTCTATATTTTCCTGGAGGGATATTTACATGGCAGAAATAGCTTTTGTTTGTTGTGCGTTTATCAGTTCCTGTTGTATAACCCCTAAATGAAATCAAAATCCTCTTCTTGGAGGGAACAAATGCAAGCCTTCGAAGTTTGAATGTTTCTCAGGAAATTATCTGAGTTAGTTCCACATGCCTACTGGCTGATAAAAATCTAGCAAGGACTTTGAAAGTGCGTTATTGGACAGAATTATCAGTGCCTCCCTTTGAAAAACCACCACTAAAAGAAGCAATTGTTAGGAAACCTCTTGACATTGGAAATATCCCTAATCGTCCGTAACCTTCCTTTTCTGAAGAAGACGATAATGAATAAACTTCTTTGACACAGATCCATCTATTTTTATGTCTGGCCTAATATGAAAAATGCACTGATTTTTGTCAATTGACCATTTCCTTAAAGAGGTGGAAAAGATAGTGTTCATGTGGATTTTTGTTGACATATGAGGATCATCTCTCTTTAAGAAAGTCTGTGGCTCACTTATCTACTTCTGTAGCAGTTCTAATAAGTTGATGCACTTGCTAGAGAAGATTTAGCTCAGTTTTTAACAGCCCTCTCTCCTGGATGTACTGTTACAGGCTGGGCATTGATGTTAATAACAAATAATCTCTTATACACTGGCTTTGCACTCCACAAAACACTGAAAAAACCCACCACCATGAGCTGTCAACCTGACATGGAGAACGAGTGTCACTTGTCTTGATTCTTTGATAGATCATAATGGATAGCAGTGACTGCTTGTTCATCTCTCCCAAGATTTTTCATCTTTATCCTTCATCTACAGTCACTTCGGTTCACCATTATCTGAACCATAATCAGAGACAGTGAAGTGGAAGGAACTCTGATTTTTCAATCAAGGTTGAGTGAATGGGTTGAGGTAGGACTCTTGATGTTGATGTTGATTTTTCAAGATGTATAGTTAAGGACTGCTTAATGTTATCCATGCAGAGGTTCACGTTCAACAGGTCAAAAATAAACAAACACATTTTTTAAAGTTGCCCTTTAAAAGAAGCAGATGTGGAGGGAAATAAATGGGTGAGGAAAAATGATTTCAGGCTTTGTGCCTTCTGATCTATGCACAGCCCACACATGCAGAAAGTATAACGGATACAACTGAAACAAACATTTACAGGGATATTAAGCAGGGCTCTTCAAAAGCTGTGGATTTTTAAAAATTTAGGCCAAATTTACATTAAAAACTTTTGCAGGTATAACAAGGTTATTTTTGTGTGTTGCCTTTTTTAATGACACTTTTGTATTGGTAGGCTCCCTCATTTACTTGCAACTATACCAATATAAAAGTGTTTCTGATGGGATAGCTTATTTTGCTTGAGGAACCCATATAACTTGCACAGTCAAAAGCACTCTTTGACTGTTAAGCAGATCTGCATTAAGAGGTTTTGCTGGTTTAGCTAACTAGCAAACCTTTTCTAGTATAAAACATTTGCTCTTAGACCAGGTCATCCTGAAGCTGATGGGGAAAGAAATTGATGTTATGTTTGTGTTTCCTGTTCAAATCTCAGATACTAAAGGTAGTACTTCCTTAAAAAAACAGCTCAGGCCCCTTCACACAGAAGTTTCTAGCATGCTTGCAGCCTTGGATTGAAAGTATCTACCATCAGAAACAATGCAGAATAAGACTCCTCAACTTAGGCACTCAGACATAGAATCCTGAGGAAGGAGGGTTCCAATGAAGGAAAAAAACGACTGTCTTTCAAGGCTTGACTAACCTGAAGATCATGGGCATTGTCTTCTAGACGAGGTTTCTAGCTGTACTAAAACAAACCCCTTGTGGTTAAAAAGTGATTGAATTTTAAAACATGTTTCTGTTTACTATGCACTAACTTTTACATCATGTTGCTTATTTTGGGATTCACTTTATCTAAGGCTACTCAACACATGTGGCCCGCAGCCCATTTGTTTGAGGCCCGCGGTGTGGTTTGGGTTTATGCGGGGCTCAACACGCCGCCTCTGGGTGGGATCCTTTGAACATGGCCTCCACTAGGAACATGCTCCACAATGGTGAGGCATCTCCCAGGAGGGGTGAGCATTGAAAGATGCAAGTGGACGGGCTGGCTGGAACAGATGTGTACAGGGTGTCAGCATTTCTAGCCCCCAGGGAGGAGGTGCCTGGAGCTCCTGGGCATTGTGTGAAAGAAGCTATTTGCATATATTTGCATATACATTTGCATGCATATACAACCACACTTAAGTTGTGGCCCTCAGTATGTGCCGTATCATTGTGGCCCCGAGGCTTCCAAAGTTGAGTCTGTCCTCTCACTGAAACACTGCACAAGTGGCTGTAAACTGGAGTAACTGGTTAACCAGTGCAGAGTAATACCACACAATCGTCTAGAAGAGCTAAAGTACCAAGAGAATTTAGACAGGCAAAATGTAATTATACAAATTAGAGTTTGTGAAGACCCTGGGAACTGGCACCCCTACACCTGTAACAAGTGATGGGCTTAATCTTTAATGATAAAATGAATTGAAAGTAAAGGCCTCAGTAGGCCTTTCAAAGGTGCCAATGAAGTAAAGTATGTAAGCACATGCTTAACTTTAAGCACATTAGTACTTCCATTGATGACTATTGCAGCTGAAATAAAAACGTCATTATCATTCTATGCCAGGTTGTGGGGAACCTTTTTTGGGTCGGGGGGCCACTGACCCACAGAAAAATTGGTGAGGAGCCCACACACAATTGAGAAGCCCCTGACTGAGAAGGAGAAAGACACTCTCTACATTCCCCTTGCACACCAGAGCCTAGGGAGGCCCAGACTAGTAGATTTTGTGTGCTCCAGCCCTTTGGGTAAAAGGCAGAGAGGCTGCAGCACCAGCACAAAGCTCCCCAATGCTGAGCCTCAAGGACCAGATCCAGGCAAGCTGGGGGCTGCATCCAGCCCCCAGGCCTGAAGTTCCTCACCTCTGTTCTATACCTTAGAGTAATGTTTTAAAATTAGTTAAAACTTTCTCATCATGCATTTCTCTCTTTATTGCCTTTCAGTGATTTTTACATTCATAGTTTGCAAGGCCAGAAAGGACCACTGCAATAATCCACTCTGGCCTCAGGGGTAACGCAGGCCATAGAACTCCACAAAACCATTATAAGCATAGATCTTTTAGAAAAATATCCAAGTCTAGATATAACAATTGTCTGATATTGAACCCACCATGACTCTGGGTCAGTTGTTCCAATGATTAATTACACTCACTGTTAAAAGCTTGTGCCTTACTTCCAGTCTGAATTTGTCTAGCTTCAACTTCCAGCCATTGGATCATGTCATACCTTTCTCCATTCAGCTGAAGAGCCCATCATTAAATATTTGTTCTCCATGCAGCTACTTATAGACTAATCAAGTCACTTCTCAATCTTTTCTTTGTTAAGTGGATTGAGCTTCTTAGTCAAGTACTATAAATGATGTTTTCTAATCCTTTAATCATTCTAGTGGCTCCTCTCTGAACATTCTCCAATTTATTAACATCCTTCATGAACTTTGGGAACAGTATTGCAGCAGCAATTGCACCCGGGCTACACAGAGAGGTAAAATAACCTCAACTCCTCCTGAGATTCCACTGTTTATGCATTCACAGGGAGCTCAGGTTCATCCAATTACCTACCGTGACCCCCAAAACTTTTTCAGAGTCACTGCTGCCCAGGATAGAGTCCCCCATCCCATAAGTATGGCCTGCATTCTTTGTTACTGCATGTATACAGTTAGCCATTTAAAAATGCACACTGTTTGCTTGAGCCCAGCTTTCCAAGCTATTCTGCTTGCTTTGAATCAGAAACCCATCACAGCCACAACTAGTAGTCAAAGCCAGAATCTACAGTCATGAGACAGGAGTCAAGAGTCAGCTGGGTCAGAAGCAAGAGAAACTTGAGATCAGAACCACAGATCAGTAGCCAGTAATCAGGCAGTCAGAGAAAGGAAATAAACTAATGCTCAGAACCACCAATCAGATGCCAGGAAATCAAACGTGGGGAGCAGGACCTTCATGGATTCTGGGTAAGCAGCAATCTGCCAAGTGGAAAGTTAAGAGTATGGGTGCTCCTGTGAACCTTGCAGACCTAGAGTGAAGGCCTATGGGTCATGACACCTGTTTTCTTCATTATTTTCCACTCTCCCTATTGGTCTCATCTGCAAACTTTCTGTAATGTTGTTGTTTTCTTCCAGGTCATTAATAAAGATGTTAAATAGCACATGTCCAAGAACCAGTTCCTATCGGGCTTCACTAGGAACACACCTACTCAATGATTATTCCCAGTTTGTAAATGCCTATTGAGACCGATCAGTCAGTCAACTTCAATTCATTTAATGTGTGCCATCCTCACTGTAGACCTTTCAAGATTTTTTAAAATGTTATGCAGTACCAAGTCAGGAAGAAACAAGAAGAATTAGAAGCCCTGGCCCAGTCAAAGAACTATGATTTGATTGGAATAATGGAGACTTGGTGGGATGACTCGCATGACCGGAGCACTGTCAGGGAAGGCAATAAACTGTTCAGGAAGAACAGGCGGGGGAGAAAAGGAGGAGGAGTTGCATTTTATATGAGAGAGCAGTATGATAGCTCGGAGCTCCAGTATTTAGAGGGAGAAAAGACTGTTCAGAGTCTATGGGTTAAGTTTAGAGGTGGAAGCAACAGGGGTGATGTTGTGGTTGGTGTCTGCTATAGACCACCAGATCAGGTGGATGAGGTAGACGAGGCTTTCTTTGGACAACTGAGAAAAGCTTCCAGATCGCAGGCCTTGGTTCTCATGGGGGATTTCAATCAACTTGACATCTGCTGGGAGACCAATACAGCAGTACAGAGACAATCCAGGAAGTTTTTGGAGGATGTTGGGGATAATTTCTTGGTACAAGTGCTGAAGGAACCGACCAGAGGCCCTGGGCAGCTTGACCTGCTGCTCACAAGTAGGGAGGAACTAGTAGGGGAAGTAGAGGTGGGTGACAACCTGGGAAGCAGTGATCATGAGATTGTAGATTTCAGGATCCTGACCAAAGGAAGAAAGGAGAGTAGCAAAATACACACCCTGGACTTCAGAAAAGCAGACTTTGACTCCCTCAGAGAACTGATGGGTAGAATTCCCTGGGATGCTTACATAAAGGGGAAAGGAGTCCAGGAGAGCTGGCAGTATTTTAAAGAAGCCTTATTAAAGGCACAGGAAGAAAGCATCCCAATGCGTAGCAAGAAAAGCAAATATGGTAGGCAACCAGATAGGCTTACCGGGGACATCCTTGGTGAGCTTAAACACAAAAAGGAATCTTACAAGAAGTGGAAACGTGGACAGATGACTAGGGAGGAGTATAAATATATTACTCGAGAATGCAGGGGAGTTATCAGGAAGGGGAAAGCACAATTAGAACTGCAACTAGCAAGGGATGTGAAGGGTAACAAGAAAGGTTTCTACAGGCATGTTAGCAATAAGAGGGTGATCAGAGAGGGTGTGGGGCCCTTATTGGATGAGGGAGGTAACCTAGTGACAGATGATGTGGGAAAAGCTGAAGTACTCAATGCTTTCTTTGCCTCTGTCTTCACGGACAAGGTCAGCTCCCAGACTAATGCATGAGGCAATGCAGTATGGGAAGGAGGTGGACAGCCCTTGGTGGGGAAAGAACAAGTTAGGAACTATTTAGAAAAGCTAAACATACACAAATCCATGGGCCCGTATTTGATGCATCCGAGGGTACTGAGGGAGTTGGCAAATGTCATTGCGAAGCCTTTGGCCATTATCTTTGAAAACTCGTGGAGATTGGGAGAGATCCCAGATGACTGGAAAAAGGCAAATGTAGTGCCCATCTTTAAAAACGGGAAGAAGGACAATCCAGGGAACTACAGACCAGTCAGCCTTACCTCAGTCCCCAGAAAAATCATGGAGGGGATCCACAAGGAATCCATTTTGAAGCATTTGGAAAAGGGAAAGTGATCAGGAATAGTCAACATGGATTCACAAAGGGCAAGTCGTGCCTGAACAATCTGATGAGCTTCTATGATGAGGCTCTGTGGATATGGGAAAGTCAGTGGATGTGATATACCTTGACTTTAGCAAAGCTTTTGATATGGTCTCCCACAATATTCTTGCCAGCAAGTTAAGGGAGTATGGATTGGATAAATGGACTGTAATGGATAGAAAGCTGGCTACTCTGTTGGGCCGAACGGGTAGTGATCAATGGCTCGATGTCAGATTGGCAGTCGGTTTCTAGTGGAGTGCCCCAAAGATCTGTTCTAAGACCAGTTTTGTTCAACATCTTTATTAATGACCTGGATGAGGGGATGGATTGCACTCTCAGCTAGTTCGCAGATGACACTAAGGTAGGGGGAGAGGGAGATATGCTGGAGGGTAGGGATAGGGTCCAGAGTGACCTGGACAGATTAGAGGATTGGTCCAGAAGAAATCTGATGAGGTTCAGCAAGGACAAGTGTAGAGTGCTGCATTTGGGATGGAAGAATCCCAAGCACTGTTACAGGCTGGTGACCGAATGGCTAAGTAGCAGTTCTGAAGAAAAGGACCTGGGGATTACAGTGGATGAGAAGCTGGATATGAGTCAACAGTGTGCCCCTGTAGCCAAGAAGGCTAATGGCATATTAGGTTGCATTAGGAAGAGCATTGCCAGCAGATCCAGAGAAGTGATTATTCCCCTTTATTTGTCTTTGGTGAGGCCACATCTGGAGTATTGTGTCCCGTTCTGGGTCCCCCTCTAGAGAAAGGATGTGGACGCATTGAAGAGGGTCCAGTGGAGGGTGACCAAAATTATTAGGGGGCTGGAACGCATGACCTATGAGGAGAGACTGAGGTATTTGGGTTTATTTAGTCTGCAGAAGAGAAGAGTGGGGGGAAATTTGATAGCAGCCTTCAAATTTTTGAAGGGAGGTTCCAAAGAGGACAGAGAAAGGCTGTTCACAGTAGTGACAGATGGCAGAACAAGGAGCAATGGTCTCAAGTTACAGTGGGAGAGGTCTAGGTTGGATATTAGGAAAAACTAGGAGGGTGGTGAAGCACTGGAATGGGTTACCTAGGGAGGTGGTAGACTCTCCATCCCTAGAGGTTTTTAAGTCTCGGCTTGACAAAGCCCTGGTTGGGTTGATTTAGTTGGGATTGGTCCTGCCTTGGGCAGGGGGCTGGACTTTATGACCTCCTGAGGTCTCTTCCAGTTCTATGATTCTAAGTCAATGCCTTACAGTATCCTAAGTATATTACAACACTGTTACATTTGTCAGCCAAATTTGTAATCTCATAAAAATCAAATTAGTTTGGCACAATCTATTTTCCATAAACCCTTGTTGATTGGTATTAAGTTATAATAATCTCCTTTAATTCTTTATTAATTGAGGCCTCTTTCAGCTGCTCTATTATCATTCCAGGATTGAGGTCAGATTGACATATATATAATTCCCTGGGTCATGATGTTTTCCCTTTTAAAATATTGCAGCAACATTAGCTTTCTTCAGTCTCCTGGAATTCCCTCAGTGTTTAAGACTTATTGAAAAATCAGCATTAATGGTCCAGCAAACTATGCAGCCAGAGCTTTTAAAATTCTTGGATATAGTTATCAGGAGCTGCTGATTTTTAAAAAGTCAATTGTACGTGACTGCTATTTAACATCTTACTGAGATAGAAGGGGAATGGAAAGAGTTATAATATCCAGGCCCGAATTGTCAAAGCCCTGCTACTGATCCTGGGCAACGTCCATCAGGACTCTGTCGTGCTGGGCACGGGCAGTCTCCTCCAACCGGACATTGTCATCACCAATGAGGAGGCAAAGAAGATCATCATGGTGAATGTGTCCGTCCCATTTGAGAATCGGACTGCGGCGTTTCAAGCAGCGAGAACGAGGGATAGAGAAATGCACCCCTCGAGCAGACATCCTGAGAGCCTGGGGATACTCCATAGAAATCCACGTCCTGCTAGTGGAGGCCCTGGGTTCATGGGACCCCCCAGAACGAACCAGTGTTAGAGGCCTGTGGCATCAGGAAGAGGTACGCCCACCTCATGAGGGAGCTGATGGTCTCAGACATCATCTGGTGGTCCCATGACATTTACATGAACACATCACGGGCCACTGGCAATACTGGGATGAGTAACGGAGTCCACTGGGGAGGGACACTGGGGGGCAGCCATCCCCCTCACCACCACCACCACAGCGATCCACCCACCTCTCTGCCACACCCACCAACCTTCCAAGTAAAGTCTCTCAACGGCAAAACTTCAAAAACACCAACATCACATGGGACATTGAGACACTCTGTCCCCCACGTACTGAGCAACACAATATTGCCCATTGCGGGGGGGGGGGGGGGGAACAGCCAGAACACAACTAGAAGCACATGAAACTGTGGGAGGGTTTTTTGGGTTTTCCCCTTCTTTTCCCTTTTTCCCTCCTTACAGACTGAGTTACTATTGCCCAGCGAAGGGGGCATGGCCAGGTCAGACCCGAGGGCACTTCACTCACCATCCCCCCAGAAGGCCATCTTCCCCCCAATAGGTGAGGCTCAAGAGGACAAGGAGGTGGAGGAAGAGAATGCCAAAGGATGCACAAGACCTGGAAAAGCATCAGCTTCCCCCACCAAAAGACTAATGACACAGGAGACTATGGGAGGGTTTTTTTGGGTTTCCACCTTTTCCCCCCATATGGACTGAGGTATTACCACCCACTGAGGGGGGCATAATCAGGGCAAATCCAGGGGTATTCCACTCATCTTCCCCCATTCCCACCAACAGGTGTGGCTCAAGAAGAAAAGAGGATATGGACATGGAAGAAGAGGACACCGAAGGATGCAGAAGACCTGGGAAAGCATTGGCCTTTCCCCCACCAAAAGACTCTGGGACTTCTTAAACCACCCACCGAAGTGGGGTGGGCACCACAGCCAGGGGCACCACCTGATTCACTCCTCTGGTGGTCATGGGCCCCACGAGAGAGGGCACTACAGAAATCCTGATGAGGGTCAGAGCTGGGGAAATCACAGGCTTCATTCCCTGAGCAATAATATATTTTCTACCCCCGCCCCCGCAAAACAAAACAAAAGTTGGAGACATAGGTATAGGCCATACTGTGGGGTGTGCACTTATCCTAATAATACAGACTGTGTTATTACCGATGATTTGCCTATTCTCAAGGGAAGGTGCCCTCACAACTAAATATAGACTCTGTTACTAAAAACAACCACTCACCTGAATCGGGGGCAATGCGGGTCACACTCCTTATGTTCTGTTTGTATCTCAAAATCCACCTGCTGTAACTAACCCCCCCCCCCCCCGTCATGCACCAGAATTTGCATATGTACTTGTCAATCCATGTACAGGGCACAACTTGTATATTCAAGGTGATGCCAGTCTGCTATATGTGTGGGTCACTCCCATTGGGTACATCATGTAATGCAGCAAAAGGTCATGGAATAAGCACATGGGGTTTGAGCGGCATGTTACTGGCCTTGCTCATTATGCACCCACTCTCCCCCTTACCGAAACTTGTCCCCGGATTCCCTATTCACTCCATAACTGTTAAACTTGTAATTCAAACTTGCTTTCAAACGTTCACTTAATAAAATTTGTCTATCTGTTTGGGTTTTTTTCCAAATCAATAAATATTTTCTGCAACACCTTTGCCTCTTCTGCGCTATTTATACTTCTACCATTTCTCTTTAATAATGACTACTACCAAAGATATGCTTTGTTTACAGATAACAAGATAGTACTACAGCATTGGCAAAACACTCCATCTGTGCTCTAAGCAGCCCATTCCCAACCACCGGGCCGCAGCCTGCTGCCGGGCCAAGAAGGCTGTTGGAGCTCAAGCTGGCTGTTCCTGGCAGCTCACCTCCAGCAGCCATGGTGGCTCAGGAGGCGCCCTCCTACCTCCTCCCCACTCCGCACTTGGGGAGACGTGTCTGGGGAAGAAGGGGTGTGAAGGAGGGAGGCAGGCACACCGCCAATGGCTGCTCCCCCTACCCATGCAGTCACTTTTGCTGGCAGCAGAACTGGGGCTGAGGGGGAGCAGGAGTCACCTCCCTCTCTCCCTCCTCCACCTGCCTCCCCATAATGTTGACCAGCTGAGGCTCCGCGCTCCCACCCCTCTATGCATGGGGGCACAAGACGTGCTTGGGGAGGGAGGGGGTGTGAAGGACGAGGGTTGCTCTCCTTACCCACACAGCGGTAACAGCCATGCTCCCCAGAGGGGGCAGCCTCACTCTGGTGAGTGCAGGCGTGGGGGCAACGGGGTGATGGATGGGGGCAGGGTGGGGTCACGGGGCAAGAGGGTATTGGCATGGGCAGAGGAGAGAGGCAGGACAGGTGGAGAGAGGGAGGTGTTAGGAGAAGGGATGGGAAAGGGAGCTAGAGGAGGGGTGGGCACAGGGGGGAAGAGAAGAGTAAGTGCAGATGTCAGAGAAGATGGGGAGGTGGGGCAAGTCCTGGGGGGCTGAGAGGATTGAGAAGGGCAGGAGCCAGGACATCAGAGGAGGATGGGGGGGGGGCAGCAGCAGGCACCAATGGAGCAGATGGGGCGAGAGGAGGATGGGAGACATGGCAGCAGAGGGGGAAAGGGAGAGGTTTATAACTTGGGTGCCACCGTGGCACACATCCGAACAAGCGCTCATGACCTCAATATTGGAGCATAAGACAAAACTCACTCCACTTGTGGATGGACAATCTTAGGGTATGTCTAGACTGCAGAGCTTTTCTGGGATACTGGAGGTATCCGGGAAAAGCTCTGCAATATCCAAGGAATGCATCCGCTTTTTTAAAAAAATGTTGGAAAAGCGGCACAATGACAGTTGTGAAATTCTCCCTTTCCCTTTCTGTAAGAGCTACCCTGTTACCAGAGTGATAGTTGTTTGCCTTTGCCTCATGCCTGGTGGAGACCATAGGAAATATTGTTAGTGTAAGAGGGGTGGATTTGAATTAGTAAAACTTATACCATATCCTGTCTTTAAAAGTTGAGTTCCACTTCAAATGCTAGCAATATATGGGCCTCAGATACTCAGAGGTATTTAGGTGCCTAAGTCCTATTAATTCACAAATCCCTCTAATACCATTGAGGATCTGTGTCTTGGCAGAGACATTGGGAGCTGGGAGGAAATGATTCACAAGATGATACATTTCTTTAAAGAGGAGGGAGAGATCTTCCTCCTCTGGCATGTCCTGAATCTGTACAAAAATTGCACAGCATAAGTACTAAGAGATGGATGGCTCGGAGCACCTCGTTCTTGCCAAACCTGACTCTGCCACGCCATGTTACTGCTAGCCCCGGGGGAGTGGCATCATTTTGTGGCACCCTACAGTTGCTTCTCCCTTGCCAGAACTAAGTCCTTTCTTGCAAAGAGACCCACCTGCATGGTCGGCGATGTAAAAATGGCTACAAATATTGCTCAACATCTCTCTACCCCACTCAGGGAGGCTCTGTGGGAGGCTTGGCCCTTGGAGCCTTAGAGCCAGAGGTGATGAATATAGTTTGCATTTTATGTTTAAACAAAACTGATCAGGCAGCTGCTTAGCCCCTTCCTGTGCCTTGGATGCACAGATAGAGAAGCCAGGAACTCACCTACTTTCATAGATGGCTTTCATCTCTCTCTGTCTATTTTGCCCAGGTTTTGTTGCTCTCACCACTTATGTCTCGAGTGTCTTCCCCTCTCCTTTCTCAACTCCCTGTTAACATTTACATGCTCCCCGTTCCTCACTGTTCCTATCCAGTGCACTTTCCTCCAGAGTCTCTTACTGCTATGTAACCTTCAGATTTCAACATTCCAGTGCAGACTGAGACTGACAATGAGCATGCACTGAATATACAAATAAATCACATGGCATCATTTCATTGAGAAAACGAGAAATGAAGGAATGTCACCAATGCAATGTAAAAACAATCTTACAAAGAAAGGGCTGTTGTACAATTAAATCCAAGAGTCTCCAGGAATTGGAAAAGAGCAAGACAGTGATGCATCTCTCTTGCTGGGCGATACATCTGAAATATGTGGACACTAACAAGAGAATTCAGAAACCAAAGTGAAGTTGTTTCATCCTCAGGACATAAAATCAGCACAAGACCAAGCAACTATTAATTTTCTTTAAAAGCCCATATTAATTTTCAAAAAATGGATGGGCCAGCTATGTTACAATTAAAATCATGTCTGGCCTTGAGAGATTTTCTGTAAATGTCACAGAAATGCAGATGAAGGGGATGTCTGTGGGGAGAATATTACATTAAAATAGACATCAGTAATCCCATGCACATTTGGAAATGACCTATACACTGGGTTAATTCTCTGGCTGTAATTCAAAAAGCAAATAAGGTTTAATTAGAGCCATATAATAATAGCATTATTCAATGATCAGTGTTGAAAGGGTCTGATCAAGCCCTAATTTCATTGAATGTTATAAATGCTGCTTTGGGTATTAGTTCTGCTCCCACAGAATTTCTAGAGTCACCTGGCATTAGAGGGATAGTGAAGTGTTGACGTTACAATGGATGTGGTAAGAATTGGGCTAGGGATGTTCAAGAACACAGTAAAAGACCTGGTCAAACTGTGTAGCATGTGAGAGAAACAGACCTAACAACAAAGTTTTAAAAAGGGCAAAAATAAGTCTAGCAAGTCATTACAAGTTCTGAGCACCCTACACTACATCAAGTCAGAGGCAACCCTGGAGAAAAATCAGTTTTTTTCTGCATAGGACAGAAGTTGAGCATAATTGACTTAGAATTCATTCAGATAAAATAAAAACAATAATGTGTTCCAGCATGCCACCCAGCAAGCCCCTGCCACTGCCGCCAGCCTCACCACAATGTGCCACACGACCTCTTTCTTCCCCCCACAGGACTGCCTCTATCACGCAGGGCCCCCGATCTGGCCACGCAGCTTTCTCCTCCACATGTGCAGGTGGCTGCTTGTTCTTTGTTACAGTGTCCATCGCTGCTGTGGGGAGGTAGGGACAGCCAGGTCCAAGGCAAAACACACCGAGGAGCTGCTCTCGGACCTCAGTGCCTTGGAGCTGCAGCCTGAGCCCCAAGTGGGGCCACGTGGAGCCTGGCTGGGGAGCTGCGGGGTGCACTCAGGCTTGGCAGGTGTGCTCTGTGTGCTGCCGTTCTCTCTCCCTCCGCCCCTCCCCACCCCACTGGGGGAAAGGCAGTGCATGGAGCCGCTGTCCCTGCCGCTCTCCGTGAGCTCGTCTGGTGGGGTTGGCCGGGTTAGGGCTTTCTTCCCCTTTCCTCTCCAAGCAGGATGCCAGAGCAGGTGCTTCAGCCTCGCAGCTCCTTCCCTCTCCCCATCCTGCTGGGGGAATGGAAGCACACTGTAGAGAAACTTTCAAAGCCTCAAGGGGGCACAAAGCCAGGTAAGCGGCCCCCCTCATACCGCCAAGCCCCAATTCCCCCTCACTCCCCTCTACCTGCCAGGACCCTGCATCCCCAACTTGCTCCTGCACCCTCCCTTGCTGCCCTCCTGGCCAGACACCCTCCATGCAGCCTGCTGCTGCACCCTGCCTCCTGGCCAGACACCCTACCCAAAGCCTCCTCCTGCATCCTCCTTTGCTCCTGCACCTCTCCCTTGCTCACACACCTATCCCCACCCTGCTCCTGCACCAACCATTGCTCCTGCACCCTCCCTCCTGGCCACACACTGCACCCTCCCTTGCTCTTCCTCCCTCCACCTGGCCAGACACCCTGCTCCCAGCCTGCTTCTGCACCCCACCTCTCACCCAGATCCTGCACCCCCATTTCTATCCCACTCACTGGCAGCCCTGTCCTACACACTGAACTCCTCATTTTTGTCCCCAACCCAGGGCCTAAGAGGGTCCACAAAATCCACTAACTCCAGAACCCTAGAAAAGTAAATCTGGCCTATGGGAAGCCCTGAACCTCAGTTCTCCCTGTCCCTTTCCCTCGCCCCGTGGGGCTGGAGCACCAAAAGAGTGAGGTGTCTTACCTGTTACTGCAAAGGTTGACTGCATAAAATATGCATTTAAAAGATGGAGAGACTCAAGATCAGAGACTCTCTAGTTCAGGAAATAGATGGATTGCAGAGAACACACAAGACTGACCCAAATAATGAAAACCTCTTACATTCTCTAATCAACTCCAAATATAAATATAATGAATGCTTATCCTACCAAGTTGAATTTACACTCAACAGTGTCAAAGATACTGCGAATGGGGAGATAAAGCAGGTAAACTGCTTGCTAGAAGACTTTACAAATAATTAGCAAATAACAATAAGTTTTCCTTATTTCAAGAAGAAAGGGGTGCCATCATTGAACCAATAGCTACAAATAACACTGCTCTACAGCCAAAATGCTTCTGAAATAAATGTAGTCAAACTTTACTAATTCTGGGTCACTGAGAACGAAAATGATGCTTAAAATTGTTGATTGGCTCTAGTTTTCAAGATATGCTATTGGGTCAGTATAGACGACCCTTGACTTGGGAGGATAAGTGAGTTATAAAGGGAAGGGATCTCAATTTAAACCAGAAATGACTAAAATACATCTTTAACTGGATCTATGAATAAATCTATGACTGGGTTTGGACAGTACTTGCATCATTCATTGTTTTGCCTAAAAAGCAATCTGAAGCTGGTATTGCGTCATACATGATATGAATCGCATCATGTTATTCCTAGAAGTCATGGATGATGCAATCATAACGAAGCTTACATCACTCTGCTGAACAAATTGCCCTATATCAGCTCTAGAAATCATACAGTGTCATGCTCTCTTATTTGTCAGTGTTTGATTTTGCAAAGGGACACATTTCTGTTTAGCCAAAGTGAGCAGAGATGCCTCGTACTTGTGTGAACAGTGCAGACAACTTCTGCTATGTTTGTGGTGAAGTGACTTTTGCATCACAAAAGCGCAGTATAACCACTATGGTTAAGAAAGCCTATCACTTTTATTTTGGCTGAAAAAGTGGAGATCAGAACAAGAGGTGGGCCCCACGCATATGCTGCAACACTTGTGCAACAAATCTTCGCCAGTGGTTGAACAGGAAAAGGAAATCTATGCCTTTTGCAGTGCCAATGATTTGGAGAGAGCCAACAGATCATACCAGCAATTGTTACTTCTGCATGGTGCCTCCAGTTGGGAAAGGTGTGTCAAAGAAGAAAAAGTGGACTGTGCATTATCCAAACATTCCATCAGCTATACGCCCAGTACCCCACGGAGAAGGACTGCTGGTTCCTGATGCACCAGAATCATTCTCACTTGAGTCAGACGAGGAAGAGGAAGAGGATGAAACTTCTGGTCCTGAACCATCAATGTCACAGGAGCCACATTTTCTCCCATCCTCCTCCTCTGAACTGCACCTCATAACACAAGGTGAACTGAATGACCTTGTCAGGGATTTGGAACTACCCAAGAGTAAGGCAGAGCTGTTGGGCTCCAGACTACAGCAGTGGAATCTCCTGGCAGGTGATGTTAGGGTTTCCATGTTCTGTGACCATCAAAAGGATCTTGTCCCATTCTTCTTCATGGAAGGCGATCTTGTAGCCTGCAACAACATCGATGGTGTGATGGCAGCCCTCAACATCGTTCACGATCCAGATGAGTGGAGACTGTTCATTGATTCATCGAAGACGAGTCTCAAAGCTGTTTTGCTGCATAATGGCAATGTTTTGCCATCAATTCCAGTTGGTCATGCAGTCCATATGAAGGAAACCTATGACAACATGAAACAACTTTTGAGGTGCATAAACTATGACCAACATCAGTGGCAGCTTTGTGGTGATTTGAAGGTTGTTGCTCTCTTGCTTGGTCTGCAGACTGAATACACAAAGTACTGCTGTTTTCTCTGCGAATGGGATAGTCGTGCAAGAGATTCCCACTACATCAAGATAGATTGGCCACTCTGACAGTCATTGGAGCCTGGGAGGAAAAGTGTTCAGCATCCACCACTTGTTGAATCAAGGAAGATTTTGTTACCACCCTTACACATCAAGCTGGGTCTGATGAAGAACTTTGTCAAGGCCATGGACAAAACACAAGCAGCTTTCAAGTACCTCCGTGGAAAATTTCCAAGGTTAAGTGAGGCTAAGATAAAGGAAGGTGTCTTTGTTGGTCCTCAGATTCGTGAACTTCTTCGAGATGATGCATTTGACCATGCACTGCGTGGCAAGGAAAAGACGGCATGGAAAGCCTTCCAGTTAGTGGCAATAAATTTTCTCGGAAACAACAAGGCAGACAACTACAGGTTGTTGGTGGAAAACTTCCTCAAGGCACACAAAAGCCTTGGTTGCAACATGTCACTAAAGATACATTTTTTGCAGTCTCATCTAGATTTTTTTCCACTGAACTGCGGAGCAGTGAGCGACGAGCATGGCGAGCGATTTCACCAAGACATTGCACAATGGAGAAACGCTATCAGGGCAAATGGAGCCCATCAGTGCTTGCAGACTATTGCTGGACAGTGACAAGAGAGGCTCCATTTAATTAATACAAAAGACAAGCCAAGAAGTGCCGAGTAGACACTGAATAGGACTAAACTATGTACATAATAGTTTTTTGCCTTTTGTTTCATAATAAATTTTATTTATATAACCCTTTTGCTGATTTTTAAAGTGTTACATAAACAGGACAGGTGAAATATTATCATGTAAAGCAACCATAAACACATGAAAAGACCTAGGTTTACAATTTATGATTAAAACTCTACTATCTACACAATATACATAGACGTAAAATGTAAAAACTTAAATATCTTGGAAACAGTAGCCAATCAGTTGTTTTAATTGTCATATTTGAATTCAGCACATCAAAATACATAATAAATAGCACATTTTATCTCTGAAGCAGACGACTTCTAAAAAATTGTAGACCAGTGTAATCAACTGAAGCAATTCTATCAGGGTTTATGTAAATTGGACAGCCCATTAGTCTCTAATAAATATGATCATTTTGGTGAAAGCCTACCTTTTAAGACCTTAACTTCAGAACAAGTGTTTGTTTATAGACAAAGATTTCACAACACAAGAGATGGAACAGGCTATAAAAATATGAAATCCACAAGGACCTTGGGATGAATGGCTTTCTAGCAAATTTCTAGAAAAATAAAGCAGCTATCCTCTATTCTTTCAAAGGTCTTTACTGAAACATTTCAAAAAGGAAGGATGACTCATGACCTGAAAACTGCTTTAATTACTTAAATACTAAAGAAGAACAAAGATGGTTGCAACTGTGCTGACTTCTTCCCTATAATCTCTACCAAATGCAAATTGCAAAATATTTGCAAACATTTTTGCAATATGACTGAATACCATCATCCCATCAATTGTACACATTGATCTAGTAAGTTTCATCAAAGGCAGATGGTAATATGAAAAAACAATTCACTTGATCCAGCAAGCTCAGATACCAGATGTTCCCTCCAGAGCCTTATCTCTAGGGTTGAATAGCCTTATCTAATGTCTGTCCTAAAAGAATTTCAGCCAATATTCCTGAATCGGGCCAGCATATTATACAACTCTCCCCTCACTTCACTATCAGCTAATGGAATTATTTCTCCCACATTTCAGACAGAAAGAGGGACCCCTTCTTTATAATCTCTCTCTTGAGCCACTGGCTATGTACATACGTCCACCCTTAGCCCCGGAAGGTGTGACTATAAAAAGGAATGAATACAAAATCAGTCTACATGCTGATGACATTGAAGAATCTATTGAAGAATCCATCTTCATCAATGTCATCATTACTGAACGTAGCTGATATTTTTTGAAAGATCTCTGGTTGTTGCATGCATTAAATGGAATAAGCCACAAGCAATGGATATATACAAAAGACCAGATCCTTCCCAGTTTCAGCATTTTCCATTTCAAATATGCAAGGAAATAACTTTGGTTGTTAAGTTTTGTCCAAATAGTCCCCCGAATTTTTCTATACATATGAACTACATATTAAAAGAACTTTCCAAGGATCTATAATGATGGAATCTCCTCTATCCCTACTGGGGGAGAATAAAATAGTTAAGCTGAATATCTACCCAAGACTGATTGAGCATTAGCCTGTTGCCTTTCAAGATCTCTCTCTCAGGCATGCTCAATGAGTCTGTATTACCAGTTAGCATTAAGAAATGGATTTCAATAATTATTTTACTAGACAAAGGAATTATTTTCAGAAAATTGAAATCTGCAATTTCTCCCTCAGACATAGGCTGTCTAATCTCTACTATTACATTAATGGAGAAAATTACTTTAATAGAAACTTTTGGAAAAGATATGAGAAAGTTTGGTCACACATGAAACTATTGCATACTTTTGCAGGTTAGTATATACTAGTCCCTGACACTCAGAGGTAATGTTCTCATTTAGACATGTCTGAAATTTTTAATTGAAACTATTCACCAAAACCGACTAAAATTTCTGAAAAGTCCAGCCACCCCACATCTGCATTTTTCAGTGAAAAGACTGTTCACATGAAAAATTGTAACTGTTCTAGCTTCCCCTAATATCACTAAATATTTTAACTAAGTTTTGTGTGGGAATATAAATTTATATAGGCTACAGTTGCTATAACAAAGGTATAATACTGAAAATGTGCACTGTTTTTTAAGATGCATAACAAGTGTGCAATGAGCTAAATATAAATATTTTATCATCTTGTTTCTGATTATTTGAGGCTGAAAAAAATTTCTCAGCTATAACAGTATAAATCCAGTATACCTCCATTACACTGGTATAACTAGGAGAAAAAGACACATTCAGGGGATTGCAGTGAACACAATTGCATAGAAAGCGGTTAAAAATGTATACCTTCAATTTGAGTACATAATGTGACAAATTAATGTTTGTGACAAGTGCTCTGATTTCAGAGGAGTTGCAGTGAGAATTAATTTGGCCTGAGAGAACTTTTCCAATAATTCATATATAACTATACACGACTAAATGCATTACACTTTAAATAAATTCAACATTGTCTATATCAGTGTTTCTCAATCTTTTTTTATAAAGTACCCTTTAAAAAAATTATAAGTACCCCCAATACCTACAGTTTTCAGACACACAATTTTTTTTCTAACCACTGCAACACATTTGTTTAAACAAGTTAATCATAGCCGAGTAGGCGATGAAATTTTTGGGTGTAAAAAGTACAAAAATAATAAAGCACTGTAAAACTTAAAAAAAATCAGTTTTCTCCAAATTTCAGTTGTGTTGACGTACCTCCCAGACTTCTCTCGAGTACCCCTAAGGGTACTCGTACCACTGGTTGAGAAACACTGTCTAG
The DNA here is from genome assembly GCA_032595735.1 of Pelochelys cantorii. Classification (NCBI taxonomy): domain Eukaryota; kingdom Metazoa; phylum Chordata; order Testudines; family Trionychidae; genus Pelochelys; species Pelochelys cantorii. Next base: position 42,940,200 of record CM064326.1, on the reverse strand, counting down.
AGAACATAGCTGGTCTGCTGAGCATATGAAAATGGGGAACGACCATTGTCTATGGCACTGGTGGGCAAACTGTGGCCCACAGGCCACATGCAGCTCATCAGAGTAATTGGTTTGCAGGCCACGAGACATTTTGCTGACTTTGACCCTCCGCAAGCACCACCATACGCTCCCCTCCCCCCAGCGTCCAGTGGCTGTGGGTCACTATTCCTGGCCAGCTGAAGCTGTGGGAAGCAGTGGCCAGCAAGTCACTGTTGCTCATTCGCTTGCAGGTGCTGCTCCCACAGCTCCCATTAGCCAGGAACAGAGAACCATGGCTACTTGGAGCTTCGAGGGGGTGGGGATGGGGGCCAGTGCCTGTGGAGGGTCAATGTCCACAAAATGTCTCATGGCCCAATCAGATTACCCTGATAGGCTGCTCGCAGCCTACAGGCCATGGGTTGCCTACCACAGGTCTATCAGTTTTGTTTAGACAGCCACTCTAGTTCAACTGTCAGGGCTGATCTAGATGGTACTCAGTCCTGCTATGAGGAGCTCTTGAGGTCCCTTCCAGTTCTAGTATTCTGTGATTTCTAATACATGTGCGTGTTTACTCCTTTGCAAATCTTTGAAGAAAATAATAACCAAATAAACATTGGTTTTGAGATGGCTCATTAACAGTAAAAACCTTTCAATTGCCTTTCTAATCAAAACATATTGGCATGTACACCTCAAAGGACATCATATACATTTACAAAACATTGAGCAAAATGTGGCGAACAGTAAATCAATTACTGAAGGGATTAATTCAGCATTGAAAAACTTAATTAATGCTGCCATCTTCTAGAACATTTCAATATTCTTGTACTTGATCACTATACAGCTTTCATTTACACCAAAAGTGACACATTGTGTTACCCAACATTGTTATTTAAAAAGAACTTACCCTGCAGTCACTATGGTTCTTCAAGATGTCATTAGTGTGAATCCCACTGTAGGTGTGGGTGCATGTACATCATGCATATAAAGTTGGACTTTTTTAAATAGCTCTGTCCATTGGAGCTCGGCATGCACCCTGTTCCTCCTTGTGCTCCTTTACAACAGAAGGGCAGAGCAGCTGCAACCCTCTCTCAAATGTCTTGTAGCTTGAAGCCCATGATAGTGGAGGACTCCTACAATTGGGGATGGAAAATGGGTTGCAAGATTCACACTGACTACATCATCTAGAACAGGCCTGGACAAAATACGGCCTGTGGGCAGGATCTGTCCCACCAAGCCACCAGCTCCAGCCCACGGAGGCAGTGGGGAGCCCCAGGCAGGCTCCCCTGTTTGCTCTGCAGCCCCGTGTGCCACTCAGAAATGTGGCTGCAAGGTACTTTCTCTTTATGAGTCCAGAGGGGAAGGAGGAGGATTCAGATGCTGCTCCCACCCCCAGCACAATCCCATTGGCCAGTTTCTAGACAGAAACTGGCCAATGGGAGCTGCCTGTTTGAATAACAGGCAGCCATGAAGCACAACCCTCCTGCTCAGTTACTCACTCAAGCACATGGCCTAGACGGCAGAAACATTTTAAGCTCTGCAAGCCTTTTGCTCTGCAGGCAGGCAGGCAGACAGATTTGGCTGCTGGCTGGTAAGTCTCCTGGCCAGAACCTTCTGGTATCCCAGCCATTCCCTTCCCAAACCCTCTGTCCCACTACTCCACATGTACTCATACCCTCTCCCAGATCTGGCACCCCAATCTCCTGCCCGAGATCATAGTCCTCTCCTACCTTAGGTCATATCCCAAAAAGTTCCCTGCCCTAGGTCACAACTCCCTCCTTCACTCAAACTCCCTCCCAGACTCCATTCTGCTTCCTGTACCCTAATCCCATACTCCAAACTCCCTTCTGCACTTAATCTCCATCCCAGACCCTGCACCTCTTCCATTAATAGCATGGAAGAGTGCAGTCCTAGACCACTTTCTAAAGTCTTGGAGTGGGCCCCCCCCCATCAAAAATTATTGCCCACCCCGATTGAGAAGAACCAGGGTTTTTAAAACAAGATACTCCATTACATGTATTTAAACTATTGAGCAGATGTCAAGAGAACATGTCACTGACTTGCTGATCTCTGAAATCAGCACATCTGAAGCAGACAGAAGATTTCCCTTGGGCTTTGGAATGAGTCTTTATGTTGAGTGGGAGAGTCATATCAGCCAACTGGTAACTCAGCACGGTGCATTGTGTGATCCAGTTCACTCTACTTTTAGATGCACTAGCTTGGCCTTTTGAACACTTGGCTACAGCAAGAAATAGAAGGGTGACGTTTGAATGGTTTAGTCCTGGCATATAATAGAGGCCACTATATGTCTAATATGTGCAGTTTCTTTTCTCCCTGCACTAAATGAAGTTTTGGGAAGAAGGCTTGTGAGCCAAGTCCTCAATGAGAATGATTTGCCCACAGTGTGGTGTTCAGCGATCCCTCCATGCTTAAGCCACTTGCAAGAAGCCTTTTTATTCTGTGTCTGATTCCTAGTCCCTGTATATAATATCAACAAAAGTTTCATGGGCCTCACCCAGACTCTATCTAGGATGCTCAGCCCTTAAAGACACAGTCCCCATTGACACACACCACACACTTATTTGGGATGTGACTCTCTTCAGAAAAGAATGCTATTCCCCCTCCCCCCACAGTGGGAAGTCTCTGCTGGTGCTTCAGTCTTGCAGGTTCCCTCCTCCCTCCGCATACTTGGAGCGCCAGTGCCGGCTTCCTGCTGAGCCTGCTGAACCCAGCTCACAGGGATAGGAAGTGGCTGCACACACTGCCACTCTCCCTCCTTCTGGCTGGGGGAACCATTTGCCTGGAGGCTTTCCCTGCTGCTCCCATTGACCAGAATGGTGGCCAATGATAGCAGCGGAGGGCAGTACCTGGGAGCGGCTGGGTGTGCAGAGCCAGGTAAGCGCTCCATCCCCATCACGCCCAGACCTTCATCCTCCTCCCACCAAGACCCTGCACCTGCAGCTTACCTTCCGCCCAGCCTGCTCCTGCAGCTTACCTCCCACCCAGACCCCCACCCCACTGCCTGCCCAGACCCTGCACCTCATCCTTTCTCACTCCATGGCACGCCCTCCTGAAAACTGAACCCTTTATTTTTGGCCCCACTCCTGAGCCTGGGGCGGGGGTGGGGCTCAAAAATCTATTAGCCCTGGAACCCCAGAAGAGTTAATCTGACCTCAGTCCTTCCTTCTCCCTCTCCCCCCTGTGGGGCTGGAGCATGAGTGGAATGAGGTGTCTCAGTCAGGGGCCACATCGACGAGAGTTGGGTTTTTGTTGGCTTTTTTTTTTTTGGCTTCTCACTTTTGTGTGGCCCCTGACTGATTTTTCAAATCAAAAAAGGTTCCTCACCCTGGCCATAAATAAAAACAGTGTTGAAACCTTTTGTTTTGGACATAAATTAATATTTTACTTTATTTAAAATGAAGTTTGGTCAATTAGCACGATAATGTTAAAGTGCTTAATCTATTTAATGATTTGATTCATCATATTTACTTTCTTACCGGTTATATATGCCTTCTAATGTTATAGCTTTATATTTACATTTTTATGCTCCAGTAGTTCTAATATGAATAATTTAATATTTAAGGTAGTGAGAGATAAGTAAATGTATTTTGTTATCATGGGTGGTTGGCTGGTGGTCCACAGAAAGGTTTGCGTTGGCCAGTGTGGGATGCGGGCCAAAAAGTTTGAGAACCACTGTTCTACACCCATCAACAAGAGGAATCAGGTTATTATAGGTCAGACATGGCTTAAATCTAGAATGCTTGGAATCCACCATGGTAAATTGGCGTGAAGCACAATGTCTCAATGTACATGGGGGTCTCCCTCAGCTTTTTCCTCTCTCTCTTTCTTTTTTTGGGGGGGATGGTATATATCAATCAAGAGAATTAAAAATCAGGGAAGTGAAGAAGGATTTCTTCCCAGAAACAAACTAATTTGGAATTTAAAGCTCAAGAAAGAGTAATGGGTCAGATACTTGCCAGATTTGTTGTCATGGGTTGTTGGAGACAAGTGAAGGAACACTGCAACTTTTATGAAGTTCTCAAATAGGAGGACAAGTGTGTGGCCTCAATGGACACTGTTAATTTAAAGTATCCAAACTTGTCTGCATGAGACAGTGGGATCCACAGTGACACATACCTAAGGAAGAAGTATAATATAATGTGGTGAGAGTTTAACATTTCATCATTAGATGCAATCCTAAAGATTGTTTGAACTTTAAATAAGTTGCTACACTATTACTTCTAAGAATCAGGAAAAAGAAAGCTAATTTAAAACGTCATTTCCTAGTCTCTCAATGCTTATACTCTAAATTTAACCATGCCACATGCTACACAGCTGATGCCTAGTTTATCAATGTTTTAACATAGTGTTATTTGCTGCAGTGCAATTTGCTTTAGTAGAGCGTGACATTTTGTCATGTGATAAGATTAAAACAAAGTCTCATTTAAAATAACTAAATCATTCCAGGCACAGTTTGCAAATAGGATTTGGAGGAGCAGTTTGAATAGCGCCATAAAAGAGGTTGTTACTAAAGTTAAATCAGCATACTATTCACATTTTAACTCAATTTAAAGTAAAAGGAATTGTGGACCACAGTTTTTAGATAGTCAGGTCTCCTGCAATCCCAGTGAAGTCAGGGACCACTAAAAGGGGGTCTAATCACTTTAAATATTTGTTGGTTTAAAACTCATGATATTCCTACAAAATACTTACATATCTATTTTATATGCATAATTATAACTTCTGTGGATATCAATGATAATTATGACAGGATTCAGAGAGGCAGCCATATTAGTTTCAGCAAAACCTGTTTCACAGGACCGAACCACATCAGCCATACCATCAAAAGCTCATTCATGTGCACATCTACTAATGTAATATGCCATCATGTGCCAATGATGCCCCTCTGCAATATACATCAGAGAAACTGGGCTCTCTCTATGCAAAAGAATAAATGGACACAAATCAGACATTAAAAATGGCAACACCCAAAAGCCAGTAGGGGAGCATTTTAACCTCTGTGGGCACACAGTGTCGGACTTGCACATTTCTATTCTCAGACAGAAAATCTTCAAAAACAGACCGTACAGAGAAACTACTGAGCTGGAATTTATATGCAAATTTGACACTCTGACTCAAGGTCTAAAACTCTAAATAAACACCTGGGCTACGTCTAGACTACATCCCTTTTTCGGAAAAGGGATGTAAATTAGACGTATCGCAATCGCTAATGAAGCGGGGATTTAAATCTCCCCCGCTTCATTAGCATAAAAATGGCTGCCGCTTTTTTTCCGCACGGAGCTTTGCCGGAAAAAAGCGCCAGTCTAGACACTGATCTTGCAGAAAATAAAGCCTTTTCCGAAAGATCCCTTATCCCTCTCTGAAATAAGGGATAAGGGATCTTTCGGAAAAGGCTTTATTTTTGGCAAGATCAGTGTCTAGAGTGGCACTTTTTTCCAGCAAAGCTCCGTGCGGAAAAAAAGCGGCAGCCATTTTTATGCTAATGAAGCGGGGGAGATTTAAATCCCCGCTTCATTAGCGATTGAGATACGTCTAATTTACATCCCTTTTCTGAAAAAGGGATGTAGTCTAGACGTAGCCATGGAGTGGTTCTCCCATTACAATAGGTAATTTCCTACTTAGATAGTCTTGCCTTCTCATCACTGTTGGAGATGAGCTACATCCTTTCTGATCTGATTAACAATGATTTCACAGTCCCCTCTCTGTATGCTTTTTTTTTAATCTTTCTTTTTTCTCTTCAGCATCTGAGGAAGTGAGTTGTAGCTCAAGAAAGCTTATGTTCTAATACCCTAATACATTTGTTAGTCTTTAAAATGCCACCGGGCTCCTTGTTGATAGTGTTAATTATGGCTCTGATCATGTTCCCACTAAAGACTTCCGTTGACTTCATTAGTGCATGTCCCTTTGTGTTTGTGACAAGAGGAGAGCAGACATAATAGAAAATTCTAATACAATAGTTTTGGATTCTACTGACTTATGGCCACTCATAAGGAAGTCTTCTGGGTAATAAGCCACAATCAACTCACATTAGCTTTGATGACCTTTAAGACATGCAGGAAGGTCCATCTATCCCCCAGTTGAACCTCTGAAAGTGTCAGATGTAGGCTGTTTTCCAAATTGGCATTATTAGAGAGTTCTGTTAGTTGTCACACAAATCATTGCTGAAAACCCCCACAAAGATATCTGGAAGCAAATGGAAGCAGCACTTTCATAGCTTCATCACTGGGTTATTCATGCTCTCCTTTAACAGAAATTCAGAAGTTCCACTTTGTTAGATCCACAAACTTGGTCTTCAGCATGAGCTTTCTTGAGAAGTCTGAGGCTTCCCTGGAATAGAATCAACTGTCACCAAGAATGGGTTTCAAATCCAGTTGGTATCTGGAGCTTCATAGGCAATTCCAGAAAAATATTCATGGCAATGGGAATACAATACAGACAAATTAGTTAATACTTGGTCTTTAATTATGTTGTAATCATTTTTATTCTGTTCTTTTAAAAAGACTGAAAACATCTTGGTAACTCCCTTTTCAATGTGTCATCTCCAGAGACACAGGTTCTTCATGAATTTCCCTGATTTCCTCTTTCACATCCACGGCTATGTCTAGACTGCAATGCTTTTTCGGGATACCTCTGGTATCCCAGAAAAGCAATACCATGCTCAAGGAATGCGTCTGCTTTTCCAAAAAAAATTTCAGAAAAGCAGATGAGTTCTTTCGCCATCCCTGTAAACTTCGTTCTACGAGGCATAAGGGATATGTGGAAAGGGCAGGTTTTTCCAAAATTTGGCACCGTGTAGATGTGCCAAATTTCAGAAAAGCCTCTTTCAAAAGAAAAGCAGAAAAAGATACTCAAATTGCCGTTCGCAATTTGCATATCCTTTTCCAACTTTTCTTTGTAGTGTAGACATAGTCTAGTAATCCTAGCTTGAAGTGTTAGGTTCAGTGCATTCAATTTGCCGATCATGTCCACTAGATAAGCTAACATAGTCAAGAAGTCCATGTTACACCTGGAATCTGCAAGGGCTCTGTTCCCAATTCCCAAGGAAGAAAATTCTGATTTTTGCCACACAACTTGAAGAAGCGTTGTAACTTCTCTATGTTACAACTGGCAGACTTCACTGTGAAACAGATCTGAGTGCGGTCAGGGCCCATTTCTTCATACAGCATACTTAAATGACATGTGTTCACGGCCCCGGTTTTTATGTAATTAACAATTTTAATAACAATGTTGAGGGCCTAATGCACTTCAGTTTTCAACTTCCGTGCCAAAGTTTGGTGGTGAATCATGCTGTGCGTCCAAAGTGCTGCTGGTACCACTCTACTCATGCTGCAGACTCACTGTTCTGCTCAGTCATGGCTGCTGCTCTATCAGCGCACAGCCCCACAGACATACTCCAAATAAGACCTCCAGCCACTGTGAAGCACAGGTATAATTTTCTCGCACCAGACTGATGCTTCTCAGCTGTCTTCAAGATAAGATTCCATTACAGTAATCTATTTTATAGAAAAAAAATGCATGGATGACTGTAGTGAAGTCCATATCCAACAGGAAAAGCTGCAATACCTTAGTCAAAGATGTAAAAAGTAAGGCTCTCAAGATTAACAATATTAATCACAATTAAAAATATTAGTCATGGTTAATTGCACTGTTCACATAATACTGTTTATTTAAATATTGTGGATGTTTTCTACATTTTGAAATATATTGATTTAAATTACAACAATACAAGTGTACAGTGCTGACTATATTTTTATTACAAATATTTGCACTGGGGCTGTTTCAATTGATTAATTGCACTGTTAATAATAGAATGCCATTTATTTAAATGTTTTAAATTTTTTTTACATTTTCAAACATGGATTTAAATTATAAGAAAGAATACAAAGAGTACAGTACTCATTTTACCTTTATTTTTCATTACAACCATTTATACTGAAAAAAAACAAAAGTATTTTTCAGTTCCCCCATTACAAGCACTGTAGTGCAACCTCTTTATCTGAAAGTTGAACTCACAAATGTAGAATTATGTACTTAACATACACTGTCTGGCAATGCATTTCTAGGTGAAATTGTGTTTCAGCATAGCATCTATGTTAGCCAGACAAAAAGTCAAAAACAAAAAAATCGTAATAGGGCAGAAGTAGAGCAATCAGATAATGGAATTAATTTACTTTCACTAATTCACTACCTCTTAGGTTCTCTTGAAGTCAGGGTGGTGAGTACCTAAAATACACTGGTATGATCATAAACACTCCCAGAGAGTTCATTTCTCAAAGCACCAGAACAAGTTACAATATGGCGGATAAGTCAGGAAATTTCTGCCTCCTTCTGAACCCAAAAGTACTTGCTTGAGGCCCCAGGCCCGGCTTCTGTCATAAGGTTCTTTTATGCTAGAAAAACAAAAATGGACCCAAGCAACATACATCTTTCATAGTAAAGGAAATTTCCTTATGCCTATTTGAAGGTATTGTCTAAGAACTATGCCTTGTGGCCAGGGACCGGTAGAAATTTCAGCAGCTGGGCTTCTCACCAGGATTTTTCCTCTTAAACCCAGGGGTACAGGAACAATTTTTGTAGTGGGAGTGCAGAGAACCATTGAACCAAGCTGTATCCCCTGTGTATGATGGAAAATGTTTCAAGTGCTGCATTCCCAGCACCACTAGTTCTAGCACCTATACTTAGACCTCACTGGTGGGCCCTCTTCCCATGCGTGCACATGCACACCCTCGCCTTTCAGAATTACTTTGAGTTCTCTGGCTGGGGGGAAGGGTCTGCTTTTAATGCTAAGATCCTGAATTTCCACATATGAGGAACACTTGTGAATTAACATGCTGCCTGTTAGTGCCAAAGGCTTAACTGATTGACTGTCTTTCAGTAGCTGTATTAACTGAAATATGGCCACACCGAATAGTCCATGTAAAGAGTTAAGGCTAAAATGTAGCATAGTTACCAAGCAACTTTCTTCTTACAATATACAACACTGCGTTATCAATAGACTGCTCAGCGAAAGGAATGTATGACACTGAAGTGGACCCAAGAAGTGCAATCTGCTTTGTTTCCCTTACTAATGAGTGCTGCCCCAATCTGTTTGTTTTGACGAATGGCTGCAAATCATTGGATCCCCCTACATAAAAGCAGTTTGAGCTTTAAAACTCCAATTGACTTGTAGACTTTATTGATTACATTATCTGTTGCTCTAGAGTTCATGGCATGAAGGTTAGGAATTTAGACAGTCCATAGATGCAAATCCTGTAGTTCCAAGGGAATGTGATTTGGCTACAGTAACCTCTTATAAAAATGACTTCCTGCCAATCCTGAATTCTTGCAGTCATGGAAACTTTTATAGAATATTATTACTTACCACATTTCTTACATGAAATAAGAATAATAGCTTAAACTTGCAGCGACTCTCATTTGAAAAGATTCCAGGGGCACATGGTTCAGGGTCCAATACCTGGGAGTGAAGAAACTTGTGTTCTATTACTAGCTCTACTGTGTGGTCCTGAGCAAGTCATATTGCTGCTGCATGCCTCAGTTTCCCCATCTGTAAAGAGGAGATAAAGATACTTTTCTTGCTTAGCCAAGTGCAGCAATCATCACTATTTGTGGATTAGGTATATTGTACAGGAATGATTTCAGCCACTCTCTGGGGTGGAGGCATTGTAGTAATTTAGATGGACTATATGGACCTGAAGAGTCAAAGTTATTAATGAGACTCTCACTGTTGAGTATTAAACTGTGTTAAACAAGAGAGCTCAGCCTGCTTCGTACAATGACAAAGGCACTGTTAGAATCTTTTAAACTCTTATTAACAACACAGGAAAGAAGGAAAAATCCATTAAAGCATTTGAAATGTGAAATATTAAGTAAAGTTTTCATTTTAATCACATTTCCTGTTCCCTTTAGCTGGACAGAGTTCTTTAGAAGGAAAAAAAATCCTTTGTTTGACAGTCTCTTAGATGTGGCCAAAACCAGGGTGGGGAACCTCCAGCCTGTGGGCTGCACACAATTCATTGGGATTAGCTGCTAGCAGGCCACCAGGTGGTTTGTTTACCTGAGGCTATGTCTACACTACAAGTTTTGCCGGAAGAGGCAATGCAAATGAAGCGTGGATTAGCATTTCCTCGTGCTTCATTTGCATAATCTCTTCTGGTCCGTTTTTGCGCAAGGGGTTTTTGCGCAAAAACAAGCAGTGTGGACAGGTCCCCGGGAGGCATAAGGATCTTGAGCAAAATGGTAGTAAGACAGCCAGTCATTCATCCAGCCACCTGCCCAGCCCTGCCAGATAAGGAGTAGTGAATCTTTCCCAGAATATCTTTCCATCAACAAGGTTGTCCTGATTTTAAATTCCTAATAGAATTCAAGTCAAAATTCAGTACAACTCAGAACATTTTCCCTGTCAAATTGTAAGGCGAATTTTTGTGGCATTCCCACAGTGGGAGGTCAACAGGAGAAACTCTTCCATTGACTTTCCTTGATCTTCATGACCCCATGGAGTTGCAGGGTTGACAGGGGCACCATCAGTGGATGATTTAAAGGGTCCTTAATAGACTTGCTAAATCAAACCCCGGGAGATGGCTCGGGGCAAGTGGTAGGAAGATGTCTTGCCTAGCAATGAATGGGGTGGGGGCAGGTTTTATGATCAATCTGTGTTGAGTGCAAAAGCATATCTATCTATCTATCTATAGAAAAAGAGAGAGAGAGAGAGAGAGAGAGAGAGAGCCAGGCCAAGTTCTACTGAGTTTGCAGAGGTTGATTCCTGCCCAAAAAAGCCAACCCCTATCCTAGAAAGAGAGAACAAACAGAAAACTCCATGAGGATAAACTTGTCAGCTTTCCTATGAAGTTTCCCTCTCCTTCCTGTAGATTTGGAGGATAGTACTTGGCCTAAAATGTTGATTCTCTCAGTTCCTCTATGGCTACGTCTACACTATGAGCCTCTTAAGGAAGAGCAAATGCAAATGGAGCACTCATTTGCATATGTTGCACTCTCATTTGCATTTCCTCTTTCTTTCTCTTTTGTGCAAGAGGTTTTTGCGCAAAAAAGTGCTGTGTGCCAAAAACGAGGAAGAACGGCTCTTGTGCAAAAGGGTTTTTTTGCGCAAAAAGGCGTCGTCTACACAGCGCTTTTTTGCACAAAAGCCTCTTGAGCAAAAGGGAAAGGACGAGGAAATGCAAATGAGAGCACGACATATGTAAATGAGCACTCCATTTGCATTTGCTCTTCCACAAGAGGCTAGAAGTGTAGATGTAGCATGAAGGAAGAAGCTTCTTAACAGTGACTACTCCATGAGGGAAAGAATCCTTTTGGGTACTTACCTAAACTCTGTCTAGTTTGCTTTTCATGTTCATGAGCAGCCAGATGTTCTTCCATTGCTGCAAAGTGCTCTTCTAGGTTCATCCCATAGTTCCAAACAGACATGTTTATAATGTGCTTTTATTAGACTGATCTTTCTCTTGGTGTGCTAAACTTCATACATTTAAGACATGATAAAATTCCATTTTAATTATTTCGATGGGATGTAGACATGTTTGGTATTATTGTGTTAACTCAATAGTAAGAATCATATAGATCAAGTATACTAGAAATCATTGAAAAAAATTCCGAGAGCAAATAGTTGCATGCCTTTCTTGGTGACCTTAGTTTCCTTCCTCTTCCAGCACAGCAGTGTGAGAATATTTCTGCTCTGCAGTGGCCACGTTTTGTACTCCTGGCGCTGTCATCACTAGAGAGAGATAGGAAGCATGTAAGTGAAAAGAAAATACTGTATGTTTAGCAATCAGCAGCGTCCTTGATATTTCACTTGCACTTTTCACTAAACTTTGTCATCAGTCACTAAAGTACAGTACGGAATATTACCTTGTGCTCTTGCCAGATGCTCATAGACTGAAATTCTGATAGAGATGAACCAAGATCCCCAGATCCAAACCCATACACATATAAAGAAGGTGCGATGTGTAGGAGTGCCATGAACTTTATTGTTTGGCCCTCGTTATGTGAGCTGATGAGGACTATGAAGGCTAATGTGCCCACCACATGATAGGGATTGGTACGCTAGTATCTGCCATTACAGCCTATGTTACAGATCTGACCTGTTGCTACATTCCAGTATTACCTCCAGGTACATCTACACTTGCACCCTCTTTCGAGAGAAGGATGTAAATGCAGCTGAGCGAAATTGCAAATGAAGCATGGATTTGAATTTCCCGTGCTTCATTTGCATATTCACGTTATGACGCTATTTCGAAATAGCACTATTTCGATAAAAGAAAGGCTGTCTAGACGCGGTTATTTCGAAAGAAAACCCTTCTTCCAAAATAACTGGTAAAACTTGTTGTAGGAGGAATAAGGGTTATTTCAGAAGAAGGGTTTTCTTTTGAAATAAGTGCGTCTAGACAGCGTTTCTTTTTGCAATTTCGCTCAGCTGCATTTGCAATTTTGTTCAGCTGCATTTGCATCCCTCTCTTGAAAGAGGGTGCAAGTGTAGACATACCCCTAGTGTTTAATGAGCTAGAATTTCATATACTACACCAAAGCTGAAAAATCTGTGGCAATGTCTCTTGAGCTTACATCTGTATGCAGTAAATTTGTAAATATATTTAAAGTATATTTTAATTGTAGTCACCATAATTTTATAAAAGTTCATTTTTATTAATTAGATTATTATGATGAGGACAACAACAGGAAGGATGCTTTTGTGCTTAAAGTGTTAAAATATACCAAAATCTTGTGATGAGTTTGAATCCCCATTTGAGCTGCTAGCTGAAGATGTCAGACAGGAAAGGGTTAATGCTTTATCCAAGTGTGGAGTGCAAATGTAGCTTAAAAATTAATAGCTTACCAGCAATTAAAAATAATTTAAAACAAAAAAATATTGACTACAGCTGGTGCCCTGTGCTTTTTAATCCACAGCAGTATTGAAACTGAGAGTTCGATAAATAGTTAAAATAATTTAAACGATGACTTTTGATCTTAATAGAATTCAGTTTTCCCTCCTCCCTATTGACCAAATATGATCCATAAACAGTGCAAGAATTGTAAGGACTGCTGAATCTATGACCAACCATAAAGAAAGGAAACACTAGTCCTAAAATGAAACTCACTGAAAATACTTGCAATTATTTTAACTTTGTTTTTTCCTTGTCTAAAATGATCACACTGTACTTGCTTAAACAAGAATATTTAAAAATGCCGTTGTCATCCATTCTGTTCCTCCTGTAGCTGGACACTTTATTGTTTTATAATAAATGGTGACATTAGTTCATATCATGTGATTAAAAAGGATTCATCACACACTAGAGCCCATAATCGCAGCCTATAGTCTCATTTTCACGTTTCTCCCTGGCATATCCTACTTGACCCTGCTTACCGAAGCACTTTTATTATACTGACAAAAAGCACAAGGGAATGAACAGAAACAAAAAATGCAGGGGTGAAAATTGCTTTCACACTCACAGCTATGTGTTCAGTATTATTATAGCTCTAGATGAATAGAAAAAATCTGGAGTCTAGCCAAAACCACTTGATAGAAATCTCCATCTTCTAAAAAACCAACCAAACAAAAAAAATTATTCCTGATGTGTTTAAAATGAATTGAAACAACTCAACCAGGGAAGAAATACATGCCTTCACAGAGATACAGGACATGTACTCAAGGCAACCTGATTTAACATCAACTACATACTGCATACACCATTACTGCTTACTGTGGTTAATTCTCTTTTTGCCATATAAGCAGTATATCGTGCTGACTAGCATCAAAGGATTGATGTCTACAATATGGTGTCAACTTACAGTTTGGGAAAGAAAGCACTTTTATAATTTGTGCATTTACTTTTTCCTGACAGCTGGAAAAAGCAAGCTATGGATTATAAGAACTGCTCAAGTAACAGCCAATGTTGGATTTGTTTGAAAACTAAACAAAGTTGGGGGAGATACGTATACAAGACTTGGGGGAGATATGTATACAAATAAATCTGAACCTTCACAGTTCAGGTCCAACTAGTACAAACAGAAAGTGATGTCCTAGGGGAAAAAAAGCTTTTGTGTTTCTGCAGAGGCACCTAAAACTAAAACAGACTTCTTTTTTAAAGAGAACCACATGACAAAATAGAATATGAGAAAGTAATAGGGAGTGTCCCAAATCTGGAATTACAATGAACAAATCAGAAGCAAGGGTGCTTGAGCTCAGATCCTGATAGGTTTTTTTCATTGGATCTGTGAGGTAAGCTGACAAGCCAAATCAGTTCCCCATGGATCACTGACAAAACTTCAGTTCTGCGCCATAGACAACTGTGAGCATAAAACTTTAGGAGCCTATAATGATGACAAAAATAATCGTAAAACTCCTATACTTAATAGAACCCTTAAAGTTCATGAGGGAAATCCACTTGGGTACGTTTACACAGCAGGGCAAAAGTCAAATTAAGATATGCAACTTCAGCTACATGAATTGTGTAGCTGAAGTTGATATAGCTTAATTCGGCTTTTGGCTCTGTCTACACAGCAGGAAGTTGAAGGAAGAGCACTCTTCCTTCGAATTCCCTTACTCCTCATGAAATAAGGGTTACAGAAGTCGGGTAAGAAGTCCTCCAGCCCAACATTATTTCGAAATAACACTGCTGTGTAGATGTACCCTTTGAGATTATCGAGAGTATCATTCTGCTAATTCAGCAATGTCCCCTATAGTATATTTTTCTAGGAGTTTGTCCAGAGTTTTTAAAAGACCCCCTCACAATGGATTTTTTTTTCGCATTTTAAATATTTTTCCTGTTGAAAATAGTTTTAAGACTAAGTGGAAAAAAGCCAAAACTCAGGCCTTCTTCACCCTTCACTGTTATCAGTATGAGTGACTTCCACCTTGATATCACGTCCTCCTATGGCTTTAGAGTTCTGTCTTGGTTTTCCTCTTACTTCTGTGACTACTATTGCACCTCAGGGTCTTCACTCTGTGAAGGGGTCTTGCATACACGGCCATTACTGCTTTTTCCTACACACACTCTATCACCTTTATGCTGACAACTCACAAATCTACCTGTGCGCTTCTGATCTGTCTCCTTTACTCCACTACTGAATTTTGGCTGCTAACACAGCCAGAGCTGAGCTCCACATTTTACTTTCTATGTGCTTACCCTTTTCCTTGTTACTGTTATTCTTGTCATAACCCCAGCCACCCTGGTACCAAGCTCATAACTTTCCTCCTCGCCTATGTTCAAATCTTGCTGTGTTTTCCTCTAAAAAATTTGCTTCCACTTACACAACCCACTCAATAGCCCCTCGTTTGCTAACTTGTCTAAGTAATTATTAATTTGTTATTTTCCTATTTTAGCTTCTGGTCGTACCACATCTTCACTGGCATTCAGGATGTTTGATGTCCAATTGCTACTAACCTTTTTGGTGAAAACTGAAACAAAAGTCATTTAACACTTCTGCCATGTCTATATTTTCTGTTATTGTTTCCCCCCTCATTGAGTAACAGGTATAATCTAGATCAGTGGTCCCCAACCTTTTGGGGCTGCTGGGCACCCGGGGGCGGGGCCACCCATGCGCCATGCGCCTGGGGCTGGTACCGCGCATATGCCACGCGCCTAGGGCAGGGGCTGCCCATGCACTGCACGCCCGGGGCTGGCACCGCGCATGTGCCGCGTGCCCAGGGCAGGGGCCGCCCATGCACTGCACAGCTGCAGCCAGCATCGCGCATATACCACGCGCCCGGGGGCGGGGCCGCCCATGCGCCACGCGCCCGGGGCCGGCACCGCGCATGCACCTCTTGCCGCGGGCGAGGCCGGCCCAGATCATTCTGTGGGTGCACATAAATGCCCTCGCGGGCGCCGCGGTACCCAATCTAGATATTTGAGGTATGCAAGGCAGTTTCATGGAATATAATTTGATGTTATATGTAGATGATGCTCTTTTGTATATATCCAAATCAGAAACCATAGTTCCAGGCCTCTTTTCAGTAATTCAAAAATTTGACTCACTATCTTGTTATAAGGTATACAAACCCCACAGCAGGCAACAAAGGGTTAAGGGATTATTTTGGGCTCAGCCAAATCCACCCAAACACACCAAGAGCAATTGCTTCCTCTGCTGGAGGAATTAAAAGGCAGGGAATTAACTCATTTGGGTGGCAGAGCTGGAAATGAGCAAACCTGCCTCCCACAGCTCTAGCAGCACTGAGCAGAGGGAAGGAAGCCTAAAGGCTCTGACTCAGCTTTACCTACAGAACCTACAATTGCAAAATTTATGGGATTTGGCTACTCTGATTCTCACACAGGTATTGGCATATTTTGAGACGGTAGAAGGCCCTGTATCAAGTAGAGTTTATATAATCTTTTAGAAACCACACTCTTCTCAAGCTTTTGCATTCCAGTGGCGTAGTGAGGGAGTGGTAGAGAAGGGGGCAGTTGCCCCTGGATGCCACACTAGGGGGGTGCCAATTTAGTTCCCCTCTGCTCCCCATCATCCCTTGGCTCGCCAGCTCCTCTTCCGTCCGCTGGAGGCGGCTGGAGCCTCCTCCCCGCCTCTCCACCCCTGGCCTGGCCTCAAACTGGAGGGGGTGGGGGAAGATGCGGTACAAGCTTCCCCCCCTCCTCCCAGGGTCGGACTCAGCCATGCGCCAGGTTCGGGGCCCTACCGCGCGGAGGTGGCAAAGGTGCAAATTTTGCCTTTGCCCCCAGGAGCATAACACCTTCGCTACACCTCTGTTGCATTCTCCAGTCAGGCTGTGATGCTCAGCTATGCTGGAGAGGGGAAAGCAGTGCAAACCAGTAGAGTAGTTCAGGATTGTTAGGGTTCATTATGGAGAAGTCCTGAGAAAGTTCTACTAGATCCAAATACAGGAGCTTTTTTGGCCAGTTTGAGCTGACTGGTCTCTCCCTTGACCATTCTTTCTTACTATTTATCCTAATAAAGATAGCAGAATTGATGTAGGCAGGGAGGTGCCATGGACATCTGATTGCAGAAAGCTTGGGCCTGCTTCCTTTGTGAGGATTCACCCTCCTTTGTTCTTCAGGTTGGGAGAAACTAGGGTGACAAAATGACTGGATACATGTTGCAAGACTTCCTTGTTTGCTGTAAATTTTAAATTGCAGACTGACTGGCAACCTGGGCATCCCAAACACAGTCCATGGGTGGACTTCTCATAGGAGGGGAGGAAGGGGGTTTGTGTTCCTCAACAGGCTGTACCCAACACAGCTAATTCAAGCTGCTGCTTCCCTTGCCATCACCATGTGCACATTCACCCGTGCTGCTTCCCTTGCCATCACCATGTGCACTTTCCCAGCCTGCTGGTACCAGTATATTTTACTTACCTCTTTACCCCAATAGTTTGTTTAGGCCTGGCCCTACCTCTCGGAGGATCCCCGTAAGACTGCCTCTAAGGAAATGCCTGATCTCCCTTCTCCTCTAAGGAGCAATGGGAAGCAGTCCACCTGCTCAGGAATAGACATAGCCTGCACTTGGCACTCCAGCCCCCCAATCCTCTGTCCCTCTGCATCCCTACCCCATGTAAGTCAAACCCTCTGCATCCCCACTTCTGCACTCATACACCCTGCCAGACCTTGAACTCCAGTCCCCTGCCACAGGCCACCTTCTGCCCTAGGTCATAATCCAAACCTCTGCACCACTTCCTGCACCCCAGTCCTCTGCCCCAGGTCACAACCCCCATTCATCCAAATTCCCTCCCAGATCCCACACCCCTTCCTGTACCCCAAGCGCCTTTCTGCACCCAACTTCTATCCCAGATCTCACACCTCCTCCATTAATACCATGGAAGAGCACAGTCCTTGACCATTACCAAATTCTTAGCGTGCCCCCCCCATCAAAAATTATTGCCCACCCCTGCTTTTCGGGGTACTTTTATGCAGAAACAGCAGCCTGCTGATTTGGCAATGAAAATCAAAGTCCTTTACTATGCCATTTAGAAGCAATCTTGAGCTGTGTCCCTGAGCTCCCCCATGAAATTTTAGACAGAATACTTCAAAAGATCATACAATAAACATAACTAGCTAAAGGATACATATGCAAACATGCCTGCCATGCTACTCTGTTTATTTAGAAGATGCACAACTAGAAAATCATAATCCATATGACTGTAGATGGCATGTCTGCAGATCTAGTTTTCTGTTCTCTCTGAGAAGAGAGAGACAAGAAAATATTTCCTCATTTTCCCCCTCTAAAGTATATTTATTGATCTGAAACAAATTAGATGTGAAATTTAAATTGCATGGATGTAAAATCTGACAGGGAGTTCCCATTAATTAATATTTTTGGAAGGAGAAAGTGTCAAAATGAATGCTGAAAAAAGTATAAACAAAATGCAGAAAGGGTCTAAGTGTTCAATAAATGTTTCTGTTCTTGCATTCATGAGATTTAAAAGTTATGGCCAAGGAGATCTCTAGACAATTAATGTTGGTCTTCATAACTCTTGAAACACTGGGGAAATTCTAGAAGACTGGGCACAACTTTAGTTTTCTTCCAGAAGATAAAGGCAATAAGCCAAACATTTTTGGGCCTGACACCCTGACATTGGTACAGGACTCATTAATAAAGTATTAAAGTATAATATAATTAATGCCAATAAACATGGATTAATGGAAAATAGTTCCTGTAACACTAATCTTCTTTTTCTGACGAGTCTACAGGTTTTATTGATAAAGGTAGTAGGGTTGATTTAACATTTAAATTTCTGTAAAGGGTTTGACTTGGTATCACACATTTTGATTCAAAAAATCTAGAAAGATATACAATTAATATGCCACATATTACATTGATTTAAAACTGGCTGATAGGTCTCAAAATGCAATTTTAAATGGAGAATCATCATTGAGCAGGTGGTTTACTAGTGGGGTCATGTTGGAGTTAGTTCTTGACCCTCGGACTATGTCTACACAGCTTCCCTCTTCATAGAATCATAGAACCATAGAGCTGAAAGAGACCTCAGGAGGTCATCAAGTCCAGCCCCCTGCTCTAGGCAGGACCAATCCCAACTAGATCAACCCAGTCAGGGCTTTGTCAAGCCGAGACTTAAACATCTCTAGGGATGGAGACTCCACTACTTCCCTAGGTAACCCATTCCAGTGTTTCACCACTCTCCTAGTGAAATAGTTTTTCCTAATATCCAACCTGGACCGCTCCCACCACAACTTAAGACCATTGCTCCTTGTTCTGCCATCCGTCACAACTGAGAACAGCCTTTCTCCATCCTCTTTGGAACCTCCCTTCAGGAAGTTGAAGGCTGCTATCAAATCCCCCCTCACTCTTCGCTTCTGCAGACTAAACAGACCCAACTTCCTCAGCCTCTCCTCATAGGTCATATGCTCCAGCCCCCTAATCATTTTGGTTGCCCTCCGCTGGACCCTCTCCAGTGCGTCCACATCCTTTTTGTAGTGGGGGGCCCAGAACTGGACACAATACTCCAGATGTGGCCTCACCAGAGCCGAATAAAGGGGAATAATGACATCTCTGGATCTGCTGGCAATGCTCCTCTTAATGCAACCTAATATGCCATTAGCCTTCTTGGGTACAAGGGCACACTGTTGACACATATCCAGCTTCTCATCCACTTTTCTTCTGCAAAAGCCTATGCAAATGAAGCACGGATTAGCGTATTGCTGCACTTCATTTGCATAATTAATTAAGAGCCGTTTTTGCACAAGAGGTTATTGCGCAAGAGCCATTCTTCCTGAAAAAATGAAGAAAAATGGCTTTTGCACAAAAATGGCTCATAATTAATTATGCAAATGAATGCAGCAATATGCTAATCCATTTTTCATTTGCATAGGCTTTTGCAGAAGAGGGAAGCTGTGTAGATATAGCCTAGGATATTTAACAAAATCATCATTGCAGGGGAGATCCATTTCTCAAATTGGGGGTCCTGACAAAAGTAGATTAAAAGGGTATTTTAGTGGGGATTGTGGTATTGCCAACCTTACTTTTCTGCTGCTTTCACAGCTGGCTAGTCAGAGAACAGTGGATGTTGGCCAACAGCAGCAAGGAAGTAAGGTTGGCAATGCCATACCACGCCAGCCTTACTTTTGCACTACTGCTTTCAGAGCAGGGCAGCTGGAGAGTGGTGGCTGCTGATGAAGGCATCCACCTCTGAAGGCAGTACGGGCTGCCTGCAGCAGTCTAGAAGCAAGAGTAGCATTATCACAACCCCCATTTTAATAAACTTGCAACCCTCCTCCATCCCCCAATTCCTTTTTGGGTCAGGACCCACCACTCCAGTTACAACAGTGAGAAATTTCAGATTTTAATAGCTGAAGTTGTGAAATTTACAATTTTTTAAAATCCTACAATTGTGAAATTGACCAAAATGGTAAGCTTGGTAAACTGGGTGCAAGCAAACAATATGAACTTTAGTATGTCCAATTAGCAGACTGGCACTGCCCGGGTCCAGCCTGGGAAAGACCACACAAACCTTCTGCCAGGATGCCCCAGGCCAGCCCAGAGTCAGGGGGGAAGTGGCAGCCTGGTGGCAGGTAGCTTGGCCTGGGGTTTGAGGCTGACCTGGGGCTGGAGGTGCCCCCTGGGCCAAAAGGGGGCTATGTGGGGAAGGGGGCCACGCAGGCATCCCCAGGAGGCATTCCCAGGAACCAAAGTTGTGTGAGGCATACAAGCTGGCCTGCAGTGGCCACATTGAGCATCCCAGCAGTGAAGGGGGGGGGGACCACTAGTGGGCCCTGTGGGGGGCAGCTGGGACTGAGCTTAGCCAGCCAGTGTTGTTCCCAGGGGAGGAGGGGAAGGGTTTTAGTTAGGGAGGCCACTTACCAGTGGCAGGAAAGAGGCAGAGTCCCATCCCCAGCTGGCCACTCCATTAGTGGTATGGCTGCTCACAGTGGTCACTCTGTAGGATTGCTCTTCCCTGCCCCCAGTGGTGAGTATGATACCCTGATGCCATCTACATGTTTCGTTAGTCTTTAAAGGGCTACCAGACTATTTGTTGTTTTTTTAGTTTTTCCTGTTACAGACTAACTCAGCTCCCCCTCTGACACATATGAGAATCATATTCTTCCTCCCTCTCCCCCCCCCCCCCACACTTTCCATGTTATGGAAAACTATCACATTCCAGACACATTCCATTTTCCTGGTACAACCAAACCCTGACCTTGCTTTAAGTTAGGATAAGAGGAAGCTGCATATCAAATTTGGTGCCCTAGCTCTTACTGTTTAGGAGGAGTTTTTGACCAAATGGACTCTCAGACAGAAGCATCTAAAATGTATATTTTATGTTATGCCTGCCAACCCCCCTCTTTCTGGGGGTAATTGTCTGGCCTGTGGGAGGGTGCAGGAGCAGGCTGGGGGTAGGTGTCTGGCCGGGGAGGAGGGTGCAGGTGCAGGAGAAGGGTGGGTGTAGGTGTCTGGCCAAGTGAGAGGGGACAGGAGCAGGCTGAGGGTGTGGGATCTCAGTGGAAGGGGTTGAGGAGGTAGGGGGTGTGAGGTCTCGGTGGAGAGAGTGTGTGAGGGCTCTCAGGGCATGGGGTCTTGGCAGGGCAATGAGTGAGGGGGCTAGGGCTGCAGGGTCTCAGCAAGGCAGTGAGTGAGCAGGCTGGGGCCACACTGGGAGCCTGTGCTGGCACTCCAGCCTCACTCCCCCCCAAGCTGAGACCCCCCCCCCATCCTGTTCACTCACGGCTCTACCAAGCAGCGGGCAGAGCCTGCAGGAAACATGTCCCTCTGCTGCTGTTCCGGGGGAAGGTTGCTTCTTCCCCACAAGTCAGATGCAGTAGGGAGCCTCAGCGCTCCTCCCCCCGCTGCAGGAAGCTGGCACTTCAACCTCACAGGAGGGTGTGGGGGTCTCTGGGGGGCGGTGAGCAGGTTGGGGGTACAGTTTCAGCAGGGCAGTGAGGGGGCTGGGGCTGCGGGGTCTTGGCAGGGCTGTTTGTGAGCAGGGTGGGGGTCTTGGCTTTGGCTGGTGATTTGTACAGAGCTTCTCCCTATAGGGCTGTGCTACTCAGGGAGGATTTAGGGTTGCTGAGCATGCTCAGACACATTGAGCATGCACAGTAGCTCTGCTGAAAGGGAGCAGCGGCCAGCAGCGATAGAAGTATGGTGCTGTGTGAGGAGGGGCTGCAGCTGGTAGGGCTGCAGGGGAAAAGGCCAGTCAGCATAGAAGATGGCCAGGACCAGGTGGGGGGGGGCAGGAGTTGGTGATGCCCTTAAATGACTCCCTCCTGTGGGGGAGTACTGGAAAGACCAGAGGAGCTGCCCGGAGCAGTCAGTGAGGCGCCTTGTCTGGAGCTGAACATGGGCTGGGGGTGGGTGACACCGATGACGGGATGACATCACTCTGTTGTTCTGCAGGAACATTTTTTTTAAAAATATAGAGATAAAATCTAACAAAGGCCACACTTACTTGATGGGGGACTCTACCCTGGGAAGCAGAGACTCTGAAAAGGACTTGGAGAGCACAGTGGATAAGCAAGTGAACATGCAGTCCCAGTGTGATGCTGTGGCCCAAAGGCTAATATGGTCCTTGCACATGTAAACAGAGGAATCACAAGTGGGAATAAACAGGCTATGTTGCCTCTACATAACGTATTGGAGAAATCTCTGGAGGAATGCTTTGCCCAGTCTTGGTGTCCACAGTCAAAGAATGATGCTGATAATTTGGAGGATTCCCAGAAGCTCCATAAGAATCTGGAATTTGAAAACATGCCCTAGTCTATTTAGTGTAACAAGTTCACGGGTGATTTGTAGCAGACGAAGATGTAACACAATCCAATGACAGCAAGTTGAAAGTCAGACTGGAAATAAGGAACACATTTTTAATTAGTCACTGGAACAATTTATAAAGAGTCACAGTGGAGTCTCCATCACTAGAATTTTTTTAATTTAGATATTGGATGTTATTCTAAAAGATATGCTTTAGTTCAAACATGAATTATTTTGGGAAAGGTTAGCTGCAAATAGAAGTACACTTAGACATAGTAGTTGAAATGTTCTCCAGACTCATGGACAGTTAGAGATCTAACTGCATCTCAACCAGTTAGAATAGTGCATGCAGAAGCACAGCACTAGTACTACGTCAGTAAATTTACTGAATGAAGCTATAAAACAAAACTGGAATCCATGAAATAAAAGCATTCCCTTGACACACGACTTCTTGCTATTCATCTGTTTGGAAGTACCAACACATTGGTGTGAGTCTTGAAAACTAAAATGTTTAACTGGCCTGATATAGGTATTTTGAACAACTGAGACTACAACACGGACATCGTAGCTAATTCCAACTCCAGTGATTGGATATGGGGTAAATGGTTGAACTTATTTTGTCTGTGATATCTGGGTTAAGACTAAAATGCTCTAAGGGTTCTTTCTGACTTTGGAATTAGGTAATGAATTCTGCCTTCCTACATTCATTTAGCTGTTCAAAACAGAGACACAGTCTTCTCTGACTGATCTCCTTTCACATTTAGCTCTCTGCCTGTCTATGCCACCAGCCTCAACATCTAGTTTGCATTCTGAAACCTGCTGGCCAGACAAGCTTGTCTCATTCAAATCCCTCCTGAAAATTCAATTCTCCCATCTTACTTAACCTAGCCCATCCTCCAACCTGCTGTGGTGAGGGGAAGGATGGCCTGAACCAGGGCTGCCGACAGGTGATGCAAAAGGGCAACTTCTCCAGAACCCAGCAATTCAAAAGGGCCCGAGGCTCTTGGCCACTACTAATGCAGTGGCCATGATGGCTGGAGCTCCAGACCCTTTATATTGCTGCCCAAGCCCTAGGCAGTGCTGAGGGCTCACTGCCCTATCCCCACCCCTTCCACCTGAAGGCCCCTACCTTTCAAGAGCCAGATCCCCCCTTACCCCCTCATCTTGCCTAAACTCACCATGGATGGGGGAGACCCATCCCCAGCTGTGGCTGGGATGGCTCGATCCCCACTCCTACCCAGACCTGGCTTGAAGCTGACAGATTGGGAGGAGGGTGCCTATCCTACCGCCCCAGCCCCAGAGGTGCCACAGTGAAGAAAGGTGCCCCCCCCCCAGCTCACATACTGCTGCCAGGAGAGAGCTGAGGGGAATCCTCTCTCAGGAGCCCCCGAGCACTCTCCATCATCCCAGACCCCTCAAGCTAGCTCCCCTGTATAGCTTGCATCCCCACCCTTGTGACCCTCATCTCTAGCCCCCTCCAAGAGCCCACACCCCAACTTGAGCCTCTCGCACTCTACCCACTGTACCAGCCCTAAGCTTCTCCTCCCCAGTCCCATCCCAGAGCCCATACACCTTTGCACCCCAACCCCATGCCCCAGGCGTGAGCCCCTCCTGCCAACTCAGAACTGTTTGCCCCCCACCACATGAATTTTGCTATGTGCACCAATATGAAGGGGGCATAACAGCTTTCAAGAACCTAAAAATTTATTACAAGGAGGAGGGAAAGAAATTATTCTGCTTAACCTCTGAGGATAGGACAAGAAGCAATGGTCTTAAACTGCAGCAAGGGAGGTTTTGGCTGGACATCAGGAAAAACTTTGTCAGGTTGGTTAAACTCTGGAATAAATCGCCTAGAGCAGTTGTGGAATCTCCATTATTGTAGATTTTTAAGAGCAGGTTAGACAAACACCTGTCAGGGATGGACTAGATTAGGATGGGCAAGATATGTCTCTGAGCCACCGGATCCAGCATGCCCTGCTGGGACACTCAGGCACGCAGCAGCCACTGATCTAAGCACAGGGCTGCTCCTTGTGCCTCTCTCCTCTGGAGAGAGGAGGAGGCTTTGTATGATCTCCCCACCCCCCAGCCCAATCATCAGCTCCTATTGGCTAGAAACAACTAGCCAGTAGGAACTAACCTCAGACAACCAGCCAATAGGAGCTAAGAGATTAGCCTGGGAGATAGGGCAGCACAAGCTTCCCCCCCCCCCCCCCCAGAGAGCCACATGAGAGGGAGCAGCCTGCAGTTTCAAGCTGTCTAGGGCTGCAGTAGGCAGGGTGCCCAGCCTGCCTTAGGGGTGCTGCAGGACGGTAGATGCTTAGGTAAGCGCCTCCCAGTCAGAGCCTACCTCTGCCCCTCTTGCACCCTAATTCCTTCTCCCAGGTCACCATCCAAACCCTTGGCACCTCCCTACCCCAGGTCACAACTCCCTCCCAGACCCTGCACCCCATCCTACATCCCTCCCCCAGGCCAGAATCCTCTCCTGTAGCCATACTCCCTCCCTGACCCTACACCTGAATCTCCTGCTCCAGGTCACAACCCCCTCCTTTACCCAAACTCCCTCTCAGACCTTACACCATCTCCTGTGCCCCAGCCCCTTACCCCGTGTGCCCTTCTGTACCCAGCCTCCTTCCTAGAATCCGCACCTCCTCAACAGAAAAGTGCGGCCCTTGGCCACTTTCCAAGATCTTGGAGTGGCCCCTCCACCAAAAATTATTGCCCACCCCCGG
Source organism: Pelochelys cantorii (assembly GCA_032595735.1). NCBI lineage: Eukaryota > Metazoa > Chordata > Testudines > Trionychidae > Pelochelys > Pelochelys cantorii. The sequence goes on along the minus strand of CM064326.1, from coordinate 42,914,779 downwards.
ACTAACTGGTGCTTAGTGCCTTGAGTGTAGGGTTCTGGACTACATGACCTCCTGAGGTCCCTTCTAGTTCTCTGTTTCTATATTGGTGCATGTAACAAAATTCATTCCCCTCAGAGGTGGGAAAAATGAGAGGGAATGCTGTTGTATCATGTTACATTTTTTACTTTTTTGGGTATGGACCATGAGCTAAAATCTTTGCTGTGGCCAGGAACTATTCAGCACAACAAAGAGTAAGAGGCATCACTGAAACTGTTAAAATGCCCAGATTTTCTGCCCAGCTGCTGAATTAAGTTAGAGCAGCCTGAAGGTGTTTAATATCTTATAACATTACACACAGTTCATGTAATATTATCTGTCAAGTTCCAAACTTGCATTCAGTACCCTACAAAAGCAACCCAAGACAGCCTTCAGACTACTCTAAGCCACCTGGCAATGACCCCCATGGACTCTTAACAAATAAAGCACACCTGGTGTACAGCATGCCCCAGCCACCCTCTTCTTGCCTTTGGGGCGGCTGTACATCCACTGGGGATATCCCCCCCTCCCCACTTGGCATCTCCAACAGGCATTTTCAATTCCCTTTTTACTACCTAAGCAGTACAAAAAGCAGAGCAGAGCTAAAAATTTAAACCCCACATCTCCACTTGACTTTGTGAGGTGCCTAACATACTTCTGGGTGGCTCAAGAGAGTAAATATTAATCTGTCAAACACTTTGTAGTGATAGTATGTTAGACACTTGCCACATTTCATACCAAGATTGGATGCATCAGAGCAGTGGATTAAGGAATTCTTGGTATGATCTGCATATCATGCAAGGTCTTTCAGTCAGACACCTTTCAGGCTAAAAGGTTTTTATAGCAAAGGTTATTTTCTTAAAACAAATTTGATAAATTAACTAAGTTTTAAGAATGATGTTTAATATCGCTTCCAAAATTTTGCTAGCACTAGTTATAACCCGAGATAATCTTGTCTTCCATATAGATGTCCAATCCCTCTTTGAATCTTGCTAATTCTTTACCTCCATGACAATTTGATTAGAGAACTCAATGATATAACGTGTTGTGTGGAAAAAGTATTTTATTAGTTTTAAATTTGCTATTGTGCAATTCATTGATCATTCACTTGTTCTTATGTTACAAGTGGGAGAACAGACGTTCCCAATATACATTCCCTATAAGATTAATTACTTTTGAATAAAATCGATTAAAGGTGTCTGACATTTATTTTTGTCTACTTAATAGAAAATTGGACCAAAATTAATAAAAACAGAATAGGCAAAAGTCGTTAAATAAGCTAAAATTTTAAAATATATACAGGAAAAAATTGAATTAAGATGTGTGCCTAGCATCATTCTGCTTGTATGTTATCTTTCTTCCTCTCCACACACACGCTTTTTGTCTATGTCCTTTTTCTAGAATGCAAGCTCTTTGGGGCAAGGGTCTTTTTAATACATTTCTACCTAGCATAATGGAGCTTCTAAGAAGCACATAAATTATTGCATTCTGGATTTGTTTTTAGCCTTTTCAAAATCCTTCTCAAATGATATGTTAGATGTTGAAAGTTATCTCCACAAGTACTTTTTTCCCAATTAATAGCTAGGCTCTTACAAGTCTTCATTGTGCTTTATATCATAAGGCAATAACTACAAAAACCTGGTTCCACACTCAGAATGTCACTGCACAGAAAGCATCATTTTAATAGAAAACCAAATACTTTTACAATTTCCAATAAGGAACTTTTTGTTTGTATAAAATTTTTCACTGCAAGTTGTAGTTGCATTGCATCTTGCCTAGTGTTGCCACTCTAATTTTCTCAATATCTTCAGGTTGCCATCTTAGTTTTAATTATTATTAAAAATATAAGTTTCTTTGGAGAGTCAGTTTCTAGATAAAACGTTTCTTCTATGCAGAAAAAGAGACTTTTAGCACAAGGTGGCAAATTTTGGGAAGTGGCAGAAAATTTGTCTTTAAGCTACCACATGTTGCCAGTGCTCTCTAAGGGGGGGTGCGCACAGACACCAACTATACAACTGATTAGTTACCAAGTTATACTTCTAACTAAGGTGAGCTGTACCAGTTCACACTAAAGGCCAAGAAAGCCAAGGCACTAATTCATACTTCCTTCTTTACTCTGCACAAGATGGGGGAGGTCAAGCAAATTATTTAGGTATGCCATTAACCTAGACACCTGGTGTGAAACAAGATGGCTTTACAGGCCTACACATATCTTCATATTGTTCCTTGGAACCAAGATGGTCAAGAACTGGACTAGCAATAGTCTTTAAAAAGAAAAAATATTTGCCCTGAACTCCTAATTATTACAAAATTGCATTTATTTATTTTTTTTTAGAGCTAAGGCTGTTTATTGCAGTTTGTATCACCATTAAAATTTAGAAATGATATAATAACATGTATACATTGAGGCATGATGTGTACTTGACTACAGTATCTCAACAGTTTACAGTGTTTGATCTAAACACGCTAAACACCCAAATAAACATTATTGCTAATGATGGAAGAGCTCCATCTTCTGGAGTAAGAGTTATTTTCATGTCAGCCATCTTTGTATTACCAACTCGGCTCAATATGCAGAAACGTCTATTTTAAACTCTGCCTAAATTACGTTTTTTAAATTTTAATTGGGGAGTAGAACTCAGAGAATGGAAGAAATTTAGGGCAATAATGTGATAGACTTCAGTATGAAGTCTTATGAAACAGAGAACAATGTAGTCTTCCTTATGAAACAGAGAACAATGTCTTCCTTATGAAACAGAGAACAATGTAGATTAGTCTCCAGTATGTCATATTAACGAGAGTCCTTATTTTTTACTCAAAGGATATCCATAATCAGCTTCTGATTCAGGCAAAACATACCAGTTTATACAGAAATTTAAGCACAAGAGTCAAACATTATGTACTTTCTTGAATCAGGACTCAAATGTCCTCAACAGAGATGGGCATGAGCATAAGGGTCCCCTTCTGCTTTCAGCAAAGCACCTAAGTATGTGTTTAACTACTAAAACATTTATAATTCAAATTTCTCTCTCAAAGTTGAACAAATACTTAAGTGCTTTGTGGAACTGAGGTTTCAGGTCCATGCTTAACTTCAAGTAGGTTAGCAGTACTGTAATCCCATTGAATTAAATGGGACTATTCACTTGCTTAAAGTTAAGTTTGGACTCAAGTACTTCACTGAATTAGAAACTTAGCTCTCAAAACATAGAATTATTAAAATAGTGATTATAACGCTTGAAATTTATTTTAAAATCAAGTAGCTTTTCTATCTCATGAATATTTTAGACTAATATTACTTGAAAAAACAGGTATTAAATTTTAGTTACTGAAGTTGCACCACTGCCTGCAAAAAGGCAACAGTACAACTGAAATCATTTTGGGAGACCTGGTACCAATTCAGCCAATCAAAATAAAGAAAAATTAAAAATGTGTATATTCATCTGCCTTTCTATTGGTGATGTATCTAAAGTTAATATATATTCATGGACAGAAGAGAGTAGCAGAAATTTAAATAAATTTCTTTATCAAAACAAAGCACTTGCAGCTTTATTTCTCTTTATAGAAGTTAACATCCCCTATGTCCAGGAAATGAAATAAGGAAAATGAAAAAAATTTTCATCTCTGCAGGAAATTAATCTCATGGCAAAAAAGTTATATAAAACAATTTTCTTTCCTTCATCTCAGTAATAATTGATCCTTATCGATAGATACTTAAATCATTAGGAATACCATACTAATTACCTTCTCGATAGCCGAATGCTATACTATGATTTCTTGTGTATTATAGGAAAGATCATTGCACAAACCACCATATTGCCTGCAATAGTCAATCAAGAGCAGGGAACAAACAAAACTTGAGAGGCTAAACATATACATCTGGAAATCAGATTCCTTATACAAAATAAATATATTGAAAAGACATAGCACAAAGGAAAGCAGTTTTTAAAAAGTATGTTTTGACTTTCTGTGACTTCATGTGTCTTCTATATTTTTAATGAAGACATTAGTTAAAAGAACTCTTACAACCCATAATCAAATGTTAGTTTTTAAGTACAGCATACCAATGACAAGCGAAAAAAGTTAAAAAATTTAGCATACTGTATTACTTTTTGTAATACTGCATTAAAGTCCCTTTTGCTATGAAGGACTGATTTATAGAAATATGAGGTACCAGCATTTATGTTTGGCAAAATAAAAACGGAAAAGAAAATTATAGCATTGCCATCAGACATTTTCACAAAATAAATGTCTAGATGATCACATGCCTTACACTTATACTCATTTTTAAAGTATATTTTATTTGAAGGGGCAATTCAGAGAGTCACAAATAAGGAAAGGACACTAAGGTTTTAATAAGGGCAACAAAAAAGTTGTTTTCACTGGTATAGATTCACATTACAGTACACCAATATTGACAGCATTCTCTTTTGTCTATTTTTGGTACATAAGATGGAATCTCTCTACATAACCTTATAAGGCTTCAGTAACTAAAAAGTAAAAAAACCTATTAGTTTACAATTTATTTAAAAATCCTGAAAGACACAGCAAGTTCTAAACTTTAGTAGTGCTACCCATACACAACCATCTGGTTGAAGAACCCAGTAAAAGAGCCTCCTTTCAAGGAAGCTTGCAACAGTAGAGTTGTGCAATATGGATGTTTCTTACTACAAGAAAAAAATTACACATGGCACATTCTCATTCATATTTTGCAATGTAAAAAGTTACAAACATACCTAATCAAATAAATAATAAAAAATGAATTTGAATGTGTTTGTTAAGTATCCTAAAATCACTACATAGAATAATGGCAACTTTCACTCACAAATTATTTACATGGTAATACCCAGGTGAGGGTACACTGCTACAAAACTCATAAAACAAAGAGTAAACTTGAAATGTTTTCCATAATAAAGGTCTAGCAGCATGACTATCTAATGCTGTTCTTTTTGTCCTGACAGCTTTTGGAAGTTTATTTTAATCTATGTCTTCATCCAGTTCATAATTGTCTTTATCATAAATATCTTTTACTAAAAGAACCCGTACGAGCATATGTTCCAAAGTGTTGCGGTCCAGTGAAGTGGAAGTATACCAGACAGGGCTATCCGAGGAAACAGAGCATTCCGGTTGTAAATAGAACACATCCATTCTCTGATTAAGATTCTGTGGGCTAAAAGGAAAAAATGGTTAGATGAGCCAAAATTTCATATTTATACAAATTTTTATTTTTAACATCCTGTGTATATAACTATTACTGTGCACGTACATATTAGAAGTTGAGGATTAATTTGGAAAAATACTGCCCCCATGTTTTTAAAATGGAACCTTATGATGGCATAAATTCCTTCAAGCATACTTGTCCAGCAGAGGTTGCTTTTCAATCTAAAGCGCTATAGTTCTCTACAAACTAAAAGCTATTATACATGAGTTCAAAATTAGAGAAAAAGCTCAAACCCCCTTTTTCTGCTTCTTTTCAAGGTTTGGCCTAATTATCTTGCCCCATTACCTCCTGGTTCCCTACTGAGTACTCCACTTAGGAAGGAACAATCCTTTTCTCACATACAGAATGGGAAGTGGCCATTTAGGAAGGAGTACTGCAGAAAGGGATCTAGGGGTCATAGTGGACCACAAGCTAAATATGAGTCAATAGCGTGACACTGTTGCAAAAAAAGCAAACGTGATTCTAGGATGCCTTAACAGGAGTGCTGTGAGCAATGCACGAGAAGTCATTCTTCCACACTACTCTGTGCTGATTAGGCCTCAACTGGAGTATTGTGTCCAGTTCTAGGGACCACATTTCAACAAAGATGTGGAAAAATTGGAGAAGGTCCAGAGCAGAATAACAAAAATGATTAAAGGTCTAGAAAACATGAGCTATGAGACAAGGCTGAAGGAATTGGGCTTGTTTAGTTTGGAAAAAAGAAGGCAGAGAGAGAACATTATAGCGGTTTTCAGGTATCTAAAAGGGTTTCAGAGGGAGGAGGGAAAATTGTTCTCCTTAGTCTCTGAGGATAGGACAAGAAGCAATGGGCTTAAAGTGCAGCAAGGAAGATTTAGATTGGACATGAGAAAAAACTTCCTAACTGTCCGGGTAGTTAAACACTGGAATAAATTGCCTAGAGAGGTTGTGGAATCTCCATCACTAGAGATATTTAAGAGCAGGTTAGACAGACATCTATCAGGGATTATATAGACCGTGCTTGGTCCTGCCGTGAGGGCACGGGACTGAACTTGATGATCTCTTGAGGTCCCTTCTAGTTCTAGTATTCTATGATTGCATGGCTCCTCTCGTTTTTCCTATGAAGGTGCTTTTCAGTTTTCTACTGAGCCATGCAAATCTGGTGAACTTGGTGTTGTCGTGGCTCAGACGCATGTCAGCATTCTTTAAGCCGGTGAAGAAGATTCTGAAGAAAATTCTCAATACAAAACTACCAATCTAGAGGAGTCTCAGAGAAAGTTGACGATTTTACTGTTACATTTTAAAATTATTTCCTCCTCTTAAATACTACAGATTTTAAAAGCCAATAGTACTGATACATGCCTTTTGGAAGTTGTTTGGATTTGATATTATATTTGAAGTCTATAATATCCTCTTCACCTGATTCTCAACAATAAGACCTCTTTATTTTGAAACTGGCTATGAAATGTTCCCAGCAGCTTAAAGTGAAAGGCTTCCCTTTAAAATTCCAGATGCAGGTTTTCAGCTGATTCTCAAGTACCAGTTTCAAAACCCACTTACAGAATACAAGACCACTTGAAAATTGAGAGAACAGTTTTAATTAAATATTGTTTTAACGAGATATTTTACAAAATAACTTCAACTATGCAGGAAACCTCTTTCTCCCCTTCACTGGATGAGTGCATTAAAAGGTATGGCAGCAAACAAGACCAGGACAGACAGTCCACAACTGCAGTCCCATTCTAAAATATTGTATTTTCTTTAAAATTGTGACATTATTAGGAACAGAAGAGATATTCTGGAAGCTTCTAAAATTGTTTGCTTTTCCTCTCTCCTTTCTGTTTTTTCAATTAAGTTTCTTGAAAGTGTCTTTTATGTTCCATTTACTGGCTATGTAGTAGTAGTAAACAAAAATATACCTCTACATTAATGGTTCCCAGCCTTTTTTATACCACGGACCGGGAAACCCATTAACAACCTTTTGGCGGATCGGTAACATTTTATTTATGTATTTGCATGTTCATTATGGTAATTAATTTTAAGAAATCACGTGTTGTTTTATATCACATCTGTATGCACACAATACATGTCGTAACGGATCAGAGTTTGCAGATATCTACAACACTAAAAAGAATTCACAGAAAGAATTCCCCTCTGGCTGCTGGGTGGGGCAGCCCTTCTCCCAGGGGCAACTGGTGCCTGCAGAGGGAGGGGTGCACTGAGGGGCATCCACAGGGGTAGGGGGCATGTGGGTCACCCTATTTAGCAACTCAAATTTTGTCAGTGACATAGGAGCTGGTGCTCCCAAGTACTACCCACCAGCCACCTCTGCCCCCCCCCCCCCACCGCCATTGCATCTCCATCTCCTACTGTACAACCTCTGCCCTGTGTCTCTCCCTCCCCCAGCCAGGCTGCTCTTGCTCCCAATGTTTCCCCCCAGCCTCCTCATCGCGCATCCCCCCTTTCCCTCCCTGTGACCATTCTCCCTCAGAGTTTCTCTCCATTGCACCCCTGCTCCTATTCACCCCATATGTCTCCCTGGAATCTCCCTAATCTCCCTTCAGCGCCTCCTGCATCCCCCTCCTCACACATCCCTGTTCCCCCTTACCCGCCTCTGACCCCCTTCAGCCCCCTCCTGATCCCCCCAGGGCTGGCTCCCCCTGCACTGCACACGCTGGGAGCTGGCAGCAGTTTCCCTGGGCCCTGGGCAGGGATTGCAGCCAGCTCCACTGGGAGCGGTCAGGGGCCAAACCCTCCTCCCTTGCAGCCCTGGGGCACTGCTCCTGGAGGGAGGGAGAGGTTTCTTTTACCTGCCCCCCAAGCGCAGCCCACTCTGGGATCAGGGACTGGGCCAGGTAGGGGCTGGCCAGGCTGTTGGGGGCGCTGCCCTGGGAGAGGCTTCTGGCCCCAGTCACCATGAGCAGTGGCCGCAAGTAACTTCCTGCTGCAGGGGCTGAGACCAGCCCTGGCTCCCAGAACCCTTGCCTGCTGCTGCTGGGTACTAGAAAGCAACCCGCCATGCTTTAGCCCCTGTCCCTGGGGGCTTTCTTGATGTAGGGAATGCTGCCTGAACCCAGAATCAAGGCAGCATCATGTAGAGAAGCCAGGGAGAAGAGACAATCCTGGAGAGAGGAGAAGGGGGGTTTCTAGGCAAACTGGGTTGGCTCCAGAGTCCCACTGAGCCAATCATCGAGGCATGGGCATGGCCTAGCAGTATGCCACGGCCCAGCAGCCAGCGGTTCACAGGCTGGCGGTTGGGAACCATTGCTCTACAACATGCAATCGCATATGCGCCTCCCAGGGTGAGTGATTTTAATGTTCAAGCAAACATATTTTAGCAGGGCAAGGACTATTTAATGGGAACTGATTTTCAAATATATAATAGAACACTGCAAATTACAATGAGAGAAACTAAAGATGTAGTTTCTGCCACATAAATTATATCTTCAATTTTAAAGTACAATCTACTAAAACATTTTGGGCTTTATATTATACTTTGTGAAATTTCTATGGAACTTACATTATTCACTTGCAAAACCTGCAATGTGATTTCCCTCAGTTTGCGTAAGATTGTAACATAACAACTGACAGCTATATAATATTTGTATCACAGCAGTTGTCAATCATACTTTCATTTAAAAGTTGCAAAATGTTTACCATGTTAAGTTCTACAGTTTTCTACCACATAGACATCTCCAAAATATTCTGAAATGAAAATTTTCAAGTTTTATCTGCCCAAAGCTTTTTTTTTTTTCCAATAATTCTTTTAGGAAAGTCATACACCCTTTCTAAGCGATGAGTCAGTGCAAAAACTGCTGATTCTCATTGTGAAAAAAAATTTAACCCTGCATTTTGACTGGGCTACTGCAAAACTATCTGAACTTGAAATGTATTTACCATATAAGCGGTCTTCAAATAAGAATAAACTCCAGAATTTTTAAATTACTCCATAATATTTACCTGCATAATAAAACTTTTCATTAAATTGTAACTAATGTGAAACTTATTTTCAATGGCATTTTTGCCTGGCTGAGAAGTACACAATTGGGCTCTTTATACCAACTCATCAATTTACAAGCAATATAAAGAATGCAGGGGAAGACATAACATAATCATGTGTGCTCAAACTTAAATTTATTTCAACCTAGAAAGACCAAAAGAATATTAATATGCAGTGAGAGTCCGTTAAGAGCAGAATTACAGCTGTTTGCAGTCTTTCAATCACTAAGAGAAAAAAATTAAAATACTTGTTTTCAATAAAAATAGAGAATATTTGCTTGGAATAACCGTATATTATCACCATAAATAAAATGTGCTACATTGGTGTTGAGTATTTGAATTTCTCCAAGTTTAAATACCTTGTGGTTTTCTTTTACATAATTCACATTCTTGTTTAACATCTAAACAGAAGAAATCAAGATATAATGGAGTTTTATAGGCCTATATTTCCAAATCCAGAAATCAGTACAGTAGAGTCCGGATTATCCGACCTTTGGTAATCCGACATTCCGCTTTATCCGACCCTGAATCTCCTGGGGACAAAGTGGCGCCGGCAGGAGCGGCATCAGCGACTCCAGGGCGCGGGCTGGAAGAATGGCCCTGCTCGCTGCCCTGTCGCTCTCCTGGAGCTGCTGATGCCGCTCCTGCCAGTGCCGCTTCGTCCCCGGTGCTACAGGGAGGGGACGAAGCAGCGCCGGCAGGAGCGGCATCAGCGGCTCCAGGAGAGCGACGGGGCAGCGAGCGGGGCCATTCTCCAGGCCCGCGCCCGGGAGCTGCAGGGAGGGAAGGGGCCAGGGTCAGGCAGGGATGGGGAGCAAGTGGCGCCGGCTACAGTAGAGTCCCTATCATCCGACATTTTCAGTAATCCGACCACCTGTCGGTCCCGTTTAGGTCGGATAATCGGGATTCCACTGTAGTAACTGAAAGTTGTTGTTATATGACTTCCTGGAGGTCTATGTAAACTAAGACTGTTTTGTGAATAGATATGCAATACTAAAAGACACAACATCAGTATCTGAATGAACTAGGCCTCCTCTATTGGCAAGTTGGAGCAGATATTCTCATGATTTAATACAGATAGAAAACCAAACCCCACACTCATCCCTAGAGGGAGTGTTTTTCTGCAGTACAAGAGGAAATTTGTACTGTAAATTTCAGTGCTTTCAATCTGGCATATTTCTCAAGCACTACATTCATTAATTTGTGTAAACATATTTCACACTGCACCATAATAGTCTCTCCTTCTGCATCCTAACAACTCTAAAAACACTCCTATACTATTATATGAAGACACTTACCTCTTAGATAAATAGCACTCAAACATTTTCACAGGACATCTAGCAGGATTTGATGTATTTTCAATTTGTTCAAATACTGGCTCATCATCTTCATGTTTCCTTTTTCCAGTAGTAATTTTATCTTTAAAAAGGAAAAAACAAACAAACCCTAAGCCACAACTTGAAAACATTAGCTAGTATAATTATTTTTATTTTTATATTTAACATAACAGATTAGGGTGAATACTGCAATGCAGACACTTGCATCTCTAAACTGGAGATGTAGCCCATACACAAGGTTTCAGCATTTGACACGGAGGCCAGTTGGATCAAGATGGAACATTTAAATGCAGTGACCTTGTAGTCTCTGCAGACCCCACATTCATATTAAAGATCCAGTAGCTGGAAGCTGCTTAGTTTTATGGAAATGAGGTGCAGTCCTCAGGCTCCTGCACAGGTGCCAAAGCGGCCCTCAATTGGGCAAAATTTGGATGCCCCTATAATACTTATTTTGAAACTGTCAATAGTACCTTCACTATCAGCTCCGCAGAGAGAAGAAACCTGGTATTGAAGACAAGCTTTCCTGTCCATTGTTCGAGGATTTTTTTTCCACTGTCTAAAAACAGTGCCAAAGGAAAGTCTTAAGTGCTGTTCCACTGTTTTCAGGCCAAAATATTTAGTGTTAAAGTAGAACAGTGTATTCAAAAGGGCAAATGGAGAGTGTGATCCTAGCTGTTTTATCCTCCAAAGATAATCTTCTTCAACTCGAGAGAATATTGACCCTTCCAGAAAAAAAAATTAGAGAAAATACGATGAGGCAAACAACTCACATTTATTAAAAGAATCAGTAACTTCTATCAACTGCAAAAATCAAACAGAAGTGTTCAATTGAACACTGAACATGACTGCCTACATCTCTAAGGGTACGTCTACACAGCAGTGTTATTTTGGAATAATGTTATTCCGAAATAACAAAAAGAGTGTCTACAAAGCGAGACCGTTATTTTGAAATTATTTCAAAATAACAGGCTTCTCACTCTAACTCCTGTAACCCTCATTTTACGAGGAGTAAGGGAAATCGAAGGAAGACTGTTCTTCCTTTGACTTCCTGCTGCCAAAAGCCTAATTAAGCTATTTTGACTTCAGCTCTGTAATTAACGTAGCTCAAGTTGTGTAGCTTAATTTGACTTTTGCCCTGCTGTGTAGACGTACCCTAAGAGGAGAAATGGGAACACACTGATTCAGGAAGTGACAACAGCAATGTCCACACAAACAAGTCAGATACATAACATTTTTTGTTAAACTAACAAACAACAACGCTCTTCCATCTTCCTCCAAAAGTGGGTTGTTGTTCCTCTTATTCTCAGGGCTGCACCAGCTCAAAGGCTTCTTAACAGCTCCCCAGAGCTACCTGGGGAACGGTGAGGTTTGTTACAACACTCCCGCCCCCCATAATCCAGAAAGGGCCCAGATTCCTTTTGGCAGAGAGGAGGTAGCACAAGTGATGCCACCCAGGCCTTCTGTTCTTTTTTCTGGTGGGTGTACATGGCTAGTGCAGGTGTTCCTCCCCTCAATGGTAACAGACATCTTACAGGAGTGGAGGGATACAAGTTCACCTTTCCCTGCCACTTCCGAAATGGTCTAACTGCTGCTGCATTTCCTTTGCACAGCTGCTCCTCAGTAGGCTGGCCTCATCCCTTGCAATGATTTTGGAGGCAAGGGGAGGAAGGGTGAGAGGAGAAACATGGGGCAGTTAGAGGAGGTGACTGACACCTACAATTGTTTTTGTTTTAATTTTCATCAATCACCAACACAAGGCTCAAAATAGTTGTTTGTGCATATCTGCATGCTTAAGACTACAGAACTGTTAGTAGAAGAATGTACATGACAAAAAAGAAAATTACCATCTGGAAGTATGCTTGGTTGCCAACTTTTAAGGATTTTATTTAATTCCTGCTCAAACGTCTGGTAGCTTGGATTAATAAATATATTGTCTTTTCGATTGCTTGCATACAAGTACTAAAAATAAGAACAAATAATATTTACTGTGTGGGAAGAATTAGTAACAAAATAGCTTATGTTATGAACTGGCATTTCTTCTCACAATACAACAAAATTTTCCAATAGTTTAGTAGGTTATAGGTTGGCTATAAAACAAAGTAGTGTAACATTTAAGTCACATAACATGTAACAAAATTAAAGAGAAGAATATTTGGAAAACATTAAAAATATTGGTTTAATTAGAAGCCTAATTCACATCAATGAACAGGATATTTAAAAATCTCTGAAATCCAAAGTATTTAGTTATGGCACCAACACTCATTTTTCATTTTCAACTAGTAGTTCTGAAGCACCTTAGAGACTAACAAAAAATGTAGATGGTATCATGAGCTTTCGTGAGTACAATCCACTTTTTCAGATGACTGGAGTAAGGGGTCCAGGGTACAAATAAATAGCTAAGGTGCTGCAGAAGTATTCGTTGTTTCAGTTTTTTTCAGTTACAGACTAACATGAATACCCCTCTGAGATTTTCAACTAGGTCATTAGAGTAGAACTTTTTAGCAGGACGACATTTAAATGTAAAGTGTGAATACTGACAAAAATAATGCGAATAATAGAATTACCTTTATTTCAAAGGCAGAGCAAAGAAAAGTATTTACTCATGGTAACAATATGTAGCATTGCAAGAAAAACTAGTAGACTGGGCAAAGCACCTGAATATTCTGCAGTCTAAAGTAAAATTTTCTTAATCCTCTTGATTTTACAGACAAAAGTGGTCGCTTTTTTGAACACTGACCAAGAATTAATTATGAGGACTATACTAGAATTTGACATTATCCCCTCTGGAGACATTTCTAAGAAGTGGACTATTGGCTTCTTAAAACTTCCACTTCAATATTATCTTAGTGAAAACAAGCCTGTTGCTAGTGAATACAATAAAGGTGACAGACTAAAAACATGTCCTCGCTCCTGGAAATGGTATCTATTTCTGTACACACCCTTGAAATAACATTAAACACAACACTCATTAAGCAGAAGTTCAGCATATCTTGCCTATCTTATCACTTAGTTTCATAAGGAAAAATGAATCCGTACACTTTCTTTGAAGTTTGAAGTTTCCCTGAATACATAGTACTTTAGTTCAGATAACTGATATGTAATGGATACATTTACAAAAATACTTTCATTAAAAACTTAAAACCCTTCCAAATATTTTCACTACTGAAGATATGCAATTTAAATTTATTATATTCTAAATCAGATAATGGAATGTCTGTATAAGATATCTCAAGAGAATCCCTCCACTTATTTTTTATCTTTGTTTTGGTTAACACATTTATCTGGGTCATGAACATATTGACTTTTTTTCCAAGTGTCCCTTTTAAAAATATTCTTATGTGCTTTCAAAATACATTAGAGTCAGAAAAACTAATATAAGTAAGGTTTCTGCACCACCCCCATTATGCTCAGAGCCTACACTGAACAGAGAATAAAGCTCATCCCTGCAACAGTATCTAGTCCCAACAACTATGGTAATTCCATTGGGGGAAAGAAATGTTCTCTCCTCCTCTCTGCCTTCCCCAACAGCTTTTTGGATAACATTAGTATAAGTTCTGATACTAAGTTACTAAAACACTTCTGATTTTATTTAGATGCATGGGAAATTCCATTGTATATGAGTGAAGCCTTAATACTGTTCTCAAATCTTTAATTTTTTGTTAACTTTTTTGCCTGCCCAATAATTTCTCAGTTTTTCTTCTTCAATGTAAATGTTACTCCTTTGATTTGAAAAGAGCAAACTCTTTTCTTCTGTAAAATTTGTTGCAATCATAATTTCCCTCAATATACTGATCTCTCAAATTTAGTTTTCTTCCACAGAGCTGTTTTATTTGAATATACAAGTCTGAGGGATTTTTCATATTAATTTTGTTTTATCATACTAGCAAAACCCTTTAACTACAAATATCTGACATAAGCCTTCCTATGTTATCAAAGCCTCTTCTGTTTAAGTCCTTTAACAGTCCGTTTTCCTGGAAGTTATATTTATTCTCCATTCCATGGATTCCAGTCTAGGGTTGTCAGATGGTAGGAAGGAGTTTAATGATGTAAGAAGTAACCTGGATTTTGTTGTACATAGGGACAAAGGGATCAAATTTAGTACATTGTAATTTAAAAACAAACACTCTCAGTGCTAAGACCCAGGCGAAAGTCTGAACCTGCTTTTGCTTGTATGGAAGGGGGAAGACACTTGAGGATATTTCCTTAAAATGCATAAATCTACAATTAGCCAAGATGCCTGCTGTCACCCCAACTGCTCATGTGTATATCCTCTACTCCCCTTTTTGTCTTAGTGGACTATAAGTTCTACAGTGCCGAGACCATGTTTTCCTACATGTTTAAACAGCCTCTAGCACAAGTGGGTCCAAAACCCCACTGGAACCTAGGGGCACAATCCCAACTGAAATATGAAACACAAATACAAATAATAGTTGTAATGGCAAGATTAATTAAGAATGCTACTCCAGTATCACATATTATTTTTGTGTTAGGATTCCTGATGTTCATGTCCATGCAAGACAAATCATTTACTGTAAAACCTTAAAATTAAATTTGATATATGCATAATATTGGCAACAGTAATGATATGCAGGGTAAGTGAGATTAAAAGAACAATTTGAAGCAAGCTCAACTATTTGGAGAGCACTGTTTTATAAGCAGATGATTTGTTTTTTCAGTACTGCATATCTGATTCTTTTTAATTCAGTAAAAAATTCTTGTGTCAGACTGTTCCCTCTAAGATGTTCCAACCATGAGCGGAGTGAGTTTTGGCTTGTGCACCAATATTGAGGTCATGTGCACTGGTTTGAATGCGTGCCACAGTGGCACCCAATGTATTAACACACACACGTTCTCAGCCGCCAGAGCAGAGCCCCCCCCCCCCCCCCCATGCAGCAAATCCTGTTCCCAGCTTTTGGAGCAGACTCCGCCTCCCAGACCATGAAACATGTCCCATTCCCAACTGCCAGAGCAGACACCCCCACCACCATGTGGTAGGACCTATTCCTAGCCCCGGCTCCCAGAACAGGCCCCAACCCCCCACCCCGCCATGTGGCAGCCCAGGACATTGGAGCATCTCCCCCCCCCCCCCCCAATGCAGGCACGGCAGGTCTCGGCCCCCCACCCCAGCGGCTCCCTCAACACACCATCTCAGCCAACCCTGCCCGCTGGAGCAGCCACCTGCCGCGCAAGTGCTGCTGCGCAGCTCTCCAGAGGAGGTGGGCGGGGGAAGAATTTTTTGTGTGGGGCGCGCACCTTAGCAGGGACTATGGTGTCAGAGTAACAGAAGATACTCCAAGGACAATGATACAAAGCTACCTGCTATTAAACTACGTGTTCTTAAACTTGTTGCATATTTTGCCAAATAAAAGATTTGTTTTCCTCCTGATTGATATTTGGAAAGTTAGCAACTAGATTTCATTAGAGACTAAATAGTTGGAGAAGCATTTCCCACAATACTTTTGGTTATTAAAGGGATTCGTTATTTGATTCTAGTCCCTTCCCTTAACAATAAGGAAATTTAGCTAGCATAATAGCTGGTTAAAGAAGATCTTGTGCTTTATATTAGGGATAGGAAAGGTTAACCAGTAAGCATCACCCTTAATGGGTGAGGCTTCCTGGTTCCGGTTAATTGGTAACTGGTTGGGGCTGTACAGAGCAGCCCTGTCAGCAGGGAGCCTGGGCGCCACACAGACAGGGCTGCTCTGGCAGAGCAGTCTTTGCGGGGAACCTGGCCCACTGTGGACAGGGGCTGCTCTCGTCCGGAGCAGCCGCTGTCTGCAGTGGGCCCGGCGCCCCATAAGGAGGGGCTGTGCCAGCGCATCTGGAGCAGCCTTTGTCCATTGGGAACCTAGCACGGCACATCCAGGGGCTACTCCAGTGGAGGCTGGAAGCTGGTAGCCGGCAGCAACCCTAGCCCCCCTGGGAGCGGGAGCTGCATGGGCTGCTCCAGACGGGCTGGAGTAGTCCCCCACCCAGATCCCACTTAATCGGTTAACTGGCTAAACATTGGGTTAATCTAACATTTAACTGGTTATCTGATTAACCAGGATTTTACATCCTTACTCTATATTAGATACATATATAAATGATGTCTGGACTAGGGACGTGAAAGGTTAACCTGTTAACTGGTAAGCATCACCCTTAATAGGTGATGCTTACTGATTCTGATTAATTGGTGGGGTCTGAAGCAGAACCCCACCTGACACGGACATTGGGTTGCTGCAGCCCCCTAGGGCCCACTGTGGATAAGTTTGAGGTAGCCCCGGGCGCATCTCAAGCAGGGGCTCCTCCAGGTGTCAGGGGGGAAACACAGGCAGGGAACTACTCCAGCTCTGCTATGACCAATTAAACAGGATTTTACATCCTAGTTTGGACTGATTGAAATTTTCAGCCTTATAGTTTTCAGCTCAGAATTTAGAATGTTTAATCTACAGTCTGCTTTCTGCACCACAAACAGAAAATAAAATTGAAATGCCTCTCTACTTCAAAGATAAATGTTACAGAACATCTTTATCTAAGAATCAAATGGTCTTTTATAGTTTTTATCTGCAATGGTATTATAACAGCTTTTCTCTGATTTCAAGTATGGTAGAATTTTAAATCACTTTAGGTAATTCATAGAATCATAGAACCATAGAGCTGGAAGAGACCTCAGAAGGTCATCAAGTCCAGCCCCCTGCTCTAGGCAGGACCAATCCCAACTAAATCAACCCAGCCAGGGCTTGGTCAAGCCGAGACTTAAACACCTCTAGGGATGGAGACTCCACTACTTCCCTAGGTAACCCATTCCAGTGCTTCACTACCCTCCTAGTGAAATAGTTTTTCCTAATATCCAACCTGGACCGCTCCCACCACAACTTGAGACCATTGCTCCTTGTTCTGCCATCTGTCACTACTGAGAACAGCCTCTCTCCATCCTCTTTGGAACCTCCCTTCAGGAAGTTGAAGGCTGCTATCAAATCCCCCCTCACTCTTCGCTTCTGCAGAGTAAACAGACCCAACTCCCTCAGCCTTTCCTCATAAGTCATATGCTCCAGCCTCCTAATCATTTTGGTTGCCCTCCGCTGGACCCTCTCCAATGCGTCCACATCCTTTTTGTAGTGGGGGGCCCAGAACTGGACACAGTACTCCAGATGTGGCCTCACCAGAGCCGAATAAAGGGAAATAATGACATCTCTGGATCTGCTGGCAATGCTCCTCTTAATGCAACCTAATATGCCATTAGCCTTCTTGGCTACAAGGGCACACTGTTGACTCATATCCAGCTTCTCATCCACTGTAACCCCAAGGTCCTTTTTTGCAGAACTACTACTTAACTGGTTGGTCCCCAGCTTGTAACTATGCTTGGGATTTTTCCGTCCCAAGTGCAGGACTCTGCACTTGAACTTGTTGAACTTCATCAGATTTCTTGTGGCCCAATCCTCTAATTTGTCTAAGTCACTCTGGACCCTATCTCTGCCCTCATGCGTATCTACCTCTCCCTCTAGCTTAGTGTCTTCCGCAAACTTGCTGAGGGTGCAATCCATCCCCTCATCCAGGTCATTAATAAAGATATTGAACAAAACCGGTCCTAGAACCGAACCTTGGGGCACTCCGCTAGAAACCGACAGCCTTTTTACATACCACAAAATAATAGGCTACAATAGTGAATAGTATTAAGCAAAGGCTGCTTTGCCCAGTAAGCACTGTCCCCTCCATCCACTAATGAATAAATTAGTCATTATTATGATCAATGTTGCTATCACAGTTTGTGAAAATTCTCACTTTCTGTGACAGTTAACTATTTCATTCTGCTTTATCATTAAATCATCTTAGAAAATCCACTCAAACTGCAACATTTGAAAAATTACTTTTGTCATATACAAGTGAAGGTAAGGCAACCTTTAGCAAAAAGTTTAAAAGTATTGTGTTTTACCATCCTTCCTTCAAATTTCCAGATATATGTGTAATTAAAGCACACCCTTTTCCATTGTGCAGTTTACATCATCTCTCTGCATTCTGAACTAACACAGCTCCTATATTCATAATGCCTCCTAGCCACTTAACCAATAAATCCACATTTTCTTATCCCCATTCTTTCATTAAAGCGTAATACAGAGTCAAATCATCAGCTCCAGTCTACTGAATCTTCTAGATTACTAACCTCCTGAATCCCAAGACACAGATAATAGATGCTGTCAGGTGTATAGTTCTCTCCATTTGGTCTTCGAATTTCATTGACAAAACGCGCCAACCCATAGTCTAGCTCAGCTACAGTATGCGATAACAGATCTTCCTTTAATTTTACAGATTTTTCTGTAAAATAAAATAAAACAAATACAACATTACACGACAATATTAACATTACTTGCTATTGGGAAGAGATGATTTAGATGGTCTCTGCACACATGAATAAGTTAGTTCCAGTGCTGTAACTGGTATATTTAATGTAAATTGCACAGCAAAGCCACTAGATTCAAGACTACGTTAACTGACTACACTGCACTGTGCAGTGATGGGGAGAATATTATCTACCTTGAAGAACTGTCCTGCATGGCTGGGGAAAAAATGGAGGCAGAGAATAGCTCCAGGTATTAAATACGGGAAGTGAGTGAGGGAGGTTTTGGAAAGAGTGGCTGCATTTCTGGAGATCCGTGAATATGGCCATGTTAAGGCACATGAAAAACTAACAGATGAGATTAATGGCCCCAGAGTCCAACATCAATGCTGATATCAGAGCAGAAGGGCAACTGCATTCCATAGATCCTAAGTCCACTGGAGCAGCACCCCACATTCAGGCAGAGCTTAGCAGCTGGGCACTGACAACTCCATCCCTAGCTAAAGGTCTCTTAAGGCGTGAAGAACTAGGATGCCTCTATTGTGCTACTTAGGAGAACCTAAAGACCGGTGAACTCTGGGGCAGGCTAAGCAATATGGAGAATCAGGGGCCTGCTAGAAAACCAAGGGGCCACAACAAATGCTGAGAACTAGGGCAGTCAATCCTGTTTCACACTAGGAACACAAGACCCACGACTCAGAATGTAGTGCAGATGGTATCTTTAGGAAAAAGGTATTGTAGGGACTTGGAAAAATAGTTAAACAGCCATTTTTAGTAATAAACCTGTTGCACACAGGATTTAATTAAAGCGTGAAAATCATTAGTTTATATTTTATATTAAGAATTAGCTTATAAAAGGTGAAGAGTTCATGCAAATATAAAAGTTCTTATTAAAAAATAAAAATGAATTAAAAATATGTGGGCCATACTTACTTGATTTCAGTTCCTCTAATACTGGTAGATCTTCATCTAGACTCTTAGTTTTTACCCAGTGTTTCCACGCATTTACACCATATGCATATTTGAAAGGAAAACTACACTCCGAATTCTCAGAGCTATCATCATGAGACTGGTATTCTGACACTGCTTTTCTCTTCACTCCCTGTCATTAAAATAAATCTGTAAATATTACTGCTTATTAAACTGATCTAGCTTACAGTCAGTAACATTACCCTTATCTAAAAACATAAAAGTAGACAAACTATAACAAACTGCCAGACAGATTTTGAATTATAAAACGGAAGTAGCAATATTTGTTTTATTCAGCTAGAGTAAGTAGGTAGGTCTTTATACTGAAGACACTTCTATGAACAGATCTAGCTGTGCAGACTCAGGTACTTCTACTGCAGGCCCCATGTTTAAATTTTGAAAGCTAAATATAAAGATGGTTTTTGAAACCCTAATAGAATTTTCTTCGTCATTTCAAAATGCTATGAAACAGTATGCTACACTATAATTCTTGTAATCCAAACACCACAAGTTTGTGTGGGTGCCTGTGCACCATAAAGGGAACTGACTGGAAACAGACTATGCACAAAAGAATCTGGCTAATGTATTTTCAATGCCTAAACTGAGTGAAGTACAAAAAGATTATGAAGAGCATAAGCAATGAAATCTAACACCGTTATGATCAGGATGTTATTACTAGCATAAATGGACATTTCTTCATATGCTTTCAGTTATTTTGCACACTAAAAGTAAGATTGTCAGATAAAGTAATGCATCTTTATAAAAATTGTGGTGTTAGAGAAAAGGAAGCCAAATCTTACATATATCAGAGGAGTAGCCGTGTTAGTCTGAATCTGCAAGAACAACGAGAAGTCCTGTGGCACCTTATAGACTAACAGATTTATTGGAACATAAGCTTTTGTGGGCAAAGACCCATTTTGTCAGATGCATGCATCTGATGGAGGGGGTCTTTGCCCACGAAAGCTTATGCTCCAATAAATCTGTAAGGCTGTATCTAGACTACACCTCTCTGTCGACAGAGAGATGTAGATTAGGCACGTTGAAATTGCTAATGAAGCAGGGATTTAAATATCCCGTGCTTCATTAGCATAAACATGTCTGCCGCTTTTTTCCCCGACATGGAGCTTTTTCGAAAAAAATGGCAGTCTAGACGCAGATCTGTCGAAAATAAACCCTTTTTCAACAGATCCTGTAAACCTCATTTTTTGAGGAATACCGGATTTGTCGAAAAAGGGTTTATTTTCCACAGATCTGTGTCTAGACTGCTGTTTTGTTTTTGTTTTTAAAAAAAGCTCCGTGTCGGAAAAAAAGCGGCGGCCATGTTTATGCTAATGAAGCACGGGATATTTAAATCCCTGCTTCATTAGCAATTTTGATGTGCCTAATCTACATCTCTCCGTCGACAGAGAGGTGTAGTCTAGACACACCCTAAGTCTATAAGGTGCCACAGGACTTCTCGTAAATCTTACATAGTTAGACATCTCAAGATTTTGCTTCTGTAGACTGGTGATAGTTGGTATATCTTCCCCACTACCACCCCCTCACATAAAAGGAAGTTAGTGATATTTCTCTAGTAACGTTTTTGACCTTTTCTTCCAAGTCTCTCCCTCCAAAAGTGGATTTAATTCTCATAATGAATCTCCCAATTTCATCCCAAATATCCTATTTTATAGCTTTATGATATTGTTAGGAATTAAAAAATACTGATGTATCATCCTAAGATCTCTAGGATGGGAATTAAAACATGTGATAGTGCATCTATAGGGTAGGCTTAAAGAACAGCATCAACAATAGTGCTTATTTGCCTGACAAATCATCAAAATGTGTGCCATATGAGAGACTACTCATAAAAGAGAAAGTCACTCACCTTGTGAAGTAACAATTGTTCTTCAAGATGTGCATCCCTATGGGTGCTTCACTGTAAGTGCACTTGAGTCCCTGTCCTGTTGCTCATAGAGCTTTGATAGTAATGTCCGTTTGGAGCCCACATACCCTCCCGTGCTCTGCCTCCAGGCTCACCAGGGCACATGGGCAAACCCCCCTCCGCTCCTTCTCTACTATAAAGTGCCTGACAAGAACTCCAAAATACAGCAAAGGAAGGTGGGTTGTGGAGCACCCCTAGGTGCTTGAAGAATCATCGTTAGTTACTGCATAAAGGGCGTAATTTCCTTTTCTTCGAGTAGTGTCCCTAGGGATGCTCCACTGTAGGTGATTCCCAAGGAGTATCCCCAATAGGAGGCTGAGGCTTCAGAGTCGAGTCTGTTATGGATGACAATATGGCAGAGCTGTAGATTGCATCAGAAGCAGAATCACCAGTAACTCCATAGTGCTCTGCACATTTATGCGCCGATGCCCAGGTTGTTGTGCTACAGATTTCCAAGATAGGGATATTCTTGAGGAAGGCAAGAGGAGGAAAAAGATCTTGTGGAGTGTGTGTGGATGCT
Organism: Pelochelys cantorii; assembly: GCA_032595735.1. Lineage (NCBI taxonomy): Eukaryota > Metazoa > Chordata > Testudines > Trionychidae > Pelochelys > Pelochelys cantorii. The sequence goes on along the minus strand of CM064326.1, from coordinate 42,892,522 downwards.
GGATGGCGATATTATTTTGCAAACCTCACAGCAGCATTTGATACAGCTCAAGACCCATTTGGAGAGCCTCTGAGTTATACTGCTGCACCTTCAGACCTCTGCAATGAAAAGGAGAAGCTTAGGAGATTAAGGGGACTAAGGGCCTTTGTCCTATCCTGTCCTGTCCTGTCACCTTGGGCATCAACTTGTGGTGCGATCTGAGAGTAACCTTGGTCCCCCACCCTTCAAATGTATACGAGTGTGTGACGGGGTTAAAACAGCTTTGTGAGAGGGCTGGGAGGCAATCACAAGCAGGCTTGAGGCAGCCAATCAGGATCCAGCTAGGTCCTATAAGTAGAGTCTTGTGCGTATACAAAATTTGTATCTACATCCACATCTGTATCTCCAAAAATGAGCTGTGGATATCTGCACTGACATCCACAGAGTCGGATACCCGCAGATATAAAGCAGGAAAGAGTACTAAAGTCTGTCTTGGCCAGGTGGGAGCAATCAATATCATTTCCCCTCTATTTTTAACATGACTTGCAATAATAAGGGGCATGGGGAAAAGGTATAAAGAAGGTCCCTATTCCACAGACGGAGAGCATCTCCAAAGAGTGTTGTCTTATTCTTGCCCTAGAGCATTAGTGTGGACACTGTTCAGGTAAGTAGCGAACAGCTCTGTAGTCAAGTGTCCCCCACTTCCTGAAGAGTACCTGTAGTTCTGCTGAATTTATCTCCCATTTGTGATCATGTGGGAACCTGCAGCTAAGACTGTCAGCTATTGAGTTCTGTGCTTCTGTCAGATAAGCCACTGATAGCATGACAGTGGGGGAAATGCACCAGTTCCATAGCTTTAGTGCTTCCATGCAAAGGGAGGATGATCTGATGCCTTCCTGTTGATTTATGTAGTTTTATAGTACCTACATGCAGTGTTGTGTCAGGACTTTAGTGTGTACCCTTGATTAGTGGAAGACAGTGGATGTAGGCATTCTTGATGACTCTTAAGTTTGAGGATATTGATGTGAAGAGACATCTCCATGGAGGACCATCTACCCTGTCTCGTAAGATTGAGATGTATGCTCCATCCTATGAGGGATGCATTGGTAGTGAGGAGTAATGTGGGCAAAGTTGCAAAAAAGTGATCCCCATTAGACATTTGTTGGTCCTTCTCCTTCTACCAGTCCAGAGAGTGTTTGACTTTGGTGGACAGTAATAAAGGTTTCTCTAGTTTCTTCGTTCAGCCCGTAGACCAAGATGCACCACATCTGGAAGCACTTCATGTGAAATCTGACATAAGGCACCATGGATGTGTCTGCTACCCTATGCGCCAGAAGGGGGAAGCAATGCCTTGGTGATATTTGACGGTTGATTTGTACTGCCTCTAAGAGTGTGACCATGCCGTAGAACCTGTGCTGTGGCAGAGCACCCTAACCTGTAATGAGTCAAGACTGGCTCCTACGAACTCTAAGCACTATATAGGGAATGAACGTTGATTTCTGGACATTGATTTGGAGACCCAGTTCCATGAACAAGTCTGCAGCACTCTGGGTAACCTAGCAAACCTTACTGAAGGAGGAGGGTAGATCACAAACCCCTGAGAGCGTAGGGTGAGCTGCCACAATGAAGACAAAGTTAGAGGATTCTCTCAAAGCCGATGAGAGGCCAAAGAGGAGTACATTTTATGGGTAACAGTCCTGGCCCAGGACAAGGTTATGTCTACACTAGCACTTATGTTGCTTAGCGGTGCGGTTTAATTATGTCCATGGGAGGGTACAGAGCAAGTACATGGTTGATCTTACAACGGTGCAATTGCATTGGTACAACTGTGCCACAGTAAGCTCTCTAGTATATACCTGGTCTAAATCTGAGAAATTGTCTGTGGGAAATAGGCATGTTGCAGGTCAAGAGTCGTAAACCAATCTCCTCGTTCTAAAGATGGAATAATCACTGCTAATGTGACCATCCTGAATTTTTTAGCTTTGACAAATTTGTTCAGTGCTCTGAGGTCCAGTATGGGTCTCCCACCTCCCTTCTTCTTGGGTATCAGGAAGAGTAGAAACCTTTGCTTCTTAGATGTAGAAGTACAGGTTCTATGCTTCCTAGATGGAGATGATCTATTTCTTATCATAATAAACTCTCACAAGAAGGGTCCCTGAAGAGGGAAAAGGAAAAGTGTGGGGGAGGTGGTGTGGACAGAGTACCTATTGGTTGGTTATTATTTAGTGCTAATTGTGGAAAGAAGCAAGGTGGTATGCAAATAGTGCAAAGGATTGGTCAGCTGCAGTTGGTGATGAGGGGAGTGTGCTATTAGTACCTTAACCAAGATGTCAAAACTGATTGTTTTGAAGTGGATGTTTGTGACAAGGAAGACAGGGGAGAGGAGCTGATGCTTTATCTTGGAAAATCTGGATTTTTTTCCTTGGAGGCTCATAATAGCATTGCATTAGAAAATGTAGTGTCTGGGATTTATGCATGAGGCTGCAGACTAAATGACTGGAGAGCATCTCAGGAGACTTCAGGTGTGTGGAGGGATGTGTCAGTCTTCTCAGCAAACAATTTGGTGTCTTTAAAGGAAAGGTCCTTTACAGTAATCTGCACTTCTTTAGGGAAGCCAAACAGGTGCAACAAGGATGCTTGCTGTATAACCCCTGCTGTCGGAATGGACCAGGCTGCTGCATCAGCTGCATCAAGTGTTGACTGGAACATTTTCTGGGCTATCACTGAGTGATAGCTAGCTGGTTCACTGTTGACCATACTGGCAGTGTCTTCTTAGCAGCAGCACAGTCTCTATCCTTGCCGCTATCTGTTGGTACTGTTGCTTCAGTGCCTATGCCCATCAGCTCTTTAGGCACATCAATGGTACTTCAGACCCTTGAGGGTAATGAGTTTCAGGTTTGGACTATCTTTATGCTGAAGATACCAAATGTGTTGGTGATCTTTTTCGGTTAGCTGAGGGCTCACGGCTCTTTTCTGAAGCCTTACCTCAGGGGGGCATGGGTTGTTTTCTTCCACTCACAGTCCTTTGGTGTTAAGAAAGAAACTAAAACTGTGAGTTCACCAGTACACGCTGGTTAGTCTCATGGTAGTCCATGGGCCACAGGGTGTGAGGACTGTGCATATACAGGCCAAATGGACACGACCACCAAAGTTTTCCACTTGGCAATGCTAGGATGCAAGCATACCTAGAATGGAGCACCCACAGAGATACCTACTTGAAAGAGACTAGAAATTGCTGTATGGAAAAAACAGCACACTCAATGAAGAGCAGGCCAAACATTGCACCTTCTTAAAAAGACAGCACGTGAACAATCTCAATGGCCCCATATGATTTACATCATACACAGATTTACATCATACATCATACACAGGGGACTTTTATTAAATTCTTCTCACATGGCCAGAGCAATCTTAGTTTTGCATTTTGAGTTTGGGAGTTTTTTTTAAATGTAAACAATAGGAAGGGAAAATATTTTCCCTAACTCTCACACTCAAAATTGATAAAACTGATTTTGTTCGGAGTTTCAACAACCAAAAATTAAAGTAGGTCAGCCCTCAAACCTGGAAAATTTCATAATGGAAACATTGTGTGGGAAAATGTTGAACTGAAAAATACTTATCCTTACTTACAGAGGCAGCTCTAGTAAGCTAACACATTTCTACTATTGGCTGAGCAAAGTAAAACCCTACACTCAATGGAATTTCTTGAATGATCAGGAAGTTTGGCTACCCCCAATTTCATATTTCCACTTTACAAATAGTAGAATTGAGGCAGAAGTGATTTGTAAAAGGCTATGCAAGTCAGTGGCAAAGATGGGATTTAATCCCAGAAATTAACTGGCAATCACTCTCCTTCTCACTCTGCCTGATGACAAGTCTTGAATAAGTATTACACTGAATTAACTGTATGGCACTGAATTAATTTTACTACTTGAACAAGTGTACTATTTCATTCCAAAGAAATTATACATTAATATTTAATTAGCAATATTTTCAGTTCTCACACGTGATCTAAAATTTAGTCAACCTGCAGTGTAACAAAGCTTTTTTGTACGTGAATTACATGTTCTATTACCTTCTTTTTGGATCGAGGTCTGGGCTGCTCCTCATATTCTTCCCCAAAGACAGGAGGCAGCAAAAATTCATTTTCTGTATCAAGCTCCTCAGCCGCTGCAAGTACATTAGAAACGTAAAGAGTTTCATAACATTTCAAAAAGATTACACAGTCCAAGCTTATGAATTACATAAATCTATGCTAATATAAGAAGTCTACTAAAGCACGCAAATGATAATATACTGCTAACATTTGATGGAGTAACAAGAGGAGGATTTCCGAAGAGGCTATTCATTCTCTTGTGATACAGACTGAAACTCTCTAGAGTCTAGTCCAGCACACTTAGGATTTGACCAGTGCTTAACTAGAGGATTTGCTGAATCTTTCCACAGATTACTGGGCTCTTAGAAGACATTTAGAAAGTAAATTAGAGCTAAATAACAGCACAGAACACTGAGCGCGAAGATTGGTGGCTGTAAACAAATTTTAGGGGACCATGGGAAACTTGGCCACACCAATGATAAGTGGAAATCCAGCTAACTAAAATCATGTCAGACCACAGATGTTGCCGGATCAGAGACTGCCAGATTACAGAGGTTCAACCTGTATTTTATATGAAATACCAATTTCAAAACAATTAAATGATGAAGAAACATTTTCAAGTGTTCTGTTACATCTTTAAGACTGTGTAAGCCTATTAAATATGACATGTAACCTATCGCTTAAATCTCTGTATCAGATGATTGAAGGTTAGCTAATGTAATGCTGATTTTTTAAAATTGCTCCCGAGATAATCCTGGCAATACAAGCCAGTGTCTAACTTTAGTACCAGGCAAACTGGTTGAAACTATAGTAAAAAAGTAAAGATTTATCAGACACACAGATGAACATAATATGTTGGGGAAGAGAGAGTACTGATTTTGTAAAAATGTAAGCAGTTAAAGGATAAAAGGCAAATTCCTCTCATTGATGAGTAATTGGTTTAAAGATGGGAAACCATGGGCAGGAAAAAATGGTAATTTTTTAAAATAGGGGAAAGTAAATAGCAAGGCTCCTCATGGATCTGTTCTGGAATCAGTGCTGTTTAACAATTAATCTTTCACAGAACACCAAGACCAGCTGAAATTAATATACAATTTAAAACTAACACAAGGAAAAAGAAGTTACTCGCCCTGTGGAGTAACAACTGTTCTTTGAGGTGTGTCCCCCCGTGGGTGCTCCAATGTTGGTGAAGGGTGGTCCCTGGAACCGCAGTTCAGAGCTTTTCTTAGCAGTTGACAGTTGGGCTGCACACATGCAGGAGGCACCTTGTGCAGCAGCCCGCCCCCCTGCTTCAGTTCCTCATCTACGCCTGAGTTAATAAAAATTCCAAGTAGAAGGGAGGAAGGGAGGGTCATGGAGCACCTCACAGGGACACGCACCTCAAAGAACAGTCATTACTGCACAGGGTAACTTTCTTTTCTTCTTCAGGTGATGTCCCTGTGGGTGCTCCACTGTTGGTGACTTCAGAGCAGTAATCCATGAGGATGGTGGGACTCGGAGTTACTGCTTAGTGGTGGAAGATAGTACCATGGTAGCCACTGCTGTATCAGCTGCTATTTGAGGCATGATAGCGTAATGTCTGGCAAAGGAATGGTTGGATGACCATGTGGCCACCCAGTATATGTCCTTCAGGGGGACACTGTTCAAGCAGGAAGATGGTTCATGTTGCAGCAGCACGAGTGGAATGGGCTGTAGGTGGAGCTGGTAGGTGTTTATTCCGAAGAGAGTAACAATGTAGTATACAGGCTACTATCAACCTGGAAATGCTCTGCATTGAAATTGGAGTGCCCTTGGAATGGTTTGCAAGGGACAAGAAAAGATGTGGAGATTTACGGAACTGTTGTGTTCTGTAGATGTAAAAAGCTAGAGCCTGCTGAACATCTAAATTGTGAAGGATAGGGTCTCTGTGGGATGCGTGAGGCTTCAGGTAGAATGTAGGTAGGACTATGGGCTCATTAATATGGAAGGAGGTGCCGACTTTGGGCACAAACGATGGATGTGGCCTTACAGTAACTTTGTCCTTAGTGAAAATAGTGGGGCTATTAAGATGATTCGAGCCATGTCCAACTGAATTTTCCACAGGATCCTGGGGATCAGTGGGACTGGGGGAAATGCATAGTATAGAGGTTTGTTCCAGACGATTAGGAAGCCATCTCCCATGGACCCCTCGCCCAGTCCTGCTCAAGAACAAAATCGGCAACACTTGGAATTGCCCTTGGTTGTGAAGAGATATATTACTGGGTAGTCCCACCTGTGGAAGATAGACTCTGTAACTCTTGGGTGTAGTTCCCACTTGTGGTTTGTTGTAAAACTGCGATTCAAAGTGCCTGCCACAATGTTGTTGACTTCAGGTAGGTAAGATGCTTTGATGACAACCCCACGCTGGATACACCAATTCCACAGGCGAATAGCTTCTGCACAAAGGGATCAGGAACGTGTGCTGCTCTGCCTGTTTATGTAGAACACTGTCGTTGTGTTGTCTGTTAGGGTCCGTACCGTGTGGGCCGTAATGGCTGGAGCAAAGTGTCTGCATGCGTTCCTGACCGCTTGGAGTTCGAGAAGGCTGATGTGTAACAGCGCTTCATGCGGTGACCACCTTCCCTGCACTTTGTGTTGTTGCAGGTGTGCTCCCCATCCTATTAGTGAGGCATCTGTGGTAATTTGTACTGATGGCTCGGGCTGCAGGAAGGGAACTCCTGTGAGGAGCTTGTGGTGTGAAGCCCACGACTTGAAAGTCTAGTACACATGCCGGGACGGTGACTCGCTTCCCAAGAGAGTATCAAGAAGGCTTGTAGATGGAAGTCAGCCAGCGCTGCATAGCGTGGAAATGGAGACACCCATACTGGACAACATACGTAGTAGCTGCCTTGTTGCCCAGCAATTGGAGGCAGGTATGTACGGTAGACGACGGATTCATGGCTAAGGTAGTCGCTAAGCCCTGGAGTGCACTGAATCGTTGGTTTGGTAAGTATTCCCGGGTTGATATAGAATCGAGGCAAGCGCCGATGAATTCAATGTCTTGAGTTGGTTTGCAAGTTGACTTCTGTTCGTTTATGATGAGTCCGAGGTAATCGGACAGGCATCCGGTCTTGGAGACCATCTCGTATGTCTCTCCTCATGATCGACCCCTGATATGGCAATCGTCGGGATACAGAAAGATGACCCCCTGTTGCCGAAGACAGGCTGCTGCAACTGCGAGTACCTTCGAGAAAATGTGGGGGGCCGAAGAAAGTCTAAAGGGAAGAACCTGAAAATGGTGTCCCCAGCCGTAAAATGGAGGTAACGTCTGTGTGAGGGTTGTATTATGACGTAGTATGCGTCTTGTAGGTCGAGGGCTGCAAACCAGTCCTCCTTGTCCAGTGCTGGAATTATTGAAGCCAGTGTGACCATCCTGAAATGCTGTTTCTGTAGGAATTTGTTTAGCCTGCAAAGATCCAAAATCAGCCTCCAAACCCCGTACGCTTTTGGGTGAGAAAGTAGGTTGAATAGAACCCTCTTCCTTTATTGGGTTCAGGTACTCTCTCTACTGCGCCTATCTGCAGGAGGCGGTCAATTTCTTGCCTGAGAAGGGTCTCGTGAGAGGGGTCCCTGAAGAGGGACAGGAAAGGGGGGGGAGGCGGGAAGGAACGTGAAGGGTATGAAGTATCCTGTGTAGATGATCTTTAGTACCCACCGATCTGATGTTATCAAGTCCCAGGAAAAAAGGACGTAAACTGTGGGTAATGATGCGTTTCTGGCTTATTGACACTGGATGGTTGAGGAAGTCGGGAAACCCTCAACCAATTTCTCAAATCTGCTGTTTGGTGGTCTGTGAGCCGGAGGAGTGTGCTTGAGGTGGGCAATCCCTCTGGGGCCGCTGCCTGGATTGGTTATACTCATATGACCTTTGCTGAGGGCGGTTGTAGTAGCTGTCCCTATTTCTGTTGTAAGAGTGTACCTCTTTCTCTGGTATGGTGGTTTGTACATGCCAAGGATGCAAAGCTATGCAGGATCTCATCTGTGTTCGCTGCAAACAGTTTTTGTTTATCAAAAGGGAGGTCTTCCACTTTCGTCTGTAGCTCTTTCAGCACTCCTGCTACATGTAACCATGAGGCTTTCCTCATCACCACAGCTGTGGCCATTGCTCTGGCTGCTGGGTCAGCAACATCTAAGGCTGCTAGTAAAGCAGTACGGGTGATAGTGTGTCCCTCATGGATGACTGCCCTGAGAAAGGGCCTCTTGGAGTCAGGCAGGTGTTCTATGAGTTCATGCCAGCTTAGAGTAATTGTCAAAGTCATGGTTAGGTAGCAGTGCAGAATAGTTTGCTATTCTAAGCTGCAGTGTGACAGATGAGTAGGTCTTCCTGCCAAAGATGTCTAGTTTTTTGTACTCTTTTTCATTGCTCGCAGATTTGATCTGGAGAACCTTGGGCCACTGGTTCGCTGCATCCACCATCAGTGAGTTTGGCTGGGGATGGGGAAAAAAGGAAGTCCAGGTTCTTGGCGGGAAGCAGACAGGGAAAACCTGTCTGCTTTTTTGCAGATTGGTTGGATGGAGATGGGTGTCTGCCAAATGTTGTTGGATACTTCCATTATTGCCTCATCAATAGGAAGAGCAATCCTTCCTTGAGAGGATGGGCAAATGTTCTTTAGGAGGCGATGTTTCTCTTTTACTTCTTGAAGTTGAACCTCTTGGCTAGTGGCTACTCTTTTAAAAAGCTCTTGGAACTGTCTGAGGTTATCTGAAGAGTTTGATGTTTCTGGTACTACAGCGTCCTCAAGGGGTGGGGACAAATTATCTTCCAATGTCTGCTGGCCCTGTGTGACACTATCCCGGTCAGGAATTTTATCCTCATCTTCTTCTGAGTCCAGTGAAAGTAGGAAGGTGAGAGATGGAGAGACTGGTGGTAGTCTCCTAGCTGAGACAATTGTACTTCTTGGACAGTGTCTGCGTGGCTCCCAATAGTCCCACGGTATCCACTGGGTAGGGTAAATAGGGAGGAGGATATTGCCATTCTGGGTACCAAAGAGAATAATGAGGTCTTTCGTGGTACTGCTGAAACTGACGAGATGTAGTTGGGGATGAATGTTGAGAGCAGAAAACACTCCTTTGATCATATTCTGTAACTGCAACATTTGTCTGTGTCAGCAGGGGTCTAGTGCCATGTGTGGATGGACCTGGAGAGTCAGCTAGCTGTGGGGGACCCCCTAATGGGGGAGAGGAGCTCAGCTGACTGCTGTATTTTTTAGCTGTTAAGGCAAAATTAACTTCAGCTTGCGCTGTGCTCTTATGCTGCTGCATCTGTGCTATAGTCTCCAGTGTGAAAGGCTTCTCTGTAGGTGATGGATCAGGAGGAGGCAGTGACGAGGGTTTGTGGGGCTGTTTGGCAGGCAGTTCCATGCTCCTTCGTGGCACTGAATGCTGCAGTGCCGGCTGCAGCGGTGCCATATCTGCCTGCACAGTCCACGAGGTGCTGCTGACGTGCGTACCGGCTCCGAGCTAGTGCGGGTTGTAGCTTTGGCAGTGGGCTTCATTGCTGTGTGTAAGGCGTCCCTGGTGGTTAGTCTGGGGAACGGTTTCACTGGCAGTGATATGGCTGGAGAGGCTGTTGCCCTGCTTTGTTTATAGGGCAATGGAGACACCTGTGTTTCAGGTCTCTGTGCTTTGCCGATGGTTTGGGCTCATCTGACGGCTGCAGCGCCCTTTCAAATAAAATCATTCAGAGCCGCATTTCACGATCCTTCCTGGCTTTGGCCGTGAGGCTCTTGCAGTGGTCGCATTTTGGGGGGGGGGCACGGGTTTCCCCCAAGCATCTTATACATGCCTCATGCCCGTCCGAGGCTGGCATAAGCTCATTACATTTTAAACATTTCTTAAAGACCGTAGGGCTGGGCATGCCAAGTGATACTGAATCTCGGGCTGCCTTATTCTCCTTTCCTCACTCTCTCTCTCTCTCTCTTCTTTCTTTTTTTTTTTTGAGAGAGAGAGAGAGAATCCCAGCTGAGAGAGTAAAGCAGAGTACAATAGGGATTAAAGCTGCCGCTGCTGAAGCAGTCTGTTGGGACGGAGGCTAGGACAGCCTGTTCTTTCTCTTTGCAGTTCGTTCTTTGAAGTTGTAACTAGTAGTCAATTAAGGGCAATGGCCCAAAAGGAAAAAGCAATTAAGTAACAAGTATGTGTGAAGACAAATACCTGAGGCGAGAGAGATCAGAGCTCCGTCCGCGACCAAGGACTGTTGAAGAGGAACTGAAGGTGGGGTCGGGTTGCTGCGCGAGGCGCCAAACTGTCAATGGTGCGAGGCGCCTCCTGTGCATGCGCAGCCCAAATGTCAACTGCTAAGAAAAGCTCTGAACTGCGGCTCCAGGGACCACTCCTCACCAACAGCGGAGCACCCACGGGGACATCACCTGAAGAAGTACTTCTTCACAAACACAGTCAACCTATTGAACTCATTGCCAGAGGATGTTATGAAGGCCAAAAGTAAAACAGGGTTAAAAAAAGACTTAGACAAGTTCACGGAGGGAAGCTCCATCAGTGGTGATTTGACAAGATGGTCAGGAACACAATCCTATTCTCTGGACATCCTCAAATCTCAGATTGCCAGAAGCTGGGATTGGATGATGGAATATGGATCACTTGATCAACTGCCCTGTTCCATTCATTATTTCTGAAGCAACTGGGACTGGTCCATTGGAAGATAGGATACAGGGGTAGGCGGATCATGGGTCTGACCCAGTATAGCCATTCTTATGTTCTATTAAGAACGTCAGGCACATAACATATCACTTTACAGTTCTTCTTTCACCTATGCAAGCTTTCTATAAGACCTGTGATCCCATTATGTGAATTAGCAATTAATGGTATTTCTATATAGCAACTAGACACCATGGCTGCTCCATGCCACCTGACTCATGCTCAGAGGGCTCGGACTGCAGGGTATCTAGTTGCTATATAAACATACCCTTAGAGAATGAACTGTAGAAAACAAACAACTAGAGTGACATTACAAAATGTACTTTATTCATTTATTTTTGTTAACACTTTATTATAAACATTACTGAGATTTTGGAGCAGGAACTGTCTTTTTTGTTCTGTGTTTGCAAAGCACTTAGCACAATGGGATCTGGTCCATAACTAGGGCTCCTAGTAGCTAAAATTTATTAATAATTATAAGATAAGGCCCCAATACTGCATCTCTGATTAAACCCCTGAGAGATGGAAAGAGTCACTAACTTTTATTAGGACACACAGCAAAACGAAGGCTGACTGGATTTAAAGCTGCAGGCTGTAACTTTATTGACTTTTAACATTAAAAGGCTTGACTTTCCCCTTTAACTACCAGGCCCTGACTGAGTTCAGAGTGGGGCTGAACAGCCTTATGCCATACATGCAAGGAAAAGGTGCTCAGCTATTCAGCCATTGATATTCTTCAAGATGTGTAGTCCAAATCATAATGGCTTGTGATTGATTGTATGGGCAGTGCATGAGGCAAAAAGCTTTCTAGTCCACATTGTCTGTGTGGCATTGCATTCACCCTTATATTTTCAAGCATTCCAGTGAAGGGAAAAGTGTTGGTGCCATCTCATAACCCTCTGTTCCTTCACTTCCTTCAGAGCTCGGTGAAGCTTGTGGAACTCCAAACCAGTAGTAACAGCAGGTGGCTACTCCCAAACAGTAGTCTTCACAGGACCATAGCATGATCAGCCTCATCCCTGGTCACCTACACCAGCATATAATGCTTTGTAAATGTGTGGACAGATGACCATGCTGCTGTTCTGCAAATATACCTGATGGGAAGGCACACCAAAGAGGCCACTGTGTATGGAGGAATGTGTTAACACTTTGTACAGAAGTAGAATCCCTGCGAGTCAAAACCATGGCGTAAAGCTCCACCCAGATATTTTCTGGGTGGGTATTGTTTGACCCATAATTCTTTCCCTATAAACAAAAGAAGAGCCAGGGTAGTTTCTGGAATACGTACAAACACTATACTGCTCTTGCTGCATGAGGCTTCAGGAAGAGCATGGGTAAACTTAATGGTCTCACTGATGTGAAATTTCAACGCTACTTTTGGCAGAAATCTTGGAAGCACTTCATTGTCCCCTCATCCTTATATATGATGGTATATGGAGATTCCTACCATTGATGCCCAAGTCTTTTCAACACTAGTGGCTGATATGACGGCCAACAATCAACTTTTATGTTAAGACTGAGCTACTGGCAATAGGCACATTGCCCTAAAGGACTTTCAGTAGCATGGAGAGGACTAGATTCAAGGACTCTGATGGAGCATGGGACCTAAGTGGTGAAGAGACCAGAGACGCCTTTCAGGAATCTCGACTTGCTGTCGATTGTAAGAATATAAAGGAATGATCAGTCACTAGGATGGACAGCCAGCTGATATGGCCACTCAGTGCACCTGCCAGGAACCTTAGGAGAGACTCACTTGCTTTAACTGACACAGGTATTCAATTAAAGCTTTCCTGAACAGAGGGAATATGCCACCAATGGGCCCACTTGGAGAATCTCATCCATTTCCAACACATAAGTCATTCTTTTTAGCTCCTGTATGTTGTTTTTCATACTTCCTGCACTTCCAACAAGCAAGACCTCTCTGTCTGAGTCAACCAGAAAGCATCCATATGGTTAGACAGAGTTTGGTTTGCAGCATCTCACCTCCATTCTAAGCCAGAAGATCATGACTGGGGGTGCCAAGAAGAGGTTGAGCAAGACTGAGTACAAGGTGCATATTGGTCAGATTGGAGCCAACAGAATTAGTGTGGCCCCATGAAGGATTTTCCACAGCATGTTCAGAAGCAATAGAAGGGGGGGGGAGATGCATGTATCTGTATCAGGAAGAGTGCATCCAAGAGAGATCCTGATTCCTGCCTCCCCATAAGCCATACTGGCAATCACAAGGTGGCTCTAGAGTCTTTCAGTAAGTGAAAGGAATCATCTGTCTTCTGAATGAAGAGCTGTGATAGATCAAAAGGAAGGTCCCCAATTGTATTCTGTAATTCCCTCATGATGATTCCTGCTACCACAAGGATGCATCTGCGGAATCAGCTGCAGCCTGAAGTAGGTTTTTAGCAACCAACTTGCTCTCCTCCAAAACAGTGTGAAAATGGGCACAGTCTTGTTTCAGTAGTTTGTCCACAAAATCCACTGTCTGGAAAAAGCTGTGTCCCAAAGTCCTTAATCACAAGAAATTACTATAAAAATAGTCAAATCTTAGGTATAAGAATAAAAACAGTTTTTTTCTGTAAAATTTGGACATCATGCCACTAAGGATGAGAAAACAGCAGAGGCTCCAACTTGAACTCTTTATTGAAGATAATAGGGTGATAGGTAACAGCCAGCGTGGATTTGTAAAGAACAAATCATGTCAAACCAATCTGATACCTTTCTTCGATAGGATAACAAGTCTTCTGAATAAGGGAGAAGCAGTGGATGTGGTATACCTAGACTTTAGTAAGGCATTTGATACGGTCTTGAATGATATTCTTATCAATAAACTAGGCAAATACAACTTAGATGGGGCTACTATAAGGTGGGTGCTTAACTGGCTGGATAACCTCTCTGAGGGTATGTCTACACTGCCACCCTAGTTCGAACTAGGGTGGCTAATGTAGGCATTCAAACTTGCAAATGAAGCCCGGGATTTAAATATCCTGGGCTTTATTTGCATGTTCCCGGGCACCGCCATTTTTAAATGCCCCATAGTTCCAACTCCCTGCCCGCAGCTACACGCGGCATGGACTAGGTAGGAGGAGTAATGGTAGTTCGAATTAGGAGCTTAATTCGAACTACCTAGTCCGTGCCGCGTGTAGCCGCGGGCAGGGAGTTCGAACTATGGGGCATTTAAAAATGGCAGTGCCCGGGAACATGCAAATAAAGCCCGGGATATTTAAATCCCGGGCTTCATTTGCAAGTTCGAATGCCTACATTAGCCACCCTAGTTCGAACTAGGGTGGCAGTGTAGACATACCCTCAGAGAGTAGTTATTAATGGTTCATAATCCTGCTGGAAAGGTATAACAATTGGGGTTCCTCAGGGGTCTGTTTTGGGTCCAGTTCTTTTCAGTATCAACAATTTGGCATAGAGAGTATGCTTATTAAGTTTGCAGATGATACGAAGCTGGGAGGGGTTGCAACTGCTTTGGAGGATAGGGTCATAATTCAAAATGATCTGGACAAACTGGAGAAATGGTCTGAGGTAAATAGGATGAAGTTTAATAAGGATAAATGCAAAGTATTCCACTTAGGAAGGAACGATCCATTTCAGACATACAGAATGGGAAGCGACTATCTAAGAAGGAGTACTGCAGATAGGGACCCAGGGGTCATAGTAGACCACAAGCTAAATATGAGTCAACAGTGTGATGCTGTTGCAAAAAAACCAAACATGATTCTGGGATGCATTAATAGGTGTGTTGAGAGCAAGACACGAGAAGTCATTCTTCCGCTCTACTCTGCGCTGATTAGGCCTGAGTTGGAGTATTGTGTCCAGTTCTGGGCACCGCATTTCAAGAAAGATGTGGAGAAACTGGAGAAGGTCCAAAGAAGAGCAACAAAATTGATTAAAGGTCTAGGGTATGTCTACGCTGCATTCCTCTTTTGAGAGAGGAATGCAAATGCAGCTGAGCAAAATTGCAAATGAAGCGCGGATTTGAATTTCCTTTGCTTCATTTGCATAATTGCGTCTGGCCGCTATTTCGAAATACCCTATTTCGAAAAAAGAAATGCTATCTAGATGCAGTTATTACAAAAGAAAACCCCTTCTTTCGAAATAACCCTTACTCCTTATAAAATAAGGACAGATGACCATGCTGCTGTTCTGCAAATATACCTGATGGGAAGGCACACCAAAGAGGCCACTGTGTATGGAGGAATGTGTTAACACTTTGTACACTTTGTACAGAAGTAGAATCCCTGCGAGTCAAAACCATGGCGTAAAGCTCCACCCAGATATTTTCTGGGTGGGTATTGTTTGACCCATAATTCTTTCCCTATAAACAAAAGAAGAGCCAGGGTAGTTTCTGGAATACGTACAAACACTATACTGCTCTTGCTGCATGAGGCTTCAGGAAGAGCATGGGTAAACTTAATGGTCTCACTGATGTGAAATTTCAACGCTACTTTTGGCAGAAATCTTGGAAGCACTTCATTGTCCCCTCATCCTTATATATGATGGTATATGGAGATTCCTACCATTGATGCCCAAGTCTTTTCAACACTAGTGGCTGATATGACGGCCAACAATCAACTTTTATGTTAAGACTGAGCTACTGGCAATAGGCACATTGCCCTAAAGGACTTTCAGTAGCATGGAGAGGACTAGATTCAAGGACTCTGATGGAGCATGGGACCTAAGTGGTGAAGAGACCAGAGACGCCTTTCAGGAATCTCGACTTGCTGTCGATTGTAAGAATATAAAGGAATGATCAGTCACTAGGATGGACAGCCAGCTGATATGGCCACTCAGTGCACCTGCCAGGAACCTTAGGAGAGACTCACTTGCTTTAACTGACACAGGTATTCAATTAAAGCTTTCCTGAACAGAGGGAATATGCCACCAATGGGCCCACTTGGAGAATCTCATCCATTTCCAACACATAAGTCATTCTTTTTAGCTCCTGTATGTTGTTTTTCATACTTCCTGCACTTCCAACAAGCAAGACCTCTCTGTCTGAGTCAACCAGAAAGCATCCATATGGTTAGACAGAGTTTGGTTTGCAGCATCTCACCTCCATTCTAAGCCAGAAGATCATGACTGGGGGTGCCAAGAAGAGGTTGAGCAAGACTGAGTACAAGGTGCATATTGGTCAGATTGGAGCCAACAGAATTAGTGTGGCCCCATGAAGGATTTTCCACAGCATGTTCAGAAGCAATAGAAGGGGGGGGGAGATGCATGTATCTGTATCAGGAAGAGTGCATCCAAGAGAGATCCTGATTCCTGCCTCCCCATAAGCCATACTGGCAATCACAAGGTGGCTCTAGAGTCTTTCAGTAAGTGAAAGGAATCATCTGTCTTCTGAATGAAGAGCTGTGATAGATCAAAAGGAAGGTCCCCAATTGTATTCTGTAATTCCCTCATGATGATTCCTGCTACCACAAGGATGCATCTGCGGAATCAGCTGCAGCCTGAAGTAGGTTTTTAGCAACCAACTTGCTCTCCTCCAAAACAGTGTGAAAATGGGCACAGTCTTGTTTCAGTAGTTTGTCCACAAAATCCACTGTCTGGAAAAAGCTGTGTCCCAAAGTCCTTAATCACAAGAAATTACTATAAAAATAGTCAAATCTTAGGTATAAGAATAAAAACAGTTTTTTTCTGTAAAATTTGGACATCATGCCACTAAGGATGAGAAAACAGCAGAGGCTCCAACTTGAACTCTTTATTGAAGATAATAGGGTGATAGGTAACAGCCAGCGTGGATTTGTAAAGAACAAATCATGTCAAACCAATCTGATACCTTTCTTCGATAGGATAACAAGTCTTCTGAATAAGGGAGAAGCAGTGGATGTGGTATACCTAGACTTTAGTAAGGCATTTGATACGGTCTTGAATGATATTCTTATCAATAAACTAGGCAAATACAACTTAGATGGGGCTACTATAAGGTGGGTGCTTAACTGGCTGGATAACCTCTCTGAGGGTATGTCTACACTGCCACCCTAGTTCGAACTAGGGTGGCTAATGTAGGCATTCAAACTTGCAAATGAAGCCCGGGATTTAAATATCCTGGGCTTTATTTGCATGTTCCCGGGCACCGCCATTTTTAAATGCCCCATAGTTCCAACTCCCTGCCCGCAGCTACACGCGGCATGGACTAGGTAGGAGGAGTAATGGTAGTTCGAATTAGGAGCTTAATTCGAACTACCTAGTCCGTGCCGCGTGTAGCCGCGGGCAGGGAGTTCGAACTATGGGGCATTTAAAAATGGCAGTGCCCGGGAACATGCAAATAAAGCCCGGGATATTTAAATCCCGGGCTTCATTTGCAAGTTCGAATGCCTACATTAGCCACCCTAGTTCGAACTAGGGTGGCAGTGTAGACATACCCTCAGAGAGTAGTTATTAATGGTTCATAATCCTGCTGGAAAGGTATAACAATTGGGGTTCCTCAGGGGTCTGTTTTGGGTCCAGTTCTTTTCAGTATCAACAATTTGGCATAGAGAGTATGCTTATTAAGTTTGCAGATGATACGAAGCTGGGAGGGGTTGCAACTGCTTTGGAGGATAGGGTCATAATTCAAAATGATCTGGACAAACTGGAGAAATGGTCTGAGGTAAATAGGATGAAGTTTAATAAGGATAAATGCAAAGTATTCCACTTAGGAAGGAACGATCCATTTCAGACATACAGAATGGGAAGCGACTATCTAAGAAGGAGTACTGCAGATAGGGACCCAGGGGTCATAGTAGACCACAAGCTAAATATGAGTCAACAGTGTGATGCTGTTGCAAAAAAACCAAACATGATTCTGGGATGCATTAATAGGTGTGTTGAGAGCAAGACACGAGAAGTCATTCTTCCGCTCTACTCTGCGCTGATTAGGCCTGAGTTGGAGTATTGTGTCCAGTTCTGGGCACCGCATTTCAAGAAAGATGTGGAGAAACTGGAGAAGGTCCAAAGAAGAGCAACAAAATTGATTAAAGGTCTAGGGTATGTCTACGCTGCATTCCTCTTTTGAGAGAGGAATGCAAATGCAGCTGAGCAAAATTGCAAATGAAGCGCGGATTTGAATTTCCTTTGCTTCATTTGCATAATTGCGTCTGGCCGCTATTTCGAAATACCCTATTTCGAAAAAAGAAATGCTATCTAGATGCAGTTATTACAAAAGAAAACCCCTTCTTTCGAAATAACCCTTACTCCTTATAAAATAAGGTTTAAGGGTTATTTTGAAAGAAGGGTTTTCTTTCGAAATAACCGTGTCTAGACAGCGTTTCTTTTTTCGAAATAGGGTATTTCAAAATAGTGGCCGGACGCGATTATGCAAATGAAGCGTGGGAAATTCAAATCCGCGCTTCATTTGCAATTTCGCTCGGCTGCATTTGCATTCCTCTCTCAAAAGAGGAATGCAATGTAGACATACCCCTAGAGAACATGACCTATGAAGGAAGACTGAAAGAACTGGGCTTGTTTAGTTTGGAAAGGAGAAGACTGAGGGGGGACAGGATAGCAGTTTTCAGGTATCTAAAAGGGTGTCACAAGGAAGAGGGAGAAAAATTGTTTTCCTTAGCCTCTGACGATAGGATAAGAAGCAATGGGCTTCAACTGCAGCAAGGGAGGTTTAGTTGGACATTAGGAAAAACTTCCTAACTGTAAAGGTGGTTAAACACTGGAATAAACTGCCCAGGGAGGTTGTGGAATCTCCATCTGTGGAGATATTTAAGAGTAGGTTAGATAAATGTCTATCAGGGATGGTCTAGACAGTACTTGGTCCTGCCATGAGGGCAGGGGACTGGATTCAATGACCTCTCGAGGTCCCTCCCAGTTCTAGTGTTCTGTGATTCTATGATTGCCTCAGAAGAAATCATGAGATTGTACAAGGGCACATGTGTAGACTGACAGATACTATTACTTTGAAAAACTCCAGCTCCAGGAACCTGCATAATCCTAGTGGAATACAACAGGATGGCCAGGGATGCAGCCCCATTCTCCTGCTGCCACTAAATTTCCAACTTGCAGAAACTAGGACTGGATTACAGAGTACGAATCACTCAAGATTACCCTAGTCTCCTCATTCCTTCTCAAACATTTGACACTGGCCACTCTCAGACAGAGGATACTGGGCTGAATGTACAAGTATGGGTTTCCTTATATTAACAGTATAGGTCACAACCAAAATAACCATAAAGGCACCCCCATAAAGACAATTTCATTCAGATATATTTATTAAAAAAATAGTAGAAATACCTCTTGGAAAATCAATTTCAATATCGAGGTCTGGATCATACGGAATATCAGGCAAGCTTGTCTGCATCTCTGTCCCAGAAGTTAGCAAGTCTGTATCGATTATTACACCTGTAATTAAGTAAACGAAAATATTACTATTTAACAGTTAATTTTCATTTTGTGGCTCTGTCAAGACCACACTAGGGATATTAAATATCGGTTAATTGAAGAGTCAAGTAACCTCATGAATTTTTATCAATTAGTTGTCTATTCTATAGTCCCTGGGGGCTGGGCCAGCAGCCAGCGTGCTTCAGCCTCACTCCTGAGAAGACCCCTGTCACTTCGCACTCCTGCCACTGTATCAGAGGCAGCAATGCGAGGTGCCAGGTGGGAGCTGTTCTATGAGGGGAGCCAATTTAAAAACTAGCTCCTCTTGTGGTCCGGCTGCCTGTTGCCCTGTGTCTGCTGCCTCTGCTAAAGAGACAGTGGTGCCAGGTGGCAACAGCTCCTGTCTAGGGGGTGGTCTGAGCTCCCGGACCTGGCACAAGCCAGAACTGAGCTGGGCTGCGTGCCCACCTGGCTCCTAATACTTTTTAAATGCAGAATGTGTGGGGAGGGGGGGTGGGGGGTGAATGCATGTAGTCTATCGCATTAACCTATAAGCTTTTGCTTATCAGTTAATCAACTACACTTTTACATCCCTAGACCACACAGATACTCAATTCC
The DNA here is from genome assembly GCA_032595735.1 of Pelochelys cantorii. Taxonomy (NCBI): domain Eukaryota; kingdom Metazoa; phylum Chordata; order Testudines; family Trionychidae; genus Pelochelys; species Pelochelys cantorii. The sequence goes on along the minus strand of CM064326.1, from coordinate 42,872,847 downwards.
TCTTCATATATTTACTGCCAAGCAGGATGATGGCAAATCAGCAGCCCAGATTCTGGACCTCTCTATTCTGCTTCTCTAATATGATTCCTTCCCAGCTAGAAAGATACCTGTTAGCCTACTTTGCCCTGCTTAATCACAGAAATTCTCTTGCCAAAGTCCAGGTTTGGAAAGCTCAGTACTGTGTAATCTAGGCTGTCTCAACCAGCCACGGAAAGCAAATTCACATAAAGTAGGAATGTTTTTTGTCTTTCTGTGGCTTTGCCTGCAACAGCAGAGATTCTGGGCCTCTTTATTGGAGACCTTAACAAAACAAAGAGAGAGGGAAAACAAGAGGCTAAACCAGAAAAGGAAAAGGAGATGAAGGGAAACAGCAGTCTTTGACCTCTTCACCAACTTAGCACAAGTAAAGCTGTGAGCACACAGAACTCTCCACAGTCAAATATGAAGCATACAAGCTCTGCACAATCAAGGCACTGTCTGCAGACATCTATCTGTATGTCCTGACAACAGTAGCTTGTGAAAGAGCAAAGGGAACCTGAGCAGGCAACGTTACAAAGCTTTTCCAGTAACACCTTCAACTCTCCAGCCGAAGTGGTGGCCCTGGCTCTGGTTTTGTGAGCACTAAATTTTAGCAGGCATGGAAATTCTGCAGCCTTATATGCCTACTGCTTCCTTGTTCTGCTTCAGGGAGAGACTCTGCTCTTGCATGTTGTCATAGATTTTAAGGCTAGAAGAGACCATTTTGGTCACCTCATCTGAGACAAGCCATAGAACATCCCCCAAATAATTCCTAGGGTTTGTGTTTTAGAAAAACATGCACTCTTGATTTAAGATCTTGACTTACAAATTAAGAATTTATTGCAATCTTTGGTATATTGTTCCAATGGTTAATTACTGTCTCTGTTAAAAAATGACCCCTTATAATGGTCTTTAGGCATGCTGAGAAGCTGACTTTGTTACTCACAACTGCAAAATCTATTCAGCCACTACTTTTTCCACTGAGGTAGTGAATTTTTCCCTCAGCTAATAAATAACCTAAGGTGCCTACTAGGAAAGTGCTACTGCAAAGATGACAGTAGTTAATGTGTTCATTCTTTAGCCTCCTTTGGCTGATAGACAAATGGTGGTTGGACGAAGTTGCAGAAGTCACTTTCCTGCATTTGTGGGGTTTTTTAAATGAAGCAACAGCCAAACTAGACACAGGAGCTTTGCAGAGTGAGAAAATCCTGGGTGACAGCCTCCTGGCTCTAGGAGCAGGTGAGGAGGATTCCAGCATCTATCTACATGGCTGCCAGCCAAGCCACAGAACAGATTTCTGAAAGTTACCTGCATCTCAAATATGATGAAATATTCTAGAAATTTGTATAAACAGAAAAATATTTCAATTAAATTTGGAATTCACAAATAGCAATTTTGTATTTAATTTCTGTAATATAAGAATACTGCATAGAGACAAACACACAGAGGTAAAAATATGTGGATTCAAAGGCCAGAGCAATAAAACATACTGTTCACATCTGCAGTCTCTGTTTTTCCATCATCTCCAGGCAACATCTCAGCTATAGTCAGTAGCTCAGCCTCCAGAGCATTTGAAGGAACTTTACCCCTCAGCTCTTCTATTGCTGCAAGGATCTTCTCATTGCTATCCAGAGTGGTGGGTAGAAAAACCGGAACTGGCACCTAAGGAGATAGGAACGAATAACTCTTTAAAAATTTCATTAACAGAAAACACAACAATTGATAAGACTGTTGAAAAACAATGAATACAGATGACCAGAAGGAAAATGAGGAACATTCTTTTTTCCTTCTAAGTCAAAGAAATGTTGTCAGCATTATCACTTGAGCAAATCACTTAGATGTGGAATGCTATGCAAGTGATAACCATTAAGAAACGTACTTTGCAAGAAATATCGAAATTCAAATCTTATCCTGATTTCCAGTGCAACCCTGTCATTCCCTCTTTGCTTCAACTCCCTCCTACAAGTTTCATTCAGTCATTTCTCATACTATCTTTCTCTTTGCTGTCTTCGACCATCTAGCATAGATGGCAACAGTCAAAAAGGTTGCTGGAGCAGAACAGCACACTAAGAGCTTGCATTTATGTGAGCAGGCGGGTTTTTTATAGAAGAATGGTGAGGAAGCTGAAGTGTCATAGGCAAAATACTGTCTTACCTACACAAAAAAAGTTCTGTAGCATCACTGAAGCTACATACAACTAATGACTGTAACAAAGAACAACACAAATTATCCTCTTAGCTACAGTTGAATGAAATTCAGCTTAAAATTAAGGCATGACTTACTGGAACAGGAACCATTGTTGGAACAGGAACATTTTGACTATACATCTGCATAGGCACCGGAACATAAACAGGTACAGGAACAGGCACTGGGACATATTCTTTCTTCCAATCATCTTCTATAAAAATAAGCCACAATACTGATAGGCCCTTAAAAGTGTCTTACAATACCAACTTAGAAAATAAACTGTAGCATATTCCAAGTCAATAAAATTCAAATACATGAACGGTGAAATGAAGGAACTGCTACTTCTACTAATATTCACTAGTTACCTGTCTGACAACATTTTGTCTGCATGTGAGGTTTACAGTATGTGGCTTTTGTCATTGTCAAAGGTTTGCAAAGAATTGCCTTGTTCTTCATCTCTTTGTTAGGTGTTGGAGAAGGGGGTGGTGCTGAACCCTACAAACAAGCAAACAACTGCATCATTATTGATTTGTGTCAGCTTTTTATTTCAGACACCAATGAATATTTGTGTTCTCAACATATATAAGTACTGGAAAAAAAGGCAAAGTACAGTAGCACCAGTGACTGCTCTTTAGTTAAAAGGTGTTCAGACTTCCAAACGGATATTATCAAATAGTAAAACATTTAAAAATACTGTAGTAGTTGGCCATATACTCCCTGAAAAGTAAAAGTTAGGTCAAGAAGGCTTTTGGTTACTTTTTATTTTAAAACTATGGACTGAATCAGTGAGTTCAGAAGCAGTTTTCTATGGTTGTGCTCAAAAGTTTTAATCAAGATGGATTATAGCTGACATCCCCAATTAATAAAACAATCCCCAAAAGTTTAATACATGCATATTTATACATAAACTAAACAAATTAAGATGCTTTTTATATAGGTATAACATTTAGCTTTAAGGCTAAATATATTTTTCTAGAGCAGTAAGGAAGCTGAAGGGGCCAATCTAGTCTGGCTGGAACATTCTGAAGGTCTCAACAAGAGAGACAGAAATAATAAGTGTAAAATTAAAATAAGGGAATCTGGAGGAAGAGACCATTTTTAACCCCCCTTTTTGTGCCAACCTGATACAACCTACTAAAATTCAAACTTGAGATTACTCCATGGTCCACTCATGCTATGCCTTGCTTTCCAATACACAGGAACAAGCCCTTCAAAAAGTTACACTTTGTTATTCCCACATACAGACTCAGTGGAGTCAATGGGACTCTGTACAGCAGGGGTGGGCAAAAGGGCCTCCGCAGGCAGGATCCAGCCTGCCAAGCGGGTTGATCTGGCCCGCAGAAGCCCTGCCAATTGAGGCCTGGGGGCGGGGAGTGCGCGAAACTCTCTCTGCCCTGCGAAGAGCACGTTGCACTTCAAAGTGCTATGCACTCCTTGCAGGGTGGGAGGAGACGTCACGTGCTGCCCTGCCCCCAAGCCCTGATTGGCCTGGGGGCAGGAGAAGCACGCAGTTTCCTCTGCCCTCTCTTCTCCCCTTCCACCCGCAAGGAGTGCGCGGCACGTCAAAGTGCTGTACGCTTGCACAAGGTGGGGGCAGGGCAAAGGAAGCTTCTTGCAGCTCCCCCGCCCCCAGACCTTGACTGGCCTTGGGGGAGCGTGTGAAGCCTCCTCCCACCCTGCCCCAGCCCTGCGAGGAGCGCATGGCACATCAAACTGCCACGTGCTTTTCACAGGTGCTTTTCACAGGGTGGGAGGAGGCTTCGAGTGCTCCTCCGCCCCTAGGTCCTGATTGGCCTGGGGGAGGCGCCCAAAGCCTCCTCCCTCCCTACCTCTGCTCTGCAAGGAGCACGCAGCAGGGCACAGCGTGGGTGCCTATTTGGAAGGGGGGGACAAAGGGGCTCCCCCACCCCCAGACCAATCATGGTCTGTGGGTGGGGTAGTCCAGAAACGTACTGGCCCCACCCTGTCCGGTTTAAGCCCCGCCCTTTCTGGGTGGCCCCCGGCCAAAAATTATTGCCCACCCCTACTGTACAGTGACAATACATCTTACAATAACTATTTCCATAATCATATGCCTTAATTTGGGACTTTATGGCTTTCCAAAATGAGTCACAACTGTAAAATGCTAATTAATCAGTGTTTTTGTTATCCTTATAGATATATTATATATACCTATTCATTAGGAAAACAAAACACACAAAACCTTTATTTTTTTCTTAATTATCTTTAAAAGGATATTCTCACATAACTCAGCAATAAAGACTTATGAATACAATTTTTTAATAAACTATTCAATTTAGTTTCACTGAGCATGACGACAAAAAAAGCAAAACCTATTATTTATGTTTTCTATTTTAATAGTTTTAAAGTGTTATGTATTTTGTTGGTGTTTAAAGAACTGAAGAGGACATTTTAATGTATCTAATTATATTTTATATACTTACTGTCATTTTTGTTCTGGAAGTTTGACAACCCTGATCTAAAATGTAAAGAGATTCAAAATTAATAGTGTTTATTTTATCAGTTTATACAAAAAGTACATAAAATAAACTTTCAACAACAAAAATAGACTGTTACTATAATCACGGTAGCTAGCACCATAGCAGCAGTTCTGATTGCTGCTTATCATAGTATTGACAGATAAGCAGAGCTAACGCGCTATGACCCTTGTGCTCAGTCCTAGACACAGAAATTACTTAAGTGGTTTCTAAACCCACCGAGTTAAATCAGTGCAATACCCTGTGAGTATTCTCTTGATCTGGTTAAAACTGCCTTATATCAATGTATCTTAAACTGAGCTGAATTAATAATGGCCACTCAGATTTAAAAATGTATACACAAAGATGCTTCACCAATCTAAACAGATTTTAAAACTAATTTAATTAAACTGATGTCATTTTTTGTGTGCAGACAAGCCCCTAAGTTCACTATGATCCCCACATGCATATGACCTTCCTGCTCTTTCAAAGGTTTTAGCAGCCTCCTTGTACTAAGAGCAACAGAGCATTACACAATTTAAAAAGATGCTGCAAATTCAGTTCCCACTTGGGGAAAAAATGTTTCTAATATTTTCACCTCTAATCCCTGGTGTTACCCCACTCCCCATGATCTCGGAAAGCAAAAGACTCCAAAGTACAAGCAAGGACAAACTGGAAGTGAGGGAAGACGAGAGGATTCCCTATCCCTTATCCACCATATTAAAAGCAAAATTACACTGGAGCTGAAGAGAAGAAATGAGTGTGAGTATGTTCCATTATCTCCTCATTTCTGGAGATTACTTTGCTTTTTTTAACCAGTGTTTGGCCTCAGAGCTGAATTTCAAAATTGTGAATCTTGTAGCACAAGTAAGTTTACTATATGAACAAACATGTAGTAAAGGGCAATTATTTAGCACAATCCGCTGATGAATTAGTTCCTTTAACATTAAACAGAAATTGTGTATTTAGTTCTACCCATGCAATGTACTGAACACCTGTCCGAGGAATCAGAATATTAATTGGCAAGTTACATATTTCACTCTCAAAACTGACAATAAAATGAAAAGCTAACATCAGGAATCCAATATGAATAGCACAATAAGCAAATTTCTGACAGTAAAACATGTTTGGACAGTGTCTAGCACAATGTGGCTGATATATAATCTCATCAGTTTCTGATCTCTCTTTAAACAGAAGTTAATCCTTTGTAAATTACTCATTCATATTACTTGTAGATGTCACGTGAGTGAAAAATATTGAAGCTGAAATTCATAAAAAAAAAATTCCTTCCAGAAAAATGATTATATAGTTCTGCTATTTATGATCTATGAAATATTACATACCATAATGCAAATTTTCAGGTCCTTTTTGTGTTGTCATATTAGGTTCATTTTGTTGACAGTAGAAACGCAGTAAGCAGTGCTGATCACAGAAATGTTTCATTTCTCCACGCCACTGCACTTTTTCTTTGAGAGTTCCTTGAGACTTACAACAGTCACACCTGGCAGCCTTAACATAAAGGGAGATTTTTTTTTTTTTTTTTTTTTAGGAAAGAAACCTCAGAAAAAGAACTAAACATTTTACATTTAAGGGGATATTTAATGGTGAGGCTATTAATAATTTATTCTAGAGTATTTTTAAACTGTGAAGACTTGTTTTCAATTGTGACATCTACTTTGCCACAATATCTGTGTTACCTTCTGATCTGTACGTAAAGACACATTAGTCATTTGGTTTTCAACTATATAAAACAGAAAAAAGGATCAACAGGCTTCATTTTGTTTACAAACTTTTAAGTCCATAAAACTAGCTCATCTTTACATATTCAGCAAGATATCTATATGCCATGAAGCCATTTTTAACAAGGTCCACTGAAACATTCTGCAAAACAAGAGAGAAGGACAGAGATTGAGACCTCCATAAGGATTCTTTCCAAACCACAATGAAACAGTAATTAAACAACAATATTGTTGTCCAATTTCCTGTATTTGAATTATATTGTAAGCTCCTTGGTCCAGAGACCTTGTGTCTATCTACTTTGTGCTATAGCTATAATACATTTGTTATAAATAATAAAATGTTAACATGATTACGTAAGTTTCTTCAGTTTAAGAGGAGCACATTATAGTAAATCTAATAGGAAACTCAAGTTGTCATTTCACTGTCTCTGGTCCCAACAAGTAGCATGTAACTGAAGATCCTAAGTGGAATCTTGTAGGTCTGCACACTTGGCTTTGTATTATATTAATATGTCTACACCAGATGGCATGACAACTTTACTTGGGCATGTTTGCCAACCAAAGATAGGTTTCCTTCCTACTAAACCCACTGAAGTGAATCAGTCACACTAAATTATAATCTGAATATTGATGGCACCAACCACAGTTCTCCAGCAAGCAAGCAAATACTCATAGCCATATTGCTCTTCACATCTGTTCACACCTATACGCTAAATGATACCAAAAAACAGAGAGGGGGCGGGAAACAAGGTTTATGAGTACTTGGGAATACCAGATAGATCTGTTGAATGAAACAGCCCAAAAATCCATTTAAAGCATGGTGCAACAGATATGATAATTTGTCAAGAGAGATGTAGCACTAAAGTTACATGAGAGGATCTGATTGCTGAAGAATTGAAATGTGCAGCATTAGACGTTTGCAGGGTAACTACAATTAATTGGCCTGGTATCATTCTCAAAGACAAAAGAGAATAAGTGGTGTGCTTTATGTCTGTGTGCGCACACACACACACACACACACAGAGGTGTGTGTGTGGTGGGGGGTAGGTACAGAGAGAGAATGTGTCTATTCAGTCTCTTCTGCTTGATATTCTCTGGTGGCCCTCTGAAAATTTCTGTGGAATATAAGATTTGGACTGAGATTCTGAACTATTAAGGTGACTATCTGTGGACTTGGGAATAATTTTAGGCACCTGTTTTCAAAAATACTTGGATTTAAAGTGTTTCTAACCCATCTGGATGTAACTCAATGCAAGCATTGACTCTTCCAAGGTCAACAGAAAGATGGAAACATTAGTTCTGAGAGTTGCAAACTGCCCCCTTTCTCTTTAACAGGTGTTTTCAGATGACCAGCTTAGTAGAAAGATCCATCTACTTCCGACTTACAGATGGAGCTTGATTAGCAGCACAGCTTTCTTTCCATTTGATCCCTCGTTGCAAATATAAAGAATCAGATCTTGAAAATACAGAGGAAGTGTTCTTTCTGCAGATATTTTATTTATCCCTCCATACTCTCCTCCACCTCAGTGAAATTTTTGACATGGTGGATCATTGTACCTTCTAGGACTACCCCATATTTACTTTATGCAGACATTTGTTTCTGCTTCTACCTATCCAACTATATTGTCTTTGGCAGTAGTGTTAGCTTTGTTCCCAGAGGCCTTTCTTCATAGTGCTCTTCAAGGTTCAATTTTCATCTCTTGTGATTTTCTATCTTCTCTTATCTTTATACCTCAGTTACCACTTTCACACTGATTACTCAAACCCACATAGCTTTCTACACTCTTAGTAACTCTTCCCTATAAACACCCTCTTCCTTTCCTTGAACCAAATACATTTTCACCATTGTCTCAAACATTTCTGTTACCCATCTCTCCCCCTCTCCTCCTTTCCATTTGCCTCTATCTAGAATATTAGCATCTTTGATCCAGAATTCCTACAACTATTTGCAAATAGTTGCCTATCATCACTTTCCCAAGACTGACTGTCCATGCTTCAACCTTGGCTCCACCTCTGCTGAAATCTTTATCTGATTCTGTCTCTCTTCTTGCTTCCTTCCCACAACCTAGTTCTCTAACTCCAGAGCATATAAAACACATTTCCTGCCTTCTCACATGTACAAAGTGTAACTACATTATTATTCCCAATCTCAAACTATCCTTGTCCCCACTGCACATGAGGATAGTTTTTAGTTTCTCTCTCTCTTTTTTTAAAGTGCGTCCTGAACTTGGTCCAAACTCCTTTTGTGTCTTTTTTACTTCCCCTTCTCCCTTGTTCACATACGACAAGAGCATATTCACAAATCCCAGTGGCCCGGGGAGGAAGTGTCTATCCCTGTCCCCAAGCTCTGTTCCTTCCTGCCACCACCCTGCCTTTTCCGGATTACCGGGGATGCCTGCAGCAGCAGTCCCTCTCTTCCCTCCATCCCCCGCCTGGTGACGACGCACACTGAGTCAGCACTTTCGCTCAGCTTCCCTGAAGCTCCTGATGCTAGGTTACAACCAAACTAGATAAATTCATGGAGGTTAGGTCCATCAATGGCTACGAGCCAGGATGGGTAGGAATGGTGTCCCTAGCCTCTGTTAGAGGCTGGGAATGAGTGATGGGAGAGGGAATGCTTGATGATTCCCTGTTCTGTTCACTCCCTCTGGGGCATCTGGCATTGACCACTGTCAGAAGACAGGTTACTAGGCTAGATGGATCTTTGGTCTGACCCAGTATGGCTGCTGTTACGTTTAACTGCTGCTGCCGCCTTGCATCGGCCCCCACTCCTGTAATCCCTGAGGCTGTGTGCCTTGGGTTACGGGATGTAATGGGAGAGAAGGCGGGGCGGAGGGTGAGGTTTGAGGGATGGGAACAGACATGCCTCCTTGGACTCCCAGGTCAAACTGAGAATATGCTCCAGCTGTAGATGGCCCCTGGGCTATGAGTTTGAGATCCCTGTTCTACAGCTTGCCTTCTGGAATAGTTTGCCTATGTGTTTGCCCCGAAACTCTCAATTTCCGAAGTCTCAGTTCAAGAGGTATCTTCTCCCCCTTAGCTATGGCTTCAATTTTCAACCTACTTTCTATCTACTTTTATCTAACTCTGTAAACTGTATTCAATTCTAAAGCATATTATAATATTGCTCGTATAAAAGACCACACACACAAAAAGTTATGATGTATGGCATACTAAGTTAACATCTGAAAGAATTCCTCTCAATACCATCGCTGTTATCAAGTACACATGATTAGCCCATTAACCCATGGTAAATTTGGGTCACGCTCTAAATATGGGCAAAAGAGAGGTGCACCTTTTCTTTTAAAGCTTCTGAACCATTTCAACAATGGTTGAGAAGCCGTAAAGAAAAAAAAATATTCCTGACTCAGAATTGAGGAAAACCCTTTTTGTTATCATCCTTAGTTTTTTTCAGCCAGTGCTCTTTTACAGTAAAAATCAAAATTACTTTATTGGAACTGTGACTGAATGCCACAAACCAACTAAACTTAGCTTTCATTTTTCTCAGGTACACTGGTATTCTTCCTAGAATGATATCCAAACCATTGCTTTTGTATCAATTGATGTAATTACTAGGGATGTAAAAATGCGGTTAAAAGTGTAACCATGTAACCTCTAAAAATCATAGTGGTTATACACACTGCAGGCTCTGCAGTATAAAGCTTAAATAAGCTTTATACTGCAGCGCCTGCAGCAAAGCCTCCCCAGGAACGGAACTGGCAGGATTGCTGCCAACCCCACTCCCAGGGGACTAGGCTTTGCTGCAGGAGCCAGTGTGTAACCTATGGGAAAGGGAGGGGCAGGGGGCTCACCATGACCAGGGCTGCTCCAGCAGGGGCCACAGAGCTGGAGCAGCCCCTAATAGTTAACCGGAACCCGTAAGCCTTACCCATTAACCTTTTACATCCCTAGTAATTACACTGAGTAGTAATTACAAAGGTATTCAATAGTTTAGGGAGCTGGCCTCAGCATATAAAATCCTTTACTTTCAGATCATCTTTTCCTTAATCAATAGGTATCCATATTTCAAAAGCCATTACTAACATCTGGCACTGACAAACTCATAGGTCTTTCAGCGAAGGATGAGGGCTGACAGTCTTATCCTTCGAATCTGCAGTGTGGCATCATAGAGAATGACAGTGTAGGGACCTTGACCTTTGCCATACTTGCTATGTGGATAGGATTTTAATCCCCAGAGTTGCTATTTTGAGGCCATTTCATGTGAAAATTAAGAGGTCCCACCTGCTATTTTGCAAGTACACGAGACATTTTTCCAGTTTAAAAAAGTAGACAACAAAGGAAATGGAAATAAACACTTGTTTAATTAACATAATGCTGGTATTAAACATTATTAGGTCATTGCTACTTATTTTACTAACTAAATATATTTAACTTTATTGAAACTCCACCAAAACATTGGACATTGCATAAGTGAAACTAACAGCTCAAGCATAAATAACTTTTCTTTTAACTTTCCCTCCCTCCTCCCCCGAAAGACAAAACAGCAAATGAAGTACAAATCAGGAATGGAGGAGGAGAGGGTCAACATCTGTTCATTCTTTCTTCCGACATTTTAAAATTATCTATTAGCAGTTAGGAAAGGATATTTAGCTAACAGTTAAAATTAATACAATGTAACTTCAGAATGCAAAAAGCCAAAGAGATACATAGAGTGGCCATTTTTTTAACTGAAAAAAGGGGGGGAATTTGGAAAGTACAGGCAGAGACCCTTTTCAACAAGATGCATGAATTTCCAAAAACCATCTGAATGTATGCATGTCTTCCTCACAGAAAAAAACTAAACTTTATAACCATGACTGAATTAGGAAAAGTAGCACTGAAAAACAATATAACTGCAACAATTAATAATTCAACAGTATCACCTGATGCTAGTGTTCCCTCAAAAGTGTAAAATCCCAAAATATAAAAAAATCTGAAACTTTATGGTGAACAATTCTATCAAGAGCATCTAAATACCATTAAGGCTGCTTAAATTACATTGTCTTTGCCACACTATGGTACTAAGGCAAAGCCACTATAATAAAAAATTCAATCCCTTGTATTGCAAAGCAGATTCATTGGCCCATCTAAGGCATGTCCTTATCACACAGAAATGCGTGTGAAGTAATAGTTTAAGGAATTCCCAAACTCAAACCAAATCCCATCTCCATGGAAGTTTGGATATTTTAAGCCAGTCAGGCAAATGGACCAATACTGTATTCATTGCTGACATGCCTAACCAAGAGACTGGTTCAAATATAGCAGGGCTGCAGCATATTTTCACATCAGTAGGCACTTCTTATACAGGATAAATTTCAATCTCTTTCTCTGAGTTTAAAAACTTTTTCATCCAATTAATATAATGTATGAAGTTGTTTTTAAAACTGCAGCCAATTTTTAGCCTCAACCTTTCACGAGACAACAGAGAAAAAACAACAACAAAACGATGTAGTCTGCAGTGGTATTCTTTAGGGGATTCCTAAATGGACCCTACATATATATTATTCTAAATAAAGACTGCAGAACATTAGGCCATAAAACCTCTGGAAACTGCATTCAAAAATATCAAGTCTCTTCCAGGTTTGGTTCTTTTTGGCAGGCTTATCTTGGATAACTGGACTGTACCTGAACCTCTAATATTTCATTTGTTTGATTGCCTTATTTCCAGGCTGTGTACATAGTTTTGGAAAGGTGAAGAATTTTGTACTCTTTTGGTTTTTGCATTTGCATCCACAAATGTAGCTCTTGTTTTGATATATCAAAACATTTTCTCAGGCAGTTCACACACCAGAGTTCAAATATTTTATTCACAGTACCAAGGGCAGGTTAAATCCAGTCCAATTTCACTTAAGAACTTTTGGTAAAGAAGCTGAAGGCATAATCTTGGCTGGTTGTGCATAACAAAACAGTTAAACCCAGGGAACTAAAAAAAGAAGAAGGCACCACAGTTGCTTTCCACTTTTATAAGATATTCATTTGGTCTCATTTTTCACTTTGGCATCTTTTGCACTAGGATTAAAGCCTCTGAAGTTCACAAACTGGGGAAAAGGGGGACAGGCAAAAATAGGAACAAAGAGAGAGAATTTAGGTAACCTAATCTATTACCAGTCTATCTGAGGTGCCAGTCAGACACGATTAATGTTTTTTTTCCTGAACATTCTGAATATAAATTAAAATAATATTTGATTGGCAAAAGTATCAATTGAGGATCCAGCAGCTTTTTTTTGGTAACTGTAAAGTAATAAACATATTCTTTATTTGTTCAGTTGGCAAAGGAAACTTGGGTAACTGATAGGCAGAAACGCTGCACTAACTTGTGAGAAAACTGAAATGATGGAAAGAACATTTGATTATTGTACTGCAAATGCTGTGCTTAAGTAAGCCATATTTGCTATACAGTCCTTGAACATATCCTCAAGTGCATTTTGTCTTTTACTTTGGAGCACTTGTGAAAAATTCTAAGTTACTTGCCTTGAAGTACCAGTCTTGAAATTTTTTACAACACTCTTCACTGCAGAAATCTCTTACTACACCATCAAGTTCCTTAGTTGCTCCCTTTTTACACAGTTGTGAGCAGTAATTACAAGTAACACATCTCAATCCTAACCGTCTTGCAAAATCTTGTTTATATAGCAGCTTGCATCCTGGAAAAAAGATAAAACAACGCTTAGGAACAGTCATTCATAATTCTTTTTTTGTTTAACTGATTTGTAAAACTAAAACAGCAGTAATAAGCACCAAATTTTGTGTTTAAGACAAATTCAGATTACACTGTACACTATTATCTGAACTATCAAACTTACCTGCACAACTTTAAAGTCACACATAATTCCTTACATTCTTAGCTCACAATATGTAACACTGTGGTTGCTTAACAGCATTTAAAAAACACAAATATCACAAGTTCCATGGGAGTTGTATTTAGGTTTTGCTTAAGTACATGGAGTTGTATTTAGGTTTTGCATTTCACAAAAGCCCCACAAAAATCCTTTCCTATGGGTAAGTCTAAACCAGTGGTTCCCAACCTGCGGTCCACAGACCCGTGGGGGTCCACAGCGGTACTACAGGGGATCTGTGTGGAGCCTCTCACAGCCAACACGTCCTTCAATCCAAGTTGTTTCCCGTGGCTCGGGAAGCAGTGCGAGCAGAGGGACTTGCTGGCTGCCGTCACAGAGCCTCTCAGCTAAGCTGAGAGACTCCATGCTAGCAACCACGACGTCCTCCAGCCCAAGCTGCTTCCCCAGCAGGCTAAGGGACACAGTTCAGGAAGCAGCATGGGCTGAGGGACATGCAGGCTGTAGGCACAGATATATTGGTTTTTTTTATGTGGGGGGGGGGATCTGTAAAATTTTAATAAATTGAAAAGGGGTCTGTATCCTCAAAAAGGTTGGGAGCCACTGATCTAGACCATGATAAAAGACTTACAAGCAGATCCATGGTAGGCCCAGACCAGATAGCTCAGGTTCATGTAGCTTGGATTGTGGGACTATAAAACTGCAGTGGAGATATTGAGCGTTCAGGATGGAGCCTAAACTCTGATATTCCATGAGGGGAGGGGATCTCAGAGTCCAACTTTCAATTCAAGTCTGAATGTCAACATTGCAATTTTATTGTTCTGCAGCCCAAGCCCCACAAGCCCAAGTCAGCTAACCCAGGCTCTGAGATTCAAGTGCAGCAGGCTTATCATTGCAGTGTAGACATACACTTAAGAGTTAGGGTTGCTCAAATTCATTTCCTTAGAATGCAAAAAGCATAGGGTCAAGCAATGTTCCCACCTTAATCAATACAATGAACTTCAAGCATCACCTCAATACCAGCACTACATTCACTCACACGACTTTTCAATTCTCTATGTACCCTGTTCATTTTCAGTTCAACGATATGGTCACAACATACTGAAACAAGAACTGAAAGCCACTCAGCAACACTATATGAACACAAAGTTGGCAACTGGTTATTTTGTCATATAATTATCAATATACACAGGAAACTGCAGGGATGTATGAATTTTTAACAAAAATATTATACGTTTTTCTTTATTATGGTATATAATACTTCAGATATTTTAAAATTAATAACTTAACTACTGCTCCAAGAACTCTAAACAGCATGCTGTGCCTGGATTTTTCAGTCGTCTGGAACAACAGACTAGAAAACTGTATCTTCATTTCAATTAAAAGAAGGCTTTTAATGCATTACATACAAAAAAGTCAACAGCCATTATGTTGTTTATTTTATATTAAATTCTACCTTTTATGTTGTCCCCACATTTCAGTTTTCAATATGCCACAGATTTCTGTCCTGACAAGGAATAAATGCATCATAAAAAGTTGTCACGGGAAGCTGGAGGTTTTGGCAACTGAGTAAGGGACATTTCGGTTTTTGGCACCTAAAGAAGCAAAGCTGTCCAGCAATCCCAAACTGCCAAATGCATTAACTGCATGTAACTGCTAAAATGATCTACACAAATAGTTAACATTAACAATGAAATGACCATCTTTGCACTCCAAAATTAACAATCCATGCAGATCACTGAAAATTCACACTGGTTGGATGATTTGTAGACTCAGGAAAACAACAATGCATTGTTCTACAGCCAGTTCATATTTTTCAAGTGGTTTTTTTTTTAATAAGCTTGAGGACACTGTTCTGTGGCACAAATTAACCATGAGATGGAGTCAATGGTTGCAGAATACATTTTACACAGTTTTTCCATCAGTTTATATCAAAGTGCTTTAAAAGGCGCTCAGTATCATTAACCTCATTAAAGAAGAGAATGAGGCACAAAGACCAAATGATTTGCCCACAATCACAACAGGTCAGTGGCAGCACTGGAATTAGAAAACAAGTACCCTAGAGGTTATCCAATTGAAGATCCTTTGTTGGATACCAGGAGCTCCTTCATCCTCCCAGCATATGCGACAAAGAGCTGGGGTGACTTACTGAAGAGCTTTGTTCTGTCAGTGTAGAAACTGAGGGCCCTGGGAACGTACAGAGCATTCAGTCATCTCTCCTCATTGGTCGCATGACTCTTTGGGGAGAAAACCTGGAGGAAGATGTCCTGACCTATGTGGAAGGCTGAGATAAGGGAGGATGTGGTTGTAGTTGGACCTTGTTTAGAAGACAGTGTACAGGGGCTTCAAAGTGAAGACACATAACATGGAAACCATCCTAGTCCACATAATTGCCACAAGGAAGGGCACCTTCCAGGATAGGTGCAGAAGGGAGCATATAGCCATGGGTTCAAAGGGCAGTCTAGTAAGCCTGGAGAGGACCAGGTTAAGGTCCCATTGAGGGACATGAGGAAGGAGTCCTCAGGATTTCATTGCGATATCATGTGAAAATACTGACTGGTCTTGTATCAGCGGGTGAAAAGCCAAGATTGCTACCAGGTGTGCCCTGATGGATATCAGCACCAAGTCCTCCTCTTTCAAGAGGAAAAGATAATCCAGGATGGTCATGACAGGAGCCTCCATAGGGGGGAGACCTCTGTGTTTGGCCCACACAGTAAACAGAGTCCACTTGGCTACATAATCTGCCTGATTGCTGGCTTCCAGCTTCCCAACAGGACCTGCTGAACTGCGTTCAAGCAAGACCATTCTTTTACATTCAGCCATGGAGCATCCATTCCATGAGGTGCAGCAATGACAGGTCCAGATAGAGTAGGTAGCCGTGATCCTGAGAGCAGATCTGGGTGAAGTGGCAAGGACCATGGGGGTGGAGGGGACACTGCAAGGCTTCTCAGAGATTGGCAAACCAGTGTGGCAGGGTCACGCCAATGTGACAAGAATGACTTCACCAGGACTTCGGCAATGAAGGGAATTGGACAAAACGAATAGAACAGGCCACTCAACTATGGAATGAGGAAGACATCTGTCAGAGACCCCATGCTCATGCACTGTGTGGAGAAGAAGCGGCAGCATTTTGTGTTCTGTGCTGTGGTGAAGAGGTTCACCTGGGGAGTGACCAACTTCTGGAAGAGCATGGCAGCAACCTGCAGTTGGATAGCCCACTCGCAGTGAGAGGACCACTGCCTGCTCATCTCATCAGCTAAGAGATTCCCCATTCCCAGGAGGTGATGAGCTTGTTGGATGCAAAAGTCTCAGAGATGGACAGCCTCCTGACAGAGCGTTCTGAACTAAGCTTGTCCTCCCCCTACCGGCAGTTGACACAGAACATCATGGGTGTGTTGTCTGTGACGATCCAGATCTCTCCTCCCACCAAGTGAAGGACAAAGACCTCGTGTACCCTGCAAACCACCCATATCTCCTCGGTATTTATGTAAAGAGGTGCCTCCTGCATGGACCAAGAACACTAAGTCTGGAGATTGCCGAGGTGGGCACCCCACTCCAGGTTCGATGCATCCAATACCAGCTCAAAGGAGTAGGGAGCAGCTCAGAATGGCACTCCTGCCAGAACGTTCTTGGGGCTTGTCCACCGGGGGACAGAGTCGAGGACCAGGGCCAGAACAATTAACATCCTGCCAAGAGAGTGTCTGGAGGGCGTATACACTGACACCAGCCACTGCTGGACGGGCACATCTAGAGCCCAACTTTCAATTCAAGTCTGAATGTCAACACTGCAATTTTACCATGTAAATGGATGCTGCCACATGCCCAAGGCCACAGTTGTGGGAGAAGAACGCAGCCGGCTTACAACATCTGCAAGGGCATGGAACCTGTTCGGAGGAAGGACCTCACCAGGGTTGTGTTGAGCACTGCTCTTAAATATTATATGTTGGAGCAGCACTGAGACTTTTCTGTGTTTACCCAACAGGCCAAGATGATGACACAGGTAGAGCAGAAGAATTACATCCCTGTGGAATCTGAAGCAGTAAATACCCTTTGTGATAAACCAATGGACTAGGTAAGGGTAGATCTATACCCCCTGTCATCTCAGATGAGTGGCCCCCCCAGCATGTATTAGTAAACACCTGAGGGGCCGTGGCTAGGCTCAAAGGGAGAAATGCAAACTGGTAGTGGTTTACTCCCACCATAAAATGCAGGAAGCGTCAGTGCTCCTCAAATATTACAATATGGAAATACGCATTCTTGAGATTGAGGGCAGCATACCAATCTCCTGGATCCAGGGAGATGATGATGAAGGCCAGGGAAACTATACGCAAGTTGAGCTTCACCAAGTAGCAGTTTAGGCTGCAAAGTTCCAAAATGGGTAGGAGCCCTCTTTTGACTTTGGGGATCACAAACATAGCCTCCAAGGCTGCCAGAAGTGCCATCCAAGCAGCCATAGCCCCTTCCTCCACTAGGAGTCCAAAACTCCTTTTTTTGAGTCCTCGGAGAGAGAAAACAAACTTCATGATAGCCTGCCACAAGTTCACTTTGGAGCAGGCTATGAGGGCCTGTCAATTCACCACCTGGAGCTGGAGGACGAATAAACTGTATGCCCGAATAAATCCAGTCTCTTTCAGTCTTTATTTTTTGGGGTTGCCCCAGGCTGACATTGCTTCTCATGGCAAGCCAGGTGATGGTCTCCATCACCAGGGAATTGGGGGCTAGGTGGGAATAAAGGTACTCATGACCCTCCACTGGGACAAAGTATTTGCATTCCACCCGCTTAAAAATGGAGGAGAGCATTTGCCACAGGGCCATACCGATCTTGGCCACTCCATCATGGAAGGGTACGGCCATCCTGGCTGGGGTTGCATGTCCCAGCACCCCAAAAAGGGTATCTTCAGATTACTCAAGTTCCTCCACCTGTAGGTTCTGGTTGGCCACCCTCTTGAACAATTCCTGGTGGACCCTTGCATCATCTGGGGGACCACAGGATGGGCCCCACAATAGCCTCATCCAGAGAGGAAGAGGCATACTGGAAGAACCTCTTCAGTACTGGAGGAGGCAGAAGGCTGTGCCTTTACCACCTGTTCCACATAAGGGGTGGGAGCCCTCAAAACCTCAGGTGTCAAAGGATGTTTAGCGGAGAAGGCCAACAGTACTATCAATGTACTGGCTACTGAGTGTGGTACATGGGACAGCATGGGAAACCCCATGAGTTCCAGGGGTACCACTGGGATGGCTAGTCCTGTGGCCACTGAGCACTCTGAGAACCTCTTGGCAGTACTGAAGGCGTAAGACAAGGCTGAGTTGGAAGCACTAAGGCTCACACCGAGGCCAAGCTATCAGAATATGCTGCACCAGGGGACCAGAAACGAGAGCTGGTATTGGTGCAGTATTGCACACTGGCCACTGATGCCAAGTGGGATATTATGCCTCCTAGACTCAGACTAGGCCAGAGGCATAGTTTTTCCTAATCACATTAAAAGCAGAGAATTAAGAAGTGTGGCTATCTCCCTCTGGTTTTGCTGTGTTTTACATCGTTCCAGGGCTTACCTCTGATGTACCTGCCATCCTTCCTCTGCAAAAATGATGAGGAGTTCTGTGGCACCTTAAAGACCATGTCCATGTACATTGAAGATCGACACTGCTGCAGTCAATCTTCCAGGGTTCGAATTAGCAGGTCTAGTGAAGACCTGCTAATTTGAACTGAGAGGGTGCCACCATCGGTGTCAGTAGTCCTGCTCCTCACAAGGAGTAAGGTAAGTCGACAGGAGTGTTTGCTCCCATCAACCTCCCGCTGTGTGGATAGCCCATAACAGGTTTATTTGAGTATCACTCCAATGCATCTGACAAAGCGGGTTTTACCCACAAAAGGCTATGCCCAAATAAATGTTAGTCTTGAAGATGCCACAGGACTCCTCATTGTTTTTGCAGATACAGACTAACATGGCTGCCCCTCTGAGATCCTTCATCTGGCCAGAAACCAGCCAATGGGAGCTGCTTGTTGGAATAACAGGCACCCAAGAAGAACCATGCCCCCACTCCTCAGCTCAGTTATTCACTGAAGCACATGGCCAAGCACGCAGGCAGGCTGGTTAGGAAACGTTTTAAGCTCTGCAAGCAGGCAGGCTGGTTTGCATGCTGGCTGGCAAGTACCCTGGCCACAGCCTGCCTCTGACACCCCTGCCCAACCCTCTGCCCTCACCCACTCAACATATCCAAACCCTCTGTGCACCTTTTGCACCCATACCCCCTCCCAGATCTGGCACCCCAATCTCCTGCCCCAGATCACAATCCCCTTCTACCCTAGGTCACATCCCAAACCCCTGCACTCCAGTACCCTGTCCTAGGACACAACCACCTCCTTCACTCAAACTCCCTCCCAGACTCCAGTCTCCCTCCTGCACCCAAATCCCTTACCCCAAGCTCCCCACTGCACCCAACCTCCATCCCAGACCCCGCATCTCCTCCATTAATATCATGGAAGAGTGCGGCCGTCGACCACTTTTCAAAATCTTGGAGTGGCCCCCTGTCAAAAATGATTGCCCACCCCTACATTATATGAACAAGCCACCAATGTGACCTACTATTTGGCAAACACTATACACACAGGAATTGACTTTTCTCTATAACTACATTTTATATTACATATTGTGACAGACCCAGAGCAGCTATCTGCTGCTCACTGGTGGAGGGAATACATGCCGGAGCTTGGGTGAACAGCTTTCTCTTTCCTGAATTAAAAAAGGCCAAGCCTAAATCCAGCATAATCAGGCAGGCACCTGGGGTCAATTAGAACTTGCTAGAAGCTACAGGAAGATGAGTCATTTGAAGTCAATTAAGGCCTGTGGTGCTGCATTAACAAGGCTCTCCCCCGGTAAGGAAGCTAAAAGGAACAGAGGAAGGAAGGACAGGAAGGAGGAAGTGCTGTGCGCAGGAGCGGTGTGGGTGAGAGCAGAGAACTGAGGAGCAGGTACCAAAGGAAAAGTACTAGAAGGGATTGTTTGGGGAAGTGGCCCAGGGAAAAGGTGCCAGATTGAGAGAGGCAGTAACCCTGCCTGTTGCCACTGCCTTAGGGTTCCTGGGCCAGAACCCAGAGTAGGGAACTCAGGCCCGCCCACCCCAACCTCCCCACAACATCTCAACTTCTGCCTTGAGAAGGGAGATCAGGACTCCAGAGGGGATTTTTACCCCAAACTTATGAACTAGCCTGTGATGAGTATGGCTCAGTAGGCTGTAGCTCCTGCCTCTAGTAATGAGAAAGAAGCCATATGGAGGGCCACCGCGAGCCTCTGAGGTTAACACTATCCGCCACTAGTACGAGACCCACAGGGAATGGCTAGCACTTCGCCACAATATATATTGTGACATTTAACAAAGAATAAAACAGAAAAAGATTTAAAATTGCTACTGAAATTAAAATGCCAACATCCTGATTTGTGTGATTAAATTGTAGAACTTAAGACTGCAGAAGCTGTTTTCTGCATCATGTCACCAAGGATTCTGCATGACATTTACCTACTTTTTGAACGTTTTCTTAAGTCTGACAATAATGAGATCTAGAAGACAAGGCAATAATGTACATGAGTCAGGCAATTGTCTTCATCCCTATAATTTACAATTTTATACCCAAAATGAGAAACAACATGCATTTAATGAAAAAAGACCAACATGCAAACTTTTCTTAGTACAGTTCTCCATCTAGTGGTCAAACAAAACAAAACAAAAAGGAAAAAACAGTAAACAGAATTGCTGTATCAATTTATATAAGTCATGATATTTTTAACAAAGTTAACTAACGAGAAACTATTCCAGCATCAAGAAGATTGCAAGCATTTTACAATGAGTCACTGAATTTTCCAGGAACTGCTGACACCCCCTCTTTTGGATAATTAAAATACAGAGATTTAAGGACTTTCCAGTATTTTCATTTTAATTTACATAATCTAAGATTTCGTATATAAAAGACAAGATCGCTGTATTATGCATAGTACTATAACTTGAGGATCTACATTATTAGAAAATATAAAATCTGAATGATCTTATGGTTACATCTGAGCTGTGGTTAAAAACAAGTGTTAAAGTTGAAATATTTTACTAAATAGATGTGCAGCGAGTAGGCATTCAGGCCATGTCTACAGTATGAACAGTGTAAACACAATGAGCAGAGAACAGGGCAGCAACCAACAGAGAAGTTTGCCTGGGACTTTGCCTTGGGGGAAGTCCCATAGTGTCTGGTGGTCTTTTTCTTGCATTTTGTTTCTCTTATGCCCTTCAAGGGGGCATTAAAAACATCTGAGGCATCTCTCTGAAGGAAGGCAAGTATGAATAGTGATAGCTCTGCTGTTGTTACCTGCACAGCATGTGCCATGTTTCTCTTCCTCCTGGAAGACAGAAGGGATTTCATCTCCACTAAGTTACAAGCTGGTCACTATTTTGGAAGAAAAAATTAGAGGACTCGAGGCCCAAGTATCAATCCTACATTCTATCAAAGAAGACGAAGACTTCCTCGATAGAAAACAGCATTTAATACTACAGGTACAGCAGGCTGAAGAATCAGTGAGAGCAGTACAGAACAAGGAAGACTGGCACCATGTAACCTCCAGGAGAAGAAAGCCAACTCAGGTATCCTCAATTCCAGTAGAGGTAAGTAACCACTTTCAGGCTCTATGGACAGGCACTACGGTGGAGAATGCTTTAGCAGAGAACTCTCAGGGAAGAGTTCAGAAGAAGACCCAATCGACTGGAAGACATGGGATGTGTAGTCCTAGGGATGGGGGTTCTACAACCACCACCCTCAAGAGAAGACGACGAGTGGTAGTACTCAGGGACTCCCTCCTAAAAGGGACAGAGTCATCCATCTGCCATCCAGGCCTGGAAACTTGAGAAGTATGCTGCTTACAAAGAGCTAGAATTCAGGATGTGACCGAGAGTCTTCCAAAACTGATCAAACCTTCAGATCACTACCCCTTCCTGCTTCTCCATGTAGGAACTAACAATACAGCCAAAAATGACCTTGAGCGGGTCACTGCAGATTACGTAGCACTGGGAACAAGGATCAAGGAATTTGAAGTGCAAGTGGTGTTCTCGTCCATCCTCCCTGTTGAAGGAAAAGGTTCAGGTAGGGATCGTTGAATTGTGAAGTAAATGTGTGGTTGCACAGGTGGTGTCAAAGAGAGGGCTTTGGTTTGTTTGACCATGGAACTCTGTTTCAGGCACAACAATTGCTAGGAAGAGATGGGATCCACCTAACCAAGAGAGGAAAGAGCATCTTCATGGGCAGGCTTGCAAACCTAGTGAGGAGGACTTTTATTAAACTAGGTTTGTTGGGGGACAGTGACCTAAGCCCTGAGGTAAGTGGGATACCGGGAAGAAACACAAGAAGGAAGAAAGCAACAAAGGAGGACCCCTGATTTGAATGGAGAAGGTAGGGCAATCAACTCATTATTTAAGATGTTTGTACATGAATGCAAGAAGCCTGAGAAACGAACAGGAACAATTAGAAACCCTGGCACAGGCAAAGAACTATGATTTGACTGGAATAATGGAGACTTGGTGGGATGACTCATGTGACTAGAGCATTGTCAAGGAAGGGTATAAATTGTTAAGAAAGAACAGGCAGGGGAGAAAAGGAGGAGGAATTGCACTATATGTAAGAGAGCAGTATGATTGCTCAGTGCTTCAGTATATAGAGGGAGAAAAGCCTCTTGAGAGTCTTTGGGTTAAGTTTCGAGGTGGGAGCAACAGAGCTGATGATGTGGTTGGTGTCTGCTATAGACCACCAGATCAGGTGAATGAGGTACACAAGGCTTTCTTTAGACAACTAAGAGAAGCTTCCAGATCACAGGCCCTGGTTCTCATGAGGGACTTTAAAAACCCTGATATTTGTTGGGAAACCAATTCAGCGCTACCCAGACAACCCAGGAAGATTCTGGGGAATGTTGGGGATAACTTCTGGGTACAAATGCTGAAGGAAACGACCAGAGGTCATGAGCAACTTTACCTGCTGCTCACGAACAGGGAGGAACTAGTAGGGGAAGCAGACATTGATGGCAACCTGGGCAGCAGTGATCATGAGATGGTAGATTTCAGGATCTTCACAAAAGGAAGAAAGAAGAGCAGCAAAATACACACCTTGACTTCAGAAAAGCAGACTGATACCCTCAGAGAACTGATGGGCAAGATCCCCGGGATGCTAACATGAAGGGGAAAGGAGTCCAGGAGAGCTGGCAGGATTTTAAAGAAGGCTTACTGAATGCACAGGAACAAACCATCCCGATGCGAAGTAAGAAAAGCAAATATGGGAGGCAAACAGACCGGCTTACCAGGGAAATACTTGCTGAGCTTAAACACAAAAAGGAAGCTTATAAGAAGTGAAAACTTGGACACATGACTAGGGAGGAGTATAAATATATTGCTCGAGGATTCAGGGGAGAAATCAGGAAGGTGAAAGCACAACTGGAATTGCAGCTAGCAAGGGATGTGAAGGTTAACAAAGATTTCTACAGGCATGTTAGCAATAAGAGGGTTATCAAAGAGGGTGTGGGGCTCTTACTGGATGAGGAGGGTAACCTAATGACAGATGATGTAGGAAAAGCTGAAGTACTCAATGCTTTTTTTGTCTGTCTTCACAGACAAGGTCAGCTCCCAGACTACTGCACTAGGCAATGCAGTATGGGAAGAAGGTGGGCAGCCTTTGGTGGAGAATGAACAGGTTAAGAACTATTTAGAAAAGCTAGACATATACAAATCCATGGGTCCGTATTTAATACATGAAATATATCTGAGGGTACTGAGGGAGTTGGCAAATGTCATTGCAGAATCTTTGGCAATTATCTTTGAAAACTCGTGGAGATTGGGAGAGGTCCTGGATGACTGGAAAAAGACCAATGTAGTGCCCATCTTTAAAAAAGGGAAGGAGGACAATCCAGGGACCAGTCAGCCTTACCTCAGTCCCCAGAAAAATCATGGAGGTGATCCTCAAGGAATCCATTCTGAAGCACTTGGAAGAGGGGAAGTGATCAGGAATAGTCAACATGGATTTACCAAGCGCAAGTCATGCCTGGCCAATCTGATGAGCTTCTATGGTGAGGTAACTGGCTCTGTGAACATGGGGAAGTAGGTGGATGTAATATACCTTGACTTTAGTAAAACTTTTGATATGGTCTCCCACAATATTCTTGCCAGCATGTTAAGGAAGTATGGATTTGGATAAATGGACTCTAAGGCAGATAGAAAGCTGGCTAGATTGTTGGGACCAACAGGTAATGATCAATGGCTCAATGTCTGGTTGGCAGTCGGTTTCAATTGGAATGCCCCAAGGATTGGTTCTAGGGCTGGTTTTGTTCAATATTTTTATTAATGACCTGGATGAGGGGATGGATTGCACCCTCAGCAAGTTTGCAGATGACACTAAGCTAGGGGAAGAGGTAGATACATTGGAGGGCAAGGATAGGGTACAGAGTGGCCTAGACAAATTAGAGGTTTGTGCCCCAAAAAAATCTGATGAGGTTCAACAAGGACAAGTGCATAGTCCTGCACTTGGGACAGAAGGATCCCAAGCATTGTTACAGGCTGGGGACCGACTGGCTCAGTAGTAGTTCAGCAGATAAGGACCTGGGGATTACAGTGGATGAGAAGCTGGATATGAGTCAACAGTGTGCCCTGGTAACTAAGAAGGGTAATGGCATATTAGGGTGCATTAGGAGGAGCACTGCCAGCAGAGCTAGAGAAGTTATTATTCCTCTTTATTCAGCATTGGTGAGGTCACATCTGGAGTACTGTGTCCAGTTCTGGGCCCCCCACTACAGAAAGTATGTGGACACATTGGAAAGGGTCCAGCGGGGAGCAAACAAAATGATTAGGGGGCTGGAGCACATAACCTATAAGGAGAGGCTAAGGGATTTGGGCTTATTTAGTATACAGAAGAGAAGAGTGAGGGGGGATTTGATAGCAGCCTTCAACTTCCTGAAGGGAGGTTCCAAAGAGGATGGAAAGAGACTGTTCTCAGTAGTGACAGATGGCAGAACAAGGAGCAATGCTCTCAAGTTAACAGTGAGGGAGCTCTGGTTTGTATATTAGGAAAAACTATTTCACTAGGAGGGTGGTGAAGTACTGGAATGAGTTACCTAGGGAGGTGGTGGAATCTCCATCCCTAGAGGTTTTTAAGTCTCAGCTTGACAAAGGCCTGGCTGGGATGATTTAGTTGAGACTGGTCCTTCTTTGGGCAGGGGGCTGGACTCGATGACCTTCTGAGGTCTCTTCTAGCCCTAGGATTCTATGATTCCAGGTGGAAGATCAGCGCTTCCAGAGTCAGTCTTCCAGGGTTCAATTTAGCAGGTCTAGTGAAGACCTGCTAAATCAAACTCAAAGGGCACCCCAGTCAACACCGGTACTCCTCCTTCTCATGAGGAGTAAGGGAAGCCAACAGTAGCGTTTGTTCCCATCAACCTCCTGCTGTGTGGATGGCAATGTAAGATTAGTGAACTCCAGCTATATAATTAATATAACTGGAGTTGTGTATCTTCAGTCGACCTTCTGCTGTAGTGTTGACCAAAGTTCCCTATAAGCTGTGCAGCTGCGCAGTTTTTTCTGAGCCTCGCTCAGAGGTTCAAAGCTCCTCACACAGGCAGGGAGCTCAGCTGACCGGTAGGGGGCAGGGCGTTTGTTTACAGATGCTGTGTGCTGAACTGAAGCGCTCCCAGAGTGGAAAAGCAAATGAGATAAGCAGTTAAGATAAGGAAGCAGTAAGTGACTGGGGGGAGGGTGTAATTAATTAATTGGCTTGGGAGATGGTCACAGGGGAGGGAAGGGGAGTTTGGAGAGTCCCATCTGCCAGAGGAGAGAGAGAGAGACAGAGGCAAAAACCCAGAAGTCTCTTCAACCCTCCTGGGCTGGGAAGGGGGAGGTGGATGGGTACTGGCATCTGTGCAGGGTGGTGGAAGCAGGGGGCAATTTGTCTGGGGTGCCTGAGTTGCTGCAGTCCTCTCTGTCTGTCTGGGTTGGAGGGAGAGGGGAAAGCAGCCTGTATGTGGGGGGGTGTACTAGAAGGACATTTGCATGATTGTATTTTAAGCAAAGTTTACATAGGTGTTAATGGCTTAAGATAAGAAAGAAAAAGATTCTTTTAACAGAAATTTTTGGTTTGGTGCAAGCAGGTAAAACCCTGAACATAATGATTTTTTAAAATCCTGTGTTACTAATTAATACACGGTAAATTGTATCGCATTAAGCCCAGATCTTTGGTATGTGGTAGAGCTCTGGCTCTTATGAGGCAGGAGTAGCAAGTACTAGTTTTGTAGGATGAAACCTTATTTGCAAACTCTTTGAAACATGCTTCTGTCTACAAACCCTGAAGCCATGTGTTAATTTGTTCTCCAACTTCTACTCTTCCTTGAGTGGAAGAAGGCTAATTCCTTACCTTTGTACAGCATCTTTGTAGTCACTAAGGGAACCTCATAGCAACTAGACACAGGTGTTTTGTTTTAATATATTTTCTTCTATACATATGGAATGCTTAAAATATAGGTGTATATATACACATATATGTGTGTGTGTGTGTGTGTGAATAAATAAAATGTGTGTGTGTTTTGTTTGTTTGTACTGGTGTTTGTTTGTATCCCTACACTACATCAATATTGGTGTTGCACATAAGAAATTTCAACAGCCCAAAAGAAAATTCAACTATCCCAAGGATAGAAAATGTTAGAGAGAATACTGGTGTAGACAAGGCCTCAGTATAGTGTATACCAGGCCTCAGTTTATACATTTTTTTCCTCCTGTTTGCTATGAAAAAAATCAACAAAATATTATTGAAGTAAGCTGGATTTGGTTTGTCTGAAGCAGCCACAGAAACATTCACATAAAGTTCCTATTTGCACAATCTTTATACCTGAATGTTATTGAGGGAAGGTGAGTGAGCCCATTATTTCTTGAGAATTCTGATGCTTAGACCCCTAATATTCAACAATCTTAAAAGTGTTTCCTCTTCTTCCTTAGCAACTTGAACTCAGACAAATCCTTTGACCCTACAAAGGGCTTAGAAAGAGAGAAAGGAGACATCCTTTGCTCAGAAACCTTACCCATCAAAACTGTATAAACTTTGAAACAAAGCCTTCCATCAAACTTCAGAGGATTAAACTATTTTAACCTTAACCAGCTTCCTCGTTTCAGGACAGGTCAGACAGCAGCTTAAAAAGAAAATTCCCAGATAAAAATATAGTTTTCCTTTTTCAAGATGTTAAAATATGTAACTGTGGGATGTTAATAGCAGCAGATACTATCTCCAAATGAAAGATTAACTATATACAGATTTTGGGTTTTTCTACACAACTACTTAGAACGAAGCAAGGCAGGCCTGCCACACTGACCATATAAATTCTGTTACCATGTGCTATGGAACTTCTGAGACACAGCAATAGAACCTATGTGGTCAGTTAGTGAGTCTAGTATGCTGCATGTTCACTGCACAGCTTGCTGTGCACTAAAAGGAAAGAAGTTAGTAAGTCACACCTTGTGTGTTCTTAAGGCACTTTTGAGAAAACATGAGCAATGCCCATACTCAGTGAGATTTTTAAACTTTCTTCACTTGAATGTAAAGTGGTAACACACCATGAAGTCACTGTAATTGGTACACAGATTTTCCCGGCTCTTCTACTGATCAATTTATGCCATTCAACTTCCCTGGGGTGCTTGGAATTTGGACAGCCACAGCCACACCATATATTCATGCTTTGAGAAAGATATGGCATAAATGCCAGGTTAGGTCTGAGGACAACCTTATCTGGATACCTTATTTGGTATCCTCATCCCATAGATTGTGAATATATTTCAAAATTTCTCTTCACTGAAGTCATATTGATAAAGCAGCAAGATTTGGAACCAGGGCCGGCCCACAACATTTTGGCACCTGAGGCGGGGAGCTCAAATGACGTCCCCATGCCCTCTCGCTTGGGCCAAAACTTTGAAAGGTCTCAATTCTGCCTTCTTCCTGTTCTACTCCTCTCATGGCACTCCATCATCTCTGTGCATCTAGAGCAGAGAGAATACATATGCACCAGCAGCAGACACAATTTTCTACACTCTGGGTCCTAGTGGCACCCACACACAGTCTGGTATCTGAGGTGGCTGCCTCAGTTTGCCTCCTGGTAAGGCCAGCCCTGTTTGGACCTAAAAGTACAGCTCTATCCATTCATGCTGCTATACACAGGACTGGACAAATAATGTAATCTACTCTCCCGTGGCGAGTAGATTACAACCCGGAAGAGCCGGCGCAGAGCAAGCTGCACATGCGCAGAACGCAGAACCACGCGGCTGGCGAGCGAGGCTCGCCACCACTTGGCGAGCCCTGGCTATACAGATATATCCATTCAGTATCTCAGTGCTTTAAAAAATAAGTAAAGCTCCAAACAAATGATGAGAACAAAGATGCTGCCTTCAGCGATATGTAAGCATAATCTATTATGTCAGAGCAATCACAGATGATAGAAGTGCATGACACATTAGGCAGTGAAGTTCCCAGATCTTGCTTAATTCTAATAATGTGGCTGGGGCTTTTCAGGAAAAAAAAAAAAAAAGCCCGAATTATCATGTGGCTTGGATCAAATCAGGAGAGTTGGCATCACTGACATCTAATCAATTTCACAAAATGAATTAATAGTTTCACAGTATACACCTATGGCTCTGCACAAATGTCTACTGGGCCACAGGCACGTACTGGCAGCGGCATGAAGCTTGCAGCAGGAAGCCACTCTTGCCCTGCTGCACTGCTGGTGGTGGTCCCCTAGCCGGTTTTAAATTGCTGGGGGACAGCAGGCAAGGCTGGGGAACATGGTATGGTGAGGGAAACGTATAGGCTAGTAGGAGGGGCCAAGAGACGTGCATGGTGGACCATGCGGAGACCCCCACCACCCAAGCCCTGTCAGGGGTGCCCACTGGCTCACTAGGAGGATTTGTGGAATTGCACTGGCCTTAAGGTAAACTGAGACTGAGGCCCCAGCCCCATATATCAATTCCTCCCCTATTAACACTGCTATGTTTAACAAGATAGTATTCCTCTGCCTTCCCACTGCCTGAGTCTTTCGCCATCCCAGGGAAGGTAGTTGGGAGCGGCATGGATTAGTTTACCAATGGCTGTCCTGCAACTCTGAGGGATAAAAAAATTGACTTTTGCTGTCTAATGTTCTACTGAGTCCTCTCTCAAAAGCCTTGATTATTAGGATGTTAAGAACAGGGCCAGCCTGAGCCATTCATGTGCCCTGGGCCCCGGGAGCGTGGTGCCGCCCCCGGGAGTGTGATGCATGCGCAGCCCTGCCGCCGGGCGTGCGGTGCCCCGTGCCCCCAGCACATGCGCGGCCCCACCCCGGGCGTGTGGCGCCCCGTGCCCCCAGCACATGCGCGGCCCCACCCTGGGCGTGTGGCACATGCACGGCGCCACCCCAGGCATGCGGAGCATGCGTGGTGCCGCCCCCCCGCCTGGCACGCGGAGCATGCGTGGTGCTGCCCCCCCCCCCAGCGCGGCAGCCCCACGCAGCGTCCCCTACAATGGGGCGCCCCGGGCGGTAGCCCGGTCAGCCCGTAGCTTGGGCCGGCTCTGATTAAGAAGCATGTAATTCATTATTCATACAGTCAACAAAAATTTTGTCAACTACACAATCGATAAAGGTTAGCACTCAGTCCCAGCTCCTGCCAGGTCCCAGCAACTACCTCCACTGCTGCACTGCACCACAAGCATTTGTACTGCAGAGCCGCAGAGGGAGTTGATGCTGTTCCCGGCGCGAGCCAGGACTGAGCCAGCCTGCCCATGTGCCAGCTCTTAATGCTTGTACTGCAGAGCTGGCATGGGGGTTAATGCCAGGTCCTGGCACTAAGAGCTGGTGCTCAGGCAGGCTGGCTCAGTCCCAGCTCATCCCAGTACCTGGCATCAACCCCTGCTGCAGCTCTGCACTGCAAACACTGAGAGCCGGTCCAGGGGTTGATGCTGATCCTGGCACGAGCTTGTTAGCCAGCCTGTTAAAAAATTCACTTGTGGGAGATGGGGAAATGTTGCCTGTAGTCGATAATCTTAACTGATAAGCATCCACTTATCGGTTAATTGTTAGTCAACTACACTATTACATTCCTATTGATTACCCTTCTGTTTAAGTTAGTCCTCCTTCATGTATGAATACATTTTTGATACCTTCTTCCTCAAAAATGTCCTTGAGTTTTGTTGTTTGATACACGAGACTAGTCTTGTTTCCCAATTCCTCCTGTTCAGCAGCTCCTGCAGGGAACACAGCTGTACTTTTGCACTCTAGATGAGCAGTGATCATAAAAGAATTGCTTCTCTGAAAAAAAGACTACTTAAATTCCTTCTGTCATGCCTTATGGGAGGGAGGTAGCATCTTGTCTTTAACCATTGCCTTCATGACAGCTGACTTTTCCTTCCCCATGCAGTTTTTTTGCTTGCATATTTAGAAGCAGTTTAACAGTTAAGTATTTCCATCTACCTTCCACAATCTCAGCCAACAATGTCTCCTCACCTAATATACCGGATACCACTGACGAGAGCAAGCAGCATGAATCCTAGAATTCCTCCACTGTCAAAGAGGCATCTAAAGATATACTCAGAAGAACTGATTTTAATTTCTACCTGGTGGTTGAATAGAATCTTCAGTTTCATCAGTCCAGGCCAGTATAGCTTGAGCACAGAATGCAGTGGTAGAGGTTTGTAGTGAAAATCCTTTAGTCTCAATTTATCTCTCAAGGATGTCCTCTTATCCACAGTCATTCTGTCCAGGGACCTCTAAGTAAGAATTCCCCCTCTAACAGCTCAGTTGTGTTGAGGTATGTCTATACTACACATTAAACTCTAGCTCTGACTCAGATTTGAGTCAAAGCCCTGCTTCTGTCCACATACAAATCAGTCTGACTCAGTTCAGCAAGCACTCAGATCCCAGGTCCCCAGAGAAACCTGTCTCAGGGTATGTCTACACTTGTACCCTCTTTCGAGAGAGGGATGCAAATGAAGACATTAAAAATTGCAAATGAAGCCGGGATTTAAATATCCCGCACTTCATTTGCATATTTGCGTTATGGTGCTATTTCAAAATAGCGCTATTTTGAAATAACAGACACTGTTAGGACGTGGTTATTTTGAGAGAAAATCCTTCTCTCGAAATAACCCTTATTCCTCATACAATGAGGTTTCCCAGTTATTTCGAGAGAAGGGTTTTCTCTCTAAATAACCACGTCCTAACAGCTACTGTTATTTCGAAATAGCGCCATAACGCATATATGCAAATGAAGCACGGGATTTAAATCCCGGCTTCATTTGCAATTTCGAATGTCTTCATTTGCATCCCTCTCTCGAAAGAGGGTGCAAGTGTAGACATACCCTCATTGTGACTTGGTTCAAAGCCCTGTCATTCTGCAATAAATAGCAGAGTATGGATATATTAGCATAGCTGTGGACTTGGATTGAGCAACTGTAAATGCAGGGTTAAAAAAAGCAGTGCAAATGCTCAAGTGGAGGCTTGAAAATACTGAGAACCACAAGGTTAGGTCCAACAAATGCACATTTACAATGCAGCATAGACATACCCTCAATTGAATAGCAGTAGCTGCACTTAACTTCAACAAAGTTACATTGACCTTTCTTTTTTTCAGGAACAAACAGGACTTCTAAAACTGATTGCTCTACTTGAGTATTCCCACTCTATTTACTTAACACATGTTGGATGCTGGGACACTGGAACATTATCCAGGGTATAATCTGGACTACTGAACAGCTTTGTCCCCTCAATTCTCCCAGTCTGGAGAATGTTTTACATTGCTTCACTGTAGAGCAACCACACCTGGCCTATTTACACATAGCCTCTAACATGTAAATTGCTCCTAGCTATAATGCCTGAGTGCTTAGCTAGCCGCTGTGAGTTACACTGTAGAGTGACATCAGCAAACCCTCAGTCCCAGACTTGTCCCTAGATGTGTGCATCTTGCACTGCCTGCTCTTTCCTTCTGGACAATCCAAGCTCACAGAAATTCCATCATTTTATTAATAGAGAGTGATATGCACAAATCCTTTTATCTCAAATGAAATTTCCCAAGCCCTTCAATCCAAACACAATGGCTTACACAAAACAATAAAGCAAGTTAATTAATTATAGAAAGATAGACTTTAAGTGATTACAAGTAATGAGGCATAAAAGGAGATTGCATTTTTCCTCTTATTTCTTTGTAAACAAACTAATTTAACGAGTTAGGTGAACTTAAAGCAGAAGTCTCTCTCTCACCACATCTCTTGCAGTTTTACTGGCTGGATCTTCCAGCCAGAATCCCTTCCTGGCCCAATGATGATTCCTTTTTCTTTCAAGGGTTGTCAGTGCCATAAGTAGTGAGGAAGGGAGAATAATTTATAACGTGTAGGGGTTCTGATAGGAGTAATCACAGCTTGCTGATTTTTCTGGCTGATGTTATGGCGAGTAGGAAGGTAACTTTCAGTGAAAGATAGGACACAGAATATCAAGAAAGGCAGCAGTGGGCAACTCAGGCTAGTGAGTGGGCTGAATGAGTAGCCTTCCTTTATCTCAGGGTGCCTCTACATTGCACCCGTAGCTCGAAATAAGCTACGAAATTTGAGCTACACAAATTGTGTAACTTATTTCGAATCAATTTCAAAACAGTGCCAAATTTCAAAATAAACTATCTGCACAGCACACTATTCCAAAACATTCCTTACTCCTCATGGAATGAGGTTTACAGGGATGTCGGAATAACAAATCCATTATATTTCAAAATAACGGGTGCACTCAAAAGATGCAGAATAGCTATTTCGGGATGCCTCCAGTATCCCAAAATAGTGCTGCAGTGTAGACGTAGCCTTAGTGGCCTGCAACATAGTCATAAGCAAGAAAGTCTCCCAGGACAGAGTAGTTTTGGTAACTGCACTTAGTAACCTAGAATTTGTGGGTGTGCCAACAAACTGTAGCAGCACTTTGAGTGGATGCAGACAGAATGCACAGCTCTCACGGTCAATGTACGCAATCAGCATGCACCTCACTTCATGTGCCCTTGCTTTATGTGGCATCAGTGTTGCTTTAGTAATACCCATAAGAAAAACCTATATGAACAGAAATCAGTAGAAATTGACAACCCTGTACACAGGCAAAGGTAAACAAAACATTTTGCAGGCCACATGTAGAATCCTAATGGGGTGCAGGTTGCCCGATTTGAAGGGAGATCTGGTGAGAGAAAAAAAGACAAAACTGAGGTCCTATTGTTATGAGTCTTTCACTAATGTTGGGGAGAACTGACGAAACACCTTCAAAAAATCTAGTTGTTGCACAATGAGAAAAGATAGTCTGGTTGACAACAGAAGAATAAAAAGCTCTTACTGTTGCCAAATGAACCCAAAGGGAACTTAAAAAAGACCCAACATTTTAAAGATAAGTAGATATATGCCACAATAAGGGATCCCAGCAGATTCTGGAAACAACTGGCATCGTTGACTCAAATACAAATGTTTTTCCTCTTGATCTGAACAGCTGCTGGTAGAATCTTTCCTACTTTGAGAATAGACTGCACCGATCAGGAACATGAACAATCTACAACTGATGCCCATCCA
Source organism: Pelochelys cantorii (assembly GCA_032595735.1). NCBI lineage: Eukaryota > Metazoa > Chordata > Testudines > Trionychidae > Pelochelys > Pelochelys cantorii. Next base: position 42,839,027 of record CM064326.1, on the reverse strand, counting down.
AGCCCTGAGTTGCAGCAATTTTGGATTAGGAGGCCTGAAGGTATCCTTGTATTGGGTCATAAGGTCCAGAAATGGATGGATCTTTACAGGAAGACAAGCTGAAAGCTTCAGTATGTCCCTGAATTAGAACCATTTTGGAAAGTTGGATGCAATAAGGAAGTCTCAAGCTCTGTCATGACAAATTGTCCATAGAATCTATGGTATTAACTAGACTGGAGGTAAAGCATATCTGAGGTAATCCCATTAGGGCAGACGATCCCTTCCCTACAGCTGCTCTGGGGCAGTACAGAGGGAGCTTCCTGCTCACCAGTAAGGTGAAAAGTTTCCAAGATGCCATTCTCCACTGGATGAAGACCTCATCTGGAACCCAATTGTGCAATGTCCCATTTGTGGTCCAGAGGAAAATTGCAATTATGTTTCGAGAGGACTGGCTAATGTACCAGTCCCAAAGATTAAATGACTCCACACAATGAGGAAAGAATCTCATTCCCCACCTGCTTGTTTGTATAGAAAACAGGGGTCACATTGTCCAATGTTATTTGGATATGTTGGGACCAGATGAGTGGGAGGAAGGCATTGCAGGCCCAACGGACCACTCTGAGTTCTAGTATATTGGTATGCATCTTGGACTACTAGGGGGTGCAAATGCCTTGGTGCAGTATGATTATCTATCTGAGCTCCCCAACAGATACCCCCTTAAACTTTTTTTGGCTTTATCCACAGAACAAGAGAGTCTGGGACTTTAAAGAAATTTGTCATTTTGGTATTGATGATGTCCCACTTTTGAGTAGACAGATAGAAATCAAGTTTTCAGACAACAAAGGTACAGCTTGGGAAATGGTGTCAAATGTGTGCATAAAGCCATAGGGCTGAGGAGGGACAGGCATATTCTGAGTTGCATCCAGGGCATGAATATAACCTGGTTTCTGAGAGTGCCTACGGAATGGAATCTTTCAATAGATAGAAAGGCTCTTGGTTGGGATGAGCCTGGAAATTCCAAATCCTGAATTGCAGAGAGATGAAAGGAAAGACCTTTTTTTCCAGGAGATTCAACCATATGGCACCCTTGCCTGAAAGACTTCGGGCATTGCAACCTAGATCTCTTGTACCACAAAGGAATTAAGCAGAGGGTACAAGAACAGAAACCCTCTCCTATTGGATGGAACACAGTAGTGCTTCTTAGCTCACTTTAGGGTGGGAGCACAAGAAACAGGAGTGTACCGCGCCTTTTTTGTTAAATCTATAATGGCCTCATTGATCAGGTGGGCACTCAACTGGCACCTGAAGGCTGTAAAATGTTCCACAATCTATGCTGGAGATCTTGAAATTCAAGTTGTATCTGCAGCTTGAACGCCACATCTGCAGGAGGAGTTTGACATATAGCCTGAATTCATCAGATGGAGATAATGAAGATGGGGTAACTGCTTTATCAGGGAAAGATGATGAAATTGCTCTCAGAGCCACTAGATCTACATCGCCTTTGTCCTCTGAATACTCCAACTGTACTGCTTGGGATTGGCCAAGATATGGTAATTAAGGTATGTGTACCAATCTGGGGTGCCCCAATACTACCAGTATGAGCAATAAATGGTGCGAGACGAACAAACAGCAACGACAAGTGGTTTTTTGTTTGGTTGGTTGGTCGGTTTAAATATTTTTAGAGTAAAATGGCTCTATAACTGCAAACTGAAATCTGGATCCTACTCTTTGCTCTACTTGGACGAAGAGAATTCTGGCCAGGGTTTCCAAAACTTGGGTAAAATCTGATCACTGCATCATAAGATCAATATGCCTCTAAATCCTAATGATCTAGTCTATGTCCCACAACCATAAAGAAGCACTGTAAGCATGACTCCTGAAGATGTTTAGTTACGTGTTTATTTTGATACCCTATTGCTCCATAGGTGGCGTGAGAGCATTCCAAATGCAGAGCTGCCCTTGGCTATCCAATGGGTAATCTCATGAATTGTGGCATTTTGCATCAGCATACTCCCTATGTAGCAAAACTTCCCCACAGATTTGAGAGGGGCAGCGCTGACCTTAACTTGGTAGACATGTCCATTCCTCAGTGTAGGATGCAACTAAAATGATTGGCTCCACAGTTATCAAGTAAGCAACCAGTGCACAGATTCTTATCACCTTTGGGTAGTGCCATCCACCACTGAATGATTTTGAATACCTCAACAAGGGCACCATTTCAGCACAGTAGTGGGGACAGCAGTCATGTGCTCCAATACGTGGCTTGCTTTTCATCCCGTTCTCCGGATGCTAATGGAATGAGGGAAAAGTACTTGCATTCTGTGCATGCCTCTCACGCCTGGCTGGTGAAGGAAGCTCACCAGCCAGGTGTAAGAGGCATGCATGGAATGCAAGTCTTTCCCCTCATTCCTTTAGCATCTGTGGAATGGGATGAAAAGCAGGCCATGTCTCAGAGCACAGAGCTGCTGCCCCCTCACCCTTCCAAAATGGTACCCTTGCCTATCAAGACAGCAAACTATAGCTTGAAAGGGATTTTCATAACCTAGTTCTGTGTAAAAATAAATTTCCTGGTGACTTTTCTTTTTACTTTGCAAGACTGTTATACCAATATTTGTCCCAGGACATGAGAGAGATAAGTTAGGTGATAGGTAGGTATGTTAAATATAAATATTGGTTAACTGAACAGTTGAGTAACCTCATGAATTCTTATCGGTTAGTCGGCTATTCTGTAGTCCCTGGGGACCAGTCTGCTCCGGCCTCACTCCTGAGAACCCCCCTTCCACTCTGCGCTGCTGCCTCTGCAGCAGAAGCAGCAGTGCAGGGTGGCAGGCAGGAACTGGTCTGCAAGGGGAGCCAGTTTAAAAACCAGTTCCCCTTGCGGACCAGCTGTCTGTCGCCCTGTGCTGCTGTCTTTGATAAACAGGCAGCAGCATGGGGTGGCAGCAACGCTTGTCGGGGGGGGAGGGGAGGGAATAGGTTCTGAGCTCCCAGACCTGGCGCAAGCTGGAACTGAGCTGGGCTGCCTGCCTGCCCGCCTAGCTCCTAATATACTTTAAATGCAGAGCCACAGCATAGGTAGGTCCCCATCACAAGCCAGGACTGAGCCAGGCTGCTGGCCAACCTGCTAAAAAATGTACTGGGGGGGGACGGGGGGGAGAGATGTGTGCAGTCTATAGCAGTCTCTCTCAATCTTTTTTTTTTTTTATAAAGTACCCCCAGTACCTTTCAGAGAGACAATTTTTTTTTCTACCATGGCAACACATTTGTTTAAACAACTTAATTGTAGCTGGGTGGGTGATGAAATTTTTGGGTGTAAAAAGTACAAAAATAATAAAGCACTGTAAAACTTAAAACAAAAATTCAGTTTTCTCCAAATTTCAGTTGTGTTGACGTACCTCCCAGACTTCTCTTGAGTACCCCTAAGGGTACTCGTACCACTGGTAGAGAAACACTGGTCTATAGCATTAACCTATAAGCCTTTGCTTATTGGTTAATCAGTTAACTGACTACACTGTTATTTCCCTAGTAGGTGAAGCAATATCGTCTACTAGATCAACTTCTGTTGGTGGAAAGTACAAGCTTTAGAACTCCAGAGGGAAGAAAAAGAGCTCTCTGAAGCTCAACAACTTTTATCTTCCACCAACAGAAGTTGGTCCAATCAAAGAGATTACTTCACCTTTCATGTGTTTTTCTTCTTTCAAAAGTCTGAACAACAGGGTGGATTGATTTAAACCAAATTTAAATTACCAATTTTAACAATGATTTATATCAGAAAACCATAAAGTCATTTAAACATTTTTCATTTGTACTACTTAGTTATTTTCCTAAAATAAGATTGATTTTCATCAACTGACAACCATTAAAACATGCTCCTTTGTACTAAATTTGGTGCTTCTTTTTGCTAAACAGGAAGATACTCTATATTCTATATACATTTAACCAATTATGCACCTTAAACTTACTTTTATACAGATTCAGATTCTTGATTTTTATATTTTTATGATGTTATATAATGATAAATTATGCATTTAGCATTCATTAAATAATTATTAGTTTTTTACTTATGATTTGTGTCAAGCTTTGTGTTTAGATGGAAATTTAAATTCAAACTAATGTACAAAAACAACATTTAATTTTTAAATGATTATTAAATAAGACTACAATACCTTAAAGTTGCAGGATATATAAGAAAAAGAGTTACAGAAAAAGTACTCTGCATTTAAAACCAAATTATTTATTAAATAAAAACTATTCTCTATAGTTAGCAAACTGAACTGTTTCCAGCTGCCATGTTTATCAAGATTTTATAACTATAGGTAGAATCTCTGAAAACCAATACTCTCTGGTCTGGCAACATCCTTGATCCGGTAGAACCACTAATGCTCTTGAACCAAAGAGCCCAGGAGCCTAATGGTAGGAGGGCCAGCAGCCTGGCCAGGGACTGCTGGACTGAAGCCCCACAAAAGTGCGGGGGACGGGACGGAAAACTCCAGTAGCTCACAGCAGCACAGGGCTAGGGAAAGAAGAAGTTTGGCCACCTGCGGCAGCACGGGGACAGACACCCCCGGCCGTCTGCAGCAGCGCAGAGCTGTGGAAATCTGGCTGCCCATGGCAACACAGGGCCAAGGAATCGCAGCAGTGAGAAGTCAGGAGCTGGAGAATCCCTGCTGCCCACGGTAGCACAGGGCCAGGGGGCTGGAGAACCCAAGCAGCATGTGGCAGCACAGAGCTGGGGAAACCTGGCTGCCCGTAACAGTACAGGGCCAGGGAACTGCAGCAGTGTGAGGCTGGGAGCTGGAGAAACCCCGGACGCCCGTGCCAGCCCAGGGCAGGGGGTGGCAGGGCAGGAGGGGGGGAATAGAGAGGGCCAGAGGCAGAGGGCCAGCTGGCTCGGGGCTGGTGGCAAGGGACACCTCCCCTAGTCCAGAAAATTCTATCATTAGCCCCCAATTTTGCCAGACCAGGAAGGTCCAACCCGTAGTAGCTCTCATCCTCTCACACCTAAATTTTATTCACAAACGAGAAGATGAAAACAAGATTCCTGCTTTTTCAATACCCAACTGATTTCTCAGCTACGAATAAATGAGTAAAATAGGAATTAGTTAAATAAACAAAGAAGGAAAATATTCCCTTTGCTTCTGCATAAGACAATGCAGTTGTCAAAAGCTGGATTTGTACTTCAGCAAATTCTGATTCCAGGTGCTTAGCCAGTGACTTCCATTACTTCAGTGGTTTTACTTTCTTTAAAATTTGGCACCAAATATGCTTACATTGTTTTTGTATTTATTTCTAACAATATTAATAGATTATCATTTTAGGCCTTAACATAGATCGTCAATTTCAAATTTAGATTTAAATAAATTTATTTTAAAAATAAACCTGCATTTAATTTAAATAAAAAGGCCCATTTATTTATTTTTAAATCATCAAATTGTATCCACCCTGCTGAACAGAAAGCTTATTCAGCCCTCGTATAGGAATCTAGGCACACTGACACAGGTCTGAAAAGCAACCTTTCTTGATGGAGAAGGGTAGAGCACTGAAGGGCTTTCAGAAGTCTTGGCCCAGTCTTCTTCAACCTGAGGCAAGCAATGCCAAAACTCAACAGAATGGAATTGATGGAAGTATCTCAGGGTTTCAACAGGTCCATTCACAGGGGGAGAAGGGTGTGTGTGGAGGGAGAGGAGAGGAGAGAACCTTGTCCGATCTCAAATACTGCTGCATAAGTTAATATGATAGTATTTATATATAGACAGATAGATGGATATAGATAGTAATACATATGTATTTTAATGTGAAATATTATAAAGCAAAAGTAAAGAGACTACAGGAACAATACAATGAGATGAATACCATAAAAAAGAAAAATACGTACCTTCGCTACAGAATGGCCTTTTGATACCAGAGAAATTCACCATTTCATGCAGTGTTTTCTCCTCTTGGCAGTATTCACAGTATGTAACTATGCAGTTGAGTTTCTTATAATCATCAGAACAAGTTCTGCTGCAGAACTGGTATACTTTGTTCTAAACACAAAATAAAGTATAAAAAAGGGATTTGGTAACTTAGTGCAACTTTAAACAAGAATCTGCTTTTAATACACAAATACTTAAGTATGCAGCATGATCAAAGATGCAAGTATATACAAGGTAGTGTAACCTCTGCCAGTAGAAGTAATAGCTTTTGATAAACTGACATAATGCAACAGCAGTTATTTGTCATTAAGTATTTCACATGGAGAAAGTGGCCCGGAAAGAATACATATCGGTGGACCTTTAAAAACAGCGTATTTCCTTTAGCTATTTTCTTTATCAATATACAGACAAGTTGCAAAACTCTCTAAGATCCGATACAATCTCTAAAGCAGAGCAGTTCAATGGGAGACAAAGAAAACAGTGACCTAACTGTACAGTAACGGTTTATCTTCGAGATGTGGATACAGTTGTGCACCCCACTTATGTGCGTGCACCAGCATGTAGAAGCAATTTGTTTAGAAGTACCCACTGGGGCTGCACACATGCCTTCTGGCTCCTCAAAGCCCTCTCAGGGCTATTTAAAGTTGGCACACTCTGACACAACTCAATTCCTCCACACCAGAATTCAAGACTGGAAACCTCAGTATAGAGGGCAGAGTATGGATCATGGAATGCACATCTGCACCCACATCTTGAACAGAAGCAGCTACAGAGCAGGTAGAAAACCACTTTTTCTTTGAGTGGTTACAGACATAGCCCACCAAGACAACTCACAGGCAGTAATGGAAGCAGGTGGGGCTCAGAATCCACTTAATAGGAAACTAAAACTGCCCTTGCAAAGTTTACATCTGATATAAATGTGGTCTTAACTGTGTAGTGTTTGGTAAAAGGAAGTACAGAAGACAAGACAGCACCCCAGTAAATGTCCAATATGAGAATGTTACAAACTGTAACTAGGGATATTGATTAATTTAATAATCGTGTAACCACATCAAAACTTAGCAGTTAGACAACTATTTGATAGCCCCCGGGGGTGGGGCTAGCAGCCAATGAACTTCCAGCTCCACTCCTGTGGAGCCCCCTGCCATCCCACATTGCTGCCTCTATATCAGAGGCAGCAGCATGAGTGGCAGGCAGGAGTCGGTCCACAAGGGGAGCCAGTTTACCTCAAAGGACAAACCAGAGAGGAGCAGGCAGGAAGCTCACCACATGGAGATGGCAGATGCTATGGTATGGGCAGCAGAGTTTGCTGCATCAGACACCACTTAAAGGACCATCCTGGCTGTGGCCACACCCTTACCAGGGATTCTGAAAGCCTTCTGGGAGAGAGCTCTCAAATTTGGTGATAGTTTACCACATATTAAAGTGGTAGGAGCCAAGGAGGGCCTGGTGCTTGGCCACTTTCAACTCCAGACTAAAAGATGAATAAATTTTGCATACAAAAAGATCCAGCTTCCTCAAGTCATTGTTCTTTGAGGGAAGCCCCAGATTGCTCCTGACGCTCCCTGTGGTTAATCTCTTCAACCAGCAGGGAACTGGGCACAGGACCTGAGGTGGTGTACAAGTACTCATGCCCTTTTGGGACAAGGTATGCTCTTCCCTTTTGGAAACAGTGGGGAGGGGTAAGGAGAAGGACATCTGCCACAGGACAGTCATAATCTTCTATACTCTTTCATGAAGGAGGTAGGCCACCCTGGCAGTGGCTGCAGAGGAAAGGACATCGAACAGGGAGTCTGATCGCTGTTCCAACTCCTCTGCCTGCAAGCCAAGACCGGAAATAACCCTCTTCAACAGTTCCCAGCACATCTTGGCGTCATCCAGGAGAACTGGATGAGAGGACCCCAGCATGGGCCTGACTGACTCACCGCCCCCCCCCCCCCGCCCCCCCCCCCCCAGTGCTACCGTTCCCCTGGTGAGGAATAAGAGATTGTCCTCTAATGGCTTTCATTAGCAACAGAGCTGGTCCCCTATGGATTCTACGGAGGGAAAAATTTCCAGCACTAGTGCATGTGGCGAGCACACACCCCTAATATGGAGTGGACATGAGCAAGAACTTGAAGAAACAACCAATTCTACCACGCTTAGAATACATACCAGTATGGTTATTTCCTAAACACTGCTAAAAAGGGATAATCTGTCCCTGACTGGCAGGGAATTGGTAAGGAAGTTGATGACTGGTATGCTAACTTCCTTAGAACAAATAAGTTGACTGCTTGCCTAAAACAGATGGAGGACTCAAAAATGGAGTGCTTTTCCTTAATATGCCCATCTCCCAGGCACAATAAGCACTAAAAATGGGGACTGCTACTGTAGATGGCTACCTTCACATGAGGAACAGCAGTTGAAACTTTGTGAAGGCATTACACCATGGTCTACTACTACTAACTGTAACTGCATAAAAAAAGAGAAGACTCTTAGACAAAAATATGAGGTAAATACCACATGGAATGCTCTAACTCAGGACTTGGATGGTGAGAAATAACTCAGAAAGAACAGGGATGTTAAAAAGCCTTAGGAGGAGCAAAAATGGGGGAAAAAGGAGCACGTACTACCCAATGTGTACTCTTAAGTTCTCTAGCACTGGTATACAGTAGGGATGTAAGCGACTAATCAACTAGTTGACTATCCAATAAGCAAAAGCTTATCAGATAGTTGACACAGTAGTCAACTAGTCACTTCCCACATCTATCAGAAAGAGGAAGCAAGGGTGGGGGAAGAGGCGGGAGTTCTGGGGGGAGCCAGCTTAAAAGCCAGTTAACCCGAGCTCCAGCTCCATGGGAGGGGGCAGGGGCACAGCTATTTAGCTCTTTTTTGAACCCTGTTGAAGTCCTAGCCTTACACCACATGCTCTGGCAAGAAGTTCCACAGGTTGACAGGTTCCACAGCTTGGAATAAATGTAATTCTCATCTAGAACTATCATTTATATCAGGGGTTTTGTAGGAAAGGAACTAGACAAAACAGTATTTGTAAACAAACAAAAAACCAAAACAAATCCCCGCTGTGGTTCTTGTACATTTCAAAGCGGAAGCGCAGCATGGAGCCTGGGGACAGTGGGGGACTCTGAGTCCCCTGCTGGCCCCAGGTGGCACTTCCACTTTGAAATGTACAAGAGCCCCAGTAGGGGCTCTTGTGCATTTCAAATATTGAAATGCCACATGGAGCCCGGGGCCAGGAGGGAGTACACACTTAAAACAAAATATAAGTTTAAAACCCTTTGGAAGTAACCTATTTGGTAAATACATGTAATCACTCCCTACTTCTGCTTCACTATTATCCAGGAACTTACCTCCCACTCCAGAACTTCTGGCTTTGAACAAAAAGAACTTTTGCAATAATTGCATTTCAGCTGAATGTCACTTGGAGACACAAACTGACCATTGGTTGAAGACTGCACACTAAGAGTCTGAAAAATACAGAAACATACACATCACTGTAGAAAGTGCGTTCAACAAATTTACATTTTTCTTAACATATTTAATTAAAATTATATTGTCAGTGACAATACAGGCTTTTAATACTATTGAAGTCAAGAGTTTTCCTTGTAAAAGGCACAATAGATAGGTTTTTCCACTTTTGATTAATTCTCCCCACCTCTCCCACTGGCTTTACAGGTCTTTTCCCTCCTCTTCACAATCTCCTACTCATGCTCTTGTTGTAATCCATTTGTTTCACCTCTGATCTTCAGTCTTGTTTCCTCTACATTTCCATCTACTGTACTCAATGTCCAGTATGCATAAAGCTAAAGAGTGCACGCGTGCACATGCATCCACCCCAGTCACTGATCAGTTTACACAACTAACTGCAGTCAGGTAGCTTAAACATAAGAACGGCCATACTGGGTCAGACCAAAGGTCCATCTAGCCCAGTATCCTGTCTGCCAACAGTGGCCAATATCAGATGCCCCAGAGGGAGGATCACAACAGGTAATCCTCACGTGATCCCTCCCCTGTCACCCACTTCCAGACAAACAGAGGCGAGGGACACCATCCCTACCCATCCTGGCTAATAGCCATTGATGGACCTAACCTCCATGAATCTATTTAGCTCTTTTTTGAACCCTGTTGAAGTCCTAGCCTTACACCACATGCTCTGGCAAGAAGTTCCATAGGTTGACAGGTTCCACAGCTTGGAATAAATGTAATTCTCATCCAGAACTATCATTTATATCAGGGGTTTTGTAGGAAAGGAACTAGACAAAACAATATTTGTAAACAAACAAAAAACCAAAACAAAAAAGGCAGACTAATTTTACACTGCCCTTGGCAAAATCCTGAGACTAGGGAGGTCATATATCATATCTTAAATGGTCAAACTTGGGCACTAGCAGATCAGATGAGTAAATAAATGCCAGAATAGAGGGCCATCTACAAAGAATACCCTGCATCTAGTTCCCAGAAAAAGCCAGGAATACAGGTTGTGTCCCAACAGACTCAAATGCATGTCAAAGAGAGACATTCAGGTAACCATATACCAAGCCATTTATGGCTTTTATGATTAAAAGAGACATCTTGAATTCCATCTGGAGGTGTATAAGGAAGCCAATATCACAGCTGAAGAACTGGTGTAAAGTATTCCCTGCAACAAATATCGTTTAGGGCTCATCTAGACTACACAGAACAGTTGAAAGAGGATCACACTTTCGAAAGCGGAGCTTTCAAAAGTGAAAGTAGTTTAGACACGGCTTTTTTGGTGAACCCCTCCCTTTGTTGAAAAGCCACTCTTCCTCAAAAAATGAGGTTTACGCGGCTTTTCAACAAAAGGGAGGGTTCGCCAAAAAAAGCCACGTCTAAACTACTTTCACTTTCAAAAGCTCTGCTTTCGAAAGTGCGATCGGAAGAAGATATGCAAATTCCCACGGAATTTGCATATCCTCTTTTGATGGTTCCACGTAGTCTAGATGAGCCCTTAGAAGAAAAACTCCATTTTATACTTGCTGTAGCTTTCCATTGGTCTTGCAGACCCATTATGAACATCAGCATTTTCATATCACATGATCAACCACCAACTAAACTGGCATATTCTTTGTGCTGTGGTCAGGCCAGAGCCTCAATCAAAGGTTATCACTGAAATCTAAACAAATGGGCGATAGGACCAGCTTCCTCACACCCACCTTCTTTGTAGCCCTTGCCAAAAGGGAAACATGATATATAGGGCAATCAGTTTGCAGCATGATTTAAAAAAAAAAATTAAGTAGGAAACCAATGAGAATTTGGGTAACTTCAAATAATGGACACTTTACCACTGTTCCAGCTTGACTTCAAAAGTCATCCTGGTCCAGGATTTACTTCACATTTCTTAAGACAGGTTCCTCTGTAACTTCAAGCTCATACAGATGTGCTTTGCTGTCCTAAAACCAGCCAACAATGGCACATCTTAATCAGGCAACATACCAAAGTACACTCGACTGGTACAAGGCCCATTTGGCACAAGTACAACATCAGAAGTTTGTGTGAGCATTGACTCTAGGGCACTAACGTAGATGAGGCCTCACAGTAAAAATGGCTTGACCTCAAACAGACGTGATGATCTTTTGTTCCTTCAGGCACCTGTGTCATCACAACTTGAACCCAGTGCAATATCCACAAACAGTACTCTACACAAGCATTTCTGAGTCTGTGAATCTTCACACCTGTCACATTATGTCCAGCACAGATCCTTTCAATATTATGTAATGGGTTTATTTAAACTTGATCACATTTTGGCTTGTAGTACTGCCTGCTTTAAATGGTTCTGTTCTGCACTGGGAGCTATGCAAACGCTATCAAGAATAGGATTTACAACAGGAGCAAGGAACCTTTTTGGGTCAGGGGGCCACTGACCCACAGAAAAATTAGTCAGGGGCCTCACACAAATGAGAACCAAAAAACCACCACCACCACCACCACAGACATGACATAAAAAACAAAACAAAAAACCTCTCACTGATGTGGCCCCTGACTGTCCCCACATTCCCCTCACACACCACAGCCTAGGTAGGCCCAGACTAGTATATTTTGTGTGCTCTAGCCTGTTGGTGAGGCAGCGGGGAGTCTGGAGTGCCAGCACAGGCTCCCCCAATGCTTGTGGGAGGGGGGCATGAGCCTGGGGGGCAGGATCCAGGCAAGCTGAAGTCCCTACCCCTGATCTGCAACTTGCTACTTCCTCATACTTGCAGATGCCACGACAAAGTTAGGAGCTCTCTTGGCATGTGCTACTGGAGTGGTGACCAGAGTTTATTCTGATAAGCAATCATGCCTCTGAGTTTTGGTGCTCAAAGAGATAAACAATATGATGTTTTTAAGTTGAAGGTTTTTGGTTCTGTTCATTTTCCCCCCTTTGTCTTATTACTGAAAATCTTCTCTCATATTTCTCTCCAGGATCTGGAGGAAAAAGCAGTCTAAGTCTAGAGAGAAGAGCTCTCTTCAACTGTCCATTCAGTTCCTTCCTTCACTAAGTGCAGGGGAGGCCCCAGAAAGTTGTATTCAGGGTTCCCTGTAAGCTGCATGTAGTAAGTTGCAGATCAGAGGTGGGAACCTCAGCTTGCCTGGATCCTGTCCCCAAAGCTCACATGCTCCCTCCTCCCCCCATGTACTGCTTTGACCCCTGTTCTAGGGTTCTAGGACCTGCGCGAGTGAGTGGAGACTGCTTCATCCCCGCTCGCCTGAGTTCCCTCCTGCACCTCTGCCTTTGAAATGTACAAGAGCCACCAGCGGCTCTCGTACATTTCAATGGCAGAGGTGCGGCGGGATAGCGAGCGCCTTCCTTATCGACTAATCAAGTAGTCAATGGAAATTCCATCGACTACTCGGTTAGATGATTAATCTAAATTTAACATCCCTACTTTGGAATGTGGGAAATGTTGCTGAAGCAGTTGATAAAATACCTGTGACAATCACAGAGCAATAAGCAGATTACAAATAGTGTAGGTCCATGACCACTGATTTTTAAAAAGGGAGGACAAAAGAAGATTTTGATGTTAAAGGAAGTCTTAAAAAAACAGGTTGTGTGGTCTTTTGCTATATAACAAAGGCCTGAAAGGATTTTTTTTAAGGTTATTTCTTTCCCCTGCTCTTCTTTTAAAAATATATTAGAAATTTACATCCTGTCTAGCCTGGAAGACTAACTGGACAAGTAGCAAAATGATGACATGACAAAAGAAATTTAAAGAGTTGAAAACAGAGGGAATTTATAGTCAGACTATTCCAAATTTGTTTTTAATTAAAAGTTTAGTGACCAACATTTTAGATAATGGAAACCATTTTCAAGATTGAATACATGTGTCTTCAATTAAAATACAACTCAGAACAATTACTGCAGATGTCTACAAGAGATTGCTAGGGAAGACCAGAATTTATATTCCTAGTATTTCTAAAATAAAGATGATTTTTTAAAAATATCAAAATAACCTTTGAAGCTGTTTATAATACTTCACTTAGCTCATCTGCAAGATCTCTATGCCACCCACAATTAATTCCTTCTTTAAAGTCTAATTTTGCCATGTGTTTACAATGGACTGAGCAGGCTTGTAAATTTCTTATTGTTGTTTCCTTCCTATAACTCTGTCTACTCTTACATTGTAAGCTGCTCACCCTTCTTCCTTATTTGGAAAGTATTTAGCACCTAGTATGTACTATAGTTAGAATAAACAAAGCAACAAAAAAGGGCACAAACCCATTTAAAAAATATTTTGCATATCACCTTTAACAGTTACTCATTAATATTGTTTTATTAAAGTAGTATTTTAAATTATACATTTGTGCCCTTCTTTGTTGAGCTCTTAGCTGAGCCAACACTGATCATGTTTCATTGCAGCTGCTCAAGGGCTTGCCCAGAATACGGAGGGCATAGGAATTGCCAGCCACAGATGAAACCATCAGAGACCACAATCAGGCTTCCATCTACTTACCAGCTGACAGGGCTATTGCTCTGAGCTGTCAGACTGTCTCTAAAGAGTAGAACAGGAACAGTCTGGGATTGCACTGGGAGGAATGTAGCACTAATATATATGCTAAACACAGAATTTACATTCTACATTGGCACTGCAACCAGTGGAACTTGCAACAGAGATCACTCCAAAAAACTCCAAAGTAGAGGGGAGGAGGATGGATAGAGGACCACCCACAAGGACACGCACCTTGAAGAAAATCAGTTACTGCACAGGTGAGTAACCTCCTCCTCTTCTTTGAAAGATGTCCCTGTGGGTCCCACAGTAGGTGACTATAAAAAAGTACATATTAAGGCAGTGTTTCCCAACAAGGGTTCCATGGAACCCTGGGGTTCCACAGACCATCGTCAGGGGTTCCGCAAGAAATCGTGGAATAAATAAATAATTTTTTTCTGACAATGTAAGGCTTATATATATATCATATATATCATATATATCATATATATCATATATATATTAAAAACCCCAGCTCTTTACAAATACATTTTCTTGACAATAATTTAGCAGTAATTGAATTTTGCTCCCCGCTGTCAACTTTTTCTGGCCAAGCAAACGTTTTCATAGGTAGGGGTTCCTCGGGATATGAAAAATTATTTTAGAGGTTCCTCCATGGGAAAAAGGTTGGGAATCACTGTATTAAGGAGATAGGGACTTAGGAGCCGGCAGAAAAGCTGTGGATAGCACTGCTTTCGCCAGAGCAGTATCAGACAACAGGCCTCAGGATAGCGCATAATGTTTTGCAAAGGTATGTTCAGTGGCCCATGTGGCAGCTCTGCAAATGCCTGCAACTGGACCCTTCTATAGGCAGGCTATAGAAGTAAAGACCACTCTAGGGGAGTGTGCTTGAAAAGAGGTAAGAGTATTCATGTTGTTCTGTCAATAACATAATGGATACAGTCCAATATCCAATGTGAGAGTCTCTAAGAAACTGCTTTGCCTTTATTGTGGCCTGCTATGGGTATGAAGAGTCTGTGTGAGGATTTCAAGGGCTCAGCTCAGTCCTGCTGAGAAAAAAGGATAATGCTCTCCATACACCGAGAGTAAGCATAGTAGGGATGTGAAATTGTAACCATGTACTTGGTTAACGGATGAGGCCAAGCTCATTGGTCAACCTTCACGTTAACACATAGGCTCCTGGTATGTGTGTGTGTGGGGGTGGGGAGCAGCTTAAAAGCTGGCTCCCGAAGCCCACCAGCTCCCGGGGTACCGCCTGCTTACTCCCCCATGCTGCTGCCTCTGTGTCTGGGTGTTGAGGGTCCCCAGAAGGTAGCAGGAGGAGACTGTTATGCTGTGTCGGAGACACCAGTTGTGGAGTGCCATAGATTCCATGTCAAGTGTGCAAGAGCGAGCTCCTCCTTACCTGTTTATATAGAATATGCAGGCTACACTGTTGGTGTGTAGCCTGATATGTTTGCTCTCAATGAAAGGGAGAAATTGAAGGCAAGCATACCTGACAGCACATCAACAATTACAGGGGAGTACCCACAGGGACGTGTCTTAAAATAGCATTTAGGGTTGCTCTGAGCAAGGGCAGTTCAAATTGAAGTTGAAATTTTGTGGGTGCATGTGATACGAATCTTCTAGGACAGTGTTTCTCAACCTTTTTTTCATAAAGTATCTCTTTTAAAATATATATATATAAATAAAGTACCCTCAGTACCGACAGTTTTCAGACAACATTTTTTTCTACCATTGCAGAACATTTGTTTAAACAACTTAATTTGTAGCCAGGTGGATGATGAAATTTTTGGGTGTAAAAAGTACAAAAATAATAAAGCTCTATAAAACTTGAAAAAAATCAGTTTTCTCCAAATTTCAGTTGTATTGACATACCCCCCAGACTTCTCTCGAGTACCTCTAACGGTACTCGTACCACTGGTTGAGAAACACTGTTCTAGGAGGTCTGAACAGAAGTTATTATGCCACGTTTTTCTAGTTCTGACAAAGCTAAAATGAACAACCCAAACAGAATCAAATTATTCCAAACCAGTGAAGTAATCTAAACAAAAAAAAATTCAAGTGCACAAAAGGTATCTGTTCATTAGCAGAACTAATTAACCAGTGACCTATCCACTCAGGATTGTTCCACAAACAAATCTCAAAGCTACAGCACTGGTGTCGTCCATAAGATTAAGGTACTAGCCTGCTATCCAATGTAACATGACTCTTGGGGTGATTTATATTAATTTGTTATTATATCCTGCTGTAACTGAATCAATATTTTCAGGGGCTGTGAGATATTCATCACAGTTGTTCATAGATATCCATACTTTTTGGCTGTAACAGAAGAAACCTACAGTCCTGTATCTTGTATGATTAGTTAAAGCAAGTTAGTATAGATGCTTGTAACCTTTGGCATAGATAAAAATGGCCGACTGGTTGCCCCTTGACTTTGGGGAACTGAATGAGAGAATCGAACAAAAAATTGAATCTGTTTATCCAATGTCTAGAACTGGTCGATAACCACAGTGTACACTGCAGAACACAGAAGTCACAAGTAAATGCCAAAGGTAACAGTTTCAGGAGTGAGATACGAAGAAGTTACTTGCCTTGTGTAGTAACAATGGTTCTTCAAGATGTGTCCCTGTGAGTTCTCCACTCAGCTGTCAGTGCGTCCTCACACTGGCAATCAGAGATTTTTAGCCTAGCCGTGCCTTCCCGTGCCACAACCCTCTTGCGCTGTTTCATTCATTAGCTGCATGTGTGCAGCAAGTATATCTCTGTTCCTTTTCTACCAGAAATCCTGTAACGGACTCCAAAATAAACAAGGGAGGATAGTGGAGCACCCACAGGGACACACATTTCAAAGAACCATCATTACTGCTCCAGGTGAGTAACTTCTCCTTCGAGTGGAGTCCCTGTGGGTGTTCCATTCAGGTGACTAAAAAGCAGTAGCCACAGCTATAGCAGTGGGTCTTCGGAGTTATCTGCTAGAAGAAGCAAGGACGGTGTCACCCACAGACATGGTAGGTACTGGTCCTTGCTGTAGTGCATAACGTTGTGTGAACGTATGTGAGGAAGACCATGTAGCCACCTTGCAGATATCAGCTAGTGGTACATTGTGTAAAAAAGCGGTCAATACAGCCATTGCTCTGGTGGAATGTGCAGTGACCAGCTGTAGTGGCTCTTAGTTTCGAAGTCTGCAACAAGTATTTATACAAATTGATATATGTTGTGCAGAGATAGCGGTTTCCTTTGTAGGACCGGATGTGGATATAAAAAGTCTATTAGATTTTCTGAAAGACTTAGTCCTATCTATGTAAAAAGCAAGCACCCTTCTCATAGTGAAGGTGTGTAATGTTACTTCCCTGGGGGAGTTGTGTGGCATGGAATGGTAGAGTGGGTAAGTAGATGGACTCATTGATATGGAAATCGGAAATGACCTTCAGTAAAAACTTAAGATGAGTTCGGAGGATAATCTTATCTTTGGTGAAGAGTGTGTAGGGTGATCCTGACATAAGGGCTGCAATCTCACCCTCCCTTCATGCTGGAGTGATAGCGACAAGGAAGGACATTTTCATGGCCATATGCTGCATTGAGACCGTCACTAAAGGTTCGAAAGGTGGTCTGGTTAACGAGTCCAACACAAGGTTTAGGTCCCATGATGGAACAAGCGGACGTATGTGGGGTCGTGCTTTTCATAGGCCAGCTAGAAACTGCTTGGTGATGGGGTAAGCGAGTACTGAGATGTTATTTACCAGCTTATGGAAAGCAGTGATGGCTGATAGATGGACTCTTATGGAACTGATGGAGAGCCCTGTGTCACTAAGATCCATTAAGTATTCCAATATGGTAGGTATTCAGGGTTGTAGATGATGCTGGTTGCACCATTCCTGAAACCTCTTCCATTTGTTTTGATAGGTGTACCATATGGAAAGGCGGCAACTGCTGAGGAGGATCTGTTTTCACTCTCTGGGAGCAGGTAAGTACGTCATTCTGGAATCATGGAGAAGCCAGGCGGTGAGCTTCAGATTCTGAGGATTTAGGTGGTACGTTAGTCTATTGTGTTAACAATTGGGAAATTATAGGGAGGAGAATAGATTTAGTAATTGACAGGTAATGGTGGTAAGGAAACCAATGCTATCGCGGCCAATATTGCACTATTAAAATGACCTTCACTTGGTTCGCTCAGATCTTGTGGACTACCCTGGGGATCAAGGAAGTTGGAGGGAATGCATATGAAAGAGGAGCTGTCCATGGTATGGTGAACGCGTCTCCTGTGGACTATTTGCCCTGGCCCGCTTGGGAACAGAAGTGGTGACATTTGCAGTTGATTGTAATGGAAAAGAGATCTATGACTGGAAACCCCCATTGTCGGAATACAGGTAGGATGATTCTCAGGCTGAGCTCCCACTCATGCTGTTGGGAAAATTGTCTGCCCTGTTCATCTGCTCTGGTATTCTGTTGACCTGGTATGTAAATTGTGGTTGATGTAATGTTACTCTTCATACATCAGTTCCAGAATGGGATTGCTTCGGCACATAGTAAGTGTGATCGGGCACACCACCACCCCCATCTGTTGAAGTAATACATACATGTTGTTGTCCATCAGGACACATATGGTATGGCCCTGGATAAGTGGTAGGAAATGGAGGCAAGCATTGCAGACCACCCAGAGTTCCAAAATATTGATGTGCAGTCTCGTCTCAGCGTGACCATCTGCCCTGCACTGTGTGGTGCCCGCAGTGAGCTCCCCAGCCTACAAGGAAATTGTCTGTAGTGATTATCCTTTAGGGATCTGGGCGATGAAAGGGGACTCCAGAGAGAAGATTGTGTGGACAGGTCCATCATCTCAGCGATGTCAGCACTAGCACTGTGGGTGTAGCTTGCTTGGAGAGGCTGTCAGCTGGGAATATACACGGATGCAAGCCAGGCTTGTAGGCATCTCATGTGGAGTCTCTCTAGGGATACCACGAAGATCATGGCTACCATACGTCCTAGGGCCTGTAGGCATGTGCGGACGGTTGTCACCAGGGCCTGTAGAATGTTTTGTACAGTGTCGCACACGGTTTGAAACCAGCTCAGAGGGAGAAACACCCTGGCCAACGTAGAATCTAGTAGTGCTCCAATGAATTCTATTCTCTGGGTGGGATCCAGAGTAGATTTCTCTACATTTATCAGAAATCCCAGATGAGTGAAAACATCTTCAGTAAGGTGCGTCATGATCATTGTGTGTTGTCAAGAAGAACCTTTGATTAAGCAATCATTGAGGTACGGGAATATGATGACTCCCTGCTTTCTGAGGAAGGCTGTGACTACAGCCACGGTCTTGGAGAAGACGTGTGGTGCTGTTGATACTCCGAAAGGGAGGACACAATATTGGGAATATTCTTTGCCCGCCACAAACCAAAAGAACCTCCTGTTGCCTGGGTGTATTGTTATATGAAAGTACGTGTCTTGGAGGTCAAGGGATGAGAACCAGGCTCCTTCATCCAGTGCCGGAATTATTGTTCCCAGCATTACCATCCTGAACTTCTTGTTGCATACAAACTTATTGAGCTTCCTGAGATCTAAGATTGGCCTCCATCCCCGTCTTTTTTGACGTGAGAAAATAGTTGGAATAGAACCCTCTTCCATGGAACTCTGGTGGAACTCATTATATGGCCCCTAGGCTGAGCAATCTTTGAGCTTCTGCCTATAGAAGGGACTCATGAGAGGGACGGGGTAGGAGGTTGGGTAGGGGGTACAGACATGAAGGGAATGGTGTAGCCAGTTCTTATAATCTTGAGGACCCTTTGGTCTATAGTGATGACAACCCACTGGTGATAAAAAGGTCTCAAATGATGGTGGAACATGTGGATGGTATGCACCAGATCTAGAAGGTGGTCTCTCATGCCCTTGACCACACCTTTAAATTTACTGTTTGGGAGCAGCTGATTGGGACGCGGACTCTTGGGCATGTTGAGCCCTTCTGCTTGTCCGTTATTTGGACCTGTTGTGAAATGGCCTCTGGTGCTGCCTTTGGTAGCAGGTGTCCCTTGTCTTCTGGTATGGGGTGTATCTCCTCCTCCTATTGGGCGGATTATACGTTCTGAGTGTCCAGAGGATGATACGTGAATCTTTCATTGAGTGGAGTACCTCATCAGTTTTGGCTGAGAAAAACTGAGCCCTGTTAAAGGGCAAGTCCTCCACTTTGGTTTGCAGTACCCTGGGAACACGAGGTGAAGGCAGCCAAGAAGCTCAGTACATAATGATCAGCATTGAATGTCGCAGATACGGCGGCCCAATCATCGACGCTTGGATCACCATATGGGCAATGGACTGGTCCTCTTTCATGATGGACTGCAGTTGTGGCCTCTTTTGTTCTGGGAGGTTGTTGAGCAGTTCCTGAAGCCTGTTGAAATTAGAGTAATCACAATTGGACAGGAGAGCTGTGTAATTAGAGATTCTAAACTAGAGCATAGCCAATGAATAGACTTTCTTCCCAAAAGTAGAGCCTTTTGTGTTCCTTGTCCTGGGGTGTCGATTTGAACTGTGGTTGCCTAGTTCAGTGATGGACAGAATCCACAACCAAGAAATTTGGCTGGGGGAGAAAGAAAAGAAAATCCGTGCCTTTAGCTGGGACAAAGTATTTTCTATTGGCTCTCTAGTTGGTGGGTGAAATAGAGGCCGGCATTTGCCATATGGCTTCCAATGGCTCCATAATGGCTTCATTTATGGGTAGTGCAATCTTGGAAGATGTGGTGGGTTATAAAATTTTTGGCAGGTTCTGCTGCTTTTCTTGCACCTCTAGTAGGGCTATGTCTTGCAACTGTGCTATTCTTTTGAATAATTCCTAAAATTGTTTCAGGTCGTCAGCTGGAGAAGAAGAGGAGGACAGAAACACCCCTTTGTCAGGGGAAGATGTAGATTGCTGCAGTGGAGACTGGCTATCTGAATATGATTGACGTAAGTCACTATCCTCCTCTGCAGAACCCATCTGAATCGTGGCTGACTGTGAGGGTGGAGGACGAGTTGGAGAGGACTGAGCAATCTGTGGAGGAGACTTTGGTGGTGTGTGTGTCCGAGTAGCCACAGTCGGCTAACGAGCTCGGTGCCAATGAGGTGGTCGAGAATGATACTGGCCCCATGGTTCACAGGGTAGCCACTGAGGCTGGCATTGTTGAAATGAATATGGCCATGGGTGACTGAACCAAGGATACTGGTATGGTGGTCTGTGCCTACTTGAGCACCAAGAGCTCACTGACCCCACTGGTAACGAGTGCTGGGAGGAAAAGGGACTCCTCTATCTGGTGCCAGGTCCAGTACCCAGAGATGACAATGTGGGGGAGAATAAGATATTTTCAGAGGAAGGCTGGTACGAACTAGGTTCCTCAATCCTAGGACAGTGCACAGAGGTTCTGTCAGTTGGCACCAGTGATGGTGATGTTGGGTGTCAGACTGGTTCATGTAATGTGGGCTTTGGCACTTGCAGTACCAAGGAATGCTTGGGTGCTGCTGGGTGCCAAGATTCCACTGGTTGCAGTACCGTCTTGTCCTTCAGCACCGGCAGAGGCAGCATATTTGTTGGTGCCAGAGCAGTACCCTTTCTTTTCAGTTTTGGTTCAGAACCTTGTGTCAGTGAAGTCTTTCGTTTATGCACTGTGCCAGACGTTGACGGCACTGGGGAGCACACAGCACTCAAAGGCACATCTGGCAAGAAGCTTCGTGAATCCAGTATGGATGATGAGTTAGCCCTTTTTCTGGGGATTACAGGTTTTGAGGGGGCAATCATCTTGGCTTCTGGCAGTTGGAGAGATTTCAGCCAGAGCAAGTTTTTAAACCTCATTTCCCAGTCTTTCCTGGCTCTTGCAGTCATGCTTTGACAATGTGGGCATTTCTGCACCACATGTCCTTTGCCTAGGCGCTTTGTACAAGAAGCATGCCAATCTGAGGCAAGCCTTGAGTCACTATAGGAATCACATTTTTTAAAGTCAGGGGAGCCAGGCATAATGCTGAACTGGGACATCGGGAGTTGGGGGGAAAAGAGATGAGGGAAAAAACCTGGGAATAACTTTTTTTCTTTTTAAGAAACACTAACTACTAAACAGACTAAATCTAAGAACTGACTAATTTTTCCTATCTTTTCTCAGCTGAGGAGAGCATTGCTGGAAACTGAAAAGGAACTGAGGGAGACTTGCGCTGTACGCACAGATAATGGAAGAAAACAGAGCAAAACCACTGGTACACATGCGCAGGAAGGCACTGCTAGGCTAAAAATCTCTGACTGCCAGCACAAGGATATACCGACACCTGAGTGGAGCACCTATAGGCACACCACTCCGAGAAGAACTTACAATATGTAGGAATAGGTGTCATAATGTGTTAACCTATAGAGTAAGTAAAAAAGCTTCAGAAGGGTAGCCGAGTTAGTCTGTAACTGGAAAAACTTAAAAAACAATTAATAGCCTAGCAGCACCATAAAGACTAACATAACATGTAGATGCTATCAGGGGCCTTCGTGGGCACAACCCACTTCTTCAGTCAAGTTAAGGATCTGGTCCTCCAGGTCTTCAGCGAAGGATGTGAGTATGCTAGTCTAAGTAGTTCTTTTATTATAGAAATGTTACACAAGGAGTCATAGAATTGTATCACTGTATTATAATCCTATGTTTCATATGATTTGTTTTTCTTTCATTTATTTTAATAAAGGTTTTAATGACATGGTATTGTCCTCAATTTAAGTGTCTTTGCCACACATCCCAAGAGTCCTTTTCTGAGAGAGAACTCTGTCTCTCACTCTGGTCAGATGCAACCAGTGGCAAGTCATAAGGCCTTAGCCATAAATTCAGGTCAACACAGGGAAAGAAAAAAAACTACCTCCATTATAACCTCAGAGCAGAAATGTCAAATATTCTCTCTAATGCAATCAAACTGATAGCATGGATTTCCTTCCCCAGCATGCCACCTTCCTATCACATACATTCCACCAACAAAACAGGCAACAAGCTGCAGTCATCAGGATGAATGCTTACACTCACCAGCTCATGGAAAGGAGAACAGTACATACATATTAGCAGAAATGCCACAACTGAATTATTAAAATGCTTTTAATATGCTTTCAAGCACTTTTCATTTTGTAGATTGGTATGTTTCTGAATTTTGATACATTAAGAATAGAGTGAAAGAATAAGAAAAGGATTTGGTCAAAGTAATATCTAGCATTTTCTCTTAACAGTGCAAACCCACCCATGACTAGTAGAAAGCAAAATCACCAATGGGACTCTAAATCCACTCTCTTCTACAAAATTTTCAGCCCTTTAGGCACTAAAGTAAACTGTACAGAATGGCTAGATGACAAATGCTGGATAATAATTAATACCAGTTCATGCTAAACTTATTTTAAGTGAATAAACCCTAGTATGAAAGGATTCACTTAAAGTCTAATAAAGAAAATAGGTAAACTACTGGGCACATATTAGCTATTACTGATGAGATGAGGAAAAAGTGAAACTATATTTACATTAGCAAACATTTAAGAAAATTCAGAATTGTTATATTAAGTCAATTATTTATCAATCACATGGCGTGTAGAATTGCTGCTCACATAATTAATTCAGCAAGTAAATCAATCACCCACTGCTTGAACATGCATTTGGTGGCTGAGTGTCCCTCAAATTATCAGAGAATCACATATTTTGTAAAACAAAAGGAAAAACTATGTAGCACTTTAAAGACTCTCAAATGGTTTAATAGGTGATGAGCTTTCCTGGGCCAGACCCACTTCCTCAGATCATATTCTGGAAGAGAATTGGCATGACCATGTATACCAAAGGAATACAATGAAAAAAGTGAACACATTATTAAACTGACAAATCAGATTTAGTACAGAAGGTGGGGTGAAGGGGAGGGAGGGAGGGAATAGCTATTTGAGTCAATAAATGGCTAATCAGGGGTGATAAGTGGGAAGCTATCTTTGTAATGGCTAAGGTAATTAGCATCTTTGTTAAGGCCCATTCGTAAAGTGTCAAATTTAAGCATGAAAGAAAGTTCTAAAGTTTCCCTCTGTAATCTGGTGTTAAAGTCTCTTTGAAGTAAGATGCATGTAATAAGGTTGTTAAGACTATGTCCAGGTAGGCAGAAATGAAAAGCAACTGGTTTATCCTTGTGAAGATGTCTGATTTGTGGGCACTAATTCTTTGGCGAAGTGTCTGAGAAGTCTGTCCAATATACATAGCAAAAGGACACTGTTGGCACATGATGGCATAAATTATATTTCTGGATGAAAAGGAATGTGTGTTCTTGATCATATAACTGATATGGTTAGGTCCAGTGATGGTGTCACCACAGTAAATACGTGGATAAAGTTGGCAACGGGGTTTGTTGCAAGGGAAAGTTCCAGGGTTGGTATTAATGTGGTATGTCCTGTGGTTGTTGGTAAGAATCTTCCTGAGGTTAGGTGGTTGTCTATAGGAGACTATGGGTCTGTCCCCCAGAACCTAAAACCAAGCACATTAAAAAATGTCTGTTTCCATAGATGAAAGACATCATCTTAACTGAAGAGGGAAAAAACCTGGTTCTCTCTTTTTTAGTTGAGTATCACGTAACTCACTTTGGTATGAGAGATGCTAGGAATATTTCATGACACAACCTGTGCTTCAGATCTCTGTCCTTCCTCTTTGACTAAACCCCAAAGAGTGGAACATGGGTGAACTTAACAGATATTATCAACTCTTCCTTCAGGGGAGCTGTCGTCTATTAAGTGATTATATGACTTAAAGCAGGGTTGAGGAACCCAAGGCCAGAGGGCTATATGCAGCTCCCAGCTTATCTGGATCTGGCCCCCCAGGCTCAGGCTCCCCCCCCAACACTGGGGAGCCCATGCTGGCATTCCAGCTTCACAGCCATTCCACCATGGAGCTGAAGCACACAAAATTTACTAGCCTAGGCCCCCCTAAGCTCTGGTGTGTGAAGGGAATGTGGAGGAGCAGTTTTCTCCTTCTCAGTCAGGGACCACGTCAGTGAGGGTTTGGATTTTCTTTTCTGCTTCTCGCTTGTGTGTGGCCCCCAGCTGATTTCTCTGAGAGTGAGCGGCCCCAACCCAAAAATGGTTCCCCACCCCTGACTTAAAGTAATGACCTAAGGCAGATGATTTAGCCCAGTGGTTCTCAAACTTTTTGGCCCATGGCCCACCCAGCTCCACACAGACCTTTCCGTGGACCACCAGCCAACCACCCATGATGACAAAATGGGTGCATAAAGTGATGGGGATGAAGGGCCTGGCCAGGACACTGATTGCAGGAGTGGGCTGGGAATCTGGTCCAGAGGTTGGATGCAGGAGCAGGCTCAGAGAGGGAGTATGGGATGGAGGTGCAGGTGGGGTTGCAAGGTCTGGGCAGGAGGGAGGATGCAGGAGCAGATGGGGGGGGGGTCTCAGTGGGAAGGAGTGCCTGAGGAAGATGGGGGGGCCACTTATCTGGCTCCATGCCTCCCGCCGCTCCCAGGCAGTGCCACCACCTACCCCCCATTAGCTGTGATTTTGGCCAATGGGAGCAGTGGGGAAAGCCTACAGGTTAAGTGGTTTCCTGCACTGATATTTCCCCAGCTGGGGCGAGGGAGCCATTTCATACCCCCTGTGAGCCGGATCTGGCCTGCAAGCCCCCCTCCAGCCCCGGAAGCCGGTGCTGGCACTCCAACTTTGCAGGGGAAGAGAGCTGGAGTGCCAGCACAGGCTCCCTACTGTGGAGGGGGTAGGGGAGTCCCAAGCCTGCAGCTCGTTTTGAGAGCCATTGATTTAGCCAACTCACACTAAATATCTGACCTTCCATTCCTTGCTAAACATATTTAAAAGATTGCATCAAGTCACCTGCCAGTATGTGGATGCCTCAGAACGCTTTAGTCCATGATAATCTGGACTAGGCACAGACCTAGGTATAGCACAGACACTAAAACAGTAGCATTAGCAGATCTCCTATGAAAGAGGAAGAGCCGGTAGCCATGCCAACATTTGTAGATCTATCAGATGATTTCAGTATTGTACATGATACACTGTCTGATCTGCAAAACTGAGCAGGAGTAAACAAAATTATCCTTTGGTAGATCTCTCTCTCTCTCTCTCTCAAGAGATAAATGGTTTTGAGCAAATGCTTTTCAGCTTCAGGAGCTCTCACATGTGGAATTCTGCAGGATTCCATCTTACTGAGGGGTAAGTGGGGATGACAAATATGCACAGAACTGTTGGGAGGATTAGCAAGAGGCATGGATCATAGTGTTCTCAATATGCCGATGACACCTAGCTCTATTTTGTTATTTCATCCAATCTAGACATTGCTATTAGATGCCTTCCCAGCTGTTTAATAGAGACTGAGGCTATCATCTGTCTGAAGCTTAATCTGGAGAAGATTGACATAATGCTGGTAGAGTTGTAAAAAGCAGCCAGAAAATGCAAGGAGGATTACCCCTGCTCCCATAGCTGAGGGCATGTGCAAACTTCAGTAACATATGGGAAGCCATCTGAGGGTGTTGCTGGGTCCATAGTCACTGCTAGACAATCATATAGTAACAGTATAAGGCTTGATTCCATTTTTGTTTAATCTGGAGATAGATGCAGACTAGGCTATTGTCGTTCACACCTCTCTCAAGTGAAGATTTAACTACCACAATGCAGTCTGTATCAAGGCTACACCCTAAACCAAACCAGAAACTGAAGCTTGTGAGGTATGTGCCAATCCACTTGATAAGATGCATATCCCACCAAAAGAACAGGATATCAGTGCTCTGAGATATGCACTGGTAACCTATTCATTTTCCAGGTGCAGTTGAAGTGGTTAGTTTTCATCTTCAAGTCCTTAATGGCATAGGATGTAACTATTTCAATGAGTCTCTTTGTCCCCATGAGATATTACTGTGGTTGCAGTCAGTGGTGCCCCATATGGGAAGTATTCAAACATGAAAGACCCTCAACTTTGGAATTTACTTCCCCCCCTTGGTCTGAAAGAGCCAGAAATTGTTGACCTTCAGTATATGCTGCAAAGCTCATCTTTGTACCCATTTTTCTTGAAGAGGGAGGGGAGGAAGGATCTGGTAAAAGCTATATAGAAGCCAGATTTTAATATGCACATATATAACACACTCATAAACAAATATATATATATATATATATTTTTTTTTTTTCAGGGAGGAAAAGATTTAACACAACAGCTAACCTGAAATTTAGCTACACAACTGGAACTGCAAAAGTTGTACAGTATTCCATCAGGCATTGTGGCTTGATATTGAGGTAAAGAGTTTCGTTTACAAAAGTGGCAAATAATTTCCATACCTAAAAGAAAAACGTAGTTTACAAAGAAAATAAATACAAGTAGTAGTGTAGAAATTTACTGGGTTATAATTTACCACTTCTCATAATTTTACTAATATAAAACCTAAACTTCATAATTAAATTTTCTTATTAAAAAACCTATTAGGCTCAAAAAATCTCACACACACAAGAGAGAAAAATATACATTTTAGTTTTTCCTGATCTTCTTTGTTAAACCTCAATGTTAACAAAATATTTTCATGTTCCTATAAAAAATGTAAAACTGTCTCCTTTTCCCACTCAGACATCTTGATAGATTTATACGCCCCTTCCTCAGAGTAAATGTTTTGGCCAACTGACATATCTTATGAAGTCACCATTGCAATGTCACATGCACATGGAATGAATTTATTCAATACTGCTTGGTATCAAATATAAAAAAGTACCACCTACATGCATGAAGACTGCATTATAACTGACAATGTAGCATCACTAGTGTACACTATTCTTTAAGTCTCAGTGCTTTCCCCTTCAGTAACCTACAAGCTTCAATATACTGGAAAACTTTTTTTTTTTTTAAGAGGAGAACAATCTGGAAATCAATAAGCTAAAATGAAGAGAAGGTTGAAATATTCTAAACGGGATATGACCACAACTGGGACCAAGACATTACAAGTCTAGATACAAAGGGAGCATATTTTTCTCTTAAAATCTGTAAAACGCTCAGATACAATAGTGATAAGTGTAATTTAAAAAACTATGTAAATTTATGTTCTGAAACGAGAAAACAATCTTAGTACAAAGTGAGATTATTTTTGCTAATTTTATGGCTTTCTTCATAAAGAGAAATTAACAAATAGAACATGGAAGTCCATTTCTTTTAATTCAAGTGTACTTTTATCAGTGATGAAAAGTCACCATCCTTTTCACTTACTTTGTGATTTTGCATATTTTGATTTGTGTGTGTTCATGCATGCAGTTGAGCAGTATGGCTCCATATATCCATTAGGTCCTATGCACTGAGTCATTTCAAAAAACTTGCACTGTGCTCTGCAACCAGTACAAGTTGTTAATTTGCCATATTTCTAAAACATAAAACAAAGCAAAACAATACATTAGTTATGGCTTTAAATTATATTACAACATGTACACAGGAAAACACATTTCTTCTATTCTAACCTCATTAGAATTTTCCTGTATTGTATAAAAGATCTAGAACATTTATTTTGGCAGGGAAAGAGGACTGGGCTAAAAATAAGTATTTTTTTTTAATTTCAAGAGTATTGAAAACTATTTTGTGCACTGTGTTAGAACATAGGTAAGTCTGTGTGGATACAATAGTTTGGAAGTAACCACATATAACCCTTCTTTCTAGAGGATAAATGGCGTAATTAAAGAAGGGAAGTGGGGCTAAGAATTAAAGATTAAACTAAGTGATACTTAAGGCCCAAAAAGGACCTCACCCATGCATGGAGAAAGGGTACAAGTAATTAGGCAGCCACATAGAACTTACTATGATAATTAGAATGTAGAATTTCAAGTTAAATGCTAAAAAAGAAACATTAAAAATGCTTTCATGTAGCTGAACTAAATACATGGAAACTCTCAGCTGTTTATAGATATGCAAGCAGTAAGGCTGGTTTCATCTTCAACAGCTACCAAGGTAATTTGAGATACATAATTAACAAGCTCTTATGTATCTTATAGAAATACTCTACTTGACCTACCACCCATGATTCCTATAAGACTACCAGCAACAAAATAACAAGTCCTGTGGCACTTTAGGGTATGTCTAGACTGCAAGCCTCTTGTGAAAAGAGCATCTAGACTACAACCAGTACTTTCAAAAAAGCAAGACGCTTTTTCAAAAAAAAAAAAAAAGCACCCAGGCAGTCTGGATGCTCTCTTTCAAAAAAGCAGTTTGCAGTTCATAGTGCCTTTTTTCGAAAGAGCACTTTCGAAAAAAGGCATTCTTCCTAGTAAAACGAGGTTTTCCGCGGTCAAAAAAACTGCCATGTTCTTTCGATTTACTTTCCGAAGAACGCAGCAGCAGTCTAGATGCAGGGGAAGTTTTTTAGAAAAAAGGCCACTTTAAAAAAAAAAAAAACCCTGTAGTCTAGACACACCCTTATAGACTAACAGATTTATTGGAGCATAAGCTTTCGTGGACAAAGACCCACTTCGTCAGATGTGTGTATCTGACGAAGTGAGTCTTTGCCCACGAAAGCTTATGCTCCAATAAAACTGTTAGTCTATAAGGTGCCACAGGATTTCTCGTTGTTTATGCAGATTCAGACTAACATGGCTATCCCTCTGATACTTAGCAACAAAATAATTACTGATGAAATACATACTTTCAGTGGGATCACAAGCTTCACTGAGGCTGTTTGATGTTATGATACACCATGGGCACAATGAATACTGTTGAAACCAGCAGAGCTAACATTAATATTATTAGAACTGAAATTGCTGGCTCTGACAAATCCCGAAAAGTGGATTTCTCTTATCTTTAGAATATATTGGGGCCCCTGTCCTGGTGCAACTGAGCCATGTCTGAGGGAGTTTCTATCAACTGATCACCCAATGACAAGTTCAGACTTTGGGTGAACTCAAGGTAATTACAACACCATAATGGCGACCTGCTGATTTTAGACACCTCTTATCCCCCTAACTTTGAAGTTAAGAGCACTCTCAAAGAATGCAGATAAGTCAAACAAGGCCAAGGTAATTACTTAGTGAACACAAGAAGTACAGATGCAAACACAAAGGCAAAATGGATAGTGCTGATGTCTTATATGAATTCTATACATATTTCACAGCAAGGTAGGGATCCATCAATGAGATACAGACACAAAACCAGTAGCTTCTTTCAGATAGAAAGTTGCTAGGTGACCTTCTTGAATTTTTCCTTTGAAGGGTTACAGATTAATGTGCCACCAAGTTGGATGAAGCCCTTCTCACATTTTAGTTATCTGGAAACACTTGGGGAAAAAAATCCATTCCCTAATTTTTTCCGGTAATACATGCTAGATGGTAGTCTGTCAAGAAAGGTGTCTGGGGTTTTTTTAAGCAATAGTTTCTCAAAAATAATTCAACACTCTGGTCTCGGAGAGAGAAGTAAAAGGAGCCTTCCACTTTTGCTTCAATCAGTTAAGAGGAAGATGTAAGGACATAGTAAACCCATCTGCAGTGGAAACATGGTTTGGGTACTTTTGGCTCTCAGTCTTTAAAGAGTTATCATCAGTTATTCAGTAAAATCAAAAAGTCTAGCAAGCCACTTGAGAAAGGTCAGCTCTTCCAGATCAGATTCTACAATATTATTTTGCTTCCATAAAATGTTGATGCACACGTACACACACCACCGCCAAAAATTTGGTGAGTTAATTTGCAAAGGCTAACAAAGCCTCATGGTACTCCAAGGGTTCAATTTCATGATCTGAGCATACCTCTTGAAGACAATTTGTGCTGTCCATATAGTCTGCCTCAAGAGTGGCTGGGTCTATGTGGACATGGATAATCCAAGGAGGAAGGATTCAAGTCTGGCTTCTATTTAGAGAATCAATCTTTTGAAGGATTCCAGGCCATTTTCATACCCAGGAAATTTTCAAGAGTGCCTCCAAGTTCAGACACAGAAAGTGACATTTCTGATCAGATGTATGACACCCACCTAATCACTCAACTCAACACACAAAATACAAAAGTCACATTCACTTTGAGGAACCTCTCTTGGCAGCACTTCTTGAAACTATATAAAGCAAAAGTTAATGAACTCAGCTATACTGAGCAAAGTAAAGAGCTCAAGTCAGAATCTATGCAAAATTGGAATCCAGGAAGAAAGTTTAAGAGCACTGAGTAATTACTCCAGAGTCTATGCAGATAAGAACTCAAAGGTTTTAAGCAAAATCTGAAAGCATCAATGGAATTATACTAAAGGGGGACTTAATAGACAGACAATGTGCAGAACCAGAAAGCATATATGCAATATGCTAGAGTTCCAAATAAATGGTCATGGTCCAATTTCACAAACTCTTGGAGCCAATGTAATGGCTATAAGAAAGGCCATCTTCATAGATAGGTTCATTAAGAAACCAGTTGCCACTGGTGCCAATGGGAGTCTTGTGAGAATTCTGAAAACTAGATTAAAACCCCAAACCAGAGTGAAGGGGTGTACTTGATGTTCCAGTCCATTCGTGAACCTTATAGTTGCAGGGTGAGCAAACACTGAGAATCCTTCCGGTCATCTACTTCCTCCAATGGAAAAAAAAAAAACCAAAGAACAGTTGCCTACCTTCCTGTAATTTTTGTTCTTCAAAATAAGTTGCTCATATCCATTCCAAATAGCTGCGTGTGCACTGCATGTATAGTCGGCAGACTGTTTTTCCTCAAGCAGTACTCACTGGGTCAGCTGTAAAGCTCATTGGATTCATGCCTTCATGGAACTGTAAACGATCCCTGCCAACCCACCATCCCTTCAGTTCCTCCACTGTGACACTATTCCAACAGGGCACAGGTGGGATAGTCTTGGAATGGACATGAGCGACATCTCAAAAGAACAAGTTACGGGAAGGTAGGTTACCATTTTTTCTTCTTCCAAGTGCGTGTTCGTGTCAAT
Organism: Pelochelys cantorii; assembly: GCA_032595735.1. NCBI lineage: Eukaryota > Metazoa > Chordata > Testudines > Trionychidae > Pelochelys > Pelochelys cantorii. The sequence continues at coordinate 42,807,317 of CM064326.1, read as the reverse complement.
TCCAAGTAGGTGACTCCCAAGTATTTCCTAGAGAAGGGGAAGCAGGCAGCAAAATACAGCACCTCTTTGCCAAATGCGGCATCATCTCTGGCCTGCTAACTAATGATTTAGTATGGTATAAAGATGTAGACTTATGACCACATAGCTGGTCTACAGATGTCTTAAATGGGGATCTACACTAGGAATGTCACTGAGGATGCCTGCCCTATTGTGTAGTGTGCTGTCAGCGTAGGAGTGGGTACCTACATTAGGCCATAGCATACTCTGATAAGGCCATGATCCAGGAGATAATTATTTTGGATGACACTGGAAACTCATCTGCTCCTTATTTTGGATGACACTGGAAACTCTTTCATCTGCTTCATCTGCAATGAAGGGAGGTGTGCTGATTTTTGAAAGAGTGTCATTCTTTAAATATAAAATGCTAATGCTTGCCAAACGTACAAGGAGTGAACTATTTGCTCCTGATTGCTGACATGCAGTTTAGAAAAGAAAACTGGGAGAAATAGGTGCTGATTTGAATGGAATCATGAAACTTTGAGGAAAAGTCAGGCAGGGCTACAATTGTACCTGGCCCTCACAGAAGACATTATGGAGGCCCCAAAGTCAAGACCATAAGAAGCTCAGACAGCCTCCTGGCTGAAGCTATAGCCACTATAGCTCTAGTCCTTTAGAGAAGCAGCCAACTATTCTGTTAGTAAAAATCAACTGGCCAGCTGAACCCAGATGGAAAGACAAGACGGCATCCAAAATGCACTTTTATTGACGATACTAGCAATCCTACCATTTCAGGTATAGTAAATAGCCCAGAATAAAGAGAATCAAAGGGTGTGTCTAGACTACAGTGGTTTTTTTTGAAAAAAGTAGCCTTTTTTCTAAAAAACTTCCCCTGCATCTAGACTGCTGCCGCGTTCTTTCAAAAGTAAATCAAAAGAACACAGCAGTTTTTTCGACCGCGGAAAACCTCGTTTTATGAGGAAGAACGCCTTTTTTCGAAAGTGAAATAGAATAGGGGTGCTGCCCAGCCTGAGTTAAGGAGCCAAAATCTACCAATGTACACTGCTAAAGAGACATAATAATATGTAATGAGATAGATAGATAGACAGATGTGCATGTGTAGCTCTGCAAACACAAAATCATATTTTATACATTTGTAATGTACAGTTCTTGACAATAAAAACTTATCCTTTTACATAGGGGGGACGTCTGGCAATCCCTGCTTTCAACAAAAGTTGGGCTTGTGTTCAGATGTGCTCACACACACAAGTTCTCTTAAGTGGCTGTCCATCAAAAAGGAGCAATGCTTGAATTTCACGTCTGAGTGTTGAGAAAACAGACTCTCAAAGACAAGTTGAGGCAATCATCCAGGTTAATTTTAGGGCTGCATCTCTGATGTTGGGGAATTTCCCTTTGCTTCAATTTCCAGAAAGTAAGGGTCCCTCCTCTGTCTTCTAAGCAGATTTCAATTCTCAACTTCCAAAAGTCCTATCATAGTACACTTCCGATAATCCGCAACCTTTGAGACCTAGCTGGTGCCGGATTATCGGATATGCCGGACTATCAGGAGATACTATAAGATGTTTTATTTTTACACACACACACACACACACACACACACACACACACACACACACACACACACACACACACACACACACACACACACACACACACACAGAGTATATACTGTATATAAAATGTTTTAACCCTTTTTATTATAGCACAAGCACTGTCTATCGTCACACAATGACAGAGGCAGACTGACTTGGGCCCGTCCGGTTTCACTCGGTTCAGCTGCTGCCGCTGCTGCGTTGTGACTCTTTTTTTGCCGAAGCTCACTCACTAGGCTCTTGCCATTTTGATGCCGGACTATCGGGAGTGCTGTACAATTGGATGCCAGACTATTGGGAGTTTTTCTGTATTTCCTTCTGCATATTGCTTCCTCGGAGTTAAAGGAGTTACCAGACAATTGGCTTAACTACTAAAAGGGTCAAAAAGAAATCTGATTTGAAGTATTTTCTGCTGCAAAACTTAGAATATTTCCTCAAAAGTGTCTTTATTTTTAATCGTGCTTGCCTAACTCATTGTGCTCAGTTTCACAAGTTCTGCTGCATCTTCTTTTAAACTGTCTTAAAGTTGTAGCATTGAGGGAAAGTGTGTGCGCTCTCCCTCAAGCATTTGTCTGTGAAACAACTACAGTTTGCTCACAAATGCAGACAGCCAACTAGAATTTTCCTTGTAACTCAGTTTAGTTTATCCAAATGCAGCAACATGCCTGCAAGAAATGCCAAATAGAACCAACCCAGGATCTGTAAGCTTTGGGTGTATTCTAGGCTTCTCCTCTATCAACTATTTTACTGGTTCCAGGAGCTTGAAAAAAAGGAGGAGAGAAGAAAAAGACCTTCTCTCTTTCTTCAAAGCCACTGAACTAAACAATGAAATGGCAAATTTGTAGGGAAGTCATCTTCATCCAGTTCTTCAATTAGATTTTGAAACTGAGTGCATCTCAGTGAATAAAATTCACAATGTGCTATCCAAGTTTCATGACATGATCAAATTTGAGATTTTTAGATACTAGTTGCTATTGATGAATAATATAGTGAAATGTCCAAAATTCGGAAAAGTTCTCAGACTTACAAAGTGCTACTAATCCATTCACAGAGCCCCACACGAATGGTGCCCCTGCAGTTGCAATGGCAGTGAGCTTCTGTAAAGGCAAGTTGTTTTTCGCAAATACAAACATCAATACCTCCCTTTAGATTTCATCCATGAATTCTGTCCTTTAGTGACATATTGAAGAGTTCTTCCCTTACACCACAATTGTCAGACGTGGTGCAAACAAATGCTAATTCAGGTTTATCCTGTACATCGCACAACTCATCCAAAGAAATGCTCAAATACTCACACTGCTGAAGTTGCAAATGCAGTTGTGATTCATTGTCATTGTTCAGGTCTCAGGGGGTAGCCGTGTTAGTCTGTATCTGCAAAAACAATGAGGAGTCCTGTGGCACCTTATAGACTAACGGATTTATTTGGGCATAAGCTTTTATCAGCAAAAAGAGGAAGTTACTCACCTTGTGCAGTTATAATGGTCCTTTGAGATGTGTCCCTATGGGGGCTCCACTGAAGGTGTATGGGCATTCCCTGCGCCTCTAATCAGAGATTTTTGATAGCAATATCCATTGAGCCCACGTATACGCTCTTCCTCCCTTGTGATCTGCCTCAAGGCTATCTAGCACTGTTCAGATGAAAGCCCCCACTTCTTTCTCTACCACAGAGCCCTAGATAGAACTCCAAAGCAGAGAGAAGAAGGGCAGCTTTTGAAGCACTCATACGGACACACATCTTGAAGAAACACTGTTACTACACAAGGTGAGTAACTTCCTCTTCTTCTTCAAGTAGTATTCCTATGGGTGTGCTCCACTGCAGGTAACTTCAAGCAATGCTCATCACTGGAGCTGGAACTTCAGAGTGAACTCTGTTACTACATAGGGTACTATGGGATAGAAGATAGCATGGGGGCTGAATCTTTGGTGATCTCATAATGTTCTGATAGCATGTGGAAGGCACCCAACTCGCTGCTCTACAGATTACTGAGATACGAATGCCTATAAGGAATGTGACCAAGGTAGAAATTAACCTCGTAGAGTGCATATGGACTCTGGATGGAAGCACACCATGCCCTTGATAATAATGATTAATGCAATCAGAGACCCTTTGGACAGTCTGAGCCAATATCACAGAGCTTTGGGATCTTTCTGTGGATAAAAAGAGTTTGGGGGATTTCCTAACGTCCTTTGTCTTCTGCAAATAGAATGCTAGTGTTCTTCTAGCATATAGCATATGCAAAATCATCCCATTGTCATAAAATGGGTTTGGGGGGAAAAACAGGGAGCTGGATCTGTTAATTCATATGGAAAATGCAGAGATGGTAAGGAAAAACTTGAAATATGGCATTACAGTTATTTTTTCTTTAAAAAAGGAATTGACCATCTCTCGTACGTGTCTATATGCACACATATACAAGAAAGCAAGCTGCCATGGATTCAAATGGAAGTCTAGTCAAAGCCCTGAGAACTAGGTTAAGATCCCAGGCTGGAGCAGGTGTGTAACACACGGGAAGAGATTTCAAGTGCCCTTAACGCTAAGTATTTGTTTACCTGGTCATGGAAGGACATTTTCACTACAGAATGTACCTTAATGGACCTGAGTGAGAGTTTTGACCTCTTCTCTTGAGGTCTAAAATGTAGTGTAATATCAGAGGGAGGAAAATGAGATTGGGTCTATGTGTTTAGATTAACAACTTGGAATCATTTCCATTTTGTGGTCAACTTTGGCTGTATAGCAACACCTCTTTTAGCTCATCAGAGAATTCTGACTCTAAGCTTTGGGACTAATATGGAGCCACACCTGCAGGTGAAGGACTTGCAGATTGGGGTAAAGGACCAGGCCTTTGAGAGATCAAGTGAGGAATCAGGCGAGGAACAGGAGGGCATATAGCAATCTGTGTCAGGTAAAGGAGTCAGACTTGTCTTGCCAAAAAATGCAATCAGAATAATTCTCACTTTATTTTGTTGAATTTTCAACTGGGCCTTGGATCGAAGAGAAAACTGGGAAAAGGTATACAAGAGGTCTCTGTGCCATAGGAGGATGAGGGCACCTCCCCGTGAATATTTTCCCTTCACCAGTAAGTAGTGAAGACATCTGTAGACAGTGTTGCCCAGAAAGCAAATATATGTCAAAGCATCTCTGAGTTCAGTGACCATTTGGGGTTCTGAAAGAAATTCTGACAGACTACTTGTCATGCTCTGTATCCCTGGTAGATAGATAGCTGGCATAAATACATTGTGAGGGATACACCATTTCCACAGTCTGAGTGCTTCCGTAAAGATCAAGAGGGATCTGGTACTCTCTTGGTGATTTATGTAAAACAGAGATCATTTTAAGTCAATCATTACCTTCACATGGGTATTCTTAATGAAAGGCAAAAAGTGCATACAGGCATTTCCCTGCGCCTCTAATCGGAGATTTTTTATATCAATATCCGTTGAGCCCACGTATGTGTTTTGAGCAAGACACGAGAAGTCATTCTTCCGCTCTACTCTGCACTGGTTAGGCCTCAGTTGGAGTATTGTGTCCAGTTCTGGGCACCGCATTTCAAGAAAGATGTGGAGAAATTGGAGAGGATCCAGAGAAGAGCAACAAGAATGAGTAAAGGTCTAGAGAACATGAGCTATGAAGAAAGGCTGAAAGAATTGGGTTTGTTTAGTTTAGAAAAGAGAAGATTGAGGGGGGACATGATAGCAGTTTTCAGGTATCTGAAAGGGTGTCATAAGGAGGAGGGAGAAAACTTGTTCATCTTGGCCTCTGAGGATAGAACAAGAGGCAATGGGCTTAAACTGCAGCAAGGGAGGTTTAGGTTGGACATTAGGAAAAAGTTCCTAAATGTCAGGGTGGTCCAACACTGGAATAAATTGCCCAGGGAGGTTGTGGAATCTCCATCTCTGGAGATATTTAAGAGTAGGTTAGATAAATGTCTATCAGGGATGGTCTAGACAGTATTTGGTCCTGCCATGAGGGCAGGGGACTGGACTCAATGACCTCTCGAGGTCCCTTCCAGTCCTAGGATTCTATGATTACTGCCAGCACTTCGCTCTGAAAGCGTGACATGGAGGATCACTTCTGTTGAAGGCTATTTGCCCTGAACCTTGTGGTTATGCAGGGAGCTCCCCAGCCTTTTAGGAAGGCATCTGTCCCAAGGTGGTCAGTCTGTGTACTGCATCAAGGGTGGTGCTGAGAAACTCCAGTCGCTGTACTGGGGTTAGTGATCCAGTTCAATGAGGAGAACTATTGTGAATAACCTGGATGGAGCAGTCTGTACTGATAATGATCTTTTAGAGGTAGAATAATGGCTGCTACCGTGACCATCTTGAACATCTGTGCCTTCCCGTATTTGTTTAATGTTCTTAGATCTAGAATAGCAATCAGGAAATAATAAGAGTAAACCCCCTTGCTCCTGAGTTGCAACAGGACAGGTTCAATGGAATAACAAATTATATATTTTCTGATGAATAGGTTCTCATTGGAAGGGTTCCTAAAGGGGAACAGAGAAGGAGGATTGTAGTAGGGAAGGGACATTAATTGACTGGCTAACTTTTTAAAATAATCCCTAGGACCCATCTATCAGAGGTGATCCAATTGCTGGGAAACAGGGCCAGGTGACTTCTGAGGGGTCTGACAGGTGCATAAATGGCAGCTAAAGTTGCAAGCTATAATTTTTCAGGCCCTCCAATGCCCCATGTAAAGCACTTGGAAGAGGTGGCTTGAGAAGTAGCAGATTGAGGTGCAGACTGCTTCCCCTTTTGAGCCCTGGTCCTCTTATCCTATGGCTTGTAATAGTTCTGAGATGGTGGATATTGTGTGGCTCAGAGGTAGATCATCTTTTCTGCCCCACAGTCTAGATTCCCAGGGAGCATAATGTGGTCCCGCAATACAGGATTGGGGAGAAGAATCTGTCTTCTCCGTGAAAGAGTTTGTCTACTGCAACAATTTGGGCAATCCATAAAAATGTAGTCAAGAAGCCCACCTCAGTACGAGTGTCATGAAAAGCAGGCAGGCCACTGTATCAGCTACATACAGTGCTGTCACTAGCACCAATTTGGTTATCAACTGACCCTCTTTAAGGAAATTGTTACTTCTGTGTCTCCAGTAAATATTCCAGAAATACACTGTTTCCCATAACTGATACAATCATACCTGGACATAACATTCCGATCATTTGCAATTCTAAACAGTTATATCAGCAATATTCCATCTTACCAAACCCAGTTATGTGGGGCTGAATTGGCATTATGTTGTTTGCTTCAATGATGGAATTGGTAGGATCTAGAATTGCCTCATTAATAGGGAGCGGGGGGGAATTCTGGATGAGGTGCACAGAATATCCCCCAATTGTGATGTGCATCTGCCACCTCCTACAGGGGAATATACTGTTCATCTGCAATCCTCCTGGCAAGATCCCCTCCCAATCTGAAAAAGCTTCCTGTGCCCCTGGCTCAGAGGTTCTGGACAGCTACTCTATAGGAGACCAACTGCTCTGAGAGACACTGGATGGCTGTAACTTGTGTGTATATTACCCAAGGATTACAATAAGGCAATGGGGGAAGGGAGAGAAAATGAAGGCATGGATGATGGGGTCCTGGGGTCCCATACTACGATTATGGATGGGCTCAATGGAACTAGGAAGGAACCTTTTATTGTGACAATATACCATGACTTCCTCCTGGCCAGTCAGACTTATCACTGAGTAGGGGCAGCACTGACTGGGGTACTAGAGGTACACAGCTGGTGCTAAGAGCGATTGCAGGTGCCCAGATGTGCTCAGTACCAGGACCCTGGTACCATATAATGGGAATTGTGGTTCTTCCCCACACATCAAGTCTTCAGGGTACCAGAGTTCATGCAGAACCCTGGGCTCACTCAGTACCACAGACAAATGTCCGTGGTACTTTATTGGTACCAATGGTTCCTCTTCCTGGAACTTCTGGAGGTCTCTGGAACCTTCCCCTTCCTGGCGGAGTGATGAGCTTAAGTCTAAGAGGCACTAGATCTGCCCACTGAATGACATAAAGGGGGGTTCTCCCAGCTGGTGCTGAAGCAGGAAAAAAGGGCACTCCACTATAAAAAGCCTCAGCTTGATCTTCCAGTTCTTCCTGGCCCCAGATTTAATGGATAAACAAAAGTCATGTTCCCATGGGATGTGCAACTTTCCTAGGCAGCAAATACACTTTATGTCACTGTTGCTAACTGTGATGGCCTTCCTATCAAGCAAGCAGTGTTTTGAAGTCTCAAGAGTCAGGTATGCCTTCCTGCGGAAGTCAAGCACCCCAAACGGAGAAGAGAGAGGGAAACGCACTCCCCCCATTAGTAAAACTAAACTAACTATACTGAGCTAAACAAACAAACTAAGCAAAAAATGTTAATTTGACAAGACATGCTCAAAGCAGACACACATTCCATCTCACAACAAAGCCACTGAGAAAAAAACTGATGGCAGTTCATCCACACAGCTCTCGTGTATCCACATCCACATTTGTATCCATAAAATATGAGCTGTGGATCTCCACATCCGTGGATGCAGATAGCCGCACATATAAAAGGGGATAACCACAAATTTGCAGGGGTCTAGATACAAAATTTGTATCTGCATCCACATATGTATCTGCAAAAATGAGCTACAGATATCTGCAGATTTTCAGTTCTCTGCCTATAGCCTCAGCGCATGGCCAGAGGATGTGTAGGGTGCACATGAGGGCCAGACAGGTATGGCTAGTGAAAATCTCCAATCAACAGCATGTGGGGTACATGTGCATTGAACTCAACTGTACACAGGGCTACTACTCAAAGATGATGGGGGTCAAGAGAGCAAGATGTTTTCCTGGGGGGGGGGGGGGGAGGTGAATGTCAAGTGCCTCAGAGGACAAGTAAAGTAGAGAAAAAAATATTCGAAGTGGGTACTAGAATGAAGGGAAATTGTTTCTTCTATAAACAGAGGGTGGAGGGAGTTGTGACCTGGGGCAAGAGACTTGGGTGCACAATAGGGATATTAAAAAGTGGGGGAATTGCATAAATGTGTAACTGCTGAAGAAACTCATGGTTACTTGCACCTGCAGTGTGAGATGGCAGCCAACTCCCCAGGAGTCAGTGTGCGCTGAAAGTAAGGATGTAATAGTGTAGTCGATTAACCAATTAGACTACATGCATTTCCCTCCCCTCCCTGCCAGTAAATTTTTTAGCAGGCTGGCCAGCAGCCCAGCTCAGTCCTGGCTTGTGACAGGTCCAGGACCTAACCCTGCTGCAGCTCTGCATTTAAAGTGTATTAGGAGCTGGGCAGGAAGGCAGCCCGGCTCTATCCTGACTCATGCCGGGCGCTGTGACTCTGCATTTAATGTTTATTAGGAGCCAGATGGGCAGGAAGCCCAGCTCAGTTCTAGCTCGCACCAGATCCAGGTGCTCACACCCCTCTAGCCAGGAGCTGCTGCCACCCCGTGCTGCTGCCTCCTTATCAGAGGCTGCAGCACAGGGCAACAGGCAGCCAGACCACAAGAGGGGCTTGGTTTTTAAATTGGCTCCCCTCGTGGACCGGCTCCTGCCTGGCATCCTGTGCTACTGCCTCTGATACAGACGCAGCAGTGTGGAGTGGCAGGGGGCTCCTCAGAAGTTAGGCTGGAGTGTACTGGCTGCTGGGCCTACCCCTGGGGACTATAGACTAGTCAATTAACTTATAAGAATTCGTGAGGCTACTTGACTATTCAGTTAACTGATATTTAACGTCCTTAGCCAGAAGCCAGCTTTTAAGCCGACTCCCAGAGTGCATCAGCTCCCACTTGCCGCCCCACTCCTGGGGTGCTGGCTGCTGCCCTGCGCTGATGCCTCAGACGCTTCCCAGCACACACTGGCTGCTGCCCCATGCTGCTGCCTCTGTATCTGTATAATAATAATTAAGACTGTCACGTATTATACCAGTGAAATTACTCTAGCCTCCTGTATCAAGTGCCAAAAGTTCCAAATCAGAGTTAGAAGATTAGGTAATCCTTTCCCTTCCCCCTCCAAAGTAACGTAGCGTTGAATTAATAGGGCTCATACCAACAGACTGAAAAATTCTACCAAAATGCAGCAACATTAGCAACTATGCAAAATGATAAATTATCAGCACTTTAACAGCCAAATTGATGTACATGACACAGTATAGACAAGGTCCTTATTTCAAAGGGTACATCTACACTAGCTAGTTAGTTCGAGCTAGGTAGGGTAATGAGGGCAACCGGAGTTGCAAATGAAGCCCAGGATTTAAATATCCCGGGCTTCATCTGCATGTTCCCAGGCGCCGCCATTTTTAAATCCCCCTTAGTCCGAACTCCTCATTCCACGAGGAGTAACAGTAGTTCGAATTAGGATCTTTAATTCGAACTACCTCGTCCGTGCCACGTGTAGCCACGGGCACGGAGTTCGGACTAAGGGGGATTTAAAAATGGCGGTGCCTGGGAACATGCAAATGAAGCCCGGGATATTTAAATCCCGGGCTTCATTTGCAACTCCGGTTGCCCTCATTACCCTACCTAGCTCGAACTAACGAGCTAGTGTAGACATACCCAAAGAGTTTTGCAGCCTAGTTTGAAGGTTCACAGAGTGTGGTATGATTGAGGACACCAAATAAACAGAGTGTGGTATGATAGCACAGAGTGTGGTATGATTGAGGACACCAAATAGTATTTGCAGTATTGTTCTCATGAGAGCAATATTTTAAGACTTGGTCAACATGTCTGTTTTGTAGAGTTTTATGAGCATGATTCAGATGGAAAAGAAGCGAGCAGTGCCATCACTCAAGTTAGGAAAGCTGAAAGATGGAAGTTTTAGAAGTGATTTCAAAGAGAGGTTGCTTGGTGAATAGGAAGAGCAAAGACAATCCCAGCACAGGGACCAAAATTTTAAAAAGGAGTTTTAAGTGAGAAAAAAAATTAAACATTAAAGAATGAACTGACCAAGCAGAGAGCATGACAGAAAAATTCCTCACATGCAGTGCTTGTTAACAAAAGAATCCCTGAGAGGGAGGGGATATGTAGCTTTTAGTGTTGAGCATATATGTTATGGTGATGGATCTCTGTTTAAACAAGGAAAAGAACCAGAAACTCCATCACTCTTTCACATTCAGATCTGAAAGGAAAGCTATGACTAGACAAAGAACTGGCTTCTCCTCAGTTAGTTAGCTCTCCCCACACCCGGTTTTAGAATTAGCTTCCAAGAGGCAGATGGGTCTCTCCCCATTTTCCCTGTCAACATACCAAGGATTGCTAGAAAGCAGCCCAGAGAGCCAGGTTCAAACGCATATTCTAGCAAAGAAACAGAGAAAGAAAGTCGTCTGTATAAGGAAAAGAAGCCAAATTAAGATACTAAAAGGATCTTATGACCTGGAAAACAGATGAAATGTTAATTCATGCGATGAAAGGGCTGAGAGAGGGGCGGGGGGGGGGAGGGGGTGGGAGAAAGAGACTGAACTGGTACTCAAGCCAGGAATCAGAAGATTAGGATTGAAAGAGACCTCAGAAGGTCATCTAGTCCAGTGGTCACCAACCAGGAGATCAGGATCTTCCAGTAGATCTTGGAGCCTCTGACAGGTGATTCTGACTGGTTTGGCTGGGAAGCTACAAAGTGCTGGCACTTCAGTTACACCTCCACTCACTGTCATGCTGCTCCTGCCTTCTACCTTCGAGCTGCCCCCTGGGAGCCTCCTCCTTGCTCTGCAGGGTATGGGAGGGAGAAGGGGGGGTGCTGATGTCAGGGTGTCCCTCCTCCCCCCACTCCTGTACCCCATCACCACACAGAGAGAAGGGGATGAAGGGAGCTTGGCAATGCAAATCTCTGTCACTCCCATGAAAGGTCATGATACCATCTACATTTTTTGTTAGTCTCTAAGCTGCTGCAGGACTATTCATTGTTCTTTCAATTTTAGTTTTTTCATGGCTACCCCTCTGAAACTTTTTTCACACTCTGTATGTGTGTGTGTGTGTGTGTGTGTGTGTGTGTGTGTGTCACTCTCACAAATGCACTGTCCTTCACTCTCATCTCCTGACCCAACACATATGTGGGGGGTCATTGTTACATCTTGCAAAATGTGTTGTTTTTTGTTTTGGACTAGTCTGTGTATTTCAGAATTTTCACTTCTCTCTTATGCGTAAATGTAATTCTTTGAGTAATGAGTTCTAAAATGCCAAACCTGTCGTGGCTGGAGTAATTATCCCTGTGGTAATTTCTGTTCCTGGAAGTGGCTGGCATGTCCCTGCAGCCCCTAAGAAGGGCAGAGCAGGGGGTCTCTACATGCGTGGTGCAGAGCCAGGACAGGAGTAAGCCTGCCTTTCCCCCCCCTGCTCCACCACCCGGAAACCGTCTGTTAAACGGTGTCCATACAGATCCTGCATCCTAAATCCCTGTCCCAGCCCTGAACCGCCTCCTGCACCCAACCTCCATCCCAGAGCTTGCACCCTGAAACCCTTCCTAGACTCCGATCCCCCACGTGGGCTAAGCCCGGAGCCCCTCCCACACTCCAAACCTTTGACCCAAGACGAGAGCCTGCACCCCAAACCCATACTCCAGCCTGGTGAAAGTGAGTGAGGATGGGGGAGGAAAGGGAATGAAGTGAGCAGGCCTCAGAGGTGTGGGGCAGGGCCTCAAAGATGGGGCAGGAAGGAAGTGGGGCAAGGGTATTTGAGTTTGAGGTAGATCTTACATTGCACTTAAATTGAAAAAGTTATCTTGGGGTTAAAAAGGTTGGACCACTGATCTAGTCTAACACACTGCTCAAAGCAGGATCAACCCAATTATCCCAGACAGGGCTTTGTCAAGCCAGGCCTTAAAAATCTCTAAGGATGGAGTTTCCATCACCTCCCCAGATAGCCCATTCCAGTGCCTCACGGCCCTTCTAGTGATCAGTCACAAACACAATTAATACGTGTACTGACAATATTACCTTCCTACATGTACAACAATCACTACACAATTCCTACCAGGCTATGAAAGAGCAGGCCCAGATAAAGCACCAGTACATCAAAACACATTACTCTGGCTCTCAGTTAAAATGGCCATTCAAAGCCTCCCTGAGCTATATATAGCTCCATATTGAGCCCTTTTAATAGTCCTTTTCTCTGGCTGTTCAAATTCAGCAGAAAGCCTCTCTTGCTCTGCCCTCCATCCCAGTGGAAACTTCTCCATCTTTGCTTCACAGATAATAGGGGGGATGCAGCAAGCAGTTGTTATAAGCATACTTTTCTCACTGAGGTCCAATCTTTTGAGTAAGTAATACCAGTGACCTTTAAAATGACCATTAACGTGTTCAACTATCATTCTGCACCTGCTGAGCCAGTAGCTGAATTATTCCTTCACATCAGTGAGGTGCCTGATGAATGGCTTCATAAGCCAAAGGACCAAGAAGTAGGTTAAGTCCCCCAGGATCACTACTGGCACTTCAATATTCTCACTGGTAATCCACTGGTTGGAAAGATAACTCTGCTCCTGGCTTTTTTAACAATCTCATGGTCTTAAAGATGCAAGCTCTAAGATAAAGGACAACAGCAAACACACGTAAGATTGCTGGTTATTGAGCGTATGCAGTAAGTGGTGACTGATAGATACTATTGTTATTTGAATGCTCTTTAACTTGTAACAAAGGATTGGTGGCAGGGATTTTAGTAGGGATTGTTAAATCCCTAATAAAATGTAGTAGTCTAACAAAAAGTGACTTTGTTTTTCAAAGAATACTGCCTGTCAATTACTTTATTGGAAGGTTATATCTATGTCCTTTAATGCTTCCTTAACAACCCCAGAAACTTTTACCTTGGGAGAACAGATTAAGGAGACAACAGATTATTATAGCAGCATCTCAACATTCATTTTTCTGATAACATGCCAACGTGCCACACAGTGGTCAGTTAAACAGCGGGATACCAGTCCATATCGCAATGCACTCTACATTGATACAAGCACTCCTGATGAGCATGCACATTGCTGACATAAGAAACCAAGTATGCATGTACACAGAAATGTATTAACTACTACAGTTGTATACAGACTTGACTCAACTTTGTATTATAAACAGGGCCATAATGTTTTAGTAGCAGATGCCATCTAGTAAAAGCAGGCAACACTGGATTTCACCAAGCTTATACTGAGCTAGCTAAGATGATAGGTATGATTGATATCATCATCAAGACAATTGCCCTGCTTTGTGTCCAAAGATGATCTTGCCAGACCAGTGCCCAAAAATCACCAGCAACCCTAGGCACAACCAGGCACTGCCACTTCCTTGAAAGGATCTTCTATTGATTGGTTTATGGAAACAAGGAAGACATACTGGTCACAGGTAAAAAAAAAAAAGATGATGTTACTCCTAATATTAGAGATAGTTATACAACGGACATTTTGGGTCCTGTTTCTACTCATAGTAAGGCTAATACTTAAATAGATAATACTAGAATAGGTAATATTCCCCATTATAACTACAGAAAACACTTTATCAAACCAGTAATAAAGGTAAAAATGTTTAATTGCAAGCACTGCAACTTAGTATAACAACATTCGTTTTTCTTTCAGTTTTTGAGATCACTACTTGAGTAGCATCCTTGAGAAATATGAAATGGTTACTTACTGTTACTGTGGTTCTTTGAGACGTGATGCGGACACATATTCCACTTCAGTATGTACGTACTCAGTGCTCTGGAGCTGGAGAAATTGGCCCAGCAGTGCCCACGGAGGGGTAATGTGTGTCTCTTATAGCCATGGCCCCTCTCCAAGCTACATGAGGTGGGACCCTCTTACACCAAACATTTAGAAATCAATCTCTGATGCAGAGGGGATGGAGTGTGGGTTAGGATTTACACATCTCTATCACACTGTGAAGAACCACTGGTATAGTAAATAACCATTTTTTCTTCAAATAAATGCAGCTATGCATTCCACCTACATGATTTGTGAAAGTATGTATCAGTGACCACAGAGCAGTCCTGAACTCATCAAGTAAGGAACATCACTGACAAACACTATGGGCACTGCTTATGCCCTCATATAAGCAGCTCATGTATGCTGAGAGAGAATAGCAGGATGTTATTCATTTGGAGATCATCTAGAAGAGACTGCCTGGTCCTTCACAGCTTGTTGTCCAAACAAACAAGCCAAAGAATGAAATTATTTAGCCCTGTCAAGATAAAAGGCTCAACATCACTTGATATCTAAGGTATGCAGATACTGCTCCTCCAGAGATAAAGGCAGCCTAGGAAAAAAACACTGGTAAATATACTGCCTGGTTAATATGGAACAAAGACCACTTTACACAAAATTTGTGGGTGCGGTCATAAGTCGCCTTTGAAGAAAGGCGTAAAGAGGTTCTCCCATCGCAACTCTCACACTCTCATTATGAATGTTATAGTTATCAAGAAAGCAGTTTTACTACACAAGTGCACCAAGGAACAAGATATTAGGGACTCCCCATCAGATCCACTAGGATCTTGTTTAGGTTCCACAGGGGAACCATTTCTCGGACCAGAGGATGTAGTTAAAGAAGCCCTTTTAATAATCTTGTTACCATGGCACTGGAGAAGACTGACAAACAACTTCTTCAAAGAGATGTTTGCTCCAGAATGTGAAGCAGCAGTGCTCTTGAAGTTCAAGGGCAATCTCCAATCTTTTGAAGGCCTTGGTACCAATGTAACCCACATGACCTATTCAACCGGGCACTGCTTCAGGCCAAGGTCCAGAGCCACATGAGTCCATTTCTTAAACCATCTGCAGATCACAGCACACTCACTAATGTCAGCATCACCAAGACAGAGCAAGCACGATGTGTGGGAATCACTGTTGGGAATCACTCCCCTACACAAAGGACATATAAACATGGGAGATAAGGGCCACCTCGAGGAGGGTCAGGGAAGCACCACATCATGTAGCCAAGGAAGGGGCTACTTCCACAAAGCACAAGCACCCCACTTTACACATCCTGGTAGGCAAATTTCTCAGGTTGCATTGTGCTGGGCACACCCACCCTTAAGTGGAATTCACGGCTACATCCATTTAAAAATATCTTGTTTTCTTCTGTTAATTCATTTACTTTTCTTCTATGAGTTGCTCCCTACCTCTCCCAGTGCTGGAGAGTATGAGCTTCAAGAACAAACAAGACAAGTATGGGTTTAGGGTCTATTTTGCTTGGAAGAGTGTTCCAAGTTTAACAGCCATTTTCAGAAGTTTTCCTGACATTGAATCTAAGGTGTCCTTTACTTGGTATCACTCAATTTCTTGATTATACCATCTTGTGCCAACAAACATAATTGGTCTCTCTTCTGGGTATGAACACGCTTTAAATAATCATATCTAAATAGTTTGAAATGAAACTGTATCTTTGGGGTTTTTTAATCTTTCCTCACTTTTCTACTGCCTATTGATGTCACTTTCCCCCAGTTATTCTTTAGTTTAATAGATACCTTTCAAGTACTGATGTATCCAGGTGTATTCAAGTACTGATGTATCCAGTACAGTTTAACTATTCCTATATAAGAGGAGCCAATTATCATCTCCTTAGTATGTGACATGAAGCACCAAACTTTTTAAAATAGAGTCCCATTTCCAAAAATGGCTTGCTCATTTAAAAGCTTACGTCAATGGGACATCACCACGTAAGTGCATTCATAAGTCTGAAAATGAAAGAATTTTGACAACTTTACCCAATGTCCCTCTAACTCAAAAACACAATTGCCTCATCTTTCCCTCTCTTCCCCACCACCACAATGTAAAATTAAGCATCAGCCTAATAAACCATGACCCATTTTCCCTGATTTTCTGCCACCAATCTCCCTGCCAAAAGGCATAACAACCTTTTGGTCTGTACATAATTTCACTTAAATCCTAAAAAAAACTACATAAGTTATGAAAGCTAGCTTCAAACTTTTTTAATATTTATTTCACACAAGAATTAAGTAAGTAGGTACAAATACTGTGTCAATTTATAAATAAGTAGTATTAGTAAAGTAGAAAAGACCAAATGGGATATAACAATTACTAGCATATACTAATTTATACAAATCTCATAGCAAAAACACCACACATTGTACAACAGCATTCACATAAATGGAATATAAAAATTTTAGGTATACTACACATGATGATAACCAGCTAAACAAAATACTTATATGGCCAAATGCTTCCCCATCATCCTCAGTATTATTGTTTTGAAAAAAGGAGTACTATTTCTTCATTATTTCAGAAGTTTGTTCCTCCTTTCCTATAGCACACTCCCCTTTAAAAAAATAAAACAACAAAAATTCACAGAAAGAGGTCTAATATTATTATATGAAAGTAAATATACTTTATCTATAATTATCCATTGTTAGCAGTTATTTAGCTTTCATGGTCAAAATTCTTTTAAAAGATTAAGTTGATAGACATATTCCATTTAAAAACCCTTTGCTGACCAAGATGATACATTTTTCACAAGAAGCACCCACTTAACAAAAGTTAATAATCATTTTCCAAAATTTCATTAAATGAATTCAAATGAAAGTTCTTAAATGCACATTAAGAGTTATAATTATAAAATTAATTATGGCCCAAGACATTTTGCCACTCACACCATACACCAGGAGTGAGGTACCTCGGGCCTGGGGGCAGGATGCAGTCCCTGGCTTGCCTGGATCTGGCCCCCAGAGGCTCATGGCCCCCCCAACACTGGGGAGCCCACACTGGCACTCAAGCTTCCCTGCTGCCCCATTGAGATGAGGGCACACAAAATCTACTAGCCTCGGCCCCCCTAGGCTCTGGTGTGCTAGGGGAATGTCTCTCAGTCAGGGCCCCACCCCTCCGTACACTATCGACACAATTATACCATTTTGGAACTTACCTCGTTTAAACAAGGATTTTAAATCTACCATTCACTATCTGTCTTATTTGAAAACTTACTATGAATGACACTTGGTCACAACAACCTAGGTGGATGCAGCCTGGCAGCAGAGATTAATCTGTTCACAGCTCATTAGCATTCCCTAAGCCATTCAGCCCACAAACATCAAATACATAATAATCCTTTCACAACGCAAGAGATTGTGCTGGTACAAAGTCTGCCAATGGCAATGGATGCAGCAAAACTATCCAGGTTAAGAGGAGAAGAGATTCACTTCAGGATCAGCATGCTATTGCATAATTCCCACTACTAATGGTGAAGCTTACTAATCATGCAATTCCTCAGCACACAGTAGAGTACAATATCCTAACAATACCATGCCACCTCATTCTCTCATTAACATATGGAGATTTAATATCTGAACACAACAGTACAAAAATATATAAACAGATAGATGACAAAGTACACTTTGCAATGAATGTATAATAGATTCAGAATTGTCGTTCCACCTCTCATAATTTCATGCTCACATGGCATTTCATCAGTGCATGTTTTTAGGTTGTGTGGGACAGTCCCAAGTTCAAAGTTAATCTTGTATCTTTTTGTTCCTTCATGAGTGTTTATTCAATGGTTTCTCCAAGTCTTTCCATGGCTTCTCTCTATGCCTATATTTTTATTATCTTGAAAACCTATATTGCTCTTTTTTTGTTTTGCTGTGTGATAAAACAATAAGGCTTGTTATATTCTCAATTGTGCTGTTTATACATGTATATATTGCCAGAAATACTGTTTGAGTTCTGTACAAGCTCACAAAAGCAGTCCATAATAGTAAAGGTAGGCAGCACTTGACATTCAAAAATGCAATAGCAATATAGAACAGAGATCAAACATTATAGAGCTTTTCTTTAATTAATCCACTATATATGAGAAAGTTTTATGTGTCTGTCTGTTCAAGTGCTCCTAAACAGTAAGAGCCAGAACCACCAAATTTGGAAAGCAGCTCCCTCTCCTCATAACTTAAACCAAGGTCAGGATTTGGTTGTTCCAAGACAATGTGATGTGCCCGGAATTTGATTGTTTCGTAAAAAATAGAAAGGGAGGGATCTGATAGGTGGGAGTTATACTTAAAAATGACCACAGGGGGACAGAGATAAGGACCAGAATCGCTGTAACCCCACTGGACCAGCAGGGGGCAGGGATGGAGAAAGGGACAGCTGTCTACTATATATTTAAGAGAGTTTGTGTGTCTGTCTATTCCCCAGCCAGGGGACATGCACCCCTCCCCCAGCTGAGCCCACTGCAGCAGTCATAGACAAGCACTTCTCACCTGCCCCCCCTTACCCCCCCCCGCCGCTGCTGCAGTGAGAGAGGGCTGGGGTTGTCCTCTCTCCCCAGGGCAGCCTGCATATTGAACACCTCACCCCAAACATCACCTCAGAACAATGATTTAAATAAAGAAAAACAAATCTTATTTGAGTTAAGGACTGAAGCAATGCTGGGTAAATCTTTTAGTCAAATATAATGAAGCTTTGTTAATTCAATACTGGGCTCCCTATGACTGAGTGTATTTCACCAGCTTTTAGCAGTGAAAAGAAATGAATTTTCAATGCAGCTGAGTGCACAACCATCTCAATGAAGCCTTGGTAAAGTAACAAATCACTTCATGTATATAAATATTAACTGCAGAAAATATAGGTATGTGTTACAAGTGGAACATTCATTTCAGAAGTCTTAAAACACAATCCCTATATCCAGGTTGCATATAGAGATTGCACTCCATAAACCAGGATTCTCTCTTCCAGCAACATCTGGATTGCCTCAGGGCAAGAGGGCTAGCTGCTGAGAGCCCGGCTCATGGTGGTAGCGGGGCGAGGGCCTCAGCAGCCCAGCAGCAGTAGCGGGGCCAGAGTAGTGGGGAAGAGGCAGCCTAATAACCCATCTGAGGCTTGGGCAGCCTGTGCGTGCCAGCCCAACAGTGGGGTTGTGCCACAGTAGCCCAAAAGGGGCTGCGGGCCAACCTGGCAGTGGGGACAAAGCCATGGCAGTATGGCAGGCAGCAAGTCTGGGCCGTGGCAGCCCAGCAGGGGAAGCCCATCTGCAGCCACAGAGCTGGGGCCGCAGCAGGTTGGTAGCCCAACCAGGACCACGTGCCGGCTGATAGCAGGACTGGTGCCACAGCAGCAGAGCCAGGGCTGCATGGTGTCATGCCAGTAGTGGGACTGGAGCAGCATCTATGGCAGCAGGGCCAGGGCAGCCGAGTCACTCAGCCAGCAGTGGGGCCAAAGGAGCCAGCAGTGGCAGGACTGGTGGCAGGGGACCTTCCCTGATTCAGCAAATTCCCTCATCCAGGACTGCTCAGGTCCCAAGGGTACTGGACCAGTGAGATCCAACCTGTACCAGGTTATCATGTCCTCTCATATAAAACATACACACTTCAGAAAAAACTAAAATTTCTACAGTGAATCAGCACAAAACTTAATAACTTATGAATTATCCTGCTATGTCAGGAATACCTTAAAGAACATTCCAACCTTCCTACTAGTGTTAACCACTGCCTCCTAAAGCAAATGCACGGGGCAAGGTTCTTGTAATCCCATCCCCCCAAAATAAAGACTGCAATGTAAAATACAAAGACTTCTTTCAAATGCTATAATAATTTCAAGAGGAGGACCTTCAGACTTTCACACATTAAGGAATACACGTAAAACCTAGCTTTCGACTTGGGAAGGTCTACACTAGTGGTTCTCAAACTGCGGTCTGTGGCTTGACCTCAGCCCCACCTCACAGCAGGAAGCCTGCGCTGATGCTCCAGCCTCGCCCTGCTCCCTGCCAGGTTTGAGTGCCAGCTTCTTGTGGCGGTCGGGGGAGCCCCTAGCCTCCCTGTCAGATATGGCTCGTGGGGAAGAAGCGAAGCCAGAAGTGGCTCCATGCACTGCCACTTTCCCTCCCCCGGATGGGAGAACAGCAGCGCATAAAGGCCCTGCCTAGAGACTTTACCTGCTGCTCCCATTGTTCAAAATCTGGCCTATGGGAGCAGCGGGAGGCCATGCCTAGAACATGATGCCTAGGAGCAGCATGGGGCATGAAAGCAAATAAGTGCCTCCCCTCCCACTCAAGCCTAGACCCCGCACTCCCATCCTGCTCCTGCACAGCCCAATGCCAAGATCCTGCACCCCAAACCTGCTTCTACACTCTCCCCACTGGCCAGACACCCTTTCCCTAGCCTGCTCCTCCACCTCCCCCCTTGCTCCTGCACCCTCCCTCCTGGCTAAACACCCTACTCCCACCCTACTCCTAAACTCTCCCCCCTGGCCAGACACCCTACCCCTAGCCAGCTCCTGCACCGAACCTCCTGACCAGACAACCTACCCCCGTCCTACTCCTGAACCCTCCCCACAGCCAGACACCCTCCTTTCTGGTAAGACACCCTACCCTCAATTTGCTGCTGCATCCACCTTTGCTCCTGCACCTTCCCTCCTGGCCACACACTGCATCCTCCCTTGCGCCTGCTCCCTCCTCCTATCCAGATGCCCTGCTCCCAGCCTGCTTCTGCACTCTACCTCCCACCCAGACCTTGCAACCTCTCCCCTTTCTGCACCTCACCACCCTCCCTGATCCTGCACCCCATCCCTATCCCACTTGCTGGCAGCCCTGTCCTGCACACTGAACCCCTCATTTTTATCCCTACCCCAGAGACAAAGGGGTTCCACAAAATCCACTATCTCTGAAATCCCAGAAAAGTAAATCTGGCCTATGGGAAGCCATGAACCTCAGTCCTCCCTGTCCTTTCCCCCTTGCCCTGTGGGGCTGGCACATAAGAGGAGTTAAAACACTTAATCTGTTTAATAATGTAAATTAAACCGTTCTCCCTAGCTGCAGCACTAGCAAAATGGCTCAGGCACAATTATGTAATTAATGCTGAGTTTCCATTAGCAACTGGTGGTCTGAGGAAAGGTTTGCATTGAGGCAGGCGGGCCATTGGCCAATAAGTTTGAGAACCACTGGTCTACACTAAAAAGGAACTAAAACTATATCTAATGTACAGGTAAACAATGTGATTAAGGGAGTCAACAGCCATGTCCAGCCTGCATGGCCCATATATATTTTTAATTTTACATAAATACCTAAATGTGCAAGTGAGTTTCTATATTTAACCGAGCATTAGTGTGTTGCACAACCAGAATGGTGTTGTCATGTGCACCATAAACAAATATGTTAAAAATTAAAGGTGTCACTAGAAAGATAAAATATTCTGAAAAAGAAATCTTCAAAGTCACTAGCATTTTAGAAAAAAATACATGCCTCCTTTTACAGTAAGAGTTTACGAATACAGTTCCACTCCCACAAGTGCACATATAAACTTGCATAGGTTAATCAGTTGAATCTAAGTTTCTTCCTATTTTACAAAAAATGTCATGCACAACTCAGTTAATCAAGAAGAGAATGCATCTGAGCTGTACTAATATTTTGGGTTTTTTTTAATGTGTAGGCTAAAATTCATTTTTTATAAATAGAAGTAGTTACCTGTTTATATTCACCAACGCAGTTTTGGCAGCAGAATCTTTTCTGCTGACCGTCAATCGTAAGGATGTTGTTTCCAGCTCCTTTACTAGGCAAGTACTCCCCACAATGCTCACAGCAATTCATTATTAAACCATTCGCCATTCTGTATCTATTGAAGCAGTGGTCACTACACAGCTTATGGGTCATGTTCTTAAAGCTAACTTCATGTCGAATCTATAAAAAAAGATTCTTCATCAGCACACTACACTTGACAAATCACAAGTTAAACAATATCAGGTCCAACTGAAATCCTAGATAATATCATGACATATGCATCTGAAATTACTACAACAAATAAAGCAAACTGTATCCCCTTACAACCCCTGAACAAATCCTTAATCCCAACTACTCTTGTGACTTTATAAGCCAATCCAAGGTAACAGGATGGGATTCACACAAGGTTGCTCAAGAGACCGGGGAGCTAATTTACACAAATTTGCGTGTATTTTATACACTTTGTTGATAGTAAGCAGGATTTTTAATATGTTTGGCTTTTAATTGTATATGGCTTGTCTTGGCGGCATTGCTATGTTAACTGGGCCCAGTGTTTCCATCCAAAATGTAGCAATCCCAACTCAGTAGAATTTGAATAGGAGTATATTGTACTATATGAATCATCTGTATATTACTCTAGGGGATTCTCCAAAATATGCAATTAAAATAGAGAAAATCCTGAATTGTTTTGATGGCAACATTTGTATGTAATGTAACTGATACTGATCAGTACCAATTACTACTAGATTTGTGCTTTGAGAGCTCTCAAAATAGTTACTGAAAAATGAAATGAAATTGAGAGCAGTAATTGTTGTAGTTTTCTCTCTTGTAAGAATATAAAACAATAGGGATCACCCAATTAAGTTAATAAAAATAAACAAAAACATAACATACAGTCAACCTGTGGGACTCATTGCCCTAGGATGCTGTGAAGACATCAAGTACATCTGGGTTTAAAAAAGAATTAAATAAGTTCATGGAGGATAGGGCCCATCAGTGACTGTTAGCCAAGATGGTCAGGGATTCAACCCCATGCTATAGGTGTCCCTAAGCCTCTGATTGCCAGATATTGGAACTGGACAACAGAAAATGGATCACTTGATAAGTGCACTGCTCTAGTCATTCCCTCTGAAGCATGCTGCACTGGCTAATGTCAGAAGACAGGATACTGGGTTAGATGGATTATTGATTGGTCTGACACAGTATGGTCCTTATGCTCTTATGGAGATCAACTCAACAAAGTTTCATAAAATTGTAAAATGATTAGCCTTCCAAAAATAAGCCAGACCTGCAATAAATCAGCAATGGAAATAAACTCCAAAATGTTAGCGGCATGACTTAAAAAATGTAATGTATAACTGTCTTCATAGGTGTCTTCAATTTAAATATACAATAAAGACATTTACAAAAAGTAATGTTAACCATTATAAAGCGTGGCTGAAAAGGGAAAGAGCTATGTAACTGCTAAATATAGTAAACCCAATTACTGCTGAAATACAAAAAAAACCCTGAATTTTTTTAAAAAAATAGACATTTTACCACTTTTTCCAACTTTTTAACAAATGTTCTACTACTAAGCAATTTAAAAGACCAAAAATTCAACCAGACCTCAGTTAGTTTACCACAGATAGTGCATCTTGACTTATTCAAGATTCCTTTTGAGGGATTATGCTTGTCTTCATAAAAGGACAAACACGATGTACTGCAAAACTCCTGGAAAGACTCACTGGAATCAACTTGAGCAACAATGGTGCCTTTCATTGTTGTTATATCTCTGAAAGAAAAAGCACTAGAGCATAACATTTTTAAAATAGAATTTTATAACAATGTAATTAATTCTTCCCCCGCCCCCTTATTATGCACTTTTAATTTCTCAGATTCTAAACAGCTTTTGGTTCGATGCTATTTTCAAGATGGTCCCCACTGTACTGAAACAACGATTCATTCCATCTGTTGCATTTATTTCTCTTGAGTTTAATACAACTTACTAAAATAAAAACAATTATGAGTAATATTACACTAATATTCCAAATGGACCTTTAAAACAAAGCAATTTCTATTATATATTTAAAAGAATATCAGGTTATGTATTTTTCCCCTACATTACTTTCAATATTAAAGATACAGTATTTGTAAAATAACTTTCACCAATGAGCAATTAATGGTTGTTAACACCTTTTCATTGAAAGTCAGTTGCATTATTGTGTTCTGTGGCTAATGCAAGATACATTTGGTCTTCAGCCTCATGGTACATTATAAATCTCATGTTTTTATTGTTTGGTGTGTGCTGCAAAAAATATTAGGCAGAATATTAATTTATTATTATTTAGGTGTCATAGTGGACAACAAGCTCAATTAACACACCAAAAAGTCATTCTTCCACTCTACTCTGCACTGATTAGGCCTCAATTGAAGTACTGTGTCTGGGCACCATGTTTCAACAAAGATATGCAGAAACTGGATAGCGTCCAGAGAAGAACAACAAAAATGATTAAAGGTCTAGAAGATATGATATATGAGGGAATGCTGAAAAAATTGGATTTAAGTTTAGAAAAAACAAGAATGAGAGGGGACATAATAGCAGTTTCAAATATCTTGAAGAGTTTTACAAGGGAGAAAAAATTATTCTCCTTGACTTCTGATGATAGGACAAGAAACAATGGGCTTAAATTGCAGCAAGGAAGGTTTAAGTTGGACATTGGCAAAAGCTTTCTATCAGGATGGTAAAACACTGGAATAAATTGCCTATGGAGGTTGTGGAATCTACATTGCTGCAGATATTTAAGAGCACGTTAGATAGGCATCTATCAGGGATGACCTAGATGGTGCTCGGTCTTGCCATGAAGGCAGGGGAATGGACTTGATGACTCTCCAGGTTCCTTCCAGTTCTAGCAGTCTATGATTCTATAATTATTTACTAACTGCTTTTACCAACTTTTGGTTTAATCGAACATCTAAAGTCATATTAAAATGTTCTTAAAATAATCTTAATTTAAAACCAGTCAGTTTTCCCTGAAGAAATGGCTATGAATCCAATCATTTCAACACATTAGATTACTTGGTTTTCAGATGGAAGCATAGTTTAATAGATACTTCTACCTCCTAAAATTAAGAGCCCCCTTCAAATCATATCCATCATACATTAGTATAGTCAGTCATCAGAAAGTTGTGGTCAACAATGGACACAATAATAAGCATAATAAGCAAACTCAGCTGACAATGGATTAGCCTACCTGCTTTGAACATGAATGATATTTGCTAGTGAATTTTGCTCTTACTTTACAGGAACCTTATTGCCAAAAAACTCAAGTGAGAATCTCTACATCTTAAACTAGTGTGACAGATCCAGACCAGTTGGCTACAGTAATCTAGTAGAATGTAAAAATACTTGCCACTGGATGAAGAGTTTTCTGTTCCGTGAGTGACCAGGGTGGGGGCTACTCCAGAGTAGGGATGTTAAATATCGATTAATTAACTAATCTAATAGTCAATAGGATTGCCATTGACTATTCGTTTAGTCAATAATGACTAGGGCGCATTCTGCCTTTGAAATGTGCAAGAGCCCCCGCTGGGGCTTTTGTACACTTCAAAGCGGAAGTGCCCACATGGAACCTGGGGTCAGTGGGGGACTCCCTGCGGGCCCCGGGCTCCACGTGGCGTTTCAGTCTTTGAAATGCACAAGAGACCCCACTGGGGCTCTTGTACATTTCAAAGAGGAAGCACCACTGCTGCACCCGTGCCCCATCCAGGGAACTGGAGGGATCCGGCTTTTAAGCCGGCTCCCCCCAGAACCCCCTTCTCTCCCCCCCGCCCCTTTCTGAAAGAGGCAGCTAGGGGGAGGGAAGTGACTAGTGGACTAATGTGTCAACTATCCAATAAGCAAAAGCTTACTGGATACTCAACTAGTCACTTACATCCCCACTCCAGAGCAATCAAGAATGTACTAGAACCAATTAAGTCAGGCAGACACCGTAAGACACCTGAAATCAATTAAGAACTTGCTAGAAGTAAGAAAGAGATGCAGGCTAATCAGAACACCTGCAGCCTATTAAGAATCCACTGGGACTAGTTTAAAAGGCTCCCATTCAGGGAGGGTGGTATGCTAGGGGCTAGGAGTAAGGTGGTGGGCTGTGGAAAAGATGGAAACACAAGCATGGTCAGATACCAGGAGGAAGGTGTTGGGTGGGTGGGGGGCAGTTTGGGGAAGTGGCACAAGGAAGGGCTATAGATACAGTAATGGAGGGAAAACTGCCATAAGGGTGCCTGGGCTGAAACCCAGAGTAGTGGGCGTGCTCAGATTTTCCCCAATACTCCCCACATCACACCACTCCTCCTCCAAGAGGGAAAACAGAGACTACGGAAGGGTCTCACACCAAACTAATTGCAGGGCTATGATCAAGGTGGCTCAGCAGGCTGTGACTCTTGCCTCCAGAAAGGGGGAGAGGCTACACTGAGAGTCACAGTGAGCCTCTGAATCAAGCCCTAACCACCTAGAAGTGCAGGACCTGCAGAGACAAGGACAGAGCTCCACCACACAAGACAGATTCTGTAGCTAGGGCTGTTACGCACTGCTATCCTCTGTGCACTGGGCACAAAGGACTGTAATATACATGGGCCAGAGGATTCTTTTCTCCCTCTCCTTTTACCCACATACCCCATGGAAGTTATGAGAGAGGAGGAAAAAAATCTCCCTTTTCCTTACAGGCACATAGTTTTTGAGGTTTTTTTATGATCACTGATGCACTGGAAATACCATTCAGCAGTATAAACCAAGAATTGACAGAGCTGGTCGGGAGGTCAAGTGACAACACGTTCAATTCTCATTTTGGGAAGAATATGTCCCAATAAAGTCTATCCTATGTTCCGTTCTAAGTTCATAAACTGGGAAGAACTGAAAGCACTGAAGACAGCCTCTGAGGAGAGGAAATACTCTATGCTACTCTAAATAGTGCTTCTGAAAAAGGCAGGGACTGCCTGTATAGTGATACACCTTTAAATCTACCCTTTTCTGAAAGGAGGTCAGCATTAAGCTGGGCTTTTTGAAAGAGGACTACAAGACGACTGATTGCATCTGTACTACTACAGAAACAGAACAGCAGCATCCCTGCCCTGACAAGCATACAACCTGTGGCATTAATTGGACCAACATTTACAAATATGCTTAATTTTCAGCATGAGTGGTTTCACTAAGATCAAAGAATTAACAGCATCAAAAAAGGAAAAAAATTGAGATTTTTAATAAAACGCTGGGGGGGGGGGGGAGACATGAACTTTTAACACATTAGCCAAAATGTATAAAAAGTGACTAGCAATTTTGAGCATCTTAAATTTCTGAGTGCCCAATGTAAGACCTACTAAATAGCTGGATTTTCAAAAAATATCCTGAACACTCAATTACAAAAATCCCTTCTGAGGGGGTCTTTTCTGCTATTTAAAAATGAAATGTTAAGACTATTCATTCTTGTAATCTGCATCATCATACCCTTGGAATCACCACAGAATTAGTTGTAGAAATGGGGAATTGAAAAAGAAGAATTAGCCATAAGCAGTGTTTCCTTGTAAGCGGTGCACTTTTGCAGCCATTCAGGAAAGAGTCAAATGCTGCCCAGCACTCACTGCTAAGTTTTTTCCCTACTTGTGGTGCACATAAAATGTTCATTCTGCACATGAATGGAAAAAATCTGCACATGGTTGGAAAAGATTAGAGGGCACATTGGCCACGAGTAAGGCTCTGTGCAGGTCATGGAAGTCATGGATTCTATGACTTCTGCAGCAGTCAGTACGCCTGGAGGGGGGGCCATCTGAGCAGCTCAGGCAGACCTCCAAGCCAGGTGCACCCACCACTGCTGAGGCAGTCTTGGGGCTCCCCACATTCCAGTAGCAGGAGTTTGGGTGTGGGGCAATCTCCAAAAAGGTGACAGTGACTCCCCTTGCTCAGCTCCTAGCTCCACGTGCCTGCCTCCCCATATTGGCAGTCCTTTCATGCTATTCCAATTGCATGCTAACGGAAGCTGCAGAACCAGGGCTTTAGATAAATCAGAGGCAGCACATGGAACTGAGAGCTGGAGTCTCTTCCTCAAGCACTTCCCAGGAGCTGTGTAAGTAGCCTGCCCCAGCACTCATCACCTCCTCTCCCAGAACATCCACAGCACCTCCAAGATCCCCTCTTCAACTCTTAGACAAGGGTATATAGTAAGTCATGGAGAGGTCACAGGCCATGAATTTTTTGTTTACTGCCCATGAACTGTTGATGATTTTACTAAAAATACCCATGACTAAAAAGTAGCCTTAGGCATGAGTTTTGAATATCTTAATCCTGAGAGAGGAGAGATTAGATTAAAATCTTGTTTATAAATAGCATCACTAGCTGTCCAATTTACAGTTTTAGAAGCAGCTAGAATGTGTACTATTTAATTGCATTTTTAGTCAGTCATTTCATGCAAACTATGTGAGATTATTATTTTCTATACTTGGTCGAAGACACAAACTATCCCCAAAGGGGATTTAATACACAAAGTTGTTTCTTTACTGTTAACAGTATAGTTCTGAATCAAAAGTCAAGACCCCTTCACACGTTATCCATAAATCTTTGAAGGCATATTGTGATGGAGTCAATGTGGCCTTCCTGGCTCCCTGCTGGAGTCCCCTGACACTCTACCTCAGTAAAAAGAGCAGCAAAGACGGGTCCTCCATGCCTGTCTACCAAGGCTGGATAGAAGCAGACACTTACAGCCCAGCAGGCCCAGATAAAAGAGGCTGGAGGAATTGAGCAGGTTGGTACCAGAGGAGCAAGGTAAGGTTACTCATGGCTGATCAAAGGAGCTTAAGAGAGAACCAAAAGATTAGTTCTGGTGGCATTTGCATTCAACAAATGAGAACTTCAGCCCTGAGGTAAGGGTTAAGAGAAAGGGACTATGTGGGGAAAGGCAGGGATACCAGCTGTAAGCTGGAGGCAGCAATACATGGCTGTCATTTATAGGGTCCCTGAGTTCGAACCCAGAGTACAGTAGAATTCCGATAATCCGGCACCTTTGGGACCTACGTGCTGTCGGATATGCCGGAGTATCGGGAGGTACTCCGGCGGGGGGCTATGACTGGTCTGCCGGGATCCGCACTGCGTCCAGGGGGTGGGCGGGGAACAGTGCAGCAAGGGGCGAACCCTCCGCCGTTTTGCAGGAAGGTGGGAGAAGCCCCGCACCACCGCCGCGAGTTTCCGGGAGGGGAGCGCGCTCCCCACCCCCCAGACTGCAGTAGTTATCACCGAGCAGGGGGGTGAAGGGCGGCGCTGCGGGACCAACCCGGCAGCACCCCAGCTGCTCTGCTCCGCAGCTTCCCCAAGTCTGCCGCTGCTGAAACTGACGAGCGGCAGAGCAGAGCAGCTGGGGTGCTGCCGGGCACCGAGCAGGGGGGTGAGGGGCGGCACTGCGGGACCAACCGAGCAGCACCCCAGCTGCTCTGCTCCGCCGCTTCCCGAAGTCCACCACTCGTCAATTTCAGCAGCAGCGGACTTCGGGAAGTGGTGGAGCAGAGCAGCTGGGGTGCTGCCCGGTTGGTCCCGCAGCGCCGCCCCTCACCCCCCTGCTCGGCGATAACTACTGCAGTCTGCGGGGTGGGGAGCCCGCTCCCTTCCCGGAAACTCTTGGCGGCTGCACAGGGCTTCTTCCCCCGCCTTCCTGCAAAACAGTGGAGGGTTCGCCCGCCCCCACCCGGACGCAGTGCACGTCCCAGTAGACATATCACAGGGGTATAATCCCCTTCCCCTCTTCTCCCCTTCCCTTTCCCAGCCGCAAGCGCCCATGGGGCTCACAGCAGCTCCAATTGCCAGCTAGCCGGAGCACTTCCGGGTTCCAGTTGGTGCCAGACTATCGGGAGTACCGGACCACTGGATGCCGGACAATTGGAGTTTTACTGTAGTATGCAGAACCAGGTGCCATCACTAGGAATATGGCCTAAGCCCTGAGAAGGGAACAAGAGTTGTTTAGAAGCCCAAGTGAAGGACTGGATTAAAAACCCAAGCAAAGCACACCCAACTACTAGGAGGCACTCATGAGGAGTGAGTATCCCCCATCATACCTGGGACTTTTTTCATCTGAGAATGAAGAGCCTACTAAATAAAAAGATTCATATTCATCAAGGAAATGTAAAAATATGCCTTAAGCCACCGATACCTCATACTGTAAGTTAATTTTAACACTTTCAAATCACATACTTTAAAAAATGTGTAATAAACATTCTTTACAGTTATTCTGCTTCCAATTAATTCCCTTAGAATTTATCATGTATTACATGTGCATGTAACACACTAGATTATACAGCAACAACACTGAATGAATATAGAAGAGGGAAAGCTAAGCTGAACACAAATATCTTAAAGAAAAAGTTTGTTAAGATATCATATACTGTGTAACTATTTTACAATCGAATGTTGCTTGAGTACAATTTTTAAGTTCCCACAGTGGTTCTTTTAGGCATTCAGAGTAATGAATCAATAATAAATTTCAAGGTGAAATATTTATGTCTAGTGTTCTGCATTTTCAGCTTTTATTTGTAAAAAATTACAAAAACTATTTAGTGTTTATTTTCTGAAAATTAAAGCCAGGTATGAAGGTATTTTTTTATCTCTCTGAGAGAATAGTTTTTCGAGAAATACTGGTTTGTTCACTGTAAGTGAAGTAAATTCACTTAATTTTCTTTGAAGTATTCTCACTCACGTTGAGCCTCTTGCTGTTTTGGAGGAAGTATAAATAAGTGTTCTGCATCAATAATATCAGGGGGTACACTTAAAGCCTGCCATACCACTCTGCTGAAGTTGGGAAGTGTGTTTTGATGACTGTTCAAAAAGCCAGTGCATCAAGTTTCATATTCTCAGGGTTACTCATGTTCATGTAAGTAGTAAATTCTCCTTTGAAATGTGAAATTCCATCTTTAGTGGCAAATGGTTGAAACACTCGAGCATAACTGTCACTGTCTGCTGCACAATTCACCTAGATGACACT
This sequence comes from Pelochelys cantorii, assembly GCA_032595735.1. Lineage (NCBI taxonomy): Eukaryota > Metazoa > Chordata > Testudines > Trionychidae > Pelochelys > Pelochelys cantorii. Next base: position 42,776,330 of record CM064326.1, on the reverse strand, counting down.
CCAAAAAGATTCTGTGGCACCAAATGCTTCAGGATTCAGATTAGGGGCTACTGTACTCTCCCATTTCTGTGCCAAGAGTTCTGTTAAATATTTTCAACACTTACAGTGTTTTCTAGGTTCCCAGGGTCAGAAAGATTTCTAGAAACAGCTGGGTTTTCTTGTTGTATGTTTCTCCTGTAGCTATTGTGCTCAGTTCAGCTAAGATTTTGGTGGTCAGGGTCTGATAAACATCTGCACTGGAAAATGTGTTGGCAGTATTCAGAGAAAACTCCAGTGTTTTCTATGTTTCACACAGCAATTCCAGATTTTCAACAATGAACTTTATGATGGTGTGCAGAATCTGGTGGTCATTTTGGTTAATTGCCAGTCTCTTCAGTGTTTCTGCTTTAGAACCAACAAACTCAGGATGATATGAGAGATGCATTAGCACAGTCCACGTGTTATTTACATGACAGACAGCAAAACACACGCTCATCCACCAATTGGCAAAACAGGGATAGGTAATTGGTAGTCAGCTCTGTACTCGTATCATGCTGTGTAAAACAAAGCCTTCAACTTGTTTGCATGCTTGAAAATAGCCCCAAATCCAATGATGCAAGATTTCGCATCTTTCATTTTTTCTGTAGCAACAGTTGCAGACAGCACAACATTAATCAGATCAGCAGGTCAGGTAATATGTAACAACTACAGTTTCTCATGGAGTTTAATAACTTAGCCATGTAAGAAACAGAATCTGTGTTAACTGTGGCAATGTTTTCCCAAGTTAGTTGGTAAATCTCAAATGTGTCAGTTATTGGTGTGTCAACTAAAGTGCTGTCAGCACTGGGGATGTCACATCAGCACAAAACAATATGGGTTTATTCTCTTTGATATTAAAAAAAAGGGGGGGGGGGCAAGCATCAAATAGTCCAAAGCATCACAAGACTCATCAAATAAGACTAGATGCCACATTTCCATCAATTTGTTCCATCAGTTTAGATATAAAGCATTATCATTTTCTTTCACGTACTTATGAGTGAGGTTGTCTGCATTAGGAAGGATTTTTGCTTCTGGACAGTACTGTCACAAAATCATCAACAGGCACCTCTGCAATTAATTGCAATTGTCCAGCAAAACAAAGACTATGCACAAATTCATTGACACAGTCGTGCTGTGTCCTCTCTTTCATTAAAGCCCTGCTGAAAGCGCTTGTATTGATTGTTTATGCCATAGCTCAATTTCTTCTTTAAGCTTTATGTCACTTGCTTTCAACATGCTCCTTTATTCTTTCAGTATGAATACTGACCTCAGTGCTGAAGTACTTGCAGCATAATGCATCCTCTTCACTTCGGTCTTCACTTTTCTTGAAAATTTCGAAGCTCTGATTATATATTATTTTTTTTTTTTTTTTTTTTTTGGTATTTTGGTATAGATTTGCATTTTTCCCCCATGTTTTCCTCTTTACCTTATCTACCTTTATCTGTGGAGGGCTAATTGTTTAAATTTTGCACCACTCTAAATGGATACAAAGAAATAGTCTGGCACCATGTATCTGTCAGCCAGTCATAGCGCAATACTGTTTGATTTTCTGCGTGTATGTTCTGAATTTTACACTGTGGAACTGCATCAGTCTCAGAACTGCAGGACACAACAATAAAGTAAAGCAGGGGTGGGGAACCTGAGGCCCAGGGGTTGCATATGGTCCCAGCTTGCCTGGATCCGGCCCTTGAGACTCAAAGTCCCGTCCCCCCCAGCACTGGGAAGCCTGTGCTGGTGCTCCAGCCACCTCGCTGCCCCACAGTGGAGCTGGAGCACACAAAATCTATTAGGTCAGGCACCCAGAGGCTCTGGTATGCGAGGGAATGATGTGGGGAGTGTCTTTCTCCTTTTCCATTGGGACCATGTCAGTGAGTACTCACTTGTGTGCGGCCCCCAACTGATTTTTTTTGTGGGTCAGCAGCCCCTGACCCAAAAAAGGTTCCCCACTCTGATCTATGACATTAGTGTTTAACAAAAATAAGTACCACTCCCCCCAATAATTAAGTGGATTGATAAGTAGATGTAAATCAATTTAAAAAAAAACTTTTAATTAACCCCCAATATATCCATGAAAGTTAATAAAAATTGTATATACAGAACACTGTCTAAATATATTTAAAGACCTCTATAATACTCCCCATATTACACAGCCTTGAACCCACAATGGAGTGAAACCCTTAAGCTCTCACTCATTCCTTCACTATTTCAGCTCTACTTTCTATAGCTTCAACATGGCACCATTCTCCAGACTCCTGCAGGTAGGTGCTTACCCCTTCACACATACAGAGAAGTGTGATCTATCAGTTAATCTCACAAACTCTTGCACTGGTGCCTCAATGATTTTAGGATTGAATTCTCAGTTCCCAGGCTTCAAGACTATATATATTTGTAATAGACCCTCTCATAGGTTTGCTGGCTTATTACTCCTCTCCCGTTTCCTTCCAGCCATTGCCTAGGCCAGGGCCTTCCCCCATAATTCCCAGTTGATAGAACAGTCTTCCTATGTTTCTCTGCCACATCTTTCCAAATCTCAATTTTTTTCTCCTATGCATTTGCCTCTTGATCATCTTTTCCCTCTTACAACAGAAGCATTTATACAATACAATTGTTGTTATTTTTCTTGTGAATCAATGCCATGTTGTTTACTGTACTATATTGTGTAAACTTTTAGAAATGGTTTGTATGAAAAAAACTAAATCAAAATTACCAATTTGTATATTTAAAGTGAAGAAACTCCCTGTAGTGAGTCAGCATGGCCTCCCACTGACCTAGAGGAGGAAACTCTGCCAAAAACCCGTTGGTGGGCGGTGCCAGGACCATTCAGTCCCACCCACAGGAAACAGGAAGGCAGGGCTGGAGATATAAAGAGAAGAGCTCCAAGGTCAGTTAGAGCTTGGCTGCCGAGCAGAGCAGAAGCTCTTACCCAGCCCCAGCAGAGGAAGGCCCTGCCATGCTGCCTTCCGAGGGAGGATTGGGCTGGGCCGCCCGGGCCACTTCCAGGCCCTGAGCACTGGCCTAGACTGCCATGGCCACCACCAGACCCGGATAACTGTACAAGACTGCAGAAGCCTCTTCCCGGGCCCCACAGATTTACCCAGACCTCCAGGACCCTTGCTAGGCCCCGCCGAGTGGACTGGACCACCTGGACCTTTACCCACGCAGGATCCCGAGCCTACAGACATGCTGCCGGAGCCTCCGTCCCCAGCCAACACCGAGGAGCAGCACCCGAGCCAGTTGGCCCCCAGGAGGAACTGGGATGTGGCCCAGGAACAGCCAACCCCGGGGCAGCTGAGGAAATGGAGGTCAGCTGGGCAGCGTGTTGCGGCTCAGATCCCCAACGATCCACAGACCTGGACAGTGCGTTGCAGCCTGGATCCCTGCCGACTCAGTGACTGCAGTGCTGCCACTACTAGGGCTCTGGGCTGGGATGCAGTGGAGCGGGTGGGTCTGCATCCCCCCCCCCCCCTTGGGTGGCAGGTTCCCCCTGTAGGGAAAGAAGCCACTACGCTTGTTGGCTCTCTGCCAACAAGGAGACCCAACCCCTGGCTCAGCTTGCAAATAGGTCTGTGCCTTTGAACCTTTTGGAACCACTTACTTGTTTAACTGTCTATTTGTTGCCCCACCCTGAGCAAGGCCCTGGGCTCATAAACTGCGGACCAGTTTAACAGAAACTGTTTAACTCTTATTTTCTGCCCCGCCCCAAATGCAGGCGTAGCCTCTAGACAGTTGCCTGGGTTACCAGAGACTGATTGTTTATCGGCTGCCCCCGCCCTGAATAAAGGCATGGCCTTTAGAACTGATATTCGGCCTGCAGTCAGGCCTGAGGCCCCAAACTCTGGGGCTCGTAGGGTGTCAGTAAGGCCTCCCACTGACACAAACTATTACACTCCCCTGTTCTGCCTTATTCTGAATTAGACAGTTGGCAGTCAAGGACAGGTACTGTACTTTACTTGACTGCCTCTATACATGCTATAAAAACAGGGTTAGTCATTTTCAACCAACTTAATGATGGTCATACACTGTGTGGAAAAATATTTTTGTAGTCAGATATTAGAAGTGCCAGACAGTTATTAGAAATCGTCTTAACAGCCATAAAACAGATATTTTTGCATTTAAGTATTAAGGGAACAAGAAATAAAACACCCCTTACTTTTTGCACATAACACAAAGTTTCTTTGGAGCAGGTTTATGTGAAAATGATGAGAGGCAGGCAGTAGAACAAAACAGGTGAGCTGATCCTTTCCGCTGATATGCAGTCTGTCCCTTCTGCAAGGGCTTTTTGCAATTTGCACATGTGACTTTAACTTGTTTAGAAGGCTGTTGTTGTGCAGAAGGCTGGAAAATCTGTTTAGGAAGTGAGGCCACTGGTGACAAGGAATCCACACCTGGTTGCTTCTGATTTCTAGGGAATGAAGCTGACTGGGATATCCAGGAATCTTAAAAATACAAAATACATAGAAAACTAAGTGAATAGACATTTTCCAATATTCACGCAGATTTTATTATATTAGGATAATTTGCTAACAAGTGATTAGAGGCATATGTAAAATAATTTAAAGAACATGCTCAGTCAGTATATTTAGATCAATGGCACTGTTCTCTGCCATCACAGGAAATCCCAAAACAGGAGAACATCTCAAGTCAGCCATTTCCTAGACCAGGAGACACCAGAGTACTTAACACACCTGTAGTTGTCTGCAAATTGGTTTTGAACCTGTAAACAAACATAATCATGCCACATGCAGTTAAAAATTAGCCAGAAATGTCAAAGCAGAATTTCCAATGTGAAGATTTCATCTACTAGAAATTTCCATTTTCTAAAATATTACTGAAGGTTTATAAACTTGTACCGATCAAACGTTTAACCAACTTCAGTTGTTATCAAAGATACTTGTCATTTTTTATTTTAAAAGCAAACCATCTACAGAAAATCAAAGGAAAAGATCACAAATAAAGTGGTTAGAATACGGTAAAAATTATTCTGATTTAAAGCTTGCAATATTACATACAAAAATAGATTTGCAACTTCTGAATTAGTTTCCCAGTCCAGCCTCTCTGGCCCCAAGTCTGGTCAGAAGATTACAATTAAAGACATGCAAAAGTAGATTTACACCAATAGCCACATGTACCTATATGATTCCTATGGGAAGCATTTTCTGTTTTACTCTAAAACCCAGTTTAAGGCAATAACTACCAAAAAGGTGTGGAACCTTTTTTAGATCAAGGGGCCACACACGAGTGAGAAGTCCGCAACTGACAAGGAGAAAGACACCCTGCACATTCCCCTCCTACACCAAAGGCAAGTAGATTTTGTGTGCTCTAGCCCCACAGGCTCCCCAATACTAGGGGGCGAGCCCTGAGCTCAAGTGCCAGATCCAGTTAAGCTGGGGCCACATCTGGCCCCCAAAACCTTAGGTTCCCTACTCCTGAATTAGGACAATGGAAATCTGCAGGCTAGAAAAAACTGAAGCATTCTCTAGACTTTGGTCTTCTCAGTAGGGATCAACCAACTTTGAATTAATAGTCCAAGTCCATGCAGTAAATTCCTCCAATGAGTATTCTCCCCTCCCACCTAACTCTGGACAACACAATCCCAGAATACAGAGACACTCTTAGACAATCAGTTATTCTATAGTTTAGCATGTTGCAGGGCTATTTGAATCATAATTCAATTTGTCCCACAGGAAATGAACTAAAAAATCCCTATGTCTACTGAACAGAATTTTTAGTATCTTGCTTAGATTCGGAAGACAACATTCCAGCAAAACTATTCTCCTATAAAGCCCTCTTTCTAGGTACTTCTCCAGAATTTCAGTTTCCCTTGCACAAACTGCTGTTGGAAGTGTGCACCTCATCCCATCCATCGTAATTTGTTTGGACGGCTGGTCCCGGTGGAAAGGCACCCCACTGCAGAGGTTGTGTGCCTGTGTCCACCATTGTAGGGAAGTGAGGACTTTTGGGGGAGAAGAAACTTGCCTGTGGATCTGACGGCTGGCGTGTACACTTAAGAGATCCAGTGTTGGAAAGAGCAGACGTGCAGCCTGACATGACGGACCATATATGCGGTAGCCACCATATGCCCCATAAGTTTGAGGCACATTATGAAGAGTACTGTTGGGCTGGTGGTAATGATCGTAACGAGGTTTATTATATTGTTGAAACGGTGGTTGAGGAGATAGGCTCGAGCTGCTTGGAGTCTATATGAGCCCCTATGAACTCCAAACATTGCGTGGGGCGTAGTATGGATTTCTGCTCATCGATAATGAAGCCCAGTGACTGAAGAGCGGTCTTTGTGAATGCAATCATGTCTTTGATGGTCCGTTGTGAGGGACCTCAGACAAGACAATCACCTAGATAAGGGAATATTGTGATCCCATTGCATCTTAGATATGCCGCAGCCACCTTTTCCAAGGGTCTTGGAAAAGACTCTGGGGGCAGAGAAGAGTCCAAATGGGAGGACTCTGTATTGAAAGTGGTCTGAAGCTACCGTGAATCATAGGAAGCACCTGTGTGCAGGGTGTATTGAGATGTAAAAATACGCATCTTGAAGGTCGAGGGCTGTGAACCAGTCCCCCCTGTCCAGTGCTGGAATTATTGTAGCGAGCACGTCCATTTTGAAGCGTTGCCTGCGAAGATATTTGTTTAATTGGCACAGGTTCAAGATAGGTCTCCAATCTCCTGTTCTCTTTTCGGTGAGAAAGTAGTTCGAATAAAACCCCCTCCCCCTTTGTATTTTTAGGGCACCCACTCTATGGTTCCTATTTTAAGGTGGTGTAAAACCTCCTGGCAGAGCAGAGTCTCATGAGAGGGGTCCTTGAAGAGGGAGGGAAAGGGTGGGGAGATTGGAGGAATTGCCATGAAGGGGACAGAATAACCACAGCTGATGATTTCTAGGACCCACTGATCTGTAGTGATTCCTGCCCACTGATTGTAGAAGGGGCACAAGTGGTGGTGAAATATATTGTGCTCACCTGGTACTGTAATTGGGGGGAGGTCGGACAGACTCTTGACCAAATTTTCAAACGTGCTGCCTTGAGGCCTGGGTCACAGAAGAGCGGTTGTTGACGGCTCTCTCTCGTTGGTTTTGAGGTATGAAGAAGTTTTGCTCAAAGGGCTGGTATTGGTGTTCTCTAGTGAAGGTTGTCCCCCTGTGTCTTTGATACAGTGTGTAACGCTTTCTTCGCTAAGGGGGAGTATACATCCCCAATGTGCGAAGGGTAATGCACTTGAGACTTTGCCGGCTTGAAGTGCCTGGCTCATCTCCTTTGCTAATTCTTGAAGGGAGAGGGTCTAGTTTCTGAGCGCGTTCTCTGAGGAGAAGGGCTTAGCTGTTTGCCCTGAGGAAAAGTTGCGCTCGAGCCCTTACTGCCCCTTGATAATTATGGGGATCTAGGGCTCTATCCATAGACTGCATGCACGCTGCGAGTTCCCTTTCTTTGAGAGCTCTTGTTGTGAGGCTACAGCAATGGACACATTTGTGAGGTACGTGTGTCCCCCTCAGGAGAGTCTAGCATGTCTCCCAGAAGCTAACTGTAATTGTACAAGCAGCGCTGACTGCACATGGGTCGATGGTTCCTGTTTCTTTTCTTTTGCTTGCTGCGGCTTGCCACTGCGCGGTGGTAAAAGCTGGCAGCGGCGGCTTGTTTTGTTTTCTGTAAAGAAAAGGGAGTCCTGGGTGCCTCAGGACTACCTATGCTGATAAAGTGGTTCTGCTTTGTCTTGCAGAGCACACTGAGGAGGAGAGAATTGAGCTCTGTCTGTGGCCGAGGGTGGTGAAGAAGGAACTGCGGAGAAGCGGGCTGTGTGCGCTACTTCAAAAGTGGGAGCGTCACTCTCCGCTCGCACATGTGCAGCCCTCCCAATCACTGCTCTCAAAGTCTCCGATCTATGGTGCCGGGATGAGCGTGACACCAACTGCGGAGTACCCATGGGGACATCACTCGAAGAACAACACGAGACTATACCACCAATATTACCTAACTGATGCTTCATGGGCCCTATGGTTTGCACTTTGCTTTCAGTTGAGACCCCAACTTGCCACTCATACCTTCTAGTGCCTCGCCCCTTCCACAAGGCTGCAACGGTTCTTGAGATTCCCCTTACACCTTAAGATTTCTAGTGGACTTCCCTCTTTTCTGAAAGGGAAATACCATAAAGCGTAGAAACAGTAAAGCTATGTCTACTCTACCAGGTTATTTCGAAATAGGGTTTTTTTTTAAATAACTCTGAAGTAACTATTTCAAACTAAGCTTATTCCTCTTCACAAGCAGGAGTTATTTTTTCTAAATAACAAGCCCACTATTTCAAAACAACAGGCTTGGTAGTGTGGACACTCACCTTGTTATTTTGAAATTAGGGGAGTTATCTATTCCCCTAGACCTCAGAAGGCGGAGGGAAGAGTGAGAGCTGGGAACAAGGACTAACAACTCTCCCAGCCCCACACCTTGAAGGAAAGATCTAGCCCTGCTGTTGCTGCCTATCTCCTGAGTAAGAGGCCTGCCCTGTTAGGACTCAGACCTTTCAGCTGCAGGTGTTGTCTGCAGCCATTACCAGGGGCGGGCTTAAAGCCACGAGGCCACCCCTGGCGGCAGGCCGCTGCCGGCGGGCCGCCTCTAAGGGGCGAGCCAAAGGCGGCTGCCCTTTGGGGGAGCCCTTCGGGGGCAGATCGGGGGCAAGGGGGTGTGTTGTGATGATAGCAGTTTTGTGTGATATAATTATTGAGTGTGTGTTTGTGTGTGCTGGTGACAGCAGCACACTGTTGGTTGTGTAGTGACCTATTCAGTCCCTGGTGAGAGCAGGGAGGGCAGGCAAGGGTTCTTCGTGAGAGGAAGTTCCCTTTACCTGCTCAAACTGAAGGTTTGTGTTTGTTCTGTTCCCTCCCCCACCCCTATTATTTGCTTTGGCACAGATGGGGTGCCTAAGGGGGAGGGCTCAGATGGCATCGTAGCAGTTGTGACAGGTAGGAGAAGATATGGAAGTAAGATACGGACTGGCCAGTCAAGGGGAATGAGGTTTAGACAGGTATGTGCTGTTCCTTTTTCCAGTCCTGTTCCCAGCCTCAATAATTCTGGGAACTTTAATACCTGGCCATCAGCCCTGAGGGTGCTGCTGCTGCTGAATGCCAGGTCAGTATCCCAGAAGACAACTGTCATCCATGGTTTAATCCTGGATGAAGGGGCTGACCTGGCTAGTATCACTGAGACCGGGCTGGGAGTGGAGGGAGGCGTTGACCTTTCCCAATTGTGCCCGGCTGGGTTCTCAGTACAGCATCAGCCACGGCTTAATGGTGGGGGAGGTGGGCTGGTGATTGTCTATTGAGATACAATCTCACTGGCTAGGGCCCTGATCCAACAAAGTGTTAGATTAGAGTGTTTGTACTTGATGTTGGGTGGCTGGGATAGGTTGGGTATACTACTTGTGTACCATCCACCTCGCTGTACGGCAGATGTTCAGCTCGAGCTGGCCAACGTGGTCTCAGACGTGGCATTGAGGACCCTGAAGCTTCTGATCTTGGGGGGACTTTAATATCCACGCCGAGGCTATCCTGTCTGGTCCGGCCTGAGATTTTATGGATACCATGACCACCCTAGGACTATCCTAAGAAATAACTGACCCAACGCATATTGCAGGTCATATGCTCGATTTGGTTTTTTGGATTAAGGGTGATAGAGTTCTTGGTATAAGGGATGTGGCTACACTCCCTTTGTCATGGACTGATCACTAACTGGTTTAGACTATCTGCTGACCTTCCCCTCCACAGAGGCAGGGGACCGATTAAGATGATCCGCCCTCGGAGGCTGATAGAGCCGGAGGGTTTCCTGAGGGATTGTTCAGCCGTTCTGGCAAATGGTCCTCTAGATGCCCTAGTCCATACATGGAACATCAAAGTAGACCGGGCAGTTGATATGATTGCTCCTAAGCACCCTCTTCGGGCTAGTCGAGCCAAGTTTTCTCCCTGGTTTTCTGAGGAGCTGATGGCAGCAAAACAGTCTGTTCGATGGCTAGAACGCCACTGGAGAAGAACTAAAGCTGAGTCCGATAGATTGCGGGTTAGAGCTGAATTGAGAGCTTACTCTGTGGTGGTGCTGACAGCAAAGAAAAGCTACTTCTCCACCCGTAACGTGTCCGCACAATGCCGTCCAGCGGAACTGTTTTGAGTAGTGCGGAGCCTGTTGCAGTCTGGCACTCATGACAAAATGGAGGAGTTCTTGGCCCCCCCCCCGCTGTGATCTGTTTGCGAAGCACTTCGCAGATAAGATCGCTCACATTCAGTCGGATTTGGACCCTGGTTGCCACGTAAGTCGGGCACAGAATGTGTTGAGCACACCACCCAGTCATTTTTCTCTGGATCAATTTCAGCTATTGCAGACTGAGGATGTGGACAAGGTGCTTGGAGAAGTGCGACCAACCACGTGCTCACTTGACCCCTGCCCTTTATGGCTTATTAAATCTAGCCGGGAAGGGATGACTGGTTGGGTCCAGGGGATTATTAATGAGTCTTTTAGATCCGGTATGGTTTCCGCCACCTTGAAAGAGGCAGTGATAAAACCGTTACTCAAGACGACTTCCCTGGACCCACATGATTTGAATAACTATCACCCAATTGCTAATATTCCCTTCTTGGGCAGGGTACTTGAGCGGGCGGTGGCATTGCAACTCCAAGCTTTCTTGGAAGAAACAGATTACTTAGATCCATTTCAGTCTGGCTTTAGGCCTGGTTTTTGGAACTGAAACTGCCTTGGTGTCCCTTGGAAAGCGGACAGGGGGCTGCAGACAGGGGAATTTGAGAGGGAGTTTGACAGAGGGAGGCCTACTATGGTCAGGAAGACCTGCAACACCTGTGCCAGCACTGCTTCTGTCTCCTGCACCTGTGCCTGTAGCCAGACAAAGTGCCTTGGCATGGATGCGTCTACCCAGATTCTGGTGTGGTTTGCAGGGACTGTGGCTTGCAATTCCCACTTCCTGATAGCCAGGCTGGGGAGATCATCCAATGCGAAAGGTGCCTGCTGGTGGAATCTCTCAGGCAGCAAGTCGGAGAGCTACAGGAGGTGGCGGCTAGGTTGAGGAGCACCCAAATCTACGAGCAATTCCTGGATCATGTTCATGAAGAGACAGCTGAGGTAGCTGTCCCAGTACGCAGGACTGCGGACACACCACTGGTAGAGGAAGAGACAGCTCAGGGTGGACACTGGCAGCTGGTTACTTCTGGCAGCAAGCACTGCTCCACCCCTGCTCCGAACCCTCCCGCCGTGGTACTAGGAAACCGTTATGCTCTTCTTTATACAGGAGATAAGGAATCACCCCCTATAACGGAGGAGGAGAAGCCTCATACCCCCAAGGCTGGGAGGTCTGCTGCCACCACTGCAAATAGGAAATGTAGGGTAGTGGTGGTCGGAGACACTCTCCTGAGGGGTACGGAGGCGCCCATCTGTCGCCCTGACATTTCATCTCGGGAGGTATGCTGTCTGCCAGGGGCCCGTATTTGAGATGTTACGGAGGCATTGTCAAGGATTATCCGGCCCTCTGACTACTACCCCATGCTACTCATCTATGTGGGCACAAATGATACTGCGAGGTGTGACACTAAGCAGATCAAGAGTGACTACAGGGCTCTGGGAGTACAGGTGAAGGAGTATGGAGCACAAGTGGTATTCTCTTTGATCCTTCCTGTCGAAGATAGGGGCCCAGGCAGAGACAGGAGCATCCTGGCTGCGAAGATGGGGTCGCCAGGAGGGCTTTGGCTTCCTCAACCACGGGATGCTATTCCAGGAAGGACTGCTCGGCAGAGATGGTGTTCCCCTTTCAAGGAGGGGGAAGACCCTATTTGGACACAGACTGGCTAATCTAGTGAGGAGGGCTTTAAACTAGGTTCAACAGGGACAGGTGAGCAAAGCCCACAGGTAAGTGGAGAACATGGAGACCTGGGAGATGGGTTGGAAATGGGAGGGAGCGTGGGCTATAATGGCAGAGAGAAAGGAGGAACAGGGCAAAACTGGGAGGCAAGGTCAAATCAGTACCTTAGACGCCTATATACAAATGCGAGAAGTATGGGTAATAAGCAGGAAGAACTGGAAGTGCTAATAAATAAGTACAATTATGACATTGTTGGCATCACAGAAACTTGGTGGGATAATATACATGATTGGGATGTTTGTATAGAAGGGTACAGCTTGCTCAGGAAGGATAGACACGGGAAAAAAAGGGAGGAGGTGTTGCCTTATATATTAAAAATGAACACACTTTGAGTGACGTGGAGATGGACATAGGAGACGGAAGTGTTGAGAGTCTCTGGGTTAGGCTAAAAGGGATTAAAAACAAGGGTGATGTCATGCTCGAAGTCTACTACAGGCCACCTACCCAGGTGGAAGAAGTGGATGAAGCTTTTTTTAAACAACTAACAATATCATCCAAAGCCCAAGATTTGGTGGCGATGGGGGACTTTGACTATCCAGATATATGTTGGGAAAATAATACAGCGGGGCACAGACTATCCAATAAGTTCTTGGACTGCATTGGAGACAACTTTTTATTTCAGAAGGTTGAAAAAGCTACTGGGGGGAAGCTGTTCTAGATTTAATTCTAACAAAGGAACTGGTTGAGAATTTGAAAGTGGAAGGCAGCTTGGGTGAAAGTGATCATGAAATCATAGAGTTCATGATTCTAAGGAAGGGTAGAAGGGAGAACAGCAAAATAGAGACAATGGATTTCAGGAAGGCGGATTTTGGTAAGCTCAGAGAGCTGATAGGTAAGGTTCCATGGGAATCAAGACTGAGGGGAAAAACAGCTGAGAAGAGTTGGTAGTTTTTCAAAGGCACATTATTAAGGGCCCAAAAGCAAGCTATTCCGCTGTGTCGCCTTGGCTTAATCATGAAACATTGCATGATCTAAAAATAAAAAAGGAGTCATATAAAAAATGGAAATTGGGACAAATTACAAAGGATGAATATAGGCAAACAACACAGGAATGCAGGGGCAAGATTAGAAAGGCAAAGGCACAAAATGAGCTCAAACTAGCTACAGGAATAAAGGGAAACAAGAAGACTTTTTATAAATACATTAGAAGCAAGAGGAAGACCAAGGACAGGGTAGGCCCACTGGTCAGTGAGGAGGGAGAAACAGTAACAGGAAACTTGGAAATGGCAGAGATGCTGAATGACTTCTTTGTTTCGGTCTTCACCGAGAAGTCTGAAGGAATGCCTAACATAGTGAATGCATGTGGAAAAGGGGTAGGTTTAGAAGATAAAATAAAAAAAGAACAAGTTAAAAATCACCTAGAAAAGTTAGATGCCTGCAAGTCACCAGGGCCTGATGAAATGCATCCTAGAATACTCAAGGAGCTGATAGAGGAGGTATCTGAGCCTCTAGCTATCATCTTTGGAAAATCATGAGACACAGGAGAGATTCCAGAAGACTGGAAAAGGGCAAATATAGTGCCCATTTATAAAAAGGGAAATAAGAACAACCCAGGAAACTACAGACCAGTTAGTTTAACTTCTGTGCCAGGAAAGATAATGGAGCAAGTAATTAAGGAAACCATCTGTAAACACTTGGAAGGTGGCAAGGTGATAGGGAACAGCCAGCATGGATTTGTAAAGAACAAATCGTGTCAAACCAATCTGATAGCTTTCTTTGATAGGATAACGAGTCTTGTGGATAAGGGAGAAGCAGTGGATGTGGTATACCTAGACTTTAGTAAGGCGTTTGATACGGTCTCGCATGATATTCTTATCAATAAACTAGGCAAATACAACTTAGATGGGGCTACTATAAGGTGGGCGCATAACTGGCTAGATAACCATACTCAGAGAGTAGTTATTAATGGTTCACAATCCTGCTGGAAAGGTATAAGAAGTGGGGTTCCGCAGGGGTCTTTTTTGGGACTGGCTCTCTTCAATATCTTCATCAACCATTTAGATATTGGCATAGAAAGTACGCTTATTAAGTTTGCAGATGATACCAAGCTGGGAGGGGTTGCGACTAATCTGAAGGATAGGGTCATAATTCAAAATGATCTGGACAAACTGGAGAAATGGTCTGAGGTAAACAGGATGAAGTTTAATAATGACAAATGCAAAGCGCTCCATTTTGGAAGGAACAATCAGTTTCACACATCCAGAATGGGAAGCAACTGTCTAGGAAGGAGTACGGCAGAAAGGGATCTAGAGATTATAGTGCACCACAAGCTGAATGAGTGTCAGCAGTGTGATGCTGTTGCAAAAAAAGCAAACATGATTCTGGGATGCATTAACAGGTGTGTTGTGAGCAAGACACAGAAGTCATTCTTCCACTCTACTCTGCGCTGGCTAGGCCTCAGTTGGAGTAATATGTCCAGTTCTGGGCACCACATTTCAAGAAGGATGTGGAGAAATTGAAGAGGGTCCAGAGAAGAGCAACAAAAATGATTAAAGGTCCATGACCTATGAAGGAAGGCTGAAAGAATTGGGTTTGTTTAGTTTAGAAAAGAGAAGATTAAGGGGGGACATAATAGCAGTTTTCAGGTTTCTAAAAGGGTGTCATAAGGAGGAGGGAGAAAACTTGTTCATCTTGGCCTCTGAGGATAGAACAAGAAGCAATGGGCTTAAACTGCAGCAATGGTTTAGGTTGGACATTAGGAAAAAGTTCCTAACTGTCAGGGTAGTAAAACACTGGAATAAATTGCCCAGGGAAGTTGTGGAATCTCCATCTCAGGAGACAGACATTTATCTAACCTACTCTTAACTATCAGGGATGGTCTAGACAGTATTTGGTCCTGCCATGAGGGCAGGGGGCTGGACTCGATGACCTCTCAAGGTCCCTTCCAGTCCTAGTATTCTATGATTCTATGACTGGTCACCCTGGTAGACGACTTACGCTGGGAGAGAGACAGGGGGAGTGCACCCCTGTTGATTCTCTTAGACCTCTCAGCAGCTTTTAATACCATCCACCATGATATCCTTCTGGGATGCCTGGCAGAGTTGGGTATTGGAGGCACTGTTTTGCAGTGGTTCTGCTTCTACCTGTCGGAATGCTTTCAGAAGGCAGAACTAGGGGGCTGCTATTCAACCCCGGGGCGATTGTGCTATGGGGTCCTGCAAGGTTCCATCTTGTCCCCTATGCTGTTTAATATCTACATGAAGCCGGTGGGAGAGGTCATAAGGAGTTTTGGAGGACGGTGCCATCAATATGCAGATGACACCCAACTCTATTTCCCTGTGACATCAGAACCAGGTGTGGAGGTGACTGATCTAAATCAGTGTCTGGAGGCAGTAATGGTTTGGATGAAGTCAAACAAGCTGAAGTTGAATCCAGATAAGACTGAGGTCCTGTGGATCAGGAGGCCATCTGTTCGGGAATGTGGCATGGCAGCTGTTCTAGATGGGGTTACTCTCCCCCTGAAAGAACAGGTATGCAGCTTGGGATTCCTCCTGGACCCTTTTTTAACATTTGAAAATCAGATTCCTTCAGTGGCCAGGAGTGCTTTTGGGCAGCTTAATTTGATCCACCAGCTGTGACCCTTTCTGAACAAGCATGAGTTGGCTACAGTGATCCATGCTCTTGTTACATCTAGACTGGATTACTGTAATGCACTTTATGGGGGGGGGGCTCTTAAGCGCCTTCGGAAATTTCAACTGGTCCAGAATGCAGCTGCTTGGGACTTAACTAATATTCGTTATACGGAGCACATTATGCCAGTGCTTCAGCAGCTGCACTGACTTCCGGTATGTTTCCGGGCACAATTTAAGGTTTTAGTTACGACCTATAAAGCCTTAAATGGGTTGGTTCCAGGGTATCTGAAGGACCGTCTTCTCCCATATGAACCTGCCCAGGGATTGAGGTCAGCTGGGGAAGCTTTGCTTCATGTTCCCCCACTTGTGGAGATAAGATTAACATCTATGTGGAACAGGAGCAAAAGTTCTCAGCTTTTGCTCCCAGGCTGTGGAATTCTCTTCCTTGGGATATTCGCATGGCACCAGTGCTAGCATTGTTTCGGCGTCAGGCTCAACCCACCCTTTTTACTCATGCTTTTTATCAATGTTTGAGTCTGTATGTATATGTTCCTCTTCTCTATATGTTTTTAGCAGGTTTTATGTCCCCCTGGGGTCTCATATTTTAAATTTTTATATATATTTGTATTGTGTTTAAACATTTTTTTGTAAGCCGCCTCGAATGTTTTAAATAGAGAGGCAGGGTAAAAATATTTAAATAAATAAATTTTGAAATAACTCCCCAGTGTAGACATGCCCTAAGCATCTAACCTTAACATTGGACTTCTCACTTTTTCCTCTTTTGTCTTTCTTTACTCCACTCTTTTCTCCTTCATATGTGCACTCCATTCACTTTATCCTTCTTTGCCAACTCTCTTCCCCCTCATCCTTCAGTCTCTCATCACTTTTCTCCTTCATCTTTCCCTGTATCCTCCCTCCCTTCCTCAAAATCATTCCTAAGGCCTTATCTCAGAACAAAATAGTGTCTAACCATCCATGGTTCACTCCCAAGTCTCCATTTCTTCAAATTGCTCTCCTCCCCATACTATCAGTGCTCTGTTAGGAAACATCCTCCCCTACCCGTTACCGTCTGCCTTCTGTAATGCCCTGCTAGAGTGACAGACTAATTCTGCTAGAGTTTATTGCGCTCAGGCATTCCTTTTTAAAGGCTGCTCCCCAGTGACGGGGTATATCAACCTTGAACCGGGGCTGCGAGGGTTAACCCTGGATACCTGGCAGAGGAGGCCTCGCCCCCTCACCCCAAAGCCCTGCTAGGCATGCTCCAGCTGGAGACCAGGTATAAAGGCCTGTGGAGCAGCTCAGTCAGGGCTGGCTGCTGATGAGGGAGGAGGTTCCTGAGGAGGAGCTGCAAATGGACCAAGATTAAGGGGCTTCTCCTGCAGCCTCCAGAAGTGAAAAGCAGAGAAGGACTGCACCGGAGAGACAGGTAGAAGGAAGTAGCCCACAGTGGGGAGTTGTACCCCAGGAGCTCAGCATGAGACTGGGTCCCCTACTCCATCCCCATCAACCCCACGTGGGGATTGCTAGTGACTCTGGCTGCTAGGCTATGCTGCCCTATGGGAAGAGAGCACTGCTATTAACTCTGGCTGCTAGGCCATGCTGCCCTGCGTGAAGGAGAAGGTTGCCATTGGGTCCCATGCCCCTGCAAAGGAGGGCATTGTTACTGACTCTGGCCGCTAGGCCTAACTGCCCTGCGGAATGAGGGCATTGTTAATGACTGAAGCTACAGATCCTATTGCCTGGGACAAGTTGTGGTTATAGTCAGGAGGGGAGGCACCACATCCCCCTTGCCCAAGCTGGTATACACACAGGGTTGAGCACCCCCTGACACGTCAAGTACCCACCCTTAAGGGGAATGGGTGTGCTTCCCCTCCTGACTTCCAGAGACTATGGACTTACTTCAAGTCTTGAGTCCACCCTGCTTTAGAGTTACACTGGCCTTAATACAATAATGGGCTGGACACAAGATTAGGAAAACTATTCCAATAGCTGTTAACATCCTTTATCTCAAGTTTTCAGTTACGGTGAAAGTCAGGAGCAGCAATAACTAGAGGAGAGGGTAACAATCGAGAGCATGTAAGATTTGTCTATCTATTTCTTCCCCCTACACCTGCATCAGTATTCCCTATAAGCTGTGGACCACTCAGGAGAGAGTCAAATGCTGCCCAGCTGATTAGCAGAGCACCCTTAGCTAGGTTGTTTGTTTCTACTGCTGGGTGCACTTAAAAATATTATTCTGCACATGGATGAAAAAAATTAGAGGGAACACTGACCTGAACCACTGGATGTTGCAGAACACATACTTGGTAGCTATACTTACGATTGAAATGGTTCATGTTAAGCAGATTTTAACTGGATAAAATGCTGACAAGTATTCACTGAATGGTCATACCCTCCCCAAAAAGTAAGTTATGAAAATAGAGGAAGGAGAGCAGAAACAAAATTATCTAGAAAATGTTTTCCCTACTACTGTAAATGAAACCTGAGATCCACACCTACCGTGTTTCAGTTGCATCTCCTGTAATAGTTTCCACCACAGTTCTCTTATCTATCCCTCTCCCTCTTATTGTTGTTTCTTCTTTTGTTCCTGCTCTCACTTGTCTTGTTCCTTTTTTCACTTACTGTGTCTCCCCTTTTTTGTGTGGTAGTCCTTTCTTCTCCCTGTTCTTTTTTACCCTTCACTGTGCTATTTTCATGTGTGAGGACCACAAACAAAGAACAGGTCCTTTTTATTCTCTCCAGAAGGCAAGCAACCTTTGGAAAGGTGTGCAACAGATAAAGGACCTTTGCAACATACTCTCAGCTCCCACCCTCTTCTGAACTAATCTTTCCTTCTTATTTCCCATACTTGGCCCTCTTCACTGAATCCCAAAGAAACCTTCTCTCTTCTCTTTCCTGTTTATCCAGACTGACAGAATTCATTCTTCCTCATGCTGCTAGTGGACCACTTTCCATGTTCCGTAGATTTCTGGTAGGCACCAATGAATCAATCTAGTAGCTATGCACAAAGCCTTGTGGGCCAGCAATAAAAGGAGGAACTATGTCGTGGTTTATGCAAAAGCACACACCGGTTTTGAAAGGCAAACAGAAGACATTATTTTGCATTAACAGGTGCCAGAAGTTCCAATGTCTTCGACTTGTAATGTCACAAAAAAGATTAATTGTTATGTTTTTAGTGTATCAAGTATCCGCAGAAAGTTTTATGAAAAAGGGAATGCATTCACTTCACATTTTATCTTCCTTTTGGAAGAATGTCCAAGCTACCTAGAAATACTCAGGAAAAAGTAAGAACTCTTCAGTTTTGACCTTCCCTCTTTTGTTTCAGCAGACATGACTGATTCATAAGAAAGGACGGGGCATCAGTAAACTACAGAACTTTTCAAGTTGACACCATTTTGCAAGTTAGTCAGGAAACAGCATTTCTTCAGTCTTATTTTGAGGAAAGCATTTAGTTTTATGTTAATATTTCTATAGTACTCTATAAAATGTACTAATACACTGTGAAAAGTAAGTTTTAGTGATATGTGAATTAGACAACTTATCAAGATACTTGTTGAGATATAGATAGAAGCTACCAATGTATCTGGGAATTATAAAATGAACATTTGTATATTGTGCAAGGTTCTAATATCTGGATTCCAATTAAGTATTAGATCACCTTTGAAAAGAGCCCAACTAGTATCTGAAGTTATTAACTTCATAAGGAAATAACGAGAGTTCATACTTTTGCTACTGTATTAATTTGAGATGGTTTTCCACAAGCTAATTTAATGAGTCTGCAGTGCACTGAATGACATTGGCAAAACTTCATCTTCATAATGCAAGAATAAAGTTTATTATTATTGAGGTGAAAGCTTTAATTCTGCAGATTGTGAACTCAAGGAAATTGCAGTTGCAACTGTTTCATTTTGCTTCTAGAGCAGTGATTCTCAGTCCACAGCTCACAAGTCACATATGACTGTTTGCAATGTAACCTGCAGCTCTTCAAGGCTTCCTCCTGGAGTACGGCAAACAGCTGATCTATGGCACTTCTGGAAGAAGGAAGACTGGAGTAATGCAGAAGTGCTAGGGTTGCAGCCACGGGCCCCAGGCTAAGGAGGGAGGGGCACAAAAAGATCTCCAGGCCACCAAAAGTTCAGATTTTTTTGTGGAGCCCACAGTTATGTAGGGCTCTGGGCTGCAGCCAATAAACTCCCTGCAGTAATCTGACAAGCAGGGAGTTGTCTCCACACTGTTTCTCCCCCCCATCTCTCTCTTCCCCCCTCCTCCCCCTGCCCCCCCCCCCGGCTGGACCTGTCCTGCAATTAGGAAAACCATGGCCAATGGGAGCTGTAGCAAAGATGCCTACAAGCAAGAACAGCATGCAGCGCCACCTGCCCTCGCCCCCATTCCAGCTGTTTCCAGGAGTGGCAGAAGGCCTGGCAGGCAGGGACCCTGTGTCACTATGCTGCACCACCAAATGGGAGCTGCCTGAAGTAAGTACCCTGAATCCTAAATCTAGCCCTGAGCACCCTCCCACATGCCAACTCCTGCTCAGACCCTGCATCCCCACTCCCAACCTCCTGACCAGAGCACTCTCCCGCACTCCAAACTCCTTCGCGCCATCCTGGAGCCCCCTCTTGCACCTCAAACTCTTCATCCCCAGTCGTACCTCAGAGCCCACACCTACAATCAAAGCCCTCAGACCCTCCTGCACCCCAACACTCTGCCCCTTCCCTCTGAACTTCTCATGCAATCAATAAGAGCTAAATTTTAGTTTTTGTTGTATTAAATTATTTGGAAATTGTAGAGTATTTGGTTTTATTTATAGCAGTGGTTCTCAAAGTGCAGTACTGGTCTGCGGCCACCTTACACGTGGTCCATGGTTCAAGCTCCGCTCCCCTCTTTCCTTCCCCTGTACAGCACAAAGCCTGCACTGGTGGTCCAGCCTTGCAGCCATCGTGCAACCACAAGGCTGGAGCACCAGCTTCGACTTTCCACTGAGAGAACATGGGGGGGAGGAGGTGAAGAAAACCCCAACCAGACCAGCTCAGAAAGAGGTAGAGCAAGCGGTTCCACGTGCTGCACTCGCCCAGCAACCGGGAGGGGGGGGGGGGGAGAAGAATAGCATGTGAAGCCACTTCTCTGTCTCTCTCCACGAGCCAGTCTGGCAGGAAAGACTGGGGCTTTCCTCACCCTCCCCTCCCCCTGAAGTTGGTGCACGCCGCAGTGATGCACTGTCTGGAGGCTTTCCCTGCTGCTCCCAGTGGCCAGAGTTGTGACCAATGGGAGCAGCAGGAAGATGTGTTTGGGAGCAGCAGAGGTGCAAAGCCAGGTAAGTGCCCCCACCACACCCAAACCCTGCACCCCAATCCCCCTCATTCACACACACCCCACCAAGACACTACATCTGCAGCTTGCTCCAACACCCTCCCTTGCTCCTGCTGCACCCTCCCTCCTGGCGACACACGGCACCTTCCCTTTCTCTTGCCCCTTTCCCCTGGCCAGACACCCTACTCCTAGCCTGTTTCTGCACCCTACCTCCCATCCAGACCTCACATCCTACACCCCACCTCCTGCCCAGACCTTGCACCCCCATCCCTCTCTCTGGCCCACCTATCCTGCACACTGAACCCCTCATTTTTGTCCCAACCTGAGTTCACTAACCCTGGAACCCCAGAAGAGTAAATTTGGGCCTAAGAGAAGGCCTGAACGTCAGTCCTCCCTGTTCTTCCCATTTTCCCAGTGGGGCTGGAACCACAGAAGAGTGAAGTGTCTCAGCTGGGGGCCACATCAATGAGGGTCGGGGATTTTTGGAGGGGTGTGATTTTTGGAAGGGTGGGGTGGGGTGGAGTCCTCGACTGATTTTTCTGTGGGTCAGTGGCCCCTGACCCAAAAAAGTTCCCCATAAATAAAAGAAAAAAAGGGAACCTTTTGTGCTACATAAATATTTTACTTTATTTAAAATTAAGTTTGATAAACTAACATGAGAAAGTTAAAGCGCTTAATCTGTTCAATAATTTAAATTAATATTTCCTTTCTTACTGGTTAAATTAAACCATTCTCCCTAGCTGCAGCACTAGCAAAATGGCTCGGGCATAATTATGTAATTAATGGTAAGAACATAAGAACCGCCATACTGGGTCAGACTAAAGGTCCATCTAGCCCAGTATCCTGTCTGCTGACAGTGACCAGTGCCAGGTGCCCCAGAGGGGGTGGACCGAAAACAATGATCAAGCGATCTGTCTCCTTCCATCCATTTCCAGCCTTTGACAAACAGAGGCCAGGGCTATATTCCTTACCCCCTGGCTAATAGCCTTTTATGGACCTAACCTCCATGAATTTATCTAACTCTTTTCTAAACTCTGTTATAGTCCTAGCCTTCATAACCTCCTCTGGCAAGGAGTTCCACAGATTGCCTGTGCACTGTGTGAAGAAGAACTTTCTTTTATTAGTTTTAAACCTGCTACCCATTAATTTCATTTGGTGTCCCCTAGTTCTTATATTATGGGAACAAGTAAATAACTTCTTTATTCACCCTCTCCACCCCACTCATGATTTTATATGCCTCGGTCATACCCCCCTCCCCTCAGTCTCTTCTTTTCTAAACTGAAAAGTCCCAATCACTTTAGCCTCTCCTCATATGGGACCCATTCCAAATGCCTAATCATTTTAGTTGCTCTTTTCTGAACTTTTTCTAATGCCAAAATATCTTTTTTGAGGTGAGGAGACCACATCTGTACGCAGTATTCAAGATGTGGGCATACTGTAGTTTTATATAGGAGCAGTAAGATATTCGTCTTATTTTCTATCCCTTTTTTAATAATTCCTAGCATCTTATTTGCTTTTTTGACTGCCACCGCACACTGCGTGGACGTTTTCAGAGAACTATCCACGATAACTCCAAGATCTCTTTCCTGATTAACTGTAGCTAAATTAGCCCCCATCATATTGTGTGTATAGCTGGGGTTATTTTTTCCAGTGTGCATTACTTGAAATTTAATGTAGATAAGTGTAATTTGCCATGTTGTTGCCCAATCACTCAATTTGGTGAGATCTTTTTGAAGTTCTTCAGTCTGCTTTGGTCTTGACTATATTGAACAGTTTAGTATTGTCCGCAAACTTTGCCACCTCACTGCTTACCGCTTTCTCTAGATCGTTTATAAATAAGTTGAATAGGATTGGTCCTAGGACTGATCCTTGGGGAACACCACTAGTTACACCTCTCCATTCTGAAAATTTACTGTTTATTCCTACCCTTTGTGTCCTGTCTTTTAACCAGTTCTCAATCCATGAGTGAGTTTCCATTAGCAACGGTGGTCCACAGAAAGGTTTGCATTGAGCCAGGTGGGCGATAGGCCAAAAAGTTTGAGACCTACTGATTTATAATTACATATTTAATCTTATTATGTATGTATTTGGTGGCGTGGGGTGCAGAGCACACACTAATCAGGTGGCTCTTTTGCTTAACAGTGATTGCAAATGTGGTTCCCATGTGACTTAATTGTGAGTACCACTGTTCCACTAGAACCTGTTAGCTAAGTAAAGTTTACTGATATTCCTGCTCTAAAACAAAAACCAACTATCCCCAAGTATATATAGCACATATGTTTTAGCATAAGTAACTCTGAAAGGTAACATACAAGTAACTACATATTTGTATGTATTTGTAGGAGAAGGGAGAAAAATTGTTCTCCTTGGCCTCTTGAGTATAGGACAAGAAGCAATGGGCTTAAACTGCAACAAGGGAGGTTTAAGCTGGACATTAGGAAAAACTTCCTAACTGTCAGGGTGGTTAAACACTGGAATAAATTGACTGTGGAGGTTGTGGAATCTCCATTTCTGGAGATATTTAAGAGCAGGTTAGATAGTCTAGACGGTACTGGGTCCTGCCGTGAGGGCAGGGGACTGGACTCCATGACCTCTCGAGGTCCCTTCCAGTTCTAGTGTTCTATGATTCTACAACTATAAGAAAAAGTTAGTCACCCAGTGCAGTAACGATGGTTCTTCGAGATGTGTCCCCCCTGTGGGTGCTCCACTCAGGTCTCAGTGCGTCCTCATGCTGCGGATCAGAGAGTTTTGGTGAGCAGTGCCCCTCGCGCCATGCCTGTTCACCAGCGTCTAACGCCCTTGTTGTTCATCGAATGCGTGCGCGGTGGAAGCCCCATCCATGCCTTTTCTACCTGAAGTCCCCTAAGACTCCAACAAGAGGGGAGGATGGGAGGGTAGTGGAGCACCCACAGGGGGACATCTCGAAGAACCATCGTTACTGTACCGGGTGAGTAACTACTACTTCTTCAGCAAATGGTGTCCCTGTGGGTGCTCCACTCAGGTGACACAGTAGCAGTACCTGCCAGATGGTGGTGGGAATTGGAGGCATGTAGAGGAAGGAAAGACCGCGTCTGCTAGAGATGTGGAGGGTATTGGTCCCTTCTGCAGGGCATAATTCTGTGAAAAAGTGTGATGGGAGGACCACGTGGCTGCTCTACAAATGTTCACTAATGGTACATATTTAGGAGGGCCATTGTTACGGCCATCGCACGTGTGGAGTGAGCCCTGATAGTCTGTGATGGCTGCTTGCCACGAAGTTAATAAGCTGTATGGATGCAGCTGGCAATCCTTTTGGATAGAAGTTGTGTGGAGACAGCTGTTCCTGTAAGTGGTCCAGATCATGCTACAAAGAGTCTGATTTTTCTGGTTCTCTCTCTCCAGGTAGAACGCAATCGCCTGCCTTGCATCTAACATGTGCAATATGGCCTCCTTGGAGGAGGTATGAGGTTTAGGAAAATAAGCAGGTAAGTAAATAGGTTCATTTAAGTGGAAGTCGGATATGACTTTTGGAAGGAACTTGGGGTGAAGCCTGAGTATCACTTTATCCCTAGTAAAGGTGGTGAAAAGTGGGTCTGCCATAAGGGCTGCAATTTCACCTACACATCTTGCTGATATTATAGCCACTATGAAGGCCACTTTCATAAATAAGTATTGTGGTGGTATAGTGGCTAGTAGCTCTAAGGGTGGCCTGGTGAGCGTGTCGAGGACCACATTCAGGTCCCACGGTGGCACTGGGGAACGCAGGCTTGGATGCGTTCTCTGCAGGCCTCTGAGAAAACACTTCACCGTCAGATATGTAGAGAGAGAGAAGTCATCCACAGGTTCATGGAATGCCATGACCACCGCTAGGTGGACCCAGATAGAGATGGAGAGACCTGCGTCATTGAGATCCATGAGATACTCCAACAGTAGGTATAGGGGCGGTATTGGGATGTAAATTGTGTGTTGTGCACCATTGTTGAAAGTATGTCCATTTGTTTTGGTAGGTGCTTCTCATGGAGGACAGTCTACTGTTCAGAAGGATTTGTTTGACCCTGTCCAAACAGGTAAGTTCTTCATTCTGGAACCATGGAGTAGCCATGCTGTGAGTTTGAGTTTTGATGTTCAGATGGCATGTCCTGCCATGGTACTGCATCAAGAGGTTCAGCACCGTGGGGAGAGGAATGAGTTGATCTATCAACAGGGAGCGTAAGTAAGTAAGGGAACGAGGGTTGTCTCAGCCAGGCGGGGGCTATTAAAATTACTGTGGGCTGGTCAGATCGGATCTTGTTGATCACTCTGGTGAGAAGAGGGATTGGTGGAAAGGCTAGAGCAGGGGAGCCATCCAGTCGATGGTGAAGGCATCCCCCTCCGACCTCTTGCCCAGTCCTGCACAGAAGCAAAACTTGTGGCATTTGCAGTTGAGTGGTGTAGCAAAAAGGTCTGTAGTTGGGAAACCCCATTTACAAAAAAAACAGAAAGGAGAATATTGGTGTTGATCGCCCACTCATGTTGGTCTGAGAAGTGCCTGCTCTGTCACGGTATATACGTGGCGTTTGGAGTTATGTGGTTCCTGATACACCAGTTCCAGAATCTGATTGCTTCTGCACATAGTGAGCGTGACTGGGCACCCCCCGTCAGTTGACATAGAACATAGAGGGTGTGTTGTCCATGAGTACACGAATAGTTGTGCCCTTTATCACGGGAAGGAAATGAGTGCATGCACTGCAAATGGCCCTGAGCTCCAGAATGTTGATATAGAAGTGTCTTTCCTTTGTTGTGACCATGTGCCCTATATTGACCTTGCACCACAATGGGCACCCCAGCCCATAAATGATGCATCCATCCTTATGGTTACTGACAGTTCTGGGCGGTAGAAGGGTATACCGGCAAGTAGATTGGTAGAAGTCCACCAGTCAAGAGATTGCAGTACTGATAGAGGAAGCGTGAGGCACTTTGAGAGACTGTGTCGGGTTTGGATGTCGGTGGTTGCGAGCCAATGCTGTAGGCAGCAGATATGTAGCCTAGCAAATAGACCATGAAGGTTGTGGACATCATGCGCCCCAATTGGAGACACGTCCGAACCATGGAAAAAGGAATATTCTTGACCCCCCGAATGAGGTCACAGACTGCCTTGAATCTTTGGACTCATCTAGACTACGTGGAAGATTCGAAAGATATGCAAATGCCACAGGAATTTCGATCTACTTTCGAAAGCAGAGCTTAGAAAGTGAAAGACACGGGAGGGGTTTCGGCAAACCCCCCTCTTTTTCGAAAAGCCGCTTTTCCTCAAAAAATGAGGTTTACGCAGCTTTTCGAAAAAGGGGGGGTTGCCAAAAAATGCTTCTTGATTACTTTCGCTTTTGAAAGTGATGTCAAAGATATGCAAATTCCCATGGAATTTGCATATCTTTTCGAATTTTCCATGCAGTCTAGATGAGCCCTTTGTGGTGGCAGATAGGCTCTTGCTGTTACCAAGTCGAGTATGTGGGCTCTATGGTGGACTTTTGTATATTGATAAGCAGGCTAAGTCAGGAAAAACATTCCCGGTAGCGGTTGTCATTGTTATGGTTTGTTGACAAGTGAAGCCTTTGATAAGACCATTGTCAAGGTAAGGGAAGATGGTGACATTCTATCTTCTGAGGAAGGCTGTGACTATGGATAGCATCTTCGAGAACACTTGAGAGGCCGTAGAAAGACCAAAGGGAAGGACCCTGTATTGATAATGGTCCTAACCTACTACAAATCTGAGAAATCTCCTGTGGGCAGGGTGGATGGTTACATGAAAACATACGTCTTGAAGGTTGAGGGCTGAGAACCAATCACCTTTGTCCAGTACAGGTACGATAGTTGCCAGAGTCACCATCTTGAATTTTGTGTTGAAGATGAACTTACTGAGTTTCCTGAGATCCAGGATTGGTCTCCATCTGCCTGTTTTTTTGACTGTTAGGATATAGTTGGAGTAGAACCCTCTCCCTCAATATTCTGTGGGAACAGGTTCCATTGTCCCTAGGGTGAGTAACTTTTGCACCTCCGCTTGTAGTAGGGGCTCGTGAGATGGGTCCCTGAAGAGGAATACGGTAGGAGGTCGGGTAGGGGGCATGGGTATGAAGGGGACTGTGTAACCCAATTTGATAAATTTCCAGGACCCACTGGTCTGCAGTGATGTGGGCCCATTCTCAGTAGAAGGGTGTCAGGCAGTGGTGGAAAGTGGCATTGGGATGCACTGGAACTATGGGATGATCGCTCAGACCCCCAACCAAGACTTCAAATTTGTTGTTTGTATAAAGTTGATGGAGTGGTGGTGGACTGATTTTGCTGTGTTCGCCTCCTGTTAGGGCGTTGCTTAGGCCTGTTATCGTATGGCCTTTGGTGTTGCCTGTAATAGTTATAAATATAGTCCCTTGGCCTTTAGTAGGGGGTGTACTTGCGTTTCTTATTAGTTGGGGTGTACATCCCCAGAGTAAAGAGTGTGGTGTGAGTGTCCATAATTGAGCGTAGGACCTCATCTGTCTTAGTGGCGAATAGCTGTTTTCTATCAAAGGGGAGGTCCTCCACCTTTGATTGCAATTCTTTTGGGACCCTGATGACTGCAGCCATGAGGCCCTACACATTACAATGGCTGTAGCAGTGGCTCTAGCCACAGTGTCAGCAACATCCATTGTGGCCTGAGGGGCTGTTTTTGCTATAGATAAACCCTCCTTAATGATGGACTGGAGGTGCGGCCTCTTAACATCAGGACGGTCCTGCAGCAGGTACTGTAGTTTGGCATAGTTGGCCAGGAGGGCTGTATAATTTGATATCCTGAATTGGAAGGTGGCAGAAGAGTACACCTTGCGGCCAAAGGTGTCTAGCCGCTTATGCTCTTTGTCGTGGCCAAGCCTACAACCAGTGAGTTCGGCTGGGGATGTGCGAAGAGGAAGTCCATATCTTTTGTGGGGACAAAATATTTTCTATCCACCCGGCGGTTTGTGGGGGGAACAGAGTCTGGGGTTTGCAACAGCGCATCTGATAGGTCTCCCCATCAACAAAGCTATCCTGGAACTATCTTCAAGAATGCCATGGGTTGTAGTATCATCAGTCATTTGTATTCTTTGTCTTGCACCTCTTGAAGTGTAATGTCTTGTGATTGAGCTACCCACTTAAATAATTCTTGAAATTGTTTTAGATCTTCTGCCAGTGGAGAGGGCAATATCTGGAAGACTACCTCATCTAGTCTAGTGGATCTGGGGTTGAGAGAGGAACTCTGAGTCCAAATGAGGTAAGTTATTATCATTGCTTGTATTATTACTGAGGGCGGGTGAGACAATGAGGAATGCACAGATATGGTTGGGGAGCTCATAGAAATGTGTTGTTGTAATGTAGAAGCTGTATCTCTTGAGTGGTATGCAAGGGAGGAACGTGGCTGATGCCCTTGCCATGGTTCTCAGGAACCCCACTGAGGCCGGAACTGTTGTGGAGGATACATCCATTGTTAGAATGATCCCGCTATGAATACGAGGAAGCCACTGACCCAGACAGAAATGAATGGCATGATGAAAATCTGCTCCTACGCCCACTGCCATGGTCAGCGTAGGAGAGTGGGAAGCCCTTTCTGGCATATGAGTGTGCCCCTGGGTATAAGACACCATTGAGGAGCACGGTAAGTAGGCTCCTGATCTGAGCGGTGTGCCTGGGTAAGGAGATTTTTTTAAGTGCCACGTCTTGCGCAGTGCTTTCTTATGCTGCGGTGCCGGAGCGTGGTCAAGTTTGGTCTGACCAGCTTGCTCAGGCACCATAGAGGTGCTTGTAGGAGCTGGTGGTGGTCGCATATGCGGCTTCGTGAGTGCCACTGCCTCAGCAGCACCAACCAGTGCAGTGCAGTGCACTTGGGTTCTGACTCAGCTCTCCTGGCTGGTGCAGACTTGGTTTCTCCGCGGTGCTGGACACTGATGGCACCGGGGAACAAGAGGCTCTCGGCAGCGCTGGTAATGAGTGCGCCAGGGAAACCCGTGAGGCTTGTGAGCCTTTCTGTGATGGTAATTCAGCCCTGTCAGCAGGCTTCTCCTGTCCCGTGTGTCCTCAGGTTTGTCCTGTGGAGGTTGTAGGGACTTTCACAGAGGAGGCTTTTGAGCCCCATTTCGTGGTCTTTTCTGGCTCTGGCTGTCAAGTGCCTTTACTTTCAGAACATATGTGCTGCATGAGACTCTCCCAGGCATTTAACACAGGAGGCATGGCCATCAGAAATAAGCATCGAGTCTCAGCAGGAGTTGCATCTTTTAAAGCCGGGGGAACCTGGCATATGGAAGGAAAAAAACCTCTGTCACAGCACGTCGTCTTTTTTCTTTTCTGTATACTGAACGTTAAAACTAACTATAACTGACCAAATTATGAGGAAAAAGTACTAAACTAATCCTAAAAATCTTGTTTTTCTGTCAGGAAAAAGATCACTGCTCTGACTCGTCTTCAGCCAAGGACAGTAGAAAAGTAACTGATGGGGCTCGCGCTGCGTACGCACTCAAAAAACAGCAGGGGCACAAGATGCTGGGGCTCTGTCTAGACCGCCCCATTTGCACAAAAAAATATGCAAATGAGGCAAAGCATGGAATATCACCATGCCTCATCTGCATAATTAACTAGGCTCCATTTTTGCACAAAACGCCCCTCTTGCGCAAGAGCCATTCTTCCTCTTTTTTCAGGAAGAACAGCTCTTGTGCAAGAGGGGTTTATTGCTCAAAAATGGAGCCTCGTTAATTATGCAAATGAGACAGCAATATTCCACACTTCGCCTAATTTGCATATTTTTTGCACAAAACCGGGGCAGTGTAGAGCTAGCCTGGGTGTGCAGGCGCGGCACATGGGGCACTGCTCACCAAAACTCTGATCAGAGGCGGAAGGATGCACAGAGACCTGAGTGGAACACCCACAGGCACACCACTCACTGAAGAACACTTGTATTATGAGAAGAAGTTACTCGCCCTGTGAAGTAACGATTGTTCTTTGAGATGGGCCCCGTGGGTGCTCCACTCTAGGTGTCGGGTCCCGTCCCGGTGCCGCGGCTCGGCGATTTCTCATAGCTTTGCTCCGCCAGCTCACGCATGCATGCTTCCCCAGCGAGGCGTTCACGCCTTTGATCAGCCGCGCGAGCTGGCAACCGTCAGTTCCTCTCACCCGCTCATCTGAAAGAAACAAACAATTCCGGAGCGGGGAGGAAGGGTGGGTTGTGGAGCACCCACGGGGCACATCTCGAAGAACAATGGTTACTTCACAGGGTGAGTAACTACTACTACTTCTTCAAGTGGCCCCGTGGGTGCTCACTCTAGGTGACTCCGGAGCAGTACCTAGGACAGAGTTAGAGCGCTCCGGAATCAAGACTACCAGCACGATTAAGTACTGCTGTAGCCACAGAAGAGTCTGAAGCAAACTGATTGATTATAGCATAATGCTTCATAAAAGTCACATTAGAAGACCATGTTGCTGCCCTACAAATGTCACGAAAAAAGACACTCCGCTCAGAAAAGCTGTGGTCGCAGCAACTGCTCTAGTCGAATGAGCCCTCGGAAGAGAAGGGAGAGGCTTCCCTCGTAGCGAGTGACACATGGATATGCACGAAACTATCAGCCTGGAGACACACAGAGAAGTTAGAGGTTGTCCCTTTGAACGGTGTGCTAACGATACTATTAAGCGGTCTGTCTTTCTAAAATCCCGCGTTATATCAATGTAAAACACTAAGCATCTCCTCACGTCCAACGTGTGTAGCAGCGCTGCTTGCGTTGAGGTATGGGGTTTAGACGAGAAACATGGTAAAACCATCGGTTCGTTTATATGGAATTCAGAAGAAACCTTCGGAATAAATGCCGGATCCTTGGAAAAAATCAACGTCACTGAATCCTTGGAAAAAATTGTATATGGAGGTGAGGCCATAAAAGCTGCTCTCTCACTCACTCTGAGAGCAGATGTGACGGCTAGGAGGAAGAGAAGCTTTACAGTAAGTAAATGCAACGGTACTGTAGCCAAGGGCGAGTCAAAGTTTGTAGGACTAGATCCAAGTCCCATAGAGGTGGAGGAGGTCTCCGCGGAGGATAAAGGTTCGAGAGCCCCTTCAAAATGTCTTACTAATCTATTAGAGTTCTTTGAAGGGGTTAACAAACATGCGGACAAGGGGGATCCAGTAGATATAGTATACTTAGATTTTCAGAAAGCCTTTGACAAGGTCCCTCACCAAAGGCTCTTGTGTAAATTACATAGTCATGGGATAAGAGGGAAGGTCCTTTCTTGGATTGAGAACTGGTTAAAAGACAGGAAACAAAGGGTAGGAATAAAATGGTAAATTTTCAGAATGGGAGAGGGGTAACTAGTGGTGTCCCCCAAGGGTCAGTCCTAGGGCCAATCCTGTTCAACTTATTCATAAATGATCTAGAGAAAGGGGTAAGCAGTGAGGTGGGTAAAGTTTGCAGATGATACCAAACTGTTTAGGATAGTCAAGACAGAAGCAGACTGTGAGGGACTCCAAGAAGATCTCACCAAACTGAGTGATTGGGTAACAAAATGGCAAATGAAATTTAATGTGGATAAGTGTAAAGTAATGCACATCGGGAAAAATAACCCCAACTATACGTACAGTATGATGGGGGCAATTTGGCTACGACAAATCAGGAAAGAGATCTTGGAGTTATCGTGGACAGTTCTCTGAAAACTTCCATGCAGTGTGCAGCAGCGGTCAAAAAGGCAAATAGGATGCTCGGAATTATTAAGAAACAGATAGAAAAATAAGACCCAGAATATCTTACCGCCCCTGTATAAAACTATGGTACGCCCACATCTTGAATAGTGTGTACAGATGTGGTCTCCTCACCTCAAAAAAGATATTTTGGCCTTGGAAAGGGTTCAGAAAAGGGCAACTAAAATGATTAGGGGTTTGGAACGGGTCCCATATGAGGAGAGGTTAAAGCGACTGGGACTTCTCAGTTTAGAAAAGAGGAGACTGAGGGGGGATATGATAGAGGTATATAAAATCATGAGTGGTGTGGAGAGGGCCGATAAAGAAAAGTTATTTATTAGTTCCCTAAATAGAAGAACTAGAGGACACCAAATGAAATTAATGGGTAGCAGGTTTAAAACTAATAAAAGAAAGTTCTTCTTCACACAGAGTGTAGTCAGCCCGTGGAACTCCTTGCCAGAGGAGGCTGTGAAGGCTAGGACTATAACAGAGTTTAAAGAGAAGCTAGATAATTTCATGGAGGTTAGGTCCATAAAAGGCTATTAGCCAGAGGATAAAATGGTGTCCTTGGCCTCTGTTTGTCAGAGGCTGGAGAGGGATGAAAGGAGACAAATCGCTTGATCGTTGTCTTCGGTCCACCCTCTGGGGCACCTGGTGCTGGCCACTGTCGGCAGACAAGATACTGAGCTAGATGGACCTTTGGTCTGACCCAGTACGGCTATTCTTATGTTCTTATGTAAAATCTTTTTGTAATGGGGTGTGCAAAGAAGGAGACATCTCCATCCCTACGATGGAATGCATTAATTGCTGCCAAATATACTCGCAGAGATGCGACTGCCAGGCCGTTATCATGCAGTTGCAAGACATATTGTAATATACAGGGTAGAGTTGCAGAACGAGGATCTACAGCATTATCTGCGCACCATGCCTGGAACCTGGACCACTTAGCTGTATAAGCTGATCGGGTAGATTGTTTCCTACTATGTATTAAGACTTCCCTGACTCGCTGAGAACAGGACTGCTCGGAGTCGGTAAACCAACAAGCATCCATGCCATGAGGTGCAGAATTTCGGGTCTCGGGTGATTGAGAGATCCGTTGTCTTGGGTCAACAGAGTCGGAAGAGAAGGCAGAGAATACGGTGCTCTCACTGACATATGGTGGAGCATTGAAAACCAAGGTTGACGAGCCCACGCCAGAGCTAGAAGGATTACCCAGGCTCTGTCTGTGTCGATCTTCTCGAGAACCTTGGAAATCAAGACTAATGGGGGAAAGGCATATAGTAATGACCTTCCCCAGTGGAGAAGGAAGGCGTCCCCCAGAGAGTGACGTCCTATTCCAGCTCTTGAACAATAGGCGGGACATTTCGCATTGTGTTCCGTCGCGAATAAATCTATCACCAGAAACCCCCATCGGGCAAAAATACGAGTCAGTACGTCCGTGCGAATCTCCCACTCATGGTCGTGAGGGAAACGCCTGCTGAGAGAGTCCGCTATTAAGTTGTCGACACCTGGAAGATACAAAGCTGTTAGAATGGTGCTGTTGCTGATACACCAATTCCATAACCGAATGCTCTCCGCACAAAGAGAACAAGACCGGGCACCTCCTTGTCTGTTGATATAAAACATGGTTGCCACATTGTCTGTCAAAATCCTGGTAGTTGTATTCCGAATCTGCGACCGAAAATGCTTGCAAGCGTGGCGTACCGCTCTCAACGAGGACACTGATATGCAATAGCATTTCCTGTGTCGACCATCATCCCTGGACTGTGCAACTGTCCATGTGAGCTCCCCAACCCGTTAGGGAAGCATCTGTTATCTGTTTTGTAGGTTGTGGGCGATGAAACGGGACGCCTGCAAGAAGATTGGCCTGTAGGGACTCCCGGACATACTGCGGCACCACTACTGGCCTGTGAACACTGTGCTTTGCTGGAACGTAAATGGTGGCCAGCCAGTGCTGGAGGCAACGAAAATGTAACCTTGCGTTGCGTACTACGACGGTGGCAGCAGCCATATGCCCCATCAACTGTAGACAGACGCGCGTGGGAATTGTCGGAGCATGTACTACAGTGTGCACCAGATCTTTGATCGCCGTAAAACGTTCCGTTGGTAAGTATGCTCATGCCATGGTGGAATCGAGTCGTGCGCCTATAAAAACAAGGTTCTGGGATGGAACTAGTGATGATTTCTTCACGTTTATGAGAAGGCCCAGAGCAGCAAATGTGTTGGACACTGTTCGAACCATATGACGTTTCCGAAAACGTCGTGCCTCTGATGAGGCAATCGTCCAAATAAGGGAAAATTGTCACTCCCAATCTGCGCAGATGGGCCGCAACCACTGCCAACGTTTTGGTGAAAACCCTGGGAGCACATGCCAGACCGAAGGGCAGAACTTTGTATTGATAGCACTCGTTCCCCAATTGAAAACGGAGGAAACGTCTGAGCACCACGTGGATAGCTACGTGGAAATAAGCGTCTTGTAAGTCGAGGACTGCAAGCCAATCCCCTTTATTCAACGACGGAATGATAGTTAAGGTTACCATCTTGAAACGAAGCTTCCAAAGGTGTCGATTTAGCTTTCGAAGGTCTAGAATGGGTCTCCAGCCCCCCGACTTTTTTGGTGCAAGAAAATATTGGGAATAAAAGCCTCTTCCCCAGAACTGCTTGGGAACTCTCTCTATTGCCCCAATGTCGAGCAAACGTTGAACTTCCTGTTGAAGCAGTTGCTCGTGAGAGGGGTCCCTGAAAAGGGACGGGGCAGTGGTAGGGGGAAGAGAGAAAAAGGGAATGGAAAGGCCGGATTGCACTATTTCTAGTACCCATCTGTCCGTGGTGATGTCGGACCAACAATGGTAAAATGACCGTAGGCGATGATGAAAAAGATGGATAGTCTCGTCTTCCATGTTGGTTGCGGGAAGTTGGCTTGCATCCTCGACAGACAAGTCAAATTTGCTGCTTAGTTGACGATTGATTGGTCGAACGGCCCTGTTGGGGTCATTTGCGCTGAGCACGTTGTCTAAGGCGTTGATTGTCGAAGGGACGTGATTGTTGTCTGGAGAAATTAAAATCATATCTTCGTTGATAAGGAAAATAACGTCTACGTTTGAAGGAGGGAGTGTACATCCCAAGTGTACGTAGAGTGGTGCGTGAATCTTTTCCCGAGTGGAGGACTTCGTCGGTGTTTGCCGCAAAAAACTTAAGCTTGTCAAACGGTAGGTCCTCAACCTTGCTTTGCATCTTCTTTGGGGCTCCTGCAGATGACAGCCATGATGATCTCCTCATGGCAATACCTGTGGCAGTAGCTCTAGCCGCTGTGTCAGCCACGTCCACGGCTATGTGCAGTGCTGTACTACATGATGCATACCCTTCTTGGACTACTGCCTTCAAGAGTGGCTTCTTGTTGTCCGGGA
Source organism: Pelochelys cantorii (assembly GCA_032595735.1). Classification (NCBI taxonomy): domain Eukaryota; kingdom Metazoa; phylum Chordata; order Testudines; family Trionychidae; genus Pelochelys; species Pelochelys cantorii. The sequence goes on along the minus strand of CM064326.1, from coordinate 42,741,432 downwards.
GATGATGAAGTAACTCCGCTAATTTGGAATAATTATCAAAATTATGGTTTGATAGATGGGCTGAATAATTTGCGATGCGCAGTAGAAGTGTGGCTGAGGAGTAGACCTTCCTACCAAAATGTCCAATTTTTTATTGTCCTTGTCCGGAAGCGTATTTTTGTACTGTGGCACTTTAGCCCTACAGTGTGCTGCGTCCACTACTTGTTCAATCATCCTCAGCCTAACTTGTTAGAAGTCCCATCCTTTCGCCGGTATAAAATATTTTCTGTCGGCCTTTTTACTCGTAGGTGTAACTGATGTTGGGGTCTGCCATCTCTCATCTGCCACTTCCATGATCGCATCATCAATAGGTAAGGCGATTTTGCACGTTGTTGTGGATGGAGGTTTTTCAAGAGACAGTGCTTTTTAACCGGAATATCCATTAGCTGTATTTCCTGTGTGCCCGCCACACATTTAAAGAGGTCTTGGAATTGTCTCAGATCATCCGGTGGAGAGACGTCAGCTGGAAATATCACCTCATCCGGAGATGATGAAGAGCAGTCTACTGGAGAAGTTTCCGGTTTGGGGTCTTCAACATCAGACAACTGCCCCTCTTCCGGCTCGGACTGGTCTAGTTGGATAGTCGGACTCTTAGATGGAGACGAAAGGCTAGGTGCTGTGATTGATGAGGTAAGTATTTTTCACTCAATGGTTGACAAATGCAGGAGGATCCCCTACGGGAGGACGATGTACGATCACACCGGGGACAATCATCATATGGTCTATGGTAGCTGTCATAATAGCGCTCAGAACACAACGGAGAGGAGTGGCGTGACGAGCGTGCACTACCATGCTGGATATAATAGACGCGGCATGGGGAGTGTCTACCAGGCTCGTATCTTGAGGATTGACCGGGTGAGCGGGACCGATGTGTTTCTAGATACACTGTGTCCCTATAATTACGCTGTCCATATGTGACCCGTGTAGGAGAAAAACTATAGTCATGATAGCGACCATACCTTCGCAGTGAAAAATCTGGAGACAGGGATCTGTCTCTATAATGAGTCTTTGATAATGCCTTCCTATGTAGGGAGGTGTCTTCCGCCCTAACAGCCACAGGAGAGCCAGGCACCGAATGGCAGTGGAGCGGTGCCGGGGAAAACAGCTGTTGCTGAGTTGATGCCGATACCGGCACAGTGTCCGGTGCCGGAGTCAGCAGCGGTGCCGAGGCTGAGGCATCAAGACCTTCTGCCTCGGAGCCCGGTGCCAGAGGAGACGGTGCCGAGGAGGATGGTGCCGCCATAAGCAGGGCCGGTGAGGCAGGCACTGTTATAGCCAGTGCCGCTGAAGCCGGTGCAGAGCGGCTGGTCAATTGCGGCACCGGCGTCAATTTCGCAGAGCGCCCAGCTGAGGCCAGTGCAGACTTGGCAGCTAGCTGCGGCGCCACTCCCGCTCTCGCCGGTGGGGGCTCTCTGATGGCTGCCCCAGCAGATTGTCCAGACCCTCCGGGGGTCATTTTGGACACCCCTGAAGCCGTTGCAGCTGCTGAAGGGAAGGATCGCGCTGGGGACGGCTTAGATAGCTTTGAGCGGGCTGGTCCCGGGGAAGCCGCCCTGAGTTTTTATTCAGGGGCTTTTGTGGCTGCGGGAGAGATAGGGTCAGGCTGCAACGCCTTCCCGGAACATCAGCATTCTTATCTTCATCTCCCGCTCCCTCCGGGCTCTCGATGTTAATTTTCTACAGCGAGAGCACTTCTCGGGGACATGAGCTTCCCCCAGGCACCTAATGCAGGTGTCATGGCTGTCAGCCGTTGGCATGGGCTCACGGCATGCCAAACACTTTTTAAAACCAGTCGATCCAGGCATTTTCAAAACTAGTACAGAATAAATGCCTGTATAAGCCCCGTGTGAAGCCTTGTCAATTTCACTTTTAGCGCTTTGCACAGCGCTTTAAGAGAAGCAGCTTGAGGAAAAAAAATTTTTTTTTTTTAAACTTTCTTATGAACAGGAGAACAAACTAGCAGGAACACGACTAATACTAACAAATTTAACTATTTACAGATGCAAAAACTGACTGAAAACCTTTTGAAGAGAAAATACTCAGGGAGCTCCGACCGCGACCTGAGGAGATTGAGAGGAACTGACAGTTGCCGGCTCGCGCGGCTGATCAAAGGCACGAACGCCTAGCTGGGGTAGCACGCATGCGCGAGCCAGCAGAGCACGGCTATGAGAAATCTCCGAGCCACGGCACCGGGACGGGACCCGACACCTAGAGTGGAGCACCCACGGGGCCACTCGAAGAAGAACATCTAGAAACCACAAGCAGACTAAGATTCATTGTACTAGACAACATGCAAACAAAAATTATAGTCCATACTTCACAGAACTTAAATTTAAAATGCCAAGTTCTACCATAATGATTCAATTAATATTTTAGGGCCTCACACTTAATCCTTTGAATATTAAATACTATTCAAGGAGTATCGACAACAAAAACAGAAATTAATGCTTTTCCATTTAATGGGAAAAGGGCTTTGATGCATAATACAAGCCACATAACTTCAGAAAGAGAAGCTTGGCTCAAATACTAAGCCTATGCACAAATGTGCACCAATTATCTAGGTACATACATGCCTTCTTGATGCACACTAGGGTCCATGCATCCCAACTCAGTTACACATAAAAAAGGTACATTGTCATTTTGAAAGACAATAGCTATATTATTAGTGCAGGAGAGGGATTCAGTTTGCTAGCTACTTACTAATCCAAGAAAAATTTACTGATTTATACACTTCATCTCATTGAGCAAACAGATTTGATTAATGCACAAATAAAACAACAGATAAAAAAACAAAACTGCTCTTTTAAGAATGAAGTTACAGGTGTGTGTGTGTGTATATACACACACAGCTCCGTATTTTACATATAAACAAATTAATATTTTGGACTGTTCATATTTTACACTTTTTACACACTTAGAAAAATATTTTATTAAAGTATTACTTACCAGGATTGTGATGACTCACAGATTCTCCATTTTGAAAGACATCACCAGCCACATTCATTCTACCAGGATTGAAAGGTCCTACACCAGTCTTGGTCTGTGAAGTTAAAGATGGGGTGTATGTTTGTATATTAACACCAAAATTACTTGACTGCAGTCCGTTAGACACATCTCCCAAGTTGGTATTCTGCAGTGATGTTACATGTGTAATCATTAAGTTCATGTCACGCCCTTCAGTATTTTCTAAATGACCATCATTCACAGAGCTCATACCTGTTTCTAATGTGGTAACATTAGCAATCTGAATTTCAGAGTCTGGTTCTGTGGTTATACCACTATTACCTATTCCTGCATTTACCTTACTTCTTGAAAAACTGGAAGCTGAGAATTCCATATCACTGGATCTGTTTTTACACTCTGGAAGTCTTCGTTCATTAAAACTGGAAACATTCTTCTCTTGTCCTTGATTTGTTTCAATATCTTCTTCATCATCAATAATAATAGTCTCACTTATACTTCCCTTTTGAGAACTTAAGTCTTTTGAAGGAGGAAGCATTTTGGAATCATTTCCTTGAAGCTCGTCGCTTTTTGATGAAATAAATGTAATGTTTCTCTGATCTGATATTAGTGATGAAGTTGGTGGAGGTTGTATAGGTTCAATAAAAACAACATCATCATCATCTTCTATAGATGAGTTTTGGAATTTATTAGGTCTAGAAACTAGACTATTAGCTGGACCTCCAAAAGTATTTCCTATATTTGCAAGACCAGTTGCCATGGCAGTAGTTCCTAGTAAACCAGAAGTATGTTCAGAGCGATCTAATCCTCCGAGAGAACTTCTGTCCATTCCAGATAAGCTGTTTTGTAAGTAAAAGAGAAACAAAAGTAATGTAGGTACAAGATTTAACTTCTTTACATGCCAAGTATTACATAAAATTTAAAGTGTCTAGTTTTTTCCTTATTTTCTCTTAACTAGATCCTTAAATGTTGGCAACATCAATAGAATTTAGCACAATTGTCAGTTTTTGGTTGCCATTTAATACATAAGATTCCCACCCCCATAACCCACACTTCTCTTGAATGCACAATAAGTCAAACTGCATTGTTTCCGCTCAACTGCAAGGTAAGATCAAGAGCATGAATATTTGAAGTTATCCGTTTTTATTCCTCTTAAAGTGGTAGGAAAACCATCTCAACATCAAATGTACAAATTATGTGCTTAGTAAAGGAATTACTTTATACAGACTAACTAATGCTCTCAAGGTGTAGGCTAACCAAGACTACTTAATAGTCTGAATTAGAAGTACAACCTCCATCACACATTTCCAGCCCAGCTGAAGTGTGGTGAAGGAATGAAAAGCGGGTAAGAGTCTTGGGATAGCTGAAGGCTCAGGAGAAGGGATGTACCATCTCTTAAGGAAAAAGGAAAATGTTGACTATCAGCCTTCAACTCTGTCCACTGCAAGAGAGCAGTGAAACAAGGCTCATTTGAGGTCCTGGCTCCTTTAAGATTCTTGAACAATTTGTAAAAGATTCACTTCTTAATCTCCCCTCTTCTCTACATCAGATGCTGCTGAAGGTTCCTTCATCCACTACTCATCCAGCACATGGTTGTTTTCAGATGGTTAATCTGGGGTTTTGGGAAGCATGCTGGGTTTATTATTCTTGTGGATACTGGCATGACTACATTAATATTTTTAATATGCCAAATGAAATTTTGTCTCTAGATATTTGCTTATTATCATATAAGATTATATATTTAATCAGGACCAATGGAAAGGACAAAATAGAAACAGGAAGTAAATGAAGTGCATTGGTGATGCTGCAGGCACTAAGGATATAAAGATAACTGCATGATACTCGAACACATACCTGAATTTGCATGTGTTATACCATCAAATCTCTGTGTGTATTTAATGACAGAAGATTAGTATAAGTCTGGAAAAGTGTCATTGTGGGTTTCTACAAATAACCTTTTTTTAAAAGAAGGGAGGGGAGTATTTCCCCTCCAATACTCACCCATCCAGAAATCCACTGCAGCCTGTTTACCTTAATAAGTTGCTCCAAGTGCTCCAATGTAGAGTCTACTCCTCTTATACCAATTAACTTAATGCCCTTGTTTGAAATTCCCTGAAATAGAGCCAAAAAGAAATTCACGTGACCCTTGCATACCTAACAAGTTCTCCAATACCCAAAGTCTTACTAACCAGGATAACAAATCTGTTTCCTTCACACCAAAAGTAAGTTTAGACAGACTTTTAAAGCAACGTCATCCTTCTGTATGAGAGGTGCTCTCCAGCTCATAGTAGTTATAATTATTTGTGTTCTCAGTGGATAATGCACTATTAACTGTGCAATCACATAATGCTAACATACTGCACTAATATCAGTTTAATGTTCCTGGATGATGAGATTGTCCTGGCAATGAGATGGAAGGGATGGAAACTGACCACCTTTTAGGAGAGATTGCCCTTCATTCCAGGTTCTACACTACTACGGCAGTTTGTACTTGGAGAGCTCTTTAGTTGACCGGAGATAGATACATGGACACATTCACTAAAAGCAAGTTAAGAGGACTGCAAATATTTTCAGCAAAGGGTGCTAAAATTCAAGCAGCTATCAGGGCAAATCTACATTTAAAATCCTACAGTGGCTGCTGTAGCACGATCTCCACAAGAGGTGGTAGCTATGTCAACTGGAGAAGCTCTCTCACTGACAAAGCACTGTTTATGTGGGGGTTAGGTCAGTATAGCTCTGTTGGGGAGGGGTGTGGATTATTTACATCCTAGAGTGACATATTTGTACCAACTGAAGTTTGTAGTATAGACCTGGTCTCACTAACTTGGAATGCAACACAACTTTCTTATTTAAGAGAAAACTGAAGCATCACTAACAGCTTTAATCAAATCATGTCACAAATTTTAGAATAATAAAAGTAATAAACCCAAATCACTTTAATTTCTGAAGGACAATATCTGTTTCTTTATGTCAAGCTGAATATACAGCAATGAACCCATTAAATGGTAACAGACATGCGAAAAACAAGTTGGAGATAGACAGACATTAAAATTAGATCAAACTTACAACACAACATGGGGGTGTCACTATTTTAGCCTCTTTCATTTAACTTTCTGCTTCGCATTTTGGGTTATGCTCCCAGGCATGCTGGGACCAAAAACGTGCATAAGCACGTCACTGCACCAGGAAGAGGAATCTCCATCTCAGGATGTCACGGGCACACTGTACAGGCAAGTCCTTACATTGAGTGAATTGGAAACGCAGCCGGCGTTTGATCCTCTGGGAAGAGTGGGATGCCAGTTCTGATGCCGTCAGACAAGCACAGACTAGGGGACTGCATAATGCTGAAGGTACAGCAGTGGCTGCAAAACTTCTTAAATGTGCAAGGCACTTTTGTGGAACTTTGCAAATGGCTTTCCCTGAAGCGCAGGGACACCGAAAATGAGATCCATTCTCACAGTGGAGAAGTGCATGGCAATTGCATCGTGGAAGCTTGCAACGCCAAACAGCTACCAGGCAGCTGGGAATCAATTTGGAGTGGGGAAGCCTACAGTGGGGGCTATTATACAAGTAGCCAAATCAATCACGAAGGGTAGTGACTTTGGGAAACATGGATAACACAGTACAGGGCTTTGCCACAATAGGGTTCCCAAACTGCGGTGGGGCAATAGACAGAGTGCACATCCCTATCTTGTCACACCACCAACTTCCCAAGGAGTATATAGATCACAAGGAGTACTCTTCTATGGTGCGGCAGGCGCTAGAGGATCACAAGGACAGTTTCACAGACATCAACGTGGGATGGTCAGGAAAGGTAAATGACGCATGCATCTTCAGGAACACTTGCCTCTTCAGAAAGATGCAAGTTAGAACTTTTTTCCCCAGACTGGAAAATTAGAATTGGAGAGGTGGAAATTCTAACAATGATCCTTGGCAACCAAGCCTACCCCTTGCTCCTGTGACTCATGAAGCCATACATGGGCAACCTGGACCATAATAGGGAGCAGTTCAACTATAGGCTGAGCAAGTACAGAATGGTGATTGAATGTGCTTTTGGGCATTTAAAGGGAAGGTTTTAAGAGTCTACTGACTATTAGACCTCAGCAAACACAACATTCCCTTTGAGGTAGCAGCCTACCGCGTGTTCCATAATATTTGTGAGTGCTAGGAGGAAAGTTATCTGGCAGGGGGGGGCCTGAAGCAGTGTGCATAGCCAGATTTTGAGCAGCCAGACAACAGGGCGATAAGGAGAACACAGCTTGGGGCAGTGCAAATAAGAGAGACTTTGAAATAAATGTTTATGAATGGCCAGTTTTGAGAGTCATGCACATTGCTCTGAACGATGTGCCCCTACATTCAGTGTGTTTGCCTGTAATATCCCTGCAAAACAAGCAATAAAGAGACTGTTGTTCAGAGATCATGCATTTTTACTCAGGGAAAGACAGGAGGGACAGAAAAGGGGGAGGAACTCAAAGTGGGTAGGGGGCTCAGAAACTAAGGATATTAAGAGACGGGTAATCTGCTAATCGTGTAGTCAATAGAGTTTTTATCGACTACATGATTAGTTGATAAGGGAAGGTGCAGGCAGCCCAGCTTCTACAACATTTAAACTGCAGAGGCACAGCGGGGGTTGGTCCTGGACACGACACAAGCTGGGATCGAGCAACCCCAGCTCAGTTCCGGCTCGTGCCGGATCCAGGAGCTACCCCAGCTGCAGCTCTGCAATTTAAGTGTAGCAAGGGCCACGAGATGAGGTTTCTTCTCCAGGCATGCCGCCATGCTCTCTATCACTGTCTTTTTCCTCCCCGATGACTTTGTCCTGTTCCTTCACTTGCAGTCCTGTGGCAGCAGCCCTATCCATGGGAGGCCTGAGCTTCCCATGGACAGAGGCTGCGCTGGTATCCCTCCTGACCCTGCCCCACACTTCTGTCCCTGTATCATACCTTCCTCCCACCCCCACTGGCTCCGCGGGAGCTGATAAGTGCTGAGAGCCGGCTTACACACAGGGAACCAGTTTTTAATCAGCTTCCACCTTCCCCCTCACCCTCTGTGCTGCTGCCTCTCTATCAGAGGCAGCAGTGGGGGAGGGGAGACAGGCGGCTCCACAGGAACCGAGATGTGCAGGGAGCCAATCTTGCATCTCCGCACTTGCTGCCTCTGATACAGAGGCAGCGGGAGGGCAGGAGGGTTGCATTTAGTCGTTTGGATTAACTGATAAGCCTAGGCTCATCAGTTAATTATCTGAACAGCTATTCGCTGACGTCCCTAGTATAGTCCAGGCCTAAGAGATTTATTTGGGCATAAGTTTTCATGGGCCAAGACCCACTTTGTCAGATGCACTAACAGAATGCCCAAATAAATCTGTTAGTCTTTAAGGTGCCACAGGATTCCCCAGTCAAAAGTAATATATTCACCCCAACTTACAACCATACCTATATTATTAAATTAACATGCAGTATCACATACTATGGATTGAAAATGTCAAACTAAGCTAAATATGAATTTACTCTTCATGCCTTGTACCAAATCATTAAGTTTTCCAGGTGCAATAATAAAACTAAAATGGTGTCTGTAGGCTGTCCATCCCATCCCTTCAGCCACCTCTTTAGTGTAGCCCTTTGTAACACCAGGTCTTAAAAGGGGCCAGAGGAAAGGATGGGATGAGCAAAATAAAAATATATTAGAGCCATGATGGGGAGCTACTATTTGTATAGTAAATATGCTTTCCTTTTAAAAAGATACTTATCCTGGACTCTTCACAATGGAAAATACTGGACTAATGCCCCCTTACCCATTAGCCAAGCTTGAAGAAATACAGTCTCCAAACAAAAATCAAGAACTAAATCCTCCCTAAGAGTCAGACACACACCCATTTGAGCTAATAATACATGAAGGAATTAGAGTCAAACTGCTGTTGCATAATAGCATTTAATAGCAACAAAAAAGGTTATTCAGCTGGAGTTGTGGCAACTGTCTTGAAAAGCTAGACCACATTCATGCATAATGGAATAAGAATGAATTTGATCCATTGCCTTCATGCTTTTCCATCACCTCTTTCCAATGAGTTATTCAAAGAATAACTTTTCTTTGAACCATTGTCATAAGCGAGATTTCAACATTGCTCTTGTGAAAATTCTGATTCTTGCCTCTACAAGACTCTGTACAATGCTGGCATTTCATTACTAGGAAGAAGTTTATAAATTATAGGAGATTAGATGACAAAAATAAGCAGTTAAAAATACTGATTTTATGAATACTAGCGAGCAGCACCGTGTGCTTGCTATGCTCACTAATCCACCCCCCCCTCTGACCAGAAAGTGAGAGAGCAAGATGACATCATTCTATCATCCACCAGGTATATATACACGCACATATATACAAACACACGCATATTCAGAGAGCGAGAGAGAGAAATTAAGGACATGTATAACACTGTGACTTTACAAAAAACCAAACAGTTCAGAGGAGAAACAGGAAATTGTACCTTTCAAACACTCTTAAGAGACTTAACACCAAGCAAGGAAAGTATGACTGAATGAGTGGCCCAGAGAATGAAGATAAGAAAAGGAAATTTAGGCTGAACAACAGTAAGAATCTTCTCACTAAAAGTCTACTTAACCATGGAAATACCACTGCTAAAGTTACATAAAATTTGACTATACAAATCCCGAGGTAATTTGTAAAGAACCATCTTGTACAAGTAGAGGGAATGAACTAAATAAACCAGTAAGTCCTTCTAATCTATTTTTCCCCTCCTACAGATCTTCTCTGCAAGAAATAGACTTGTTGGCATATAGCCACAATGAGGCCGATCTTATAGCCTTTTGGAGTAAGGTAGAGACACCAAGATCACTGAGAAAAGCTGGAAACAATCTTATCCAATTCCCTCCTAAGATACAGCACTCCAGGCCTACTGCTGAAAAAGCCCCTAATTTCGTTGTTTAAATTGAGTGCCACCACCTGTCTTACATTATGTTTATTTTTCATACTGAAATGCATTAGAACTCAGTCTACAGTCAAACCTAACACATATGCTTGGCAGAAATAAATTTTTTTTTCTAGTGTTGACAATTAACATTTTTATTGTTTAGATTTTCTATTTTTAGCTATTTTTACAGTTACTGAAAATTAAGGTGGGGAGTGGGGCTGAGGTTAGGACATGGCTGACAGCAGCCTGCAAAGGGTTCCCTGCACAGCCAAAAGGCCCAAGACAGTGGGGTGCCAGATTCTGAAAAGGAGCTAGGCAGAGCAGTGACCCACACCTGGTAAGGATTGCAAGAAGGACAAGCCCTCAACCACAGGGTATTGCTTAGCAGTTCTTGTCTGGGAATAGCTCCCACGCTCCCAGGCCACCGCAGACAGAGGTTGCTTCATGGAAGCCTCCCCTGCCCTCCCACCCCACAACAGCCTCTGTCCGTGGAGAGCTCAGACCCCCTGCAGGCAGGGGCTGCTGCCACCCCATGCTGCTGCCTCTGTATCAGAGGCAGCTGTGAGCAGACAGCCAGTCTGCGTGGGGAGCTGTTTTTTTAAACTGGCTCCCCTTGCAGGCTGGCTCCCACCTTGCTCCCTGGGCTGCAGCCTCTGAAACAGAGGCAGCAGCATGGGGTGGCAGGAGGCTCCCCGGGAACGGGGCTGGAAGCAAGGCCAGGAGCGCACTGGCTGCCAGCCCCACCCCAGGGAACCACAGAATAGTCGAGTAACCAATAGGAATTCATGCAGTTCGTCAACTATTCAATTAACTGATATCCAACATCCCTAATATTTTGTATGGTTACATGACTATTCAATTAATCACTAACATCTGTAATCCATACCCAGATAAATATGAGCAATGCCACTACATTTTAACTTCTAGATATGCTTCTTTACCTCCAAGAGCCAGCAGACAGTTCAGTCTCTAAGCTCCTTTTTTTATGGACACTAGAGACCCTCAACTAATATGGCGATATATGACAACGATTAGTGTTGTCTAGAACTGTTCATTTCACGTAGCCAGATAGATGTTACATGGCAGCGATGGACACTGGTTCAAATATAGTCTAGACCAGTGTTTCCCAATTTTATTTGGCCATGGAACTCTTTTAAACTCAAAGAATTTCAAGGAACCCCTACAGCCAGGGCGGAAATTTGCCAAGCAAAAAAAAAAAAAAAAAAAAAGCACCCCAGGGAGTCACGCATGTCCCAAGCGGGCTTTGGAAATGCAGAGTGGCAGCAGGACACAGAGTGGCAGTGGGGGAGGGGAGGTGTCTGAGCCCCTCTCTGTCTCTTTGGGGGGGGGGGGGGGGGGGAGTGATCAGGTTCTCACGGAACCTTTACTTTCACTTCACAGAACCCGAGGGTTCCTCGGAGCACCATTTGGGAAACACTGGTCTAGACAATGCTGCATAAGGAGGTGAAAGGTCTACATTCTATTTCCCAAATCATTTATTCTTCTCATTTAAAAAAATACTGTTGCCTCAGTTACCAGTAATTAACATAAAAAGAGGAATCACGTACCACTCTGCAATTCTAAAGCCATCCCAGTTTGTAGTCATTTCACATGTAAAAAGTAATCCTGCAATTGGAAATGGACTCTGGTTCTCCCTTCTTGTCCTCTGAGCGGACTATCAAGACAGACAAATTTTAAATATATTTTTATAGGTAGCACAGGATGCAGCCCAACTCCTTCCACTATAAATATCCTGTCATCAGGTGCCTACAACTTTGCAAAACAAACTGTCCACGGTTCAGTTTTCCATGCTGGGTATCTGCCTCAAGCTGATTTTAAAGTCTGAACTAAAATGGTTCATCCTTTTCTCAGGAAAAGGCTAGAGAAAACAACAACTATGGCACAGATCCTACAACTTCATTCACTACAACTCTGATTCATTCCTAGAGCACACAATGAGGCAGGGGACCCAAGGAAAAAAAATAGGATAGTCTTTAGTGACATTATCACAATGCACACAGATAAAAGGGCCAAACTAAGATTGCACAGGAAACCTTAATTCTGGCATTTCGTATTTTTTTACTTTGCCAGTCTAATTTTTTGTGTAGTTTTTTTCATTTGGATATGGGTGTAGCAGTCATGTGGCCAAAAAATTAAAGTGAGACCAAATCAGAAATCTGAACAAAGATAAACTATACATTGCCTTCATTTGACACTGGTGCAATCATTACTAGAATATTGTGACCTGTTCTGGTGTTTACTAGGGATGTTAAATATCGGTTAATTGAATAGTTGAGTAACCTCATTAATTCTTATTGGTTAGTTGACTACTCTATAGTACCTGAGGGCAGGACGGGCAACCAGTGCGCTCCAGCCTCACTCCTGAGAAGCCCTCTGCCACTCGGCGCTGCTGCCTCTGCCTTGGGATGCCAGGCAGGAGCTAGTCTGTGAAGGGAGCCAACTTAAAAACCAGCTCCCCTCGCAGACCAGCTGCTTGTCGCCCTGCCCTGTTACCTCTGATAAAAGAGGCAGCAGCATGGGGTGGTAGCAGCCCGTCTGGGGAGATCTGAACTCCCAGACTCTCACGAGCCAGAACTGGACAGACTGCTTAAAAATTTACTGGTAGCGGGGGGTGGGGGGGAGGAGGCATATAGTCTATAGCACTAACCTATTAGCTTTTGCTTACTGCTTAATTGACCACACTATTACAGCCCTAGTGTTTACAATTCAAGAAAGACTGAGAGATATTAAATGGAGATGGTTTAGAGAAGATCCACAAGAATGATTAAATGATTGGAAAACATGCATTATAATGCAAGACTCAAGAGCTCAATCTATTCATCTTTACAAAGAGATCACAGTGTGTAAATGTCTACACTGGTACCAGAAGGTTGATAATGTATTCTTCAATATAACAGACAGAAGCAAAACAAGACCCGGGGTGGGAAACTGAAGCTAAACAAAATTTAGACAATAAGGCATACCATTTTAACAGTGATGGTAATTAAACATTGGAACAATTTGCCAAGCATTATGCTAGGATTTCCACAGATGTTGCTCTAAAGAGAGATGTATGAACTAGAGCACATTTCAGAGAAGTTCTGTGGCCTGTGTTATGCAGGAGTTCAGATTAATTTATCACAGTGTTCTCTCCTGGTTTTCTAATGTGTGGCTCTCAGAACACTCTTGGCTCACTCTGAAACACAGGAGGCACCTTTCAGCTATGAACATTGCCTTTAATGGTCACTATTATCCAGTTTGCTAATTCAGAGGGAATCTTTTGAGATTCTTCTCATTCAGCCACTAACAAGAGGGGTGTCTTCACTGCACACAGAATGATATGAGCATATATTATAAGGTAAGGACAGGTAGCCAATGGATTTAAAAAAATCAGAAACTGTCATGGTTCTATGTGGAAACCCTCGAGTTCATTATCTAAATAATTAGTTTTGTACCCATGTGCCAAGAAGATATTCTCAAGGACTGGCTCGCATGCTTCAGTTAAATAATTTGTTAAGAGAGAGGGAACATCTTGAAAGATCACAGTTCCAAGGATCCTCATATGGACAAATCACAACTCCTACTCCTAACAATAGGCTAGGTATAATATGAATCAGCAGAACTTAATTCAAAACCATGTAATTTGTACAGTTCTGACTGTGTGCCAGAAATATGAAAAAAATCAAGATCCCTTCAAGAGTTTTAAGAACTACATAAACACAAACAGAAAGGAAGCAGCAAGTTAAGTATAGCATGACTCCACAACTGTAAAGATTCTACTATCTAGTTTGGTAGCACTGATCAGATAAGAGGACTAAGGAATAAAAGAGCTTAGTGAGTTTAAAATAAGACATTTGAGAGAGGGTGTCACAGAATTGCTGGCTCCTTTCAAGAGGGATGGGCAAGTAACACCTTTGTCAATTGGCTGCTGGAAGGGTGGGACTAAAGACAGTCAAGTGCAAGCTTAATGAATATCTGCACATTATAAAAAGGATCAGTCAGGGGAGTGGATGCACACAGACCTAGGGTCTACTGGAAAATGATACTCTAGGGGTCAGTGCTCTTAAAGCAGAGCATAGAAGGACTCAAAAGAACAGAGTCCAGGAGTGGCTGAAAACAGCTCTCCAAAAGAACCCTAAGACTGAGTGCGCTATCTAGAGCCAGAAAGATTTTTAAAAGGTAGCCCAGAAAAGAGCTGGGAAGAAAGCCCAAACGAGGAATGATGAGAAGCCCTTCAAAAGCCAAAATAACCTTTTTTGTGTGTTGAGAGTTTTTAGTTTGATCTTTCGATATTGTGGGATGTGGGGGCCAAAGTTTGTTTACAATCCAGCTAACCCACCTCTCCAACACACACCCGGGTGTGTGGAGTGCCCAGAAAACAAACCTCAGGGAAGGGAAAGCCAGGTGTATTTCCCTTGACTAAGCGGGGGCACTACAGCACAGGCAAACCCCACATCAGGATGCTTGCACACCAAACTGAATAAGGGAAGGACTTCTTGCTGTAAGGGACCACATGGAAGAAGGCTGGGAGCCAAGAGCGAGGTGAGAGCACATAGGACGCAGATTAGTTGTGGAACAAAGGCAGAGAGAAAGTTCAAAGGGAGAGGGATAAATCAGAATGAGAGGAGTTTAAGTTAAGCACCGATGTGGACACAAGAATAAATGGACAGAAACTGGCCATTAATAAATTTAGGTTTTGAAATTTAACCAAAGTTCCTAACCATCAGAGGAGTGAAGTTCTGCAACAGCCTTCCAAGAGGAGCAGTGGAGAAAAGGGCTTCATAACTGAGCTTGATAAATTTATGGAGAAACTGGTATGATAAGACTGCCTAAAATGGCATATAGACAATCTGCAATTACTAGCAGCCCATCTCCAACGGCTAATGGACTGGATTCTACACTGAACACAGTGTCAAAGGACCCAGATTGTTGCTTATATGGCAGACACAGATATTATGGGTACTGAAGTGTTATAGTACATCTCATTAGAAAGATGAGAAGTTTTAGTTCAGCCTTTTCCATTGTCTCTCAGGATTTGTCCAGATTTCCTTCCTGACAAATCCTTCAAGTCTAAAGTAAAACACTCTTCTTGCAATTTATTTTTCTATACATCAAAGTTAAGTGTAGGCTTGGAAGGATTATTCAGTAATATAGATTTCACCATACACAACTGACACAAATATTTCCATTGAAAATTACTGTTTATGGATAAGCAAAATAAGAAAAATGACGTTTGGGAATTTGAGTTTGATTTAAGGATCTTTACTTCATATAGTTATCAAAACTATAAAACTCAAATTGAATTCAGACAAGTGTAGATGTAAGAGCTCTTCCCCATTTATGCATGGCTTACAATAGGTTGTCTTATGAAAATAAACCAAGAAACTTCATCCTTTGGGCATGTGTAGTTTTTCCAAAATTGAACAAGATGATAATGCCCAACTCATCAATTAAATAGACTATCTGGTGACTCCAGAACCCATTCCTTTAACCTAAAATTTTAAAGTCTTGAATTTATGGAGAGGTCGATAAAAGTCAATCCACCTGATGTGAATTGGTACATCACTACTAGAGTATGTCTATAAGCATGAAGCTGACACAAATATTTTAACTGGAAAAGTAGGGTATTAATCTGAGAAAAAAATATTATATACAATGTTTTAACAGAAAACTAGACCTATTTCCCAATTCCAAAAACATCTAAGTGATGGTGATTCTTTACTAATACATTACAGCTTTTAACAACATTATCAACATCCTAGCCTCCTGAAGCCTTAGTCATTGACTAGACTCTAAAGTGTACAAACATAGAACAAACAAAAAGAAGTCCCTTCTCCAGTAGCCTACAATGAGACAGTATTGGTCATCATGACAGGCAATTGTCTCAGCCCAACAGCCTCATTACTGTCAAGTTGTCTGTAGGTATTTAAAATTCTCCTTTGCTGTAAAGGTAGATGAGATATACTCCATATAGACATCTGAAAAACTTTCAGGAGGAGCAGCAAAGGAGAAAGCAAAACGACATTTGTTTGAAAATCTAAGAAGTGAGCAATGGAGATCGTCCAGTCATTCAGACTACGATGGCATCTTGATAGTGAATGAGGTGACAAGTAGGATGGGGACTGGCCAAGCAAATGAAGACAAGCAGCTAACATCTGATAAGGTAAAAAAAAAGATGGAGGAACCAGAAAAGTGATGCAAACAGAACGATGATGTGATCAAAATGATGGGCTAAGAAAACAATATTAGCAACATCATTACAAATGGATACAAACCCTGGCAAAACGACATTTGTCAAGGTCAGAGATAAAGATGGTGCAGTAAATCAAGATGTAAGGTGATGAGAGCCTGCATAAGAGTTACAGCTATGTGGATGAATAAGAAACTTCATAACAGAGATGTTATGGAGAAAACCTGCAAGACTTCGACATATCCAGGATGCAAGAACCTTAGAAAGAGATGCAAAGTCAAAGATATCACTGAGTTCATGGCCCAGGAAGGACTGTGATTTGGTCCAAAATGATGAAGAAAGAATGTATTGGAAAGGGTTTGGGGGCAAAGACTGAGTGACATTCTAGTTGGGACAAAAGGAGATGGGTCAGCATAGAGCTGGTAGTTGAATTTGTGTCTGAAGATGTGATTACTAGAGATAAGGTGTAGAGGGAGAAGCCCAAGGGCAGACCCCAGAAATATCCCTCCCCCATACTGAAAGTGGGAGATGAGAAGGATCCTCCTAAGGACATGCGGAAGGAGTAACCTGGAAGCTAAGAAAGCCCAGAAGAGCACAGATGACTACATCAAAGATGACCGAGGATGGAATACCGATTATCAGATTTGGCTAGGAAGAAATCAGAGACTTTATCAAGAGCAGTTTCTGTGGAGCGCAGAAAGCAAAAACCACAATGAAGAGCCTCATTAAAGGATATCCGCAAGCAAAGAGCTAGATGCTCAGAATTTTTTGTACTGGATCCTTTTAGGGCACCCGACACAAAAAAGTCTGAGCACCTGGCTCTTTGCTAGCTGATACCCTTTAATGAGATGATGCTGTGAAAGTTCCATCCCCTTACCTTACTATTTCTGTTTTTCTGGGAAGGATCTAGCAAGATGACAATGGCTTCTGAGATAGCATTTGAAGTGACCCAAAGAGGAGGTAAGACAAAGATGGACAGATGAAGAAGCTGCAGGATGTATTTCATCATTAAGGGGTATCTGATAGACAACTATTCCAAACTGAGGTGCTCCACTTGAATACCAGCTGGGATTAAGGATGGCATGACTGATAAGAGCTTTAAAACTAGGAAGTATGGAGAGTAGCTTGGAGAGACTCAGACAATCCCCATGCCAGGCTTCAAAACAGGAGAAAAACGAAAGCTAAATGAATATATGGTGATGCTGTGTTCTCCTTTACAATAGAAGAGTATTCACATCCAGCATAAAGAAAGTGAAATATGGATTGCAGTAGTACTTAGGTAAGCGTTATACTTAGTGAAAGGGCTTTATGCAACCTGACTAGAAAACTGGGCAAGGTCCAAGGGGAAACAACTGAAATCCTTGTACATGAATGCAAGAGTATAGGCAATAAAATGGAAGAACTGGAACTACCAGTGCAGGATATCAGTGGCATAGGGATTATAGAAACATGGAAGATTAGCACTCATCGCTGGTCTATAGGTATAAAAAATATGTGCTGTTTGAGAGAGAGTGCGCGCCAGGGTCTATTCAGTTCAAAATCACTTTCGGATAGACTGTAAAAGAGGTTATATATGAATAGCATTAGCGCTCTACTATGTGCCCTTAGGATCATATATGGATATGGATAAAGAGCTCTAATATTGTAAGAGAAATATACTTTCAGGAATTGTGTCATAATGAAAGACTAATGTCCCAGCTATAAATCGGAGAATAAATACTAAAACTGGTAGGACCCAAATAGTACTTTATGGGATAGATGCCAGTTTTACTCAAACTGAACTAGCAAGAGGTGATACTATTTTAAACTTCATTTTGATAAGTAGTGAGGACATAAGTGATCACAAGCTAATTCAGTTTAAAAAATGCGGAAGGATAATCAATACCAGCTTAATCAAATTATTTTTCCAAAAGACCAGATTGAGAATTTAAGGGAATTAGAAAAATTAACTGAAATTAAAAGCTCAAGGTCTTAAATGTGGAGTAGACTTGGAATTTCTTCAAAACAACTATACAAATGCTATAAAATTTGCATAGCAAGCAAGGAAGGAGGGGAATTGTAGAGAAAGGCTTCAACTCCAGACTCAGCTGGATAAATAACCAGCTCATTAGGAGCAAGTAGAAAGCATACAGGAAATGGAAAAGGGGGTTGATCAGAAAAGTTACATTGTGGAAGTTAGAAAATGTAGGAATAAAGTGAGAATTGCTAATAGTCAAGTTAAATTAGTTCATGCCAAGGCTATTAACATGAGGGTTTTTAGTTATATAAATAAAAAGAGGCTAAGGAAGGATGAGGTCAGGCCACAGTGCAGGTAGGAAGATTAAAAATAATCTAGGTATGGCCCCAAAACTAAATGAGTATGTTGCCTCAATTTCCAGTATGATAATAGGGAGAATGTGGATGAAATCAAGCACAGCTTATTAAAATGAGTGTCTAGATATGGACATTTCCACATCTAAGGAGGAAGAAAAGATTTAAAAACTTGATGTACTCAAATTAGGAATACTAGATAATTTCCATCTCAGAATACTGAAAACAGGCATATGTGATTGCCAGCCCTGTATCAAAGATTTTTAAACAGTATCTATTCAGGGGGCATACTATATGACTGGAGAATAATTAACATCAGACCTACGTTCAAAAAAGGGGAAAAAAAAGTGGTTCAGGGATATAGTATGTGAGGTTTTAAATCTGTGGAGGAAAGAATAATTGTTAGAACCATTTACCTCCATGAATCTGAGATTACCAAAGGTAGATCATGCCAGATTCACTCAATTTCTTTCAAGAAAATAATTGATTTTTACAGATAAAAGAAACATAGTAGATTTAATATACTCAGTAAAGCATTTTAGCTAAATTAGGGGAGAGGGATCAGTACAAAAACATTAAGGTGGATAAGGAACTGACTAAAGGGGAGAAAGATAGTACTGAAAGATGAATTACTAGGCTGGATAGAGTTACAAGTGGAGTTCCTTAAGCATCAGTCTTGGAAATACTCATATTTTTATAAATTACCTTGGCACAAGAAGTAGGAATGTACTAATAAAATTTGCTGATAACACAAAATAGGGACACATCTTCAACATAATGGAGGATCAGAATGTTATACAGGAAGATCTGAATGACCTTGAAGTGACCAGACTAGAGTGACCAGAAATTGAATGAAATTCAATAGCACAACAAGAAGTGCTTGACCTTGGACAGAGTCTCAGAATTTCTGCTAAAAACAGGGGCCTCTGCAGCTGGAAGTGACAGAGGATGAGAGAAACAAGAGTATGTAGGTTGATCAGAGGATAATTATGAGCCACCATTGTGATGCAGCTGCAGAAGAGGTAAATGTGATCCTACCATGCATCAGATGAGGCATTTCCAGAAGAGATGTAGTATTAATGTCATTGTACAATGCATCATAAGAACTCGTCTGAAATACTGTGCATAATTCTGGTCATCCTTCCTCAAGAAAGATAATTCAAACTCGAACTACTAGAATCATCAGGGGAATGGAGGGCCTATTTTATGAGAGAATGGAACAGCTTGGCTTTTTTTTTTTTTTTTTTTTTTGCTAGACTGAAAGGCAGAGAGGCAATATAATTACTCTCTATAAATACATCAGGGGATAAATACCAGGGAGGGTGAAGACCTATTTAAGCTAGAGAATGGTGCTAGCATAAGAACAAATATATATAACTAGCCTTGAACAAACTCAACCCGGAAATGAGAAGAAAGTTTCTAGCCCTCAAAGGGGTGACATTCTGGAACAGTTGCCCAATAAGAATTGTGGGGAGGGAGAAAGACTTAGTTTTAAGAGAGCTGGACATATCTGAGCATGATTGTGTCATGGGCTTCTTTATGGTAAGAGAGAAGACTCAGCAGCCCAGGGCTCACTTGAGATTTATATTTTACATTTTTAAAAGCTCATGCTTCAGGATTTCAGGAGGCCAGCTGCAGGGATCAGGAAAGGCTAGCCCACCGCAAATACCCCCTACTGTATGGGGGGGGGGGTATTTTTTGTTTCCTTCCTCAGAGGCATCAGGGGTGGCCACAGCTGGAGATGGGGCATTAGGCAGGAGTCTCATAACTTGGTTTCCCCTATTCTCTGATTGTGACACAAATCTAGTTTGTGTGAGCTGTAATACTTTGATCTAATTTTGGTTGTGGGTTTAGTAAGTAGTTGCTAGGTGGTGCTGGTGGCCTGTGATATACAGGTCAGACTACTCAGGATTCAGACAGAAAAGATCACCAGATCCTGACCTGCCTTAATCTCTATGCAAATTGATCCTAAACTGAGATAAAAGCTATGTGAAGTTAGCATAATAATTTTATAGGCATGTATACAGCATTCACTACCCTAGCATCAATATAACCCAAATTATACAAACCAGAGAAATCCCTCCCAGTGTACCAGTCCTGCTTGCAATTTTTTTTTTATTGGCCAGAGGAGGGAAAGAAATGATAGATGGTTCAATTTGTGCCTTAATACCCTGTTGCAACTATAACTGTAACGATCATCCTTCCCCCATTCACTCTACTCTGCCACAATTATGCCAACCTCAAATACCAGTTTGACCTCTTACGACACCCATGTTCATGCTTTCCACTGAGATGCCTCCTGCAGATAAAAATGCATTCCCTATAAAAGGCCACTACCATCTCCTAATAATCACCTTCTGGTCCAGCTAATGGTAACTAAGTCAGGAGGGAGCAGAGCAGAAGGACAATATTTTTAAATGATTTAGTATTGTTAGAATGTGCACATTGCACCAAAGGTGCTAATCCAGACTGGAGCTCCATAATGTGACAGATGCAATACAGATATCTAGAAAGACATGGTTCTTACCACAAAGTATTTATCACCTTTCAATTGTCACTTCTCATCTGAATGAGAGGGTGAAAGAAAAAGTTACCACTTGTTTTTCCTTCCTCAATCTTGGATAGTATATGAATTGGCAATCACAATAAAAATAAAATTCTTCCAAGTAACCTAAGAAAGCTTTTTCAGCATGGACAAAAATGAAAGTGCGCCACATTTATTTAAATGAACATGTTTAGTATTTCATGTATCTAGTTTCGCAGACTGATTTATTGCAAGAAATGTGTTACCCATTCTATGAAGAGGCAATACATTTAAAGACTGAATGTTCTAGAGCAGGGGTTCCCAAACTGTGGTACATGTACCCCTAGGGGTAGGCAAGACATGGGAGAAATTGTGTAACGATGGATTTTATTTACTATTTTATTTCACTCTCATAATAGGTTATTCAGACAAAAAAAAAAAAAAGAGAGACCCCCCCTCAGGATTCGTGAAATCAATATTCACAATCTGCAGCATTACTGTTCACGGTTCCACATATTCACAGGAGTCTCCTGTCCCAGGCCTGCGGACGAGGGAGCGGTGGAAGTTGGGACGGGGCAACAAGGAGCCACAGTGAATTCCCCACCACTGAAACTGGGAGCTACAACTCCCAGTATTCGTGAATTTCGTCATGTGCAGTGGTGCAGGGAAATGCATCCACTGCAAATGACAAGGGTTTCCTGTAGTTCATTTATTTCAAGATGTACCAATGAGCATACCACTGCTGACATAGAGAGCTCTCATCTCCAATCACTGTACAGCACATGTTCAGTTGCCCAGCAACTGTCCAGTTGAACTAAGCACAAAACTTGGAAGGGAGGGTGCTTCCAGTTGGATACATTACACTATACATTTGTACATAACAGTGAAATATGGGTAGATGGCTAAAGACAGATAGCATTAACACACGGTATCAGTGATGAGCCAGGGTAGGGAAAAGTAGGCAGCTGGCAGATCCGGAAGGGGGCATACAATAAGAAAAGTTTGAGAACCTCTGTTCTAGGGACCTAAAACAGTGAACACCTGAAGTACAACAGCGAAGCAAGATTTAAAATTAGGTTACTGAAAATCTTGAATGTAAATTTTGAAGTGAGACTAACACCTAAGTATGAGATCATCATTATATAGTCATTCCGTGTGACTGGGGGCAGGATAGGCTCAGAATGGAGTTTAAACATTTTTGAAAAACTGTAGGACTATCATCCACACAATATTCTATTTCAAATGTTTTTAGTGTCAAGTTTATACAGACTACGCATCAGTCTGAAAATGCTCATTTGAGTATAGAATTGAATGACCTCAAATCATTTTAGATATGTTGAATTAGTAAGCCTTTCACTAACTATAAATATTAACAGAAATAACTGGGAAACATTTACAGAGTTAAAATAATTTGCACACACACCCCAATACAAGCTAGGACCAAATTAGACACCTGGCAGAAAGCAGCCTGGTTGTTTCGCAACCACAGAAATTGCCATATCAGATTAGAACAGCGGTCTACCTAAACCACTATCCTGTCCCTGATCAGTACCAAATGCTTCAGAGGAAGATGCAAGAAACCCTGTGGAGGACAATTATGAAATAACTATTTATAAAAAGTATCTTAAGACAATCTCTAACTGATAAGAGTTAAGTCCTGAAGCTCTAAGTTTTTATTCCTTTTTTTAAAAAAAAAAAAATCTTCTCATGTAACTGTGGATGTTCTTGTATATAAAACCTTTTAGTGAATCTTATAAAACTCTTAACTCAATTATATCTAGAGTCACTGAGTTTCAGAGATTAATTATGTTTTATCTTATAACTGATCACTTCTAGAAACTGGAAGCGGCCATAGACTACCAAAAAACCCTCTACTATATAAGTACCTATAAGATGAGTTTAATCAATATATCAAAGTACCAAGTGGAAAAGGGGATGAAAGTTACACCATAGGTGTCTTCGTAATCTTAATCCATTACTTAACTTAACTTCTTTCAGAAGAAAGATTTAAACTCAATTGACTAGGAAGTGAGCTTTGGTCCTGCACAAAGAACCCTCAGGATATACCAATTTCCACTTTCAGCAACATTTACTAGTAGGCAGACTACATATAGTAAGGAACAGAGTTCAAAAAAGAACTTATTAGATTTCTTATGGATGGGAAACTAAGTCACAGGCTCCAGGAAGACAACAAGACTAAGGCCATGTCTACATTTACAAGCTTAGAGCACCAGAGCTGTATCGATAAAGCTGTGCCAGGGTAAGAGTACTTTTATAGCCACATAATGCCAACAGAATTCTCTCCCATCAACATAATAAAGCCAGCTCAATGAGCAGTGGTAGCTGCGTCAGTGGGAAAGTGTCACCCACCCAACATAGCTCTGTGCAGATGAGTGCTTACGCCACCAAAACGTAACATAACTCAGTAGTGTTTTTTCATACCCTGAGCAACAAAAAGTTTTACTAACTTACGTGCTAGTGTAGAGACAGCCTAAATCACTGGAGGCAAACATTTGGCTTTAATACTAAAACAAGTTGCAGTGAACTGCTTTCAACAGGATACAAAACTGAATTCTGCTAGTCAAGATTCTCAACACACATAGTTATAAGATCTACATTAAACAAGTGTTTTATCCAGCTAGAGGAGAGGAGTTTTCTTCCCAATTGGTTTTATTCAGCTAGACTTCTTGTACCATAGCCTTTCATTGTTCTTGGGAACTTTAGACAGAATTCATTGCCTTTTGAGGAAAACCTGCCTTTTGGAAGAAAATCTAATATAAAAGGCCCATTCTGCACAAGTATTGAAGATTTTGTAGTATTTTTCATTAGCAGCAGTACTGGCCCTGGTGTCCTTGATCAAATTTCCCCTATTGTCCAGCATACGTATGTTAGTTGCCATCCACCATAAAAGATGTAAACTAGATTTAATAGTTATCGGTACAAGACACAAGGTTTTGGGGATGAAAGGATGCCAGCACAATGTTAAATTGGTAGTACTGAACAAGATACAACAAGTAAGTAAATACAGCATCAACAATATCTACTAAAAGAGTTGGAAAACAAATCAACTGAGATTTTCCTTGTTCCCACATGCTGTCATAATTGAGCTTGTGCTAAACATAAGATAGAAAATACAGAATTTCACATTCACTTTGTTTTATATACTGTCAAAATCATCCCTCCCAACATTTTATTCCAAAGAAAAAGCAACAGTAGAATGGAATGAAAGATTTAGGGTCAATGAAAAATTAAGAGTGACTTAGTTTATTAAGATAGTTAAATAGAGAGTTGGTAAACAGGGATTTGCTCTTTTCATCTGTCTTTAGAACACCATAATACTTCAAGATGTTTGGTTCTTATCTGTAGTTTTATATAGAAAAAAATATTGCATACTGTGTGTCTGCTTTTGCCTTCTCGTGGGCAGCCAAGCAAGACTGTCACGAAAGTGTTCTAGTCCCAGACTCCTTGTTGCTTATGCTGAAACAGATTAACAGATTTTGTTCCTCTGAAACAAAAATATACTTGCCTTCCCTTTACCATTGTGAGTGGTAGTAATAATTATGTTATATTTACTTATCCAAAAAACCCTACTTCTATTGGGTGAGAAGGCTAGTAAAATTTTGCAATGCTGACATAAGGTATGTTACTCAGAACTTAAGCTATTACACGAATATGCACTGTAAACAAAATCTACAATAGTTATTACACTGGAATATATAATGAATCAGAGCTGAGGCAAGAAGATAGATTTATACCACAACAAACATAAAAAATATCTGATTTGCTACAGTATCTTATATTAGAACAGGCTCTTTAATTAGAAGCAGTGAGAGTTCTAATGATCAGTGTTACTGCTCATTTTAGAACTTCAGAATAAATCAAAACATGAATGCCAAAGGATTAGAGCCATGGATTTATTTAGGGAGCCACCTAGTCTCCATCTATGCACGTAACACTAAAAAGTGCAAAGTAAAGACACTGCCCAATGCTACTGAAAAATATTTTTAGTTTCTTTTACTACCCTATATCATGTTTAAATATCGAACAAGAGGTAAATGTAAATACTCAAATCTAGAAACCTGCACAAAACCGAGTTTACTGCCCAAAGTATGTACTTAGTAACTTCTTGTTTTGTTCTGCCTTCAGCGCGTTTTGTTAACGAGACGTTTCAGTTCTTTGCAGCGGCCTCTAGTGGAGAAACACCTGCAACACCGACAGCATCCAGTCTCGTGAGCTCTCAAAATACATTGTGTCTATAGATATTGGTACTACTTTCGCCTTCATTGCGCTACTTTGTAATTTTGGGATTCCTATTTGCACAGAGTGCAGAAAAGAGCATTACTAAAAAGGTGCAAACCTGCGACAAATACCTATGTGAACAGGAATCAATAATCAGTCTCTTCTTAGGTGACCTAACACAATCTGCTTTGAAAAACACATACAGATGAAACATTGAAACGGATCAGTGCCCAGCTGTGGGTTTCACAGGTGACCTCAGGAGTTCGGGGGAAAGAGCAAAGGAGATGGCTGCTTAACATTGCTGTGACACGAGAAACGCCAATGGCACCCGACAGAATCACCCAAGCAAACCGCAGGCAGCAAGAACTGATCCAACTACACAAAGGCCAGTCACTAGAAAAGGCTTTACGAATTACTGGATTATTTTAGAGCTCTGCCTTCCCCCGTACTCCTACAGGCAGGTTACGGGGAAGACACAAAAATTAAAGATGGCTAAATGTGTCACGTTGTGTATTTTAATGTACAATCTAAAACTCTAGAGGGCAGCCGAAATATGCCCTCCCCCCTTCCCAAGCTGAGTAACGTGAGCAGCAGCAGGAGGAGCCCGTCGTCTGCTTGCAGGAGTTGGTATTGCAGGAGCTATGCCTGCAGCAGCGCCCACCCCGAGGAGGAGCCGCCTCACAGCCATTACTGGGGCTTCGCCCCAGGGCAGCAGCTGCTGCACCCAGGCATTTCTCCCACCTTATCCCGAAAGCTCCTCTTATCCCGAACCCCGCACCGCAACGGAGAAGGGAGTTGACCCCTCCCCCAAAGGCAGAGCTACTTGAGGCAGAAATAGATACATAAATAGCACTCACAATGGAGCTCCTTTCCTTGCTGGTCTCTGCCAAGGCTGCACCAAACTGGGCTGGAGCCTAGGGGAAAGGCATAGGGGTTAACATACGGCCGGGGGGGGAGCCATCAGCGTCCCCTTTGCATGGGCAGGTATTACTTGTATTGCCCTTTCCTTTCATCCCCCCACTACACATGGCCTTCCCAGTGGGTTATGGGGACAGTCAGCTCCCCCACCCCCAAGAAAGGGTTTCACAGATCTACCCCGTGGCCTTTCCTGAGGAGGTACAACTATGCAGCAGCCCAGCAGCAGAGAAGGGTTATTACCTGCTAACTTGCCCAAACAGCCCCCAATCGGAGCCCCCTAGCGCGGGAGGGCATAGAGCCCCCAGCAGCCACCCTTCTGTGCTGGAATAGCGCCCTTATACCCCCGCAAGCTCCCCCAGCAGTTGCCCCGGGTCTCCGGTTTGCCCCCCTGCAGTCGGCCGGCAGCACTGCCGCCTCCTGTCCGCCATTAGAGACACCCAGCCAAACAATACGGGAGGGGAGCAGGGCGGCAGCAGGATCCGCGCAGCGCAGCGCCGGGCAAAGGAGGGAGACACCCGCGGGCGGGAGGGGCGAGGAAGCGGGGCAGAACAGCCGCCAAGACCCGGAGGGGTAGGGAGCGACTTAAAATAGGAGGCGCTAGAACTGAAATACCCCTTTCCCCCAAATGCCCCTGCGCCCCCCGCTCTGGCCCGGCGCGCCTCCCATTTACCCCCTTCACCGCCACCAGACCGGGATTGTCAGCTAGGCTGCCCCAGTCCTATCCAGCTCCCCCGCCGTGGCGAGAGGCGACAGCAGCGACGCCACATTGGGGTATTTATCCCGGGTGGCTCTGAGGCACGGCGGTTCCCTTCCCATCCCCGCCCTGGGGCCAGCTGTGCGCCTCCAGCTGCCCCCTCTCTCCGCACCTAGGGTGCAGTGCTCCCAGTCCCCACCTTACCCAGCTCCCCAACGCTCACAGGCACGGGTCTCCCCCTCCCCCCGATCACACGCACTCCGCGCTACTCCTCCGCCGCCTCAACTCTAACTCGGTCCAGTCCCGGGCTAAGCGCAGCTGCTAGCGAGGGGAAGGAGGAGCAGGGCCAACCGAGCTTGGGGAAGAACGGCCTCCCTAGCCCGCCCATTGGCCCCCCCAGAGGGCGGGCTTTAGTATTAGGCAAGCTGATTGAACCACCCATCGGCCCATCAGAGCATCCTGCAGCTGGTTGGGCCTCAAAGCTGTCAATCGTTCTCCCAACCACGCCCACGGTTCTTCCCACTTTGATCCATCAGGTTAGAGAAACCCGAATTTCATTGCCCACTGGCAGCAACACTTAATGCCGGGTATTGGGGCATGGACGCGACGGGGGTTGCACTCCGGTTTCTAGGGCTGCTGATTGACAGTAACTTGCAGAAGTTTGGATACAAGGCTGCCCACACTCATCCAGACATCTGCTGGGGCGGGGAGAGTATTACCTATCCAACCTTGTGCTAAGAGCCCATGGACAACAGCCCCAGCCCTGAGGACGGGCCAGACAGCCCGTGCTCGCCCAGGGCAGGGCGGGCATAGCTCATCCTTAGCTTCTTACAGGTTGGGCCCCGCCCCCGGCAGGGCTATGAAACTGGGGCCATTTCCATGAAGGGCAGAGTGTGGCTAATGGAAACCCTCCCACACAGAAGAGCGAGAGAGCGCAGTCTCCTCCCCCAGGGCAGAGACTGTACACCCATGCCCCACTTAGGAGTCTCCTCGCCTCCTCTACTAGAGCCTCCCGCCGACCCCTACCCACGCTAGGGGAGGGAGTCATCGCAGCAGCCGCTATGGCTCCTGGAGGAACTGCTGGTGGTGGTGGTGATGGTGGTAGTAGTGGTAACGTCCTCCATTTTGTCGGAAGCTGCTGCGGGGAACTTGGGACCAATTCAAACCAACGTGAGGCTCAGCAAAGGGCCAATTTGTAGCGCCTCTGCCCTGGAGTGACACACGCAAGACGCACGAGGCAATGTCCTGGGGTGATCCGCCGGGCTCAGAGCTCCAAAGGCGGCAAGGCACTAAGAGTCTGGCTTTCCTCGCTCCCTCTGCCAAAATGGAGGCTGCGCACTTCCTTTGCGCGGTTGCTTCCCCCTCTCCAGCCATGGGACTCACGCCCGCTTCTTCGAGGACCTGGAGAGCTCAGCCTCTTGCGCTGCTAGTTAATCCAGCCCTTTCTCCTGGACTACTCCCCCCGCCCTGAAAGGAAGCAGATAGCCTTCTCCTTCCCACCCTGCGTCAATTCATGTCAACCATGCTGTGCAATACGTCCCCGGGGAGCGCCTCAACACGCCTGTATAAGCAGCACGGCGGGTCACTCGAGGTTCTTGCCCCACTTCCATCCCACCTCTACACACCAAGCAACCACCAATGCCAGGGGATCTGTGTAGTAATCTGCTAAGGAGCAGCGCTTCTGAGAAGGAACAGGAGCGACTGAAGAGCTGGGCTCTTCTCCAGTCCTTGGTGCGTTGGGCTAATAATTCCCATGCAGGGGAGAGACTAGAAATATTATATCTGCCGTCTTTTCTCACAGTACAATTCCTTCCTAACAACAGCCCCCCTCTGACACTCAGACGGAAGTGAACAACCCAAGCCAAACGTTTCTGTGACACCACTACTATATGGTCGTGGTACTGCTAGGAAAGGATGATATGCACCTCACCCTAGCTGCAAATGCTGTAAAAAGACTAGAATGCCTGTTGGGGGGAAATCGTAGTCTGTCGATTGAGGCACCTACAGCACAATGTCATCATACTTACCATTGTTGTGTCTGAAGCAAGGAAGAAATGAAGTGATAATGAGAAAGGTCTAACTCAGTGACTATGAAAGGATGACACTTTTAATAACCTTAATCACCATCTGCAATGAGGGGTTCTTTTCAGCACATATAGTAAATGGTTTGAAAATAGAAAAGTGTTCAGCTAGTTAAATACATAAGAACCAGAGAAATGCTTAATATTAAACAAAAAAATATATTCTACCTGTTTGACATTTATGGTTGCTTTGTTTGATGGGTTCTTTGAGTATCAGAACAAATTTAACTTCCCCTCAATAGTCCATACACTTTGGCCACCTTGTTGCAAAGGGGAAAATGTAACTCTCCTCTCTGTGTATTAAAACATTCTTATTCTGGAAATGTGCTTAAGTGCATGCTTAAAACACATACTTAAAATCCTACCAAAGTGAGACTTAAAAATCACATTTAAGTGCTTTTTGAATAGGGATGAACTTAAGCATATGCTGAAGTGGTGTTAAGAATCAGGATTTGTAGATGGAACCTGTTTAATTCTGTTTAATCAGTCAAAACAGCATTCTGCCTCTACAAAGTCACAGCAGGAGACCTGAACTAGCAATAACATGTGTGTCCCTTGCACATTAGTACAGATTATTATCACTAGGACACCAGAATGTAAAGTTTAAGTTTAAATTTGAACATTTGTGCTTGCAATTTTAGAAGTGTATGTATTTTATCATAGAGTTTTGCTAGTCATAATTCCATTAAAGATCACTAATTCTAGCTTTGAATTCACTCTCATTACTCAAGCTTGGGAATAGGTTATGATATATACCAGGCTGTGTCTAGACTGCAGAGTTTTTCCGAGATACCAGAGGTATCCCAGAAAAACTGCCACATCCAAGGAACACGTCTGCTTTTCCGAAAAATATTTCAGAAAAGCAGACACATTTTTCGGCATCCCTGTAAGCCTTGTTATAGGAGGAAGAAGGAATGTTCCAAAAAAGGTTTTTTTTCTGACATTTGGCCCAGTGTAGACAGGCCAAATTTTGGGAAAGCCTCTTCCGAAAAAAAAATGCAATGTAGACATAGTCCCAATTATCTTTTAATTAATTATTTTTTCAGCTGACAGGAGTGAAGTCAGAGGATGGCATAGATACCTATGTTTTCCAAGTCAAGCATTGTTATATCTAGTCTTATCTGTCTCATCATCTAAACATTCAGGGTGAGGCTGGCCTTATTTAAAAAGGCCATTAAAATTAATAAATCCCATCTCAGGTAGGTAAGCACTAGTTCTAATCCCAAAACTAAAATACACAAAACAAAAAACAAGTGTAATATCACTTCATAAGCACCATGGACATGAAACTGATATATTTATACTCTCCACACTATAGCTCTGGTAGACAGGTCTGATGTTGTCAGCTTAATTACAAAAGTTCTAATTTATTGACTGGAAGTAGATAAATTCACCAAATCTGAACCAATAGTATAAGTAATGATTTACGTGACTTATCTTTCAATGTCACATGAAGTAGAAGTGTGGCAACTAGCAGTCCACTGTGTTTTCATGGAGAAGAAATCAAATATTTGACATTTTGAAAAGAGCTTAGGCTTTCACAGGAATCGTGACAAGTTTATCAAGCCATCTTCAAATCAGGTGTAATAAATTATGGGATTGGAATATATGGAGTTTAAAGCTTCCTACTACTACTGCTAACTTCACAGGTGTTCACACATGCAAACAAATAACTAGACTCTTGTTCCAGAATTAAAAAGTGAATATTTCATTTATTCATGGACTTCCTTTTCATTATCAAGATTTACAACACTTTAACTGAGGACAGAATCTGTCCAAGAGCCTCTAGAAAGGTGACCCATTTTCAAGGAGGAAGAAGGAATATTTTGATAAAGTATGTGTCTACCACTATTTGGCATATGTGAACACTTGTAAAGTGATAGGGAACAGGAAGCTTTAAACTACATACATTCCAATCCCATAATTTATTACACCTGATTTGAAGATGGATTGATAAACTTGATACAGTATTTCGATCCTACAGTTTATTACAATTGATTTGAAGGCTGGCTTGGAAAAACATAGGTCTGGAACCCAAATAAAGCATATACCTTTTAAAAGTGTCAGTGTGATTACTCTGACCAGTATGAGTGAAAACAGAATCTAGTCCCTTGTACAATTTGTAACCAAAATAAAACTTTGTGTTCTAATTCATTCATTCATTTTTCTTCTCCTGTCATTCTCCCTCACAAGCTCTCTATTTTCCGTCTCACTATCCCTGCTTCCATTTTTCTCTCCTTCCGCTCATTGCCATATCTCCTCCCTCAGTTTCTTTTTTCCCTTCCTTATTTTATTCCTCTTGCTTACTCCAGTTTATTCTACCCCTTCTGTCATTCCTCACCCCAGCCCCATCCTAAACTAAGTACTTACATATAGATACACACACACACAAATGTAAATAATAAAGAAATGGAAGCTTAGAAATTCCTTTAAACAGCAGCAGTCTTTTTCTGTGTGTTCATACAGCGCCTAGCACAAGGGGGTATACATCTAGGTGCCCTGTGTAATCATCCCAGGGGCTACAGCATCTACCACTGAACATGTCCATGGTTGCAGACAGTGGAACAGCCTTCAGCTACAAAGGCTAGCTGCAATATAACCAGGGAGACTTGTCAAAATAAACAGTTGCAGACAATTTGAGAACAGAACTGACAAGATGTGGTGGAGCAGCACTGTGGGGGAACTGCTGCCCCTATAAAAACACCACAAAAGCCCACAGATAGTACTGGACATGGCAAATATAGGCTGTGATTAACTAAGCCTATGACCATTCCTAACCCTACGGCTATGTCTACGCTATAGCCTCTTGCGGAAAAACATATGCAAATGAGGCAAAGCATGGAATATTGCCGTACCTCATTTGCATAATTAATGAGGCTCCGTTTTTGCCCAAGAGGCTTTTCTGCAAAATAAAACCTCTTGTGCAAAAACCCCCTCTTGCGCAAGAGCCGTTCTGCATTTTTTTCAGGAAGATTGGCTCTTGCGCAAGAGGGGGGGTTTGCACAAAAACGAAGCCTTGTTAATTATGCAAATGAGGTGCAACCAACAATATTCCACACAGCCTCATTTGCATATTTCTTGCGCCAAACGGGCTCAGTGTAGACATAGTATAGTGGTATGCAATTGCCTTACCAGAAGGGATTCTAGAAAGGTGGATAATTCCTATGGACATTTGCTCACAGAAGATATTTGGGGGCCTCACTGTGAACTATTCCCTAATATCACCAGATATGGACACTTGTATAATTAAACCTGCAAAGACGACTTGCAATCTGACTGGCAATCAGCAATTCCTTATACCCAGCCAAGAGAATGTAAAATGGAGTACTGGGTGCACTGATGTGGGTGACCAGGCATCCTGTATAAAATAGATAATTGGAAAATTAGAAAAAATAATATAGCTGAATAAGCAGAACTACAGATGAGAAGGGTAAATTTTAAAACACCACAATTATTTGAGGTCCTACATAGGAACATAACATATTTTTTGTGCATTGATTATCAAATGCAGAGTGACTTGATTCTAGCACTGTCAAGCAAGATAATAGGTAAATCGGGAAGAGGAATTAAAAGCCAGCTACATTGGGGGGGGAGGGAGGAAATCAGCAGATGGGCTGGTATTTAAAGAGTGGAAGTTTTATAATCCTGTCATGACAGCAAGGGCCGGATTAACACAGGGGCTTTAGAGGCTGCAGCCCAGAGTCCCAAGCTAAAGGCGCCCTGCAAAAATAAATCCTTTCAGTGGTCAAACAACCCATCTATTGCGATCAGCTGGTTGATACTGGAGCCTCTGCCAATCCATTACTATCTCCAGGCTGCTAAAAGTCCAGGCGGACTCAGGCAGGCTGCCTGCATGCTATGACCCCACGCTGCTCCTGGAAGCCGTTGGTTGCTATCACGTCTTTGCACTTCCTAACAGAAGGGGAAGGGTGGTGGCTCCTCATGCTGGCCCCACCCCCAGATCTGTCCCTGCAGCTCGGTGGTTCCTGGCCAGTGGAAACTGCAGAAGTGGCACTCGTGGGCACTGTATGGAGACACTCAGTCCCCTTCCCCATAAGAACATAAGAATGGCCGTACTGAGTCAGACCAAAGGTCCATCTAGCCCAGTAGCCTGTCTGCCAACAGTGGCCAGCGCCAGGTACCCCAGAAGGGATGGACTGAAGACAATGATCAAGCGATTTGTCTCATGCCATCCATCTCCAGCCTCTGACAAACAGAGGCCAGGGACACCATTTCTATCCCTGGCTAATAGACTTTTATGGACCTAACCTCCATGAAATTATCTAGCTTCTCTTTAAACTCTGTTATAGTCCTAGCCTTCACAGCCTCCTCTGGCAAAGAGTTCCACAGGTTGACTATGCGCTGTGTGAAGAAGAACTTTCCTTAAACCTGCTACCCATTAATTTCATTTGGTGTCCTCTAGTTCTTCTATTATGGGAACTAAATAACTTTTCTTTATTTATCCTCTCCACACCACTCATGATTTTATATACCTCTATCATATCCCCCCTTTGTCTCCTCTTTTCTAAATTGAAAAGTCCCAGTCGCTTTAGCCTCTCTTCACATGGGACCTGTTCCAAACCCCCAATCATTTTAGTTGCCCTTTTCTGAACCCTTTCCAAGGCCAAAATATCTTTTTTGAGGTGAGGAGACCACATCTGTACACAGTATTCAAGATGTGGGCGTACCATAGTTTTATACAGGGGCAGTAAGATATTCTTCGTCTTATTTTCTATCTCTTTCTTAATAATTCCTAACATCCTGTTTGCCTTTTTGACCGCCGCTGCACACTATATGGAAGTTTTCAGAGAACTATCCACGATAACTCCAAGATCTCTTTCCTGATTTGTCGTAGCCAAATTAGCCCCCATCATACTGTACGTATAGTTGGGGTTATTTTTCCCAATGTGCATTACTTTACACTTATCCACATTAAATTTCATTTGCCATTTTGTTGCCCAATCACTCAGTTTGGTGAGATCTTTTTGAAGTTCTTCACAGTCTGCTTCTGTCTTGACTATCTTATACAGTTAAGTATCATCCGCACACTTTACCACCTCACTGCTTACCCCTTTCTCCAGATCATTTATGAATAAGTTGAACAGGATTGGTCTAGGACTGACCCTTGGGGGACACCACTAGTTACCCCTCTCCATTCTAAAAATGTACCATTTATTCCTACCCTGTTTCCTGTCTTTTAACCGGTTCTCAATCCATAAAAGGACCGTCCCTCTTATCCCATGACAATGTAATTTACACAAGAGCCTTTGGTGAGGGACCTTGTCAAAGGCTTTCTGAAAATCTAAGTATACTATATCTACTGGATCCCCTTTGTCTGCATGTTTGTTAACCCCTTCAAAGAACTCTAATAAATTAGTAAGACATGATTTCCCTTTACAGAAACCATGTTGACTTTTGTCCAACAAATTATGTTCTTCTACATACCTGACAATTTTATTCTTTACTATTGTTTCAACTGATTTGCCCGGTACTGAAGTTAGACTTACCGGTCTGTAATTGCCAGGATCACCTCTAGAGCCCTTTTTAAATATTGGTGTCACGTTAGCTATCTTCCAGTCTTTAGGTACGGAAGACGATTTAAAGGATTGGTTACAAACCACAGATAATAGTTCAGCAATTTCCCATTTGAGTTCTTTTAGAACCCTTGGATGAATGCCATCCGGTCCCGGTGATTTGATAACATTAAGTTTTTCTATTTGTTCCAAAACCTCCTCTAATGACACTTCAATCCAGGACAGCTCCTCAGATCATCACCCACAAAGGACGGTGTAGATTTAGGAATCTCCCTAACATCCTCAGCCATGAAGACTGAAGCAAAAGAAATCATTTAGTTTCTCTGCAATGGCTTTATCGTCCTTGACTGCTCCTTTTATATCTATAGGGACATGCAGAGACATGCCAGCACCCAGCTGCTTCTGGGAGCAACATGGGGCCATGGCAGGCAGGCAGGCTGCCTGAACCTTGTTGTGCCACCAGACAGGAGCCATCTGTGGTATATAGGCGTCCCACAAAATCTAATAGCCCAGGGCTTATATAGGAAAGTTAATCTGTCCCTGAAGATAAACAAAAGATGGAAGGTGGTGGTTGACAGTGTCCATGCTGGAGACATCACTGAAAGAAAAAATAAAGGTGTTAATGCAATTAATGATAAATGAATAATAATTAAAAATATGGCCTGGCTCCATAACATCTTTATCACGTTGTATACGGTAATAATTTCCTCTACCCTTCTCTGTTTTATTGAGTTGCAACAGGCATCTGAGCTGTTTTTTTAGACTGAAGCTCTTCATAACAGGCATCTTATGTTTGAATGTGTTTACACAGTACCTAAAGCAATGGGCCCCAATCCTGATTAAGTCTCTGGGCATTAAGGCAATTTTAGGAAAAAACCCTGAAATAGCTTTCAACAATATATTACCTGAATTTTTCATTATGGATTTTAAATAGGCTTGCAAGGATTAGATTTTTATCAGTAAATTTTTATACATATCATATGCATCCAAACTGATGAAAAATATTTCAATTGTTAGTAATATACTTTTACAGATAGGCAAAGAAAGAAAAATACTGCTTGAAAATTTATTAGCATTTGATTTAAGATGCTTTACTTTATATATTTTGGCATGTGGTGTTGACAATGTCTTTCTTTACTTTCAACTTTTACTGTCATTATATAATTATTGTCTGACTCCCTTTATTGTCAGACCCCACCGTAACTTCCTGCAACTGTGAAAATTTAAATACCATTGGGGAAAATGATAATACTGATATTCATTTTAAGCAGTCAAACTTGTTAAAATTAATTCTGCCAACCCTAGTTTTAAGCTACATATATTTCATGATATTCAACAAATTAAGATTTATTCAAATATATATTACATTCAAATGTTTTCATTGCATGTTTTTTCTTTAACCAAAAATGATCTCTCAAAAAAGTCATATAATGTGACATCATATACTCTACAGTAGGTTAGTATACTTTAGATGGTATAATGTGCCTTTAAATAACCTTTGCACTACATCCCATATTTCAATATTGGAAAAAAAAAGTGTGAGAGAAACTATAGTTCCAAATATACACGCCTTTCCCAAAGAAGGCAACTATACACATTCTCGGCGGTGGATATAGGGCAGGGCAAGCGGGGCAGCTGCCCCGGGCCCCACGCTTCAATAGGCCGCGCACCCTGAGCCCCACAAAACTCTCATCCACCTCTGCACATTCCTATATTGTCTAGCCTAATATTGCAACACCTATTCCAATATTCTTAAATAATTTCTATTCAGTTTTGAAATAGAATCATAATGCAAATTTTAACATTTTCCTTTTAGTTTGACAAGTCTTATAGGCTTAATAAAAATGGAAGAAATTACAAACAGAAATAGCACTGATAGAGATACTCCTTTAAAAAGGTAATAATAAAATATATATTGTAGTATATTTTCTTTGGATCCCAATTACTGAAATTCTAGTCAACTCTCATCTTGGTTATTGAAATCTCTTCTCTGGTCTTCCTACCTCTGCCTTCTCTCTCCAGTCTATCTAAAACACTAACCTTAACTTCCTATCCTGTCAGTCTATTCATATTCCCTTTCCCTCCCTTGTATAGCTGTATCTATGGTTTACTCTCCTGCTTCAAGTTCAAGCTCCTGTTTAAACTTCAGTGCTGTGCACAGCTGCATTGCTGTCTACATTTAATCTCATTCTCTCCTCTTGCTCCCTTTGTTCTGACCCATCCTCTCTCCTCAGTGCTCCCCAGGGTCAAATTGAGTATCCATGCAGCAGTACACAATTCCAGCATTTTTCATTTGGCCTCCTCAATTGCTGTAAAAGTTATGCTTTGGTTTAAAAGAAATTAAGTTTCTGAACCTTAGGATTGCAACACATTAAAATATAAAGTCAGTGCAGGGCTATTCAGTTGAGTTTTCAGATAGACAGAAACAACAACTCCATGTCTTGTCACACAAGTGTAAATTGTAAGAAACTTAATTTAAGTCAATGGAGTCATACCAATATAAAACTGGGCTGCGTCTAGACTGGCATGATTTTCTGCAAATGCTTTTAACAGAAAAGTTTTTCCGTTAAAAGCATTTGCGGAAAAGAGCATCTAGATTGGCACGGACGCTTTTGCGCAAAAGCACTTTTTGCGGAAAAGCGTCCATGCCACTCTAGACGCGGTTTTGCGCAAGAAAGCCCTGATCGCCATTTTCGCCATCGGGACTTTTTTGCACAAAACGGTTCTCAGCTGTTTACACTGGCCCTCTTGCGCAAAAGCATTTGCGCAAGAGGGCTTTTTCCCGAACAGGAGAGTCATTGTATTTGCGCAAGAACACTGACGATCATACATTAGATCATCAGTGTTCTTGCGCAAATTCAAGCGGCCAGTCTAGACAGCTGGCAAGTTTTTCTGCAAAAGCGGCCGCTTTTGCGGAAAAAATTGCCAGTCTAGACACAGCCCTGGTGTATATGAGAAGAGAGTCAGGGCCAGTAGATCTAAGACAGGTGTGGAATATTCTTTTTCAGTTCAACAGAATGGTGACTCTGGAGTCTACTTATAAAAAATTAACACTATCTATTTAATTGTTGATTAGTTTAGCAGAGACATCCATATCTTCTGAGACTATGTGCAGATTCCGTGATTGAGAAAGATGCTTGTATAGAGAGTAACCTCACTTTTCCCCCCACTCCAACCTGCATGCACTCTGTTTGACTCATTTCCACACTATCTTCTTCATGTCTTTTTTCACATAGCTCCTTAGACTTGGAACTGCCTACTTCTTCCTGTGATAAAATATTTAACAATGTTTCCTTTACTGAAAACTATAATTTGTTCAGCTTTCTAACCACCCATCTTGATTATTGTAACTGCTTCCTCACTGACCGTATTTGAGTCATACAGAGCATATCTGCTAAAATCAATTTCCATGCTTATTGCTCTAACCATTCTTTTTTGACTACTCCCTCATCACTAAATCAAGTTCCTAGTCTTTAACTTTAAGGCCTCAATAATTTGCCACTCCCTCTTTACCTTTTGATGTATTGTATGGCTCCCTCAGTCCATAGACTTTTCTATTCCACTAAAGATGGCATGCCTCTTCACTCTTTATTCTTCATCACCCTTACCCAAAATATATTCTTCCATCTTCCTGAACTGATCAGTACAGTTATTACTCCCTCTTCCTCTTTCAGATCCCTTCTCAAAATCCACTTCTGCCAAATGCCTACAAGAAATCAGGTAATGTATCAAGCAGGTGGGGCAAAATTCCCCTCTCTCCTAGCCAACATAGACAGGTGTTTGGCAGCATTTAGATCTAAACCCAGCCAATAAGAATTTAGAGTGGTCAGGTGACTGAGTGCATGACTCAAAAGAAGCTCTAAACCCACCCAGGGGAAGCTGTAGAAGCCACAATCTGGTTAACAGAAGTTAATCCACCCATAGTCTTAGGAAGGATAGCTGTGTAACCCCTAAACTTCAGGGGCAAGTTATGGGCTGGGGAGGCTAGGATTTAAAGTCATATTTCCAAGAAAAAGGACTGTGAAATGTTATGAAATTTTAAGTCTGAGGGGTAAGCAGAAAGGGGACTGAATGCTGTTGAATAAACTAACCTTACGAGAAGGGAAATATTGTTTCAAAGACCTTCGCTATCACTTGATTGCTTGGGGGGGAGGGACTAAAAAAGGAAACAGTGCCTGCAGAGCTATTGTAGGTCACAAGGGGAAAGCCTTGGGACAGCCTTTGTCCATCACAATATTGATTAATTTAAAAAATTCGATTAGCCATTTCAAAAATTCAACTGTGCACAATTGATCTGAGCAGACATATAGGCCTTACTGCATACTTTGAAGGTCATCATGGAACTTAAAATCTGTTGGAGCAGTGGAGGAAAATAAATTCTAGATACAAGTTCCTGTACCATCAAACATAAAAAGGTATAAATGTAGAGGCTAGATCTCTTAGCAAGAGCATTTAAGCCAATCTTTATTGCTAGGAAAGAGCACAGAGAGAAGCTGTCATTATGCTAACCAGCTAAGTTTGAAAGCCAATGTCTTGAATTGCACTATTTTCATTTGGTTTTCAGATGCAATCTACAAAGCATGCACATTATTTTATTGTACACTGTTGTACACAGAGAAACCAAGCAGTGATATTTGCATAAGGCTAGGAACTATACAAACAGGTACCCAACAGTGCTTACAATCTAAAAAGATGAGCAATATATGATGAAGTATAGCAGACAGTGGGACAATCATATATACATTTATCATATAT
Organism: Pelochelys cantorii; assembly: GCA_032595735.1. NCBI lineage: Eukaryota > Metazoa > Chordata > Testudines > Trionychidae > Pelochelys > Pelochelys cantorii. The sequence goes on along the minus strand of CM064326.1, from coordinate 42,702,259 downwards.
TTTAGGTGGTGCTTGTTGCAAAAAAGTTCAAAAATTCATAAAACTATTTCATCAAGAAGTTCTAGCACTTACTGCTTTGGAAACAGAAGTTCATGTTTGGTACACAGCTTGCGTGGGTGTTGGGAATATGTCTCTTCCTGTACCTGTGAAAAGTCACCCAAATTTGGTTTAAAAAAAAAAAAAAAAAAAACACACACCTCAGTTTGCACATGCTCAGTAGAGACTAGTTACGGTTTTAGCAGCTAAAAATCTCCAAAGACTATCTCTACTGAGCATGCCTCAAACTAAGACTGCATGCCAGGCTGCAGTTGCTCCTCTAGGCTACTAGGGCTGCTTTGGAGCCAGACACAGGAACTGAGAGCTGGAAGACAATCTCTCCTCTGATGTCAGTGCTAACTACCTCTTCTGGTGACCAGGTAGTGAAGGGAAAGAAGTGTGTCTGGTATTACAGAATTCTAGGACAGGGAGGGACCTCCTTCCTAGGCTGTTATTTCCTATTTTGTATGTGTGCAACTGACTGTTCCTCCCTAAATGGAGTACTCTGCATTTGTCATTATTGAATTTCATCCTATTTACCTCAGACCATTTCTCCAGTTGTCCAGATCATTTTGAATTATAACCCTATCCTCCAAAGGGCTTACAACCCCTCTCAACTTGGTATCATCCACAAATTTACAAGTGTACTCTCTGTGCCATTATCTAAATCATTGATAATGATATTCAACAGAACCAGAGCCAGAACTGAACCCTGTGGGAAAAAATGGTTACTTACCTCTGTAACTGTTGTTCTTTGAGATGTGTTGCTCATGTCCATTCCATATAGGTGTGTGTGTGCACGCATCGTTGGAAGTTTTTTACCTTCGCATCACCCGTTGGGCCAACAGGGGAGCCCCCTGGAGTGGCACTGCTATATCAGCTAATATCTGCTAGCCACCCACCCTCTTAGTTCCTTCTTACTCTGAAGTAGGGGAAGAGGGTGAGATTTGGAATGGACATGAGCAACACATCTCGAAAAACAACAGTTACAGAGGTAAGTAACCGTTTTTTCTTTGAGTGATTGCTCATGTCCATTCCATGTAGGTGACTCCAAAGGAGAAATCCTAGGAGGAGGGGTCAGAGTTCTAAACTTCAACAGAGCAGAGGACAGCCCTACCCAGGGCTGCGTCCTCCCTAGCCTGGTGGGCCAGTGCATTATGATTGGCAAAGGTGTAGACCGAAGACCACGTGATGGCCCTGCAGATGTCCAGGATCGGGACTTGAGTCACGAAGCCCATGGAGGAGGCCTGGGCCCTAGTGGAGTGGGCTGTAAGGGGAGAAGCTGGCACCGTGGCTAGCCCATAGCACTCCTTGGTACAGGATGTTATCCACAAGGGGAGCTTCTGCGCAGAGACTGGCTGCCCCTTCAGCTGTTCTGCGGTTGCCACAAAGAGCTGTGGAGACCTACGTGTGTAATGCCTGTTCCTTACCTGAAGCATGGGGATTCGGGTAAAAAAACTGGGAGAAAAATGTCCTGAGACACATGAAAGTTAAACACCACCTTTGGAAGGAAGGCAGGGTGGGGGTACAACCAGACCTTGTCCTTGAAAACTGTATACAGGAGGTCTGAGGTAAGAGCTCTCAGTTCGGATACGCACCTGGCCAACGTGATAGCCACCAGGAAGAACACCTTCCAGAAGAGGTGCATCAGCGAGCATATTGCCAGGAGCTTGAAAGGAGGCCCCATGAGCTTGGACAGAACTAAGTTTAGGTCCCACTGGGGGACGGGCTGATGGACATGCGGATAAAGTGTGTCCAACCTCCTTAAGAATCTGTGGATCATGGGATGTGTGAAGAGCGTTGTGTCCCTATAGCCTGAGTGAAAGGTGGAAATAGCCACCAGGTGAACCCTGATTGATGAGGAGGACAACCCTGGGATTCTAAGGTCGAGGAGATAGTCCAGAACTAGCGGGACCTGTGCATCCATTGTGGGGATACGCTTTTGAGCAGCCCAAATGGAGAAATATTTCCATTTAACCAGATAGGTAGCCCTAGTGCAGGGGTGGGCACGTGCTGCTGCCCGGAACACACTGTGAGCAGATGCAGCCTCTTTTAAAAATAAGATTAATTTACCCGACCGGTTCCTCCGGTGCCTGGCTCTGCAGGAGGGAGATTTGGTTGGGGGGGTGGCCCTGGCTAGGATTGCGTGGCTCTGGCATCAGCTGGTAGAAAACCTGCCAGTCTCCAGGGAAGGGTTTCCCAGCCTATGGGTTGGGACCCAAATATGGGTCGCCATTACATTTCAGAAGGGTCGCCAAGTGTCTCCCCAGGTGGCTCTGCCCTCCCTCCTCCCCCCATTTTTGAATTGCCTTCGTCACCAAGTCTTCCTGAATTGTCAAAATGGGTCTCCATCTGGAAAAGATTGGGAACCGCTGCTCCAGGGGTAGCCCATGGTCGGGCAAACCAGGGCCAGGGGGCATGGAGCAGGAGATGGGGGGGCCAGAGGCATGTAAGGGCAGGCAATGGCAGGGGGAGAGCACAAGTGGGGGGTGGGTCTTGGGAGGAAGAGGTAGCTCAGGAGCATTTTGGCGGGGAGGGACAGTGTGTGGGTAGGGGCCTTGGGGCAAGAACAGCAGGGTGGGGGATCACAAGTCTGGGTGCTTGTGCCCCCCAGCCCCACTTTATGGGCACTTCTGTGATTCTGGGTTAGGAGAGCCGGGCCCGCCCCGGAGCAGTGCCCAGCCAAGGCAAGGAACAGCACATGTTAAGGACCCGGAGTAAAGCAATGTCTTGGCTGGCGGGGAGCGGAGAAGAGCTTTGTAATTTGTGAACTCCGCCCGCAAGTGCTGGGAGCTGAGAGGTGGGGAGCCCCCTTCCCTGTACGCTGAATTTGCTATTGACCCTCCACCTGGCACCCAGTTCCCTGCCCACTGACTTTCAGCCACTTACCCACTTGTCACTGGACCACCTCACTTGATTTCATACAGACACAAAGCATGTGTGTTGTGTAATCTTGCCTTAATCTTTGTATTCATGCCCATCAGTGTGAAAGAAGATATTTGCATATATATTTGCTTGTACATACAACCACACTTAAGCTGAGGCCCTCAGTATGTTCTGTGAGTGTCAGTGAGGCCCCCAGGGTCACCAACCAGTAGATCATGATCTACTGGTAGATCTTGGAGCCTCTGACAGGTGATCCTGACTGGTTTGGCCAAAAGGCTATCAAGTGCCAGCACTTCAGCTGCCTCTCCCTGCACTGCTGTGCAGCTCCTGCCCTTTGCCTTGGAGCTGTCCCCTCAGGAGCCTCCTGCTTGCTGGGCAGGGGAGGCAGAGGACGGTGCCAATGTCAGGGTGCCCTCTCCCACTCTGTATCCCATCTCCACAGAGCAGAGAGGGGACACAACAGGACTTGGGATGGAGTTTGCTGGTTGGTTTTGGGAGTGGTGCAGGGCCAGGGCCGGGGTGAGCCTACCTTAGCCCCACTGCACCACCACCCAGGAGCCACCTGAGGTAAGCAGGGCCCAGATGGAGCCCACATCCTGAAACCCTACCCCAGTCATGAACCCTCCCCCGCACCTCAAGCCACTGCCCCAGCCCCAAGCACCCCTGCATCCAAACACCCTCCCAGAGCTTGCTCCTAGAACTCCCTCTAGCACCCTAACTGCCTGTCCCAAGCTCAGCTCAGAACCTCTCTCATACTCCAGATCCCTTAATCCAAGACCAGAGTCTGCACCCCAACCCTCAGCCCCAGCCTGGTGAAAGTGAGGGAGGATGGAGTGCGCAGGTATGGGGGACCTCAGAGAAGGGGCACAAAGAAGGCAGGGCAAGGATATTTGGGTGTGAGGTAGATCTTCGATTGCACTTAAATTCAAAAAGTGATCTTGTACTTAAAAAGGCTGGAGACCACTGCCCTAGATCATCCCTGACAGGTGTCTGTCTAACCTGCTCTTAAATATCTCTAGTGATGGAGATTCTGCAACCTCGCTAGGCAATTTATTCCAGTGTTTAACCACCCTCACAGGTAGGAAGTTTTTCCTAATGTCCAACCTAAACCTCCCTTGCTGCAATTTAAGCCCATTGCTTCTCATCCTATACTCAGAGGCCAAGGAAAACCATTTTTCTTCCTCCTCCTTATGACACTCTTTTAGATACTTGAAAGGTGCTCTCATGTCCCTTTTCAGTCTTCTCTTTTCCAAGCTAAACAACACCAATTCCTTCAGCCTTGCCTCATAGCTCATGTTGTCTAGACCTTTCATCATTTGTGCTGTTCTTCTCTGGACTTTCTCCAGTTTCTCCACATCTTTCCTGAAATGTGGGGCCTAAAACTGGACACGATACTCCAGCTGGGGCCTAATGTGGAGGGCTCATTCCCTGCCTAGGGGAAGTGAGACTGGGCGGGTTAATTTCCAATCCTCCTGTTTATTCTTTTCCTAGCCAGGAGGGCACAATGGTTCTGATGGGGGCTCTGCAGGAAGGCAGCCCACACTGCGCCCTGCCTGAAACCCCTTGTGCCGGTGTTAAACAGCTGTCCAGCCCACCCCAGCGGTGACTGCATTTCAGTGTGCCTGAAGCAACACAGCACCAGCAACGGACAGGGGAGTGGCTCCCGGGCATGGCCTGCTCATGACTGCTTCAGTCCCATTGGATGGGCCTCAGCCCCTTTCCTTCCCCTCCCGCACTTTGCGATGGGGCTGTAGACTCTGGGGGAGAGGGGTGGAGGCAGGCAGAGGTGTCTCCCTGCAGCAGATGTAGACACGTCTCTGTATTAATCATTCTCTGGTTGTAGTTTTTAGCTTTGCACTGAGTCCTTTTACATGGAAACTTTGTATTACGCCTTGGTAGAATAGTCCCTAAAACAAGTGAGGCAGAGACTGTCCCTGTGGGGTGAATGAGGTGGGAATGGATAAGGCGGAAGGCGAGTACCTTTGGGCAGTTGCAAGCGTTAGACAGGGAATGGAAGCCAGATCCAAGACCAATGAGCCCTGGGACGTGGGCCCATTGAAAGGAGACTGGACCTGTGGATGCCTTTGCGGTCAGCAGCAAGGACCTGCTTTGGGAAGGCCCCTCTTTGGAGGTGAATGTGGCAGCACTGAGACACCCCACAGAAGCAGGCACCACAGACACTAACTGCAGATGCATGGGACGGCTCTCACAGATCTTGTACATGCATGAGATGATAGATCTGCAGGAGGGGGGAGCAGTGGTGTAGCGTGGGGGCCGGAGGGGTCAGTTGCCCCTAGGAACCATGCTAGGGAGATGCCAATTTAATCCCATTCGGCTCCCCCGTCATCCCTCAGCTCACCTGCTCCCACTCCGTCTGCCACCGGCAGCTGGAGCCTCCTCCCTGCCTCTCTGCTCCGAGCCCGACCCTCCTCCATCTCCACCAGCGGGTTAGTGCATGCGGGAGCCTGGACCCAAACTGAAGGGAGGAGGGGAAGATGCGGTACAAGTTCCCCTCCCCCCTTCTCCCAGGGTCAGGCTCAGCTGTGCACCAGGTTCGAGGCCCTGCCACATGGCAGCGATGGTGGGGGGGGGGCACAAATTTTTCCTTTGCCCCCAGGCGCATAACACCCTCGCTATGCCTCTGGCCTGCGGAGGCCCTACTGCTCCCCCGCCCCCATGCGAATTAGAGCCTGGGGGCGGGGGAGCACGTGAAGCTTCCTCCCGCCCTTCCAGGAGAACACAGCGCTTTGAAGTGCCATGTGCTCCTCGCAGTTGCAGGAGGAGACGTCACGCGCTCCCATGCCCCCAAGCCCTGATTGGCCTGGGGGTGGGAGGAGTGCATGAAGATTCCTCCACCCTCCTCCTGCGCTGTGAGGACTGTAAGGCACTTCAAAGTGCTGTATGCTCGCACAGGGCCTTGATTGGCCTGGGGACAGGGGGATCATGCAAAGCCTCCTCCCACCCTATCCCCACCCTGCGAGGAGCACACAGCACTTTGAAGTGCCACGCACTCCTCACAGGGTGGGAGGAGGCTTCGCGCGCTCCCCCGCCCCCAGGCCAATCATTATTGCTCACTCCAGCACTAGCGGAAGGTTTCCTACTTCCTAGCAGGACTTCCTGCACCTGCTCTGAGCACTGGAGCTCTGTCGCTGTCAGCCATGGAGCTTCCAAACCATAAGGTGGAGGGACTCTAGGTCTGAGTGACAAAGCCTGCTGAAATCCTGAGTTATGAGGTTTGGATATGGGGGAGAGCAACCAGTTTCTCGCACGGCATGTTCAGCAGGGGCATGAACCAGTGCTATCTGGGCCAACCTGGTGTTATGAGAATGAGGGAGGCCCTGAATTCCCTCACCCTGTCTATTGAAATAGGCAACGGCTATCGTGTTGTCGGACAGGATGAGGATTGTCCTGCCCCTGGGACAGGGAAGAAGACCGGGCATATGAGGTGGACAGCCTGCAGTTCCCAGACACTGATATGTGGGGGAAGTTCATCCTGCAACCACATATCTTGTGTTGCTGATGTGGGCTCCCCAACTGGTGTCAGAAGTGTCTGTCACTAGCCTCAGAGTCAGGAGGAGCCTGGAGAACAGGACTCTGGCACAAATCATCCCTCCTCCTGGGTCCACCAGTCCAGGGATTGAAGAATGCCTGGAGGTAATCACCACTCTGTCCCACAAATGGAGGGAGCGGCTGTGAACCTACGCCAGCCACAGCTGCAGAGGATGCATATGGAGCCTGATGTGCTGAATCATGTATGTACAGGTGGCCATAAGCCCCAGGACGCACATGCAGTTTCTGGCTATAGTCATAGGGAATGCCCTTCAGGCCAGGATAACTTCCCTGATAGCCAGGAAATGGGATCTGGCTAAGGAAGCCATGGCCGACATGGAGTCCAGATGAGCTTCCATGAGCTCTATGTATTGAGTGGTGACCAGGGTAGACTTGGCCACATTCAGGAGGAGGCCCCTCTCCGAGAAAAGGTCCTGCACCAAAGCAAAGTGCGCTAGCACCTGGTCCAAGTATGAGGCCTACACCAGTCGTCGAGTTGGGGAATACTTGGACCCCTTGTTTCCTTGGAAAGGCAGCTACTATGGCCATGCATTTCATGAATACTTGGGGGACCGTAGAGAGTCCAAAGGAGAGGGCTGTAAATTGGCAATGGTCCAGGCCAACCATAAAACACAGGAATTTTCTGTGATGGGGTATGTGATCAAAATGTGGAATTAAGTGTCCTTTGGATCAAGGGCAGCGTAACAGTCTCTAAGGTTGAGGGAGGGAATGATTGATGCCAACATCACCATCTTGAAATTGGCTTTGGTGATGAAAGCTTTTAAGTCCCTGAGGACTAGGATGGGCCGAAACCCCCCTTTTACTTGAGGCACTAGGAAGTGCCTTGGCCCTGAACTCCTGAGGGACCACTTTGGCGGTTCCCAGCCTTAGGAGCTGATGCACCTCTTCCCTAAGGAGATGCTCATGAGAAGGGGTCCCTGAAGAGGGACGGAGTAGGGGAGTGGGAGGAGGAGGGGAGAGGAAGGGGATCCCTTCCCTACTGTCTCTAGAACCCACCTGTCAGAGGTGATGGATTCCCATGTCCGGTAGAAAGGGAATAGACAATCTAAAAAACTGGAGAAGTAATGGTGGTATGCTACCCCAGGGCACACCCTCAAAACTCTTGGCATGGGCCCTGGAACTAGTTAGAGGGTTCTGCACCTTGGGCCGATGTGGGGCGGGAATGACACCTATTATTTCTCCCATTGCCATTTCTGCCCCTATGGCAGGAGAAATCCTGACAGGCACTCTGTTGGGGAGGCCTGATGGCATTTCTGTTGGAGAGGGAGCACCTCTGAGGGGCAGATATATGGATCCTGAGGGTTTTTAGGGGGGCCAGGGTGTCCTTACGGCCATATAAATGATAGTCAGTCTGCTCTGACAGCAGGGAGGGGCCCTCAAAATGGACGTCTTGGATGGTGGCCTGGAGCTCTGGAGGCCCTCCAGACACCTGCAGCCAAGAGTTTTGGCGCATCACCAGTGCAGGCTGCCACATCCGTGGCATCCAGGGCTGCCTGGAGGGCTGCTTGGGAGATTACCCTGCCCTCTTCTAAGAGGGACTTGAACTTGGGGTGGGAATCTCGCAGGACAAGCTCGAAGAACTTGTCCATTGCAGCCCAGGTGTTGTAGGCATAGTGACTAAGCAATACCTGCTGATGTGCTATGCAGAGCTGTAGACCCCCAGAGACATATGCCTTCCTGCCCAACAAATCGACTTTCTTGGCGTCCCTGCTGTTAGGCTTTGCACCCAGCTATCTCCCATTGATTAGCCAAATGAACAACTAGGTATCCCGGGGTGGAGAGGTGGAAGATGAGAGAAGAGATGCTCATTCCCTTCTTGTGGCACAAAGTAGGAGCACTCAGCCTTCTTATCGGTGGGCGGTATGGAGGTCTGCCAGAGTGTCTTCGTGATCTTTGTCAGAGTTTTGTTCACTGGCAGGCCTACCCTGGTGGGCACATCGGCCTTCAGAATGTCAACTGTCAGGTCTGAGTCATCCAACACCTTTTCGGCATGTTCCCCTAGACTCTGAGCCAGGCGATGGAGAAGGTCCTGGTGAGACCTTGAGCCCATGGAGGGCATAGACGATAGCCTTGTCAGAGGATGAGGAAGATGAACCCTTGAGGCCCACCTCCTCTGCGTCCTGGGTCTGCAAAGGGGCCTGGGAGGCCGCTGAGGATACCAGCTAGAAGGGGCTGCAATGTGTATGGACCCCTGTGACGGCACGTCAGGAAGCCCTGACCCTGCAACCCCGTAGCAGCGAGAACAGACTCCACCAGCCAGTAGAATAGAGATGGTTTATTGCTTCTTCAGGGTACAGCACAGCACAGAGGTGATGTGGTTACAGGAGTCAGGGTTAGGATGCCTCAGACCCCTTGTGTTAGGGGGTCCATCACCCCCCCCACCCTCAGCACCCAGCTTAGTCTGTTCCCTTCATGCTCTCTAGCCAGCAACATACAGACACTACATCACAACCCCTCTGCACAGAGGGTCTGGGTGAAGCCTGCCCCGAGGGTAGGGACTGGCCTGATGTAGGGGAGCAGGTCAGTGGGGTTGCCGATCAAGTGGCCCTGGGCCCAGAGATGACAGACTCCACTCTATCACCCTGCCTTTGTTGATATGTCCAGGGGGTCCAGAAAGGCCATTGTCCAAGAGCCTGCCATTGGGGTGGCCAGGACTGCTGCCCCAGAGTTGGTTGTGGGGCCCAGGACTGTTGTAGGTGCATAGACCACACCAACATGCTTTGGTGCCAGGACTGGTGCCGGGAGTAGGACCTGTGCCTCGACCTCGATTGGAAGCCCTGTCACAATACGGCTGACTCTGCCTCTGAGTTGGTTGAGTATTCGGAGGTTGACCAGGGCAGTGCTGTAGCTGTTGCAGCCAGTGACTTATGCTCAGTGGTGTGCCGGGCCATAGACTTTGACTTTCCTCAGTGCCAAGTGGGAGGCGATGGCATCAAGGGCAATGGTGCCATGCTGCTCACCACCAAGGACAAAGGAGTGCATGAACCTGGTGCAGGAACTGGTGCTGCATGGGTGTCCTGGCTCGGGGTCGGCAACCGTGCTGGTGGTACCTCTGCGGCTGGTGCCAGCGTCGGCAACCATGCAGGGGCCGGTGTTGCCGTCAAAGTTGACCACACCTGGCTGGTGTGGTGGTGGGCCCTCACATCCAGTGCCAGGGCTGGCAGTGCTGTAGATGTGGCCCAGTGCCACCAAGCTCCACACTCCTTAGGTGGGCCCAGTGGATGGGTCGGGTATGAGGTCAGCTCGATAAGGTCCCTCTCAGCCTCAAAGGTGTCAGGTGTCAAGGGTTCCGGGAGGTCCTCCCCCAGGCTCGAGCCCCGACACAGGCTGAAACGGTACCAACCCGACCTCAATGGTGTGGGTGCTAATCCTGCTGGTGCCACGTGCCCCGCCTGAAGGCACACTGATGGTATATGCCTTGATGGAGACCTGCCCTGGCTAGGTCTCCATTTCTTCTGAGGCACTGGAGCCTGGGACCAGTGACGAGGCCTCCGTGGTGCCAGAGAGGCATACAAGCAGCTGGGTGCCTTCTGCACCGAAGCTGGTGCACTGCGGGTTGTCAGTGCTGGGTCCGATGATGGTGCTGGGTGAAGAGTCGCTTCCATGAGTATGATCTTCAAGTGGGACTCTCTTTCTCACTTGGTCTGCAGCTTGAAACCCTTACAGATTTTGCAGGCCTCCAACAGATGGGCTTCTTCGAGGCACTTAAGGCAGGCTTCATGGGGGGTCTCCACAGGGCATAGGCTCCTGGCACTTAATGCAGGGTTTGAAGCCTTGGGGCCCAGGCATGCCCCGCTGCACATGCTAGAGATGCAAAGCAAACCTCATGCCTAAGTAAACTACTAATACTTAACAGTTAAAACTAAAAAACAACAAATAGTCTGGTAGCACTTTAAAGACTAACAAATCATGTAGATGGTATCATGAGCTTTCGTGGCACAGCCCACTTCTTCAGATTATTTACAACTGAGATAAGAACGAAGAACTAGAAAGCTACTAACAACAGAACTACAAATGGGTGAGAATTGCTAGGAGCACTTGCAAAGCAAAAGCAGAGTAGCTTCCAACAACCCTCACAAGTGGAAAGAAGGAACTGAGGTCGTGAAGGGCCAGCAGGAGCATATATTAGCTAATATAGCGGCACCACTCCAGGGGGCTCCCCTGCTGGCCCAGTGGGTTCTGCTAAGGGAAAAAACTTCCAAGTACGTGTGCACGCAGCACGTATACCTACATGGAATGGGCACATATACCTACATGGAATGGGCATGAGCAATCACTCAAAGAAGAACCCCACTTTTTATGCCCTTCCATCATAACTGTGAACTATTCTTTAGGAATGAATATCCAACCAGTTATGCATCCACCTTTATAATAGCTCCATCTTGATTGTTTTCCTTCGTTTGTTAATGAGAAATCATACCAGACAGTATCAAACGCCTTAATAAAATTTAGATATACCACCTCTACCAGTTACCCCATCCATAAGGCTTGTCGCCCTGTCAAAGAAACCTTTCTTATTGGTTTGACAATTTGTTCTTAACAAATCCATGTTGACTGCTACTTATCACCTTATCTTCTAGATGTTTGCAAATGGATTCCTTAATTGTTTGCTCTATTATCTTTCCTGGCACAGAAGTTAAGATGATAGTCTATAATTCCCTTGGTTGTATTTATTCCCCATTTTTATAGATGAACACAATATTTGCCCTTTTTGAGTCTTCTGGAATCTCTCCCATCTTCCATGACTTTTCAAAGATAATAGCTAATGGCTCAGATACCTTCCCAGTCAGCTCCTTGAGTGTTCTAGGAAGCATTTCCTCAGACCCTGGTGACTTGAAGACATCTGACTTGTCTAAGTAATTTTAACTTGTTCTTTCCTTATTTTAGCTTCTGATCCTACCCCATTTTCACTGGCATTCACTATGTTAGGCATCCAATCACCACCAAACTTTTTGGTGAAAACCGAAGCAAAGAAATCATTAAGCACTTCTGCCATTTCCACATTTTCTATTATTCTTTTTCTCTCTTCATTGAGAAAAGGACCTGCGCTGTCCTTAGTCTTCCTCTTGCTCCTAATGTATTTGTAGAATGTTTTCTTGTAGAATATCTCTAGCTAGTTGGAGCTCATTTTGTACCTTAGCTTTTTAAATTTTGCCCCTAAATACTTGTGCAAATTGTTTATAATCATCTTCTGTAATTTGAATGAGCTTCCACTTTTTGTAGGACTCTAATTTTTAGATCATTCAAGATCTCCTGGTTAAACAAGGGTAGTCTCTTACCGTACTTCCTGTCTTTCCTACGCAATGGAATAGTTTGCTCCTGTGCCCTTAATAATAGTCACTTTGAAAAACTGCCAACTGTCTTCAATTGTTTTTCCCTCTTTGATTTGCTTCCTATGGGATCTTACCTACCAACTCCCTGAATTTGCTAAAGTCTGCCTTCTTGAAATCCATTGTCTTTATTTTGCTGTTCTCCCTCTTACCATTCTCTATCATTTCATGATCTCTTTCACCCAAGATGCCTTCCATTTCAAAATTCTTAATCAATTCCTCTCTATTTGTCAAAATGAAATCTAGAAACATTATCTCCCTTAGTAGCTTTCTCCACACCTTCTGAAATTAAAATCTGTTTCCATACATTCAAAAAGCTTTTTGGATAATCCGTGCCTTGCTATGTTATTTTCCCAGCAGATGTCTGTGTAGCTGAAGTCCCCCCATCACCACCAAGTCCTGTGCTTTGGATAATTTTGTTAGTTGTTAAAAAAAAGCCTCATTCACCTCTTCTTCCTGGTTAGGTGGTCTATAGTAGACCCCTACCATGACATCACCATTTTTCCTTTATCCAAAGACATTCAACAAGTCTGTCTCCTACTTCCATTTCAACCTCAGTTAAAGTTAATACATTTTTAATATATAAGGGCCTCCTCCCTTTTTTCCTACCTGTCCTTCTTGACCAAGGTGTACCCTTCTATACTATGCAATATTTTAGTCATGCATATTATTTTACTAAGTCTCTGTGATGCCAGTTATGTCAGTTGTGTTTATTTACTAGCATTTTTATTTCTTCCTGCTTATTCCCCATACTTGTTGCATTACTGTACAGACATCTAAGCTACTGATTTGATTCCACCTCCTAGTTCTGTCTTTCCTCTCCTTTGTCCCTGCTATTACAGTCCCCCATGCTTCCTGCAAATTCTGACCTTTCTTCTCAGAACTCCATGTTTGTGACTTACCTTTGGGCTTTCATCATCCACACCCTTCAAACCTAATTTAAAGCCCTCCTCATTAGGTTAGCCTGTCTGGATCCAAATATGCTTTTCCCCTTCTTTAATAGGTAGACTCCATTTCTGCTTAGCAATCCTTCCTGGAACAGCACCCTGTGATCAAGGAAGCCAAAGCCTTCCTGGAGGTGAATGCCATCTTCGCAGCCAGGCATTCACCTCCAAGATTCATTTTACCCTTACCCTTGCGCTCTGACTTCCTTCATCTCTACTCCCAAAGCCCTGTAGTCACTTCTGATTTGCTGAGGGTCATATCTTGCAGTATCATTAGTGCTCACATGGATGAGTAGCATGGGGTAGTAGTCTGAGGGCTGGATGATCCTCAACAATCCCTCCATACCTCTCAGATATGGGCCTCTGACAGGCAACATACCCCCTAATATACCATGTCAGGTTGACAGATAGGTGCCTCTGTCCCCCTTAGAAGGGTCTCCTACATTTCCTCCTGGGTGTTTGGTGGCAGCAGAACTCCCTGCCTTTGAGGTGCATAGCTTCTCCTCCACTTTAGGGAGTGTGTAACCCCGTGGGGGAGGGGTGTCCTGTCCTACCCTTCCTCCGTCCCCAGTGATCAGCCCACTGGGGTTTAACAATGTCAGTTCCGCATTTGCAGGGGCCGCCAGCACAGCATGCGTTCCTAGTCTGCCAGCACCCCTTGCAGCGTGACCAGTACTTAAGGTTCAGCACAAGGTTGGTAGGGGGAGCAGCAAGGGAAGGTAGGGGGGCTCGGGCCCTCCCTCTCTCTGAGCCCCGACCCAGAGCCCTAAGAACCGGGGGGCTTGTTCCTTGATCTGGTTGGTGGGGTTGTGACCCGCAGCATACCAACCCACGGGCTAACCATAAGCTGCACCCTGGGCCGCTTCCTACCTTCCTCCTGCGCCCTCCAGCTGCTCCCTCCGGATGGGCAAGTCTCCCTCTCTCATGCTGGCGGCGCTCCTTTTGAACGTCCCTGCCGGCACCACATCTGACATAGGAGGGCGACGTCTCCACGCTCGGCCCTCCCCTTCCCCCTCCCGGGTCAGAAGGGCTGTCCGGCATCACCAGCAGCCACCAAGCATGCATGGTAAAGCTGGGGCTGGGCTTGCAGTGACGCCTCACTCCAAAGTGCTGGGGACGACACAGTTTGCATGCGGGGCACTGGGGCATCCCCGTCACAGAGTGATTCCTTATTTCTTGTTGCCAGGGCAGCATAATGGTTTTCCATCGCTGGTGGATGGATTAGAAGTGGGGTGGAGCACCGCTTGCTGCCAGAAGTAATCAGCTGCCAGGGTCCTCCATGTGACACAAGTGATTTCCTCCTTCCCCTGCGGTGTGCAAGCAGTCCACTGTAGCTGATCATTTCCTCAGTCTTGGATGTCATTTAAATGAATATTCGAGGAATTCCTCACAGGCACAGATGCTCCTCAGCTTAGCCACCTCTTCCTGTAGCTCTCTTCTTGCTTTCTGAAACATTCCTCCAGTAGACATGTTTCACACTGGATGCCCTTCACCCCCAAGCCTGGATTACTGAGTGGGGGAAATGCAGGCCACAGTCTATGAAAATCTACACCAGGATCTGGATAGAGGCATCCATGGTCTGTCTGGATACCAGTGCAAGTAGAAGAGACAAGAGCAGTGCTGGCACAGGTGATGCAGCCCTTCCTAACCATAATGATTATATTATGACTCCCTCTCAAACTCTCCTGTTTGTGGTCACCTGTTTGCTAGCAGAGGAGTGAAGAGTCAGACTTTGGGTCAAGGGAGTGGCAACTGGGGAGACTGGTACAAGGTGTGTGAGACTAGAACTGGGATAGGGAACTGGGATGTGGAGCCCAGAATGTGCCAGCATGAGAATGGGATGCGGTGCTGAGTTGGGGAAGGGGAAGGAAGAGACTCAGAGTGAAACAAGGACAAGCTGGAGGGACTGAGGGCAGAAGGGATTGGGCTGGGCAGCACAGAAGAAGAAAGGTCTGTAATCATTTAAGCACACTTCTCTCAGAACCTGGAATAGGAATCAGGAATTCTGAGGTTGAGCAAACCTCTCCTTGGAGCAAATAGCTATAAAACCCAATGGCAAAATGTGTACCTTTAATGGCTAGACCTCACAGAGGATGGCAACTTACTATTGCTCAGAGTTACCTTATTTTCAAGTGGCAGAGGTCTCTTCTGTGGATCTTAACATAACTCTTTACATATTATTTATACATACATAATGATGAGTGTGACACAAGCTTTCAATAGAGACCTCACATGACAACCCTTTTATGTAGGGATCATGCCCAGAGGAGTCCTGGAATCCTATGTGCCTCTGTGCTCTCCACCAGGCAGCCCCAACAGGTCACAGAATCATTGGGTTTAGATGTATATCTGATAGAAAATTCACCATTGTTACAGTTATAAGAGTAATCACTGTCTCTTTGTTGTCTGACTTTAACTTAGATAATGAATAAAACTGATCAATTAAACTATTGTTTATTAATCTGTGCATCATCTGTAGAGAGCTGCTGATTATGGTTTTGTTTTAAAAGCATTAACTTAGGAAGACAGAAAGGAAAACCTTGTATGGCATTTCCAATGTGTTATCCTCAATCTGCCAAAGGAACACTTGAGTTCCCTGACTCTATTTAGTTGCCTGTTAGCTATTTCCATACATTTAGTTGGAAAGAAGAATTTAGACCTCATAAGTCACTGCACTACAAATGAAAGATTAAAAGGTGAAGCATTCTTGCAAATTTACAATATCAATGCCAAGCATATGTCATAATGTAACTAGTATGTTGGCCAAAGAGTCGCCTCTGATGGTATACAAGAATGTGTTATATATTTCCCATTTTAAGAGTTTGCTATTAAAGTATTTTTTTTATGCTGCAGGTTGGTTGGTTTCTAGGGAATGTGTCTTAGACCAAAGGACAGTCACAAACATTGAAACTGATGGGCATGATAGTTGCTTTTCATTCGGGCTAAAAAACGGAGCAGTTAAATGTCCCTTTGTTGGTAATAACTGAAACAGTAGAATCCCTCCACTTAAATCAGACACCAGCGTGGCAAGGCTGGAGTTAAGAGCTGAGCCATGTAGTATGAAGTTTTTTCCTCTGAACCGAATGCAAAAGTATGAGCAAGGAATAGCTGGGTGGAGCTATGTGTGTCTGAAGCAGACAGAAGCAGTGAGAAAAGCAGAGAGCCAGGAGATAATAAGAGTGTCACTAGTAACATGGCCCTGAGAGAAAATGAAAAGAGAGCATTGGGGGCAGACTGCTGCCTGCATAGAGACTTAGAAATGTGAGCAAATACATGGCCCTGTGTTCTTTGATTCCCACTGTGGTCAGGAAACAGGATTTCATGTACATTACTTGTAAATAATAGAGCTGCATCAATGAACTACCCTACTGTATTATCAATTTCTCCTCCTAATGAACCCCAAATATTGGCTAGCGGCTTAGGTTAAAAAAGGGTGACAGTATTCAGGCACATATGCAGGAATTTCTGTGGGGGATGCTTTTCTTGTAAATGTGGATCACAATTTTTTTAAATATAAAGGAGTTCAAAACAGTCATGCAATGAGTGCGTATAAGAGAAGTTAATGAAAATTTTGAGTGGAAACAGTGATTAGTAAAATGATTTTGTTATTTACACACACACACCCCCCCCCCGAGGAACATGTATATGAGGTTTAAGATAATGGGCAAAACCAAGCAAAGGCCCAGCAGCCGCGCCGGTTGCTGCCTCCCAGTGACCCCAGGGAGCTAATTAGGAGCCTGCCCCAGAAAAGCAGCCAGCGCCCAGAGAGCAGCAAGCTCAAGCTCGCTCCCACCCTAGGAAAAGCCTGTGTTCCCCCGCCAAGCGCCCTCCTTTGCTAGGACACTTTGTGCCTAAACTTTTGCTTCTGCTGCTCCGGCCCTGCTTGCTTTGAGGCACTGTTCAGGGCTTGAGTTGCCCTGCAAAGTACCTTTAACCAGCACTGCGGTGCAATAGGAAATTGCCCCTCACTCTAATCCCGGCCTGAGGGGTTCTCTGGGGGCACGCTGGGACAGGCAGGGGGTAACATGCCTGCCCCTGGACAATGGCTGTGGGAATGCTGGGCCTGCTTCCTGGCGAGCCCACAAGTAGCCACCTGCTGACACTCTCAGAGCTGGGCTCTGCCTCCCCAGGGGAGACGAACTATGGCACCTGGCCACGTGCATTCTAAGGGGCATCTGGAACCTGGGACCTGCAGCATTCATTGGCTCCCTCCCCCACCGCATGGCAGGCAGGGACTGGGGGGGGGGGGGGGCAGGTGATGCCCCACAGACTGACTAGCAGGGGCTTTGCTTGTCTCTGGGCCAATCTACAAGGCTGCTTGGTGGCTAAGGGCACATCCCTGCCAGGTGAGGGAACAGGCTGCTCACCATGGAGCACAGCACAAATACCCGCCTCCTGAATCTCCTTTCCCCTGGAGCTGTGTTTTGCATGCTCAGCCACTGCTCCCTGGCCCTGGGTGGGGTGACTCCAAACTTGCCAGTAAACTTGATGAACCCAGCGTCCGGGAGACGCTGGTGGGTTTGGCGGCGGCAGTGGTGGCGGCAGGGGTCCCAGTGTGGCAGGTGTCTCTGTGTAGGGAGGGCGCCTTCCCTCCTCCCTTAAAACGCTGATTTCTTCCCCCTGCCTTAGGCAGTCCCAGACCCCCACTTAGCCTTTATGGGACCCTGGCTCACCATGGGGGGGGGGGTGCATTTGCACCCGTCGTACCCTCCATGTACAGGCTTGGTATTTTTTTCCTAGTTGATGCTTCCAGTTTTCTATTGGTTGAATTGCATGTGTTATTTATCATAGTGAGGTATTTTGTTTCAAGGGATAATTTAATTCTGTGAAGAATAGAAACTTACTAGAAAACAATTAATTTTGTACATGCAGTGTACCTATAATGTATGGGTACAAGATACTACCATTTATTATTCTTGACCTAGATACTCAGTCTTTTATTCTCTTTACTGCAAAAACCAAAACAAAGGGCCTGATTCTCCTCACAAATTTGGCAGGACTCCATTTAGGTAAATGAAGTTACAGCGATGTAAAACTTTGCATTATCAACCAAAACTAGTGTATGTAAGAGAAGAATCAGGTCCAAAGACTTTGTGGGAAATGATGGATGTCAGAGAGTCTCATATAATATTTGCTATAATCCTATGTCCAGGTTTTCACTACTAGGAAAAACAAACAATACCAGTACTCCATATTTAATATATACACATCAGGAGGAGCAGGGCGTCAAGGAGGAAATGGGCCCTCAACTTAAATTAAGAAGCCAAAACCACATTTCCATATTTTTCAATTATGGAGCATTTGTTTTAAATGGAATAGTTCTTAGTATACAGAAAAACAACCATAAAGAGGTTTTTTTAATTTGTTAATTTCCTTTTGGGTTTTGTTTGTTTTTTTCAGCATGAGCCAATGAAGAGTTCAGGAGCACCACAGGTCCCCAGTTCTACCGGTTCACCGCAATGTTGCTCATAAGAGCTTTTCAGAATCACTGCCTAGAGTGTAAAGGAACTGAGAAATAATCCCTTTAAATCATTTGGGAATCTCTATTGAGCCATACTATCATCACTTGTAGAAGCCACCCAAAATGCCTGCCAGAGCAGCTGTTTACAATTTTGTTACCTTCACCATAATTAAACTCAGAGGCATGAGGATTTCTCCTCTGTTAGAAGCACTGAGGGTTTCTGCAACCTCACCTTTTTAAGTATTCTCTGTTAATATTGCAGAGAAATTACCAAAACAGAAGACCCTGTGTCAAACTCCATTGTAAGTCTTACACCTTCCATTTGTAAAAAAAGTCAAACACTTCATATGGGCTACGTCTACACTGCAGGCTTCTTGAGCAAGAACTGTTTTGCGCAAGAGTTCTTGTGCAAAAGGTCTTCCACAAGAAGTACTTTTGTGCAAGAACGCCCATGGCAGTGTGGACGCTCTCATGAGAGAAAGCTCTGAGGACCATTTTAGCCATAAGGGTTTCTTGCGCAAGAAATTCATGTTGCCTATCTACACTGCCTTTTTGTGGAAGAGCTCTTGCACAAGAGGGCTTATTCCTCGTGGGGAGAGGAATAACTCTTCTGGAAGAAGCCCTGTTTTCCGACACTGTACTGTAAATTTACTTGCGCAAGAACGCACGTGCAATGTAGATACTCTGCAAGCTTTTGTGCAAGAACAGCTGTTCTTGTGCAAAAAGCCTGCAGTGTAAACACAGCGTTATTGTCTACTTCTAAACTAAACATTTAGGGTGCATCTACACAACACCCTTGCTCTAAATAAGCTACACAATTTGTGCTACGTAAATTGCGTAGCTTATTTCAATCTTATTTCAAAATAGCATATTTTGTAATTTGGTGCTGTCTACACAGTGCCAAATTTTGAAATAACTCACTATTCCAAAATGCCTCTTAACCCTCATGGAACAAGGGTTACCGGGATGTCAGAACAAGCCACCTATTATTTTGAAATAACAGGCTGCTTCAATAGACACGGAATAGCTATTTCTTGATTCTTCCGGTATCCCAAAATAGCTCCACAGTGTAGACATACCCTTAGAGATGCTACAACATTCTCAGAGGATTCCATGTTACCTGCAATCTGATTAATTTGCCACTGTGGAGTAGCCCTCGTATTTGTTGCAGATTACGTGCTATTGTTGCAACTCTGCCAATTTTAGCAGTGATCTCCACTTGAAACAGCAATTTCTAATGCACATTTTAGGATCAAATCAGACCCCACTCCAAAAAGCGACAAGCTCAGAAGAAAGGAGTATAGATAAATCCTTCAATCTTGCCTAGAGAGGACTTTGGAGCAGCCATTTTGGAAACTAGAGAAACTTGGTCTTCCATGAGCTAGAGGGGCTAACAACAGTCAATCAGCAACCATCTAGCCCAGATAAAAAGTTGCTTGGGCTTAGCAGTGTCCTTCCTTACTTCCCCTCCTAAAATGAGGAGGACCACAGTGAGCAGGAGGAATTTCCAGAGGGGTAGAGGAATGGCAAGGCCACCACACTTCAGATGTCCAGCGGAAGGGAAGGCTAAGCCTTCCCTTGCCTTTTATACCCACTACCCATGAATACAATGACTATGTCACAAATTTCCAGCAAGAATATTTATCGTGTATTTTTGTATGATGTGAGTCATCTGTAACCCTTCTGACAGTAGCAATAAGAGCCAGGTTCAATATCTAAGCATTCATTTAGCATTACAAAACAGAATCAACTTGAGCCTCACTCAGATGTATAAAGAAACTAAACATCATCCCTGGGCATCTCTAGGAGGCAATACTTTCCCACTTGCAAGCACTCAGTCTATAAATAACACAACTTTTATTAAAAGGAGAAGGTGTCAGTGACTGGGATGTGGGCACTTCTTGCCTAGTGGTTGAAGTAGACATTGATAGTCAAGAACCAAAGCCTAAGTCGGAAGCCAGTGCCAGACCCAAGGGTCAAAGCCAGTCAGGGGCCTGACCTGGAGTCTAGGGCTAGAGTCAGAGACCAGATGCCAGAGCCAAAAACAGAAGTCAGGAATAACAGCCAACAGCCATAGCCCAGGTAAGCTTGTTATGTCTACACTGGCGGGTTCTTGTGTGGAAGAACAGCAATTCTTGCAGAGCGTCCACACTGCCTGCCCGCTCTTGCGCAAGAAGATTTACAGTAAAGCATGGTAAGAGAGGGCTTCTTGCACAAGAGCTACGCTCTTTTCTAACAAGTGTAAGCTCTCTTGCGCAAGAGGGCAGTGTGGACATGTGGCAGGAGCTTCTTGCACAAGAAAGCCCTATGGCTAAAATGGCCATCAGAGCTTTCTTGCGCAAGAGAGTGTCCACACTGCCATGGATACTCTTGAGCAAAAGCACATGGCAGTGTGGACGTGTTCTTGCACAAGAACTCACCAGTGTAGACATAGCTCTGGAGTGGAGCAAGGAAGGGGCAGGACTAGGGCCAAGACTGGAACAAGGTAGGAGCAAAGCTGGAAACAAGCAAATGCGGGAGTTATTCCAGCCATAGGCAAATTCTTTGCATAGCTGCTAACTGCTCTTCTTGCTGGACTTAACTGGTTTGTCGACTCTTTCAGCCAGTCAGGCCAATTAGGCAACTTCCTTCAGGACAGCTGTGCTCATTGGGTTGTCTGGAAACTGGCTCTGCTGAAATCCCTGCTTTATGACAGTATCTCCCCAACCCTATTGAGGGCATTTCTCAGGGTGTTTCTAATGGAACTCTAATAGATCCAGAACTCTACTAATAGTCTTTACCACTTCCCTAGATTACTTGTCCAAACTACAGCATTACCAGTCCACTAGTCAGTCCTCTAGCTTTGATTTATTCCTGAAAATAATCGGCCTAACAGCACTGCGCAAGAAAACCTCTCTTGCGCAAGAAGGGGCAATGTAGACAGCTCCTTCTGGCACAAGAGCCTCTTCTGCAAAAATGGCAGCTCATTAGGTATGCAAGTGAGGCTTGGCAATATTCCTTGCTTAGTCTCATTTGCATATTTTTTGCATAAGAAGCCGTGAGTGTAGACATAGCCAGGGTGTTTAACCCACAATAGCCTGGAAAGGGCTAATGAGGCTCAGAAGGGGGGCAATTAACTAGATAGGCCATCTAATTCCCCTCCAGTGTGGCCTAAGTTACCCCATACTAATGATACAGTCCATCTGAGAAAGCACAGGCAGGGTTATTATACAGCCAGGAAGTTGGCAGCAGAAAGGAGCTGCAGTGAGGGGAATATGCAAAAGCTCTCTGGAGATTAGAGAGAGGAAGAGGGAAGGAAAGATAAGTTGGGAAGGTGTAGGAAAGGCTTAGTTTTTAAAATGGCACAGACTTTGGCCTGATTATAGTGTCCCTGTATTGGAATCCAGAGTAGAGGTAAACCTCGCTTCCTCTACCAGCTGCTGGGGAAGTGGCATAGTAAGGATAGTGGATTTGAAGACTGCCTGGGATAATTTGTCCTACAGAGCTTTGAGAGGGGGAAAATTCATAATGGCTTGGCCATTCAACCAGGTCACTATGAGAGCACCGTATATCCCAGAGAAGGGAAGTTCTACAGAAGTGGTCACCCACCAGTAGATTGGGATCTACTGGTAGATCTTGGGGCCTCTGACGGGTGAGCTTGACTGGTTTGGCCAAGAAGCTGTCAAGGGCTGGCACTTCTGCTGCCCCTCCCCCCACTGCTGTGCAACTCCTGCCCTTTGCCTTGGAGCTGTTCCCCTCTCCCACCCTGTATTCTACCGCCACAGAACAGGGAGGGGGACACAACAGGGTTTGGGACAGAGTTTGCTGCCTGCTTTTGGGAGTGGTGCAGGGCCAGGGTAGGGGTGAGCCTGCCCTAGCCCTACTTCACCACCCCACAGGAGCCACATGCAGGAAGCAGAATCCAGCTGGAGCCTGCATCCTGAATCCCTGTCCCAGTCATGAACCCCCTCCTGCACTCCAAGCCTCTCAAGACCCAGACTCCCTTACAGAGCCTTATCCTGAACCACCTACTGCACCCCAACCCCTGCCCCAGGCTCAGAGCCCTTCTCACACTCCAAATCCCTTAGCCCCAAGCCAAAGCCTGCACCCCAACCCTCTGCCCCTGTCTGATGAAAGGGAGGAAGGATGGAGTGAGCAGGGGCGGGGCCTTGGAGGAGGAGCACGAAGAAAGTGGGGCAAAGGTATTTGGGTTTGAGGTAGATCCTGGATTGCACTTAATTCAAAAAGTGATCTCATACTTTAAAAGATTGGAGACCACTGGTCTACAGGGTGTGAGAATGAGTGATAGAAGGAGAAAATTCCCAGAACAGACTGGAGGAGGTACCCTAGAGGGGAGAGAAGTTAAACACCCTGTTACAGGGAACATCTGCATACTCCCACTCATGGGATTCCAGGTGCCTGCACCACAGTGATCCAGACTGTTCTGGAAAGTGGATCTTTTTGGGATTTGCATGAGGGCTGCCTCACGTCACTGAATGTTCACTGCTCAAGGAAAGGGAAGCTAAGGGAGCTCAGGTAATATCCGTCTGGCCCTCCCAGACCGCTAATGCTAATTTTTATTTTGTATATAGTTTTAGAATTTAATTAGCATTTAACATAATTTTTAGAAATGTTTTAGAACAGAGTCATGTTTTTGGATAACTTCACTTATTTTCCCTTTTACTACAATGGGCCTCAGTGTAATCTGTAAAGAATGCAAGCTTAAAGAAACTCTTGAATGCCCACTGGAGGAGAGAGGTTGAGGGTGTTGGGAAGAGGTGTGTGAGCGGTAGTTGGTCCTGTGCCTCACCCTGCTGTCCCTGGGAGTGGATGCTGCCCCGAGTGTGGGGGCATGTGCTTGTGCCATGTGCAGCACAACTGAGGGTGTGCGCATGTGTGTGTCTCTCCATATCCCCAGCCTCCTTCTAGTGGTGGCTTGTGGTGGGAGGGTGTCCCACACTGGTGTCAGGAGTATGGTAGGCCTCTCCAGATACTGTGGCCAATAGCACAAAGATCCTCCTTTGCAGCTTGCTGGGGCTGTATGCCCTTGAGTAGCACTCCCACCTGCACATATGCTGCATGATCTCCAGGCCGAGAAAGCTGAGCAAGGAGCACACCCCAGCCTCTTGCTGCCTGCCACCTCCATCCTGTATGGTTAGGGAATGTGATGGCACTCACCTGATCTGCCTTCTCCAGCCTCGGACATGTCCAGAGTGTGGGGTACTGGCTTGAAGGTCAGGGGGGTGACAGTGCTGGCCTCATCCAGCTCCTCCTCTTCCTTTCTCCTCACCAGTTCTGTCCCCTCAGAGGGTGGCGTCAGGTGTCTTGAGCCCTGAGTCCACTACTGGGGTGGAGAAGGGACTGCCCGACCCCGACCCCCCCCCCCCCCCAGGATGCAGTGCAGGTCTGAATAGTAGGGGCAGGTGTGGCGTTCTGCTCCAGAGCAGGAGCTGCACTTCCAGGCCCTGGCATACATCTGATGGAGCTCTTTAACTTTCATCCACACCTGCTCCTAAGTGCAGATGTGTCCCTTGGTGCCAGGCTGTCAGCCATAGACGTTGGCGTTCCTGTGTCTGGTGCGGAGACCCTGGAGGTTGGTCTTGGTGCCCCAAATCCCAATAAGGTCCAGGATCTCTGCACCAGACCAGGAAGGTGCATGTCTCTTGCATCCCCGAGCAGGCTTCTGGGAGCTGTGTGACTGCTCCCTGAGAGCAGTGGAGGGCTGGGTGGGAGAAACGCGAAGAACATAGAAGAAACAAGTTAACTTACGTAAATACTCAGAGATATTCAAGTTGGCAGGGCTTGACCAAGTTCACCCTAGGTTATTTAAGGAGCTAGATGAAGCAGTCTCTGAACCATTAGCAATTATCTATTGTGACGGGGTGTGGTCACAGAAGACTGCTTGGGGAGGCTTCCTGGAGTGCTAATAAAGCCACTGACACTCGCCTCTTTGCTCTGAGGTTTCTCACCACCCTGTTCTGCTGGGCCAGATCTCCTGGTCACCACCAGCCAAGGCATAGAGCTGAGATATCACACCTCCTTCCCAAGCGCCCCCCTCCTGCCCCCACAAGGCAATATAGACATTGAAACCCTTCAGGTCTAAGGAAAATGTAGTTTGGGGACAGCTTCTAGAGAAGCAACTCCACAGGAAGCTTTGCAAACATGGAGTTTTGTGAGGGAGTTCTCCAGGTGAAGGAGGAGCAATTACGGGATCCTTGGGGTAAGTGGCTGTTTGCAGTGTGTATGTTTGTGTTGGGGATTACTTGCTGGTTGCCTGAAAGAAACTATGTGCTGAACTTCTGTTTGTCTGTAGATTCATGGTCCTTCGAACAGCTCAGCACATGTGCTGTGTCTGGGAGTTCGAAGCTGTGAGCTTCTTTAATGAGGATTCGAAATCTAGAACCCTCTGTTCATTGGTCAAGCCTTAACCAGGGGGTGGGGGCTATCAGGAAAGCTTGGGCTTTATAAAGCCTACTAGTAAGCAACCAGGGAGCGTTGTGAACAGGGGCAGCTAACAGGGAGTTTCGTGAGGGAGCTTAGAGGGGGAGTTGGAAGGGGGCTAGGTACACTGACATTCTTTAAAACTTTTAGGCTACATCTGCATTGCAGGCTTTTTGCGTAAGAACAGCTGGTCTTGCGCAAAAACTTGCAGCATCTACACTGCATGCGTATTCTTGTGCAAGTAAATTTACAATAAAGCATCAGAAGAGAGGGCTTCTTGAGCAAGAGTTATTCCTCTCCCCACGAGGAATAAGCCCTCTTGTGCAAGAGCTCTTGTGCAAGAAAATAAGTGATGGTCACGAACACTGTGCAAATAAGTGACGGTCACAAACACCACCCTATACCGAAAACCTACCCACAGCTATGCCTATCTTCTTGCCTCCAGCTTCCATCCCAGACACACCACACGATCCATTGTCTACAGCCAAGCACTAAGTGTATGTCTACACTACCACCCTAGTTCGAACTAGGGTGGTTAATGTAGGCATTCGAAGTTGCAAATGAAGCCCGGGATTTAAATATCCCGGGCTTCATTTGCATCTTGCCGGGCAGGCGCCATTTTTAAATCCCCTTAGGTCGAACTCCGTGCCCGCGGCTACACGCGGCACGGAGTAGGTAGTTCGAATTAGGATCTCTAATTCGAACTACCATTACTCCTCGTGGAACGAGGTGTACCGGTAGTTCGAATTAGAGATCCTAATTCGAACTAGCTACTCCGTGCCGCGTATAGCCGCGGGCACGGAGTTCGACCTAAGGGGATTTAAAAATGGCGCCTGCCCGGCAAGATGCAAATGAAGCCCGGGATATTTAAATCCCGGGCTTCATTTGCAACTTCGAATGCCTACATTAACCACCCTAGTTCGAACTAGGGTGGTAGTGTAGACATACCCTAACGTACAACCACATCTGCTCCAACCCTTCAGACAGAGACCAACACCTACAAGATCTTCAACAAGCATTCTTGAAAGTACGATACCCGCACGAGGAAGTGAGGAAAGATTGACAGAGCCAGACATGTACCCAGAAGCCTCCTACTACAAGACAAGTCCAAAAAAGAAACCAACAGAACACCACTGGCCATCACCTACAGTCTTCAGCTAAAACATCTCCAATGCATCATCAGTGATCTACAACCCATTCTGGACAATGATCCCTCACTTTCACAGGCCTTGGGAGGCAGGCCAGTCCTTGGCCACAGACAACCCACCAACCTGAAGCATATTCTCACCAGCAACTACACACCGCACCATAATAACTCTAACTCAGGAACCAATCCATGCAATAAACCTCGGTGCCCACTCTGCCCACATATCTACACCAGCGACACCATCACAGGACCTAACCAATGTGCGGGTGAAACGATGATACAGAGAGAAGGGGTTTAGATACATTGAAAATGGGGAAACTTTTGGGAAAGGGGGGGTACATCTACACTGCATCCCTAGTTCGAACTAGGGATGTAAATGGAGATGACCGAAGTAGTTAATGAAGCGGGGATTTAAATATCCCGCGCTTCATTAACATGATCTCGCCGGCGCGCCTGAGCTGTTGCTGTTGGCTGTTGTTCCTGACTTCTGTTTTTGGCTCTGGCATCTGGTCTCTGACTCTGGCCCTAGGCTCCAGGTCAGGCCCCTGACTGGCTTTGACCCTTGGGTCTGGCACTAGCTTCTGACTTAGGCTTTGGTTCTTGACTATCAATGTCTACTTCAACCACTAGGCAAGAAGTACCCACATCCCAGTCACTGACACTTTCTCCTTTTAATAAAAGTTGTGTTATTTATATACTGAGTGCTTGCAAGTGGGAAAGTATTGCCTCATTTTTGAGGAGTAACGTTAGTTCGGATTAAGGGCTTTAGTCCGAACTAACGCGTCCCGGCGCGCACTTCCTGGTTCGAATCAGCTGCAATTCGAACAAGCGCGCCGGCGAGATCATGTTAATGAAGCACGGGATATTTAAATCCCCGCTTCATTAACTACTTCGGTCATCTCCATTGCATCCCTAGTTCAAACTAGGGATGCAGTGTAGACGTACCCGGGGAACCTGTACAGCAGCAGTTCCCAACCTTTTCTATATGGGGACCCATTTTGACAATTCAGGAAGACTTGGTGACCCAAGGCAATTAAAAAATGGGGGGCAGTGCTGTAACTAGCTAATTTTTCACCTGAGGCAAGAATATAAAATTGTGCCCCTGCCTCTTTATATATTCATAGTAGTTATTTCATAGAATAACTGAAAATACATTAATAAAATAATACTACCACATTTGAGTTGTGGTGGGAGAAGATATTTATCCCCAAACCACTCCCCCCCGGCTTAAACCCTACACTCAGGGGCTGGAGGGCCTGGGGAGCTAGAGGGCCTCAGAGTCACACAATCAGGGCCTGGGAGTCTCACATACAGGTGTTAGAAAAATTTTAGAAACAAAACACATTATTCAAAAAAACCAAGTAAAATTTAGTATTTTACCAGTTTCACCTGAACTTTAATGAATGGGATGGTTGAGCTTGCATTTGCTTTGCTAACTGTTGTGTCCTCGGAATTGTTGTGGCACCCCCCAGCACAGTCCCAGCCTCTGTTCCCCCCAGGCTCCTGAACACAGTCCCAGCCCCTACCCCGGCCCCCGTGGCTGCAAGCCAGCCAGGACTCTGTCCTGGCTGGCCAACACCAGCCATGGGAACCCCAGCCAGGGGGTGGCTGGAAACCTCTCAACTGGATGCCCAAACACCTGACCCCGCCCCCCCCCCCCCGCCAAGCTGGGTGCTGCTTCTTCTCTGCATTCCCTAGTGTTCCAACTTTTCCCCTCCCCCATTGTCCAGGGATATTTCCTTACTCCAGTGGTCACCAACCAGTAGATCGGATCTACTGGTAGATCTTGGAGCCTCGGACAGGTGATCCTGACTGGTTTGGCTAAGAGGCTATCAAGTGCCAGTACTTCAGCTGCCTCTCCCCCCACTGCTGCACACCTCCTGCCCTTTGCCTGGGAGCATCCCCCCCGTCCACCGGGAGCCTCCTGCATGTGGTACAGAGCAGGGAAGGGAGGAGGGGTGCGGATGTCAGGGTGCCCCTTCTTCCACACTGTATTCTATCTCCACAGAACAGGGAGAGGGAGACAACACGGCCTGAGGGGGAAGGAGTTTGCTGGCTGCTTTTGAGAATGATGCAGGGCCAGGGCCGAACCTGCTTGCCTTAGCCCCACTGCACCACCACCCAGGAGCCACCTGTGGTAAACAGTGTCCAGCTGGAGCAAGCTCCAAACCCCTGCCCCAGTCATGTACCCCCCTCTACACCCCAAGCCCCTACCCTACCTCTGAGCCCTCCCAGACCCAAACTCCCTTACAGAACCTGCACCCTGAACCCCCTCCTGCACCCCAACTCCCTGCCCCAGGCTCAGTTCAGAGCCCCCTCACACTCCAAATCCCTTAGCAGAAGATGACAGCCTGTGCCCCAACCCTCTGCCCCTGCCTGGTGAAAGAGAGGGAGAATGGAGTGAGCAGAGGCAGGGCATCAGAGAAGGGGCATGAAGGAGGCGGGGCAAGGGTATTTGGGTTTGAGGTAGATCATGGATTGCACTTAAATTCAAAAAGTGATCTCATGCTTAAAAGGTTGGAGACCCCTGCCCTGAGTCACTAAAACGGTACTCAATTCAATTGATTGTTTTAACTGCCTGAAGGTTGTTAAACCAATCAAGTTGAGTACCACTTCAGGTGAATGGCTCCTTAAGACTAAGGGGGGGGGGGGAAGGGAACCTTTTCAAATGTGTGAATGGCTCCTTAAGAGCATCACCTGGGGAGACACTTGGCAACCCTTTTGATATGGGAAACCCTGCTCTACAGGAAGGATGGGTTCCACCTAAACCAAAATGGCACTTATTAAAAAGGTCAAGGAGCAGTTTATAAACTAAGGGCTGGGGGAAAGCCAATTGATGCAGAGGAACACATGGATTGGACAGACACATCTCTTAGGGGAGGGTTTATTAATAGAGATTCTCAATGTTCTAGTATTGAGGAGAGCAGGGAAGTATGGGTCAGATCAGATGTGACAATCAAATGCAAAGAAAGTCTAACTAGGGTTACCAGATACTTTCACAAAAAATACCGAACATGGCAGGGAAAAAATTGGTTGAGGGAGGAACAAAAAAAAGCCACGCCAAAACAAAACCAAAACCAAAAAAAAAAAACCCCACACACAACACTCCCCCTACTCCCGCCAGACACGGCAGAGGAAGAAGTGACCTTCCAGCCCAAGTCCGGTATTTTTTTATATGTCTGGTATTTTCTGTTTCTGTTACTGGACAGAGGCCACAAGTAGCGGACTGTCCAGGCCAATACTGGACACCTGACAACCCTAAGTCTAACACATCAGGAAATAGCAGACAAATAAACAGTGACAAATTTTAAAGTGCTTATATACAAACCCTAGAAGTCTAAATAATAAGAACTAGAGTGCACTGTATTAAAGGAGGATATTGATATAATAGGCATCACAGAAACTTAGTGGAATGAGGACTATCAAGGGGACACAGTCATACCAGAGTACAAAATATATTGGAAGGACAGAACAGGTCATGTTGGTGGGGAGTGGCACTATATGTGAAAGAAAATGTAGACTCAAATGAAGTAAAAATCTTAAATGAGCCAAAATGTTCCATAGACTATGTATAGTAGTAATTCCATGCTCCAATAATGTAGCAGTAGGGATATATTGTTGACCACCTGATCAGGACCGTGATAGTGACTATGAAATGTTAAGGGATATTAGAGAGGCTATCAAAATAAAAA
The DNA here is from genome assembly GCA_032595735.1 of Pelochelys cantorii. Classification (NCBI taxonomy): domain Eukaryota; kingdom Metazoa; phylum Chordata; order Testudines; family Trionychidae; genus Pelochelys; species Pelochelys cantorii. The sequence goes on along the minus strand of CM064326.1, from coordinate 42,672,773 downwards.
ACTCAATAATAGTGGGGGATTTCAAGTATCTCCATATTGACTGGGTACACGTCACCTCAAAATGGGATGAAGAGATAAAATTTCTTGATACTTTGAACGTCAGTTTCTTGGAACAGCTGGTTCTGGAACCCACAAGGGGAGAGGCAATTCTTGCTTTAGTCCTAACTGGAGTCCAGGATCTGGTCCAAGAGGTAAATATAACTGGACGTCTTGGAAATAATGACCATAATGTAATAAAATGTAACATCCCTGTGGTGGAAAAAACACCTCAGTAGCCCAACACTGTGGCATTTAATCTTAGAAAGAGGAACTACATGTAAATGAGGGGGTTAAATAGAAATTAAAAGGTACAGTGACAAAAGTAAAATCTCTACAAGCTGCATGGAAACTTTTTTGGTTCTCTTACTGTGTTTTTTAATTTGGGGTCTACATATAAGTTGGACCTCAATTATGGTGTTTTTAAAAAAGTGCCACCATAGCTTAACAACTGAGTAAAAAGCAGAGATAAAAAGACATCTTTTAAAGAGTGGAAGTTAAATCCTGGTGAAGTGTAAAAACATAAGAAAAGCCAAAAAGGAGTTTGAAGAGCAGGTAGCCCAAAAAAACCCCTAAAAAATATAGTAAAATGTTTAAGTACATCAGAAACAGGAAGCCTCCTAAAGAACCAATGTGGCCCTTGGATGATCGAGATGCTAAAGGAGCACTCAAACATGATAGGGTCATTGCAGAGAAGCTAAACGAATTCTTTGCTTCAGTCTTCAAAGCTGAGGATATTGGGGAGATCCCCAAACCTGAGTCATTCTTTTTAGGTGACAAATCTGAGGAATTGTCCCAGATTGAGGTGTCATTAGAGGAGGTTTTTGGAACAAATTGATAAATTTAGCAGTAACAAGTCACTGGGACCAGATGGCATTCACCTGAGAGTTCTGAAAGAACTCAAATGTGAAACAGCGGAACTATTAACTATTGATTGTAACCTATCCTTTAAATCAGCTTCTTTACCTAATGACTGGAAAATAACTAATGTGATGCCAATATTTTAAAAGGGCCCTAGAGGGGATCCTGGCAATTATAGACTGGCAAAAATAAGTCTAATGTCAGTACCAGGCAAATTATTTGAAACTATAGTAAAGAATAAAATTGTCAGACACATGGATGAACATAATTTGTTGAGGGAAAGTCAATGTGGTTTCTGTAAAGGGAAATCATGCCTTACTAGAGTTCTTTGAGGGGGTTAGCAAACATGTGGACGAGGGGGATCCAGTGGATATAGTATAGTTAGATTTCCAGAAAGCCTTTCACAAGGTCCCTCACCAAAGGCTCTTAAGTAAGTTGTCATGAGATAAGAGGGAAGGTCCTTCATGGAATGATAACTGGTTAAAAGACAGGAAACAAAGGGTGGGAATAAATGATAATTTTTTCGAGTGGAGAGATGTAACCTGTGGGGTTCCCCCAAAGGTCTGTCCTGGGACCAATCCTATTCAATTTACTTATAAGTGATCTAGAGAAAGGGTGAACAGTGAGGTGGCAAAATTTGTAGATGATACCAAACTGCTCAAGGTAGTTAAGACCAAAGCAGACTGAGGAGCTTCAAAGAGATCTCACCAAACTAAGTGATTGGGCAACAAAATAGCAAATGAAATTAAGTGTTGATAAGTGTAAAGTAATGCACATTGGAAAAAAATAATCCCAACTATACATACAATATGATGGGGACTAATTTAGCTATAGCTACTCAAGAGAGCTGTTGGAGTCATTGTGGATAGTTTTCTGAAAACATCCACTCTGTGCACGGGCAGTCAAAAGAGCAAATAGAATGTTAGAAATCATTAAAAAAGGGATCTAGAAAGAGACAGTTTATCTGATTGCCTCCATGATATGCCCACATCTTGAATACTGCATACAGATGTGGTCGCCTCATCTCAAAAAAGATATCTTGGCATTGGAAAAGGTTCAGAAAAGGGCATCAAAAGTTTAGAGGTTTGGAACAGGTCCCATATGAAGAGAGCTTAAAAATACGTGGACTTTTCAGCTTAGAAAAGAGGAGACTAAAGGGGGATATGATAGAGGTCTATAAAATCATTCACTTTTTTCCACACCAGTCATAAGGAAAGTTATGTACTTATTCCCACAAAGTAAGAACTAGGGGTCACCAAATCAAGTTAATAGGCAGCAGTTTTAAAAACAAACAAAAGAAAGTTTTTCTTCACTCAGCACACGGCCAATGTATGGAACTCCTTGCCAGAGGATGTCGTGAAGACTAGGACTTTAGCAGGGTTCACAAAAAAGCTAGATAGATTCATGGAGGTTAGGTCCATAAATGGCTAGTAGCCAAGATGGGTAGGAACGGTATCCCTAGCCTGTTTGTCTGGAAATGGATGACAGGAGAGGGATCACATGATGATTACCTGTTGTGTTGCCTTCCTCTGGAGCATCTATATTGGCCACTGTCGGCAGACAGGATACTGGGCTAGATGGACCTTTGGTGTGACCCAGTATGGCCATTTTATGTTAAATGGGATCAGAACCCCAAATAAATTATTTAGGTAAACCCCTTTAACAAGTGAAATGAGGATGTATACACTGATTGCTCCCCCAGGTAACAATTATTTACACTGGTCTTTATAGTAAATAACATGATTTTAAGTAGTGCAAACACTAGGATTTAAGTGACTGCAAATAAAAACAGAGCAAAGAAAATTACAAATGTAAAACAGAAAATGCATAGCTAGTTTAACACTAAAAGCTCAGTACAAACATACTCTAAAATTGTTCTCATTTCAGCTAACACTCCACTCCAAGGAAGAGCTTTCCCCCTGGGGTCTCTGGTTCAGTCTCTTCAGAGTGATATGCCAGCCAGAGACAAAGAGACTGAAAACTTTTCATCTTAATAGCCTCCCTTTTTAGGCAGGAATTCTATTTCTACATTCCACCCTTCCATAGAAAATTACCTGGTCAGAAGCTATCATTTGGGGGGGGGTGTCACATGACTTCCTAAGGCCAACCATTGCTTAGACAAAGGAGGCCATTTAGATGTGATCACCCAGACATTGAGCAAAACCACGTGATGGCTCTCATTTGCACATTTAAAACTATAAACCATTTCCTACCTCATATCTCTAACTTTACATACAAGAGTGATTCGTACACCAAAATAAGAGATATAGATCTGGCAGATTGAGACATTAAAAATTATTTATGAGGTAGTTTGTCCAAAGCCTTCTTTGAGTTATGCATGGTTGCATTCAGAAGTCAATTTTATAAAGCATGGTGATGGAGAGGAACTGTCATATCTGTGAGAATTCATGGAGCATGGGTAAGAGCCCAGTGAATGAAGGAGGACAAAATTCTAACTTCAATACTTGGAAAAATAATGTACCAAATTATTTAACAATCAGTTTGCAAGCACTCAGAACAGGGGTGGGGAACTTAAGGCCTGGGGCAAGATACAGCTCCCAGCTGCCTGGATCCAGCCCCCAAGGCTCAGAATCCCCCTCCCCTGGTGCTCAAGCCCCCTGCTGCCCTACCACAGGGCTGGAGCACACAAAATCTACTTGGGTAGGCCCCCCTAGGCTCTGGTGTGTTAGACACTTCCCACATTCCCCTTTCTCCTCAGTCTGGGGCCCAGGTAAGTGAGGGGGGTTTTTTTCCTTCTCACTTGTGTGGTTCCCAACTGATTTTTCTGTGGGTCAGTGGCCCCTGACCCAAAAAAGGTTCCCCACCTCTGACTTAGAGGATAATAAGGTGAAAAGTAATAGCCAACATGGACTTGTTAAGAAGAGTCATGCAAAACCAACCTAATTTTCTTCGTCAGTTATGGGCTTGGGCAGCAAGGAAACGGGTAGTCATGGTCCCACCCACACTCCAACCTCCTCTCCCCCCCTCTGCATTCAGCGTGGCTCCCTCTGGTCTCACGGGGCTGCCAAGGCTTCAGCTATGCTGAGGCTGGGGCTGTCCACCCATCTACCCGATGCTGGGGAAGCTGGGGTTGCATGCTACCCCTTTGACTAGGGGCCTGCTTCTACAGTGTGGGGGAGGAGGGGAGAGAAGAGGCTTGGCTTACACGGGGAGCTTAGGGCAGCAAGGGCAGGGATGGGGTCTTGCCTCTCCCAGCTCTAGGTTCACCCATGGCCTATGGTTATGGGCCCAGAGTTGTAGACATGGCATATCTTGATTTGACACAATCCTACATGACATCCTATAAACAAACTAGGGAAATGGAAGGTTACAGCTACACTGAGTTTTGTCACAAGAGCCAATGCAAATGAAGTGCAGATTAGCATATTCTCATGCTTCATCTGCATACTCTTTCGTTCCATTTTTGCGCTAGGCGTTTTTGTGCAAACAGGCAGTGTGGCCATGGCCATTTTGCACAAAAACCCCTCTCCAGGCATAAGGATCTTGTGGAAAAAGGTTTTTGCGCAAAATGGCCATGCTGCCTGTTTTTGCACAAAAACCCCTAGGGCAAAAACAGAACGAAAGAGTATGCAAATGAAGTGTGAGAAAATGCTAATCCATGCTTCATTTGCATTGGCTCTTGTGGCCATAGTGTAGCCATAGCCAAAAATGCAGTTTTGGCTCCTTCTCGGGGTCTATCACCTGTGAACTGACCCAAAATCTTCCCCTCCCTGAAACCAAAAGACAGGAAAACAGACTCAGTAAGGGTGATAACTGAAGTGAAGTGTATTAAGGATTTGTTTAGAATTCTAGGAACGGGGGAAACCCAATGCAAATAACTCAATGTAAATTATGGAAGTGAACAGTACAAGTATCAGACAAAGTCCAGGCCCTTTTATATCCCAATTGGATTCTGTGTACAAACAAATGGTAAGATATACCCCATTTTACAATACCCTTCCTCTTCTAGGACAGTCAGTTGCTACACTAGAGGTGCAGTGCCAGGACCTTCTACCTTTGGGCTGGTTGGGAGCCCGCAAGAAGGAACATCGGGGAGTTCCTTGATGGTGGATCCAGAACCAAGAAGAGGATGGCAGATGCCAGATGGTTAGTAGGATGAATGGGTGTCCTTTTCTCCCTCTGTCACGCTGCCGCAGGATCGGTCTCAGGTAAGTGCTGACCTGCACAGACTCCAGCTACAGGAGGGAGCCAATAACAGTCTTCAAATATATTAAGGGCTATTATAAAAAGGAGGGTGAACAATTGTTCTCCATGTACAATAAAGGCAGGAGAAGTAGTAATAACAGGGTTAATCAGCAGCAAAGGTGATTTAGGTTACATACTAGGAAAATATTTCTGGGTTGTGAGGGGCCAACTCACCACCATGGTGCCACCAGCTGGCTGTCCTCAGAATTAGCTCTTCATGCTTCACTGGATGCCTCTCTCCAACTTTTCGGCATCTCGCCCCCCTCGTTGATTTTTGAAAAAACCCTCATGCCCCCCCTGCCAAAAAAAAAAAAGCAGCAAAACTTGAGGAAAAAAAAAAAAAAGAGGAACTGAGCGGGGCAGTAAAACTTGATGGGGGAGGAGGCTGGGTCACCTTGCATCCCCCCCTGGAATTTCTTCACCCCCCAGGAGCACACCCTCCAGTTTGGGAACCCATGCTCTAGGTGGGGTCACTTCAGGTTTCTCCTTGGCTGTGTCTACGTTGGCATGATCTTGCGCAAAAGCAGCCATTTTTGCACCAAAACTTGCTGCCTGTCTACACGGGCCGTGAGTTCTTGCGCAAGAACACTGACGTTCTAATGTATGAAATCAGTGCTTCTTGTGCAAGAACTATGATGCTCCCGCTCGGGAATAAGCCCTCTTGCACAACTGTTCTTGCGCAAGAGGCCAGTGTAAACAGGCAACATGAATTTCTTGCGCAAAAAAGCCCTATGACTAAAATGGCCATCAGAGCTTTTTTGCGCAAGAGAGCATCTACACTGGCAAGGATGCTCTTGCGCAAAAGCACATCTCTTGCACAAAGGCACATACCAGTGTAGACACTCTCTTCTGGAAGAGTTTTTGCACAAGAACGCTTCCACAAAAGAGTTCTTGTGCAAAATCATGCCAGTGTAGACATAGCCCCTGTGTCATGGCATCCTCTTCCAGACACTGCCCTCCGGCAGTGCCCACACCTGTGTCCAAGCCCCCCTTCCAGGGGAGGTTGTTCCCTCTGCTCACATCCCAAGGTCCTCTATTTCTCAGAGTACCCTGATCTCCTCCTTAGGAGCTAAAGCCTGGGAGCTTGTCTGGCCAGAGCGCTCACGCTCTAGCAAGCCTCCTACTTCTCTAGCAGTCAGGCCCTCCCTGCTCTCTCTTCTGAGCAGCTGTCAGTTCTAGCTGGGCCCACATCAGCTAGAACTGCCTCAGCTGGGACTTTACTCCTAGCCCCTGCTCCGGGCTGGGGTTTTGCCCTTAAAGGGCCAGTGCAGGGCAAGTGCCCTGTAACATGGGTATAATAGTTAAGTAATGGAATAGGCTTCTAAGTGTGATTGTGGAATCCTAGTCATTAGAGGTTTTTAAGAACAGATTAGACAAAGATGATTTCGGTTTACTCAATTCTGCCTCAGATGAACTAGATGACTTCTCAAGATCCTTCCAGCCCTACAGTTCTATGATTGTACCACACATTTCCTTGCTTGACTGGGAAATAGTAGCACGAAAAGTTACAGATTGCCTGTCCAAGTCCACCTCCTATTTTTGAACCCAGTTTATGTGACTGTTAAGAAATAGCAGAGGGCATATTATATTTCTGATGTTGCTGCATTACAAGCTGGAAGGGTTAGTACACAACTTTCTATTTTAGTTGGGAGTCTGAGTATATCTTTTTTGTAAGCTGGAGTACAGGCAAAGTACTTTAGTTGGAAAATATTGCCAAACTTGTATTCTCTGATAGGAATGAGAACATGGGCCTCTGTATCAGAGCCTGGGCCCATAGAGGCAGCAGTATGTGTGTGGAGTGGGGGGGGGGGGAATGGTTGCGGGGGGACATATGGGAACCGGTACACACGGGGAGCCAGCTTTCAAGATGTTTTCCCACACAAGCTGGCTCCCACAGAACTGCCTGCCCCTCTCTCCACATGGTTGCATATTTACAAAAATAAACACATTTTAACACCCCTCTTCTGTGACCCAACAATGTTTGTGAGGGATACAATTTTCACAGTTATTTGTTTAGAACATACACAAGAATGGACATACTGGGTCAGACTAAAGGTCCCATCTAGCCCAGTATCCTGTCTTCTGACAGTGGCCAATGCCAGGTACCCCAGAGGGAATGAACAGAATAGGTAATCATCAAGTGAAAAGGGATTCTTTCTTCAAGTTCAAACTGGTGAGTCTGATAATAAAAACTCTGGCAGCCTTTGTTTCTTTGACTGAGATCAATATTACCTAATGTTGTAAAAGGGAATATACAGGCCCGTACACAAAGATGGTGCGAATGCATCCCACCATGGTCTTTCATCATGGTCCGCCTCAGCCAGGGCCGTCCTTAGGCATATGCGGAGTATGCAGTCATGGAGGGCACCACACTTTCTGGGGCACCACTCTGCCAGCCCGGGACAGAGGAGAAGCATACGCGTGTACTCTGCACTGGAGCCAGTAGGGGCGCTGCTGGCACTTACGGCCCCACCAGAAGACCCCACCGGGCCGAGGGACTCCGGTGAGGAGGCTGGCAAGCTGATCCCGGCTGGAGAAGGGAAGCTGTCAACACGGGCGGCAGTGTCTGGAGGAGCCGGGGCTGCGCCGGGGGCGGGGTCACGCACGGCAAGCCGGAGGGGGTGGGGTTACGCGTGGCTTGGCGTTGCGGCACTGTTTTTAAAACAGCCAAGCCGCGGCTCAGAAGGAGACGCGCTGAGTGGAGCATGGGGGAGCAGAGCCTCGCTAGAGGCGAGACCGGCCGTGTTGTGATGGGCCGGGGCTGTGAATGCTGAGCGGCCCAGCTCCAACTCCGGCATGTGGTCTGGAGCCCGGGCTGTGGGGACTTCTGGGGCCCGATCGCAGCAGACTCCAGCCCTGCAAATGGGAAGGCAGAAGGTAGGCGAGGCGAGGGGAGGGGGAAAATAGGGGGAAGGGGTGGGAGAGGAAAGGGCTTGTGCTGATGGGAGGAGGGCAGATCAGGAGAAGAAAGGGGAAGGCACCAAGGGACAGGGGTGGAAGAGAGACAAATGCCGGGGGGGCAAGTGGAGACAATGAGGAAAAGGGCAGGAGGGGAGGTGTCAGTGGGAGGGGGGACAGGGTGATGCTGGGAGAGGAGAGGGGAAGGGCATTGGGGGCTAGAGGGGGGAGAGCGTGCTGGGGAGAAGGCTTAAAAGAAGGGGTGGGCATGAGGAAGGCGGGGATGGAGCAAGTCATGTGTGAGGACACAGAGGGGCATGAGGGGAATGGGGGCAGAGAGTGGTGAGGGGGTGGGCATCAGGGAAAAAGAAGGCAAAGGGGGCAGGGGCAGTAAAGGAAGGGAGAGGCACCAGGAGGGTCCAGGGGTAAGGGAAAGTGCAGGTGCCAGGGGATTCTGGGGGTGAAGCAGAAGGGCAGACACCTGCAGGGGAGAGACCAGTACCAGAGGAGAGAGACAGGGCAAGTGTGTAGAGGGAGGTGTTAGGAGAGGGGATGAGGAGGGGTAGCTCACATGATCGGAGTGGGCACAGGGGGCAGAGAAGGGCTGGTGGAGGGGGGCAGGTCTCAGGAAGGCTGAGGGCAGCGAGAAGGGCAGGAGTCAAGACAGCAGAGGAGGGTGAGGGGTTGGGGGCAGCAGGCACCAGGGGAGCTGATGGAGCAAGGGGAGGAGACAGGGCAGCAGAGGGAAAAGGTAGAGGTTTATAAGATATTTATTAATAACTTGGGTGCCACAGTGGCACATCCAAACAAGCCACATGAACTCAGTACTGGTGCACAACACAAAATTCATTTTGCTCATGGGAGGAAACTCTGAGAGGGAACACTTCCCACAGCCTCTCCGCCCCCGAGTTAATGTCACACACATTGGGTTAATGAAATTGCAGGATAGTTGCATAAGGGGGGTTTGGTGGGGGCCAATCTAATCCCTATTGGTAGGAGGATGGTGGGAAAAGTCCTTAGGAGGGGTCACATGACACCTTTTACTTTTGGTCATGTGTCCATCTTGCCCCGAGAGTGTTGCCTCCAGAGGCGTGGCTAACAGGGGCCAGGGGTGTGGCTAATGGGGGTCAAAGAGTACATTTTAAAAAAATTCTTTGGGTGCACACCCTAATGAAATGTGCTGCGCATGCCTATGACAGGAAGCAGTGGAGCATGTAACAACAGGGCTGGGTCCTAGAGAGCTGAATGCACTGCCTGCAGCACAGTCTGAGGGAGGGGATTGGCTGCTGGGGTTTCTGGGAAGGGGAGGGAGTAGGGGTGGAAGAGCAAGTCAGGCATAGGGACACCAGTTTAATAATCTTGCGTAGGGCACCATAAATCCTAAGGATGGCCCTGGCCTCAGCCTTCCTCTTCCGGGCTCAAGCCATCCGGGGAAAGATAGAAGCGGTGCTCTGCCAACCTCCCTCCTCTGTGCTCTGGTTGGCCGGGGGAAGATAGAAGTGGCGCGCTGTCAACCTCCCTCCCCGTGCTCCAGTCAGGAGCACAGGTGGGAGGCTGGGGCAAAGCTGGAGCTGATTCACCCCTTCCTCCCACAAGGAGCAAGGCTTGGGGGCAGGGCTGGTCCATGATGGTGCGGCTGCCACCAGCTCCTCCCACAACTTGCACACACACCCCAGAAATTCCTGCATATGGGGCTGATGTATATGCCAAGACATTGGTGTTTCCCCTCACTTTATCCTAATTCTATTGACAGGGCCTGCAAATAAATGTTGTACTGACTATGTTTGGTTACATTTAATGGAGCATCTTGTAAATGTGGTATGTTTAGAAGATTTCTCTCCATTTTAGATCCAGTGGAGGTGCATTGTTCACTTCACTACTAAGTATAATTTTACACAGAAAGGAAGCCCAATAATACATTATAAATTGGGAAGTCCCCATCATCTTATTTCTCTAACACCATAAGGGAGGATAGACCAAATTATGCTAGGTTTCCCATTTTTTCTTTCCATTTGATTTGATTAAAATTCTTGAGACAATCCTGGATTTAGTCACCAGATGGCACCGTAATGGTAGTCTCTTGTAATCCTCTGAATAACTGAGTCATTTGAAGTGACCCATAACATTGTTCACAGTGAAAAATGATTGCAACTTTTCAAAAAGAGTTTTAATACTTCCATTGTTTGCAGCTCGACCGTGAACTCTGGCAGGTAGTAGTTATGGGAAGGGCTCTTTACTGGTCTTCCTGAAAATCCACTCAGCTTTTTCCAAGTTAAAGATTTTGACAATTGCCATTGCCTGACTTTCTCTCACAGCACAGCCTATTTTGGGAAATACACCAAAATCCTGTAACATGCCTTTAGCATGACATTTGCAGTTCCCTGGCACTTCAGCATTTTCCTTTCAGAGTCAAACCTTCAGACGGGGTACCAAAGAATGTATCATGATGGTTATCCTCTTGAACCTACCGCAGTTTTTTCATCGCCCTAATTGTTCTGGCCTAAGAGAATATATAGTGTACTAAGACCTAGATCTAGACAACCATAGATTCTAATATACTCTCACCATTTTACAAAGTGGTGTTCACAGTTCTGTACTTTTCAGAATCCTTATTACAGATCACAAACTGACAGGTTATACAAATTGGGAATACAGCACAGATGTCTATCTAATATTCCAGAACCTCGTCACAAAACTAAGAATAAATTAGTTGTGTGAAAACATGCTTATGTAGTGATCATGCATTATATCTGTCCGCACCCTCTGCTTGTTTGTTTTGAGTCTTATTTATTTTGAGAGTTTGGGCCTCCAAATTCACATATGCAATCCTTTACTTTGGGGAGTATTCATGCTCTGTAAAGTTCTATGTGCTGTTTGCAGGATTATGGCATGAGTAAGTATATTCAGGCAATGAAAAGTACAACGGATACCCAGTTTTTCAGTCCTTTAGATATAACATCGTTTTTACGATGAAGGACCCCAAAGTGCTTCATTCATCACTCTATACAGAGATCACTAAAACACAGCCACTTCAGTAGAAGGTGGCTGCCTGAGAAGAAGGGTTGGGCAGGGATATGAAAGAGCAACCCTACTCTCCTGAAGTGTCCAAGCATAGTGAGAAGGGCATTCTTTCTGGAACACAGGCAAAGTGCAGAGGTGCTGGAACAATTTTGATAGAAAGAGTGTTGAGAGCCACCAGACTGTACAGTAAACCCTGTGCCTGATGGAAACCATTCAAGCCAGAGGGTGCTGCAGCACTCATTTGGCCCAAATTCCAGTTAGGGCTATGTCTACACTGGGAAGATTTGGCCACAAAAGTGCTGTGGACATGCAGAAGTGAAAACCAGTCAAACTGTTTTTTCCGTATTCCCTGTTGCAGCTAGAGCACAGCAACGTAGATAAGCATCCCACAATGCAGTGGTGTGGGAAGGCAGAGCTGATCCCTGCACTTCTTGGGATTCTCGTCCTGTTCTCCCACAGTATTCTCAGCTGCTAGGAGCAGCATCATGAGTAGTTCTGTGAGCTTTCCATGCTGAGGAATATAAAAGCAGCACAGCAGCCTCTCCAGCCTTCCCCATGCTGCTGTGTTTCTAGAAGGGCAGAACGAAAGCATTCCTGTGATTTACTCTTTTCACTTGTTCCCCAAAAGGAGCAGCTCACTCAGTTGTCAGATACTTCCCGGGGCTTTGAAAGGGGAGGGGCACATGCCTGCAGGGCAGCAGAGATCACAAAACACTGAGGCTTTGTCTACACTGGCGGCTTCTTGAGCAAGAACATCTTGCGCAAGTGTTCTTGTGCAAGAAGACTTGCGCAAGAAAACGTCCACACTGCTATGTGCAAGCTGTGCTTTTGCGCAAAAGCACCCATAGCAGCGTGGACGCTCTCTTGCGCAAGAAAGGTCTGATGGCCATTTTAGCCATAGGGCTTTCTTGCGCAAGAAATCCCTGCAGAGCGTCCACACTGCCCTCTTGCGCAAGAGCTCCTGCGCAAGAGGGCTTACACCTGTTAAAAAAGAGCATAGCTCTTGTGCAAGAAGCCTTCTCTTACCACGCCGTACTGTAAATTTACTTGCGCAAGAGCAGGCAGGCAGTGTGGACGCTCTGCAGATTCTTGCGCAAGAACGGCCGTACTTGCGCAAGAAGCTGCGAGTGCAGACACAGCCTGAGGGTACGTCTACACTTGCACCCTAGTTCAAACTAGGGATGCAAATGTAGGTGACTGCAATTGCTAACGAAGCGGGGATTTAAATATCCCACACTTCATTAGCATAATCTCGCCCATGCGCTACTCCGATTGCCTGCTGATTCGAACCAGGAAGTGCGCTCCAGGCTCCGTTAGTTCAAATCAGACCCAATGGTTTGAACTAATTTTACTCCTCAAAAAATGAGGAGTAACGTTATTTCGAACCCAGAGGTTTGATTCAAACTAACGCAGCCCGGAGAACACTTCCCTGGTTTGAATCAGCTGGCTATCAGAAAATCGCGCGGGCAAGATTATGCTAATGAAGCGCGGGATATTTAAATCCCCGCTTCATTTCCAATTTCGGTCACCTACATTTGCATCCCTAGTTCGAACTAGGGTGCATGCGTAGACATACCCTGACACTGAGTACAGCTGTCATTGTGGGATACTGGCAGAAGCAAGTTATCTCAACAAAACAAACAACAGAGTCCACCTTGGCTCTTTGTCAATAAAGGGAGGGGAAAAGACAAGTCTCTTACAGGGCACGGTTTTCCTGACAAAAGTTGCATTGTAGTGTGTACCTTCTCACTGTTTTGTCAACCAAAGGCAGTTTTTGCAGATAAAAGACGCCAGTGTAGACAAGGCCTGGGGTTGCCAGCTTGGACGGACCTGATGCCATAGCAGCAAATGGAGTGCAGTCCAGGAGACTAGGCAGCTAGTTCCACCGCCTATGGCAAAACCATCCCACTCTCTGGAGTACGTCATGGCGCCCACGGCTAAGCCCACACTCTCAGACTAGTCCCTGCTTCCACGCGCTCCACTCGTCCCGCACACCCTCCAGGCCAGTGGCAGTCAGTGCGCAGGCGCAACCGCGAGGCGGTTGGAAGGCGGGGCTTTCCTCAAAGACGTTAACTCGCTGGGATTACCGCCGCCGCCATTTTGAATTCGCTGGTGGTCAGTGGCTGCTGTGGCTAAGAGCGGCTCCGTGACCCGCTGAGAGCGCCCGAGAGAGTGAGCGAGGCTGAAAGATGGCGGCGAACAGTCGGAACCTGAAACAAGTGCGGATCGAAAACAGCTCCCCGGCGGCACCGCTCGGCATGGTGGGGGGCGGCGGCCTGAAGGGGATGCGGGGCCTGGAAGCGGACAGCGAGGTATCGGCAGCGGCCATGGCGCTGGTGCAGGGCAAAGAGGCTGGCGAGGAGGAGCAGGAGGTCGGGTTCACCATCGACATCAAGAGCTTCCTGAAGCCCGGCGAGAAGAGCTACACGCAGCGCTGCCGCCTCTTCGTGGGGAATCTGCCCACCGACATCACCGAGGAGGACTTTAAGCGCCTGTTCGAGCGCTACGGGGAGCCCAGCGAGGTCTTTATCAACCGCGACCGCGGCTTCGGCTTCATCCGCCTGGTAAGGACCTTTTCCCCCGGACGCGTCTTTGAGGTAGTGGGTGAGGCCTCGCCCCTGAGGCCGCCTGTCTGGCGTCGATGCAGGCACCCAGTGTGGAGTAGTGGGACAGGTCGTGTCTGGGTATTCGCCTCTTGCACGGGCATTGTGTGTGTGTGTGTGTGTGGGATCGGGACGGACCTCGCCTTGCAGTCTCTAACCTGCACCCCACTGACACCGCGAAGCCTGATCTCCTTTCAGTACAACCAGTTCTAGTATCACTGTCCTCAGCCTTACTACTTCTCTTCTCTTGCTCTTTTGCCTGGTTTCTTTGATACCATGTCTTCAGCCATGGTTACTTTTCCATATCTTGACTGCTGTCTGCCTTACTGCTGCCGTTTCCATCTTCAGGTAGTGCACACTGCAGCCCATCAGCCGGCATGCCCAGCTGTCTTCACGTCCCACCCACAAGCACTGCTCCCTTTAATTTTTTCATGTCCAGAATGACTTCATGTGCACCAATATGGAGGTGATGTGTAACAGTCATTCCCTGCACAGACAGCATGTGGGAGAGGTGGGGCCGAGGGGTTGGGTTAAGGATTCTTAATGGGGTGTCCAGACTAGGGCAGGTAGTTGGCCGTGTGGAAGAGGAATGATGGTTCTGACTGGGGGGGTATGGGCTCTGGAATAGGGCTGGGGATTAGAGGGTTGCAGTGTAAGTGGGGCTCCTGGCTAAGTGTGGGGCAGATGGATTTCAAATACAGGAGGGGGCTGCAAGATGAAGCAGATGGCAGTATGCAGGAGGGGTTGAGAGGCTAGGGATGTGAAAAGTTAACCATTAAGCTTCACTCTTACCTAAAGCCTTTAACCTGTGGGAGCTGAAGCAGTTCTCTGCTTGCTGCAGGCTGGGAGCCCGCTGTGGTCAGTCTGGAGCAGCCTCCGGTCTCTGGGGCACCTGAGCACCCTGCAGACAGAGAAGCTCTTGCTTGTGGCTGGAGGGGGCTGCTCCAGCCCAACGTAGCCCCTTTGCCCGCACCCCCTTTCATCGGTTAACCAGTTAAACATAACGTTTAACCAATTAAATAGGATGTTCCGTGTGTAGGAGTGCTCTGGGCTGGGCCTGAGAATAAGAGATTTGGAATGTAAAAGGGGACTCTTGGTTGGAGAGGGGCCTCAAGCCTAGGGTTTGGGATGCAAGAGGAGGGGTATGGGTTAAGGGTGAGGTTTGGAGTGCAGGGGAGGGGTACAGGCTCTGGTCTGGGGGTGTGGACTTTGAAGTGGGGCCAAAGATGAGAGGTTTGGGATGCGGGAAGAAGCTCCAGGTTTGAGGGAAGCTCAGCAGGGAGTTGGGGCTCAAGCTTACCAAGGCACTCCTGGTCAGTGGAGCTAAGTCAGGCTCCCTGGTTCTTTAAGGGATGTAAATATCAGTCAAACAGTTAACTGTTGGTGGGCTGGCGCGGGACAGGAGTCTCACTAGGGCTGAAGGGCAGATGTGGCAGGTACTGCTCAAGGCCAGTGTGCTGAATGGACTGCTCGGGGGTCACTGTGACCTGGGTCTCGCCTGCCCACTCTGATAGGTCTGGAGCTGCTCTGGCATGGTTGGCAGTCCGGTTAATTAGTTATCAAATAAGCATTCCAGTAATCCTAATGCTTACTGGGTAACCTTTTACATTCCTCATTCCTGCCTGTCCTGGAGCACCCCTCTGAGCCCCAGAAGCAGCCAGCAGCAGGCCCAGCTCGGAGTGGGGGAAGGAGGGGCGGGAGAAGAGGAGGAGCATGAGGATTCTGCTGCTCTCACCCACAAGCACTGCCATCCTAGCACCTGTTGGCCAGGGATTGGCCAATGGGAGTGCGGGAGTGTGTAGCCCCATAGCCCACTAACCTGGATGCCAGACCTGCTGTGCTAGCAGCAGCAGCAGCAGCTAGTGTTGCAGCTTTTGGGCTTAGGAAGAGGCATCTCTCCCCTTGGCAGTAGGGATGTTAAATACTGATTAATTCAATAATCGTGTAACCGTACAGAACCTTAGCAGTTACAGTTATTTGATAGTTTCATCCCCGGAGGTGGGGATGGCAGCCCGTGCGTTCCTGGCCTCACTCCTGGGGAGCTCCCTGCCATGGAGCCTGAGCTCCCCACCGACAGAGGCTGCTCCACCATGCCATGAAGCAGCCTCTGTCTGTGGCGAACCTGGGCCCGCTATGGAAAGAGGCTGCATCAGCATTCTCCCCCCCCCCCCCCCCTACTTACAGAGGCAGCTGGTGGGAGAGGTGGCTCTTAAGCTAGCTCCGCCCCCTCCTCCCCCCAAGCACTGGCTCCCCCCGCCTCTATGGGAGGTAGCAAGCGTGGGGGCAGGTGGCTCTGCAGAGCCAACATGTGCAGAAAGCCAGCTTAAAAGCCAAACTTCCTACATGTACTGGCTTCTGCCTCCCTACCCTCTGTGCTGCTGCCACCAGCCTCTCTATCGGAGGCAACACGGGGGGTGGGGTGGGGGGGGGTGTGTGGCAGACAGTTCTGCGGGATCGGATGTTCCTGCCTTACCCCCACCATGGGGTAGTGTGTATAGTCAATAGGATTAACCGATAAGCCCAGGCTTATTGGTTAATGGTTTACTCCACTATACACTAACATCCATACTCTGCAGCCCTGAATTTAGCCCACCAGCTCCACTTGTTTTACACAGGTAACCTGATGTTACTATTGCCTTTTATTTCATTAGCAGAAAATAGAAAATGCTTCTTTGAATAAGAAAAAAGTATGATTGGTTGAGTTGAGATGGTTGGCTCACCCTCCCATTGCATTATTTACGAAGTTTCTTGTTGTAACTAATTAGTTTTTTTTCTGTTTATGATGAAGCATAAACATCTGGGTGTTTTTCTGTTTATGATGTAGCTAATTTACTGTATTTTAAGGGGAGACACAGGATCCTTTTCCCACATATTTGGCTTCCAAAGAAATGAAAACATAAGCGTCAATTTAAGAGGTATAGTGAGTTATACCATTTGCATTTTAGTGAAATATGTTGTTGTGAGGTACAATTGTTGTTTCCTTGATACTGTTAGAAAAAGGACCCACTTTTTCAAAAGTTACTTGTACAATTTTTTTTTTTGCATGCCCCACTTAATAGTCTCCACTTTAAGAAACCCTAAAGGGCCCGTTTTTTGGGTATGTGCTTATCATTTCTAAAAATCTGGTTTCTGGTAACTCAGGCAAAAATGGAGGCAGTTAAAACTACGTTATTGCCTATAGATCTAGCATGTCAGTTTGTTTCTACTGTAAATAGAAAATGCAAAAGGCATATAAAAGAGTAAGTTAGGATTTTTTTGGTAGTCAATTTCCGTTATGTCCAATATTTGAGATTTTTAAAAAATTGTAACTTTGACATTGATCTTTTTCTAATGTCTAAACACATTTTTAAAGTGTTGCTGTATATAGGGTTTTTTCTTGAATATGTAGCTGGGATGGAATATAGTCTCTTATTTTGCTAGCAGTACCTGAGAGGATTGAGGAACAGAACATCTCATGTTACTGTTGTGTAACCTTTTAGGCCAACTGAACAATTTTGCAGAGATTGTGAGAAAGCTTTATTACATTTTCCTTAGCTTGAGAAATAATTCTTTAGTACAAGAACATAGGGCCATAAGTGAAGGAAATTAAAGGAAAGTCTCTAGGGCAATGTCTACACTGGCACGTTCTCACGCACAAACTCTTTTGCGGAAGAGTTCTTCTGCAAAAACTCTTCCAGAAGAGAGCGTCTACACTGGCTTGTGCTTTTGTGCAAGAGCTTCCATGCCAGTGTAGACGCTCTCTTGCGCAAGAAAGCTCTGATGGCCATTTTAACCATAGGGCTTTCTTGAGCAAGAAATTCATGTTGCCTGTCTACACTGGCCTCTTCTGGAAGATTTCTTGCGCAAGAGGGCTTATTCCTGAGTGGGAGCGTCAGAGTTCTTGCGCAGGAAGCCCTGATTTTATACATTAGAACGTCAGTTTACTTGCACAAGAACACGCGGCCAGTGTAGACAGGCAGCAAGTTTTTGTGCAAGAGTGGCCGTGCGCCAGTGTAGACGCAGCCTAGGAGATGAACATCAGGGAAGATTGATACTTAGGTTAGATAGGTGTAAAAGGCACAAAAACAAGTGAAGAGTAATCATGCAGTTTAAAAAAATTTCAAAATATAACAGGTATAGCGAAAATCCCTGGAGAAAACAGAACACTTTCTAGGGCAGGTGAAGGCAGAATACTGCCTGTGGGCCATATGCAGCCCACCAAACATTTGGATTCAGCTGCCACAATACTCTGGGCTGCCAATGTCCTGCTGTGCCCCCACACATCACTCTAAGTGGCTGGCTGCTGGGGCCAGCATATGTGTCTTCATGCAGCGCTACTCCCTTCCCCAGCACAATCCTTGTAGCTCCCATTGGGCAGAAACTGGCTAATGGGAGCTGTCTGGTCTGTGCTTGTGGATATGTGCAGCACACAGAGACCTGCTGTTCCCTTACCCCAAGGCGTATGCCACACAGAGACACACACTGGCCCCACCAGCTGGCTGCCTTGAGTGGCGTGTGGGGGCACAGCAGGCAGGGAGCCTGCCTGAAGGTCCCAGTGGGCTGCTGGCTAGGAGCCTGTACCTGGCACCCTGCCACCTCCTGCACACTAACTCTCTGCCCCAGGTCACAACTCAAGCACTCTGTCCCCCTTCTCCAGGACAGAATTCTCTCCTGTACCCAAACTAGACCCTGTACTCTCTCTTGCACCCCAGTCCATCACTCAGAACTCCCTCCTGTACTAGGGATGTGAATGGTTACGGTTAACCATCAGAGGCTGCTCCAGCCCGGAGGAACCCGATGCAGACAGGGGGCTGCTCCGTGTGCCCACGAAAGCTCACGATACCATCTACATGTTTTGTTAGTCTATAAAGTGCTACTAGACCATTTGCTTGCTATACTTTTTTGCATTAGGAATATGTTTGTGGAATCCTCCTGTAGTGCGTGAAAACAAAACTCATGGAATTAAAGGACGACAAACAAATTCAGATAGCTGCAATCAAACAAATGGAATATGAAAAAACATTAAATCTAAATAAAACTTTAAATATTGACCGATCCTCGCCCTAATTTTAATATGCTTATACTTTTTTTTTTTTAGAAAAGTTTTAAGTAATGGTAAAAATAGCTGAAAACTAATAAATTGATTCAGTATTCTTGAGAAGTTTGGGTACATATAATTTTTTTTCTTTTGAAAAGGAATCTAGAACACTGGCTGAAATAGCAAAGGCAGAACTTGATGGTACTATTTTGAAGAGTAGACCACTTCGAATTCGATTTGCTACACATGGAGCTGCCTTAACAATCAAGAATCTTTCACCTGTGGTTTCCAATGAGCTTCTGGAACAAGCTTTTTCTCAGTTTGGTCCAGTGGAGAGAGCTGTTGTTGTAGTGGATGACCGTGGCAGAGCTACAGGAAAAGGTTTTGTAGAGTTCGCAGCAAAACCTCCGGCAAGGAAGGCTCTAGAGAGATGCAGTGATGGGGCATTCTTACTGACAACGTAAGTTAAAGGATTTTTTTTTTCTGATCATATTTATGGGTGAGTGTTTTTACAATGTAGAGAAAACTGCAACCACAAGCATGGCCAAACCTTTTGTTGTGTTTTCAGAACTTGGACACCATATATGCTGGGGAATAGATGTCCTCTGGAAGGTCATTTTGTGTATTCACATCAAGCTTCATACTTTACTCAAGAATATTTTTCTGAAATCATCTAATTATGAGCTATATCTACGTCCATAAGATTTTTTTTGATTATATGTAAATACAGTATTTTCATGGGTATTATTTTCATTGTAACTTTTTCAGTTATTTGTCAGTAACTTTTACCTTTTCTGCAGCTATTCAGAGGTTTCCAAAGATAATTGTTTTAAACTCCTGACCATGAAGTTTCCAATATCAATAGTGAAAACTGACAAGACTCTAGTTGGTGTTTACTTTGTGGTATCTTGGCAAAACCACAAACAGAGGCATTAAAGTTTTCTATTTTCAGACTTGGAAGGAACATGACCCTGTATCTTTTTATATTTTAAAGGTTATATTTGCAACTGTGGTTTTTAACTAAAAGTAGGTAAGTAAATTTTTCAGGTCTTGAGATGCTATCAATAATAATATCATCTTTTTTTAAAATCTCCTCCTTCATACTTTTGTAATTCCACCTTTCCCCACTTTGCCCTAATAGCAGCAGGCTATCAGTCAATGTTGTGACTGCTCTCTTGCACACATTTACTACAGGAGTTTCATGCGGACTTTGAGTACGGTTTGAAATTTTAACTACCTAATAATTGCACCATACATTTTTTATCTTTAACTTTTCTCATTTGGGTAAGCGACATAATTTTTGAGTGACTTAAACACATGATTTTGGCCTCATTTAAAAATCTGAAATATTCCTTAATGGACTAACTTACAGGCATATTTAGGTCCTTGTGGCTGCTGTGTTGTGTAGCAGATATATTATGTATGGCACTTAATACAGGATGTAACTGATATGAAATCATTATTCAATAGTTTTGTAAATATAATACTTCTGTGTAAATCCTTGTGCATCAAAGACGTAGGACAAGGGAAGAGGCGCCATGAAAAGGAACTGTGTGACTGCCAGAACTTATACCAGTTTTAATATTCCAGAAAACTCTCTATGAAACAGCTTGTTATACTCTAGTGTATATAATTTTGGGGGGTTCTCTGTGAAGATGTATATAACGGGATGAGATTTTTCACATTTTTAGCCACCTTGCAGTTGCATTGAAAAACTCTTCTATTATATGCTGAATGCCCTTAATAATCAGGTATTAAGGGGGCTTTTCAAACTATTGAGGGCCAGATTCTGCCATTCTTGTGTTGATACCTTGCTCTGTGACTAGTTCTATCAAAATCAAGTGGCCTGCTTATGAAGCAAAGTACTACTCTGAGTAATGGGGGCAGAATCAAGTACTTATTAAATTCAGTGATTCTCAAAGAGGGGTCCGTGAAGGCACACCAAAGGTCGATGGTGCTGGGACTGTGCATATATTGTCTTGGTTCTAGGACCGGTGGTGTACAAGTCATTAGCAGGTCTGCTGTCCCTGTTGATAAATTTGCATGCCACAGAACAGCTGTAGAGTGGGGGTGGGTCCTGGGGCTGAGCTGGAACAGAGCCAGCAGCTGTTTCACAACATGCAGTTTATCAGAAGGGGCCAGTGGCCCTTGCTAATAACTTTCTGACCTCCTGAAGCTGTGGGAGCATATCTGCACTGAGCCCCAGGACCTGCCCCCACTCCACAGTTATTCTTTAGCATGCAGTTTATCAGTTGGCTCCGGCAGGCTGATCCTGTTCCTCTCTCAGGACAGCAAATGCTAACTCCAAGAGAGGTGCTGGGTGTAAATTCATGCACCATGGACAGCCAGCGGTGGGGCCTGGGCACATAGCAGGGAGCGTTTTAATTTTGAGCAAAGTCCGTGCTTGTGCGTTAAAGCAGTGGTTCCCAACCTTTTTTATATCGTGGACTGGCAAACCCATTCACAAATTATTGGTGGACTGGTAACATTGTATTTGCATATTTATGTATTAATTATGCAAATAACAAATATGCAAATAAAACATTACCTGTCTGCCTAGTTCCAACCCAGCCCCTTGCTCCCTAGTACCTAATACCCTTTACTCCTCCCAACCCCTGTGCCCCATGCCCTTTGATCCAACCCCCCACACTCCCCAGAGCCAGGCTGCCCCCTCTAGGGGGAGTGGCCGCTGGTGGTGTGCACGCTCCCTCCTCCTTTGCACCTCCTCTGTTCCCAAGTGCATCTTGCGTTCTCATCAGTAGGAGCAGGGGAAGCGTGGAGCCCCATCTGGGCCACCACCTTACTTTGGGGGGGAGAAGAGGGAGGTGCCTCCTCCTGCTGCTGCAGGGCATAATCGAGAGTGCAGGCAGGGGAAGTGGCCATTGACAGTGCACACATTCCCTCCTCCTTCATGCCCCCATGCTCCCCGAGGGCTTCTTGTGCCCCCATGGGTTGAGGCAGGGGAGCGCGGAGCCCCGGGTGGGCCACCACCTTACTTGGGTGGGAAGGGAGAGGAGGAGGATAGGTTCCTCCTCCTGTCACCACTTCAGCCCCTGAAGCACTGGTGGGCAATATCAGCCACTATGGCTGCTGGAGCTAAGCCATTGCGAACAGCCAGCTTGAGCTCCGGCAGCCATCAGTGCCAGTCTGCGGACCAGCATTTGAGAACCGCTGCCTTAAAGCTCTTGAAGTTAGATTCTTAATCTTGTACTGCATTATGGATCAGTGGTTAAAATATAAAAATGATGTTGGCTCGTGAAGGTACATCATATTCCAGTGAAACTATACAAACATGGAAACAAAAACACAAAATAGACAAGTACTGTGACAAATACTTATTGTTTGGTTTTACTAGCGCTGATTATGAAGATGGACAGAGAGCACAGTATGTTCTTTACTATGAATTATAATCCAATGAATGCAAGAAATCAGACAAACTTCTGGCATCTAGAAACAAAACATATGAACAAACCTGTCAGATTTTTCCAAAACAAATAGCGAGAACTATCTTCAAGTCAGATATCGATTATTAAACATTGCAACTGGCTGCAGTAATGAAAAAGCTGTTTGTTTCTTAATAGCAAAGTCAGGGAAACCTTACCTGCTGCTAAATCAATGAGATGCTGGTGAATAAAACTGCAAAAGATTTATATTTAATCTCCCTATCCAACATTGTCCTTTGTAGAATTGAAGATATGTCTGGATATAAAAGAAAATGGTACGCAAAAGCCAGTATTCCCTGTGACTGGATAAAAGTACAGATGTTTCTGGCAACACTAATTTGCTGCCATTTATTTCATACAAATTTGATAGTAAAATGAGTGAAGATTTCCTATTTTGCCATGCATTACCAACATGTATTACTGCTGAGGCTGTGTTTAGTGATCTGAATGATTTCATGATAACAAGTGATAGTGAGTGGTCAATATGTATAGGAATCAGTTACTGTTGGAGCTCATGTAATGTCAGGAAAGTACCGTGGACTCATTGTACATTGTCACACTCACTGAGAATAATTAGCTGCCAGAAAAATGGCAGGAAAACTGAAGACAACACTGGATGAGACGGTGAAATTATTCAACTTTAATGATGTTTGCCTATTTAATTCCTGCACCTTTAATGCATTTTGGAGTGCTACGGATAGTGATCGTACACAGCTTCTTTTACATTCAAAAGTGTGCTGGTTGTCTCATGGGACAGTACTCAACCGCTTGTTTGAGTTGTGTGATGAAATTCAAATATTTTTTCATAGATGAAACCTTTTCACTAAAGGGGCATTTCAGTGATTTCCCCCCCCCCCCCCCCCCCCCCGACATGCTTATTGGTAGCATGCTTGGCTGATATTTCCACCTGTTTGGACAGACTAAATTTGAGCTTTTAGGGAGTAGCTGTAATTATATTTAAAGTTAAAGACAAAGTGGAAGCACTGATCAAAAACATTGGACTTAGGGTAAAATGATCTTCATAACTCGCTGAATCATTTTTCTTCGAGTGCTTGTTCATGTGCCAGAAGATTTTTGCTTAGCAGCAATAGTTGGATCAGCTTAGGTGCCTCCTAGAGTGGTGCCGATATGGCGCTCAGTATATAGTCTTGCTGACCTGCCAACCTCCCCCAGTTCCTTCTTACCACCTGGTGACGGCAGCTGGAACTTCTCGCTTTTGCAAGCACTCCTAGCAGCATTTAGTGGTTAGAGTTCATAATTTTAGTATAGTTCTAGTTCAGTGTTCTCTAACCTTTTTAACCACAAGATCACTTTTTCAATTTAAATGCAATGTAAGATCTACCCAAATTCCCTTGCCCCACTTCCTTCCTGATCCACCCCTTCTCTGAGGCCCTGCCCCTGCCTCACTCCATCCCCTTTTTTTCCCCCATCCTCACTCACTTTCACCAGGATGGGGTAGGGAGTGCAGGCTCTGGCCTTAGGTCAGGGAGTTTGGTGTGTGGGAGGGGCTCTGGGCTTAGCCCAGGGTGAGGGATTGGGATCGCGATCCAGGAGGGGTTTCAGGGTGCAAGCTCTGGGAAGGAGTTTGGGTGCAGGGGGACACATGTCTCGGCAGGAAGGCAGGAGGCGGGGCAGGAGGCGGTTCAGGGCTGGGACAGGGGTTCAGGAAGCAGGCTCTGGCTGGGCACTGTTTAACTGAGATGGCTACTAGGTGATGGAGCAGTGGGGTTAAGGCAGGCTTACTCCATTTCTGAAAGCAGCTGACGTACATCAATGGCTCCATGGCACCACGTGCTGCCCCTCATCTACAGGCACTGAGCCCACAGCTTCTACTGGCCATGGGTCCCCATTACTAATCAATGGAGCTGCAGGAGTGGTGTCTGCAGGCAAGGACAGCATGTGGAGACCCTCTGCACTGCCTTTCTCAGGGGCTGTAGGGATATGCCAGCCATGTCCAGGAGCAGGAATTGTCATGGGGATAATGACTCCAGCCATGGCAGGTTAGGAATTTTAGAACTCACTACTCATAGAATTAAATATAAGAGTAAGAGAGAAATGAAAATTATGAAATGCACAGACCAGTCAAAACCCCAAAGTAACACACTTTGCAAGCAGTAGAAGTAGTAACAACCACCCCCCACGTACGTGTTGGATAAGGAATGGAGAGTGAAGAACAGTGCATGTTTGTGAGAATGACAGTCACACACGCAGTGTGTGTGTGACAGATTTGCATTTCCAGGATCCCTCCATCCCCTTCTCTCTGTGTGGAGATAGGGTACAGGAGTGGGGGGAGGAGGGACACCCTGACATCAGTGCTCCCCTTCTCCTTCCCATGCACCGCACAGCAAGCAGGAGGCTCTCAGGAGGCAGCTCCAAGGCAGAAGGCAGGAGCAGCATGACAGTGGGTGGAGGCATAACTGAAGTGCCAGCGCTTTGTAGCTTCCCAGCCAAACCAGTCAGGATCACCTGTCAGAGGCTCCAAGATCTATCAGTAAATAGATCCCAATCAACTGGTTGATGACCACTGTTCTAGTTAGTAGTTAGTATGTTATTAGTTGTTAATAGTTAGGAGGATAATTTTCTCCCTCCCTTTTTTCCCCCTTTTCTCTGAACCAGAGCATGCCTCAGTCCCCAGGGTTTAAAGCTTGCCGGGCTTGTGGCAAACTTATGCCAAAAAGTGACTCTCATACAGAGTGTCTGAAGTGCCTTGGTGAAGGTCACCCCTCCCCCCCCGCCCCCCATGGCGTGCCTGTCCTGTCCTGTGTGGCAAGTCCTGTACAGCGGAGTGGGGGAGAGGGGACTGGAGCGCTGCCTGTCCATGGCATGGGTGTGCTGCTTCAGCCCGACCAGGCTGCTGGTTGACTGATTACTTGTAAGCATCACTTGGTATGGTGACCCGTTACCTGGTTACCCATTAACATCCCTACTTCTCCACCTGGCCCCAAGCTGCTGCAGCAAAAGGGCTGCTGTAGTCTTTTCTCCCTGGGGCAGCCTGTATACTGAACTCCTTATCCACAATCCCACTTTAGAGCAGTGATTTAAATGAAGCACGTACATTTTATTTTTATTTTCCAAAGAACAAAAATCATTTGAGTTAAGGGCCAGGCAATGCTAGGTAAATTGTCTAGTAAATAATAACTAAATAAAAATAGTGTTGTTAGTAATTTTATTAATCAAGAGTTTTTTTCATGAACGTTGGCAGATTAGGGATCCTTAAATTTTGTGATATATGCCATCATGTGCCAGAAATGTCCCTCTGTGATGTATATTGGACAGACTGGTCAGTCACTTTGCCAGAGAATCAGTGGTCACAAATCAGACATCTCCACACAGAGAAACCTGTTAGTCAACACTAATCAATCTGGCCATTCCCTTAAAGACCTGACAACATGTGTCTTACTTCAAAGAGACTTTGACACCAGATTACAGAGGGAGACTTCAGAACTTTTATTTATGCTAAAATTCGACATGTTGCGAATGGGCCTTAATTTAGATAATTACCTTACACATTACAAAGACAGCCTCCTCACCTTAGATATTTGTAGTAACTCCAGATTAGCCACTTAATTGACTCTTACAATAAGCAATTTCCTCCTTCCTTGTCTCTTCCTCCTCCCCTCACCCCTTCTGATTCTATGTAGCTGATTCGTTGCTGTATAATTTGTTTACCTCTTCATTGCATCCCTCTGTTATATAATGGTCATGCCAATTCACTTTCAGAATATGATCTGAAGAAGTGGGTCTGCCCCACGAAAGCTCATCACTTAATAAACCATCTTGTTAGTCTTTAAAGTGCTACATGACTGCTTTTTTTTGTTTTACCATGATTAGATTAACAGGGCTACCTCTCTGTAACTGTATTTCTTGTAAATTTGATCAGAGCTGCTGTTTATTTGTGTTGTGATACTAGGAACCTCTTTCATGGACCAGATCTATTTTACTACATTTGGTTCCTGCATTAAAGAGTGTACAAGTTGCCTGCGCACAGTTGTTTAGCTTTTTATACATACTTTAAATTGATCCATTTATTTTTCTGTTAGGAGCAGTGCAATGTTTCCCAGGTAAAATAGTGGGCTTATTTGTAAGCCAGACTTACTGTATTCACTTGAGACTGCTTTTTAAAAAAATCATTAAATGTGAAGGAGTTGTAGCTAACAGAACCTAAGTAATTTTTTGAATGTTTCCCAACAATATTGTACAATATAACTTGTTTTAATGTAGATTTCCTTGGTTAAAATATCAAATAAAAATTGAACATAAAAAATCCTTTTAATATTTCAGAACACCTCGACCTGTTGTTGTAGAACCTATGGAACAATTTGATGATGAAGATGGGCTACCAGAGAAATTAATGCAAAAAACACAACAATATCATAAGTAAGTTGGATTTAGATTTAGATTTCGTTAAACATGATCTGCATTATTGGTGAACAAAAGTTTATGAAATTTTATCTTGTGGTATGAAGTGAGGATGGGAAAGAGTGCTGCTTAATAAGATATTTATGTGATATCAAGTCTTCCTGATTATGAAGTGCAAATTTAGATAATGGGATAATCCCCAATCTTGATAAGGCTGGTGCACACATTTATTTTTACTCTGAATAGTCCCAGTGATTCTATACATGAGTTACTGCAGGATCAAGAATCACTGGGACTTCTCAGACTAAAAATGTAACAGTGATCAGTTCAATAAAGCAGACTGTGAGTCTTGAGTATTAGCTGAAACCAGAGTTCTTTTAATTTGGAACTTTTAGTGTTGACATTTGAGACTGTCCCCAAGAAGTCATTTTTGCTCCAGCAATCAGGCTTACTCAGAGGATAAGCAAAAATATCTATATATTAGAAAGGTGTGTTTGTCTGTCCATGAGTCTGTCTGTCTGTTCAAGAACTCCTAAATGATAAGAGGTAGGAACACCACATTTGGTATGCAGCTTCCTCTTATCCTAGCTTAAAGCAAAGTAAGGGTTTGGTTGTGTCAGGACAATGGGATGTCCCTGGAATTCAGTTGTTTCTCATAAAATGGAAGGGGAGGAGCCTGGAATGACTACAGGGGAGCGGTAAGCACCCCAATGAGAAGTCACTGCCCAGCAGGGCCTGACACCCTGACCTGCCCCAGTGAGCAGCTGTGGGTTGCTTTGTGGCCCCAGCCACTGCACAGCCTCCACCGCCTCCAAGGAGTGCCAGCGGGCAGCCTGCACAACCCCAACCGCCCTGAGGCGAAGTCAGTGGCCAGGGTGCACATCACAGGTCCCTCCTCCCTGCCCTTCCTTGGCAACAGAAGGAAGCTGGTAGCCTGGGTGTGTAGCCCCTCTCTGGCCTGGACTTGGGCAGCACGGTGTAAGTCTTCTAGTAAAGATTTATTTTAAAAATAAGATAAATATTTTGGTTCATTGCTCTTTGTTACAATAGCACATGCATTTGAGAATATAAAATATTGTGAACTAAAATTTTGATGGACGTTAGTTTTTTAAGGGGCTGGCTGGAGAGCCAGTAATGTTGAAAAACAGGAAGCCTTGAGAATCTTTTTTCTAACATTGGTGTTAAAAAATCATGTTTATAATACACTTGCCTAGCAGCCTGATAGTTATTAGTTTAGTTGAATAACCTCCTGTAAAGGCATCAGAAAATTTCAATATAATGCAAAACAAGTTTCCTTAATAATGAATACATTTGCATCAGGTTTGATTTGGACAATTTCTCTGATCATGCAGTGCAATCTGCCTGCAGAGTCCTACCATAAATTTTTGGGATTGAGTTCTGAAAGAGCTAATAATTTGAATTTTTGTAATTACAGAAATTGGCTATTTGATTTAAAGTTAGAAGTTAAACTGGAATGTTTGATTAGGAATATAGTTTGCTACTGCAGCTACTTATGTATTTCTGTACATTTTAATTCTATACATTTTTATTAGGGAAAGAGAGCAGCCCCCACGTTTTGCTCAGCCTGGAACATTTGAATTTGAGTATGCTTCCCGATGGAAAGCTCTTGATGAGATGGAGAAGCAGCAGCGAGAGCAGGTTGATAGAAACATTAGAGAAGCCAAAGAGAAACTAGAGGCGGAAATGGAAGCAGCTAGACATGAACATCAGTTAATGCTGATGAGGCAAGGTAAAAATCAGATATTCTGCCTTTTATTGTGTCTGCCTCAATAGCTAAGAATACTTCTTTGGCAAGGAAACTCTTTCCCTTGGTGTGCTCGCCAAGCTTCCATTTTCTGTCTTAATTTCTTTGTTTACTTTATATGTAAATGTATTTTCATTGTTCTCTGGCTTACAAAGCTTGATCCAGACAGACAAATCCACGTCCTTTTGTCTATAAGGCAGGCTGGTTTATTAACTCGCTCCACACTAGAAGGATCCACCATGATTATCTAGTCTTGTCTTCTGTACGTTGCAGACTACAGAATGTCACATACCCATTGCTATAGTAGACTTATATCCTCAGTCTGAGTTACTAAAGTCCACAAATGATTATTTAAAGACTTCAAATTACTGAGAATCCACCCTTTATACTAGCTGAAACTTGCAAGTGTCTGGTGCCCCATGCAGAAGAGTAAGGCAAAAAAAACCCAACCACCCCCAAACACAACCCTAATCCATAGTTTTGTACAGTCTGACCTGGGGGAAAACCCCTTCCTGACCTCAGATATGGCACTCAGAACCTAAGTATTTCGGCAAGACCCAACAGCCAGACTCTCAGAAAGTAACTGAGAGCCCTCCCAATCTAGCCTTCCATCACTGGCCATTGGGATTATTTGCTACTAGAAGTTGCAGATTGGCTATGACCATTGTTTGCAGTCTTGTCAGACCATTCCTTCCATAAACTTATCAAGCTGAGTCTTGAAGCCAGTTAATTTTTCCCCCCACACTGCTCTTCTTGAAAGGCTGTTCCAGATTTTCATTCTGATGGTGAGAAACCTTAGTCTAATTTCAAGCTTAAATGTGTTGATGGCCAATTTATATCTGTTTGTTCTTTAGTCAACATCAACTCTTAATTTAAATAACTTCTCCCCCTGATATTTATACTTCTGATGTATTTGTAGAGAGCAGTCATATCTCCTCATAGCCTTCATTGATTAGGTTAAAAAAGCCAACCTCTTTGAGTTTGCTCATAAGGTATGTTTTCCATTTCTCTGATCATCCTGCTAGTCCTCTGTTACTTTCATCTTTCTGAAACATGGGAGACCAGGACTGTACGTAGTAATCCAGATGAGGCTTCACCTGTGCCTTGTATAATGGTACTAACGCTGCCCTATTTCTGCTGTAAATATCTTATCTGATGCATGCTGGGATCGGCTGCTCAGTCATCCTGTGATCAGCTAGTACATCCAGATCTTTCTCTTCCTCTGTCACTGCTAATTTATAAGTTCTCTGTTTTATAGCAAAAATTCTTGTTAGTCTCTCAGTGCACTTTGAACTGTTAAATTTCATTCCATTTCTATTACTCTGCTTATATTCAGTGATTGATTTGATAACTTACTATTTAGGGATCAGATTCTCTGTTCTTGTGATGGATGGATGGACTCTGATTGTCATTAAGCTGAACATCCATTGTCACCAGTTCTGCGTCCAGGTCAAACAAGCTCCAGTGTTTTTTGTGGAGTCCTTTTTTCTTGAACTGGAAGTGGGAATTTTTCTATACATGCTGTCTTGATTCTGCTGGTTTGGATGATGAGTTGAGACTCAGTCAAACCCATAATGGGTTTGACAGTTTTATCTTCAGAAATCCTAGATCTGATGTTAGCATAACTTTCCAGTTTACTGGACCTTCATTTTCAGACTGGAGTAAGAGTGTCCACTTGAGCCGTATCAGCTTCTTCATCAGTTTTGGATTGCTGACATTTTTTATGAGGATGTTGTAAAAAGTTGATCTAACAAATGTTTTAAACATTATCTGTTATACTATGAACATTATGAGCTAAGAGTTCTACAAGCTACCAGAATTGTGGCTTTAGCTTCCACCTTCTATGCTTAGTCAACAGTTCTCACCTTACAGTATCATAGTTCATGAAAAGATGTCTTCACATAGCATGAATGTTGCTTGAGGTAATTACTTTACCGTGTACTAAAAAACTGCAGTGCTTGTCAAAAGTATATACTTTGTTGTGCCAAGAGAACACCCATTTACCTCTCTTTACCAAGTTCAAATGGTACACAACCAAGATTTGAAGGAGCTTTTAAGTCCAATATTAAATATATTAACAAGTTGGGAAGAGTGGTGAGCAGTGAGGTAATGGTATGCAAATGGAAAGTTATTTAGGTTATTCATGTCTAGAGAAGAGAGAACTTCAGAGGGATTTAATTAAGGTAGTTCAATAGGCAATGAGATGTCAGAAGAAATTTAGTCAATAAGTGTAAATTATTGCACTTTGTAAGGAAAATGTTAACTGCTTATACACTTCAGAGTGTTCTAAAATTATTTGTTGACTTGGGAAGGGATCTGCATAGGGATGTTAAATTTAGATTAATTAACTAATTGAATAGTCGATGGGATTTCCATCAACTATTGGATTAGTCTATAAGGGCACCTCTGCCTTTGAACTGTAGCAAGAGCCCTCCCTGGCTCTTGCTACAGTTCAAAAGCAGAAGCCCCGTAGGGAGTGCAGGACCAGCGGGGAACTCCCAACTGGCCCCACACTTCCTGTGGCTCCTGACACTTTCAGATGTACAAGAGCCCTGTCGGGGCTCTTGTACATTTCAAAAGGAAGCCCCGCAGGGACGCAGGACCAGCGGGGGACTTCCCCTCTGGCGCTGCGCTCCCTGTGGGGCTTCTGCTTTTGAAATGTACAAGAGCTCCATTGCAGCAGAAGCAGCACAAGCACAGACTACTTCAGTCCCTGCTCATGCAGTTTCCTCGTCTTATTACTAATAGAATATCTGATAAGCTTCTGCTTATCGGAAAGTTGTCTAGTCTCTTACATTCCTAGATCTGCATCATGTTGATAGTAGGGATGTTAAAATGTGTATATTTTGGTAAACGTGTAACCACTTAAGTTTTCAGTGGTTACATATTTACACATGTGAAGTAGGAGGCTTCTTGGGAGCTGGTACACATGGGAAGCTTTGACCCTCTCACCCTAACACAGAGACAACAGTGTGGGGAGCATGCAGCTCCATGGGAGCTTGTACACACAGAACCGGCTTAAAAGCCAGTTCCCCACGCATACTGGCTCCTGCCTGTGCCCCTGCCCATGGTGCCATCTTTGATACAGAGGCAGCAGCATGGGGAAGAAGACACCTGCATGTAACTGTGAAGGTTAACTGATGAGCACAGGCTCGTAACACAAGAAGGACCATCAGTGGACATAAAATGAAATTTAAAGTTGCAAATTCAAAATTGATAAAAGGGAATGATTTTTCAGTGTGTAATTAGTCCATGGAACTCATTGCCACTGCATATTGTTTAGGCCAAGAACTTATTTGTATTAGAAAAGAACTGGATATTTATATGAACAGGAATATCCAGAGTTGTTATAGTTAAAAGTAAAAGAGTACTGTAAGGGAGATACCTCAGGTTTTAAATCTTTTTCTGTTCATGATTAAGATGAGTCCTTCATTGAGTGCCAGTTACTTTACATCTGCCTGTTCTTGGGGGTTCTTGCACATTTGTTTGAAACAAGTTAAATGACATTAATTAAATGCATTGGTAATTTTGATAAGAGATAGTAGCTCATTCTATTATCATGTTCAGATTAGAAATGTACCATTCTATTATTTAATTTAAAAATGAAATCACTTTGTAATAGCAATGAACATTTTACAATTTGCATTCCGCTACTGGCGATGGAAGTCTTGCAACCACTGCAGTCAAAGAATAATTGAGGGCCTTGTATAATATTTTAACATTTTGCAGATCTCATGAGGCGCCAGGAAGAACTGAGACGTTTGGAAGAACTTAGAAATCAAGAGCTACAGAAACGCAAGCAAATACAATTGAGGTATTTTGTTTTAATTTGGTAGTGATATAGCAGTGTGCTAGCTTCTAAATATGTAATTGATATTGTAGGTCTGAGTAGGGTTGCCAGGTGTCCAGTATTTTTGCCTCCTGTCCGGTAAAAAAAATTCAGAAAATACCGGACACCTAAGATGTCCGGTATTTTCTGATTTTTTTTTTTCCCCCTGGCCAGGAGGCGAAAATGCCAGGCACCTGGCAGCCCTACAAACACTCAGCACCCGGCCTCCCCCCACTTCCCCGGCTCCCAGCCCCCCAGACTCCATGCTCACCTGGTTCCGCAAGGCTGCCGGCACAAAATGGCTGCTGGCACAAGACCTATCCCTGCACTCACTCTTAAAGGGGACATGCTGTTTTAATGCTGTTTTATGTTAATTTTTTTTTTCCTCAACAACTTTGGTCTCTCTTTTCCCCCCCTCCCGCCCCCCCCCTTTTTTTTCCTTCAACAGAAATTTTTCCTGGTGTTTTTTTGGGTCGGGGGGGAGGGGCGGGTGTTCGGTATTTTTGTTTCAACCATCTGGCAACCCTAGGTCTGAGTCAGGGATAGGGAACCTACTGCTCATGGGCCAGAGCCAGCCTCCTTCTACATTTCATCCAACCCACAGTAGGTTACTGCGTCATGGGCTGGAAGTCTCAAGCCTGTCGTAGGGAGATGAAAGATTAACTAGTAAGCATCAGCCTTAATGGGTGATGCTTACTAGTTCCAATTAACTAGTGGAGGC
Organism: Pelochelys cantorii; assembly: GCA_032595735.1. Lineage (NCBI taxonomy): Eukaryota > Metazoa > Chordata > Testudines > Trionychidae > Pelochelys > Pelochelys cantorii. The sequence continues at coordinate 42,640,014 of CM064326.1, read as the reverse complement.
TGGAGCAGCTCCCTGCCCCCACAGGCGGGGGTTGCTCCAGCTCTGTGAAGGGTAGGGGGGAGGCAGGGGCTGCTCTGGCTAAGCTGGAGCAGAACCTGTTTGCAGTGGGGGGTGGGGCAGTTAACCAAGTACACGGGATTTTAACTGGTTAACCAGTTAAACGGGATTTTATATCCCTACTCTGTCCCTGTGGTCCCTTGTTTCAGGGGTGATTAGGGAATATCTGTGTGCTGCCCAGCTCCTCTTGGCTGGGCACTGCAACTGATGAGAGGTGTGGCCGCATGCTCCATGCAGAGCCACCTGGCTCTTCCACATAGGGGCTGGACACACTGGCTGCTTCAGGGAGCAGCATGGAGCCAGGACAGGTGTGGAACCTACCTTTGCACCAGTGTGCTACTTACCTGGAGCTGCCTGAAGTAAGTGCTCCCCAGCTGGAGCCTGGACTCTGAACACCCTCCTTCAGCCCTACCCCAGCTTGATACCCCCTCCAATACCCAAACTCCTGCCTGGAGCCTGCACACTGAACTTCTTCCCGTACCTCAACCCCCGTCCCAGTCGTGAGCTTGCTCCTACATTCCACACCCTTGGCACCAGCCAGAAGCCCCCACGTGCACCCTAAACTCCTCATTTCTGGCCAAAGTCCAGAGCCTTGGTGAAGCCCTGAGCCTCCAGCTCTCCACCCTCCTGCGTGGCTGCAGTTGTAAGTGCTAGCTCACTCATCTCCATGCCTTCCTCACCACTCTCAGACCAGAACATTCTCCTTGAATAATCCTTAAAGCCACTATATCTTCATGTAAATCCCTCTTCAGGACACACTTCTGATATGATTTCCACTGTCAACCAAGGATGATTTGGTTTTGTGTTTAGGCGTGGATAATGATTTTATTTATTGGGAAAAAAATAAATATGAAAACACTTCAAGCCACCAGGAGCCTGAAGTTGTGCAACAGCTAACTGAATGAGCTTTTTTGCCCCCCTTGTTCATTCTTTTTCTCCCTTCTCCTTGTCAAACCTACTTGATGCATCTTGTCTAAATTCATATTGTGGGGCTCTTGATTTTTATGTGCATATGATGCTACAATGTTGATTGGCCCTCTAGGAGCTAATATATTGAAAATAATAGTACTGTTTATATGCTTCTCTTCTTTGCTGCTTTTTAACTAAGTTCAGTAAACATTTTAACTGAGACTACTGTTAAGATAGTAACATGTGGCAATGTTCAAAGAAACACCCAGACTTACGAAATATAAAATAAAATTTGGTTTTATTTTTAAAATATAATTGTTTTTATAAAAGCATTATTGGTTAACCATTAACCTGTTTAATGCTGTTTATCATAACCATGACAAGCAGAGAACACACTTGTTGATAGCTATATACTAGAAGTACAGCAGAGTGCTCCAGTGGAATGTCAAGGCCCAGAAAGTGGAGTGAAGGACTAGTTAAACATTATGATGCTGTATAATGATTCACACTATAAGAAGGTTTTTTTAATTAACTTGAAATTCATTCATTTTAGTCCTGAAAGTCTATTGAAATGTATATGAAGAGGTCATGAACATAATTTATACAAGTTTATGAATAATTTTAGACATGAGGAAGAACATCGACGTCGTGAAGAAGAGATGCTACGCCAGAGAGAACAGGAAGAACTGAGACGACAGCAGGAAAGCGGATTTAAGCCAAATTTCATGGACAATGTAAGTAGAGTTCTATTTGATTAAAATTTGGTTCTTTTCCTGTATTATCTAGAATGACCAGATTGAAATGACTTCATCTCCTGGTTATTAGTTCTACTTTCCTGTGGATGCTCTTATTTCTGTAGCAAAGGAACCACAGTGATCAAAAGCGTGGTCTCATTTTATCCCCCATGATTTTGCCTACTGTATATACTGATAGTGCTCTTACTCCTCCATGCCAGTGATTCAAAATTTTAACGAAGTGAAAGTTTTTAGATATTAATATTTTGTACATTTCGGAGATATTCTCTTCTGTATAGTCCCACCATCTAAACACACTGCCATTTTTTTCTAAGGTCAGATAACAGTATTTCCCTTTTGAACGGAAATGCAGGAAGTAGTTAAGGCCATGTCTACATTGAGAACTGCAACGGTTTTATTAAAGGAATTAGTTTTAAATCACTTAAATGAAAGTGGTGCAAACCCGTGCAAGTGGAAAAAGAAGAATCTTTTCCAAAGCTAATTTTCTAGAATAGGCCTAAAGATAGCCTGCAAAGAAAAAATGGGCAGTACCCCTTTCTGTGAACTGGATTAGGTGGCCTAGTGGTTTGTGCACTAGTATCACCGCTCAGTGGGCAGGTCTTGCAGTTTAGGCCCTCTTTTAGTTCGAGGTGCAGTGAAGTGGACAGGTAGCTTGGATTCCTCCTGTAATAGAGACCACTGTGCGTGGATTCCAACCAAAGGACCGTTGAAGGGTTAACAGCATGTGGCCTACAAAGGTGCCCTCCAAGTTACCTTCCCTGGGTTACTTCCTACCATCTGCTTTTCTTTCCTCCCACAACCCATCGTCTAGTGCAATATAAAGTGAAAAGTATAAACAACAGTTAAACTATCAGCCCCAGCAGGGCTTTGCACGCAGTCTTATTCTCACTGGGAGGCTTTTCCAGCTCCTTTGTTAGGACCCTTCAGGGTAGGCCTGTCTGACTTCCTCTTGAGCCTGGATTGTTTCCTTTTCAATCCTTTCTTTAGTTGGTGCATGCTCTGCAAAGCTGGAGGGGCAAGGAAACCTGGGCCAGTCCTGGTTTTTAACCCCTTCTGGCCCAGGATGGAGTTTGTGTATTCCATTACACTTAGAAGGTAATGAAGTTAGATGCACTAGTGAAATGATGACATCACAAGAGGGAGTGTTTTAGACAATTTTAGACTCTTAGGCCTGGTCTGTGCACAATGCTTGTACTGATATTTCAGTTGAGAGAGGTGACTTTGTATGTAAATCAGTACACCTAGTGCAGACACAGTTATAATGTGATTGAGTTATAGCTATTCTTTTTGGAAAGAGGAATAAGGTTTGCACACATAAGCCACCTTTATGCCGATATATCTTTGCTGGCATTATGGAGCTTGTGCCACTTTAAATATCCAGAATAGTTTTGATAGTAGCAATTATGTATAGACACGGCATTGGTTTTTGGTTTGTTTTTAAGCTCATCCCTCAGTGATTACACGTTTTGGGGAAAGAGTATAATAATTGAATATTCAGCACTACCATACTAGCTATTAAGGTTGAAGAAAACCCAATATGTATGTTCTTAGATACCTAAGGAGGTTCTTAAGCAAAACTATAGAAGACCCTGTTTATTATTCCAAGCAGAGCCCTCCCCTCCCCTTTTTAAGGGGGAGAGTGGTGATAGGGAGCAAAACAAGGCAGCAGTTCTCAAACAGGGCTGAGACCCCAAAGTGGGTCTCAGCTCCATTTTAATGTGGTCGTCAAGGTTGATGAGCTCACTGTGCACAGGATCGAAGCCTAAGACACACTGTTGATTTTGGTTGGATGTATTCTTGGAGGTTTCATCACATGATATAATCTTAAATTAAAAATTTAATCTTTAATTCATGGAGTCTCTAGGCCAGTCCTGGAGTATTAGCCACCGTAAGCCCAAGGCTGAAGCAGAAGCCTGGGCTTCAGCCCTGGCAGTAGGGCTCAGATTATAGTCTCCCTGCCTGGGACTGAAGCCTTTGGGTTTTGCTCCCTCTTTCCCTCCCCTCTTCCCCCTGAGTGGAGGGGCTTAAGTGGGCTCATGCTTTGATTCCCTCTCCTGGGGTCATATAGTAATTTTTATTGCCAGAAAGGGGTCACAGTGCATTGAAGTTTGAGAACCCCTTGGTTATAAGCTTTTTTTTGTGGCATTGTCAAGTTCTGTTAGAGCTTTTGGCCAGATCTGTATTTGATTACACTTCTCTAAAATGTTTGCTGCAGAAAATACTTCAGATTTTTTTCCTTCATTTCTATATGTTCTTGCATAGTGAGAAAGAAAATGTGTAAGTATTGTGCATAATTTTGGGTAAGGAAAATGATAGAAGAAAAGGAAATTTCACAAGTCTGGAAGGCTAAAATATTGCTATCTCCCCTTAGTGTGTAGTTTTTAACTTATAGGTTATATAGAATTTTTGTATTATAAAACTACTTCATCACAATGTTTCAGTATAATTTTGTACGTATGTTGGTTTGCTCTTGACACTGTAATGCCAAATTTGAATCCATAGTTCACATTCGTGTATAAAAGTCCATAGCAGGGGTAGGGAAACTTTTTTGGGTCATGGGCCGCTGACCCACAGAAAGTGAGAAGCCAAAAAACAAAACAAACAAACCAAAAATACCAACCCATCACAGACATGGCCCCTTACTAAGAAGGAGAAAGACACTCTCCACGTTCCCCTCACACAGCAAGAGCCTAGTAGTGCCAGGGCTAGTAGATTTTGCATGTTCCAACCCCAAGGGGGACAGTGGTGGAGCAGGAGCACCTGTGCAGGCTCCCAATGCTGGGGGGGGAGCCCCAAGCCTCGGGGGCCAGATCCAGACAATCTTAAGTTCCCCACCCCTGGTCTATAGCATGTAACCTGTGTCTTACCTATGAATATCTTTTAAGGCTATATGGATGTGAACATCGGCTGTTATTTCACTGAAGTTTGACCCACTGCTAAAGCTGATGTCCTGAATAGTTGCAAAAGTATAGCATGAGAAGGGAAAGGGATGGTTCAGTTGGGAAGAATTTTAACTCTGTTGTTAATTTATATTGTTTCACACATTGAAGTGGTCAGGGTATCTTTTGGGGGGGAGCAAAGCAGTGGTGTAATTACTGTAAACTCTTTTTGGATCAATTTGTATGACTATTCCATTGAGTTCCACTTTGAGTAATTTGTAATCACCTGAAACAGTGCTGCTGCAGGAAATTTGTATGTAATTTTTGTAACAGTCATATAATTATGATGCTACTAAAACTGATGTTAGACTGAAAATGGTTACACATAAATTATTTTGAATTGGGATATGTCATATGAACTTGAAATGGCATATTTCAAACACTACTATTTAACTATTTCATGGTTTTCAGCCAGTTTTAGTGATTTTAGTATTGTAGAGATAAGTTGGCTTTCTTTTTTAAAACTGTGAAAAAACTAAAATCCAGTAATTTACATGATTGTGGAACTTTTCCTTTAGCAGTGATTTCTAACAGAGGGAATCCATACTATATTTGCACAACTTTTAATTTTTAATGTAACATGAAACCAGCTTCATATATGTACATTACAGCACATCTATCGATAACTATAAGTAACTGTCATTTTAATGTGTGAACAAGAGCTTCTGTCTTTAAAATACCTGGTTTTGGAATAAACCAGGAAAATGAATAACTAATTTTAAGTTACTATGAAGTGGTGTATAATACATTTTTACTATAAGACTAATACATAGGACTTTTTTCTATGATCAAATTGTGGTCATTTTCTACCTCAGATTATGTAGTGTAAACAGACTTGAACTACTAATTTGTCTTAGCATTAGATTACAATTTTATCAATATTGAGAATGTTTACTTTTGTATTTGAAGCCTCAAACTTTGATTGTCTTGGCTGAAATGGTAATTTCTACAACATATGAATATATTCATGGATGGTTTTCACTTTGTCAAATCTTTGTCAGCAAACACTAATTGTGGCATGTTCATTATTAATCCTTAAAAGATCATACACTCTACTGTGACTTTTGTGTATGGAAAGGAATTAGTTATTGTTTCTAATGCTTGTTTTTGTTTCTTAAAAGCTTTGAAAATATAAGCTTCGTTCACTTATACCCTATCCTTTTCACTGTTCAGTTTAAAAGAAGGACCTAAATGGTAAGTGTAATAGTTAGCAAAATGGAAACCTTCATGCCAAGAATCTTACATGAGGCTATCTCCATTCATTAAGGTTACTTTGCATATCTTTATTTATTAACTCTCTTAAACTTGAATTTTCAATATGTTTGACTTATTTTGAGAAGAGTTTGGTTACAATTTTTAATATACTTTACTAATTGCATTTGATTTAATTACTAATCAGTGTTTCTCAATTTTATTATCTGACAAAAATATAAGCCAAACAACAATATTTTCTAATTGAAGCTGTTTTAGCTCTTTGAAAGGTTGATTCATTCTGCTTCTGCAAAAAGGTAATATTGAATTTACCTAATTAGGAATCTGCTTGCTCAGTGGAGGAGCTTTTCCCAGTGATGTCTAAGGATTTACTTTGGCAATTAGTGTTACCTGTAATACCCTTAAATCCTTTTTTATACTATGTAAGGGTCTGTAGGTTGGTTCTCACAGAAGCTCAAAGGTCTCTATATAAATTGCGTACAGTTTTCATTTGTCAAGAGTTTTGTTCTAATTTAGGTTGGAAGCTGTTTTCTTTTTCCTCCTTAATCTCATCAGATAATTCTCACTTTGCATAAATATTGTACCTTGATAGAAGGGGAATTTGTCTTTAGTGGATAACAAATGCAGTATTTTATTTACTAGCCACATAAATATTTGTTTTTAATTGTGATATTCTTACACTTCAGCACAAACAACTTCAAAAGCTGTTTAAATTGTATACTGTTTAAAAACTAACCAATTGGATGCTAAAATGAATGTTTTTAGGTTGAGTACCAAACCATTTCCCCAAATGTTAATTTCAGTGCTTAGAACCTATTCTTTTAATTCACTTTCCTCATTTGGTTGGGAAAGGGAAGCTCATTCTGAACCCAGTACTAACAAAAATATTGAGCATTTTGTACAGGTCTAGCAACAATATGCAGAATTATACATAAATAGTGTTCTTAGAGGTATGGATGGGATTTAGATCTGTAGCAGCATAGAATGAACTATATATAGTAAGATCAAATGGAATAGTGTAACCTGATAAAACACTGGTTACTAAGATTGAACTGTGCCATCACAATTAAGATTTGCATACTGACCTTTAAAACAGGAAATCATGGTGTAGATTTCAGTGTTTCTGAAAATTTAACCCCCAGGTTCAGGGTTTTTTTTTTTTTTTCTTTTTTGAAAGTGACACAGGCTATCTAACTGAAGTGTCATAGAAAGTCAGTGGGATTTAGGCTTGTAAGTCACTTCCTCTTCTAAAAATTTTACTCCTTAGTCTTTTAAAAATTGTTAATAGTAGATGTTTAGTTGACTTCTCATTTGTTTTCTTACCAGAATAGTAGGGCTTCTACCTATTTTCTGTAGGCATTAGAGGTTGTTTGAATAGAAGAGTCTCTAATAGTTTCAAAATGTAAAAATGCTAAAAAATCAGGGAGCAGAACAGCAAAAAAGAACTTACGGTATAATTGTTCCTCATCTTCTTTCTTCCCTCCACACAAGTTGTGGCAAGATGTTTTTTATAATGATTTTTTTCCTTCCTATTCCATTCCAGGACTCAGACTATGGTCTTGCTTACACATTTTTCTCTCCTGAGGGTGGTGCTGTTGTGGCTGACCCTGTCTCATGCTGATGTACAAATAAACACTATAAACTTAAAAAAACAACAAATAGTCTGGTAGCACTTTAAAGAAGCACGAATTCTATTTGTAACGAGACAGAAAAAGAAAGGGTCAGTTGAGGCCCCCAAACTTATAAAAACCAGGATTGGTCAATTACACACCCTGACCCTTACTTTTTTAAAAGATATGGCATTAGTGAATAGAACTGCACTTGAATCATTCTGATTTCATTGTGCATCTAAAGGCCCTGCTTACTTGGGGATTTTGAATGCAGGGTTTAGCACTTGTGGTAATACTAGTATTCTTCTCTTAATCTTTTTTGTCCTTTTGAACAAATTGCCACTTGTGCCTCATAAATACTTCAAGTAAACAAGGTCAATTGAATGTGAGCTTTCCACTGTCAATAAATACCAATAAGTTTCTATAACAGTTTGGGCAACTTAATGTGCTTTTCAGACCCTGACTCATCCCAGTACTCCATGAATATAGTGTCTGTTCCTCAGGATAAATTGCTGTAAATTATACACTGCTTTATTAATTTTATTGAAGTATTTCACTTAGAAATTACCTCCTTGTTGCAATCCAGTATACATACTGATGCATGGAATGATAAGTTGTTTGGTGCCTTAATAGCTTTTATAGGTCTTTTAATGTAAAACTGTTCTGAAAAGATAAATTTAATTCAATGAAACGGACAAAATGAAATGAACAAAAGTTATAACTTTGATACTTGCTTGCTGTGGCTTTTTTCTCCTCTGGTGGATTAAGATATTTCCTGTAATAAAGCCCTCTAATTTGGGGATGGGGCAAATGGCGTTTTAAAATTTGTGGCATATTTCTGCATTTCTTTGTATCTGTGTTAAATTGGGTTGGTAATAGCATTAAAAAGTTTTCTTTCAAAAAGTGTGGGGGTGATTCTCGCTGAAGGGAAAGTAGTTACATTGTTTTGCCCTTATATTTCTTCCATGCACAAAACTCCCATTAAAATATATACTGTGGCCTTTAAACGGTGAGGCACACAGTTCTGCAAAAGCTGTTAAACTTAGGGATGTTAAAATGTGTTTATTCAAGTAAATGTGTATCTGCTTAAAATTTCAGCAGTTACATGCAGGGTTCCCCCCACCCTGCACTGCTGCTTCTGATACAGAGGCAGCAGTGTGGGGGATGGGGGCTGTGCGTATCCGTGCACGTTAACTGATGAGCCCAGGTTCATCAGCTAACCATGTACACAGTTACACATTCACATCCCTAGTTAAACAAATACTAAGAATACATCAGTTTTATTTTCAGAAACAAAATATCCATTTTCAGATTGCAAAGTAATGAAAGACTGTAGATAGTACATTTATTGAATTTTCTTATAGTAGGGAAGAATATTGCATGCACAGTGCAGATCCAATTGTTACAGCAAACTGTCAATTTAGTTATGTTTATAAAACGTTTTCTATTTGTATGTATGTATTTTGTTTAGCAAATCTATATGAAAGTTGTCTTCCTGTTTTGCAGGTAGCATTTTTTGAATATTAGTATGGGAGAGTACTATGTGAAATTCTTAACCTGTTTATTTCCTTTTCTCATTGTTTCCGTAGTGAGGGGGGAGTAAAGCAGGTGGAGTCACCACCCAGGTACATGCAAAAGATGTATATTCATAGTGCCTGCTTTTATTAATAAAAATGCTATTCCAGAATAACACTACGAACTCCAGTCTGAGCCTTGTCTTTAGAACTGGGTGCTCCTGAAGTTCCTGCCCTCGGGACTTATCTGTTAAAGACTGTAGCCTGCTCTGCCAAAGTTTTATTCCCACATTTCATATATTCAAGATGGATCAATAAACTACACTTACTCCAAGTCAATAAATAGTCTAGTAGCACCTTAAAGACTAATAAAACATGTAGATAGTATCATGAGCTTTCATGGGCACAACCTACTTCTTCAGATGACAGGAGTATTAGAAGTCCAGATCCAAGAATAAATAAGGGAAGGGGAGGAGGAAAAAAAAGAGAAAAAAGGAGGGGAGGGGGGAAAAAAAAGAGAGACAGCAAGTAGATGGTTCCAGTAGTTAAAAGAAGCTGATAAGAACAATTAGCACCTCCTTTAGTTGGTTGTTTAAGTCATTAGGATGTGTAAGGTAGTGTGCCAGCCAGCCGATGTCCCTGGTATGGTAGGAGCATCTGGGAGCCACACTTTTAACTGTAAAAGAACCACATGCGGCTCACAAGCTATGGTTTGGCCATATCTGTTCTGTGGGTTTGGATGGTGAGTAGAAATATAAAATCTTGTTTAATCAGTTTGAACATTATGTTTAACTAGTTAGCCACTTAAACAGGGGTGGGCTGGGGATCCAGGCTGGGCCAGCGAGAGGCTGCTCAGGCCGGCCCCATTAACCAGTTAACCATTGACATCCCTAACAGGCAGGCTTCCCTAACATGCCAGCTTCCCTTCTGATGCTGCTTTCCTTATCAGGGAGTGTTTCTTCTGATTCTGCTCCCCTATAGTCCTGTTCTCCAAATTTGACCTCTCCTTAATCTTAAGTCATCTAACAGCTGGATTTTATGGTGTTAAGGAGGTAGTTACCTAACACCTGACTCCCATGCCTCAGTCTGCTGAACTTCTGAATATTTTTTACCTTAAACAGGCCGTGTAATGTAACAGGGTTTGACTGGCTTTGGGCCCCATTTCCCCTGAAAGGGGACAAACCACTCTATTCTAAGTTTATGTGCACAGTTTGGGAACGTCTGGAATAGGTCAATAAGAGAATTCCAGTATCCTGCTTTGGGATAGAAAAACTTCCAAAAATAAATGAAGGATAATTTTTTCTCCTTGCTGTGATAGTATTTTATGCAGGTTGAGAACTGATTTCTAGTCTTATATATGATTCCTAAACGTATGCTGTCATTAATGTCATTTTTCAGTAATATAGTAGCGACCAACTTTGGCTCAGAGGTGCTCGTTTTAAGAAAATCTTTAATTTTAGTTATAACTTGAAGATTACACAGGGTGAATTAGGAGTGTTTAGATTTTTTTAGAATATAGCGTTGAGCAAAAAGATTTTTGATTTTCCTTTTATACATGAAAAAATAATCTTACCCAAATTATTTGGAAGAAATAAGTGTACAATTTAAATTTTGTTGGGTTTTTTTATTTTAATGTTTCAGTGAAATTTTCAATGTTTGTACAAAATGTTTTTGAACAGAATGTACATTAAATTTCAGCTTTTCCATAAGATCATACAAACAGTTGGTGATTTTGTAAAATAGAATTTAAAAGACTTGTCAGTCCATACATACTAAGCTTTTTGTCTACATCATGCTGTGAGATTAGAAATCACTAGTGTGAATCCAGGCAACTGTTGTTTCTTCAGTCTCATAGTTTTGTTGAGTCTAGCAGAGAATGCAGAAGATAGTCTCTCACCTGTTTCTTCTTTTTTTTCCTAGACTTTCATATTTAGTTTTCTAAGGCCCGGTCTGCACTAGACCTGGAAAGTTGGGTTAAGATATGCATCTCCAGCTGTGTAAAATTTGGTGCTAGAGTTGGCTTACCTTAACCCGAACATGGTGCTGTCTTCACAAAGGGAAGCCAACAGGAGCAAATGATCCCATCAGCTTTCCTTACTCTTCATTGACTGTGAGAACATAAGAACAGCCATACTCGGTCAGACCAAAGGTCCATCTAGCCCAGTATCCTGTCTGTCGACAGTGGCCAATACTAGATGCCCCAAAGGAAGGGATCACAATAAGTAATTTTCATGTGATCCCTCCCCTGTTACCCACCTCCAGACAAACAGAGGCTCGGGATACCATTCCTACCCATCCTAGCTAATAGCCATTGCTGGATCTAACCTCTAACTGTGAGGAGTTGTTGGCTGGACCTGCCCTCGGCATTCAGTTTACAGGTCTTATAACTAGACCTCCTAAATTGAACGCCAAAAGAGTGATTTCTGGCGTGGCAAATGAAGTGCCCTTAGTTTAGTTCTTTCATTATGGTTCATGAATCAAGAAACTGAAGGAAAAATTCTTGCAAATATATTGTATGAAAATGCCATTCAAAGTGTTCTTTACAAATCTATGCTGGCCGTTACCTATCACTTTATTATCTTCCAGATGTTTACAGATGGATTCCTTAATTACTTGCTCCACTATCTTTCCCGGCACAGAAGTTATACTGACTGGTCTGTAGTTTTCCTGGGTTGTTCGTATTTCCTTTTTTCTAGATGGGCACTATATTTGTCCTTTTCCAGTCTTCTGGTATCTCATTCAACTTCCATGATTTTTCAAAGATGATAGCTAATGTTAATGCTCAAGTTCTGGACACCCAAATTCACATTGCCAGTTACGAAGCTCTCCATAGGTGACTCTCATAAAAGTCTCATTCCCAACATTGGACCTCCTGCAGTAGCAAACTGCTCTCTAGTACATCTTTTCTCTCTGAGGATAAAACTGCTTTCTGGACTCCATCTGCAGATTAGGTAAGCTTTTTTGAAGAGATGAGGATCAGGTGGTCAGTCCCTAGAAAATTTAAATCTATTTTATAAAGGGACCAAAATTAATTATTTTCCAGCTCTTTAATTTCCCCCCTCATTTAGTGATGATCAGTTTGCTTCGAAAACCAAATGTTTATTTACTTAAGATAAGTTCAGAGAAACTTTTCAGTTTTAAACCCGATTTGTCCATGTGTCTGAGCCATAGAAATAATCTGTGCAGATTCTCTTGAGATTGGGAATTCCTGGTTAGATTAATAATCCAGTCTCTTGTTTCTGTAGTTAGGAAAGCTTATAATTCGTGTAAGACTCTGTTATTTAGAGTAAGGTATAAGCCATCCAGCATTTAAGTAAATGGAGGAAAATGGTATCTTATTAATATTCATGTCTCTGAGATTCAGTTTCAGCACCCATCAATGGAGCTATTAACATTTTCAGTGAATATGAGGAACTATGGTTTACAGATCTGGGTTCTCTGTTTAGATACAGGCATAGATTCTCTCTGTTTCCCATATATATTTTTTTTCCTGAGGCATGGACAGGAAAGTCCTCTTGGACTGCTTGGAAATAATGACCATAATGTGACATTTAATTTCAGAAAATGGAACTACACACAAATGAGAAGGTTAGTTAAGCAGAAATTAAAAAGCTACAGTGACAAAAGTAAAATCTCTGCAAGCTGCATGGAAACTTTTCAAAGACACCTTAATAGATGCCCAACTTAACTGTATACCCCAAATTAAAAAACACAGTAAGAGAATCAAAAAAGTGCCATTGTGGCTTGGCTTAACCTAGTAAAAGAAGCACAGAGAGATAAAGACATCTTTTAAAAAGTGGAATTCAGATCCTAATGAGGAAAATAGAATGGAGCATAAACTTTGTTGAATTAAGTGTAAAAAAAGAAAAGCCAAAAAGGAGTGGGAAGAACAGTTAGCCAAAAAACTCAAAAAGTAATAGTAAAATGTTTTTTAAGTAAATCAAAAGCAGGAAGCCTGCTAAAACATCTGGTGGGGCCCTTGGATGATTGAGATGCTAAAGGAGCACTCAAAGATAAGGTCATTGCAGAGAAGCTAAATGAATTCTTTGCTTCAGTCTTCACGGCGTCCTCTTCTGAGGATATTGGGGAGATTCCCAAACCTGAGCCATTCTATTTGTGACAGATTTGAGGAATTGTCCCAGACTGATGTGTCATTAGAGGAAGTTTTGGAACAAATTGATAAACTTAACAGTAACAAGTCATCAGGACCAGATGGCATTCACCCAAGAGTTCTGAAAGAACTCAAATGTGAAATTGCGGAACTATTAACTGTTGTTTGTAACCTATCCTTTAAATCAGCATCTGTACCTAATGACTGGAAGATAGCGAATGTGATGCCAATATTTAAAAAGGGCTCTGGAGGTGATTCTGGCAATTATAGACAGGTAAATCAAACATCACTACTGGGCAAATTAGTTGAAACTATAGTAAAGAATAAAATTGTCAGACACATGGATGAACATAATTTGTTGAGGGAAAGTCAGCATGGTTTCTGTAAAGGGAAATCACGCCTTTCTACTCTAGTAGAGTTCTTTGAGGAGGTCAGCAAACATGTGGACAAGGGGGATCCAGTGGATATAGTACACTTAGTTTTCCAGAAAGCCTTTGACAAGGTCCCTCACCAAACGCACTTAAATAAAGCAAGTTATCGTGGGATAAAAGGGAAGGTCCTTTCCTGGATTGATAACTGGTTAAAAGACAGGAAACAAAGGGTAGGAATAAATGGTAAGTTTTCAGAATCTAGAGAGGTAACTAGTGGGGTCCCCCAAGGGTCTGTCCTGGGGCCCATCCTATTCAACTTGTTTATAAATGAACTAGATAAAGGGTTAAACAGTGAGGTGGCAAAATTTGTAGATGATACCAAACTGCTCAAGATAGTTAAGACCAAAGCAGACTGTGAAGAGCTTCAAAAAGATCTCACCAAACTAAGTTATTGGGCAACAAAATAGCAAATGAAATTTAATGTCGATAAATGTAAAGTAATGCATGTTGGAAAAAATAATCCCAACTATACATACGATATGATGGGGACTAATTTAGCTACAGCTACTCAAGAGAGAGCTGTTGGAGTCATTGTGGATAGTTCTCTGAAAACATCCACTCTGTGCAGCAGCAAGCCAAAAAGCAAATAGAATGTTAGGAATCATTAAAAAAGAGAGAGAGAATAAGAGAATATCTGATTGCCTGAATATAAAACCATGGTACGCCCACATTTTGAATGCTGCGTACAGATATGATCTCCTTATCTCAAAAAAGATATATTGGCATAAGAAAAGGTTCAGAAATGGCAACAAAAATGATTAGGGGTTTGGAATGGGTCCCATATGAAGAGAGATTAAAGAGACTTGGACTTTTCATCTTAGAAAAGAGCAGACTAAGGAGGGATATGATAGAGATCTATAAAATCATGACTGGTATAGAGAAAGTGAGTAAGGAAAAGTTATGTACTCATTCCCACAATGTAAGTACTATGGTTCACCTAATTAAATTAATAGGCAGAAGGTTTAAAACAAACAAAAGGAAGTTTTTCTTCACTCAGCGCACAGTCAATCTGTGGAACTCCTTGCCAGAGGATGTTGTAAAAACTAGGGCTTTAGCAGGGTTCACAAAAAAGCTAGATAGATTCATGGAGGTTAGGTCTATCAGTGGCTATTAGCCAGGATGGGTGGGAATGGTGTCCCTAGCCTCTGTTTTTCTGGAAATGGGTGACAGGAGAGGGTTCATGTGAGGATTACCAGTTGTGTTCCTTCCCTTTGGGGCATCTATATTGGCCACTGTTGGCAGACAGGATACTGGGCTAGATGGACTTTTGATCTGACCCAATATGGCCGTTCTTATGATTCAGACTCCAGTGCTATGTCTGGATGTGTGAAAATTTAACAATTCAGTAACAATGGGGTTAAATTACTTAATTTTAGTATAGCCAGGATTTCCATTATTTGACTGTTGTGTGAGGTCCTTTGATGTCATGGTGAGCGCTGTGGTTTGTCCTAAAAATCCTTGATTTCCTTGATATCTTTTGTATAAGTGCTTTGATTAACATTGTGAATTACTGAAGCTTCAGTTCTATGCTTTACAAATCAAAGCATTATGCTGTCACTGGTTATTCAGTGGAGACTAATGCTCTTGTGGTCTGATAATTTGAATTTCAGATGTTCCATAAGAAATACTTAATATAATTCTTGCAGCTGTGTGTATGCCTCCCTTAGAGCTTGTTGTCACCACTTTTTAAATTCAGTTGCCATAATTCTAGTTACCGTTATTTTTCTTAGATGAGTTGGCAGAACTTTTTTTTTCTAGCAGCCCTTTTACATGATCATTAAGAAAGATAAGTTAATTTGTGTTCTGGTTCTTTTTCATAAATGTTCATATGAATGGATGTCTGACTTGATGAATATAAATAGTTTTAAAGCTGCCAAAGGATGTCAGCAAAATTTAAAGAAGTTTCTTTTGGAAGCTTCCTACTACAGTGTAAAGGGTCACTCATGATGATACAGCTGTCTTATAAACTAGAAAGGGCCTTGTTACACCGTGGGCGCCCCCTCAGGCTACAAGCCTATCATCATCGGGGGGTTTTCTCCCAACGGGTGTGAGTTCATCTGTGCAACGCAGTGCTCCCCTCTTCCCAAATACTACATCTAACCCCCTAGTTAGTGGTCCACTATAGTCTGTTACTGCTCAGCGGGCTCGCCTAGCCCAATGGCCGTGGAGAAGGAGGGGGACTCGGGCCTGCCCCCACTCCAGGTCCCGGCCCAGGACCCTAAAGGCAGTGAACAGGATTTGATGTCTGGTTGGTGGGGAGTTCCCTCGTAACTCACCAACCCTCGGGGAAGGTTGCTCCTGTTCCTGTCCCCATCCTGGGCCACTTCCTCCTCTCCTCTGTGGTTGCTGGTCCGTCCCGGATCTGTGCGGGGGCTTTGGCAGTACCCCCAGCCACGAGTCCCCCTGCGGCCTCCTTCCCTGGGTCTTCTCTCTCTCCCTCTTGTCCAGTGCGCTGGGGGAGCCATTTGAACTCCCGCCGGACGTGGCCACGCTCGGCCCCTCCCCCGGTGCGCGCCCCACCCTTCCCCGATGACGTCAGCTGACATCATCTCCTCCCTGGCCTCAGCCCGTTCCCCGCCAGCCCCGGAGCATACCGGGCAGGATCGCCGGTGGTCAGGATGGGGAGCCTGGCTCTTGGACACCTCCGGGGTCAGTGCCTCCCCTGCAGCGCTGAGCGCTTCTCGCGGCGCCCGTAAAATCCAACATTATAAAATTTTATCTTTCTAGTACATGGTTGAGAGCACTCAGATTAGTTAAGTTGCTGAATACATGTTGATGATCAGTATAGATCAAGATAGATGACAATGCTGAACAGAACCTAACTTGAGTGCTCCAAGATAAAATATAAAATTTTCTAACAAAGACCAATTCAGAAAGAAAAAGCATTTCATGGATGAGGCGTACAAAGTTGCATTTTGGTCCTCAGCTCAACTTATGACAGAGGCTAGGTCAACACTTAGAGAGAAAGTGAACTTAAGATGTGCAATTCTAGCAATTAAAATAGTGTATCTGGAGTCAACATACCTTAAGTCAGTGGTCTCCAGCCTTTTTAATCACAAGATCACTTTTTCAATTTAAGTCCAATATAAGATCTACCTCAAACCCAGACACCCTTGCCCTGCTTCCTTCTTGCCCCTTCTCTGAGTCCCCGCCCCTGTCCACCCCTTCTCTGAGGCCTCACCCTGTTCGCTCCATCTCCCTTCCTCCCCCATCCTCACTTACTATCACTAGGATGGGGTAGGGGGTTGGGGTATAATCTCTGGTCTTGGTCCAGAGGGTTCAGAGTATGGGAGGGACTCTGGGCTTAGCCCAGGGTGGGGGATTGGGGTTCAGGAGGGGTTTTGTGGTAAAAGCTCTGGGAAGGAGTTTGGGTGCAGTGGAACTCACATTTGGGGTAGAAGGTTGGGTGCAGGAGTGGGTTCAGGATTGGGACAGGGTTTCAGGAGGCAGGCTTTGACTGGGCACCACTTAACTGAGATGGCTTCCAGGTGGTGGAGTAGTGGGGTTAAGGCAGGCTTATTCCTGCCCTGATCCTGCACCATTCCTGAAAGCAGCTGGCATGTACAGCAGTGGCACCATGTGGTGCCCCTTATCTACAGGCACTGAGCCCTCAGCTTCTACTGGCCACAGTTCCCCATTACTGGTCAATGGGAGCTGCAGGAGTGGTATCTGCAGGCAAGGACAGCATGTGGAGACCCCTGCTCTGCCTTTCTCAGGGGCTGCAGGGATAATTACTCCAGGCACAACAGGGTAGGCATTTTATAACTCACTACTCAAAGAATTAAATTTACGTGTAAGAGAGAAATGAAAATTATGAAATGCCCAGATTAGTCAAAAACCATAAATAACACACTTTGCAAGCAGTACAAGAAGTAACAACAACCTCCCCCTCCCCACATATGTGTTGGGTTGGGAGATGACAGTGAAGGACAGTGTGTGTGTTTGTGAGAATGGCTCTCTCTCTCTCTCTCTCTCTCTCTCACTCTCTCACTCACTCACTCACTCACTCACTCAAACAGATTTGCATTCTCTCTGTGTGGAGGGACACCGTGACATCAGTACCCTGCCTCTTCTCCCTCCCACATACTGCACAGCAAGCGGGGGGCAGCTCCAAGGCAGAGGGCAGGAGCAGCATCACAGTGGGTGGAGGGGCAAGTGAACTTCCAGCACTTAATAGCTTCTTGGCCAAACCAGTCAGGATCACCTGTCAGAGGATCCAAGGTCTACTGGCAGATCCCGATCTACTGGTTGGTGACCACTGCCTTAAGCCTAATTTCCATGGAATCCCTATTGCAGAATGTCAACAGGAGAAATTATCCCGTCAACTTCCCTTACTCTTTCTTGTGGAGTGCTGGGGTCAACAGGAGCACTATCAGCATTTGGGTTCTTACTAGACCTGCTAAATCAAACCCTGGAAGATCAATCTCTGGAGTGTCAATCTGAGTAAATATAAACAAGGCCAGAAATTAGAATCCTACCCTCACTTTGACACTACTCCTTATGTCCTGATACCTTGCCCTTGCTTATGTGATATCTTTAGTTAGGTTATTTGTAAGGTTTTTTTTTTAGGGATGGGGATCATGTTTTTCTATATGATTGTAGAAATCCTACTATAAACCACAGATATCCCCAAAAATCTGCAGGAACAGCAAGTACATTCGGTCTGTTTTGACAGTGGAACTCCCCTTTGTAGATAGTAACACACAAGATAAATGTACAAAATAAGAGAGTACTGGATGTCTTATGTGCTGAATTGCTCTAGTCTGGAATAAAGACACAACAGTGTAGTAAAACTGCTGAGACTAAAAATCTTTAAGTTTATAGGAAGACAATTTGCAGGTTAATTATTTAATCTTCAGGTTATTATAGCAATACAGTAAATACTGTGCAAACAAAAATAGTATTGAACATACAGATTTCTTCAGTACAAAAAAGGTACACAGGACACACATTCTATGCATTTAAAACAGTGATTTGCTGTTTTGGCATTTATGTTGCTGCACCATCTTGCACTGAACAAATGAAAGGCAACCCATTCTTTGAATGGGCTGGAATTCTTCTTATAGTTTTCTTACTGCAGCTAGTAAAAGGCCTATGACAATTAGCCATCAACGCAAAGAAATTCAACCCCATAAAGGGCTGTCTTCCTGTGGGTCTGGCTGAACTCATTTAGGAATTTTCAGTATCTGCTACTAGGGATATTAGATGTTGATTAATTGAATACTCGTGTAACTGCATACAATTTTCACGGTTACATGACTATTGGATAGTCCTGGGGGCAGGAGTGGCAACCATTGCGCTCCTGGCTCTGCTCCCAGGGAGCTCCCTGCCATCCCGTACTGTTGACTCTGATACAGAGGCAGTAGCACCAGATAGCAGCAACCCCTGTCTGTGAGGGATCCCAGTTCCCTGCAGATGGAGGCTGTGCCAGCATCCCACAGAACAGCCTCTATCCGTGGCAAGCCTGGGTCCCCCATTCATGCACGGGAAGCTGGCTCCCACCTGAGCCCTCACCCTCTGTGCTGCTGCCTCTCTATCAGAGGCAGCAGTATGGGTGTGGGAAGGGCAGGTAGCTCCGTGGGATCTGGTGCTCATGGGGAGCTGGCTTAAAAGGTGGCTTCCCACAAGCACCAGCTCCTGCCTCCTTCCCCTTGCTGCCTCCAATACACTCCCCCCTCCTGCTGCCTCTGTATATAGTCAATAGGATTCATTGAGAAGCCCAGGCTTAGTTTAGTTGACTGCACTTTTACATCCTTACCTGCTCCCTCCACCTCCCCATATATATCACAAACACACAGAACACAATATTTTTAAACATCTAACAGCAATACCTAATTGGGGAATCTCTAAGTTTGGCTGCAACATATACCTGCAATTTGTAAAAGCAGGCCTGTGAGCATCAGCAGTCAGTGCAGAGATATTTTTTTTTCCTTTCTGTATGGCAGTCTCCCTCTGGGTCTGGCTGAACTAACAAGAATTTGGCACCTTTTTTGTGCTGGAAACTAGAATTGGTCCCCATGCTTGCAGCTGTCCTACCAAGATGCTTTTATTTCTGCTAGTGTCAGACTTGCTGGAATCAATGAACAGATATTCCATTCTTTTGGCAAACACTCCTCCCTCCAATCACTTCCATTCCCTTACCTGCTTTTTAAAGGAACACCCATATAAATGCATTACACTAGGGGTACATCTAGACTACATCCCTCTTTGAACAGAGGGATGTAAATTAGACACTTCGAAATTGCAAATGAAGCCGGGATTTGAATTTCCCGCGCTTCATTTGCATATTTGCATCATGGCGCGAAAGAGCGCCATGATGCAAATATGCAAATGAAGCGCGGGAAATTCAAATCCCGGCTTCATTTGCAATTTCGAAGTGTCTAATTTACATCCCTCTGTTCAAAGAGGGATGTAGTCTAGACGTACCCCGAGGGTATAATTGGACTCATGATCCTGACTGGCTTTTGCATGCTACTTCAGTATGTATAATTAAAACAGTATTTGATCTCTTCTTTGTAAAACTACTTGGGATGTTTGGATAAAACGTCTTGTCTTACACAAGAACATAACAAAAGAACATAAGAATGGCCGTACTGGGTCAGACCAAAGGTCCCTCTAGCCCAGTAGCCTGTCTGCCGACAGTGACCAGCACCAGGTGCCCCAGAGAGGCTGGACCGAAGACAATGATCAAGCGATTTATCTCCTGCCATCCCTCTCCAGCCTCTGACAAACAGAGGCCAGGGACACCATTTCTATCCCCTGGCTAATAGCCTTTTATGGACCTAACCTCCATGAAATTATCTAGCTTCTCTTTAAACTCTGTTATAGTCCTAGCCTTCACAGCCTCCTCTGCCAAGGAGTTCCACAGGTTGACTGTGCACTGTGTGAAGAACTTCTTTCTTTTATTAGTTTTAAACCTGCTACCCATTAATTTCATTTGGTGTCCTCTAGTTCTGCTATTATGGGAACTACTAAATAACTTTTCTTTATTCGCCCTCTCCACACCACTCATGATTTTATATACCTCTATCATATCCCCCCTCAGTCTCCTCTTTTCCAAACTGAATAGTCCCAGTCGTTTTAACCTCTCCTCATATGGGACCCGTTCCAAACCCCTAATCATTTTAGTTGCCCTTTTCTGAACCCTTTCCAAGGCCAAAATATCTTTTTTGAGGTGAGGAGACCACATCTGTACACAGTATTCAAGTTATGGACGTACCATAGTTTTATATTCGTCTTATTTTCTATCCCTTTCTGAATAATTCCTAGCATCCTATTTGCCTTTTTGACCGCCGCTGCACACTGTGTGGAAGTTTTCAGATAACTATCCACGATAACTCCAAGATCTCTTTCCTGATTTGTCATAGCCAAATTAGCCCCCATCATACTGTACATATAGTTGGGATTATTTTTTCCAACATGCATTACTTTACACTTATCCACATTAAATTTCATTTGCCATTTTGTTGCCCAATCACTCAGTTTGGCGAGATCTTTTTGGAGTCCCTCACAGTTTGCTTCTGTCTTGACTATCCTAAACAGTTTGGTATCATCCGCAAACTTTACCGCCTCACTGCTTACCCCTTTCTCCAGATCATTTATGAATAAGTTGAACAGGATTGGTCCCGGAACTGACCCTTGGGGGACACCACTAGTTACCCCTCTCCATTCTGAAAATTTACCATTTATTCCTACCCTTTGTTTCCTGTCTTTCAACCAGTTCTCAATCCATGAAAGGACCTTCCCTCTTATCCCATGACAATGTAATTTACACAAGAGCCTTTGGTGAGGTACCTTGTCAAAGGCTTTCTGAAAATCTAAGTATACTATATCTACTGGATCCCCTTTGTCTGCATGTTTGTTAACCCCTTCAAAGAACTCTAATAGATTAGTAAGACATGATTTCCCTTGTGATTTACATCTTAAGAAAGTTTGTATAGACGTGTCTGAATCAGTGAGGATGCATTTTTAAATTTTAAGCAGCATTCCACTTCATTTGGATTGGCCCTAATGATCAACTTTCTTTTTAGCACTCGCCTATATTACTTACTCTATAGTTGGCTTAGTCTGATGTGATGTATTTTTATCTAGTGAATAAATTAAATTTACTGTATTGGTTTCATTCATTTAATTTGTTCAGACTTCTGCTTTGCACTTTTCTCTCTGAATAGTTAAAACTCTTCTAATTTGTATGACAGCGGTGGTTGCAAATTTAGGGAGAGATGGAATTGTCTGGTTTTGTGTGGTTTTATCCTGGCTTTGTGCTAGTAAAATTTGCCATGTTGGTATTTCTTTCTGCATTACAGCATGGTGATTTAAATAAAGATTCTGTATGTATGGACTGACTTGAAACCTATTAGAGAAATGCAGTTTGCAAGTAAAATTTTAACTTTCCCACAACGTATGCATACTTTCAGTCTGCAGTATTATTTCATATGTAGATTCCCTACTAAATTCATGGTCCATTTTGGTCAATTTCATGGTCATAGGATTTTAAAAATAATAACTTCAATTATTTAAGCTATTTAAATCTGAAATTTCAGACTTGTAATTGCAGGGTCCTGACCCACGAAAGAATTGTGAAGAGGGTCATAAGATAATTGGGGGCGGAGGGGGGGGAGGGAGGGATACTACTTCTGTGCTGCTGCTGACAGTGGTGGTGCCTTCAGAGCTGGGCAGCTGGAGAGTGGCAATTGCTGGCCAGGAGACTAGCTCTGAGGCAGAGCCACTGTTACAGAAGCAGTATAGAAGGATGGCATGATATGGTATTGCTGCCTTTACTTCTGTGCTGCTGATGCAGAGTTGGGCCCTCAGTCAGCAGATGCCACTCTCTAGCTACACAGCTCCAGAGGTAGGAGTGCAAAAGTAAGGGTGACATAGTATGGTATTGCCACTGCTACTTCTGCACTGCTGCTGGCAGAGCACTGCCTTTAAAGCTGGGTTGCTGAACTGCAGCACAGAAGTAAGGGTGACAATACTGTGACCCTCCTAAAGTAACCTTGTGACTCCCCTGCAACAGTTTTTTTGGGCAGGACCTCCAATTTGAGAAACACTGGTCTCCCCCTCTGAAATATGTATAGCATAGAATAAAAGCACGCAAAAAACAGATTGCACTTGGGGAGACCAGATTTCACAGTCTGATGATTTCATGACCATGAATTTGGTAGGGGCCTATTTATATGCAAGTTAATTACCAGTCCTAAATATAAAGATTTCTGCTGGAAGTATTTTTATAAGGATTTCCATATGACTATGAGAATTCCTGTGTCTCCTTGTCTGTATGGAAAATTTGGCTTTCAGCTATGTTTTGGTATACAATAAATAACTTGGTAGTGATGCTGCATGTCCAAAATGCATAGTGTTACTCATTATGAGTATATGGTACAACATATTTAGAAATATATATATAGCTAATTACAAATATATACCATAAAATCGCGAGTATAATGCTCACTTTTCCCCCCGGTTTTTAAGGGTTAAAACCAGGGTGCACATTATACATAGGAGGTAATTTGTAAAATTTTTACCTCACCCTCCCCACCAGGCTCCCGGACAAGGCGCGGCGCCTGCCGCGGGGGCCCCCTGGCCAGCTGCCGGTGCCGGCGAGCTTAGCTTGGCGCGCCAGCAGCTGGCCAGGGGGCCCCCGCGGCAGGCGCAAGCTCAGCACAGCTGGCCGGCAGCTGGGCAGAGGGCCCCTGCAGCAGGCGCGAACTCAGCATGGCGCACGAGCAGCTGGGCGGGGAGCAGGTTTCAAATTCTGCCGCCGGCTCCCCGGTGCTGCGCGCGCTTTTCCCTGGCAAGCCTGCAGGTGGGAGCGACCCCTTCCTTCCTATACATACGGTAAAATCGCGAGTATAATGGGGGTGCACACTATAGAGAAGAGCGCAGTTTATTCTAGAATTCTGACGTTTATTCTAGAACATTAAAATACATCATGCATTATACATAGGTGCGCATTATACTCGCAATATTATGGTACTGCAAAATAATATGTTTGTTGGTAATAAAAGCATTTAAACTGGAAAAAATGTTAAGATTTCTGCTGAAAAGAAACATATTGTGTTGCTTAGGTTTGAAATTGCCTCTACTACCGTTCCTCTCTTTCAAAAATTTGTGAAGATATAGCAGTGGGGTTTGTATTTGGCAGTCTATTGAAAAATAGTACCAGCATTTCATTTTATATGTCTGTTGCACTTCAACAATGAGAGGAGATAGATTTTTTTTTTTTGTTCTTTCTTGAACCAATTTGGAATATATTTTATACTTTCAATTAAATTTTTCTACCTTTATTGTTGTTTCTCATCTCTTTGATTTGATTTTGAGAAGATCATTCTTTTCAAGTATCTAATGCTCCCTATATGTAGATCTGAAAATTTAGTTAGCTCTTTTGCATATGCATTGTGGAAATTGTTAATGTACTTGTATTAAAAATTGCATTGCTTTAAAATTATGTAACTTTAAAGTTAAGAATTTTTTACTGTATTTCTGCTTGTACAGGTGATACAGTTAGCCCAGCTTTCTCTCTCTGGGTAAGACAGATCTTCCACTCTGCAGCCTCCACAAGTGGGGATTTGTGGAGTATGGAATTAATGGAAAAGTTTGTATCCTCTATATTGCCACACATCCTCCAGTTTCCCTTGAGATTCAACTGCTATCATGGTCAACTATGTTAGTTAAATCAAAAGTAAAGTAAATGACTGGAGGATAAGTTACTGCATAATATCGTTTAATATCCATTCCTGGACATTTGAACATAAAGATACATCATGGGCTTGGATAAGGTGGATATTGCTTTTAAATACCTATTTTTACAGGTAAGTAATATTTCATATCTTAGATATAGTTGATTTTTTTTTTTGTCACTGGTACATGATAAGCAATAAGTGTGTGTCAAACTCTGGCCACAGATTGGCATGAAATGTATCCTGTGTTTAAATAGTAACAAATATGGTAATATGGGCTGGTATTGAATTAGTTATTTTTTAACAAGTTCATATTTTTTAGAGTAATTGAAATGGTAATGGGGAACATGAAGCTGGATTTTGTTCATGCCTGATGCTTCCTTAATTCTTAAGCTATGCTTGACGCTCTTGGAAACTAGGAATAAAATGCAGGAATCATGCTTGATTTTCACTTCATATTAAAAATATATTTTACACTTTCAAGCACTTTTTTTCTCAAGAATTGAGCATATGCCCTCTTTGTTTCTTTGATATATAAAGAAGGCTGAAGTACTTTTTTTAGTTGTAAATATTTTTGTTTCTAGTCTTAAACATCAGGAATGTAAAGGCTAAACTTCTCTTGTTTTTGTTGGATATGCCCAATAGATCAGCAGGAGCTCTGAGATGTTTAATATGAGCTCTCTATTGGAGGTTTCAGGGTGTTGGATAAAGATTTCTGTTGTTCAAGAGGAAAAACTTAAACAATGAATAGTCTAGCAGCACCTTAGAGACTAAGTTTTGTTAGTCTCTAAGGTGCTGCGAGACTATTTGTTGTATTTTAAGTTTTTCCAGTTACAGATTAACACGGTTACCCCTCTGAAGTTATTCAAGAGGTTTGTTATTGATCCAACTTTAATATCTAACACAGTATTGACATTCTCTGGACTCTTGTGGTAGTGTAATCTTATTAGCATTCCCAGGGCTCGCCAAGCAGTGGTGAGCCCCGCTTACTAGCTGCGCAGTTCGGCACGCTGCGCGTGCACAAACTGCACTGCACATGCGCTGACTGCGCTGCGCGGCTGTGCTGGCTTGTAATCTACTCGCCATGGGCGAGTAGATTACACTAATTGTCAAGCCCTGAGCATTCCAGTCAACATAGTCTTTTAATTTAGATAGATCCTGAATTTAACCCTTTCAGTCCTGCTTTATACACAATAAAGAAATTTATTTATACACAATATTATACACAATAAAGAAATAAAGGGCACAAGTCTATTTTTTTCCATTGTGAATTCATCATGACATAGTTCCCAGAAACCAAGGAGAGCCAGGTAGCACACGCTGCTTTGTTAGCTTGGAGTATTCCCCTCTAGGGGAGAGGGAGCCTATTTTGAATGGTGCGTTGAAATATGAGGGGGGAAAAGGATAGAGAATAGAAGTGCCTGAATGATACTAATGTCAGTTTTTTTTATGAGGGAGTTAAGTATCCATACTTATGGAAGTTCCATACTAACAACTGTACCTTCCCCTTTAGTGAACCACTATTCTAAAAGTACATGCATTAGGATGGTCTGTTTACTTTTAGATAAATTACTCATTGAGTCACAGATTGTTAATTAGGCCAGGTGGTGCTTAAGGAAATATAATACAATTAATCAAAAACTTTGATTGAAAAAGGTGTGTAAATAACCAGTGTTTCTGTACAAATAACTCAAGTTGTCTTCTCTAGAAGTATGTATGTGTAAACACACAGTTGTTTGTACAGTGAGTTTGTGTGCATATACACAGATAGACATTTTTAAAAGTTTACCATCTTATTTTTGTTTTACGCATGTAATTTGGAAGAAGAGAAAAGACTTGTAACAAATTTAACACACAGAAGAAAACTGCAACCACCTTTGAGGAGCATTGAAGTTCTTTCTTGCTCCTTGAAATTTTGAACAGTGCAATAAAAGTGAAAATAAAATTTGGTAGTTCAGATTTTATGCTACTACTTCAGTGATATGCCTCAAAGTGTGCTAGATGCTTGCCAATGAGCGTGCCAAAAGGCTTAGCAAAAAAGCTAGAATGCATGTTATAGTTTTAGATTTGAGACTTCTTTAAAAAGTTGTAATAAATTTTAAGTCATTTTTCAGAATCAGTACATATTCTTAGACCTTCTTAGACATTTGCCTAGATCTGGGGAAAACATAAAGTCTGTTAAAAAAAACAAACAAACCACTTTCAGCTTCATAAAATCATTGCTTGTTCTACTCATTGAGCGTCTGTGAAGTTCTGTACAGAGGACATTAAAACACCATTAGGGCTGGGGAATTTTCTTAACAGATTAGATCAGGGCTACTCAACTTTGGAAGCCCCGGGGACCACAGTGATACTCAGAGCACATGCTGAGGGCTGCAGCTTAAGTGTGGTTGCATATACATGCAAATATATGCAAATAGAGTCTTTCAGACTGACGGGCATGAATACAAAGTTTAAGGCAAGACTACACAACACACAGGCCCCATTTAAGTCATTTCTGCTGATATTAATAAAATGCAATATTTACCTGATTTTTACGCATATGACAGCACTTTCAGTGAGCAATGATAGTCCAGGAATTTAATTACTAAAATGCATATCAACAGAAGACTACTTTTTTGTTTTGGCTACCTCCCATGGGCCATGTGTTGAACCCTGCGTAAATCCAAACTGCTCTGCGGGCCACAAACAAATGGGCCACATGTGGCCCACAGGCCGTGTATTGAGTAGCCCTGGATTAGGTTCTAGTTACAGTCTAGAAGAGCAGGGACAGTGAGGCTAGAGCAGTGGGCTGGAAATTGGGAAAATTAGGATTCTATTCCTGAGCAGACTGATTGTTTGCAGTTCATGTAGTGTGGGTACTCAGTCCATTGAAACCTTGAGTAAAAGTGGCAGAATCTATTTTTTAATGTGTGTGTACCATTTGCAAATGGTATAATGCCCTCCTTTGGTATAGCACTTTGATATTCTATGAAGGACAGGAAAATGACCAGGTATAAAAATTTACTTAGAAAAATCCTAAATCTTAAGGCTAATTTTGAATACTTTTTTCACAAATGCAGGAAATCATAAACAATTGGAGAAAAAAGAGTGAATGTCAACATATAAAGAATATATAAAACAATCTCCAAATGTGGAATGAAGTTTTCTAATAGAACACGAGATTTAGATTTTTCCTAGTTTTAGGTTACAAGGGTTGAGTTTCCACCAACAAAAGTTTAAGCATCATCCAGATAAGATTATAAGGGAACTTTTGCCATGCATTATCACTTGAATTTTTAGCTTGGGATATGGCATTGTTGAAAAGACAGCTTTTTGATTAAGACTATATGTAATATTATCATCTCTTTTCTCAAACTTTTTTGTAAAGCATCATAAAAAGTCAAATTAGTTTCTAGAGCCAGGATGGTATTGCATAGTCTGTCAAAGGAAACTACAAGTTAAGAATTCAGAAAGACCTGTGGCAAGAGTGTAAAGTGAAGTTACCCTGCTCTTGTTGTGTGGGGCTGGATGAAGAGTTATTTCTGAACGGGTAAAAGGCACTTATGCAATAGTCAGTCACTAAATTTCTCCAGTGCTCCCACAAACTTGTCCTTGGGTGCTTCTTCAGCGTAGTTATTAACAGTGTGGTGTTTGAGTGAAGTTTACTGTGCAGAGTGGTCAAAGAAAAAAGTCTCCTTTTGAAGACAATAACAAGTTCTGCTTAATTAAAAAGCAGTAATTGCCATAGTGCACTAAAATAGACTCCATTTCCCTCTTGAAGGTACATCTACAAAGTTGCGTGTAGCTCAAAGTAAGCTACACAATTTGAGCTACGCATATTGCATAGCTTATTTCAAGAGAGGCTATTTCGAAATTTGGCAATGTCTACACAGCACCAAATTTTGAAATAGAGCACTATTCCGGCGTCTTCCTTATTCCTTGTGCAATGAGGTTTACAGGAAGCCAGAATAAGACACCCATTATTTCAGATCTATTTAGAAATAACAGGCATGCTGTTAAGACATGCACAACGCTATTTCAGGATAATGGATGCTATTCTGAAATAGCGCCACTGTGTAGATGTACCCAAAGTGAAATATACTGTAGTACGACTGAGCTCTCATTCAGAAGAGTTGCATTTTGTTGCTGAAGCTTTCATATTTGAGTTTTTTAAATCTGTGGGGAATTTTTGTTAGATCAGTGAAAAACCTTGCACAGTCAGGGGAGAGACTTACACCCCAGTTGTTATGGTAAATTATTTCTGCCTTAGACTGCCAGTGCTGTCTCTTCACTTGCCCTCCTGCAGACAGGATGATGTCCAGTCATTGTCCACAGTTTACCTGCTCTAAGTTGAATCGTACACCTCTTCAGTCAGATTCTTGCCTTAATCAGAAAAACATACAGGAGTGACCTCTTTGCTGCTTAGTCTAGCGTAGCAAAATAGAATTTTTTTCCATTCCTTATCAGGTCAAAAAAAATCAATCTATTTTTTTTGCAAATAAAAAACCAGCAATATATTCCTGTTACTCCTAGGAACAGTTACGGGGCCTTTGTGGTCTACCTCTGCCCCAAGTGACTCCCTTGTAGCTTCCATTGGCCAGAAACCATGGTTGGTGGGAGCTGTGGGCGGAGGCAGCACACAGAGGTGCCTAAGCCATCTCTCCACCTCAGAGCCCCTGCTTGCAGAGAAAAGTGCCTGCTTTCATGGAGATGCCCGAGGTGAGCACTGCCCAGATCTGGCACCCCAGCCCAGAGCCCCCTTTTGTATCTTAAACCCCTTGTCACTGGCCCCACCCTGGAGCCTGCACCTTTGTCTAGAGCCCTCACCCCCTTTTGCACTTATACAGTTAACTCTTTCTAGTTCAGCCTTGTTTTGTTCTCCTTTGGTCTTTTGTAGGGCTGTCATTCACAATTAATGCATGGGATTAATCTTGAGGTTTTTTAAATTCTGACAGTCATTTGTGACTATTTTTAAAGCCATTTGACAGCCCTGTGACTTCTCATTGCATCTTGCTGATCAGAAACCAATTCCTGCATTGCTGTGGACCAAGTCATAAAAAGACTAATTATATTTCCCCTTCTGTTGTTCATTGTGATTCTAGATGCTGCCATTTTTCCAGAATTCTATACGAGACTTGTCTTCTTTGTTACCAAGGTGGGGCAGATCAGCAAGACTTTTTTCCAATTGGAAGGCATCAAAGTGGAAAAGCAGGAGAGGGAGAACCCTGTGAGCAGAAAAATTTTGGATGGTGATTCATTTGTTTTGCCAAGCAGGTTAACAATAGGGATGTTAGTGTATAGTCGTTTAAACGATTAACTGATAAGCACAGGCTCATCAGTTAATCCAAATGACTGCACGCAGCCGCCCTCCCCCATTGCTTTATCAGAGGTAGTGGCAGCAGGGAGGGGGGAGGGAGGAGGTGGCTTTTATGCTGGCTCCCCACATGTGCCGGTTCCCATGGAGCTGCTGCCTCCTCCGTCCCCCTTTGCAAGGGGCATGTGGGAGCCAGTGCTCAGGGGGATCCGGTTTAAAATCTGGGTCTCCACAAGTACTGGATTCCACCGAGCTGCCTGGCACACTCCTGCACCCCTTCCCCCCCGAATGCTGCTGATAGAGAGGCAGCAGCATGGAGGGTCGGGGGGGGGGGGGCAGGCGGGAGCTGTACATGCAGGAAGTCAGCTTTTAAGCTGGCTTTCCACAAGCATCAGCTCCTGTGGAGCCATCTGCTGCCCCCTTTTGGTGCACTGGTGCCTCTCTATTAGAGGCAGCAGGGGGAGGGGAAGGGAGGGGAGTAGGCGGGAGCCAATATGAGTGAGGAGCCAGCTTTTAAACCATCTCTCCATGCATACCGGCTCCGTAGAGCTGCCTGCCTGCTTTGCCCTCCCCTGCAACGTGGGGGCGGAGGGGGACAGGTGAGATGCCGAAGCAGCCTCTTTCTGCCACAGGCCCCGGGCAGCAGTTCTTGTGTACTGGGGAGCCAGGCCCTGTCTGCTCTGGCATCCCACGGAGCAGACAGAGGATACTCCAGCATCCCACAGAGCAGCCTCTGTCTACAGGGAGCTTGGGGCCCCCTGTGGACAGGGGCAGCAGGCAGGAAACCGGTCTGCGCTGGGAGCCAATTTTTAAACTGGCTCCCCTTGCAGACCAGCTCTGCCAACCATCCCATGTTGCTACTCAGGCAGTGGTGTGGGGTGGCATGGGGCTCCCCAGGAGTGGGGCCGGGAGCATTTTAGTAACTGTGTAACTGCTAAAAATTGTTGCAGCTACACGATTGCTAAAATACACTATATCTAGCATCCCTAGTTAACAAGCAAAAGAAAGAGCCCGGTGTTTGTGTTGCCTTTAATGATCTATCGAAAGCATTTTATCAGTAAGCTTATAATATTTGCTTATTCAAAATTTGCAACCCCCATCCAGTCACATCTATACTAGGCTTGTTAATGTGCTAGTATTAGTGAACCAAAGTTGGCAAAAGTGATCATTTTTTGCAAAACTGTTCTAGTGTGGTCATGACAATAGTGATCAAAATTTGGGTAAATTAACACATTTCAAAGTTATATTAGAGGGCACCCAAGTAAGATAAAAGTTGCATCTGTTTTTCATTGTCAAGGCAAGGATTCTAGCCAGGAGTTTAAATATAAATTACTTCTTTTTCTGTATTCACAGAAATTTAAGATAACCCTAAATCAGTGATGTTCATCCTTTTTTCCTTTGCAGGCCCTCCTGGCCCCACTCCTGCTGGTGGTTCTCTGATCAGGGCTGTCCGGCTACCCCAGCCCCACTGCCACTGGAGATTCCCCAGGTTCCCCAGCTAGGGCTCCCTGGCCCTGCTGCTGCTGGGGGTTCCCAGGGTTTCCTGGTCCAGGGCCACCTGGCTGCTGCTGGCCCAATGCCAGGGCTAGTCCTGCTCTCACCGGGGCTTCCCCAGGGTTCCCTGGCCCAGGAATGCCCAGCTACCACCTGGCCCTGCTGCCTCCTGGGCTTCCCCGGGTGGGGGGTTCCCTGACTGATACCTAGCTCGGCTCAAGAGGGAGGTTCCCAGGGCAGGGCTTCCCACCCCTGTAAGATACGCTGGCATTGGGGATTCCCTAAACTGGCCAGGGCTCCAGAGCCACCGCTTGGCCCAGCCACTGCCGGCCCAGCCAGGGCTCCCCAGCCCTGTGTGCTCCCGTTTCTGGCCTCCCAGGCTCATAGTTCTAGCATCATCCATGGCCCTGCCAGACCATGGATGTTGCCAGACCAAAGAGTCCTGGATTTGGGAAGCACATCTTATATTAATATTGTCCTTTCTGAAATGGTGCTGTTGTTTCCTGAGAGCCGAGTCAATACAACAATATTTTAAATGCTTTCTGGAATTCATTCCAATATTTTAGGAAAAGGTAGTGAGTTAGGATGTAGAGCAGCAATCAGTGTGAAACATCTTCAGCAAAAATAGCCCCAAACCATTAAATAATATGTTTTTATTATAGAATAAGAAGTGAAAATTAGTAGGAAAAGCCTTTGGAGTTTTGGAAAACAATCTGCACTTTCTGTTGGTTTCAATATATTCAGAGTTTTTGTAAAATAAAGAAGCTAACTTTATTTTAATATCTTTCCCCCAATCTAGAGGCATTTAACAACTTATAGTTTTTAAAATCAGACTTGATGGATTTTTGTTTTAGAAAAGCTGTGAATTTTTAAAGTAGATATAGTTTTTCATCTGTAAGTAGATGTCTTACCAAATGAATGCATAATTTAATATATTAAATATCATTAATGTATATATTCCTGTTCAGTCTTCAGGGGGCTGCCCAATACGGATGTTAGGATATAGTCAAATAAACAGGGCTCGACAGTTAAGGCAATCTACTCGCCTATGGCGAGTAGATTTTAGCCCGGCGTGGCCGTGCACGCGCGGTCGGCGCGGGCTGCGCACGCGCGGCGTGTGGTTCCACGCCACTGGTGAGTGGGGCTCGCCACCACTTGGTGAGCCCTGCAAATAAATGATTAACCGATAAGGTTATCCTCATTGGTTAATCCAACAGACTACACGCATTCTCCCTCCCCTCCTCCCAACTGCCTCTGTATCAGAGGCAGTAAGGCGTGGGGCGGGAGCTGGTGCCCATGAGGAGCTGGTTTTAAGAAGACTCCCCACGAGCACCGGATCTGCCCCTCACATCCTCCCGCTGTTTCTAACAGAAAGTAAGGATGTTAAGGGCTAGTCAACTAGTCGACTATCCGATAAGCAAATGCTTATTGGATAGTTAATTGACTAGTCGGTTTCTCTCCCCCCCCCCCCCCCAATCAGATAGAGGCAGCAATGGGGGGAGGAAGGGGGTACTTCAAAGCCGCAGCACTGCACAGCTGAGCCTGGGATCAGCTGTGTGGCGCTGCCGCTTTAAAATGCCACGGCAGCATTCAAAGGGGGCAGTCCTGCATAGCTGATCTCCAGCTCAGCTGTGCAGCGCTGCCCCTTTGAAAGGCCAAGGTGGCGTTTCAAAGCAGCAGCTGCCTCGCGGAGCCCAGGGTCAGCCGGGGAGCCCCCAGTTGACCCTGGGCTCCGTGTGGCGTTTCAAAGTGGCAATGCAACATGGAGCCCGGGGTTAGCGGGGGATTCTGAGTCCTCCACTGATCCTGGGCTCCATGAGGGTGCTTCTGCTTTGAAATGCACAAGAACCCCCGCTCGGGACTCTTGTATGTTTCAAAGGTGGCATGACCGCGTGCAGCCTGGAATCAGCGGGATTTCCTGCTGGCCCCAGGCTGCACGCAGAGTTCCTCATTCCTCCTTTGAAATGTACAAGAACCCCCGCAGGGGCTTTTGTACATTTCAAAGGAGGAATGCAGAAGCGCCTGTCGAGTAGTCAATGGAAATTCCATCAACTACTCAACTAGTAAATTAACCGATATTTAACATCCTTAATAGAGAGGCAGCAGCGCAGAGGCTGAGGGGGGCAGGCGGGAGCAAATACGCATGGGGAGCTAGCTTTCAAGCAAGCTTCCTGCACGTATCAGCTCCCGTGGTCCTGCCCCCCCTCCTCTCCCGGCTGCCTCCTACAGAACCAACAAAGGAGGGCAGGCAAGAGCCGGTGCTGGCGGAGCCAGCTTAAAAGCCGTTTCCCGGCAGCACCAGCTCCATGATGCCACTCCCTCCCCCCACGTTGCTGCCTCTATCAGACAGCAGCGTGGGAAGGGAGCAGAGGAGGGCATTGCAGTGAACCTGGGCCTGCTGTGGTCAGGGGTTGCTTCATGGCAGCAGCTTCTGTCGTAGGGGGATCCAGGCTCCCCACGGACAGAGGCTACTCCGCATCCCACGGCACAGCCTATGTCTGTGGGGAGCTTGGGCCCACTGCAGGCAGAGGATGCTTCGTGGCAGCAGCCCCTGTCTGTGGGCAGATTGAAACCTCCCCCCCACTATGGACAGGCAGCTGCCACCCCACTGGTTTTTAAACTGGCTCCCCTCATGGACTGGCTTCCCGCTCCTGCCTACCGTCCAGTGATGCTGCCTCTGATAGAGAAGCAGCAGCATAGGATGGCAGGGGCTGGGGGCTGGATCTCACTGGCTGTCACCCCCACCTCTGGGGATTATCGAATAGTTGTGTAACAATATTTTATGAGGTTACACGACTGTTCAATAATACAGTATCTAGTGTCCCTACTGCCCAGGGGTGAGATAGTAGGATACATTTATGACGGATTTATTAATAAAATAGTACACTTAATAAAACCCTATCTAGATTTTGGGCTGGTCAATATAACACTGTAACCTACTTGACTTGCATGGTGTTAGAATCAAAAATCAATCTGTATTTTCAATTACATTTAACTTTTTAGAAAATACTCTGTTAGGAAATATTGAAATACTCTTTCTGTTCAAGAAAATTTACATGTGGGATTTTAACATCAGTTGTTTTAAAATAAGCTGAAGAGTGAGTAATAAGTACCATAAGCAGCATTAACTGGTCCTTTATGCTTAATGGGGCGTAGGTGATTAAGGTTCTGTCTCAGCTACAGAGGGCTCTTCACAGGGCCTAGACTGGGGAATGAGAGAAGGTTCCACAAAATCCCCGCATACCTCCCTAAATACAAAATACAGGACAAGGGAGTTTAACATGGAGATTTCCTTAAAGGTGATAATTTATGGAGAATAATAATTTCCTTGGTAAAAGTGCAGGCCTAAATAACTTGTATTAGTTTTTCTGGCATTCCTGCCCACCTGATTTTAAGGAAGTTGTAGCATTTCAATTCTTCACCCCCTCCCCATACTAGGATGTGAACGATAGTCAACTATCCGATAAGCAAAGTCAGCTAGTTGCTTCCCCTTGTCCCCCTTGCTGCCTCTATCAGAAAGAATAGTGATAGAGATGCAGCCGTGTTAGTCTGGTGTAGCTGAAACAAAAAACAGAACTATATAGCACTTTAAAGACTAACAAGATGGTTTATTAGGTGATGAGCTTTCGTGTCCAATGTACATAGAAGACGGACACTTTAGGCACATGATGGCATAAATTATATTTCTGGATGAACAGGAATATGTGTTCTTGGTCTTGTAACTGGCATGGTTAGGTCCAGCAATGGTGTCAGCAGGACAAACATCTCAGACACTTCACCAAAGAATCAATGCGCACAAAACAGACATAAGACTCTCTCACAGAGAGAAAGCTGTTGCTTGCCATTTCAGCCAGACTGATCATTCCCTCAGTGACCTTAAAACATGCATATTGCTTCAAAGAGACTTTAACTACAGACTTCAACGAGAAGCTTCAGAATTGTCATTCATGCTTAAATTTGACACTTTATGTATGGGTTTAAACAAAGACTCTAATTATATCACCCATTACAAAGATAGCTTCCCCAATTATCACCCCTAATGTCATTACCTCACAGAAACTAACCTTCCCCCCTCACCCCCACTCTGTTCTAAAATTTGATTTGTCAATTTCACATGCGTTCATTTTTTTGATTCTATCACTTTGGTATATATGGTTGTGCCGATTTTCTTCCACATATTGATCTGAGGAAGTGGGTCTGGCCCACGAAAGCTCATCACCTAATAAACCATCTTGTTAGTCTTTAAAGTGCTACATAGTTCTGTCTTTTGCTCTATCAGAAAGAGGCAGCGAGGGGGAGTGGAGGGGGTTCTTCAAAGCATGGAGCCTGGGGCCAGACCCTGGGCTTCACGCATCGCTGCCGCTTTTAAATGCTGCGTGCAGCCCAACTCCCAACTGGCCTGGATTCCTGCATTTCAAAGCAGCAGCGTCAAATGGAACCTGGGGTCAGCTGGGGACTCAGTGTCCCCAGCTAACCCTGGGCTACCTGCCGCACTGCCACTTTGAAACACTGTGGGGAGCATGGGCCCAGTTGGGAATCCCCCGCTGGCTTTATCACCACTTGAGTTCCCCGCTCCCTGCAGCGCTTTCGCCTTTGAAGTGTAGCAACAGCTGATCTTGGGCTGTTGCTACACTTCAAAGGAGGAGGCACCCATATCAACTAATCAAATAGTCAATGCAAATTAGCCAATTAATTGAAAATTTACATCCTTTTATTTTTATTTATTTATTTATTTATTTGTGTATAAAATTTTTATGACAGTTTTATCTTTTTTCCCTAAAAGAGATCCGTTTTTTGGCCAACAGCTATCTTTCCCATATTAGTAATATTTTTCCTAAAGTGTCCATGTGTATATTTTTTATAAAATGTTTATTGTTATAGCTTTTATTGATTTGATTCTTACAGTATCAAGTCAATAGTTTAAGTTGACTGAATTTAATACTTAAGGGCAGGATTATTTTTTTTATAATTTCAACAGATATCAATATTTGTAAAAATTCACAATTTAAATTTTCATAATTGTGGGAAATTTGGGAGGGATATCAGACAATAATTGTTTAAGATTCAAATGCTAAAACATAAATTGTGTTTTTGGATGTGCTATCTAAATATAAATATCGTTAAGCCAAACTCCGGTAAGTTCTTAAATAACATTTTTCTTTTCTTTGCTTATCTGTACATTTTAATAATCATAGTTTGAAATATTTTTAATTGTTTGTATGCACTGTGATATTTGTTTCTGTATACCAACACTGGTAAAAATCTAATCCTTTCAAGTCTATTTCCTCTGTTTGGTCTTAAAAACTGACCTAACATCAAATTTGGTGTAATACAACAGTTAATATATGCTGCTCTGTGTCCAACAATTTGGATTGGGAGGGAAGGGAATGGCTCCTTTTTAGGAACAGTAACACCAAGGTGAGTGTTTAATCTTACATGAAGCAAGATTTGTATGCCCTGCCACAGGGTGCTGATGAGAGTTGCATTGTCTGCCTTTTGATATGAACTAAATGTAAATATTACATTGCTGATCTTCTTGTTTTCTGCTATTCTTTTAGTCAACAGACTAGCCCATATAAAATGTATTGCCATTTACAACTTCATTATGATAAATAGTGTAATATATGTAGACTTGGAATTTTGTGACCTTAGGCTACGGAAATTGGAAGGCAGTTGCTTCATCTGTATCTTAACTTTTTGCATTCTTATACTCTAATACAAAAGGAGAAATGATATCTAATGATGATTGCTGAGCTGGAAGCATCTCTAACTTTCCCCATACTCCTTAATTTGATGCAGTTTTGTAGCAGTGAACTTCAATATATTGTACTAATATTTTATTTAAAATTATATATAAAGATCAGTGTGTTAGCTCAATGGTACTGATATTCTTGTCCTTATAGGTTTCTCTCTGTAATTGATGTACAAGAAGGGTACACATTTTATACATGCTGCACAAATTTCTTTTTTTATAATCCTAAAACAGAGGATAGAATGCATAAAACTACAATTTTATGAAGATACACACATTTTGAATGCAGGGGATACAATATAACTTCAAAATCCTGGAAGAAAAACTCACTTGCTCTTTTGGGTTCATGTTGCTCTTACGGAGGTCCATAATTGCAGACACATTTTTCTAATAAAGTGGAGCTACTGGGGGTGTTTCTAGTTGAATTCTAGCGTATTTTAAATTATTTTATTAGGATTACAAGAAAGGCATGAAGTAATAACCTAATATTTGTTGCTAAATCCTTCCAGACCCTTGGTTTATTTGAAGAGTTGTCCTTTGAAAATTGTTTTGCTTCCTTTTGTCCCCATTATTCATTCTCTGCACGTCCTCTCATTCCTGCTGTGATCCTCATGGTTCAGCCTTCTCTTCCTGTTGGCTTTTTGTAGTCATCTGTGGCTCCCAGTGTCTCATAGGATTAAACACTCTTTTCCAGTGCTTATTTTGTTTAAAAAAAAAAAAAAAGAAAGGTGCCGGTACTCCAGGGGAAAAGTTGTTAAGCTCTGACTGGAGGTGCCGGTACTCTGTACCAGGCAGTACCATCACAAAAAAAGCACTGCTCTTTTCCATTCTAGTCTCTTGGGTTGGTACTGTAGTTTCTCATCCCTCTTTTCTCATCTTCTCCCAACAACTTCTATTCCATGCAGGCTGCTGTGTTGGCAGCTCATATGTTCCTGCCCATCTTTCTGTCTCAATAGCAGCTTTTTCCAGGCTAATCCCCTGCTGTGTGACTGCAGGGCTGGAGCTGTTTGTTGATGAGCTAAAGGACAAGCATCCAGATTGAGAGAAGGGACCAGTGGTCTGGAAATGAGCAACTTATTCCTGCTTCTGTAAGATAGCCTAATATATTCCTGGACACCATTTATGTGGGATAGATTTTTTTTTTTCACTCGCATGTCCAAACCCAGATGCCTGTTAGTGTAATTCCCTGTATGGTCTTATTCTGAATAAATATTTTAACGTTTGTATTGCTGTTTAAATCAGTCAAGCCATAGAGTAACAATATTTAGTGAATTTTTGTGAAGTTAAAAGCCTCCTTTTGGTTCATAAATGTGTTTTTGTGTCCTTGTGTTATTTTTGAGTACCTCACAAAACAAGAAGAGAATGTCCCAGTTCTGAAGAAAATAAAAACTAAAATTTAAGAAGACACTAAAAGTTTAGAGTTATAATCAGACACAATTGGGGACGATGGAAGAATAAATTGTGTTTGAAGCAAATGGACATCAAACAGTCTTCAAGCATATTTCATTGTTCTTTGCAAACTGAAACATTACCTCTTATTTAAAAGTCGGCAACAAAACTGAAATGAAAGTTTGAATAAAATCCAGTAGTAATAAATGAATGCTCCCACGTACCAGGTTTTTTGGGAGGGAAGGGGAATAACTTAAAAAAACAACCCTCCTTAAGCCTTCTCCCTCTCACCTTAAGTGAAATTTTTATCATTAACTGCTTTACTGAAGCCGTGTGATATTAAGTAGCAAGCTAAGTAGTGCTGGTGTGTTTGGGGAAGAAAAGATTTCTTGAAAGCATAAATTCAAACGTATGTATATGCTAAATGCTTCCTGACTGCAACCCCTCCACAAACGCCAACAGCTGGTTGATTTTTTTTATCATGCATTGTTTTTGGATGTATCTCAATATTCAGTACTATTGCAGCATATTTTAACTATACTGATTCTACATTTGGCTCTGGCACAGCACCTTTCATCAGACTTGCTATGTGCAGTGGAGTCTCAGGTTGTGTTCCTGGTAAACTAAGTGCTTGGGCGGCCACCCAGGAGAGATGCAGGTGCCGCAGAGCTAATTAGCAGAGTGCCCACAGCCAGCAGCATATGTTTCTACTGGTGGTGCACATCTGAACATGCCTCCGTTTACATAAAATTTTATTCAGCACATGGATGGAAAAAAAATGGAGGAAACATTGATCTCGGGTGCTATAAATTTGTGACTTGCATGGTGTGGGAATTGGGAATGTCTCAGATTGTATGTTGTACTTCACTTGGATATTGCTGATTTCTAAGTTTGTCTTTAAGGGCAAAATAGATGGGTTATCACGGGTCATGAATTATGGACTATTTCCTCTTTAGGTCACCTGTTTGAGTCTAATCCAGTATGAGTCAGTTGTAACAAAGTCATTTTCTGTTCAGTGTTGTGTGGCCCTTATATGTCTAGTTCCTAATGGGTTATAGAACCAAAAAATATTAATATGATTGTCACAAATTGATACCCCGGTGGCATTTTCCCATGACAGACTAAGGATTGAATGGTCAGAGTCTGAACTGCTCTTACTCATTCCTTGTGGTGATCTTTTCAGGTTAGTAATGAGGTGCATTAATAGAGCAGTGTGGTAATGCTTCTATAGATAAGTGGTTGACAAAAGTGTTATGACACAAGGATATGAACTGGTATCTTGCAGGAATGCTGATTTTGCCCCCCTCCTTTTTTCTTTCTTTAAAGATAAGCAGCAGTAATTGCAGTGGAAGCTTTGGGGCTCCAAAACCAGGTGATAGAGTTATATAGGATAAAGGCTGGAATATGGATGCAGCGAACAGGAAAGCAGAGTAAATCTTCTGCGTTTATGATAAATGCTCATTGACCACTCTTCCAATCCATTTACACAAATTTGCCTACATCCTTTAGTGATGAATATCCTAACTGTTTATCACCTGATTAAATCATGACTCATCCAAAATAAACTGCCACAGCTTTCTATTTACATTAGTTTACAGGAGCTGTCTACCCAAATCCTGCACTTTACAAGTTAACCAGAACTGCCAGGAAGCTCACTGTATATGTGGGAGATTGAACAGCTTTCTCATAATAGGATAATGTAGCCATTAATCTTTACTGCCAAGACTACTTTTAAAAAATCAGTGCCTAAAATTAGACTTCCAAAACCTTTTTAATGAGCAATCTGGTTTTCACAATGAAAAGTACATCCTTGAATATTTACCCAGTGTATTTTTGTCAGGTACCTTGTTCCTTCTGTTTGTATATATAACTCTTAATTTTAAAGAGTCATGCATATCTACCAACAGGCTTGAGAAATTTCCATGTTTTTTATGGAATGTGCTTTCTTCATGGGGAGGGGAGGGCTAGTTGTCTGTCACTTGATTTCTTTTTTTTCTTGTCTGATTTGTTGATTGGTTTCATATTAAATGTGTACTAGTCTTTTAATAT
Source organism: Pelochelys cantorii (assembly GCA_032595735.1). Lineage (NCBI taxonomy): Eukaryota > Metazoa > Chordata > Testudines > Trionychidae > Pelochelys > Pelochelys cantorii. The sequence continues at coordinate 42,599,814 of CM064326.1, read as the reverse complement.
TTTTTGTTTTCACGAGGTGTAAATGGCAATGTGTAAATCATTTTGAATGCTAGTGATCTTATAATAGAGACCACACTTGTGTTTTCAGTTAGATTTTTTTCTTTTTTATTTATACTATTTTTATTTTTGAATATTGGGAATCTCAGGCTACCAATCAATCAGACCTCACAGCTTGATTAAAAAAAGTTTGCTTAATTTTTTAACGATAGCAAACTGTTTTGAGAGAATACTCTAAAGCACTGGTCTAAAATATAATTATTTTAGCATCATGAGACTTTTGCTTCTGTTTAATAAACATCTCTGTAAGATTTGTATTAGGTTTAAGGGAAACTTTTAATAAGTTTTATGCACTTTTGTCTTCTTTATTACCACATAATCCCAATTCATATAAATTGGTGAATATATTTAATTGTATTCCTTGTATTTTTTTCTAAATATGACTAAAGAGATTAAAACTTAATGATCTTTGTGCTTTTTTTGTAGTAGACAGGAATGTTGAAATGATGATAGGTTGACCATGAAAACTATGTTTGTTTTCAGAGAGAACAGGAAATGAGAATGGGTGATATGGGTCCTCGTGGAGCAATAAACATGGGAGGTAGGGATCTGAAGCAAATAGGCTTCTGTAATATAAGACTACAATTCTTTGGGACTGTACATGTTACTCATTGGTACTCTACATTAGTGACATGAGCTAAGAGTAAAGAATAAACGTATGAATGATAGGTAATATAAAATCGCATCTGTTTTGTTTCTGAATAATTGATTTTTGCAGTATCTTATTTACTGTATTTGTACTTTATTATTTTTGTCTTTGGGGGGGAGAAAAATTTGGATATTTACAGCGTATGAAAACTGGAAAAAGCAGTGAAGTTTGTTGGAAAACATGAAACAGTTTCTGCTGTTTATAATAAGTCTTGTGGAAAAAAGTGTCTGAATACAAAAGTTAAATATCTATATTTAGTTAAACAGATTTAGAATAGTTCCGTTCATTCTTAGTTTTATTAGATACCTTTTTGGTGGTATGTTTCTTGACAAGAAATTAAATACTTGTTAGGGTCTATACTAATAATTTTATCTCAAGTAAAAGCTGCAGATTGTCTTTGATGCGGTCATTGTTACAAATCTAATTTTATTAATTGAATGTTCAAGAATAAACTGTTTTGTATTTCAATCACGGGTGAGCACCACTTATGTTTCATGCTGAATCAGTCAACATGAAAAGTGTTCATTTAGACTAAGCCAGAAACACTAAAATTCAAGTAATACCTCTCTTGCAGAAACAATTCTGTTAAAATATATTAATCATAAATATATATTTTCAGTGGACCTCATAATCTTTTATTAAAACAGATGTTGAAATAAACTTGAATAGTATTAAAGAATAAAACTGATATTCTTTTTAAACTTTTAAGTATGAACTCTATATCATTTATCTTATGGCTTTAATACCATTTGACTTTTGGTAAAGAAACATTTTTTTTCATTTTCAAAATATGCTGTATTTTACATCTTTTATATTTTGCCTTTCTAAATTATAACAGGCTTAAGAAATTACATTTGAAAAATATATTTTAAATTTATAGGTTTTGCATTAATATCCAATGATACAAGGTGTGATCGAATCCAAATTCTAAATATGTAAATGACAGTAGGCACTATATAAATGGAAACAAAGATTTACAATTTTAAAAGCAAATTAGGCTGTCATCCAATAAACTAGTAAGAAATTCAAGAAAGTTCAGAAAAAATGAGCTAAAATGTAATGTATCTAAAAAAACCATTAATCTTGGATCCAGTAGACAAAATGTTGAATATATAATTACATTTTAAAAGGGATTCTGCTTGTGTTTATTAAACTGAATATTCTTCAGTTTCTTATATAAGAGCCATGTTAAGTAAAAGTGGTTAATTTCTTAATAGTGTACAAAACATGTTGTTGGCAAATCCAGGGTATGCATTGTTGGGTACAAGTGTGCTCCTAATTATAAACATAGCCATAAATATATTTTGAACACTTCAGAGCCCTTATTCTTTTTTGTCATAGTTGTAACTTATAATGATTTATATTACCTTACATTGCAGCCCTCTTTGGAGAACTTACATGCCACTCATTAAATAGACATTTAAAAACATTTTAAATAATGCAGAGACTGTTATGTGAGGAGGTTTTTGTGCTACCTTGAAATCTTGTTGACATGGATAAACAGAACTTACCATGGTATAGCTCATACACTCCCACAGGTGTGTGCTCATGTAAAAAAGCATAGTCTGTTTTCTTAGTAGTGCTGCAGTAGTGATGCTCTGTGCTGAAACCATAGTCCTAGTTATATGTGCACCTATTGAGTTAGGTGTAATACCAGCACTGAGCACTGCCATCATAATAGGCAGTGTGCTGCTGCTGTCCGAAGGTTCACGTGTGCCTGATATGACTCTAGCAGTAATATTTTATTTTAAATCTGCTACTCTGGAATAGCAAGAGTTAGAGGATACATGGTATGCTCACAATGATGGATACTGAGAGCAGACTATTCTCATGGATGGAGATGTCTGCCTCTCTCCATTCCATAAACTAATCATACCCATGGATGAGTGAGAAGCTCCTTACACCCTTGGTTATTTCCCGCTGTCTGTTGCAGCTTCAGGGAGACATTTGCCAAATTCATGTGGAGTAACAACCCTTCAGAACAGGGATGAGTTCAAACTTTCTTTAATTAAAGACTAGTTCCTCTCCACTAGGGATGTAAGCGTATAACTGGTTAACTGATATTAGTTAAACTCTTAGCAGCTGCTGGGAGCCTGCGGAGCATTTAACGATGTAACGGATTTAATTTCAATCAGTTACACGGTCAGTGGTTTGTTTTTTTTTAATTTTTAACATCCCATGTCTCCTATTCTGAATCTTCTAAACAGAAAGTCCTGTAGCACTTATCCCTGCTACCACAGATCGTTTGCAAAACTTTTCCCTCCAGTGGAACTAATATCAAGAGATAGGATGAGTCTGATTTTAGCACTCATCTAGTGTCAGAATCATGCACATACGTATTTGGGGGCAATAATTACTAGTTGATAACTGTGATAATGAGCACTCAGTGCTAATAGTGTCTTCTAAATATGTATAACAGAAGCAGTATGAAGATGGTTCTGAATGACTTTTTTAGAGTTATGCATTTATTATTATTTCTTCCTAACATGAAAGATGATAATCTAAAGGAGTATAGAAAGAACTTCACTACGTATTTTAGTCCATCAAACATGTTTGATCCTTGGATTGTATTCACATATTATAGTGATGGACATGGTATATAAAACGCTGAATAGATTAAGCTTAGTATATTTTCTTCTATTTTGTTTATTGTTAAAGAAAATGGATACATACCCTTGATTGAACAGGATGCAGTATCCATCTGAATAAAAACTCTTCCATTCCCATTCTGATATCTCACATCTCATTAATCTAATTTACATAGCCAAGTTTTCTTGCTTATAATGCAGTCTTGCAAATGTATAGAGTTAGTCTTTTTCTGCTGATTAATTTAATTGGTACTGAAAAATAAATCATCTATGGTAGCTGAATTTTTATTATAATCTTTCGGTCCACCTCAAATTGCTGTTTATTTCATTTTTGCTTTCACTTTCTTGCCTCTTACTGTTTCAACAAAAGTTTGAATGGTTTAGTATTAAATATTCCATTTGTTTTGTTGTATCTTCATTTCAGAATCTGGGTTTGTAATAATAGCTATAAATCTCTTAAGAAAATGATTGCAAACTTTCCACAATTCAATACTTCTGTAACAGACCACATTTTAAAAAGAATTAGAAAATTTTGGTTTTCACTATTGCAATTGGCTTGTAATATGGAATAAAGTAGGATGTTGCCTTCTCTGATGTAAGGTGCTTGAAACCTAAATGGACAAATGATGAAAAATTTGGTCAATTGCAAATTGATTTTTCTTATAATAATAATAATAATATATATATATATATATATATATATTACTCACAAAATATGAATATATTTATTAAACTTTTGTGCAACACCAGAAATATATTTAGTTGCATACCTTGAGGTTCTCAAAGTAAGAATTTCTTTGTTGTTCAGAGAGCAAGTTGTAGGTTAAACAAAGTTAAACATTTGAGTAACAACTTTAAAATTAAGATGAGTTTAAAAGTAAATTGAGATAAATGTACAGTCTCAAAGAATAAAAACAACTTTTATATTTCAAGTAATAGAAGTTTTGTATAGTTGGTTTCTTAAATATTACAAATTGTTTTTGCTTCTTGTAAAATTCAGATAGGACAGCTCTAAGTATAGATTGTTTTGAATAGATGCGTTTAGCCCAGCACCTGCTGGTAACCAAGGTCCTCCTCCAATGATGGGTATGAATATGAACAACAGAGGAACTTTACCTGGCCCTGCATTGGGTCCTGGTCCTTCCATGGGGCCAGAAGGAGCTGCAAATATGGGAACACCAATGATGCCAGATAATGGAGCGGTGGTAATGTATCATTATAAAACTTAATTACTTTGAAAAGTCGTCGTGTCTCATGGCAATTTTTTTGTACCAAAGTTAACTTCACACTAAAGTGACTTTGTAATATCACATTTTTAATCCAGTGACAATACTTACCTGAACACATTTTAGAACGTTTTTTAAAAAAAATTTTTGAGTCTGTTAAGAGCAACTAATAGGTAAATCTTTTATATTCTTAAATTACATAATTTTGCAGAATGAGAACCCTTTTTCATGTTAAAATCTGTTGAGGATGTAAACTAGGAATACTGAAAATCCAGAGTTAATTTTTCCCTGGAACACGTGATTATCTTCAGATGGAAATGTAGCAATCAGTGGACCTGTTTTCCAAGACGTTGTCAGGTCCTTACTTTAAATGAACTTTAGACTAAAATTATCACGTTTAGTAGAACTGTGTATGTAAAATCTATCATGTAAAATACATTTCATCTAGCAAAATATTTAATTTTCTTTTAGTGTATCCTGCATGTGTTAAATATACTTAAATCACTGTCTGTTACCTGTTCTTTATCCTGTTCATTATGAAACTAAGATATATTTATTGATTTTACTGTTATGAAGTTTATTTTTAAATAACTCCCAATATAGTTGTGATTAAAGGTGTATATGGTGTGAAGATATCTTTGTGTAAAATACTTTAAAAATGATTTTAGTGTAAAAACATATTATTACCAGGACACTGCCTTAAACACAGCTGAGTGTTTATGGCAATGATTGCAGTGCTTATTGTGGAATAGTTATGTCAGCAAAAATTATGTGGGATAATTGCTGCGCCAGGTTAGGAAAAGTCGTTTTGTCTAGTAAGTCAGGGTAACCAGAAACCTGGTCTGGACAGTTGAAATTTACTTACTGAACAATAGAGTCCTGGCCTGCACTTAAAATGAATGGTTATCTTGGCTGTTCCCATCAACCCATGCACCCTCTTTTCCTATTATTATCTTTTGGAGACAAACAGCAATCTGTTTTAAATAGCTTTTTCTAATACATATTTCCTGTGTTTCTGGATAAATGCATGTCTAAGAGGATGTTCTGGTGCTGATATATGAAAAGCAGAATAGGCAATTTACAGTTTTCCATCATAGCTTTGCTGGGGCACTGAAACATGTTAGAAATAATCTAATTTAGTAATCATGTAACTGCAACAATTCTTAGTGGTTACACAATTACTCAGTGGCCCCTGGGGGTTTGGCTGGCAGCCAGTGCACTCTTTGCCCCACTAGCGGGGAGCCCTCTGCTACTTCTGTCAGAGGCAGCAGTGTGGGGTGGCAGGCAGGAGCCAGTCTGTGAGAGGAGCCGATTTAAAAATTGGCTCCCTGGGCAGACCTGCTCCCTCCTGCTGCCCCTGTCTGCAGAGGGTCCTGAGCCCAGCTTGCCACAAACAGAGACTGCTCAACAGCAGCAGCCCCTGTCCATGGGGGGCCCAAGCCCCCCATGGATAGAGGCTGTTCCAGCATCCCGCGGAGCAGCCTTTTCAGTGGCGAGCCTGGGTCCACCACAGACAGAGTCTGCTCCGTGGAATGCCAGAGGCTCCACTGTGCACTTTTAATGTAAAACTCAGACCAGCGGGCTGGACTGAGCCAGCCTGCCAGTCTGAGTTTTAAATGCCAGAGTATACAGGAGTGAGGGGGTGCTGTTACAGTTAACTAGGACTGCTAACCAATAAGCAATAGTTTCAGTTAAACGGTTATCCAGCTAACTGCTAACACCCTCCCTACACATAACTGAATGGTTTTTTTCTTACTCTATCAGCTTCCTCAAAAGAAAATTAACTTGAGGAAACAATATATCAGTGTCTCAACAGCTGATTTGGAGAGGTAGATGCAGACAAGAATGCATTGCCTGCCTAGAATACCTGGCTCACATTTTTGGCTTAATGCATAGTGTGTACAGAACCTAAGTTTTTCTAGTGAGACTGGAGAATTCCTTTCACCCTCAGGTCTTTTTACTATGAGTGTTCACAAGAGCCAGCCTCAGTCAGAATTAACTTTTCTGTGGGCCCCAGGTTATTAGATTTTTGTGTGGCCCCTCTTGACTCCTGGCCGATATACCACTGGTCACTCCTGGCTGGCAGCACAGCAGGGCCCAGGCAGGCTACCTATATGCCGTGACCCTATGTCGCTCCCAGAAGCGGCTGGCTACTGGCACATATCTCTCTGCACCTGAGAGAAAGGGGACAGAGTGTTTCAGTATGCAGTGCATGGAACCACCACCCCCTTCCTGCCACGGACCACAGAGTCATGCCAGCAGCCATCCACTTCTGGGAGCACTGTGGGACCATGGCATACAAGCAGCCTGCCTGAGCCTTGCTGCGCTGCTGGACTTGTAGTGTCACAGAGAATCCAAGATCAACTAGTCTATCTCAATTGATGGGTTGGTTACCACTGAATAGATTTATTTTTGTGGGGTTCCCCCTTAGTCCAGGGCTCTGGACTGCAGCCTCTAAAGCCCCTGCATTAATCTGCCTTTGCCCCTCAGCAGTGATTGCCATCTCTTACAGATGGGTTGCTTCCTTCTCCATGAGACTGATGCTGTCATCAAAGGAAGAAACTGTTGCTACTACACTGATTAAATGGGTCTTTGATGCATTTGTCAAAGCTTTGGCTTCACTTCTCACTGGAGTCAGATTCTCCAAACTGGTTTCTTAAAGACGAGAGCAAAGGAAAAAAAATGTGTTAACTAATTATTGCAGTGATCCAGCAAAACTGTTAAAAATGGAAAACTCCTTATTCTGCTTGCTCAGTTCACCTCTGGAACACTCCTTTAGGAGCATAAGATAAGAAATTTAAGGCAGGTATCGGGGAAAAACAAGATTTTATAGTGTATTTTAAAATAACACCCATAATGTTGTTTTTCTACAAATGGTAATTTCAAATACTGATATTTCAGAACTGTTGAATTTAATGACACATCAGTCTGACAAGCTTAAAGTTGTAAATTAAAACCGCTGACATTTAGAAGGAAATGGAAGTTCAAAGAGCAGATTAAGTGGATGATTTGCTTATCTGGCCCTCTAATTTTAATAATACCTTTTTTGTTTCTGCTCAGACACTTGCTTTTTGTTACATGGTAAAAAGAATGTAGCTGGCTAACCCTTGTGTTCTCCTCAGAGTGTTGTTATATACAGGAGCGGCCCGAGGCCGGCTGTGGCAGCTGGCGCCCTAGGCGGAAGGCGTGATCGGCGCCCCCGCCTGCACGGCTGTCAATGGCTGTGATGTAATCACGGGGCGCCCCATGACATCATCATCAGGCGCCCAGGCCCGCGGTGCCCTAGGCAACTGCCTAGTTTGCCTAGGTCCACGGGCCGCACCTGGTTATATAGAGTATTTGCTATTTGGTGGTGGTAAAAAAAAAAATAGAGAATGGGGGATGGAGGGAGAGGAATCCAGTTTTCTTTTTTAAACTTCACATAGACATTCAAATAGATTTTTTTTTTTTTAAGTGCAGGTCATATCAACGTCTTGTGATTGATAGAGACACATAATCATAATTTCATTTAAAATGAAACATCTTGCTTTGGCTTCCATAAATGTTGGAGAGTCATATTTTCTTGATGCACAACCAAATATGAGATCTAGAATTTCATTAGACAGATCACTTTAAAAAGTCCTACCTTGGCTCAGACTTTTACCATAGATACTTAAGAGTCACACTTCATTCTTCAGTCTAGAATTAGAAACGCTAATGAAAATAACCTTAATTGGCTTACAATTATCTGAAAATTAAACCAGCAACAAGAGTTACATTATTAGGAGTGTGGGAACCTTGCACTATACAAGCCATTCTTTCATGTCTTGGTATATTCAGTGTTGGTAGATTTCCCTTGATTAGAAATAAGTTTTTATCTAAAGTAAATTTTATGTTGTTTTAATTATTTATACAAGTATTTAATTTTATCTCCCAAAAATTGCCTGAAAGGGAAAAAAGGAGTGCTTCAGCATTAAGAATTAGGGGCTAGATTTTCAGATGTGCTTAATTAGCACCCAAAATTTGGCCTCTTCATTTAGGTGTCTAAAAGGGCTGAGCTGTTCTGGAAAGTCTGACCTAATATATAATAGTAGCTATTATATCCACATCATATTTAGATAAAATTAATTAAAAGTGATTAGAGTCCTTATTTTGCAAATGCTTAGGTTTATTTTTAAATGAGAGTACTTAAAAGTGTAAGTATTTGCAGAATTGGGGCCTAATAGAAGACTTTTAAAGGAGGATTATGATACCCACCTATATTTATATTAGTTTATATTTAACTTTTAATATGTGCTGGGAGCTAAATACAATATGTGGTCTAGAACACTAATTGATTTTTATTTCATTTAAATCTGTTTGAAAAAATTTAGATGTGTAATATTTTCTAATGGAAGAAACTTTGTTCCTTGAGTCAGTAGTCTTTGGAAACACTGAAGCTACAACTCAATCTCTTTTTTCTACTTTGACAGTGCTTCAGTTTCTGAACAAGCTAGTGAATACAGGAGCATTGAAATATGGGAAGATTCACATAAAATATTTGCTCCCTATTTTTAAATAGGCTAAATAATAAGTATACTGTTACATGGAGAGTAAATATGGCTTTGTGGAGTGGCAAGTTTTAGAGTATAAATTTAAGTTATATACTGTATAGAAGTGGTTTTCAGTGGCACTCAACTCTTTTTAGTATTTATTTGTTTAATGTACTGTTGTCTTAATTTTACAAAATTGGAGCATAACATTTAATAAGCTTTTATTTTTACTCTTTTTGAAAAATAACTAATGTAATTGCTCATTTCTTCCTTCTATGTATGATCCTGATTCTGCTGGACTCTCTGCCGAACTTCATGACACCACCACTTGGGGTTTTGCCATTTTTATTCTAATTTACATTTGGCTTTTTCCAAATGGACTTAATATTCATTGTACATTGTTAGCATAATGAGAGATTCCCACAAGGAGGCCCATCACAGATGGGTTCACCCATGGTTAGTAGAACAGGCTCCGAAACTCCTCAGCCGCCAATGAGTGGTGTAGCTGCCGTGAGTGGTGGACCTGGTGGCTTTGGTAGAGGAAATCCAGGGGGCAACTTTGAAGGACCTAACAAACGTCGCAGATATTAAAACTTTCTTTCATTCCTTATTGTTTAGAAAATTCAGTGCAAATATCCAGTGATATGCCTTTATAATTTTTAGCTGTTATCTGGAAAGCAGTTTTACTGTTAATGTAGTCTTTAAAACAATTTCTTTTGTAATTCCTAAACTTTTTTGTATTCCATCTTAGGCTTTGTAGTGTAGAATAGAAATGATGTGCATCATTATGTAAGTCAAATGTGTTTGTGACTTCGGCAAAATATCAATGTGTGACCATGCTGTAAAACTTGTGCAGTTATTTGATCACAATAAAATATAAAACAAATTACTTAAGGATTTTGGAAATGTTATTACAATACTGATGAGGAATTTTAAGTTTAACTTGTAAACAGCTTCATTTTCTTTCATCGAATTACTTAGGAATTACCACATTAAGTGTGAAGAAAATTCTATACTTAATTAGCTGAAAATGTGTGCAAATAGACCTGCAAGTTTTAGTAATTGTCATGAGTACTTGTTATAACAAGTGATTGAAGCTAATGCAACTTTTGAATGGTATCCCAGAGCTCTTAATGATCTGTAAACATACTGTTAACTATTTCTAACCTTCTTGTATGAACTTAGTCATAATAGGATTGTCAACAAAATATGTTTTGTGTTGAATTTTTCAAATAAATATTTTGAACCTTGGAAAATAACTTCTGTCAGAAGGTAAATCTTCACCTGTGCTTATTTATTCATAAAACACAAGAAACGGTATTAAGGATACTTTACACAAAATAAGGTTTTATCAAAATTAAATTGTCATTTCTGTGCATTTGTGAAATATGGTGAACATTAGTGAATAGTGTTAATATATCCTGTTATAACAGATACCGGTGCATTATTTACATCTGGCTTATTTAAGGCTTTTTCCTAAGTTATACACTGGACAAATGTGTTTCCCCTTCTGGCAGCTGGTCCACATAGTACATAAGAATCTTCTGCCAATTGCTTGTGAAAAGACACTATCAATGACTTTCCCCATGTTTATTTCAGCCAGGGGGAAATCATCTTGGTCTGTTTCATTTTATTATTGCAGTTATTGGTATTTGCCTACGGTGGAGTATCTCGTATTTTTATTTAGACATAACCGAATATTAATATCAGTTATTCTAGATTTTAAAATGAAAAATACAGTTCCACCATTCAGTTAAATTTATTCTGGATAAAAATGAATGAAGTGTAATATTTAAAAGCTACACTTCCAGCACAAGTATCCTATCCAAGAGAGGTTTGTTGGTGCTAAGTAATGACAGAAATATGGAGAAAGTCTGCTATAATAAACAACTTCTGTAAATGATGGGGAAGAGATGAAACAATCCATTAGATTATCTAGTCCTTTGTAAAGTCAAGTGGGTCTAAATTTTGGCTGCCTTGCACTGTTTTGTCATGTTCCCTATGCAATATAGGTATAACCTGCTACCATTTTAATTTGGGATCTTTTGCACTTACTTTGAACAGGTATAACCTGTTTCATGAGGGTTTATCTACATAAATGTTGCACTGGTTTACAGGTGTGGTTTTATATAGATGAAGTTAAACACTTCTTATTGAACATATCTTTTAGATAAATTAGCACTGGGCTAAGGGTATGAAACTGCTAATACTCGGACCCAAAGGCAGTGTGTGATGTTAGACTTTATATAGAAGAAAAATTAAATTATAAAATTAGTAGTAATGCAGGGTATTAAAAAAAATACTTTTATGCATACCATATTACTAAGTTGCTTAAGGGAGATATGCACTGCCAAAACGTAATATAAAAATCAAGAATATTGCTTAGCAAATTTACAGCTATGTTATTTGTAACAACTATAGCTAAATCCATTAGCAACATCCTTTCTCTTAGTCTAGGGCTTTATTTTTTATCTAACAGCACAAACTTGTTTCAGTTTCTTACAATTTGCTATGGAATATGATTAGTTTGGTTAAAAGTTTGGTGTATTTTTGTTACATGCTACAAATTGCAAAAAAAATCATTCTTAAAAGTAAGCTGCACCCAACCTACTGAGCATATTATTCTTAAAGTTAACATGGTGAGAAATGTTACTACTAGTCCTGTATTAAGTTTTTCTAGTGGGCATTCTATTCATGATGGAAAATGACATTTGTAACAATACTAGTGAGGGGGAGGGGGGGACCAGTGTTGTAGATTAACTTTATCCCATCTTTTCAGGCTGCATTAATTGAAGATGGCACGTTTTGCCAAAAGATTAAGAAATATATTATTTTTACATTTAATATGGCCAACGATTAATATTTCCAGTGTGTGCTTAAATTTATAATCGGAATGAGAGGCATAATGAGATCGTCAATTGATAAATAAAAGTACTCTTAAATCTTTTTCAGTAGGGAGTTTCATTCTGAACACCTTGGCCAAATCCTTATGTATTATTCAGACTCTTGTATGGCCCTCATAACAGTAGTATTTGAACATTTTCCAGAAGTTCATTAAGCCATTTAACAAGGAACTGTCATGTGGATCTTTCTTTTTTTCCTCTGCCACAAGGAGAATATTGTGTGGTTTTTTTCATATATGTGCTGTTACTCTTTTTGCACTGTGTTTATTAGTAAAAAGTTAGGTCAACTAAGTGCACCTTGCACTTAGAAATGAGTTTTATGATACGTATTAATTCCTGTGGGAGTTAGCTCCAGGGTCTTCAACTGGTCCACCTGAAAAAGTCTGCACAACCATGCAGTGGATAGTTCCGTGATGAATGTGGAGTAGTGCTGTTGTCTGCTGTAGGTGTGCCTGAGCAATAGTGATTTTAAGTAAATTGGTTCAAAACCACTGACTGCCTTAAAATCACGTAGATCCTGAATTTGACACGTTAATCTATGAGAAGCCATTTTAGAGACTACAAGACAGTTTTGAAGTGTGTGTGGTACTTGGGTTGTTGACATTCTATGCCAGCTGAAATGTTCTGAATGCTGACTGCTTCGTGCCCAGGTAGATAACATTCTGTAGGCCTTTGGGAAGATGATAAAAGCAGGTCTAACTAAGGCTAGATGTAAAATGGGGTTCTATTTATTTAAAATGGTAAGTAGAGATGACTAAGGCTGCTGGCATGTTGACTGCTGCCTGTTATGACTCTCATTATCGTCTCATTGTTTCCTTTTACTCCCCTGTCTGTCTATAATCTTTTGTTTTATCCTTAGATTATAAGCTTTTTGGGGCAGGGACTGTTGTTTTGTTCTGTGATTTTGCAACACAACAGGGTCTTGCTTAGGGATGTGAAGGACTAGTCGACAGAAAGAGGCAGTGGGGGCGGGGGAAGGGGCAGATGAGAAGGAGGTACTTCAAAGTGGCAGCGCTGTTTGAAGTCTGGGGCCAGACCCCCGGCTCCATGTGGTGCTGCTGCTTTGAAACACCACAGGCAGCCCGGGGTCAGCTGGGGTGTCCCCAGACTGCATGTGGTATGTGGAGCCTGGAGATCACCTGGGGACTCCCTAGCTGACTCCAGGCTCCCTGTGGCACTGCCGCTTTGAAACACAGCGGGGAGCCCAGCATCATGTTCCTTGTGGTGTTTGAAAGCAGCAGTGCCGCATGGCGCCTGGGATCAGTCACCAGCTGACCCCAGGCTCCACGGGGCGCTTTCGCCTTTGAAGTATAGCAAAAGCTACACTTCAAAGGCGGAGCCGCCCTATCAACTAATCGAATAGTCGATGCAAAATGCATTGACTATTTGATTAGTCAGTCGATGCTTAACATCCTGTGTCCTGCTTCATGATTATGACTCCTAGGCTATACAGCAATATAAACAATAAGTAGTAGTTACATATATTTTTATCCTGCAAAGGAAATGAGAATTGATTAAATCTACATAATAGCTGTCTATGTAATGCCCTTGAGTTATACACGAAGAATCAGAAAGATGTTCCTGAAAGTGTTGCCCAAAGTTTTTGTGAGACAATTTATCATCTTGTGGAGTCCTCCAGAGATTCTTTTTAAACAAATTACAGAACTTGGGAGAGACTGCCATATTACCGTACTTTTCATTTTGATAGAATACAACAAACTTAAGAATTTTCACGTTTTGGAGGCACTGGAAGCTATTCTTGTACTGTTGTGCTAAAAACTTAAAAAAACAACAAATGGTCTGGTAGCACTTTATAGACTAACTCGGCTACCCCCTGAAGGTGCTGAAAACTGTTAGTAATAGTTAAATTGCTGCTTTGGAAGAAAAGGAAAGATAGCATCCATACAGAAGAGGGCACAGTGTACATATGTACAGGATTTGGAAGAAATATGTCTGTTCTTACTGTAGCACAATAGTTTATTCAGTTTCCTCTCACTGTTACATGCATTGGTGAATGACAGTGTGTGGTATACATATGCCACATTTGAGTCTCAGTTACTTTGGTTTAAGAAAGACTGTCTGGTGTGCATATTGCTTCTTTGAATTTTACTTTCAAGTTCATTACTATTTAGTGCCAACCTGTCCAGCTTTCTGGTTCTTGCAAAGGAAATAATTTTTGTGATTCATATCCACTAAACTGGATTTCTAAAAATAAATAAATAAATAAACCACAACACACCACCAACACAAGAACATCCTGATGACCTGCCCAGATTAGTAAAAGTCCCTGATCCTATCATGCTAGTTTTTTTGGCTACATGTCTTTCAAACAGAAGAGATCCAGTCAGACATAAAGATGCAGTAAAAGTTGAAATGAAATTTTGTAAATTGAAGACTTTTTTTCTTTAATTTACAAGTTTAATATTGTACGAAGGACATGTCCATTTGAACATAATACAAGCTTTGTAATAAGAATAAATAATCTGAACAGGACTTCAAAATATTAAATGTTACATTACTTAGTCCACTAATATAATTACTTATCTCATAACATATACTCCTTAGTTTCAGGCCTACTCTGAGACATTTTCTCTCTACTTCATTGTTGCCCCTTACCTAAATTTCATTTTTATTTCTTAATCATCTTCTTGGCTTGTAAAAATAAGATCATTTTAATTGGCCTTTCAATTGATTTCAAATGACAGTTTTTTGTCAAGCATTATTTTCTGAAATAATTCTTGTATTCTAATTGGAAATAACCTCAAACTGTAAGAGACAGAGCTGTAAGTTTGTATGATAGAAAGTATGAAGTCCATTGTTAGGACGTGTTCCACATTTGCAAAAATAATGCACTTATTTAGAAGAGATGTGCTCATTGACTCCTGCTGTATAATGTAAGAGCTAAGTAAGATGTAATATTACTGTGATTTGCCTGTAATGGGGAATGGGAAAATTTTATGCAGGTTGTAGGAAAGCAACTTTTTGATGCAACTGTAATCTGTTATGCATAATCTACTATGTTTATACAACAAGGTGATTGAAAATTCCTTTGAAATATAGTTTTCAAATTTTCAACATGGTGAAGTAGGGTTTCTGAGTCAAAGTGAAATAAAATAACGTGTGTTTTTTTTTCTAGGCTGTTAACTGCTATGCTACCTTTATATCAAATGTCTCTCCAAAAGACTTCATTATGTAGATTATTTTTTTATCGCTAAAGTCCATTTTAAAATATATATTCAAGTATAGCAGTAAGAGAATTGTATAAAGAAACATGCAATTTTGTTTATAACTTGTAATGAATGTTTAATTTTTATTCCAGAGACTCAAATAATAGATTTTTGTTCTTTTATGGATTATTTTAATAACAGGCAATGTCTTACCAATGCATTACGCTGATTGAAGAATTAAAGCATAAGTGTATCAGCTGATTTTTTTTCTATAAGACATCTTAAAGATCTTAAAAGCATCTTTTCAGTTTGTGACAATTTATATGTGATACTTTAACCATGATTAATCAAGCGGTGAGAAACTTTTAACTAGTAAAACTTCTGTTGTAACTTTCACTATAATAAACTGAATTTTAGATTTTGTCATAAAAATACTTTTATATTCTGAACATATGGAAAAACTTTTTAACATAGATACAACTTTCATCTGCATTTTCAGGAGAACAGATTTAATAGGTCTTTTCCATCTTAAATGTACTTTCATCTTCAGTAAAAGTTAAAATAAGATTTAAACTTTATATCTTAAAGCATTTTTATGTTCATAGTTTATAGAATGATTCTCCATTTGTCCCACAGCATGCTGTTTAAGATGGGTAAAATTCCTTTTTGTCTCTTTTGCTGTCCCATTAATTGGAACAATCAGAAGAAATATAACCTTAGTATTTCATGCACATACAATCTGTCAGATAATGTATTTTTTACTTTCGTCACTGGTGCATACCAAATTTATCAATCTAAATACTTCTGTGTAATTATTTTAGTGCTTTCATATCTAACTCTTGTAGATCTGCTTACTATCAGAAGACAGACTTCTGAGTTAGATAGTCAGACCAATGTTCCATCTATGGCTGTTTTTCTGTAATACATGCTGTGTATTGATTCTTTTATTGACCAAGAATACTTATTTCTGCTATCCTGGTGGATGTGGGGTATAAGTGTTTAATATTGTTTTCCATGATGAAAAACATTGAATATCTTGAGAAAAACATAAGCACAAAAAATTGTGTGTGTAAACTGCAAAAAAATGAAAAATAAACAAACATACAATGAAAATAAACCAGAACTGTGGTTTAATTTTGTATTTACATGAAATGTACCCTTGTATACTTTTTGAAGTTTGTCATACATGAAAGTTCGGGGGGGTGGGGGGTGAACTAACTGGAGTGAGTGATACTGGAAAGAATATCTGTTTGTGTAACTTTTCTGATTAGTGTCTAAAATACTTGGTTATATTTTTTTTAAAAATAAATTAATCTTTGTGTACATTGTCAGGAAATATTTAAAAAAATAAGTACTAGATAAAGAGTAATTGAAACCAATTAAGTGTCTGAAAATAATTTTGCTTGGAAACAAATACTGAAATTTTTTACATATCACTTTTCAGGGACTTGTGGGCAGACTAAATTTCATGGCTGAATGTTTTCTTCCCACATGAATAACAAAAGATTTTTAAAAATGTAGTTTGAGCCTACTCACTGCTACATCCAAACAGTGTATAATATAAGACTATCCCTACCGACCTTATTACAGTTGAAAAAATGTGAACAGAATTGGATGCAAGAATATAATTTGGCAGTTAACAAATTTTAAATTGGGATTTTTAATAGAGCAGAGATGTTTAGGGGCCAGGGTCTGCAAATGTCCCAGCCCCTGTGTTAACCTATAATTTCTAATCATATGGTTAAAAGGGAAACTAAAATATTATTTCAAGTGAGGATGGTTGAAAGAGGCAAACTAAATATAAGTAAATATTCAGCTTTCCATATTAGGGATGTTAAATTGTGGTTATCTGACTAATCGTGTAATTGATACAATTTGTACTTCTGGAGCCACTTACACTGTGGCTCTGCATTTTAAATGTAAGAGCTGCCAGGCTCTTACTACATTTAAAATGTAGAGGCGCAGCATCCCAGACTAGCGTGAGCAGGAACTTGCTCAGTCCCAGCTCATGTTGAGCCAGCAGTATCTGTTCATGGTGGCCTGCCCTGTCTGCCACAAACAGACTGGTGCCAGAGCAGCCTCTGTTCGCGGCAGCCAGGGTTGGCTGTGGGCAGGGGCTGCTCCAGCAGCAGCCCCTGCTGGCAGCCAGCCCTGTCCGCCGGGAACAGAGACCGCTCCAGCACCAGCCCCTGTTCGTGGCAGCCAGGGCTGGCCACAGCTAGGGGCTGCTGCAGGAGCATCCCTGTGCATAGCTGCCATGAGCAGGGGGCACTTGGCGACAGCAGCCCCTGTCCATGGAGGGGCCCAGCTTCCCAGTGGGACCCCCGAGGAGAGGGGCTGCTGCTGGAGCAGCTGCTCCCTATAGCGAGCCTCGGCCTCCCTTATCCCGCTTCGCAGCAGCCTCCCCTATCACCAGCTCCCTTCTGGCTCTGATAGAGGCAGCAGGGGAGGAGGCGGCACCATGGAGCCAGTGCTGGGAGAAACTGTCTTTTAAGCCAGCTCCCCCCAGCACTGGTTCCTGTCCCCCCTCCCATCCTTGCTTCCTCTCAGTGAGTAGTCGATAGCTCCAGTTGACTACTTGCCTACATCCTTATTCCATATACTCGTACATGTTTGCCAGTTAACCTAGATAGCAGGGAAAGTTTGCTGTAAGTAGTTGAGCCATAGAAGATTTTTAAAAGAAACATGAATGTCAATTATAAAATAAATTATTTATGTGGCTAATCCTCTTTGCTTTTTTGGGCTCCCCACTATGCCTCCTCCCTTGGTTTTCTTGGTATCCGTATTGGCTACATTAATTTTTTGATTAGCAAATATTAATACTTCTGCTGGGGTTAAAAAGATACATTTCAAATATTTTAATCGGACTGTTGGGTTATTGTGGTCCAATGATCATATAATTATTGTTTTACAGTTTTTCTATTTTGTTGTTTTTTTAAGGAGTTAAATATTTTACTTACAAACATCTCAAATGTATGTAACCACTCTTTCCCAGGATCATCTGCATCCACATTATTTCCCTCCTCTTTTTCTTTGGTAATTCATACTAAAAGAAAATTCTCTGGTGGAATTGTGCTTTTGGTGAGCCTTCCTATAACACAAGATCTAGTGGTCACCAAATGAAAGTAATAAGCAACAGGTTTAAAAGAAACAAAAGGAAGTACTTCACGCAACACACAGTCAACCCTTGGAACTTCTTGCCAGAGGATGTTGTGAAGGCCTAGGCTGTAACAGTGTTCAGAAAAGAGAGAGTTAAATTTATGGAGGCTAGGCCCACCAGTGGATATTAGCCAGGAAGGGTAGGGATGATGCCCCTAGTCTGTTTTGTCATAAGCTGAAAATGAGTGACAGGGGAGGGATCACTTGCTCTGTTCATTCCTCTGGGGCACCTGTCACTGACCACTGTTGGAAGACAGAATACTGAGCTAAATAGATTTTTGGTCTGACCCAGTATGCTCTTATGTAGAGATTTGGCTTGCATAAAATTGAAAGTTCTATGCAAAGCAGCTGCTTCACTGTCAAAATGTAGTTCCAATATAGTCTCAAACAGAAGTGGCCTCTTAAACTGCTAATACATGTGCTTCATGCAGAGATGTTTGTGTGTTCATTAGAAATGATTAAACAACATGGTAATCTAAAATGTAAATATTTTGGATCAGTCCAGAGAGCATGAGTTAGCTGATATCAGCTATTACTAATTTTCTTTTTTGGGTAGATTGTCCATCTGTTTGGCTGAAACTGTAAAACAGCTGTTCTCAGTCATAGGTAAGAATCTTTTTGCCTGTAAGTATCCTCTGTGATCACAGCAAATAAATGATTTGTGACTAATTGCAACTTCTTGCGTTAATAGTTTGGTATCTATTGTGCAGTAAGAACCATGAAAATCATGTACTGTTTAAATCAAGCTTTAGGAGGTAGCCGAGTTAGTCTGTATAGAAAAAAACAACAAATGGTCTGGTAGCATTTTATAGACTAACAAAACATGTAGCTGGTATCAAGAGCTGAAGTGGACTGTGCCCATGAAAGCTCATGATACCATCTGTATGTTTTGTTAATCTATAAAGTGCTACCAGACCATTTGTTGTTTAAATCAAGTGTCTTTTCAGTATTATCAGGCTGATCCTGGCTTAGAAGTGAATGGATGAAAAATGTGTTGAGTGTTTGTCCCATCCTTCATCTTCAGATGTCTGCATTATAGAAAAATCATAAGTGGTACTGTTAATGTCAGACTAAGCAGAGGCCAAGAATTAAAGGCATGGAGAGTTAATTAACTAATCTATAATTGGTGCCTCCAGGATTTGCTTGTGTACTAGCTGTAGCACCGAAGCATACATATTCACTGCCTGCACTTTTATTCTATCTATTGCAAATTTTGAATATCAGATTCTCATTTTTTTCAATATATTATTTGTCAAGAATGCTAAAATTAATGTGAACTAACTTTTGTGTAAGAAATATAGTAATGTTAACAAGTGAATGATTCATAGACTCCAGGCCAGAAGGGACCATTGTGATCATCTAGTCTGACATGATATCCCTAGAGATATTTAGGGGATAAAGTATATAACAGGTAAGATACAGTTTTAATCAATTTGAAGAAAAAACCTTTTCAGGAAAAGTTACAAGAAGGGAACTGCGTATATTATGTAGCAATAGTTTTACGTCCTCTATTTTTGATGCAGTTTAGATTTCAGACTCCTAGAATTTACTGTACTATCTGTAAGTGTTCTGCATCTGAACCTTTTTTGAATAAATAATACAAAGAATGATATTTTTGATTTAGTATTGGGGAATGTAATTATAATTTTTCGAAGTACAATATTTAGAGATCATATATCATTTATAAGAATGATAATGGCATATCAACTGATAAATTATTATAATAGTCACATTAGCAAATACACATTTTAAGTATTTTGAATTACAGTAATGAAAGTGATATAAAATTTAAATTAATGTTGGCATGAGCTGTGAATATTGTTGAAGTACCTTTATAATGTCAGTTTACTGTTGCATTATGTCAATCTGATGTCTCTGGTTTTCTTATGTTCTCATTTTTGTGTTACTGCAATTTCAGCACAATTAACTGATGTACAGTGAGTCCAGTATACATAAGTCCTCCTCACCCATACTGTTGAATGCTAATATACTAGTGTGTAGTCAGGTTTGTTGATTGAATTTGAATTTCTAGCCAAATAGACCTTGACACAAAACAAGTTAAGAAATGCATCATTCACCATTTTTCACCATAATAAAAATTACTAATCAAAATCAAGCTATATTAAGATATATAACTTCTTAATATGTATAGATATAATATACCCTGCTGATTAGCAAAAGGAAGCACTAACTGTGGCGTAAAAGCTATAGTTAGTAGTAAATCAACATGTTTTAATGGTCCCCAACCAAGGAACCCCATTGTTTACATTTAGGAAAACAATGTACCAGTGCAAAAGACTATTTAAATCAATGATGATAATGGGGAGTCATATATCTACTATGTATTTGAGAGAGTGTGTCTGTTTGTTCAATAATTCCTTCTAAATGGTAAGAGCTAGGACCATCAGATTAGGCATACCATAACTTTAATCGGCTTAAGGATTTGGTTGTGCCAGTGGGATTGCTTCTCATAAAACTAGGCAGGTGAAAGAGGCTGACTGTGGGTGCTCCCTGTCTGCCCAGTTCGTACAGGGACATTGTTTCATCATGGAGAAAGGGGAAAGTGCACAGTTTGCTGCATTCCTCACTCTGATTGGGAAGCACATTGTTCAGACAAGCTGTGCATTTACTTTTCTTCTCGGACAGGGACAGGAAGGGGAAAAGGAAGCAGCCCTGGTATAATCCGGGAGGGGAGGTGATGCTTTGGTCTCTCTCTCTCCCCGCCCCCCCCCACGTCTCCTGCGCGGAGCCCCTCCAAACCCCACAACCTTGATTCCTGCATGCCCCAGACTGTGCCCCTTCAAGGCCCTGAGCAACGCTGGGTAAATGTGCTATTATAATCATAAACTATAATTAGAGTTTAGTCACTTTCACCTTTAAAAATGAGAAAATAATTGAGGATGCTGTGTGGACTAGGATGATCCACTGCACAAAGCTAGTCTATATAAATCTATTTGAGGGAATCATAATAAATGTATGTAGTTGTGGGATTTATGAGATTCACTGACCATGTTCAGCTGTTTCATTTTGTTTTAATTAGGAAATGCCACGTTAGATTGCAATGGGATTTTTCGTTGTAAAAAGAATTGACGAATCTATGTATCGAGAACTAAAATCAGGAGAGCTGGTGACCATTTATAAGTCTGAAAATTTACCAGTTGAGTAAAATTGCAATTAGTTATGTCAACATCTCAGGCAGTACAATGTCATTTTATAGTAATTAAAGCATACTTTGAGATGGGGAAAGCATCAGAATCAGAAAACAATTGCATTTAAGTGGTGGTTGCACTTACTGAATATTGTGATTCATTTATATTCAGTGTTTCTAGTCTCGGTTTAAATAAGACTAGATGAGGATTTTTTTATATTTTTCTTCATGGCATCATGCCAGAGTAGAACTAATGTTGTTTCGCTGCCTTGAGTGTACAACTGTGTGCTTTAATATGTTGGATTTCTTTAAAGTTTAACTTTGACTTGCTTTGGGATAATTACAGCACTCTTGTAATGTTTTTACCCTTAAATTATGATATGTGATCATAATCTTAGGGGCCTGATCCATTAAACACTTAGGCTCTGCTTATCTTTACTATAGTAGTAAAGTTATGCATGAATGTGTTTGCAGGATAAGGCTCTTAATGTATAGCTTTCATCTGGGATTAATTGTATATTCATATATAATATGTGAGCATATAAGCCACAAAATGAAGAATTATAACAAAAACACAGTTTTTGCAGCACATCAGAACCTTAAATCTTTCACTGGTCTGGCATTGTCTACAGAGTGTCTTGAGTTTTAAATCAGCATAACCAAATGGTCAGAAGGGAGACTTCCATATTTTCTGGTGGAAGGATAGAATTTTGTTGTTGTTTGAAAACTGATTTTAAAAAGTCTCTATTATACAGGCCTAGTGGATAGAGCACAGGACTCAGGAGACCTGGGTTTTGTTACCAGCTCAGCCACTGGATTTCTTGTCACACCATGGGCAAGTCATTTCCCAACTTTTGTACCTCCGTTTTCACATCTGTAAAATGGAGATAATGATACTGTGATCTCATCTGTGAAATGCTCTGATATCTAATGATGAAATGTACTATATGAAAGCTAGGTGGTGCTTGTTTATTAGATAATTCAAAGGGGTTGGAGTAGTGGGCAGCTGTGGAAGAGGAGGTCAAAATGCATGGTAAATACAGATTTATCATATGGTCCTGCAGGATATCACCTCTACCTATGTATTCTCTGTATGTATCTGTGTTATACCTTTTTGTGAGTGTATGTAAATGTATATTTTATCATGTTAATTGAGATAAAAAGGAGGTGTGAGGGGTTTTGGTATGCTAGTTTTGTGCTCCTCTGTAAAGTTAACATTAGTACTTGTTTCTTTCTTCATGGATTTTAGTGAAATGGATAAAGAATGGTGACGTATAAGGGAGAGATGAAGACACAGGCTGGAACCATGCTGTAAGTGAAAGGGCTGAATTCAGAACATGTAAAATTGAATACATATGCTCTATAGAAAAGTGGCAAGTCAATACCACTTTAGAGAACTCTTCACCTTTTTATAGAGACAGACACAGCACAGCCCTGTTATCACTGTGGTGTTCTTACAAGTGTCCCAGCTGAAGTGATTGTTGGAATTCCACGTAGCTCTGCAATAGCACTGATACTATGGTGAAAGTTGTGATTGGTGACTTCCAGAAAGAGAAAAAATATAATTATAAATTCACTTTGGCAGAAAAATGCCTCCTTCAGAGTTGTAGGTTTGGAAAAACTAAGGTATGCTTTTAATTCTCCCCTTCCTTTAATGCTAAAAAGTTTCTGCCAATAACAAGTAATATGACATCATTCTTAAGTAAGTGATTGATTCAGTTAAATAGAAAATATAAATTGAACTGATTACTGTATCCTAGTTATATAAAAATGTAGATAAATGTAAGATGTCAGTAGAGAGCTCTCCTGGGTTGAAAATTCCTTAAATTATTTCAAGGCAAAACCCAATAAACTAGTATTATGATTTTATCAACTCGTTAGGTTTTAAAAACCTCGCATACAATAAAGAAAGGGTAGCCAGACTGAATGATACATCTC
Organism: Pelochelys cantorii; assembly: GCA_032595735.1. Lineage (NCBI taxonomy): Eukaryota > Metazoa > Chordata > Testudines > Trionychidae > Pelochelys > Pelochelys cantorii. Next base: position 42,576,468 of record CM064326.1, on the reverse strand, counting down.
TCAAGTCTTCCAATAAAAAAATGAGGTCAGAGTTAGGAGTTTCTTTTCATTCTCCAAAACCTAATACAGTACTACGCTATGTTTTTGACATTTATATTTATTATTATTTTAGTTTATATAAGATCTTGATGGTGATAGAATTTCTGTTGGTCATTTGCTTCTATAGTATTTTATACTGCCTACACTAGAGAGAGAAAGAAATAGGTCTTAATTACCACTTAAGAGTAAACATGTTAAAAGTGAGCAGGAATATGAATGTAGAATGAAGGGAGCATAAAGCTCATTGAAAGATTTGCTATTTTTGCACTATTCCATGGGAGACTGATGTGGAAAAAACAAACCATGCTGGAAACTTGATAGCAGCTTTATGTTCTATTCACTTTCCAAAGAAACCAATGTATCAAGTTAAACAAGGCTGTAGATTTCATTTGTTCTGATGGTTCTTTTATGACCTCAGCTCAACCTGAGAGAAACTTCTGAATTGCAAATTCTCTGTGCCCTCACAGCAGAAATGTTTTGAAAATGTATGACAATGCCTGCTAAATTATACTAAAATATAAGATTGGAGAGCTTTCCTTAAGAACATCAGAATGGCCATACTGGGTCAGACCAAAGGTCCATTCAGCCCAGTACCCTGTCTGCCGACAGTGGCCAATGCCAGGTGTCCCAGAGGGAGTGAACTGAACAGTTAATGATCAAGCGATCTCTCTCCTGCCATCCATCTCCACCCTCAGACAAACAGAAGCTAGGGACACCATTCCTTACCCATACTGGCTAATAGCCATTAATGGACTTAACCTCCATGAATTTATCTAGTTCTCTTTTAAACCCTGTTATAGTCCTAGCCTTCACAACCTCCTCAGGCAAGGAGTTCCACAGATTGACTATGCGCTGTGTGAAGAAGAACTTCCTTTTGTTTGTTTTAAGCCTGCTGCCCATTAGTTTCATTTGGTGGCCCCTAGTTCTTACAGTATGGGAACAAGTAAACAACTTTTTCTTATTCACTTTCTCTACACCATTCATGATTTCATATCCCCCCTTAGTCTCCTCTTTTCCAAGCTGAAAAGTCCTCGTCTCTTTAATCTCTCCTCATATGGGACCCGTTCCAAACCCTTGTTTTGCAAAAAGGCAGTGTACAGTGAAGATTAGTAAAAGGTATCTACTAAGCATTAGCTTTCACCTCACTGTCTGACATCCTGCTTCATAAATATCTGGGTTTTTTAAATGTATAGTTGAAACATCTTTGAATAGTGGCCCCATGTGTGCTGCATTTCAGCAGCACTTAAGCCCTGTGCCTCTGATTGAAAATTTTTGGTAGCAGTGCCTACCCTGCCTTGCTAATTTGCCTCCCACAGATTCTCATGCCTGATGCCGAGGCTATATGGGGTTGCATAAGCAAACTGTCTTTGGTTCTCTCTGAGCTTCCTGTGGAGACTTTATGTGTGCCTGTTCTCTAATATTTAGCTTTTACTCACCTAGTTATCTTATAGCAGGGATAGGCAACCAAGCAGGTTGATCTGTCCCGTAGCTGCCCTGCTCCTCCTCTGCTCCCAAGCCAATCAAATCCTGGGAACAGGGGAGCATGCAAAGTCTCCTCACCCACCCCCAGACCAATCAGGAACTGTGGGCGGGAAAGCATGGGAAGTGTCCTGGTCCTGCTCCTTCTGCCTGAGGTCCCACCCCTTCTGGGGCAGCCTAGGGTCACTTCAGAAGTTTGTGGCATGAGCCTTACTTCAAAAAATTATTGCTTACCCCGCCATATAGTGATAGCTATTGGAACAATTGTTCCATTTGGCCGTTTTTCATTAAAAAGGCCAAACTCTTATTCAGAGACAGTTATGTAATAAAGAGATTTCCCCTTCCTAAATTTTCATTAGTTTTTCTTGGGACTACTAGACTCCTATTCAAGAGGTATCTCTCCTATTGTGAAGCTTTTCCAATAAGTGATGGATGCTCTCTGTGCCTCCATTGTCTGGTTGATACTTATATACTCCGTAAGTGCAGGTTCTGCACTTCCTTCAAAGATAGATTGTTGGAAGTAGTAGCAAAGGACTCTTTCCCTCCCAAACACACGCCATCACCACATAGATCTTCCAATACAGCCAGTGCCCCATTCGCACTGATGTCTGTCACTGGAGACTGGTAGAGAGGTAGGCAGCACTGCAGCACAGGGTACATCTATGATACCGAAGTCCTTATCCACATCTGCCTTTTAAGCAGGAGGAAGAAAGGAATATATCTCCAAGAAGCTGGTTTTCACCCTCTCACAAGAAGGCTACTGAGACCTCAGTTCCCAAAGGGAGTTCCAGTCACCTAAAGCAGTGGAGTTGAAATACCCAGATCCAGAGTAGCAGAAAAAGGGTTGAAAAGAGCAGGATCCTCCCTGAACAGAACTTGGTGCCAATGATGAAAAAACCCCAGCAGTACCAAAGGTTGATCATCTACCTATGATATTAAGGGAATCCCATACCAAGTGCTCAGTTCCTGTTGCATCAGTATCAGAGCCATCCACCACAGGTTCCCACTCGGCTTAGCCTTTGATACTGTTGGTTCCACAAGATATTAGGTAACTTAAGGATCTGATGATACTTTCTGAGACAGGGTGTTCTCAGATAATGAGTGCTTGAGGTTTGTCAGTGTCCAGGCTTTCTCAGTCACCAACCTCTCTATCTCTTAGAGTATCACACTTGCCCTTGTCTACTTGGCAAGCTGAACAGCTATCCTCCCCGCTTAGTGTGTGTGGAAGAGGACTCGTATTATCAAATTTTAGTGTAGGGTTCTTCTCCCTATTTTAGGACACATCACTCTCTCTTCTATACTGATATAGTATAGGAGGATAGACCTCAAATGATACTCACGTGACAGGAATACAGATGGCTGCCTTCACTTATGCCATTTGGTCCCCCTAAGTGGTCTTGTTGGGATTGAGGGGCATTCTGTTGTCAACAATTTACATCAAGGTCCTCGCAATGCCAAAACAGAAAAGCCCAGTCTCTTAAACCCTCTTTACCACCATCTGTACATTAGAAAGAGATCTCTGAGGGAGATGGCACCTAGTATTTACTAGTATTTCCTCATTTCCCTGTGAAGCTGTCATGCTCCACCACCTTCTTTAGCTGATGACTTCAGGCTGTTTCAGATACTTATGAAGCATATTGCTGACACGCTGCAGATTCTCTTAAGGGAGGTTCAGGAATGCTACCATAAACATAGATGTTGAAGTGTGTAAAATATCTATTAAAATTGCCATTCCAGTGAGTGAAGCACCCATGGAAACCACTAAGATTGTTTGGCAAACACCTGCTACCCTGCTGCCTACCTACAAGATTCTGAACAAAAAGTATTGTGTTCTGACCTGGGAATCACATAAGACAGCATATTCTGTCTTCACTGTGGTGATTGAGAAGAGTATCTTAGCCACAGATGTTGGAGTTTCCAAGAGAGGTTCAGAGTACCACCGAAGACCTCCCCATAAACAGTCTCAGTCTCTTTGCAGACTTGATGGATGCATCTCTCCAGACTTTTAACAACTCAAGAGGCACACTGTGATGCCCAGGAATTTATAGATTTTAAATAAAAGGAGATTAAGTAAGTCTGGGACTGAACAAAGGGCATTACCAAGTCCTATATTCAACATACCATAGACCAGGAATAGTCAATTATTTTTGTCAAGGTCCAAATTTCTTGGTAAAGGTATAGTCAAAGTCCAGACTGCAGAGAAAAGTAAAGAAAAAATGTGGGGTCTATACAAAAGCATCTGGCAGTCTGGATTTGGCCTGCTTCTGCCATAGATCCTTTGAATCTCTAGCCAACATACGAAGATCAGGGCTTATGTCCACCAAATGATAGTTTTAATAGCTTGGTTGAGTTTCTCAACCATCCAATTAACAAAAAGAATGGAGGGTGGAAGTCAATATTGGACAAATATGTAAAGCAGCAAAAGTTGAGCGTGGTGACCCTGGCAACAATAATTCCTTCAATAGAAGTAGGTGATTTGTAAGTTAAAAGTCACAAACTAAAAGCTTATTGTCATGCCATCCTTTTTGTTTTCTAATAAATAACACTACCAATACAGGGTGCTCCAGTTAGGCCTATCTTCATCACTAGGGTGTTTTCAAAGATTCTAGTGGTAGTTGCGACTCACCTACATTGGGTATACGTGTTCTTCCATCCTAAACAATTGGTTGATCAGGTGCACACCATATCAGGAAGGGTTGATGTCAGTAAAGATTGTGTATTCCCTTTTTCACAGCAGGGGCCTTCAAATCAACATTGAAGTCCACTTTGACTCCACTACAATGTCTACATTTCATAAGAGTTTCCCTGGATGGAGCAACAGGCAGAGCTTATCTATTGTTGAGCAGATTTCTCATGCTAGTGAATCTCATCTCAAAGTTTCAGGGATTTCTCCAAGTTAACAGTAAGAGATTGTTTTCAACTGTGGGGACACATGTTAGCTTGTGTCTTTATAGTGCAGCGTGCCTGATTACACCTCTAAAATCAACCGGGGGTGGCTTCAGTTTACAGACGAAGCAAACAAGACTAAAGAGGCTACTGTCTGTTCTCCATTGGGTTCTGCAATCACTCAGCTGGTGTAAAGATAGACCAAACCTTAATAGGTGTTCTGCACTTGCAGATTCCTCCTACTGGAGTGATAACATCAGATACTTCACTTTTGGGTTGGGTGGGCATATGGGACCTCATAAGGTATAGAGAAAAGGGCCATTATAAGAGCAGCTTCTCCACGTTAATCTTTTGGAATTGAGAACCATCAAAAATGCTTTCTTCCCCATACACCACTAGAACTATGCATTCATGTATTATATCATTCAGCAAGGAGGTGCACTTCTCCCAGCTCTCTGTGTAGAAGCAGTAGAACTCTTGGAATTGCTTCATAGCCAAAAACAGTCATCTCAGCTACTTTCTTCACACGATATTCTTATCCTTTGGGTTCCCAGAGGTCAATTTGATTGCCATAGCAGCCAATGCAAAATGCATCAGGTATTGCTCCATAAAAAGGGTTCAGCCCTCAATGCATGGGAAGCATGTTCCTCATCTCATGGACAAAAGGACTTCTCCATAACCACTTGTACTGTTACTATTAAAGGTTCTCAACAAAATCATGCCATTGTGGCCAGGACAAGACTGGTCTCCCTATTTGATCAATTTTACTCTCTCTCTTTGTAGAGGCTACCAGTCAGTCGTTATTTACTGATGCACAGTGCCTGTCAATCACTTCATCATAACCAGCAGATTCTGAGACTACAAGCATGCTTCCTCAGTGGTTTCAGTAATAGCAATACCTTGTTTGCCAGAGGTACTAATACCTTTTATTAAATATTAGAAAAGAATCTGTAAGAAATACCTCTAGAAAAGGAAATATACTGTTTTTGGTGTAACCAATCAGATGTTAACTCACTCCCCTCTTCACATAGTATTGGATTACCCTATTGGAACTGAAAACATTTGACCTTTCCTTAAATTCCATAATAGATTTTCACACACCCATTTAGGGCTTTTCACTCTTCATTCGCTCTGCTATGGCAAGATGTTTATCTCCTATCTCCCCACAAAACAGAGATCCTAGCTGGGACATGAACCTAGTGCTTACTTGCCTTATGTAACACCCTTTTGAGCCACTAACTACATCTCTTTGGTAGATTTATCAAAGAAGAAATCTTCCTGAGAGCAGTGATTTCTGCCTGAAGTGTAAGAGAATTGGGGACCTTAATGGCAGACACAAAATTTACAGTATTCACCTGAGAGAAAATGTAACTAAAGGCACTTAAGATTTTTTTTACCTAAAGACACCTCATAATTTTATATTAAATCAAACCATTAATCTCTTTATACTTTCCCCAAAATCACACTGGACTACTTAGGAAACAATATTCAGTTCAGTAGGTGTTACAAAGGCATTGGCCTTCTACATCATTAAGGCCGAACCATTTAGAAGATCCCTTAGACTGATGATTTCTGTTGCTGACAAAGAGAAGGATTTACTAACTTGGAAACAGGTTATCAAAATAGATCTCCAGTTGTATTAAGATTTATTGTGATAATTCATGTTCAGTCCTCTTTGTGAGTAGTAGCACATTCTACAAGAGTACTATACTACATATATAGCCTTACTTAAGGATGTACCAATTGCAGACATCTGTAGCATGGCAAGTTGGTCATCTGATCCTATTTTGTCTAATTATGCTTTTGGTATGTGCAGCAAGATCAGATGTTGCTTGTAGGCAATGCAGTTGTTTTGTATTGGACTCTGCTCCAAACCTGCCACCTTCTTAATGGGGAATTACTCAATAAAGGAGAATTTCTGAGATCATTGTAGATAACATTTTTGGAAGTGCTGATAGTGACACTTTCACATCTTGTGTAACAATTGTAGTTTGAGATGTCCCTATATTGCTCCATTACCCACTTTCCTTCCCCTCTGTTTTGGAGTCTCCCTTGTGGGTCTTTGCAGTGGAAAAGGAATTTAGAGCAGCATACTACTGCAGGGCATAATCTTGGCACAGGGCAGAAGGCTATGTGGGGTGCACATGCAGGGTGAATGGGCACTGCTACCAAAAATCTCTGACAAAAGGCTCAGGGCACAAGTGTGCCTAAAGTGGAGCACAAGAAGGAGGCATATCTCTAAAAACTCCAAGTTACTGCTCAAGATGAGTAACAACTTGGAAGTATAACCCCTTCTGTGTGGCTAGGACAGGTGTGAACAGTATAATTGAATTGAAGTACTAATATGTGAGCATTTTAGATTGAGAACTTCTCATATTTTGAAAGTAAAATTGTGTTGACTACTATATTCATTACCAAATAATGATGAAATAATTCTGCACCTCGTGCTTGAAATATTTCAGCCTGTGTAATAGGCGTACATATTTAGGCCTGGTAAGTTGATGTTGGATGAAGGATGATTTTGTGTGTAACGGCATCAAACTGGCAGTCAAAAGACTTCTATTCCCAGCTCTGCCACATACTTGCTGTGTCATTTTGTGCAAACCTGACCTTTTGCTTCAGCTTTTGCCAGTATGATAAAACTTATCATACTGCTGTGTTTGAGGCTTTTTTTTCATAAATTGATTCCTTTTAAGATGAGAATGGGCCATTATGGTTTTAAAATTTCATCAGTTCCTGCATGAGGCCTAGTAATTTGTGCTTGAACTAGAGTGTATCTTTTAGAAAGTCATCAAACATTCTTAATTCAGGTCTGTAAAATGCATTAAGATGCATAATATTATTAATATTACTACTTTACTATTATTATCTGACCTTAAAAATCACTTTACTCCTATCATTGTGCTTTTCCATCCTCAATTATGACTTGATATTAGTGTTTGTCTCAAACTTCAGAAACAGATTTTTTAAAATGGATTTCAGAAGTTATTCCTAACTTATAGTTAAATTGGTTAACAATTTATACCTATTAAAATATTTTTAAAATAGTTTGAACGTTGATTTCTGGTTCTAGAGGTAGTGGAAATTCTGCCAGTATTGATATCGGGAGGGAAAAAATGCATGATGATAAACAGTCGTGATGTTGCTCTCATAGCTCACAACTTGCCAGTCTGTAAATAAAACACAGTATGAACCTGAGCACCAACCTCTTCTTTCTGATGTTACCTTGGACATTCAATTCTAGCCATAATATTTCACAAAATATCCATACTTCGTCACTTTTTCCTTTTAGTAGTGCTGTTTAGATGATGGTCCAAGGCTGAACATCATTTGTTTCAGAATTTATACTAGTGCATTTTTTATCCCCTGGGAAGTCTAAACACAAACATGTATATGCCTCCATCCCAACAAAATGTGTATTTTGACCGTTTCTTTGAAATATATATTTAATTTTTTTCTGTTTGTTTTTGGAGTTTTGTTTTGTAAGCTATTGGGTAAATCACATCTAGATGGACCTATAAGATACAAAAACATTTGTGGCATATGCTGCCATTTTTTAAAGATGCTTGTGTATTTTTTGTGGCTGTCTTGAAATATTGGCTTAGTTCCTTGTTTTAGATCAAATTTACAATTTTGTCCTTACAAGTTGCATTTTGGATTATAGTAGAAGATTTAAATAGTTATTGTGTTCTCATCTCATGATAAAGAAATGAATTCTTATGAAATGACAGACTGCATATGCTAGTGAAGCAGTGATAAGAATAAAGGATTTCACTGCAATGGAAATACTTCCTTTCAAAATATAGGTCAACTGAGATTTAAAATTTGGTTTATTTTTTTTTAACCCATCTTCATTGGCATAAATCATTATATGCCTGCTGCTATAAGTGTGTTCCCTAACTATTTTCCTTTTCATGAAAGTGTGTGTGTATTTTTCAATATCTCTATAGCTATTACAAATTTTAAATTAAGGATTTAAGAGATGGAGGTTCTTTGAATAAAACTTTTTGAATTTGTTGAACATTACAAAGACATGCAACACAGCACTTCTTTGCCCTTCACCCAGAACATTCATGTCATGGTTTAAGAAGTTGTAGTCCCACAAAGATTTTTCAAATCTTCTGACATTATTTTGGAAGAGGATGTTAGGACATGGTGTCTGCTTCAAAATGACAGGTAAGAAAAAACACACAGGAGGGAGTGGGGGAACATTGAATGTGTTTGTATAAAGCAGCAATATGAAAATATTCTGAAAATTATTTTAATACTTTCACATTAAAATGTCTTTAAATATCTTAAATATTTCTTACTTATATACAAATGTCTCAATTTGTGATGTACAGATAAACTCAGATTATCTGTAATTCAGTTTATCCCATCAACTGAAATTTTGTTTCCCCAAATTTTATAGTTTTCTGAAATTCAAATAAGTCCTCTTAGCCATTCAGACATCCAGGGTTCAGTTACACTTAAATACTTTTTGCATGCTGGAAACGTGGTGATAGTTTTGTAAACTTTATGTAGTGTTATTAAAGTGTAAATATAAGCTAATGTTCTCCTAGTCTTTGTCTACATACAAATCTTGCATCAGTTTAACTAAAATCAGTTTTAAAATTAATGCAAATAGGTACACAAATTCTCATAGAATTACCTCAGTCTCTTTACCAACTACCTTACATCAATATTGTTTCATTTGATAAGGGATTGTTTAAAATTATAATGTAGAAATCAGTTTTAGGTCAGGTTTGCTGTTTATAGAGTACTGAACAGTGAGTGAAGTCCTGGTCATGACTAGGACACCTAGATGCTACAAAAATACAAATAATTAATAATTTAATTGTGTCCATGTTTGTGCTAATTTAATTAAATCTATTTGAAAGCAGACGTTAGGTCAATCAGTGCAAATTCTTCTGTTTGTAGATTACACTTTAGTCTAGGTTTCTGTAACTGAGAAAAACTTATCATCCTAAAATGTACTGATTTATGTTTCATTTGAATCTAGTTAAGTCACATCTATAACTCAGAGTGTTTGCAGGCGAGAGATTGCCATGTAGGGGAGAAGGTTGCATATTCTCAAACTCTCTCTTTGAGCAACTTTGTATTTCATAGCTGACCAGTAATATTGTAAAATATAATATGTGTGTGTACAGTTAGCAGTTAAGTGCAAAACTGATTGGTATTAATCACTGTGTGAGACCTTTCTGAATGGGGGAAAATCTTATTCAAGATACCATTATCACAAATTAATAGCATGGAAATCATATCAAATGCTTTTAAAAAAATTCTCTTGCAAGTTCCCTAGTACCTAAGTAAAGTATATAAAGAACGTTTATTGTTATTCACACTGCTGTTTTCAAATAATTCCAACATATATTTCTAATGAATGCTTAAAAAAGTCACTTGGTGATACATCAGAGTATTCCACAGAACATTTTTTAAAGCAACAGTCTGACTCAAATTTTATTTACTCAGGAGAATAAACCAACAATTCAGATTAATTTCTGCCAATCTTAAGATCTAGTAGACCCAGATCCAAAATTTACCCTTTCAAACCCCTTGTTTCATATAAATTTATTTTAAAATCTATCTTTCAGTTATATTTATAGACAGCTTAAAATTCATAAAGCTTTCTGTAAATATTATGTCTTGTGCCATATCTTCATTACACATCACATGGCAAATGGAAATCTTTGTGATGCAAACTTAATTGTCTTTGCTTTTTCCACTAATCTGTTAAAGTCAATTTTTTTTAATAGTTTATTTTTGCTGATCAGATCCAAAGCCCATTGCATGCAATAGGAGACTTTCCATTGACTTCAGTGGGCTTTAGATCAGGCTCTAAAGGTAAATAGAGTAGTTTTTGCTGACATTTGTAAGATACATGGTCTGATATCTAGAAACATGTTGACTACAAGTAAACAAATTGTAGGACTTTTCAAAAAATATTTTTAATGTCCAAAAATGTACAGGTTTCTGAAAATTCAGTTCTGACTTTAAATCTGCATTAAGTTGAATTATGTTGCATAAAGCTTTGCAGCTGCTGTGTTTCAGGTTTCATAAATATTTTCAAATGTAAGTACAACTATCCTTAAGAAAGTAATTGCTTTAAATCCTGGCATGTCTAAAATATGAATTAATAAAAAGCTAAATATAGTGAATGAAATCTTTCCCTTGAACACAGTCTCTTACTCTTCACTGACATTTGCTTTAACATTATTAAATCTCCTCCCATTTCTTCATTCCTTTAAAGAGTGATAATTTTGCAGATACTGCCTAATTTGTGAACTGAAAACTGTAAAATAGATGGAAAATGCCTTTTCAACTTGTGAGCTCTTCTCTGACAATAAAAATGCCTTATAACCATTTTAATTTTGGATTTTACTGTGCAATAAAGTTTTAATTATTTTTGTAAATACCCCGCCTTCTTTGCTGTCTGCAGTGATTATATTTGTTATTCTTAGGGAACAAACTATGCTTGTTTTATTAACAGTAACGCACCAGTTGGTTTCAGGAGGGTCTAATCATGTTTAAATTGAGCAGGATTTAGCCCTGAAAGAATAAGAAATATTCAAGTAAAAGTGATAGAAAGCTAAAGGAAGCAAAGTCATTTGTTGACATTTTTTAAAGTGTATATCATTGAATTTTTTTATTGTTACTTCAGCAACCAGCATTGTTCTCTGTCACCTTTTGCTAGGAAGTCATTGGGCAAATGCAAATACGAACACAGCTGTACGGAATATCTGGCTGAAGGTTTCTTTGGGATAATATCTCTTTCCACAAAAACATAATCACAAAGGAGGATGTCTTGAGTGCATCTCAAAAATGGAGTTCTTCCTTTCTGTGTGCTGGATAGTGGGTATGCTGATGAAAAAGTGATTCCTTTTCCAGCTAAGTCAAAGTGCCATATGGCCCAGTTCAATGGAAATCCATTTACTCTACAATTCTATATATTTAGGTAAATGTTATGTAGACACACAGTAAAGAGGTGGGTTGGGGCGGAAGGGGTGAGATTAGATACAGAGATGACTATTAACATTCTTATTTATATTCAGAAATATTAGGAAGGACCGTGTACACTCAACCAAGCTAACAAAGCTATGTAAGAAATTATGTTCTGGGAGAACTAGGGCACAGTACAGATGTTAAAATAAAAATAAGACTCAAAAGGTGTTTGGTTATAAGTGATTAATGTGGTATAAAATCATAGCTAGACTTCTGGGATGTATCTGGGATGTTAACTAAGATTCATACTGAAATTTATATATTAATTTTGAAGGAAATCTTATTAAGTTCTTAATTAAATTGAGAATACCAGTATTTGCAAGTTATGTGCAACTCATGCACTGAATAGTCAAAGCTTTCATTAGATTATGTGAATAGAATAACATCGTACTTCCATGACTTTTAGAAGGATAAGTAGTATTTTGCGCCAGTAGATATACTTCCAAAGAGTCAAGAGTATTTAGATCTTATATTCATTCTACTCTCTATTTATAGAGCCAATATTTTTGTGCTGTCAACTTCATGAAGTCTTTAACATTTAAGTATTACTACTTATTCAATAAGTAACTGCATTCTGGCTTAAAAACAAAAAACAAACCTCTTTAGCTGAATTTACATGAATACAACTTACAGTTGTTACACCAAAAAACAGTCTTTCCTCATCTGTGTACTCCATTTAGCTGTTATAAATCTCTGGTCTCAGCTGTTGCCATCAGAGTACTCCATCCAGTCCTCACTAACACAGAATAATTCCTTTTTTAATTAAGTTCTACCCCACAGTTTGAGAGTGACAGGGAGAAGCCATAGTTGAGAGGGCCATAATTTACTGTTGGGATTTGATTCTGATGACAATAGCCAGTCATAGCACACAGGCATATAATCGTGGTTATTAAACCATAAGTTTATTATGTGAATCAGAGTGCAGGGATCGCTAGGATTGTAATAACCCTGTGCTTTCACTAGTGAGACAATTCTATTTCAGTATTATTCATGTTTTTAAAATAAGTATGTAAATACATTTTGTATAATCAAATCGATGGCAGAGTGCACTCCATACAATATTTCTTCTTACAAAATTGGTTATTGGTATTCAAATCACAGAAGGTCACTGACGCCAATTTGCTGCGGTTAAAAGGGTGATACCTGCCTATTTAATTTGACTTTGTAGTTAATTCAGTTTTAGCGAGCCTCACTTTCAACCACTGGGAACAGTTTTAAAGTGTAGTGATCGAAATTGACCATAATACACTAGGTGAACTACTATGTGGAACTTCAGATGGATACTGATCATGATGGGAGAAGGCAGATTGAGGACTCTTTATCTGTTAGTGTGGTACATGAGAATGTGGAAGTTGTGAATATTGGTTTCTTGTACCGGTAGTCTTGAAAACTGGGAGGGCAGTAAAATTGAAGGTTTGCTAATGGTGTCCTTTGGAGGCTGGTTCATATTGATACAATTCTAGAATGTTAGAGGGGGAAAGTTTACTTGTCTTTGTATCTTAGACTTTTCACTCTTCTTCCTGCTTTCCTGTCATCTGTCTTAACCCCCACATGCTTCAGCCAGCCTTCACCACTGACCTGCATAACTGTGGGGCCCAGCTGAACCTATGCTGAGCTACTTAGCTTTTTTTTAAAATCACACTCAGACCTTTTCATGTATTAGATATTCAGTCACTGTACAGCAGCCAGATATTTTTATTATATGTTGTTAAAAAATAAGTAAAAGAAAGCTAATATGAAGGGACCTGAGACAGATGTGGCTGGGCTCCAAATTCAGCCTTTGAGATACGTTGTGGCAAGCTGCAACTACCAGATCTCTATGGGATACCAGTTGCCCATCTGTGCTTTAAAGTAACCATTGCTGGTTATTCTCATTCACCTGGCATGCAAGATGATGCCAATGCAGCAGCTCAGTTTAATGTATTTTTGGGGGAGGAGGGAAGGGCGGGTTAAACTAATACCTGTATGTAAACATCTACAATAGAAGAATACATTATTTCAGCTGTGCATTTGAAAGTGACACACAAATGGCTGATTATGAGAATCCAGAATAAGGGTTCACTAATTTGGATAGGATATATATATCCTGGGTGTGATATTCTTAAAATTAGGGAGGTTTGTGGAAAAGGACTAAGATTTGGTTAGGTGGAATGTGAGGGAGATTGGATTTGGTTGCTTCCAGCTGAAATTAGGTTTTACATACTCAACATCCCCCTCTCATTTAACAGGATTGGAGGGTGAGTATTGGGCAAGTGTTGATGGTCTTTTGAAGCTTGACCAGGAAGTTATTTGGGAGCCTAATTCCTTCAATAGCTGGCTAAGTGTATCAATGCTTTCCTGCACTGATAATCTGATAGTTGAGGGGAACTCATTGCAGGCTTTGGATTCCTTGGTTGTGGGAAGATCAGTGAGGAAAGAGAAAAAAAGATAAAATCATAGATACTGGCTAAAATGTATTCTCTCTGTTTTATTAGTTTTGCTAAGTACAAATACAAGAACATCAGATGATAGCTTATAATGATTCTTGCCTTCACTTAGGATTGGTGTACAGATTTCCCTCCTGCACCCCATTACTCCTCAGCCGAATTTTAGTTCCTTCACTAAAATGGTGTGGGAAGTGAATAGTAGTGAAACTCAGAGACTTCAATACCTGTCCAAATGACAATTCATGTAGATTGTTACAGGAGTTTATTGAAACAGTTAAAGGGATTAACTCACATAGTTTTTGGCTCTATATGTATAGCCATATATCTAGTCACATTCTGGATCTAGTGTTTGGAATTGGAGATATAATGTTTGTTCTTTTGGAACTGCTGTTTTCTCCTGTGGTTTGAGGTTGGGGTTCTCCTTTATTCCAGTACGGAATTAGATTTGATATTCATTCAAGGAGATTGATGAAACTGGATAGGTTTCATGGGCTCTTGCAGGGTGTGTTCTCTTGTCTAAAAGTACAATATATTGTTTTTAAGCACACACAGATGTAAAAAATAGTTTTAGAACAGCCCAAATATTTACCTGAATTCTGGGATGCTATTGAATAATTAACAGCAGATCCACAATGGCCATTCACTTCCACCCCAGGGAGTAAAGGGTCAGGAAAAACGTCTCTCCTCAGATAGCTCTAAAATATACCACAGTCTTTTATAATTAACTTCTCGAAAACATATATTTCTTAGCAAGGATGTTAAAGACTAGTCGACTATCCAATAAGCATTTGCTTATTGGATAGTCTTTTGAGTAGTTGACTAGGCGATATCACCCCTTTTCCCCCCCCCCCTTGCTCTATGAGATAGAGGCAGCAAAGGGAGGGGAAAGGGTACTTGGAAGTGGCAGCGCCGCACAGCGGTGCTACCACTTTGAAACCCCAAGGCTGCCGCTGCAAAGCTGATACACGGATCAGGTGTGCGGCGGGTTGCCCCTTTAAAACACCGCCTTTGTGCAATTCAAAGGGGCAGCCGTGGAGCCCGGGGTCAGCTGGGGAGTCCCCAGCTGACCCCCAGTTCTGCATGGCACTTCCGTGGATCAGCTGTGCAGCAGGCTGCCCCTTTAAAATGCTGCCTCTGCGCATTTTAGAGGCAGCTGCCGTGGAGCCCGGGGTCAGTCCTAGTAGCATGCAAGGTAGCATGGAGCCCAGGGTCAGCGGGGGACTCTGATTCTCCACTGACCCCCGGGCTCCATGGCTTTGAAATTCACAAGAGCCCTGGGACTGTACGGAGAGAACTTCCTGCTGGTCCCGGGCTGTACGCGGAGGAATGCGGAAGTGCCTGTCAACTAGTCAATTAACTGCATTTTAACAACTTTAGTTCTTAGTGACCTTTACTGGGTCATCACTTCTCAGAAAACTACTTCTCCACAAACATTTCTAATAATCTGAGTCATAGTAAACCTTCTATATTGAACAGATATGTAAAATCCTGTTTAATTGGCTAATCTATTGAATATACTGGTTAACTGATTAAAGGGGTGCCAGCAAGGAGGCCCCCACCTGCTGCTGCATTGGAATATCCTCCGCCCCCTGCAGGCAGGGACTGCTGAAGGCAGGGGCTACACCAACCACACCAGAGCAGCCCCTGCCTGCGAGCATTTGGGTCTGACACAAGCAGGGGGTTGCACTGGAGCAGCCTCTGTCCACATTGGGCACCACCCCCACAGGTTAACCTTAACTGGTAAGCATCACCCATTAAGGATGAGGCATACCAGTTAACTGGTTAAAGCTTCACATCCCTAATATTGAAGGCGCCCCGATTCAAGGTTTTTCATACACTTTCTTTTTTCAATATGTTACTGACTTTTTCTTCCCCACCCCTTCTGATTAGCAGAAACTGCCAGCAGTTTTGACCTTGCCTTCAAAAGCCTTCTTATTCCAATTAGCCCTAAACTAGGTGAGTTCTATTTTATTAATTCATTGTGGCTGAATGCACATGATATGATTGCAATTAACTTAATTATATTCTGGGGTACACACACCTGTTAAATCCCGGGCAATATCACAAAGTCTCTCTCAGCCAAATTCAATGGCAGCAATGGTTAGTTTTGGTAATGTAAGCTATCTTCATCCTGGATGAGCTGAGGTTTTTTTACTAAGGATTTTTCCATTTACACTGGAGATAAAAAAACAAACAACCCTGGTCTTTAACATGGAACTTGCTGTATCTGAGGGTGCAGATAAGTGTCTTAGTATTCAAAAGCCAAGTTGCTGCTGATTGATTTATTGATTGAATGTTGACCGTGTTACTCACTAAATACCTAGAAATGTTGGGGCACCTGCTTAGTGCACCCGTGTCCCCTCTATCTGGTAAAAGTCAGTAATGAGAATGGGTACTTGTCAGTTTCTCCTTATCTGAGACTGGAATTGGGACTGCTATGTAGAAAACAAATTTTGACTCTGATAATCTCTTGTAGAGTGCTGTTGTAAGAAAGTACTCAACTACTCTACTTGCATTCCCCTGTGCCCAGGACCCAGGACGAGCCAGCTGTTCTGGGGGTGGCTAGTGTGCAGCCTCCGCCAGGTGGGAGCCCTTGCCCCAAAATGGCTTTGGCTTCACTCTGGGAGGCTAAAGGTTCAAATAGACAGGTCAAGCGCCCCTCTGCCGACCCAGCACTGCCTTCCCGGAACCCGGCCAACCTACCTGGGGTTGCCGTGGCCCTTCGACTTCCTCTCCTGGCTCTAGGATGTGTGTGGCAGGTAGTCACTTGTCAAGATTTCCCCAATCTGCCAGAGACTGGACAAAGGGTGGTGGTTAAATGATATGCATGGGGAAGCTGTGTCCAAAATGAAACTCACCCACGGGCTACCCCTTCCTGGGCTTGCCCAGTGCTTTTCACTGCCCTTGGGCTGGCCACGGACAGGGGCGGCTGGATCTGGCGCGAGCCGTGACTGAGCTAGCTTGGCTCAGGACTGGCTTGTGCCGGGTCCAGGAGCTACCCCGCTGCAGCTCTGCAGTTTAAATGTAGTAAGAGCCAGGCTGCCTGTGCGCCCAGCTCTTACTACATTTAAACTGCAGAGCCGCAGCAGGGGGTAGCTCCCAGAAGCTTCCAACCCATCAACTAATCATGTAGTCAATAGAAATTCTATCAACTACACAATTAGCTGATTACTCGTTTCTTAACATCGCTAGTTGAATCTCCCATGTATGGAAAAGTTTACAGAAGATGGCAGTGAATTAGAATAGAAATATTTCCAGTATTCATATATTCTTTATTCTGGTCAGTCTGTGTTTAGACCTGGATGAGGGATAGAAACTGCGCTAGAGGTGTTAATTGATGTTCTTGTGTGTAAGTGTTGAAGACATGCTCAAGCTAATTGTATTTGAGTCTGCTTTTCATAAGGTTGATCACGAGAAAATGCTGCTAGAGGGGTCCTTAGTAGTATGAGGTCTTTAGAAGTTTTGGTAAGAATATATGGGCTGTAGTGTATGCAGTAGACAGAGGATACCCAATGTAATATAATTTACAGCCGGTCCCCGAGTTACGAAGGCGTTACGGACCAAACGCTTGGCCATAACTCGGAATGGTTGTAACTCGGAACCCATTGAGTTACATTGCGACCGCGCTGTTCGTAAGCGCGGGTCGTGTTCGTAACTCAGAGCCTGCATTTACGACTGCTTTGGTCGTAAGTGCGGATGGTCATAAGTCGAGGTGGCCGTAAGTTAGGGACCGGCTGTAGTTTATAGCTAGTCTTGCTGGTGTAGTGGTATGGGTGAAAAGATGTCTATGGAAAGTGGTAAAGGAAAATACATATTTTAAAAGAACTTTAAACCACAAAACAAATGTCTTAAACTATTTATCTTTGCAGTTTAATATAAAATATCTGCTACATAGATTACATTTATCATATTTAAATATATTAAGATATGTTTCTGTTCTGAAATGCTGATAAAATATGGTGATTCCTTACACCACAGATTTGCTCCCTGTTTGTAATTCAGAGATACCTGCTGATTTTAGATAGTGTTTACTGCATTGTATTGTCTGCTAGCTATATTGGCTTTGCATAGTAAGAGGAGAAGGAGCGGAAATCTATTCCTGCTTGCACATCAACAGCAGAATTATGTACAACATTGCGACACAGTGGAATTGTGCAATTCCAATTCCAATAAAGGTGGCACTGGGGTTCTACAGATATTACTGAGGACCTTATTTTGCAGAATTGTTGGGCCTGTCTACATTATAGGGTTAAGTCAACCTAATCTATGCAATTCCAGTTACATGAATAATGTAGCTGGAGTTGGCATATTTTAGATTGTATTATTGCGCTGTCTACACCATGCTGGATTGACAGGAGAAACACTCCTGACGACTTACCTTATGCCTCTCAACACAGAGTTGACGGGACAATGATCAATTGCCGCAGAATCAGTTCAGCTGGTAGTGAAGACCATGCCTTTTACTAGAGATAACATGAGAAGAAAAGAATCAAGCTTGATTCTCAAATCTTCCACTGTGTTTGAATGAGCAAATACGTCATACACGTTTGAGCTGAAATGTTCAGAGCAATATAATGACAAAGGAACTCATTATGATTGAAACATCAATTGACTGGTATAAGAACAGATTTAAAAGATCTTAGTAATTAAGAGTAGGGTTATACTGGAAACAATGGTAAAGTAAGAATGGTTAGAGAAGAAAATGAATTTGTCAGATTATTTCAGTTGGTCACAAGTTGTCAGACAACAATTCTGTCTTTCAAAAGTTCATATTACAGAGTTTTATTTTGCTTAAAATGCCCCAGTTATTTATTTGACTATAACTACATATTCTTTTTTTCTAGGTTAAAATTAAAATGCTAAAATGCAGATGAAGATTGGTTTAAAAACAAGTACTGCTCTTTCTTAAGAGTACAGAGGGTCAAGGTCCTGAAGCAATTTTTTTAAACTTTCAGGTATGTATTTGCACATTTAGCTTTTTTATTTAGTAATTCCTGATGATTATGAGACACGTGGGGTTTTGTGTATTCACATATATAATTTGATAAAGGAATTTGTTCATATCCTCCCACCAGTACCTTTGTATCTTATCTTTAGGCAATAATTACTATATCCTTTTACACTTACCGTTTCTATCAAACATTTTATTGAACTTGAGAGTTGTTGAATTTGTGTTTCGCTCTGCTTCCTCTGTGAGGACATGGCTTGAGTAACAGTATGTTAATCTAATACATGTACAGCGCATGTGAAAGACTAGTGTTGTGGAATGCGCAATGGATAAATACATGTTATGACACCAAGTTCTCCCACTTGGTCTAAAAGGGAGGCTTTGTTTATATTACAAGTTGCACCAATTTAACTAAAGGTATGCTTTTAAAATTGATTTAAACTCCTACGTAGACACCTCATCAGTTCATTAAACTAAATCAGTACAAAGCAGGTGTAGATCATGCAGGCTTGCACTGCTTTAACTATATTGATTTAAAAAAACAGATTTTCAGGTAAACTGTTGCAACTTGTAATATGAACAAGGCCTAAATAGATTTTATGAAAACTTTGCCCAGTCTAAAGCGTGTCTAATCTATGAAGACACTCAGCAAACAAATGTTTGATTTGTTATGCTTATAAGAAGCACACAGGATCTTTTTCAGGGGAAAAGGCAATACGCCATGTTTATTGAGAATACAGTAGAAAAGCAGTTACCATATGCTTCATAAAGACAAGCCCACACATACATACAGACACACACACATCCTGCAGATGGTGAGTTGAGGAGTCAGGGTTCCTCTGAGATGGCAAGAGCTTCCCTTCTTATACAAGAAAGTTCCCATTTGGATCTGTGTGTATTGCAGTGTCATGCTGCAATCTTCCTTAAAAGATATTAATCTCAGGTTTTTCAGTTATTCTTTGATGGTTATTGTTAAGCTTCTTATATTTTGTTTGTGGTCTGACCTTCAGGAGTGTCTACTGTTTCCAGGGCTGAGCTACTCTGCTAATTTCTTTAGCCTTCATCCAGCCTCAGGCACCCTGCATGTGCTCTCATCATCTCCAAGTGTCTCAAGTCTTCTTGACCATCTGGACCTCCCTGATGACTTTCTTACACATTCTTCATTCAGGCTACGTCTAGACTGCAAGCTTCTTTCGGAAGAAGCTTTTCCTGGTGAGCTCTTCTGGAAAAACTTTTTTAGAAAGAGAACGTCTACACAGCAAAAGCTCAACAAAAAAAACACGTGTTTTTCAATTGTGATTACCAGGGCTTGACAAACCGCAGTGAGAGCTACTTGCCAGCCCCGCACCGTGCATGTGCCAGACTGGCACTGCGCATGCACGCAGCGCCGGTGAATGGGGCACACAGAGCGACCGGCTGAAATCTACTCGCCACAGGCGAGTAGAATCAGTGGTTTGTCGAGCCCTGGTGATTACTGTGGATGGAGTGGCCACCAGGGCAGGGCAACTGTGCATTTTCCCGGAGGCCTTTTTTTTTGAAAAAATATTCTCTTCCATGTCCACACACGCCTTTTTCCGAAAAAGCTTTTTTGGAAAAAGGCTTCTTCCTTGTAGAAAGAGGTTTACTGCTGTCGGGGAAAAAAACCTCTGTTCTTTCGACTTTCTGTCATAAGAATGCAATAGCAGTGTGGACATAAGTGTAGTTTTTCCGGGAACGCGGCTGTTTTTCTGGAAAAACTTTGCAGTGTAAATATACCCTCACACCAAATAATGTACAGAGTACATCAGACAAAGGATTACATAATTACTAAAAGACTCAACTTAGTTTGCAGTGCAGACATTGTCTAATCACAGGAAGCAAGGTGAAATAGAAGCATACAGAACTTATAAGCAAATCATTATACATCATATCATTGTGTGTCATACTTATATTTTTATAACCAATACTAAAATATTACATTTTGGCTGCAGATTCATATATACGTTTGAAGAAATGTTTGGCGTTTTATCTGTTGTTGCATCTCCCATAAAAATAGAACAGAATATTACAGGTTTTTACAAAAAAAAATACATTATGAAGATGAGGTAATTGTTGTTGTTTGGTATATGTTACTTAATATTAAGCAAGATTTGAAAAGGTTGAAATGATCAATCAGAAAGAGTTCAGTTAGATAATTATTGCTCTCTGCTTTTATACTCTAGCTGTCATTGTGGAGTCAGAAGAACCTCCTAGTGTTTTTGACATAATCAATAAGTAGATAAGGAGAAGAGAATTCATAATAGCCCAGTGCACCATCAGTATGGGGTGCAGTGGAATATATAAGTTTAAAAGGTGAGACTGATTAAGGATTTTAAAACCAGTATATTAAGGCTGTGTACAAAAGGTATGGATAAGAAACAGTAAAATGGGGAAATTGAATTGGCAGGGAATGGATCTCTAACAGGTTGTTTCCATTTTTAACAGCTGATTCTGTTGGGATGAGGTTTGTAAAGGAAGAGGAAGCTGAAGGGAGATGTCAAGAAGAAAAAAGGGACAAAAGAAAAATTCTAGGGTGAGGGATAGGTAGGATGGGTTTGATTTAAATCCATAGTCAGGAATACCCAATTTAATCATGGTTTTCTACATAAAAGTGCATTTTTGTTGGTTGTTATAACCTTAATACATGTTCTTCATAACTCAGAGATGTAGGTTTTGTTTTTAGAAGATACACACTATATATTTTTAAACAGTGATTTATTTTGAAAACTTTTCAGATTAGTTTTATAGCTAATCAGAAAATGAATGATTGTTTATTTCATTTACCAAAGATAATTGAAGCAGATAGTTCATCTCCAATTTAACAGGTTAGTCATTAATATTTGGAGGATTTTCTTGCCCTGCTGTATTAGGAAGAGAACATAACCAGACAGACATTTAAATTGTTTTATTTAAAACTAGGGGGCTGCGCACCCTGCTCGCCAACCCTCCTCTCACTGGTTACTTTCACAGACAGAGAGCCTGTTAAACTTTCACTGAGCCCAGCTGCACTTGTCCATGGCCCCAAGTCACTCTCACCCTTCTCCGCTCCTGCCCCACCACATCCCTGAATGGGCCCCCTCTGTCCGAATGCTCTCAGACCATCCCGCCCTTCAATTGCCATCCAGTCCCTCCCTTACCCTTCCTGCTCCTGCCCCACCCACCAGTAAAATAGTGTGTGTGCAGAGTTCGGAGCCTCTCCTGGCAGCTAGCACAGGGCTACGGAGAAGTGACCTGCCAGGAAGGGGATATGCTCTGCGGGCTTATGAGCCTCACATGTAAACAAAAAATGAACAGTATCAGTAAAGCAGGGCCCAACTCCAAATGAATCCCCTTGGTTCCAGGTGCTTCTAGGCACCTGGCTTGCTAGTGAGGGGCAGGGGCTGAGTTACATGCGAGTGGCCAAGTAGGAAGAGAATTCACTTCTCTCTCTGCCCGGTTACTGCCCGTTTTCCAGGACTGCAGTGCTCCAGATGTGCCCTTCCAGCGGACAGCCAAGCTCTGCTGTGGGACTGGGACATGCTCTGTGCAGACAGGGTGCAATGGAGAGACCTGGAACCATGGGGGAGTCCCCAGCTTTACGTGCCCGCGCCCTACTAAGAACCAGATTTGGCTCACGTAGGAAGAGAGCCTGGTAGGGTAATCTGGGCCACTAGTCCTTATCCTGGAGCTCCATGGCTCACAGCCCACCTCCCTCCTATCCCTACCTCCATCCTCCATTCCTACACCCATCATCTTCCCTAACCTCTCCTCCTGACACCACTCTGCGCATCCCCTCCTTCCATGTCTACCCCCACCTCCATTCCTACACCTAACCATCCTTCCCTAACCCCTGCCCATCCTATCCCACACTGCCTATCCCTTCCCCCACCTCCTTCCTCCTTTCCTACACCCCCATCCTTCCCTAACCCGCCTGAGCTGAGCGGGTAGGACCCTTGAGAGGTGGAATCTGCCCAGGTCAGGTTGCCAGGTGGCTTTGCCAGTCTTTGAACAGTGTCCGGGGCAGGGAGTCTGTGTGAGGGAGGCTAACAGCATAAGAAAGACGTGGGCAGGGAGCAGGAACAAGAGGCCACCCATGCGGGGCCAAACTGTCTGTTGGGCAGTATGAACAAACAAGAGCCTGTTGATGCTGATGACGTGATGAGGTCATTTTGTCATTGAGCAGGAAAAACTTTTATATATATATATAGAGAGAGAGAGAGAGAGAGAGAGAGCACAACATTATGTATTCTGGATTGTTTTCTTCAACAGCAAACATAATATTTTAACAAAACAAGCATATGCATTTTTAACTTAAATATTCAGGATTTTTAGAATCAGGTTTGTTTTTGTTGAAATTGTTTTTAACTAAAATACTTAAATGAAATATTAAAAATTAAATCGACCATGTCTATCAGGTCAACATGAGAAACTGAAAATATTGGCTTCTACTGCTAACTCAGTCGTCTTCACCTTCATTTTCCTGTTCATAATCTGAAAAAGAGAATCAAGCTTTTTTCTGCTGCTTCAGGTCCCAAATGATTTCTCAATTTGAAATGAATTAGTCCAAAGGAAGAAAATATTTTCTCTACACCAGCAAAAGAAACTACTGCTGTTAAGAGTGAAATGATCATTTCAGCAGTCTCTGAATCCAAGTACTTTAAGTGACTTCCACCAGTTTACTAGTGTGACTTTTTCTAAAACTTGATCAGCAAACACATATTTCTTGAATGGTTCACCCTTAGCTCTGAAGTTTATTATAGCTGTCATTATGTAGGGATGATTGCTCGATGCCCATGTCATAGCCAACTTCGCTTATTCAGCAGTTAAGGTTTGACCCTGGTACCAACCAATTTTACTGTTAACAAGCATATTATCTATGGAGAGACAAATCCACAGTTTGAGAACTGCAAAACTAAGCATCTCTGATGGTATCTTTTAGACTGAGCACTGATTCCCATTGGGAAGATAGAAAGATTAACCTAAATAATCTATATGGAAGGGGAAACATCCTTCTCTGACTTCCTACTGGAGCTGTTGAGGAAAAACTGTACTTGTCCTAGGGGTAGAATGGGTGTGCTATGCTAGTGTATCTCAAAACTGAAGTAGGAGGACCATGTGGTGATGAGAAGGGAATTAGCTTCTATATCTGTTAAAGCCCTGGTCCTGCTGAGACTGATGAATGAGTCTGGCCATACTTAGTGCCTTTTGTGATTTGGCTATCTGTGTCCATGCAGTTAGATGGGAGACCCATAACCCTTCTAGCTGTCTTTGCATTAATTTTGTGTGCAGTACAGTAGAGTCTCGATTATCCAACCTAAATGGGACCGGAGGATGGTCAGATAGTGGAAATGTCGGATAATATGGAATACTAATAAAAAACATGGGTACAAATATGTATAAACTCAATTTATTACTAATTCTAACAAAAAAATAAAATAGAATATTTCAACAAACAAAAATAGAATTTTCAACACTTGTGAATATAAAAAAGTTTAGTTTTTAAAGAAATAAGTGATCAGGAGTTGGTTTTGGGTGTCCTTAGTTTTCTTCGCGGCAGAATCACGCCAGCGTCTGAACAGCAGTAAGTGTGTAGCTGTTGCTTCCCTCTGTTGCTCAGTGTAAATTAGTGCTGCGTCGAGAGCCTTCACTCCCTCACTGTGACTCAATCTATCCACTTTCTCTAGTTCAATACTATCGTCTTCCATATCATCATCATCATCATCCGTAAGGTCAATTAAATCTTTATCAGTCAGCTCTTGTTGCTTATCTTTTTCCATCCATTCCTATACGTCGTCATTGCTTACATCTTCACAGCCTGGTATCTGTTTCAATAAGATTAAAAGATTTTCACAACTTTCTTGATTTGTTTTTTCGTTATAGTCATCTTAATTTATTGTTTTTGTCGTCCGTAAGTTGCTTTTTTCATGATCTTGCCAGTGTTTTCTTTTCAATTTCTTCCCAAGCTCGTGCAACCCAATAAACAATGTCTTTTAGGTTTATTTTTTCAATTTATCTAGAGTGCTATTTCCATAATCAATAACATCTATCAGTGATTTACGAAGCCAGTGTCCATATTTTTTTTTAAAGCTTCAATAACACCCTCGTCCATAGGTTGGCACGAGGTGACATTTGGTTGTAAAAAAAAAATCACTCTTATGTCCCCATCCTTCAGTTCATCTGTGTTAGGATGTGATGGCGCATTATCAATAACCAAAATAGCTTTCCTTTCTAGGTTTTTAGAATTCAAGAATCTTTCTACTGAAGGAACGAATTCATTATAAAACCAGCTTCGAAAAATTTTAGAGGTCATCCATGCACTCTTTTGGTTGCTATACCAAAGTGGCAGTACTGTAGGAGCTATATTTTTGAAAGCACATGGATTTTTGGATTTTCCTATTAAAGCAAATTTGAGTTTCTGGTTACCTGAGCTGTTACTGCAGGCAAGAATGGTCACTCTTTCTTTTCTTCTTTTATAGCCAGGAACTGAAGTTTCTGCACAGGAAGCCAGAGTTTTTGATGGAAGCATTTTATAATTCAGGCCCGTTTTGTCACAATGTATATTTGTTCATGCGATAACCCTTCATTATTTACAAGAGACAGAAAATGTTCTCTAAATTTAATAACTGATCTGAAACTGCTGATAATTTTTCTCTGCAGATGTTGAGCTGCCTGTCTTACTTCAGAGGCTGGGCCAGCCAGACTCTGCTCTCAGGTTCGGAGGGTAACCAAGAAGATACAAATCGCTTAATGCAAGTAAATGCAAGGTTTATTAGGTATTACATGTGATATAAAAAGAAAAGGCAAAAGAAGGCTTACAACATCCCTTTGGCTTGCTGGGGACTCTGACTCAGCAAATGATGGATTCCTGGGCCAGGTCCAAAAGGCACCTCTGTACAGTTCCAGGTCCTTCGGGAAGTCCAAAGGGCATTGGCAACAGTAAACAATATATATAGCCTGTACACAAAATTCTAGAAGCGGCAACTAACTACATGCAGAGGAAAAAAACCCCCAAAAACAAACACCTGCCTGCTTGAGAAGATTCCAACAGACAGGCTTGTTTACCTCAGAGCTTCTCTCAACTATGCAATGAACTCAGCCACGCCGGGCACAGCCTATCTCTCTAACAAGATCAGTAACTGGGAATTTTCCTTGCTAACAGCAGGCCAAAGCCTGTTTTCTAGTTTGCGGACATGAGAACTAGGAAGATTCACTAACTCCTTGAAATATGGTCTTCCAGTTTTCCAACCACAGCACTGCCTTACTCCATAACATTTTTTCCACCAATCTAGCCAGCCTGTACTAGCTGTGAAGTTGGCTTCTCCTTCATTAAATTCGTTGTGAAATGCAGTGCTTTTTCTTGTAGAATAGGTTCAGTTATTGGCACGCTGTTTTGTCTTTGCTTTGTGAACCACAAAAATAAAGCTTCACTCACCTTTTCATACTCACATTTTTTCAGACCTTCATTTGAAGCCCTATCAGAGCACCATTTTTCAATTTCATTTTTTTCTCTTCATCGCCAATAGTAACACGTCCCACACCATATTCTGTCGCCACTTTTTGCATAGTTTCGCCTTTATCTAGTCTTTGTAAGGCTTCAGGTTTTTGTTCCATTGAAACTACTTTCTTTCTCTTTTCACTTGCCATGCAAATAAAGAAATTTCAATCTACAGTACTTTATAAGAATACAGTACTGGTGTCATCAAACAAAAGCATGACTGCACTCATATGCGCGGTGTGGGTGCGCTGCACTGATTGTGATTGGCTGTTGTACATGCTGCATTCTTATTCGTCATGGCAGGTGGCATGTCAGATAAAACGGAATGTCGGATAAGTTAAGGTCGGAAAATCGAGACTCTTCTGTTGTTGTAATCTCTGAAATTAACCCTTACCTTGTGCTTTGCTATACTGTTTGGAGTTTTTTCCTCAGCATCCTTTTTAAGGCCCTTGGCCTGAAAACTACTCAGGGACAATACTCAAATCTAACCAATTCTAATTTAATTTTTCAAGGTGGAATGAAATATTTTGACATTTCCTTCCCCTGCCAAAGTATGAATTAAAGGAAGACTTTGTAGAGAAAATAGTTATTTTCAAAATAAAGTGATTGACATCTGCTTCTCAATTCACAAAGCAAAAATGATCATTATGCTAAAGTCCTATTCTATTTTGCTTTTGAATAGCTGCAGCATATTAAAATAGCACTGCAGTGATGGTGAAGTGAGGAAATTATAAGTTGTTTTATAAAACCGGAGAGCAACCAAATAGTGGCCATTCTCCTTGAAAGGTTTATTCATAAAATGTGTTTGTTTTGCAGGTTGGAAAAAGGCATCAAAGAAGTCCATCTTCACCCTGAGAAATACTGTGTGGAGTATTGTGCAACAAACATGCTGATGTTCCCCTGGTCTAAAGGAGACAGCTGAAGTGTGTCTGTCACTTTCAACTTCCTCCAAAAAATACTCTTAGGGGGAAAAAAAGCCAGCTATTTTCAAATAAAATGGTGCCAAATCAACAGTGACATAATTTTTTATTTATGATATGGGGGCTGTAAGCAAGGAAAGTTTTGTTAGAACCTGTGTCCATAGTATTGATAACAGGATTTTAAAGTTTGTAGATGCTAAAATTCAGGGCAGGTTAAACAAAAACACCATACTCAGATACAAGACTTTTTTATATGACTGAACTGCATTTTCAGCGTTTGTCCAAGTCAGAGGAGAGTATGTGCAACTAGGTTCTGCATTGGTAGGATCATTGCTGTGGAACTGTCGTCACACTTCGATGGCATGTAACAGGGGGTAGGAGATGTTTTTGGGGTAGGGGGCCACTGACCCACAGAAAAATGAGTTGGGGCCATACATGAGGAGAAACACACGCATGCACACACACAAAAGCTCTCATTGATCTGCCCCTTGAGTGAGGAGAAAAACAAAGCCCTCACCCATGTGGCCTCCCATTGAGAAGCAGAAAAAAATGACACTCCTGTCACTCCCTTCAAGCTCCAGCACCGGGGAGGCGGGAAGGTGCCAAGGCTTGGGACTGTTCCCCAGGACTGAATTAACTCTTCTGGGGTCCCCAAGATCTGGGGTGGGGCCAAAATTAGGGCTTTTGTGTGGGAGGGGTTTACTGGGGTGATGGTGCAGGGCTTGGGTGGAAGGGAGAGTACAAGAGTGGGCTGGGGGTAGGAGACCTGAGCTGGCGGTGAGGGGGTGGGATCTGGGTGGAAGGGAGGGTACAGGAGTGGGCTGCAGGTG
Source organism: Pelochelys cantorii (assembly GCA_032595735.1). NCBI lineage: Eukaryota > Metazoa > Chordata > Testudines > Trionychidae > Pelochelys > Pelochelys cantorii. The sequence continues at coordinate 42,548,446 of CM064326.1, read as the reverse complement.
GCAGTGTGGGGTCTGGGCCACAGAGAGGATGAGTGCAGGAATGGGTGGGGGTGTGTGGGGGGGATCTGGAAGGGGGGATGCAAGCAAGCACAGGGAATTGGGGTGCTTACCTGGTACCCCTCCTGAGGGTGCACAGGTGGTTCTGGGCAGCCCTGGACTTGCAGGCACCACCGCTCCCCCCATGCTTATTGGCTGCAGTGTCTGACCAAGGGGAGCAATGGGAACAGGAGCCTGCAGGGAGCACTTCCCTGCAGCATACACAACTGCGACATCTCTTCTCCCCAACCCCTCCACAGCAGGGCACTGGAGGCCTGAACCTTGCTGGCCAGATCAAAGCAAGTCATAGGTTTCCTGTACCTGTTAAACCATCTATCATCATACAGGTTGCTGTGATTTTTTTGTGTTTGTTTTTGGTAACTACAAATAGTGATGGAATTTTGTGATCTGAATCTACTAAAAGTCAAATAGTACCATGTAAAATAGTTGAAGACTGACATTTAGTATTTGCCGCTTCACAAATTTGACTAAAAGTAGGAAGCAGCAGTCCACCTCTAAATCCTACGGGCAAAAGACAGAAACTCCAGCTTCCCCAAAATTTGGCTCCAGTGCTGCTTCATATGCATCTTCTAGAAATGAACTCTTCCTCCAGGCCAGTGTTTCCCAATTTTATTTGGCCCTGGAACCCTTTTGAACTCAAAAGAATTTTTCAGAACCCCTAATAACAGTCTAATTATTATTGACCTAAGTAATATTGTTAGGTATTGTAGGTATGTAGCTTAATCAATCATAGTCAATTTATATTTAAATACAAGAAATCATGTGACTATACTGAAGTAAAGTATTCACGAGAGCACTGCCTGCGCACTCCCATACAAGCAACTGGTTTGACAGCTTCGCCTTTGTCCGATGTGGTGCTAGTATATTCGTATTGTCTCCCATGTGATCCACACTCCCTGAGAGTGAGTACAGGGATTTATGGTGGTATAGAACAGGCACCATTGACTTGCTGCACGCATAGTACTGAGGAGTGACATCATCATCCCCAGTCTCTGGCTAAGCTGGCATTACACAGGGATACTTATTGTGGCAAACAAATGAAAATTGTTTTCAATAAAATTCATAAATGCTTAAATTTTTTAAATCATAAAATGTTATTGTAATGGAATTTTCTCATGGAACTCTTATTTTCACTTTGCGAAACACCATTTGGGAAACACTGCTCCAGGCTATGATTATGCTACAAACCAGAGGGAATTTACATGCAGGTGAGCTGGGAAAATTTGTGCTAGCTCAGGGGCCACTGTGAGTGTAAATAGCAATGTAGCATAAGTGGCAGCACAGCTGAATTATGCTACATACCTCTGTACCAGTATTGGCATGATACCACTGATATTTATACTTGCATGATCTTGATGAGAGCTTGTGTGAGTTGTGCAGCAACCAGAAAATCACAGCTCCCACTCTAGGTTTAGCCAGGACCAAAGGTTCTTGCTTATACATCTGTATGATGAATATATACAGGACGACACCTGACTTGCTTTTCATAGGCTCAGAGGTTTTATCTATAACATTTAGATGTAATTAAATCAAGGCAGGGATCAGAACACATAATAGAAAGGAAAGCCAGTTCAAAGACTACAAGATCCCCACTCTTGCAAAAAACAGCTGATCTTTGTGTAGATAATAAAGGTTTAACTAATCTCACCAATAACTAAATGGAATGTGTGATGTGATCTTTTTCCATCAACCATGTTGAATGGCTTAATTAGTTCTGTCTTCCTTACAATTTATTTCCATGTCTGTTTTCCATTATTTTTCCCAGCTTTGATGTTAGATTAACAAACAGTTTGTAAGATCATCACACTTCTCCTTTTTACTTTTCTTCAAGGTAATACAGTCTCTTTCCCAAAGGCAGAAATACCTTAATTCTTGCTGGATTCTTTGTGCTTCGTTCAACTGCTGTGACAGATTTTTAGCAAGTAGTGTCTGCTGGTTAAGGGCATAAAAGGTGGCATGGATTAACCCCTCAGTTCCAACTCAGAGGATGCAGCAGTAGGAGAATTTTGTCCAGTACGAGCTCAATATTGTACATCTATATTAGAAATAATTGTAAGTTTGTATTTTGTTTTCACAGCTAGCATAATTAGTTCTCCCTCCTCCCACAGGACTATACCAAGAGTCCCAGGATGTAAGAATTATCTTGGGTCCTGTTTCTTCTCAGTGACAAACACCAGTAAAGGCCTTTAGTCAGCATTGACACGAAGTCCAGTAGACATTTCTCACATCTGAGGCCCAACAGAAATTTGTGGTTCTTGAAAGTGTGGCCAGCCTGTTGCTCTTAGCCTGTTTCTGGTCTCTGAAGGGTTCAGAACTTTCTTAGGTCCATCAAAGTTCATCTAGCAGCTATCAGTGCTTTACAACCTCCTATGGAGGGGTATTAAGTTTTCACTCACTCTTTGACTGTGTGATTCTTCAAGTGCTTGCTCATGTGCATTCCAGTTAGGTGTGCGCATGCCACGTGCACGGATTCTGGAGCTTTATCCCTTAGCAGTACCTGTTGGGCCAGCCAAGGAGCCCCCTGGAGTGGCATTGGTGCATATATACCCTGGCCAGATCTCCACCCCCTCAGTTCCTTCTTACCACCCATGATGGTAGCTGAAGCGCTTGACTATGCAGTTAATCTATCCCTTAGCTTGTAAATACAGTTTAAGTAGATTAGTTAAAGTAGTTCAAAAGTTGACTCTTCTTATCCAGAGAGTTTTCCCTTCTTATCACTCCCCTCCTGGGGAGGGGATGCCCAGATCACATGGTTTTAAGCTGTTTGTAAAGTGCTCTAAACCCATGCCCTGTGAGGCTCCCCATGACTCCCTGCCTGAAGGTCTTAGGAGAGAGCCATCACACGGACAACTGTCAGATCTGCAAGAGCTTCAAACCAAGAACAAAGTGGGATTATGATTCCTGTCTGAAGCTCATCTTAATGGAGTCTGCTCTTCAACCAGCAGCACCGGAGGTGGCAGTGGGCATGGGCAGCATATTGACCTCAATGAGAGAGCCTTCCTTAGCACCGAGGTATACGGCACCAGCGAAGCCTTCAACATCAAGGTACTGATTATAGTCTCCAGCACCGAGCAGGAAAAGACAACATAAGGGAGGTCTCCTACAAAGCATGGCCATAAAGTGTGCTACGGAGATGGGCATGCGGCCACAACAGTGCGCTAAAAGGCTCCTGCACCACGCCAGCCCCAATTGAGCTCAACAGGCAGAGAGAGTCTGGCACCAGATGTAGTTATCGAAGAGGTCTGGCAGCTGTTGACTGCAGCGATGTTCGATGCAGCACATGAGCTTATAGAGCTCACTTAGTCACTGGGACTGGTCATGACAGCCAATGAGGAACACCTGGCACCTCCCTCAGCACTGGAGCCAGCTCAGGTGCCATCGGCACATCAGGTGGTGCACTTGCACTGATCCTGGTGCCTATTCTCACAGCAATACCAACTCGGAGTCTAGCACTGGCACAACAACAGCGTTTGTACCGGTGTCGCTACGGGCACCTACCCACGTGGGGGCCCAGGTACCAAACTCTTCTTCAGCACCATCCCTTATGGTACCACAGGCCCTGGTGATGGTGGCACCAGTGCTGGACTCCATAACACCACCCTACCCCTTGGTGCTTCCAGTGCAGGGCCCATTAGCACACCAATGGTGCCACCAGCGCCGACCCATAGTGGGAAGCCAGCAGCAATGGCGAGACAGGTTGTCTCATCGTTCCCGGCCCCATCATCAGCACCACCATGGTCAGCTCATTGGAGTCAGAGGCAGACTCTGCTCATTCCCGGCAGGACCTCCCCCTCAAAGGTACTGATGTGTGGCTCCATAGCCTCAAGGATTCCAGGGCTACGTTAAAATCTCTGGGAATTCATAGCCTGGCCCCCCCCCAATGAAGGCTCCTAAACCTGCCCAGAGACATTTCCAACAATCTTTCAGGCCTGACTGGGCCAGGAGGAGGAGTTGCAATAGCAATAATAATGATGGCAGGAACAGAGAGGATCTAGGTCTGATTCCAACAGGGGATCTGTCCCCTCCCCTAACCAGCAGCCCAACACCCCATTTTCCATCTACCGGCAGACAGCATCCCAAGCTCTGAGATAACCCTGCCCTTTGGGTGCCAACTATCCCAGATCATTGGGTACTCAGCCTGGTGGACAGTAGATATGCTATCCCTTTTCTTTCCCACCCACCCTTCCCACCTCCAACCCCTGTTCTGCTTCAGGGACCCCTTTCTTGAGCAACTACTAGAGCAGGAGCTATCCTCCCTTCTGCTCCTGGGAGCAATCAAACCTGTCCCAGGGGAGTTCAAGGGGAAAGGGTTTTTTTTTCCCTACACTTTCCTTATCCCCAAATCCCACCCACCTCCCCTTCAGAAGACTCCAGCAAGCAGGATGTGGCGGTGGATGGCCAGCATGGGTATATACGCAATCATATACTAGCACCACACCAGGGGGCTCCCGGGCTAGCTTGACAAGTACTGCTAAGGGAAAAAGCTCTGGAATCCATACATGCAGTGTGTGCACCCCTAACTGGAATGGACATGAGCAAGCACTTGAACAACAGTTACAAGGTAACCAACCATTTTTTCTGGAAGGGCCTTGTGTGTAAATATCTATCCATGTAGCCTGGTTGACCTCAGCCTAGTTCACATAGCATTGATGAATTTACCCTATGAACCTGTGGCCTCCTGCTCCCCTTTTCTTTCTGTGATTGATGAGGAAAGCAACACTGTTACCAGAGCTGACAGCCTATGGGGGTTATGCTGGCAAATGGCCCTATGCCCACATTGCACAAAGAGCAGTACCAGCCACTACAGGAAACAGACATCTGTCTGTGACTCTTAACATACAACAGAATGACTCTGGGGGCTAAATCATGTCCAGAGAATCAAGTTGAATCTCTGGTTGTACGCCACTGAAATCACTTCTAACCTGCTAAACTAAGTGGTTGCAAGGAAGCTAGGTAGCATTCTCTTCATACATTCACTAGTCCTATCCCCTCCCCCTTTTTTTGCAACATATTCTTTTGGGATAGAGGCCAAGCTGCAGGTGGTAGAAATTCTGACTTCTGATTACTACATATCAGCAGCCTAGAGGACACAGGACCAAGCACTCACACCATGGAAAATTACTCATTACAACTGGAGAAATTAAAGAGTAGGCCCTAGCTGCCTCTCCTACTTTGCTTCACATCATCTGTGATTTATGGTAGCAAAGGAACGGGAGGTCATTTAGTCCATCCTACTCCTTATACACTTGTATTGAAGCAAATATGTGGCTACAGACCAACAAATACTGCTTGCAAAAGTGTACAGATTACAGACATGCATACCACAGTGGAAGACAGACAAGGACCATGCGTGTCACAACTCCACTGACAAAAAGATAACTTCCCTTTTAAAAAAAAAAGGCTCTTCTCTTCTGTCATGAGACAATGTTATATAAGCCAGTGCTAAAGATCACACAGCAAGCAGGTAGAGAAAGTGCAAATAATCAAACTAAGCTGCTTGTATTTCTAAGAATATTAAACATGCCTACCCCCTGGAAACTAATACTTGAAAAATAAGATTGAAGACAGACTCCCACCCTCTCAACTCACTCCCTTAACTGAGCACCTCACTTGAGTAGAAGTCCAAACCCCCATTACAAACACACCACAGCAGCATTATCGGGGGGGGGGGGGAGTGTTAGGGTTAACAGAAGTTGCATTAGTAGAAGACTACACCTCTGCAGAGGCACCTCATTGACAGCAACGTGCATGACTCAAAACTGAACATGCATAAAACTTTCTTTCAAAGCCTTTCTGATTTGCACTACCCCCATGCTATGCTCTCCTTATTGCCCTGGCTGCTCAAAATCTCTGGTGAGGTGCTCTGCATCAGCCAGCCCCTGAAAGATAAAACTTTCCCCCTTGCTTTCTTGTGGAACACAGCAGTCTGCCACCACAAAGGGAAAGTTGCATTCGCTGAGGTCTAACCTAGGCACTGGTCTCAAACCTTCCCTTTAAATGTACAAGAGCACATTCAACCACCATTCTGCACCTGCTGAGCCCGGTAGTTGAACTGCTCCTTACTGGGGTCAAGGCGCTGTCTGTACATCATCATGAACCACAGGAGCAGGGGGTAGGCTGGGTCACCAAAGATCACTATTAACATCTCCACCTCTCTGAGTCTAATTTTCCCATCAGGGAAAAAAGTTCAAGTGAGCATCTTTCTGAAGAGGCAGACATTCCTAAAGATGAGACACATGCTCCTTTCCTAACCATCCCATGCTGTCATCGGTGAAATGGCTCTTGGGATCAGCACCATTGAGAAGTACCCCTTGCAGTTTATATACTCCTTGGCACCATGGTAGGGTGCCAAGATGGGGATATGCAGTTTGTTGCAGTTAGGGAACCCCATCGCAGCAAAGCCCTTCACTGTGGCATCCACATTTCCCAGTCACTACCTTCTATAGCAGAATAATGGTATTGATTGCTTGTATCACAAGTCCCCCACTGTAGATTTCTCCACTTCAAATTGATTTCCAACTCAGTGGTAGCTGTCTGGCATCGCAAGCTTGCACTGGCAATTGTTGTGTGGTTCTCTACTGTCAGAGTGGGTGTCCCTGCCCTTCAGGGAAAGCCATTTGCAAAGTTCCATGAAAGTGGCCTTGCGCGTTCAGTTTTGCAGATACTGCTTATCCCATGCCTGCAGCCCCACCAGCCTGTGCTTGTCTGATGACACCAGAACCAGCATTCCATTGTTTTCAGAGGATTGATTGCAGGCTGCATTTCCAATTCACTTAACGCAAGGGTTTACCTGTACCTGTGGCACCCTGAAATGGAGATTCCGCCTCATTCTCTTCCTGGTGAAGTATTGCTTTTACGCACTTGAAATACTATGCACCATCAGGAGGAACAAGGTAGACAACATCACAATGGTTTGATGCACAATGGGATCCAGGAGACCATGGTTGCACTGCTATGGTATCTGCATGGATAACCAGGGCCAAAGAGTACAAAGACTGTTTCCCATTGAACTCAAGCAAGGGGGAGGGAACATACAAGCACATTATGGAACACTGACAACATGAACTCATAACCAGCCACTGCAGAGTTTGGGTCCCAACATGCACCAGAAGCATAACCCAGAATCCAAAGTGGCACAGGCACTGTGCGATAGCTGCCCACAGTGTGTTGCTCCCAAAGTCAATGGCAGTCTCCCTAATGGGGATGTGCTACTTCCAAGTATGTTGAATTCTTGTGCACAGTGAGGGCATGGACATTTGACTTTGCAAAATTGGGTGACCAGAAATCGACTTTAATAGATATGACCTTATCTCATAGTGTAGACATGGCGTAAGATACCAGGACATTATGTTACCACCAGTGGAAACTAATAGGGTTAATAAGGTACAAGGTAAGCTTTCCTCTCTCTCTGGAGACTCTCTCCCTGGGCACTGGCAATCTGGACAGTAGGTGCTTTACTTCAGCCTTCTTTCATTCTATTCATTGATTTCTTCCTTTGAGTAACTGAGGCATTAGGAGGGAAGTTGTGCGCCAGAGCAGCTCCACACATCGAAGAGAGGAGACAAAACATTGGCAAGAGTTGTGGTGGTAGAGAAACCTTTTATGTATTCTCACTTTGACCTCATTGTTTGGTAGATGGCACTATAGCACTGGCTATGCTAACTTGGTTAAAAAATATTTAACCAAAACAAAATATCATTAATTCACTTATTTCCATTTTTCTTCCTACCTCACCCTCTCCCCACCAAAAAAAAGAAAAAGCAACAAGGCCCTGACATATCTGTGACAATGGTAACTTGGAGAGTAGCCATTGATATTACTAGTAATATTTTAGGTTAGTTTTATGTACCTTGCATTGAAGAAAGTAATTTCTAAATGGTGGCTATGTTATAAAAAACAACTCCTTAAGGTAATAGTCTGTTTAAAGATCTTTTATCACAGACATAGCACTTGAATTCCTCAAACCCCCATCATAGGTTTCAATACAAAAGAGATACCACTTTGTAATGCACATCTGGCACATCCATCACATTTTGTTGAAAGCACCATGCACGCCTATGGAACTGCATAAGTATTGAAAATGATTACTGTAGCCAACTATACATAAGGGAAAAACCCCTCTGAAATAAGGAAAATTGGGAGATTCAGGAACAGAACCTGTTCCTATTAAAATAAAAGTTTTTGGCTTCTGACTGCCATTGGAGCAAGCTCTCTGGAACTCAGTTATTTCACAGTAGCCAAGTTAATAGACTTCTACAAGGCAACTCACATACTGTAAAAACTGCATTTACATAAAAGATTCAGAATTGTACGGGTTTGTTTGTACTTGACCCTTAACTAGTGTGTTCACTTTCACACCTTTCTATTATGTTGAAGTAATAAATGAGGGATTTAACATTACAAAATTGTAGACTAGCTACATCATCTCAGAACAGATTAGTTAATTTCCATACACAGTGTTTAAATAAAGGATAAGCAGTTACTTTGATACAAAGTAGAAATGTATATTTGCAAAGGTTGTGTGTCTGTTCTAGTTTTATTTAGTTTAAAGTGACATTCCACAAGACTGAAATCATGTGCTTTAATTAAAACTAATGTAATTGGATATCTAAAAACTTTCTTTTTAAAAAGTAAACCCTTTAGATTTTCTTTCAGAATCAGAAACTAATCTGTTTGAAATTACATAAAATCATAAGTTTTTTTTAAAACACAGACACACCACTTTAATGGTGAGCACTCTAATACAAATAAGTATTTCTTCCACAATAGTTTTGGTAACAATATAGGCACATACTGGCATGTAAATTACATATAGCAACCAGAACAGCAAGGCACAATCTGGATTTTTTTACCTTTTAAAGAGATGTTTAATTTACAAACAAAATATTGTTCTATACTTCATACAGAAGTTTTACATTTGTATTTAACAGCACAAAATCATTACAGAAATGCTGTCATTTAATAAAACAGGCCATTTAAATAAAAGATAGCAGCTCTTTGCTTTGATGAATTAACATCTGGATTAGAGGGCAATATATGAAATCTCACTTCAAAAGGTTTTAAATAGTCTGAACCCTGTGAGCATCCTTTTCTCTACAAAAGTATTGTCTTGCAACTGAAAGTAATTACAATTTGTCTAGTTTATTGATAGGTATGTATTTTCCTCTGTGTGTACACGAGAAGACTTGAAAAGTTATATGTAAAACTATCAATTGTTTCTCCAATATAAAAGTAGCTTTTGAAACTTGAATATAAACTATGCTTTTCAAAACCCATCAAACTTAGGCATGACCTGAAGGAACCGTAAATGTAACTGCTAGCTTATTCTTGACATGAAGTCCCACTGATGATTGATCTCCTTTATCCACCAACAAGAATGCAGCCGTTAGCATGTAATGCAGAAACTTCTAAGTTAATTCTGCCCACTGCTCTAAGAATACAAGAGCTCTGCGTTTTACATGGAAACATTACCATTAGGACAAGTAGAAAAATTTTGTTTACAAATGAAGATCTTTGTAATTACTAAAAAAGACACATTTCTTCTAATTTTCTTAACTATCTCTTATATGCACCATTCCACATTGTGGAAAAGCTGAAATATGCAGTTTGGACTCACTCCACAAATCAAAGAAAAAAATGGAATTACAGGTATTGGCACAAATACATCTACACCTGTACAAAATAAAACTGACAACCCCTTCCCACCCATTAGAGTAGAACATTTATCCGCTATCCAATAGGTATTTTCAAATATAGATTGCCTGATTACGTGTTAAGATGGGAACACAATCTGAGAATAGTGCATGTGCCAAAGTTCCAAACTGCTTTATGAGTCTCTAAAATAGAGGAATCAGAAGTATGTCCAAAGCGTTGAGTGAATAATCATTATACTTTAAGCTCCATGAGGTCACTGCAACTGCACTCTATATGCGCCTATGAGCAACTTTACCTGCAAGAAGGGAAAAAAAAAATACTTCAAAAGAGCGTCCATATATCTGGTAAAAAGGAAGGTGGAGGAAACTTGCTAGTAACTGAAGAAAAAATGGAATTTATGTAATCTGTACTTAGTGGATCAGGGTCTTTTTGACCCAGAGTCTAAAATGAACATTTTGAAAATCAAAATTCCAAGGAAAGTACTTAACAGTGTATTGAAATACCTTTAAGCATCTTCTCGTTAATTAAGCAAACAATCTGTAAATTAGCATACTCGACCAGGCTCTTCAAATAGAATTACTTCCCTTTATCATAATAGGGAGCAATCAATTTTTGGACCATGTGCAAAGGATAGCGGCTTGCTAGGTAAGGCTGAGAGGTGCTTAATGGGACTAATACTAAATCCCTTTAAACACCCATCAAGCCTTAATCAGGAGGTGGCTAAGCTACTCAGGAAGGCCAAGGTTTTAAAAAGACTACCCCATAGCAACCAAAGGAGCTATTGAACAGGAGCAGCTAAAGGGAGTTTTGCAAGGGAGTTCTCCAGATGAAGGTGGAGTGATTATGTAACCCTTTGGGGTAAGTTGCTGTCTGTCGAGTGAGAGTTTGTGTGCGCGCTTGCTGCTTGCCTGAAAGATACTGTGTGCAGAGCATGTTTGTTTGGAGGACCATGTATTGAAGGGCTGGTAGGCAAGGGAGAGAGCTTCTTAATGACTGATGTGGAAAAAGTGAAGAATTATTTACACCTTCCCAGAACACAAGAACTAGCGGTCACCAAATGAAGTTCAAAATAGTAAGTTTTAAAAACAAACAAAAGGAAGTACTTCTTTACACAATGCACAGTCAACCTGTGGAACTCCTTGCCTGAGCATATTGTGAAGTCCAAGACTAACATCAAAAAGAGAGCTGGATAAATTCATGGAGGATAGCTCCCCATCAATGTCTACTAGCCAGGATGGGCAGGAATGATGACTCTAGCCTCTGTTTGTCAGAAGCTGGGAATGGGAGACAGGGATTGATCACTTGATGATTGTGTTCTGTTCACTCCCTATGGGGCACCTGGCATTGGCCATTGTCAAAAGACAGAATATTGGGCTAGACAGACCTTCAGTCTCATTCAGCATGGCTGTTCTTAGGTTAAAAGCTTTCAGGATGAAATGCTGATGTTTTTGAGAGACAGCATAATTAAACAGAGAACTACATTGTTCTGTTGTGCTAGAGACATAAGAACTAAAAGAGGTGGTTACTCACCTTGTGTAGTAACTGATGTTCTTTGAGATGGTTGTCCCTGTGCGTACTTCAGTGTAGGTGTTTTGGCACCCTGTGTTTATAAACAGATACAGGCGACCCCCAACTAATGGCCCACCACGTTTACGACCACCCGGCCGCCACCTCCACCCAGCACAGCCCCCAGCTGGCTCAGAGCAGCTCGCACCGCCTCCACTTGGTACAGCCCCTGGCTGGCTCTGGCATGCTGGGGACTACTCGCAAGAGGCAAAGCGGGCCAGGAACGGAATCCCCATTTTTATCATTGCTCCTATGGGAAAAAAGGGTTTGACTTACGATGGTTCTCCACAAATCAATTAGGTCGTACGCGCAGGGGTCACCTGTATTTACAGCAGTAGTACCCCTGGTGGCGATGTGTGTGTGTTGTCATTTTGCGATGCTGCGAGCAGTAACTGACACACCGAGTCAAGCGGCCCTCCATTCCTTCTCTACTGTGGAGAACTATATCAGACTCCAAAACAGAGGGGAGGAGGGAGGACTGTGGAACACCCACAGGGGCAACCATCTCAGAGAACATAGGTTACTGCACAAGGCGAGTAACCACCTCTTCAAGGAGTGACCCAGTGGATGCTCCACTGTAGGGGACTATGGTACAGTAATTTACTGGACTGGGAGCGGTTTCGAAGGCTATGTACATTAGATTGTACAGCCGTATCAAACTGTGTCCTAACTGGTGTATTTGTCTATGGCATAATGTTTTGCAAATGTGTGTATGGAAGCCCATGCGGTTGCTTTGCATGTGTCTGGAATTAGGACATTGTTCAGGAATGCTATAAAAAAGGTAGCCATTGCCCTCTTAGAATGGTGTTCGTATTTTGCCCAGTGCATCAATACTCTTTTTAGAGTAACAGAGGTGGATGCATGATGAAATCCATTTCAATAGTATTTGATTAAATATGATTTGGCCCATGGAACATTCTACTATCAATATAAAAAGACTGGGCAATTTTCTAAAAGGTTCTGTCCCTGTGCAAAGACCGTACGGCCATCTATGCTGTTATGTTCTCAAGAGATTGCAGCCAAGTGTACTTTAGTTGAGATGTTAGCCAGGCCGTGTTTCTTTAAGGAGAGTATGCAATCCAGAATCTTATGAAGTGGTGTGGAATGCAGAGAGCTGGATTGCGATCCCACCCAGGGAAGGAAACAATGCCATTTTTGGGAGTAAGTGCATCCTGTGCTAGTCTTATTTATGGCTGTTAAGAATTATGTGTTTCACCTATTCTGAGGCGGATGGATCAGAACTAGCTAGCTCATCAGCAGTCATGCTTTGAGGTGTGGAAGTAGAATCCCGGAATGGTGGATTCACCCCTCATCTTGGGTAAGATGAGGAGTGTGAGGAAGGAGAGTTACCGTGGCTAATTGATTCTGGTCAGGATACCCACTTTTGGCCAAGTGGGTGCAATTTGGTATCACTCCTGCGTTATCCCATATGATTTTTCAAAGATCCTGCTGAACAGTGGTATCAGGAGGAAAGTGTACAGGAGGAGACAGTCTCATTTGATAAGAAGAGCACCTCCATTGGAGGTCATCCCAAGTCCAGCCCTGAAGCAATTCTTGGGGAATTTTAAATTGTGATGAGTCCCAAAAAAGTTTGTCCAGATAGCCCCAGGCCTGGAATATGTATTTAAGAACCTGATGGTGCAACTCCCACTCGTGTTTGCTGTGAAAGTGCCTATACAGGTCTCCTACCGGGTTTTGGCATCCCGGCAGGTTGGTGGCCGAAAATTCTATTTAATTTATATCTTAAGTTGATGGCTTCTGCACGTAGGTGGTATGAGCATGCTCTTCCTTGGCAGTTTATGTAGAACATACATGCTGCATTGTCTGTATTTTTATTGATCTGTTGTGAGTAAGGGGAAGGAAATTCTTGCATGCATGTTTGACAGCGTGGAGCTGGAGCACACTGACATGGGTTGTTGTCTCGTGGGGCAGCGATCTACCTTTGATGGTGTGGTTGTTGAGATGTGCCCCCCAGCCCTTTAGAGATGTATCTGTAGTGAGCAATAGGATGGGTGTGATATGTTGGAAGGATACTCTGGTGCACAGGTTTTGTGGCTGTACCCACCAGTCTAGGGAGCATTTTACTTTGTTTGGAACACTAAAGCTACATCTACACTGTGCATTGTTGCGCAAGAAGATATGCAAATGAGGTGCGGCAATGAATATCACTGCACCTCATTTGCATACCTAATGAGCCGCCATTTTTGCGGAAGGGGCTTTTGCGCAAAAAGGAACTGTCCATTCTGCGGGCCTCCATCCTGTGGTCTTTTTTGAAGTCAGAAAGTATCTTGAGTAAAACTCCATTCCCCTCTATTGGCTGGGAACCTGTTCTATGGCTCTTAGTTGCAGGAGATGCTATATCTCCTGTTCAACAGGATATCATGGGAGGGGTCCCTGAAGAGACACAGGGAAGGGCCTTTCGTAGATGGGATGGATAGGAAGGGAATGGAATAGCTCTGTGATACTATTTCCAGTACCCATCTCTCTGATGTCATTTGCTCCCAAGTTGTATAGTGTGTGAGGAGGCAGAAGGTGAATTCTTGCTTGTGGTGTTGGCATTCCGGTTGTGGAAGTGTTATTAAACACTCAACAAAAATTTCAAAATGGCTGATGTGAAGTAAATGGTTGAGATGTTGGAGGCTGTTTCTGCCTGTGTCTCTGGTCACATGCACACTGTTGCTGGTTGTAAGGTGACTGACGGAATTGTTGCGTCCAATAGCACCCCTTTCTTGGGCTGAAGGACACACATAACCAGCTCTTGAGTCACCCTGGAGTTTAAGGTATGCAGGGAGGTATCAGTAGTCTCTGCAAATAATTTCTGGCCTTCAAATGGTAAATCTTCTACTGTTGTTTGTATCTCCTTAGAGAATCCAGAAAGGAGAAGCCAGGGCGGGCATCTGTTGTAGGACTACTGCCATTGCCAGAGTTCTAACAGCAGTGTTGGCAAAGTCCAGTGAAGCCTGCAAAGATGTCTTTGCTATGAGTCATTCCTCTACTATATTGGATTTGTACACATCCTTGTTGTCCTCTATCAAAAAAAAGCCTCATTTTCTTGAGCAAATTGTAGGTGTATTTCGCAGAGTGGAGTAATTAGCTATACGGAACTGTAGGGAGGCTGATCAGTATGCTTTCCTACCATAAATGTCCAGTTTTTTTCCAGTCTTGATCATAGGGGTTTCTTTTGAAATGTGTGTGTTTGCTCCTGTGTTGCACTGTCTGTATGATTAGTGAATGTGGGGTGAGGTGGGAAAAGAAGGAATTTGGCTCTCTGGCCTAGGACATATTTCCAGTCTGCTTGCTTTGAAAGTGGCAGGATGGATGTGGGGGTTTGTCATATTATCTTAGCAGGGACCATTAAAACGTCATTTATCGACAAAGATAGCTTTGCTGAAGGGGAAGGCTACAGAATATCTGTGAGTTTGTGTTTCTAGCAACTCTGCAAGAGAGAGGTCTAATGATTCTGCCACCCTTCTGAACAAATCTTGGAAGGATTTAAAGTCATCTCCAATGGTAGCCATGATAGTCATAGGGGCAGGAGTCTCATCTGGGGATAATGATGATGACAGGAGTGCAGAAGGCATGCAATGGTCTTCCTGTATGTACTCCAAGTCCTCTGTGTCCTCTTGGGGTGTTGAGATGAGGCTGAGATGGGGACCAGGAAGAGCAGGTTGTTGCACTCTATAGAGGGTCCATGCATCCCAGCTTGGCCAAGTGGTAGGAAGGGGAATGGGAGTCATCTCTGGGAATGGTTGCCAACTCATCCTGATACCTTAGGTGGAGGCTGTGTCGTAGATTTGGGGGATGAATGATGAGGTAAGAAAGATCTTTTCTTCAGCATCATCCCTTGAAAAGGATGGAGCAGAGCTAGTTGGTATTATTAGTCTGCTAGGCCCTTGGTGCATCGGAGTACCATGGGTACCAAAAAGCAGAATGCGCACAACCAAGGATATAGTCAAGTCTGCATGTGGTCTCAGTACAGAGAAGGTCGGTACCAAAGATATGGCTGAGTCCACAAAGGAGGTAGGCGGTCTCAGTACAGAGAAGCTCAGTGCCATTTTTTATACCAGGTCCGTGCCTGCCTATGCACAAGAGTTTGAGAGGCAGGTTCTTTTGGTGCCATCAACTCCTTTGATGCTAGTATGGCCATCTTCTTCTTGGCCTTTGAGCCTGTTGGAGGCCATGGCTGTTTGGAAGCCTGAGCCCCTCAGGACTTGTCCATACCAGATGTGCCCAGCATCTGTTGGTCCGAGGACAGTACCATCAGAACCAAGATGGACTTGGGCACCAGCAAGCGCTTTTTTGAGGTAAAATCCTTCCCAGGAAAGGACAGTCTCTTGTTTAGAGCAGGGGTGGGGAACCTAAGGCCCTGGGGCTGGATCTGGCCCCCGAGGCTCTGGGCTCTCTCCCAGCATTGCGGAGCCCTTGCTGGTGGGGTGCGAGAGGAATGTGGGGAGTGTCTTTCTCCTTCTTAATTGGAGGCCACATCAGTGAGGATTTGGAGTTTTTTTGCTTCTCACTTGTGTGCAGCCCCTGACAGTTTTCTGGGGGTTAGCAGTCCTGACAAAAAATAATGTTCCCCACCACTGATTTAGAGGTTTTCTTAGTTGGAGGGTCCTGCGGACGGGAATCCTAATCCGAAGTAGCTGTGGGTGATTTTTGAAGTGGTGGAGTCTGGGACTTTGGCTCAGAAGCCGGTCTCAATGATTTTTCCAAGAGGAGCAGTTTTAATTGGCAATCCCATGCCCTAAGAGACCTCACAGAGCTTTTTACGGAACTTGTGCGTCTCCAAGGCACCCATATGCACTGAGCATACCATCTGATGTAAGCAGGGAAAGCCTGCAAGTGAGGCATCTTTTAAATCCACTATGGAAACCGTTGAAGGGAAAAGGAGTAACTAAAGGATTTTTTTTTGGGGGGGGGGGGGGGAAGTTGAACTGGGGTAGTAAGAAAGAAAAGAAGGAACCTGTGAGTAGGTTTGGGGAATAAAGGAATTTTACCAGAAATATGAAGCGAAGAGAGCTGCTGTATTCTGACCTAAGCCAAATGTAGTAGAGAAGGAAATGACGGACGGTTGATGATGTGCTTCAATTACCATTTGCTGCATTGCGAGATGGCACCAGGGATACTGCTGGTATAAATCTCAGATTATAAACTCAGGGTGCCGAAACACTTACAGTGGAACACCCACAGAACAAACACTCCTTGGAGAACTCCCCCTTCCAGAGGGGACAGGATCAACCTATCATTTCTCTTGTAGTAACAGCTGGTTCCTGTAGTGGTCACATCTGGCAGCATCCAACAGACTTTCTGCACTTCAAAAAAGAAAACTGCATACCCTCCCTTCAATGAAGGCTCCTGGTAACTGCTTTTGAACTTTCCATTGCACTGAAACCAATTATACTGTTTTAACAAAAGAAGGCTGGTAGTTGCTGTGTGCCCAGCATGTCATTCAGTGCACCTTTGCCTACTCCTTCCTGTTGACCTAGTGAGCACCATTTGCAATGTTTAGTCCTAGTGCAATTTAAGCACTTCATTCTTTGGTATGAATTGCTCTGTCTATTGTTTATATATGACTGAAATATTTCTAGCTTCAAAAAGTGAATCTCATAAGTGGTGTCCTTCAGTGACTTCTGGCAGATAAAGTGAGGCAGGGAATGAAACGGGCTGGCAACTGAATTAAGGAAATGAGGTACACTTTAAATAATTTTACATTTATAGGCCAAGCCTATAATTTCAAGTTCTAAGATTCCTAGAAGAGAAAGATAATGAAGTTTGTCAAACTAAAAATCACTCTACCCTAAGCTCTCATCACATTCATTTTATACATAAGAGCATCTCTCACCTTGGCAGTAGGTGCTTCTGTTAACCGTATGAAAAGCTTGTTAAGGCCTGTAACAGGACTGAAGGAATAAATAAAGTGACTATCCTAAAAGAAAAAAATTACAATAAGTTAATGTTGGTGTGTGGCAAACCCTTGTCACCTTAAAGTGCCCAGAGAAGCACTGAGAGATTGTTCTTAGCTCCAAACATCTCATCCATAACTACAACTGTATTTTTTTGGAAAAAGATAGTTCCAAGACAACATTAAACAAGCCTTTTTGTGTAAGGGCACCATTGTCTGTTAAGAAACAGAACTAGGGAATGTGATTATACTGAAGCACCAATGAGAGGGAAATTAAGGAATACTAGTTTAATTACTGAAAATATCAGGTCAGTATACTTAATGTGAAACACTTTAACTCAAACTTAATTCTTTCATGGGTAGGAGACGGGGATTATTGAGCTTTTAAAATGTTCATGTCACTGATAGATGCTGACCAGAAAAGACTAAGACTGAATTTTGTCTGTCTCCAGCTCAACACCTTACTGATATGCTTCACCTTATTCCAAGGCTAGTGAATTCAGGGTGACAGGAAAATGGAAATATTTAAATAGCCGTTTCTACTGTCGTTTTTCTAGAGATCTTTCAGAACTGATTGTTTAAAAAAACCTCTGCAATTTACTGTATATTTGAGAGAGTTTGTCAGTCTGTTCAAGAATTCCTTCTACAGTAAGAGCTAGGACTACTACATTTGGTATACAACTTCCTCTTACCATAACTTAAAGCAAGGTAAGGGTTTGGTTGTGCCAGGATAATGGGATGTGGCTGGAACGGGACTTTCATGCAGAATCACCAAACAGGTGAAGGCGGCTAGTTAGGGGTGTGTGCCCATCCCCCTCCCCGAGCCTCTCACACCGCCTCCCTGTGGTGCCCTATAGCGAGGAACGCAGAAGCTCTCCCCTCCTGATTCAACACAGGGACATTGCTGGCTGTGCTCCTTTATTAGGGAGAGAGGGGGAAGTGCAGTTTGCTGCATTCCTCACTTTGGCTGGAGAGCACAAGGGCAGATGAACCTAGACTTGCCCCTGCTGGGGGACATGCACCCCTCCCTTGGCTGTGCCTGCTAGAGCTGCAGCAGCCATAGAGAGGCAGTTTTCACCTGGTCCCAAACTGCTACACAGGGCTGGTAAAAATAACAAATGGTCTGGTAGCACTTTATAGACTAACAAAACATGTAGATGGTATCATGAGCTTTCGTGGGCACAGCCCACTTCTTCAGATGACCGGTAGACGTCTCTCCCCAGGGCAGCCTGCATACCGAATCCCTTATCTCCAGCCTCACCCCAGAGCAACGATTTAAATTAAGCATGTCATTTTCATGTTCATTTCCAAAAAACAAAAACTGAGTTAAGGACCCAAGCAACACTGGGTAAATCTTCTAGTTTATTATATTAAAAGACGTCAAAAGAGACATGCTGGGACTGAAGTATGATTCAAATCCCTTGACATTAAAAAGATTACAAGTTTGCTTTTTGTAGAGGTTCTAGGAAAGCAGATTAACTAGTTAAATGAACAATACTTACCAAAAATACAGGAAGCTGGAATTTATCATTTAAAACCACAGCTTGCACACTGCATGGTCCACAGAGCCGAGCAATGACTTCTTTACCAAAGAAGTTTGAATGGAAAACAAATAGAAGAATTCCAGATCCTAAAGGGAGGACAATTAATTCACTTTTTTTTATGAAATGTATTCATCTGAAATTAGGTTTATGATTCAAATCAGTGACATCTCACTGTTTAAAAACCAGCTTCCCACACAGACTGGCTCCTGCCTGCCGCCTCGCACTGCTGCCTCTGTATCTGATACAGAGGCAGCAGGGTGGGATGGCAGCTGCCGCCCCTGTCCATGAGAGACCCGAGCTCCCCACACAGACGCTGCTCCGAGGAGCTCGGACCCCTTGCAGACAGGGGCTGCAGCCACAGAGCAAGCTCTATTTGTGGCAAAACCAGGCCTCTCAGTCAGCAGTGTTTGGGGGAGGGGGGCAGGAGGCAGCAAAGGGGTGGGGGGCCCCACAGGTCCGCAGCATGCACAGAAAGCTTGCTTAAAAGTCGGCACACTTATCAGCTCCTCCCTGCCCCTCACCCTCCACCTTGCTGCCTCTGTCACACAGCAGTGCAGGGAGGGAAGGGGAGGCACATCCTGTGCTCAAAGGGAGCCAGGTTGTTCCTGCCCCCCTCCCTTGCTGCCTACACTGTTCTTTATTCATAAGATCATCATCTTGTTTTTTTATTTTGGCAAATACTGACAAATACTAAACTTTACTCCTTTAATGATGCATAACCAGTGCATAGGTGTTCCTATTCAGAACCACAAAAATTCTAGACTCTCAAACCAGTGGAAAACAAGCTCATTGCAGGACAACTGCTTTATTCTACACCTTGCGCCAGTGACAAAATATGAAATTAAGTAATTAGAATTATCCATTATGAAATTTAAGGTGTGTGTGTTGTACAGAAAGGTCTTGACTAACAAGCTGACGGGAAGGCCTTGAAAAGTAACAAGTTACAAGGCCAAAAGGAATGAAATAGCGACATGGTTTTATTCAAAAAATAACAAAATAAAATAAGGGGAAGTTTCTGAAAAGACGACATTTATGGTTAAATTAGTGTTATGTAATATCATACATCATTTTAACTGCAGATTACAAACAGGTTCTAATCTTACCTTCTGGAACATTCTGTGGGGGTTTATAGTTGAAATCCATAGAAAAATCTGGTCCTTCACATAGACGATGACATGCAATCGGAAAGACAGGTTCCAGCAAGGCAAGACGAGCTTCAAAGTAATCCCTAATTGCATCTTCTGCTACTCTTGAGAGTCTAAATAATCAAACAAATGATGCTTACAGGTGATTTAGACGAACTGCATTTCCTTCTAGAGAAGGATCATATTATTGTGCAGAGATTACTAGCTGTAATGGATGTACCAATTATTGAGGCACAGAAGGATTCTAGATGGCAAGATTTAGGATTCCTAATTCCCAAAGCTTATATATCTTGCATTGCATTTAAGAGGAGACATATCCCAAGTCCTGGAAATGAAGAGCCGCTAACATATTTAATCAGGGATCTAGTCTGGTTTTGAGATTTGCCTGTTTAGGTCAGGTTTGAAGATTACCGGTAAATACCATAATAAGCTTGAGACTGGCGCACTTCAAAATCTTCAAAAAATTCAAATTGGTGATGGGTTTGGAAAGTTCTCCAACACAGAAATAAAATTCCTGCAAGAGGAAAATACTCAACCTCTTCAGAATAACTCCATGGCCAGGCAGAGACAGAGTGCTACTGTGTTGATCAATACTATGCTACCAGCTAGGATGATTTATAGCTTCACTTAAGGGTGAGAAGAGGGAGCTCCCAATCGATGCTGAGCAAAAAATTCGAAAGACGTTTCCTACTGAAGAGAAGGGATGTAAAAACCTATTTAATTGGTTAGTCAGTTAAATGTAATGTTTAACTGGTTAAATGAATAAAGGGGTGTCCAGGCTGGAGCATCTTCCGCACCAGCCACCAAAAGGGGCTGCTCCCACTGGATTGGAGCACCCTTCGCCCATGGTGGGTCCCGCAGAGCTGGAGTAGCCCCCTGCCCACGGCAGACAGGGAGCTGCTCCAGCCCCCACTGGTTAACCAGAATTGGTGAGCCTCACCCATTAAAGGTGAGGCTTACTGGTCAACCAGTTAACCATTCACATCCCTATTGAAGAGGTGATATGGGTTATGGCTGTATTGAGTGAGTCATGACACATCTGTCAATAATACTTAGCATTTTAGACTTTTGCAAGTAGTTACTTAACACCCATATGAAACAGGGACTCTTGAAATAAACAGGTTTAAATGACATACCCAAGGTTTGAGTGGAATTAGAACTCAGGGGTTCCTGGTTCTTAACTTTATAGATGCTCAATTTAATTTAAATGTTTAAATTATTCCTATTCAGTGACCACCCTCTCTCGGTCTCTGGTAGTTGAGATTATCTCCGAATTCAAACTAAAACTTTTGGTTTTATCATGAGACCCCTTGATGTATAATAGTGAGTTCTAAATCTGAAGGATTTGAGGATTTGGAAAGGCCTAGTTTGCTTGATATTGAGTCTTTTTGTTAATTTCAAAACTGTTTTTTCCCCTCTACCTAGCAGTGCTACAGGATATTTGTCAACTAAGTCATTAGTAAAAGGCAAAGGATTTATACAAACTGAAGAGAAACAAGAGTAAGCAGACAAAAGGACAAGTGGAAACTGACACTTCCATAAAGATGTATATATTTTAACTACGCATTTTTATACCACCTCCCCTCTCTTCATAAAGATGGTTTTATACTGAAAACTCTTCTACTCAGGGATTATCTTCATGTGTTTGATCAGAACCTAGCAAACTGTGGGTACTATTGAATAACAGTGACTCCAGACCACTATACAGGTACATCTTTTTTAAAATTAAATAAGGGGTTCCCAAACATGTATGCATACTTCTTGTGAGTACACAAGACATCTGTGGGGGATAGGTAGGAGAAACTGTGTGGTGGTAGATTTATTAATTTTGTGTTTCCCAAATTGGTTACTTGGAGAAAACGTTAACATTTTATATAATGTGTTATATAAAATATGGTAGTTAATGTACTTCAAGATGTATCAAGAACACAGATGTACAAAGCCTTCACCTTCAATCACTATACAGCACTGGTTCAGTTGTACAGCAACCGTATGGTCTTACTGAGTTCAGACCCGGGGGGGGGAGGGGGATGTTAAATTGAATCTATTGTATTGTAACTATATCTGTACATAAATATGGGTATATGGCAAAGTATCAGTGGTGAGAAGGATAGGAGTATGTGGGAAGCTGGAAGATCTGGAAGGGATACACAATAAGAAAAGCTTGGGTACCTCTCTATTAGCCCAGCTGACAGCAGTATGTCACCTCATTCTGCACTTTTATTCAATATTTCAAAAATGGTTTTGTCCACCCCTATGTGATTTTGGTACCGCTCATTTTTTCTGACCATGGGAAGCTTGCATTTTTTCCTAGCATGTCTCATTTTCCTCTGAGGGACTTATTTAAGCCAAATCCATGAAGCACATGTGAAGTTTTAGACAATAAAGAGCCATGCAGACTACTTACATTTCCAAGTGACACTTAAGCAGGTCATAAACTAGTACGTTATTACACTGTTTAGCAAAATGAAGTGCACTGTTTTGATGCTTTGACAAAATGTTGCAATCTGCTCCACTTTCAATCATAAGTCGAACAATGTCGGAATTTCCTCTCTTACAAGCCTACATATGAAAAAAGGGGGTTGGGGAGGGAGACAAACTTGTGAAGTACCAAAATACTTTGTAATGAGTACTGAATTACAGCAGAACCCGTATTTTAAAAAATAACCGGGGATTGAGGAGCTCATAAAAATGAACTCAGAATCACAACAGATTTACAGGTTACATTCTAATACTTTCAATTCTTTCTAGATTTTAATTTCATATTAATTATAAGTCTCTTACTTATTAACCTATCATAAAGGAGAAGACCGAGGGGGGACATGATAGGAGTTTTCAAGTACCTAAAATGGTGTCACAAGGAGGGAGAAAAATTGTTCCCCTTGGCCTCTCAGAATAGGTCAAGAAGCAATGGGCTTAAACTGCAATAAGGGAGGTTTAGGTTTAGGTTGAACATTAGGAAAACTTCCTAGGTGTCAGGGTCATTAAACACCGGAATAAATTGCCTAGGGAGGTTGTGGAATCTCCATCTCTGGAGATATTTAAGAGCAGGTTAGACAGACACCTGTCAGGGATGGTACTTGGTCCTGCCGTGAGGGCAGGGGACTGGACTCGATGACCTCTCGAGGTCCCTTCCTGTTCTAGTGTTCTATGATTCTATATATGTCATCCATATTCTTCATGATTCCTTGTAAGTTAATTATGCTGTTCCAATAAATTATCCATTTCATTTAACAGAGAATCTAATCCTAGTATGAAAATGTCAACGCATGGATTTCCTTGCGAGAGCAGATGTAATGTGTCACTGATTAGAACTTTAACGATGCAGGGCTCGACAAATTATAGAAAACCCTACTCGCCGGACAAAAAAGGGACTCGCCACCCTCCCCCCCAAAAAGTGTTTTTTAATGGCATAAATCCCTAATAAGAATAAGAACAGTAATTACTAATAAGTTATTAATAAATATCACCCAAGTTATTAATAAATATCTTATAAACCTCTACCTTTTCTCTCTGCTGCCATGTCTCCTCCATCAGCTCCCCTGGTGCCTGCTGCCCCCCAACCCCTCACCCTCCTCTACTGTCCTGACTCCTGCCCTTCTCACTGCCCTCAGCCCTCCTGCGACCTGCCCCCCTCCACCAGCCCTTCTCTCCCCCCATGCCCACTCCTCCAGTAGCCCCACTCTGATCATGTGAGCTACTCCTCTTCTAACACCTCCCTCTACACACCTGCCCTGCCTCTCTCCCCTCTGGTGCTGGTCCCTCCCCTGCAGGTGTCTGCCCTTCTGCTTCACCCCCAGAATCCCCTGGCACCTGCCCCCTCCTGGTGCCTCCCCCTTCCCTCACTGCCCCTGCCCCCTTTGCCCTCTTTTTCCCTGATACCCACCCCCTTACCACCCTCTGCCCGTTCCCCTCATGCCCATGCCCTCACACATGCCTTGCTCCATCCCTGCCTTCCTCATGCCCACCCCTTCTCCTAGCACCTCCCCCTCCCCCTTCTAGCCCCCAGTGCCCTGACCCTCTCCTCTCCCAGCATCACCCTGTCCCCCCTCCCACTGACACCTCCCCTCCTGCCCTTTTCCTCATTGTCTGCACTTGGCCCCCTGGGATTTGTCTCTCCTGCACCCTGTGCCTTGGTGCCTTCCCCTTTTTTCTTCTTCTTCTCCTGACCGCCTCCCCTCCCCTCATCACAAGCCCCTTCCCCATATTTTCCCCTCCCCTCCCCTCCCCGCCCCACAGCCCAGCCCAGCCCCTTCCCCTCCCCGAGGGCAAGCTCTAGGTTTTTTGCTGCCCCAAGCAAAACATTTTTTGGCCGCCCCTCCCCCCCTTTTTGGTTGTCTTTTACACATTTGCATTTTGCAATGGGTTTTTTTGGTTTGTTTTTGTCCCGGCATTTTAGCCTATAAATAGCAAATAGCATTTTCATTCGTTTTTTTCCATAAAGCCAAAGGCACTTCAAGTGAACTCCCCCTTTCACTCGCTGCTGGGTCACAGCAGCCTTTTCCCTGCCCTGTCCAGCCCCTCCCTATGTACAAGCACCCCTCACTCTTGACCCACGGGGGGGCAGGGTGCAGGGACAGCACAGAGCCAGAGGGGTGCAGGGAACAGTGAGGGGGTATAGGGGTGGCATGGGGAACGGGAGGCACAGAGCCAGAGGGATGCAGGGATCGGAGGGAGCAGGGTGCAGTGGAGGCACAGGGAATGGGACGCGGGGAACGGGAGGGGCAGAGGGATCGGGGTCTAGGGGCAGTGCAGGGAATGGGCAGCACAGAGCTGGGGGGGTGGCAGGGATCGGAGGGAGCAGGGTGCGGGGTGCAAGGGCGGTGCAGAGCCAGAGAGAGTCGCAGGGAAGAGGAACAGCAGGGGGCTCTGGGGTGCATGGGAGCAGGGACAGCGTGGGGAACGGGTGGCACGGAGACAAGGGGCGCAGGGCGGGCACAGTGAGCCAGACAGTCGACAGGGAGCAGTCTCTTGCCAGCGAGGGGGCTAGGGCCCTGGCAGGACTGGAGCGGGCGGGGCGGGGCAGGGCCTGGCTGCGCCGTGAGCCCCAGCCAGCTCCTGGGGAGACACGGCCAGAGCCAAACTGCCACGGCCCTTTAAAATCAGCAGGGCCACGTCACGCCAGCGTCCTGGCATCTGCTGGCGTCCCGTCCTCTGGCTCGCACCCTGCCTCCTCGCGCCGGAGCTGCACACAGGCAGCCCGACGCGGAGAATCTCCGCACTTCCCCCTTCCCGGCGGCGCTCTGCTCCTCCGCCAGCCAGTGGATCGGATGGGGCCATGCCGCCCGTAGTACAGGCTTCAGCCAGCCCGTCAACAGCCCACCGGGCCAGTCTGCCCCTGCACTCACCAGCTGGTAAAATCTACTCGCCACGGGCGAGCGTATTTGCCGAGCCCTGCATATAGTACACCTAGCTGACTGTGCTTCCCAGGCTGTACGCAGTATAGTTATAGCCATGTCGGTCCCTGGATATAGGTGAGAAAGCAGGTGAGGTAGTCTTTTGTTGGATCATCTTCTGTTGGTGAGAGAAAGAAGCTTCCAAGCCACACAAAAAGAATTCTTCTTCAGGCCTGGGAAAGGTACTCCCAGCATCACAACAAAATGCAAAGTGGAACGATATCTGACCTATCAGTGCACATACTCAAAGGAAATCTGAAAACCACTTTCAAAAGACGAGCCTTGGGGTTAAAATTAATTCATCTGCTAGACCAGTGTTTCTCAAACTGTGCTCCACGGAGCCCTCATCTCCAGGCGCTCCGCGAGGTTGACAAACTGGAAACATCGATAAGTACAACACATACCATCAGTGGACCGCTGGGGCTCCAGAGCCCAAAAAGTTTGAGAACGGCTGTGCTAGACACAAAATTATGTATGGTTTGTTTGGGGGTTTTTTTGGGATGCAGGGATATTAATGGGTCACTCTACCTTGAAGGGTCTCTTACAATACATGCTTGCTACTTAAGCTTAAAAAAAAAACACTGTTCTACTTTGCATTTTGCTCTGATGCTGGGAGTACCTTTCCCAAACCTGAAAGAGTTGTATGTGGCTTGAAAGCTTCTCTCTCAGTAACAGAAGTCAGCCCCAAAAAGACATTAACTTACTAACCTTCCCAGAGACATTCAGGGTCTCAGTATTTCCCCATTACAACACTGACTGATTTTCTCTTCCAAAAACCTCTCTCTGTGTTATAACCCGAGGACAAAAATAATTTGGTGGGGAGGCATCTCTCAAGCAACCACTCTTTGGAGTTTTCGCTTTCCTGCTGAGAACTACATGCCACTCTCTCCTCATCAGGGAAGTGGAGAGGGAAACCAACCTGCAGTTAAACCCATGAGCACATAACATGTGTTTTGGGATTATATACACAACATGCAACTTTAGCACTGCATTATCATAAGCTTTTCCATTTAGTAGGACTAGATTAATGAATATATGACTGAAAGATTACTGCACTAGTGACTGCGGTCTGAGGGCTCTGACACACGTAATAGATCTTTGTTCTATAAATTAAAGCCTAAAGTATGGGTTGAGGAAAAAAATGACGAAAACAGACCTGGGCCACTGATGTATCTATACATACCACAGTCATCCTCCTATACACTTGAACCTCTTTAATCCGGTAACCCTGGAAAACAGGGTATGCCACATTAAAGACTTTGCCAGGACAAGAAAGGTGCTGTGGGGTCTGGGGGCAGGGTGCTTACCTGCTGCCTCGCTCCCAAGAGCATATGTGGCTCTGCACACACCCCCAGCACTTCCCACCACTATGGGCACTGTGAGGAAAAAGTTGCAGGGGAAGCGTATTGCTGAGCTGAGTAACCCCAGCTGGGGGTAGTGGGAGCAGCAACATGCAGAGCCACTTCCTCCTCTGTACCACAGGTGTTCCCAGAGCATGGAGGTTCAAGTGTATATTTGCTAAAATGTTGAATATCAGACAATGTCAGGAAAAAATGCATTTACCTTCATTAAAGCAGTTTCACCATTGCTCTGCTGGACATTGAGATAGGCCCCAGCTTCCAAAAGAATAGCCACTGTAGTTAGAAAGTTCTTAGAAAGGAACATAACAGTTAACTTTAAAATATAAAAATATTTCAAAACAGAAAGCTAAATACAGAACCAATATTAGAAAAGACCCTAAAATAAGGCATCAATGTGATACTGCATAGCTTCTGGAGGTCAAATTCATCTACAAGCTTTTAACAGTCTCACCCAATCCATCTTTCACCCCATCTCCCAAGTCATGAACTGAAGAACTTTCATTCTGAAGACAATTCTTCGTGAACTGATAATTTCCAAATGAAATGGACAAAACTTTGTTACATAAAATACTAAGTTTTATCATTTGAAATTTCAAATAAATTGATACTCTTATTTATATTAACACAGTAAGAAAACGAAATAAAACAAATTTTGTCATTAGATCAGTGTTGCCTGCATTGTCAGTAAATCTTGACAAGCAGCATATTGGTATTTAAATTGTAGCACATGGTCTTCCTTAACTATATTCAAACTATCAGTTAAAAGTCAGCAGTAAACTAACCAATCGGAGTATCTGGCACAGACACAAATCTGAAACAAATACTTCAGTTAACTAGATAAAGCAAGCTCAATAGTTTTGAACTTGAAGTAAAAAAGACCCAGATGTAGGACTATTACAGGAAATTCACCTTTTCAGCTGCATGTATCAATGCAGTTGTTCCATTTTTCTGTCTACAGTTGACTTTCGCTCCTTTCCTGATAAGGAGCCGGAGGAGGTCATCATGCCCTCCTGCGGCAGCAAGCATCACTAGAGTCATTCCACTTGAATCCTGCAACAATTGTTTACTTTTTAAATACAGATCTTCAAACAGGAGCCTGTTTACACTAACTATACCTGTGAAGGTACCCAGTTACACCACAGTTCCATGTAAGTACTGGTTGAAACATGATGTCGTCTCTGAAATGTGCTAGAATCTTTGATAGCCCAATGTTTCAGCACAGCTCAGGGACACCATCATGAATCATCTACAGTTAAAAAAAAAAAGAAGAAGTCAAGACATATGTACAGGGGGGAGGGGGCGGGAGGGAAGACAAGTACACTATGACCAAGCCACATTTAAATTGTTTCCACTAGCTCTGCCATAGACATAATGTATCTTCCTGGTTAACAAGACTTAGCAAATTTTGTTATAAATCACTATGATGTAATGGATACCAGGCCAATTATCAACCTTTCTTTACGAAAATAACTAGGGCTATCAATTAACCTGCATTAATGCCTGCGATTAACGCAGGACAGGATTAACACGTTAAAAAAATTAACGTATTAATTGCAGATGTTAATGCTGCACTGCTTCTTTGAAGTACCACTCTGGCACTTCGAAGGGGCAGTACAAGTGGGGCCGGGGATCAGTTGGAGGCCCAGCTGATCTCTAGCTCCTAATGAGCTGCCCCTTTAAAGCGCCAAAATGGCACTTCAAAGGGGCAGCGCAAGCAGAGCTGGGGATCAGCTGGGAACTCCAGCTGATCCCAGGCTCCATGCAGTGCTGCCTTCTTGAATCACATGATTACATTTTTTAATCGCGCAATTAATCGAGATTAAAATTTTTAATCACTTGACAGCCCTAAAAATAACTTAAAAAGTATGGAGGTAAAACAAGATTAAACCCCATGATTTAATCAATGTTTCCTGCTCACTGATTTAAATCATGATGAAAATTGGTAATCAATTCATCTCTCATGCTTATGTTTTGGGAGTACACATTTTAAAAATACTTGTCAAATTTTACAGCATATAGTAATTTACAATAGAACCAAACTCCCAAAGAGCTAACCTGTTTTACTTAAAGGAAATGGTGACGAGTTCAATAACCATTTAAAGTTCCCAATACGCAACTATGTTATATGCTATAACCAAATATCTGAAAGTTAGCTCTGGCTTACCTGTCAATTTAGAGTCTAGAGTTCTATTTAAGTGTATTTGCACTAGTTAACTATGCACATATTTGCTTACCAATTTCAAGTATGAACAGTTTAACCTAAGACTTGTAGGTAAAGTCTCCTCTACACTGGATTTGTACAAAAAAAATATACCTTTAATACTTCCTCTTTAAGATATTACCTCCTGATCCAGGTTATATTCTTCATTTGAGTTAAGTGCCAACTTTACTGTAACGTAGTCTCCATTTTTAACAGCATCCCTCAGTAGAGCTGAAAGAAAATTTATTCAGTTGGAATAATTCACTTTAGAACACAAGATAAGAAATGTTTCCCTCTTCCCAAAAATTACTTACTACTTGATAACGGTTCTGTTGAAGAATTAGTCTCCTCATCTCCATCCAAATGCTTCTGAAAGTCTTCCAGCGTCAGCCATTCCAACTGCATGTCCATACCCAAACTCAAGACTTGTTGCCTTCCATCTATCATACAAACCCAAAACAAATTACTTGTTTTGTATAACCAACAAAATGTAATCAATGCATGCTGGCTATATTTACTGGCAGTATAACTTGCACAGAATCTTGCTTCTCCCCCTCCCCCCAAACCAAACTATACACAATGATCCACAGTGGGACAAAAATTACCAATTGGCAGAAGTGCTCAGTAACCTAACTGGACAAAAGAAGAGCTAACCAGTGAAAAGATACACAATTTTAGTGGCAGGAACTTTTTGCTTAGCCCAAGAATTTAATCAGACTAAAAAACCACCCATGGTTACCTTTCTTCACATTTAAAAAAAAAAAAGTATGTTATTTTAGGAGATGGTGTCAATTAGGGACGTTAAAATGCATTTACTCAAGTCAACATGCAATCACTGAAAATTTCAACAGTTACACACAAGAGGCAGGTGGCCTTTGCCTGCCTCCCTCCACCCACTGCTGCCTCTGATACAGGGGGCCGGTCGCTCCCTGGGAGTCAGAGTGCACTAGGAGGTGGCTTTTAAGCTGGTTCCTCAGAATCACCAGCTCCCGCCTGCCCCAACACGCTGCTGCCTATGATACAGAGGCAGCAGCATGGGGGAGGCAGCTTCCCAGGGAGCCAGTGTGTGCCGGAAGATGGCTTTTAAGCCTGCTCCCCACACATACAGAGCCTGCGTGTAACTCTGAAGATTAGCCAATAAGCCCAGGCGCATCAGTTTATTGTGTACACGGTTACACTTTCATATCCCTAGTATCAATGAAGTTAACATTTGTTTAGTCCTGATTTTTATACCATGTAAATTAACACTATTTCAGCAGGTGTAATAGCTCAAGCTAATTTGCTCAGAAGCTGATTGTTAACCTTTTCTTCAAATTTCTTAGGGCTTAAAGTAAATGGATCATGACATCCAGAGTCAGGATGTTATACTCTCTGTGTAGACTAGTGCTGAACCCTAGACATTTAGAACACGTGCCAAGACTCCAGAGCGAGGTGTCAGTTGAACAATTCCTCATTTGGGACCAATATATATGGTTGTAATTGCCCATTCATCTTTGTAGAACTCAGCAGGATTCAATTTTTGCACAGCAAGTCTCAGTGAACATGCCCAACTTTCCCTTGACTTGTTTTTACTACTTGCCAGAATTCTCCTCCATTTGACACACATTGTCCAGCACTTCCCGATCACCTTCTGCAGCAATGTAAGTCCAGGTATCTGTCTCATCTCTTATGCTTCTCCTTTCCTTGTATAATTGTTTATTTTCTTTTGATTTGAATTCTTCTATGAATTTATAATCCACCGAAGAGTCTTCTCTTTTTCGGTTATTGTCAGAGTGTTCATTTTTTTCGTCTGAAGATATATTAAACAAGTCAAATGCACTTCTGTTCTCCTTCAAACCTAGAATATAGATGAAAGATATTTAAATGAGAATGTCTACATATACAAGTCATACATGTTTTAGATATGTCCTGGGTGGTCATTGTCTGAAACGGTCAAATTTAAGGAATTTTTTTATTTTGCTTCTAGAGATTATCAATATTCATGTGTGGAGCCAAATTAACAGATTACACATGCATATGAAAGAGCCAAATTCAGTGAACATTATTTACCTCCAATTACCCTATGCAAGTCTGAATCCTACTAGATTCAGCACTAATTTAACTAGAATTGTAATATATAAATACACTGCTTCTTTGGAAATTATTTCTCAATACTTCTAATGAGTATTTTAATGATATATACTCCATAATATTCTGATTTCATAGCTTCAATTATTTCTTCTCCTTGGTAGAAAATTCTGACCAAGGCGAGACAGACATCAATATTTATTTTCCAGTTTCTACATCTTGACATTTACTTCAATGCTGTTTACCAAAGACCGTAACAATGATTTGTTACCGTTTACTGTATGTATAAATTAATCTTGATTGTTTTCCCATAACTGGGGATACATTCTTTCAACGCCCTGGAGGAAACAAAACAAACAGACCTTTTATGGCAGAAAATGGAATGGCCATCCATACAAGGCTGGAATGCCAATATTATGGCAAGGTAAACACTGACTGAGGAGACTACTAACCCTTGCTCTTTCAGGTGCAGTAAGTAATCAAGAACAAGCTGCAGTGACAACTAGACACTACATCGGGAAGGCCAGAGGGAGAACCACTTCCATTTGAAAAGGAGAGTTTTCTGCTTCCTATCCAGACCTGACGGACTTGCTCCAGACCACCAGGTAGAGAGAACTAAGGCTTAGGTAGAACAGTTAAGTGTGGTTCTGTGAAATCACATCCCAGAGTAGAAGAAGCAGAAATGGGGCTGCCACAGAGAAGTTAGTAGAGTAGGGAACCCAACGTTCATGGGGCCAAGCCAGGACAATTAGAATGATTTGCACCCGGTCTTGTTTGATCTTCAGGATAACTTTGTGCACAAGCACAGTAGAAGGGAAGCCCTGATCCATGTGGCTGAAGGACCTATAACCTCTAAGACACTAAATTCAGCAAGTTAGCCTAAGGCCTTTGAACGTTCAACTGATAAATAACCCCATCATAAAATACCAAGTAGTGGAGCTGAAAACAATTGTTTAAGGGTTGTTTCTGTGGTCAGAAATTCCCAACCACAAGAGTCCAATCACAAAAGTATCATTGCAACTAAGTGATGTACATACAGGTACATGAGTTACATTCGCATGTACCTAACCGTAAGAGGACCATGGTAACCAACTGACATATATGATAATAAGTTGAAATCATTGATATATTAATGTATCGGAGAAGGACACTCCAATATTAGTAAAGCGAGGATATATAAACAAAGGAAAAGGAGAAATGCCCCTACAGAATATGCATCAAACATAGCGGAATCAGAGTATCATATTATAAAAGTTGCATTCCAGCCTAAGGGTAGTTGAAGGGGATGTAGTCACTGGGAGGTGCCAGAATGACAGCCACTAGTAACGAGGGGGAAGGTAATGAGGAGGAGGAGGAAGATAATGGCTAACATTTCAGGTTGTTCTACAAGGGACAGTGTGAGTATTATGGATGTGCAAACATACATTCTATAGTATTTTAAATCTACCTTACTTAGCTGGGATATTTGTGAGGGTGCTAAATATATTTAATAAACTATTTGTAGATATAAAAAAGTTCCTATAGTTAGAGCCCTGCAAATCTGCATCTGCAGACATGGATAAGGATATCCATAACTCATTTGCCACAAATTTTAAATATAAATAATAATTTTGCATCCAGAACCCTGCAAATTTGCAATATCTGCTTTATATTCATGGGCAGGGCTCGACAAATCTGTGTATCTACTCGCCCATGGTGAGCAGATTTCAGACGGTTGCCCTGTTCACGCGGCACGCACATTACGGGTCTGGCGAGTGGATTTCGCCGTGGTTTGTCGAACCCTGTCTATGGGTATCCACATCCATGGATGTGGATACAAACTGTGTCGGTTTTGTGTGTGTGTGAGAGAGAGACAACTGTGCACATCAGGGTTCCCAACTAGAATAAAAATTTAGAAAACTCTGGGCTTGATCTTGTGACACTAACCTGTCAATTCTCAAAGTACTAACTGGGGATTCTTAAATAACACGCACACAAGATGACTTACCCAGCATTGCCTGGCTCCTTCAGGGCAGGGGACTGGTGGTGTAGGAGGGGATGCAGGACCCTGGGTATAGGGGGAGGAGGCAGCGAAGAAGGTTGCAGGTGTGGAGAGGTCAGTGAGGGTTGAGGAGGTGAGGTCGAGCTCAGAGCAAAAGGTCCCTTTTTGCAGGGCCTTCTTCCTCTCCCCAGCCTTCCTCATCCCCCAGGGCCTTCTGTCTCACCCCAGTCCTGCCCCGGGCCACCAGGGGCCCTCTATCTCCATCCAGCATCCCCTCCCAGCACTGTGACCAAGTGTTGTGGGGAGGGGTTTGGGGCAGAGGAGCTACTTATGTAGTCTGGTGGCAGGCAAGATGGCGGAGTCCTAGCTCTGCTTGGTGATGTGGCTACCTCCAGTGGTCTTGCAGCATAGCTCTCCCCTGCACTCGCTACCCACAGTACCCACTCCCAGTATTGTGTCCCTCCTCTCTATGCCCCTCCCTTTCCATGTTATGGATAAAACTGACCCATTCCAGGCACTTCCCATTTACTTGGCACAACCAAATCCTGACTTTGCTTTTAAGTTAGGATAAGAAGAAGCTGCATACCAAATTTGGTGGTCCTAGCTCTTATAGTTTATCAGGAGTTCTTGAACAAATGGACTCAAACAGATGCACAAATCTCTAAAATTTTATATACAATCTAAGCCAGGGCTACTCAACTTTGGAAGCCCCAGGAACCACAATGCCAAGGGCCACAACATAAGCATAGTTGCATATACATCCAAATATATGCAAATAGCTTTTTACACTGATGGGCATGAATACAAAGCACTTCCCACAATGCCCCAGCACTCCTGGCACCTCCTCCCTGGGAGCTAGAAACGCTGACACCCTGTACCCATCTGTTCCAGCCAGCCTATCCGCTTGCGTCTTTCAGTGCTCACCCTGCCTGGGAGATGCCTTGCCGTTGTGGAGCATGTTCCCAGTGGAGGCCATGTTCAAAGGATCCCACCCGCATGCCACATATTGAGCCCCACGTAAACCCAAATCACACCGCAGGCCGCAAACAAACAGGCTGTGGGCCACATGAGGCCCGTAGACTGCATGTTGAGTAGCCCTGATCTAAGCTATAGATTGGACTACAGGTTCTGGAGGTGTACTATTAGGGACATGATTGCCTGAAGTCGGCCTTTGGGGAGGAAGGCTCTGTGGCTTGGGTGGAGTTGAATATCGCTGCAATAAACTATTTTCTTCACTAGAACGAGGGTGAATTTCTAAAAGTTTATTAGCAGGCCCAGAGTCATAAATGTTGATTGGATCAAGTGGATGCTAGACACTACTGGAATCCTGGACTGACTTCTGACCAGACAGTCATCCAGATACAGGTAGACTTACACTCCGTCTCCTCAGATAAGCCGTTAGTATCACCATGCACTTTATAAACACTCACCACAACGCTGACAGACGAAACAGGCGAATTGCAAAGTGGTAGTATGTGTGGTTCACAATGAATATGAGGCATCTTCTGTGATCTCAGAAGACTGACATGTGAAAACAGGAGTCATTCAAATTGAAGACAACAGACCAGTCCCCTGGATCCAGAGGCGGCCAACGAGACCACATGAAACTTTAGTTTCTTGAGGTAGCTGTTAAACTGGCCCAAGGTCGCTTTCATAATTAGGAAATAATGGGAATAAAACCCTTTCTTCTTTAGATCCCATGGAACCTCTTCCACAGCTCTCACCCAAAGGAAAGCTGAACCTCACAGGCCTGAAGCTACTCATGAGAGGGGTCCCTGAAGAGGGATAGAAAAGGAGGGGGAAGCAGAAGAACTGAACTGGTTAGCATATCTAATTTCCACCATATTCAGCACCCAATGGTCTGTAGTTTCATAGGACCATGCCCCGCTGAAGTGGGACTAGCAGTCCATAAACAAAGGGGAAACTGGATCTAGAAACTGGGAATCACTCAGACCACGAAGCTTTGTATTGGTCTGCTCTGAAAAAAGTTAAGTATTCTCAAAGGGTAGATTCAGCAGGGTATGCTGAACATCCTGCAGAAGGCCAGAGAACTTGTATATGGCTACTGCAGATACTACAGGCCTGTCTGCTAAATCCACTACATCAAGGATCGCCTGTAGGGAAGCCCTCACTATTGATTTCCCCTCCTCTGCCAGGAAGAACAACTCCAGTCTGGCTTCCTGCAGCAGCAAGTCCTTGGACTTCAACATGAAGTCCCACTTGCTGAAGTCATATCTACCCAGCAGCATATGCTAGTTAGGAATCCCAAGCTGCAGGCCTCCAGTGGAGTAGACCACCAAATTCTTGGAGCTGTTTGTCTTAGAAGTCATCCCTTGCAAATCCTGCTGATCCCTTCCATTGAAAGGCCACCACAGATCCCAGCGGGGAGCGATGAGGAGGAGAATGAGTATAGAAACTCATGGCCCTGAGTAAGGACAAGGTACTTCCTCTTGGTCCTCTTAACCATTGGAGGTAGGGAAATGGATTTGCCACAAGGCTTTCACTGGGTCCATAATGGTTTCATGGAGAGACAGGGGTACTCTTGACGGGCCCACCATAAGCAGGATGTCAGTTTATGTGAGGACACTTACTACTTCAACCTCTAAGCCGAAATTTTGGGCAACCTTTTTCAGATTTCTGGTGTCTCTTGTCATCATGGGAGGGTGACATGCCTGCTCCCAACATGGCTTGATCAGTAGAGGATCTGGCCACCAATACCAAATGAGGGCATTCCTCCTCATCCTCTGCTCTGCCTGGATCACAGGGCACCAGAGCTCCTGACACTTAGCATTGAGCTTGGTTCTGGAATCCAGATAAGACACTGCATTAAGGAATGGTGGTGCCCCTTTAGGAGGCCACCGATTAGTAACACCTTGACTGGGGCCCCTGCACAGGGGGAAAACGCCCCCAGGTTCCAAAGAGTTCATTATATGGGCATGGGCCAGTGTCCAGAAGGCAAAAAATATCTAATATCATTCCTGAGCACAGTTACAGCTAGGCAGGGATGGCTGGTGGCATGTCGGGCTCAATTCCTCAAAATGGAGTACAACCCCAATTGAAAGGATGAGTAATCTCTCTGCCTGGTGACCACAAGTAGTTACCACCAGTGCTAGAGATTGGCTCTGAGGTGGGAAAGATTGTGGTGAGACCAACTGGACAGCGTACTGGGCTCCCAAATAGTGACTTGTGGCTGCATGCTCCCTTCTGCCCACTCACACCATCACCACCAACTCCTGAACTGCCAGTGATGCCAGTACCAACAATGAGAGTAGGTTTCTGGTAACAACAAATGTTTTTGGTATAGATGGCATGGAAACAGTATCAGTGCAGTGCCAACCTTTCAGTAAGAGTGGGTCTTCCAAAGCAAGACTTAATGGTACACATAAGGGAAAGGGCCAATGGGTAGGCTGCCAGGGTAAGAGTGGCTTGGCATAGGTGGCACTTCAGTCCGTTCTCTTTGCCTGTCCTCCCCTGGAACAGGGAACAACCCGTCAGCCAGCAGTTTCTTCTGCTTCTCTCTCAACACCAGAGATAGTGAACAGTGCTGAGACACCAACAGCAGCGGTCCTTACCCATGCTGAAGTGCTCAGTGCCAAGTCCGATTGACACACCTCCACGTAAAGTCTCAACGCTACCTCCAACAGCAGGGATTTCAACCTGGCCTCCTGGGCATAGGGCTTAAAATCCCTGCAAATCTGGCAGCGGGCTCTTGGTGCGAGCTTCACCTAAGCACATCACATCCGAAGCGAAAGTGCCGACTTTCTGGTTTTCCTGGGTATGTTTGACCCCTGCTCTGCCCCAGGCCCTGCTCCCAATTCCACCCCACATCTTCCTGCCCATGCCCTCCAGCACCTCCTGCATGCCGCTGAACAGCTGATCTCCGGCAGGCGGGACCAACCCGGCAGCACCCCAGCTGCTCTGCCCCCGGCTTCCCCAAATCCGCCGCTGGTCAGTTTCAGCAGCGGTGGACTTGGGGAAGTGCACCCCAGCTGCTCTGCTCCCAGCTTCCCCAAGTCCGCCACTGCTGAAAATGACCAGCGGCGGACTTGGGGAAACCAGCGGCAGAGCAGCTGGAGTACTGCCGGGTTGGTCCTGCAGTGCCGCCCCCACCCACGCTGCGCAGTTCCCCGCCAACCCCCCCACCCCACCCCAGGCCCCTCATAGCCCCCCTTCCGGTACTCCGGCATATCTGATAATCCGGCACCCTCTGGGTCCTAAAGGTGCTGGATTATCGGAAGTTTACTGTAGAACAGTCCCAACGGGCGGTAAGAAGGAACTGAAGGGACACAAGGTCAGCTGGGCTTTTTATATTGGATGCTATGAGCACATGGCACCAGATGGTGCCAGAGCTGATTCAAGTATCACTGCGGGAAAAAATCTTCCAGCAACTATACCCGAGACATGGAAGTATCTACATAGGAATGGACGTATGCAAGCACTTTGTTCTCTGAAAACATCCACTCAATGTGAAGCAGCAGGTGGGAATGATTAATGTGGGAATGATTAAGCTAACAAGGCTAACAAGGTGGGAATGATTAAGAATAGCTAACAACATAGAAAATATCGTGTTGTGTACCATAAATTTATATAGACACCCACCCACATCTTGAATCATGCATGCAGATCTGAACATCCAATCTCAAGAAAGATATATTGGAAAAGGTACAGAAAAAGGGCAACAAAAATAATTGGTGATATGGAACAGCTTCCCTATGAGGGAAGATTAAAAGGACTGGGACTTTTCAGCTTGGAAAAGAGAACTTGGGGGCGGGGGGGGGCGATATGATATGAAGTCTATCAAATCATGACTGGTATGGACAAAGTAAGTGTTAAATTTATTCATAACACAAGATATAGGGGACACTAAATGAAATTAATAGGTAGCAGGTTTAAAAAAAGTATTTCTTCACAATGCACAGCCTATGCAATTCTATATCAAAGGATATTATGAAGGCCAAGACTATAACAGGGTTCAAAAGAGAACTAGGTAAGTACATGGAGGATAGGCACATCAATGACTATTAGCCAAGATGGGAAGGGATGGTGTTCTATTTGCCAACAGACAATAGGTGATAGACCACTTGATGATTACCTATTTGTTCTGTTCACTGCCTCTGAAGCACCTGGTATTGACCACTGTCAGAAGACAGGATAATGGGCCAGATGGATCTTTGGTCTGACCCAGTATAGCTCTTTTTATATTCTCAAATTACAGAAGGGACATTTAGGCTGGGTATTAGGAAAACTTCCTGTCATGGTAGTTAAGCAAGGGAATAAACTGCCTGGGAAGGCTGTGAAACACACTTCATTGTATTACCTGCTTCTAAAAATCTCCAAACACTTGCCAGGATGGTCTAGATAATACTTAGTTTGGCCTGCAGGGGGCTGGACTAGAAGACCTCTCAAGGTCCCTTGCAATCCTACACTTTTGCGATTCTGTGTAGGGTAAAAAAAAAAAAACCCTAAATTTAAGATATGAGCTTTAATGTTTTTAAAGAAAGAAAGAAGCCACTGGTGTTTCTCAAACTAACCAGTACTAAGAGTTATGTCAGAAGTCACTGCTGGGCTTGGTGGCTCAAAAATATCAACTATTAATTTCAAAATACATTCATACAGTTTTACTAAGTGAAGTATGCTAGGGATGTAAAGGGTTAACCAATTACCCAGTAAGCATCCAGCCAGACTGCTCCAGCCCAACTGGGCCTGCCACACCACCTGTTGGATCCTGGTTAACCGGTTAAACTTAATGTTTAACTAGTTGATTTATAAAACAGGATTTTTACATCCCTCAAGTATGCCTGACAAAAATCACGGGTCTCTTATATTGGTTTAAATTAAAATTCGGGCTGTCAAGCGATTAAAAAATTTATTCATACGATTAATCGCACTGTTAGACAATAATAAGACTCCAGCTGACCCCGGGCTACGAGTTGTGCTGCCCCGGTGTTTCAAAAGGGCAGCGCAACGTGGAGCCTGGGGTCAGCTGGAGTCCCCAACTGATCCCAGGCTCTGCTCATGCTGCCCCTTTAAAACGCAGTGGCAGCTAATCTCGGGTTCCCACTGTGCTGCCCCTTTGAAATGCCCTGGTGGTGTTTCAAAGGGGCAGCACCGTGGAAACGCTTGTGATTAACACGTTTAGAAAATTAACACGTTAATTGTGCTCTGTGTTAATCACAGGTGTTGACAGCCTTAAAGTTATGCTGAGCAATAACTTTGTGAGGTTTCAGAGCCACTAACTTATCTTCGTGAGCTACAGCACGAGCCATTATCTTATTTATATTCCTAACTGAAGAAACAGCCATCAAGAAAGGCATTAGAGAAAGGTCAGTAAACATTACCCTAGTGTTCAAAAGGTGCATCCACAGGATAGAACAACTAGAATATCCAATCTTAAAACATGACATGAGCACACACAGTTTATTACTAAGAATATGACAGGTAAATACAGTTAACACTGCTAGAGAGGAAGAAAAGAAGAATCTGCAAT
Source organism: Pelochelys cantorii (assembly GCA_032595735.1). NCBI lineage: Eukaryota > Metazoa > Chordata > Testudines > Trionychidae > Pelochelys > Pelochelys cantorii. Next base: position 42,509,086 of record CM064326.1, on the reverse strand, counting down.
TCAAGGTGGAGAAAATTCATTTGATTTTAATATTCAGCTGGGCTACATCTAGACTGCCCTCTCTTGCACAAGAAAATATGCAAATGAGGTGAAGCGGTGAATATCGCCATGCCTCATTTGCATACTTAATGAGCCGCCATTTTGCGCAAAAGCCCCTTGCGCAAGAGGGGGCAGTCTAGATGTAGCCCTGCATTTTAAGATTAAGAATATAGGATGTAAAAAAATAAATCTATAAATTGAAATAAAGAAATTACAAAACCACCAAATGTTAAGTCAAGGAGTTATCTTAACTTCTTGAAAAGCCACCAGAACCAAGGTACTAAAAGGTGGAATGAAACTAAGATTTAGTATAGGGTAAGTAAGTGTAAATTCTAATGTGACTTCATAGTGAGACTCTTACTATCCCCCTATCTAGGCAAAACCTTAGATTATAACAACTTACTTTTTAATCCCTTCTGTTCTTTTCTGCCTTTTTCTTCCTTTTCAGAGTCATACCGTTTCTGGGACTTTTCTTTTGGTTCATTTTTTTTTACTTCTTTTTCCTGATACTGAAGACAAAAGATAAATTAATGTGGTATCGATCAGTATTCCTCAACCTTTTTTTAAAATAAAGTACACCTTTTTAAAAAATAAAATAAAATTATAAGTACCCCCAGTACCTACAGTTTTCAGAGACACACCATTTTTTTTTCCCCTACCACTGCAACACATTTGTTTAAACAACTTAATCGTAGCCAGGCAGGCAATGAAATTTTTGGGTATAAAAAGTACAAAAATAATGAAGTGCTATAAAACTTAAAACAAAAATTCAGTTTTCTACAAAGTTGTGTTGACGTACCCCCCCCAGACTTCTCTTAAGTATCCCTAAGGGTACTTGTACCACTGGTTGAGCAATACTGCAATAAAAGATATTACCATACCACTTTGTCTCTCTAATTTTGGCTGAATGCATTCTAAACAAACTATCTATAGAAAGAGTTTTACATAGGATTTAAACACTTAAGCCAGATCACACGTAGAACAGTGTTTCCCAATTTTATTTGGCCATGGAACCCTTTTTGGCTTGAAAGAATATCAAGGAACCTCTAGGTTCCGAGCCAAAACAAAAAAAAGCCCCACCATGATTTGTTGAGCAAAAAAACCCGCCGCGATTTGTCTGTCTCTTTAAGAGGGGGCGGGGGAGTGCCTGGTTCTCGCAGAACCCCAGGGTTCCACGGAGCACCAATTGGGTAACACTGACGTAGAGGATCACAGTCTTTAACAACGTTTAGGTTGCAGCTATAGGACTAGGAAGAGCAAAATGCTTATTTAAAAAAACAATGTTTTAAATTAGAGACGTAAAATCCCATGTAATGGGTTAAGTAGTTAAACACGATGCTTAACCAGTTAACTGATTAAGGAGGGAGTGAGTAGGCTGGAGTGCCCCCACCACCACAGGGAGGGACTGCTCCAGACAGCCAGAGCAGCCCCTGCCAGCAACATGCCCAGATCCAGCACAGATATGGTTGCTCCAGTCGGACTGGAGTGCCCCTGTCTGCAGTGGGCCCTCTGGGGCAGCAGCAGCCCCCGCCTGCCGCAAGTGGGGAGCTGCTCCAGCCTCTACCGGTTAACCGGAACTGGTAAGCATCACCCATTAACTGGTTAATCTTTCACATTCCTATTTTAAATATGGCTATGTCCCATTTAACTTGATTGGCTTAATCATGTTTAGAATAGCTGTCTCAATTATTAAACTCGAGTATGATCTGGGTTTCTTCTTCTCTAGTTTCACTTTTGTTTTCTTCCTGTGAAAATAGTATCTACATTTGATATTTCTAATCTCTTGAGTAGGAAAGTCAGCTTTCCAAAGGTTTTCAGGGAATGTATGCAATAAACCTTGATTATGTAATTAGTGTCATTTGTTTTAATATCATTAGATGTATTTGCCACTGACCCCTGAAAAGAATGTTATTTTTGTCCGTAAATGTTGCTACAATCAGAATGGAAGTTGCTATGTGTGCAAATTGCAAGCACCATTTACATTGGGTCTTAGGCAGCTAAAGAACATTACATTGCTCAACAGCATTTTCAGAAGATCATTTTAAGTATAGTATTGGATACTCTAATCTTGTGCTCAGTGACGAAGATAATAGTATTTCAAATCATAGAAACATATATTGCTTCAGAAATGTTTTTAAATTAATCGCAAGGATATGCCTTAAATGCTTAATTTCAGGTTTTTATTCTGTATTGTCTACATTCCATCTAAAGATAACCAAACACACACTAGGATGACAAGCCTTCTGCACAGCTATCTGGCGGTACATCTACACAGCTGTGTTATTTCAGAATAACTGACATTCCGAAATAACACAGTATGCATCTACACTACAAGCAGTTATTTCAGCACGTCAAAATAATGTTGAGCTGGAGGACTTCTTACTCTGACTTCTGTAACCCTCATTTTATAAGGAGTAAGGCAAGTTGGAGGAACAGTGCTCTTCCTCAGACTTCCTGCTGTGTAGACAGCACCAAAAGCCAAAATAAGCTATTTGGACTTAAGCTAAGCAACTGATATATCTCAAGTTGCATAGCTTATTTCGGCTTTAGCCCTGCTGTGTAGAAGAGCCTGGGAGACTCAGGTTCACAAGTAATCCCAATTCCTAGCAAGATACCAAATACACAAGTTATAGTAATGGTATAGTTAAAAAAAGAAAAAACACAGAGGTGGCATGTCAGCCATACCACATAAGAAAACTTCGTAGCATGATAACTGGACACTCGCTAGACAGCTGAAAGTCTTACTATATAAATAAGGGGAAGGACACCAAACAGAAGATGATTGCATGTACAAGGTAAAGGAAAAATGGCTAGAACAGTGTAAGTGTTGTTTAGAATGAAAGTTAATCAGCTTTCAAACAATGAAAAACAGGGAGATTTATATTATACTGATCAATAAAGCAAACAAACAAAAAAAATGACAAGCTAACTGAATATATAATACTTACTTTTGAACACAATTTTAGATTATTTTTGATAAAGTGATTCTTGCTTTTAATATGTCCTCCACATTCAGACCACTCTTCTCCCCTAATATGGTCCCTTCTTTATTATGTTCAGTATAGGGAAAATTTTTCAAACAGAGTCTCCCCTACAGAGTGTACAGTGGGCTTCTCTGCCATTTTATCCTTATTAACTCTCCCAATTATACTTTTGTCTTTGCCATCCAGAAACAGTAAGTTTTTTAGGTGTTTGAGGTATGTCCCTGGAATAATGTCTGTCTGATTTAAACTTTATTTTTCAATTTTGTAACACTGCTTACCTCTCCAAATGAATCAGTTGACTTCCGTCCTCTCTCATCAGTACACAATTTCAAACTTTTTTGCACTAAAGCAGGTGTAGAAGAAACTCTGTCTAACTCTACAGAAGTTTTTGTCTTTTCTTGAGCTTTTTGTTTTTTGTGCATGTTTTTCTTCTCCAAATAGCTGTCCTTTGTTTCCACTTTTTTATTTTCTTCTTTATAATCCTCAACCTTTTTAAGTTTCTTCTTTTTCCTTTTAACCTTAAGTTCAATGCTATCTTCTTCAGTACTTGCTGATCCATCTGGCTGCCTGTCAGCAATGGAATCTTTCAGAACAACTTCCTGTTCAGATTTCTCTTTTCCACTTTTTATTGTTTGTTTCTCCTCTCTACCCTCAGAACACAAGTCTGAATTTTCATTGTCAGCTGCTTGAGAAAATGAATCATCCATGGCACTTGACTCAGAGTCAAACTGAAGGTCGCCATGTTTTTCCTTTCGCAGTTTTTTATTTTCTTTAGAATCCTCTTTACATTTTATCTTTAAGTCTTTAATTTCTCCCTTTTTTTTCTTGGTTTCTTTAGATTCTTCTTTCTTTTGCTTCTTAGGATCTTTTGAGTCTTCCTTGGTTTCTGAAATTCTTTTCTTTGGTTTTGAATCTAAAATCAAACTATCTGATGAATTTTCACGTTCTAGTCTGGGTTTCTCTTTGACTTTAGCAGACTTTGATTTTTTCTTTTTCAGATCATCTGAGCTTCTATCCTCCCCATCTTTTGATTTTTTCTTTTTCTTCTTCGGCGATGTGTCATCTTTTGCTTCACTTTGCCAGTCACTGTCAGATTCTGCCTCAAATAAGTCATCATTTAAAGACAGCTTCTATAAAGTGAAGAAAAACAAAAATGTTTCTTTACTCCTTTCCCAATTAAACTTTTATTTAGATACTGCAGTGCCCACCACTGTTACACATGTTTAACCCGAGTGACCAAACCCAGATAGTCGAAGATATCAAAATTTTAAACTCATATGCAGCTTCCAGTGGTTATTCCTATTTTCACTCATCATCACTAAATCCTCTTTGAAATGGGACTAATCAAAATGTATTAAACACCACATGCCAGCTAGATCCACGTGGACAGATAGTCCATGGCAGAATAGTGCAGGGAAATTACTACCTCTGTAAGTGGCACATGGAAGAAAAAAAATAAACACATAGGATGCATTTATGCTGAGCAGCAAAACAGAGCACAAACTTGATTCTAGACTTATCCATGTTGCAAGAGTCAGTCCTGTTAGACACTTAAAACCTTGGACTGACCTAATTCCCAGTGCAGAGATAACAGGTTGACAGAAGAATTCTTCCATCAGATTAGCTACTACTTCTTAGGAAGGTGGATTACCTCCCTTGCAAAAAACACCCTTCTGTCAATGTAGAAAGTCCCTATATTACAGTGCTACCATGGCATAGTTCCAGCTGTGCTGCTGTAGCACCCATAAATGTAGACATAGTCTAATTAACTTGACATTGTAATGGTGACCTACTGATTCTCCAGAAGTAAGGCACTAGATTCCAAAGAAACCTGTTATAGGTTATTTTAAAGCCCATTAGTACGTCCACCGGGATATAAACAGCCAGGGCTGGTCTGCATCAGCTGACTTGGGCTTGCAGGACACTCAGGCTGCCAGGCTATAAAATTGGACTGAAGCCCAGCAAGGTGGGGGGGAAGGGGAAGGACCCTCAGCATCAACATTGCAATTTTATAGCCTAACAACCTGAGCCCCATGAGCCCAAGTTAGCTGAAATGGGCGACCTGCAGGGTACTATTGTAATGTACATATACCCTATAATAAGTAGGGATGTGAAAGTGTAACCATATACGTGGTTAACGAATGAGCACGGGCTCCCATTACGCACTGGCTCCTGCATGCACTGGCTCCTGGGGTGTCTCCTGCCTCTCTCCCTCTCACAATGCTGCCTTGTGTCAGAGGCAGCAGCCCTCCCCTCCAACCCCATGGATCCACTGAAATTTTCAGCGGTTACATGTTTACTTGATTAAATGTATTTTAACATACCTGATAAGAACATCTTAAAAACCCATGTTCCCATCATCCATTGCAATTACTATAAATTAAATAGGAACAAAGAAAAATTCCAGGGATTAGTGGGCAATGAATATAATCTCCTTCCAAACAAACCAGAGATGGAAAGTACTGCTTCAAAAAATGAGTGAGCTAAGGGTTTTGGCTTAAAGAGGATAGGGTTTGAGTGTGGCGATAACAAAAAGATTTGCATTTAACTGCTTGCTGAGAGTTGATTAGATTTGCCTATTACCATGTAAATAACCTCTGTTACATTTTGAGATGAATCCAGGTAAGAAATTTATTCTCTAGCTCAGGGGTCGGCAACCTTTCAGAAGTGGCATGCCAAGATTTAACTTATTCACTTCAATTTACAGATCTGTGTGCAGATGGGGTGAGTGGGGCAGGGGCAGGCTGGGTACGGTGACCATATTTTCTGAACCAGCTGCAGCTAGGGAAATCTATTTAATTTAAATTATTAAATGGATTAAGCGTTTTATTTTTTGCATGTTAGTTTATGAAACTTCATTTTATATAAAGTAAAATATTAATTTATGTCCAACAAAAGGTTTCAATGTTTTCTTTATTTATGGCAGGGGTGGGGAACCTTTTTTGGGTTGGGGACCAATGACCCAAAGAAAAATCAGTTGGGGACCACACAAGTGAGAAGCAAAAAACTCTTCAAAAACCCCCAACCCTCACTGATGTGGCCCCCAACTGAGATACCTCACTCTTTTGGTGCTCCAGTCCCACAGGGCAAGAGGAAGGGACAGAGAGGTTCGGGGAACAGAGGTTCAGGGCTTCCCATAGCCAGATTTATTTTTCTGGGGTTCTAGGGTTAGTGGATTTTGGGGGCCCCCTTAGGCTCTGGGATGGGGACAAAAATGAAGGGTTCAGTGTCCAGGACAGGGCTGCCAGCAAGTGGGATAGGGATGGGTGTGCAGGATCTGGGTGGGAGGTGGGGTGCAAGAGGGGATGAGGAGGGCAGGGTCTGGAATGGAGTTTGGTGGCAACAGAGGGTGTGGGGTGGAAGTACAAGAGGGAGTTTGGGGACAGGAAGCAGTTGGGGAAGTAACACAGGTGAGAATGCAGCCAAATAACTGCACTACAAAACCCGTGTGGCTGGTTGATTATTGTGCTCCCATCTCTGGAAGGGGAATGAACACTGGTGCCTTTCTGGGTTATGTTGGAGATTTGTGGTTCTTATGGCAACTGTATAGCTCTGAAACTAAGTAAAAGAAGAACACTGATTCCCTTTTATATGTAGACGCTGAAGCAGCTGTTTAGCTTAAAAATCCTAAGCCAGCGAGTATTCAATATCATAAAGGGGTGAGGTCTCCCTCAGCCCAGCTTGTTTTCTGGCAATCCCAATGAGGTATTGTCAGTAACTGAAGGGGCAGAACAGGTTCTGGAGGAGCCTGATCCATGGAAAAACAAAGAGCCCCAGACAGACAGCTCAGAGTTCTGGGGAAAATAACGAACGAGGGTCTCAGCTGCCAGCAGAAATATGCACTGGCATTAAAAGCAGCTACTCTGCTGGAGACCAGGATGGAAGCAAATGTCCCAGGTCTCATACCAACGGGCGCTACATGTTATTGCTTTCCGGCAATGCCTGCAAATGGGTTGGAATTTTCATTTACGCAGAATGATAAGGTGTAAAGAAAATCGTGCTGTGATGGGGGAAGGGAGACAAAAGAGTGGGGAATAAAGGAAAGTGCAGCTTCTGCAAAGGTAACTCATATCCCTCCCTCACATCTTCCCTCTGCTCCAGCCTCGCTCCCCTTAACCCCATTATCCCCCCCAGCCTGATCCCCCCCACAATGCAACCCCTGCCCCTTCCGATCCTTTCCCCACATCCTGCTTCACTTCCCTCTTCCCCCCACCTCTCTGTTGCCCCAGTGCAGCAGCACTGGGACTAACAGCCCCTGGGAGCAATACTGGGGTGACGGGGCTAAGGGGGAGAGCCTGGCCCAGCCCCTTGCCTGGGGCTTACCCCTCACCTACAGGCTGCGGCTCTAGAGGTGGGGCACGCAAAGCCTGGGGCTGGTTCCAGCCCAGTGGCGTGCTGGGGAAGGGGCTCTCTGCCCCTGCACACATCTCACAGGGAGCAGCATGGTGCAACCCAGCCCTGGCACCCCACGTGAGACTGGCCACCCAGCCCCAAACTGTGGAGCAGCCCCAGTCCCACCCCCTCCCGGAGCAGGAGGGGGAAGCCTATAACACAGGTGGGGGTCAGTGTTAACCCCTTAGCTCCCAGGAGCTGCATGCCTAGGCTGGGCAGGGACAGCCCAGCCCAGGGATGCGGAACTCAGTGCAGGGTATTGCCTGGCCACCCTGACCCCTACACCATGCCACATGTGCCTCTCCCCACCCCCTCAGCAGGAAGCTGATGCTCCAGCCTGCAGCTGGATGGCAATCCTGAGACTTGAGCCGCTGCACAGGGGTGAGAGGCAGGGCTGAGCTCCCATCCCGCATGCCACAGAAAGTTGACTCATATGCCACTTATGGCACACATACTGCAGGTTGCCAACCCCTGCTCTAGCTGATGCTGAAAGTTGTCTAAGAAACAATGGCAAGGCAGAGGTTAAAAAAAAAAAAAAAAAAGCAGAACAAGAGACTGCTTTAAATCAGTGGTTCCCAACCCTTTTATACCACAGAGCAGCAAACCCATTCACAAACTTTTGACGGACCAGTAACATTTATTTGCATGTTCCTTATGCAAATAATGAATATGCAAATAAAATGTTACCGGCCCACCACAATATGTACTCCGGCATCCAGAGCCGCCTCGAACAGCTGGCTTTAGCTATGGCAGCTGCCCATCATGTGGCGGCTGCCAGAGCTGAAGCCAGCTGCTATGTGGCAGCTCAGGGGATCGGGGTACACCCTACTGTCTGAGCTGCCGCACAGCAGCCAGCTTCCAACCCACAGCTGCTGCAAACAGCCAGCTTCAGCTCCAGCAGCCGCTGACCATTCGCCTGGGGTATATTCCAACCCCATGGCCCTGGTCTAGCAGCGTGTCATGGCCCGACAGCCAGTGGGCTGCAGACCAGTGGTGGGGAACCACTGCTTTAATCTAAAAGGGCTATTCATAATGGTCTCCATTCGTGACGCCCTACCTGCAAAAGCTTACTCCACAACAAAAAAAATGACAGAAGAAAATGGTGGGAAGATTAATAGATTCTGCATGCTGTACATACTAGGGATGTTAAATATCGGTTAATTGAATAGTCAAGTAACCTCATGACATTTTATTGGTTAGTCGACTATTCCATAGTCCCCATGGATGGGGGCAGCAGGCACTATATCAGAGGCAGCAGCGCGGGGTGCCAGGCGGGAGCTGGTCCACAAGGGGAGCCAGTTTAAAAACTGTGGATCAGCTGCCTGTAGCCTTGTGCTGCTGCTTCTGAGAAAGAGGCAGCAGCAGTCCCCGTTTGGGGTGGAGAGGTGAGGGGGGGGGGGGGAGAGACTGAGTTCCCGGACCCAGCACAAGCCAGGCTGCCTGACCGCCCAGCTCTTATTACACTTGAAATGTAGAGCTGAAATGGGGGTAGGTCCCGGACCCAGCGTGAGCCAGGACTGAGTTGGGCTGCCTCCCAACACACTTTAAATGCAGAGCTGCAGCAGAAGTAGGTTCCAGACCTGTTGCAAGCCAGGACTGAGCCAGGCTGCTGGCCAGCCTGCTAAAAAATGTACTGGCAGGGAGAGGGAAATGCATGTAGTCTATAGCATTAACCTACTAGCTTTTGCTTATCAGTTAATCGACTACACTATTGCATCCCCAGTACAATTATTCCACCACTATACACACAACTATTAATGAGAAAAATAGTCCCTAGCTATAATTCTAGCATTCAGAAGAGAAAGCCATTATCAATCTATGTCAATAGTGTATTCAAAAATCTAGTTTACTTCTGTATCCATATTGTGAAACAAAGTTAAGCATTCCGATATACAAAATAAACTTATAGTCTTACAGCACAAGGAAATCAAAACCAGTAGGAAAGTGTGCAAACATACAGCAGGCTTTATAGGAAGATTACATGTTCAGACGCAAAATATATCCATCAAAACTTAAGTGTTAAAGAATGTTTTCAAATTACAGGAGAGCCAATTTTATGCTGAAATGTATAAAAATGTCAGGCTATATCTACACTGCAGGCTTTTTGTGCTTGTGCAAAAACTTGCAGAGCATCTACACTGCACGCGTGTTCTTGCGCAAGTAAATTTACAGTAAAGCATCAGAAAAGAGGGCTTCTTGCACAAGAGTTATTCCTCTCCCCACAAGGAATAAGCCCTCTTGTGCAAGAGCTCTTGAGCAAGAAGGCACTGTGCACGGGCAACAGCAGTTTCTTGTGCAAGAAACCCCTATGGCTAAAATGGCCATCAAAGCTTTCTTGAGCAAGAGAGCGTCCACACTGCCATGGACGCTTTTGCGCAAAAGCACATGGCAGTGTGGATGCGCTCTTGAACAAGACCTTGCGCAAAACAGTTCTTGCACAAGAAGCCTGCAGTGTAGACGTAGCCTCAATGTTTATAACTAGAAAAAAAGATTATTATACTTTTCAGGTCACACTTCATTATTTGCATAGCCTGAATTTATTGCACATAGAGAGGTCTCTTCAATCCGCCTCATAAGCTTTGTGTGTTGCTCTCCCATTCCTTTTCTTTTTCAGAGATTTTCTGCAACTCTCCACAATCTCCCCACTGCCATGGGTTTTGCATGTCCTAGTCCTAGCGTCACTCCCCACCACCCCAAAGCAAGGACTGTATGGTCTCCCCTTCCCAGACTCCTCACTCTCCATCATCTATGACAGGAGCTCTGTGTGCACTTATTTCCCCCCCTACACCAGACACCCCAGTAAATCTGTGTGATTAAGAAGTCAAGCAGGGACATTTTTATGCCACAAGATATTAACGGATGCCATTAACTGGCTGCTTGATACACAGACAATTGCAGAAGTGCCTAAAAACAATGACTGTGGTAATCCGATCATAGGGTTTCCGTTTCTTGCCTTTTAGTTTTTTAATTTCCCCCAAAATCAACAGGGTTCTGTCCACTGATGCCTTGAATATTCCCAATTACTTTGGAATTGATTAGATGCTATCTTCCCACATTAATCACATTATATACAGAGAAATACCATCAAATTAAAATGTAAGGCTTTCACAAACTTGGCCAAAAAAGGAACATATGGCATTTTATTTCTAATTTAAGAGATTTCTGTCATTTTACCCCAAGTTTTAATTAACAGTCACACCCAAGCAAGCACACAATGGTCATTTCAATAATAAAGGCCTCTACAGCAAAGAAATTTTGATTATATTTTAGGGTTTACACACCACTCAGAGCACCTGATACGAGAAAATGAGGCCTAAAAAGGAAATTACTTATTTAATGAAAGGTGGGGAGAAAAGAGACATACCAGTATGTCCTTCTTAACAGGCTTAGGTTTATTATCCACAATTTTTTTTCTGAATTCAAGTAGCACTTCTTTACAGTCTTCCAGATGAACCTCTGGTTCCCAAGTATCATCATCCGAGGTATATCCCTTCCATCTCACTTTGTACAGAATTTTACCCTGTAAAGAGCAAAAAGTACATATAAAAAAAGATTATAGGAGAGTTTTTAAACAGTAATGACTTGCTCTTGTGAGTCTTAATGCACAATGGTTAAGTCTATAAAATATTAGAGTAAAAAAATGTTAATTCTATAAAAGAGAGATGAGCTATGTATTGCTGTTATCATTCATGCAAACATGTCCTCATAACACGAAGTACTGTACAAAAGAAGTTTTAAATAGAAGTATAAGACTTATTTCTTAACAGCAGTTTACTAAACTTCTGTTAACCATTTAGTTTTGTCCAAAGTTCTTTGCTGCTTCTCCAAACAAATGTAGCAAATTCATATTACAATGCTGAACAATTGAGTTTCCTAGATCAGGATACACCTTGATGGAACACAAATCAACTACTCAACTGCACAAGAATAAAATCTGTTAAAAGTATTCACTTTTGTACTTCCCTGGCTTCACATTGCAACACACATGCCCAAAAGCACTTGAATTCAAGTGCAGGGTGGATAAAAAAAGGATTTAAAAATTCATGATTTTATTTAAATGTTAATTCTTTATTTTCTTCCCATTTTATTCTTATCTTGCTAAAATGAGAAGCTTTTGCTCTTCAGTTTTAATCTGCAGAACTATTCAGTCTTCCCTCTACATTTTGGCTATTTCTCCACAATCAGGGGGTCTATAAAAATTGTATGTGTGATGCAGAATTAGACACATAAAAAACACAGACTACTCCTCAATACTTCAGAATCTCCTTCATGTTTACTTCGATATACATTTCTACAGAAAGGCTCTTTATTTGGTTTTATCTTACAGGCACAAACCCTAATGGTTGGTCTACACTAGTAAATTAGGTCAGCGTAACTGCACCACTCAGAGAATGCAAAAAATCTACCCCCTTGAGTGAAGCAAATAAACTGGCCTAACCACCCGTGTGTGGACAGAGGTAGGAGGACAGGAGAAGTAGCACCTTCACTGAAGCAAATCCTAAGAATAGGTCAACATTTCAAAGAAAGGCTAACTTAAGTTGGGAACGTTCCTGCTGTCTCTAATACTGTATTACAGTGAAACCTTTGTTATCAGGCACACTGTTAACCAGAAAACTTTGTTAACTGGCATTGCCCCCAGCAACAATACTATCACATCTTCAGGCGCACAGGCCTGGCTTGATTTACCATGATTGGCTTAACAATTTTTTATTTAAGAAGTACTAATCATCTTTAGCTCAAAACAGAAATGTGAGACCAACTGCTTCACACTACAAAACTACCAATATTAAAAACTTGAGTTCTACTATTATTGTCCATTGGTTTTTCCTACGTTGATGGGACCCTCAGATAACCGGAATTTTTAGATAACCAGAACGCCCTAATCCCAGAGCGTGCCGAATAATACAGGTTTTACTGTATTTACATGTATGTATTCAGGGCCTGAAAGACTCTGTGTCCCAAATGGATCCATGAAAAATACCTAGAAACCACTACAGGAAAAGTAATTTTATACAAAAGGGATGAGAACTTAGAATACTTGTAATGAACATCCAATTGTTTCTGAATCTAGCTTAAATCGTGAATTCAAGAGGTATTAAACAATGTGTTCAAGAAGCCAATACATTTACTAAAGGACCATGTTTGTCACAATCTTATCCCAGTGAGCCACTGATTGAGGAAAAGGATATTTCTGCAATGTTTTTGACCACCGCAACTACTGGGGAAAAAACTGTAAACATGATTTTATTAAAAACTAGCAGGTGAGGCCCATCCATTGACTGGGCAAAGTCATTTTGCATAGATTATACTTATAGAAAAGTTCAAGAAATTAAATATACATAATAGAATTTTTTATTAATGTGCTTGCAAAAAGGAAGTAAAAGAACAGTTTTAAATTTGTAGGATTTCAACGTCAAACATCATTCATTTTATTGAATACTTACTATACATAGTAAATTTGAATCAGAAACTCATAAAGCTTCCATTACTCTTTCTGTAACTAATTTGAATGATTTTGTGATTTGTAACAGTAAATATTTGCACTAAAATGACAGTTGAATAGGCAATTCAATTTTAATTCTGTTAGCAAATATTTTTATGAACTCTAATCATGTCATGACTTTTTTCTGATTAAAAACACAAATAATTATTTAAGCCTTTCACCCAGCTTATTCCAGTGTAAAAAGTAGCACACTCAGCTAATTTAAGTGGCAGGATTGTTTATGCAAAATTTGGTATCTGTAGGTAATTGCGAAGTATGACTATTTTGCACAAACAAATCCACAAACTCTTCAAAACATATAGATAATTCTTCCATACAAAGCTACAAAATGCCATTTTATATTAGGATTATATAATAAAAGTATTACGATACAGCACTGTTTATATGGGCTTATAGCCCAAGTTAAAAAACAAACCTGACCTGCAAGAACCCATATATCCTCAAATATTAGCAATTATGTCATTGATGGTTCTATGATTTTAAATACTTAAAAATCAAAGTATTTTAAGAACAATTTTCTGTTAGTGTTACTTTAACAATGATTCTTCTTTGTGCCTTTATTCCATTCAACCCAGAAGAGTTTCACTATTTGCTGTAGTCAGATACGAAGGGTTTGACTCTTCTTCCTTGAGATGTGATGCTAACTGATCCACTAGGTAGCCACAAATCAACAGTACATTTTGGTCAATTTCATGTATGGGGGGAGGGGGAGCTGCAGTACTGCTACCTTTCTTTCAACCCTGCTACTGGCAGCAATGCTGCCTTCAGAGCTGGGCAGCTGCTGAGCAGGAGCCAAGCACTGAAGGCAGAGCCACTGCCAGCAGAAACACAGAAGTATGGTATTTAACTGCCACTCTTACCTCTTTGCTGCTGCCTGCAGAGCTGGGCCCTCAGTCAGCAGCCACCACTCTCCTGCTGCCCAGCTCTCAGGGAAACAGCACACAAGTAAGGGAGGCATGATATTGCTACCCTTATTTCTGAGCTGTTGCTGGTGGGACGCTTCCTTCAGAGCTAGGCACCTGGCCAACAGCTGCCTCTCAGCTGGATGGCAGCACAGAAGTAAGGGTCACAATACAATCCTCTAAAATAACCTTGTGACCCTCCTACAACTCTCTTTCGGGTCAGGACCCTCAATTTGAGAAACTCTCTCTCACATGAAATTAGTTTAGTACAGGTACTCTGAGTTACAAACATCCAACTTACAAACATCTGCACATACAAACAAAAATTCAACTGTAGTTTCAGGGGAACTGGTAGTGACGAGCAGCACAACTACTGGCTGGAGGACTCCAGAGGAGCAGAGAGTGGTCACGCAATGAGCAACTGGAGAAAAGCTGTGCTGTGAAGGGGAAACTACTGCTTCTCTACAGCTTCTGGCTGCATGGCCACTCCCTGCTCCTCCAGAGTGCTCTGGCCTGTAATCGCTGCCTTGTGGTGAACGGGAGCTGGATGAAGCCCACAGGAAAGAGGGAGGGTGGCTGGTGCAGAGCCTGTGGGGTGGGGGTGGTGGCAGCCAGGGGATGCTCAGAAGTCCCCTTCAGAATCTCCACCTGCTAGGGATGCAAAATCTGATTTAATTAGTTAACCGGTTAAACTTTTATGTTTAACCAGTTAAACAGGGGTGGACCCCTCCGCAGACGGGGGCTACTCTGGAGTGCACCCCACCTGTGGGGCTGCTCCAGCCCCCATCAATTAACTGTGACCGGTAAGCCTCATCCGTTTAGGCATGAGGCTTACCTGGGTAACCATTCACATCCCTACCACCTACCTCCTGTTTCTCCTCTAATTAAACCTGCCTTTCATTTAAGGTAAAATAAATTATTACTAGTAATTTTCACTGCAAATATACAGTGTTTAAGCTACATGACAGGTTAAATAGGCTTGTGTGCGCTAGCATGGGACTGTAACTACCATTTATAACACTGTTTCTATGCGAAACTGCATTCCGAGTTCCAAACAACTGACTTACAAACAAACTTTTAGAACACAACTTGTTCGTAAGTTAGGGGCTTCCTATATTGGGTAAAAGCAAGCAGAAGACCAGATTTCAAGGGGAGAGACTAAGTTTCACAGACTGTGATGCTTTTTTTCACTGCCATGAATTTGGTGGGTCCTAGTTATGCTAAGTACTTATAGCAAATCTAAAAGGGCTTTTTTTTTAACTTAAGAATTTGTTTTTACTTGAAGCAAAGTATTTTAAGTTAGCTTAAGGCAGTTTGAGTTATAATGGCCTACAAAGGTTGAAATAAAAAGAACAGAAACTCAAATTCAAGCCCATGCAAGATGCTGTCCTGTTACCTATGGTCATAGCATTTGAAAATGAAGGTGTTTATGTCACCGTGAGGGGAACAAATGGGGAATCATCAGGCCTGAAGGCATCAGATGCTTGGTTGCTCCGCTCACCATTAGTCTACAACTCAGAGGTAGAACACCTGGCCCAGGGAAAGGAAGGGTAAGCATGAAAGATGCAGGGAGAAGGTGCTGTGGGAAAAGGGAGTAAGTCAAGGGTGCTTCTGTAGGAAAGGAAAAGAGAAGGGAATGAATGGAAATAGTAAGGGACAGAGCAGGCCCCACAACAGCAGCTAGGTCCTGCTGCAGCAGAAGAGCTGAGCACTCTTGGCCCCCATTATCCATTCACTACTCCATCCTCACCAGCCCACTTCTCTCACACACCAGCACCACATCTCCTCCCGGCCGGTGCTGTCCTCTTTCACCCCAAAGAGCCAGGTCTCCTCTCTTCCACTGGCCCAACCCTTCACCACCACCCCCAACCCGGCTGGGGCGCCCCTCATCCGCGCCCTCCCCCAGCACCCCCCGCATGTCCCCGCCCGGCCGGGGTCCCCTCTTTTACCCACCCCCTCCGTTTTCACATCCAGGATCCTCTCCACTTCGAACACGTCCTCTTCCTCCTCACTCTCGCCGCCCGCATCGCCCCCGGCCTTGCCAGAGCCCACAGCTGCCACCTCCTCCTTCTCCGCCTCGGCCGGGGCCGCCGCCGCGTCCTCCCCGCTCCCGGCCGCCGCCATATTGGGGCGAATTTCTAGCGGTTACAGCGAAAAACGGCTGCGACATCCACAACCAGTCGGCTAGCTCCGTGACGCAGCCGCTGCAGCCAATCAGCGAGCCGAATCGCCACGCTGTGCTCAACGGTGATAATCCCAGAGGACCGCCAGGCGTTTGGAGTGACAGCTGGAAGTAGCCAATAGGTAGTGCTGCAGAGAAGCGCCAATAAAAAGAAGAGGAGGAAGGTGGGGGTGGGGTAGAGGTTCCCGCAGTGTGTGGGCAGGGCGGCGGCACCAGCACCAGCACTTGGAGGTGGTTTCTCCGAGCGCGGCAGGGCGCTGTTGGGGGCGGAGCCTGTGGAAGGCAGGCGTGGCTGCGGGCAGCCCCAGACCTGATCCCAACAATGCGAGGGAGGGCGCGCGGGCGCTGGCTGCGGCCTTTGTGTCTCCTTTCGTAGCGGGCCCCGCCCTGCCTGCTGCTTGCCAGTGCGGGCAGGGCACCCCGCTCCCTCCTACATCCCGCTCAGCCCCGCGCATGGATTCCTTGTGCAGGAGGGACTGTGGTCTGACCGCCTGTGTAATGCAGGCCATGCCCATAGGGCGTCCCTGATGGGTTTGAGCTGGAGCACGGCTTTAAGAAAAACGTGGTCTTACTTTGTTTACAAGTTGCTAGTGGCGGCTAGTTGCTTTAATCGCTTATTATCCTCGGTCTTAAAAATGTGCAGCAGCATCCTCGGGCTGGGCAAATACAAAGCACAAACCAGATTGATTTCTGCTTTGGTTCTAATAGGGCTACCATAACTGAACTTTCAAAAAAGAGAACGCCCCTGAGAGGAAGTGTATCGGTATCTACCAACTCACATTGTGTTATATATACAATATATAACACATTAATACAAACTGAGCATATGCAAGGAGTAACAGTGAGTCTACGACATGAGTATATAATATACTGTGTACTATATGGTTGTGTCTACACTGGCGCAATCTCATGCAAAAGCAGCTGCTCTTGTGCAAAAACTTGCTGCCTGTCTACGCTGGCTGCATGTTCTTGTGCAAGTAAATGATGTTCTAATGTATAAAATCAGGGCTTCTTGCGCGAGATGCTCCCGCTCAGGAATAAGCACTCTTGTGCAAGAGCTCTTCCAGAAGAGGCCAGTGTAGACAGGCAACGTGAATTTCTTATGCAAGAAAGCCCTATGGTTAAAATGGCCATCAGAGCTTTCTTGTGCAAGAGAGTGTCTACACTGGCATGGATGCTCTTGCGCAAAAGCACATGCTAGTGTAGATGCTCTCTTGTGGAAGAGTTTTTGCACAAGAACTCTTCCGCAAAAGAGTTTTTATGTGAGAACGTGCCACTGTAGACATAGCTATGTCTTCTACATGAGTATCTATAAATAAGAACAAGAGTTAAGGCCTCAAAAATCAGCCCCATTGCAACCCAGGCACCCTAGCATCTCTTACCACAGCCAAGCTCTGGCTTCCAGGCTTTTTCCCCTCAACCCCATGATCTCCCCTGCAGCGTCCCATCCCGCCACAGTGCAACCCCTGGCCCCTCCCCCCACATCCTCTTTCACTCCTGCCCTCCAATCCATGTGCCCCCAGCACACTCACGGGCAGGACAGCAACACTGGGAGTCACAGCCTCGCCTCCAGGGAGCAGCACTGAGGCTGGGGGGAGGGCCAAGGGGCAGAGTCACTTCCCTTTTTTTTTTTAATTAACATGGGAAGGTTAATAAAAGCCCTAAAAGCCTTCTAAAAGCCCCTCCCCCAGCCTTGTGGGAGGGACAACTGGACCCATGTCCAACTAATCATGGAGGACAAATAATGACTAAAAGGTCAGGGGGTGCAGGTCACAGGTTTAAAACGAGGGAACCGGATGGGGACACTGAGCAGAGAACCCTGGACAGCGCCCACTGCTCTTCAAAGCTATTGATGGAGCCAGTGGATGCCGCCCAGAGGAACTCTGCCCAGATACCTGAACCCAGGGAGGAAAGAAAGTAGGCCCCACAGTCGCAGAGAACCCCCTCGTCCAGCATTCTTCTCCTGGTATTGTAGATGGCAGCTTTTGCTAAGGCCAGAAGGAGCTTGATGAGGAGGTCTCACAACTTTGTGGGGTCTCAGATATGATGTGCGTAAATGAAAAGGTGAGGGGAGAAGTGCAGCCAGAACGTCAACAAGAGGTTCTGGAGGAGCCGGAATAGGGGCTGCAACGTGGTGCATTCCAGATACGCGTGCGCCAGGTTTTCCCGCACACCACAGAAGGGGCAGGTATCGGGGATGGGGGTGAACCGCGCCAAGTACATGCCCGTGCTCATGGCTCCATGAAGGAGCTGCCAACTGATGTCCCCGATGGGCCACAGAATTAGGGTGGAATATACGCTGGCCCATTGGGGTTCCCCACCCTCCATAGGTGTTAAATAATCCCACCATTTGGTGTCAGGGCAGGACAGGAGGGTGGGGAAATGCAGAGTATGGAGCACAAGCATGTACGATGTTCCCTTGGCACGGTTCAGAAGCTGACCAGCTGTAAATCATGCAGCCAGATTGGGGTCCAGGAATGGGATGGTTGGGGGGGCCCGCGAAACAAGGGCCCAATAACAATGGACGGAGGCTTTGCAGGAAGGGAAGGGCGGGGCGTACCCTCTCGCAGGGCTCCCTGCAGGAAATCGAGAGCGGGCTGCAGCAAAGCCACCTTCACCTCTTGGAGTAGGCGCAGGAGGGTTCAGGGGGTGGAGAGCCCCATGCACTAAGCAAGCACCTAGGGATCCACCCAGTCCCCCCTGTCGTAGTCCAGGACCTTGGTGGTTTCTGCCAGGATCAGCCTCCGGCGCACCGAACGAGACTCCGCCACCTGCACACACAAAGCTGGATTGTGGAGCAGGGGCTCCGCGAAGAGGTCTGCTCCCCTGGTGGCCACATCAGGCCTGGTCACCGAGAACAGCTTCCAGGTCTGGAAGACTTCCTGGTAGAATTCCGGCAGCTCTGAGAGGTCAGTCACTTCCCTGCCCAGCCCGGCCCAGCCCTTCGCCTGGGACTCACCCCTCACCTACAGCGAAGCCCAGGCCCCACCGCCTCACAGAGGCAGCAACAGCATGTGACCGGCCGCCCCGCCCCTTCCCTTCCCGGAGCAGAGGGCAGAATCTGGGAGGGGGAGGGGCATTAACCTCTTAGCTCCTGGGAGCTGCATAGCCAGGCCAGGCAGGGGCAGCCCTAGGGATGCCGGGCCCAGTGCAGGCTGCAATACCAGAGGTAGCCCCTGGGGAGCTGGAGCAGGAGCCTGCGACTCTCTGTGCCGGGCACTGCTGCAGGGTGGGGCTGCGTGGGGTGCCGGGGCCCCGCCCAGCCGCAGCCAGACTGTCCCCGGGGCAGGCAGCATGCACAGCCGTGTGTGGGTGCCCACTGCACCAAGAATTCCAGCCCCTGCCCGCCTGTGTGCAGAGTGAGGGTGAGTGAACCCTGAGACCAGCTGCTCATGTCGTTACAGCCCGGTGTGAGCAGGGCAGGAGAGCTAGTCAGGGGTCAAATTTGTTTGAAAAAGAATGAGCAAGGCAAAATCCTGGACATTTTTAGATATTTAAAAAACCCGGCCGGATGGAGATTTAAGGACCAAAAAGGAGGCCATGTCCAGGAAAACCCGGATATATGGTAAACTTGCCGTAACCCACAGGATTTGGAATGGCCCTTTCACAAGATGTCTTTAGTCACTTGCCTCAGCAACAAGCGACACTCTTGGCCATTTCATCTAGAAGAATCAACCTGCTTGTCACAGACTTCAGTATTAACAACTGCAGGATGTAAATATATTAGCCAAGGTGAGTGTGGGGTACTGATCTCAGAAAGCCTCTTCTTCAGTGCCCTGCACATGGTCCCATCATCTTGACACAAGTTTAAGATTGTGATTATCCAGGGTTGAATTCATAGAGGTCACAAGTCTATTGCAGCTTCACCTACAAACCCAACTTCTTTACTCAGTCGCTAGCACAGGGTGGGCAAACTCAGGCCTGGGGCCAGATCCTGCCCCCCAATCATTTCTCTCCAGAAAGCCCAGCTGATTAGCAATGGTGCATAATTACAGCTGACGGGTGTGTTCAGTTGCCCCACCTTGCTCTGTCTTGCAGCTGAGCTGCTTCCAGGATTCTCCTACTAATTGTGAAGTGGGGTGGAGGAGAGAGGGGAGGGCTGAAATCAGGATGTTCCCCTGCCCCTGAACCCCATCTCTGCAGAGCAGGAGTGGTAGAGGGAGTCACATAGTCTTCAGAGCAACTCCAATCCCAAGCATGTGACTCAGAGAAGTGGGGGAGGAGCAAACAGAACAAGACAAATTCCCCTTAAAGAGACAGAGCGTGGCTTCTCTCAGAAACTTAGCCTGCATGCACACACAATCACTGCCACATGCTCTCCTAGTCTCTGTGTCACACACACACTGCCACACACTCTCAATCTGTGTCACAAAGACTGTCTCTTACACACCAAGGCTACGTCTAGACTGGCATGATTTTGTGCAAATACTTTTAACGGAAAAGTTTTTCCGTTAAAAGTATTTGCACAAAAGCGCGTCTAGACTGGCACAGAGTTATCGTTATAACGATGCACTTTTGCGCAAAAGCGCGTCTACATTGGTGGCGCGCTTTTGCGCAAAAGCAGAAGCCCGGAACCATTTTGCAGAGGGCAAAAGGGCACCAGCCCTTTCCGGGGGCGAGGGCTGGAGTTCCTTTTTGACACGTGCTTAAAGGGATCTCCCTGGACAGCCGTTCTCTCCTGCTCCGTGCTTTAGGACCTCTTGTAGGGACTGACAGCCGTAGCAGTTTTGGTGGTTGCCCTCTGCCTTTTGGACACCACTGCCTTTTGCCACCTAGTGCTTTTGCCTGTTTTTTTTTTCTTTTGCCTTGTTTTGTCTGCCATGGAGCCAGGGGTGGCCATGTGCCTGCTCTGGCCACTGCCGGCCATTTTGGAGTGCTGCAGCTGCTGCTCCAGGCTGGTGCCCTCCTGTTCCAGGACCAGGAGGCGCAGACCGCTTTGGACTCCCTCACCAGGGAGGCCATGGAGTCCCTGTGGCATCTCCACCCCCTGCTGCCCTGGCTAATGCGGCCGGACCAGAACTGGGCCCGGTTCAATGACTGCCTCAACCGGGCCCAGAATCAAGTGGAGTGCGCCTTCGGCCGCTTAAAAGCCCGCTTCCGTTGTTTGCTCATCCGTCTCGAGATGGGTGAACGGAATGCAACGGAGGTAGTGGCTGCGTGCTCCACAACGTTGTGGAGCGGAGTGAGGAGGCCTTCCTCCCCGCATGGATGGCAGCCGAGGCACAGACTTATGAACAGCCCCACACAGCTGCCATCCACCAGGCGCACCAGGATGGGGTGCGCATCCGAGAGGCCCTGACGGGCATGTTTGCACAGGCCCAATAGTAGGGTCGCCTCGGTCTCCCCATACAACTCCCTCCCATCCCGTCCCCTTCCCTCTCCCCTTACCTCCCAATTGTAAATTTACTGCAAACAAACCAACCTTGGTTATACTTGTTTTGTTGGGTACGAAGACTCCTGGTAGTCTTGTCTGTCACGTCAGGTCAAGCGGAAGGCTTGCACCTACCAATATAAATTGGGTCCAGAGTTAGGTTTAGTTAAATTAGCTATCATTGTCGTGACTGTTCGTCAGGCAGCGTCAGTTCGAAGCATATCGGCCGTCATCGTGCGTGTTCGTCGGGTGCGTCGGACGAGGCTAGGGTTTTTCTTTTAGTTTAGGCTAGGTTTTAGGCCACCATTGCCTGTTCGAGCTGTCCCGAAGAACAGGAAGAGGATTCGTGGTTCGAGTGGAAGGCTCGAGTCAGCGTACCCGATTCCAGTCGTCTTCGGGGGATCTCCTGGCAGTTCCTTGTCTGAGGCCCAGAAGAGCCAAAGACTTGAGGTCGCCAGCTTTGGCGGCGTCTTCCATCGAGGGACTCCTAGCTGTTCTTCTCCCGAGGCCCGGAAGGACCAAAGGATTGAGGTCGCCAGCAACACTACAATCGTCCCTGCATCTAGACTATGTAAATATTCTTTGTGTTTGTGTTTTAACCTTTCTTGCTTGTTTGTTATCTATGTGTAGCCAGACATGAACCCCATCTTGTTTTCCCCCCCCCGCCCCGGAGAGCAAGAGAAAGGCAGTCAGCCTTTGATGCCCTGGGAATGCAGGTGTTCTGCTTGTCCCTGACTCTAATAAACAGAAACCAGACAGTAAATGGGCTAGCTGATAACCGGAGGGGCCCCCCTCCTGCTGCCCTGATGGCTAGCACCAGTAATTGACACGCCTGCACTGTCCCAGGAGAGGAATCTTCGCCCATCACATACTAGAGTGCCCATTGTCTGCAGTTTCCCAGGTGTGAATTATGCTTTGCACCCTTCCGTGGGAAACTTGGCATTCAAAGCCATTTTTCCTAATTGGCCACTTGAGACCAGGAAGAAGCCTACGTGACCCAAGGGGTATAAAGAGGGGTTTAGTAGCCCACCCCATTTGAGCTCCAATCTATACCTGCTGGCAGGTATATGTTGTCTCCCGAGGTCTGTGGGACGCCCAGCCTCGCCCTACTTCTTCCCGAGGGATTGAGAGAAAGACGCTGGCCACGCCAAGTCTGGAACGCAGGGGTGAGAATTATACCTGCAATGTGTTTCTTATGTGTACACTTTAATTTAGTTACTCTATTATAAGTTTCTCTAATCAACCTGTTTCACTTCTATTGTAAACAAGAAAGTAAGATTGTGCCCTCATTCACTTTATAAGTTTAAATATATATATTGAACCAAGTTTTCTTTCTTCTTTCTTTTCTTTCTCCTACAAATAAGCAAGTGTGGTTTGAGTTTCTGACTTGAACCCGTGCTGCTGTACCCGAACCGAACACAAACAAAAGAATTCCAGCTGGTCATAAGGGACAGATATAGGGAGAGCTTGAGCGTTGGATCGTGTTGCTTCCAGGGGACAGATCCGTTGGGGCACCTCTCAGCCTCCCCAGGCTGCCCACTGCGACGGGACTTTGTGTCCTAGCAGTCAAAGTCTGAGGTGTAAAGCTCTCCCTGTTAAACTCTGGGGCGTCTGTCAGCCTGTTGGCTGCCCACTGCAAAGGATCCCGATCCTAGCAGTAAAGACACGGACGTTAAACTCTTTGGGGCACCCGTCAACCTCCTCCAGGTTGCCCACTGCTAAGGGACCCCACTCCTAGCAGTTAAAGTCTCGGGTGTATAGCTCACACACACCACTCACTGCCCTGACCACCGGCTGACACTATGTTAATATAGTCTTGTGGTTTAAATTTTACTTAAAGTGTCAGTATTTATTTATGTGCCACAAACCAATGACCAATTAAAGGAACGACCGGTGATAGATACGGTATTTGGTGTCCGCATTTTGTAATCTTCTGAAATTTAGTTGGCTAATTGGCATCTCAAATCAATTATTTAAGTTACCTCGAGTAACACAATAAACAACACAGTTTTGTTTTCAACAGAAAAACTGGTATGTTTTTATTTACAAGGGGGAGAGGGGGAGGAGACCTTGAACTGGGAGGGGGCGGGGGGAGGAGACCTTGAACTGGGAGGGGGAGGAGCTACTCCTCGGAGGGGCGGCCCCTGCGACCACTCCTGCGGGGGCGGACCTGGACATGGAGGGCAGGCCGCATCGGGGCAGGCTGCATGGGGAGGTGGGCAGGAGGTGCAGGGGCAAGGGCAGGAGCAGGGGCAGGAGGGGCCATTGCAGGAGGGGCAGGGACAGAAGCAGGAGGGGGCCATTGCAGGAGGGGGCAGGGGCAGTGCTAGGGGAGGGATGGCGGGGGCATGGGACAAGGCTATGCCATAATGTATGGTATGGCCAATGTGGGCGGTGAGGGTGGGGATGGAGTCGGCCATCCGCACACACTGGGCATGGAAGGCGGCCCAGGACTCCTGGCACCACTGCAGGTCCGCCTCCACGTGCCGAGTGATGGCATCCTCGACGTGCTTGACGGCCTGCACGTGGCGCCGAAGGAGCTGGTCCCAGTGGCGGAGCCTCTGCCTCGGTGGTTGGGAGGCTGGAGGTGCTGCTGCTGCCGCTGCTGCTGCCGGACTGGAGGGTCCCCGGCTTGTGCTTGGTCCCGCTGCAGGGAAGAGAAGAAAGGATGGGTCAGTCAGGCAGCCCAGCCACTGTCCCCATACCTCATGCCCTCCACCCCTGAGCCCAGGTGACACCACAGTACTTTGGCTTGGGCCCACTCGGTTCCCCCCGTGTTGTATGTTTGCAAAGAGGACCACCCCTGGAGTAGGGTCCTCCTCCATGTATTGTAACCACCGGTCTGTGTCCTGGCCCCGTGGAGGGTGGGAGGGCGCTTGTGCTGCGTTAACCTGTGGAACTTCCTGCCGGTGGAGGCTGTGAGGCTTTGGGCTAATAAGTGGTGTTTGACAGGGAGCGAGATGAATCCCCACACAGTGCCTGGGAGCACATCTGGCAGACGTGGTCTGGGCTCTCAGATCCCCATCGCGTGGGATATCTCCTGGACGGAACCAGGAGAGTGACTGGGGAGTGTCCCATCCTTGCAGCAAAACTCAGGCGGCCCTAGGGGCGGCCCGAGTGCTTCCCCCCCCTTCTCCCTCCCACTATCCCTCACACATGTAGCCCAGGGACATGTGTGGCCACAGTGGGGACTTCCTTTGGGGAGCCAGCCAAGGCACCGGAAGCAGGTGAGGGGCTCAGTGGGGGCCACGTTCACAGGGCTGTGACGCTGTGGTTTTCCCAGGAGCAGCTGGCTGTGCCTCACAGCCAGGCATGGGACAGTGTGCCGTTCTCCGTGCTGCACCCTTGCGAAGGTGCGGACTCTGGGCTGAGTCCCTGGGGCCCTGGCTGGTTCCAGCCGGCATCCACCCTTCCCCCTGGTCCCGCCGGATGTGTGTGAGCAGCATGGTCCCAGGCGTGCCCTGCAGCTGCCTGCCACGGCCACATGCTGCTCGGTCACCAGGCTGCACGTGGTTGCACGTGCTGCTTACTGCCTAATGCTACACAGCATGCAACTCACATGGCCTGAGTGACATGCTCTCCCCCTCCCCCCTCCGGGCGCCTGGCTCCCCATCCCCCCGCCCTTGTGAGTGCAAAGTGCAACACTCACCGGTGGATCCTTCCCCGGCCTCCGAGGATGCGCAGGAGGCGTCGGGGCTGCCGGAGGGGGCCTGCTGGGTGGCAGTGCTGGCCTCATCCTCCGACGCACTGCTGTCTCCTTCCCCCGCCTCGGTGGTCCTGGTGACGGGGGGACCCACGCTGCTGTCGACGGGGACCTCCGGGGCTTGCGGGGCTGGCTGGCCCGGGATGGCATGGAGCCAGTCATAGTAGGGGCAGGTGTCTACTCCTGCCCCCTGTCCCTCGCTGGCCCGCACGTAGCCCAGGCGCAGCTCCTTGACTTTCGCCTGGACTTGCTTGAGGGTCCGGGCTGGATGGCCCTGCTGGGCGAGCGCCTGGGCCATGCGGGCGAAGATGTCCACATTCCGGCGCCGGGAGCGGGTGTCTTGGAGGGCCTCCTCCTCCTGCCAGAGGTCCAGCAGGCTGTCCAGCTCCCCCGAGGACCAGGATGGGGCCCTTCGTTTGCGGCCCCTGGGGGCCTCCTGCACTGGGGGTGTGGGTGGCTGATCCCCCCCTGGAGCTGCCATGGTGCTTGGGGGTGTCTCCTGGACGGCAGGGGCCACGTGGCAGACCTCTGGCCAGAGGTGCGAGGAAGGCTCCTGCTGCGTGAGCTCAGCAGCCTGCATCTGCTTTAAGGGGGATCGGGTTACCAGGAAGTCCCAGGGAGCTGACTGGCTACGGAGTCTCCAAGCGTCCATAGGGCTTTTTTCCGTTTAGCCTACTTTTGCGCAAAACGTCTTAGCTGCCTGTCTACACTGGCCCTTTTGCGTAAAAGCATTTGCACAAGAGGACTTTTGCCCAAATGGGAGCGTCAAAGTATTTGCGCAAGAAGCACTGATTTCTTACATTAGAACGTCAGTGTTCTTGCGCAAATTCAAGTGGCCAGTGTAAACAGCTGGCAAGTTTTTGCACAAAAGCGGCTGCTTTTGCGCAAAATCATGCCAGTCTAGACGCAGCCAAAGTGTCTCTTTCTCACACACACACACACACACACACACACACACACACACACTCTCTCTCTCTCTCTCTCTCTCTCTCTCTCTCTCTCTCTCTCTTTGTAGCCCCAGCCCCACCACTTCTGCCCTAGCCCCTGTCTCTTCTGGGGGACCCAGAACTGGCCCGTGACCATGTACCTACATTTGTGAATTGGCCCTCTTGAAAAATTATTGCCCACCTCTGCTCTAATAACACAACTGTTCAACTGTGGGGGTCAGTGCAATCTTCAACGTCTTGGCAGAGATGAAAACTGTCACGTTAACTCCAGTGTAATAACCAAATTAGACTCGTACTAACTGCTTTCTGCTTGCACAATGGCATGTGCAGAAATTTAAGTTCTTTACTCCCTGCCTCCTGTCCCATTTCTAGCAGGGGCTACCTTTTTCCTCCCTTCCTGGCTCTGGAAGAAGCTCACTGTTTCCACCCTCTTTCCCTAGCTCTGGAAGGAGTTCACTTTCCCTGCCATCACATCCTCACAGCTAAAGGAGTTCTGTGCCCCTGACAATTATTTGGGGGCCTGTGATTTCTGCCCCCCTCATGCACACCCCTGTGCCCACATTAATTATGGTATTACAAGTGTTTCTAAAGATCCCAGTCAGGATCAGCGCCTTCTTATCTAGGCTGGTGTACAATCCATCACCTGTATCCCCAGCAACAGCTGATAGACACAGTGTTCATCACTTCCCGTATGTTTGCATTACAGGAGACCGTCGGGATTTTCAGAATCACTATTGGCATATTCACGGGTCTCCCGTCACAGCCTGGGGGAGCAGTGGGAGCTGGGAGCTGCAAGGAACTCACCACAGCTGTCAGGAGCCATGGTGAGTTCCCTGTGGCTCCCAGCAGCTGTGGTGAGTTCCCCGTGGTGAGTTTGGGAGTCATGGGGAGCTCACAGTGGAGGCTGGGAACCATGGTTTCCAGTATTTGCAAAGTTCTCCATTTGCAGTGGATGCGAGAACACATCCACTGCGAACGGTGAGGATTTCCTGTATTGGGTTTCACCTTAGAAGTGGCTTTATTTCAGGGGTGGAAGATGTGATCTCTTTCTCTGGTGTTGGCAATATAGTTTCACAATGTTTACTGTGCTTCTTATAGTCCCAGGTCCTGAAGCTAAGCATTTCAATTTTCATTTATAAGACCACAGAAAACCTTATTGGCCTTCATATTGCAGAGAAAAGCCAGCAAATGGAAACCAAGTGTACAGGGCATCCCTGCTATCAGTCGCCCGGCATACATCCAGTCCACACTAAAGTCGTTGATGCTTGTAGGAACTGATGCGTTATAAGTCCTCCCATTCCCCACTCTTCTGTTGTGCAAAAAATAAAATAAAAAAAATTGTGCAAATGGAAATTAGCTGTGGGGAAAAAAAATTCCCCACTTTAAGTTATTTTGCTATAAATCCAAGTTTTTTTGGAACATATCTTGGACTTATAGCTAGGAAGGCCTGTACTCTAAAGCTCAGAAATCACTTATACTATGTCTACATTTATATATATTATCTGATGTATTGCATTGGTGGTATTGTTACCAATTCAGTGTTCTGTCAGATGTTGATAGAGGTTCAGCTGTGTGTGTGTGTGCTCCCTCTGTATGCTGCCCCCATCTCTGCACAGATAGCCAGAACAGCAGATCGCAAGAGAAACCCCCACAGTCCACAGAATCATATTAGATGCAAAGGCACCAGGCAAGGCTTAGTATCAAATAAAGCACAGTCTCCACCTCAGTGGATCAGATAGCTACAGGTCTGCTAGTACATGAGTACCCCCTGACAGTGGACTCAGCTGAGTCAGTGGTGGGATTTTTCTACTTTCCCCTTGGCTGGACAAAGAGTTACAGTGAGGTAGCCCAACATTTATAGATTGAGACAAACGATCTGGGATACACACCTTCCCTAGCATCTTACATACTTCATGACATGTGTATTACCTCCCTTGTACTTTCTTCCTGGTATTTCTGACAAAACTTTCCTATTCGCCTCCTGTAATTGTATTCTCACTCCTGATGTTTCAGACAAAATATAACTATTCGACACTTTTATAAAACCATTCTATCATGCACTAGGTTGCGGTGTCATTGTACCGCCCTGCTGGAATGTGTTTATTATTGTTACTCATAGTATAACTTTTACTGACTTTGGTTTGGGCCTCAGGCCTTACACCAGGCTCCCACTTCAGGTGCTTGCTTTCTCCTACAGTATACTCATGGGGAAATTCTGCACCAAAACATTAAAATCCTGCACACAATTTTTAAAATTCTGTACAAATTCTGCATATTTTGTCAGAATAACACAATATAATCACACCAGTTTCAATTATTTTGGTAATTTATTTCTAAATATCTGTCAGTATGTCTGTAACACTATGGAGAACAAAAAATATTTAAGAAATGTTTTTGACAAATAGATTCGTTACTAAGTCCTCCTAATACATAACTTTAAATGATAATTCATTTAAATTGCAACATAGAAATGTATTTCCCATACCTTTCTGAACCAAAGCAAAAGCTTGGGAATACTAGAGGTAACAAAGGAGCTGAGGGAAAAGGAAGTAATTGCTGGGAAGGAGCCTGGGAGTGAACTTAGAGGGTTATTTAATGTGGGTGGAAGAAGTATGGTTTCTTTTGGGGGGAGGTGTTTGGGAGTTGGGAAGCCTCCCCCATGCAGTGCTGTCCCATTAAGGCATGCACATCTGCCCATGTGTCCCTGCACCCTCATTCCCCTTCAGTTAGGGTTAGCTGCACATGTCCCCATGTGACCCTGTACTCCTGCTCCATCCAATCTCCACATGGCCTTGCATCTCCACTCCGCATTTGAGACACAGCTGCCCCTCTTCCCATGTGTCCCGCAGCCCCACTCAGCCATGCCCTCCACCATCCCTATGTGAGACTGCAATCCTAGTTCCATCTCCATGTGGCCCTATACCCCCAATTCTCATTCAACCAAACATAGCTGGCTCTGTTCTCATGTCTCTGCAACCTCACTCAATCGGCACCCCACATCCTCATGTGGGCCTACACCCCTACTCAGTCCCTGGCTCACCGTCACCCTATTAGCTCCTATTCTCCAGGCCTAATCTGCTCCCCCACACACAGACACTAGCCCTTCTGAACTACAGTCTGTGTGATCCACCCTTGTGCAACCCCCCATATCCCATGCCTCCTCACTTTGTCCCAGGACAGGCAGGGAGGTGGGAGGAGGCCAGGCTCTGCCCTCTCCACAACTGGCTACTCTAGGCAGTAAGTTAGTTAACTGCTCTCTTTTCTGGCACATCAGTCCCTTGTGGGTGAAATGTGTAATTGCAGCTTCCCTTTGAGAAGCAACTAAGCAGCAGGAGGAAAATTGGGGAGGCATTAATTCTGCACTTGTGTGGTGGTGCAGAATTCCCCGAGGAGTATCTAAAATTGCTATAGTAGCATAGCAGGAGTGCTACAGCCCTGTTTCAATGCAGACTTAATACAGCGATGAGAGGAATTGTTGCTGTGGATCAGGGGGTGAGCCAATAATTTTTGAACGGAGGCCACTTTGGAAGTGGCGGGGCCTCAGATATAAGGGGCGGAACCTTTAAATAGGAGTTGAAAGGACTTGCAAGGCCTTCGTTGCGGCTCCCAGGCATCACATTAGTGGGGGACAGGAGCTGCAAGCCCCTTCAATTCCTACTATTTAAAAGGGCTTACTGCTACCAGGCTTACTGCCAGGGATGCTAGAGTGTTCCCTCTAAGGGTATGTCTACACTTGCAGCCTATTTTGGAATAGGGCTGCACAGGGGCAGATGAGAGTGCCGTGGGGCCCAGGGCAGCGCCGTGGGGCCCCGGGCAGAGAAATTTCGCGAGCCCCCCTCCCCCCCCCTTGACACGGCGCAACCATCCTTGGGTGGGTTGAATTTTCTTTTGGGCAGGGTGAAATTTCTTCTGTGCAACACCAATATTGAGGTAGTATGTGGATGTGTACCCACCTGTACATACACAAATCATAGCTATAAATATATATTTTAAGTAGTCCATAAGTGTGGAAGAAAATATATTAAAACAAGGGAAAATTAACAAGGGGCAATGCTTATGATTATTTAATATGAAATCAAATGAAAAGAAAATTAACACTACCCATGGCTGAAGAAGTGGACTGTGCTCAGGAAAGTTCATGATACTATTTTTGTTAGTCTTTAAGGTGTTACAGGACCATTGTTTTTAAGTTTTTTTAGTTACAGACTAAAAGGGCTACCCCTCTAAGACCTTGGAGTACATGTATCATCATCCTTTTGAACACAGAGATGTATGTTTCAAAGAGCTTGCAAAGAAGGTTTTATTCTACAAAACAGCCTCACTTGCTACTTCTAACTCATAAGAGCCAGAACTCTACCACATAGCAAAGATCTGGTCTTAATGCACTACAACTTACCATGTATTAATTAGTAACACAGGATGTAAAAATAAATAATTAAGATAATAATTTTAGATATCTGCAACAGTCAAAACAATTCTCTTAAAATAATCTTTTTCTTTCTTATCTTAAGCCAGGGGTGGCCCCGCATGTGACTCTTTGATTAAAAAATTGTGGCTCCTGATGGTACCATTCAGGCCGGCTGCTCTGCACAAGGCTGCTCATGGCTGGGCTGCTCTGAGCCACGTTCCAATGTGTGCTCATAGCCCGCCGCTCTGCTTACAGCCCCCTCCCCCCCCGCACATGGCGTCCCAGCCAGTGCGTGCTCACATCCAGCCCTCTGCACTCAACATCTCAGCCAGCCCGTGCTCACGGACCGCCGCTCTGCTCACAGCCCCTCCCCCCTCCTGTGCATGGCATCCCAGCAAGAGCATGCTCAAGATCGGCCACTCAGTGCACGCACCCCAGCACCTGGAGGGAGACACGCGTGCCGGTAGCAGCGGTGGCTCCGGCTCCAGGCCTTGTTAGAGCAGGGGGGGAGTGCCTGACTCTCGGCGAGGAGAGGGGAGGGGAGGGGGAACTGGGTTGGCAGGGGGAGTAGAAGTCAGCTCCAACTGCTCAGGAAGTACGCGGCTGTCATGGGGAGTGAGGAGTTGGAGCTGGCGCGGTCCTGGGACTCCTCCTCCCCCGCCCCCCAGGCTGGCAGCAGGGGAAGGAAGTTGCTAGTGTGCCACAGACCTAGCTGTTCAGGAAATGCGCTGGCTGTTTGGGGCAGGGGGAAGCAGCGCACATGCTTACTGAGACCCCAGACCTGGCACGCAGCTGTAGGATCCCCAGGTACTGGCCCCAGCTGTCCCTGTCCCCTCCCTCTGGCCAGACCCCCCCCCACAAGTCCCTGCCTCAGCACCCTGCTCCCAGCACCAGCACCCACCAGCACACTGTCCCCTGCCCCAGCACCCTGCCCCCACCAGCACAGTTGGGGCTTGGAGGGTTTTGGAGGGGTTGTTTTTTTGCATCTCACTTGTGTGGTCCCGACTAACTTTTCTGTGGGTCAGTGACCCCTGACTCAAAACAGGTTCCCCGCCCCTCTCATAAATAAAGACAACACTGAAACATGGGGTGGTTGACATATTTTATTTAAAAATGAAGCCTGGCCAACAAGCCCCCAATTGAGGCCAACCCCCCATCTGGCTGCAGCGTCATAACACTCCTACACCACCACCCTCGACCCGAAACCTGAGCCTATCATACACTGGAACCCCCATCCTGAGCCTCTCACATCCCCATACTCCTGCACCCCCACGTCCCCATTTTTCTGCCACAACACTCCTGCACCATCCACACACTGCAAATCTGTGTCCTGAGCCCATCATACGCCTAGCCTCCCTGCCCTGAGCCCCTCATACACCCCCAACCCAAACTCCTGCACCCTCACAGCCACAAGCCTGCGGCTTGCTCAGCACCCCAAACCTTCCCCTGACCCCAACACTTGCAACGCTCACCCCTTCCCACACCCAAATCCTTCATTCCCACCCCAGATCCCGCACCTCCTGTTTCAACCCAGTGAGTGGCTCTTGTCTGAAATGTCCTGTACTGTTATTTTTATCACTATATTTTGTGTACTCGCGCTCTATATATGTGCATAATTTAAATGAATTGCATGCACCTCATAACTTAAATGAATTGTGCACCCCGGCGGCGGCTTTTTTTTTTCCTCAACAACTTTCTCGCCGGACTACCGGCACCTATATGGATAGATATATAAAAATAAATATATAATACGTGGCTCTTCTCACTCTATCCACTGCTTTTTTGGCTCTTTGTCTCTAACGGGTTGGCCACCCCTGAACTACATCAATTGGTAGCTGATGCTGAAATAGCTTAATTTGGCTGTTGGTGCTGTCTACACAGCAGGAAGTCGAAGAGCACTCTTCTTTCGACTTCCCTTACTCGTGAAATGAGGGTTACAGGAGTCGGAGTAAGATGTCCTCCAGCTGACCATTATTTCAAAATAATAGCTTGCTACATAGACGCGCTCTTTGTAATTTCAGAATAACTGACATTATTCTGAAATAACGCTGCTGTGTAGACATAGCCTCAGAGACTTCTCCTTCGCAGCAGCAAGGTTCTTTCTCAATGTCTGTCCTTGGGGACTGAGAGAGAATTAGGATTGATGGATGTGAGCAGGAAGAGGAACCTTGTTGGAGTTTTCTCCTTCCCTACTACTGATTTTGTAGTCCCAGTTTAGAAAATAAGAGCCTCAGAGAGGCTTGGAACCTATTCAGTCTGATCCATCTGGTACCAGCTGAATTCTAGGCATAGAACTCACTAGGTTAAGGTGATTTGATTTCCTACCACGACTTTGTCCCTTAGAATCACTGGGGGCATCGGGGGTTTGTCCTTTTAGGTTTCCCTTTTCCTCCTTGCATCCCTCTTTCCTTTTTTTGCTTTGTTCCCCCCCCCCCTTTTCCCTCCCTTCCTGACTCCACCAAAAAGGGGAAGTGTTAGAGAAGTTTTCTGTCATTGTGAGAGGCCCTCATAAAGAGCTGGGGCTGGAAGAGTTCTCTGAGACTGATTCCCTTGGGTGGTGACCAGGGCCATCCTTTTGGACTTCTGCTGAGACCCCTCTGCCTCCCAGTTCTCAAAATCTAGACATAGCTGACTATTGACAGGGAGACTCAGGTCCTTCTGTTCTCTTTTAAGACCAAACAAGTCACAAATCATCATGTATTTCATTGATCATGCTGCTTCTGCACAATTATTGTCTCTGCACAGCTCCTCATTTTCTCTAATGTGCCAGTTTGTCTCAAATACTTGCTGAATAATGACTAGGAGCAATTGTTGGGTTTTAGCTCATTTGAGAGCACTTTATTCTGATCAGTCTGTATTTCCCAAGGTGCTGACTAGAGGCAGGAGATCAGCCTTGTAGGGGAGGGTTGGGTGTGTCAGTGATGTCACAAAGATCTGTTGCAGGACCTCAACCTATTGGGGGACAGTGGTGGGGAGGTGATGACCTCACAGAGAGATCCTGACATCAGCCAGGCAGGACAGATGTGCAAGGGAGGGGCAGTCTCATCCCCTGCTTGCTGCCCTGCCTTCTGTGGCTTTGTGGGAGGCCTTCACCAAGAGATGGGGCTGGAATTGCTTTAAGATTGATTATTCCTGCTGGTGACCTGGGACATCTGGGATATCTGCTGAGACCTCTCAGCCTCCCACTTCTCAGAGTTTCACAGCTTATTGGCTGAGCAGGAAGCTACTGACAGGATAGAGAAATGTTCCTAATTAACCAACTGTCCCAGACACAGACAGGCTCCAATACATCTTGGCGGTGAGCATGGTGGGGATCAGTTTTACTTTATCACTGAACAGTTCTGAAAAGGAGAACCTGGAAATCCATTTTCTAATATATCCTCCTAGCCTGCTTCCCCTATGGGCCATCCTTGGTCAGGGCAGTCAGGGAAGTGCTATGTTGGGCCCTTACTCCTTCAGGGACAGGGGAAGGAGATGGAACTTCAAGTCAGGGCCCTGGCTAGCTTTGGCAGTGGCAGTCTCAAATCCCCCACTTCTAGCCAATATTCCCTATGCCCGCCATGAGATCTAGGAGCTGGTGCTCATAGAAAAGTCACAGACTTCTTCCTAGTGAACTAGAAGGGCCCTAAGGGAATCAGCTCTTCTCAGCTACTGGCACTGAAATTCAGGTGGGAATTCTCCTCACAGTTGACCAAGGGCAAGCCAGTGAGAGGCAAGGGGGTCTGTCTCCATCCTGATGAAAGCTGTTCATGAAACAGAAGTTCAGAAAGGATGGAACCAGCCCAGACACTGAACACTGTCCGGCTGTGTCTAGACTGACAAGTTTTTCTGCAAAAGCAGCTGCTTTTGCGGAAAAACTTGCCAGCTGTCTACACTGGCCGCTTGAATTTGCGCAAGAACACTGACGATCTAATGTATGATCGTCAGTGTTCTTGCGCAAATACAATGACACTCCCGCTCGGGAAAAAGCCCTCTTGCGCAAATGTATTTGCGCAAGAGGGCCAGTGTAGACAGCTAAAAACTGTTTTGCGCAAAAAAGCCCTGATGGCAAAAATGGCGATCGGGGCTTTCTTGCACAAAACCGCATCTAGATTGGCACGGACGCTTTTCCGCAAAAAGTGCTTTTGCGCAAAAGCGTCCGTGCCAATCTAGACGCTCTTTTCCGCAAATGCTTTTAACGGAAAAACTTTTCCATTAAAAGCATTTGCGGAAAATCATGCCAGTCTAGCCGTAGCCTCCCAGTCTGGAGAGACAAAGACAAATTGTGACAATCCCTTTCTCAAGCACCATGATCAATTAATCAGATAGATATTCCACCCTGAGCATAATGCCCCAGACCCAGGGATGGGAATGGGCTCATTTGCACAGCATGCACACCTGCCTCCTTCCCCCACAGTGTCAACTTCTGTATCAGGTCCAGAGTGTTCCAGGAGAAAGCCAAGGCTGCAAGGAGCAGCAGAGCCCCATTTTGATTTCCCATTCCCCAACCTGAATTTGACATGTGACCTCTGATCCCAGCTTCCTGATGCCAGGCATAGGCAGAATGGCTCCAATCGGCTGTAGAACCTGCAGTTGCAGGGGTTTGGGGTTGGGAGTGTTCATGGGCATCCGATATGTAAGGCAGAGGAAAGCTCTGCCTTCCCAAACTGCAGGCATAGCCCCGCCCACACTCCGCCCCCAGAGCGCCTGCAGTAGGCATTCTGGGGCAGAGTGTTGCTGCCCCCAGAGCCTGCCCTCCCTGTGCTCCAGGGCTGGAGAGGCAGGGATGGGCCAGGTCATGTGGCACCACCCTCCTCTGGGGCTCGGGAGGGTGGGGCCATGCCACGCGTCCTCCGACCTCCTCTGGGGCTGGGGAGGCTGGGGCCATGCCACGCGTCCTCTGACTTCCTCTGGGGCTGGAGAGGCTGGGGCCATGCCATGTGCCTTCCTCCCACCCCAGGGCTGGGGAGACTGGGGCCATGCCAGAGCCATGCCGCGCACCCGCCTGCTCCCCTTCCTCTCCCCATGGTTGGGAGGGGGAGCACACTCATGGAGTGCTGCGCTGCCTCCCCATGGGGGCAGGGGAAAGGTGGGGGCCTCAGAAGAAGGGGTGGGGCTGGAGGTGGGGCTGGGGCCTTGCCTTCCCCAGCTGCCAATGAGAGTGTTCCCCTTAAGAAGGCAGAGTCAGAAAAGAGAATGAGACTTGAGTCTAGTTCGTCTTCTCATGGTTCAGTGGAGATTCTGAGACTTTAAGGGGACCATGGTCTAACCCCTGCTCCAGCCAGGTTCATGCCTGGCCTTGGGTCCCTTCTTGGATCCCTTGGGTCCTATCCTGGAGCAGCTAGGGATGCAAATCCTCATGGAAGGCCCTGCTCACATCCCTTTGCTCCAGGATCCCTTGGAGGTAGAAGGAGCTGAGTGTTTAGCTCCAGCTCCTCTCCCCCAATGTCTCCAGCAAAGGGACTAGGGAGAGAAAGATTCCTGGCCCAGGGGAGACTGACAGCTGACAGTAGAATGCTGATGGAGCTCCTGTCTTTCCCTTCCATTAGAACTCAGCACAGTTCCCCAAAACTAGGGAACTTGGTGTCTTATCTGTGATTGTCCATCCGTGAGAACCAAGAACATCAGCCAGTTGGCCAAGGTGGGTGTGGGGGGTGTTGGGAATTACTGGCTCTTAATAACTGCTGCTATGTAAGAAGTAAGGAAATCCATCTGGGAAATGGGACCCAATAGAAAAGTGACACTGACAGAAGACAGGCAGTGGGACCCCTGAAGAAATGATACTCCTCCCATCTGAGTCTGTCCCCAGTGAGCCCTGCTGAAACTCACCAAATCCTCTGAGATTGGCCTCCATTCTGTGGGAATGGAGAAACACAGCCACCAAAACCAGAGAAATCTTACAACGAGAAGCTGCTAAGGAACTGCTGTCATAGGGAGACAGGGGGAATGGAGGTAGGAGCTCCTCCTACAATTGTGTGGGAGGGGTCTGGCACTGGAGGTCACTAGAGAGGAAGATGATTCCCTCCCAGGGTACCAATTAACATTAATCCTCCCTGATTCCTAGGGGCATCCAAGTCAGATATGCCTTTGTTCTCTTGAGACAGGAGGACATCATGTCCCTGGGGATGTGCCAGCTCCACTCCATCTGATCCCATCATCAGGTGCCCAAGGCTTTGCAGGGGCTGCACCTATTAGGGTGCCTCTGATGGGCTGTAGAACCAACCCCACACTGGGTCAGGAGGGGTTAGAAAGCTGGCCTGACCTGCTGGGATCCAGCCCTACTGCTCCTGAAGAACCTGCTTCAGCTGGAGGAGGAGTTTCAAAGGGAGCCTGCCATTGGGTGTATGTTCCTGCACACTAGCTCAGACACCAAAGAATTAATACAGGCACTAACGGCCACTCCTGATTGGCAAGTTAACAGCAGCTGGGAGGCTCAAAAGCCTGGAAAGCAGACTGGTGGGGCTGCTAAAAAGGAGTGAGCAGACAGGAGAAAGGAACTCCGGTCAGCAGACTGCTAGAGACACACCCAGGGACAGCCCCCCAGAATGAGGCGAAGAGGCTAACAAACCAAACCCCGACAGTCCTGAGAACAGAGTAAATTTCCAAATTCCTGGAGCTACAGAGCCTATGTTGAAATAGCTGTGTCAGCATAGCCCCCTAGCTTATAGGCAGCTGACACACCCAAGAGTTTTTATGTTGGCATAACAATACCACCCTTCCCCAAACAAAGCCCTCTTAGGGTATGTCTACACTGCAACACTATTTGGAAACAACAAGCGCTATTCCAAAATAACTTAGTCTGTGTCTCCACAGCAGGCAGTTATTTTGAAATAGTGTCAAAATACTGTCAATCTGGAGGACTTCTTACTCCGACTTCTGTAGCCTTCATTGTATGAGGAATAAGGAAAGTTGGAGGAAGAGTGCTTTATTTTGAAATAAGTGCGGTGTAGAAATAAACTATTTCTAAACAAGATATGCAATTGACATAGCTCAATTTGTGTAGCTTATTTTGAGTTAAGCCCTGCAGTGTAGACACGCCCCTAGACTCATAGCTTTAGCAGTCATGCATAGGAGTCAAAGCAGTGGCAGTCAGAGACCAGTACTCAGAGTCATGGGTCAGAGCTGAGATCAGGAGTTCAAGAGGAAGCAAAAAGGAAGTTTCATTGACTCAGACTTTAAGAACATTAGGGACCATCATGATCATCTAGCTTGACTTCCTGGACATTGCAGGCCACAGAACAACATCCATCCAATTCTGTAATGATGATGATGGGCGATCACTCATTGCTGAGTGTGATCATCTTCCATGGGAGTTATGGACCCTCAGGTGGCTGATAAGGCTGATCCTTGAACCACAAGTTCTGATAAAATGGTTTCCAGCTGAGAGTAGAAATCTTCCTTTACATCTTCATCAGCATCCATTGTTGGCACATAAGCGCTCACAATAGTTACCTGTTGGTTTTTGGTGAGCCTCATTCGGAGTGTCATAAGCCATTCATTGATGCCTACTGGCAGCTCAGAGAGGCACCTTATGAGCTTGCCCTTAATAGCAAAGTCTACTCCATACAATTGAGGTTAATCTAAAGATTTTCCCTTCCAGAAGTACGTGTATCCTCCTTTCTCTGTAACAGACCCCCAGTTTCTGGCTGAGTAACTGAAGTCCTCAAATCATGATTTAAAGATGCCAAGTTATGAAGAATCCATCATTTACACAAGTTGAAACCAGCAAGTGACCCATGCCCCATGCCGCAAAGGAAGGCAACCTTGCCCACCCAGTCCCCAAAGTCTCTGCAAATCTAGCCCATTGAAAATTCCTTCCCAACCCCAAATATGGGGTTAATCAGACAATGATATTTTGGCAACACCCACTAGTCAAAAACCTGGGAAAGAATTCTCTGTAGTAACTCAGAGCTAGGGTGACCATATTGCCTATGCTAAGTATGGCACATCTGGTAAAATTACTGATACTCAAGTGACTCCAATGGCAAACAATCAGGACTATGCAATACACATTTCCTTTTTTTTTTTTTAAAAAGAGTGTGTGTGTGTGTGTGTATGTCTCTCTCCCTCCTTGTGTAAAAGACCCACACAAACAAAATAACCTATGTGCAAAAAGCTGTTCAACAAACTGAAAAGAAAGCCAGAAAAATATGCTTTTTAAAATGACTTTCAGTGAGTAGTCATCATTAGGTGTTTATTGTAAAAACTGTATAGTAGATAAAACGTTTTCAAACCAGAGTGAGATTTTTAATATTGTATTGCCTCTCTGAAAAAGCAGATAACCATTGTTTGCATTTGCAGCATTTTCCTCATTATCTAAAATTCAGTTCAATTTAAAACACATTGCAGAAGTCCAGCTACAAGGTCCCAAAGACACAGGTAAAAGTGGCAATGTCTGTGTTAGAAAGAATGTCCAGAAGCAGTTGGGCATCTAATGATTGACATGAGAGGGGCCTATGCCCCTAATCTTTATCACAGATATGCAGTTTCTAGTGGCTGCATTTCAGTGAGATACTCAATTGAACTAATTATCTAACTATCTAAGTGAAAACTCTGAAATGTAATTATGATGGACCTAGCGGGGTCCGCACTGAGCCGAGGGGAGAGGTCCCCCCGCCCCGGCTCGGGAAGGACAAGCGGGGAGCGTGAACGGACGGAGTAGCCCCGGCCAGGCTGGGACCCGGCGTGGGGGAACGTGCACGGCCCCGCGGCAGAGGGGGCGGGGCCAGACACAGTCGCGGCGGGCAGACTGGACGCCCGAGAAACGCTCCTGCTGCCCGGGGCCAAGCGGAGCAGGAGGCGGAGCCCCGGACCTTGGCCGTTGCGCGGCGGTGCGTGCGGACGCCGGGGGGGCGGGGCTGACCCGCGCAGCATCCCTGCCCGGGCTGCTTGAAAAGCGGCCGGATGGGACGGCTGGAGGTGGCTCAGGGAGGAGCCGCCGAACCCCCCCCAGGAGGACGAGCATTCTGCCCCGCTGGAGGGAAAGAAGAGCGGCGCCGGAGCCCCCAGGACACCAGCCGGACGGGGCCGACAGCTTGGGCGCCCTTGCGGAGACCCGGTCGGGCCGGCGGAAGGCGGGGAGTGGAAAAAGCCCGGGGCAGAGCACTTTTGGCGCCCGTGGGCAGGCGAGTTTTGGGGATCAGCCCCGTCTGCCGTGGAGGGAGTACGCTAGATGCCCCCCACTTAGGGCCCCGGGCTGAGACCCGGTGGAGAGGGTGGGCCCGTGTCCCCCACGCCCCCCTTTTTCCCCGCAGCCCCAGCCTACCCGACGTACCCTGTCTGCCACAACCGCCGGGAACCGGGTAATCTAAAACACGAGCGCTTAATATTCCCTAACCCAAGGAGAACCTTTTACCAGGGACAGGCCCCCGAGACCCTTGGCCGACGGGGCCCCGGGACCCACAACGGGGGCGCGGCAGGGAGTCCGCTGAACCCCGGCGCTGGCTTGGCAATGGGTGATCGCACTCCTGAACCCCCCCCCCCAGGGATCAGCCCCGGGGCCAAACCCGTCAGACACAGATGGTGGGTCCGCTGAGCCCCCCCTGCTCCGGCAAGAGGGGGCGCTCGCACCCAACGAATCCGTCACAGTGGTGAAGAATGTGGGTACCGATGTTATTGTGACCCCACCAGAGCTTAAACATCTGGGCAGCTGGCGAGCGCTCCGGGAGATGGATGGAAGCAGCCCTGACGACCCCATGGAACCGAGACAACTGTTGGAGTGGTTCGGGGAAACTCAACGTCAACAGCAGCAGACCCAACAGGAACAACAGGCCCAATTGATCCAGCAGTTGGCCACGCAGTTCCAAGAACACCGGCGATAGTTGGTATGTGAATTAGTGGCACAGCAAGATCAATGGCGCCAGACCGTGGAAAAGAAGCTGGAAACGCCAACCAGAGCACCCGCGGGACACGGGGAGGGACCTAGACTACCCTTGCGCCTGACCAAATTAGGGCCCCAAGACGACCCAGAGGCCTTCCTCATGACGTTCGAGCGGGTGGCCATGGCAGCCCGCTGGGCCCCAGACCAATGGACCACCCTGTTGGCACCGTATTTGAGTGGACCCGCCCAGCTGGCCTATCGTAGCTTATCGATCAGTGATGCCCTAAACTACCATAAAGTACGGGAGGCGATACTAGACCAGCTAGGATATTCCCCAGAAACCTGCCGGCAAAGGTTCCGGCAGGAACCGTTTAAGGCAGGGGACCGGCCTCGAGCGGTAGCCCAGCGCCTCCGAGAGTGGGCCACCAGGTGGTTGGAGCCCGAGCACAAGACGGGCGCCCAGGTAACGGAGATGGTTGTGATGGAACAATTCATACATATCCTCCCGCGGGAAGGACAAAGATGGGTACGAAGGACTCAGCCTACGACGCTTAACGAGGCAGTGAACTTGATGGAGGCCCACCTCATGGCGGAGGCGGAAGAAGGAGGCAGCAGGCGAGAGACACTGCCTGGCCCAAAGGTAACGGGACCGAGGCCCCAAAGCAAGCCCATGGGGAGGGGCCAATCCCAAGCAACCCGACGAGGGCGGGACAATATCCCCCGGTTGGCCCCGGTATGGCCCGCTAAGATCCCGGAAAAGTTAGAAGGGGAGGAACCCCAGGATGGGGTACAGAGGGAGGCAAGGCCAAGCCCCCGGGGGCCCTGCCTCCAGTGTGGCCAGGAGGGGCACTTTAAGTGGGATTGCCCGCTCATGGACTGTACCTTGAGTCAGGAGGAGCGGGCTGGCCCCAACGCTGTCCCCAGGGCAGGGAAGAATAGGGTCATGGCAGAGATGAGGATAGAAGGCCGACGGACCGAGGCTCTGGTCGACTCAGGCTCAACAGTAACGCTGGTTTGGGCTGACCTGATACCCTGAGGCCAGCCAGAAGGAGAGCCGGTGTGGATGAGGTGTGTCCACGAGGATGTGCGGGCATACCCGACAGTCTGAGTCCGGATAACCAGCGGCGGACGGGACCAGGTATGGAAAGTAGGGAAGGTGGAGAACCTACCCTACCCGGTGCTAATCTGACGAGACTGGCCCGGGTTTGGACAGTTATTACAGGGCCAAGGCCGACAGGCCGCCGAGGAAAGAGCCTCAGGGAGCAACGGAGGAGACGCACAAGAGAGGCCCAGAGGGAAAACAACCTGTTTGGAGGTGGAATCGGCCCCGGACTTCGTGGCGGAACAGACAGGACCCCACGCGCCAGAATGCATGGGCCCAGGTGATTGGCCCAGAAGAGTCGGAGGGGACCCAGGACCGCCAAGTCCAAGGACCGTATTTTCAGGTACTGAACGACCACCTGTACCGGGTGACCAGGGAGAAAGGGGGAGGAGAACTGAAGCAGTTAGTGGTCCCCACGCGATTCCATCGGGAAGTACTGGACCTCGGACACACAAACCTGTGGTCAGGACACCTAGGGCGGGAAAAGACGTTAGCCCGAGTGTTACAGAGGTTCTATTGGCCCGGGGTATTTCGAGCCGTACAAGACTTTTGTGAGTCCTGCCCCGAGTGCCAAAGGACCACGCTGGCCCGGGTCCCGAAGGCACCTTTGGTGCCCCTGCCAATAGTTACGGTGCCCTTCGAGCGAGTGGCCATGGACCTGGTGGGGCCCCTAGAACCTTCGGGGAGGGGACACCGGTTCATAATGGTGGTATTGGACTACGCGACCCGCTACCCCAAGGCTGTACCCCTTCGGAATACCAAGGCCCCGACCTTGGCCAGAGAGTTGATGAAAATCTTCTTGAGGGTGGGGTTGCCCCAGGAGATTCTAACTGACCAGGGCCCGAATGTTACATCACGGGTCATGAGGGAACTGTGCTGGATGCTGAAAATTAAGTGGCTACAGACCTCGGTGTACCACCCTCAAACCGATAGGTTGGTTGAGCAATTCAACCAGATGCTCAAAGGGATGTTGAGGAGGTTTGTGCAAGACGATCCTCGGGGGTGGGATCAAATGCTCCCAGGCCTTCTGTTTGCAGTCCGAGAGGTCCCCCAGTCCTCCACAGGCTTTTCCCCCTTCGAACTGCTGTACGGACGACATCCCCGAGGAATCCTGGACCTACTGCAGGAAGGGTGGGAGCAGCAAGCCATGACAGGGCGAGGAACCGTCCAGTATATCACGCAGCTACGAGAGAAGCTAAGTCGTCTGGGAGAATACGCCCGCTGGAATCTAGAAGGAAGCCAGAGGCGACAGGCACGGCACTACAACATCAACGCGCGTCAACGAGAGTTCCGACCGGGTGATGCTCCTGTTGCCTACGAAAGAGTCCAAGCTGTTGGCGCAATGGCAGGGCCCCTTTGAGGTGGTTAAGAAGGTAGGTGAGGTAGATTACGAGGTGAGGATGACGGGCCACCGCCAGGGCACCCAGCTTTTCCACGTTAACCTGTTAAAGAGGTGGGTCCCCCGGGAGACCCTAATGATCGCACCTCCATCAGGAGGAGAGGACCTCGGACCGTGGGGAATGGACAAGGAAAGGAGGCCGGTGGTCCCCCTAGACGCCGACCTAACGCCCTGGCAACAAGAACAGCTACAAGAGGTCCTCCAACGGCACCAGAAGACCCTGACAACCCGGCCCCGACGCACGACTCTAGGGGTACACCGAATAATCACGGAAGATGGTAAGACCGTCTGGGAACCCCTACAGCCACTGCCGCGGAAAATGTGGGACACCGTAGAGAAGGAGATCCAGCTGATGCGGCAGTGGGGAGGTGATAGTAGAATCGAACAGTGAATGGCGGAGCCCAATCGTCCTAGTACCGAAGGCTGATGGAGCAACACGATTTTGCATCGACTTTCGAAAGGTTAACTCAATATCACGCTTTGATGCGTACCCGATGCCAAGGGTGGATGAGCTTTTGGAGCGGCTAGGACAGGCTGTCTACATATCCACTCTAGACCTCTCGAAGGGATACTGGCAGATACCATTGGACCCCGAGGCCAGGGAGAAGACCGCCTTCTTGACTCCATTCGGTCTGTTCCACTTCGTGACTATGCCCTTCGGCCTCCATGGGGCCGCCACCACCTTCGAGCGGACAATGGATCAGCTACTGACCCCCCACTACGGATACTCGGCTGCGTATATTGACGACATTGTCATTTACAGCCGGACGTGGGAGGACCACTTGATACACGTGGACAAGATGCCTCCGAGGTGGGACTAGGTGCGGTACTCGCACAAGAACACCGGGAAGAAGAACTCCCCATCCTGTACCTCAGCCGGAAGCTCCTACCCCGAGAACGAACTTACGCCACCATAGAGAAAGAAGCTCTAGCGGTGAAGTGGGCGATAGACGCGCTGAGATATTACTTATGGGGTATTAAATTCAAACTGATAACCGATCATGCCCCCTTAGTGTGGTTGAATTTGATGAAAGATACAAACGCCCGCATTACGCAGTGGTATCTAGCACTCCAACCATATTGTTTTGAAGTGGCGCACCAGCTGGGGGCCTCCCATCAAAACGCGGACTTCTTTTTGGGAATAGGTGAGCAAGAACCGACCCCGAAGGAGCCACCCCGAAGGGGGGAGGTATGTGACAGACTTAGTGGGGTCCGCACTGAGCCGAGGGTAGAGGTCCCCCCCCCCCACCGGCTCGGGAAGGACAAGCGGGGAGCACGAGCGGCCGGAGTAGCCCCGGCTGGACTGGGACCCGGCGTGGGGGAACACGCACGGCCCCACGGTGGAGGGGGTGGGGCCAGACACAGTCGCGGCGGGCGGGCTGGACGCCTGAGAAACGCTCCTGCTGCCCGGGGCCGAGCAGAGCAGGAGGCGGAGCCCCGGACCTCGGCCGTTGTGCGGTGGTGCATGCGGACGCCGGGGGGGGGGGCGGGGCTGACCCGCGCAGCGTCCCTGCCTGGGCCACTTGAAAAGCGGCCAGATGGGACGGCTGGAGGCAGCTCAGGGAGGAGCCACCGAACCCCCCCCAGGAGGATGAGCATTCTGCC
Organism: Pelochelys cantorii; assembly: GCA_032595735.1. Lineage (NCBI taxonomy): Eukaryota > Metazoa > Chordata > Testudines > Trionychidae > Pelochelys > Pelochelys cantorii. The sequence continues at coordinate 42,464,750 of CM064326.1, read as the reverse complement.
CCGCTGGAGGGAAAGAAGAGTGGCGCCGGAGCCCCTAGGACACCGACCAGACGGGGCCGACGGCTCGGGCGCGGTAAGTGACCCATGCAGAGACCCGGTCGGGCCGGCGGAGGGCGGGGAGTGGAAGGAGCCCGGGGCAGAGTGCTTTTGGCACCCGTGGGCAGGCAAGTTTCGGGGATCAGCCCTGCCTGCCGTGGAGGGAGTACGCTAGATGCCCCCCACTTAGGGCCCTGGGCTGGGACCCAGTGGAGAGGGTGGGCCCGGGTCCCCCACGCCCCCCTTTTTCCCCGCAGCCCCAGCCTACCTGACGTACCCGGTCTGCCACAACCGCCGGGAACCGGGTAATCTAAAACACGAGCGCTTAATATTCCCTAACCCGCGGAGAACCTTTTACCAGGGACAGGCCCCCGAGACCGTCGGCCGACGGGGCCCCGGGACCCGCAACGGGGGCGCGGCAGGGAGTCCGCTGAACCCCGGCGCTGGCTTGACAACGGGTGATCGCACTTCCGAGCCCTGCCCCCCCCGCCCCGCAGGGATCAGCCCCGGGGCCAAACCCGTCAGACACAGACGGTGGGTCCGCTGAGCCCCCCTGCTCCGACAAGAGGGGGCGCTCGCACCCAACGAATCTGTCACAGTAATAAACAATGTTTATTTGCTTTTTATTATTCAGTTCCTTACACTTATCAACATCAGTGTACTTAAGTATTTCCTTGCTGAGTAATTCCTCTATTACATTACAGATTTTTACATAGCGCTACTGGTCCAAAGAAGTGGATAAAGTTTATAGAGGAAATAAAGTTCATATAAAACATATTGTAAAAGCATTAGTACTACAAAATGGCGAATTTCAAGTAAAATTATCAGAAGCCAGATACTGGAGTTTTAAACAGTGAAGTGTAATGTATGTTTACTCTTACCAAAACACTCTATTTAAATTTAAAATCACACTGTCCTTATTGATAACAATATAAGACAAGACCCCAAATTTCCACATTTTTGGTTAATTTCCTGGATATTAAAACTACTCAATAGTTATACAGGTACAATATAAAATGAAAATTTCCTCTGTTAATGCAGTGAAATCCCATAATTTGTCTAATAATTGCAAAATGAGTAAAGCAGTTAATGCTTTTCTTAACCTTATGTAAGTCTCCTATGATTAAATATTTGGAGGCAAGTTGGTGCTGATTAACTCAATACCCAACAACTTCTTTGTGGCAGAGTCCCAATCCTTCCCAAGTTCAAGTCGATGGCAGATGGCTGGAAATTGTCTGTCAACTCTTCTTACCCATTCCACTGCTTTCTTTACTGAAGCAAAAGCCCAGGGAATAGCACTGTATATAGAAATAAAATGTGATCATATTGAAATATGAGCATGGTAACTTGACCAAGCAGCTATTGCAGCTGTCTTACAAACCAAATACAATCAAATGCACAAAAGGATACTAGAAGAAAATCTTGTCCTTGCCAACATATCACTTGGTGGAAAAATATTTTAAAAAATTGCTTCAACCCAATCATTAACAAAATATCTCTTTATAATAACTTGAGGCAGGGATTTCAAGAAAAAAACAAAGTATAGCCTGAGTCCCTTTCTTGATCTTTTCAGAAAGCACTGTCGTACAGAAAGAGATGGAAGGTCAAATTCACCACAAATATTTGGGCCTGTCTTCATGGGGATGTTAGTCCAGAATAAAATAGGGTGTGAATTTTAAGTGCACTATTTACTTTGCACAAACTCTGTGAGTTAACAGTCTTAATTCGCACTGAGTGCCTTTATGCACCTTAGCTTAATACAAGCATTAGCATTAATACAAATTAAGGTATACAAGTGCCAGAGTCTCTAATGTGCACTAGCTACTCCAGGGATCTTAGTGGCATGAAATCTTACTATATATTTTAGAAATGTCTGTCTGTCTGTCTATCTGTCCATTTGTGAGTCCATTTGTTAACATAAGAACATAAGAATGGCCGTACTAGGTCAGACCAAAGGTCCATCTAGCCCAGTAGCCTATCTGCCGACAGTGGCCAGCACCAAGTGCCCCGGAGGGGGTAGACCAAAGACAATGATCAAGCAATTTGTCTCCTGCCGTCCTTCTCCAGCCTCTGACAAACAGAGGCCAGGGACACCATTTACCCCCTGGCTAATAGCCTTTTATGGACCTAACCTCCATGATTTTATCTAGCTTCTCTTTAAACTCTGTTATAGTTCTAGCCTTCACAGCCTCCTCTGGCAAGGATTTCCACAGGTTGACTATGCGCTGTGTGAAGAAGAACTTTTGCTTATTAGTTTTAAATCTGCTACCCATTAATTTCATTTGGTGTCCTCTAGTCCTTATATTATCGGAACTAATGAATAACTTTTCTTTATTCACCCTCTCCACACCACTCATGATTTTATATACCTCTATCATATCCCCCCCTCAGTCTCCTCTTTTCCAAACTGAAAAGTCCCAGTCGCTTTAGCCTCTCTTCATATGGAACCCGTTCCAAACCCCTAATCATTTTAGTTGCCCTTTTCTGAACCCTTTCCAAGGCCAAAATATCTTTTTTGAGGTGAGGAGACCACATCTGTACACAGTACTCAAGATGTGCGCATACCATAGTTTTATACAGGGGCAGTAAGATAGTCTGTGTCTTATTTTCTATCCCTTTCTTAATAATTCCTAACATTCTATTTGCCTTTTTGACCGCTGCAGCACACTGTGTGGACATTTTCAGAGAACTATCCACGATAACTCCAAGATCTCTTTCCTGATTTGTCATAGCCAAATTAGCCCCCATCATAATATACGTACAGTTGGGGTTATTTTTTCCAACATGCATTACTTTACACTTATCCACATTAAACTTCATTTGCCATTTTGTTGCCCAATCACTTAGTTTGGTGAGATCTTTTTGAAGTTCTTCACAATCTGCTTCTGTTTTGACTATCTTGAACATTTTAGTATCATCCGCAAACTTTACTACCTCATTGCTTGCACCTTTCTCTAGATCATTTATGAATAAGTTGAATAGGATTGGTCCTAGGACTGACCCTCGGGGGACACCACTAGTTACCCCTCTCCATTCTGAAAATTTACCATTTATTCCTACCCTTTGTTTCCTGTCTTTTAACCAGTTCTCAATCCATGAAAGGACCTTCCCTCTTATCCCATGACAATGTAATTTACACAGAGCCTTTGGTGAGGGACTTTGTCAAAGGCTTTCTGAAAATCTAAGTATACTATATCTACTGGATCCCTCTTGTCTGCATGTTTGTTAACCCCATCCAAAGAACTCTAATAGATTAGTAAGACAGGATTTCCCTTTACAGAAACCATGTTGACTTTTGCCCAACAAATTATGTTCTTCTGCATGCCTAACAATTTTATTCTTCACTATTGTTTCGACTAATTTGCCCAGTACCAACGTTAGACTTACCGGTCTGTAATTGCCAGGATCACCTCTGGAGCCCTTTTTAAATAGTGGTGTCACGTTAGCTACCTTCCAGTCAGTAGGTACGGAATCCGATTTCAAGGATAGATTACAGTTAACAGTTCTGCAATTTCCCATTTGAGTTCTTTTAGAACCCTTGGGTGAATGCCAACTGGTCCCGGTGATTTGTTAACGTTAAGTTTTTCTGTTTGTTCCAAACCCTCCTCTAATGACACTTCAATCCAGGACAGTTCCTCAGATTCATCTCCCACAAAGGACAGTGCAGGTTTAGGAATCTCTCCAACATCCTCAGCAGTGAAGACTGATGCAAAGAAATCATTTAGCTGCTCTGCAATGGCTTTATCATCCTTGATTGCTCCTTTTGTATCTCGACTGTCTGGGGGACCCACTGGTTTTTTAGCAGGCTTCCTGCTTCTAATGTACTTAAAAAACATTTTGCTATTATTTTTTGAGTTTTTGGCTAGCTGTTCCTCAAAATCTTTTATTGCTTTTCTTATTACATTTTTACACTTAATTTGACAGTGTTTGTGTTCCTTTCTATTTATCTCACTGGGATTGGACTTCCATTTCTTGAAAGATGCCTTTTTGTCCCTCACTGCTTCTTTTACATGGTGGTTAAGCCACGGTGACTCTTTTTTAGGTCTCTTACTATGTTTTTTAGTTTGGAGTATACATTTAAGTTGGGCCTCTATTATGGTGTCTTTAAAAAGTTTCCATGCAGCTTGCAGGGTTTTGGCTCTCATCACTGTGCCTTTTAATTTCTGTTTAACTAACCTCCTCCCAAATGGTAAGAGCTAGGACCACCAAATTTGGTATGCAGCTTCCTCATCATAACTTAAAGCAAGGTAAGGGTTTGGTCATATCAGGATAATGGGATGTGTCTGAAATTTGATTGTTTCTCATAAAATGGAAAAAGAGGGGTCTAGTAGGGGTCCAGCATGATCACAGGGGGGCAGCAATGGTCCAGAGATGAGGACTGGGCAGCTATAACCCCATTGGACCAGCAGGGGGCAAGGGTGGAAAAAAGGACAGCTCTCTACTATATATTTCAGAGAGTTTGTGTGTCTGCATACGTGTCTGTCTGTCCACCAGCTAGGGGACATGCACCCCTCCTCTGGCTATGCCCACAGAAAGTGCAGCGGTTGTGGACAGATGCTTTTCACCTGGCCCCAAGCTGCTGCGGTTAGAGAATGCTGGGGTTGTCCTCTCTCTCCAGGGCAGCCTGCATCCTGAACCCCTCATCCCCAGCCTGACCCCAGAACAATGATTTAAATGAAGAAAAACAAAACTTAAGGAGCAATGCCGGGTAAATCTTACAGGACAAAACCACTTTAAGCATCTCTCTAGTCTGTTTAGGTTTTTATACCATACTCATCATGTAGCAGGCATGTGCCCATTAACTACCATGATACATCCATCATGTAAAAACACTGAGCAGTCCTGTAGCACCTTAGAGATGAACAAATATAGTCGGTTTTAGCCACAAAAGCTCTTAATATAATATATTTGTTCATCTCTAAGGTGCCACAGGACTGCCCATTGTTTTTAAAGTTACAGACTAATACAGCTACCCCCCGACACATCTATCATGTATTATTTGTAAGTTGTCACAGAAATCCTAGGTATATAGAGCCATATGACACCTACCATAGAAAAATCTGAGGTAAGGAGACTGCAGAGGAAGATTTTGCAAGGTGGTCTTTGCTGCAACTTCCTCTACATTTTGTGGGGGAGGGATGGGAGAAAAAGCAGGAAGCTGGGATATAATCCTCCACACAAGGTCTTCACTGATCTCCCACTTTCCTTTGGTGGAGTGACGTTGACAGGCTCCCCAGCTGTCTGGTGTTCATTGTACCAGCTCTCCTGCCTCCCCCCAGTAAAGGTGAGTTCCATGGTGCGGAGATTCTCCATAATCAATTTAATAAGTGATGCAACTATATCAGACTGCTAAAGGTTCTAATCTGTGGAGCAACTGCATTCCTCAAGTTACTTGGAGATTAATGGAATGTGGTGTAGACGATGTTGATATGAGAGGTAGAGGATCCGGTCCATAGTGATTTGTGCTATACCTGGTAAGCGTCTCATCAAGCCCTGAAATTAATTTATATTTCCATTTACTATACAAATAAGGGCTTGTTGATGATGCAGGACATTGTTTATGTATTTCTTAATTTTGTAGACCACATTTTGAAAACTAAGATTGTGTTGTAAGAAGCAACGCACCGAAACTATTACACTTTTCATTCTTTGTCTAAAGCCATAATATGCTATATGTACCAATACTTAAATAACTACAGATTGGACCTCGCTGGTCCGGCTCCCTTGGGACCTGACCGGTTCCTAATGAGGGGATTTGCTGGATCAGGGGAGGTCCCTATCGTTGGCCACCCAGCATGCCGCCCTTTCCTACTGATGGCTGTTTCTCCCAGCCCCAGTGCCCCTGGACTTCGGCTCTGGCCCTGGCCCCGGCCCCACTGCCACTGGACTTCGGCACCAGCTCCACTGCCACTGCCTCAGTGGGGCTTCTCGGAGCCAGAGTTTCCCAGCTGTCACCTGCCCTTCTTCCACTGGGGCTAGAAGTCCCTGCCTGCCAAGCCCAGAGCTCCCCAGCCACTGGTAGCCTTGCTGCTATTGAGACCAGAGCTCCCCATCTCCTGCTGGCCCTGCTACTGCCAGGGCCGGAGCTCCACACCGTGACATCTTCCCCCTGCCACAAGGCTCCCATCCAAGTTGCTGGTCCCCCCATGCCACACGCCCAGCCCTGCCACCAGACCTCCCTGTTACTAGGTTCTGTGGTTCAACAACATCCATAGTCCTGCCAAACCACAAATGCTACTAGACCAGAATCCCGGTTTAGAGAGTACAACCTGTATTCATTTTGTACATGTTAAAATGTTAAGCAATTAACATTAATAAATTAAGTATTTAATGCATGCATGCACACCTTGAAGTGGGTGAATCGTCCAGTTTCATTAGAGATTTGAAAGTTATCCCTTCCAGTTGCCGTTTATAACGTATGAACTGCAGCACCAAAAGTGTAGCAATCAGTTGTAATACTTCTCTTCCTTTAGGACCTAAAAAGGAGAGAAATAGGTATAATTCATAGTAGAATTGTTACTTGTCAAAAAAGAAAGTTAATATTCGGTATTTTGTAGTACTTGCCGGCAAAGTGATAGTCATGCACACAAAAATTAGTTATCCTAATGCTGTTTAATTCTGTTTCATCACCCAATGCATGCATGAATCCATGGTTTTTTAAAACTAGTTTCACAGACATATGGTTCACTCCTGAACTGAAGTCAGAACTCAAAGGGCTGAAAGTGTGCTGCTGGACTTGTGCAGTTTGGGCGGGGGGGGGGAGGGGTCTTCCATCATGTCCCACTTAGTTCTTTTTGCAAGCTCCAAAGGGAATTCTAATTTCTGATGGAGCACTGGAGCAGCAGTCTGGTAAGACTGTGATTTAAGTGCGCACCGCAGCCAAATATTTATTTTTGATCAGTTTGCATCCCTTCCCTGCACCCTTTTAGCACTATCCCCTAGTATTCATGTTCGTTTTATGCCTGCCAGCAGCACAGTGCAGCAGCTGAAAAGGAAGACGGAAATGTGTACACAAAACATGTAACCAGCATAATGGGAAGGGGTGGGGAAAAGCAGCACATCAGTATAATTTGGAATGTATGTGTGGGATGGAAGATGACACAGATGCATGATTATTTATTACTTGTATTACTGTAGCACCAGGAGCCCCAGCCATGGACCAGGATCCCATTGTGCTAAACCAGGGGTGGACAAAAGGGCCTCTGCAGGCCGCATCCGGCCCTCCAAGAGAGTTGATCCGGCCCACAGAGGCCCTGCTGCTCCCCTGCCCCCAGGCCAATTAGGGACTGGGGGAGGGGGAGCGCATGAAGCTTCTTCCCGTCCTGTGAGCAGCACACAGCACTTCAAAGTGCTGCGTGCTGCTCACAGGGCAGGAGGAGACGTCCATGTTCCCCCACCCCCAAGTCCTGATTGGCCTGGGGGCAGGGGAGCTGTGTGAAGTTTCCTCGACCCTCCGCCCCGCCCTGCAAGGAGCACATGGCACTTCAAAGTGCCGTATGCTTGCACAGGGCAGGAGCAGGGCGAGGGAAGCTTCGCACAGCTCCCCTGCCCCCAGGCCAATCAGGACTTGGGGATGGGGGAGCGTGTGATGTCTCCTCCTGTCCTGCGAACTGCACGTGGCACTTTGAAGTGCCGTGTGCTTCTTGCACGGTGGGGGTAGGGCAGGAGGAGGCTTTGTGTGCTCCCCCACCCCCTGGCCAATCAGTGCCTGGGGGCGGGGGAGCGTAGGAAGCCTCTTCCCACCCTGCCAGGGGCATGGGTGCCTAGTGGGAAGGGGGGGCAAAGGGGTGTCTCCACCCCCAGACCAATTATGATCTGGGGGTGGGGAAGCCCAGAAGCATTCTAGCCCCGCCCCTTCCGGATTAGGGCCCGCCCCTTCTAGGGTGGCCCAGGACCACTTCAAAATTTTTTGAAGTGGCTCCCAGCCAAAAATTATTGCCCACGCCTGTGCTAAACACTCTACAGATAGAACAAAAAAGACAATCCCTGTCTCAAAGAGCTTACAATCTAAATAAACAACACAAACAATGATGTGGAGCAAAGGATACATGAACAAACAGAGTGAACAATATGATGGCAGAAAATGTCAAGCTAGTTCTATTTTCTGCAGGGAAGAGAAAGGAAGGAGGTCAGCTAAATGGAAAGAAACACTAAGAGAAGAGGATGAGGGAGATAGGACAGGGGAGAAGAGGGTAAGAGGGGCAACAAGTTTGAAGTAAAGCTAAGCTGAAGAGACTGTGACTTAATCAGCCATTCAGCACAGGGCAGAGAAAAGTCTAGTCAAATCTACAGAAAGTTCTCCAAGGAACAAAGGTCCTTGCTTTGTATGCTTCTGTCAGTAATAGCTGCAGACCCTGGTTTGCTCCTCTTTGCTGCTTACTTCCAAGCCCACATGTTGGAGAGTGCTGATGGAGGGGAGACACTACCCAGGTCCTACTGCCCCCAGAACACAGGGGAGTCTCCCCTGCATAGTTCTGGGTCCAACAAGATGCCAATGGGAGGGACGGACTCAGTCAGGCACCATTTTGCTCTCTTTCCCCTTACGAGGATGCAAAGTGGGAACATTTGAGTCTGATTTTTTTTCTAACACAATTAACTATTTCAGAATTGCTTCATCTGGCTTGTGTAATAATTGGGACAAAAAGAACCTCCATTGCTGCTCAAAATATGGAGTCTTCATAGGAGAGGCACACAGCAGCCTGAACAGACTGTTGAAAGGGCACTTTAGCAGAAACTTGAATTTTTAAACATTAGTTACTTCAGAAAATGTCAAATTGAGAGTGTCTATTTAACATCTGGGATGAGCCAATCTTAAACCATTGTTAGTAATATGGAAAATATACATTAATATAACTTCACACATGTGGTTACTACATTTGAAAAAAAATCTGAACTACAGTTTAGTCACTTTTAATGAATGAGAAAACAACTGATTTACCTAGGGACCAAATGCCTTTTTTTGGAAGGAAATTATTGATTAAATAATCCACATCAAGATCCAAAAGAACCCCAAGTTCTGGGCTGAGATTCCAAAAGCCATCCTGTGAAATAAACCAAACAAAAACACTGTAATGGTCTTCCTAAAACATTCAAGACATTGCAAATATTTCATTAGAAATAGAAAAGTACAGTGAGGAAAGTAATTACAGTAAAATGTTCAAAGGACTTATCCAAAAAATATAATCAACTGTAGTAAACTGTAGTGTTGTTGTTGTAGTGAATTAGTCAGTGATCCTCAGACTTTAAGATCTAAAATTCAAATGCATGATGTATTGACATCATAATTTTAGTCAATGTTACTAAAGTGGATTATTTTTGGAAGCCCATAATTTACCCAATCCACATACCACTTGGCCACAGTTTGCATACTCCCAGTGACATATGTACCACAGTTTGAGAATCTCTGGAATAAATTATTTGACCACTCCTACATCAATGGAGTACTAAAACAAGCCAATAAGATGAATGCAATGCAAATCTTTAGCTTCTTTCCATTATTTATCCCAGCAACAGTAATGTACGTTATTTGCAATGATATGTGTGGAATTAGAATAATGAATGAGGAGCTCTGACTGGGAAGTGAACCTGTTGTGGGATGGCGAGGTTGAGGCAGGGGAGCAGAAAGCACAAGATGGGGGAACACTGTGTTTCAGAGGGAAGTAGGGCGGCAGCAGCAGCAGCAGCAGCAGCAGCAGCAGCAGCAGCAGCAGCTGTAAAAAGTTTTAAAATGAATACTTTGAAAATCACCCTAAAAATAATGCTCAAAATTGAATACTTCCCCATCTTAACTCAGCAGAAAAGGATCTACTCCCTGGGAGAAAATGACAGCCTCAGTGAAACTAGTAAATGTGCTGTCTGATTGTGAATACAATGCTAAATTTATTTAAATCTCATTCTGTTTTATCTGGCACAAGACTGGATAATTCCAATAAGTAGGAAAGAGACACATATGAGATAACTCTGAAAACAGGCCAAACACAAAGCTTTGTACTTTCACATTCAAATCAAAATGTGTCCCAGTTGGTAAGTATAATGATCTTAAAATAAAATCTGATAGAGAATATTTTCCATTATTTTGAAAATAGTGATTCTCCAATGTTAAATGTTCTATAGGCAAAATGTTTAACCTGGCCTGAACTGAAACTGCATTTTTGTTCTTTCAACTTTACAAGAACAAAAAACTGGAAGTGAAATTTTGTGCCCATAGTTACTTATGGAAACAATTAAGGTAATTCAGATGAATAAATATCTGATTTAAAGACATAATAAGATAAACACAAAGTAACATTAATAGGGAGGCAAGGTGTTAGATAAGCTATCACATTAAATTACATTGTGCTAAACTTTTTTTCTTTAATGAGAACTCAGGTTTAGCAATCCTGCAGCAATTTATATATATGTAGCATAGTGTTGCAAGAATTTGGAGAGAGTGAGTGTTGCAACTCTCTCTCTATATAATATTGCAACTCATTGGATTTGACCCCAAAGTGAAGTACAGCTGCAACAGATAATACTGGTGAAGGCTGTTATAACACACAGAGAAGCTAGCAAAGAGGAGCAGCAAATGAGAATTTTATGAGGGAGTTTAGAAAAGGAGTGTGAAAGCCAGAGACACCTAATAAATGTTCTCTGAGTGTAGGCCAATCAACACTGCTCCCCTCTCTCTGCTTCAAAAAGTCCTACAAGTGTAAAAACAATTCAGCCAGAAGTCCAGCATCAACGTGTGGGCTATGCAGTTTATTGTACTGAATGCGGCATGTATGATTACCTGCCTTGTGAGCAGGTGGCATTTGTGTGCATTCAGTGCAAGTAGTTCATGGCCCTCAGTGATCAAGTACAGGCTCTCGAGACTAGAGTGGGATTAAAAGGATGAGCTAAGAAAGTCAGAGAGACATTTAGAGGAGATTTTCCAGGACACAGAAAAGCAGTTCCTCTCCCCATCTGACAGCCTCTATGCTGTTCAGGAGGACGAAAATCTTGAGGAAGGAGAACATTAAACTAAAGTGGAGGGAAATGATCCCATAGTTGGAATCCTCCTTTCAGATGATGTCATGTTATCCTCTTGCACTGAGGATAGCCCTCCAGGAGAGGAGACTTCAGTTATTAGGAAGAGACAGTGTGACAGAATTTACCTTTCTGTCTACACAATTGAAATAATTTTTGTACAAAGCATGTCTTAAAAGGTATCATTTAAAAATTCATAATTTGCTAGTCAGTACTGTCCTAGTAAAATATGTGTGGCAACATTATATGTTAAGCTATAAGAGTTCCTTGTATGATGTTATTAACAGATGTTCTAAACCACAGGCCTACTCAAGCAGAAGCTGGCAAACAGGTCTATCTCAAACAAAGGAATGTATGCTGTTCTTTATTTGAATTTAAGCAGCAAACAGAGTCATGAAGCAGGAAGGGAAGCAAAAAAGCTCAAACCTGTGAGGAAAAAGAAGCAGGAAACTTCCTTCCCCATAGACTTTTTGTTTCTTGATACCAGTTGGAAATGTTTTTTAAGAGGGGAACAGATACTATAAAAAGGGGGGACATGCAGCCCACAACTCCCCTCTCCCAGCCCTTCAGACTAACAGCACATGAAGGAACAAAGGAAGCATTCATTGGACTCTGGTAGAAGTGGTCCTGACCTAAGAATTCTGGTTAGTAAGACTGCTGAAAGCATATTGTGAGAAAACTTGCCTTTGTATTTAACATAATTAAGATAGGGACCAGCTGGGTTTATTTTATCTCTATTTTTCTTGTATTTCTGACTCTTATGCCTCATTACTTGTACTCGCTTAAAATCTTCTTGCAATTAATAAACTTGGTTTATTTTGCTTTATCTAATCCCTTGTGTTTAAATTGAAATTCATGGGGAAACGCCATTTGGGATGGCAAGTAGTGTGCATATTATTTCTATTAAGGAAATAATGGACTTCACATAACTTGTATTGTCCAAGAGAGGACTGGGCAGTAAAGGACATACATGTCTGCAGGAAAATCTAAGACTGGGGCTGTGTTGGGGGTCACCCTGCAGTATAACCAAGGTTGGTAAGAGCTGGAGTGCAACTGAAATCTGGCTGGCAAGCTGCAGTTATATACAGGTACTCAGGGTATGGCTTGCATATTGGAGAGCTATTTGTGAGCAGCCCAGGTGGGAATTCCTTCAGCACGGCATTATAAGGGACCCAAGATTGCAGGGCTAGGGTGGCACAGCTATTATTCAGTCAAGATTGTATCTTGATATGTCACAGACAGGTAATAGTAAGGGAGGATTCAGTTATTAGAAATATTAATAGTTGGGTTTGTGATGACTGGGAGAACTTCATGATGACTTGCCTGCCAGGTGCAAAGTGTGTGGATCTCTCAAGACATCGAAACAGACTTATGTGCTGTGCTGAGGATGAGATGGTGGTTGCGGTACAAGTAAGTACCAATGACATAAGCAAAGTTAAGTGAGAAGTCTTGGAGGCCAAGTTTAGGCTACTAGGTAAGAGCTTGATGGTAGCATTCTCTGAAATGCTTCCAGTTCTATGTACAGAGCCAGTTAGGCAGAATTGCTGGGTCTCAATGCATGGATGAAATTCTGGTGTTTGGAGGAGGGGTTTGGGAAAGGTGAAGCTTATACAGGAAAGATGGCTCCATCTAAACCAATAAGTTTGCTGGCATGTAAAAATAAAAAGGTGGGAGGAGTTTTAAAATTAAGGGCTAAGAGAAAGGCAACAGGTGCAAAGGCACACATGCTAATACCAGGGTATAAATTATATAGGAATGACACAATAGGTCAGGACCAAAAAATGTCACCCTGGCAAAAAACAGAGACAGTTTAGAAGCAAAAAGATATCCTTTTAAAATCGGAAATAAAATTCTACTGAGGAAGCCAAAAAGGAATAGAAACTCTGGCAAGTCAACTGTAAAAACATAATTAGGCAGGCCATAAATGAATTTAAAGAGCAATTACCAAAAGACAAGCATTAACCGCAAGGTTTTTGTAAGTACATTACAAGTACATCGTTTTTCACTGCAGAAGATCGGAAGGAGATTCTCACACCTAAGCAATTCTCTTATGGTGACAAATCTGACAAAACTGTCCCATACTGAGGTGCTGATAGAGGAGGTTTAGAACAAATTGCTAAATTAAACAGTAATAAGTAATGATGTCAAATTATTTTAAAATAGTTGCAGTTAACCACGAGATTAAAAATATTGTGGTTAATTGAAATTTTAATTACATTGCTAAACAATAATAGAATACATTTTAAATTTATTATAAATATTTTGAATGTTTTCTACATTTTCTAATATATTGATTTCAATCACAACAAAGTCTACAAAGTGTACTGTGCTCACTTTACATTATCATCATTACAAATGTTTACACTGTAAAAATAAACCAAAGAAATGGTATTTTTAAATGTATCTAACATAAGTACTATAGTGCAATCCCTTTATCATGAACATGAATCTTTTAAATTTAGATTTATTAACATAATTGCACTCCAAAACAAAACAATGTAAAACGTTTAGAGCCTACAGATCAAAGCATGAGGTTCATACAAATGTTTAGTGTATCTGACATGTAAATACCTTACAACACCAGCTACGACAGTGTTATGCAAATATCTGTTCTCACATTCCGGTGACATTGTAAATAAGAACCATTATCTCCTGTAAATGTAAACAAATTTGTTTGTCGTAACAATTGGCTGAACAAGAAGTAGAACTGAGTGGACTTGAACATTCTAAAGTTTTATATTGTTCTGTTTTTAAGCACAGTTATGTTACAAAAATAACTCCACATTTGTAAATTTTACTTTCAAAATAAAGAAATTGCACTATAGAATTTGTGTGTGGTGGATTAAAAAATACTATTTCTTTGGTTTATCTTTTTCACAGTGCAAATATTTGTAATAAAAATAATATAAGTGAGCACTGTAAATGTTGTATTCTGTGTTGTGATTGAAATCAATATTTGAAAATGTAGAGAACATATTTATAATAAATTGAAATTGGTATTCTATTATTAACAGTGTGATTAAAACTGATTAATCACAATCTTAAATAATGTAGTTAACTTGTTTTATGTTAATCACTTATGTTAATTGTGGTTAATTGACAGCTCTAGTGATAAGTTCCAGGACCAGATTGTGTTCATCCAAGAGTTCTTAAGGAACTAAAAAAATGACATTGCAAAACTACTAACTGTGGAGTATAAATTATCACCTAAAAGCAGCCTCTGTACCAGATGATTAGAGGATAGCTATGTAATGCCTTTAAAAAAAAAAAAAAGGCTCCATAGCCTAGGAGTGGGGAAGTATTTTCAGGCAGAATGGCTCTTGCACAAGAGGGGTATTTTGCGCAAAAAGGAACTGTGTAGACGGCTCCTTTTTGCGCAAAAGCCCCTTGCACAAAATGGCGGCTCATTAAGTATGAAAATGAGGTGCAGCGATATTCACCGCTTTGCCTCATTTGCATATTTTCTTATGCAAGAGGGGGCAGTCTAGATGTAGCCTATGGGAAGGAGGTGAGCAGCCTTCAGTGGTGAAAGAAGACATTAAGGACTATTGAGAAAAGCTGGACAAGCATGAGTCCAAGGGGCCTTGATCTAAAGCCTCCAAGGGTGCTGAGAGAGTTGGTTTATGTCATTGCAGAGCCCTTGGCCATTATCCTTGAAAACTCATGGTGACTGGGAGAAGTCCCAGATGATTGGAGCAAGGCAAATATAGTGCCCATCTTTAAAAAAGGAAAGAAGTGGTTGGTCCTGGGACCAGTTTTGTTCAACATCTTCATTAATGATCTGAATAATGGGATGGATTACATCTTGAGCAAGTTCATGGATGACACTAAGCAGGGAGAGAGGTAGATACACTGGAGGGCAGGGATCAGGTCCATAGTGACCTAAACAAACTGGAAGATTGGGCCAAAAGAAATCTGATGAGGTTCAACAAGGACAAGTGCAGAATCCTGAATTTAGGATGAAAGAATCCCATGGACTGCTACAGGCTGGGACTGACTAGATAAGGGATAGTTCTTCAGAAAAGGTCCTGGGAATTATAGTAGACGAGAAGCTATATATGAGTCAATAGTGTGCCCTTGCTGCAGAAAAGGCTAATGGCATATTGGGGTGCACTGTAGGAACTTTGTCAGCAGACTGAGGGAAGTGATTATTCCTCCATTTGGCACTGGTGAGGCCACATCTGGAGTACTGAGTCCAGTTTTAGGTCCCCCACTACAGAAAGGACATGGACAAATTGGAGAATCCAGTGGAGGACAACAAAAATGATTAGGAGCTGGAGCACATGACTTATGAGGAGAGGCTGAGGGAAATGGGCTTAGTCTGCAGAAGAGAAGAGTGTGTGTGTGGGGGGGGAGATCTCATAGCAGCCTTCAATTGCCTGAAGGGGGTTCCAAAGAGGATGGAGAGAGGCTATTCTCAGTGGTGGCAGATGACAGAACAAGAAGCAATGGTCTCAAGTTGCAGTGGGGAAGATCTAGGTTGGATATTAGGAAAAAGTGTTTCACTAAGAGGGTGGTGGAGAACTTGAATGGGTTACCTAGAGAGGTGGTGGAAAATCCATCATTAGAGGTTTTTAATGCCAGGCTTGACAAAACCCTGTCTTGGATGACTTAGGGTTGGTCCTGTTTTGAGCAGGTGACCTCCTGAGGTCTCATCCAACCCTAATCTTATGAGAGTCTATGACAAGCATACTGTTTGTAATAAAAACAATTTTTTAAAAAGTTATTCTTTATAACTTGCTTTTAAGTAAAGCAATATAGAAAGAAATGCACTGTACCTGATTTTGGAGCTCAAAAATCATCGTCCAGGTTACAGCACTTGGTGGACTTTGTTGAATCTTCATCTGAGGTACTATTTTACTAAGCTGTTTTCTTCTGCATGCTCTTATGCCAAGATCCTTTACAAAATGGAAATATTCACTAAGAACGCAATTCTGCCATATTCATATTAAATGGTATTTAATCACACAAGTAATTCCATTGAGATCTATGGGACTACTATCGAAGTAAAGTATAATTAATCAATATGAATGGGGGGGGGGGCAGAAGCAAGATATAAGTTTATATAACTCCATTAAAAGTTAAATTAAATCTCCAAAATATCACTTTAAAAGAGAAGAATTTACCTCTTTTTTTTCAGTATCTGTAGATGCAGAAGTCCAGTGAAATGGAGAACAACTCCTCCTTGTTTTGGCTGCATTTTCAATAGCAGAGAAAGGCAAAGCAGAATTCAGACTTCTACTAACTTTGCTGAGCTCACAGTGAAGTTGTTCTCCACTCTTTGGTGCAGTGTGCAGTATTGGTGATTCTGCTTCACCAGCTAATTTAAGAGCAAGAACTTCAGGAGTATCTTGAGCTTCAAAATTTGTCTTCTTCAGGCTTGAAGGAGTAAATGAGCACAATGAATGTAAACAAAGACCCGGAATGAATTTAGGAGGAAGAGGAGGAGGAGGAGGACGATGACGATTAGGAGCCAGTAGATGTCGATGAAAATCTCCACAAGCTAGAGACTTGGGAATGCTGATTTTTGAAAGTGATTTTTGACTATGTGGGCTGAATTCTGGTTGTGGCTTAGAGACAGACCCAAATAGTCCAACTTCAGTGGCCCCGGCACTGTATTCAACGTTAGCAGCCCCGTTAAAGCTCATTCTAGTGGAATCTGGTGAGATGCATGGTTTAACCAAGGGAATTGACACTTTGTCACTTTGACATTGGAGACATTGCAGTTGTTCTTCAACTCTAGTTAGAAAACAGTCAGATAAACCTGCCTGAGAAGGAAACTGTCAAATAAAATTATAAGAAAACAAAATAGTTCTGGAGTTGAAACCAATATTTTTTTTTATTTTTTTTTTTTGTAATTGTACATTTTCCCCCCATTAGATATAATATCAGTCTAATCACCATGAAGCCCAACATAAAGCCTATTCTTCTGGTCAATTAAACAAGTAACTTATTTCCTTGTACATGAAGCCAGGCAAATTCAGACTAGAAATATGGTGCACATTTTTAATAGTGAGGTATTAGACTAATTTCACAATTTCCATGCAATCCATGAAATCATGATTTCTACAGGATCTTATTCATAGTGGGATTTTGGCTGAGGGTGTGCAGAGCAAGGTGGAAAGGAAGGTATTGCAAGAGTTGGGTGAAACCAGGCTGAGTTAAAATATCTTTGAAATTGGGTGTGAATAGACCCTACAATTAACATGACTGTCAGGATTAGGTAGTCCCCCCAACCTATGACAAAAATCCATCCAGGAGATTTGGACCCAGGGGTTAATGGAAGAATTGTTCTGGTATGTATGGTCCCTGAATGGATTCACAATTGCTTTTGTCTTACGTGGGGGTGGAGGGGAGGATCATGCTTAATATATTTTGACAATCAAGTTAATTATAGGTTGTGTTCACACCCAAAGAGGCAAAAAGCAAGAGAGCCAAGAAGTAGCCTATAAACATGAAGACCCTGCAAAAAGTGAGAGAGAGAGACCTTTAGTCAGTAACAGTCCCAAAAAAGTTTGGGATTAAGCAAACTATTTTTTGTTTTCTGGTTCTTCCTGCTTTGAGACACAGGACCTTTTATATATTCCTTGTTAATAAGCAAGGCTGCACCAAAGAATATACCAATCCCTTTCATTAGTTTCTACCCCCTCCAGTGGGAACATCCCCAGAACCTCAAACTTTGACAAGCTGTTTGGGTTAAAAAAGGGGTAACGGTATTTTGTGGGGTGAGGCACAATGGATGTAAGAGAGCAGGACTCTGCCAGCAAACTAAGGAGGTTTACTGGCTGAGGCACATATGATATGCCACAATTAAATTGGTTTAAGCAGCCTTGGTATGGATGCAAGGACAAGCCTCACCCGGATTCAAGGTGGCTACTCGGGACAGTTACTGGTACTTCAGTCAGCGCAATACAACTGACAGAAGTACCACTAACTGAGTACTCAAATGAAATCAAGTCCTTGGACTAGACAGACAGGGAAGAATTTATCCAGAGAGTTAAAGAGTGACTAGCATCCTCTTCTCTCTCACAGATCACTGCTGTAATGGGGCCTGGTGCCACAACAACTATCATGTACCTTGCCTTGCTTTGGGAGAGAGTCTGCTGATTTATTGCATTTCACACACACATTTGTGCAATTAATTGTATCCAGAATAGTAAGAAATGCAGCAGACTTTATAAACAACTATGAGCTGTTACCTTATATACAAGGGGTGGCCAAACTTATTGGACCTCTGAGTCACATGCAACAATCTTCAGGAGTATGAGAGCCAGAGCACACCTGCTGGGAGCTTTGGGGTTTCAGCCCTGTTCCTGTTGAAGCCCTGCGCCTTGGCAGGCACGCTCTGCAGAGCTGAAGCCCTAAGACCACCCACCCACCCTCTTGGGAGAATCCCCATTGCATTACCTTGCAGTAAGGCAGTGATCTTAATACTCTCTACTGTCTGGTAGGTGAAGAATGGTGTGGTGTTGGGGTGCTCTACAAACCACATTTCAATGGTTAAAGAGCCACATGTGGTTCATGAGTCAAAGTGTGGCCACACCAGTTATATGCCATCTACTACCATAACTGGGGAAAATGCAAAAAACGTTCAAAATAAAAACATGCTAAGCTCATTTATTGAGTCACATTTACCAAATCCCGTGGCTCTGTTAGAAGACATGTATTCATGTCCAGATGTCTTAGGCTCCCAGTCCATGTGAGATAAAAAGTCTAAATGTTCTGGAGCCAGAGGTTCCATAATGTTTGGAACACCAAGATGCTGAACGTCATTAACATTCTACATTGAAATGCAACAGAATTACAAACTAGAGACTGGTCTTTAATTTTACTGTGATCTTTAAAAGTGATGCTTGTTATGCCAGAAATTCCTCCTCTGCGGGGATACCAGAGAAACTCAAAATAAGGTACGTCACCATCCGTTGCTATGTAATTAATATAGCTGGAGTTGCATCTCTTGATTTGACCTTCCCCTTTAGTGTAGGCCTGGCCTCAGTTGTGGGTCAAGGGCTGAGTCTGCTAGCAGGACAGGAGTGAGAAGTCCCACTACTTACACTCCCTCAGTTTCCAGCTCTATACTGCCACCTGTGCTTTGTTAGAAAAAAAAATCCAACGAGGGGGCACCAGCTAGTTGAGATGGGGGAGAGAAAATTAAATCAGATTGGTCATCCATAGCTAAGGACCAGTGAAAATTAATTTGCCTTTTTTTTTTTAATTCACAGCAGCACCCATAGTAGATGTTTGAATTTCAGGGGATACGCAGGGCTGCTTATCCCTCCTCTACGGCAAGGACCTCTCGCATACCTGCTCATGCTCCAAACGGTGAATCCCAGTCTCAGCTCCTTGCCAGCCAAAGAGATTAAGCACTGCAGTGTCTCCCTTGGGACTGTGGGAGGCTGCTGATGAGAAGAGCATGACTCCTAATTCCTGTGCATTGTCAGTGCTATCCCCTCCTTCCCCCAGCTGGCCAGACAGGAAAGTCGCAGTGGTGACCTAGGGAAATACAACATAGAGTTACTATTAGAAGCATAACTGGTTGGAAAACACAAACATTTCTAAAATTAATTGCATCCAGAATAAAAAAACAGGAACACATTAAGCACATTTACCGATTCACATCTGCCAAATCCCACTGCTCTGTTAGAAGACATGTATTCATGTCCAGATGTCTTAGGCTCCCAGTCCATGTAGGGTAAAAAGTCTGTATCTTCCTTAGCTATAAGTTCTGGAATGTTTGGAACACCAGAGTGCTGAACTTCAGTAATATCCTACATTGAAATGCAACAGAATTACAGATTAGAGACCGGTTTTTAATTGTATTATGATCTTTAAAAGTGATGCTTGTTATGCCAGAGATTCCTTCTCTGTCAAACAATGTAAGGCTGAGAGTTAAATGAGGGGTAAAATCTGTGAGGACTATACAAAGGAGGTGCATTCAGTATATGTAAGGTTGCCAGATACTTAAAAAAAAATACCGAACATGGTGAGAAAAAAATTGGTGTAGGAAAAAAAAAAGTCACTGCACCTTTAAATCGTCACGCTCCCTGCTCCTCCTGCCCTGCCAGGCGCGGCAGGGGAAGAATGTCCCCACTGGCCTTCTGTCTGAGAAAAACAGAAAATACCGGACATTTTACATGTCCGGTATTTTCTGGGTTTTTTTTACTGGACAGAGGCAGCGAAAACTGGACACCTGGCAACCCTAAGTATCTGAAAATTGCTCGGTATATACAAACACAGCAAAAGTAACATTATAATGCCCTGACTGTATTAAGGGTTGTTGTATCATAACACACGATGGTAGTAAATGGACTTCCACACTACATTGGCAATGCACTTCTGTGTATCTGGAGAAACCTCTTCTGTATCTTCTGTAACTTAATTCAGAAATTAGCCTCTAATTTGCTTTCAAGTAGGCAGATCGATCAGACACTTTAAAATTTTTGATGTCAGCTGTTACTCATTTGTCACTTCCCCATCACAACTCCTTTATACAAGCTAATAGTTAAGATCAACCAAGTACATCAATATGTTGTAGATTACGAAAATAAATAAAACATAAAAAATAAAAATAATAAAATAATACAATACAACAATAAAATATTTTTTCGATGAGAGTGTAATGTAGAGGTCTGGATTGTGGTAGATGAATGTACAGAATCCTAACATACAAAGATGATGTTTACATTTCTTTTTTTCTGATTTATGTATAAGATACATGATGTGCTTTATTACGTATTTGGTAAAGATTTTTTCCAACTTTTTGGAACCAGTATGTAGTTAGCATGTTGTTTGATTTTTATACTACCTAGCTTATACTGTTTATGTTTAACTGTTGTTTATGATATTTCACAATAATCAGAGCCTTAGTGGAACAGCACTTTGTTTTTAAAATCTGTATTATATAAAGATCATTACTAGACAGTATCAACAGAGATGATTATATTTTCTGAACGTCAGAGACTAGAACTGCTAGAAGAGTGAAAGCTCTGACTAGTCTCCTGCTAGGGATGTAGAGGCCAAGTGCAGAGGAGGTAGTACATAGAGTGCTGCTGTGGAGGGATCACCAGCCCCACCCCCTTCGATCCCAAGGCCTGGTCCTTTAACTGCCGGCCCCGTGGCCTAGTCCTTTGAGTGCAGGCCCCGCGGCCTAGTCCTTTATGGTATCCCCTCGTCGTCCAGGAACTGGGAGGAAGGGGTAGGGGGGCCCAGGTCCTCCCTCTCCACCGGGCCCCAACCCAGGGCCCTATCAGTGGCGGGTGGTTCCCACCACTGGCTCAGCGAAGAGTTCTCCCCGAAACTCACCGAGCCCGCTGGGGCCTTTCCTGGTCCCCGTCCTAGGTTGCTTCCTACCCCTTCACCCAGGCCGACAGCGGTCCCACCTGTGGATGCAGGTCTGGCTACAGCAGCACCGTTGGCAGGCGTGGCTTGGGAGACAGCAGTGGCTGGGGCAGCGACAGCTTCTAGGGGGGCTGCACAGTGCAGCTGGCGTTGCGGTCTGGCTCGTCCCAGAGACAACAGTGGCAGGGGTAACTGGTCCGGCGCCTCTTGTTCCAGCTGCAACGGCTGTGGCTCCTGTGTCTGGAGAGGAGCTCCTTCCCCTCCAGCGGCCCACCCCAACTGAGCAGCCCTGCCCCCTTTTATACCTGGGCTGCACTGTGAGCATGCCCAGCAGGGCTGCAGGGGAGGGGCGTATTCTACCCAATAGGTGGGCTCTCCGCCCCCATGTTCAGTGTGGGGCTGGCGAGCCCCGTCACAGCTGCACAGAACTTAACAGTAAAACTTTGCCCGCTTAAGGAGTGACATTTCTAAGAAAGGAACAATTCCACCAGTAACTACAGTATAGCATTGCAGAGATATTATACATGCTATGACATCTGTCTAATGTATCAGTTACATTCTTAAAGAGCACAAACAAAACAATATTTATTTCTATGAACAAAATCTGAACCAGCCTATTTTTTGTTGTAAATGAAGTAGAAATGCAATTGTGCAAAACATGGACATGTCTTCAATTCCTTAAATTATCCCAATTTATTCAGTGCTTTCCCCATAACATTCAGATAATTATTCCATAATAGGCAATTGATTATTTTCTTTAGTATTCATATATAATAAATAATAATAATAACTATCAGTATTACTTATATTATAAAAATGCCTAATACGTTAGTTGCTGTACAGACTTATGGGAAAACACAGCCCTTGCTCCTCAGGGCCCAAACAGTTTCTTTCAATTACAATTGCAGCACTACTTGGTAAAAGCATTCTCCTAGATCAAAAAGCTCATTCTGGACACAAGATCGTGACTTTATAGGAGTTGTGCCTACAGATATAGTCTAAAAGTCAGAACACTTGCATAGTTCTGAATTCTGCCACGTGTACACAGATACGAAAAGAAATCTGCAGCTTCTAAATCATTAAAAAAGCAAATATCTCCAAAATAAACATAGATTATGTGTTGGTTCACTTGCAACCATTCAATCTTCAAGGGAGGGTAGTGGGTGGGACAGACATGGATTTTGTTTGGTTGTCTAGGTATTCCAATAACATACGCTATAAAAGAAACTTCATAAGGAAAGTAACATATCATTCAAAAAGCACCAAACAACATAAGCTTTTGCAAAAATAATAATTTTAGTTCTTCTGAAAAAGAACCAAAATTGTTCACTGTGATAATATTAAGCAATGTATGCTTTAACAGTTCTTACAAGAATTACAGTATTTGTTTTTCTTTTCAGTTATTTTCTAAAGACATTTTAGAGACACACAGACTGAATGGGATAATTCAATAGAAACACATACCCTTTTCTCTACTGCCACAAAGCTCGTAAACTGGGTTATGATGGAGTTCTCCATGCTGAGATTAATAATCAGGACTTTCAAAGTATGTTTCTTCATCTATATTGTTATATATTAACAAGATATGTTTAAAAACAAAGCATTCATGTGAAAACAATGATATTAGCTAAAATAAATACCAGTGTCAAAACTGAATATACACAATATGTTCTGATGCCCTATGGATACAGGCATGTAAGTAAGCTCAGCTCACAGCTATTTCTACAGAAGGGTTATATGTTTCTGTTTGTATGCCTTATTCCCTGCTTCCTATTTAGAAGTTCTGAAGGGAGAGGGGCTAACCCTAACTCCCTCAGCTACTTGCAATTTATTCACTTGTACTGTGGAAGAGGAAACTGGAAATGATAATTCTTAAAGAAAAATGGCACTGGAATGGCCTAAGTCATAAGTCAGTCAGGGCTGTGTTAACTAGCTACTATGGTCTTGGGCTTCCATCTCCTTCCAGTGCAGGCATATGACTCTATCAGATCCTAGATCAGTGACAGGTATTACTGAAACCTAAAGGGCAGCAGATCAGCAGCACAACTTTCCCTCTTCCCAATAAAGCACGATGTCTTGAATCTATGGGGCACCATTTATATCAAGTCAGGAGTGGAAATGCTCACGGGCTCAGAAACGTCCCGTAGCACAGGCAGATTGTAACCCGCTGGGAACTCTCTGAAAAAAACAGCCTTGTTCTCCAGAATCTCAGCTTTCATTTAATGAAAATAAAGTAAGCCTCTAGCCCCAAACTGCCTCACCTGGCCCTGCCCATGCTTCATCAGAGCTCCTCCGATCTCCTCCGTCAGCCTGCTGTTGCAGTGCAGAGGCTAGGGTAGGCAGGCTGGGAGCTAAACTGCCTGTCCTACCAGTGCTGGGGCCACTCTAGCTGCTGAGTATCAGGATTGGTATCTCAGTGCAGGGATTGGCTTCCTGGTTAGGGGTCTCACTGGCAGACTCACGGCGCTCCTCTCTAGCACTCTGGGGCCAAGGGAGGCTGAGGCAGTACTGCCCACCAGAGATCTGAGGTCAGGCTCTCCGGAGCACTGGGGCAGGCTGGAGCCATGCTGCCTGACAGCTTTCTGGAGCTCCAGGGCTGGGGGAGGCGAGGCCGCACCACCAGCCAGCTCTTTGAAGCTCCAAGGCCAGGGAAGGTGGGGTGCACTAACTTGGTTTGGGGGCCCTATCCTGGGGCAGAGGGTAAAGGCCAGCAGCCACATTAGTAGGCAGAGCTGGGCAGGGGCCAGCAGTGGCCACACTGGGGAGGGGCTTGGCTCTGGTGGGCACAGAAGAGGCAGGGCTGGGCAGGGCTTGCCTCCTCAAATCATGGACCTCTACTGTTATGACTATGAAGAAAACCTCAAAAATGTGACCTGGGTGTAACTGGTATGGAGATTTCTGTTGCTATACAGAGCATGGACCTAGCTCTGAAAGGTGCGATTGGCCTGTCAGTTTTCAGAGCTACTGGCCCCTTACCCACTCATTTGAGTGAGGTGTTACCTCAAATGCCCAATGATGATAATTTAAATGCCAACATAGTTAACTATTTGTAAGAAAGTAGTATGGGAGAGTCACAAATGTGCAAAATTTACAATCTGTGAAATAACTGTCTCACTTTGGTGCCTCAAGATGATGACATTTGGAAGATACCATCGCTTATTTATTCCTCCCAGTCAACTCCAATTTGTCTAGAAGAGCATATGGGCATATTCAAGTCCTAGTGAGGGGGGGAACAGGGGAGACAATCTCAGGAGACCAGTGGAGCTCTAAAAAATTTTAAACATCTGCCTGATTTACTGTGATGCAACATTACACAGACTTACATAGGCATTATTTTGTGGGCAGCATGTTGAAAAGTACCACTACAGGTTGCACCTCCCTGGTCCAGCACCCTTGGGACCAGAGCTGTCCCGGACCAGGGAGTTTGCCAGACCAGAGGAGGTCAGTGCTCCCCTGCTGGCTGCCCTGCTCCTGTGCTCCTCTCCCTGTGGCTCACTGCCCTGCCACTGGCCCCACTAAAGCTAGCCCAGCATGGCTCCCCACCTTGCTGCTCACTTGCTGCCCCAGAGTTTCTTGGGGTTCCCAGTGAGGATCGCTTGGCTGCTGCCAGTCCCGCTGCCACACCAGCCTGCTGCCCCCAGGGGTTCCCCAGCCAGGGCCGCCCAGCCACCTTGCCGCAGGGGATTCCAGCCCGCCCGCCTCCACCAGCTCCACTTCAACCAGGGGTTCCTGGTGGAGGCTGCCTGGTCTTCCCAGCCCTGCTGCCACTGGGGGTTTCCCAGGGTTCCTGGATGAAGCCACCTGGCCACGTGGCACCGCTAATGCTGAGGGTTCCCCAGCTCGGGCAGGAGCTCACAGCCGCCACCTGGACCCCTGACTCTGGGGATTTCCTGGTTGGAATTAGGGTTCCCCAGCCACCACCTGGCCTCGTTAATGCCAGGGGTTCTGAGCCAGGGTGGGGGTTCCCCAGATGCTGCCTGGCACAGCGGGGCTCCTCAGCCCCAGTGTTGGTCCATGGCTCTTTGGTCCAGTAACTTCCCTGGTCCTGCCAGACCACGGAGGTTGCTGGACCAGAGAGTCCTGGATCTCGGAGGTTCAACATGTACTATGTTTTTCCACCACTCTGACCCCAGAGCTTGGTACTGACTCTTGCAAACTTTTCTCACATAAGGGTCCTACTGGCTTCTAGAATTCTTACTTTTAGTGGGACTACTCAGATGAATACAGTTTGTAGGATCAGGCCTTCACCTATACAAGTAAAGATTTACAGGATCATGTCTTATGTCTATAACCGGATGTTTAACTGAATGTTGAAAAATTGGAAGGTGTTCAGAAAACAGCTCCAAGAATGATGTGAGGTGTAAATAACATACCTTCCAGTGAGAGACTTAAGAAGTTCAATCTGTTTGGTTTATCCAAGAGAAGGTTAAGAAGTGACTTGATCACAAGTACCAACACAGGGTAAAAGATTTCTGACAGTGGACAACTCTTTAACACAAACTAAGTGGAATTCATCTAGGGATGTGATGGATTCTCTATCAGTTAAGCATCATATTAGATGCTCATAATAGTCCATTCTGGCCTTAAAACCCATGATATTCATATTGCAACCTTCCAATTTCCATTCCCAAGTCAAAGTTTCTCTCCACTTCTCCTCTTCCCATCTCTTCTCACTGAATCCCTTTAACTGTTCTCGTTTTAAACATAAACTGAAATAAAATAGAGATTCCTAGTTCATATTCTTATCTTCAGAATGACAAACCTCATGTTCTGTTTCATTTTCATGAAGTATCCCATTTTCATAGTCCCTAATAAGGGCTCTTGCTGTGAGTTTGTGGAGCAGCTACATTAAGGAAAAAAGACAAGTTCAAATGATCACCAATTTAAAAACTTGCATTTAAAAATTTCCATTTGACGTATTAGCGCTTCCTCTGAATGAAGAGGGGCAGTGTGGGGGGCTGAAAGCCAGGACTCTCAGCTCTGTACAGCTCCCCATGAGGAACCCAGCTATCCCTCCCAGGCTCTCAACTCTTTGCCTCCCCACCCGGCTTCTTACATCCCTAAGCAGGGAGCCTTGTGGACACAGCCCAGTGGGGGAACCAGGCTCTAGCTATCCAGCTTTTCTGTCAATTTCACAGTTCCAGCATAGCCCTCCCCCCCGAAACTGAAAAGACAGCCAACAGCCGATGCTAGTAACACAGTGTCTACAGACACTGGAGGTGAGTCACCAGCTTCCCCATTGCTGGAGCTACACTGATGTAAGCCTTATGTCTCTTGTGGAGTGGAACTATATCATTGTAGTAGGGAACTTATATTGGTGGGACAAGGCTTTAGTGCAGGGTAAAAGGGCCTTCTTGGGCCAAATCTGGCCCACCAAGCAGGTTGATCTGGCCTGAGGAGGTCCTGCCACTCCCCCGTGCTCAGGCCAATCAGGGCCTTGGGACTAGGGAGGACATGATGCTTAGAATCAACCCTGGCGGTTGATTCTAAGTGCCACGTGCTGCCTCCCCCCCCCCAGGCCAATTAGGGTGGCCTAAAAAGCACCACATGCTCCTTACAGGATGGGGGCAGGATGGGAGGAGATTTTGCGTGCTCCTCTCACCCGCAAGCTGTGACTGGCCTGGAGGCGGGGGAGCATGCAAAGTCTCCTCCCACCCAGCAAGGGGCTCAGCACTTAGAATCAACTGCCAGTTGCTGCTCAGTTGGCAGGTGACTCTTAGCAAGGCTTTCTCTTGCAGGGCGGGGGCAGACTTCGCATGCTCCCCCTGCCCCCAGGCTGTGATTGACCTGGGGGCATGAGAGGAAGCATGCAAAGTCTCCTCCCGCTGCCAGGGGGGCAGGTGCCCAGAGGGAACCACCAGCTGTTCAGAACAGCTGGCGGGTCTCTCTGGGAGGGGCAGGGGCAAAGAGTTCATGCACTTCCCCACCCCTAGACCAATCAGGGCCCGTAGACATGGAAGCACGGAAGTGTTCTGGCCCTGCTCCTTCTGTCTGAGGCCCCCCCCTTCTGGGGCGGGCCTGGAGCCACTTCAAAAATTTCTGAAGTGATCTCTGGTAAAAAATTATTGCCCATCCCTGCTTTAGTGTGTACAAACATAATCAGGTTGACTCAAGACAGCTTATATCCACCTAATTGTGTAGTGTAGACCAAGCCTCAGCTCTTTTAGAATTTTTCCAAAAAGCAAAGCAAATGCTGCTGTATCATCCCCAGTAAACATCACACCAACATCTGAAACTACCGCGGCAGCCCCAACAAATTCCTAAAATGAGAAGAAGCACCTCTCGCCCAGGTAAGTTTATACTTTCTAAGTCAGTCTGGGTCAGCAAGCATGGAGGAAATTGGCTCACTTATCCCACACAGGTCAGCTGCCTTTTTAAAAGCTTCTTTCATATGAGGCTGAGGTTCTTTATTAAAACAGCAGAAGCAAAAATGTTGAAAACAAGGGTATGTGCGGTTTTAAAACAACATGTAAAACGATCTGTATAAATAATGTTGGCCTGACTCACTGTTCCTGTTGTCTTCTGTAATTCAGTGGTTGATATCATTGCTTGCAATGCTTGGTCATTTATTAGTGCATTTAAAGTGGCCTGTAAGAAATACGAAAAATATTCCTGATTTTTCCCTATTATTCTTTGCTATCAGCATTTCTGCAGCGATGCTCAAGTTTCCAGAAATGCGAATAGAATTTGAGATGTGAGTGATCAGATGCATATCTTTAAAAATATGTTCCACGATACACAAAAGAATCTAGAGAGAAGAGTCACAAAAATTGAATCCTGAACGTATTTAAGCATAATGACATGGACATCACATATGCCACCTTTGTTGAGAAGATTATGTGCCATTATACCCCCTACTCTTCATGGAAATATTGTTATTATATGAATATGACATAAATAATATGTTTTATGCAAGATGGGTCATGTGAGATCTCATTGGAAAGATTATTTTACTCAATGTGATTATCCTATTTGTATGCATATATCACTTCTGTAACTGTAATTAGGTATATGGACCCTGTGTCAATTACAAGTGTTTGCACCTTTGGAACACCCACCAGACAGTAGGCATTCAGCCTGGATGGGCCTATAGCAAGGACAATAGGACTGTGATTATACTAATCTCTCTCCTTTCTGAGAATTTTCTTGGGATGCTGCTTTGATATTGCAAAGTCATGTGATCATGTCACCTAATGCAGATATTCTTTCCCTGGAAGGTGGGGGAATCAAACTAGCAAACAAAAGATTCCCATGATATGTAAATTCTATTTAAGGCTGAGAGTGAGTTAATCTTAGTTCTTCTCCATTGCCACCCTGCCGAAGGAGGAAGACTGCTAAAAACACCGAAAGAAACAAAGGAACTAAGCTAGGGGGCAGGGAGAACAGGGCTGAACCCAGCCACAAAAGATCAGCCTGCAAAGCAGTTATCTGGAGATTTAAGCTGCAAGCCATGCAGTTTACCTTCAAGAAACTCTGCAATCGACATGAAATAACATTTAGGATGAGAAATTAATATTTGTAGCTAATTTCTTTAATGTATACAGCCTCGTTTGCATGTTTTGTATTATTTGCTCAGTAATCTGTTTGGTTGAGTTTGCTAGCCCTTTTAACGGGGGTGTGCAATAATTTCTGAGGGGGCGCCATTCCAAGAATTTGTAAGTGGTCATGGGCCACACTTTTCTACAATATTATTGGAGAAGGGTGTGAGACCTGGGACGGCGTTTGGATGCAGAAGGGGGTTGTAACCTGGGGCAGGGCAAGAGGGAGTGCAGGGTCTGGGAGAATGTTTATGTGCAAGGAGGAGGCAGTGTCCTAGGGCCAGTTGCTGGGAAAACATGTCTCTTCATACCCCTTGGCTGGGGGCAAATGGGACAGCATGCCTCTGCATGCTGCCCATGCCTACAAGCACTGCCTCTGCAGCTCCCATTGTCCAGAACTGCCTCTCCCCAGCCAAGCAATGCACAGAGACATGCCTTCCCTAGCACCCAGCCACTTTGAGCAGCTTGTGGGACCGCAGTAGGCAGGCAGCTTGTTTGAGTGCTCCACTGGGTTGCAGGACATTAGCAGCCTGGAGGCTCATAGTGGGAGGAATCCAAATATTTGGCGGGCTGGACCTCACCCACAGGTTGCATTTTGTCCACCTCTGCCTTATAATCACTTAAAATTCACCTTTTGTAGTGAATAAATTTGCTTTTGGGCTATTCTAAACCCAGTTTGTGCAATTCATAATTGGGGGAAAGGGAAGTTGTGCATATCTTCCTTCACATTGAAGGTGGGGGCAAATTTCATGAGAGGGGTATGTTGCATAGATCTCTGTACAATGTAGGACAATATAATTTTAGGTTTACATTCCAGAGAGTGTATGCACCTGAGTGCTGGACAATTCCTTGATCTGAGTCCTCCTACACAGAGCTTATTGCACGATTCTACAGGTGGGAGTGTCCCTACCTGTGTGTGTGCTAGAAGGGGGCTTAAGAGTGTGACACTTCCCATCCCCATGCTTTATGAAATTGGCTTGTGAATGTAAATATGCAGAATTCGAAGATGCTTTGGACAAAATACCTCATGTAATCTATAAATTTTAATGTTATAATCTGCTGGATCTGTATAGCTTATTTTGGTGCATGTATCATTCTTGTATGTAAAATTAGAACATGAAGTATGAGATTGTTTGTCATTTTAAATGTGCTAACGAGAGCCATCAGTGGTGATCGGGAAGCCCTAAAGATTGAGCGGTCAACTTAATGACTTGTGAACAGATTGTCCTGTAAGTCCAAGGGTGATTGGACAGGTAAGACTTGTGATCATATCACCTGGTACTAGAATTCCATTTTAACTAGGCAATTTTCCATGGAAGGGGGAATGGAGAACAAAGGATAAGTGCCCAGGGGAAAGTCAATTTAAGCAATGAGAAGCTATTACTCCCTTTGTCTTCAGCTGGCTTGGGAACAAAGACAACTGGAGACCCAACACAGAGTAAAAGATCATCTTTGACTTGAAGGCTTACCTGAAATAAGAACAGCTTTTAGGGTGAGAAACTGTTTGCAATAAGTTTCAGTGTATGAGAATTAGCTATGTGATTTATTTTCATTTAAATTCTGTAACTTACTTTGATTTGTCTGTTTTCACTTGCAACCACTTAAAAGTTCTTGGACTGCATTGGAGACAATTTTTTATTTCAGAAGGTTCAGAAAGCTACTGGGGGGGGGGGAGAAGCTGTTCTTGATTTGATTTTAACAAATAGGGAGGAACCGGTTGAAAATGTGAAAGTGGAAGGCAGCTTGGGTGAAAGTGAAAATGAAATCACAGAGTTCATGATTCTAAGACATGGTAGAATGAAGAACAACAAAACAGAGACAGTGTATTTTAGGAAGGCAGATTTTAGTAAACTCAGAGAGCTGATAGATAAGGTCCCATGGGAAGCAAGACTAAGAAGAAAAACAACTGAAGAAATTTGGCAGTTTTTTAAAAGGACATTATTAAGGGCCCAAAAGCAAGCTATTCCACTGCATAGGAAAGATAGAAAGTATGGCAGGAGACCGCCTTGGATCAACCAGGAGATCTTACATGATTTAAAAATAAAAAGGAGTCATAAAAAGTGGAAACCAGGTTAAATTACAAACGATGAATATAAGCAAACAACACTGGTATGCAGGGGCAAGATTAGAAAGGCAAAGGCACAAAACGATCTAAAGCTAGCTAGAGACATAAAGGGTAATAAGACGACATTCTACAAATATATTAGAAGCAAGAGGAAGACCAAGGACAGGGTAGGCCCATTCCTCAGTGAAGAGGGAGAAACAATAACAGGAACTGGGAAATGGCAGAGGTTCTTAATGACGTCTTTGTTTCAGTTTTCACCAAGAAGTTTGATGGTGATGGGATGGCTAACATAGTGAATGCTAGTGGAAATGGGGTAGGTTTAGAAGTTAAAATAAAAAAGAAGTTTAAAATTACTTTAAAAAGTTAGATGCCTTCAAGTCACCAGGGCCTGATGAAATACCTCCTCTATCAGCTCTAGGATGCATCTGAGCCTTTAGCTTACATCTTTGAAAAATCATGGAAGTCAGGAGAGATTCCAGAGGGCTGAAAAAGGGCAAATATGGTACCCATCTATAAAAAGGGAAATCAGAACAACCCAGGATACTACAGACCAGTCAGTTTAACTTCTGTGCCAGGGAAGATAATGGAGCAAGTAATTAAGGAATTGATCTGCAAATATCTGAAACATAATAAGATGATAGGAATCAGCCAGCATGGATTTGTAAAGAACAAATCATGTCAAACCAATCTGATAGCTTTTTTTGATAGGATATCAAGCCTTGTGGATGAGGGAGAAGTGGTAGATGTGGTATACCTAGACTTTAGTAAAGCATTTGACACAGTCTTGCATGACATTCTTATCAATACATTAGGGAAATACAACCTAGATAGGGCTACTATAAGGTGGGTGCATAACTAGCTGGATAACCATTCTCAGAGTATAGTTATTAAAGGTTCACAATCATGCTAGAAGGGCATAACAAGTGGGGTTCCATGGGGTCTGTTTTGGGACCAATTCTGTTCAATATCTTCATCAACGATTTAGGTGATGGCATAGAGAGTATGATTATTACGTTTGCAGATGATACCAAGATGGAAGGGGTTGTAAGTGCTTTGGAGGATAGGGTCATAATTCAAAATGATCTGAACCAACTAGAGAAATGGTTTGAGGTAAATAGGATGAAGTTTAATAAGGACAAATGCAAAGTCCTTAGGAAGACACAATCAGTTTCACGCATACAGAATGGGAAGTGAATGTCTAGGAAGGAGTACTGCTGAAAGCAATTTACGGGTCATAGTGGACCACAAGCTAAATATTAGTCAACAGTGTGACATTGTTGCAAACAAAGCAAACATGATTCTGGGATGCATTAATGGAAGTGTTGTGAGCAAGACATGAAAATTCATTCTTCTGCTCTACTCTGCACTGATTAGGCCTCAGTCGGAGTATTGTGTCCAGTTCTGGGCACCACATTTCAAGAAAGATGTGGAGAAATTGGAGAAAGTCCAGAGAAGAGCAACAAGAATGATTAAAGGTCTAGAAAACATGAGCTATAAGAGAAGACTGAAAGAATTGGGCTTGTTTATTTTAGAAAAGAGAAGACTGAGAGGAGACATGATAGCAGTTTTCAAGTATCTAAAAGGGTGTTAAAAGGAGGAGGGAGAAAATTTGTTCTCCTTGGCCTCTGATGAGAGGACAAGAAGCAAATGGGCTTAAATTGCAGCAAGGGAGGTTTAGGTTGGACATTCAGAAAAACTTCTTAACTGTCAAGGTGGTTAAATATTGCAATAAATTGCTTAGGAGGGCTGTGGAATCTCCATCACCAGACATATTTAAGAACAGGTTAAACAGACATCTGTCAGGGATGATCTAGATGGTGCTTGGGATTGAAGATCTCTCAAGGTCCCTTCCAGTTCTAGTGTTCTATGATTCTATGAAATCCTTCTGTTTGTACCTAATAAAGACACTTTTGTTTACTATCAAGCCCAGTGTAAATAATGTTACCTGGGGGGAACAACCAGTGTGCATATCCTTCTTTCATTGATAAAGGGGGCTCACCTGAATGAACTTTCACTGTGTAAAACTTTTACACAGAGAAAGACAGATTTATCTGGAATTTTGCTCCCTTTTGGGGGTTGGCTTCCTGGATGCTCTGCCCTAGAATAGTGATTTTCAAAGTACAAGTCCAAGTCCAGTACTGGGTTGCGGAAAGACAGGCATTGGGTTACCTTTCTGTAAAGTAACAGGGTTACAAGTGGGGGTACTAAGGCCAGCTTCCTGCCTGTCCTGGACTACACTGTTGCCATGGAAGGAGTCAACAGCAGGTCCAGCTCCTAGGTGGAGGTGAGTAGTCAACTCTCACAAAATAAAAAAGCAAAACAAGCCAAGAAATGAAGCCAATCCCCTTTCAAAACAAGCTTAAAATGAGCTCCGTCCATTTTTGCTTAGCAATGCCAGGAGACATACTAGGAATCGGCCAATGGGAGTGTGGAGCCAGAGCTTGGGATGGGGGCAGCCTGTGGAGCTGGTCCTGCTCTTGGCCACTTCCAGGGTGCAGAGCAGTCCGCTGTGGCAGAACAGGCAAGAAGCCTTGCCTTACCACCCCACTGCATCATTGACTAGGAGTTTAAACCCCAACAATCCCCTGTCCCAGACCTGAGCCCCCCCAAACCCAGAAACCCTTCCTGCACCCAAAACACCTCATCTCCATCCCCATCCCATAGCCTTCACCCCCAGACAGAGCCCACACCGCTTGCACCCTACCCCTATACCTCATCCCAGAGTCCCTACCCACATACAGTACTGAACCCCTCTGCCCCACCCCCTATCCTGCACCCAAACCCCTCATCTCTGGCCCCACCCCTAGGCAAAGCCTTCATCCCGCTACACCCTCCGTCACCCCAAAACTGTCATCCCTGCAGTCCTGCCATGAAGCTGGAACTCTAGTTAAAAGATATAATTATGCTGGGTAAAAGGCATCAATAATTTTCTTCAACTAGGTCATGAGAAAAAAAGTTTAAAAACCACTGAGTTATGGTACTAGCTTAAAAGTTAAGAGACCTGGGTTCAAATCCCTCCTCCAGAAAAGACTTCCTAGGTCATTTAAGTCATAAAATGGTCATAATTTTACTTCTCTGCATTACAGGGGCATTGTGAGGATAACTATGTTAAAGACTGTGTTGCACTCAGATACTCTGGTAACGGAGGCCATGTAAGTACTTAGGAAGATCATTGTCCGGAATTGGTTATTCTCCTAGTACAGACTGTAGGTAAGATTGTATGTTCCTGGAGGCAAGGGGCCACCTTTTTTCTCTATATTTCTTACAAGGCCAGGCACAGTGATGGCTTTTAAATGATATTTTTAAGCCAGAAAGTCACACAAAATTTATCTCAGCAATCAAGATTAGGAAGCATTACAATCTATTATGTATTAATTTTTACTCACTCCCAAAAGACCATGCTTCTTTGTATCATTCCTTACCTGAGTACAATGTGGGATAAATCCATAGACAAGAAGTCTTTCATTGTTAAACAAAGACTGAATTTGAGTAGGAGCTTGCAGTGGCTCTGGTGCATTTGAGTCAAACTGTTGCCATTTAATAGAGACAGAACTGCATCCTGGAGAATATATTCTGGATGTTTGGCTTTCTATCTGTGTACAGAGATGTTAATGAGTTAAATATGTTACTCTAATACAGGGGTGGCCAACAACACAGTGACAGTTCACCAGGGTTAGCCCCTGGTAGGTCTCCACCACTGTATTTATCTCCATGGCCACAGATAAGGGCAACTGGTGATCCATGGCCAATAGGAGCTGCATTCCTGGCCAATGAGAGTGGAGGGAAGCAGTGCAGACTGGGACACTGCTCCCCCACTCCCATTGGCTGGGAACATTGACCCACAGCCAACGGCAGCTGTAATTGCCTGTAACTGTGGCTGTGCAGGTAAATATAGTGGTGGTGGCTCACCAGTGGCTAACCCTTGTGTACCAGATCCAGCCCATGAACTGTATTTGCCCACCTGTATTCTAATAAGAAAAATATCACAAGAAGTGGTGTTCTTGTTTCTGCACCTTCCTGAGTCATAGTAGCTAGGCTGACAGACATTCTTCTGTTGGCCTAGGTGTGTCTACACCAGGGTTTTAGGATGGCATAGCTGCAGTGCTCAGGGGCATGGATTCTTCATATCCCTGCATGCTGAAACTATGTCAACCTAATATTTAAATGTAGACCAAATACTAATCAAGAAGAATACAACAGAATCTGACATTAAAAGCAGAGAAATAAAATAACATTCATCAATTTTTTTTCTCTTTATCTTATCCTGTCAATGTTGTAAACAAGGAACAAAACTGAAACTTGGCTTTCATTCCTACCCAATACCATCTCTTCTTCCCTTAAAATGTAAATTATGATAAAAACAAGAAGACTCAGTGGTGAAAACTGACAAGTTTCTGCCTGAAAGAGAACACCACTGCAGCTTTCCACCAGAGGTCACCCAAGGAGTAGCAGCCAACATTGCCTCATCATCATAAACTATTGAGATAGTTTCAGCAAGTTCCTAAAGTGAGAATGTCATCTGGTGTACCTACCTTGCCCCAGGCCCAAAACGGCTAACTGTGCTTTGCTGGCTGAGGAAGTCCCACCCCTTCAAACCTCTGCAGGGCATGCTCAGCCTGGAGGCAGAGTATAAAAGGAAGTACCCTGCCTACTCAGTCCAGGCAGGTTGCTGAAGCAGGAGGACACAGACTGCAGGCTCTTTTCAGGGACTTGCTACAGGCCCCGACTACAGAGCCACAGCATGCAAAGCAACAGACTCCAAGCTGCCTGATGAGTCCTGAATAGAGACCGCGCTGGCAGGAGCTATGCCCTTTGAGGAACCCATGGGAACTGTGGAGCACTGCTGAGGGAGAAAGAATAGGGAGCAGCCCAGTGGATTTCGACTTTTCTCCAATGAGTAAACCAGGGAACCATTCAGTGTGTTTTGGCAGGATCCCTGCTGACTCAATGGTGAGCACTTCCCCCACCACCAGAGACTCAGGGAGGCCCCCAGTCACCCTCTCCTGGGCACTACACACCCCTAGATAGTACTCCATTTCCCCCAACAAATCAATAGGCCACACGGTACCCCAGAAGTGGGTGCTTTTATTGACTCTGATCATTAGGCAATCCTGCCCTGAATGAAAGGGCTGCTTTATTGACTCCAGCCACTAGATCATACTGCCATGTTTTATAGTCAAGGTCACAAACTCAAGATCCAACTGGCTCCTATACAGTAATTCCTCATTTAACACGTGCCCACTTAACACGTTTTTGCGATAGCACGATTTTTTTTTTAAGGGAAAGTTTTTTTTAATTACACGACCGTCCCTGGAATAACATGAGTTCCCCAGCCAGCCCATTGCCAGCGGCTGCGCAGGGCTTCCCCCATCTCCCTGCAAAGCGGCGGAGGGTTCGCCACTAGCTGTGCCGTTCCCCGCTGATTCCCCCTCGCCAGATGCCTTGCCCCCTCTCCTCCGCCCCCGCTTGCAGGCCGGTGGCTGGGTTTCCCTAGCTGGCCCATCGCCGGTGGCTGTGCGGGCTTCCCCCGCCTCCCTGCAAAGTGGTGGAGTGTCCTCGCCGCGCCGTTCCCTGGCGACTCCCCCTCACCGGACGCAGTGCAGGTCCTGGCAGACCCGTCACAGGGGCATACTCCCACCCCACTCCCCCTCCCCTCTCCTCCCCTTCCCTTCCCCAGAGCCAAACACCTCACCTCCCTGCTGTGACCCAGTCCCCTTTCTCCTCCAACCTGGTCCCAACAGACACCATCGCTTGAAACACAACCCCCACCTTTTCCATTATTTTCAATGGGAAAATTGACGCCGCATAACATGTTTTCACTTAACACGATCATTTTCTGAAACATATCTATAGTGTTAAATGAGGAATTACTGTACTGTCTTTTTCCCATTCTTCTCACCATATGTGGCCAAGCACATAGGACCCAGTGTACATAACCTACAATAGAGAAGTACCACTTTTTATCCAGGTGAATTTGTATTTTTCAAATGAGAAGAAGAAGAGAGATGAGAAGATGTTTCAAAAACCTGTGTGTGAGGCCCCTGCTCTGAAATCGGTGTGTTATCTAAAAGCTAAAGGGAATTGCTTTTCAGGTGGAGCCCAACATTTCTCAGAAGGCGGAACTGATCTTTGAGACACAAAGGCCTCATTCCTCACTACAAAGCAGCTTTCCTTTAGTTAAAACACCAAGGACCCTTCTGTTTGAAATAGCAAGGTCCCACAAGCCCAAGAAGATGCTACTCCCAAATTAAAACATTGAGGGTCCCAAAGCATTCCACCCAAATCAGCTGCTAATAGTGTAAAATTCAAGAAAAATATATCTAGGATTGATAACACTTACCTTTCTTAGCCAGTTATACTTCGATTTTGGATCAAAATATTCATATGCTCCAGCGCCATATTGAGACAAAGTTCTCAGCATGTGATGATTTGCTGTGGAACTAACCACATTTTTAAAAGATTTTTTGGTTTTTAAGTAAAAACTGATAATCTGAAATTGATTCCAAATATTTTAATTTTTTAAATAGTGCAGCAAGTTCTCCAATATCTATAAATTCCCCTCCTTCATTCACACCTACATTAAACAAAGCTCAAAACTGACAAGATGCAACAGAGCCTCCATCTTGCCAGAGGCTGTATATATTTACAACTGTTCTAATGATATCAAGAGTAAATGCCAACAAGAGCAGCAAGATTTCTCATGCTCATCCCCAGTGCACAGATTTAAAGCCCAGATCACACATATGCACACAAAAGCCAACTCATTGATTTCCCACAGGAAGTAGTGAAGTGAGGGATAAAGTACATGTTCACGGGGTTTTAAGGAAAATGCATTCTTGAGTTTCTGCATAAGAGATATGAGATCTTTGAGGCAGGGATTTTCAAAGGGGCTTAAGTGAGATAGATGCCCTACTTCCATTGAAAGCTACTGGTATTTCATTTCAGATTGTCGAGCAATTCTATCCGGAAATGGGTGACCTTAAATAAACACGGTGGGGCCAAAATTGTTTAACATGCCCGAGTTTTTACCTAACACAGAATTTTGTGTGATATTTTTACAAAGGATGGAATCAATTGTAATTACGTCACGTGAAAGGGAAGGACAATGAATGTGTAAAATAAAGAGACTGCCTAATAAAATGGATGACATAAAAGACCAGTCTCAAATAATCTGTAACTTTAAATGGGGTGGCTATTGAAGAAAAAGGCAATCAGATTTGAGGAACCCATTTCTCAAGGTAAAGGATTTACTGCTAAAAATGTTACACCATTGACAGGGTGAAAATTAACTGGAAAAAAAATAAAAAAAGAAGGAATAAAACTGTGTTTACCTAAACCAGGACAAATTCATAGGCATTAGGGAAAGCATACAATGCATAATTTAAAAATCTCTTTACAACCATTGTTGTATTTTACAATATTCTATAAATTCTAACCTTTCATTTTTTTAAAAAGTCTATTTTGTTTAGTTGCCAAAATAGAACTGTAAAAAGGTGCACTGCTTCTCTGTAAATTCTGCTTTGCAGAAATCATTCTCTATCTAATCAACAGCACTGGGAAAGGTGTGAGCATCTCTTGTATTTCATTCACCATTATTACTTTAATTCAACTAGTTTAATATGTTAACAGTATACTTTGAGAGCTAGAGAGCCCTGCAAATCTACGGACATCTGCTTTATATATGCAGGTATCCACATCCAGATGTGGATTCAAATTTTGTATCTAGAATCCTGCAAATCTGCAGATATCCGCTGTATATCCATGGGTATCTGCGACAGAGGATGTCAGAGCACATATCTGCAACTCATTTTTGCAGATACAGGTGTAGATAAAAAATGTGTATCTGCACTGGTCTTTAGAGATCTTAAAAGCTACATCAGTATAAACATGATGTGTGGAATTTTTTTTACTGAAATAGTTATACCACAAAAGCCCTAGCATAGAATCAGTTATACGATTATAAACATAATGTATAATATGGAAACAGCTAAACTAGTGTAAAATACTTTAATATCATTATATCTGCATCTAGACTAAGGGGGTTGTACCAACAGAGCTAAAGTGGTATAACTTTCCAACATAGACAATCCCTGAAAAATCTACACTAGAGTTTTGCAACATATTAGTAAGAACATATTAGTTAATATCTTTTAACACATTATTACATCCTAATCTAGTCAAAGCCTAATTAGAACCTATTAAGTGCTTATTTTAGTAAGCATGATAACTTCTTTTAAAATCTTTATTGAAAAAAAATCAATACAGAAAATTACGTTACTGCACTATTAAAGTTATGGAGTCAGGAAATTTTTTGAGTTAAGATTTCAGCAATATTAATTATTTTCCCATTCTAAGGCATGTTACTATATTTAACGGGAATATATTTAAATTACACATTTGAGAAAAATGAGAGGAACAGATAAAACTACATATGTGCAAAGTAAATTACACTGAAGGAATTTCAAATCTGAATTTCCTCAATTTTTTTGTATTTTAACTGTAGAATGTGGCATTCACTTTTTTGCATTCTATCTATCTGTACATGATAGACTGCACATTCACAAACCAGATGATCCTCAATGCATTGATATCTCACTTCAAGTAAAATGATCAGTGACTTAAGTCTGAAGCACAACACAGTACAATTGCTAATTCATTTTGTACTTACCCAACACCACATGTAAATAACCGGGTGTGTGTGACATTCTTTTTCACAATTTGAAAGGTCATGCTCTCATTCTGAATGTGCCCATCGGAGATAAGAAGAATATTACGCTCTCCTTGAGAAGGATACAACAAACTTAAATAATGTAAGGTTTTCCATAAATCAGTATTTCCCATTGTAGGTGTAGCAGACTGAAGAGAAAAAAAAATTCTGAAAATTTCTGAAAAACTGAGTTTTATTTCTAACTTTCCCCAAAATAAACTACAGCAAAGAGTTAAGACTCTCTTCTTATGCTAAATTTCTCCTGGTTTCCAAGTATACTTCTTAATTCTGAGTTTGCTTTCTGCCCTTCTCTAATTATTATTATTTGTACTGTAACAGTGCCTAGGAGACCCAGTCATGGACTAGAACCTCACTGTGCTAGCAGCTGTACACACACCGAGCAGAAAGACAATCCCTGCTCTTCAGTGTTTACAATCTAATCTTCCTTCCAAGACAGTGTCAATTGAATTTTGTCTTTCATTGGAATGACCAAGTGCACTGGCATCTTCAAGTACTGCCTTCAGTGCTGGAAAGATGGTGCTGTTAGAGCAGGGAGGTTCTCATGGATGTCTGTACCATTCCCTGTCCTGCTATAAAGTCATCAGAGGGCAAAGATTCCTGGTGGTCAGATTTATTAAATGGCAGAGAAGTTTTCCAAGGGAAAAAGTGGAAACTCCATCACTTAAGTCATTTAAAATCCGACTGGACAAGATAATAGTGAATAGAGAATAATTCTGCATTAAAGGAGATCAGTTGGATGACCCGGTATTACTCTCCCATCTCCAAATGCCAAAGTCCTATGACTAACACCTACCATAGGCCACCTTAAACTTTCACTGAACTAGAACAGGACATACAACAGAAATTATGCACCTGTTATCAGGGTAAATGAGCTCTTGGATACTTCGGAGACTAACTCATGGAAGAAATGTAGAAGGTGGCCTTAAATAAAGTCACAGAACAGCAACATGTGATGGCAAACATTACATGGAATCCCTGAGGGCAAAGAAACTCTCAGTAGCACACAGAAAAACAATTTTACTTACTATAATAAACTCCTTTACTGATGCAAGATCACTTGTGATATTCTTTGAAAATGAAGAAAATTCTGTGAAATCTGTGGAATGAAAACTGACAATAAAGATCTTCCTTTAAATACTCAGTTATATTGCAGTAACTAGGAATGGCAACATAGTGGCAGTGAATGGCTACAATTTTACTATTAGAAATACCATAATAAAATTATTCCATACTACTACCAATAATAGAGACCATAAGGTTCCCAGTTTAATGTATTACTGCTTGTTTAATAAAAAAAAAAAAAGCATAAAGATAAGGATGACAAGAAAGTAATAAAAAAGTGTACGTCCAACAACAAAACTTACTCGTGCCAAATCTGATAACATTCACTCTCTGTATAAAACAAGACATTTGTAGAGCATGGACAGCAATATGCTTTGCTTGTTGCAGTGTTGAACCTTCCATGGAGTTGGAGCAATCTAGGCAGATAATAATTTCTCTGGACAACTGGATTCCTTTAAAATTTGTTTCAAACTTTGGCTGAAATACAAGCATGCATGCCTAAAGAAAGAAAAGCTTGATCATCAACACAGTGGACCACTATTATTTATATAGCACCAAAAGGGATCTAAACATTTTACGAAGATCACTATATGTATTTAGGTTTTCCTAAAGTCACCCATCATTTTGGCATCTGAATGTAATAAAGCCAGATGTCTAGAGCAGTGGTTTTCAGTGTTAGACTAAGTCTAAAATTTCCAAAGGACTCTGCACCTCCATCTGAAATTGTTTAGAGGTCCACAAATGAAAAAAGTTGAAAGCCACTGGTCTAGAGGTTAGCAAGTGCTTTTTGTTTTTTTGTTTTTCGTTAAATCTTGATGAGAGTAGCTCTCCCTGTCCTGTATGCCTAGCTCATCCCTCGTCGGTAAGAAATATATTGGGAAGTTTCTGTTCCCCTCTATTTTACTTTTCTGCAGTCAGAATGGAATTGCTTTTCTGAAATAAGATACAGACTTATTTTTTTTTAAATCATCAATACCATCATCACTTCATGAGAAGTCCTGGAATTTTAAAAATAAATGTATTTAGAAGTAAAATGCCTTGCACTTGTGATTATTTAAAAAGTTCAAAAACCTGCACTGTCTACTTTTACAGAATACGAAAAGAAACCCACGAGTTCATTAGTGATATTAGTAAAATACTTTGTTTTTAAATGCTTTTTGATAAACCACGATTTCAGATATCATTCTTATGGGTGCATTAATATTTTAATTTCCAAACTTTCTATTGTGTAGGTCAACTCCCTTAAAATAGAACCTATTCAATGTGTTGCGGTTATTACCTGTACATTTAGTACACAATGACCCCTTGGTCACTGATCTTTGCTACAGCTTCTGTGCCATGATCCTGAATGCCAGCTTTCCTCTGGATGTTGACATTGCTAAAAGGCATATGAGGTGTCATCTGACAGCCCTGGAGATGCATTTTTCCCCATATACTTACTATATCTGTCAAATGATACAGCTAAGAAAGATGCTTTGCTTTAATTGATACCTATATTTTGTTATTTTTTCCTAAAAATATTTTTCTTTAAGGCTACCCACTCATTGAAGCTACATATTTTCAAACTCACCCAACAACTATCTCTTCATTTTAACTCCTGCAAAGAATACAGGAGTACTGCTGCAACAGGACTGTAGGAGTTTCAGTGCCAATAGTGTAATCACATTTCTCTGAAATATATATAACTACACAACTAGTCAAATTGTCCTCAGACAGAAACAGGGACAATCAGAAATAGTACTAATGAATTGTCTGTGATATAATTTGTGCTTAGAAATTTTAGGATTTTTAATACACTAGGCCCCAGTCCAGCAAATACAGTCCAAAGGGACGACTCCTTCGAGTACATTAAATCTTGTGTCTGCACGTTTGCAGAATTGGGGCTTAGGAAGATTTTGTGGAAAGTTCAACTAACATCAAAGGCAGAATTATGAAAATACCATGTCAATGGAATAATGTCCTGAAAGGAGCTATTACTAATTTGTATGCATAAGTCACAAAGATGCAAATACAATATTTGCACATTTTAGTTCCTTCCTCGCTCCTCAAGACATCTGGGGTGAAATCCTGGCCCCACTTGAAGTCAACGGGAGTTTTGACATTGCTTTCAAAGGGCTAGCATTTCATCCTTCATCTTGCAGTAGTTTTTCACATTTAACTTGGTAAATATGGGTGCCTTTATGTTCTGTGCATTGCGAAATACATAACCATCTTCAGTTTTAAATCTAAGTAGAAATCTTTTATTTATATATTTCTAAAGACCAACAGGAAAATGTTTCAAATTAACAGCTAAGGAGATAATGTATTGCTGTTAAATAAAGCATATTGGGCATGTGCTTTAACACTGTACAAAAGAAAACTTAGCTAATGACATTTTTTTCAATGCATCTGCTTTC
Source organism: Pelochelys cantorii (assembly GCA_032595735.1). NCBI lineage: Eukaryota > Metazoa > Chordata > Testudines > Trionychidae > Pelochelys > Pelochelys cantorii. The sequence continues at coordinate 42,421,583 of CM064326.1, read as the reverse complement.
TAATGTTTTAAAGTGTACTTTAAAGTTATAGAGCAGAAACAGTGTAACACTTGCTTAATACAATGTGAAAGCAAACTTAAAGGAAAGGGTCACATAGCTCAATAAGACTGTACAAAATGAATTTCTTATCAAAAAGATATTACTTCAAGTATGGGACAAAGTGCATATTCATGATAGTAATGCAGAAATAATTTCCCACAATGTTTTTTCTCTCTTTAACATCGATGACTTATATTTCTTTAAATTCTTCCTAAGTACAAAATTAGCCATATCAAGCCAAATTCTGCTCTGTCTTACTCTCCACTACGTTCAATAGGACTCATAGGAGTGGTAAAATCATGGCAGAAATTAGCCAAGCTATTAGTTGATAGTGTATAGTAGAAGTAGCAGTAGTACTTCACTCTCTTTGTCTGGATGCTTCTCTACCCACATTCTGGGTAGATATACATGAGAAATCCAAATTTCTAGAGAGAAACCACTGATGTCCAAGGAACTGTTTTCCACCGTCTTGATTACAGCTTTGCAGTCTGTTTTCTAGAGGTAAAAAACAGACATTTACAAGTTTCTGCTAAAATACCTTTTAACTGTGCACAACTGTATATTCTTAAGAAAAACTCAGGCTTGAAGATATAATATGAAGTATGAGATTTCCCAATATTTTTACCATTAAGATGATGTAATTCTACAAACTGCACACTTTTCATTTAAATATATATTTTTCTTTAGCATGGCATGCACTTTTCTAAATGTATTTTAAGGTTAAAAAACCTCCATTGAAGTGACTCTAAACAGTGAACATAAGAGAAATTTTCATTTGATATAAGGAAATGGAACTACTAGTTTACATGATAAGTCCTACATAAACATCATATGCAATGTATTTAAAAAATATAAAAGCATCCTTTTAGAATATAGGACATAAGCCCTAAAAAAGAAAAAAGATTGCAAGAAAATGTCTTACCTTTATTTTAAGTTTGTGTGTCAAACTATGAATGAGTTCAATACTGTATGGCATTTCAATAGACATGACCACACAGAATCCACTAAAAAAAGAAAAAAAAACAATTGACACTCAACGCACTTCTGGAGCAGATGATATTTGGCATTTATTGCATGTTTCCTCCATCAGGAACATATCAGTCTATGTTTCTTAACCTTTTTAGCTCTTAGGGTAAAAATAATAAGCAGAGTATTACATAGACTTGAAGGTCAGAAGGAACCATCATGATCATCAATCTAGACCAGTGACATAGCTAGAGCAGGAAAAGTGGGCATGCCTAGCTTTCATGTGGGCAGGCAATAATGTAGGGTTGAGGGTTGGAGGGATGGAGGGCCTGGGAGAGGAGGACAGGAAGCAGTGGGGCTTAGGAAGGATCTGCCCTAGGAAGTGGGGAGAGTGCAGAAGTGATCTGGTGCCCTAAGGAGGAGGGACAGGAGGGATGGGACCCGTCTATCTACACCACACCTTATCACTCAGCAGGCACTTGAGCACACATGCTGTAGGATAAGCTCATGGGGCAGAGGAGGACCCTGCTAGGGCTCAAGTTCTTCCTGCCCCTCCTGACCACGGCTCAATATCTGTCAAGCCTGGCTGTGGCCTCCTCCTGCTGGCACCGTGCACTGCTGTCACAGTTTCAAGTCCTAGTACTAGCCCTACCCAGACCTCCCCAATGAGGCACATATCCTGCAGACCTAATGTCACTGATGCCAAATGCACAGGTAACATTGCCATTCTACTCCTGCTTACTAATCCCCTCTTTATAAATCCACAGATTACACTAGCCAAATTGGAAAAATGGTCTGAAAGAAACAGAATGAAATTCAATAAAGAAAAATGCAAAGTACTACACTTGGGAAAGAATAATCAATTGTACAAATACAAGATGGGAAATAACTGCCTAGGGATATGTCTATACTTGCACCCTCTTTTGAGAAAGGGTTGCAAATGTAGAGATTTGAAATTGCAAATGAAGCTGGGATTTAAATATCCCATGCTTCATTTGCATAATTGCGTTATGGCGCTATTTCGAAATAAAAAACGCTGTTTAGACGTGGTTATTTCGGGAGAAAAACCTTCTTCCAAAATAACTGGTAAACCTCATTTTATGTACACATACCCCAGGAAGAAGTACTGCTGAAAGAGATCTGGGGGGTCACAGTGGATCACAAACTCTTGAAAATAAATAAACATCATTCTGGGATGTATTAGCAGGAGTGTGGTAAGCAAGGCACAGAAAGTAATTCTTTCAGTCTTCTCAAGCACTGATATGGCTTCCCAACTGGAGTATTGTGTCAACAAAAATTATTAAAGTTCTAGAAAACATCATCTTTGAGGAAAGATTGAAAAAAATGGGTTTGTTTAGTTTGGGAAGAGACAACTGAGGGGGAAGACTATAATAACTGTCTTCTAGTATGTAAAAGGTTCTTAAAAAAGAGTAAGGCGGTAAATTATTTCCCTTAACCACTGAGGGCAGAACAGGAAGTAATGGGCTTACATAGTGTAACTGCCAGTGGGCAGATTTGAATCTGGGACTGGACCTCTGGAACTTAGTGTAGGCGCCTCTACTGCTTGAGCTAAAAAGCCAGCTGGCTCTCAGCTTAGGCTATAGAACTCCCTTGTTCTTCTCTCTCACTGTAAGTGGTCTAAGTGCAACTGCACAGGACAATGAACCACACTAGGTATGTGGGTTACAATAGCAACAAGGGAGATTTAGGTCAGCCAAGTGTTTTTCAAACTTGAGTTGCGGCGCTGCCAGGCCTGCGCCACTTTGTTTACTTCACGTGTCCATAGCCACGGAGCTTCACAGCTCCCCTTGACTGGAAACAGTGAACTGAAGTCAATGGGAGCTGCAACGCTCCATTGCTATGGACACATTAAGTACACAAAGTGGCATGGGCCGGCCAGCAGCTTACCCTGGCAGCCCTGTGATCCAAGTTTGAAAAACGCTGGTTTAGACATTAGGAAAAACCTTCTAACTGTGAGGGTAATGAAACCCTGGAACAAATTACAAGAGAGTTGCGGAATCTTTGTCACTGGAGGTTTAAAAAAACCAACATAGTAGGCAAACACCCGGTGGGGTGGTCTAGATAATACTTAGTCCTGCCTCAGTGCAGAAGATTGGAATAGATGACCTATCAAGGTACCTTCCAGTCCTACATCTCAATGACTCTATGATTAGCCCTTTTTGCCAAAGCACTGTGCGCACATATTTACATGGGTAGGGCCTTATATAGTTTCCAGCACTGAACATTCAGCTCCTTGGGTAATACAAGCGCCCCCTAAAGATCTTACTGCTTCTACTGGTACAATAGCTCATGAATAGGGGAGAGTAGATATCTGCAGAGGCATTACATGAAGAACTATATTTATGAATGTCTCAAGAAGAATTATGTTATCAGAAAAAATTCACAATCTGAAATATAATTTTAATAAATTATTAAAAATGTTACTGAAAAGAAAAAAACCCTAAAAATAAGCTTAATTTTTAAAAGTACCCTTTTAAGTAGTGCAGACCCAAGGGATTAGGTTTTGTGATGCAAAGTTTTTATAAAACCTGGTATTAATAAAAATGTTTTCAGGAAACAAACAATAAAAAATATTCAACGAAACGGGGTGGAGGTAGAGTTTACCTAAACATTATTGCCCTGTAATGTCTGCAACCCCAATAGAGCAGCAGTTTTGAATTGAAGGCAAAATGCCTTTTCATCATCCAACCTGGACAAAGTGGCATAACCTTCACATTAATGGTGAAAAATAATTTTTTAAAGCTGCTTCACCTTTTGTTATTTTTGGTAACAAAAACAGGAAAAAACGGAATCATGTTCTCTTAAATGTTACTTACCCCTTTTTTGTTCCTATTCGTTTAACACAGACCTTCTTTACTGTATCCTATACAAAATAAAAAAGCTTTAAATGTATCATTGTTATGAAATACAGAGCTGTGAGTGCCATTCTTGGTTTTATAAGAAAAGCATCAACTGGAGCACAGCACACAGCAGGAGTTCTCAGCGTCTTTCATTTTCAGTGATCAACTTTTTCCTCTGTGAGTATATGGGAATGATATATACATATGAGAAGAAGAATAAGCTTGATGATATTTAAAAGAGGGGAAATATACTAAGTCATTTGTCCCTTTTTGTAAACTGTTCTCTGGGGACAACATGGAACATCACTGAACTCAATAGAGTACAGAGGGCCACATATATAAAATAGCCAGCCTAAAAGACTGAGACCTTAATTACTAACACTGCTGAATTGATTCATGTTCTGAGCGAATGGTTCTCAACCTTTTCCATACTGGGACCCTTTCCCCATGAAAGGCCTTCATCCCGCATAGCCAGGTCCACTTTCCATCTAACAATATGGGTAGGCTTGTCACAATACCCAGGTTGCACATCCTGTCTTAGAGCTTTGGTTTTGAGCAGATTCAGGCAGGCATCGCTACACTGATTTGGTATTGATTTGGTTCAGATTTTTGTAGGATCTTGCTGTAACCATAAAGATTGGACTCAATTATTTTAAATGAGCAGCCAGGTGAGATTTACATAAGAAGGTAAGAAAGGGAGATTGCAACTCCCCTCAAACCTGTTGTAGAATCACTGCCCCTTTAGGAGCACTTCTGCTCCAAACTGCGAAAATGCTACTGTAAGTTGATATTTTAAATACACAAACCTGTGTGTTTTCATTCAATGCTTTGTCTTGTTGCCAAGGTGCCACGGCAGCAGGCATTTTAAAGGTCATACAGCCATTCTGAAAGCTAAGTTCAGTGATGTAGGTGATTTTGATAAGAACCGTAGTTTTAGGTGGTAAGTTTCCAACACTCACAGTAAAAACATCCTAGAAAAGAGATGCTTGCTTTAATCTGCATATTAAAATTATATATTTTCCAAAAGCAATAAATATTTCATTTGTTTGGTCATGTACAGAAAAAAACCACTAGTTTTCTATGTTTCTTCAGAGAAGCAGTTGAAGAAAGCTAATTAGGACGATAAAGGCCAAGAAGTTATGCTGCTTTAACAAAAATTTTTGTCAGGACAACACTCATCAATAGTAACTATTTATAAATTGATATTTTACAGAGACTTCAAACATTTTATTAAAAGAGGATTTTACTGAGAGTTGGCAAAATCTAGTTTCTGTAGGAGGTACAGCAGATATTTGTATCTCATTTCCTGAAATGACCAAAAGTGCAGACTAAGTAATTTCCATTTATCGAATTCCATTATTTAAAAGCAAACAATCAAAACACACACAAAAATCCCTCCCATTTAAGTTGCAATTCTGCAAAGATTTCAATAGGACTACTTATGTGCCTAAGGGGAAGTACATATGTATTTGTGGAGTTGGGATCTATGTCACAAACTTGCTTTGTTTGGGCTCTGACTTCGTTAACCAATTTACAATGTGATCAATCTGGGTTTTCTAAAATGCTTAGTAAACCACAACATTCAACATACAGGGGCATCTTGGTCCATCAAGTAAGCTCCATCACCTCGACTGATTGCTTCTCTGTATTCTTTATGTGCTTGTTCCTTTTCTTTAACCTGCAAAAGATTGCTCCAAAATCAGTCTATTTTTACATGGAACATAGTTGATTAACTTGTTTCAGTTAACCAAGTCATAAATGGGACACAATCAATTTGAAATCTAGTTAAGGGACAATGGTATAAAATCATAGTGAGAGTATTAATACTAATGAGGGTCTTTACTCATTAATATTTTGACATCTTCGGGTTGAAAGCACTATAGAAGAATGAAATATTAAATCATCTTACCTCTCCAACAATATGTTTCCCATTGATGAAAGCCTCAAATCCACATACAGCCGCTGTGTCATCCAAAGGAAAGACATATTTTGCCTCAATGGGATTATCATTCTGATTGATATAAGTCTGAAACACTACTATCTGAAACAGGATTATAAAAGAGATGCATTTCTCTATTAGATAAAAAAAATCACGATAAAAAAAGCCCTCATTGTTTGATAGGTAGGTAATGACCTAACCATCCAGTATCTTTGTTTAATCCAGAGGTGTGAGAATTGAATATTAAACAAAGATACTGGATGGTTAGGTCATTTCCTACCTATCAAACAATGAGAGTGACAATGGTTCTTTGTCGTTGAAGAATCTCATGATACCATCTATGTTTCATCAGTCTTTAAGTGTTTCCTGACTCTTTGTTGTTTGCTAATTAATGGTTCTTATCTGCCCCCTTTGACTATCTAGTCTTTAGGTGCTTATAGACTCAGCTTTCCCTTGATATATTTTTTACCGACTGCCTTTTCTTGTCCCTACCCCCCTCCCAATTTTCCCTTCTTCCACTCCCCTCCCATCTCCTCTATTTATTTTGGTACTTGACATCCAACACTCCGGTCACCTGAAGAAGTGGGCTGTGCCCACGAAAGCTCATGATACCATGTTTTGTTCGTCTATAAAGTGCTACCAGACTATTTGTTGTTTTTTCAGTTTACCTGTACAGACTAACTCAGCTACCCCCTGAAACTATTTTAAATTTAACAGAATAAATGTGCTATTATGTTTCACACTAAAAAAGTGTTGCTAGGAGACAGCACAACTTGATTTAACTTTCTGAAGACCTATTTGTACACAAATACACACATATATAGTGATTGTAGCAAATTTTCTGGTGGGTGGAGGAATAAAAGGTTCAAGAAACTGATAACAGAATATAAAGTCTTTCATCTCTAACTCACCAATTCAATCTTCAAGTCAAGAGTAAACAAAAATCATTGCCATCTGATGGCTATTTGTAAATCCTAACTTTACAAATATCACCAATCTACAGCAAGGATGGGCAATAAAATGGCGGCAGATTGCCGCTATATTTACCTACACCTCTGCAGGTATGGGTGATTGTAGCTCCCATAGACCATGAATGGCTATCCACAGCCAATGGGAGCTGTGCTTCCCTGTACCTGCGGAGGCCCAGGTAAATATGGTGATGTGGGGGCTCACCAAGGGCTAACCATGGCAGACCGGATCTAGCTCGTGGGCTGATATTTGCCTACTTCGGTCTACAGGATAGGGGTCCATACCACAAAAACCACCACTGAAACCTGTTGGCAACTTCAAATGTGACCAAATTACTGAGTAGGCAGGGAGACAGATGGTCCAACCAGGTTAAGCTTTACCGACATTGATTCTTTACCTGTGCTGTCTCTTCAGGAATGGTATCTGTTCTGTAAATAGAGAATTTCAGTCTTCAGTGTCAGCGATTCCAACTGACTTTCTGTCCACACCTGTTTCTCTTTGCACTCCCTGCCTATGTCTCCATAAAGTCCTGAGACTTTCTCACCAACCACTTACTGGCACATCCAATATCCTGAGGTAGAACCTGGGTGGTGAAATCTCTGTGAATAGGGGGCCTTTTTCCAGTGCTTTGTCTGTTTATACATCTGGGCAAAGTTCCTCTAGACAGCATTCACTGACTCCTTAGATTCCTTGGAGCAGTGCATATGGTCTATGGTTCTCTGCTGGGTGTAGCCTCCTGGATACATTGTTTTGATCGTGGTTGTCCATACCTGTTTTTTCAATTTTTTTGTCCCATGTAATCTGTTGATTTCTGGGTTTGGAGCCCCTCCCACATCTCAACCCACCAATCCTAGTTATCAAAGATTTGGGTAAGAAAGTCACTTAAAAAGCAGTAAATGAACCATATATTATTCTGAAATACGCACTTGCTAAACAAATTCACCGATCTTTTCATTGACCAAAGAACTTACAAAAGTGATCTGTCTGCTCACATTTAAAAATTAAAAACACTCTGAATTAATATCAGAACCTAAAAGAGACTGACCTTCATTTAAAAAAATCTCAGAGGGGTAGCCGTGTTAGCCTGTAACTTTAAAAACAATGAATAGTCTTGTGGTACCTCAGAGACTAATCAAAATATATAGAATCATGAGTTTTCATGGGTAAAACCCACTTCATCAGATGAACTGGAGAGGAAATATCAGAAACCAAGACATATATATTGAGTTGTCTGTTTTTCTAAAAGCGACTCAAATGGTACATAAAAATTGGAATTAATTCTCCGTAGTCAGTTGCTGAAAAGCTTAGCTTACAATAAGCAGTGCACTGTACCTGTGCTATGAAGTCCATTATTCTCCCCTTGACATGAATATCTTCAAGAGGGACTGGGTTTCCAGATGTGTCCTGAAGACCAGTTTTTATAGGATTCAAAAGATTTAAGCTTGGTAATGCATAGTCTAAATATTAAAAAAAATTAAGAAAGGTTAGTATGGTGATGGAGGTAAAAACACAATCCCACACACCAATGTCCATTTGGCTCATGCTTACAACTAATTCAGAATATGTGGATTAAAAATAATACCCAGTGTCTGTTAAGAATGTACACAATGTTATTGTTCTGCAATAAAGGCTCTCTGAAGGATCATGAGTTGATGATGGGTCTTTCATAAGATATTTGTTTAGCCCTTGGGGAATAAAATGTGAATTCTTTAAGAGCATCTGATGTCTTATGCTAGGCCTTCTGAAAAGCACTTTGTCAGAAGGAGAAAATCAGCCCAAATATTTGTTCCCAGAGAAAATTTGTTAAACAGATGTTTCCAAGATACCATACGTTCTTGACTAATATTGGTAAGAGCTGTAAATCAATTCAAAATAATTTTTAATTATATTAAAATATATTTGATCCATATTATTCAAGAATCACTGATTAATATCTAGAGCATTCATGATTTAAATAAGGTCACAAACAAGAAACATTGTCCACCTTTGAGTTGTAAATGACAATGCGAGGTCACTGGCCGATCTTTCTCTAATTCTGTCTCAATTCCAGGCTGAAACTGCTTTACTTGATCTCCAACAAGGCAAAACTTAACAATGTATCTCATTTTAACCTGACAGGTTTTGTATACAACAAATTCATCATCCTATTACAAGCAAAGAGAATTATTTTACAAATATAATAAAAGCTACAGGTATTCCTACAAAGTCTGCAAACTGATTTAAGAACAGATCTTACGTGACATCTCAGCAATGATTCATAATATCACCATATGGTGTTAGTGCTACTGCTTTACTGTTTTCAAAGCACTACATCTCTGTTCTTTTCTCTTTGCCCAAATTTCACTACTGACAGCTCCTTCTGACTACGTCTACACTGCACTGTTCTTCCGGAAAAAGAAGACAGCTTTTTCCGCTTCTTTTTTCGGAAAAGGCTTTTCCAACACTTGGCCCATCGACACTGGGCCAAATGTAGGAAAAAAAACCCCTTTTCAGAACATCCCTTCTTTCTCATAAAACAAGGTTTACAAGGATGCCAAAAAAGTGTGTCTGCTCTTCCGAAAAAAATTTTGGAAGAGCAGATGCATTTCCTGGATGCGACAGAGGTTTTCCGGGATACCGGAGGTATCCCAGAAAAACTTTGCAATGTAGACATAGCCTTTGTCTTCTTGGCTCATTCACCAGTTTATGTTTTCTTTCATGCCATCCTCTACTTGGAGAAAAGCCACAGGTGTCCAATCTCTCTTAAAAATTATTTAAAACACAATTGTTCCTCAAAAGAATGCCAAGTAAAATTATCAGTTTTCTTTCTATGGCTGCATAGACAACAATTATGCCTATTAGTTTGCACAGTATTGCACTTATTCCTAACTTTATCGTTTAAACAATATGAAGCAGGGGATATATTTATTTTATACTTTAATAAGATAGTGGAACACTCTTTCATTGTTGTTTTCTATACTCCATATGTGACAGAATGACAATAGTCCAAACAAACCTTATAGAATTAAAATAAGTTTTACTGAATGAAATTAAATTTTCGTAGAAGACCTATTAAAAATCAAATGCAATCGTGTATGTGATGATGTGACATTAAATGTACCTTCTCTAACAATGGAGGATGCTAATGAACTTTCTCAGTTCTCAGTCTTTGAAGTCCCCCGGGGACATATGCATACATTGGTCCAAACTAGATTCTCCTGAGACTCACCAAGAAAAGACTTTTAGACAAAAAGCCTAAGTTTAAAATGACTCAGAGCCTTCTTTCTGATACACCAATCAGGCAGGATCCTGTACCATAGAATGCACCAACCTAGAAGAACTTGGCCTGGTGAGACCTCAAAAGGCTGTGTGCTTGTTCTGAGGTGAAATTAATGAATTTGTGACCTCCATAAACCTCTTGGGTGGGGTAAGATCTGGTAAACTCATTAGCACAAATGTAGGTCCTTTTATTGTTTTAAATGTTTTCTCCAAAATATTTTTTCCTTAAGCATAAAGTAGGCATGGCTGGAAAGAACTGTGTGGTAAGTTATACCTATAACACTTAATGATATGATGTAGTCATGGATTCCATGACTTTACCTGACTTCTGTGACTTCAGCTTCAGTTGTCAATGACAGAGCTGGAGCTGTGCTCCCCAACCTATGGCTTCAGCTGGTGCTGGGGCTGTGTGCCCCTCTTACAGCAATGGCAGGAGCCAAGGCAGTGCACCTCCCCTTCTCACAGCTTCAGCTGGGGCTGGAGCTGGAAGTGTGTGCGTGTCCCCCAGTTCTCTGAGGCTTTAGGCGGTTCAGAGCTGGGCTGTGCACTGCACATGATTTCATTTGATGCCAAAGCTTGAGCTGTTGCTGTGCGCCCCTTTCCTGTGGTTTTGGTCAGAACTGAGGCCACAACTGCGTGCTCCCCCTCACTCCTCTGTGGCAACAGGAGGGACTGAAGCTGGGGCTGTGATCCCCATGGTGGTGGGGCTGTCACTCCCCATCCATGGGGGTCCAGCTGTTATTCTCCCTCCCTCCTCATGCCCTCTCTCTACCCAGTTATTAAAAGTCACAGACAGGTCACAGCTCCCATGAACTTTTGTTTATTGCCCACAATCTGTCTGTGACTTTTACTAAAAATAACCATGACAAACCTTTAACCATAACTATTATCCATCTCTGAAGAGAAGATAAGCAGGTCTGTCTGGGCAGACTATCTGTGCTGTGAGTTACACAGAGAAGGATGGGGAACTGTCTGGCCTGGAAATACCAGAGGTAGAAGATAGTGAGACGTGTCTTCACACAAGAGTAGCAAGAGCTGCAAGCCTGAGGATCTGGGGTGCTTGCTGAACCATGAGAGGAAATAGAAGTGCAGATGCCCTGAACTGTGACACCAGACACACAAAGTTTCAGCGAGCGAGCATAGCTTCTTGACAAAATAACTTCTGCTCTTAGTGCCAGGAGTCTCAGTGGCCACCAACAGATTGGGGAAGGAAAGCAGCAGGTTTTGGGACTAATGAACAACAGCATTTTCCATGCCTGCTGCAAATGTCATCTGGTGCTGAGACATGAGACCCTGAGTGCAGAGCAGGACATCTTGGCAGGACAGCAGGCAGGGCAGATCAGGAATCTCCTGAGTGCAATGGCCAGCAGCAACAGAGCAGCAAAATAGCCCCAAACACTGAAACCTGCAACTGATAATCCTCCCTGTGCCCCCATGACTGTATAAATAGCCCAGATGGGATGGAAAAACTGCATACTTGGCAACCATTCTCTACTCTCAGTGCAGAGCACCTGGGAGCCAGGACCCTCCTTGCCCTTTCCTTGCACTATGTGAAAGTGGTTATCATAGGATGCAGGGGAAATAATTTCCTTGGAATGTAGCATTTAGCACCTATTTGATACATAAGAATTATGCTAAGTGGAATGAAATTCACTATAAGTGAAGCAATGCATTACTAAAGAGATTAGTCTAGGGAAAAGTGATTCAGTGCTGCAGCCTTGGTAGAATATGGTTTTCAGCTAGTATAGACAACGCCTAATTATGTTCAACATCCAAAACCTATTGTGCATGTGGTATATGAGACATGAAAGTGCTGAAAGGTAGTGAAGTAGTTCAAGATTTTCACCCCACTTTATTAGAAACAAGTTCAATATAAAATCTCTCTCTGCTTATTTTTAGGAGAATTCCACTGTAACATGAAATAACACTAATAGATTTAATTTAAATAAGGCCCTTCATGCCATAGCTCAAAAGGTTTTTTACACATTTTTAACATCCTGTGATGCAGGTATTACATGCACTTTATGCAGATGAGGAAATGGAGATAAAAGTGATTAAATGATTTGACCATTTCCCACATAACCATTCAGTGGTGGAATGGTAAATACTACCTAGGTGCTCAGTCTCCCTCTGTCCTCTTACGTAACATTGGCACAATAAATCCAAGAGTTTTAAAGAATGTCAATGCCCTTTTTTGGGGTTGGATCTGATTTCAGTACCTCAAAATCTGAATAGATGTTTTCTGTTTTACGGACTCCATGAACGCTGTCATATCCTGGTGGTGCACTAGTTAATGTCACATCTTTTTTATACACGTCCAAACAGGTTCCAAGTGCTACATTACAAACAGCCAATAGTCGCGTTCCATCCATTTCACTTGGTGAAGAATACTTAACACTTGTACTATAATTAAAGAAAAATCATATACACAGGCACATACAGTTTGGACAGTTTACATTAACATGCATTTCTTATTTTAAGTTTCAATAGAAATGTCAATAGAAAAATGGAAAGGAATAACTTTCGACATTAAAATTATCTTAAAATTAAATTAAAACATTACAAAAAGAAATGTACATTTCTTTAAGAGTCAAAAAACCACAATATTATAATTAAGTATTTCAGACCTGATAGAGTCACTGAAATAAATGCCACTCCCTAGGTTCCCAATATCAGTTCTTTCTAGGCCATGATTTTCAACCACTATCTTTGGTAAAAGGAGTCCTCTAGAAAAGAAATAGCATTACAATTAATGAAGGTAGAAGGATTTTGACATACAGTCCCATGATTAATACATGTTGAGTGACTCATGAACAAGACAATATACAATTTACAGAAATCAAGAAAAGGAAGTTCTGGAATATGTTCAGTAAAACAGAGACATTATTGGATTAGTTACAACAGGGGGAATCCATGGGTTAAGTTCATCAAGGGAATACTACAGTATGTATTCCTTACTTTTCTAATTCTAGCACATAAGAACGGCATGTTACAAAGTGAAAACAAAGAACAATGATCCCTGGCAAACATCCACATTAACATGAAATCAGCACATAAGATTTGTCTGGTGTATCTAAAATAGTGCTACTTTTCTATAAACTATACTGTGTGTAACATCATATACATATCACAGACACATACATTATCTAAGCACAACAAGGGTGGGCATAAAAGATAGAGTATTCAGGAGTAAAAGGGAAGTCTGATCCCTAACTTTAGTCTTCTGTTATGGAAAGTAGGTCTTGTCAAACAAACCAAATTTCAATTTTTGATGAGTTTACAAACTTGGTTGATATAGGTAACTGAATAGATTTAATATCATAGACTTTTGTAAGACATTTATTTATTTTATTTATTTATTTAAATATTTTTACCCCGCCTTTCTATTTAAAATATTCAATATTCATTTGACTTAGTACCACCAGGGGTGGCCCGTGGATGTAGGCAACCTCGGCAGTTGCCATTGAGGGCTATGGAGGCGGGGGCGCCAATCGCGCATTCCGCCTAGGGCGCCAGGTTGCCAGCAGCTCTCCTCGAGCCGCTCCTGAGTACCGCATGACATTCTTGTGAAAAAAATATAGCACTATATAATATCAACAAAGCACATCTTAAACAGATTAAGAACTGGCTAACTAACAGAACTCAGAGAGCAGCTGTCAATGGGGAATCATCATCAAATGGGAATGTTTCTAGTTGAGTTCCTCATGGATTGGCTAGGCTAGGCCTGATGTTGTTCAATATTTTAATCCATGATCTGGAAGTAAATATACAATTACTAATGACACAAAGTTTGGCAGAGTAATAAATAGGAATATACAGAGATATCCATGCCACAGGAAGGACTAAATCTTGGAACAATAGATATGTGATTAGAACAGAGAATGTTCAGTCAGTCACTATTAGGTTATTTTCGGGTTTGTTGGACTTCTCTGTGATGAGCACATGTAACTTCCACTTTCACTTCAATCTCCAAACTGAATCCCATGGAAGTAATTCTCTGTATTTTAATCTTTTTTTCCTCCAGTTGCTCTGTAACTCCTAGCAACCAAATAATGTTTCAGAAAGTATGTTTTGTTTTGTTAATAAAAATTACTTTTTTAAGACCATGATCTGATTCCTGTGTCCTAGAAGGAAAGAGGCTCTGTGTGCACATGCCTAAGACTGCAAGGTCAGCTATTAAGAGAATTGCGTTTTTTGTTTGTTTGTTTTTTAAAGCTCTCTCAAGAGGAAGGGTTAAAGAGCTTGAGAGTAACTCACAGAGAGAAATCCCTAAATGTGTCTTCCTGGGTTCTCAAAGGGATGTTTGCATTTGGGTGTTGGCAGCAATACCAATCCAAGGCCAGGGAATCTGTGACCATGGGGAGATTTTAAACAGAAACTTTTAGTGGCAAGGTATTTTAAAGTCTCTTGCAGGCCCCGGTCTTCTGCACTCAAAGAGCCAGAATGGGGAACAGCCTTGACACAGTATCATAGATGTGCATGGCCCTCTACATGGAAATAGAGTTAACAGATTCTTGTCCTCAAGAGCAGCAATCACAAAGGATAATTACATGAACACTCACTAATTAACTCAGTACTTACTACTGTGAGTAGTCCCATAGAATTTGTTAATACTGCTACTACTTTTGGCTGCAAATGTTTGATGGATCTGATCCTTAATTACATCCAACACAAGGTATGAAAATAAACAATGTGCCTGGTAAGTTATTGGTTACAGCAGCAGAAGTTTGTTTTGTGTGCTTAACAGTACATACACACATATTTTAAAAAATAACATCTAAAAATGGAGGATGGAGGTCAGCAATGCTTACTAGAAGAAGGGATATTTATTCACATTTATTACTCTTTCCACTCTTTCTCTACATACTTTGTCAGGGTAATGACTGAACTGAAATAGAACACACTGAAAAAAAATTAAGTTATTTCGCTACCCAGGTGTGATGGATATGAGTGGTCCTGGCCAGCACCCGGTGACGAAAGGGTTGAACTTAGGTTTTTCTCTGTGTTTTAATCTGTTCTTTTCTTAGCTGCTTTGTAACATCTAGCAACCAAGTATGTTTTATCAAGTATATCTTTTTGTTTTTGTTAATAAAATCACCTTTTTAAAGGTGATGATTTGATTCTTGTATCTGGGAAGAAAACAGGTGTGTGTGTGTCTGCCTAAGACTGAAAGATCAGCTACCAGAGACTGCAGTTTGTTTTCTCTTTTTTCCATGCTCTCTTGTGGTAAAAGAGCTCAGGGATATCCCCCTGGAAAGAGTCCAAGTGCTTCCTTCCTGGGTTCAAGAAGAAAAGGGTCATTTGGTGGTGGCAGCATACCTCCTAAGGCCAGGGAATCTGTGGCTTTGGGAAGCTTTTAAGCAGAAGCCTATAGAGGCAAGGTATTTTTAAGGTCTCCTGTGGGTCCTGACCTTCTGCACTCTGAGTGTGAGAGTGGGGAAGAGCTCCGACACCAGATATTTAAATTATGTTTACTACCACAATATCTGACCACTTATATCCACGCTAGACCCTTTTTCAATAAAATAGTACAGCTTTCTCATTCATCTCTT
The DNA here is from genome assembly GCA_032595735.1 of Pelochelys cantorii. Taxonomy (NCBI): domain Eukaryota; kingdom Metazoa; phylum Chordata; order Testudines; family Trionychidae; genus Pelochelys; species Pelochelys cantorii. Next base: position 42,405,999 of record CM064326.1, on the reverse strand, counting down.
AAAAAAAAAGATTTTTTCAACTGATATACCTGTATAAATGGCAATGTTGAAACATTAAACCAAGCATTTGCTTAGTGTCAGAAAAATGAGTCCTTTATAAGCTCAAAATATTAAACAAAAAAGTAAAAAGATGATGGGAAACATTAAGCAACAAATACTGCGGTTCTTACCGGGAGAGAATTCCAACAAAGTTGCACACAGATGATGCATGGAATAAGGACTGAATGTTCCCAAGATTGCTCAGAAACTCTGCTGTTTCACTTATTCTGCCAACTCTATATATTTGTAGAATTTTCACTGGACAGTCACTGCAAGAAATTGAAAATTAACGTTAAAGTCATGTGAGTTAGCAAGTTGTTCAAATTCAATTCATGGATAAAAGGTGAAGAACTAACTTGTACCTCAACAAATGACTAGTCTTCATTTGTTTCTCTTTCATAATTACAAGAACAAGACACAATACAAAGGAGCATTTATTAAAAACATGCTGCAAATATTTAAACAGTAAAGGCAAACAGGAATACAAATTGTAATTCTATAAGAGCTATCCAACTGGTGATTGCCTGTAATCTCATAATAGTTTTCCCTCTTTTCTATAAAATGTATTTATGTTTCATAGAGTTCAAACTGTAGTAGGAATGTGAAAAATGCAGAAGATTTGTTTTCCAAAATGTTAACAAAAACAGATTTTGAAGTTTCCACCTGTCAGGCCTACTCGTTTATTGTCCTTTTGGAGTCAACCATCCAGGTGACCTACAGGGAAGAGCTTTCTAGCTTGTGGTCTTCACAGACTGTAGCTGCATTACACTACAACTTACAGCAGCCACTGACATTTATCTTTTGGGACTGTATATAGGACCAATGGCTGCTGGAAGTTGTGGCACACTGAGTAAGGCTTAAAAGGTATCTTTCTGGATCAGGGCCTGCAAGCTCAGTCCCAAGCAGTCCTGCCAGAAGCTCAGCTGCATATAAAATACATATTCACTTACAAAACAATTTTGATGGGATCCTTTCTTAAAGATATTTAAATAACAAATTCAGAGTAGTAGGAATAGGAGCTGAATTCCCTGAGGGTATGGCTACACTAGCTCGTTAGTTCGAGCTAGGTAGGGTAATGAGGGCAAGCGGAGTTGCAAATGAAGCCCGGGATTTAAATATCCCGGGCTTCATTTGCATGTTCCCGGGTGCCGCCATTTTTAAATCCCCCTTAGTCCGAACTCCGTGCCCGTGGCTACACGCGGCATGGACTAGGTAACGGTAGTTCATGGAGTAATGGTAGTTCGAATTAGGATCTTTAATTCGAACTACCTAGTCCATGCCGTGTGTAGCCGCGGGCACGGAGTTCGGACTAAGGGGGATTTAAAAATGGCGGCGCCCGGGAACATGCAAATGAAGCCCGGGATATTTAAATCCCGGGCTTCATTTGCAACTCCGCTTGCCCTCATTACCCTACCTAGCTCGAACTAACGAGCTAGTGTAGCCGTACCCTGAGTAACCCAAGCAGAGGGGAATTTAGCAAAGTTTTTTTTTTAAATTTGCTTCTTTTGGTGTCATTTCAGGTCCTGGGAAGTCCAGGCTTGGTGCAGATCAATGGCTCCTGCTTCACATAATGCTCCAATACACTGTACTATATCTTGGTATCACTCCCAGGCTATAGCTCCACAGGAGGCTACCTACAAAGTTAAGATAAGGGGAAGTACAGCAGCATAGCTACAATGCCACATGTACGCTACTGTAACTCTCTAGTGCAGCTGAAGTTTATAGTGAGAGAAGAGGTTTTTTCACTGTTGTAGGAACTCCATCTTCCTGAGTGACAGTAGCTCAGACAACAGAAACATTTGTCCATCAGCCCAGCTGCATCTACACCAGAGGTTAAGTCAGCATAGTTAAAGTGCTCAAGGGTGATTTAAAGTCATAACTACAGACCATGCCTTTGCCCCATTTTCAAAAGTGACATGAAGTTCATTGTAAAAGCAACAGATATGTGGGTAGGTACTGGATTGACTATTGGCCTTCCAGCTTTCTGCAGGTCCTTCATTTTCAGGTGGCACTGCTACTGATCCCTGCCATACCCCTTTGTCTGCATCTCTTGTGCAAACTTTTGGCCAATTTCTATGTTTCTACAATTGCTCCACAACTGCATCTCCACAGTCTCTTCTCCCCATGGGCCTAGAAGAGCCAATAACTACTGCATGCTCCAAACATTGGCAAATCTAGTGAGTGGATCCTGAGCCAGAATGGTCAGCTGCTTACAATAAGGGAGAGATCGTAAGTGGTAGGAAAAGACATATTAAAAATATGCCATGATTTTAAAGGAGGAGGTCTCTGAGACTCGGGGGCAGTGGAGTTCAAAACTGTGTTCAGAGCAGTCAGTGCAAGGTACTATGGGACAACTGCTAGAGAATTGTTAGTGTCAACATAAGTCATGAAGTGTCAACAAACATGCTGATATCCTTTCAAGCCCTGAATTCAATGCTATACCTGCTTACTTTGCTTGTGTAAATGCCACCCCTGCCTACTCATAAGCCTGCTGGCTCTAGAGGGTGTGGAATGTTCCAGAAACCAAAGATCTCACTGCTGTGACAAAATCTGGTGGTCCACCCTCATTCCTGTAATACTACTGAGATCATCTTATCACTATTAATCACCCACCTGTGATTATTTTTCAACACCTGTTGTTGAACATTGCAAAATTCTTCACTGTTTGGATTGATAGCTTGTAGCTTGCACCTCAAAGCCCAGTATTTAGCAAGAGAGGATGGGCTAGGGCTTGACATACTTGTTTCACAAACATTAAGCATGTCTCTGATTAGCTAAAAAATAAAGATATAAATGATAACTGATATATGGATAATATATTGTAATGGTTTATGAAGAATACTCTAATTCTGTACATTTTGGTGAGGTTTTTTTGTAATATTATACTTGTGACATTTAATAAAGAAAATAACCAAAATCTTGAATAAGGAAAGAGAGAAAATTATAGTAAACAGAAATCATGCACACAATTTACAGTGAAATAACATTGGAATGGAACATAAAGGCAGAAAATATTTCAACTTATTGATTAGCATGTATAGCAAGAGTGAGACCAGGTATGGCACCTTATGTAAACAAAATATGGTGGTTAAACTGTTTTAATAAAATTCCAACTCAAGGTGTGGATTAGGCCATCTCACAACAGTTTAGCAAGCCAGTGCTTTCTGTTGGCTGGCTATCATTTTGACTTTGCTCCTGGGTTAGTCCCAACTCCCTGGCTGCCACTCAGCAGCTATATTATGTGGTCAGAAGAACCACTGGTCAATCAGGAGGACAATGGCTCTAAAAGCAATGCACAAAGCTGGGCTTTGGAGCACAGGAGATGGGAAAAACCTTAGCAAGGAGCAGTGTTGCTCTGAGGATGGAGAGTCCAAGCAACGTAGCACCAGCTTGTGCCTGGAGATGTAGCATACACCCAAATTCTACTGATGCCAGTTCATGGATTCCAAGATTAGAGGAGGCACTGATCGTATAGTATGACCTCCTATATAACAAGAGATCATGACGGGGAATCTAACACACAAACTAATTATACAGCATTAAACTATAAAATATTATATTGTTGCCACATCATCAGTCATAGGCAAGATCTATGGGATGTGAGATTTCTGGTACCACAAATTTTCTGAGGGTCAAAGATAATTATATCTGTCATATTTTAAAGGTAACTGTTTTGAACCACTAATAAGCTCCCCATTGCTACTTGGATTCAAAATAGGACTTTAATTTAGTAGCCCTTGCAAGAGTTAAAAATATCCTACTCACTAGTAGTGTGACAGTGTTTATAAGTGACACTATACAGGGCATATCAGTGCTTACTAGCAGTCTGAAAGTGTTACCTGACAGAGGTCCTGTTTGCTAGATAACAGTTTTTTGGTAATATTATAGTCAATTCCACTTTTGTGACGTATAATTCGATAGAATTCCATCATCATCGCCTTCAGCGCCTCTGCTGGTGTTCCCTCATTCATTGCATTCTTCATTTGGAGTAGAATGCCTTCCGCTTTGCTCACCTTCAAGAGAAGAGATTATTAAAAATTAAATCCTGACAAAATAGTTCAACAAGCTTGAAAAAGGTAAATACTAGAAATAGAGAGTAATTTCTTTCCACACTAAGATTATATTTTTTTATTTGTTTTTTGTTATTGCAACACGAGTACAGTGACTTTTTGCAATGGAGTTTGGCAATCAAAACTAAGGACCTGATTTTACCCTCATGCTGAGCTACTCTGTGAGTAATCATACTGATTTCAACAGGACTAATCAGAAAGTAAGGGGAGCAGAACCTCCCCAAGTAGATAACAAAAAAGAATATGGATTTGATTAGCTGGTAATGCCTTTTAGTTTATTGTAAATTCACAAGGTCAACCTAATTCTTTATTAAATAATGGAAAACTTATCACAGATGGTTTATGGTCGGAAACCACAGGAAGATTAACTATAAATGTTAATGAAACTTCTAAATCATTAGTTTATCCAAAGTACACAAATCAAACTGCAAAATGTATTTGTAACAACAGCCTGAAGATTGCACTCTAGGGCCATTGTCCATTTGTCATTGTGTCCAAATTTGAAATAAAATTGGAAATAGATCTGCTCGCTTAGCTGAAATTAGTTTCAATATGGCTGTTACTTGTAATACATTTTCCATTGGATCTTTTCTGCTGTAGATCACAGAGCAGCAGGGAAGAGGCAAACCATAAGCAATATCCTGTAGTTTAATAGTGTTGAGATAGGCCAGGGACTTCATAAGCAAGTTCTATTCCATGTCAGTACTGATCCAAGGTTGGTCCTTGCTTCACAATGGCCCTTTGGCAACATTAGAAAATTTATGCTAACTGAATCACAGCTTTTAAATTCTTATATTTTAGACACTTAAGACTGTTTCTCCGGAAATTGCACATAATGGTGTTTCTGGCAGTGAAGCCAGTCAGAATATATTAGTATTATCAAATTAATTCTTACAGAGGGACACACTGGGATTCAAAACCTTTCACTTCTAGGACTGTGGTTCATATCTTATCTATAGTGGCAATGACTGAATATTGTTAGAGAAGAAACAGGCGATCCAGAAGCGGATGGGGTAAACAGAACTGTTTTATTGCCCAGGCACGTTTACCTTCGACATTCAACACAACGTCTGAGTGGCAAGAAATTGGTACCAATTAATCCCTTTTATCTATTTTAGTATGTTAATTCACACATCTATCACAACTTTTCCTAAAACCTTATTTAGTAATGTTAACTCCCATAAAATGAATATTAATAAGTAGTTGATTAATACAACTATACCTGCCCCTGTTTGTTGTTAACTTGTTTTTAGTTGAATAAGCATTACATGCTGTCTTAATTGGCAGCTTATAGGGAGGGAGAAAGTGCTTCAACCCTGAAAATGTTTTTATGGACAAGTGTGAAGACAAAATAAGACACTGTTCAGTGCAACCATCTTCCAAGGCTACCAGGACAAAGGGGAAAAACATGTTTAAAGGGCAATGGCATTGCCTATTCTGGCTAGACCCCTTACCCACTGATGTAGGGTCATCACAGACCCTATTAATTTTTACATATCCCAACAAATATCATCTATCAGAAGCCTGGTGACCTATGTGAAATGAATAGGAAATCTCAGTAGACCGGTTCTGACATCTCCACATCAAATGGTATGTCTAATTCATATATTAACTGATTTATAAAATGCACCTACTGCAGTCTCTCTCTCTCTCTCTCTCTCTCTCGCACACACACACTATTAATAATGCACAGTACTGACCAGAGTCTGCATATTAGAAAATGTTCACCCCTAAAAGACTCCAAATCTCTTTCCCACCTGACATTGTTCTTCAAAGATCAGCAGCTCTGAGCATTATCTGACCAGCAAGGTGCATCCCAGAGATAAGGGATCCTAGCTGACAATGCCTTTTCTCCACATTTAAAAAGAGTTAATGTGTGTTCCTTAGCAATCTCAACTCCTGTAGCAAAATATATAAAGCAAACTTGAGATTAAAACAGTACTAGTTTTGAAATGGAGGTGTGTTTAAATACAACTATATCCAGTATAGTTCTGATCCTAGGGCACAAAGAGCAAAATACTCTTGCTTGAAGTAAAATACTTACATTAATACTTACATAACATTGGTTCTCAAAGAGTAATCATCTCCCAGCAAAATTAACTTACATCATTGAGGCTGAGGTTGTTTACTGGCTCAAGTAGTAAACGGTCCAAGTGACCAAGTGCTTCTGCCCAGATCAGTTCTACAAAAGCACTAATTTCTTGGGATAAAGTGCTTGAATTTATAGCTTCCTCTAGAAGTAGCTGTAGTAAACAAATATTAATGAATAAAAGCAAAATACAAAACTTACATCTGCAGTTCTCACACTGGTAAAATTCTCATTGATTTCCCTGTTCTTATAAGCAATATTCTATGGTATATGTGTTAACATTTACGATGACTTCTTTCGGCCCATTGACTAAAAGGGGAGACTTGTTTACATAAAGTCTTCTGAATGAGGAGCATGGCAAAAGTGAGGCCATGTTCTTGCTTGAAAGTTGGGTGGGGTGTCTTATACTGAATGGGATTTATTATTAAATATAACACAGACAGTTTATTTTGCCAGCTTTGCTGGAAGAAAGTCCACAAAAATCTCTAATACACTGCGATTCTTTCTCCTTTCCCTTTAAAAAGTCCCCAAACCACTTGAACCACAGCCATGATTCCTGTGAACAAATTTTCTAATCAATCCCCTAAACTCAAATGAAGACTCTGTCTTGCACAAATTCTTCAGCTAACTCAGTTGTTCTCTGCTCCCCTTTTTCTTTCCTCCATTGTTTGTGACAGACTACCCCAAAATTGCTTCCATGCCTTCCCCAGTCTTCATGAGGGCAGGACCAATTAGTTGAGGGTTGATGGATAATGGACAGCAGGTCACTACTATTTTCTTTATTATGCAATTGATTCCTGTAAGTTCAGGATTCAAACTCATAGCATCATAGAATACTAGAACTGGAAGGGACCTTGAGAGATCATCAAGTCCAGCCCCCTGCCCTCACAGCAGGACCAAGCACCATCTAAATCATCTCTGATAGATGTCTATCCAACCTACTCTTAAATATCTTCAGTGATGGAGATTCTACAACCTCCCTAGGCAATTTTTTCCAGTGTTTAACTCCCCTGAGAGGAAGTTTTTCCTAATGCCCAACCTAAACCTCCCTTGCTGCAGTTTAAGCCCATTGCTTTTGTCCTATCATCAGAGGCCAAGGAGAATACTCCAGTACTCCGAGGCTACGTCTACACTACAAGGTTTTTGCGCATAAATGGCCATTTTTGCACAAAAACCCATGGAGCGTCCACACCTCAAGCACGGTTTTGCGGAAGAAAATCTACAGTCAATTGACAGAACAGAGGGCTTTTTGCAATGAAGGTATAGCTCCTTCTACGAGGCATAACTCTTTTTTGCGCTACAACTCTTGCACAAAAAGGTGTGTGTGGACGCTACGCAGGGGTTTCTTGTGCAAAAAGAGCCTATCTGAAAAAGCACAGGTGCTCTGATGGCCATTCTGTGAATGGCCATCAGAGCTTTCTTGCGCAAGAGCATCCATGCAGTGTGGGAGCTCTCTTGCGCAAAAGCACATCGCTTTTGCAATGCGCTTTTGAGGTTTGGACATGCTTTTGCGCAAGAAGTTTTTGCGCAAGAACTCTTCCACAAAAGACTTCTTGCGCAAAAACCCTGCAGTGTAGACGTAGCCCAACTGAGGCCTAATCATTGCAGGGTAGAATCATGTTTGCTTTTATTGCAACAGCCTCACACTATTGCCTCATATTTAGCTTGTGGTCCACTATGACCCCTAGATCCCTTTCTGCAGTACTCCTTCCGAGACAGTCACTTCCCATTCTGTATGTGTGAAACTGACTGTTCCTTCCTAAATGGAGTACTTTGTATTTGTCCTTATTAAACTTCATCCTATTTACCTCAGACAATTTCTCTAGGTGGTCCAGATCATTTTGAATTATGACCCTATCCTCCAAGCACTTGCAACCCCACCCAGCTTGGTATCATTTGCAAACTTAATAAGTGTATTCTCTATGCCAATATCTAAATAGTTGATGAAGATATTGAACAGAACCGGTCCCAAAACAGACCCCCTGCCAAAACCCACTTGTTATGCCCTTCCGGAATGATTGTGAACCATTAATAACTACTCTCTGGGAACAGTTTTTATGCATCCACCTTATAGTAGCCCCATCTAGGTTGTATTTCCCTAGTTTATTGATAAGAAGGTCATGTGAGATCATACCAAAAGCTTTACTAAAGTCTAGGTATACCATGTCCACCGCTTCTCCCTTATCCACAAGACTTGTTAACCTATCAAAGAAAGCTATCAGATTGGGTTGACATGATTTGTTCTTTACAAATCCATGCTGGCTGTTATCTCACCTTATTATCTACCAGCTATTTGCAGATCAATTCCTTAATTACTTGCTCCATTATCTTCCCTAGAACAGAAGTTAAACTGACTGATCTGTAGTTTCCTGGGTTGTTCTTATTTCCCTTTTTATAGATGGGCACTATATTTGCCCTTTTCCAGTCTTCTCGAATCTCTCCCGACTTCCATGACTTTTCAGAGATGATAGCTAAAGGCTCAGATACCTCCTCTATCAACTCCTTGAGTATTCTAGGATGCATTTCATCAGGCCCTGGTGACTTGAAGACATCTAACTTTTCTAAGTAATTTTTAACTTGTTCTTTTTTTTAAATTTTGACTCTAAACCTACCCCATTTCCACTAGGAAAATTATTGTTGTCTTTATTGAGAGTACCTACTATTTCTATTGGTTTAAAAAGCTCTGACAAAAATAGTACAAGTCTATCACCAAGACACTCCTCTAATATGTTAAAACCTGGAGAAGAAAGGTAGGGCCATAAAAACCAGTGCAATCCACACATCCAAAGCTGCGAAAGAAAGTATAGAGAGATTTTCTAATGTATACAGAGGGAGATTATTAAAATAGTTGCTTATTTTGCTCCAGTGATTACCATAAAGTCAGCATTTTCCATTAGTTACTGCACAGCAGTATCAGACACAACACAGTGTTTTGCTTAGAATAAGAAAGAATTGTTGGAAGATACTGAAGATATATCATTAAGAACAGAAGAATTCAAACAAATAAATCATGCTAACCTCTTGTAATTTCGTGGAGGCTAAATAATCTGCACCTAGGGGAAGGGTTTCTCTTAACAGGAAATCTTGGTTCTTCAGATCTTTAACATAAATCTCATAATTTTCTCTTACTTCTTCAGAAGTCTTAGTTGCTATGAACAGTTTTTTACTCTGTGAATAACATCAAAATACATAAGAAAAAGACTTACAGAAGTTTTGTGGTATGTCACACTATTGTTTGAACCTCTCTAGTCTGGCACCTGCAGGACCTGACAAGTGCCAAACCAGAGAATTAGCTGAACCATGAGAGATCAATATTATCTAGCACCATTACCAACTTTTCCACTGCTTAGTAGGCTCTTAGAGACATTTAGGGGTAACGAAGAGCGAAATAACATCACAGAACACGGAGAGCCAGAACTGATGGCTGTAAACAAACTTTATGGGATCACAGGAAACTTGGCCACACCCATGATAAGTAGACATCCAGCTAAGTAAATCATGACAGACCACAGATATTGCTGGATCAGAGAGTGCCGGATTAGAGAGGTTTGACCTGTACCAGCTGAGAAACGTATGCTGAAAGTTTAGCATAATAGGTTTTCAGAGTGTGATGGGGTATATAAACCCTACATTGGGACAAAGGGAGTAAGGAGCAGTTTTGGACCCAGACGACTCCACCTTTCTGCACATGCAGAGCGTGCTTCAGTTGGAGGAGGATTTTAAAACAGACCCAGACAGCTCAGAAGGGGGAGAAACTTTTCTGGACATAGAAAAGGGCTATGATGTGTTATGAAGAGGAGGGCTACTTCATAAAATAGTCTCCATGGTTATTATAGGAAGAATGTACATATGGGTAAAGGGCTTAAGCAACAGAAAAAGTCTGAAAAAGAAAGCTTTTTCCAACACATACACAATCACAAAAGGAACTCCACAGGGGAATGTAATTAGCTCAACCCTCTTTAACATCATGATAAATGAATTCCCCAAGGAAATGAGTACAAGAGTAGAGACCATATTATTTGCTCATATCAGTGTCATATGGACCAAAAGCAGAAACTTTATTCTTTTGGCAGGGCTTTCAATGATGCACTTAAGGGCAGAATAGAGAAACAGACGGTCCTTCAAACGTTCACAACAAGGAAAATCCAAACAGATGTAAAGTTATAGCTATATGACAGCATATCATTGACCATATTGAAAATGAATAATTAAAGTACAAATGTAGAATTAACTTATTTAAAGTATTTCTGGAACATACTAGAGAGCGGATAAAAAAAGTGGCAATGCTATACAGAACAGTATTTAGACTACTTACTGAGTATTGACTTAAGTCAGCAGTCAACACAAATCTGACAAAACACCATGTACAGCCTTTGCATGTTGCATGTGGTACCTTCATTACTATGTCTCTCTGTATACTACAGATAGCAGCCAGTGAAATGCCTCTCAGAATAAAGCCGTTAAACTTTGGGCCAAAGTACTAAGTAATAGCAAAGACGACAACAATGATTTAATATATAATAATTATTTGGAATTAAGTGGAGGCTAGGTAGGGCAAAAATTCTAAGTTTCGCATGTGAGCAGGGAACAGAAGTGGATAAAGAATTTTAACGGAAAAAAAAAGACTGAAATAAGCATCTACAGCTAATGGGAAAATACTTCTATCGTTGGACAATCATTTCCCCCTGAGGTAGGCAGGAAATAATGTAACGAAATAAATAAAAGGAGGAGAATAATAAATATACAAGATATAGGAAACCAATCTTTTTGTGATAAGTGGCGACAGTATTGTCACATGCATACAGATTGTTCAAAAGACGAAAGAACAGGGAACAACTTTCTGCGTGTCCTCACTTCAGCTATGTCTACACTGCAATATTATTTTGAAATAACTAGCATTATTTTGCAATAACTTAGTCCACGTCTACACACCCGGCATTTATTTCGACATAATGTCGAAATACTGTCAAGCTGGAGGACTTCTTACTCCAACTCCTGTAACCCTCATTTTATGAGGAGTATGGGAAATCAGAGGGTGAGTGCTCTACTTTGAAATAAGTGCTGTGTCGACAGCACCAAAACTCGAAATAAGCTATTTAGAAATAAGCTACGCAATTGACGTAACTCAATTTGCATAGCTTTTTTCGAGTTAAACCCTGCTGTGTAGATGCTCCTTTAGACTCAAGAAAGTTGTAAGGCTAACTAACTTTGTGTCCATATTTGTGGCTGAGCTAACAGGAACTATGCTAGCATTAAAACGGGCTTCCGTTGTATGGTCAGTTGCTGTGACCATCCTCTCCAATTCCTTATCAAGACAGCAGGTAATAAGGAATGATATTCTTAATGCAATATTACAGCTAACAACCAAACTGTTGCAATTGGACACAAAGGCCATAATAGCATGAATCCTGGTGCATATAGGGACAGCAGGTAACAAATTGGAAGACAAACAGGCAAAAGGATTATTAATTGTGAAGAAATTGACCAAAGGATCTCCTTAAAAATGAACTGAAATTTAAACACCTAATCAAATATGAGCAAGGAAGGAATGGCAAGAACTGTGGGCAAACTAAACAAATAAGAAAACATTCCAAGAATGCCTAACAGTTGACAATGTTGATATAATCTAAGTACCTGAGAGAGAGTGAAGTGGTTCTTTTCAGAATTCTAATAGGGCATCTGGCACTATAGGATAGGTGTTTTCAGTACTGAAATAAACAAACAAACTTGCAACAATGGCAAAAACCCACACATACCTTAAATCCATCTGACATGCTGAAGTGTGCAGATATTCGAAAGGGAAACTCACACAATTCCTGGGAACACTGCAATTCAATAACTACAAATTCTTTGCCTTTCTCAGTATTAATCTGAAAAGAAAACCCCACTTTAATTTCAACACATTTCCAGTTCATATTTTCTTTAATGTTTTCTTCAGCTGTTTGTTGTCATATCATGTACTTCCCAATATCCCCCACAAACTTTTCATTGTTATAGGGAACAATCATGGTTTATTGCTATGAAAGCATTAATGGAATGAATAGCAATTATTCATTATTTTCATTTCATCCAGAAGCTCTAGTCAGTATCAGAGATCTGAAAGTCTTCTCCATTTTTAAATGAAAGCTTACTCTATTTAAATTACATTTAATATATTTATATCAAACCTTTGATATCTGTATTAACTGCCCAAAGACTAGATATATTATTGTACTGTATTACCTTATGGGTTTCTATAAAAATTAGAGTTTGTTTGAAGCAGAATTAGGCACGGAAAGAGGCACTACTTTATATTGGTCTGTCAATACTGTTCTTTGTTTCTGAGACCACAATGGCATAATAATTTGTAAAAGTAAAGAATAAGTAATGCATACAAGACTGCAAACCATTTATTGATCCTACTGCATTCTACTAACATAAGAGATGTCACTAAAGATGCTTACTTTTTCAAGGGCATCATATTTTGCAACTTCAAAATCTTGTGGAAAATAAGGAGTATCTCGATCATTTTCTGTATAAAACCTGAAATCAGAATAATTGAAATTGTCAAACTTTTTAAAATTAATCTTATAAATCGGTATTTTTATAAGGCTGCACCATCACATTAAGTGCCAGGCTCACACTTATACAATATAAGCCTATTTTTTCAGAGCTCAGGAAAATCAAAAACTTATTCTGACCAAGTAAAAATCACTGTCATAAAAGTTGCACTAAAAGGTGATTTAACTGACTGGCCCACTATTTTGCTAAATGCTCTCTATGGTTTTGACCACCCAGTTGCATTTTAGCATTCCTCAATATCAGTGGTTCTCAAATGTTTTGGTCTGTGGACCACCTGGCTCAGTGTAAACTTTTCCATGAGCCACCAGTAGCTAATGGAAACTCACCGTTAATTACATAATTACATCCAAGCCATTTTGCTAGTGCTGCAGCTAGGAAGAATGGTTTAAATTATTAAACAGATTGATTGTTTTCACTTTCTCACGTTAGTTTATCAAACCTAATTTTAAATAAAGTAAAATATTAATTTATGTTCAACACAAAAGATCTAAATGTTTTCTTTATGGCGGGGTGGGGAACCTTTTTTGGGTCGGGGGCCACTAGCCCACAGAAAAATCAGTTGGAGACCACACAAATGAGAAGCAAAAGAACTCCCAAAACCTCCAACCCTCACTGATGTGGCCCCCAACTGAGACACCTCACTCCTCTGGTGCTCCAGCTCCACTGGGCAAGGGGAAGGGACAGAGAGGACTGAGGTTCAGGGCTTCCCATAAACCAGATTTACTTTTCTGGGGTTCTGGAGTTAGTAGATTTTATGGACCCCCTTAGGCTCTGGGTGAGGACAAAAAGAGAGGTTCAGTATGTGGGACAGGGCTGCCAGTGAGTGGGATAGGCATCGGGGGGATCTGGGAGGGAGGTGGGGTTCAGAAGGGGGAGGGGTTGTGAGGTCTGGGTGGGAGGTAGTGTGCAGAAGCAGACTGGGAGTAGGGAGTCAGGTAGGGGGAAGAAGCAGGAGCAACAGTGGATGCAGGAGAAGGCTGGGGGTAGTGTCTGGCCAGAAGGGAGGGTGCAGGAGCAGGCTGGGGTAGGGTTTCTGGCCAGGAGGGAGGGTGTCTGGCCAGAAGGGGGGGCAGGTGCAGGAGCAAGGGAGGGTGTTGGAGCAAGCTAGGTCTGTGTGGTCTTGGGCGGAGGGAGGGAGGGAGGGAGGGGAGTGAGGGGGATTGGGGTATGGGGGTCTGGGCATAAGGGGGGACATTTACCTGGCTTTGTGCCCCCTTGCAGTGGGGAAAGCCTCACGAGTCACTGCACTGCCATTCCCCCAGCAGGGTGGGGAGGGAGCTTAGCCCCACCCTCCCCCACGCAGCAGGGACACCTGGAGCACCAGCTTGGCTTCCTGCTTGGAGGGTGTGCGGGGGCGGGGGTGGGAGAGGTGAAGAAAGCCCACTGAAAAATCAGAACTGTTTTCAGAGAAGAAGTTTGTGCGAAGCCTCCATGCACAAGCCTGCTGCCAGATTTGCAGAATAAATGTTTTTAAGCTGTCTTGTGGACATGAGGATAATAGTTCCAGCTTCGGAGATGTCTTTAAAAACATGTAACCGCCGTCTAGCCCACAGTTTCCAATTTCTCCATTGTCTCCCTCCCTTTTTTCACATGCTGAACTGTATGATCATCTGAGTCTTCCCCGGCCAGCCCCCAAGAACTGCTGCCTCTCATTGGAACCACCTTTCAGGTTTCATGTAGAACCGCTCTCTGCCCACTGAACACTCTCATCCATGGACAATTTAATTAATTGCACCTTTGAATACCATGGATGGGGAGCCACCAGGTCAAACATAGCCACTGCCATATTTCATGTCTCAACAAGCAGGGACTAGAGGGGAAGGAGGTGACGGCAGGATGCCAAGGTGGCTGCTGGCTCTGTCAGAGAGACATGGACAAACCCCCTGAGAGCCCGCTGTGTCCCACATTCCCCTGAGGGCATGTCCCCACAGTCCAGGTCCTGGCCCTCTCCGGTAGGGTTGCCAGATGGTTTAACAAAAAATACCGAACACCCTCCCCCCCCCAAAAAAATACCGTGAAAAAATTCTGTTGAGGAAAAAAAAAAGGGGGATACCAAAGTTGTTAAGCAAAAGTTGCACCACTCCCTCCAGTTTGGGGACACACACTAACCCACAATGCACCCACCCCTCCCCCAGAGCCGTGCCCCCTCCATCCCAATGCACTCACCCCTGCCTCAGACCTAGGCCCCCAGCAGTGTCCCCCATCCCAGTGCATTCACTCCTCCCCCTGAGCCAGGCATCCCCAGCACCGGGAGCGCCCCGCCTCAATCAAATCTCCCCCTCCCCCCGCAGACCCAGGCACCGGAGGAACGGGACGGCTGGGTAAGTTAATCTTACTTTTAAAGTTGCTGCTCCTGCTGCCTGGCCCGGCTGCCTCGGCTCACATTGTGTAGAGGGAGGAATCACATGGCCAGCTCCCGAGTCTCTGCTGGTTACGTGGGCCAGAGCAGCATGCACTCCGCTCCCACTCCAGCCCGGCGCCCCCCCTAGCGTGGCGCCCGGCAAGTGCCTTCTCCTGCCCCCCTTCGCTACGACTCTGCCGCACTTCTCACTCCCACGCCCCCGCCCCCGCCAGACGCAGCAGGGGAAAATTGTCCCTGCTGGGCTTCCATCCGAGGGAAACAGGAAATACCAGACATTTTACATATCCGGTATTTTCTGTTTTTTTTTACCATACGGAGCCTGCAAATACTGGACTGTCCGGGTAAATACCAGACACCTGGCAACCCTACTCTCTGGGAGCTATGGATGGTACTAAGACCACCCCATGCCGAGCCAGGTGGCAGTTTCCACCTCCCCGCTACCCTCATGCACAGCAAGGTGGCGCTATGTGAGTGCTAGGGTCCCGGGGGGGGCAGCGCCCCCTCCCCAGGCTGGGCTGCACCTTGCCGAAGTGCAGAGCCCAACAGATGGGCAGCCAGTTCAGAAGGGGGCCCACCCTGCAGCGCGCGCAGAGGACAGGCAGGTCCCAGTCGCTCCAGGTGCAGTGCAGGGGGAAGGGCAGGGATAGCAGCTCCTCGCTTGAGTATCCCATCTCCAGGCCGATGCCCAGCAACATGGTGTCCAGAGGTGTGGGGGAACAAGAGGCTTGACTGCACACTGCGAGCACAAAGAGTGAGGTGAGGTGGGAAGCCTTGCCTGAGGTGTGGGGACATAGACAAGCCCCCATGACAGCCTGCTGTATCCCACATTGTGTGTGTGGGGGGGGGAGGGGGGACCTGAGCTCGAGCTGCAGACCACCTGGTCCGTGGACCGCACTTTGAGTACCATTGCTCAATATGAATAGGCAATCAACTCCCACCTTCTCCTTACACTTTAAATATATCTTATTTACTATATATTTTAGAAATTTGAATCTGTTGTCCATCTGTGAGTCTGTTTGCTCAAGAACTCCCCCTAAATGGTAAGAACTAGAACTACCAAATTTGGAATGCAGCTTCCTCTTATCATAATTTAAATCAAGATTAGGGTTTGATTGTACCAGGATAATGGGATGTGCATGGAATGAGATTGTTTCGCATCAACGAGAAAGGGAGGGGTGTGATAGCAGGGACAGTTATACTCACCCATGACCACAAAGGAGCAGTAATCACCCCTAATGAGCAGTCGCTGGCTGGCAGCATGGCCACCACCACCCAAGCCTGCCCCGGGAAGCAGCTGTCAGCCGCTGCGCGATCCTTGCCACCCTGGGCTGGCCCCAGGGAGTGCCAGCTGGTGGCCTGCACAACTCTACCCAACCCCAGGCCTACCCAGGATGAAGCTGGAGCATGGGGTGCATGCCACTCCCCCTCCCAGCCCAGTCCCAAACCCAGGTAATGCTGGGTAAGTCTTACTTTGTTTGTAAGTCCAACAAATTGGCATAAGAAAGACTGAAATAAGTTGTTTTAAGCAACTGATTTTAATTCTGTAAACTTGTCTCTTGGACCAATCTAGTCAGAGAGAAGTAATCACACTTCTGAAAAAGATTTACAAACCTTTGCACTTGGGATAAATGTGCTTCGTACTAAAGGACTGAGAATTGTTGATCCATAAGTAAATGTAATGAGAACTCTAGGTAATTTGCATTGTTCTCTTATATAACTACTAAGCCTCAACTCTGCTCTGTGATAACTGCTTGCATGACCATATTGTGTTGTAATACACAAACATGGTTGTGTCTGCATTTGAGTGGGAAAATGTTGATTATTTATATGACTCTGTTTCTGGTGAATTAATACATTGTTGGTCGGTTACAAATATGTAAGGGTATGTCTACACTACAGTGTCATTTCGAAATAGCTTATTTCGAAATAACGCATCTACACATAAAATGCATTTCGAAATCGCATTTTGCTATTTCGAAATAGCGCGTCCACATTGAGTGGACTCTGAATCGCATTTAAGGCTGGCTGGAACCAGTTCCAGCAGGGCACCAGGTCAGGACTTACTGTGTGGGGCTGCTGCCTGAGGCTATCTGAGGTCTCTGCTTAAAGGGACCTCCTCGGACAGCCAGTTCTCAGGTTTCCCTGCTTGCTTACCTACCTCAATGAGGGACAGCAAAGCATTTAGTCTCTGCGTGCTCTGGTTGCCCTCACTCGGGACACCACAGCACTCGGCAATATGGAGCCAGAGCTGTCCCTGGGCACTCTGGTACTTCTCTTGGATGTGTTGCTGCAAGCCTGGCTGCACTTTCTGCAGGCTGCCTCCGGGAGGTCCATTGGGAGGCTCTCAGTATCCAGGAGGCCCTGTGGGAGAGCTTCCACCCTGAGGAGCACTAAGAGCCTCCCTGGCTGCCCCACTGGGGGTTTGTGCCTCATTCCTCCCTCTCGTCCTTCCACTTACCAGAGTTTCATTCCCTCCCCCCCAGGTTTTGTTAAATAAAGAGAGTTTGTGTTCATGAAAATACGTGTATTTTATTTGACATCAGGAAGGGGGGTTAGGGAGGGGTAAGACTGGGGAAAGGAGGCGGGAGAGGGGAGAAGAGAGGGTGGGAGAGGGGAGGGGGAAACCAGGGAGGAGGGAGCTGGAAGGGGGAAGCAAGGGGAAGAAGGCGGAGGGGAAGCTCAGGGCTTAGGGTTGGGGGTCTCGCTGGACCAACTTGATTGTCATGCAAACCTTCTCCTGGGCTCACATGTGGCCTTTGGTGTCCAGGCTGGCAGCTATCCTGCCATAGACGGCCGCGTTACTCTGTCTAGTGCGGAGATCATGGATGTTGGGGGCATCCCCCCCAAACCTGAATAAGGTCCTGTTGTGTACAGTGGAAGGTTCGGGAATGTGGCCAGCCCCGGGGAGGTGCAGAAACAGGCACCCTTGTACTGAGTATCTTTTAAATTTTTATTAAAGTGTTTTTTAACTATAACTTTCTATTTAACAGTTTTTACAGGCGCGGGCGCCAAATAACTATTAACAGGAACAGTAAACAGAATGTAATGCAATAAAGGAGAATTCCTTGAGGTCTTTCCAAGTCCAAGTAATTATCAATAACAACCCAGGGATTTTTAACAGTTGTATTTACATCAATCTCACTCATAAGGTCTAACATCTATCTAACTCTTAACACTATTTAACTTACTCCTATCACTATTATTTAACAAACTTCTAACTAACACTAAACAGCAAGAGTACTCACACTTATCAGACACACAAGGGACAACAGAGAAAACAGCATATTCGTTATTCTTTACGCTCTGCAGAAGATTTAGTTGATTCAGTGAGCGGGAGGGGGTCCTCGGGTGATCAGCCCTCAGACCTGGCTCATGTACTGCCTTCCAAATTTTCGGGAACCCTCAACTTAATGCAGGAGGGGAAGCTGTTATATAGAGAGAGCTAAAGCTTTCCCGCGCTTCACAGTGATAGGCTTAACAGGTTCTGTCTGCCTAGTGACAGGACTGAGGGGGAGGGGAGGGGGTGAGATGGCTCTTGGCCAGCGCGAACTTTGCATGACCCTTATCTGCCTGGCTTTTTGCTCCTGCTTAAGTCACATAGTGCAGGACTTTTGGTTTGAGGGGAAAGTGATCCTGGGCTAGGAGGCCATATGCATGAGGCCTGGCCAGAAAAGAGCCTGCTTTCACAGGTCCGTGATCTCTGCCCTGGACCAGGAAAGCGCCCGCCTTCTCCAGGCCCTGGCAGGCTCATGGGAACTGGCAGACTGCTCCTGGGGAGCGGTGGAGGGCTGGCTGCCACTGGCTTGCTGGCTCATGTTTTGGGGCCACTGGGTCAGAGGCAGTGACTGCTGGCTCTGGGCTGGCAGGCTTGGAGCTGGCACAGGCACTGTGGCCAGAGTCTACCCATTTAAGGTCTCTGGGAAGGGGGGAGGGAGAGAAGTGTTCTTGGTTGAGGCTGGAGTGGCCAGCAGGGCACCCTGGGAAGGCTGGAGGCCCCCTATTTCGAAATAAGTGTCTACACAGTGCTTATTTCGAAATAGCTATTTCGAATTTGGTGTTATTCCTTGTAGAATTTATTTACCAAATTCGAAATAAGCGCTCTGCTATTTCGAATTTATTTCGAAATAGCAGTTTGGCTGTGTAGACACTAGGAAAGTTATTTTGAAATAAGGGCTGTTCTTTCGAAATAACTTTGCTGTGTAGACATACCCTCAGTGAACAGTACTTCTCAAAACAGGATAAGCTACAAAGTTGACCTGAAAAGAACCAACTTTGGTTGAATAGGTTGAATCTCCCTGGTCCCGTACCCTTGGGACCTAACCTGTCCAGAACCAGGGAATTTGCCAGACCTGGGCAAGTCAATGCCAGCCCCTCTGCTGCTGGCCGAGGTTCCTGCTCCCACCTACAGGGCTCTGCTCCTGGCCTTTGGGCTCTGCAGTCACCCCTCGTCTCCCTCCCAAGAGTGCTCATCACCAGGGCCGGCCTTAAGCTGATTTGGCCGATTCAGCCGAATCGGGCCCCGGGCCTAAGGGGGCCCCGCGCCCTGCACCCGGAAGTCGGCTCCCTAGGCTCGGCTCCCCCTTACCTACACTGCGCACACTGCCGGCTGCTGCTGCCGTGCGGGCCGTTTGCAGGTGGGCGGGGAGACGCCCAGGCGTGACGTAACGTCACACCCGGGATTTTAAAACTGAAAAGTGCTGCCACGGCACACGCGATTCGCAGTCCGGCCCTGCAGAAGGCAGGGGAGCGGGAGCGGGAGCAGTGGAAGGGGCAGGGGCTTGTATGGAGGGGAGGGAGGAGAGAGGAAGAGGCTTGTGCGGAGGGGGAGGGGGAAGAAAGGAGAAGGTACCAAGAGACAGGCTGGAGGAGAGACAAATGCCAGGGGGCCAAGTACAGACAATGAGGAAAAGGGCAGGAGGGGAGGTGTCAGTGGGAGGGGGGACAGGGTGATGCGGGGAGAGGAGAGGCGAGGGGAAGGGCATTGGGGGCTGGAGGGGCTGGGAGAAGGCTTGTAAGAAGGGGTGGGCATGAGAAAGGTGGGGATGGAGCAAGGCGTGTGTGAGGGCACAGGGGCATGAGGGGAATGGGGGCAGAGAGTTGTGAGGGAATGGGCAACAGGGAAAAAGAGGGCAAAGGGGGCAGGGGCAGTGAGGGAAGGGGGAGGCACCAGGAGGGTGCAGGTGCCAGGGGATTCTGGGGGTGAAGCAAAAGGGCAGACACCTGCAGGGGAGGGACCAGCACCCGAGGAGAGAGGCAGGGCAGGTGTGTAGAGGGAGGTGTTAGAAGAGGAGTAGCTCACATGATCAGAGTGGGGCTACTGGAGGAATGGGCACGGGGGTGGGGGAGAGAAAGGCTGGTGGAGGGAGGCAGGTCACAGGAGGGCTGAGGGCAGTGAGAAGGGCAGGAGTCAGGACAGCAGAGGAGGGTGAGGAGTTGGGGGGCAGTAGGCACCGGGTGGGAGATGATGGAGCAAGGAGAGGAGACATGGCAGCAGAGAGAAAAGGTAAAGGTTTATAAAATATTTATTAATAACGTGGTATGCTGCCCACGGCCAGTTTGTTTGCGCCCCACGGTGCAGTTTGGGTTTATGTGGGGATCAACACGTGGCCAGCGAGTGGGAGCCAAAACAAAAAAGTAGTCAGTGTAACAATCTTCTGTTGATATGTGTTTTAGCAGTTAAATTCTTGGACTGTCATTGCTCATGAAAAGTGCTGTCACATGGGTAGAAATCGGGTAAATATTGCATTTTATTAATATCAGCAGAACTGACTTAAATGGGGCCTGTGTTGTGTAGTCTTGCCTTAATCTTTGTATTCATGCCTGTCAGTGTGAGAGAAGCTATTTGTATATACTTGCTTGCATATGCAACCACACTTAAGTTGAGGCCCTCAGCATGTTCTGTAAGTATCAGTGTGGTCCCTGGGGCTTCCAAAGTTGAGTTGCCCTAGCTCATCCCTGACAGGTGTCTGTCTAACCTGGTCTTAAATATCTGCAATTTAAGCCCATTGCTTCTCATCCTAACCTCAGAGGCCAAGCAGAACAATTTTTCTTCCTCCTCCTTATGATACTCTTTTAGATACTTGAAACCTGCTCTCATGTCCCTTTTCGGTCTTCTCTTTTCCAAAGTAAACAAGGCCAATTTCTTCAGCCTTGCCTCATATCTCATGTTTTCTAGACCTTTCCTCATTTGTGTTGATCTTCTCTGGACTTTCTCCAGTTTCTCCACATTTCCTGAAATGTGGCGCCCAGAACTGGACATGATACTCCAGCTGGGGCCTAATGTAGATGGCTCATTCCCTGCATAGGGGATGTGAGACTGGGTGGGTTAATTTCTAATCCTCCTGTTTATTCTTCTCCTAAGCCAGGGCGGCACAGTAGTTCTGATGGGGGTTGGAGAGGGGATGGAAGCCAGATCCAAGATCAATGAGCCCTGGGAAGTGGGCCCATTGAAAGGAGACTGGACCTGTGGATGCCTTGGGGGTCAGCAGCAAGGGCCTGCTTTGGAAAGCCTCCTCTTTGGAGGTGAATGTGGCAGCATTGAGACACCAGCCAGAAGCAGGCGCCACAGACACTAACTTCAGATTCAAGGGATGGCTCTCTCAGATCTTGCACATGCATAAGATGATAGATCTGCAGGAGGGGGGGCAGTGGCGTAGTGAGGGGGCCGGAGGGGTCAGTTGCCCCTGGGAGAAAAATAATATAAAATTTAGCTAAAAATAGATGTCACACATTTTTAAAAGGAATACCGTATCTCCTGCCTTTTGTCTCTTTAGGTCCTCAGTTAAAATTTTCAAAAGCACTTGAGTGACTAAAGTCATTTTTGATCATTGGACTTGGAAATCTAAGCTGAGATTTTCAACGGTAATTAAGCTCCTAAAGAGACAGTTGCCAACTCGGATCTTCAAAGATATCTATCTGATCTTTACACACCTTTGA
Organism: Pelochelys cantorii; assembly: GCA_032595735.1. Classification (NCBI taxonomy): domain Eukaryota; kingdom Metazoa; phylum Chordata; order Testudines; family Trionychidae; genus Pelochelys; species Pelochelys cantorii. The sequence continues at coordinate 42,383,942 of CM064326.1, read as the reverse complement.
AAATCTGGTCATAAGTGTCCTAGTCAGTTCTGAGATGTAGGAGCCCAGTCCTAATTCCTTCAGGCTTTTTTTTTTTTTTTAATTTGAACATTTATCTACACTAATTCCCCTCCTTTCTCTTTCACTATCCAATAAATGCATGGATCAAAATTATAGGTGCTTTGTGAATATGCTGACTTGAGAGTGGAAAGATTTCATATTGTCATGTATGATTCCTGGTAACCTATCTCAAATATGAAAAACTAGGTTGATACCTCTTCATATCAGGAGCTGTTGAATTCAGTTTACCATTTGCAGTATCTCATTAGGATGTTTAGTGGAGAAGATAGTGTTGGTTTTTTTTATTTATACTGTGGGCAAAGCATGGACTCACAAGAATTCCTCCATTGTTTTACCATGAGTCTCCATTGTTTTACCATGCTGATTATTTTCAGGCATAACGGCTTTGCGCAAGAAGGTTTTTCTTGCGCAAGAAGGGGCAGTGTAGACAGCTCCGTCTTGCGCAAGAGCCTCTTCCGCAAAATGTCAGCTCATTAGTTATGCAAATGAGGCTCAGCAATATTCCACGCTGAGCCTCATTTGCATAGCTCTGGCACAAGATCACGCCAGTATAGACACAGCCTGGGTGTTTTTCTAAACGCCTGGAGTCAATTGATTATGTAGGAATCTCAGCTTTCATTTAAAAAAAGTTCTCTATACTTCTGGGCCTTACAGCTAAGGAGGAAAGCTTTAAAACATGAACCCTAAATACTCAAGAAACAAAAGGCCAATAAAAATCCAACATGTTTTATTTTTAAAATATCTTATGATTTGTAGACCATTCTCATAACTTTGTGTAGGCGTTCCTTGTGATTTTTGGGTTGGTAATACTGCTCTTTGATTGGTGAATTTAGAGAGGTCTCTCCCTTCAGTTTCCCTTTCCACCCTCCTTTTTTGTCACAGGTCATCAGAGAATCATAGAGACAATGGAGAGTAGGGTGAGTCCATGACTATGGGTAATGACTGGTCAGGGTGACTAACTATTATCAGCCAGTGGTCTGAATGAGCTATCTACTGCCATCTGTTAATCAACTGTACGAAAAGGCTTCACGAGCAGACTTTATTTATATAGACATACCTACTTTGCCACAGAGATCAGTAGACACACTTGCTGTGTCAAGGTGCTCAATTTTGGCTCATTTGGGTCAAAATTCACTTAAGACTTGGAGCTGGGAGAATGAAATGTTGCAATCCATATTGTATGATTAAAAGGTAAAAGACCTGAACTTAATATGACCTGGCTTAGGGTCTACCATAACTTGAACACTAAGCAGAGGATAGTGAGTCACATCTAACAAAGTCACAGAAGATGGAAACAGGTTTTATTTCCGGTGGTGTAAGTCTATTCGGAAGCCCTCAATTATATCTGACACTTTACATCCACTGTTTAAAGGCAGAGCTGACTAGAATCAATTGAGAGTCCTTGTCTTGTCTCAGTGATCACTTGAGCAAAAATCATTGATAAAACCTTGCGTAGACTGACCTTTGACTCAACATGCAGGCAATATGTGTTGAAGGGCAGTGCAAAGGAGGCAATGTGGTGAGGTACCATATTACCTAGTGAAATCAGTGGTGCTGAAATCACTAAGGACTGGAATTTGACCACAGAACCGACACTTTCTTAAAGACTCCATTTTTGCTATTTAAAAAGTAAATCAATGTAACAGAAAACTGCAACGCTCTCTGGTAACTTTTTAAAAATCAAACTTTAAACTTTATTGAAAACATTGGATAGTTTGCAATTGAAAATATTTGACCTACACTTAAGGCAACTGATTTAATTTTGTGTAAAATTTTGCATAATAAAGGATGGCATTTTTTTTTTAAATGTTCAACTGTATTGATATACATTTTGATCAGATCTACTTCTGATGTGATATTTGTGTGTGGTTGTGGTTTGTTGTATGGGTGTTTTTTTTTTTGCTCAACAAAAAATCCTGGGTCGGGGGGCCCCGCCAAAACTGTTCGAATTGGGCCCCACACTTCCTAAAGTCGGCCCTGCTCATCCCTGCTCTTTGCCCTCCCTCCCTGAGCTTGAACACTGCCAATCAGTTGTGGCACTCTGGAAGCTCTCGGAGGATGGGGGAGAAGTTGCTAAATATGGGGCCACCAGTGAGTGGGGGTCGAGGGAGAGGCAGGAGTTTGGCACCGTTTTTTCCCCATTAAGTGCTCCAACCGTGGGGCATCCATGGAGTCACTGATAATGCTGGACCAGGGATGTTGCTGGACGAGGGAATCCCGGATTATAGAGAGTCAACCCATAGTAAGATAATGTTCCCTGGACTCAATGACAAGGGGTTATGTTATTGGATTCTATTCCATATTGGTAAACCTAGTTTGTTAGATTTCAGCTTTAGAAATCTAAGACATTCTGGCAAATTCATAAGCTGACCCCCTTTCACACTTAATAGTAAAATACATTTTTTTCCTTTTATGTTGGTCAGAGGGATTACCTGATGCTTTCCATATTGGGCCCAACGGAACTCTCACTGACTTCCAAAGTAGTGAGCTCCAGGCCACAGTTTTCATTCTTCTCAGCGGCATCCTCTTTCTCCTTAATGTCATGCTCAGAAGACGGGTGGTTCTTTTCATCTGTTATCAAAATACATTACTTGGCATTACTCCATCTACCTGGCTTACTTATGTTTAACATATTAATAGCTCAGAAATCAATAATGCTACTTAGCATCTGCAAAGTGCTTTCCATGTTCAAAGAACTGTATGGATACTAAATAATTAATCATCACAATACTCCTATCAGGTAGTTAAGGCAAACGGTAGCAGGTTACAAATAGAGAAACTGAGGCAATGAGGTAAAATTATTTGGCCAAGATCCAATAGTGAGTTGGTGGCAGAGCCAAGATTAGAATTTAGTGGCTTCTGACTCTTAACTCTGTATTTGTTTTTCAAGACAACAGTGATCTGTAACTTTAATTTATCCATGAGATACTAAATTTTGCATTATAAGTTGTTCAGAAAAGTAAAATGACATCTTTACTACAAACTTAAAGAGGGGGTGAACAACACACAAAACTTAGAGATGACAATTCATTAGGAAACACTGCTATTACCAAAAGCCAAAAAGAAATAAAAGTTACTTAGAAGGGTTAAAAAATGGTCATGAAATAATGAACAAGTCTCAGTCAGAAAAAAATTTGACAATATATGAGGGGATTAATAACCTAAAACAGGTTATTTGGTTTATTTTCAAATTCTTGAGTAATCTCTCATACAGTCATTATGGATGTCTTTTATTTTTCTTTCTGAGTAGAACTGTAGTCTGTACCTTAATTATAGTATTTTAGTATGTTCAAAACCTTTTTCTATATTCATTGATATTAAGTCCATACTTTTATTATTACAGCATGCCCTTTAGATTTCATTATTTCTCAAAGTGTGTTGTCTCAGAAATGAACATAGTATTCTGATAACTCAGTCTATAGTGCTGAACAAAAGTAAGGCTAACTAACTAACTACAAGTGATATTTTTTCAGTAGGATCAAAAAGACTGTCATGGTTGGATTTATTATTTTACCCATATTCCTATTTCAGGGCCTGATCCAAAGCCCATTAAAATCAGTGGAAAGACTCCAATATGTTGTCGTCCTTTATACCCAGCATCTTTTCTGCAGCTACTATTTATACCACTTTTTTTGCAAACAGCCATTGTTGTTGATCCATTTAAAATTAGTTCTAAATGAAAACTTCCCTTCCAAAGTAACCAGCCCATAAAAAACGTCACTAAATACACTTACCACCATGGCTTGGCTTTTGGTCAGAACTACCTTCCAATGATTTACTAGTCTCATAGTCATCAGCCTGTAAAAGTTTTCCTTCTTCAGCTGATTTCCATACGAAATCAGCACTTACAATGGGAAGCTGATACTTCTGGATAGTTTTCAGATGATAAGAGCTGAGTGAAGCAATATTATCCACAATGACATGGGTACACTGAAAACAAGGTTAAAAATCACACTCATTATGCAGATACAAAAATAAGCAGCTACTGCAGTTTTAGTTTGTTTACTCAATAGTAATTTCATATTTGTAAATAATATAAGAATAGTGAATTACTTGGCTCCAAAAAACAACATATTAAAATAGACAACATTCTTTTGACATACAGTAAACACAGATTCAGCAAAATCAATTTCACAAGTTATTTTTTGGTTCTTAAGTAATTTACATGATTAGATGTTGCCATCTGTCCATACTATAGAGGTGCTGTAATGTGCAGTGGGAGATCCTGAGTTGACAATACAAGATGATCTGTCTCATCTGTTGATTACTTTTGCTGCAATTAGACACAGTACTCTTCACTTTTTGTTCAAAACCCCCATGCACTTTTAATCAGTTGCCATCAGACTGATGCATTGCAAGGGAAGGGATTATGTGTGTATGTTGTATTCCTAATATACGTCCTTTTAAAAAATTCCTTGTCACCTCCTTCTATTATACATAATTTAAACAGTAGGTTCCTGAAAGATGGGACCTGTTATTTTTAAATGTTTGTAAAGTGGCACTCATTCCTATGGAGTAATATAAATAATAGTAAGGTTTAAACAATTTGTTCAACACTACACAGAGTGAAGTCATGTATGAGCCAGGGAAAGCATCCATATCTCTGAAACATCTTTCCTCCCTAATTAGAAACCACATTTGCAGTTTCAATCAGAAAAAACAAGAAGTAAAACACATAAAGATCAAACCACCTTCTCTCCCAGGAGGTAGGTCAAAATTGAGGCACACCAATATGGACTCTTGGCATGGTTCACTAGTTCTGTGCATAAAAAATATCTTCATCTTCCAGGTCTTGAAGATAATCAGAACATTATGTATTTATTTCCCACTGAATTCAGTGCTAAGCCCATCATGGGATCAGGTACCTGGCATTACCTCCACTGTACATTGAATGTGCATTTAAATGTGCATTGCAAATAAAAAACTACAATATAATTGCCTTCTTTCTGGCATCCATCTGCTCTCACACCCAAACTTTGCTAAAGAGCCCTACAAAACATGGAAACTAGGTCAAATTACAAAGGATGAATAAAAACAAACTACACAAGCCTGTAGGAACAAAATTAGAAAGGCCAAGGCACAAATACAGACTAAATGGAGCTACTATATGGTGGGTGCATAAGTGGATGGAAAACTATTCCCAGAGAGTATTTATCAGTGGTTCACAGCCAAGCTGGCAGGGCAGAGAGAGTAGGGTCCTGCAAAGATTAGTTCTGGGTCCAGTATTGTTTAGTATTTTCATAAATGATTGAGATAATAGCATAGAAAGTACACTCATAACGTTTGTGGACAATACCAAGCTGGGGTTCCAACAGCTTTGGAGTACAGAATTAAAATTCAAATTGATTTGGAGAAACTGGAGAAATGGTCTAAAGTAAATAAGATGAAATTAAGGACAAATGCAAAGCACACATACAAAATGGGAAATGGCCATATAAAAATGAATACTGTGGAAAGTATCTGGGGGTTATAGTGGATCACAAGCTAAATATGAGTCAACATTTTGCAAATTAAGTTCACATCATTCTGAGATATATTAACAGGAAGGTTGCAAGCAAGTAATTCTTCCACTCTACTCTGAACTACTGGAGTACTCTGGCCAGTTGTGGGTGCCACATTTCAGGAAAGATGTGACAAACTGAACAAAAAATTCAGAGGAGATCAACAAAAATGGTCAAAGATCTAGAAAACATGACCCATGAGGAAAGATTAAAAATTGGGTTTGTTTAGTCTGAAGAAGACCGGGGGGAGGAGGTGGGAGAAGCACCAGATAACAGTTTTCAAGTACTTAAAATGTTGTTATGAGGAGGAGAATGAAAAACTGTTCTCCTTAACTTCAGAGGATAGGACAAGAAGCAATGGTCTTTAACTGCAGCAAGGGAGGTTTAAGTTAGACATTAGAAAAAATTTCCTGTCAGGGTGCCTAGGGAAGTTATGAAATATCCCTCATTGTATGTTTTGAAGAACAGGTTAGATAAACACCTCTCATTAATGATCTAGTTATTACAGAATCCTGCCTTATGTGCAGGAGACTGACCTAGATGACCTCTCAAGATTCATTCCAGTCCTACGCTTCTATGATTTTATACTAATCCAAACAAAAATGCAGCTAATGCTTAATGCAAGACCTGTCACAATGTGCAATGCCTTGGTGATGAGAAAAATAATGGCCTGGTAATTTTTTCCTGGAAAAAGACTGCCATAAAAAAGATATAGAACAAAATGAAGACGATCTGGTCCATTTGTGAATAGGAAGGATATTGTTCTTAATTGTTATGTGACACCTAATGATTATAGTAATAGATGCATTACAACTGCACTGATAAATAGAATTATTTATATTAAAATGTTTACATGGAGGTTCTCTCATTCACACACAGTTTCTACACCATTTGTGATTTCTCCACTAGAGGCAAAAATTAATCTTTTTCAGTATTCATAGTACCTGTTATTTTCCCATTAGAGCACAAAAAAAAAAAAAGAAATATACCTCATGATTTAGCATAAAATAAATTAGTCCACCATTTTCTTTAATGCACGTTCTCAATCTGTTCTTTTCCTGAATGGGTAAATGTTTCACTTTAAGAAAGAACACACAGTTTGCAAAGATCGCCACAGTCATCCTATTAAAAAACAAAACAAAGTTTTAATTAAAAACAACTTCCAAAATTTGCTTGCATACCATAGCCCACCCAAGTGACCTATCACTAAACATTACAGCCTTGTCTACACTAGAAACATTTTAAAAAGATTCCACTGAAAAAAGGCCATCTCCGAATAGATTTTAACTAGGGCTGTTGATTAATCGCAGTGAACTCAGGATTAAATAAAAAAATTGTGATTAAAAATAATCACAATTAATTGAAGGCTAAGGAGGTTGGCTCAGTGACAAGTTTTGCCCATGAACAAAGGACTGAGGTGGGGTTGCTAAATTTGGGCTGCTAGAAGCAGAAGACACTTCTGGACTGCAACTCAAGGGGGTCAGAGAGGAATCTGGCTTGGTCTGACCAAGATGGACTTTGTTCTGAATTCTATTCTCCGTGATAATTAAGAACATCTAATAAACCCTTCTGTTTTTATGATGCTGGCTGAGAGTCATTCCAGAGTTAGGCAGGTCAGGGTGCACTGCTTCCTTTGGGTGTTTAAGTCTTCCTGAATATCCAGTTCAGGGGAACTTGCTGAGGGGAGCTGAGGGCATGAACCAAAGCTGCTGAAGGTTCTGAGATTCAATCCCAGGAGGTGATGAAGGCAAGAGGCTTAGCTCAGTGAAAGAGTCTGACCCTGAGGTAGTTGACACATGGAAGGGGTCATCCCAGGGGCTGTTCCAGAGCTGCTTGAGAATGCTGCTCCTGTGGCTCTGTGACAAATGCATACAGTCACTGGAAATGTATATAAGATGAAACAGAGAATTTTTAGAGCTCCGCAAATCTGCAGATATCTGCAGATATTTGCAGATCACTGATTAGATGCAGATACAAATTTCGTATCCCCAGAGAGCTCTATGAATTTGCATGTAATGCTGTTGTGTCTGTAAGGGTATGGCTACACTACAGTGTTATTTCAAACTAATTTCGAAATAATTATTTCAAAATATTTCTTATTTCGAAATAACACGTCTACACACAAAATGCAGTTCGAAATAGCATTTTGCTATTTTGAAATAGCGCGTCCACCCAGATTGGATGCTGAATTGCATTTAAGGCCACCCGGAATCGGTTCTGGCAGGGCATCAGATTAGTAGTTACCTTGTGTGGCTGCTACTTGAAGCTATCTGAGGCTCGTGCTTAAAGGGACGCCCATGGAAAGCCGGTTCTCAGGTTTCCTTGCTTGCTTGCCTACCTCGCTGAGGGACAGCAAAGCATTTTTTCTCTGTGTGCTCTGATTGCCCTCACTCAGGACACCACAGCACTCTCCAACATGGAGCTCCCCTGGGCACTCTGCAGCTCTTGGACATGTTGCTGCAAGTCTGGCAGCACTTTCTGCAGGCTGCCTTACAGGCTTTGCAGCAACCCAACCCCCAGGCCTTCTTCCAGACCCTCCTGGGGTATGTGGCGGAGCAGCTGCAGGACCTGGACACTGGCATGCCCCACCACATCTGGCGTCTGGACACCAGTGCCAATTGGTAGGACCACATAGTCCTGGAGTGCTGGGGAGACCAACAATGGATCCAGAACTTCAGGATGAAGGAGGACACCTTCCCTGAGCTCTGCGAGTGGCTCACCCCTGCCCTGAGGCGACGGGACATGCGCATGAGGCCCACCATTCTCCTCCAGAAGTGCCCTTACTGACTAATCAAATAGTCAATGCAATTTGATTAGCCAAATAATTGAAATTTTACATCCCTACTCTCTATCACCATCTGCTTGCTGCTTCTGCCATCTTGTGGTGGATTTGGCTCTGAGCCAAACTTTGTGATTTTAGCACTCGATGATTTCAGTTCTTGACCCAAAATACAGTCCAGACATAAGAAATTCCAGCATCCACTGGAGTAAATTTAAATAATAAAAGAGACTCCTTATGGAGCTTATCTTTAGCTCTAATATTGAAACAGTGGGGAGAAACAGGTTGTCCTCTGAGTCAGCAGGCTATATGCCTGGAAGACATCTAGCCTGCTGACTCAGAGTCCTGTCCTTAGCTTAACCTCATAGGGCTCTGGAAGTGGAACCTTTATCCATCCAAGTTTCTTTACACTGACAGTGTTTCTCTCCTTTGTGCCAGGTTAAGCACAGACTTTCTTCCTTTGTATTCTCACAATAATTACAGATATTGCAATTAGTGTTAACACAATATGTGATCCAACACCAGCCAAGCTGATTACAATGAGCAAAACACTATTCTATCATCTGAATATCTAACACATCTAAGCAAACCAGGGGCAAACTATTTACATAGACACACCCAGGGTTTCTCTCTCATTCCAGCTGGCTGTAATGGAAGCATTCATTCAGACCTTGCTTACATCTAATAGTATTAGAAATGCTGGCAGTGAAGTATAGTATAGGGTGGAGACAGCTCGCAACCCCCCATGTAATAACCATGACCCTTAGGGGGTCATGTCCCCCAGTTCTGAGAACTCCTGCACCACAAGAACTGTAGTACAATCTCTTTGTCAAAGAAGATGAATTTACAAATGTAGAATTATGTACAAAAATAAAGGGGGGGGGGGGAGAATCAGCTGTCCATGGTCATTAGTTGCCAGGTACCAAATGGCTGGGTAAACCAAATGGCCCCAGCTAGCTCTGCATCAGTCATACGTGAATCTCTAGATTTATGCAAGGAGTAAAACAATCTTTGTCCACCACCTAATTAACTATATAAACAATGAGAAGTCCTGTGGCACCTTATAGACTAACAGATTTACGGAGCGTAAGCTTTCATGGGCAAAGACCCACTTCGTCAGATGCATCTGACGAAGTGGGTCTTTGCCCATGAAAGCTTATGCTCCAATAAATCTATTAGTCTATAAGGTGCCACAGGACTTCTCATTGTTTATGCAGCTTCAGACTAACACAGCTACCCCTCTGATACTAATTAACTATGTTACACATCGAGGAAACTGAAACACACACAAAATATTGTGAAAAATTCCTATTTGGTCACATTAAATACAAAAAGTACAATATGTTTGCAAAGTCAAGCTGTCAGAAGTTAGGAAATACCTTTTTTTTCCTCTCCCCTGCCTTCCCTTATTTATTCTTGGATCTAGACTTCTAATACTCCAGTCAGCTGAAGAAGTGGGTTGTGGCCACCAAAGCTCATGATACCATCTCTATATTTTGTTAGTCTTTAAGGTACTACTAGTCTATTTATTGTTTTTTTAAGTTTTTCCTGTTACAGACTAACTCGGCTACTCCCCCAAAGCATTATTTCTAGAGTTTAAAGTTAATGAAAATAATTACAAATCTCAGTCTAGGACACAGATCTGATCCTCCAATTCAAGAGACAATCCAAACAGATGGCAATAATTCCCAGAAAAGCACCATAAAGGGCATTCCATATCACACTTTTTCTGTTGAACTATGTACTGCTTAACTAGAGAAGAGAGAAATGTCTTAAGAGCGATCAGGCCTGAATACAGTCAACAGTGAGCAGTGGGGGAAGTGCAAATCCCGTGGGAGGAAAGATTTCACTTTCACTCATCTTTCCCCCGGTTCGTCTACAACTTAAATAAGAAACACAGCATAATAGATGTAAAGAAGCACCCGTGTCCACGTCTAACCTACAACCTAGTGTAGAAAGTGACACAAACTGGGTACACTCACCTGTTGGGAGCAAGCTCCCTGTGCAGAGGGATCTTCCGGTATTTGCAAAGATGAGTGGGAGAGGCTGCGTACAATGACTGGAGGGCGTGGAATGTTCTGTTCTAAGGCTCGGGAAACGCCCGTCCAAACGCCACAAAAGACAGCACTGACTGAGAAACAGATGATCAACAGCACTGACCAAGCGGCAGGTTCTCCCAATCGCAGCTAGGAACTGCAACCATGTGCCCCGGGAATAGAAGCAGACGGCGACGATAGTGCAAGTGAATTCGACGGGGGACCTTTAGTAATTAGGAAACTGAATCCAGCCCTGGGCGAGTCTTCCCCTGCTTCAATCTCTGAAGAATTGGGGGGGAGAGGGGGGGGGGGGGAAACTGGGGCTGGGTTTTCAGCCGCCATTTCTTTCGCCCTGATCCCCCCCGCGACAAGTGACCGCTTGTTGTCTTTATTATCTCTCTAAAACTAATACAACGAATACTAGTGTCGCTTATAAGCCGACTATGTCAATCAAGCACCTTTATTTGGGGATCAGCTTGCTATTAAGGATTGGCGCAAAAGAGTTTGCATTTTAATTACACATGCACATTTCCAACATCAGCCTAATTTGACCAGGTATTTTACCTGATATAGGATCCGAGTTTAACTTGTGCTCTGTTGCCAAATGTTAGTGAAGCGTTTGCCTTCATTTTTGGAGCTACAAAGCTTCACATTAAGGGTCCATCCGCACTAGGCAAGTAACCCATTGATGACGATGGTTACCAGCAACGAGCCTGCCCTGGACTAATCACCCCTCAACTGAAGTTGAAAACTATTTGTTTGCTAGACAGCGCAGTTTCTCGCAGCACTGTTTTGCAAAAGGTATTAAACTGTTTTCAACACCAGATGAGGCAAATGAGGGAACGTGTGAGAATGGAAACAGATGTTGCCGACAATCGTTGGTTTTAATCCTGCAATCTAAATCCATGCTGGGGGGAGTCTACAGAGCCCTATTAATCTCAGTGGGATTTCATGAGGATACAGAGATCAAACTGCACGATTGGAGCCACTGTTAGCAATAGTGTTTGTTTTTAGCATAGATGAAAGTCAAAGAGAAATCTTTAATGTCTAAAAACACAGATCATGCAATTTTGGAGGACCACGGAGTTTTCAATAGGAACACATACTGAAAGAATATTACTACAATAATTTATTTAAAATAGAGGATCCTAAAATTTAGTGGTTTTAAAAAAGGATAGACAAGGTAAATGTGGAAGTTCTTGCCTTTTACTACACCATCAGTGGTACAGTGTATCATTATGCAGGATGGGGGACAGTAATTTAGGAAAGATGTAGGACTGCAATGGAAGGATAAAGAAAGGTTTACAACAGGTACCTGCTGATAGTGGGGTGGAGGCACAATTCTCCCTGCAACAGCTCCAGTCAGCCCTCCTCCCTTCCCATTTTGGAAAACAGCAGCCCAGCCCCTTTGCAGCTGCCAGCTCCCAGCTGTTCTTCTGCCACACACACACCCAGAGATAAAGCAGCAGCGGTTCCTAACTGTTCCCTCCTTTTTACCTCTCCCTACCCCAAGCAGGCCTGGATCAGCTGTTCCACAGGGAGGGGCCCTGCAGCACCCACATTCCCTATGCTTCTCCCCAGTTTTAGTCTCTGTTTAGGAGGGAACAGATTTGGAGCACAATTCCAGATATTGAATAAATTATGAGATAGTGAGGTTTACAACTATATTAGCAACAAGCAACAGATTCAAGAGCTGCACCTAGCTCATGCAAAAGTGAGCTCATTGTTCCACTCTCTCCCTTGATACAAAGGTGTGGAGACAAGTCCCCGCCTGTATGTACCATTGGTTGCTGAGTGCACAATGGTGAGTCACCTGCTGGAACTTAGCGCTGGCCACCTAATGCCAGTTACCTGGAGACCAAAAGTATTCACAGACATGCCTAAAATGGAAAAGCTCGACACTTTTCCCTTTGTTTACTCCTGCCCACTTGCCCTTCCCTTTCCTGTTTCACCATCCGCTAAAAATGCAATTGACATCTAAGACTGTTATTAAAGAGCATCCAAATCCAAGAGCATCGCAAACAGCTCTAACTGCTTCTAGTCCACCCTGGAAAGGCCCACGCCTCAGTTTGGGACAATTTAATGTTATTTTACAAGACTGCAGGGCGGGTGGCGCGGGCAGTGCAGCACGCCAGCTGTGCATGGCCAGCAGTCATGACAAGTTGCAGGCTATGGCTAGCCCACGGCTCCTCAAAGCCAGAGACTCAGTTCACAGCTCAACATGGCATCACACTGGGGATGGGCATGATCAAGGGAACAGCGCACTAGAAAAGGATCACAGCCCCGCCCCCCGCTCCCCGAGACAGGCGGTCAGGAACGAGGGGCGGGGACTAGTGATTCAGCCCCGCCCTCCTAACTGCCACAGGCCTGTGGAAAGTGGAGGCCGGAAGCCGGAGGTTTGCCACTGAAGCGCAAGAACGTTTCGGCTGCTGGCAGAGGCTCTCGGGAGCTGTAGTTCCAACGCCGACACCTCCCTCCCAACCCAGGAAGTCGTCGAGTTGGGACTACAACTCCCAGAAAACCTCAGGCCCGGCATTGTCCAGCCTGTGGCGCTCGGAGGCGGCACGATGGCGGCAGGTTTGTAAAGGGAGCTGGCCCGGGGTTGCTGGGCGGGCCGAGGAAGCCTGTCACAGGCCGCGATCGGCTTAGCGGGTGTCTGGGAGGGGTTCGCGCGGAGTAACTGCCTCAGTGCGCGGGGCGGGGGCAGCAGCCTGTCGCGTTCCCCTCTTGGAAGGGGCGGTGGCTGCTATCGCGCCCCCTCCTACAGGCGGTGCCGGGGGTAATGCTGAGGTGCGCGCACCATTGGGGCAGGCAGGCGTTGGGCCGGGTGGCGGGGTGCCCCTCGCTTCTAACAGTGGCAGTTAACACGCGCCCGGGGAGGGTGCTGGGCAGAGGGATTGTGATTGTGTCAGCGCGTGACAGCCCGCCCCCCTGTGCGGGGCTGCGGAGATGCTGCAGGGGAAGAGGGCGAGCGCCACTGTATTTTGTTCTGCCCTCCCGGCAGCTACAGTGTGAGAGGGGAACGTTGTCAGGTTTGCCCCCCAACCCGCTTCAGACTGCGGTGTGAGAATCCCCCCGCCCCGCCCCGGCCCGCCCCGCCTTTGTTAAGAGGCAGAGGGTCTGTTTTCACGTCCGTGGAAAGGCAATTGTTAAGGCCTCACTTTCTCATGGAAAAAGGGACTTTGGCTTTGTGTGTTTGAAAACCCCTGGAAAATTTCCTGGCTGCGATTGGGCTTGACCTGTGTAGTCTGTGGAACCTGCTCTCTCCCTGTGGTTGTGACATGAGTGTCCCAGTGGGAACTCTCCCCACACTGTCTTGCTCCATTGTTGTAACAGTTCGCAATGCAGCTGCAGTTCAGAAGCTGCAACAGAGCTTATGCTAGGAGTGGGCAATAATTTTTGCGGGGGGGGGGAGGGGCACTCCAAGAAATTTGGTAAGTTGTCATAGGCTACACACTTGTATTATTTTAATAGATAGGATGTGGGCTCTGGCAGGAAGTTCGGGTGCAAGAGGAGGGTCTGACCTGAAGCCTAGGAGGGGGGCATAGGAGTTGTGTGAGGTGCAGGCTTTGGTCTTGGTTGGGAGGCACTTACTATCATAGGCAGCTCCTGGCTGGTGGCATGCAGGAGTGCCTTATGCCATGATGGCCCCATGCCGCTCAAAGCTTCCAGCTGCTGCTGGCAGGCTAACCTGTCTCTGCATATTTTGGAAAGGGGAGGGGGGGAGAGGAGAACAGTGAGTCTCTGTGTGCTGCCTGTAACCAGGAGCAGCATCCTGCAGCTCCCAATGGGGGCATCCTCCCCCAAAGGGAGTTTTACTGCTGTTCTCTTCCTGGCTCTTTTTATATACAATACATAGTTTCCACCCCCCCGCTGCCCCGTGTCTGTTCCCAGTCTCTCTCCCCCCCGCCCCATCTTTCTGTATATAATATATATTCTTCATCAAGTAGTTTAAGAGGCTTCTGTTGTGCTGGGGATAAGACAAGGATTCAGTTTTATAAATATGATTGTAATCAATGTTATGTATTATCGGTAGGTATATTTAACATCTTTTTCATCCTTTTCACATTAACTTTAAAAAAAATAGCCAGGTATTAAAGTTAACAATAAAACCTAACAGTTGTAACTTTGCCCATTGTACTACTCCTTGCATAACAGATTGAAACACACTTTTTCAGATGGCCACAGGTGCAGATTTAAATAGTGAACACAATTTTATCATACACTGGATGTCCAATGCTTCCCGTTCCGGAGTCATACTAAATCCTAGTTTTCGTGTTTGGAAAACTAATAGAGATAGACAGTCATCTGGAACTGTAAACATTATAAGTCACCCAGTTAAAATGCTTCATGTTTCAAATAGCAGTTCTGTAAGTGAAGACTCCATGCATGAAGAACAAATCTTGGAGTCTTGCAGCCCTTGTGGACTTCAGTTAAATAGAACTGAAACAACTTTTCCAGTTGCAGCATTTCATTTGGTCAAGAAAAAGCCAATGTTAACACTTAAAGGTGGTCCAGCTCCATGGAATGCTGCTAAAAATGACTGTGTACGTGATGAGGTGGATGATCAGAATGAAGCAGATTACAGCGATCCACTTCTACAAAAGCTTGAGCAGGTACATTTTTTTTCCCTTGACATTCATTCATTAGGATTTCTTGTTTTCTATAATTACATTAGTGCTAGGTGACTGCAGTTACCTAAACATTGAGAGGTGTTGCTTGCTTTCAGAAATACACTAATTTAAAGAGCTAATTCTAAGTCACAGTAAATATTAATCTTTATAGGTGAATCTTTTGAGTCTGAAGTAGACTTCACATTTTCAAAGTGCTGTTAATTTTTTTATGTGCATTACTTGCAATAATTGCCCCAAAGAGGAATAAGGAATAAAGGAATATACAATTTTTGGAAGCTACTTGAATTGCCATTTGATTATAAATTCTTGTTTAATTTAGATTAGGTAGATAAATTATTGGACTCAGGTTATTAATGAAAACAAAGCTGTCCTTGATCAAACTGAAACTAAAATGACACATTCCAGATCAAAATGTCACAAATCACCCTAAAATTTTTTCAGAAGTATTTTACATATAAATAAGTGAATAAATACATCAACCATATGGAATAATGGTGAGGCGCAAAGACTATTTGATGTTGATATTCAAAGAGGAATTGCTGATTTTTATGCCTCTTGAAAAGCATTAAGGCTCTATTTAGAAACCATTCGGTCTGCATGTATGTGAGAGTTGTGATGTTTTGGAGATGTTTACTTTTCCTACTTTATTTAACAAAGACACCAGTATGAGACTAGGATGCTGTAGGAAGAAGTACAATTTGGTGGTTAGAATACAAGAATTGAAGTTGGGACGTGGAATTGGTTCTCAGCTTGCCTTTAACTCTTGTGTATGTGACTTTTTTTTCCCTCCCGCCTCTGTTCATGTTTGAATACTAGCTTACTTTGCAAGTAAACCCTTTGTTTTCAGTGGGATTGTCTGTGGAATATGGTGCTGTTCAATCTAAGAGTGGCAGTTAAGGACCCGTGGGACCATGGACAAGTCACTTAATACGTCTTTTGTTTAGTCAGTATAAAACATCCTTGCCTCCCTGGGGCATGATGACTCTTAATGTTCTTTGGTGCTTATTTCTCATTTGCTCTGTAACATCAAAGCATTTTCTTCTGTAACAGATGTCTCAAATGTTATGACTTAAATAAGAAATGAATAATAGGATGAATTCCTATAATAAAGATTTTATTTTCATTAGACATTTCAAGTCTAAATAAAAAGTTGGTAGTATAAATGTAAATCTTAGCTGACTCTTGATAGTTCATAAAATTCACAGTGTCTTCTGGGTGGGTTTTTTGTATAATTTGCAAGTTGGTCCATTTAGAGGCTAGTGGAACTATTAAGGACTTGGTCACTGGTGGAAATACTTACAGTATAATTTATTTAAAAATGAACTATTAGTGAGTGTAGGGCTCAGTTATAACATAGGTTATTTATGTCCTGTTCAAAAAGCACTTGCTATAATAAAGCCTCTTTAGGCAAGAAATAAAAAATAATTTAATGCTAATTATTCTCATAGATTCTAAGGAAACTATTGACTTAAACATACTTGTGTTTTGTGGTTGATAAAGCTAAAAGAAATACAACAGCAGAAACAAGAACAGTTGAAGAAGCAACAGATGGAGCAACTTCAAAGACTCATGGAAGAGCAAAAGAAACTATTTGTCATGGTATCAGGCCAGCAGAGACACCCTGGTAAGTGGAAACATAAAGCATACAGTATACTGTAAGGAAACTGAACACTTTAATTTTAATATTCTACTTAAAATGTTGAGTACTGTTTCATAGAGTATTTCACAAAACTAGTTGGTAGTCCCAGGTAAACACTGCATTATTTAAAATAATGTTACTGCTTGCTCCACATTCATATTACTACACTAGCATCCAAACATCTCAATCAGTCGTGGATTCCTGTTGTTTAGTGCTGTACAAACACATGGAAAGATAGGGTACTTGCCTCAGAGAACTTAGTCCAAACAGAAAAGATAGATGTGAGCAGACAGTATAAAAACAAAATAAAAAAGTGAATCTTAAACTTTTCCTCCAAAAACATTTCCCTTTCCATCTGTTTACCTGTCCCAAAAAACTTCTACATCACTGCTGACCTAAAGTGCCTTCTTACACTGTTTCCCACCTTGCAGAAATATCCTTATGCTGCATCTGAAGGGCAAGAAAAAATTCCTTAGCTACTGACTGTCCAAATGTGTGTAAATGTACATTTGACCAATCCAATTCTGGTCCTGCTGTCTTTGCCTTGCAGGGATAGCAATATTGTAAGGGAAATACAAAGCATAATGCACTTCTTCCCACCCCCTTCAAGGCTATGCTATAAAATCAGAAGAGCTAAGTCAATATTATAGACATCCAGCTAGTTCAAACACTATGCCTTATTTGCCACCATCTGTGTACCAGAATCTCCATGGAGGCAGTGCTTATATCCTGGATGATTTTTTTCTTATGTTTGTTATACGTGAGAGTGAATTACTACAAAAGTTAAACTATTAAGAATGCATCTTATCTTTGAAGAGCAGCTTATCTTCAGATTCTATCTCTGAGAAAGTGTGTCTAGATGCATCTCTGAAAATGCAAAACAATTTGAAGAATGAGGATCCATACAAATAGTGATGGTTAATCAAACTTGTTGAAACACTATTTTCTAGATAATTTGGAATCTTTTCATAGTTATTGATCTTGTCATCTTTCTAAGATACTGTAAACATTTAGTTTTCTATTAACTGTTGCGTCACTTGCTAGCAATTAAATCCTAGTCACCTGTCGGATTTTTATATATATATATATATATATATATATATATATATATATATATATATAATTTGTCAGTCAATGGGTCTAATTCTATGCCTATGAAAGTCCAATGAAAATATTGCCATTCATTTCAATGGTAGAAAGATCAGCCCCTTTATCTCTTGCGGCTTCATGCTTTTTATCATTTATCAATGTGCTGGAAGAAAACAAATTTTTATGGATAAAATTTGCAGAGAACACAAAATTGAGGGACTGGTAAATAATCAGGAGGACAAGTCCCTGATGCAAAATGCTTAGCTCAGTTGACAAATTGGGCACAAGAAAATAGTATGCCTTTCAATACAATCAAATATAAAGTCCATACATCTGGGAACCAAGAATGTAGGTTGTATTTACAAGATGGGGGACTCTGATCTGGAAATAAGTGAATCTCCTATTGGAATATTGGGATCATAGTGGATAATCAACTGAAGATGAACTACTAGTGTGAATCTATGTTCAAAAGAGCTAATTTGAGCACTGCATGTATAAACAGGAACACTGAAGAGGAGGAGGGGAGTTACATTATCTCTTTATATGGCAGTTGTGTGACCACTGGTGGAATTCTTTGTCCAGTTCTGGTGGCAACAAGTCAAGAAGAAGGTTGGAAAAAAAGAGGGGTTTCAGAGAAGAGCCAGAATTATTGAGATTGGAAAATGTCATATAATGATGATCTCAAGTACAGGTTGCACGTCTATAAACTCAAACTCTCTGGTCCAGCAACATCCATGGTCCCTAAGGACCATGGATGTTCCAGGATCAGAAAGTACTGGTGTGCTGCAGGGGTTGGGGGCTGGGAGCCGGGGGCATGTGCAATCAAGCTGGGCTGGGGTGGGGGGACCAGAAAGGACCTACCCTGGTCTTCCAAAATCCCTCATCCGGGACTAGTCAGGTCCCAAGCGTGCTGGACCAGGGAGGTCCAACCTGTACCTCAATTTCATTTATCAAAGAGATGGTTAAGGGGTGACTTGAGCTGAGCGAGTCCAGAAGTACCTATGTGGAGGATGAGAATTTAATAATAGAGGGTTTTTCAAACTGATAGACAAAGTTATAACAGAATTTAATGGCTAGAAGCTGAAGCTAGACATATTCGAAATCAAAATAAGGTGCAAATTTTTAAATGACCCTAAATATCCATTGAAACAGCTACCAAAGGTTTTGGTGGATTCTCCATCATTGGAAATCTTTAATTCAAGATTGGATGTTGTTCTGAAAGACAAACAGGAATTTAGAGCAGTCTCATGTTAGCATTCCCTCTTAACTTTTTATGTCCACATGCAGAATGACTTTTAATATGTGCACAAATATGGAGGTGATGTATAACATAGCAAATATAATTCAGCACACTGACAGTGTGTGGTGGGGGTGGGACCAAGAAGTTGGAGTTGAGAAGGGGGCTCAGAGCAGGAGCAAAGGATTGGGTGTGGGCTCTGGGGTGCAGGCTGACCTAGGGAGAAAGAACTACTCCATCCCCTCTCACTGCAACAGCGTGAGGCCAGGTGAGAGGTGCCTCTCCATGGCCACTGCTGCTCCAACAGGCACTGCCCAGGGATGGCCACCTGTCTCTCCAGCAAGGAAGGTCCAGGCTAGGCTGTGTGGGGACCAGGGAAAGGGGGTACCTGCCCCCTGGCAGTGACAGCTTGAGCACCTCCAGATCGGGTGCCTGGGCCAGAGGGAAGGCATCCTGATCCCGACATGGAGCTGCTGCAGTAGGGGGAGAGGGGTTTCTGCCCTGGCTGCAGCAGTTCGGTGCTGGGGCTGGTGGGCAGCAGTGGCACTCTAAGCCCCATGAAGGGTGGCTGTATTAGGCAGCTGCCCAGCCACGCAGTTCAGAGGGAACTTAGGTCCCATAGCTTTGAGTTACCCAGGTAAGACTAAATAACAGGAGTCCTTTCTGATTTCATAATCTGTGAATTGCATCTGAATATCATTCCTGGTTTTTAAAATAGAATCTGAAAACTGGTTTCACGTTAGAAGAAAAAAAAAAGACATTTCTAACATTTTGTAGGGGAAAGCACTTGGTGTCCAAAACAAAAGATAGAAAAGTCTGTTGGAGGTGAAGACAGTGACACTGATCATTTACGTTCAAGAAGGGTAGATTTTTCTGGAAGTCCCAATGGAAGAAAATGCTTACAAGCAGCTAACATAGAGGAAAGGTAAATATAAACTTGTGTACAATAGCTCTCTCCATTCGGTAAAGTTCTTTTTTGACCTAAGACTGTCTGAAAAGTGTTTAAAATTATAATATTTATGTTTAGAGTAGCACCTAGAAGCCTCTACCAAGATGGGTTCCCATTGCAAAAGGCATTATATAGAGATATAGCAAAGGAAGTCCTTGCCCTAAATGCTTATGGTGTGAAAGGTGTGGCATAACAGATGGCTGAAATAAATTATCTTGGGGATAATGTTTAGCATAGCTTTATTATGTGAGTAACTATAGTTGTAATAAGCCAATCAAGTAGCAGTAATCACAACTTTCCCTGGTATAGCCATTATCAGATATCCCTGCCATAATGCTTACAGAAAAGGGCTGAGTCTGAAAGAGAGATGTGGAAGAGGATAAGGCTTGTTTTATTTTAAGAAGGAATCTCTCATGTGGAAGTAGTAGGGGAGAAAGAATGATGGTGTTTGTGGGGAGAAATGGACGTATGGGTGGTAAAGACCGGTGTCACTGATGAAGCTAAACTAAAATGAACATAGGGTTAACTAGAACAGGGCTAAATTGTGAATGTCATTGCAACACAGATTTCTTGTCCATGCTTTCAATGAAACAGGAAGGATTATGTAGTCAGAATGACAGGCTAGAAAGATGACCTTAACAGGAGTATTTTGAATGTACTCCTTGCAAAATTGGAGAAGTCAAAACACCAGAGGTATGTCTACATTACAGTAAAACATCTGTGTTTGGTCTGTGTCAGTTGAGTAAGGCCTGTGGGGCTAAAAAATTTAAGTGTAGATTTTTGGGTTTAGGTTGTCATCTGGGATATGTCATCTCCCTATTCTTGGATAGCTACATTGCAATTTTATAGCCTTGCAGTCTGAATTCCATGAGCCCAAATCATCTGATATGGACCAGCCAGGGTGTTTATAGTAATGTATAGGCATTTGGAATGTCATCAAGGCCTGGATAAGAGTTTGGCAGAGTGGAAGGATCAGCTCTTTGACATCTAGTGTAAGAAGAAGCAGAAAGATTTACCCACACCTTTCATGGTTACTTTAATCAAATGTGAATTTCATGTCATTGTTCTTGTCTTTGAGAATCACTGGCAATATAGTATATTCTTTAAGTTATAGCTTTAGCTTTGCCACTGGATACCTGAATCTTCATAATTCCCTATCTGCTTATAATCAGGGGTGGGGAATAGGGATGTAATAGTGTAGTCTATTAATCGATTAACTGATAAGCAAAAGCTTATAGGTTAATGCTCTAGACTACATGCATTTCCCTTTCCCCGCCACCTTGCCAGAAATTTTATTAGCTGGCTGGCCAGCAGCCCGCCTCAGTCCTGGCTGGGGTCCGGGACCTACTCCTGCTGCAGCTCAGCATTTAAAGTGTGTTAGGAGCTGGGCGGGCAGGCAGCCTGGCTCAGTTCTGTCTCATGCTGGGTCCAGGAGCTCAGACTCCCTTGACAGGGGCTGCTGCCACCCCGCACTGCTGCCTCTCTATCAAAGGCAGCAGCACAGGGCGACAGGCAGCCAGTCCGCAAGGGGAGCTGGCTTTTAAACTGGCTTCTCTCATGGACCAGCTCCCGCCTGGCACCCTGCGCTGCTTCCTTTGGTACACAGGCAGCAGTATGGAGTTGCAGGGGGCTTCTCGTGGGTGAGACCGGCGCACATTGGCTGCTGGCCCCGCCACCAGGGACTACAGAATACGACTAACTGATAAGAATTCATGAGGTTACTCGACTAGTCAATTAGCTGATATTTAACATCCCTGGTGGAGAACCTTTTTTTGGGCTGGGGGCCGCTGACACGGAAAAGTCAGTCGGGAGCCACACACAAGTGAAAATCAAAAAAGAAAAACCAAACCCTCATTGACATGGCCCTCAACCTGGAGAAAGAGAAGGAGAAAGACACTTCTCACATTCCCCTCACACACCAGAGCCTGGTGGGTGGGGGCTCAGACTAGTAGATTTTGTGTGCTCTAGCCACACAGTGGGATGGCAGGGGAGCTGGGGTGCCAGCGTGGGCTCCCCAGTGCTGGGGGGGGGGGGAGCCCTGAGCCTCAGGGGCTGGATCCAGGCAAGCTGGGGGCCAGATCCAGGCCTTAAGGTTCCCCATCCTTGGCTTATATGACTGTTATCATACATCATATGAAAAGTTAATTTTTAATTGTATTGCAAACAATTATTTAACTTTAACATTAGAATTTTTTTAAATTATAAATTGTACTAGGCCTATTAAAGCTGGGATTCAGGAGACGAAACAAACATTTGAAGAATTCCTTGAAGAACAGATACGACTAGAAGACCAGCGCCTGAAGCAAAAAGAGGCACAACAGGTTAATTACTATAAACACTACAGTTATTTATATACTTTCCCAAAATGTATTAGAAACTTTACAAATGAGAGAGGACAGATCCCTGCCCTTGCGAGTTACAACTTTATATATGCAATATACAAGTTCAAAACTAATTATTACTTTTTAAGATTCTGGTCTGCCTTAAAACTATGTTGAGACAAGAACTGTATAACTGTACATATTAGTAAGCCTTACTTAAATAAGTCTAAGTATATAATGGAAATTTTAATGGTGTCCTTTGATTTTTTTTTTTTTAATTTTTTTTTAAGGAAGTAGGTAGGTCATCCTTTCAGAAACCACTGACAAAACGACCTTTCCTGAAACGAGGAGAAGGCTTAACTAGATTCACTAATGCCAAATCTAAAGTAAGTAAGTATAAAGAATGCAAGCCGATAACTCTCACTACTTCGGAGGACAGATGTGTTGTTAAAGTGGACAGACCACAAATACAACGGAAAACTGCACCTTTCAGCAAGGAACAGGTTTCTGGGAATTTTGCTATGCCCTCTAAAAATAGTAATCGAACTGCTAAATCAACAAATGATTTGGTCTTCCCTGCTCAGAAGGCCACGGTACTCAAGAATCATAATGGAAAAAGTATAGCAGCATCAACAGCAAGACTGCAGACTGAGAAGAATCTTGATGGGCAGCTCAGAGACTCTCACAGATCAGAAATTAATAGCAAATTTGAAAATAAAGAAAATATAATGGAGTTTGCAAGGCCTGCTGAAATTGGCAGCAAGTTTACAAACAAATTTTCAGATATAGAAAAGCCTCAGCTGCCCATAGCTCTTTCTAAATGTCACCCTGTAAATGATTCAGAACTTTCTTTTGAACTTTCATTCCAAAATAAGTTGGAAAACTGGGAAAAAGAAAAGGAAAAAGAGAACATAGAATTAGATGAGTTTTTGTTTCTAGAACAGGCTGCTGATGAAATCTCTTTTTCCAGTAATTCCTCATTTGTACAAAGGATTTTGGATCGAGATCAGCAAATTTCAAAAGGCCGTAGAATGTCTTCTACCCCTGTCAAAGCAATGCAGCAGATGAATGCACTGGATATTATAAGTAACAAAAATAAAAAAGAAATAATCTTACAAGGAAATAAAAGTCACAGGGCAGTTACACATGCAGTCTTGGATTCAAGGGCGTCTATTAGATTAAAGGACCAATTCACTAAAACAGATAGTAAAATGTCTCAGGCTTTTTCCACTGCAGCAACTCCAACTTTAAAAAGCACTGAATGGAATGTAAATGAAGATAAGGATGATGGAAGCAGTGTCATTACTACAGAGTCTGAGGAAGAACTTGAGACCACCTTAAAATGTGCAACTGAAGATGCTAAAAAGTTCATTTTGAGCATCAGAGAAGAAAATCCAGAATTTTGTGATTGCACCAGACCTGTCAAAGACCTCAGCAAAGAAAGCAAAAGTAGGGATGTTGACCTTGACTTATCAGACAAAGATTATAGCAGTGATGAATCCAATGTGCTACCAAGTCAGAGCACTAGCAAAGTGTCTGACTCGCAAATAAGTGTTTCATGTGCAAATAGGAATAAGGTTGAGTTTGATGATGAAAGAACATGGACTGACCTTGAAGAAAATGAGATTCAGCATGAAGTACTCCAAAATGATATCATTGAAGTACCTCCACAAACTGACTATTGCAATAAAAATGAAATGGCTGCCTCAGATAAAACAATAAAGAGGAAGGTTGCTTCAATAAAGAAGGGAGATGATTTGCCCAAACCGAGTGTGACAGATGGTGATGCAAATGTACCTCCCACATCAGACCTCATGATGAAACTCTTTCCTTCGCTGAAACCAAAACAGAAGCCAGATTGTCATGCATGCCATGAAACCAAATCAAATATAGGAAAAGACGAACCAGGAGGTAAGAGAATAATATTTACAGAAATACTCTACTGTAAACTGACATTAGATGTTTTAAAAACAAGCAATAACATAATAGAAAGGAATGAAAAAAAATGCAGTTGTTAGTTATCAATCATGTGAATGTGAACTTAGTGTATGCTATTATAAACTGTTGCTGGAATTGCATGGATCTCCACAATAAACTTTGAGCAATGTTTCCTTTTGGTACCCCCCAAATAAGAAGTGGTTGAAAGATACCACCACTTACTTTTTTTTTTTTTTTTAAACTTCTACACTTTAAACTTCCAGTCAAGAAGAACCGAACAGCCTATGGGTGTTTTTGAGTCTTACTTACATCTACAAAGCCTAGACTCAGCCTGGATCAATAGACTTGAGTTGGCTTCCAAGTCCAAGCAGCAATTTCAAACAGCTGTCTATACAGCTATTTTTTTTAGAGCATTAGTCCATGCCTAAATCTGTCAACCTGGGTTGGGAGGCTTACTGTTCTTTGCCAGGTAGATGTACCCACCAAGGTTGAGCCAAGTTCACCTAACCCAGTGTGAACAATCATATTTCGAACATCTGCTCAGTGTACTTTGAAGTTGGTCTTTTTTTTCTTACTTGAATGGGCAGAGTTTATCTTGTGGGCACAGCTTTGAAGCGCCTGACCGTCTTTTTCCTCCCCAGTATGAACCTTGATTGTAACTTCCTCAAAATAAAGTAATTCTCATCAGACTAATTCAGATTTAAATTTGTATTTCTTGCATACCCCGTTGTTCCTGTGTAACAAATATATTCAAAACCTGAGATGAACAAGAAGCACAGATTGCTTTGAGAAGGACTGACTTATCACCTACTGTATTATTTGGAGACTAGTTATTTATTCCTTAGATCAGTTGATGAGGTATACACTAAATTTGTCAGGTGTTAGTGATTTCAACACTCTCTGAATGAATGTCTGTTTACTTGGATATCCCCGTTGCCTGATAGGAGACATCGTTCGATCCCGGGTGCTAAGAGAGAAGCTTGTTGAGTTGGAAACAGAAATTGAAAGGTTCAGAGCTGAAAATGCATCTCTAACCAAACTCCGTGAAGAACAAGAGAGCTCCTTAGAAAATCTCAGGTAATTTTTCAATGGGAACATTTCAGTGTGTTTTTTTTATTTAGTAAGTACATTTCCTTAATCTTTAGTTAAAACTATTTTATAAATAGATAAATGAGCAAATCTGCAGGTAAGCACACCAGTATTGGGGAGTAGTAAATATTGCAGAAATACTTTGGGGATGAACAAATTTGCTGATGCTCTGAGCTGCATATGATAATCTTCAATAGTTTGAGAGCTGGGCTACTAGGGAATTCTGCCCTGCAGCAGGATGGTGGGGCTCAAAGCTTCAGCTGCATGGGAGACACTGCCAGTGTTTCGGGTTTCAGGAAGAATGAAGCTGCAATCCTAAGTGTTGGCAGGCTTATGTAGGACTGACACTCCTAGACTCTTGCTCCACTGGGTAGAAATCCCTGGCTCCATCCCCCTACTTCAGCACAGGAGCCCTGAGCTCCACTCTATTCCCCCACCTCAGTCTAGTAGGTAGAGGGTGGAAGGAGTGCGAGGGGCTCTGCGAACTACATTTTAGCTGTAAAAGAGCCTCACATGGCTTGTGAACCAGTTTGACTATCTGATATTTAGTACACGGATAGGTATAGACATCTCTCAGAATATAATACAACAGTGGTCACCAATCAGTCCATTGCGATCAACTGGTTGATCTCAGAGGCACTGACAATTGATCTTGATGCAGTCAGTGTTCCCAGCCTGTCTCTCCCCCCCCCCCCCCCCCCCCCGCTCCCTCTCACCTGTAACAAGGAGCCTGCACTAGTGTTACAGCATCCTGCCCTTCACAAAATTGGAGCCAGTGCCAGCTTCCTGCGGGGGTGGGTGGGTGGGGAGGTCCCGAAGCTCTGTGCCAGATCCAGCTTGTTAGGAAGTGTGCACACTGCTCCTCCCCTCCCCACAGCAGCGCACATGCTTCCTTATTTTCCCTTCCTTCCTCCCTGCTCTGGGGAGGTAGGGTCAGGGAGGGAGGTGAGGCTAACATGGTGGCAGAGGAGCCGGACTTTGAGCAGCTGGATTACTTAAAGGAATGGCACATGGGCTTCTTCCCGTGCTGCCTGCAGATCCTGCCCAAGAGATACTTGTTCCTGGAGACCCCCAGGTACTGGCCAAGCTGCTCCTGCCTCCTCTACCTTGTCTAGAGACCCACCAGAACCCTGCTCCTACACCCTGCCCCCTGGCCATACACCTACCCCCAGCTTGCTCCTGCGCCCTACCTCCCACCCAGATTCTGTACCACCATTCCTATCCCACTCACTTGCAGCTCTGTCCTGCACACTGGACCCCTCATTTTTGGTCCCAATCCAGAACCTAGGGGGGCCCACAAAATCCACTAACCCTGGAACCCCAGAAGAATTAATCTAGCCTGAGGCCTTGAACCCCAGTCCTACCTTCATTCCCCCCTCCCCCCCCCCATGGGGATGGAGTGCCAGGGGAGTGAGGTGTCTCAATTGGGGCTACATCAGTGAGGGTTGGGTTTGTGTTGGAGGGGTTGTCTTTTTGCATCTCACTTGTGTGATACCTGACTGATTTTTCTGTGGGTCAGTAGCCCTGACCCAAAAAAGGTTCCCCGCCCCTCCCATAAATAAATACAATGTTGAAACTTTTTGTGTTGGACATAATATTTTATTTAAAAATGAAGCATGGCCAACAAACCCCCAATTGGGGCCAAACCCCCATCTGGCTGCAGAATTGTAACACTCCTGCACTCCCCACACCCAACGCTGAGCCCCTCACAAACCTGCACCCCCACATCCACAAGCCTGCAGCTTGCTCAGCTCCCCAACCCTCCACCTGATCCCAACTATTGAGCCTGGAGCCCCCTCAAGTCAGCATCCCCTGCACTCAAATTCCCTCCCAGAGCTTGCACCTCTCACCCCTTTGTACCTCCTGTCTCAACCCAGTGAGCGTGAGTAAGGGCTGGGGGACAGCAAGTGATGGAATGGAGAGGGCAGGGCCTCAAGGAAGGGGTGGGGTCTTGGAGAAGGGATGGGGGAGATCTTGGCTTGACTTGACATTTAAAAAGTGATCTTGGGTGTAAAAAGGTTGGAGACCACTGTAATACAGTGTAGATTTAGATCATTTTTTTGTCACAATAGGTAATTTAAATATTCAAAATGCAATAGATTAAACTGCACAATTATCACTCAAGTTGCTACTCTAGAAAATGAATCAAAACAATTTTAAAGCTATACCCAGCTTGCTCAGTGTGAGAGTTCTTATGGCTGCAAGACATTGAAAAACATCTCTTTATAGATTGAGACTCATTTATAACTTTTAAAAAAAAGAATAAAATCTGCTTTCCCAGCCTTGTTGCTTTTTACCTGGTGTCTTGCTAAGATGACTATGTTACTGTCTTTTTGATCAGATATTGTTCCTGGAAATATCTTCCTGGGCATGTGTGTGCTGGAAAAGGGTAGAGTTAGGGATGAGGAAGGAGAAGAAATGCCTTGTATTGGATGATAACATGTTATGTTGGGGGAAAAATCAACATGGTTTCTGTAAAGGGAAATAATGCCTCACTAATGTACTAGAATGCTCAGAGGGGGTTAACAAGCATGTGGACGGGGGGAACCAGTGGATCTAGTATACCTAGATTTCCCAAAAACCTTTGACAAGATCACTCACCAAAGGCTCTTAAGCAAAATAAGCTGTTATGGGATAAGAATGAAGGTCCTCTCATGGACTGATAATTGGTTACCAGATAGGAAACAAAAAATAGGAATAAATGGTCAGTTTTCAGAATGGAGAGGGGTAACTAGTGGTGTCCCACAGGAGTCTGGACTGGGACCAATTCTATTCAACATATTCATAAATAATCTGGAAAAAGAGGTAGACTGAGCTGGCAAAATTTGAAGATGATACTAAACTGCTCAAAATTAAAAAGTTAAACCCAAAGTCGACTGTGAAGAGCATCAAAAGGGTCTCAAAACTAGGTGACTGGGCAATAAAATGGCAAATGAATTTTAATGTTGATAAATGCAAAGTAATGCATATTGGTATAATCCCAGCTATACGTATAAAGTGATGGGGCTCTAAATTAGCTATTACTATTCAAGTGAGAGATCTTGAAGTCATTGTTGATAGTTGTCTGAAAACATCCAATGTGCTGCAGCAGTCAAAAAAAGCAAACAATGTTGGGAATCATTAAAAAGGGTTAGAGAATAAGACAGAGAATATCTTATTGCTCATATATAAATCCATGGTATGGCCACATCTTGAATACTGCTTGCAGACATGGCCGCTTCATTTAAAAAAAGATACCTTGGCTTCTGTCATGAACAGGGGGAGTGCTGACTAGCACCCAGTGACTAAGGGGTTAACTCCAGTACCTAGCAAAGGTGTTGGCCAAGGGGCTGATAGAGGCTTGAAATTTGAATTGGATATAGATTCCCTGCCCACTTTCTTTGTGTGGGAGGGTTAACACCAGTAGTTGAGAGACACATAATGATTTAAACTCAGGCAGGACTACCATTTCCCCCCCGCCCCCCCCCAATGGAATTCAGGGCATGGGAGTGGACTAAACAAAGAAAAAATTAGAAGCGAATACCAGGGAAATGTGAATCCAGTCACATTCAGGGTACTTTTTCTTTATTTTGTGGTTTGGTTTGAACTGCTGTGTGTGTATCTATGCCTCCCCTCTCCCTTTACCATCTAAGCATTGGGCCAGAGATGTTCTCTGATTTTTTAAAATTTGTTTTCCCTAGTTCTGTACATCTAGCAATCAAGTATGCTTATCTTTTGTATTGTAATAAAAATAACTTATTTTAAGGTGATGATTTGATTTTTGTGTCCTGGAAGGTCTGTCTGCATGTCTCTGACTGAGGGGTCAGCTACCTCAGACTGTAGCTTGTTTATCTCTTTTCTTTTTCAAGCTCTTTTGGGGCAAAAGAGCTTGGGGGATACCGTTGGGGGTGGTTTGAAGTGTTCACCCTTGTTTTTTTTTAGGGATCAAAAAGCACTTAATGGTGGCAGCAAATTCCCCAAAATCTGTGTATTAGGATTTTGGGGGGAAGTTTTTGCAACCAGTGCCTGTAGAGGCGAGGTTTTGGAGCTCTTGGGGGGGGGGGGGGCGCCCTTCTGCATTTGTAGTACCAGAGTGGGGAGCAGCTTTGGAAAAAGTTCAGAAAAAGGCAACAAAAATTGTGAAGGGTTTGGAACAGCTGCCATATGAGGAGAGATCAATAAGACAGGGACTTTTCAGCTTAGAAAAGAGACTAACAGTGAATGAGAGGTCTATAAAATCATGACCAGTGTGGAGGAAGTAGATGAGGAAAAATTATTTACTTGTTCCCATAATGCAAGAACTAGGGGACACCAAATGAAATAGGTAACTGGTTTAAAATGAACAAAAGGAAGTATTTCTTCACACAATGTACAGTCAACCTGTGGAACTCCTTGCCAGAAGATGTTACGAAAGCCAGGATTTTTCACAGGGTTCAAAAAAACTAGATAAATTCATGGAGGATAGGTCCATCAATTGCTATTAGCCAGGATGGGTAGGAATGGTGTCCCTAGCCTCTGTTTGTCAGAAGCAGGGGTGGGTAATAGGGGAGGGATCACTTGATGACTACCTGTTCTGTTCATTCCCTCATGGGCACTTGGCATTAGCCACTGTCGGAAGATAGGATACTGGACTAGGTGGACTTTTGGTCTGGCCCGTTTGGCTGTTCGTGTTCTTATGATCCATTTTGGCAATTAAGGAATTGTATTTGCACTCTCTGAAAAGAGTTCCTGTCCAATTCCTAATCAAAACAACAGTAAACACGGAGGGGATTCTTCTTGGGAACTGCAAAGAGATGATTCTTAAAACTTCAGCAGTGGCAGTCAGGACATTCTTCTATCTACATACACACACTGGACCTCTCTGGTCCGGCATCATTGGGACTTGACAGGTCCTGAACAAGAGAATTTGCTGGACCAGGGGAGGTCTTCTGCCACCGGCCCCAAGCCTATCATCTGCTGCTGGCAGCTGCCCCAGCAGGCAACCCTACCTCCCCCTCCTTCCCCCCCCACCCACAACCTAGCTGGGCTGCTTGCCCAGCTACTGCTGGCTCCCTGGGCGGCACAGGCTATGACTTCTGCCGCAGGGCTCTGTTCCTATGCAGCCAGGAGCAGCCATGGTCCTGGGGCTTTGACCCCGTCCCTGTGCAGCCCCAACTCTGCAGAGCTAGGGGAAGCTGCGGGGCTCTGAGCCCTGTACCAGCTCTGGGCTCCTGGGGGCTGCTGGAGAGCTCTAGCCCTGGTCCTGTGCTGCCCCCAGCCGGGCTGCTGACTGATGTCCTGCTTGACTGGCCCTCCTGCCCTTAGCTTATGGGTGTCTTTGCTCCAGGAGCATCCATAGTCCTGCTGGACCAGAGAGTCCCAGATTTTGGAGGTATAACCTGTGGATTTTGAATTATTGAGAAGTAAAATTCTAAATTTTAATTTCCTCTTTTAAACAACAAAAGATACATTCTTCAGACTTGAAGTTGTTCTGTTCCAGAACAGTAAGCAACCTTGTGCAATTTCAGGCGAGAAATAGCAGACTTTGAACAGCAAAAAAGAAAAGAATTGGCTCGGATAGAAGAAGTAAAAAAGGAAGAAATGAGAAAACTGCAAAAAGAGCGTAAAATTTTTGAAAAATATGCCACAGCAGCTAGAGCAATGCCAGATAAAAAGGAACGTGATGAAATTCAGGTAAGAAAAATCTAAATTGTTTCAATCTTTACAGTGAACTTCCAAAGTGCACAATTGTGAAAAGCTGAATTCGTAGAGGCTGTTAATTGAAAGGGGTTGATAAGAAAGAGTATATAACCAAACTAGACCAAAGTATCTGGCATCCATCAGTTCCCATTCTGAAAATCAAAGGCTTTGCATAAGTGTCATTTTGCTTAAAAAAACCCAAACAACCCACTGCTGAAGAATGTTGTCCTTATGTCAGACCCCATACCAAAAAAGGTACAGAATGGCACTAACAAATAACATGACATCAGATCAATAAACCTAAATCAAGTTATAAAATATTACTGTAATATGTATTTTGCAAACAAATGCATTTACCTTAATGAACTCAATGGAATTTGTATCAAGCATTATTCTGTCCATAAACTGTGCTTCTTATGCAGTGATTATATCATAACAGATGCTGTTTATAATGTATCTTATGCATAAAGGTGCATTTCCATTGTGTTTAATTATGTTGCTGTGAACAAGATAAGATTTGTTAGACCCTGCTAGGGTGTATAGCACTTATTGTTGCTAAAATACAGTTTATTGTAATCTTGGTATCATATGGCTATCTTATTTTCTTTCAGAATTTTAGATTTCCTTTTTAATATCTTACTATAGTTTATTGTTGGCTAATACAAGCTAAATTAAACCAGTAAGCACTAGGGTTGCCAGGCTGCCTCCGTATTGAGTCGGACAGCCTGGGATTTTCGCCTCCTGGCTGGGAAAAAATCAGAAAGTACTGGACATTTTAGGTGTCCAGTATTTTCTGAAATTTTTTACTGGACAGGAGGTGAAAATATCAAACTGTCCAGTTCAATACTGGACACCTGGCAACCTTATTCATTACTAATACAAAGTAACTCCTGTCTTTAGAAAAAAAACCACAACAGTTCCTGCCTTTCATACAAAGAACACTTCACTTGTTTTGGGTCACTGACTTCTGTGCTGTCGTTGCTAATGAAATATTTCTGTTTTCTTTAGTCTGTGTTTTAATACAAGTCAGTCATTTTCTGCTGTATCCTCTTACAAACAATTTATGCTTATTTTTCTAAGGCTTTAAAACAGAAGCTTGCAGACTTGCAAGAAGACTTAAAGCGAAAAGAGGCAAAATGGTCAACTACTCATGGTCGTCTTAGAAACCAGATAGAAACCTTAACAAAGGAGAACACCGAGTTAAGGGAAGAGATCAAAATCATGGAAAGATTTCGTTTAGAAGTTTGGAAGAAAGCAGAATCTTCTGAAAGCAGCAGGAAAGCTGAAAGTTTTGGAATTAACTTGAAGAGAGCTGAGTCTATAGTACGTTGTACTTGTTTTGAGGTATTTTAAGCTGATTTTGCAGATATGAGTTGAATTTTGGCTCATTGATGTTTTTCAATTGGTACTCAAGATCAGCTGAATGTTTTAATTTAATGGAGCTATATTGGTATTTATAAGACATAGTAAACTGCTGTTGACTTCTTCTGCCCCTATAAACCTGGATCTTCACTGTGTGCATGGTACCATGCTCTCCAGGATCTTGCTCATGCAAACAGAGTTATTTTGGAGGCCTATAGGGAAATCAGTTGAAATTAATTTGGTACTTTTGCACTCTAAGTAATAGCTAATGAAACCAGCAAGTCTTCACTGAATGATTTCACAAACTATTAAAACTTAACCTAGTGTAAGGGTGAGTATACTTATCCCTGTTTAACTACATCACAATAATTGTGGGGTTGTGCATGGTGAGGAAGCAGAGGGACGAGGAGTACAGTTAGTCTTTATTCCCTTCACCATACACTTTAAAACTGAGTAAGTAATTGCTATAAACATTAAGGACAGGTGGTCTGTGTTGATGGATGCTATTGCATAGTAATAACATTGCTGAATAAACTATTGTTAAACTAAACACATTCTTGATTATGTATCTTCAGAGTCCGCCAACTAGTCTGCAAAAAAGCCAGATTCTGTCTCCAGTTCCTCAAATAGAAAAGAGCAGCAAGAAGAACAGCAAAGGTTATTCACCAGGCAAAGGTATAAACATTTATTCAATTAGGCAAAACCTATTAATTCTTTGAAAGAATATTGCCAGTTTTAATGCAGTTGACAGTTTGCAGCGATTGACCATCGGTAGTATCTTTATTTTCCACAGGCAATACACGTATTGAATAATCGAAAAGCATAATGCACATAAATGTTTAAAAGTCAGACTTAATGGTCTAATAAATAATAAATATATTTTTGGATAAGATTGTGGAGAAAGTGGTGGACAGCTCCCTCACTACGTAGACGTGTCCCTGATGTCTTTCCCAGTCTGGGTACAGAACTGGGTATGGTCCAGAAACTGTGTTGGTCAGTGATCTCCTGGCAATGGTTGGAAATCAGGTATCTGTGCTAGTATTATTAGGTTTATCAGCTGCCTTGGATACTGTTCTGAATAAGAGGCAATGTTCTCTTACCTACAGACTTAGTGGGAGTTCATGGGACTGCTCTTCAATGATGTGATTTTTTTTCTCTCTGAGAAATCCCAAATAAGTAGTTGAAGAGCTGTTCAGAAATTTCCTCAAATGTAGGCACTGTGCAACACTCTTTCTATCACCTCCTGTTCAAGATAGAATCAGGGCTATTAGGCAAGTTAGGAAGAAAGCATAAGGTATGTTCTCAGTGTACTGATGGCACTGAAATGCATGTCTGTCTTGTTCAACTTGGATGATGTATCTCCGCTAGCTTTTAGTTAAGAATGGGCCATGGATGACTGTGACCTGGCTGCTTAGTCCAAACCAGAATAAGATGAATGTAAGGGTGGCAGGGAAGCAGTTGGAGATAACTAGTCCCTTTTGATTTGAGGGAATATATTCACCATTAGCTGCTAAGATTTGAATTTTAGGAGTGATTAAAATAAATAAATAAATAAATAAATAAATAAAGATCCCAGCTGTTTGATTATCCCATAACAGTAACCCTTGTGTGTGGTGTTTTTTAACTTCTGTGTCTGGCTAGGAGGTTGCAGTCTTTCATATGTGAACCTTGCTGCTCTCTGCAGTAGTCTTAATGAAAGCATAGATATGTGCACATCATCAGTTAAATCTTCAAAATCATTCAAAGAACGAAGCTGGTAGAGAACAGAATAGGGATGTGAAAGTGTAACTGTGTACACGATGGGTTCCCAAACTGGGGGGGCGTGAGGTGACCCAGCCCCCCCCCCCCCCATCAAGTTTTGCTGCCCCGGTCAGTTCCTTGTTGTTGTTGTTGATGATGATGAACAAGTTTTGCTATTGGGGGGGGTGGGTGGCAGGGTTTTTCAAAAATCAAAAAGGGGGTGTGATGCCGAAAAGTTTAGGAACCACTGGTGTACAGTTAACCAATGAGCCTGTGCTCATTGGTTAACCTTCGCTGTTACACGCAGGCTCCCAGTATGCATTGGGAGCTGGCTTAGAAGCCAGCTCCTGGCATACACTGGCTCCTAGGGAGCCACCTGCCCCTCCCGTGCTGCTGACTCTGTATCAGAGGCAGCAGTATGGGGGGGAGGGGGAGCAAGTTGGAGCCAGTGCGCGTGGGGAGCCAGCTTAAAAGCTGTATCCCTGCATGCACCAGCTCCCAGTAAGTCACCTCTCTCTGCTTCCCCCATGCTGCACGGACACATTATAGGGTTTTTAGAAAAGGATAAGAATGGGCTTCCTATAAATCAAAAGGGGTAGAAAGGAGTCTTTTTTTTTTTTTTTTAGATGTTTTGCTGGCTGGAATAAAATATGAGGTAACACACTTAATTGCATATTAATTCTCCTTGAGTAGCTGAAGATACTGATTTCAAGCTAATACTGCACATGAGGTATGCAGATATCCAGTATAGTGGGGTGGGCAATAATTTTAGATGGGGGCCACTTCACTAACTTTTGAAGTGGCCCTGGACCACCCCAAAGGGGCAGGGGCCTTGGGTAGAAGGGGTAGAGCCAGGACATTTCCATGCTCCCCCACTACAGACCTTGATTGGCCTGGGGGAGCATGTGAAGTCTTTGCCCCTGCCCTCCTCCTGCCTAGAGATCTTCCAGCTGTTCTGAACAGCTGGTGGCTCCCTCTAGGCACCTGCGCCCCTGGCAGTGGGAGGAAACTTCACGTGCTCCCCTCCCATCCCCTAAGACAATCAGGACCTGGGGGCGGGAGGAGCACAGGAAGTCTCTCAGACCCTGCCCCTGCCCTGCAAGTGGTGCGTGGCGCTGAGTGGACTTGTCCACTCTAAGTGCCATGCACCCCTTGCAGGGTGGGGGCAGGGAGCGAGAGACTCTTGGACTCCCCTTGCTCCCAGACCCTGATTGTCCTGAGGATGGGGAAGTGGCAGGGCATCCGGGGGCCAGATCCACCCACTTGGCAGGTCGGATCCACCCTGTGGAGACCCCTTTGCCCGCCCTTGCAGTAGAGCATACCTATCATTCTGATCTTTACACTTGCTCGTAACACTCAACTGCTTCTTGACTGCTGAGATTATGTAAAATTAACTATTTTTTATAATTTTTATTTGAACAGGAAAGCCTTTTAGAAGGCCTAAATCAGCACCTGTTAGTGATGGGAGTAACTTTGACAAGACAATGATGACACTAGAAGACTCCTCTAGGACTTTTATGATAGACAACATTCTGGTACAGGACTTACTGTCTTGACTTGATTCAAAAGAATAGAATAATACAATTATCTGCGTAATACAAATGTGCAGCCTGAAAAGTGATTTGTGGAACTGTCATAGGAAGACTAGATAATTTTCAGCAATTACTACAATATTAAAACAGATACGGCCCACTTGCTGCCATTTGCCCACCCCAATAAGTTGTATCTAGTTTTTCCTCTAGGTGTTGTGTTGATGATTCCCAAGGCCATCCTTACTCTCATGAGCTTTAAAAAAAAAAAAAAAAAAAAAAAGATAGGTTGTCTTTGTCCCAGCCCCACAAAAAGGGAGCCTGATTTTAATGTTGTCACATTATAGGTTGCAATCCAGACCAGCTGAGGGACTGTCACCACCTGTCTGCCAACTTGGTGTGCCTCTTAATGCTTTGCTGCTGTAAGCTCCCAGTCTGGGCCCATCACAGACAACATGCAGGTCTCATCTTAGGTGTATATGTATAGCTGCAGCTTGCCAGCATGCTCTAGCTCTCACCTGCCTAGGCTAACACTTGCAGAACATGATCCCAATATGTCCAGTCCTGAATTTTCCTCCAAAACATGTTCTGTGCCCTCTTCTGGACAGTTCAGATATTTTAGGTGTTTTGCCCTCTCAGGTGGGAGTGGGGAGGAGGAATCGCTGATGCATAGAAAAATCAGTCGGGGGCTGCACAGAAGTGAGAAGGAAAACAAAACCAAAACCCCTCACTGACGTGGTCCCCGACTAAGGAGAAAGACACTCCCCACATTTCCCTCGCACGCAAAAGCCTAGTAGATGTTCTGTGCTCCAGCCCTATGGTAGGGCAGTCATGGGGGGCGTGGGGCTTGTGCACCAGCCTGGGCTCCCCAATGCTGGGGGGGGGGGTCGCTGAGCCTTGAGGGCCAGACTGAAGTAAGCTGAAGGCTGTATCTGGCCCTTAGGTTCCCCACCCCTGCTCTAAGGGGATCAATATTCAAGTATTTGCTACATTAAATGGAGTTAACCATACCATTTAGTTTAAAGACAACACTGAATTAGTTTTGATCAAAGAATAAAATAAATTTAATTAAAGGGAGATGTTTTATGTGAGTACAAGTATAAGGCATTAATGGAGAAATAGTTACCAGAGAAATAAAAATAAAATGTCTCATAGTACTAAAGTTTAACACTCTAGACGTTACACCACATCACATGTTCCCAGTAAATTGCTGACCAAAATTCCCAGGCAGGATTTGCTCCCAAAGTCCAGAAGCTGTTTGTTTTGTCATCATTGGTCAAAGAGTGAGAGTGGATAGGAAGAGATCTTAGGGTGTTCTTGCCTCTCACTTTATAGTCCAGGCCCCCTTTGAAATTACATTTTCCTGAGGGCTACCCCTAACTAAAATTCATTCCTGCTGTGAGGTTAGGGTCTTGTGATTGTTTCATGCTGCAGTTTGCTAAGACGCAGATATGTTTGTGGAGGGGGGGTGCAATCCTGTATTCATTCTGTCACGCTTGATTACTAGAAAAATATTTTCATTTCAGGACATGTCCCCTACTGAAACATGTATGCCATCAGAGCCCCCTACTACTGTGTCTACAAGCAGTGAAGAAATACAGGAGGAAATTAACTATCCTGATGGAAAGGTAAGATCAAATTTTTTCTGAGAGGCTATAGAGAACAGATCTAGGCAATGACCTCGCTCTACCGGGGAATTTATCTTAGGGCTGTATTGTGTGGCTCATTCATTTTATATATGGGGCTGGTGATGAGTGTCCCTTTCATTTGTGAGGCATTTAAAGTTCAAGATAAATGTTATAATCAGAATCCCTAAATCACTATTTTATAAAATGTGTGTTGTAAACTGTTGCATACATACACATAGGATGGCTTCTTGCTTGCGTCTGATTGGAAATGACCTAAACCAGCCCCCCTCCCCTCCCAAAAAAGCCCACAAAATTCTCAATTGTTCCTTGTACCCTCCCCCATCTATCTGTTTGTTAAACTTCAAGTTCTCTGGGTCAGGGACTTTTTATTCTGTTTGTGTAGCGCCAACCCTAATAGTTGAAGTACATGACAAGATTTTTCCAAGTGCTGTATTACAAATAATATTTCTGACTTCTATGTGAAATAATGGTCATTGGGCCAGATGCCCATTTTAACAAGAATGTATATAATTAAAGGAAAAGAAAATAATGTATTTGCTTATTGGAGATGTGGTTTGAACACAGTGTGAAAACCTGTTTCATTGATGAGGTTGACATTCATAATAGTCAGTCCTAAATATTGCTTTCTGGTTCCTCAACAGAATCTCTAGTTGTATTTTACTACTACTATTGGGTCAAACCAGACAGTGAAAAAGTTAGGGAAATTCACAATTGGATGCGAAGAGCAAACTTAAATCTTTGCTCTCAAAGAATTCAGTCTTAAATTCTGGGCAAAAGTCAGACAAATATTCATCTGAATGCTGGTTTGCCTATCAATAGCTAGAACTCTGTCAAACTGCTAAAAAGGCCAAATTTAATTTTAATTGTTCTAAAGTTAGTTAATATACTATTTTATTGCTAAACATCTATGTAATATACCTTTTAGGTTGAAAAGATTTTAAAAAATGGCTGCCATCTTCTATTTTTCCCTAATGGAACACGAAAAGAAGTGAGTTTGGATGGAAAGACAGTAACTGTAACCTTCTTTAATGGGGATGTGAAACAGGTTATGCCAGATCAAAGAGTGGTATGTATCCAATTTATCTTTCTAACAGTTTATATGGCCAGATTTTTTTTTAAAGACATTTACGATCTGTTCTTCTCTACAGATTTACTATTATGCAGATGCCCAGACAACTCATACTACGTACCCTGATGGGTTAGAGGTTTTGCATTTCTCAAATGGGCAAATAGGTAAAAACTATTAACCTTTTATCTGTATTCTTTAATGTTTATATACAAACTTCAGTTATTTTGAAACAAAATGTATATATTTTAACAGAAAAGCATTACCCTGATGGAAGGAAAGAAATTACTTTTCCTGACCAAACTATTAAGAACTTATTTATGGATGGGAGAGAGGAAAGCATTTTCCCAGATGGCACTATTGTTCATGTGCAGAGGTAAATTTTTATTTTAAATACAACCTATAGCTTCCTACACAATGCAAGGGGAAAAGAGTCCTTGGCACAATGATGATGTTCATCCATTCTTTCTTGAATACTCATTTTCTGTATACAGTGCTCATTGTCAAGTTAAGATGGATTGTATAAGAGATGAAAATGAATATTTGTATTTCTGTGAGGTAGATCTACCTTCAGCTCTCAAGAAGCTTACTGTTGAAAATGTTTGATACATCTAGTCTGACATAGAAGAAATGTAGCATTTTATACTGAATAATGTACTTATATGAAGTAATCTTTTAAAAGACAGATGTCCAAGCGTCCATTTTTTAAAATTGCATAACCTAATACAGGCCCTGAATCAGGAAAGCACATTAGCATATGCTTAAATACTTTTCCTGCATTAGAGAAATTCTCTTTGGGCCTTCCAGTGCTTTTGGTAGGATGGTAAGCTGTATTCTATACTTAGTTAACTAGACCTAGAATAAATGTTCCAAAAATGCATGCTACTAATGATTTATGTACTCTTACTTCTCAGCAATCTCTGCCTCTCCTTCCTTTCTTAAACTCTTAAGACAGTCTCTGAAATTTTTAAAATTGCCTTCAGAATGCAGCTTTAGTAGTGTTTAAAATGAACTGCAACACTAGTGATCAGCTGAGATGGCATTTAACTTTGTGATTTAATGAAAGTTCTTTATGGCTACAAAGTTCTGGAAAAATAGTATATGCTCTTTTGAGAATCTTTACAAAGTTTGTACATTCAATAAAATCTCTGCCTACTGTTAGTATGGTGTTGAAATTTCAGTTTAAGGCTGGCCTTATCAATCTATGTACAGTGCCTTTTGTATATTTTGTTTAATTGTGTGTGTTCATTTCATACAGAGATGGAAGCAAAACTATAGAATTTAACAATGGCCAGAGAGAGCTGCATACATCACAGTTCAAGAGACGTGAATATCCAGATGGCACTGTCAAGACTGTATATACAAATGGACACCAGGAAACAAAATATGTCTGTGGGAGAATAAGAGTTAAGGACCAGGATGGTAATGTTATAATGGACACCAAGTTATAATCTATGACTTACGAAAATATTGTAAGCATCTATCACATGTAGCAAAAGCGTGGAAGTGTATATTTGTTAAAAAAAATCTCTACCCAATGTACATTTTGTACGTAATTTGTTTTTGATTGTCTAAAATAAATTTATTTTTATGATAAACAGTGACATTGAGATGTCTCTGACTTGCTCTATCAAAAGGGCTTATTTTGATAAATTTCAATCTGCTTTCATATGTGAGATAGCTAACTACTTCCTAATTTTTCTTTCAAGTAGCATACATCTAATTAATTATCACTAGATGCAGTAAATATTGTTCATGGAAGAAACCAAGTGCTGTTGTCAACTACAGGAGTTGCCATCTAAAGTGATTAAAATCTTCTGCCTGAGGTCTCAAGGAGACTTTATATTAAACGTGGAAGAGAGATGTTAAAACTAGTTGCCAGCTGGTAAGGTTTTTGGTGTTACAAACTCCTAACTAGCTAAGAACATAAGACCTAAGCTGCACGTTATGCTGCAAGACCAACTGAAGCAGAATCTAAGCATCAGTGGTCCTTATCACTTTATTTGGGAAGTATGTGAAATGTGAACCTAATATTTGTTGATAACTTGGAATTCATCAAATGGACTTGTTGCATGGCCAGAAGAGGCTGATTACTTCACAGCAACCTGAGTTCAAGTTATGTCTTATGTCCCTAGGGGTGCTCCTGAGTGCATGCATGCTTGTGCACGCTCAACTGGGCAGGTTACATAGTGTCTACAAGCTCATGCTTGCACAAAACAGCTCCAGCTGCTCAGAGAGGAGCATCCAGGGAGGTACAAACCTGCTGCCACTCAGTTCCTTAACTATGAAGCTAAATTCTACAGCAGAGGGGAAGGAGAGCAGGAGGTTTCGCCCCTAGGAAGAAAACATTTCAAAGATCCCGGCACCAGAGATCTTCACAGCAGTGGTCGGCTGGGCCATACATGCATGGTAGATGTTCTGAGGTGTTAACACCTAATACATCATGTGCTCGTTCCTTCTCTACCCCGTCAAGAATCTGGATTCCAAAGTAGTGGGGGGGGAGGAGGATGAGTTGTGGAGCACCCATAAGGACACGCCTCTCCAAGAAACATCATTACTGCACAAAGTGAGTAACTTTAAGTGGTGTCCCTGTGAGTTACTGTATTGCCTGTATTGAGAGTGGAAGACAGCACAGCTAGAGTGACTGCTGTGCTGAGAATGGGGCTGGAGATGATTGCATAATGTTTTGCGAAGGGTGTGCTCTGAGGTCCAGGTAGCAGCCCGACCGATGTCTACTAAGGGGACATTATGCAGAAAGGCATTTGAGGTCACTGTGGCTCAAGCAGAGTGAGTCCTTACATTGGCAGGGGGTGTTTTGTCATGGATGGTGTATACATGTGGTGATTGCAGCATCCTTCGAGCAGTCAGCTATGGAAATGAATAGCTTTTGTGATTTGCAAAACAGTTTCATTCTATAATGTAAAAAGCAATAACTTGTCAGACCTACAAAGTGCAGGGTGGCTTCATGGGGGTCCTTGTGTGGTTTGGGATAGAATACTTGTAAGTTTATGGATTGATTTAATATGAAAGGCCCCTTTTGGTAAGAATGCTGGGTGTGGTCACATCTTGATTTTTGTCTTTGAACCCCCTTACACTATTATCAGCCCTGAGAGCTTTAATCTCATTAACTCATCTGGTCAATGTTATAGTTACTAAAAAGGTGACCTTCATTGACATGTGTAGTAGTAAGCAGGTAGCTAATAGATCTAAGGGTGGCTGAGTGAGGTTTTGAGGACAAATAGATTTCATGATGGGATAGGCTGTCAGACTGGAGGGTAGACATTTTGGATGCCTGTCAGAAACCATCTGGTGAGTGGGTTTGCAAAAATGGAAAAATCCATCTACTTTTTATGAAAGGCTGTAATGGCAGCATGATGGACATTTAGTAAGCTGAGCACAAAGCCTGACTGTTTAAGTTCAAGAATGTAGCCCAATATGATTGGGAGTGATGTTTCAGTAGGGAGGAGGAGTTTGCACTGGCACCAGAGAGAGAATCTTTTCCACTTATGGAGGTAAATATTTCTTGTGGTGGATTGAGGGCTATTTAACAGGCTGTGTTTTATTCCCTGTGAGCAGGTTACTTCTTCATGTTGGAATCACAGAAGAGCTAAGTTTTGAGGTGAAGCGACAGCCGCACCTACAGAGGCAGCGGTGGGGGGGTGGGCAGGCTGGCTGTTTGGTGCAGTGACTAATCACATCTATCACCAGGGAGTTGAGTTGTGGATGTGAAAATGGGAAGTCCATGTGTTTGTCAGCCCTTTTCTTGGTTGGTGGTGCTGAAGCAGGAGTTTGTCAGAAATTCTTTGTGGGCTCCATAATGGCTTCATCTGCGAGGAAGGTGATCTTAATGGCTGTTGTTGATTTGTAGTATTTTTGCACTCGTGCACCCCCCCCTTTTTTTTGCGCACCTGCTGCAGTAGGATCTGTTGGTTCTCTGCTACTCTCAAACAATTCCTGGAACTGTGAGGTCATTAGTGGATGCCGGGGCTGTTGAGGAGGAATTGTGTATTCGGGAAGCTTCCTCCTTCTGAACATCCAAAGCCTCATTCTGTTCCTGTGCAACTTCCTTGTGTAATTACAAGGGTGGGATGCTTGGTGCGGATGGGGGTGTCCACTGTACTGGGGTAAAGGAGCAGTGTATTGACTCTGATAGCTGGTCCATGAGTTCCATGGAGCCCAGTGCATCGGGGAAGGCAGGGGCAGAAGTGGCTGTACCAAGACTGCACCTGTGAAGTATGGTGGGGCTTCACTTGCGGTGTGTACCAGAGTGGCCTCTGCTTTCAGAGAGGAATGCTGGGAGGAGAAAAGACTTCTGTGATCATCTGCTTCTCATTCACTGTGGATAGAGGAAGGAGAAGGCGATAATGGAGAGCACTTCGATGCTTGGCCTGGTGAATGTTCAGTGCTAACTGGCAGGGATTGCAGTACTGAAGAGACCACTATGTCCTTTGGTGGAGAAACTCAGGGAATGATGGTAGGATCAGAGCTGGTGCGGAGCTGCAGTCTGATCTAATCAGTGCAGTCGGTGCTGTGCTAGGCCTGGCTGTCAGTGCTAAGTAGTGGGTCTGTGCCAGTGGTGGTAGCATTGATGGGCGGCCACTTGCAGTGCTGAGCTCTGTGCCAGAGTCGTTGGTGCAGTGGAGGAGAATGATAGTCTTGACTCAGACACTGTGCATGTAGGCTCCGAGGAAGCCTGTACCAGTGTGGTGCCAGCAGTGCCCAGAGTGTCATATGTACTCTCTGTAAGATCTCGGCACTGAGATTAAGGATTTGACTAGGGAAGCTCTGTTTGCAAGACTCTAGAGCTGGAGGCATGCTAGCTAACTTCCTGACAGTTTTGAAAGTCAAGGCTTTGGTCTTGCATGAAGCCTCTAAAGATCTCTTGAGGAGGCGGTAGGGATTTCTCCATTAAGATAATTTTGAGTCAGCATCCCCTGTCACACATGGTCCTTGCCTTCAGATTGCTGTAGTGTGAGCATTTTTGGGGAACGTGTGTGTTCCCTAAGCAGCAGATACAGGAGCAGTAGCTGTCAGAGACAGGTATTGGTTCACGACAGGAATCGTACCTCTTGAAGCCTGGAGAGCCCGGCATGTTGTCCGTCAGGCGTTTTTAGTCATGGGGTAGGAGTGATTGCCCAATATAGAGGGGAAAAAAAGAAACTTACCTCTAGATTTATAGTTATAGCTAGGAGTGGGAGAGGGAAAAGGGGGAGGGAACTAAGGGCTATGGGGTTTTTTTGAGGAAAAACAGTTAACTGATACCCCCAGACATTATCGAAGAGTACATTAAAATTATAATTCTAATTTTGTTTTTCAGAGGCATGAGAAGCTTTCCTGTGGTGCTCAGTCACAGACAGTAGAGAAGGAACTGAGGTGGGTCAGGCCATCCACTACTGTGCATGCAGAGCGTAACTGACTACTGCTATGAAAATATTTGATCTCGGGTGTTGGGACAGACTGACACCTAGAGTGGAGTAAGGATGTGAACGACTAATTGACTATCTGATAAGCATTGCTTATTGGACAGTCAACATTCTAGTCATTGACAATCATCTAGATAGGGTAATATCGTAATTCGGTTTTTGCATAAGTGTGCCGTAACTACTGTAAGTACTTTTGAGAATACTTGAGATGCGGTCGAGAGACTGAATGGTGGCACTCTATATTGGAAATGTCTGTCCTTTATTATAAAATGAAGGAATTTTCTGTGTGACGTGTGGATTGATATGTGGAAATAAGCATCCTGGAGATTGAGGGTAGACAGCCATGCTCCAGGGCAGGTATAATTGTAGCCAGGGTAACCATCTTGAAGCGTTGGTATTTGACATAGCGGTTGAGTTTGCTGAGATCCAGTATAGGTCTCCATCCCCCCGACTTCTTGATGGTAAGGAAATAATGTGAGTAGAAACCCTTGCCCCTGTGTTGTTTCAGTACCTCTTAGATAGCACCTAGGGTAAGAAGGTGCTCCGCTCTTGAAGGAGCAGGCTCTCATGAGAGGGGTACCTGAAGAGGGACGATTAGGGGTGGGAGGACAGTTCTGAATGGAATGCAGTAATAGTTTTTTATGACTTCCAGCACCCATTTGTCAGTGATGTTCGACCAGGTTGGACAGAAGTTGGCTAGTATGTTGCCAAATAATGTTGATGATGCTGGCTGCTGCCTTGGAAATATTGGGGTAGTCAGACCCTCGACCAGGACTTCAAAACTGTTGTCTGGATGTCGATAGTTGCTGTGCGGATGACTGCTCTGACGTCTGTCTACGTCTGGTCTGTTGCTGTCGTACAGTCATTGTTGGATAAACGACGAAGGTTTCTGTCTTTGTTGGAATGATCTATTCTGTTTCCATCTTATACTAGGTTCCTGGATGCCCAATGTTCTGAATGTGGCCCTTGAATCCTTCAGGGTATGGATGGACGTGTTTGTGGATGCTGTGAAGAGTTTTGTACCCTCGAATGGGAAGTCCTCTGGTGGATTGGACCTCTCTCGGAAAACCGGAGAGCTGAAGCCAGGATGCCCCCCTCATAACCACAGCTGAAGCCAAGGATCTGGCTACGGTGTCTGCAGAGTCCAGTGCAACTTATAGGGCTCTGTGAGCTATTAGTGTTTTCTTAACGTTTGCTCTGAACTGTTCTCTCTTTGTGTCAGGG
This sequence comes from Pelochelys cantorii, assembly GCA_032595735.1. Taxonomy (NCBI): domain Eukaryota; kingdom Metazoa; phylum Chordata; order Testudines; family Trionychidae; genus Pelochelys; species Pelochelys cantorii. The sequence goes on along the minus strand of CM064326.1, from coordinate 42,339,019 downwards.
ATGGAGTCAATAAAAGATGCAATTTGCTCAATATGTGGTGTGTGTATTTTGCTAATAAAGCAACGTAGTTAGCTATTCTTATCTGCAAGCTTGTTAATGAATGTCTTTTTTCCTATGGTATCCAGCCTCTTCCAATGCTTATCATTGGGAGCTGTGCATGTATTTTGTTGCCTCCCTCTTTGTTTGACTGCTTCTGTGACTAGAGAGTTTGATGTTGGGTGGGAGAACAGAAATTCTGCTCCTTTCGGAGCTGCATGGTGTATTCTGTCAGCTCTTTTATAGGTTGGCGAAATTGTGGCTAGGGTTTTCCATACATTCTTAGTTGTGTCCAAGAGGGCCTCATTCATGGAGATGGCAAGTTTTGCTTGAAGAGATGTGTGTAAAATGAGAGTTTGTTGTAGCTGCAGAGCATCTGAGGGGGGGGATCTCCAGGGCATCTACGACTCTCTTGAAAAGCTCCTGGAAGGATTTAATATCCTCCCTCGCTGTTGATGGTGGAGGCATTATCATGTCAACAGTAGACATGGCCAAAGTATGTGCAGGTGGGGAAGGTGGTAAACTGTGATCTTCCCCTGTGGTATCCCCATCCTGCTCTTCCATGTCACAGTTGTAATGCTCTTTGGGCTGCCTGGTTGATGAATGGGACTGTGGTGTAATGGGAGGCTGTGTAATTTATTATTGTATGTAGAGTGCCCAAGGATCCCATATGGCCAGTTAGGCATGACAGGTGGTGGCTGCCATTGCTGAGTGTTGCAGAGGCTTATGAGACTAATACCTCTCTGTATGTGATGAGGTTTGTACACCTTGTCCTTGTCATCGCTAAAGTTCGCTGCTACAGAGCTGGCTGGAGTGGCTGAAAGAGTGCCCCGCAGAGTGTTAGAGGTACCATCAGTACCAAATGGGGTGTCCCCCTTACTAAATGAACCACCAATTCTCCTTCGAGTGGTCCCCGTGGGTGCTGGTGCGTCCTTGCGCCGGTGACTTTTCTAGCCGTTTCTGCTGTGCCGCACAGGCGCTGTGGCGCCCTCTAGTGTCGTTGGAATTGAAGGGTGCGTGCGCGGCGCGGCTCCTCAGTTCCTTCTCTACCGTCCTTGGCAGCAGACGGAGCCCTCTGTTCTCCTTACTTCTGTCTAAAAATAGTAAAATACCTCGTTTTATTCCCTAGTTACCTCATCATCCAAGTTTTTTAGCGCTATTCGACTCCCCAGTCTAGTTAAAAAAAAAAATTGTTTCTCGCAGCTTGCTGCTTTTCCCCAACCCCTCATGCCCGGCTTGCCGGGCTTCAAACGCTGTGAGTCACGTCGAGATGCCATGCCTGCTTCCGACGGGCACTCCAAGTGTATTAAGTGCATGGGGAGGCGCACCAGACTCAAAAGTGCCTGCACTGCTCCAAACTAACGGTGAGGGCACGCCGAGACCGAGCCAGTAGACTAAAGACTCTCTTACATGAGAAGTCCCTCCATCCTTCCTCAGAGGACTCTCCTACACCGTCTAGATCACCTCAACTAAGTAAGGGTATGGAGAAAAATCAACCCCCTGCCCACTCTTCTTCTACAACCTCTAAAACCAGTCTCTCTCTGACTCCATCCCTACCCTCGGCACCGTCAGCGTTACGGGTCAGCACCGAGGATAGGCCGGGAACCTCTGGTGCATCGCAGCTTAAGACGTCGGCACTGCACAAAAGAGCTCATTCAGAGCCAAGGCAAAAGTCAGCGGCACCAACCGCTACGGCATCTCAGCCGTCCTCGGCGCCGATGGTGCCATCGAAAGAGCGCACGGCCCCGAAGCATGCCAAAACGGCATTGAGCTCGGCACCGAAAAAGGCCCATGCCGACAAACCACCTTCAAGTGCTCCGGTGCCGGAACAAGCCTCAGCACCGTCAACCCCCCTGCTGACGGCGCCGCCGCCACCACCACCGAAACCGCATCGCCCCGCACCGTCTCAGAGGTGTGAGCAGTACCAATCTCCGGTGTGGAGCCACACCTCCTCGGCACCACCATCCCCCGGGTTCCTCTATCCACTCGGTGAGATCTCGGTGCTCCTCAGTCACTTCTCGCTCAGTCAGTGACATCGGCACCGAACCAAGGAGCAGATTCTCATCGCAACACTCTAGCCCGGCACATAGACCTCCATCCTGGCAGCCGGCTCCAGTTCAATATGCATACCCTCCCCCTCCACATCCATGGTATGTGCAACAGTATGGCTACCTACTCCCGCCACATGCCACTCAATGGCAACCCTGAGAGCCACTACCGACCCTCTTCTACTATTTCCAGGCCACCTCTTCCCTCGCCATCTGCCACTGAGTCGAATTCTCCAGCCCCCTCTGACGCACACGACTCTCTCTCTGAAGGGGAGACCAGATCTCCTCCACCATTCCTCCTCCTCCCCAGATGAAGCGGTCACTACCACAGCCCCACCGTCGGGAGACGACACGAAAACATTTCAGGACTTGTTTAAAAGAGTTGCTATAGCTCGGGAAGGAGATCTCCAAGAGGTGCAGGTCAAACAATATCGCCTTCTTCATACACTACAGCCGCCAACCGCCTCTAGAATTGCTGTCCCCGTGGATGAGGCTATTATGGACCTGGCCGACAATATCTGGCAGACCCCAGCTTCTGTCACTCCAACAAATAAGAGAGCAGACCGTAAATACTTTATCGCTCCAAAGAATATAGATTTCCTTTTTACCCACCCACCTCCGAACTCCCTAGTAGTGGATTCGGAACGACACAAGGGTAAACAGCCTAATCTAAGAACAACTCCACAGGACAGGGACCACAAGAAAGTGGACATTATGGGCTGAAAAGTTTACTCTTCATCCACATTACTCCTCAGGGCTGCGAACTATACTGCCATGCTTGCGGACTATGACCACGCTAATTATTCCAAGCTCCAGGACCTCCTCCAACACCTTCTGGAGCATAAACGGTCAACCCTGCTCAATATTATGCAGGAGGGCCACACCATCTCCTGCACTGCCTTGCAGTCCGCTATGGACGTGGCAGACACTGCAGCTCGAATTATGGCCACGCCAATTGTGCTCTGCACAATTTCCTGGTTACAAGCATCTGGGGTACCTAGGGATCTACAACAAAAGGTTGAGGACTTGCCCTTTGATCGAACCAAACTTTTCGCAGCTAAGACCGACGAGGTGTTTCATTATATGAAAGACACTCATACTACTCTCAGGACCCTCGGAATGTATACTCCTCCATTCAAGAGAACTAGGTACCAGCCTTACCAATGCCCGAGAGCCGTTCAGGCAACAACCCAAGTACGATTTCTGCGAACAAAGAACTCAGCACCGTAGACCACAGCGACAACAACAGCACGTCGCACCCCATCCACCATCGAGCAAACAGCAGGTTTGAAGGTCAGGTTGAGAGCCAGGAAGCCAATCCACTGACACTTCCAACTGATACCCTTCAATTCCACCACCCCCTTTGGGCCTTTTTCCACCAATGGTCCCTCATCACTTCGGACAAATGGGTCTTGGATCTGATTCAATCTGGTTACATTATCCCCTTTACCTCCCTTCCTCCCACCCACCCTCCTACCTGGTCCCTCTTCAGGGACCCTTCTCACGAAACCATCCTCCTACAGGAGGTTTCACATCATCTTCAACTGGGCGCAGTAGAACACGTACCACCACAATTCCGGGGCCGGGGTTTCTACTCAACCTACTTCCTAACCCAGAAGAAGACAGGAGGGTGGCGACCCATCCTAGACCTCAGGCGCCTCCACAAATACATCGCATACCACCGTTTCAAGATGGTCACCCTATCAACTATCATTCCCGTGCTCGATCAACACGATTGGCTTTCGGCTCTTGACCTTCAGGATGCCTATTTCCACATTACAATTCATCCTGCTCACAGATGCTTCTTACGGTTTACGGTAGGGACCCAACACTACCCTACAGGGTGCTCCCGTTTGGCCTGTCCATGGTCCCCAGGATGTTTTCCAAAACCCTGGCGGTCGTAATGGCCTCTCTTCGATGCCAAGGCATCATAATATTCCCGTATCTGGATGACTGCCTCATAAAAGGTGCGTCCTTTGACAAGACAAAGGCCATGACAGATACCACAATAGCCCTTCTACTCAGCCTCAGGTTTCACATAAATTACGCAAAATCCACTCTATGCCCAACGCAGAGGCTGGAATTCATAGGCGCCCGCATCGACACGGTCACAGCAAGGGCTACTCTTCCCCCGCACAGGTTTGCAATGATATGCGACCTTATCTGTGCAGTACAAGCGGTGCCGACTGTCACGGTCCGCAACTGCCTCAAGATCCTTGGGCACATGGCCTCCACGACCTATGTCGTCAACCTGGCCAGACTCCACATGAGACCTCTCCAGTCCTGGCTTGCGACGGTTTACAGGCCTTCCGGAGACCGACTTTCCAAGTCCGTCGCCATTCCACCACGCATCATCAACTCCCTGCTCTGGTGGACAATTCCTCAAAACATGTTACACGGTGTTCCTTTTCAACGCCCACCTTCTACTCTCACAGTTATAACAGATGCTTCACTCATGGGATGGGGAGCCCACTTGGGACACATCACAGCCCAAGGCAAATGGTCATTTATGGAGCAGACTTTCCATATCAACCTCCTCGAGTTACGGGCGGTCAGATATGCATGCCAACATTTCGCTCAGTACATAGCTCACAAGTCCATTACCATCATGACGGACAATACCACCTGCATGTACTACATCAACCGTCAGGGTGACGCTCGATCCCCTTCCCTGTGTTCGGAAGCTATCAAGCTCTGGAACTGGTGCCTATCTCACGGGGTCACCCCTTTGGCTGTTTACCTTCCCGGGATACTCAACGTCACAGCGGATGCGCTCAGCCGTACGTTTATGGACCAGCACGAATGGCAACTCAACAGACGTCTCCTCACTCCGCTCTTCCTTCATTGGGGCCAACCGGAGGTGGACCTCTTCGCCACAAACAACAACAGAAAATGCCACCTCTACTGCTCCAGAGGAGCCCTGGGGAAACGTTCCCTCGGAGACGCCTTTTCCATCAAATGGGATGCCTCTCTCCTGTACGCCCTTCCCGCTCCTACACAGAGTCCTAAACAAGATCAGAACGGACCATGCACGAGTCATTCTAGTGGCACCTGCGTGGCCCAGACAAACGTGGTATCCTTACCTCCTCAAGATGATGGTAATAGACCCGTATCCCTTTCCTCTTCACCACGACCTCCTCTTGCAGAACCACAGTCGCACTCTTCATCCAGACGTTCTCAAGCTTCATCTCCATGCCTGGCTCCAGGATGTTCCGAGACTGCCTGCTCGGAACAGGTGAAGGACATTCTGATTAACAGTAGAAGACGTTCCACCAGGAAAACCTACCTGTACAAATCGATTCTCTCACTGGTATGCTCACATCCACGCAAGCCTACCACACCTCACTCCTTTACCTACCTTACTGGACTACTTACTGTCCCTAAAACAATCTGGCCTAGCACTTACCAGTATCAAGGTCCACGCCACCGCCATAGCTGCCTTTCACCATTCCACGGATGGCGTTTCTTTTCTCGCTGACCCACTGACTAAATGCTTCTTTAAGGGACTGCAGAATACCTTTCCTCCTGTCCGTCCACCAGTCCCCATTTGGGACTTAAACCACGTTCTAAAGAGCCTGACACAACCACCATTCGAACCTATAGCTGATTTGCTCTTGGTCTCATTTGTCTACGAAAGTAGCCTTCCTCATCACCATTACCTCTAGCAGGAGGGTGAGTGAGCTTGCGGCCTTGATGGCTGACCCTCCATACACTGTATTTACAAAGGACAGGGTGATACTCCGACCCCACCCTAAGTTCCTCCCCAAAGTACCCTACCCCTTCCACGTGAATGAACCCATACACTTACCTGCCTTCTTTCCGAAGCCTCACGCTGACCCAATCCAGACTGCATGGCGCACACAACGTCCGATGAGCTCTGGCGTTCTACGATGATCGCACAAAGCCATGGCAAGCCTCACTTAGATGTTTCAGCATAAAAGATAAAGAGTCTAAGGGGCAAGCAGTCTCATCTCAGAGAATTTCTAAATGGATTACATCCTGCATTCGAACTTGTTACACCCTATATGACAAGCACTTACCTGGAACTATCACAGCTCATTCCACCAGGACGGTAGCTGCCACGACCGCCTTCCTTCGTAACGTTCCACTCCAAGACATTTGCAACGCTGCTACCTGGTCATCTGACCACTCTTCTGCGCAACATTATGCTCTTTCCTCTTCCATAGCATCCTCCATGGCAATGGGACAGGCTGTATTATCCAGTTACTACTACACGGCTCCAAAACCACCTCCGCGAGCCGACAACTGCTGTGTAGTCACCCACAGTGAAGCACCCACGGGGACCACTCGAAGGAGAAGGAGTTACTCACCTTGTGCAGTAATGGTAGTTCTTCGAGATGTGTCCCCGTGGGTGCTCCACTACCCTCCCTCCTTCCCCTGCTTGGAGCCTTATACTCTAGCGGGTAGAGAAAGAATGGAGGAGCCATGCCGCACATGCGCCCTTCAATTCCAACAACACTAGAGGGCGCCACGGCGCCTGCGCGATGCGGCAGAAACGGCTAGAAAAGTCTCTGGTTGCTGGCGCGAGGATGCACCAGCACCCACAGTGAAGCACCCACGGGGACACATCTCAAAGAACTACCGTTACTGCACAAGCTGAGTAACTCCTTCAGCTGCCGTTGTGAACTGAGAAAGTGGGGGCGGGGCAGGTGGTAACAGAGGGCAGGAGGCACTTGTAGTGGCATTAACTGGAATGGAGGCTGCAATGAATTAATGATTGGTGCCATGTGTTTCTGCAGTACCGGTGGTGCCGCATCAAGTAATGTGCTCTAGCTTGGTGCTGTGTGTGAACATGATTTATTTTGTGCCACAGCTATTGGCCTGGGTTTCCCAAGCTGTGCTGACAAGGAGGCTTTGCCTTTCACATCTGTCAGCGCTTTGACTGGTGCCCAATGTGTGAGTTTGGGATCTCGGCTCTTCTCCTTGCTGGTCCCTTTAGATTGCTGCTTCTCCATCCCCTTTTGTGTTTGGGGTTGGGGTGCAGCATTAGTATGAACTGATTGCTTCCTTAATAGAGGAGGACGTGAGGAGGAGTAGGACTTTTCATTAAGGCTACTCTTCTCCCATTCATTTTGGCTCAACCTGGAGGGAGCCACTCTCTCTGATCCCGTCCTGGGTGATCTCCATCTGGGAGGGGTGGATTGATCAGGATCAGTGGGTGGGCTACAGCTGTTCTTTATTTAGAGCATTTTTAATTGAAGCCCCCTCACTCTCCTAGGCTATGTCTACACTGCAGGCTTCTTGCACAAGAACTGTTTTGTGCAAGAGTTCTTGTACAAAAGGTCTTCCACAAGAGTGTGTCCACACTGTCATGTGCTTTTGCGCAGGAGTGTCCATGGCAGTGTGGACGCTCTCTTGTGCAAGAAAGCTCTGATGGCCATTTTAGCCAGAGGGGTTTCTTGCGCAAGAAATTCATGTTGCCTGTCTAGACTGCCTTCTTGTAGAAGAGCTCTTGCGCAAGAGAGCTTATTCCTCGTGGGGAGAGGAATAACTCTTCCCGAAGAAGCCCTGTTTTCTGATGCTGTACTGTAAATTTATTTGCGCAAGAACACGCGTGCAGGGTAGACGCTGAGCAAGTTGTTGCGCAAGAATGGCTGTTCATGCACAAAAACCCTGCAATATAGACGTAGCCCTAGAGTGACTGATTCATTTCTGGCAATGTGGACAGTTTTCTGATACATGCTGCTGCCCAAGACAGCAGAGGAACTGTTTATGGCCATCAGAGATGGAAACAAAGTTTGGAGGTTTGTACACCTCTTGAATCCAGGCGAACCTAGCATATCTCGGCGGGTCGGTAGTAGCGCATGGCTGATAGGCGCTGCTAGCGTTGTGAAGCAATCGCCGCTTTTTTTCCCCCCTTCCTTTTCTTCACTAGTGAAACCTTTAAAGAATATAAATAACTGATCTTGTCTGAAGTAAACTGTTTACAAAGAGGTAAATCTTGAGTGAGGTGAAGGGGAGACTGCTGATCTGTGACTATAGCTAGCAGTGGTTAAGAAGGAACTAAAGGGGGGGCCCCAGCTGTGCATGTGCATTAGCCTCCTCAGAACACACATTGGCTTTTGCGCGTGGCCCACCAGGGGTACTGTTGTCACAAATCTCCAGCTGTGGGCTCAGTGGTGCTGAAACACCTAACGTGGAGCACCTATGGGGACACTCCTTGAAGAACTGGTATATCATTGAAGATGATTCCTTGGTATATTCATAACTGAACCAGTTGCTTTAGTTTTGGTCCTTTCTGAGTTTTGGGAAATGGTGGGCATAAGCTTGCCTATAGCTAAACGACCCTCCCCCACCCCAGGGGGAGGATCCACTTGGGATAACAAAAAGGAAAACTATGGCAGGTGTGATGGTCAAAACAAGGGAATCCAAAGGGACACCAAGCAGAAAACCCCAGACAGTGCCCACTACTTGGAGGCAATAGGGAGCTAGTAGATACTAGCTCCTGCCCACAGGAACTCCACCTGGATATGTGAATAGATAAAATAACTGAAGCAGGCTCCACAGTCATGGTTCCGCCCCCCTTCCCCCCCCCGCCTTTGACCTACCTCCTCTCCCTGATGTTATGAATGGTCTGTTTGCGCAGAGCTAGGAGGTTGACAAGGAGGTCCTATGACTTTGTGGGGACATTAATGGCATATGCATAAACAAATGAGGAGAGAAGTGCAGCTAGAACCTCAAAAAAGAGGATCTGGAAGAGGGGCTGCAATCTGGCACGCTGAAGCTTGTCCTGTCTGTAGAGTGAGGGAGATCCTGGCACATATACCTTCAGAGACAGGGGTGAACTGCACCAGATATATGCTCACAGTTCCATGCAGGAGCCACCAACTGATAAAACCAGTGGGGGACAGGACTAAGTTTGAGTACAAACTGGCCCACTAGGGTTCCCCACCCTTCACTGTTGGTAAAAGGTCCTGCCACTTGGTAACCAAGCAGAACACAACTGGGGAAATGAAGTGTGTGAAGCACAAGCATGTATAGATAGTCTCTTGGCATGGTTCTAAAACAAACAGGCTGCTTTCATATCAATACTGGGGAGGCAGATCTTCCCTAGTGATTCAAGTTAATCAGATCCTCTCACAAAAGGAACCAGGATCACTGGATCCACCCCTATCCCTGAAAAAGAGGCAAGACTTGCTGTGTGACTCCTGTTGAGTCTTAAGCATGAGCTTGGGGGTTGAGCAGCTGGCTGGCCCAGAATTTAAATAGTTTTGAATATGTCCATTTGGGGAATTTAGGCCCTTACTGTGTTCATCAGCAGCAGCTGAGTGGAGTTCCAAAGCATCAGGGTCCCTAAATGTTGTAAGAATGAAAAAATATGACCGGAAACACTTACCTGCTTTGGGAGCTATTGCTCTAAGGAAAGGCTATGGAACACTTGAAAATAGTTAGAACAAGGTGAGCACCATAAATAAGCCATTTCGTGTATGAAATATTGAATGTGCTACCATTCATTCCTTCACATACTCTTCAGTCACTATCATTTTGTTCTTTTATGTTCCCCTCTCATTTGAGAAGGAGCTAGAAGGCAGTTCTTTGATAACACAACTGAGCTTATTCAGCCCATTAACTTCCAATCTGTGGCTAAATATTCGGCTGTGTATGTTTCCTCCATATGCCATCCCATCTTTGCACAGCCAGCTGGCACAGACAACCTCAAGCCAGCCACACAATGACCACAAGATCCACTGAAATAAAAAGACACTCAGCTAGGTTTATCAACAAAGCACGGTCCTAGCTCCCCAGATCAATATTTAGTTACACTAGCACATATATAGCTATATGCCCATGACATTGGATGCTCCACTGCCCTCCCCCTAGCTGGCTAAAGACATTGCCTCTGAGATGCAGATACAAATTACGTGTTAGCCCTCTGATGTAGCTAACTACTATCCATTACTTTGTACCTGGTCAATTAAAACATTTCTATCCATCATGCTGAGCCTGATCTTATTTTAAGGAGGGTCAGTGTGTTTGTTATTTTTGGGGAATGTGCTGATATCAATGTATTCTGGCATCACCTTTCTGGAATGTCTGCATATATATTCTTATGACTAGCACCACTTAGCAATGTGTGTTTCTATATTATCTCTGCTTGTCAAATTCTGTGTCACAACCTGACTGCTTCATATCAGCAAAGTTTTGACCACCTTAGTTCAGACTTCATACCTGGGCTCTCATGCATGTTCCAGGCCCTCTTCATACACTACCAGGGGTGAGGAATGGTTTTTGGGTCAGCAGTCACTGACTCTCAGAAAAATCCGTCAGAAGCTGCATACAAGTGAGACACACCACCCCCCACCAGTGTGGGCTCCCTAATGCTGGGGGAGCCCTGAGCCTCAGGGGCTGGATCCAGACAAACTAGGGGTGTATCTGGCTGTTAGGTCTTAGGTTCCCTACCCCTGTACCACAACATCCTTCTGTGACAAAGCCATAAAAGGAATACAATTTATCCTATTCCAAAACTGTCAGAACAGGAATCAGGCTGTGTACTATTTCACACAACAGGAAGCAGTAGTATGGATTGTTCATATGTGCTTCAATCTTTATTTGGTCTTAGGTACAGAGCAGTAGCATGAAAATGTCAAAACCTCCAAACTGCAGTCCTGTCCTTGGTGCTGGACCTGTTATTTTGCTTTATAGCTTTGAAATCCACGCTCCTTAAATAATTGATATAAATGAGGTAACCCACAACTTACTGACTGCAGAGGTATGAAGGAAACAACACAGATGCTTTTTTTTCAGATACAAGATAAACAAAAGTTTAATTTTAACATTATGCCTTTATATTTGTGTAAACAGCTCTGAACAAAAAACCCACACCTGAGTATGTCAGGCATTCCACACAATTACTGTATATAGAAAGAACAAGGCAAGGCAAATTAACATGCCAGAACAAAATCAAATCAAATAAACCCTTTTCCTCTTCAGATATTGTAATCTTCATCAAAAGCTTTGTACACAGCATACCTGGAAGCACAAAAACTAGTGTCAAATTTAAGTAATAAAATAGCTATTTCCTCCTTGTCTGGTAGACTCCTTAACTAAGGAGTCTAAACTACTTACTACCAGGTACAGAAAGAACAGTCCATACTGCCTCATTCATACATTGTACCCTGGTGTAGATTCTCCCTGGTTGCACTAATTGCTCATAAAAGGACTCATAGGATGTGTCATAATGTATAAAAATATAAAGGCAAGTGATTGGTTGACTCACCATAATAAACCAGTGAAGCAAACTAACAAGCAAATAAAGACTATTAGGAAATATGCCAACATGGACCTAGGCATATCACGTAACAAGGTTTTGAAATGAGTGTTTTATCTATCTTTGTTCAAGAGAAAAAGTATCTTAGTAGCTTTGGGGAAGAAGACTGCCCAGGGTATGGGAACTGAAAAGGTTTTAGAAGCAGCAGAAGCTTGGTTCTTGCAGATTAAATTTGTCATTACAGTTAAATACTATAACATTGCCTATCTGCAATTTCACTTGTTTTTTCAATGACTATATGGATTACAAACAGGCTATAAAAGTCTCTTTTCCCTATGTACGTAGCTTGAACATATTGATCGTCCAGTCCGTGTTGGTTCTCAAACTAGACCCCGAGTCAGGTTTAGGCAAAAAGACAAGGATTTGCTCCTGAGCACAAACAGCTGCTTTTGACTGTGCGACAACAAGCAATATGGACTGTGTAGCTAGCATATGCTCACAAGAATATACACTTGTGCTGCAGTATCATTTTTTCTATATTATACACTTTTTGTTTACATACTTGTTTTATAACAAATAGTTGTTGTTTACATCACATTAGCATCCAAAAGCCCCAAAAGATATAAAAATGCTAGTTCTGGTCAGGAGATTATTTAAAAAACCAACAGTTGAGCAAATGGCTTACTAAATACTAGATTTAAAAATACTGCTTTAACAGACACTTCAAGTTTACTGTACTTACGTATGTCATTGATCTAAATCTGCTAATCCCATTTCTACCAGCTTCATGTGAACTAAGCATTGTTCATCTTCATACAAATGCACAGTATACTCTGGAGATTGAGTCTGGAAATCAGAAATTTTCAGAAGTACAGAAATATCTGTTTCAAGTAGTAGAGTTGATTAAATGCTGCAATTATTTTTCTATATCTACACTGCAATCATGTTAAGAGGCCAATCAGGCTGGAGCTCTATTGGGCTAGACGCTGTACAAAAATATAGAAAAGGACATTCCTGTCCCAAACAGCTTACAGCTTACCAGACAAAACAGATTAAGCCAGTGATGGGCAACCTGCAGCCCACTAGGGTTCCACTTGCAGCCCACAGACTCCATCTGCCTCCCTTCCCCAGGTGCCTCTCATGCACTGGGGCACCAAAGCCCTGCACTTCCTACTCCTCCCCCTCCCTATCAGCATTTTCAGAGCACCACAAATCTCCTCATTTGTGCTACAGCTCTGCTTTTCCCCCTCCCTCCCAAAGATAACAATTGTACAGCACAGATGTGTATTTGGAAATTAAAATGTGTTTTATATTAAATTTTCCCACAAAGTTGTTAACTGATAATAGGAAGGCACTTTCAGTGATTAATGCAACATTTAAGTCACACTAACCAGTAAAAGCTTTTTTTAATCTCTTGACACTGAAAAAAGTTACATCACTATGGCAGAGTTTTACAAATATTCCATTAGCTTTAGATTTCAGAAATTTGGTTAATAATAATGTTAACACTTCAGTAACATCCCTAACTCAGATACACAAAGCACAGAAGTTTTCAATAAACACAGTAGCATGCTGATAGTAAGTCAGGAGTGGGTGACAGGTGGTTAGCAGGTTGGATCTGGCCCACCAAATTACCGGATCTGGGCCATGGCCACCTCACTGACACCCTTATTATACAGCAGCTGCAGCCACTTTAGACAGCAGACTGCTAATTGCTATGCAGTCTGGGCAGGGAGGAGAAAGCTTCGAGCACTGTCCCTGCCCCATAGCAAAAACCCCCAGATCCCATTGGCCAGTTTCCGGCCAAAAGGAGCTGAGAAATTCTGAAGGCAGGGGCAGTGAGTTAATCCTTCTCACTTCCTCACCCCCCTCTCTCCCAGTGATGGAGCAGAGCTATGTGGTGCAGCTGCCCAGCATACAGGCAGGAAGTGTGCACAGATGCTGGCTGGAAGCCACCTAGGTAAGCGCCTCCCAGCCACAGCCTGCCTCTGGAACCCCACCCGCTCTGTCTCCGCAACTACCTGCCCCAGGCCACCACTCAAATCCTCTATATCCCCTCCTCCTCCAGGTCACAACTCCCTCCCAGACCCTGCACCCCTTCCCCAGGCCAGAAACTTTTCCTGCACACATAACCCTCCCTGACCCTGCACCCCATTCTCCTGCCTCACATCACCACCCAAGCCCTCTGCACCCCTTCCCTCCAGGTCACAACTTCCTCCCAGACCCTGAACACCCCCAACACCTTTTCCCCAGGCCAAAATCCTCTTCTGCACTCATAACCCCTCCTGGTCCTGTCACCCCAAGCCCCTGCCCCAGATCATAACCCCCCTCCTTCACCCAAACACCCTCTGAGACCCCAGTCCTTTATACCAAGCTCCTTTCTACACCCCACCCACCGTTCCAGACCCTGCACCCCCTCCACAGAAGTATGGCCCCTGACCACTTACCAAAATCTTGAAGTGGCCCCCTCCATTAAAAATTATGCCCACCCCTGTGGTAAGTAGAAGACATAAAGAGAAGGCTGCAGGGAGTAGGTGGAGGAGGTAGGCAGGCGGGAGAGATTGAAGGTAATGTGGGAGGGCTATATGAGTTTGTATATGTCAGTTGCTATCTAATGGATAGGAACAGAGAATAAAATGACTGATGGAGCTCAAACAACCCCCCCAAAATCTACATTTTTATTGTGCACCTCCTTGACCTTCTCAACAAAGTGGCCCCTACAATCCCCTGTGATAGGTGAGTCAGATTTTCACTTTGAATATCAGTATATTCTAACAGGAAAACAAGAAGGAAGCTTAGGAGGCAGCAGAAAGGCAAGGAAAAGAAGTGTGGAGAAAGGAGACAGTAGTGTCCAGTGCACAAAATAAACAGGTCTGTAAGCACTAAAAATGTATTATCTCAACTGGAAATCTGAAGCATACAAACAAGAATGATTGTTTCTAGTAGAGCACTAATAAAGGGGGTTAAAATCACAGAGGCAGGAGGGGTTGGGAAGTGGGCTGTCTGATATGGTGAAGAAAGTTTCTATATCCTTGATCCTCTGCTTTCTTCAGAAGCATCACATTATGTTTTTTTTTAAAAAAAACAAGGTTCACAACAAAACTCATATAAGGCTCAGACATTTCACTGGAAATGTCAAAACCAAGATACCTCATATTGGGCAGAAACTGAAATGAAAAACTTACCACCAAGGAAGCACAGAGCTCTTTGCCTTGAAGGCAGTCTATCATGGCCCATAATGCTTGCATGCTCCATTCAGGGCAATATGGAATTCTCTTTTTTTCTGTATCACATAAAGGAGGTTTAAATCCAGCCAACAGAACTCTTACTGCTTGAGCAGGATATTGCATAAGGTGAGAAGGAATCTGACGTAATCTAAATCAGAATGAAAATCTTTGTCTAAAAATATGCAAGACAACAAAGCAATAGTTAATCACTAACTAGGACTAAAATACGTTAATGAATGATAGCTCAAGGATTAGGGAACTAGCCTAGAATTTGGGAGACCTGGATCCAAGTCCCTACTCCACATAAACTTGCTGTGTGACCGTAGGCAAATCACAAAGCCTCTCTATTAGTTTCCCATCTACAAAATGCAAATAATAGTACTGTCCTACCTCACAGGGGAGTTGTGAGGGAGGTGCTCGGATACTAAGGAATGGGTGCTGGCCATATAGTACCTGAGGCAGGCAGGAACAATTTAGAAGTCCAGATGCAACCCAACTATTTTTAAAAAAAATGCTAGATCTTGATATACATAAGTTGAAAAACTAAACTATGCACTCACCTGCTTGTTGGTAATTTTTCAGTTGATCCATAGTCAACGAATTGAACCAAAACATTAACAGGATCAAATTCTTTAATACAGAGTAGTTTTGCTCTATACCACAAGCCATCACTGTATTCTGCAAGGCAAGGCATTTCTGTAAGAAGGAAAAGCATCCTATTTAATCCAAAATGTAGCACATATTCTAATAGAGCTGTCAAGCAAGTTGTATTATACAGTTATTTTCTGTCCTCTAATTCATGTTTTCTTAAAAACAGCATATACAATTTAAAAAAGATACACAGGAAATTGGAAACATTAATTGAATGTATAAAGGCATGGGGTTCTTTGAGATTGACTCTGCATAATTTATCATGGGATACACTAGCAGGAGAAGTTCAGACTGTGAAATCTTCTCACAGCAGTGCCCTCTAGTGCAGGGGTATCAAATTCAATTTAATCTTACGGCCAGTGCCAATCCTCAAATCCTCTTTGCCAGAGGGAAATGCATGCTGGCCCGCTGAGTTCCATACATTCCTCTCCCGGTGCTTCACCTGGCCCTGCTGGCTGTTCCTGGATGATTTAAAACCCACCCGGGGCCACTGCTGCTGCCACCACCACAGTGCAGTGGGACTTAGAGTGGCTTCTAGCTGCTAGCTCTATGCTGCTGCCAGCACATCCATGTGATCCTGGGGAGGTGAGTGCAGAGCCATCCAGTCCATAGGTGTATTAGCTCACTTTGTAAAACTGACTAGATATCAGTGATGCCAAGTCTCCTGATTTGATCACAAACCTCCTGATAACTGGGGCTTGTTTTTTCTGGAAAGTCTCAGCCTTGTTATTAGAATTAAGCCAGACCTTGGAACTTATTGATGCCTCACGCACCACTATCAACTGTAATCATTCTTAGAAAATTATGTTCGTTGGTGCATGAAGAGAATCCTAGCTTTTTTTTGAAAGAAGACTAGTTTAGGTCTCATTGTTTGTGGAGAAAAGCTAGAAAATGTGCTCTGAGTTTAGCCAAAGACTTAAAACACTAGATGTCAAATAAAAAGATGCCCAAGTATATTTTTATCTATGTTTTCAAGAAGCCATTTTTTTGGGGAGGATGTGGGGGAGAAGGGGAAGGCTGATTAATCAGTTTTGAACTCTGGAGGTTGGCAATACAGTACATACAAGTTGACAGTGTCCAGGAGCCCAGACAAACAGACCAGGATCCTACAAAAGACATAAAACTGAGCCCTCACCTGACACCCCATTGTTCTCATGCTGGGATGTCCCTCCCATTAACATCTGTGTCCTCGCACTGAGATTCCACTTGCCCGTGCTCACACACTAACATCTGCATCCTTGTGCTGGGATCTTCCGTCTCCATTCAGGTAACAAAAAGCAAAATTCATTGGTCCTGACCCACTGGCTGCAGAAGTGTCTCAGCTTGGGCGGCTCCCTGGCCAATGTGGTTCACATCTCAGCATAGGCAGTCATTGTGGCTTCCCAGTAGCATGTGGGCCTGGCTGTTGCTCGGAGCCATATGTGTGGGCCAGTCCCTGAGCAACACCCGCCCCACCTCCCTTGCAGGCCAGCAGCCACATGGGCCTCATTAAATAATTAAAAAAATATTTCGCATACTGGGCTGAGGAAGTGCTCAGACCATATGCGGCCCCGGAGCCAGAAGTCTGATACCCTTAGTCTAATGAGAGATTCATCAAAAGGGAGATTCTCAATTGTGCTCTGTACCTTTCTGAGGAAACCTGAGGAATATAACTAGAATTCCCTCCTCATGATGATTCCAGTCACCACTGTTCATGATGACATGTCCACAGGATCAACCACAACTTGAAGTATGGTGCTAGAAACCAATTTGATCTTCTCCAAAATAGCTTGGAAGTAGACATAATCCTGCTGAGGTAGTTTATCTGCAATATCCTCCATGTGCCCTAATTCACAAAGTCATATTTGGCCATCAGTTCTAGGTAATTTGGGATATGGACTAGAGGTCTGCTGAGGAAAAGACCTTTTGACCCATAAGGTCTAATCTTTTGCCTTCCTTGTCAGAGAGTGAGGAATGCTGTTGCTTGACCTGCTTCATAGCAACCTGGGTCACCAAGGAATTAGGCAGCAGATGGGACAAAAGAAACTCACATCCCTTAGGGGGGCATCCTAGTACCTTTCCTCTGCTCCCTGTGAGATATGCCACACGGTGCATGCAGGCTGGAGAATGGCAGTCAGTAGGGCCACTCTGGCTGCCTATCAATGCATTCAAGAAAAGATGGCCCTACGCATCCTCCAACAGGATCTGAAGAGCATTAGCTAAGCTCCTGAACAGCTCCTGAAATTGACAGTAGTTGTCCAGGGGAGAGGAGGGTTCTGATGATACAGCCCCCATCTGGGGACAACAAATGGAGCCTCTTTGGATTCATCAGAGCCACCAGAGATGAGCTGACCAGTGCATCATCCAATATAATGGGTTCCAAATGTTGACAAAAGATGGGACAGTTAGATGGGGATTCCTTCAGGGTCGAGGGAGACAGTTCTGAAGACAAATACCGTGATCACAAAAGCTCCAACACGGCCAACCTAGTTGATCCTGCTGTTGCTGCAGTGCTGTCCATTGAGCTGGGTACCAGTGGAGGCAAGAGACGGTAATACCACGACGCCGTCAGAACTCTCTGGTACTCAGAAGCGGCAGAGAGCTGGATTCCTATCCTGTCTTCGTTGAGGATTCCTCCCTCGGAGACCACAGTGGAGTCATTGCCATTTTCACCTGCTGGCTATGATGTGGAGTCATGGAGTAGTGCTGGAGGATAGATACCAGTGCCATACTTCTGGTGACCAGTACTGAGGAATTAGGGACTGGTATTGTATAGCTGGTGACCTACGCTATGGAGCTGGAGACCAGTGTTGGGTTGGCAACCACTGTGATGGGCCCATTGGAGATTTCCCTCTGGAAAGAGAAGTCTTTGATGATTCCAAGGTTGAAGGGTGGTCTTGTGGTCTGGGCACTAACAGGAGGGCCATTATGTCCTTTGCTGCCTGAAAATCCTCAGGAGTCAAGGGGCCTCTCAAAAGTAGGGTCCTCCAACCACTCCAAGGAGTCGGTGGTGGTTCCCTAAATGGGTTCAGCATCCTGGATGGAGTTTCCATCAACCACAGTTCGGGGAAAGGGTGATAAGTAGCCTGGCAGGGGTCCCTCCTCTCCTTGTCAGCCTCTCTCCTCTTAGCCTATTTTTTGACATAAGGGAAGGCATCTCTTTCAGCATACACCTTCTTGTGTCACTTCCTCAGCACTGGAGATGGTGAAAGATGCTGAGGAGAGCTCTCTGTACTGAGGCTGAAAGAGATGGCATTGAATCACAGAGGGACAGGTCCAAGGCCAGTGTGAACACTTCTTCCATTAACAGGGCCTTCAGACAAACATCTCTGTCCTTTTGTGTGTGTGGCCTGAATTCCCTGCAGAACTTGAACGTATCTTTAATGTGGGCTTCCTACAGGCATTTTAAGCATCTTGCATGCAGGTCATTCACTGGCATGGGCTTATGGCAAGTGGCACATGGTTTCAAACTTGGGAACCATGGCATAGCACTATCCCTGGGACAATGTCCTGCAATGGTACCACTATCTACTCTAACTTAACTACTAATGAGACTAAGTCCTAGCTATATATAAGAATAACAGTATTCAGAAACTATTAGGACAACTTGCAAGAGCGAGAGAGAAGTCATTCCACCAACAGTGATGGACGGTAAGAAGGAACTAAGAGTTGTAAGGCCAGCAGTGTCCCTTATACTAGGGCATGAGTATGGGGCTTGGGAGAGCACTAGGGTTGGCCATATGGATACCACTAATGGAAAAATCCCCAGCAATTATGCACATGAACGCACACACACCTAACATGGAGTTGACATGAACAAGTACTTAAAGAACCACTACTGTAGATGGCAACTCTGACTCTCCCAAAATAAAATTTATAGTTTTAAGTTTTATTTTAAAATAGAGACATACAATAAAAGTATTTAATCAATATTTTTCTACTTCTGCAAGGTAATACGGAAAACAAATTAGCAAAAATACCTATTATAAACTCTGTTAGAAAAGGAAGTGATGTCACATTCTGATTACAATGCCTCAGGTCTTCATCTAGACTCCCAAATTCCAAATCCCAGCTGACACCACTATCTTCTGTGTCGCTTTGCTGGTTAAGATTCTCTGCCGATTCAAGGCAAATGTACATCTAAAAAAGAGAAAGGTTTTACAAGAGACAAGGATTACAGCTTTTGCAGACAAGTAACATTAAGACGACAATGTTTTTTATCGTGAAAAGATCTGTCACTAAGTAACACAACCACCCCTCTAATCATTCTTTCCTTTAAACCTTAAGATTCATTTTACATTTGATAATCAGGGGTTTAAAAAAGTATGAAACGTTCAAGGTTACACCCTGGCCACACTGGTAGCAGAAGAAGGATTGTCCTCTCCCTTGTTGCCTGAGCGGGGCAGAGGCTCTAAATGTAGTCTTCTGGACCGTGGTAGCAGAGGGTTCCTTGTACCTTGAGGTCTTTGCTGAATTGATGGTATTCTCTAGTTCGGCCACTTTCTGTGTCAGGGTCTGCAATCATTGGGTAAGTTCCTCTTGAGGATTCACCATCAGTGCTGTGGGCGTCTGAATGGGTGTTGTGCCAGTCGCCTGGTGTGGCTGCACCTCCCAAACCTCGCCAGCTGCCTGCCTCTCCTCTTACTCTCGGACCTCTTTTATCAGCCGAGAGTAACTCGGTGGATTATCTTGCTGTTCCCTTAATTGAAGGTGGAGAAGGATCGGGTTCTGATATTGAATTCCTCTCACAATCTGAGTCAATCTAGTCCAGTCCATTTGCTCTACCGCTACTGCTCCCCTCCCCTCATGATGGCTCTCTGTAACTATTTCTCCAACCTCTGGATATAGGCAGAAACCTTCTCTCCCTTTTGTTGCTTGGCATTAAGGAACTTGCAATAAACATCCTCTGAGCCCTCGGTTCTCCCAAAGGCATGATCAAGGGCCTCTAGGCAGTCCTTCACCTTGACCCCAGGGTTACTGAGCTTCAGGGTGCGAATCACATCTAGAGCTGGCCCCCTGAGGCACTCTACTAGTCGCCTTCTCTTTTCAGCATCAGGCACCGTCCACTCCTGCAGCATCTCAGTGGTGTGTTCCAGCCAGGGTTCAAATGCCTCCTCCCCAGGTATTGGGGTGGGACCCTCAGAAAACAACCTCAGTTTGCGATAGGGGCACGACTCAGGGTGGGGTGGCACAACCTTCTCTAATGCCTGCCCCAAAGCCTTCACCCACTCATCAGGTGACGGAGTAGCCTCCCGGGGTGGGACTCCCGGGTCAAGGCCCAACATACCCAGCATATCAGCCAAAGTCTTTCCCCAAAAAGGCCGACATTTTCTTTAAAAACTCTACCTCTGAGGCAGGGGCCGGTAAGGGCTGGCTTCCAGTGGTTATCACTGTCCACTCGCTATTTTCCACTGCTATCGTGCCTGGGACCTGTAGAGGGTCCACAGCCGATGGCAGCTCACATAGTACAGCAAAAGTCCCCTGCTCCCTCACAAACATGCGCCCATGCATTTTGCACTTACTCAGGTACTCAGTGGATGCCCTTAAAATAGGTTCTATTGAGCCCTCATCGAACATCTCCGGCACCAGAAGACAGTTCTCAGGGTTAATAATCATCCCCTTGCACCAGTCCTCTAGCAAGCGTAGGGCCATTATACAAACTGTAAATTTTCCTGAATCAGATCAAAACACCAACAAGAAGAATTTTTGTGTTTTCCCAATTTAATGGATCGCCCACGATGTGCTTGCGAGGGGTACTGTCAGCCAGTGGTCAGGGCAGTGAGTGGTGTGTGTGTATTATACACCTGAGACTTCAACTGCTAGGACTGGGGGTCCCTTAGCAGCGGGCAACCTGGAGGAGGTTGACGGGCGCCCCAAGAAGTTTACAGAGAGAGCTTATTACACCTCAGATTTTGACTGCTAGGATACACGATCCCTTCGCAGCGGGCAGCCTGGGGAGGCTGAGAGATGCCCCAACGGATCTGTCCTCTGGAAGCGACATGATCCAACGCTCAAGCTCTCCCTATATCTCTCCCTTATGACCGGCTGGAGTTCTTTTAAAATTGTGCTTGGTTCTGTTACAGCAACTGAAGGAGTCAGGTCACAGCTTAAAGAGTTACTATTTTATTGTTACAGGGTAAACTTAGCTGTCAAATGCTACTACTGTGTTACAGATAACACAGCCACTACAAAGGACAGGACAGAAATTACACTAAGTAGTCACTTACAGGTACCATGAAACCCTTTTGGTTCTCTGAGCTCTTATTAAATGCATGCAAAATAGACACCTAGCAGGTATATATTCTCACCCCTGCGTTCTAGACTTGGCGTGGCCAGCGTCTTTCTCTCAATTCCTCGGGAAGAAGTAGGGCAAGGTTGGGCGTCCCACAGACCTCGGGAGTCCATCAATACCTGCCAGCAGGTGTAGATGATTGGAGCTCAAATGGGGTGGGCTACTAAACCCCTCTTTATATCCCTTGGGTCACGTAGGCTTCTTCCTGGTCTCAAGTGGCCAATTAGGAAAAATGGCTTTGAATGCCAAGTTTCCCACGAAGGGTGCAAAGCATAATTCACACCTGGGAAAATGCAGACAATGGGCACTTCTAGTATGTGATGGGCGAAGATTCCTCTCCTGGGACAGTGCAGGCGTGTCAATTGCTGGTACTAGCCATCAGGGCGACCGGGGGGGGGGAGGGGCGGTCGTCAGCTAGCCCATTTACTGTCTGGTTTCTGTTTATTAGCGTCAGGGACAGGCAGCACACCTGCGTTCCCAGGGCATCAAAGGCTGACTGCCTTTCTCTTGCTCTCGGGGGGGGGGGGGGGGACAAGATGGGGTTCATGTCTGGCTACAGGTACTGACCTAGAGTATCCTGGACGAGCCCCCAAAAGTAACCCTTCTGCCAGGCCGAGTTAATAGCAGCAAGGACCGGGTTCAGTATCTAGGGGTCTCCTCCCAACAATGTGATACAACACCAGCTCAAGCCCCCACCCAGCGACCTGGGAAATCTTACACACCCCCCTGGGTGCCTCAAAGAGGCAATTCTTCCCCTCTCGCAAGCACAGAGCCCTGGTTTTGCAGCAAATCTTTAACAACACGAGGTAACTGACATCAGCATTAAATTGGGAAAACACCACAACTCGGATTCATAGACCAAACATGAGCAAAGACCCACCCCCAGCCAAGAATCACCCAAAGTCCCCAAAAGTCCGACACCCCAAAAGTCTCTGTCCCGGGTTAGTGCCGCCCCAGAGTTCAAAAGTTCACCAGCAGGATTTTACCATCCCAACCGGGGTGGAATGGAGAGGGCGGGGGTTGATACACCTTACGTGGTCTGCTGACAGCTCCGCCTCTCCGTAGGGTTCTGCTGCAGCCGGTAATGTGAGTCACTCCGCCACACTCCACCTGCTGTCCCGTGAGCCGCTCCAGCCATCCCACGAACTGCCCTGCTCCGCCAGCCGTCTCGTTTCACGCCCCTGGCCGCCAGCTGGTTGTTCCTGCAGCTGCCCCTGCTGCTGCTCCTACCAGCCACCTGCCAGTCGTCCCCACCAGCCGCCTGCGCCCGCCAGTTGTTCCTGCAAACTGCTCTGCTTGCCGCCCCACGAACTGTTCGGCTAGTAGCTCAGCAGTATAGCTTCAGGCTCCCCACAGCACACAGTGATTTCAGCTCATAGTAGATTTCAGTTCTTCAGCAACTTCAGCAGTATAGCTTCAGACTCCCTACAGCATACGGTGATTTCAGCTCTTCAGCAAGTTCAGCTGATAGTACAGGAGCCTCAGTGCTAATGCACCATTGGCCCACAGTGAAGTCAGCTCAGCAGCTTGCAACTAGACTCCTAATGGAATCCAAATTAGCTCTGATATTCCACAGTGGAGAGAGGAGGGGGTGCAATTGGTGTTTTTTTAGGCCCTCAAACGGGGCCCCACCACCAGGTACAAATACCTGTCCCCAGCCTCTCTCAGCTTGACTGGGTTTGGAACCCATGCCCCTTGTCTGGCGAATCCCTCTGTCATAAAACAGTTCCACTATTCCACTGTCCTTGATTCACATAATCAGGGTAACAACACTTTATCCCCCCTGCCTCAATAAGAGAGAGACTGGGGATCCCACAGTGGCCAAAGTGACCATTTGGGCTGCTGTGAGCACATACTAGGTGGGGTGGGTGTGCCTATGCAAACGAGATCAGCCCCTGAAGTCTTTTTGCACCACTCGCCACAATTCACCACCAGATGTCAGGGTAGAGCTTATCCTGACCCTGCTTACACCAGTTACTATTTATTAATGTCACATCTTATAACCATAGTAACACAAGTCCTATATATATCGAAGTGTGCAAGTGTCAGTCTTCCACAGAGGCTTGATCTAATTCAGGATTTCCTCCCACTACTTTGGATTTGCCACTATAGAGAATTAAAATGTACAGGATTCACTCTGAAATACATGGAAAAACTATTTCTAAAATAGTGGATTTTTCTTGCTAAGCCTGAAAACATTCTACTCCATCTAAATTTCATTTTTAATATGGCCAATTAGTATAAATGTGTGTATCAGTATAAACAACAAGCAAATAATTGTTATATAGAGCTACACTTTCATTAAATATAAAAAGAGTGCATCAAATCTCCAGTGTCAGATGTATGGAGTGCATGTATATGCATGTAGAATACAAATGGGGCCAGCACTCAAACAATTCACCATTATCATCCACTGTTGACTAAGAAGCATCTTAATTACAATATACTGCTACTTTTCTAATCACTGTAATTCATTTCATGCTGGTGTTGCAGAAACATAACTGTTGCCCAAAATTACAGGAATCTGAATAGATTTTCTATCAATGACTTTATAATGTAATATTTATCCTGAACAAAAGCATACAGAAGTTCAACTTATTCATGAACAAGGAACCAAAAGCATGTGTTATTATTACATTAAGAATATATATTTTATTTTAGCTCTTTCACTGTTCGCCCATCACTAAGGTATCTGAACACCTTCACATCATATTAAGCCCATGACAGGCTGTATTATATTTTAACAGTATTAGCTTTACCAAGAAAGTTCCATGATTTCATATAGAAAAAGCTATAGCAGTATACAAAAAGAGTAATTAAAGAGAGTAACAGAGCCATTGATTGGTCTATAGATTTACCAAGCAACAGAACTTAAATAGCTCAGTGTAAACCAATCCCACATTCAGATTTTATGACTCAACCAGCTTCTCCCTGTTATGTGGTTCGGGGTCTGATCCAAAACTTATTAAAGGATATGAGAGTCTTTTCTTGTATTACAATGGGTAAAAGTCTGAGCCCTTGTCCAGAAGGGGTAGCATGCTGGAGAAGCTGAGAGAACAATCAATGCTAAACAGGAGGTGAAGAAAAATTGGTAATATTCTAAAAGCCCACAAACCAGAACATTATGGTACAAAAATGTTTCATCACTTAAACAGAATAAGGAAAATACAGGAGAGGAAATCAATATGCTACTACAATGATCAAATCCAATTTATTATGTACTACACAAAATGAAAAAAAAAAATCACACTAAAAATACATTTCTGAGGGAACATCTATGAGGTTCAAGTCTCTTTCTTCTCTTATGCCTCTTTATTTCATGCAGAGCATAAAGGCTGTCACCACTGCCTTCCATCTTTGTCGGACTCCTGTGATAGTCTTGCTGTTTTCTTCATTCAGATAGGTTTCGATTCTGTTTATATTGTGCATTTCCATGTTACCTTCTTTTTAACTTTGCCGCTTGCCCTTGGGGTTCCAGTCCAATTCCAATCTTGTTATGTTATTTGGGTCTTTCCTCCATGAATGTTCTACCCTTCTCCATTTTCTTTCTTTAATTTCCAGTCCTACTGGCTTCTGTTTAATTCTCCATCAGAGTTTGTCACTTGTGATTTTTTTCTGCCCATCTAATATGGAGGACTTGTCTAAGGCAGGTGTTCATGAAAAATCAAGTTTAGCTAGTAAAATCTTCATAAAACTCCAAATTTCAGCACTTGGACCAACTTTACAATGGTTAAATATTTGACATTTAGTTGGAGGACAAGATTTCTGAATCTCCAGACTGATTTTACAATTATAAAAGTACATCTGGTTTTCACTATTTAGGCTTTTAAGGTCTTCATCTGCTCCATTTGTTGTACCTAAAATGATGACATGATATAGGATACATTGGACCTCATCTATTTCAACTCCAGAAAATATGACCGGTATTTCTTGTGGTGTGTTGATTCTAATTGTTTAAAGTTTTTACAGTGTTGAATTTCAGCGTTACTACTTATGGACAGGCCTGTGAATCATTTGTTTTGGCTTTTATTTTGAGGTCATCTGCAAAGTCAAGATCCTCTAATTTCTGTGTCAAAGTCCACTGTATGTCTTTTAGTTGTCTTGTGATTTCCCAGATTACCCAATCCACTACCACTAAAAAGTTCATGCCCACAGTAACCTTGAATGACTTGATCAGTTCACTGTTCAGTATTATTTCATGTCATATTTTCATAGAAAGTTTTGACTGCCATTAGATGACAAGTTCTATGATGCTATGTTGGATTACTATTTGTTCTATACTTGATTTCTTCTTACTGAATCCTGCCTATTTTTGTTACCTTTAATCTATCACTTTATTCTTTATCATGTGCAGTTATCTTACTTGGGATATTCCTCCTGACAGATTGTCTTCATTCATTTTGTGTTGCAGCAACTTGTGCATCTCTTGCCATTCTGTCTACAAACATTCCATTTGTCTTTCCTAGCACTATTTTTGGTCTCTGTTTTTTATGGCATATTCCTCCTGGAGTCACTGCGTTTATGTTTTTATTTCAGTTCAGTTTTGCATTTCTCTTCTCATATAACCTTTCATTGTTATGTTTCTTCCTGAATCTCAGCACTTCTTTACAAGTTTTAGTGAAAGTCTCATTTACCAGTTTTCATTTGCTTTCTATTTCACCATCTTCAAGCATCTGGTATCTATTTGCAAAAGCAATTCTGAACACTTGCTTCATTTTAGTTTGTTGACATTATAATGTGGTATCTCTACTGTTCATATTCTTTTGTTTTTATTTTTACTTTCACTATAGCTTGTGTGTGGCCCGATTTCCACACCTACCCCATTATTTTTACCTTTATCTTCTAAAGTTCTAATACATTTGTGCAGAATTGTAATGTGATTGTGATGAGAGAAGATGGTTCCTCCAATGACCAGGTCATTCATTCCACAAAAATCAGCAAACATTGAATCATTTTCATTCATTTCACAAAGGTTTTGTTTCCCCATATTTACTTCCCTGCCAGTGCTGTGGCTCCCTATTTAAGCATTAACTTCTCTAGTTACTAGGAGAACATCTGTTTTTGGGATTTTGTCTATTGCAGGGGTCTCAAACTTGTGGCGCATGGGTCATCTTCAGCCTGACCGTTTTCACAACTCTGGAAGTTCCTGTAGCCTGGGGGCATGTCCATCCCAAAGCCCCACCCTTCCCACCCACTTCATCCTCCAAGCCACCTACCCCAAAAGATGCAGCAGCAGGGATGGCAGCAAGTGTCAGCCTCCTCCTCCAACTCTTTGCAGCAGCGGGAGCCATGAGGAAGCAGAGCGCATTTGTTGGTACATGATACACCATAATTTAATTAACTGATAGATTTAAATGTTCAGCAACTGATAACCACAAATGCTTATATACGAACACTGATATATTTCCATGATAGTGTCCACAAGACTGGAAAGAGGCAATCATATCTTGTAACAGTTATTAAACAAACAACATTCATACCTCATTAGGTGACACAAGGTGCTTAACTGTAACAGGAAAAAGTTCTCCCGGAATGGGCAGTGTTAACATTGAATATGGTGGCAAAAAAGCCCCTGCTTCAGATAACAGCAACTCCTAGGACAAGACAGGATTTAGTTAGGTTTTGCATTTTGGTAGCTATTTGCAAGTTTGCCCTTCTATGATTTCTGATTAACTACAGAGGAGTTATTTGTACAGACTCAAATAAGGTAAACAAGACATTCCTGATGACAAAAAAAAGTCAAATCAAATCAAAATTTTGATTCAATGTTTCTTTTCTTCCATTTTTAAGTAGAAAAGAGGTTAGAGAACTAATTCAATCAATGCACAAATTTTGCTTAAGGAAGATGTAAATACGTACAGGAAAGCTATTCGGAAGTAGTCCTAAATAGTTAAGATATTAAAAAATAAAATGCCACTACTTTGACACGGTCCCTTCTCAAAGGCCATTAAGCAAAGTAAGCAGCAATGGATAAAAGAGACAAGTGCTTTCATGGATCAGTAACTGGTTAAAAAGACAGGAAACAAAGGATGGTAGTAAATGATCAACTTTCAGAATGGAGAAAGATAAATAGCGGTATCTCTCAGAGACCTATTCTGGGACCAGGACTGATCAACATTTTCACAAATAATCTGCACAAAGGAGTAAACAGTGAGATGGCAAAGTTTGCAGCTGATACAGAATTACTCGTGATAGTTAAATCCAAAGCTGACTACAGAGCTATATAGGGTTACCACAAAAATGGGTGACCTGGAAACAAAATGGCAAATGAAATTCAGTGCTGAGAAATGCGAACACATATAGGAAAATATAATCTCAACTATCCATGCAGAATGATGGGGTCTAAATTAGTTGTTGCCATACAAGAAAGGTCTTGGAGTCATTTGCATAGTTCTTGGAGAACACCTACTCAATGAGCAGCTACAAGCAAGAAAGCTAACAGTGTTAGGAACCATTAGGAAAGGGGTAGATAATAAAACAGTAACTATCATACTGCCACTATTTAAATCCATAGTATGCCCACACCTTGAATACCATGTGTAGTTGTGATCATCCTGTCACAAAAAAACCATATTATAATTGGAATAGATACAGAGGCGGGCAAGGAAAATTATTAAGGGTATAGAACAGCTTTAATATGAAAACAGATTTTAAAAAACAGACTATTCAGCTTAGAAAAGAGGATATGATAGAGGAGCTATAAAGTCATGAATGGAATAGACAGAGTGAATAAGAAAGTGTTATTTACTTCTTCATATAATACAAAAACTAAGGATTACCCAATGAAATTAACAGACACTAATATTAAAACAAAAACAAAGGAAGTATGTCTTCACACAAGGCAAGCCAGTCTGCGGAACTCATTGTTAAGAGATGTTGTGAAGTCCAAAACTATAACTGGATTAAAAAAGAAAATAGATAAAAGTTAACAGAAGCTAAATCCATCAAAGTCTATTAGCCAACATGATTAGAGATGTGCACCCATCCTTTAAGTGATCCTGAGCTTCTGACTGCCAGATGTAGGACTGGACAACAAGGGAAGGATCACTTAATAATTGCCCCAGTCTGTACATTCCCTTTGGAATTGGCTATTGTTAGAAGACAGGATACTGGACTAGACGGACCACTGGTCTGACCTAGTATGGCCAGACTTAGCCTCAAATAAAGTACATAATATAAGAACAAGAAGATACTGTAGCAGAATAAAGCACAGATAATTAGGTTTATTTTCTCCTCTACAAGGATAAAAATAAAGGTACAGTGAAGGCATTGCTCAACAGAAAATGCTACAAAAATCAATCCATGGCTTCCCTCCGAAAGCAACAGTATATAATGCACTTTGCACATGACTTAAAAATGGCTGAATTACTGAAAAGTCCATTTTAAAATTTTTATTTAACAAGAATAAAGAAGCATTTCAAGAAGAAAACAAGTCTTCAGGATGGATCTGAATAAAACAGACTAGGACCTGACACAAAAGGAAAGAATTTTAGTGATCAATTGTAAAAAAACTCACAAAGTCTAAACCCCACCCACCTCACATACAAACCTCACATGCTGGACAGTGAAACTTACCTCACAGCTGATTTCACAGTAATCCTCAACACACTTTTCATGGTTATTTATTACTTCCTAAAAAGCAGATAGTGTACAATTTAGGTACCAGAGGAATAGGTGATTTGTAAACACCTAAAATTATATATTTATTTGAGAGTCTGTCTGTTCAAGAACTCCTAAACAGTAAGAGCGAGGATCACTAAACATGATATGTAGCTTACTCTTCTCATAACTTAAAGCAAGGTATGGGTTTGGTTGTGCCAGGACATTGGGATGTGCATGGAATGTGAAATGGAAAGGGAAGACTCTGCTAGCAGGGACCAGTGCTTTTTTTGTGACAGTACTGCCTGGTATGCAGTACCAGAACCTCCAGTTAGAGTTCAACAACTTTTCCCCTGGAGTACCGGCACTTTTTTTTTTTTTTTTTTTTTAAAACACAAAAAAAGCACTGGCAGGGACACTTATAGGCTGCATCTAGACTGGCAAGTTTTTCTGCAAAAGCAGCCGCTTTTGCGGAAAAACTTGCCAGCTGTCTTACACTGGCCGCTTGAATTTGCGCAAGAACACTGACGATTTAATGTATGATCGTCAGTGTTCTTGCGCAAATACAATGACTCTTCCATTCGGGAAAAAGCCCTCTTGTGCAAATGCTTTTGCGCAAGAGGGCCAGTGTAGACAACTGAGAACTGTTTTGTGCAAAAAAGCTCCAATGGCGAAAATGGCGATCGGGGCTTTCTTGCGTAAAACCGCATCTAGATTGGCACGGACGCTTTTCCGCAAAAAGTGCTTTTGCGCAAAAGCGTCCATGCCAATCTAGACACACTTTTCCGCAAATGCTTTTAACGGAAAAACTTTTCCGTTAAAAGCATTTGCGGAAAATCATGCCAGTCTAGACGTAGCCATATTGTATAATGATGACAGGGGAGCAGCAAGGGGCCAGAGATGAGGACTTGGATAGCTACAACTCCACTGGGCCAGCAGGGGGCAGTGGTGTTGAAAGGGACAGCTATCTACTATATAGTTGAGAGAGTTGGTGTGTCTATTTATGTGTGGAATGGGATTGCTTTTCTTAAAACCATACAGAAAAGAGTCAGACTTACCAGACAGGTGAAAGGGGCTGGTTGGGGGCGCTCTCCCCTCTGGAACTGCCCCAGCTCCAAGTCTCCCACCCCAGGCACCTTATAGGGAGGGCGGCTGGGGCTGAAACTTCTCCCCCCATAATTTGTGCAGGAACATTGCTGGATGTTCCCCTTCGTCTGGGAGGAAACTGCACAGTTTGCAGCAGATCTGCCCCAGCCGAGGAACAGGCACCCTTTCCCCAGCTATATACCCACTGGCTCCAAGCTGCTGCAGTGAGAAAGAGCGCGAGTAGCTTACTCCCAGGAGAAAGTATGCCCATTGAACCATCATCACCAGCCCCACCCCATAGCAATGATTTAAATGAATCATGCACATTTTCGGGTTCTTTTAAAAAAACTGAGTTAAGGAACCGAGCAATGCCAGGTAAATCTTCTAGTATGTAGATAAAACTTAACGCTTACAGCAGATTTTTTAAGATAATATTTCCTTAATTCATAATACACACAGGCTCTGCCTTTATTCAGGAAACCATTTAACTCTCACTAATATAAATGGGACTTTCATGAATTGATGCTTTAGAATCTGATTCCGTAGTCTGCATTAAAATAAAATTTCCACCAACTTCCAATGGGAATTATGTCTGAAAACTGGTGGATTTGGTCAATTAATTAACAGAAAGGGAATCAATATATAAAAAAAATGCAGTTCATTCTAGTAAGGATGGACCAACTCTCCTCAAATGTGTTCACTCTAAATGAAATCTGAAGGGAAGGTTACTTACCCTGTGCAGTAACTGGAATTCTTCAAGATGGTTGTCCCCGTGGATGCTCCACCTTAGGTGTGCCAGCGCCACTGCGCCCACAAGTCAGAGATTGTTGGTAGCAGTGCCCCCCTGGCTGGCCGTGCGCGATAGGCTCTGGCACGAGACGCCTAGTGTGTGTAATTTGCATGTGTGACCAGCCGGCTCCTCAGTTCTTCTCTGATCTGGATCCAAGCAGAATCTGAAACAGAGGGGAGGAGGGTGGGTGATGGAGCACCCACGGGGACAACCATCTCAAAGAACTCCAGTTACTGCACAGGGCAAGCAACCTTCCCTTCTTTGAGGAGTGTCCCCATGGGTGTTCCACCTTAGGTGACTACAGAGCAGTATCAGTGCTTGGAGGTGGGGCCTTTGGAAAGCCTGTTTCGGCTGCTGAAAGTATTGAGCGGCCAAATCGAGTGTGACTGTCTGCATATGACTGAATGGCATAGTGATGAGTGAAAGTGTAAGCCCATGCGGCTGCTCTACAGATCTCATCCGTGGGGATACTGCAAAGGAAGGCAGTGGAGGTGGCCATTGCCCTCGTGGAGCAGGCAGCCCTTGTTCTGAGGTGGGCAGCGACCACTGCTAACACCTTTGAGAATACCCTCGGGGCAGCTGATAGGCCAAAGGTCAGTACTCTATACTGGAAAAGTTTGTTCGCCACTGTGAACCTGAGGAATCAACTGTGTGAAGGGTATATTGCAGTGTGGAAGTAAGCATCCTGAAGGTCAAGGGTGGACAATCTACTTTCTCGAGAGTGGGTATGACTGCGGCCGGAGTTATCGTTTTGAATTGTTGGTATTGGACATACCGATTGAGTCTCCTGAGATCTAGTATAGGTCTCCAACCCCGTTTTCTTTATTGTGAGGAAATAGTGAGAGTAAAAACCATTTCCTCTGTGCTTGAAGAGTACCTCTTCTATGGCCCCTAACTGTAGGAGATGATGTGCCTCATGCATGAGCACCATCTCATGAGAGGCGTCACTGAAGAGGGACGGGGATGGTGTTTGTGGGTGGGGGTTGGAGGTAAAGGGAATTATGTAGCCCACATTGATGATCTCGAGAACCCATTTGTTGGTCGCAACTGATCGCCAGGCAGGATAGAATACTGCTAGTCTGGAGCCAAATATAGTATAAGGCTTGGATTGCTGCCCTAGAAGTATGGGGGCTGTCCAACCCTCGACCAAAGCTTCAAAACGATTGATGTGCTGGAGTCTGTTGAGTGATGCGTTGTTTTGATGATTGTCTATGTCTGGGTTGTCTTGAACATCATTTGTATCATATTGCCTAGTGTGGTTGAAAGGCATCGGTTTGTATCTGTAGTTAAATTGTCTGGTCTGTTTCCTCCTATTGGCAGGAGGTTGGATGCCAAGCATTCGGACAGAGACACAAGAGTCTTTCAGAGAGTGAAGAGTGGTATTCGTGGTGTCTGTGAAGAGTCGGGATGTCTCAAATAGAAGGTCTTCAACTATGGTCTGGACTTCTTTAGGAAAACCTGAGAGTTGGAGCCAGGATGCATGTCTCAAGACCACTGCGGATACCAGAGATCTGGCGGCTGTATCTGTGGAATAGAAGGCAGACTGAAGCATGGTTCCAGAGATTAGGGAGCCCTCCTTCATCAGAGCTTTGTATTGTTCTCTTTGGTTGTCTGGTAGAATATCAATAAAAGTGGACAGTTGATCAAAGACATATGTATATTTGAAAGAAGTGCTATGTAATTGGTGATGTGTAGTAGGAGGCTGGCAGAGGAATATGCTCTCTTGCCCATGGCATCGAGACTCTTCCATAATTTGTCATAAGGGATTGACTGTACGGCCTGCTGCTTACCCCTTTGGTTTGCAGCTTTTACTATGAGCGAGTTTGGAGGGAGGTGGGTGAAAAGAAATTCTGCACCCTGTGGGGCGACATATTTTCAATCAAGTCTCTTCTATGTCGGTGGGATTGTCGCCGGAGTTTTCCATAGAAGCTTAGCTGGGTCCATCTATACCCATGAATGAGGTGTTGAGAGTCTGGTTTGCACTGTGGCATGAAGGATGTTAGTTAACTTATGCTGTGTATCAGGAGGCTTGGAGAGGGATATTTCCAGTTTGTCAATTACCCTCTTAAAAAGGTCCTGAAAGGACTTAAAATCATCCCCCATACCTGTTATTAATGGGGACATAAATGTCTCTGCTGCCGAGGATGGAGAAGAGTGTATAGGTAAGGGGGAATGTGAAGGCTGTTCCACCCGTGGTCTCCGTGTCGTCTTCGCATTCAGAGAATTCAGACCTGTCCAGTGAGTGTAAGCTAGGAAGTTTAGGTTTGGCAGATATATGGTAACGATGCCCCATTTGGGGAACGGGCTGTTGTCTGAACGTAGCCCACGGGTCCCAATATAGCCAATTTAGTGGCATGGATGGTGGTCCCCAGTGCTGCTGCCACTGTTGGGGATGTACCGGTTTCGGTAAGGAATTCTTAGGCAGAGTAGGTTGAGGTAAGTCTTCCTGCTCAGAGTCACTGAAGCATGGTGATAAAGCCTCAGAAGTTGTGGAAAATGAGGACTTAGAACTAGCTGGAGTGCCATCAGTGCCGAAAAACAGGGTTCCCGGCACCGAAGCTACAGAGAGCTCTGCCACTGTGGTGAACTGTAGAAATGCAAGAGGTGGGCCCACTGGCGATATAGCACTGTGGAGGGATCAGTGCCAGTAGTGCATAAAGCACCGAGAGCGTGCCGGGTGCTTTCGAGCACTTGGTTGGTGCCAGCTGCTCAGTGGGTGGTGCGCGTGCCACTGACGGTGCCGCCACAGACCTTGGGGTTGTTGGCACCCGCTTTTTATCTGCCAACGTTTTAGCCGGTGCCGGAGTGTTGGCATTATACACTGGCCCCGCAGTATGGCTGTGTGAGGAAGCACAAGGTCCCTGTATGTGGTTGCGGCTTTTATGGGACCTGGAACCTGAACTTTTAACTTGATGGTGTAGGGGTGGCAGTGTCAAGTCTTAAATTTGTCACTTTCCTCGCCAGAGATGTAGACCTGAGACCTCTTCCTCACAGAGGGAGATTTCAGTTTGGTATTCAGGCTTTTAGCTGGAATAGCCCTCTCACCCGCCTCTACCCCTGGTGGACTATGCCTGAGGGGAGATTTTAGGGGAGCATCTGAAGGAGGTTTCACTGCTGTCTCCATCTGCAACACACATAGTTGAAGTTGCCTGGCTCTCCTTGTGCGCTTAGTCAGTTTCTTGCAGTCCTGACAGCGCTCTGTATTGTGGTCTTGTCCCAGACAGCGGACACACAGAGTACCCGTCTGCTATAGCTATAGAAAGACCACACCCCAGACGCTTTTTAAAGCCAGAGGAGCCGGGCATGACCTGAGTAATATTTTGAACAACAGCAACCGCTATCAAAGTGGGACTGTGGGGGGGGGGGAAGGGGAAGCGTGAACACTGCCTAATGGAGATCCTTGTTCTTTTTCCCCCAAATGAATAGTGTTCGTTCAGTTGGTTATAAGCTGAAGTTCAGGCTAGCTGAGTAGCTAAAAGATGGAGAAAGTTGAACGTGAGGGTGACTGCTGATCTGCGACCGAAGCCGGTGGCAGTCAGAAAAGAACTGAGAAGCTAGTTGGCTGCGCATGCGCATTACTCACACTAGGCGTCTCACGCCAGAGCCTAGCATGCGTGGCCAGCTTGGGGGGGCACTGATACCAACAATCTCCAACTGGTGGGTGCAGCGGCGCTGGAGCACCCACGGGGACACTCCTTGAAGAAGAACTTTGAGGTATGATTAGGTATTTCCAACAACTCTAAAAAAAAACAGGTTCTCTCTTGCATGACTTCATAGCTTTCCTTAAAACGTGGTTGAAAATAGATACCTGGCAAAAACAAAAGCTTCAATTCAAGATACCATAATCATTCCTTCAAAATTCCCAAAGCTCTGTAAATTTCCACTTAGTTGTTTGTCACTGTTCATATCAGAAAACTCAGAGCCATTCAAAACAAGAAGGCTCTTTTGTCTTCCAATTACTGTGGATTTTGGGGCACAACTAAATGGGAGAAGGGATGAAATAATATAAGGTGGATGCACAACTAATTGAAAGACCATACTCAAAGACTATTTTTTCAGTGGCTTGTTGTGAAACTGGATGGATTTATATACTGGAGTCCCAAAGGAGTCAGACCTGGGTCTGATACCTTTCACCTTTTTTATTAATTACTTGGATAATGGAGTGAAGAATATCCATATAAAACTTGTGGATGATACTGAGGTTGGAGGAGTTGTTAGCACTTTGGAGGAAAGAATTCAAAATGAGATGGACAAAATGACTTTAGGCATACCCCATCATTAGAAGTTTTTAAGAAAATCCTGGTTAAAAAATTATTGAGGTTGTCTAGGTGTATTTGGTCTTGCCTCAGAACAGAGGGTGAGACTTCACTTCTTGATGCCCTTTCCAGGCCTATATTTCTATAATAAGCTCTAGAGCTGTTGAGAACATGCAATGGAGCAAAAACAAAATACAGAAGTAAAATCTTGGATTTTTCTCTCTCCGTAAAGAGAAAATATTATTCAGGATGAGGTAAGGGGAAAAAGCTACACACCCTG
The DNA here is from genome assembly GCA_032595735.1 of Pelochelys cantorii. Lineage (NCBI taxonomy): Eukaryota > Metazoa > Chordata > Testudines > Trionychidae > Pelochelys > Pelochelys cantorii. Next base: position 42,303,546 of record CM064326.1, on the reverse strand, counting down.
AAGTTTCTGCCACTTCCAAAGAAATCAGATAAGCAGAAGTGGAGTTTAGATTTATTAGGAACTGGGGAAACTTCTGGGATAGGGGGAGCCTATACATACAGGAAGGATGGGCTCCACCTAAACTAAAATGCAAACAGACTGCTGGCATTTAACATTAAAAAGGTCGTAGAGCAATTTTTAAACTAAAGGCTGGAGGAAAGCTGATGGGAACGGAGGAGGACATGGATCAGACAGAGATATCTCTTAGGGGAGGGTCTATTAATAGAGATGCTCTACGTTCTAGTGCGGGTGGCAGAATGGTACTATATGTGAAAGATAATGTAGAATCAAATGAAGTAAAAATCTGAAATGAATCAACATGTTCCATAGAATCACTATGGATAGTAATTCCATGTTCTAATAAGAATATAGCAGTCGGGATATATTACTGACCACCTGACCAGGACAGTGATAGTGATGTTGAAATGCTAAGGGAGATTAGAGAGGCTATCAAAATAAAAAACTCAATAATAATGGGGGATTTCAATTATCCCCATATTGACTGAGTACATGTCACCTCAGGATGAGATGCAGAGATACAAGTTCTCAATGCCTTAAATGACTGCTTCTTGGAGCAGATGATACAGGAACCCAAAAGAGGAGAGACAATTCTCGATTTAGTCCTGAGTGGAGCACAGGATCTGGTCCAAGAGGTAACTATTACAGGACCGCTTGGGAATAGTGACCATAATAACATTTAACATTCCTGTGGTGGGAAGAACACCTCAGCAGTCCAACACTCTGGCATTTAATTGCAAAAAAGGGAATTATGCAAAAATGAGGAGGTTAGTTAAACAGAAATTAAAAGGTACAGTGACTAGAGTAAAATCCCTGCAAGCTGCATGGAAACTTTTTAAAGACACCATAATAGAGGCCCAACTTAAATGTATACCCCAAATTAAAAAACATAGAAAGAGACCTAAAAAAGAGCCACTGTGGCTTAACAACCATGTAAAAGAAGCAGAGAGAGATAAAAAGGCATCTTTTAAAAAGTGGAAGTCCAATCCTAGTGAGGTAAATTGAAAGGAACATAAACACTGACAAATTAAGTGTAAAAATGTAATACAAAAAGCCAAAAAAGTTTTTGAGGAACAGCTAGCCTTGGTGACTTGGTGACCAAGTCAGATGCACGAGTTCCACAGACAGATAGCTTCCGCGCAGAGGGAGTGGGAGCGGGCTCCTCCCTGTCTGTTTATGTAGAACAGCATGCAAATGTTGTCTGTTAGGATGCGGACTGTATGACTGGTGATGTCGGAGGCAAAATGTGCACAGGCATTCCTTACTGTCTTTAATTCGAGGAGGTTGATGTGTAGTAGTGTCTCGCTTGGGGGCCACCTGCCCTGAACTTCGCCACCGTCCATATGTGCCCCACAGCCGAGCAGGGAAGCATCTGTGGTAATCTGGATAGTGGGTTCGGTTTGTTGGAATGGAACCCCTGCCAGGAGATTGTTCGGCATCGTCCACCATCGTAGGGATGCAAGAATGTTTGGTAGAATGGTAAACCTCTTGTTTCGAGGGTGTCGCGACGGAATGTAAACGGTTGCTATCCAGAGTTGAAAGCATTGAAAGTGTAGGCGAGCATGGTGGACTACATAGGTGGTGGAAGCCATGTGTCCCATTAATCAGAAACAGGTAAGTACTGTGGTGGTGGGAGTTGTGAGCATCCTGCTTATAATTTCTTGTATAGTTGTGAAACGTTGTTGAGATAGGTATGCTCAAGCTGTAATTGAGTCCAGGCATGCGCCAATGAACTCTATATCTTGAACTGGGTGCAACGTTGATTTGTGTTTGTTGATTAGAAGGTCTAGACGATTGAGGAGGGCTGTGGTCGTATGTATCAGAGGCGGTTTCGTCCCGTGACGACCCCTTTATAAGGCAGTTGTCTAGGTAGGGGAATATGATGATATTCTGTTGTCTGAGGTATGTGGCTACAACTGCTAGTACCTTCGAAAATACCCTCGGAGCTGATGAGAGACTGAAAGGGAGAACTTTGTACTGTAAGTGTTCTGGGCTGAGCGTAAAGCGTAGATAGCATCTGTGGGCCGGGTGGATGGTTATATGAAAGTAGGCATCTTGCAGGTCGAGGGCTGTGAACCAGTCCCCTTGATCTAGCGCAGGAATGATTGTTACGAGAGTGACCATCTTGAAATGTTGTTTCTTGAGAAACTTGTTCATTTTGCAGAGGTCTAATATAGGCCTCCAACCCCCTGTTCTTTTCTCGGTTAAGAAATAGTTCGAGTAAAACCCTCTTCCGTGGAACTCTCTGGGTACCCTTTCTATGGCTCCGATTGCGAGGAGTCGATCTATCTCTTGTTTTAGTAGGGTCTCGTGAGAGTGGTCCCTGAAGAGGGACAGGGTAGGGGGAAGGGTAGGTGGGATAGCAGTAAATGGGATAGTATAGCCTACTCGAATTATCTATAGAACCCAGAGGTCCGATGTTATGGATTCCCATTGTGGAAGGAATGGCCGTAAACGGTGGGTAAATAGATGGCCATGTTGTATTGGTGCTAGATCGTAAGGGAGGTCTTGCAGACCCTCGACCACATCTTCAAATTTGCTGCTTGGAGGGTTGAGTAGTTGGTGGGCACCCCTGGTTGGGCGCCTTCTCTGAGCTCGTTGCCTTGGTCTGGTGTCCTCGTAGGGCCTCTGTGGTCGATTGTACTGTCCATATCGGTATCGGTTGTATGTGTTATACGGAGTGTATCGTCTGTGTTTGTAAGGTGGCATGTACATGCCCAACGTGCGAAGTGTGGTTTTTGAATTTTTGCTGTTATGGAGCATTTCGTCTGTAGTAGCTGCAAACAACTTTTGCTTGTCAACTGGCAAGTCTTCTACTTTGGGCTGGAGTTCCCGGGGAACTCCGAATGACTGTAGCCAGGAAGCTCTACGCATCACTACCACTGTAGCTGTCACTCTGGCTACGGTGTCAGCAACATCCATTGCAGTTTGAAGAGAGGTGCGGGCGATCATATGGCCCTCATGGACTATCGCTTTCAAGATAGCTCTTTTGGACTCAGGGAGGTGTGGTATCAGTTCTCCTAATTTTGAATAATTGTCGAAATCATGATTTGCTAACAGAGCAGAGTAATTTGATATTCTGAGTTGTAGGGTGGACGAGGAGTATATTTTCTTGCCAAATAAGTCTAGCTTTTTGTGGTCTTTGTCTGCACTACCTGCCCTGTATTGCGGGAGCTTTGCTCGTTGTTGTGCTGAGTCCACAACTAAGAAGTTCGGTTGTGGATGTGTAAACAAAAAGTTGTTGTCTTTTGATGGAACAAAGTACTTTCTGTCAATTCTTTTATTAGTTGGTTGAATGGATGCGGGTGTCTTCCACAAATCCTCCAAAGTTTCCAGGATTGCCTCGTTTATTGGTAGGGCAATCTTGCTGTGTAATGTAGGATGTAGGTTCTTTAATAGTTGGTATTGTTTCTTTTGTACTTCTTGCAGGGAGACGTGTTGACTCATTGCAACTCTCTTGAATAATTCTTGAAACTGTTTCAGGTCATCAATTGTTACAGTGTCTGATGGTATAACCGCGTCATCTGGCTGCAAACTGAGGATATCCGAGTGTGCAACGTCGATTGAATGAATGTCTGATTCGTTCCACCTCCTCCTCTGAATGGCTTGCTGGAGGTAGGGGCTGTGGTTGAGGCATGCTTCTCTGGGATGGTGTGGAGCAAGCTGGGGACCGAGGTCCATATGGGTCCCAGTGGTCCCAGGGCCCCCATTGCGGGGGATAAGGTGGGGGTGGATAAGGCCAGTATGGGTGCCATAGGTTCTGTTGTGGTGCAGCCCTGTAGTGGTAGGAGCGAGACCTCCTAGGCGATGCATGACACGAGGAGCACACCGTGTGCTGCTCATCATCAGGCAGGGGAGCCTCTTGAAGGGACAATGGTGATATGGACCTGGGAGGGGACTGTCGTGATGGAGACCTCCGGGTTGAATAAGCAATAGAAGGCAGGCATGGATGCTGCTGCCTGCTGTGTGTGTGTAAATTTCATCCTGGGGCTGCTCTATAGCAGCCTCATCTGGCTTTTTGTCTGTGTCCGCTGCCGGTGCCGGGTCGTGCTGCTTCGCTGCACTGGTGCTGACTTAGGAGGATGAGGCTTCTTCTGCTGCGGTGCTGTAGATTTAAGCGGTGCCGGGGCTTTTGGCGGTGCCGGCTTTTCCTGCCGTGCCAGCTGCCTGGAGTGTTCCCGGGACGGCTCAGAGGAGGCGCGCACCGGTCCTGATGTGGAGAGTGAGGATCTTCCCGCTGCCTTAGTGGCAGGGGTCCTCATACTGTCCTGTGCCTCTCCTCTGCGTTTCGGGGAGGAGGCTGGAAGAGAGCGGGATGGTGAGGCTGTCTGTCTTGGCTCGCTCCTGGAAGGCGGGGGGGTGGCGGTGGGGGCTCCTGCCGCGCTGTCGCTTGTCCCCTGTCCCTCAGTAGCCTGTAAAGCCTTTTCAAACAAAATCACTCTCAGGCGGAGCTCTCGGTTTTTCGTGGCTCTTGCCGTGAGTGAATTACAGTGAGTGCAGCTGCGGGGAGAGTGAGTTTCCCCCAGGCAGCGAATGCAGTTTGAATGGCCGTCTGAAGCCGGCATAGGCTCACAGCACTGGTCACATTTTTTAAAACCTGACGAGCCGGACACGTCCAGTCCTCTCCTCCTTTTCCTTATTCTGTAATTTATTTTTTGTTGTTTAATTTGTTTTTCTCCGTTATCATCATCATTGTTGTCTGTTTCTTTTATTTATTTGTTTTCTTTTATTTTTTATTTTGTTGAATAGCCGGGAGAGCCCTGGTTCACCGGGGCCCTGGTTTGAACCGAGTTCAAGCCCCCTGAGGGGGGATTTTCATTAAGTTTATTCTTATTACTAGTTCTTTTTTTTTTTTTTTTTTTTATAGAGAAAGAAACAAGGGAAAACTAACTTGGAATACAACAGGGGAAACAACTGTGCCTAACAACTAAAGAATGGGGAAGTAGTCAGAGACACTGACAGGGAGCTCCTGTTTGCTCCGTCTGCTGACGAGGGCAGTTAAAGAGGAACTGAAAGGGAGGGGGTTGAGCACACGCTGCAGAAGGCGGGAAGGGCTCGAGACGCCACCTGGGCATGCGCGGCCCAACGGGGGAAACTGCTTTACAAAGCTCCGATCTGCAGCTCAGGGCGACCCTTCACCTAGAGTGGAGCACCCACGGGGACACTACTCGAAGAAGAACCAGTGGATACAGATTTCCAGAAAGCTTTTGACAAGGCTCCTCACCAAAGGCTCTTAAGTAAAGTAAGCTGTCATGGGATAAGAGGGAAGGTCCTCTCATGGATTGGTAACTGGTTAAAAGTCAGGAAACAAAGGGTAGGAATAAATGGTAAGTTTTCTGAGTGGAGAGAGGTAACTAGTGGCGTCTCTGAAGGGTCTGTCCTAGGACCCATCTTATTCATCTTATTTATAAATGATTTGGAGAAAGGGGTAAACAGGGAGGTGGCAAAATTTGCAGAGAAACTAAATTGCTCAAGAGAGTTAAGACCAAAGCTGACTGTGAAGAGCTTCAAAAAGACCTCCAACTAAGTGATTGGGCAACATAATGGCAAATAAAATGTAATGGTGATAAATGTACAGTAATGCACATTGGAAAAAAATAATCCCAACTATATGTACAATATAGTCGGAACTAATTTGGCTACAACTACTTGAGAGTACTTCTCTGAAAACATCCACTCAGTGTGCAGCAGAAACCCAAAAAGCCAATAGAACGTTAGGAATAATTTAAAAAGGGATAGAGAATAAGACAAAAAATATTTTATTGCCTCTATATAAAACCATGGTACATCCACATCTTGAACACTGCATACAGATGTAGTCGCCTCATCTCAAAAAAAGACATATTGGCATTGGAAAAGGTTCAGAAAAGGGCAACAAAAATGATTAGGGGTTTGGAACGGGACCCATATGAATAGAGATTAAAAAGACCTGGACTTTTCAGCTTAGAAAAGAGGAGACTAAGGGGGGATATCATAGAGGTTTATAAAATCATGACTGGTGTGGAAAAAGTGAAGAAGGAAAAGTTATTTACTTATTCCCACAATATAAGAATGAAGGGTCACCAAATGAAATTATTAGGCAGCAGGTTTAAAAGAAACAAAAGGAAGTTTTTTTTACTCAGTGCAGTCAACCTCTGGAACTCCTTGTCAGAGTATGTGGTGAAAGCTAGGACTTTAACTGGATTCTAAAAAGAGCTAGATAGATTCATGGAGGTCAGGTCCATCAATGGCTATTAGCCAGGATGGGTGGCAATGGTGTCCCTAGCTTCTGTTTCTCTGGAGGTGGAGGGGGGGGAGGAGGGAGGAATCACTAGTTGTGTTCCCTCCCTCTGAGACATCTGGTATTGGCCACGTCAGCAGACAGGCTACTGGGCTGGATGGACAGTTGTTCAGATCCAGTATGGCCATTCTTATGTTCTTAAATCGGGAGAGTTGGATATCTTACTGAATAAGTATATTTAAAATAACTTAAGAGTTTAAATGCTTTTCTGAAATTAAGGGTGTATCTAGACTACATTCCTCTTTCAAAAGAGGAATGCAAATCAGGGAAATCAAAAATGAAATGAAGCGCTGATTTACAAATCTTGTGATTCATTTGCATAATCTCTTCCGATCATTTTTTGGAAGAGTTTTTTTTTTTTAAATTATAGAAAAAGCAGTCTAGATGGGGTTCTTTAAAAAAAACCTCCCTTTTTTGAAAGAACTCCATTTTTTCAGGAATAAGGGTTCTTTCGAAAAAGAGTTTGTTTTTTTCCCCAAAAGAACCCCGTCTAGATGGCTTTTTTTTTTGAAAAAATCTCTTCTGAAAAAGTGATCGGAAGAGATTATGCAAATGAAGCATGAAATTTGTAAATTAGCACTTCATTTGAGTTTTCGATTTCCCTCAATTGCATTCCTCTTTCAAAAGAGGAATGTAGTCTAGACGCACCCTAACTGTTGCACCCAAGGCTCCTGTAAGCTGTGTGCCCGTGTGGACGCCCAGTTCTTTTCTGAACCCTGTGCAGGTAAGGTCTCCCAGCCATAGTCTCTCTCTGACACCCCAGCCCCTCCCTCCCAACAACACTCTGCCCCCCTTCTGCCCTCCTACCTCATGTAACCCAAACCTTCTGAACTCCTGCTCCAGCCCCTATACGCTTTCCCAGAGACTGCATCCCCTCCTACATCCCACCCTCAGGTCACAACCCCCTCTCAGACTTTGCACCCTAATCCACTATTCCTGGGTATAGCCCAAATTCCTGCACCCCTGCCCCAGGTCACAACCCCCTTCCAGGCCCTGTACCCCCTCCGCATCACAGTCCGTTGCTTCAGGTCATGATCTCCTACTTCACCCAAATTCCCTCCAAGGTCCCACACCTCAATCCCTTCCCCCAAGCTCCATCCCAGACCCCCGCACCTCCTCCATTAATATAATGAAAGAGTGCAGCCCTCGATCACTTACCAAATTCTCGGAGTGCCCCCCCCATCAAAAATTATTGCCCACCCCGTGTTAATGGCTTTTTTTGGTGAGTGTTGCAGATACCTAAAATTCTGATCTTAATGATTTTTTATATCCTGTGTTACTAATTAATAGATGGTAAAGTGTATTGCATTAAGACCAGATCTTTACTATCTGACAGAATTCTGGCTCTTACGAGTCAGAAGCAGGAAGTACTAGGTGTGATGCTAGCTGTTTTGTAGGATGAAACCTTGTTTGCAAGATCTTTGAAACATGCATCTATCTGTTAGAAAGGCTGATACATGTACTCCAAGGTCTCAGAGGGGTAGCTGTGTTAGTCTGTAACCAAAAAATGTAAAAAAACCAACCAAACACACACAAACACACACCCCACAATGGTGCTATAGCACCTTGGACTAACAAAAATATATAACTAGTATCATGAGCTTTCGTGGGCACAACCCACTTCTTCAGCCAAGGGTAGTGTTAATTTTCTTTTTGATTTCATATTAAATAATCAAAAGCATTGCTCCTTGTTAATTATCCCTTGTTTTAATATATTTAAATATATATTTATATCCACGGTTTTTGTTTGCAACGGTGGGTGCATATCCATGCAAACACTACCTCAATATTGGTGTTGCACATAAGAAACTGCAGCCTGCTCACAAGAAAATTCAACCCGCCCAAGGATGGAAAATTTTAGAGGGAACACTGGTTGCACCCTTTTGATGATAATCTCTCACTACAAGTTTTATATCGATTTAGAATAATAAATTAAATAATAAAATTTATTCACCATCATTTTCAGTATAGTTGTCACTGTTACTATGGATCAATTCAAGAGCAGAGTTTGCAATTCTCTACAAATTTTCTTGTAACTTTGGCAGAAGTTGTATTTTTTTTTCCTACTTGGAAACCATGCTTTTGATATTGCTGATATGTAGTACATAACAAACCTAAAAGGCATTAAAGCAATGTGACATAGTTATAATGACAATAACCCGGGGGAAAGCAGAACCACTAATTGATTAAATACTTAATCTTTGTATCCACTAGAACAGCAAAAACTACAATTAACCTTACTTACCATATCTGATATATCTCGACAATCTTCAAAAATGCAGTGTTGGTGGTATGCCATGAAGGAAGAAAGTGACATCCCATCAAAATAAAGATTAACAGATACTTTGCCCCATGGATTATATGGATGTTCCTGTTTGAGTAAAACAAAGCAAACTACTGCCATAACATCCTGACTGAAATTTTGCAAATATAATAGTCATGAAAGAGGAAATTACTTATCTGTAACTGAAAGTTCTTTGAGATATGTGGTCCTATTTATATTCCAAATTTGGGTGTGCATGTGTGTCATGCACTGGAGCTGGAAGTTTTCAGTAGCAGTATCCTTTGACACGCATATGCATCGTATGTTGCCTTGTGCTCTATGTGAGGTTATAGCAGGCTATGTCCAGTCCTTTAGTCACCTCTTCCCACGGAGTAGTGCTGTCCACAGCAGAGGGAATAGTGGATGGTTATTTGAATACAAATGGAGACCACACATTCTGCTGCACCTCCAGTTACAGATAAGTAACTTCCTCCTCTTCTTTGTGTGATGGTCTCTATATGTATCCAAATATGGGTAAGTCTCAAGCAGTGATCAACTTGGAGGTGGGTGTGAGGATGAAAGAGGTATCGTTGTCTGCAGCACGGTGTGGCTCACAGCCATATTTTTTATTGCTCCGTGGGTGATGGCACTATATGCAGTGAAGATATGCACAGAGTGCCAGGTCGCCACTGCAGTGGGGTGGCTGCCCCACTCTGGCAAAGGAAGAATAAGAAGCAGGTTGAACGAAGTCTGTACAAATCCTTCCAATTAGAGAGAGGCTTATAGGGAAGCCAATTAAAAAGCTGCTTGCTAGGGGCAGCTCTGGATATAAAGGGCTGCTCAGCAGAGCAGAGAGCAATTGGGTCCTGACAAGCGAGGGTGAAGGACTGGTTCCCAGGGAGAAGTATCTTGGGTGGAGCAGTGCTGAACAGGCTCAAGGGATCAGAGAGAGGCAAACTCCAGCCTAATACCGGTCAGCCTATGTTACATAGAAGTGGCTCAGGGAATACTGAGGGCAGGTAAGGGAAGTGAGGGAAAACAGGATAAGACTGCTGCCAGAGGGTCCCTGGGTCAGGAGACAGAGTAGTGGATGAGCCTGCCTCCCTTCTCTTTTTGCATTACACCTTGCCATCAAGGAGCATGGCCTTTACAGAATTCAGCTTGCCCTTGAGGCCAGTGGCTAGACTATGGGGACTGCGGTCGGCCACAGTGGCACATATATCAATTGAGGACTGCCGATACCCCTGGAAGGAGGCAAGAACAGAGTGATGGGCACTGCCTTCTGGCAGTGCCCTGAAGAGGGTTCTGCAGTCCAGGGAGCAATAGGGGTCCACAGAGAGATGGTGGAGAAAGTGGAGCAGCATGATGATGGGCAAGATAGTGGCCAGAAGGCTGCACACTCAAAAGGATAGAGTTAATTCTTAGTGTGACCAGCAGGAGGTGAGAGCCACCCAGCATGTCCTCCCAGGATATGTCCACTATGGAGACAGAGATTGTCATATATGAAGCAGCATGCTGTAATCCTGACTACATGTAGCACGCGGTGATGCATTTTGGTATGTGCTGTGACGAGAGGGCTTGGCCATGTGATCTTTCTCTAATGGCTATGAAAAGGAGTGGAGAAGTGTAGGTCCTGTCAAGACAGAATGTGTGCGCATAGCAGATATCCAGAGAGTGCAAAGTCCTGCCTGTAGGAGTGAGGTGTAGCTTAGGATGGAAGATGAGGAGGTGACTAGATTGATGGAGGTGGAACTCAGATCACTTCCATGAGAAACTTAAAGTGAAGGTAAGACAACATTTTGTTTTTATGGAAGACCGTGTATGGGGGAGGGTCATCATGGTTCCCAATTTGCTGACCTGCCTAGTGGAAGTGATGGTCATGAGGAATTATAGTCTTCATGGATAAGTGTAAGAGGAACACATGGTCAGGGTCTCAAAGGGAGGTCTGATGAGGGCAGAGAACACAAGACTGACATTCCAAGGGGGTGCTGATTTAAGGACCAGTAGGAAGTGTTCATCAGACCTTCCAGAAAGCAGGCGGTGATGGGGTGGGAAAACACTGAGTGGGCATTCACCAGTGGGAGGAAGGCACTAAACAAGCTAAGTGTGACACCGAGCATTTACTCCTGTCAGAAGACAGGATATTGGGCTAGACAAGCGATCTCCAACCTTTTAAACCACAAGATCACTTTTTCAATTTAAGTGCAATGTAAAATCTGCCTCAAATCCAAATACCCTTTCCCCACCTCCTTCCCGCCCCTTCTCTGAGGCCTCACCCTGCTCAATCCATCCCCCTTTCTCCCAGAACCTCATCCACTTTCATCAGGCCGGGATAGGGGGTTAGGTGTAGGCTCTGGTCTTGGGCCAAAGGGTTCAGAGTGTGGGAGGGGCTCCGGGCTGAGCCCAGGTTGGGGGATTAGGGTCCAGGAGGGGGTTCAGGGTGCAAGCTCTAGGAAGGAATTTGGGCGCAGGGGAACTCACATCTAGGGCATGAGGTTGGTTGCAGGAAGGAGTTCAGGAATGGGACAGGAAATCAGGATGCAGGCTCTGGCTGGGCACCACTTAACTGAGATGGCTTCCGGATGGTGGAGCAGTAGGATTAAGGCAGGCTTACTCCTGCCCTGGACCTGTACCACTCCTGAAAGTAGCTGGCATGTACAGCAATGGCTCCATGACGCCATGTGCTGCCCCTCATCTACAGGCACTGACCTCACAGCTTCTACTGATCCACCCCCCACAAAGCAGGCAGGAGGCTCCCAGGGGGGCAGCTCTAAGGCAGAGGTCAGGAGCATCATGACAGTGGGTGGAGAGGCAACTGAAGTGCCAGTGCTTGATAGCTTCCTGGCCAAACCAGTCAGGATCACCTGTCAGAGGCTCCAAGATCTACCAGCAGATCTCAATCTACTGGTTGGTGACCACTGGGCTAGCTGACCTTAAACATCTGACGAAGTATAGTTGATTTATGTTCTAGGCCATGCTTAAGGATTTCAGCATCATTCTGGAGTCCTTTGGCCTAAGAAAGCACTCATCAGTTTTGGCTGCAAATAGTGTAAAGGCTTTAAACAATGCTATTCTAGGAAGACAATGTACCTTGGAAATGGATGGCCCTAAATTGGTCTTTTTGTCTTCTGGCAGAAATTTAATAAATCCTGATAGCTTTCAGTAATTTAGGTAGTTGTACTTGGCCCATAAGGACTCATAATTGACAACTTTAATTAAAAGGTCACTGAACCAGTAGGCCTTACAAACAAAGAGGTCTAGTCTCTTCTAGGCTCTGTTGTATAAGGTAGTTCTGGAATGGTATCGTCTGCCCCATTCTTTCACAGCCTACCAGACAGTTTGGTGTGGGGTATGAGAAAAGGAATTCACTTTTGTAAGAGGGGACACCTGACCTTTTGCAGATGATTTTTGCTGGTTCCATAAGTGCATCAATAATTGGTAAAACAACTTTGGAGATTGATATACATAAAATGTCATGGGATTCCTAGGGTGCAGCCTTGGACTGAGGGACCACTCTGCCCCCTGAACTCTCTCTTGGCTAGGCTGTCTCTCACAATGCCTTGCTAGTGACCAGCAGCCAACCATCCAGGTGCTGTCATCACTCAGCATGACCACATGTGGAGACTCCACAATCAACTAGATTCACGAGTGACTCTGGGAGCATTCATGACATTACACAGAGAAAGGCACCAGAGCAAAGTCCTCTAGCTCCCAGCATTGTACTTAGGAACACATAAGGAACTTCCATCACAAAAGACCAGCAGGGGAAAGGACTTGCACATCTTGCAACACAATGTGCCTCCCTGAAGCAACACAAGTAGTGCTGATACTCCTTGCTCAGTGAGAACGAGCAAGGGCACAATGTGCAATTTTTAAATCCTGGATTATGGGGCACAGATCCCCAATCAAGTTAAGATGGGCTCTAAGGGGGTCAAGACCAACTACACTATGAAACTACCTATGCAAGTAAGAAAGACTAAATTATATATAATGGACAAAGTGTTCTCTTAGTGAGCCTACAAGCACAAGGAAAGAGAAAACCAACTCTAACCATGTGGTGGTAGAAAGAACTGAAAAAGCATCATACCACACCGTCTCTTATAACCATACCTGGAGCATAAGGCAATGTACAGCACACATGTGGGTCAATGGATATTGCTGCTGAAAATACCTGTCTCGTGGCGTGCATGCATACCCACATCTGGAATACATATAGAGACCATTACTCAAATATTGCCATTGGGAGAGTGATTCCTGGGGGCCTTGGAGCAGTAGGCTGTTGGGGGCTGTCAGACCCCACAGTGGGGCCCCAGGAGCAGAGATTTAGTCAAAGTCATGAACTGTAAATGTTTGACTGTGACTGTCCAGGACTCATACTAAAAGCACCCATGACTAAATTTTAGCCTTACTCATCAGTTAGCGGTAGGATTAAATGTGTTCTCGTTTAAATATATGTCAACGCTATTTGAAAATTTAAACACATTGCCATTTTAAATTACTTGTGATGTACTTAGGTACATTAGGAAATATCAATTGGGAAGTGAGAGTGAAATACTCTCTGATTCTGAGACTGGGAGAATGTCTGGATGCTGTGGCTTGGGTGAGTATTTGCATGAATGGAACCAGACCTTTATTGAAAGGAAAAAGATCATATTATGCTGCTATCTCAAGGCCAGAAGAGGTAGAATCCCTATTGGTTTCCTAATTTCCTTGAGCACATATACTGCCAACTCAAAGAATAGGTAATGTGGGGTTAGTCTATTGTGGTAGATGGAAGAACCAAAGGCCCCCAGGAATCACTCTCCCAATGGCTTCCAGGGCTGCCCTGTTCTGGTCACTCCAAAGACCACTGGTTGAACATTACCCGGGGTCACTGCTCAGGTGTTTACTGCGGCCAGTAACACCGTTCACTTCTTGGGGAGTCCCCAGGGATGCCTGAGCAGAAGCTGGTGCAGCTGACCCGGGGCATCACCGGAGCAGCTGGCCCTGGGGCCACTCCAGCAGTGGCCAGTGTGGCTGGTTCTAGGACAATCCCCGGGGTCAGCTGCCTGTCCATCAGTGCCCAGGGCCAGATGCACCATCCACTTCTTGCTGCTCCCAACACTTCTGTTGGGCTCTCCTTCGGGCTGTCCCTGGGACCACTGCCCCAGAGCTGCTCCCACCAGATGCTTGTACAGCTGGTCCCAGCTGCTCAGGTGGCCCTGGGTCAGATGCATCAGGCACTACAGCTGTCAAAGAGATCACAGAAAGCCATGGAATCCATGACTTCTCCAACTTCCGTGAAAGGAAAGGTTCTAATATTATTACATGGAAGTGGAAAGAACTCACATTAAGTTACAATGATAACAACTACATAAATATATTCGGGTATCTTTAAAAACGAACATGATCGAAGCCTAAAAAGTGTGACAAGAGTCACAGTTAAAGCAGAAATCATGTAATTTGTTGTCTTTATGCTACCTGTGACATACACATCCTGAGCTAGGTAGGAATTATTTTGTTCAAGAAGTGCAAGTAGTTTTATTCCTTCCATAAAATATGCCAATTATACGTTAAAGGAAAAAATGTTTAGAATTTTATTTCCTATGTCTGAACATAAATTAAATTACCAGAAGATGTATTTCAACAACTCTCTTTGTCAGTAGTTCTTGAAGGAGTTCTACTGCATCTGGCTGCCAAAAATTTCCAATCTAGATAGCAGGAGGGGAAAACACAAAGATCTAAGACACTTCTAAAGATAAACAAGCACAGTATACTAATTCACGTACGGAGTATGCATTTTACCCATAATATTCTATAATACAAATGTCTCCTTAATAAAACCCAAGACTTATTTGACTCATCTACTACAGTTAAGAGTTTTTGTAGCTCTCATCTTCCTAATTTCTACTGTCATTTCGATTCATAGACTGAAAAAGAAATACAAGTTTTTTCCTGCTTTTTCCACTCCCAATCAATTTTTTAGATTTGTGTAAATAGTACCATATGATAAAAAATATTCGCTTTGTGCCTGCTCTTATTGGAATCCCCTTGTGGAAAGTTGGCCTTGTTCTTCCCAAAGAAAGTGATGCTCCTTTTTATTTGAGGATTTATGTTTTTCATCCTAAACTGTTCAAAACTGAAACTACAGTCTTTGTATATATATATTCCAGGAGCTAGAGGATCTGGAGTTGAAAGAGACTCCTGGACTGGGCAGAACTTGAGGGGGGTGGAGAAGCCCACAGACAGGCCTAACAAAAATATTTTTAGAATATACCTCACTAGCTTTAAAAGTCATTTTAAAAAAAATACTCTCACACTGTATGTTTATCAGGAATAGGTGCTTTCCCTATATAAGAGAGAACATCTTATCTATCCCTCAAATATTGGCACTGCCTGCTAAAAAGTTCCAACTTTTTGCTGTCTTTGTCATTGTTCTTACATTGTGGGGCCTTGGCCCTCTGTTGTGCCACGTCAACCAAAAGGGAGTTAAGGTTGAGGATGTGTGAA
This sequence comes from Pelochelys cantorii, assembly GCA_032595735.1. NCBI lineage: Eukaryota > Metazoa > Chordata > Testudines > Trionychidae > Pelochelys > Pelochelys cantorii. The sequence continues at coordinate 42,288,457 of CM064326.1, read as the reverse complement.
GAGGAAATCCATCCCTTTGGCGAGAATGAAATACTTCTTATCCGCCCTCTTGTTCGCAGGGACTGAGGCTGATATCTGCCATATGTCGTCCACTACCTCTAAAATAGCCTCATCGATGGGAAAGGCAACCTTAGATTTCTGAAAGGGTTGTAAATTCTTTAAAAGACGATGCTACTTCTTTTGCACCTCCATAAGCTGGACGTCCTGACTGGCAGAAACTCACTTAAAGAGGTGTTTAAACTGTTGGAGGTAGTCAGTCGGTGACGTCTTCAGTCAGAATTACCACCTCGTTGGGAGAAGACGAAGATGGGTCAGTCAGGGAAACTCCCTGATTGCTCATGGCCAGAAAGTTGACCACCTTTGGGGTCAGAGTGTTGAGATGGCTGGGATGCGATTTGTGTGGGAGTGAGAGGGTGCGTGTTGGCTGGAATAGGGGAGTCAACGTAGTTTCGTCTCGAATGTGATCAGTGACAGCAAGGTGACTAATGCCAGGAATAGCGTGACGAGATGGAATGATGTGCCGGGCGATAATGTTCATAATAGGTGTGACTGTGGTGGCAGCCGTAATAATGTCTGGTAGGCGAGGAATGTCTGGAGGAGAATGTGCACCTACAATCATCATGATAGTGAATATACGCTGATAGCATGGGAGATCTGAATCTGGATCCTGACAACATAGAAGATAGAGATATGTGTCGCTGCTGATAGTAATAATGGGGTGAGAGAGAAGAGGAAGTTACTCACCTTGTGCAGTAATGACGGTTATTCGAGATGTGTCCTCCCGTGGGTGCTCCACTGTAGGTGTCGGGAATGTCCCAGCGCCGCAGATCGAAGATCTTCTCAGCAGTAGTCTGCCGGACTGCGCATGCGCCTTGGACATCTTGCACCGTTCACGCCACTTTCTGATCGTGCACGGTCCGGCTCCCACCAGTTCCTCCTGAACACCGAAGTCTGAAAAATAAAAGCAGATACTCCAAAGCGGTGAGGAGGGCGGGTCATGGAGCACCCACGGGGACACACATCTCGAAGAACCGTTGTTACTGCACAAAGTGAGTAACTTCCTCTTCTTCTTCAAGTTGTGTCCCCGGGGGTGCTCCAACGTAGGTGACTTCACAGCAGTAGCCTGGTAAAGGAGGCGGGTTTCGGAGTTATCACCTCACCGCTGTAGAGAGAACAGCGGAGGCCAGTGCTGCGTCAGTCATGAAAATATTGGAAAGTGCATAGAGCAGACAGTTCCCCCAACCCTGCGTGCCAATGTTATTGCCAAGAGAAAAACCTTCGTGATTAGGGAGGATAAATTGCAAGTCGCCAAAGGCTCAAATGGGGGCCTCATTAAAGTGTCCAGGACCAGCTCCAGATTCCAGGGGTCTGGAGGCTGTCTATAGCATGGAAAGAGATTAGCCAAGCCCTTCATGAATCTCTTTGTAATTGGGTGTGAAAAAATAGAATAGCCGTCCACAGAGTGTCGCAAGGCTGTGATTGTCACTAGGTGGACCTTGAGAGAAGAGAATGATAACCCCGAATGCTTGAGGGAGAGAATATAGTCCAAAATGTGCTGCAAAGGCAATGTGTTGGGGTCTAGGTTGTTGTCCAAACACCACGAGCAGAATCAGCGCCATTTAAGCAGGTAAGTGGTGCGCATGTTGAGTCTTCTGCTATGTAAAAGAATGCGTTAAACAGCTTGGCAACAACTCATCTCTGTTTGTTGGAACCAACTAGGAACCATGCCGTCAAGGAGAGATGCTCGGGTTGAGGATGTACCAAATGCCTGTGGTCCTGCGTTAGCAGATCGCATCGTCTGAGAAGGTGATACGGAGGATAAGGCGACATGCAGAGCAGGTATGGAAATCACATCTGACGTGGCCAGAATGGTGCCACCAATATTACTCTGGCCCCATCCGTGGCTATCTTTTCCAGAACTTTGGGAATGAGAGGAGTAGGAGGAAAGGCAATACAGAAAGTGACGACTCCAGTCGAATAGGAGCGTATCTCCCCTGCACCCCGGTCTGATTCCTGCCCTCGAGCAATATTGAGGGCACTTCGCATTACGATGTGTGGCAAAGATATCTATGGATGGATACCCCCATCGGTGGAAAAGCGCACGGAGCACGTCTGGGAGTAGTTCCCATTTGTGATGTGCTATAAAATGTCTGCTGAGGACATTGGCTGTAACATTGTCCTCGCCAGGGAGGTACACTGCCATGATCATGATTTTGTGCTGGTTGCAACAGTTCTATAATCATATTGCTTCTATGCCAAGGGAACGGGACCAAACCACTCCCAGTCTGTTTATATAATTTACCATTGTCATATTGTCGGTGAGAACATGTACAACAAGGCCATGAATAAGAGGGAGAAAATGTTTGCAGGCATTGAAGATGGCCCTCAGTTCGTGGAAACTGATGTGCTTGCAAGGACTCCTGTGCAGACCAGCGACCTTGAATCTGACGGTTCTGTAAATGGGCGCCCCAGCCAAGCAGGGATGCGTGGTTCGTGACCTATATAGTTGGTTGAGGTTGGGTAAAGGGTACTCCACCCAACATATTGTCGGGGATGGTCCACCACGTTAATGATTCTTTGACATGACGAGGCACCATTACCACCCTGTGAACTTTGTGCCTGTTTGGCGTATACACCGTGGCTATCCAATACTGAAGGCACCTGAGGGGTAGTTTTGCGTATGCCACGACGTACATCGTAGCTGCCATGTGTCCCATGAGTCAGACAGGTAAGTAATTCTGGGACTGGTGGAGAGAACTTGCATGAGGTCTTTGATACTCTGGAATCTGTTTACGGGTAAGTATGCATGCACCGTGGTGGAATCGAGGCGTGCACCTATGAATTCTAGGGATTACTGCGGTGTCATGGATGACTTTGGAATGTTGATTATAAGTCTGAGTGCCTCAAATACTGCCCTCGTTGTGTTGGTAGCATGAAGCGCTTCATCGAATGAGGGGGCTCTAAGCAGACAATCATCTAGGTAGGGAAATACAATGATTCCTGACCATTGTAAAAATGCTGCTACTACTGAGAGAAAATCCTGGGAGCTGAAGAAAGTCCGAATGGTACAACTTTGTACTGGAAGTGCTCGGATCCCACTCAGAAGCGCAGGAAGCGTCTGTGTGCCGGGTGGATAGTCACGTGAAAGTAGGCGTCCTGTATCCATAACACGAGTCACCTCCTGCCTGAGAAGAGACTTGTGAGAGGGGTCCCTGAAGAGGGACGGGGAGGGAGGGACGGATGGAGGGAGTGAAGTAAAGGGGATGGTGTAGCCTGATGTAATCAGCTGTAGGACCCATCGGTCCATGGTAATGGAGGCCCATCGTTGTTGGAATGGCCTCAAATGATGGTAAAAAAGTATGGTGGTACCGCGTTGGTAAGCAGTTAGCGGAGTGGTCTGCAAGCCCTCAACTGACACATCAAACCTGCTGCCTGGTGTTTTGCTGATTTGCGGACATCGTCTCTGCTGTCGTTGCCTAGGGCATTGGTTATACTGGCTATAATGAGGTGTTGCATATGAAAAGGGTCTTTGTCTGTTGTAAGGTACGTAGCGCTTTCGATGATAAGAAGGTGTGTACATGCCTAATGTCCTGAGAGTTGTCCTGGAGTCCTTACCAGAATGAAGGACCTGATCGGTCTTGTCTGCAAAAAGGCTGTGTCTGTCAAAGGGTAGATCTTCTGCCTTGGACTGGAGGTCTTTTGGTACTGCTGCCATCTGCAGCCATGATGCCCTCCGCATAGCCACCAATGTGGCTGTGGTTCGTGCCACCGCATCTGCGGTATCAAGGGTGATGTGTAAGGCCGATCGGGAGGCTGCATAGCCCTCTTGTGCCACAGCCTTAAGGACTCGGTGTTTACTATCTGGTAAGTGCTCTAAGAGTGGTACTAGTTTTGAATAATTGTCAAAATCATGATTGGCTAAGAGCCATGTAGTTGACCATTCGTAAAGTGGCCGATGAATAGACCTTCCTTCCTAAAAGGTCTAAGCGTTTGCTGTCCTTGTCTCCGCTTTTGTTCTTGTATTGCGGGACTTTGGCTCTCTGTTTTGCTGCATCAACGAGAGAATTAGGCTGGAGATGAGTAAAAAGAAATTCCATCCCTTTAGTGGGGACAAAATACTTCTTGCCCGCTCTCTTATTTGTTGCTGGAGTTGAAACTGGTGTTTGCCAGATATCATTGGCTACTTCCAAGACTGCATCATCGAGTGGTAATGCCACCTTTGCCTTCTGTGATGGTTGCAGATTTCTGAGCAAACGCTGCTGTTTTTGTGGAACTTCTGACAGTTGTATCTCTTGGCTGTCGGCGATTCTTAAACAGTTCCTGGAACTGTTGCAGATAGTCTGTAGGTGATGAATCACCAGGGAAGACTGCATCATCTGGTGAAGACGAGGATACACCTGCAGGAGAATGGCCGTGTGATTCTTCTCTCTCCAACAATTGTCCCTCCTCTGGTTCTGATTGGTGTGTAATTGTAGGATCATTCCCAGTGGGAGTGGGCGGTCTCGTTCCTGAGGGGGTGGGAGAATTTGTTTTGTCATGCCTACCCTGAGTTTGATGATGTGCAGGAGATTTCCTCAGACTACACTCTGGGGAATATGAGTAGTGACTGTCATAACAACTGCCTATATCGACGGTCATAATACCTTGGGGAGTATGTGTGTCCAGTCCTGTGTATGTCACGATGTCTGGAACCAGTGGAGAGCGTGGGCGATCTTGGTGACTGTGATCTGCCCCCTGAATACGCTGGAGAGAGTGGTGAATATCGGTGCTGACGGTAGTAGCGTGGAGAGCTGGAAGTGCTAACTGGTGAATAGTGATGCAATCTCGAAGCATGGCATGCTGGTGAGTGTCCAGGATGAGGTGAGCGAACCGGAGATGGTGAAGGTGGCTCCGGTGAAAAAGAGGCACACACAGGACTTGGTGATGGAGTAGGCAGTGCACGAGTCTTCCAGTGCGCTTTAGTCGGTGCCAGAGTGTGTCGGTGCGGTGACGCCGCTGGTGTTGACATGCGTGCCGATGCCGGCTGTGCATTCTTGTGAAATGCCGATGCCGTCGCTAGGTGGCGTGCCAGTGCCGGCTGTGCAGCTGGTGCCGGCTGTGTCGGTGCCGTACCAAGCGGTGCTGTGGGTGGAGCTCTCGGTGCCGTCTGTGTCATCGGTGCTGGGGTAGGTACTGGGTCTCTCAGTGCCAGTCTGGTTTCTGCTCCAGATGCCGGTGCCACATACGTTGTTGGTGATGGACTAAGTGCTGATGTGCTTCAGGCTTGTTTCTGGTTGTCGGGCTGGCAGATAGGAGCCGTGCCCAAAGTGCCTGGCTTGTCTCCCGTGCCGACCTGTGTTGGAGGTAGGGAACGCGAGGGAGAAGGTCTCCTTTTTGTGCGGGTGGGCTTTGGTGAAGGCGGCTGATGTCTGGCAACCACCAGAGATTCAGAAGGGCAGGAGGAGTCGGTCGGCAGTGGCTGAAGTGCCTTGTCAAAGAGAAGCATTTCAGCCTCATTTCTCTGTCCTGCCTAGCTCGAGCCGTGTGCTTGGAGCAGTCAGGACATTTCTGAGGGATATGTCCCTTGCCCAGACACCTTATACAATAAGAATGTCCATCTGATGTGGGCATCGGCTTGCGGCATGTGCCGCATTTTTTTGAAACCCAGCATGGCTCAAGTAGTAAACGGCAGATATATATATATATATATATATATATATATAAAAAAAAAACATGAAGGTGGTTAAAACCCTAACTATGAACTATGAGTAAACAAACAAACAACTATTAACTTTCAACTACTTACAATCTGCTTCGTCTCAATTCCTGACAGGATTGAACGTGAGAGGGAGCTTACTCCGTCTGCAACCAAGTACGGCCAGGACGCATGCGCAGTCCAGCAGACTACTGCTGAAAAGATCTCTGATCTGTGACCCTGGGACAAGCCCAACACCTACAGCGGAGCACCCATGGGGACACTACTCTAAGAACTATGGTAGTGCAGTGCTGTGGTGGTGGAGTGTTAGAAGGTGGGGCTGATGGTACTGGTGAGGGAGAAAGAGGCTCCGGAGAAAAGGTGATGCGTTCTGGGTCAGAGGAGAGGGGTAATGACCCCTATGTGTTTTATGATGGGCCTTAGCCGGTGCTGAAAATTGTACTGATGCAGACTCAGCTGGAGGCTGTGAAGCAGAAGGACTGCTCAGTGCCAATAACGGTGCCGGTGATGACTGCGGTGCGGAGGGTGGTGCTGGCGTGGAATGTATTGCTGGTGCCGAACGCACTGTCAATGGCGGCACCAATGACGGTGCCGACATGAGTATTGGTGCTGGCACTGATGCTGGTAATGGTGCAGATGACGTAGGTGCCATCCCATGGGTTGGTAGTAATTTCTGACCTGGGCTTGGATCTGGTGCCAATGTACCGTGGCTTGGCTTTGTTTTGTCAGGGCGGTGAATGGGTGCCGTAACTGAAGTGCCTGACTTGTCACCGATGCTGACACGGGCTGGTGACAGAGATCGAGCTGGAGAGGGCCTCTTTTTTCCTGAAGGGTGAGACCCTGAAAAGACAGCCCGCTGTTTATTGGCTCTAATCAAGTCCAACCGGGGTGGGAAGGGCTCCATTTGTGAGGACTGGAGTGCTTTGTCAAATGAAGGCATTCTAAGCCTCATTTCCCTGTCCCTTCATGTTCAAGCTGTTAATTTGGAGCAATGAGGGAACTTTTGGGGAATATGCCCCTTGCCCAGACATCGAATCCAACAGGAGTGTCCATCTGAAGTGGGCATGGGCTCCCGTCAGGCATCACATTTTTTAAACCCAGGCGATCCAGGCATGGTTGAGTCTCAGTTTGTTTCTCCTCTTTTCTTTGTTTCGTTTTTTGGGTTTTTTGGATGCACAGTACTGAGACGTCTCTCTCTCTTTTTTAAACAGTTATATAAGTACCGAACTACTGCTAAAGACTAACAAACTAAAAACTAATTTTTGTTCTGACAGGATTTGATGAGACGTAGCTCACTCCGTCTGTGACCGAGGACCGTTAAGAGGAACTGGCGGGAGCCAGACCGCACGCAAGAAACGGTGTGAATGGCACGAGGCACCTAATGCGCATGTGTGGTCCGGCAGACCACTGCTGATGAATCTCCAATCTGCGTTGCCAGGACAAACCCGACACCTACAGTGGAGCACCCACGGAGACACCACTCAAAGCAAAAGGCTGTTTTCAGGTGTAAGAGAGAGCATGTGGCCAAAGGCTCAAAGGGTTTCGCATGAGTGCAATAAGGACTTCTGCATGAGTGCAGTAAGGACAAGATGTAGAGTCCTGGGATGTGTTGGTGGCCTGATATCCACCTCCTTCCCATACTGCATTGCCTGGTGCATTTGTCTGGGAGCTGACCTCGTCTGTGAAGACAGAGGCAAAGAAAGCATTGAGTACTTCAGCTTTTCCCACATCATCTGTCATTAGGTTACTTTCCTCATCCAGTAAGGGCCCCATACTCTCCCTGATCACCCTCTTATTGCTAACATGCCTGTAGAAACCTTTCTTCTTACCCTTCACATTCCTTGACAACTGCAATTCCAATTGCGCTTTCGCCTTCCTAATAACTCCCCTGCATTCTCGACCAATATATTTATACTCCTCCCTAGTCATTAGTCCAAGTTTCCACTTCTTGTAAGCTTCCTTTTCATTTTTAAGCTCACCATGGATGTCCTTGGTAAGCCAATCTGGTCGCCTACCATACTTGCTTTTCTTGCTGCGCATCGGGATGGTTTCTTCCTGTGCCTTTAATAAAGCTTCTTTAAAATACTGCCAGTTCTCCTGGACTCCTTTCCCCTTCATGTAAGCATCCCAGGGGATCCTCCCCAACAGTTCTCTAAGGGAGTCAAAGTCTGCTCTTCTGAAGTCCAGGGTGTGTATTTTGCTACTCTCCTTTCTTCCTTTGGTCAGGATCCTGAAATCTACCATCTCATCATCACTGCTTCCCAGGTTGTCACCCACCTCTACTTCCCCTATTAGTTCCTCCCTTTTTGGGAGCAGCAGGTCAAGCTGCGCATGGCTCCTGGTCGGTTCCTTCAGCACTTGTACCAAGAAGTTATCCCCAACATTCTCCAAAAACTTCCTGGATTGTCTGTGTACTGCTGTATCGGTCTCCCAACAGATGTCAGGGTGATTAAAGTTGCCCATGAGAACCAGGGCCTGCGATCTGGAAGCTTCCCTAAGTTGTCCAAAGAAAGCTTCGTCTACCTCATCCACCTGATCCGGCAGTCTATAGCAGACACCAAGCACATCACCACCCGTTGCTTCCAGCCCTAAATTTAACCCAGTCTTTTCTCCCTCTAAGTACTGAAGCTCCGAGCAATCATACTGCTCTCTTACATAAAATGCAATTCCTTCTCCTTTTCTCCCCCACCTGTTCTTCCTGAACAGTTTATAGCCTTCCATGACAGTGCTCCAGTCATGTGAGTCATCCCACTAAGTCTCCGTTATTCCAATCAAATCATAATTCTTTAACTGGGCCTGAGCTTCTAATTCTTCCTGTTTGTTTCCCAGGCTTCTTGCATTGGCGTACAAACACCTTAGATAATCAGTTGATCGCCCTGCCTTCTCCATCCGAATCAGAGGTCCGCCTTTGTTCCTGGTGTCCGACTTCCTTGCTTACCTCAGGGCTTTGGTCACTATCCCCCAACGAACCTAGTTTAAAGCCCTCCTCACTACGTTTGCAAGCCTGCCCGCGAAGATGCTTTTTCCTCTCTTGGTTAGGTGGATCCCATCTCTTCCTAACAATCTTTGTGCCCGGAACAGAGTCCCATGGTCGAAGAAACTAAAGCCCTCTCTCCGACACCACCTGCGCAACCACGTATTTACTTCCTCAATTCGACAATCCCTACCTGGACCTTTTCCTTCAACTGGAAGGATGAACGAGAACACCACTTGCACTTCAAATTCCTTGATCCTTCTTCCCAGTGCTACATAATCTGCTGTGACCCACTCAAGGTCATTCTTGGCCGTATCGTTAGTTCCTATATGGAGAAGCAGGAAGGGGTAGTGATCTGAAGGTTAAATCACTTTCGGAAGACTCTCGGTCACATCCTGAATGCGAGCTCCCAGTAAGCAGCACACTTCTCAAGACTGCAGGTCTGGATATCAGATGGATGACTCAGTCCCTCTTAGGAGGGAGTCCCCAACCACCACCACCCGTCTTCTTTTGGGGGTGGTGGTCATGGAACCCCCATCCCTAAGACTGTGCATCACATGCCTTCCGGTAGATGGTGTTCCCTTCTGATTTCTTTCCTGAGAGGTCCCTGCCAAAGCATTCACCACCAGAGTGCCTGTTGAGAGAGCCTGAAAGCGGTTAATTACCTCTATACGAATGGGGGATACCTGAGTTGGCTGCCTTCTCCTTCCAGAGGTTACATGCTGCCAATTTTCTTCTAGCGGAGTGCCCCAAGGATCGGTTCTTGGACAGTTTTGTTCAACATCTTTATTAATTACCTGGATGAGGGGATGGATTGCACCCTCATCAAGTTTGCAGATGACACTAAGCTGGGGGAGAGGTAGATAAGCTGGAGGGCAGGGATAGGGTCCAGAGTGACCTGGACAGATTAGAGGATTGGGCCAAAAGAAATCTGATGAGGTTCAACAAGGACAAGTGCAGAGTCCTGCACCTGGGACGGAAGAATCCTAAGTATTGTTACAGGCTGGGGGCTGAATGGTTAAGTAGCAGTTCAGCAGAAAAGGACCTGGAGATTACACTGGATGAGAAGCAGGATATGAGTCAACAGTGTGCCCCTGTAGCCAAGAAGGCTAATGGCATATTAGGGTGCATTAGGAGGAGCATTGTCAGCTGATCCAGAGAAGTGATTATTCCCCTTTATTCAGCTCTGGTGAGGCCACATCTGGAGTATTGTGTCCAGTTCTGGGCCCCCCACTATAGAAAGGATGTGGAGGCATTGGAGAGGGTCCAGCGGAGGGCGACCAAAATGATTAGGGGGCTGGAGCGCATGACCCATGAGGAGAGACTGAGGGATTTGGGTTTGTTTAGTCTGCAGGAGAAAAGAGTAAGGGGGAATTTGATAGCAGCCTTCAACTTCCTGAAGGGAGGTCCCAAAGAGGATGGAGAAAGGCTGTTCACAGTCGTGATGGATGGCAGAACAAGGAGCAGTGGTCTCAAGTTACAGTGGGGGAGGTCTAGGTTGGATAGTAGGAAAAACTATTTCACTAAAAGGGTGGTGAAGGACTGGAATGGGTTACCTAGAGAGGTGGTGGAATCTCCATTCATAGAGGTGTTTAAGTCTCGGCTTGACAAAGCCCTGGCTGGGTTGATTTAGTTGGGATTGGTCCTGCCTTGGGCAGGGGGCTGGACTTGATGATCTCCTGAGGTCTCTTCCAGCTCTATGATTCTCGGAGGGGAGAGAATGGGTGAAGCTGATAGAGAATGAGAAGAGAGGGTCTGTACATAACTGATTTCAGCGGTCCTTCTAGATGGTTGCTGGCTTAAGAGCCCATTGTTTGTAACTATTTGTTTTATATAGAACTGCAACAGATTAAAGAACTGCTTTCAACTGAACTTTACTTTCCAGTTCTGCTATTAAATGAAATCACTCACTCACTCACTCTTTCTGCTTTCAGGTAGACTGTGAATAAAAAAAGCAGTTACAAAACTACATTTAAACTACATATTTAGATCACAGAAAACGAAGTCAAGAAGTTTACTCTTGTAAGTGTATAACTGACACTACAAATTTTCAGTCTGAACTCATAACTGAGTTCCTAAATACTGGCTAGATATGCAAAATCATCCTTTATTCCCTCTACTATTAATTAGTATATTAATTTTAGTAACCACCAAAAGTCTTCAAATTTAGTTTTTACTCACTGGCACTATTTTATAGAGCTGACATGGAATGCAAAATGTTGGAATGTCAGCATACAGCACAGCAGGATAGAGATGGCACTGAGGGATCTTCTCAACATAGCCATAGTCCACATACTGAACCTAAATAAAATAAATAATATTTTGTCTGAAAAAATATATTTTCTAAAAATGTTATTCTTTGGTAAATAGTCAAATCTCTTCTCTCTAAAAAACACACACGATGTTTCAAAGCTGGAGGTGGGGCTGGTTTGTGGTCAAAGAACAAGGGCCATCCTACCTTCTTCAGGCCAGTGTAAATGGGGAATGTCCCCAGACAGAGGTCATTCCTGTCATTATGGCTTCCTCCATGAGGAATTTACACAACCAAAATTTCCTACACTGTTCAGTCTTACACAGGAATGACCTGCAGATACTGCCTTTGGAAGGGACATGTGCTTCACATGAGCACTATAGACAGGTGTTATAGTAATCTGATCAGAATCACCTTGTGGCAGTTATTGAAAATTTAAAGCCAGGGATCTCAAGCATACTTCTCAATTATATGAGGGTCAACAGAACAAGTAATTTATGATAACAGCTTCCTAGCAGGGCTGGGTTCTTTTTGGGGTGGAGGGGAGGGGTGCAAGAAAAAGAATTGGATCCCTATTAAGCTAATTCCTAACTAACTTACTCAGAACTAAGGCTTTAAGAATTAAAAAAAAGGTCTGGATGGTCTGTGTTCCCATGGAGGTCTCCAAAGAGTTGAGGAAGAGAGCTGGGAAGAAAAATGACTGTCCTCCCCTTCTGTTTGTCCATCACTATCCAGCATAGAAGGACCTGGGGACTGTGGTGATAGATGCCCGGTGCCAGTAGAACTGTTGGTGAAAAGTAATGGGGACCATAGTATCAAAGAAACTTGCATACTGGCATGGTGGAGAAAATGGGTCAGTGCTGAGGACTGCTTCGGCATCACGTATTTTGGTGCTGGTCTAGTTGGTGTCAGTGGTGTCGCAGTTGCCGGTAAGTACATCAGTACCGACAGCAGTGGCATGTTGGCATAAGCAGCTTTTGGTACTGCATGTCGTGCCGATGAGGTCAGTGCTAATGTAGACAACTTGTGTGCTGGCTCAGAGAGAACTCTGTTTGGCACCATTGGCTTGCATGCCAAGGCAGCATCGGAGGCACTGGGCTTCGTGGCAGTGCCAGCCTTAGAAGAATACAGCACAACAGGCAGAGTGTCTTGGTCTGAGGAAGATGAGATTTGACTTTTTGAGGACATTGAAGTTTGAGCTGTCTCCTTAGAGCCTGTGGCTAGACAGTCGACTGCTGATGGATCCCTTGAAGGGTGGATGGATTTCTCCAGGAAGATAATTTGCAGGCAGAATTCTCTGTCTTGCTGGGTTTACAGTTTCATGTTATTGCAGTGTGGGCATTTCTGGGTGACATGTTGCTTCCCCAGGCAGTAAACATGATGAATGCCCATCAGAGACGAGCATAAATCCCTGCAGGTATCATACTTCTTAAAGCCCGGGGATCTGGGCCTAGTGATTGACAACAATTCTGAGAGAAAAACTTTTATTTTTTTGTGGGTTCTTCCCACTTTTTTCTAAAGAAAGAAAAAATAAGGAAGGGGAGGGGAAATTGTGCCTCTTCACATTCACAAATAAAAGTGAAAACCCTTGGAGCTGTTGAGAGGCCAAATGAAAGGACAAGAAATTGGTGCTCCTGACCTACCACAAAGCAGAGGAAGCATCTGTGGCCCTTGAAAATGGAGATATGAATATGTGTGTCCTGAAGGTCAAGGGCAGTGTACCAGTCTTGAGGGGATCCAGGGAGGGAATGACTGAGGAAAGAGAAACCAGGTGGAACTTCAGCTCTGCTAGGTACTGGCTGAGGTCTCGCAAGTTGTGGATGGGCCTCAGTCACCTTTTATCTTGGGGTTCAGAAAGTACTGGGAATTGAACCTCTTGTCCTTCAAATCCACTGGGACCACCTCCACAGCCCCTGAATAAAGGAGTTAGTACACCTTTTGTTTAAGATGATGTTCATGAGAAAGGTCCCTGAAGAGGGACAGGAGGGAGGGGAAGGTAGGAGAGTAACTGTAGGCTGGAGTCCTTGGAGCTGACATTGAGGTCCCAGCAGTCTGAGGTAGTGGACACCCATGCCGGGGGGGGGGGGGGGAACCTAGGAGAGGCAGTTGGAGATTGGGAGGGAGCCTGGATCTATCATGCAGATTGGTAGGTTGCTCCTGAGTGTCCCATCAAAATGGGTGCTTGCTAGCCTCCATACCCTTAGATGAGACTGGCTAGAGGGCTAACTGAGGTTGCTGGGAGGAGAGTTTCTTATATGGTTTGAACAATTTATGCAAAGGCTCTTGGCTCTCCTGGGTGGGAGTCTGTTAGGGCTTAAACTTGGTATAGATGGGGGCTGGGTCATAAAGGCCACGTGTCTTCACTGTCACTGTAGAATCCTTAAGACGATCAAGTTTAACATTCGTCTGTTCCACAAACAGGGTCTTGCTGTTGATGGGAAGATCCTGCAGCAAGTTCTGAGCCTCAGACAAGAGACCATTCAAAAGAAGCCACAAAGATTGAAGAGGCCATAGTCCAAGCAGATGTGTCTGCTGCATCCAAGGCCACTTGGAGAGCTGCTCTGGCAATTGCCATAACCTCCCCCAGGAGCACTTTAGAATTTTTCTATCTGTCTCCATGAGGGAGGTCTCGAACTTGGACATATTCTACCACAAGAAGAAGTCATACCTCCCCAGAAGTGCCTGGTGGTTTGCCACATTCATCTGAAAACTGGGGGATAAATTTTTCAACCAAAGAGGTCTAATCTCCTGGAGTCTTTATTTTTAGGGGTCACTGCAGGCTCCCTGTGATTCACAGTCTCCATCACCAAGAAGTTGAAGGCTGGATAGGAGTAAAGATACTCATGACATTTAGATGGAGATGAAATATTTGCATTCTGCCCACCTGCTGAGAGATAGAGGTCAGGGAGGATAGAGTTTACCACAGGACTTAGGATATGTATGCCACCACATCATGGATCGGCAGTACCACTCTGGCTGGTGCCATAGCCAAAAGTACAATGAACAAACTATCAGAGGACTCCTCCAGCTCCTTTGCCCTTAAGCTGAGGCTGGAATCCACTCTCTTCAATATTTCTTGGGGGGTCTTGGTGTCCTCCTGAGGGATGGGAGAGGGAAGAGCCATGATCGCCTTTGCCTGGAGTTGAGGAAGAAGGTGGTCCAGCTGCCAGTGCCCTGCCTGGGACTGTGGGTACCAGTGCTGGTGTCTACACTCCCTGAGGGGTTGAAGAAAACTCCACCACCGAGGGCTTCACATGGGGTTGACAGCTGAATGATTGTCCAAGACCCCACTATCAACTGAGTCATGTGAGATGGGTGAACAAGGCTCCACAGATGCCAGTGGTGCCATGGAGCTGGCCATGGGCCCTGGTGACATTGCACCAGCTGAGGTGCCAACGATGCTGGATGTCCCAACTGAGGGGAGTGAGATGTTCATCTGGCACCGGCAGGGAGTCCCACACTGTAGATGGGCTGATGTCCATGTGCTCACCACTCAGCAACCAAGAGATTGTTCATGCACATTAGGAGCAGTACCGAGCCTAAGACTGTGTGTCGGCATCAAGGACCTGGACTCGCTCTGAGCCCAACTGCTTCTGGATCAGCTGTGGGCAGCGAATCTATGGCTGATGGATGGCGATATAGGCTTGAAGCAGAGAGTGAGCTGTGCTAATATTTGGATGACAATCAGGAATATGGGCATACCTGGTGGTGGCCGCACTGCAAGTATGGGGAGGCATCCCAACAGTGCCAATGACTTATGGATGCTTGGTGCTGATGCTCTCATTTGGAGAGCGGAAGGTCTGTACCCCCTGCACCTGTGCCTCCGAGGGTTGGTACTCCTGTACCAGTGAGTTGTGCCGTGAACTCCTGTGCTGCAGGACAGTCTGTCAGTCTCAGGAGGGTTAGCGGGACTGGCCTTTCTCCAGTAGCCTCCCACTGATGGCAGGACCATGAGCAGTGCCTGGACTCCTGTGGAGTCCTGCGCAGATGCCAAGGGTAGCCCACTGTGCTGAACACAGGTTTTTCCCTGGAACACAGAGTCACAGAAGTTTGGGAGCATTTCCTGTGAGGCTTGCAGGGCCTCTGGTTATGAAGGGCACCTGGATGTGAAATAATTCCACTGCTTGGAGAGGGGGGATGGAGTGGACTGGGTTGCTCTATTCTGCCTGAGTTAGGCCCTTTGGGTATGGCTAGACTACAAGTTTTTGTTGGAAAAACGTCCGCAAAATGTGCTCCGCATTTTGTGTACCTTTTTCCCTGATTCTTTTGTCAGAAGAGGCTTTTCCGACATTTGGCCCGTCTCGACTGGGCCAAATATGGGAAAAAAACCTCTTTCAGAAGTCCCCTTCTTCCTTGTAGAATGAGGAATACAGGGGCTTCCGAAAGAGCACTTTTGCTCTTCCACAAAAAAAGTGGAAGAGCAAACGTGTTCCCTGGACGTGGCACAGTTTTTTCAGGATACCTCTGGTATCCTGAACGCCCCCCGCAGTCTAGCAGTACCCTTTGAGTCCAACAGAGATTGGGAGCTGCCTGACAAGGGTCTGTGCTCATCTTCCACCTTGTCCCATTTTTTCTTGAGGTGAAAGCGAGTGGATCTTTGTAGCCTTTTTAGCTTCTTCGTTTGGGTGGAAAGCAGTGCTACCTTGCAGGCAGTGCCACCAGAAGCACTATGCACTTAGCCCTTGGTGCCTGGTACTGACTCCGATATGTGTGCTGATGTCTGGGTTAGGGTTAACTCCATAAGGAGTACATGAAGTTGAATGTTCCACTCCTTCTTAGTCCTACACTTAAAGGACTTGCAAATTTTGCACTTGTCACTGGCATATGCTTCACTGAGACAGCGCAGGCAACTCCCTATGTGGATTATTGATAGGCATAGACGGTTTGAATCACAAGGTTTGAATCACAAGGTTTAAACCCGAAGAAGCAGGGTTGAAGTCCCTAAGGGGACCATCTACTCTATACTATACTATGAGTGAACTAACTATGAAGAAGACTAACAGTGGGGAGAAGACAACAGTCAAAGCTAGAGTAGAGCAGTTCTGATGAACTGCCACTGGTGGCAAGAAGGAACTGAGGGTGGGGAGTGCGCAGTACCTTTTAAACTGTGTCAGGAAGGTGCCATTTCAAAGGTTGCTAGAGGCACTACTCTAAGGGTACTGCTAGGACTAAAACTTCTGGCACTGGTGCACATGGCAAGCATGTACCCCTATTGTGGAATGGACATAAGCAAGCACTCGAAGAATCATTACTTCAGGCTAACTATCATTAAGACAAAACGTTACACCAATAGGTAGAGGTCAGGTAAAAGAAATAGGACTATTTGGAGAACAAACTGAAACTACAATAGTAATATCAGTAAACCATTTAGCATATAAGACATTTAACCTTTTAAAAATAGATTACTTATTTGAAAAGGTGACAACATTTGAGAATGGAAGAAATCCATAAGTCACAATTACAAACAAAACTTCTATGCTCTGAGGAGAGGTAATTTACTATAGCCAGCAAAACCAATAAAAGGAAATTTTACTCATCTTGTGCAATAACTGTAATTTTTTGACATGTCTCCCTTTATGAGTGCTCTATTTCAGAGGTACACGTGCCTCTCTAAACTGTAGATTTCTAGCTAGGATCAATCCCAAATAAATCATGCTAGCCAGGGCTTCGTCAAGCTGGGACTTAAAAGCTTCTAGGGATAGAGATTCTACTGCCTCCTTAGGTAACCCATTCCTCTGCTTCACCACCCTCCCAGTGAAATAGTTTTTACTAATATCTAACCTAAACCTCCCTCACTGCAACCTCAGACTATTGAAAACAGCCTCTCTCTAGCCACTCTGGAATCCCCTTCAGGTAGCTGAAGGCTGCTATCAAATCCTTGTTACTCTTCTCTTCTGGGGATTAAATAAGCCCAAATCCCTAAGCCTCTGCTCGTAAGTCATGTGCTCCAACCCCCTAATAATTTTTGTTGCCCTTCACTGGACTCTTTCCAATATGTCCACATCCTCCTTTCTGTAATGGAGGGCCCAGAATTGGAAGCACTGGAAACACCAGTGCCAAATAAAGGGGAATAATCACTTTTCTACATCTGCTGGAAACGTTCCTACTAATGCATCTCAATGCCATTAGTCTTCTTGTCAGCAATGGCACAATGTTGACTCATACAGAGCTTCTCATCCACTGTAATCCCCAGATCTTTGTCCGCAGAACTGCAGCTTAGCCAGTTGGTCCCCAGCCTACAGCAGCACTTGGGATTCTTCCATCCCAAGTGCAGGACTCTGCACTTGTCCTTGTTCAACCTCATCAGATTTCTTTTGTCCCAATCCTCCAATCAAAGTCACTCTGGACACTATCCCTACCCTCAAATGTATCCAGCCCCTACCACCCGCATCTTAGTGTCATCTGTGAACTTGCTGAGGGTGCAATCCAATCTTTCATTCAGGACACTAATAAAGATGTTGAACAAAAAGGGTCCCAGAACTGACCCCTGGGGCACTCCGCTTGATACCAATCAGACATTGAGCCATTGATCACTACGTGTTGAGCCTGGCGATCTAGCCAGCTTTCTATCCACCTTACAATTCATTTATCCAATTCATACTTTTGCTGGCAAGAATACTGAGGGAAACCGTATCAAAAGCTTTGCTAAAGACAATGTATATCACGTCCACCCCTTTCCATGTCCATGAAGCCAGTTACCTTGTCATAGAAGGTAATCAGTTTGGTCAGGCATGACTTGTCTTTGGTGAATCCATGTGACTATTCCTGATCTTATCCTATGCTTCCTCATGTCATACACTGAAGCGGCTTCAGTTCCTTCTCTACTCAGTCATCCCCTAAAGCAGTGGTTCTCAAACTTTCCAGACTACTGTACTCCTTTCAAGAGTCTCATTTGTCTTGTGTACTCCCCAAGTAACACCTCATTTAGAAACTACTTGTTTAAGAACAGCCATACGGAGTCAGACCAAAGGTCCATATAGTCCAGTATCCTATCTTCTGACAGTGGCCAATACTAGGTGCCTCCAGAGAGAATGAACAGAACAGGTAATCATGAAGTGATCCCACTCCTGTTGTGCATTTCCAGCTTCTGACAAACAGAGGCTAGGGACACTATTGCTACCCATCCTGGATTATAACCATTGATGGATCCATCCTCCATAAATTTATTTTGCTGTTTTTTTAACCCTGTGAAAGTCTTGGCCTTCACAATATCCTCTGGCAAGGCATTCCACGGGTTGATTATGCATTGCGTGAAGTAGTTTACAAAATCAGACAAAAATACAAAAGTGTCTCCGCACAATAATACTGAAAAATTGTTTACTTTCTCATTTTACTATGTAATTATAAAATAAATCAATTGGGATATATACAATTGCACTTACACTTCAATGCATAATATATAGAGCAGTATAAACAAGTTACTGTAAGAAATTTTAGTTTGTACTAACTTTGCATAATCTTACAACAGACCACATAAAAATCACAAGCAAATACCTAGAGGTGCTCACATACTTCCTGGAAGATTTTTGTATTTCCCCAGGCACACACATATCTCAGGTTGAGAACCACTGCCCTAGAGAATAACCCAAGAAAAGAGGAAGGAGGATGGGTGGTGGAGCACCCATAGCGAGACATACCTCAAAGAACTAAAATTACTGCACAGGATGAGTAACATTTCCTCCTTTAAATAGCGACCCTATGGGAGCTCCACTTCAGCTCCACCTGAGTAGTATAAGTTAGGTGGTGGGGGCGGCTTGGAAATAGAATCTAGAATTGAAAATAGTACTGCCAAGCCAAGTGGTGCATCAGCACTGATGGTACGGGGTAGGGTGTAATGCTTCGAAAATATATGGATTGAAGACTGGGTAGTTCCTCTACATCTCAGATACTGGGACAGTCTTAAAAAATTCAGTAGATTACTATGTTCTTCTTACAAGGTTTCAAAAAGAATCAGGTAAGTTCATGGAGAATAGGTCTATCAATGGTTATTAGTCAACATGGTTAGGGATGCAAGTGTCCCTAACTTGCAATTGCCAGAAGCTGGGACTGGACAACATGGGATGGATCACTTGATAATTGCCCTGTTCTGAACATTCACTCTGAAGCCTCTGGCACTGGCAGCTATCGGAACACGAGATACTGAGTTAGATGGACCACTGGGGCTTATCCATGATAATCAATCTTGTGTTTTTATGACAGGTCACTTATCTCATTTGTTATTAAAAAACAACAACCAAACTTACCCTGATTGTACCACCACCAACTTCTGTAACTTTACCTCGATACCACATGGTATCAGATCCTCTTACAATACAGGCTTCATCCTTTTTCCAACAATATGGTTCCAGAAGACCAAGACATTTGACGTTATTTTGCATATCAGCCATCAACTTATTTAGTTCATTTTCTGCACAAGAATTGGGTGAAAGAGAAATTCGAAAAATGGATTTCAGAGTATTTGTAGGTGCAAATAACTGTTAACTACTACAAATAAAATTATACTGCGCCAGGGCTGTAGAACAATAATTTAGAGCAGGGCTACTCAACTTTGGAAGCCCTGGGGGCCACAATGATACTCACAGCATCTGCTGAGGGTTGCAACTTAAGCGTGGTTGCATGTATATGCAAATAGCTTCTTTCACAATGACAGGCATGAATACAAAGATTAAGGCAACACTATACAACACACAGGCCCCATTTAAGTTGTTCTGCTGATATTAATAAAATGCAATATTTACCTGATTTCCACCCATATGACAGCACTTTCAATGAGCAATGACAGTCCAGGAATTTAATTATTAAAATGTATATCAACAGAAGACCATTATATTGACTACTTTTTTTGTCTTTGTTTCCACCAACGGGCCGCGTGTTGAGTGGTCCTGATTTAGAGGTTAAACAGCTTTTCCTATTTCAATTTCCAAATAGCTTTCAACTAGGTTGAGAATCCCACCTATTGCAAGTCTTTATAAATTCCATTTTACTTAAATAATAGTGGCAAATTTGGAGTTATATTATAGAAAACATATTTTCCATATTTTAAACTAATTCTATGTCATTACAATGGCTGAAGTTAACAATTAGTCTAGGCTAATTTCATATTTATCTATAAAAATTCTTAAAAGAAGAAAAATTGCTATTAAATGTAAATAGAATTTACATTTTATCAAGTTAAAACTTGAAGTCTGGTTGATAAACCACATCCCTGAGGAAGTTACTGCTTTTAGAGAGAATATAAGGCTAAATACTCCAAGATTCTATCATGTTGGAAAGAAATCTAGAACTGCTTCCTTGTTTATTTTAGGGTCTGATTCCCAAACAGATATCTTAAGAGTTTTGTGATTGCTTATCATTGCTGATGAAAAGAGAGGGAAGCTGATGTAAATTACAACTATGACAACAGTAATGAACAAAGAAAGAAAAAAAGGAGTTCCAGAGAAGTAGCAATTACATGAAACTTACTTGCCATTAACTGGTTTCCCCAAAAGTTCCTGAATTGTTTTACATATAAACTATTGCAAGAGAAACACAAGAATCCTCAAATATGGTTGTGGGGAGTGGAAGAGGATGATGATCAATTTTACTTTGTTTTATAAATCTGTATTTCTAATTCAGTATTTTGATATGTTTTTTAATAATTGAACAAAAAACTTTAAGACTAACAAGTTAATTTTTTTGTAGCAGACAGTGTTATCTGGACAATGGACAGATTAAAATGTATTTTTAATGAGCAATCAACTAGTATTAAGAAGAAACATGGAAGTCAATTGAGCTGAATTTTTCAAAGGGGACTAAAAGAATTAGGTACTTAACTCCTACTGAAAGTCACTGATATTTGGGCATATAACTCTCTTTGGAAATCCCAGCCTTAAATTTTAAGATGTATTTTTACCTGATAATTAAGATCACATGCTATAAAATTAATTATTTTCCCAAGTGCAGCATAACAGCTATTACTCTATGTTTGTAATAAAGTCCAACACCACATGTACAGCACTCAGAGACTACTGTGAGGAAGGCAGGAAAAATCAGAAAAGGAAATGTGTCTTTTGTAGGAAGTGTCATTGAGAATGTGTGTATTTTCTAAAGTCACAACGATGTAGTTTCTAGACCACTTTTGCACTGATAACAGAGATGGCCAAAAGGAACTTGTTGCATCAAAGAAGGGTACCTTCAATGACCATGTGTGTTCTAGTACTGCGCTCCTAACTCATCATTAGCAACAAAACGATAAAAACATCGACTTTCTGCAATTCAGAATCTTACCGAATGATTTGGGTATCATATAAATAGTTCCATCATCTCTAATACAGCTTATTACAGCCAGAAAATCTTTCATGTCAGGTATAATTGGAGGCTTATATGTTCCATTTTCCATTCTTGTTTTAAGCACTAGTTTCTTTGACTCATATTCTTTAGGTTCATTAATAGAAAGAGTAGCTTCTTTCTCTGGAACTAAACATTTTGTTGTACAATCAGTTTCTAGAATCAGCTCATTTAAGCCTGGACTCTCCTGTTTCAAAGGAACTTCAAGAGGCTTCTCAGGATCTGCATCACTTAAATCAATTTCATGAGTTCTAAAATGAATAAAAGAAAAGAATAAAATGAGCAAAAGAATAAAATGAGCAAAGTTTGAAATTATAACTATTCATTTTAATAAAACAGATAAAATATACTTACTCCCAATAGGGTTACTGCAACATACATTTGACTGTGATGTTGATAACACGTTATATCACATGTAAATGTAAAATGCTAATCTGTCCATAAAGTTTTCAGAAGAGAATGTTAGTTGAATTCTGCACCAAAAAATTAAAATATGCAAAATTTGACAGCATTTGAAAATACTGTATTTGTCAAAATAATATAGCATCACACAAGTTTCAATTCTTTTGGTAATTTATTTCAAAAATACCTGCCAGAAAGTATGTTTGTAACTGTATGGACTATGAAAAAGATTCAGGAAATGTTTTTTGACAAACAAATTCCTTACTATTTTCCCTGGTTTTATCTCCCTGGTCTGGCATCCTTGGGACCCAATTGATCCCAAACCAGAGAAACTGATGGACCAGGGGAGGTCAACAACAGCACTTTTGCTGCTGCCATCTGCAAGGCTTCATTGGAAGCAGAAGGACTGGCACTGACTGAAAAGGGCTAGGGGTGTGGGGCACCATAGAGAAGAGGCAGGGTGAGCCGTATGGTCAGGGAGGCAGCAGCAGTCAGGCTGCACTCCTGGTCCCCGCTGCTGGCTGGAGGGCTGCACTCTTGACTCCTAGCCACAGTGTTCCATAGCTACCCTGTCTCTTCCCCCAAGCATCTCTCCATCCCCATTCTTCCCCCTCCTTCCCTGAACTTGAGTGTCTCAAATGAGCTTTTTGCAGCACTCTGGAAGCTCAAGGATGGAGGATGAATAGTTACCAAATGGAGGGCTGACATTTCCCCATGAGTGTTTCAGCCCAGGACAGAGAACACCAGACCACAGATGTTGCCAGATGACAGAAGTCTGGACTTTGGAGGTCCCACCTGTACAGAACTCTGACTAACAATTCATTTAAAACTACAATACAGAATCATATTTCCCACACTACCCAGAAGCAGCACAAAACCTTGGTGGAGTGAAGGGTAACAGAGGAAAAGAAGACAAGGAGTCCTGTGGCACCTTATAGACTAACAGATGTATTGGAGCGTAAGCTTTCATGGGCAAAGACCCACTTCGTCAGATGCATGTATTGGAAATTTCCAGAGGCAGGTATAAATCTGCAGGCTAGAGATAAACAAGGTTAATTCAGTCAGGGAGGGTGAGGCCCACTTCTAGCAGCTGATGTGGAGGTGTGAACACCAAGAGAGGAGAAACTGCTTTTGTACTTGGCTAGCCATTCACAGTCTTTGTTTAATCCTGAACTGATGGTGTCAAATTTGCAGATGAACTGTAGCTCAGCAGTTTATCTTTGAAGTCTGGTCTTGAAGTTTTTTTTGCTGCAAGATGGCTACCTTTAGATCTGCAATTGTGTGTCCAGGGAGACTGAAGTGTTCCCCTACAGGTTTTTGTATATTGCCATTCCTAATATCCGATTTGTGTCCATTTATTCTTTTACGTAAAGACTGTCCAGTTTGGCCGATGTATATAGCAGAGGGGCATTGTTGGCACATGATGGCATATATTATGTTAGTAGATGTGCAGGAGAATGAACCAGTGACGGTATGGCTGATCTGGTTAGGTCCTGTGATGGTGTCGCTGGTGTAGATATGAGGGCAGAGTTGGTACCGAGGTTTGTTGCAGGGATTGGTTCCTGAGTTAGAGTTACTATGGTGCCGTGTATAACTGCTAGTGAGAATTTGCTTCAGGTTGGTGGGTTGTCTGTGGGCGAGGACTGGCCTCCCTCCCAAGGCCTGTGAAAGTGAGGGAGCATTGTCCAGGATGGGTTGAAGATCACCGATGATGCGTTGGAGAGGTTTTAGCTGAAGACTGTAAGTGATGGCCAGTGGTGTTCTGTTGGTTTCTTTCTTGGGCTTGTCTTGTAGTAGGAGGTTTCTGGGTACGTCTGGCTCGGTTAGTCTGTTTCCTCACTTCCTTGTGCGAGTATTGTAGTTTCAAGAATGCTTGGAGAAGATCTTGTAGGTGTTGGTCTCTGTCTGAAGGGTTGGAGCAAATGCGGTTGTACCTTAATGCTTGGCTATAGACAAAGGATCGTGTGGTGTGTCCAGGATGGTAGCTGGAGGCATGAAGGTAGGCATAGTGGTTGGTAGGTTTTCGGTATAGGGTGGTGTTTATGTGACCATTACTTATTTGCACTGTGGTGTCCAGGAAGTGGATCTCTTGTGTAGACTGGTCCAGGCTGAGGTTGATGGTGGTGTGGAAGCTGTTGAAATCGTGGTGGAATTCTTCCCATGGGTCCAGATGATGAAGATGTCATCAATGTAGCGTAGGTAGAGAAGGGGCATTAGTGGACGAGAGCTGAGGAAGCGTTGTTGCAGGTCGGCCATAAAAATTTTGGCATATTGTGGGGCCACGCGGGTGCCCATAGTGGTGCCACTGGTTTGGAGGTATATAATGTCACCGAATCTGAAATAGTTGTGTGTGAGGATAAAGTCACAGAGCTCAGCCACCAGTTGTGCTGTGGCATCATCAGGGATACTGTTCCTGACAGCCTGTATTCCATCTATGCGTGGGATATTTGTGTAGAGAGCCTCTACATCCATGGTGGCTAGGATGGTGTTTTCTAGAAGATCACCAATGCATTGTAGTTTTCTCAGGAAATCAGTGGTGTCATGGAGATAGCTGGGAGTGCTGGTGGTGTAGGGTCTGAGTAGAGAGTTCACGTATCCAGACAGTCCTTCAGTGAGAGTGCCAATGCCCGAGATGATGGGGCATTCAGGATTTCCAGGTTTGTGGATCTTTGATAGTAGATAGAATAACCCCGGTTGGGGCTCTAAAGGTGTGCTGATTTGCTCCTGTGCTTCTGTAGGGAGTGTCCTGAACAGATGGTGCAGTTTCTTAGTGTATTCCTCAGTGGGATCTGAGGAAAGTGGCCTGTAGAATTTGGTATTGGAGAGTTGTCTGGCAGCCTCCTTTTGGTAGTCAGACCTGTTCATGATGACAACAGCACCTCCTTTATCAGCCTCTTTGATATAATGTCAGAATTGTTTCTGAGGCTGTGGATGGCATTGCATTCTGCACGACTGAGGTTATGAGGCAAGCGATGCTGTTTTTCCACAATTTCTGCCTGTGCACATCAGCGGAAGCATTCTATGTACAGGTCCAGACTCTCATTTCGACCCTCAGGAGGAGTCCATGTGGAGTTCTTCTTCTTGTGCTGTTGGTGGGAGGGCATCTGTGTCAATGTGCTGTTCAATGTTTGTTGAAAGTATTCTTTGAGTCGGAGATGGCGAAAGTAGGCTTCCAGATCACCGCAGAACTGTATTATGTTTGTGGGGGTGGTGGGTCAAAGAGAGTCCCCGAGATAGGACAGACTCTTCTGCCGGGCTGAGTGTGTAGTTTGATAGAGTGACGATATTGCTGGGTGAGTTAGGGGTACCACTGTTGTGGCCCCATGTGGCAGGTAGGATTTTAGACAGCTTACAGTCCTTTTTCCTCTGTAGAGAAGTGAAGTGTGTAATGTAGATCTCCTGTCTTATTTTAGTAAAGTCCAGCTTTGTGGAAGTTTGTGTGGAAGGTTGTTTTTTTATGAAAGTCTCCAGATTGGAGACCTCTTTTTTGATGGTTTGCTGAACAGGATGCTGATCAGGTGGTTCCTCAGTTTCTTTGATAGTATATGGCATAATCTCTCACCGTAGTCTGTCCGGTATGTTGATTGCAATGGATTTTTCACCTTCAGTCCATTTGGTATGATGTCCATCCATTTGCATTTGGAGAGAAAGATGATATCTGTCTGTACTTGTGCAAGTTTTTTCATGAGGTTGATAGATTTCCACTCCATACGGCTAAATGCAGTGCCTTGCATGGTGTCAAGTATCAGAGGGGTAGCCGTGTTAGTCTGGATCTGCAAAAGTGACAAGGTGTCCTGTGGCACCTTATAGACTGGAAGAGGAGATTACTCACCGTGGCTGTAACTGATGTTCTTTGAGATGAGCGTCCCTGGGAGTGCGTCATAGCAGTTATTGGTGCATCCCATTGCCACAGAGCGGATTCTTCCTAGCAATGCATTGGGGGCCATGCATGGGCGGTGCACGAAGCACACGGTGCCATCTGGCACTACCACGCATGCATGGTCACCCTTCCCTCAGTTCTTTCTCTATCTGGAACCTGGCCTGGTGGAAAAAAGACTTTTTTTTGAGGGTCTGAAGTAGAGAAGAGGAAGGGAGGGTAGTGAAACACCCCCAGGGACGCTTATCTCGAAGAACATTATTTATAGCCAGGTGAGTAACCTCCTCCTCCTCCTCTTCTTCTTCAAGAGACGTCTCTGGGGGTGCTTCACAGCAGGTGACTGCAAAGCAATTCGTCTTATGGAGGTAGGGACTTCGGATCAGGCAGGTAAACTGTCTTCAGTACAGTCTTTGCCACTTTTGTGGAGTGCAAAGGGCCAGCAGAAAGTGCATAGTACTCAGCAAAAGTTTGTTCTCATGTCCATGTAGCAACAGCAGATATCTCGTCAATGGGAAACCTCCTCAGGTAAGCGACCGAAGTGGCAACCGCTCTCATGGAATGTGCATGGACTGAAATGCACATTCAAATCGTAGCACACTGTTATGCTGTCAGAGCTCCAATGGAATAATCTTTGAGATGATATTGATGTCCCTTGCTATGCTCTGCAATGGAGACAAAAAGTCTTGGGGACGATCTAAAGGGTCTTGTTCTGTGAAGGTAGAAGGAGAGCACCCTGCAGATGCTGAGCGTGTGCATTTGTGCCTCGAAGGAGTTGGCACGAGGCTTGAGAAAAAATACAGGTAAGCGTATGGTCTGATTAAAGCAGAAGGCGGAGCGTACTTTGGGTAAAAACTTCAGATGTATCCGTAGAGGAACTTTGTCCTTAAAAAAGATGGTAAATGGTGGGTCTGCCATTTGGTCAGCCATCTCTTCCACTCGACATGCTGACGTTACTGTAACGTAGAGCGCCATTTTGAGAGTTAAGTGGAAAAGGAAGACATTGGCCATAGGTTCGAATAGAGGTTTTGTGAGCATGGTTAGTACCAGATGTGGGTCACAAGGTGCCTGTGGGGCAGCAACATCAAGATATAATGCCTGTAGCCCTTTGAGGAAGTATTTGTGGGATGTGTAGAGACTGTGGTGTCATCAACAGTAGTGTGGAACATTATTGCTGCAAGATGTACTCTGAGCTCATGGAAATGTGGAATTGCATACGGTGCAGTAAGTATTCAAGGATTGCAGGTAAGGGGGTTTCCTCCAGCAGTATGTTACGGGAAGCAGCCCAACGTACAAAATGAGACCATTTGTTACTGTATGTCTTCCTCGTTGCAAGGTCCATGCTGTGGACAAGCACCTCCCTTACCTAGTCTGAGCATTGTAATTCTATGCCTGTGAACCATTCAGGTACCATGCCTTGAGATGAAGTGTGAGCAATTGTGGATGGGAAGCTTTGGAACCAGGTTGGAATAATATGCTCAGGTTGCATGGAAGTGTGATTGGGTGATGTAGGGTCATTCTATTCAGGAGGGGAAACTACGGTTGCTGAGGCCAACAAAGTGATACTAGGATAACCCTCGCTTTGTCCCTCCATATTTTGATGAGTACCCTGTTGAGGAGGAAAAAGGGAGGGAATGCATAAAGTAGGTGATGGTTCCACTTAAGGATAAGAGTGTCTCTGAGTGAGTCCTTTCCAATGCCCACCCTGGAGCAATAAAGTGGGAACTTTTTGTTTGTTCTGGTGACAAACATATCTACGTGAGGGTACTCCCACTGTGCAAATCTCTCTGCTGGAACTGAAGGGTCAATCTGCCACTCGTGATCTTGTGGTAGGGCTCTGCTTAGGGCATTGGTTGTGGTGTTTAGAGTGCCAGGGACAAGGCACGTGCTTACAGAAATGCCATGAGCAAAGGCACCAATTCCAAACTGCTATGGCTTCCGTGCATGGGGCATGGAATTGTGCCCCACATTGTCTGTTTATATAAAACATACAGGCTGTATTGTCAGAATATATCCTGATATGCCTTCCAGTGACGTGAGATAGAAAATGTTGACATGCAAACCGAACAGCCCTGAGCTCGAGGACATTGATATGTAGCAACCTCTCTGCTGGAGTCCATAGGCCCTGGTTTGCGAGATCTTTCATGTGTGCTCCCAGCCCATGAGGGATGCATCCATGGTGATGACCACTGTGGGTTCTGGGATTTGAAAAGGTATGTCCCTGCACAAATTGTACAGTTTTGTCTACCACAGTATTATACTTTTTACTGTGCTGGGAACAGACAGCATTTTGGTCAGGGAGTGTAGGTTGCGCTTGTCATTCAATCTGAGCCACCCCTGGAAGTGCCTCATGAATAGATGGGCATTGGGGACCACAGGGTTGCAGGACGCTATGTGTCCCAGGAGTTGCAAACAGTCATGGACTGGGACGAGTGGCATTATGTGGAGCAACTGGACTAGCTCACCAATCTTTAGGAATCTGCAGGGAGGCAGAGAGGTGGTTGGCTGAGGCAGAGCTGAGATGCGCCTTGATAAATTGTATTGACTGAGTTGGCGTAAGGACTAATTTTTTTCTTGTTGATTAGGAGTCCCAGCAACGGGAAGCACTGACGTACCAGATAGGTGCAGTGACAGAATTCATCTCGAGTTCTTACCTTGATGAGACAGTCATCAAGGTATGGATATATGGTAATATCCTGTTTTCTGAGGTGGACTGTTACCACTGCTATCATCTTGGAGAAAACCCTCGATGCCGTGAAAAGTCCAAAAGGTAGAACTATATATTGGTAGTGTTGCGTAGTTAGGGTGAAATGGAGAAACAGTCTATGAGCAGGGTGGACAGACATACGAAAATATGCGTCTTGTAAGTCGAGAGACAAAAACCAATCAGCGAACACCAGAGAGGGGATAATGGTGGATAATGTAACCATTTTGAATGTTTGCATTTTAACGATTTTGTTCAGGGCCCTCAGATCCAAAATTGGACTCCAACCTCCAGTTTTTTTCTGAGTGAGGAAGTAATGAGAATAAAACCCAGGCCTCTGATATTCTGGGGCAACAGATTCTATAGAATGCAATTGTAGGTGGTGATCTACTTCTTGTTGTAATATAGTTTCGTGAGAGGGGTCCCTGAAAGGGGTAGGTGGGCGAGATGGGGGAATGGGATGGTGTAGCCAAATGAGACTGTCTATAGTACCCATTTGTCAGATGTTATGTTGTACCATTTGTCATTGAATGGCGAAAGTCGATAGGTGAAAGGTTTCTGAGTGTTTGGGAGCTTTGGAGAAGGCAAAATGGTTTTTAGTTTGGTGAATGTCTCAAATTTGCTTATTGGGCAGAGGTGGATGGTTGGTAGCATTGCCCTGATTGCGTCTATGCTGCTATCTGTCACAGCTGCACTGTTGGTGTGCCATGTGCTCTTTGCCTTTGGTATTGGTATGTGAACTGCGGATATCTCAGCCTCTGGTATGGCTGATATCTATATTGCCTCCTCCTTGTTGCAGGTGTCTGAATGCCAAAGGAATGTAGCATGGCCCGAGACTCTTTCATGGAATGGAAGACTTCGCTGGTCTTAGATGAAAAGAAGTTTTCACCCTCAAACTGTAGATCTTCCACAGATGACTGGATTTCTCGAGGGAAGGCAGAGAAATTGAACCATGAAGACATCCCATGACAATGGTCATAGCTGTTGCTCTTGTGGTTGTGTCCACTGTCCTCAATACTGCATGGCCCTCCACAATGACTGCTCTAAACTGTGTCTTTTTCGCCTCTGGTATATCATCGATAAAAGTATTACATTTTGTGTAATTGTTAAAATCATATTTACTGAGGAGCGCTGCTTAATTGGCCACTCTTAGTTGTAATGTGGCTGAGGTTTTTACCCACGGTGTCGTCTCTTATTATCTACGTCTGATGGCATAGAATGGTTTTGCTGCTTTTTATTTCTTTGCTGAGCTGCGTCAACTACCAAGGAGTTTAGTGGTGGATCAGTGAATAAGAATTCTGACCCCTTTTGGGGAACATAATACTTGTAGTCTACCTTTTTGCAGGTGGGAGGAATTGAGACAAGGGTTTTCCAAACAATTTTGGCAGATTCCATGATGGCTGAGTTGATAGGCACAACAATTTTAAAGGAAGGCATAGCCTTCACGATGTTGTTAAGTTCATATTGTCATGCACTTCCTCCATTGCGATGTTCAGGTCAGCTGCAACTCTCTTAAAAAATTCCTGGAAAGGGGTGAAGTCTTCAGTGGTTGCCGAGAATGGCGGCATGATAGCCTCATCCATCACAGACAGTTTGTGTACGGACCTAAGTTGCAGGACTGCAGTTCATTAATTTCATTCTGTTCCCTCTGTATTAAAGGGAATTGGGACATGGGAGAAAGTGCCTTTCCAGTGTGCTTTCTCTTAGATAGTCTCTTTTTGTGATGTTTAGACCATGGGGCCCAATATTGCCATTGCGGTAGATAAGGAATGGGTGGTGGTGTCCATGGATATGGAGCCCAGAGGGACATGCCCACGTTGGGAAAGTGGGCAAATTCATCATGGGACAAATGTCCTGATATTTCTGTGCCTGGCAACAGCTGGGGTGAGAAAACCTCTGGTTCCTCATCATCATCACTTGATAACAAGGTAGGTGATGACATGTATTTGGATGGTGCTGAATAAGATAGTTTGTCAGTGCTTAAAAATGGAGAGTTACAAGTTCAGAGAGAACTGTGGTCTCCTCACGCTGGTAACTAGGTGTAGGAGTAAATGGCACCAAGGCTAGTGGTGTTGCATCTGGCACTGGCACCTCTGGTATTTCAGGTGCAGAGCCCACAGAGTGGGTATTTGAAACCATCTGCAATGATGGGATGGTGCCCATAGGCTGCGCCGTCAGCTGCTGCAGTGCTGTGGTAAGAGCTCTTGGCACTGTGACCTCAGACACTGCTGCGCTGGTTGACGCTGTGCTCAGTGCTGAATGCTGTGAGGCAGGCACTGAATGGCCTGTAGCCTCTGTACAGGCGCCATGTGAGGGGTGTTTGTGGAGAGCCCGGTGAGCACCAGAGGTGCCCAGCTTACCAGATGCGCTGAGGCGAGGTTTGTCAGCTTCTCACCTGCCTATTATTCAAATGACATTTAGGCGAGCGCAGATCTTGAGGCAGAGAGGCAGCACATTTCTTTGGGGATCTTTTGGGTATATCCCCCTTGTAGTTGGCTATTTGCTGAGAGTCTGGGTCTGAGGAGGAGGGGTTGGCCCTTCTCAATCAGAAGCATCTTCAAGCAAAGATCTCTGTCTCTCAACATTTGCACCTTAAGTTTAGCGCAGTGTGGTAGAACTAAGGGAGAGGGATGTAACTGCTGAGAAGACTGAGGGCACTTGGAGGTTTGTTGGGTGGGATAGCTATTGAAAAAATGTTTGGGGGATAAAGAGGGATTGTTAGGGATCCTCCCCCATGCAGACTCTGAGCTCTAGTCTCTTCCATTCAGTCAGACACATCTGTCCCATCCTTGCACTTCATTTCACCTCTGTGGGTCTCAGCAGCTGCCTCCCTGATCCACATATAATTCTGCAGACTTCCTTTCCCTGTCCCCAGGCTCAACACTGTCAACCCATTGGCTCCTGAGCCTTCACTCCTGTCTGTCTCCTATACTAACTATTATGAACCCCAGTCTATGACCCACCCCCAACATTCCCATAGTGCCCTGCTCTGTCCTAACCTGACTCTGCAGGCAGTGAGCTGTGATGAACTTCTACTACGTGGGAAATTCTGCACCACTGGGCATGCACAGAATTCCCCGCCCCCTCCTCCAGAAAATACATTCTGTCCCAGAAGTGCTGCAGTTCTGCCTTTTGCTCACCAGAGACCACTGTGGTGCCACAACAGCTAGCTGAGTTCATGCTGCTGGCTGGTCTAGAACTATAGTGGCTACTGATGGGTGAAAGGCAGAGCTATAGCCGTTAATGAAAGAAACAGATGTCCTGTGGAAAAAATTATTTGTGACACATGAATTCTGTGGATCTGCAGTGGCAAGAATTCCCTCAGAAGTAGTTTTTGTTTTACTTACAAAAGTAACAAATGCCAAGATAAATGTGTCAGCTTTGTAACTAACCTAAAGGAGGAGATGTGAAATAAGATGTTTCACACTTTAAGCACAAAAAGGAAGCTTAAGCACAAAAAGGAAGCTTACAAAAAGTGGAAACTTGGACAAATGACCAGGGAGGGGTTTAAATGTATAGCTTGAGAATGCCGGGGGGTTATCAGGAAGGCGAAAGCGCAAATGGAATTGTGACTGGCTAAGGATGTGAAGGATAACAAGAAAGGTTTCTACAGGCATGTTAACAAGAAGAAGGTGATCAGAGAGGGTGTGCAGCCCCTACTGGATGAAGGAGGTAACCTAGTGACAGATGATGTGGGGAAAGCTGAAGTACTCAATGCTTTCTTTGCCTCTGTATTCATGGACAAGGTAGGCTCCCGGACTAATGCGCTAAGTGATGCAAGATGGGATGAAGATGGACAGCCCTTAGTGGGTAAAGAACAGGTTAGGAACTATTTAGAAAAGCTAAACGTACACAAATCCATGGGTCCGGACTTAATGCATCCGAGGGTACTGAGGAAGTTGGCAAATGTCATTGAGGAGCCTTTGGCCATTATCTTTGAAAAGTCTTGGAGATCGGGAGAGATCCCGGATGATTGGAAAAAGGCAAATGTAATGCCCATCTTCAAAAAAGGGAAGAAGGACGATCCAGGGAACTATAGGCTGGTCAGTCTTACCTCGGTTCCTGGAAAAATCATGGAAGGGATCCTTAAGGAATCAATTTTGAGGCACTTGGAGGAGAGGAAAGTGATTAGGAATAGTCAGCATGGATTCACAAAGGGCAAGTCGTGCCTGACCAATCTGATTAGCTTCTATGATGAGGTAACTGGCTCTGTGGACATGGGAAAGTCAGTGGATGTGATATACCTTGACTTTAGCAAGGCTTTTGATACGGTCTCCCACAATATACATGCCAGCAAGTTAAGGGAATATGGATTGGATAAATGGACGGTAAGATGGATAGAAAGCTGGCTAGAAGGCCGGGCCCAGCGGGTAGTGATCAACGGCTCGATGTCAGGATGGCGGTCGGTTTCTAGCGGAGTGCCCCAAGGTTCGGTTCTAGGACCGGTTTTGTTCAATATCTTTATTAATGACCTGGATGAGGGGATGGATTACACCCTCAGCAAGTCTGCAGATGACACTATGCTAGAGGGAGAAGTAGATACGCTGGAGGGCAGGGATAGAGTCCAGAGTGACTTAGACGAATTGGAGGATTGGGCCACAAGAAATCTGATGAGGTTCAACAAGGACAAGTGCAGAGTCCTGCACTTGGGACGGAAGAATCTCAAGCATTGTTACAGGCTGGGGACCAACCAGCTAAGTAGTAGTTCTTCAGAAAAGGACCTGGGGGTTACAGTGGATGAGAAGCAGGATATGAGTCAACAGTGTGCCCTTGTAGCCAAGAAGGCTAATGGCATATTAGGATGCATTAAGAGGAGCACTGCCAGCAGATCCAGAGATGTCATTATTCCCCTTTATTCAGCTCTGGTGAGGCCACATCTGGAGTATTGTGTCCAGTTCTGGGCCCCCCACTACAAAAAGGATGTGGACGCATTGGAGAGGGTCCAGCGGAGGGCAACCAAAATGATTAGGGGGCTGGAGCATATGACCTATGAGGAGAGGCTGAGGGAGTTGGGTCTGTTTAGTCTGCAGAAGCGAAGAGTGAGGGGGGATTTGATAGCAGCCTTCAACTTCCTGAAGGGAGGTTCCAAAGAGGATGAAGAAAGGCTGTTCTCAGTAGTGACAGATGGCAGAACAAGGAGCAATGGTCTTAAGTTGTGGTGGGAGAGATCCAGGTTGGATATTAGGAAAAACTATTTCACTAGGAGAGTGGTGAAACACTGGAATGGGTTACCTAGGGAAGTAATGGAGTCTCCATCCCTAGAGGTATTTAAGTCTCGGCTTGACAAAGCCCTGACTGGGTTGATCTAATTGGGATTGGTCCTGCCTAGAGCAGGGGGCTGGACTTGATGACCTCCTGAGGTCTCTTTCAGCTCTGTGGTTCTATGATTCTATGAATGTTATATTAAGAAGAATACCCATACCTTTTGTTTCTGAAAGCCAGACCCCTTTTCGTAAGATATTCAGAAATATCAATAAGCTGTCCTGCTTCATCATTGCAAACAATTTTCACAGGTAGCGGCTGAGATCCATCATTTTCCTGTGAGGAATGTAAGATATGGAGATTGTAACTGGAAATTCTTTGAGACATCTTGTTCCTATATGTATTCAACATATATGATACACATGAGCACCCATGTTAAAAATTCTTCATAGCAATGTTCGTTGGCCTGTATGTCCTCCATAGATATGAACATAAGAATAGCCATACTGGCTCAGACCAAAGGTCCACTAGCCCAGTACCATGTCTTCCTACAGTGACCAATGCCAGCTGCCCCAGAGGGAGGGAACAGAACAAGTAATCATCAAATGATCCCTCTTCTGTCATCCATTTCCAGCCTCTGACAAACAGAGGCTAGGGACACCATGCTTCCAGTGCAGAATATTACAGTCAGTGTGAGTCAATGCCTCTCCAATTCCTCTTTTTACTGTAATCCCACAAGATCCAAAGCAGAAGGGCTAGAGGGCAAGTAGTGGAATACAGATATGGACTTCACAACTTGAAATACTTCCAGTTACAGTTAGTAACTTCCATTTCTTCTTCAAATGATAATCCCTATGGGTATTCTAAATGTGAGCAATTGTTAAGCAGTGAAAAGATTGGAGGTGGGCATGAAGAAGTTGGTGGCAAAGATGCATATTTCAATTCTGCATCCGCAGCTGAGGCATGAATTAAAGCACAGCTTGTTGTGAATGTGTAGATGGCACTCCAGATGTTGGCCTTGCAAACGCCCTGTAATGGAACATCATACAGGTATGCCGTGTTTGCATGGAGTGAGAGCTCTTTGTTGTGGCGATAGAAAGTCTTTGTGAGTTCTTATTGGTTGATTTCCCATGTTCAATCTTTTCACCACCTGTGACACATCCTTAATCTTTTCTCCCTCCCATCTTTCTCCTTAGGACCACACAAATTTCTTCTAAGAGAAAAATGATGAAATACACTGTGACCTTCTTCCTTTTGAACCCTCTCCTCCTCTTCAGTCAGCCATAGAAATTTTTCATCAGCTCTTTTCATTTAGCCCCTCCATTTGCCCCCGTAAACATATCTCATCTCCTTATCTCTCTGGCCATGTCTTCACTCTGGGGAAGATCGACACTGTCTTAACTAGACCCACTAAATCAAACTCAGAGGGCACCCCCCCCCCAACCAGTTGGTGACTGGTACTCCTGCAAGGAGTAAGGGAAGCCGACGGGAATGTTTTCTCCCGTCAGCCTCCCACTGTGGGGATGGCAGGGGGATTCGAATCAAGATACATTGACTCCAACTAAGTAATTAATGTAGCTGGAGTTGCACATCTTGTTTCGACTTTCTCCTATAGTGTAGACCTGGCCCCTCATTCTCATCTCTTCTCTTACTCTCTCACTGTCCTCTGGCTCTTTCCCCTCACAGTACACACTCAACTGAGAGGGCTGAAAATATGTTTACTGTCTAATCTATTTGCTCCCCCAACCTATAAGTTTTGTTTTAATCAAATAATTATATAACCTAGTGATCGTTA
Source organism: Pelochelys cantorii (assembly GCA_032595735.1). Taxonomy (NCBI): domain Eukaryota; kingdom Metazoa; phylum Chordata; order Testudines; family Trionychidae; genus Pelochelys; species Pelochelys cantorii. The sequence continues at coordinate 42,253,234 of CM064326.1, read as the reverse complement.
ACAACCTCCCTCTGAGTCTGCGAAAGCTGATCAACAGGTATGTTGACAACTGTATTTCATTCACACACTAAACACACTATAGCCCACACCACCTCACTACTTCTGCATTCAATTTTATATCCAATGGGGAGGAGGGGTTTACAGAGTAGAACTCTGCTTTTCTCAACTGCAAAAATTATTAGACAGATAATCAGATACCCATTACTATTCTCTGGTTTCCCTCAGAAGAATGGAACTACTCAAAGGCAACCCTGCCTTATCAAGCCTGAGTCTGCAGACATATCTGATATCAAAGGCTTAAACAAAAAGTAATCTAAAATATTTGCATTTCATTCACTGCTAATAAAGTTCAAGCACCAACATAATATCCATGCAATATTCAAGTCGAAAACCTGCTGTCAAGTATCAAGGAAATCTCAGAAATTAAAATATTATGTCCTTTCTACAACTTGGTAATAGTCTCTCCTAAAATGTGATAGGACCATAATTGTTGAGTGTGTCAGCTTCAAGAAAATGTTAGGCCATTGCTAAGTAGCTAATAAAACCTTAAGAGAAGTATTTTGTACTCCTAGATACATGATTGTATTTATAATCAATAACAGACCAAACATATCCCAGGCTGACTACATAATCTACAAAGGACATATTTCAGGATATACCTATTTAAGTTTAAACTATCACTTCCGGTGAGCAGCAAAGAATAAACAAGTAGAAATGACAGCATATTTGTCCACATCAGGTATATTGCTGCAGAGACTCATAACTGCACGAATTTCAATGAGCATGTTGCTTAATGAAAACATGTTTAAGTAACTCAAAAGGGGCAAAAAAAGCCTGCACAGGAATGTTACATATATTTCTTATTTTGATTAAATACTTGTATGATTAGATTTGCTAGAGTTCCAGTGAGGTAATAGGAGATACAATCACAAGCTGTTGCTGTCCACTGATTGCTCCCGCCAGCTGGTCTAAAAGGAAACAAATGAAACTGTTTTATTAAAACAGAGGATATGATTTTAATAAAGATTTTCAATGATTGCATATAAAAAAAAACATAAGCAGGACTTGAAAACTATCAAACTTATCCTTCTAAGTAAAAAATTATGCCACAGAGAAAAAGGAAGAACAACAATACCACCAGTTGCTCCAGGATCAAAACGCATTGTTACATTTTAAAAGGGAACCCTAAAGTAGATTGAAATGGTTTCAAAAATAGAGAGAGGATTTGTAATATTTTATTAGAAAATGTACTTCAGAAATCTGTTCGACACAGCTATGTTAATGCAAAGTTGGATTTTCCAGCATTATCACAGGACATGAGAGTTGAGATGTATCTGGTGGTTCCTCTTTCTCTCCATAAGTGGCATAGTATACTCACTAGGATAATGGGTGCTTGGCCTTCTGTCCCAAATCCTACAACCCATGAGAGGGAAGAATCCTTCTGTTCCCCACTGACAGACCAGGAAAGCAAAGTCAAAATCCTCCCCCCTCCATATTTCCAAAAGACCCAGTTACTGTTGCCTAGGAAGTAGGGATGTAAATGGGTAACTGGCTATTTAATAATCACCACCTTACCAGGTGATGTTTATGGATAACCGATTAACTGGCACCTGGCCTGGCTGGAGCAGTTTCCTGCCTGCAGTACACTATAGATGGGAGGCTGCTCCAGCCCAGCCAGGCCCATCCTGCCATGGTAGGCCCTGCCCTGCCTAAGCAGCCCCCTGCCTGTGCTGCCCGTGATGGGCAGTTAGCTGGTTAAACACATAGTTTAACTGGTTAACATTTTAAAAGCTATTTTACATCCCTACTAGGAAGATCAAACTTTAAGCACAGATAAGCAGGCCAAGGGAGCCAAGAAAACAAAGCAACTGTTCCTTCTGTCCTGCAGTATATAACTTAGTTCAAAACAAAGAACCTTTCATTCACTTCACAGTTTATACTTTACTTGTATATGACCTGACTTTAAAATATACTTCATTAAAAAAATTAAAACTGCTCTCCCCTATCATCTTATATATCTTATAGTGTTTTTCCAATATATAAGAAATAAATTACCGTATATCTACCAGAGAGCACTCTAGTGCTAATGTCCTAATTGGCTTCAGCTTTTCATCAAGTTTTCTTAAACAGGTGATGTTTACTATTTCTTTAGCACCAAAATCATACAACATTACCTGTGAAAAATAAAAGATCTGAAAAAAGTTCTAAAAACATTAAATTGTTAACATAAACAGTATATGTACTCTTCTAAACTAAACATATCATATGTACAATAAAAATATGTAAATAAATTACAAGGAGTTGAAATATGTAAGTGAGAAAAGTCAGAAAAAAACCAGACAGTGGTTTTAAGAGAATATGAAGTATTTTGCAAAGATGAGAATGGAACACATATGTATGCTATCAAGAAATATAATATTTATTTTCATCCCATGTTATTAGCTCTGTACTATACTTGTGCTTTTTCCAAATATCAATTTTCTGAAGATGCTGTAAGTCTCCATTCATCAGACCACCATAAATGCTGAACTCCATTCTTTATCGACACTTCACATTTGCATTGGTTTTACTGAAGGATCTGCCTAGCTTATTCCTCAAGTTTTTAAGGATCGCTTCATTTTCCTTCATCCCTGTTGAAGAGGGTGGACTGGGGCACTGAATGCAGCAACTTCTGTACTGCAGATCAGTTATGCTATCAACAGAGTTAGTGATTTGATTGTAAATGATCATTGTAAATGATCAATACTCATATTTCACTCCCTTATCTTAGGTCTTCTGCACAATTAAGTTTTGTTACAGTAACTATGCTGGTATACTTAAAGAGGCTACCTCCCCACCCCAGTGCAGATGCAATGATATTGGTATTAGGCACTTCCTAAACTAGAGCAATTATCAACCTACTTTACACCAGAATCAGTTTGTCTACACTAGGGCTTTTACCAAGAACACTACGTTAGCAAAAAATTACACTCCTAAGAACTCAGTGAAGACCAGCATCTAAAGACTTATGAGTGTGATCAAAGCATCAACATCACCAACTACAGTAATAAAGGAGGTCTTTGTCACAGACATAATCTCACATTTTTTTAGTAGGAGTAAGAGACAAGAGAAACATGCAGAGCCCTAATTTATCTTCCAATCAGCAAGCAAAATGAGTGTGGTCTGAAAAATAAGATAGAGCTTTAAGGAATTTAAGAAAAGCCAAGAGTGAGGCATCTGCAGGACCACAAGGTAACTAGCTTACTTTACACATGACAGGAAATAGCTCTGTATTACAAAGTAATTCAATTTCCTTTCTTCATAGTCAGTGCATGATGCTTCCTATTTACAGTCACTCCTTAGCCACATCTCAAACTATCAAACCCACTTCTAAAGTTGTTCTGACTTGGATGAGACTTTAATGCTTGCAATAATATATAACATAATTAAGATTGGACTCTTCACAAAAGTAGAGAGATAAATAAGAAAGTACTGATACAAAATGAGCAAACAGTAGAATGTACCCACAGCTGAAAGGGATGCATTTTAAAGTAATTTAATCAAGTCTTATGTTGCTTCATCAGATATTTTTACCTCTACAGTGGTTTCGGAGACAACCTTGCTGATTTTGCCTCTCTGCCATTGCTTCCGATCACATATACGAACAGCACAGTACATATCACTTTCCCATTTCACTTGTTCAAACTTGGAATTTTCATAGACAACAGCCATCTTTTCCTGTAAACTAACATTAAAAAACCCCATCATATCTAAGCCAACTCTCATATCCAGTGGTTTTAGGAAGTATTTACTTGGTTACTGCTGAAACACAATGCAATAAGATTTCAGTAACTTTGTGGCAGGTACATAGTATTGGAAAGGTAGTAACTATGCTCTGACTTATTACTATGTTCTCATAACCACAGAACTCATTTCAGAAAATGCGGTCCTTTTATGTAGCAGCAATTCTTTTCCATTCCCACTTAAACCCACTTTTAATTTTCAAGACAGGACATCGTCTCCACACCTTTGGAACCATAAAAAATAGATTTAGAGGGAATTCAGGCTGCATGCATTCAAGAAAAATAAAATGGGCAAAAGAGGCAAAAACCAGTGTTTGACACAAAATGGCTTACTTTTTAGACAAACTATTTTAAAGGAGTAGCAAAAAATCTTGCCCACAGTGGTCACGAAGCTAACATAGCTTGCTGCATTAATCTTACACAGTTGCTTTGAAGCCTTTACTTGAGGGATATTTGAGTTAGGTGAAATGACTGAGCTTTGCAAAAGATATAATCCACATAGTTCTGTGAAATGCTTAAAAAAAGTGTTATAGAACATAGACAATAAATACCTCTGGTTCTTACTGATACTACTTTAGTAAGATGATTACTGAAAGAACCAATCCTTCTTACAAGTCAACTGGAGTCTCAATTTTAAAACGGGGTCTAGATCAAGTACTTATGATGGGGTGTGCTGCCCACATTGGCGCTGCTAGAGCTGAAATAGGCCAGGGGGACCCATTCAGCTAATTATGTTAGACGCAGCTAATCATAGAATTTTGCCTGTGAGGGACAGATGGGAGTTTCTAGAAGAGACAGGAAATTAGAAAAAGAGGGAGTTGCATGAAAGGAATCTGCAGTCACTTCCCAGAGAAAAGGAAGAATTGTTTAGTGGGCTGAATAGATAAGTTGCCTAAAGTTATTCCCTGGAAGGAGGGAGTAATGACTCGCAAACCCAGAGGAGTGGGGAAGGCCAGCAAATATGGAAGTAGCTCAGGGAAAGGCAGAAAGGTGCAGTGAATAGACCTTGACTATCGTGTAGAAGGTTCTTGAGCTGGAATCTAGAGTAGATAATGGGGCCAGGTTCCCCTCCCAGCTTCTGTGGGAGTGTCACTGTAAGGCAGTGAAGCAGAAGACTGCTCAACTCTGCTGGAGACCAGGAACTTTTGATTCCCTTGCCCACCCCTCAATAGGGGAAACGACAACAGTGACTTGGCTAAAGAGTTGAGTCACAAAGAGCACAGTGAAGTTACCAAGAGCTAGAGAGGCACTGCAGAGGAGAAATTCACAGTGTGTAACCACTAGTGCAATGTTAGCCTCACTGAGCTTGTCGCCAGAACTGCCAGGAGGTAGCGCCATGTAGCCGTGGGAAAGCAACCTGTCACAGCACTATAAGATGGCTCACTGCATATATATATTTAGGTAAATATTGTACAGTGCAAATGTATTGCTTTCCACACTAAATTTATAGGGAATGGGAAGGAAAAACAAAGAAAATGCCATAGCTTTGAAAACCAAAGAATGGTAATGCTCCACTAAATAGTAGCTAAAACAGTAATATATTTCTTTAATTGATTAGAATGAGAATATAAACTCTTAAAATTAAAAAACACAAGTTGTAAGGCTTTAAAATATTAACTGATAACAATGCTTCTATGTCATTAGCTCTTAGAATACCTTTTCAATAAACTTTCTGACGACAGCCACTGTACAAAGATCTTATTTGGAGATACCACATGGCTGACTCGCACTTGTAGTTCTTTGTTAGAAAGTGATTGTAAATCCTCGTCCTGTAGAGATTTTATGTTTTCAGAGTTTAAAATATCTAATGTTTCAGTTTCAAAAACTTCTTCTAGAGAAGGCTCCCATATTTCATTGTGCTCTGTAGCACTACTTTGGATATATCTGTATGACAATGAAAAATACAGTTTCTGATTACGTTTATAGTTCAACTTTTACTCCCAATCCTAGTATTAGTTCAATGGTAAACTGTACTACTGAAATTTAGACAAGAGGAAAGGGTAATGTTAAAGATCTTGGAAAACAAAAAATACCCTTCCCCAACCAGCAGGCCAAGAAGCAGGCAACTCCAGTGTTTTTGTAGATTTTTAGTAAGCCCTTCTGTTGGTTTTTCTTTGCTTTCTGTTGTTACTGCACTCAACTTGTGCAGTAACAATATTTCTTTGAGATGTGTCCCCCTATAGGTGTTTCACTGTAAGTGAGTTTGTGTCTCTGCCCCGTGATTAGAAATGTATAGCAGTGTTTATTCAGCAAGCACATGTGCTCTACTTGTCTTGTGGCTACCTAGGGCTGTGAACTACTCTTCTCTATCACAGAGATTATTCATGAGAACTCCAAAGTAGACAGGATGGGTCATGGAGCACTCATAGGGACATACCTCTCAAAGAAACATTGTTGCAGTACAAAGTAAGTAACTCTCTTTTCTTTGTAGATGACTCCCCAGCACTACTCCTTATGAAAGGACTGAGGCTTTGGAATCAAATACTAGGAATTTGAAGACATCATTGGAAGCAGTGTTATGAGTAACAGACTAATGTCCTGCAAAAAGTATAAGCAGGGCAGCAATTTGTATGTCTGCTTACTTCTGTGATGGAGACATTTTAAATAAATGCCACAGGGGTGGAAATGGATTTGCTCAGAGTGTGCTTTTTGGGTAAAATCTGAGTTATAAATTGACCTGGGATCACGGCTGGTCCTTTGGAATCAGAAGAACCTTTTCATTTGCTGAGACTGGTTTTCATAACCTCTCATCTATATAAGGAGAGGTACTGGTGGTGGCACAGGAAAAAAAGACAGTTACCTGTTCTGTAACTAGTGTTCTTTGAAATATGTTGCTCATGTCCATCCAACATAGGAGACTGTAAGCAGTATCTGTGGAGGTGGGTAAGAGTTATGGGAATGCAGACTGCAGTACAGCCCTGCCAAATACAGCATTGTCCCTGGCCTGCTGTGTGATGGCATAATGAGATGTGAATGTACGTACTGACAACTACATCGTCACTCAACATATGTCCTGGATCGGGACATGTACAAGATAAGTGCATGAGGAAGCCTGAGCTCTGGTGGAGTGGGCACTAATCAACTCCGATGGCTGGGTCCCTGACAATTTGTAGCATATATGGATGCAGACTGTGAGCCATCTGGACCGTTGCTGGAAAAATATTGGGAAACCCCTTCCGTGCTCTGCACAGGCCATGAAAAGCTATGTGGATCTACAAAAGGCATGTGTACTCTCCAGGTAAAAGGCCAGCGCCTGGCACACATCCAGCGCATGAAGGTGTCTTTCCTCATTGTTCATGTGAGGCTTGGGGCAGAAGACTGGTAGAAAGGTGTCCTGGTCCACCATGGAAGGTGGAGAACACCATAGGGAGAAAGGCTGGATGAGGCTGCAGCTGGACCTTATACTTGAAGAACCGGGTATATGGCAGTTCCAACGTCAGTGCTTGGAGTTCCAACACCCATCAAGCCAAACTGATGGTGAGCAGGAAGGCTAACTTGAAGGAGAGCAGTGGACAAGGGACACGTGGCCAGGGGCTCGATCGAAGGTCCTGTGAGCTGCGCCAAGACCAGGTTCAGATCCCACTGTGAGAGAGGGTCTCCGGCATGAAGGGAAGAGGCATTCCAGGCCTCTTAGGAACCGGGAGGTGACATCATGGGAAAATACCCAACAGCCTTGCATGGGCAGATGAAACACAGAAACAGCTGCCAGGTGGACTCTAAGGGTATGTCTACACTAGCCACGCTAGTTCGAACTAGGGTGGCTAATGTAGTCATTCGAACTTGCAAATGAAGCCCGGGATTAAAATATCCCGGGCTTTAGTTGCATGTTCCCGGGCGCCGCCATTTTTAAATGCCCGGTAGTTCGAACTCCCTGCCCGCGGCTGCACGCGGCACGGGCTAGGCAGTTGGAACTAAAGCCCCTAATTTGGACTACCGTTACTCCTCATTGCAGGAGGAGTAACGGTAGTCCAAATTAGGGGCTTTAGTTCCAACTGCCTAGCCCGTGCCGCGTGCAGCCGCGGGCAGGGAGTTCGAACTACCGGGCATTTAAAAATGGCGGCGCCCGGGAACATGCAACTAAAGCCCGGGATATTTTAATCCCGGGCTTCATTTGCAAGTTCGAATGACTACATTAGCCACCCTAGTTCGAACTAGGGTGGCAGTGTAGATATACCCTAGTAGTGGCCAGAGAAAGGCCTTGCCACTTCAGCTGAAGCAGGTAGTCCAGGATTTCCTGAAGGGAAGCTTTGGCCAAGACAGCCTGCTGCTGATCAGCTCATACTGAGAAACGAGTCCATTTGGCAGCACAGGTGGACCGGGTTTGAGGGCTTTCAATTCTTGAGAAGAACCCTCTGAACATCACCTGAACATGCTCATTCCAAGGGGGTTCAACCATGGATGAACCACACCATCAGGTGGGGCAAGTTCATGTTCAAGTGGAGTAAGCACCCTTGGTGCTGGGAGAGCAAGTCCGCTCTTAGGGTGTGTCTAGACTACAGGGTTTTAATCAACAAAAGTGGACTTTTGTTGACAAAACTATACCTGCATCTACACTGCCGCTGAGTTCTGTCGACATAACATCGACAGAACTCAGCAGTTTTGTCGACAGCTGTAAACCTCATTCTACGAGGAATAACGCCTTTTGTCAACGGAGTTCTGTTGACAGAAGGCGTTATTGCATCTACACTGTCCTTTGTGTCTACACTGTCACGTCGACAAAGCAGCTTGCTTTGTCAACAGAACTGGATGTAGTCTAGACGCTCTTTGTCGACAGAAGCTTTGTCGACAGTATCTGTCGACAAAACTTCTGTCGACACAAGTCTGTAGTCTAGATGTACCCTTAGTGGCAAGCCACCTGGGCAAACAGAACACCGGGCGTACGTCTAGACTACATGGCTCCGTCGATGGAGCCACGTGAAATAGTTTACTCAGCATAGTCAAAGAAGCGGGGATTTAAGTAATCCCCGCTTCATTAAAAACAAAATGACGATCAGCTGATCCGGCACAGCGTGGGAGTCTAGATGCAGCGCGGTCTACAAGGGAAGCCTTTGTCGACCGCTCCGGTAAGCCTCGTTTCACAAGGTCCACTAGGAGAAAGCCCCAGTTGCGGAAGAGGGAGGCAGTCACCCTGAAATAGAGAGCCCACTCGAGGTGAAGAGGACTCTGCTGAGATGATCTGTGATTACATTCCAAACCCTCTAGCATGATGCCATGCAGACGGACCTCTAGCATGATGCCATGCAGGACACAAAACTCCCTGAATTTCATAGCTTCCTTGCAGAGCTCTGGGGAGCAAGCCCATCCTCTTTATATAGTACATGGTGGTGGTGTTGTCTGTAAGGATGTGAACCACCCTACCTGCGTTCCTGAAGCTCTGAGCTCTTTTTTGTTTATGTGAAGTGATCTCTCTTGAGCAGACTACATGCCCCGAGTACAAAGGGTCTCCATGTGGGTCCCCCAAACAGCAGTCCAAAGCATCAGCTACTAGTTCTCTCGAACGCAGGTGAGGATGGTATGGGATGCCTGACATGATCTGGTCCAGGCTCGTCCACCAGACTAGGGCTGACCGAACTTGGAGCAGGACCATGACCACCCTTTTCCATACAGTGTCTTACTGATACATACACCGAGGCCAGCCACAGTTGGAGAGGTCTCATTCTGAGCCTGGCCAGGGGTGCTATGTACGTACAAGCAACCATATGCCCCAGGATCTGCAGACACACTCTTGCTGTGGTCACGGGGGTGTCCATGAACTGCCAAATGAGGGACAGGGCCTCAAATCTCTCCTGAGGGACTGATGCTCTGGCCATGGTTGAACCCATAATCGCTCCTATGCACTCTACCCTGTGAGTTGGTAGGGAGTCAAAATGGGACTTTTTCTTATCAGCTGGCCAAGCCAGCAGCACATGTCCAGGAGGAGATGCATGTCGCACTGGACCTGCCGTCTAGACGGGACCTTGATGAGTCACTTGTCCAGGAAAAGGTACACCTGTACACCGTGACGCCTCAGGTATGCTGCAACCACCACCATTTACTTGGTGAAAACCCTGGGGGCCATAGATAGGCCAAAGGGCAGGAAACAAATTGACAGTGGATATTTCCCACTATGAATCTCAGGAAGGCCTTGTGATCTTCGAAGATGGTGATATGGAAGCACACATTCTTGAGGTCGAGGGCAGCATACCAGTCCCCAGGATCCAGGCTGGGAATGATAGTGGCCAGGGAGATCATATGGAACTTGAGGCCGACCAAATATTTGTTGAGGCCTTGCAAATCCAAGATAGGCTGTAGGCCCCCTTTCATCTTGGGGATCAAAAAGTAGCAGGAGTAGAAACTTTTGTTTTCGATCTCCGGTTGTCCCCTTTCCACTGCTCCCACCTGGAGCAACTGGATGGCTCCTGCTCGAGAAGATACTTGTGAGAAGGGTCCCTGAAGAAGGACAGAGGCGAATAATGAGAAGGTGGTGTGGAGGAGAGCTGAAGGGTATAGCCTTGCTGGACTATGCCTAAGACCCAATGGTCCAATATAATGTGTCTCCATTCTGGGAGGAAGAGATGGAATCTGAAGGAGAACAGGCGGGCAGGATCTTGGGAGTCTGATATGTGGTCCCTGGGAATACCCTCAAAAGGAACATGGTCCCTCGCCGGGACAAAGTGCTTCCCTTCAGCCCTCTTGGCTATAGGTGGGATGGAGGAGGGGGTCTGGCAGCGAGTCTTGACAATCTTGGCGACCTCCTCGTGCAGGGGCAAAGATACCCTGCCAGGTCCTGCTTGCCAAAGGACCCCAAACAATGATTCTGAGGTCTCTTGCATTTCCTCAGCCTAGTGGCCAAAGTCATTAACCACCCTCCTCAGGAGGTCCTTGTGGGCTCGAGTCCTCCTAAAGGAGAAGCCACAATCGCCTCATCCAGTGACAAAGAGGTGGTGGCGGCCAGGGCAAGTTGGTCTTCCTTGTGAGATGGGGGTTGGTCACTCACCCCTGCCATCTGTAGAGGCGAAGACTGGTGTCCTTGAACACCCCTCAGGCCCACAAGACACTGGTGGCATGAAGGGGACCTAGGATGATCCAGCAACGAAGAGGGTAAGCTGGGGCTGTACTGGGAAGCCCCAGGGAGTCCATGGGCACGGCTGACCCTACTACTGACACAACAGCCATGGTGTACCTGGGATGGCACCAGTGGTGCCGAAGTCGATGGCACTGAGGGTTGTGCCAACTGCTGCACCAGAGAGAGGGAGGCTGTCTCCAAAGCCACACTCCAGGAATGGACGCTCATCAACGCCCAAGATGAGGAGTGGGAGTGGTGACTTCACCAGCAGAGACCTCAGAGACTGGGAACATCCAGAGTATCTGTAGGAACTACAACGCCCAGGAAACAGTGCCAGAGAGAAGAGGGATGTGCCTCTGCGGCCGGAAAGGCTTAGTGCTGGTGAGTATCTACAGTGTGGCAAACGGTGCTGGTGTTGTGGAGAGGTATCTTGATGTTGACCCAGCGAGTAGATTGCTATCCCTTTGACACTTTTGGTGTTGGGAGGCACATTCCTGTATAGCTCTGTGCACTGACTCTGGAAACAAGAAAAATTGTGCATCGTGTCCCAGTCTCTCACATGCAGACCTATGGGGACTTCGGAGCACTCTCCTCTCGGACACCAGAGGAGAGCGTGATCAGACCGTGCCAGGAGACTGGGAGCTGAACTGTGGTATACTCCTGTGCTGGGGCCCCGTTGGAGCAGTACCAGCATGACACTTGTGTCCAGTGTGGCCTGGAAGGCCTTTGACATGGAAGGGAGATGGACTTCTAACACCGAGGAAGGTGACCCAGAAGCAGAGCTTGGTGTCTTTTGGGGCTTTTCTGGCCTGTACACTGGCTGGTCATTCTTCTTCCCCTTATCCATACAAGGGGGCTTGTCTCTGCCCGGCTTCCCAGCGGGTCTAACTGGGGCCATGGGTGATGACTGGTGCCAAGCCATCGATGCTGGCAGTGCGCTGCACACCAAGGCACCACAGTCCGGTGCAGAATCCAACTGCTGATCCTGCAGGGCAAGTGCGGACTCCATTAAGAGCACTTTAAGATGAATGCTTCACTTTTTAATAGTTCTGGGACAGAAGGACCTGCAAATGTGACACTTGTACAAGATGAGTCCTTCTCCCAGGCAACAAAGGCAGTCACAGCATGAGGATCACTCTCTGGCATGGGCCTGGGGCACTCTGTGCAAACTTTGAAGCCAGCGAAGCAGTTCAACAATTTACAAATACTTAGCAGTTCATTTAGAACTATCAACAATGTAAAGTAAGCGCTTTCTGCAGCTAAGGAGCACACTGTTCCAAGCACTCACTGGCGGTAAGAAGGAACTGAGGAGAGAGGAGTTAGGAGGGCTATATAGTGCGGCATGTGTGCACCACTCCAGGGGGGGCTGGGCAGCCTGGTCCTTATGGGTACCGCTTTGGGTACGCACACACACTTATGTTGAATAGACATGAGCAAGCACTCGAAGAAAAACTGAAGTGTCTAGCGACTTGCTTGTATGATTTCTTGCTAGCCAGCGTGGTGAAGAGAAGTGCTCTTTGTGACTGGTTTTGTACGCCTTACAATGGAGAACACCCCAGTCTTGGACGATAAGTAGACCTCTCTCTAAGTAATTTGCCCTGAACTGATGCGCTGAGAATGCCCCCCAGAAATGCCTTTGTTATACCAAGAATTTCATTTTTTCCACCATTGCTGACACTGAGTGGGCCACTGTATCTATAGAGTCTAGTGCAGCCTGTAGCAATAACCTCTCTAACAGCTGATCTTCACTGATGATGGTTTGGAATTGTGCTTTTTGTTTTTTTGGCAAATAATCAAAGGCACTAAGCTTCACTTAACTGGTGTCATATTTTGCCACTAGGACCTGTTAGTTCGTAATTCTATGAATTATGAATTACAACTATGGAATTCAGGTGCAGGGCGTGAAAAAAGTCTACATCCTTGGGGGGCACATAATTAGGGCCCTACCAAATTCATGTCCATGAAAAACACATCACAGACTGTAAAATCTGGTCTTTTGTGTGCTTTTACCATATGCTATCCAGATTTCACAGGGGAAACCAGTGTTTTTCCAAACTGGGGATCCTGACCCAAAAAGGAGTTGCAGAGGTTTCACATTATTACCACCTTTACTTCTCTGTTGCCTTCAGAACGGGGTGGTTGGAAAGTGGCAGCTGTTGGCAAGGCACCCAGGTCTAAAGGAAGTGCTGACACCTTCACAATAGCAGAAATAAGGGTAGTAGTACCACAACCCCACCTACAATAATCTTGTGATCCTCTCCAACTACAATTACAACAACATGACTTTTCAGCTTTAAATATCTGAGATAATGAAATTTATTATTTTAAGAATCCTATGACTGTGAAATTGACCAAAATGGACTGTGAATTTGGTAGGGCAAAAACACATAACATTTAGCATTGGCTTTTTTGCATGTAGATATTATAAAGGCCAATGTTTGCCATATAATCTTGGCAGGACCTAAAAAACATTTCATTGACTGGATAAGCGATCTATGATGAGGAGGCCATACACAGTAAATCTACTAATTTGTGATACAGCTCTTACCTCTTTAAGGGGAATATGTAGTGCATTGGCAAGCCTTATATTGAGGTCATAAAAAGGTTTAAAATTATCCACCATTAATGGGGGAGGTGGATCACAGTTCATCTGGCAAGGATGAGGTGATATTGCTTGTGGGGGTAATGTTCTTATGTAGTCTGGCCTGTTCATGAAGTTTCTCCTTGGGATCTGTGGCTCTGGAAAGAGAGACTGAAGGAAGTAATCTTGTTGATGTCTCTCTATAGGACACACTATAGAGGTCCTAGAAGGATGACATGCAGGCTCACTGTGGGTACAAGTATGGTCCCTGAGGGCAGAGGAAAGGGCATGGGTGGTGACACTTGTGGTGCCCATACCAGGTAGGCTGAACTCTGAATATGGTTGCAGCTGGGAAGGCCCTTCTTGTACAGGTAAGCTGTGGTGTGAGGCTAAGGAAAGATTATTATCTGCCTCACTATCTGCAAGGGCACACTGTTGACTCATATCCAGCTTCTCATCCACTGTAATCCCCAGGTCCTTTTCCGCTGAACTGCTACTTAACCATTCAGTCCCCAGCCTGTAACAATGCTTGGGATTCTTCCGTCCTAAGTGCAGGACACTGCACTTGTCCTTGTTGAACCTCATCAGATTTCTTATGACCCAATCCTCCTATTTGTCTAGGTCATGCTGCATCCGATCCCTACCCTCCAACGTATTTACCTCTCCCCCTAGTTTAGTGTCATCTGCAAACTTGCTGAGGGTGCAATCCATCCCCTCATCCAGGTCATTAATAAAGATGTGGAACAAAACTGGCCCTAGAACCTATCTTTGGGACACTCCACTTGAAACTGACTGCCAACCAGAAACAGAGCCATTGATCACTATCTGTTGGGCCCAACAATCTAGCCAGCTTTCTATCCACCTTACAGTCCATTTATTCAACCCATAGTTCCCTTAACTTGCTGGCTAGAACACTGAGGGACCGTATCAAAAGCTTTGCTAAAGTCAAGGTATATCACATCCACTGACTTCCCCATGTCCACAGAGCCAGTTACCTCATCATAGAAGCTGTTCAGATTGGTCAGGCATGACTTACCCTTCGTGAATCCATGTTAACTATTCCTCATAACTTTCCCCCCTTCCAAGTGCTTCAAAATGGATTCCTTGAGGATCCCTTCCATAATTTTTCTGGGGAATGAGTTAAGGCTGGCTGGTCTGTAGTTCCTGGATTGTCCTCCTTCTCTTTTTTAAAGATGAGCACTACATTTACCTTTGAGATGAACCACCCTCAGCTCCCTGACATTTATATGCAGCGAAAGCTCTGAGGGGACCACATACCTTGAGTCCTCAGGTCTTTGATGTGGACTCCACATTCCATATAGGATGCAGTAGTCAACAGCCAGGGGCCAGGTGAACTCTGGCAAAGACTACCTCCTCCTATAGCCACCAGTCGAGGGAGGTCATGACTGTCACAAGAGCAGTTACCACCATGTCCACGGGCTGACAGGCCAAGTTGTGCACTCGGGCTAGCCACAGTTGCGAAGTCTCAGTCTTGCCTACTGTACTATGTACAGGAGTCTCATACAGTTCCTGGTGGCGGTGATGGATGAAAGGTGAAGACCTGAAGCCAGGAGTTGAGTCTCAGGACGAGGCCTGTGGCCATCGTGCAGGCATCGGATGAGTCAAGTGCTGCCTGCAAGACCGCCTAGGAGACAACTCTGACCTGATCAGATTCTTGGGAAGAGTCTTGGAGTAGCAAGTCTTTAAACTTGTCTAGGGCCAACCAGGAGTTATAAGCATATCTGCTCAGGAACACCTACTGGTTGGCAATCCTGAGCTGCAACCCTCTGGAGACATAAGCCTTATGACCTAGGAGGGCCGTTTTCTTGGCCTCCTTGTTCTTTGGGATGGGACCTGGCTGACCCTGCTGCTCCTGGTGGTTAGCGGCCTGCACCACAAGTGTACGGGGGGGGAGGGAGAGGTGAGAAAAAAGATGCTCATGGCCGGTCTGCAGGACGAAGTATCTCCACTCCACACACCTATCCATTGGCAGAAGAAAGGAAGTGTCTGCCATAGTGTTTTTGGCCACTGTCTTATTAAGCAGCAGGGCCCTCAGGCTCTGGACCAAGCATTTCAGCAGCTCCTGATGGGCCCGGGAATCCACAGAGGGCATGGAAGGTTACAACCCTGCCAACGTCTCATCAGGAGATGAGGAGGAAGACTCACAAAGGGCCTGCTCCTCATGCTGCTCAATGTCTTGAGAGATCAATGACTGCACTGGCAGCTTGTGTGCACTTGGGTCTACGACACCCTCAAAGGTGGAGTCCTTATGGACCAAGAGTCTACAGTCCAAAACAGAGGGAGGTACCTGAAGGCCAGAATAAGATGAGTTAGGGTGTGAGAGAGCAGTACCCTGGACCTGGTGGTACACCCACAGGGTCCAGAAGGGCCACTGAACTGGAGGCTGCCAGTGAGGAGGTCGCATAGTCTGGAATAGCTGCACCAAGGTGCTCTGGTGCTGGAAGTGAGAACATGAGGCTGTTGCTCTAGACTGGACTGACTCAACATCAGAGTCTGAGGAGTACTCCGACGTGGATCACGGCATTGCGGAGGCAAACAGAGCTGTCAATGGTGCCGGGAGGCGTGCAATGCTATAGCCTTTGGCTTGCCCCAGTGGCCAACTGGCAGAGGGGGCATCATGTGTCCCAGTGCCTCACCCGTCGACGGTGCCATGAAAGTGGCTGGCACCGGCACCTCAGCAGAGGTGGAGGGCAGTGCTAATGCACGTGACAACAAGGAGGCTGCCAACACTGCTGGCACCGAAGCAGGAGTTGATGACCCCCCCCTTTAGGGGCCGAACAGCACCGATCTATTGGTGCCCAAGTGTTGGCGTGGGATGGCACACAAGAGTCCTGCTGGTGCACTGGTGCTGAAGGAGAGGCTGGGGAGGATGTCAACTCAGTCAACTCCCTTGCTATCTTGAAGGTGTCCAGGGTTGAATGCTGATCCACTTTGGCCAAATTCTCCTCTGGAATAGGGTCTTGGGCTCGGCTTGACTGGTGCTGCAAGGGCACTGAAGCTGAAAGCCTGGGTGCTGAGCCCTGAGTATTAGTGTGTCCCAACTGGGGGCACAATCTTGGCATGTGCCGTGATGGTGATCTGCCCCACTAGATCTCCACTTCTTCTGCAGCACTGGAGATTGGGAGTGGTATTGGGCAACAGAGCATTTCGGTTCTGGAGAGGACCTAGACGGTCCCTGGTCTCCTGTACCAAGGCCAGAGTGCTGTGGGCCAACGACGCCAAGTTGATGGTTGGTGCCAGTTGAAGAACTGACTCCATCAACAGGATCTTGAGGCACAAGTCTCTCTCTCTCTTGATGCGAGTCTTGAAACTGCAACAAATCTTGCAGTTTACTGAAAGCCTCGCCCAGGCACTATTTTGACATTATATCGAAATAACTGCTTGCTGTGTAGATGTGGACCATGTTATTTTGGAATAACATTAGTTATTCTGAAAAACACTGCTGTGTAGACGTAGCCTTAGGGGTATCCGTAGGAGCAGCTCTAACTCCCCCTCTGGATCCATGCATGTATGTGCCAGTATAAGAGGTGCCACAAGTTCCACACATCTCAGTTTCTTCTTGCTGAAAATTCCAACAGAGGGGTAGGAGGGTGAATCGTGGAACTGACATGAGCAACAGATTTTGAAGAACAGCTATGAAAGGTTAGTAACCATTTTTTCTGAAATGCTTGCTCATGTCTGTTCCATGCTAGGTGATCACAAGCAGTACCCATGGAGGTGGGCTCAGAGTTTATGGATGAGCTGACTGCAACACCACTCTTCCAAACATGATATTGTCATGGGCCTGCTGTATGATGGCGCAGTGGGATAAGGTATGAACCAACAACCATGTTGCAGTTCTGCAGATGTCCCATCTAGTCATTTCCCCAAGAAGTAACTGTCTACTTCTATTAGAAAACATTTTTGTTACTGGCTCTCATATAATAATTGTTTGTGTTTTTACCAGGAAAATGGAGTTATTATACCATATTTAAATTATAAAAAACTTAAAATTATCTTAATTAACTTTTAATATTAGGATGAAACACTTTTATAATTAACTTTTACCTGCAATACCATAACTAATTATTTTTCATCCAGTTAAAGACTACTCAAAAACACTCATCAAAAGTATAAATGTCTAGCTGTTGTATTTTTCCTTAAGAGGGAGTTACTCACCTTGCACAGTAATGACTGTTCTTCGAGATGTGTGTCCCCGTGCATGCTCTAATGTTGGTGTCGGGTTGTCCCAGTGCCGTAGATCGGCGTTTTCATTAGTAGTATTCAGCTGGACTGTGCATGCGTGGTGAGCACCTTGTGCCGTTCACGCCCTTTTGCTCATGTGCATGGTCTGGCTCCCACCAGTTCCTCGAGTCCGGCCGGATATGTGAAAGATACAATAGAAGAAAGGGAGATGGGTGGGTAGTGGAACACCCATGAGGTCACAAATCTCAAAGAACAGTCATTACTGCGCAAGGCGAGTAACTCCCTCTTCTTCTTTGAGTGATGCCCCCGTGGGTGCTCCACTGTTGGCAACAGAGTAGCAGTACCCAAGAATACATGGAAGGTGGGTCTCGGATTTAGCCACAGTAAAAAGCACTGCAGAGGCCACAGAAGTATTGTTAGCTAGACTCAGAGACTGCGTAATGTTTCATGAAGGTATCATTGGCGTGATGGGAACTCCTCAAAAGAAAGCCGTGGAGATTGCTATAGTTCTCATAGAGTATGGGTGCTTCTGGGAGTAGTTTATTCTGTATGGCATAGCACTTCATTATGCAGGAAACTATGAGCCTGGAGATGCATTGTGATGAGACAGGTTCATCCTTGGAGCGCTCTGCTATGGAGATTAGCAATCGCTCTGATTTGTGAAAAGGCTGAGTGCTGTCTATATAGAAAGCAAGTGCTCTACGCACATCAAGAGAATGAAGCACAGCCTCCCGACAAGATGCATGTGGCTTGGGGTAGAAGAATGGGAGGACAACTGTCTTGTTTATGTGGAAGCCCGAGCAGGCTTTAGGGATGAAGGAAAGGTGAGGCCACAACATGACCTTGTCCTTATGAAAGGTGGTATACAGTGGTACCGCCGTTAGGGTTGCCAACCCACTGACCCTGCAGGCGGAAGTAATGGCTGGTAGAAAAACCACCTTATTGTCATTGTTGAGAGTGGAGAGGTAGCTAATGCTTCAAAGGGGGGGCAAGAGTAAGAATATCCAACACCATCTCCAGGTTCCACATGGGTGGTGGCAGTGGTCTTCGTGGTGGGTATAGGTTGCAAAGCCCTTTTGGTTATAGGATGTGCAAACACTGAGCGATCATCTACTGTGTGATTTTTGAAGGTAGGTGGAATGTGTGGATTGTTTTCTGCTACGAGGGCGTCTTTTACTTGGTTCCATGAAGGGGGACTTCATTGTTTAAGCCAACGATGAACCATGCTGTTAGGTATAGGACCTGGGGCTGAGATGAAGTAGGGTTACGTTCTTCTGGGTTAAGAGATCATGATATCTGGGAAGGGACATCTGATACAGATAAGGGAACCACATCTTTTGTGCCCAAGAGGGAGCTATGAGAATGACTATTGCCCTGTCCCTGTTGACTCTGGGAATGAGCGGAGTTGGAGGAAAAGCATATAAGAAGAGGCCCTTCCAGTTGAGGAGAAAGGCATCCCCTAGAGATTCTGGTTCAATACGGACTCTGGAGCAATACTGCCGGCATTTCGCAGATCTATTTGAGCAGAACCCCATTGGTGGAAGATAGGCTGGAGAACCCACTTATGGAGCTCCCACTCATGGTCTGGAGCAAAGTGTTTGCTCAATGAATGTGCAGTCACATTGTTGATCCCCAATAAGTATGAAGCCACAAGGATGATTCTGTTGTGGATGCACCAATTCCAAAGCCACACTGCTTTGGTGCACAGGGAGTGGCAGTGGGCGCCCCATTGGTGATTTACATAATACATTGTTACATTATCTATAAGTATTCTGATAGTGGTACCACGGATTCGTGCGATAAAGTGCTTTCATGCATTGAAGATGGCTCTGAGTTCCAATAGATTGATATGTAAAGTTGCCTCCCAAGCCGTCCATCAGCCTTGTACTGATATATCCCCCAGATGGGTACCCCATCCAATAAGGGAAGCATCTATTGTAACATGTATGGAAAGTTGGTCCTTATGAAATGGGACTCCTGCAAGAAGGTTGCTCAGCTCGGTCCACCACTTGAGGGACGTTGCAACAGTGGTAGGAAGAGAACCTTGCCTGTGTCCATGTCGTCTTGAGTGCGTATAAACAGATGCCAAGCCAGTGTTGGAGGCATCAAAAGTGCAGGCATGCATGACTGACTACATATGTTGAAACGGCAATATGGCCTATGAGCTGGAGGCTGGTAAGTATTTATACTGTACTACTTGTTGTGACCATGATGACTAGATCTTGGATGGCTTGGAATCTTTGTAATGGTAGGCATGCTCTTGCTGTGACAGAATCTAGTTGGGCTCCTATGAACTCCAGGATCTGTGTAGGTTGTAGAGCTGATTTCTGTTCGTTGATAAGACCAAGAAGCTCGAATGTGTGTCTGGTTATTAGTATCATACGGTGTATATCTTCAGCGGATGGTCCTTCTATTAGGCAGTCTAGGTAAGAAAAGATTATAACTCATCAATGCAAGTAGGCCGCAGCTACCACGAGTGTCTTCGAGAACACCCTGGGTGCAGAAGAGAGGCCGAAGGGCAACATGTGATACTGATGGTAGTCTAACCCTACCACGAAGCACAGAAATCGTCTGTGACCCGGGTGTATACTGATATGGAAATAGGCATCTAGCAGTTCAAGGGCTGCAAACCAATCCCCTTTTTCTAATGCTGGAATTATTGATGGTAGGGTCACCATCTTGAATCGCTGCTTCTGAAGATATTGGTTCAATCTGTGGAGGTCTAGAATAGGCCTCCAACCAGCCGTCTTCTTTGCTGTGAAGAAGTAGTGAGAGTAAAAGCCTCTGTCCCTGGACTCTTTGGGCACCATCTCTACTGCTCTGATGGCGAGGAGCCAATGGATCTCCTCTTTCAGTAAATCTTCATGAGAGGGGTCTGTCATGAGACACGCCTGCAGGCCTCAAAGTAGGGATGGAAGTTTCCTAGCTGTATCACAGCCTGGTAATCATGAACCCTGCAAGCACAAACACCAGGTGTTTGCTATCAGACGGCCTTCATCGTCCACAACTCCCTATGCTTGCTAGGTGAGAGCCGACTATGGGATACTTCAGCTCTCAGCCCCAGGGGGGAAATTAAAAGTGGCACTGGGCCAGCTCGTGTACACTCAGTAAACAGCTATGAACACTTTTGTTAAATTTGCTGCAAGGGGAACTGCTCTGCTGTTAGGATTTGAGCAACCTGCATAAAAAAGAATAATCGGTTTTTGTTTCTCTTTAGCCTCAAGGTTTCCCCGGTGATGTTTCAGCCTGCCGTCCTCTTTCTGAGTATTTGTGGAGCCACTCCCAACTTGTCCTTTGTTTTGTTGTGGTGCTGCAGCCAGGCAATGCAGGAGATCATATCACTTGTAATATAGTGGGGAATGGTGAGTGGGTGTGGGCTGAAGGATGTCTGTATCATTATTTACCACCAAATGTATTAACACATAATGTAACCTGGAAAACCTGTAGACCCCACACTGTTTATCAACAATAGATAGCAGTACATGGAAAACTGTGAAGATTCAAGGGGTGGAGTGTTGTGGTTGGAAAACCAGAAGACCATTGTATTCGAGGAGTTAGTGAATCTTCCCAGTTCTCATGTCTGCAAACTAGAAAACAGGCTTTGGCCTGCTGTTAGAAGGGAGAATTCCCAGAGTCTAGCTTGTTAGAGAGGCTGGGCCTAGTGTGTGTGTGTGTGTGTGTGTGGGGGGGGGGTCATCGCATAGTTGAATTAGGCTCCAGTGTAACCCAAGCCTGTCCGTGGGAAACTTCACACAGGCAGGTGCTGTTTTGGTTTCTGCTTTAGCACAGAGTTAGCTGCTGCTTCTAGGATTTTGTGTACAGGCTACATATCGCTTAATATTGCCAACACCCTTTGGACTTCTCAAAGGATCTGGAACTGTACAGAGATGCTTCTCGGATATGGCCCAGGAGTCCATCCTTTGCTGAGCCAGAGTCCCCAGAAAACCAAAGGGATGTTGTAAGCCTTCTCTCCTTTTCTCTATGTAATAACTAATAAACCTTGCATTTATTTACATTAAGCGGTTTGTGTCTTGTTGATTACCCACCAAACCTGAGAGCAGAGTCTGGCTGGCTCAGCCTCTGAAGTAAAACAGGGTCCTTGAAGAGGGTGGAGAAGTGAGAGGTAATGTTGTAAACGGAATAGTGTAGCTGGATGCTACAATCTCGAGAACCCAGTGATCTGATGTAATGGCGGCCCAATGATGATGGAAGGGCCTCAAACAATAGTGAAAGGTGGGAACCATATACTCGGGATGATGTGTCATGGGGAGATTCTGCAAGCCCTCCACCAGCAAGTCACACCTGTTGCTTGTTTGAATGTTGGTTAGTATCATGATTGTTTTGAGGACGCCTGCTCTGGGGCCGTTGCCTTGCTTGGGATTGGTCAAAGCTCCACCATTGGTATCTTGAGTATGAAAAGTCGTGGTGTCTTTGGTATGGTACGCACCACTTACGGTGGTATGGCAGGGTGTACATACCCATGGTACGAATGGTCGTTCTCAAATCTTTACTTAAGTGCAGGACCTCGTCTGTCTTTTCAGAGAATAATTTTTGTTTATCGAATGGATGTCCTCTACTTTAGTTTGAAGCTCGTGAGGACCCCGGTCGATTGTAACCATGAAGCTCTCCGCATGACTATCAAGATTGCTGTAGAGCGGGCTGCTGTGTTGGCAACATCAAGGGCTATCTGTAGCGCAGTTTTTGCGAAAGTGTACCCCTCCTGGACGATGGACTTTAATATTGGCCTCTTTGACTCCAGAAGGTATTCTATGAGGGTAGTGAGTTTGGTATAACTGTCATACTTGTGGTTGGACAATAGGGCTGCATAATTTGCTATGCGAAGAAAAAGGGTTGACGAGGAGTAGATCTTCCTACCGAAGAGGCCCATACAGTTGCTCTCCTAATCCGCAATCATATTTTCATATTGAGGAAGCTTGGATCTCTGTTGAGTGGCATCCACCACCAAAGAATTGGATTGGGGGTGGGAAAATAAAAAGTCAGCACCTTTAGGAGGCACAAAGTACTTTTTATCCACACGCTTGTTAGTTGGAGGCACAGACGCTGGGGTCTGCCAGTTCTCATCGGCAGCCTCCATAATGACCTTGTCTATAGGATCGCAATTTTTGCCCACTGGGAAGGTTGGAGATTTTTTAGAAGGTGATGTTGCTTCTCTTGCACCTCAGTTAATTGTATCTCCTGACTAGCAACCACTCTTTTAAACAGAACCTGAAACTATTTCAGGTCATCTGGAGGTGATATGTCACCCAGGATAACGGCTTCGTCTCGGGATGACGAGGACTGGTCCATTGGGGAAATGTCTAGTTGCTATTCCTCCATTTCAGATATTTGTCCCTCCTCAGGTTCAGTTTGTTGAGCCATGGCAGGGAAAGCGCAAGGTGTAAATGCAACCTCCTGCCTATGTCCTGGCGGGGGAGACTTTGTCGATCTACATGCAGACAAATGTCCGAAGCAGCAAGGTGCATAGCATGTGGAGTATGAGTGTTGTTGATAATGATGGTGTGTTAACCAATGGAGAGGACAGTCATAGTAATATGCATGCCTGAGTTGTTGGTATTGTGATCGGATAGGGGAGGAGTGTCTGGATGAAAATACACTCCTATTGTCTTCATTATAGTGCGTATGTATTGAAAGTGTTAGAGAATAGGGTGGCCTGGGTGACCCCCTTGAAGGAGGAGGAGGAGGAGGAGATACAGACCTATATTTCCAATAAGCTTCATGTGGTGAAATTTGGTGTGGATGGGGCTATAACACGGAAACCAATCTATAGTGTCTGCTTTGCCCATGTAGATGGTGCTCGGTTCAGTTAGTTTGTAAAGGAGGTGACTGTAGTGCAGGTGATGGAGAGAATGTCAACGGTTTCGGGCTGATATCCTGTGCCCTGTCAGATTTCTGCTGTGCTTTCAGGGATGCCGATAAGGTGATTGGTGTATCATGTGCCGAAGTTGATTCCACCTGTCTGTGCCGAGTCGGCATGGCAGTTAGTTCCAGCAGCCAGCGGTGCCATGGAAGACAGTGCCACAGTTGCTGGCGCCATGGTTGGTGGTGCTGAACAGTGAGATAGTACACCTTATCTCAGCACTGATGTTGTTTTGTGCCGTGTTTTTGGCTCCAACGACATCTTAGGCTGTGATCCTGCAGTGCCGGATGTTCCAGGCTTGTCCCCTATGCTCATCCAACTTGTTAAGGCCTGTGGGAGGGAACGTGCCGGCGAAGGCTCCTGCACACAAGGGGCTAACTCAGAGAAGTAGCTCTCCACTTGTCAGTCCTAGGTGAATATGATCTGGTAGTTGACTGGGATCTGAGGGCTGTAGGGCTGTATCAAATAAGAACATACGTAGACTCATCTCTCTATCACGGCGCACTCTCACCCTCAACTTAGAGCAGTGGGAGCATTTCTGAGGCACATGTGCCTCACTGATGCACTTTATGCAGTCAGAGTGCCCGTCGGATGCCAGCATGAGTTCGTGGCAAGTGGCGCACTTCTTAAAACTGGGGAGCCTGGCATGATGAAGGGTCTCTTAGTTTGTGCTCCCTCTCTTTCTTTTTTTTTTTTTTTTACGGTGTGTAACTGCCTAAAACAAAACTTTTCTTTAAAAACAAGTATCTACTAACTATTTCTACAACTATAACTTAAAACTAAACTACAACTAAAAAGTAAAACTCAATTTTCTTTCTGACTAGAGCTGTTGAGAAGAGCTCTCTCTATCCGTGACCAAGGGTGGCAAAGAAGGAACTGGCAGGAGCCAGACCGCACATGTGAGCAAAAGGGCGCGAACAGTGCGAGATGCTCACTACACATGCACGGTCTGGCTGACTACTGCTAATGAAAACTCCGATCTGCGGCACTGGAACAACCCGACACCAACAGTGGAACACCCACAGGGACGTCACTTGAAGAATACTGGGGTTTTCTTAACATATGGACAACGTCAATCAATCTCACTTGGAAAATCCAGACTCGGACAATTCCAATTCCCCTTCATCCCCATCATAGTATATTATAAACAGAATACTTACCCTAGCTCGTAAGATGCTAGCTCTTCTTTAACTAGCTGGCTGTTTACACTAGAGGAGCTCTTTCCAAGATCATCTGGGCAGTCAAAGAGTTCAACCGAGAGAACATTATCTTGTGATATACCTCCAAAATATAGATAAAGTTTAAGTTAAAAAGTGTCCAGTAATGACATCACTGAGAAAATCTGCTGTCTGGGAAGTGAGAGAGGGAGAACAGATGGGTAGAAGCAAGCAAAACTTGGAAAAATTTAAATATATCTAGTCTGAACTGCAAAATAAAAACTACATCCAGTTTTAATAAAAATTCTTTAGACAGTCCCAAGTTTACTTACACAACAATTAAAAACTGTTTTAGTTGCTTCTACACCTCAACATTATGGTCAAACAGCAAACTACTGCTCCACTATTTGGTAGTTTACCAAAAAATGATTTGGATTCACTAATACAAGATTTCTCCATTTCATATAAATAAGCTTACACTTTAGCAAAAACCAGTAACCAGTAATCCCAATGAACAGACGTGATTAGAAATTCAGCAGCACATGGTATTGGCCTGTTTCAGAAGAGCTGATCATCCAAACCTCTTCCTATGGATAATGGAATCCATGAATACTAAGCATCTCTGAAATCAAACCCCACCCACTGATGCAAACCAGAACATTTATACCACCTACTACTCACATTGCCCACATTAAATTTAAGGTATAAATGGCGTAATTTGTCTTACAAGTACATACAGTTTCACTTCAATTACATTTCAAAACTCTCAGCCAACTGTATTACTTGCTGCAAATATGACTGTTTCCTGGCAAAAGGGCAGACCTATCAGCAAGCTTGAGAGAGAGTGATCACACAAGAGCAGATTTACCCCATTTAACACACAAAAGTATTTATTATATATGCAATTATCTGAATATTTTTTCTTATTTATAAAAAATATTAGGGCTGTCAACTGACCTGCATTAACGCCTGCGATTGACACAGGACAGGATTAACGCGTTAATTTTTTTAACGTGTTAATCGCAGGCGTTAATGCTGTGGTGCCCCTTTGAAGCGCTGCTCCAGCACTTCAAAGGGCCAGCACAAGCGGAGCCCCTTCGAAGCGCTGGAGTGGCACTTCAAAGGGGTTTTGCAATGTGGAGCCAGGGATTAGCTGGGCACTCCACTGATCCCTAGCTCGGCTTGCGCTGCCCATCTGAAGTGCTGTTTTGGCACTTTAAAGGGGCAGTGGACTAGGAGCTGGGGATCAGCTGGGGACTCCAGCTGATCCCCGGCTCCGCTGTTGGAAAGCCCCTTTGAAGCACCAGAGCAGCACTTCGAAGGGGTAGCGCAAACAGAGCCGGGGATCAGCTGGAGTACCCAGCTGATCCCGGCTCCACATTGCAAAGCCCATTTGAAGTGCTGCTCCGGCACTTCAAAGGGGCTTTGCAACAGCAGAGCTGGGGATCAGCTGGAGTCCCTAGCTGATTCCAGACTCCTAATGCTCTGCCCCTTGGAAACGCTGCCGTGGAGCTTCCAAGGGGCAGTGCTGCATGGAGCCCGGGATCAGCTGGGGACTACAGCTGATCCAAGGCTCCATGCATCACTGCCCCGTTGAAACGCTGCCAAGGTGTTTCAAAGGGGAGGCGCACGCTATTAATTGCTCAATTAAAAGCCTTCATAAATATTAGTTATGTAATAAACACGATTGATAACTTACTTATGACTGAGCACAGCATGAATTTATCTTGAATCATTTGTTCAAATCTTTCCTTTGCTTGTCTACTCCATTCATTTGTTCCTTTACAGGGTTCAATATGAGCCAGCTTGCTCCTGATGGCCTAAGAAAGAAGTGAAATTAGATACCTGTTGACACATATCCATAGTATCCATTTAGGGCCAAATCACTGTCATAAAAAGGGACGGGGTAGCATAAGGAACCCTCTTAATACATAGTGTGGACTACATGTATTACGGATTACAGTGCAAGGAGAAGGGTGCTTATTTCCCCATGATGGTCTCTCATTCTGCATAGGTGGGCAAAATGAGAGGCAAAATTTGCACCTTATATTAATTTAATGAAATTAATGGCCTTACTGAGTCAAAGACAGAGCAGAGATTGGCTCATGACAAAATGCTAATGAACTATGGTTCAGATTTTTTAGTACAGAGCCCGTGGACTGCATATTTCTATGGCAAACACGCTAGAAAAGTTAGACAAAAGGTTGGAAACTTCAGAAACATATCCACTAGGATACACAAAAGACAAAGAATAAAAAACAAAACAATTTTGAAACTGAATGATTGTGTGAAACAATCAAAACTTGCTGAAGTTCCTTTCTCAGATTTGCTTAGCTTATTTCGAGTTAAGCCTTGCAGTGCAGACGCACCCTAAGTGTCACAAGAAGTGAGGCTCACCAATGAAGGACAGAGTCTCTGCAGCAAAGCAGAGGCTATTTGCTTTTCCTGAGGGAATCCTCCAGGAGATAACTGCATCATTTTTATCCCCCGAAGTCTCTCTCTTTATGGATCCCAAAGGGGGCAATGGGCAAAGTAGGTCATCACCTCTTTTTCTGTTCACCAATTAAACCTAATTTCTGACACACCAATTTTATTTAATTAATTTCTGATTCCATTCTCTTGTTTAGAAATAACAACCTCCACCCTCCTTTAGCCATTTTTGCATACACTAATCCAGTCTGTCTTTTGTTTATACATTTTTATCCACAGTTATGGCCTTAAGTTACTGTAACTTTTTAATTAATTTTCAGCCAACTTTCATGAATTAAGACCACAACTGGAGTAGGCCCCTTAGACCTCAAATATTACAACAACCCCGCACCGTGTTAAGCTAGCATGGAAAACAAAAGGAATCTATGATAAAGGGGTTGCAAAAGGAGACTCCATGACCAAATTGTGCCTCTCAGAGTCAGAAGATAGATTTCCTGGGCAGCTTTTCCCAATATAAATTCTCACCTATTGTGTCATATGAATATCTAACTACCACTTTCCAAGAGTCTTGAGTATTTCTACAGCACTTTATTACAAAACATTTTTATTTTTATACATCTTATGTACTTTATAAAAGTCTCTTTCTATATCAAGTGCCTAGTGATCTTAATTACCTTGAGATCCTCAATGGCTTTATCTTTTTTATTATTACTATTATTGTAAGTTTATTCTGGGAAATAAAATGTAGGAGGCAATGAAGTTTGTTTATATACACATACAACTTCTATGAGTGTATGATACATGAATATGTTGAGTATTTTTTGGATGAAACAGCCTCAAAAGGTCAGAAGAACATACAGATCTTTAAATTAAGCAATACAATTAAATTCTCTGCAATTTTTCGAACTGATCGAAGATTATACATCATAATCATTAACACTGCAAGATGCAATCAAAATTCTTATTGCTCTTTGAGTTCAATGAATAAGTAAACAGAAAATTAAATAGGATAATATTGTTGAAGGAAGATTATGACTTAGAGGCGGATTAAATTATGGTAATTCTTGCCAGAGGCAATTCCCTTTGACAATGATTTTAACAAGAAGAGATGACTGACTAATAGTCATTAGATAGTATCTTTATTTTTCTTCCTAGAATGAATGAATTCAAACTGCAATGAAGTTGGTCTTCTGACATTGAGAAATAATCTAGAAGTTTTATACGCATACAATCAAGTGCCCATTGTTGCCCACAATCTATTTACTACAGGGAAAGGATATAACCCCTCAAGAGACATATGATAATAGTAACAACTAATAGAAGATAAAGTCACTGGAGATATCAAGGTAATCATGATCACTAGGCACTTAATATGAAAATAATCATCTTCAATGAAGTACATACACTGTATAGAAGGAAAATGTGTTTTAATTAAGCACTCCAGAAATACTGAAACTCACAGGGAAGTCCCTTCAGGCTAGATGTAGGTGCTTAGAGGGCAGGAGCTCAGAAGAAATATGTGATCACACAATAAAGATTGTATCAGAATGCACACATGCCAATGAGCCAAATTAAGGTTGTACTGACAGCCTTAATTCTAGCATTTCCTAATTTATGAATGATTGCCCTTGCAACCTTCTGTTCTTTTATGTTTTGTACATAATTTAAGGCTTTTTAATCTTAAAATTGAAAATAAAACACACAAAAGTTTAATTACATGGACCATACTGACACACTAGATGCGTCACCAGCAAGAAACATTTAGATCTCACAATTCTTATTTGTGGGGAATTCTGTGTCACTGCATGTGTGTTGAATTCATGGTCCCCAGAGATTCCTTCGCTTTCCCACAGAAAAATGACTTCTGATGGGGAAATAAAGGGAATCCACAAGACCACTCGTGAGTCTCTCCCCAGCAGCGCAGGCAGGTCATTTTGGGCACCTGGAGCAGCTAGTCGTCTCGGCTGGGTGGTCAGTGCAGGAGCTGGAGGTGCAGGGTCTCAAGTTGGAAGGTATGAGTGAGTAGGCTGGGGGTGCAGGGTCTCTATCAAGTGGACATGTGATGGGGAGGAAATACGGGGAGGGCATGCGGCTCCCGCCCCAAACCCCTGAGCACTGGGAAGTGGGTGCAGTTCCCAGACTCCTGAGGAGGGGAGCAGATCCCTGACCCACTGAACACTGGGGCGGGAGGGAGGAAAGAGAAGCTGCGTGTCTTCTGACCCCCCGGGAGGAGGGAGGCCACCTGTCTGCCACCCTGTAGCACCGGGGGGTGGGAGGGAGGAGGCATGGCAGCTAAGTGCAGAGGCACAGCAGGATGCAGAGTGACGTGGTGATGTCACTCTGTCATCCCACAGGAGGTTTAAAAAAAAAAGAGAGCGCGCGCTTAGGTTCTCTCTGGAGGAAGCAGAGCCACAGAACAGGGAAAGAAAAGGCAGATGGGTAGACATTAAGAGCCAGTGGTGCCCCGAATTTCTGGATGCCCTACACAGCTACATATTCTATATGCCCTACATATTCTGCATGTGGGTAAGGAAGACACTGTGGCCTTACAAATGCTTATGGTTCTTTAGTGATTAGAAGTGATCTACATTTTTGGGATAAAAAAATTTCTCTCAAAATGAGATCCATGAACTATTTGCTACTGACCTTTCTAGAGATGGTCAGTATTTAATATAAATTGTGAGTTTGAGTCACCATCCTTCCCTTGCTCTTCATCTACTTATGCTATAACACTAAGCATATGGCTGCACATATTTGTTGACTAATAACTAGAAGTAAAGAGTCATTAGTAGCTACATTGCTAATAGTCAGAGGGGATTTGGGAATTTTCTCCAATGCTCCCCAATTCTGTTCTCCATCAATTTAAATATTGTAATTTAAATAAAATTACTAAAATAAATTAAACTGGCATGATTGGATCCTGTTATTTTAAGAAATAAAATATGCAGATTTTCAGAATTTTAATATTTTGGGCACAGAATTTTTATTTTTTTGGTGCAGAATTCCCCCAGGAGTAAATTCTCCATCACTTGAAACAGAGTAGCAAATAACAATAGAAGGCTGTTATCTTCTCCATGGACCTGCCACTTGAGGGGGATGGAGACAGACAGACTTTGCTAGTGGGTTTCACAGATATTTCTAGATAGCAGAGAAATGTCAAGACTCAGGAATTCCTGTTCTTTAGGAAAATGTATTCTAGTGATTATCGACTCTTTTGCCCTTTTACTCCCCAGCCTTTCATATCAGATAACTTAGCTGCCAAACAATATCAAGTCTTTACTGAGCATAAGTGCCCTCAGATTTTTCAGTCTTCTAACAAAGCCAGATTTGGACAAACTGTCACAGAACAGTAAAAGGCATGCTAACACTCCACTCCCACAAAATTTCAAGTCCTTGTTCAAAACCATGGAGGCTCTAGAGAGTCTCAACAAAAGGAATAAAAATACTTTGCCATGAGCAATACATTCTCAGTAACAACTAAATCACTTTAGCTGAAATGCTCCCCCCCCCCCCAAAAAAAAGTTCTTTGTAAAAGTTTGGCAAAATTACAGGATCTTGATTTTAGCTGGTTGTAATAGAAAGTGTTGGGCAAGCTTAAATACAGGAGTTGTTACCTGTGCAGCTTATAATGGCTTAAGGAACACAAATTTGGAAAAAAAAAAGTCTGAAAACTTTTGTACTATTTGGGTAACACACAAAATTATTATAATTGAAAGTCAGAATATTTCCTTTTCCCACATTACATATTTCATAAACTTTTTGTGTATTGTCAGTTTTGCTGTTCCCCAAATTATCAATTTCTCCCTTTCTGAAAAGACACTTACAAATATTAAAAAGCATAAAACCCCTTAAAACAGCCCCACCAATTTAGGATATGTCACTAAAAGGGTGCTTTAACAGAGATGGGATAATTTCCTGAAAATAGTGAAAACAAACAAAATTGAGCTGACAGTGTTGTTATAGAACAAGTGAGGTCTTTGAAAATTGACTGAGATTCTAAAATAATATCTGAATTAATCTGAAGACTAGTGGCAAAAACAAATACCAGAGCTAACTTTCCATCTCACATGTAACCAAAGCATTTTTAAACGCTACACTGTAATGCATTTAAGTTTAAAAAACCCCCGAGATTTAGTCTTTACTTATATTAATATCCTAACAAAGGAAACCCTTGAGATTCTAATAAATGGTAAGCTTTTCAATTCATGACAACAACAGTTATCTAACTTGCCTTTTCTGGCGGGCTCAAAAACTCATCTTTAACTTTACGCATGTCTTTAAGAGTTATTTTTGCAGTGTTGCCAAAGTCAACGTATTTAACTTCAACTTCCTGATGGCCTGGCAGTCCTTCAGAAAACATCACAATATCAAGGTAAACAAATAAGAAGTTCATGTAAGTAAGCACATGTAAGGTATATTAATGTCAATGGCCAAAATTTCAAAGATAGATGTATGCATACATTGTGTGTACATGAAGTACCACATTCTGAAATAATTTAGACTGCAAATCAGCAAAGCTACTACAGGCTTTAACAGTCAGCCAAAATTCCCTTAAACCAAGGAAAAATCATAGGGTAAATTAATATGGTAAAAGTTGATCCTAATACCAGCTCCTCATATTTGTTATATATGGGATAGGCATGTGGATGGAACACTCAGATGATCCTTTGCCTAGCACAGTGGGGTCCTGGTTCATGACTAGATCTCCTAGATGTTATGGTAATACAAATAAATAAATAAACAGCTGAGATGTAATTCAGATCAGCCTCAATGACAAGGGGGACAAAGTGGCCACCAGCTGCACCAGTATCAGAAGGCTGAAGCCACTATTTTTTATGGCTCTTCTAGATCTGCTACACTCAAAGACTTTGTACTACAGAGGACTGGGCGCTTTATACAATGACAATTATGATTATGTTTGTTATTGAAATTTTGCTCTATGTATGTATAAAAGCTTTTGTTCCATCTATAATACTTTGCTATTAATAATTTGTTTTACATATTTTAAAATAGCCAATTAAAAGCAAGTAATATCAAACAGTTTATAAGTTGACTATTTGTATTGGTCTTTATTACTAATTTCTGCAGTAATAAACGTGATTATTACTTATCATTCAAGTTCAGTATATGGGTGTAATCAAATACCACTTCCAATTATTTGACTCAACACCTCAGTCAAAACAGTAACTAACATACTTACCAGTAACTTGTGCCCTGTACCAAACACCGTCTTCAAACTTCGCTATACAGGGTTGGCCTTGAACAGGACAGAGAATTTCCAGATTTTCTCCATCATCAGTTTTATATACTTCCTCAATTTTCTTCAGGAGAACTAAAAAGTCCAGGCTGTCTATCTAAAATAAAGAAACAAATAAAACCCCAATATTACAGTATCATATTAATCAGAACAAACAATAGCCATTCAGAATGTTTTGGGATTGTGACATGCAATTCCAGAAGGGAACTTGAGCTCAAAGGCTGCAGAAAACAATGACTGTCACAAAGGAAGTAAGTGCACTAACCAATGTTACAATTTTTAACTATTACTCTGTTTAAACTATCAAAAGAGATTTTATAGACTATTCTCTAATACCACACTGTGTGGTGCGCTCAATTGATGTGGACACAAAAACAGATACACATATGCTCTAGTATGGTTAGAGACCAAACTTTATTAAAACAATTAACCAAATAGAGATCCACTACATGAACTATGCAACAGGGCTATTTCAGTGAGGATTTCATCTTGGAACCAATGGCCCTGGGCTCTACAAACCTACAAGAGAGTATGAGGTTAATGCCCCTCTGCATTAGGCCTGCCCAAGGCAAACTGTTCTCTTCCTCCAGGCAGGGAAAGATGAAGTGAGCCATGCTATGTGCTAGATTGCCCCTTCACTATGCAATGTTGTGTTCTGAGCCTGTTCTTGATCCTTTTTAAACCCACCGACTGCATGCAACTTACCAGTTGTGACAAACAATTTAAATCCTAAGGTCAGACCATCAGGATGTCAGGTGGAAGGTTAAAGACCCCAAACAGCAGTTTGCCAATTCTGCCATATGAAAAATCCCTTCCAGTCCCCAATCAAAATTTAATTATCAGCTCAGTCTCTTTGATTGTAAGAGATCTAGTTCATTACGCAAGAATCGAACAAAAACCAAAATGGCTACTTGCCAGCAGAAAATTGAAGCATCCCCTCAAGCAGGCAAGAGTCAACTAGTCAACCCATCATGAACAGTGCTGTACAGTTGTGGAAGCCATTTCATATTTAGCTAGAAGCCATTTCATATAACAGAAGCCATTTAAGTTTCTTGCTTCTGCACGTACACTAGAGAGTGAACTCTCCTTCATCGATGTGAGAAAGGCCAGAAAGATGAGCTACTGGAATGCGTTAATTGAGCTGTTTTGAGTTGTAGTTCTCACTCCCCGATACCTGTTTCTTCTTGCTGGTAACAGTCTTCTCTTTTGAGTTTAATTGATGATTTCCTGTAATTGGATGCCCTGACGTCAGACTTGTTTGGTTAAGGGTATAAAATACTAGGATTGATTTGTATTGAGCAGCCTTACTGGGCCCGGCTCTGCTGGGGTCATGTTTGGCTCACTTTGTGCCTTATTGATCAATAAAGCTGTTTGTTAGCTGCCTAAACACAGAGAAGTCTTTTGCTTCGATACAGTGGCAACAGAAAAATGGGTGGAACAGGTAAAATGAAATATCCACCCTTCTTCCCCATGCTGTGGGCAAGAGAGGGAATGGGAAAGTGGCTACACTTCTCCACTCTCCCATGCACACATACTACATGCAGAGGGGGAGGCAGCATTGCCCTAGCAGCTCCTGCTTGATATCACCCCATCCCTCTCTTTGTTGGGTGGGAAGGAGAGAAGAGATGAGCCAATCCCCGATAGGGATGTTATAATGCAGTTGACTAGTCAAGTCTAGTCGATAGGCACTTCCACATTCCGTCTTTGAAATGTGCAACTCCGTGTACAGCCCGGGGCCAGCAGGAAGTCCTGCTGCCTCTGGGCTGCACGCAGGTGCCTGCTTTGAAATGTACGAGTCCCCAGCAGTGGTTCTTGTGCATTTCAAAGCCATGGAGCTTGGGATCAGCTCGGGAGTCCCCAGCTGATTCCAGGTTCCGAGGAAATGCTGCACAGAACCCAGAGTCAGCTGGGGAGTCCTCAGCTGACCCCAGGCTTTGCTGAAGCTGCTGGGAACCTGGGATCAGCTAGGGAGTCCCCAGCTGACCCCGGGCTCAGCTGAAGTGGCATTTTAAAGGGGCGGGGCCGCACAGCTGATCCGCTGCTCAGCTGTGCAGAGCTGCCGCTTTGAAATACTCCTCTCCCCGCTTTGCTGCCTCTATCTCATAGAGGCAGCAAGGGGGGGCGGGGGGACCAACTAGTTGAGAGACTATCCGATAAACAAATGCTTATCAGATAGTCGACTAGTCCTTAACATTCCTACTCTCTGATTCATGACACACACCCAGACTAGCATGATGCTGTTTATGAACCTGGCAAAGTGCCACAATAAGTATTTCCTCATTTCCTCCTTTATTATTTAGAATCAGAATCCCCTTGCATTTAGCACTATACATATACCTGTATTATAGGTGGGTATAAGAAAACGGATTAGAACTTTTTTCCCCAAGGGGAGTGGAGGAAAGCTAGCAACTGATTATTATAAGTCTAATATCTTGTTTGGGAGCTTAATGTTCTATTGGTTATTTAAAGACCAAAAATTTAATCAACATTTTAATTAAATACTTACCAATTGAAGGTAGAAATCACTAGGACTATTGATATGACAAACTACAATGGAGACTTCTGTCATTTCTTGTGGCAATGTGGGGGGGCAATATTGCAATGCCATATTATTTTCCAGTTGGCTGGGAAGCTGTGATCGAAACCTAATAAGAAAAATAGTTGTGAATAAATTCCGTCAAACCAGTTGGAGATGAAAGGCACCTTTGTATTGAATTTTCTATGAAAGGCTTAATGGACTTTTTATTAGCAACTCTCTCAATTGGCCAGTAATTTCATGCACAGTTAGCTGATACAGTACTGCTGCACATGAATCACTCTTGAACTTTGCTATTTGTAGTGCTGTGCAGCCAATTTCATCTTTTCCAACAACAGCAAGCATCCCCAAAACTATGACTATCTTTTACTCATTGTTAGGTAACATTGTGTGTTTACATTATTTAAAGGGTTAGAAGTGAAAGGTTAGAGTTAACTACTTAGAATAAAACATTGTTCTTTCAAACATTTACTTTCTCTTGTTCATTAACAGGTAATTACTATTGCAACAAGGTATATGCAGGAGAAATTTGATAAAGCATCTTTCATTTATCTTCCCCTTTCTCCATCCCTTTTTCTTTAAAAAAATCCTTATTTTAATGACCACTAAACATTTACAAAGAAAAAACAAAAAATAAAAACCTCAAGGCCATTAAACTTAGTGATCTATTTCACCAGTCTGTTGGGGCAATTTGTGTGTTATGAACAAAAATATTATCTGAAAGCTCAAAAATATTTTTTTTCTTCAGGTATAAGTCTGACAAATCAAATGAGGTTCTGAGCTAGCAAAATGGGTATAGCACTTATGAATAAAATTCATAGAATGTAAACTAGTATTCTTTAATTTTATTTGTGTATTTTTGAAAAATATAAATGCTTAAAGTCCTTTTAAGAAGATACATACCTTGCTAACTCTGTAAAAACTAAAGCATCTTTAAGAGATACTGGCATGTCACTCCTTATTTTATTAACTGGAGGTTTCTTCAGATCTACAATGAGCACACCATCTTCTTCTCTAAATACTTTCATTATAACAGCTTTGTTATTTACCATTCTCAAAAATTCTGTTTTAATTTCTTCTCCCCAACCTTCATTCTGTTTGGGGGAAAAATAGTGTTCTTAAGGATCATACAAATGACACTCAGAATGAAATCCTGATTGCACTGAAGTTAGTGGCAAAACTCCCAAAGACATCAGTGAAGCCAGAATTTCCCACCCAATACTGAAACATTGACAAGACCTATTAGACCATCTAATCCATAATCTTGACAGTGCAGAATTGCTCTCTATGGTGTATTTTTATGTTTCTTTTCAGGCCTAGTTTTAAATAGATTCAGCAAAGGTCTTTTCATTACTTCCTTTTATGATCTTTTCTTTGCTTTTTTTTTTTTTTTTTATAGATTATTCCCCTTCCTAAGATTTCATCATTTGATTTTCCTGATATTCAAATTACAATTCTCACTTGCTTAATTTCATTACTTATAATTTTACTCTTGAACCACTATAAACATATTTTTCTCCTTCTTTGGAATTTACTTGTAGACTACGTGGCACCCAGTAGTCGTGGATTTGTCAAACTATGGGGTTTCTTTTTCCTCTCTCTCAACCTTTCTTCAGGCAAACCTTTACATTGGTTTCCAAAGTCTCTTAGTACTGTTTTTATGAACATTTTAAAAAATAGACTAGAACCATTACATAGAATTTTAAATACTATAAACAAGCTATTTTTATTTCAGAGAGCATGTTGCTAATTGGTTTAAATGAGGCCCCGGTAAGGCAGCACAGTACCAAGTTCAACTCCCAAGGTGGAAAAGGTATGTATATTTCAGAGTAGACGTTTCTGATACCCTCAAGAAAGTATTTGCTGATAGGACTGGCCAACATGGATATCCCGTCCATGTTGTGGTGAAATGTGGTAACAGATGTGAAGTCTACTATGACTGAGCTAAGCTTTCTACAGCTCCCATATGTATTCTAATATCATTAGTAAGGGCGTTGAAAGGGCCTCTTGGTTTGTTCATTTTAACACCATATGTTGAACATCTTCCATTAATGTAGGTATTATGCATGGATGTCCTTCTGCTATTTAATAATATGTCCTTCACCTGTTCCAAGTACATCAGTTCATCGTGATGGAAGCATCCAGGAGCCATGCTCTCAGGTGAACTCTCTTCAGGTTTAGGGGGTAAATCTATCCAGCATGCTGCATTAGAAGGTTTGGCAGAAGTGGATGAATGCATAGTGTACACACTTGTCCTCCTCAACCAGTACAACTATCAAGTTTGTTAGAGCTGCATCAGAGCAATCAAGGTGACTTTGGTCTTGTTGGTTCTTATTTTGTATATTGCATTTAATGGCATGGGGCTAGAGGGAAACATGTATAGCACAGTCATGTTTCATTTGAGAAGACAGCATCTCCCAGGAATCAGAAACCCCTTCCTTGCTCTTGAACAGAATTTCTGGCATTTGTAATTCTGGAATGTCACAAAGAGGACTATGGATGGGTGTCCCCAGTGATTATGTTCTATAGGACTGTGGTGCTTAACTTCTACTCGTGGTCCTGAGAAAATACATGTTCAATGCATCCACTGTAGTGTTTTGATATCCTGGAAGATGCAAAACTGACATCTGACATTGTTCTGGATATACCAGTTCCTTAGCTGCATGGCTTCAGTACCTAAAGAGTGTGATTTTGCCCTGCCTGGCCTCTCAGTTTATACAGAACAGTAGGCAATGTTATCCATCATTAACCTTATGGCCTTATTCTTGGTCATGGTCAGGAAGTGCAAACACATGTTGCAAATTTTCATGTGCTACAGTGTTTCTGAAGGGGATAATCTGCCCTGAATTGTATAGTGCCATAAGTGATCCCCACCAGCCTCAAGAGTATGGCGAGTATCATGAAAAGGAGGAGTATGTGCGAAATGATATTCTCTCACACACACTGTGGGACTGAACCCACCACTGCAGAGTCTGACTTTGAACGGCATGATAAGGCAACTTGTTCAAGCTGTGACTGTGAAATATAAATGATTCTTAGGCAATCCTAAATGCAGTGCATGCACGGTGTAGCATAAATGTGGTTACTTCCATATGGCCTAATAGCTGGAGGCAGGTCCATGCCCATATCTGTGAGCTATTCAGTACTATTAAGATCAGACCAGCTATACTGACTAAACAGGTCAGTGGTAGTGATGCTTTGGCCTTCAGAGCCTCAAGATGGGCCCCAATGAAATCCAGTTTCTGTACAGGTGTCAATATTTATTTTTGTATGCTTCTCTGTAATGCTAGCCATGAAAATAGAGACTATCCCCGGAGTAATGTCCAATGTATTTTCTTGTAATGTCTACTACCTTTTAGTAGCAATCATGCAGATAGGAAAATATTAATTACCCCATGACACTCTCCTATGCTTTGGAAAACTGGCTTAAGAATATGAAGATGCATAACTCAAAGATGCTTTATGCAATAACAGATCATATAATTTTATAGTTAAAATCTGCTATATCTATATATTCTATTTTTGTTCAAGTACCATTCTTGTATGTGAAGCTAGAAATATGAAGTTTGAATCTGTTTATCGTTCTAAATGTGTTAATGAGGACCATTAGCAGTACACTTCAGGTATTTAATGTTTCAGTACTCAAATCAATGACTTGTGAATAGTTGTGTTTGTCTTATAAGCCCAAACTGTGATTGGTCCTAAAAGGACATGTGACCATGCCACCTGCTACTAGAATCCATCTTGCACCTGCTAATTTTGGATGGGAGATGCAAAATAAAGGATTCCCAATTGGGGGTGGGGGGCAGGAGGGGGGACAGAAAGGGGGAAGTCAATTTAAGCAATAGGAAGCAATCAGCCTTTTTCTTCATCTGTCTTTTGAAACTGCCTGGCACATCCTAAGAGGTTATAAAAGAACTCTGAAGAAGGCTAGAGATCCACATCAGAGTAAGAGATCAACTCAGATTTGAAACTTATACCTGAAATAAGAACAGCTGTTTAGGGTAAGAATTTCCATGTATCAAGTTTCTTAGTAGATTAGAATTAATTATGCATTTTCTATTAGTTTTAATTTAGTAACTTACTTTGATCTGTTTTCACTTGCAACCACTTAAAGACTATTTTTTCTACTTAATAAAAAACACTTTTATTATCAGGTCCAGTGCAAATAATTACTACATGAGGGGGAAGGGGAGAGAGCAACAACTGTGTATCTCTCTCTTTCACTAATAAAGAGAATTAACCTTATGAGCTTTCTCTATGTAAAACTTCATTTGGGTTTTAGTTCCGTTTGGGAGTTGGTTTCCTGGGTGCTGAGCCCTTATAGCTGGTTCAGTGTCCATGTTGATCCACAGAGGGCAGTAACCCCAATTCTGTGCCTTGTAACTTGACAACCCACAACTGAAGAGGGGCTCATGTGTAGGCCTTGTGGCTAAAGAGATCTGTTTTCACTCTTTGTAAAATAGAGTGGATCTGTATTGGTGTTGTCCACCCCACTGATTGACCACATCAACAATTAAGTAATTCTGTACAGCGTAAGAAAATACAAATTACATCCCTTTTTAGAGGATGGAATATTTTTATTTACTCTCTTGAAAGTGCACAGTGCTGCTGCCACAGTCTCCCATATGTTTTTAGCTAGCTCCATAAATGTTTCGTTCATAGGAAGCACAATCTTTGATAAAGCTAGTGTTTGGAGAATGTCCAGTAATTTACATTTGGACTCTGGAATATCCTTTTAAGGGGATTTCTAAAGATTTGGCCATTCTTTGGAAGAGCTCCTGGAAACAACTGAAGTCATCCACAGTTGTGGGTGGTGGAAATATTATGACCTCATCTGAGATAGAAGGAATGTTGGTTGCTGGTGTAGTTTTTTATCCGAGGGCCTTTTTCTAGTCTTCAAAAGTTTGGTAGCAAAATGTCAAATAAATTTTAATACTGATAAATGCAAAGTAATGCACAGTGGAAAAATAATCCCAACTATACATACAATATGATGGGACTAATTTAGCTATAGCCACTCAAAAGAGATCTTGAAATCATTGTGGTTAGTTCTCTGAGAACCTCCAATATACAGCAGCAGTCAAAAAATAAAGAGAATGTTACGAATCCTTTAAAACGGAACAGAAAATAAGACAGAAGTTATTCACCTTGTGCAGTTACCATGGTTCTTTGAGATGTGTCCCCCTGTGGGTGTTCCACTGAGGGTGCTGGTGCATCCTCACGCTAGCAAGTGGAGATTTTTCTAGCAGTATCCGCCGTGCCATGCATGTGCTATGGC
This sequence comes from Pelochelys cantorii, assembly GCA_032595735.1. NCBI lineage: Eukaryota > Metazoa > Chordata > Testudines > Trionychidae > Pelochelys > Pelochelys cantorii. The sequence goes on along the minus strand of CM064326.1, from coordinate 42,213,081 downwards.
ACCCCCTCGTGCCGTTAGTCGTGCACCATTCCTTCTCTACCCAAGCTAGTAAAGCATGGGGTGGAGGGAGAGAGGGTAGTGGAGCACCCATGGGGGGGGGGGAAGAAGGGGACATCTTGAAGAATCACCATTACGGCACAAGGTAAGTAACACTTTCTTCTTTGAGTAGTGTTCTTGTGAGTGCTCCACTATGGGTGACTATAAAGCAGTAGTGGGCTTCGGAGGCAGGTTTGGAACCCTGTCATTATCACCGAGGATAATACTGCTTGGACCACAGCCATGGATGATGTGATGGAGGATGCCAGAGCGTTTCTGCAAATGTGTAGTCTGATGACCAAGTGGCTGAGTTGCAAATCCCCTGGAGAGGTACATTCTAGAGGAAGGCGGTTGTAAAGGATATGGCCCTGGTGGAATCGGCAGTGATGGTGCCAGGTGGTTTTTTGTTTTGGATGGTGTAGCATGAAGAGATCCACTTGGTGATCTTCTGAGAAGAGATTGCCTGTCCTTTGGATCATTCAGTGAAGGACAGGAAGAGTCTAGGAGACATTCGCCAGGCTCTCATACGATCAATATAGAACACGAGCACTCTACAGACATCGAGGGAGTGCCATGCCGTGTGTGATGGATCAGTGTGCGGCTTGGGGAAAATTTCAGGTAAGTGTATCGGTTCGTTGATGTGGAAGGGAAAGGGAATTTTCAGGCGGAATTTAGGGTGGGGCCAGAGCGCCACTCTGTCCTTGCTAAAAATTGTATAAGGGGGGGTCCGCCATTAGGGCAGCAAGTTTCCCATCTCTCCTGCTGGAGGTTATTGTGACTAGAAAGGAGACCTTCATAGATAGGTATGACCAAGGGCAGGTTGCCAAGGGCTCGAAAGGTGGCTTTGTCAGGCTCTTAAGTATGTGATTTAGGTCCCAGATGGGAAATGGTAGGCGAACGGATGGAAAGGTTTTGTAGACCAGTGAGGAATCTTTTGGTGATTGTGTTCAAGAGGAAAGAAACACATTCAGTGGTGCAAAGGAAGGCTGCTACGTGAATCTTGGTAGTACTTAGAGCCAGGCCTGACTCCCTAAGATACAAGAGGTAGTCCAATAGGAGGGGGAAGCAGGCGGTTTCAGGGGGTGTAGTGAGAGTACTTTTAAGCTACTGGGTAAATCTGTTCCATTTGAAAATGTATGTTTTCCTAATGGATTCTTTTCTGCTGTTGATTAATATCTGTTTTATTCCTTCTGAGCAGGTGTTTTTGGCATCTTGGAGCCATGAAGGAGCCAGGCGTGAAAGTGGTGTTTCTGTGGTTCGGGATGGAGAACTCCACCGTGATTCTGGGAGAGAAGACTGTGTTGAAGCAGAAAACCATGTGGATCTGTTACTGTCCTTCTGTGGAGGTAAGGATACCATGTTTGTCTCCACCACGCTGGTGTGATAAGAATCACGCAAGTTCATTCTGTTCTTATTTTGATGATGACCCTGTGGAGCATGGGGAGAGGTGGGTATGCGTTGAGTAACGGTGTGTCCCATTTGATGGAGAAAGCATCCCCAAGGGAGTGCTTCCCTAAGGCTACTCTGGAGCAGTAAAGGTGGCATTTGCAATTGTTCCTGGTCGTGAAGAGGTCTATGTCTTGCTGACCCTATTGGTGGAACATGTAATTGAGGGCTTGCGTGTCTATCTCCCATTCATGTTCGTCATAGAACTTGCGGCTGAGGGTGTCTGCTGTAACGTTTAGCACCCCTGGGAGGTAAGTGGCAACAGGGGTAATCTGGTGTGGAAGGCACCAGCTCCACAGCTTGAGAATTTCCATACACAGGGATGGGGATCATGCACAGCCTTGCTGATTGATATAATACATGCAAGTGGTATTGTCTGTCAATGTTGATAGTCTTGCTTGCTATGTGGTGTAGGACATGCTGGCTTGGGTACCGCACTGCTCACAGTTCTAAAAGGCTGATATGAAACGTTTGCTCTATAAAGGACCATTTGCCTCAGGCTGTGAGGGTTCCTAGATGGGCACCCCATTGTACGAGTGATGCATTGGTTATCATGGTAAGCGTAGAGGTCGGTTCATGGAATGGAACTCCAGTTAAGACGTGTGGATTCAAGGTTGCATAGGATGTCGAATCAATGCATGGGTAGAGTCACTTTGGCTTTGACAGTATCGATATGTGCTCTTATAAACTCCAATGCCTGAGTGGGATGGAGCGTGGGTTTCTCGTCATTTATATGGAAGCCCAGGAGGAGCAGGTGGCTCGTGGTAGTCTCGATCATGTCCCTTGTCTCTTGAAAGGATGTGCCTTTTATGAGACAGTCGTCTAAGTATGGAAATATCATGACTCCCTGACGACATAGGCATGTCGCTACGACTGCTAGAGTTTTGGAAAACACTCTGGGAGCGTTGAAAGGCCAAAAGGGAGCACTCGGTATTGGTAATGGCCAACTGTGAATCGTAGAAAACACCTGTGGGTGGGATGGATTGTTACGTGGAAATATGTATCTTGAAGGTCGAGAACCGAAAGCCCATCTCCTTGATCTAATACTGGAATTATTGTTGGTAAGGTCACCATCTTGAATTGTTGGTAAGCAACGCATTTGTTGAGCTTCCTTAAATCCAGAATGGGCCTCCATCCTTGGCTCTTTTTCTGCGTTAGAAAAGTTGAGTAGAACCCTCGGCCATGGAACTCTGTTGGTACCTCCTCCACTTAGGCGCCATAGAACCAGTGAAGCACCTCTTGCTTGAGGAAGGTCTTGTGAAAAGGGTCCACAAAGAGGGACAGGGTGGGATGATGGGTAAAAGAACGAGAAATGAAAGGGATGGAGTAACCATGGTGGATGAACTCTAGGACTCATTTGTCCAATGTTATTTGAGCCCACTATTGAAAAAAGGGGCAGAGGCGGTGGTTGAATTGTGGATAATTGGTCGATGGTGTGACCACAAGGAAAGGGTCTTTTTGGCTCCTGAACAAACCTTCAAATTTGCTGTTTGGATGTGGAAAGTTGGGCTTCTGCTGTTTGATATTGTTGCTGGTGTTGAGGCCTCAGTCGTTGGGGCCTTTGTTTCTGTCAGAAGTCATACCTCAGTTGCTGTCTGTATGGCTCCCTGGGTCTCTGGTAGTTGGTGTATCTGGCTCTCTTAAATGGGGGCATGTACATCCCCAGGGTCCTTAGGGAGTCCTTCATCGAATGAAGTACTTCATCAGTTTTTGCAGCAAAGAGATTGATTTTATCGAAGAGTAGGTCTTCGACCTTCTGCTGCAAATCCCTCGGAACCCCTGATGCTTGGAGCCAGGATATCCTTCGCATCACGATAGCTGAGGCTGTGATGCGTGCAGCTGCGTCTGCTACATCCATTGTGGACTGTAGTGCAGTGCGAGAAATTGTATGGCCCTCCTGCATAATGCTGAGAAGGATAGGCCTCTTGTGTTCAGGTAGGTATTGTATAAGCTCTTGAAGCTTGGAGTAATTAGAGTAGTCATAATCTGCTAGGTTGCAAGGTTCACAAGAGGCGATACTGTTTTTCCAGAACTTCCTGTAAATCTCTTGTGCTAATGCTACCCTTTTAAAAAGTTCTTGGAACTTTGAGTCATCAGTTGGTGGCACGGTGATGCATATAACCACCTCATCTGGTGAGGACGAAGAATTATGCACAGGGGACCTGTATTCGCCCTCAGACAAAGAGTCCTCCATCTCAGTCTGGACTAGGGAGTGAAGCGCTGTTATAGATGTTGTGGGTTGGGAGAACGAGGTGGTTTTCTGGATGTTGTGGAAGGTGCGGTGAGATGGCTCTTCCTAGGAGGACGTGACTCCCATGATTACCCTGGGCAATGGCAAAGGAGCAACGGGTATGTGTAATGATGTGCATACCAGGGTGGTGGTGGTAGAGGATATACTTATGTATAATGCCAAGTGTCCCAGGATGGAGCTCTCTGTGCTGGCCTGGAAGAAAAGTGGCTGTGTAGCTCTGTGCTGGCTTCGTTTAGGGAGCAAGACGGGATTGGTGATCTGTGAGAGTGCACCGACTGTATGAAGGAACCTGGAGATGATGGTGCTGGTGTATGACGGCTCCTGATAGGAGACTTATGTCATAGATGCTTCTGAGATGGTACCGGGGTACGCGTGTTACTCAGTGCCATTGGTGCGAGTGGCACCAACTGGTCAGGAGGCAGCATAGAATCATAGAATACTAGGACTGGAAGGGACCTTGAGAGGTCATCGAGTCTCGTCCCCTGCCCTCATGGCAGGACCAAATGTCTAGACCATCCCTGATAGACATTTATCTAACCTACTCTGAAATATCTCCAGAGATGGAGATTCCACAACCTCCCTGTGCAATTTATTTCAGTGTTTGACTACCCTGACAGTTAGGAACTTTTTCCTAATGTCCAACCTAAACCTCCCTTGCTGCAGTTTAAGCCCATTGCTTCTTGTTCTATCCTCAAAGGCCAAGATGAACAAGTTTTCTCCCTCCTCATAACACCCTTTTAGATACCTGAAAACTGCTATCATGTCCCCCCTCAATCTTCTCTTTTCTAAACTAAACAAACCCAATTCTTTCAGCCTTCCTTCATAGGTCATGTTCTCTAGACCTTTAATCATTCTTGTTGCTCTTCTCTGGACCCTCTCCAATTTCTCCACATCCTTCTTGAAATGCGGTGCCCAGAACTGGACACAATACTCCAACTGAGGCCTAACTAGCGCAGAGTAGAGCGGAAGAATGACTTCTCGTGTCTTGCTCACAACACACCTGTTAATGCATCCCAGAATCATGTTTGCTTTTTTTGGCAACAGCATCATACTGCTGACTCATATTCAGCTTGTGGTCCACTATAACCCCTAGATCCCTTTCTGCCGAACTCCTTCCTAGACAGTAGCTTCCCATTCTGTATGTGTGAAACTGATTGTTCCTTCCTAAGTGGAGCAATTGGCATTTGTCTTTATTAAACTTCATCCTCTTTACCTCAGACCATTTCTCCAATTTGTCCAGATCATTTTGAATTATGACCCTATCCTCCAAAGCAGTCGCAACCCCGCCCAGCTTGGTATCATCTGCAATCTTAATAAGCGTACTTTCTATGCCAATATCTAAATCGTTGATGAAGATATGAAACAGAGCCGGTCCCAAAACAGACCCCTGCGGAACCCCACTTGTTATACCTTTCCAGCAGGATTGTGAACAATTAATAACTACTCTGAGTACGGTTATCCAGCCAGTTATGCACCCACCTTATAGTAGCCCCATCTAAGTTGTATTTGCCTAGTTTATTGATAAGAATATCATGCGAGACCGTATCAAACGCCTTACTAAAGTCTAGGTATACCACATCCACCGCTTCTCCCTTATCCACAAGACTCGTTATCCTACCAAAGAAAGCTATCAGATTGGTTTGACATGATTTGTTCTTTACAATCCATGCTGGCTGTTCCCTATCACCTTGCCACCTTCCAGGTGTCTACAGATGATTTCCTTAATTACCTGCTCCATTATCTTACCTGGCACAGAAGTTAAACTAACTGGTCTGTAGTTTCCTGGGTTGTTCTTATTTCCCTTTTTATAAATGGGCACTATATTTGCCCTTTTCCAGTCTTCTGGAATCTCTCCTGTCTCCCATGGTTTTCCAAAGATGATAGCTAGAGGCTCAGATACATCCTCTATCAGCTCCTTGAGTATTCTAGGATGCATTTCGTCAGGTCCTGGTGACTTGCAGGCATCTAACTTTTCTAGGTGATTTTTAACTTGTTCTTTTTTTATTTTATCTTCTAAACCTACCCCCTTCCCACTAGCATTCACTATGTTAGGCATTCCTTCAGACTTCTTGGTGAAGACCGAAACAAAGAAGTCATTAAGCATCTCTGCCATTTCCAAGTTTCCTGTTACTGTTTCTCTCTCCTCACTGACCAGTGGGCCTACCCTGTCCTTGGTCTTCCTCTTGCTTCTAATGTATTTATAAAAAGTCTTCTTGTTTCCCTTTATTCCCGTAGCTAGTTTGAGCTCATTTTGTGCCTTTGCCTTTCTAATCTTGCCCCTGCATGCCTGTGTTGTTTGCCTATGTTCTTCCTTTGTAATTTGTCCTACTTTCCATTTTTTATAGGACTCCTTTTTTATTTTTAGATCATGCAAGATCTCGTGGTTAAGCCAAGGCGGTCTTTTGCCATATTTTCTATCTTTCTGACACAGCGGAATAGCTTCCTTTTGGGCCCTTAACAATGTCCCTTTGAAAAATTGCCAACTCTCCTCAGCTGTTTTTCCCCTCAGTCTTGATTCCCATGGAACCTTACCTATCAGCTCTCTGAGCTTACTAAAATCTGCCTTCCTGAAATCCATTGTCTCTATTTTGCTGTTCTCCCTTCTACCCTTCCTTAGAATTGTGAACTCTATGATTTCATGATCACTTTCACCCAAGCTGCCTTCCACTTTTGGTATAGGGGTCTCTTAGGTGCATCTTGGTATGGGGTCTCTTAGGTGCTGAGGCCTATGCCATCTGAGTTGGTGGTTTCAGTGTTGAGCGGTGCTTATGTTGGCTCAGCGGTGCAGTGGGGGCCAATGGTGCCACTTGTTTTTGTTTGGGCTCTGAGTGTACCCTCTTATATGTGCTGGGCCTGTCTGCGATGCTGACCCTCGCATCTCAGTGCGAAGGGTAATAATCGGGCTGGAAACAGTCTTGTTTTTGAGAGAGAGATGCCAGAAGAGATAGAGGGATGTGTTTTGTCCATACCGTTCGGCTCAGAACTTTGCTTTCAGGCAGGTGGTGTGTCCTCAGAAGGTGAAGCGACCTTTCATAGAGGAAGGTTTTTAACCTGTTGGCGCGGTTACAGCATGCTCTGGCCGTCAATTTAGAGCAATGGGGACACTTTTGTGTCTGGTGAGATTCTCCGAGACACTTTCTGCATGCAGAGTGCCCGTCAGAGATGAGCATAGCATTATGGCACAACTCACACCTCTTGAAGCTGAGAGATACTAGCATCAGGTGCAGCGAAAAGCGGCGGGCCGATGATGACAGAATTTTGTTGTTGTTGTTGTTGTTATTATTATAGGGTCAGGTAGGAGGTCTTAAAGCTTGGAAATGTGAGGAAACTAAGGGGAAATAACCAGTTATTTTGGCCATTTTTCTGTAGAAACAGCAGAAAGGAGAGAAGCTCCATCTGTTGCCAAGGACGGTAGAGAAGGACCAGAGGGACCATGCTGCGTGCGTGCCTAACAGACACTAACAGCACGAGGGGGCGCCACAATGCATGCACAGTGAAGACTGCTAGAAAAATCTCTGGTCGCTGGCGCGAGGACATACCAGCACCTAGAGTGGAGCACCCACGGCAACACTACTCAAAGAAGAATATCTTATTGCCTCTATATAAATCCATGGTACGCCCACATCTTGAATATTGCATACAGATGTGTTCACCTCATCTCAATAAAAATATACTGCCATTGGAAAAGGTTCAGATAAGAGCAACAAAAATGATTAGGGGTTTGGAACATATGCCAATTGGAGATTAAAAAGACTGGGACTTTTCATCTTAGAAAAGAGAAGACTAAGGAGCGGCCGGGGGGGGGGGAGGGGGAGAAGGGGCAGTGCGGGGGAAATGATAGAGGTCTATAAAATCATGACAGGTACGGAGAAAGTGAATAAGGAAAAGTTATTTACTTGTTCCCATAAGAACTAGGGGGTCACGAAATAAAATTAATAGGTAGCAGGTTTAAAACAAACAAAAGGAAGTTTTTCTTTACGCAGCGAGTGCACAGTCCATCCATGGGGCTCCTTGCCAGAGGCTGTTATGAAGACCGGGACTTTAAGAGGGTTCAAAAAAGAACTAGATAAATTAACTGAGATTAGGTCCATCAATGGTTTATCAGGGGCTGGAAATGGATGACAGGAGAGGGATCATTTGATGATTGCCTGTTTCTGTTCACTCCTTCCAGGGCATATGGCATTGGCCACTGTTCGAAGACAGGTTACTGAGTTATATGGACCTTTGGTCTCACCCAACATGACCATTCTTTTGTTCCTCAGGTGGCTCTGATGGCATAGCCACTGAGGGAAATAGGGATGTTACAGTGTCTTCTCTGTAGGTGCTCAGGAGCCATGGGTATGGTCTCTTATATGCTATGCAGGGATCCCCGTAAGACCACTGCAGGGAGTGTCATAGGTGGTAGCATCTATGGGTATCCATGCCATACCTGTGTGTCAGGTCTATGGTGATATTTGGGCTAAACATGTAAAATTAATGCTGTGCTAGTTTGAATTGCAGAGGACTGGCATGATGAATAAGTACTTTCTTCATCCACCCTGGAAAATGAAGGGGCCATAAATGAGGTGAGTTGGCATGTGTACGGGAAAGTGTTATTTGGTATTGAAAAATGGGGAGAATGGTGTTGATGAGACCAGTAAGTCTTTGTGATAGAGGAACCGGTGTGGTACTTATGGTTTCAATGCTGAGATAGTTGATGCTAATGGTGCTGTTGTAATTGCAACGGTCAGTACTGATATCTGAGTGCTCTGCACTATGAGAACAAGTGGTGACACCACTGCTTGTGTAGCATGCATCAGAGCCACATGTTTACATGGTTCCATTAGTAGTATGGCAGAAGAGTTACGATTCTGTTTCCTTCCTGTCTCTAAGCCTGCTCACTTAGGACCACTAACTTTCTCAGTACACATAGTACTGGAGGATCCTAGTTCTCATACATATTCCACTGCAGTATGGTCAGTGCCAAGGACAAAGAATGATCCAGAGAGAGTTTCTTTTTGGTGGTTCTTTAAGAGGAGAAGTTGGTGCCTTTTTCCTCACTATTTTTTAGAGAGAAGAAAGCCTTCCTCTGCGAGAAGTGTGAAGGCTGTCAGAAGGGGTTTTTGGAGACCATTGTCAAAAGGAAGTCCGTTGTCCAGGATCAGATGCTGGCTGCATTGGTTTTCATTAGGATGAATTAATTAATTATGAAATGTATTTATTTATAATTTAAGTAGTAGGTCCCTCTCTTTCCTGGTGTGAGCCTTGAGGCTGCTGTACTAAAGACCATTTTTGAGGTACTAAAGGAAAAGCAACATTTGAAGCCCATAAATTGGGCATCTTAAGGATGGACATGAACTAATGTACGGGGTAAAAAAGATGGAAAGAAAAAACAGGAAGAAAGGATTAACTAAATCTCAGTAGTGTACTAACAGGCTATGTAGACAAAAAAAACCTATCAATTGTAATGCTGCTGGGAATTCCATCTCAGAGCAAGGACAGTTGAGAAGAAACTCAGGGGTGGGGAGAGGGTGTCAGGTTGGGCAGCACTGACAAACAGTGTGCAAAAAGGAGAGAATACATGTGCAACCCAGATGAGCACAGCTGCTGAATGACAGACATGCCCTGGTGCATGCTCTGATCTAGAGCATGGGAAACACATTCATCTCAAGTGGGGCACCCAGAGGGACACTCCTCAAAAAATTGTAAAACCTTGGGGTCACTTATAGCATCATGAAATGTTTTCTATCAGTTTATCACTTCTGTTTAAATCAATGCGAGCTGCATTTCGAAATCTCGGGCACATTATGACCCAAGAAGATGAGAATAAAAATCATCACATGTTAAATGTAATACTTTAATATTAGATCATAATTTATTTTTTCTGAGCCCAATACTGGAAGCAGCCATCTTTACAGAAACTGATGTAAATTGAAATAGCTGTAAAAGTGAAAGATCATTGGAAGGTGGTTTCACATTAATTGGTAAGTTATCTTTTATTGTTTTACACAAGAAAAATGTTAAACAATGTAATTTTAAAAGAAAAAAATACATTTGTATATGAAGTTTGTCATACACAACTATTTCAAGTAAGGGAGATAAATATCTATATGTTTAGTCTCCTGTCCATATGTGACAGCGTTTTTAATATAATAACTTTCCCTGCACAGTCATGCTCTCCTCCACGTGTGGGTTTCTTTCCCTTTGTGTTTGAGATACATTTAAAAAGAAACTGAAAATGTGGTTCTAAACCCTCATAATTGGAAGATGGCATCAAAGGCAGATTGGACCTTATCGAGCATTTCAGGTTATCAGTACCCCTTCAATTTTTAAGTTTAAATTATATTCAGTTCTTTTTGATTAAGGTGTTATTAAAGCAACTGAGATCTCACACTGATTGTCAGTCACAAATAATATCAGGAAAATTAGAAAATTGGGCTTTGAAATTAGGGAACTATAAACCATTTTGAAAAGTTCACAGTTTGTTAATGGTGACAGGTATTTTTGCCATCTCATAATATTATTTAACTGTTAGAAAGAGAAAAATCAGTGCAGTTTTCCCTTCGTAGTTCCAAGACTAAAATGTTTCTGGTTTGAAAATGTAGGACAACAGAAGAGGTCATTTCAACATTTTAGACTTGCAAGGTAATTAGATGAGTTATTTTATCTGTGTAATATGTGTTGAAATATCTATCATTTAAGGTTGCTTGCACAGAGTGCAAAAAATGTAAATACATGGTTTCAACATCTCTATCCCCATAGAAACATTGCTCAAATGAGGCTAACTCCATGAGCACAAGTTAAAGCAAGTAATAAAGAAAGTATTGTTACAATTTATGTCCTTTTCTTAAGAAACAAATGTTAGTAGCAAGTGGGGGGAATGTTACTAGACACAAGGAAGTATCTAGCAATATCAAGACCAATTTCAAAGTAAGAGGCACCAGATTTTTGATAAAAAGATAATTGCAAAACTTTTCTAAAAGTGGGCCGTTCTATACCACTGCCTATTTGATTGATTTTTTTTTTAAAAGACAGCTTACGCCAGGGGCATGTCTATCAGTCAACCAAAGACTATGACTGTCAATTATGCACTTCTCTTTTAGAAGGTGAGAAAAGGACATCTCAAGAACAGCTCCCAAATTATTCAAGTTTAAATCTTGTGTATTGTAATACATTCTTTAAAACACTAACTATAGAGACACTGGAATATCTTAAAAATAATTAAACTCTCATTATATTAATTGGAAAACAACAATAAGCCTATTTTTTAATATATGACTTGAAGAATTCAGCAGTATACACCAATTTTATCTTGTAGGTTTTTTGGGGGGTATTTTGGAAAATTGTGAAAATAGGACTAATTTTAATTCCATAATAAAAAACCCAAAAGAAAAAAAATTCTCTTAAACTGTACAAACTGCGTTTACTTACTGAGTTTTTGGGAACTATGTCCTTCAGTGAGCACTGCACTGCTAACGGAGGAATATCCCTGAGTTGTGCCTCTATATGTGGATCAGGCTTCCTTATAAACACACACAAGTCATTTACCACTAAGTTCTGTAGAGCAGCTTGTTCTGGTGGCCTCACCACAGGGACACCACCAATCCTAATGGGAATATAAACAAACAACAATAGTACAATAATGCAGCATAGCCTGGGAGCACGTGTATTTCTGTGGACAAGTTAATAACAGAAATATAAGGGAGGTTTCATTTATTCATAAAGATCTACAGAATCATAATTTCAATAAAGTCACCATCTGAGACATGGCAAGGAGGACAAGTTCTTCCATCTGCTCACAGCTCCCAATTACAGGCCTTCTAACTGGGGGAAATTTTGATAAGACTATGTTGTTGGAAATGAGTCAAGTTAGGCATCATTCAAAAGCCTTTGCTCCTACAAACACAATGGTCTAAAACAAACTTAGAACAATTATGTAGGTATATATTTTAGAAAGTATTTAAAAATCAACTTTTAAAAAGATACCTTAACATAGGCATGTCAAACATGCAGCACTCAGTTAAATTATGGCCCTCAAATACAGTACAGGTTATACCCCCTTAACCAGGACTCCCTTGTCCGGAAACATCCACGGTCCAGCACCAACCATAGATGTTCCTGGACCACACAACCCAGGAACAGGGAGGTCTGGCAGAAGGGCAGGAGTGCCGTAGGTGGCACTGGCAACTCAGCTGGGATCCCCAGTTTATGTGTGTGTGTGGGGGGGGGGGGGGGGGGGGAGATGGGGGGAGGAGAACAGGCAGGCACAGCGGGGAGTTCTAGCCGAAGCAGCAGCAAGGGAGATCCAGCCCTATCAGCAGTCAGGGAGCTCCACCCTGTCCACACAGCTTTGGCTCCGGCCCCAGCCACAGAACAAGGCAGCTATGGAGCTCTGTTCTATCTGTGGAGCTCCTGTCATGGTGCTGCGGCCCCAGGAGCAATGGGGATGGAGACATCTGGAGAGCCCCGGGGAGCTGGGGCAGCAGCGAGAATAGGCTGGCACCCTAACTTGCTGGCAGCCTGGGTCAAGAGAGGAGGGACCTCCCCTGGTCTGGCAAACGCCCTTATTCGGGACCATTCAAGTCCCTCACCAGACCAGCGAGCTCCAACTTGTACTGTATTATCAGTTAACTAGCCAATTAGCCCGTAATAAGACGGGATTTTCAGGTCTCTCCTCCATGTCAGCCTTCTCTCTTGAGCCTCCAGTCTCTCGCTCCATCTCTCTCTCCTCCTCCTGCCTCCCCCCCCAGCTCTCCTCCTCCTTCTGCCTCTCTCTCCTTCTCTTCTCCCCCTCCTGCCTCTCACTCTCTCTCCGCTCTCCTCTGTCTCCATTGGGGATGCACGCTCATCCAGGCCCCGCCCCCTGGGCATGTACATCACCTCCCCGCCATGGCGCTCGGCTGACTTCTGTGCTGCTCAGCTGGGCCGCCGCGCGGGAGCAAGCAGCTGTTGGAGCCCCGCGCTCCCCATGCAGCACCCCCATGCTGCATGGGGAGCGCGGACCCCAAACAGCCGCTTGCGCCGCTTCCTCCCACATGGCGGCCTGGCTGAGCAGCGCAGATGTCAGCCGAGTGCCACGGTGGGAGGCAACAGCGCCGCCCAGAGGGAACAGCCAGAGTTACAGAGTCACAGACATTGGACTACTATATATATGATGCTCAGAACATGATACTGGATATGTTCTGGGATGGTGTGATGATTCATGAAGATAGCTGAGGCTTTTTCTGCTGTTTATTCAATCCTTTAGGACTGTTAATTGGAATTTGCACTTGACAGTATTAGACCAGTTTGTGAAAAACGTCTCCCTTTAGATTTAGACAATTCTGCAATGACTTCCTGGTAGTTCGCGGAAAAGAAAAGTTAAATAATCTTTCCCAATATTTCCTGACAACCCCAGAACTCCTCAGAATTTCCAACTAAATGTTAAGCACAGATGAGATGACTTCCCCAGGAGTAACCAAGAGGCCCCTAGAGTAATTAGGTGCTGTTAAAACCCAAGAAGAGGTGAATTTAAACTGCAGTATGAATTTACTTGCACTGGCAATCCATCAGCATACGACAGACTGGAGTTCATTAATATCACAACAGAAGTAGTCTTCAGTGATGAGATAGCCAAAAAGTATCAGTCTAATGGATAATTTGAGTCATGACTTGTATGAAGCCTTCAAAGTGCAAAGAATTATCCAATGCTCTGTCAATCTATGGGCTTCAATCAAGAACAGGCTAAAATGAGCTCAAATGCAAAAAAAGAAAGTCCAGCATGAAGGTGGCAGAGCTAACCACAAATATGTCATTTTTCACTTATCGCCTCATTGTCTTCAGATCTCAATCTGATGTTGATATAGGAGAGACTTTGGGTAAGTACAAACTCTCTGTGGTACCATGATACATGTTTGAATGCACTGGAAAAATGAATAAATGACAGGAGAAAAGTAAACTAATGAACAACTTGCACAGTCCTCTCAAGCCTACTGACAACATGACCAGTACAGGCTTTTTAGTGTACCCATCACAGATAGCACAGCTGAGGTACAGGCTCGCAACAAACCAGAAACTCTTAACAGCTTTCAAAATTTGGCTCAAGACTTACCTATAAGGCTATAGAGAAAATACTGGAGTTATGATGCCCAAGCATGCAGACAAATCAATTAAAATATCACAAAGAAGAAACTACATGATACTGCAACTGTCCAACATAAAATAATTGAACATCTTTAAAAACTGTCACATTTTAAAAAAGAATAAGTTCACCATAAAATTTCCAGAAAACATGCTCCAGTATACCAAGAATTGCTCAAAGAATGTCATAGTCACATGGCATACATAACGAAAGCTGCTGCCTCACACTGTTAAGTGGAGTTTCTTCATAGTTCCCATGGGGAGGCTGACACTAAAATTATGTTGCATCAATAGAACAGAGAGGTGCTACTAAACTGGATTTTTTGTATATAATAAGTATGTTCTAGAGCTCTCTAAGAGAAGCTAGCCAAGCCATCTGTAAAACTCCATTTTTGTGCCTGCTGCTGCACAACAGAATTGATGTAATTACTTTTATCACTTAAGACTATAATAAGGTGGGTGCATAACTGGCTGGATAACCATTCTCAGAGAGTTGTTATGAGAGGGTTACTCACTCTCTGCAGTAACTGACGTTCGAGATGGGTATCCCTGTGGGTGCTCCACCTTAGGTGTTTAGGCGCTGCCATGTGCCTGGCCAGAAGGTTTTTTATAGCAGTGGCTTTGACAGCTAGCTCTCACATGCGCAGAAGCTCTACAGCGCTAGGCAGCTAATGCGCATGATGTGATCACTTCAGTTTTTTCTCTGTCCCAGAGAAATAAGGAGATAGTACCGAAGCAGAGGCGAGGAAGGATGGGTGGTGGAGCACCCACAGGGACACCCATCTCAAAGAACGTCAGTTACTGCAGAGGGTGAGTAACCCTCTCTTCTTTGAGGAGCATCCCTGTGGGTGCACCATCTTAGGTGATTCCAAGTAGTTTATCCACTGGAGGTAGGAGCTTCGGACAGTGTAATATTCTTCTGGGCTGCAGTCAGGATTGCGTGTCCAAATGCGGTTTCTCTGGATACGTAAGAGTCCAGGGCATAGTGAGTAGCAAATGTGTGAATGGAGGACCAGGTGGCCGATTTGCATATATCAGACAATGAGATGCCTTGTGTATAAGCCGTAGATGTCGCCATAGCCCTGGTGGAATGTGCATGAAGTTGTGCAGGTGGGTCTTTGCCAAAAATTGAGTATGCTAGTCTGATGCATTCTATGATCCATTTGGAGATCCTCTGGGAGGAGATGGGGAGTCCCTGGGATTGTTCAGCGGTTGACACGAATAACCTGTTTGTTTTTCAGGTTTGCTTAGTTCTTTCCAGGTAGAATGCAATGGCCCTCAGTAAATCAAGTGTGTAGAGTGTGGCTTCTGTTTGGCTGGCATGAGGTTTTGGAAAGAAGACTGGTAAGTTAACAGGCTCACTGCAGTGAAACGGGGAGAGCACCTTAGGCAAGAACTTAGGATGAGGTCGGAGGACTACCTTGTCTTTATGGAAGATGGTGAAGGGAGGGTCTGCCATAAGGGCTGCAATCTCGCTGACGCTCCTGGAGGATGTTATTGCCACTAATAGAGTCACCTTCATGGAAAGATGAAGCAAGGAACAAGGCGCCATAGGCTCAAATGGTTTCTGTGTTAAGGCTCTCAGGACCAAATTGAGGTCCCAGACTGGAGCTGGGGTTTTGATGGGTGGGTAAATGCAATCCTTTGAGAAACTTTTTGGTAGTGATATGTGCAAACAGCGACTTGGAGTCTATTGGTTGTTGTAAGGTGGTAATAGCAGAGAGGTGAACCTTTAGGGAACAAAGTGTAAGTCCTGAGTTTTTAAGTTCAGTTATATATTGTAGGACTGCAGGTAACGGAATGAAAGATGGATCGAGGTTGTGGAGGTGAGCCCAGGTGGAGAATTGACGCCACTTGTACAGGTAAGTTTTGCGTGTTGCTGTTCTCTGACTGCTAAGGAGGATCTGTTGGACTTCCTCTATGCCTTCCGTTTCTAGTGAAGTGAGCCATCGAGGAGCCAGGCCTGGCGCTTCAGGGTGTGGAGATGAGGATATTGAAGGCAACCATGAGCCTGAGTGAGGAGGTGTGGAAGCTGCTGGAGCAGGTATGTATACCTGGTCTGTCTGGGCCAGTCTGGTACTATCAGTATAATGTTGGCATTGTCCAAGCGCACCTTGGTGACTACTTGGTGGAGCAATGGTATGGGGGGGAAGCATATAATAGAGCTGTCCCTTTGTATTGTGAATGCATCCCCTAGGGATTGTGCTCCAATGCCTGCACGTGAACAGTAGCACGGACACTTCTTGTTGGCACTTGTGGCAAACAAGTCTATCTGAGGGAAGCCCCACTGTGTGAAGATCTCGTGCAAGACAGTGGAGTCTAATTCCTATTCGTGGCCTGCAGGGGAAGTTCCTACTGAGACTGTCCGTGGTTGTGCTGTCTTTGCCAGGGAGATGCAAAATAATTAACGTTATGTTGTGCTTGATGCACCACGTCCATAACCTGACTGCCTCCCTGCAGAGGGGGTAGGATCTTGCCCCTCCCTGCCGGTTTATGTAAAACATCGCCGCCTGGTTGTCCAGAAAGATCTGCACTGTGGAGTGGGAGATACGGTTTACAAAATGTCAGCAGGCGTAGTATACTGCTTGGAATTTGAGCGGAGCATTGATGTGCATCATGCTCTCTGTTTGGGTCCACCATGCTTGTGTGGTAAATGCGCCCAGGTGGGCTCCCCAGCCCTGATGTGATGCGTCTGTGGTGACAGTAAACAACAGAGCTTGTCTGTGGAAAGGGACCCCAGTGCACACATTTCGTTCCTGAGACCACCAATGAAGGGTGCGCCTGACTGCATTTGGTGGCAAGACCAGTTTGTGCAGGTTGTGTACGCGAGGTCTGTACACTGATCTCAATCAGTGTTATAGAAGCCTCATATATAGTCTGGCATGTGGGACAACTACAGTTGCTGCTGCCATGTGGCCTAGTAGTTGGAGACACCCCCAGGCTGGTAGTTGTGGCATAGTGGTGTGAAGTTGTACTAGTTGTGATATAGCGAGGAACCTCTGGTGGAGTAAAGATGCAATTGCACATGTGCAATCGAGATGAGCGCCTATGAACTCCAGTACTTGGGTTGGTTGGAGCTGACATGTGGAGAGGTTGATTTGAAGGCCAAATGACCTGAACAGGGACATAGTAGTGGTCACCGGGTCCTGAGTCTCTTGAAACAAGTTGCTTCTTATGAGACAGTTGTCTAGATAGGGACAGATTGGTACTTTGTTTTCTCAGATGGGCCGCCACTACTGCCAGGACCTTGGAAAAGATTCTTGGGGCTGTGAAAGGCCGAAAGGTAGGACTGTGTACTGGAAATGTTGCCCTCCTGCTGTAAACCTTAGATACCTTCTGTGAGCCGGGTGAATGAGGACGTGGAAATACACGTCTTGGCGGTCGAGAGTCGCCAGCCAGTCATCTTCGTTGAGGGAGGGTATGATGGTGGAGAGGATGAACATTCTGAATTGTTGATACTGCACGTTTGACGACAGCTCTGAGATCGAGGATGGGTCTCTAGCCCTCTGACTTCTTCTCTGTGAGAAAATCGGGAATAGAAGCCAGTATTTAGGTACTCATGTGAGACCCTTTCTACTGCATTATACGGAGCAAGTGATCGATCTCTTGGTATGGAATAGCCTCATGAGATGGATCCCTGAAGAGGGACAGAGTGGGTAGTTGGGTTTTGGGAAGGGATAGGAATGGGATGCACTACCCGAGTTTTATCATGTCCAGAATCCATTTGTCTGTGGTTATGAGGCACCATTGTTGGTAGAATGGTGCTAATCTGTGGTTGGATAATATGATGGTAGGTAGGCAGCGTGGGTGAGAAAAGGTGAATCTGACAGCTATCGATCAGACCTTCAAAAAGCTAGTCTCGAACTAGAGGACTGGGGTGGGGTGCGTTGGTCAGCTGACTGCCACCTCCTTCCCTGACACTGCCGCTTTCTAGAGTCATATTGTCTCTGAGCATGACCAAAAAAGGTGTGTGTAAGGTTTATTTTGCTTTCTTTTTGCTGCAGGAGGCTGGATGCCCAACGTTTTGAGTGTGGCCCTGGAGTCTTTGAGGGAGTGTAAGGAAATATCGGTGGCATCTGCAAAGACCTCTGGACCTCCTTTGGGAAGCCCAAAGAGGTGGAGCCAGAAGGCCCTTCTCATCACAACTGATGTGGTCAGGACCCGTGAAGCTGTATCTGCTGAATCCAATGCAGCTTGGAGGGCTGTTCTAGCTATCACTAGCTCTTCATTGGTGTTTGCTCTCATTACTTCTATTTTGGCATCTGGAAGGAATTGAATAAAGTCTGTGATTTGTTCAAATATGCGGAGAGAGTATTTAGCTAACATTGCAGTGTAATTGGCTATGTGTAGCTGTAAGGAGGCGGAGGAGTATGATTGTCTGCCCATTGCATCTAGCCGTTTCCACTCCTTGTGCGGGGGAGCGGATTTAGCGATGTTTTGCTTGTTCCTCTGGTTTGCTGCCTCAATCATTATGGAAATAGGGGCAGAGTGAGAGAATAGAAACTCAGCCCCTTGAGGAGCAACATAGTATTTCCTGTCCACCTTCTTGCCTACAGGTTGAAAGGTGGCAGGTATTTGCCAAAGTTGTTTGATTAGGTCTACAAGGGTGGGATCCATGGCCTTGTGGATGGAGAGGCATGGAGGATGCTGGTAAGTTTGTGTTGGGTCTCTGGCGCTGTTCTTAAAGAGACCTCCAGGTGTTCAGCTACCCTTTTCAAAAAGGTCTTGAAAGGCCTTGAAGTCGTCCCCAGATGGGGGTTGTGTAGGCATGACTATCTCCTGGAGAGGGAGGAGACACGTGTGTGAGTGGAGAGGAAGTAGTAGATTCCTTGTCACTTATTGATTGATTGAAGTCATCCTGGTCCCTTGAGGTATTAAGGAACACAGTGGATGTGGGTCTCGAGCGGAGCTGAGCAGCATGTTGATACTGTTGCTGCTGAGCCCTGTAAGGTGCCCAGGGGTCCCAGTAGGGCCACGTGGGAGGCACTGGCATAGGCGGCGGTAGCCACTGTGTAGATTGCCAGTGTGGTAAGACTGGCTGAGAGCGAGGGAGTTTTCGCCTTGGCGTCGAATGTCTGGGAGGGGTTGCAGTCATTACGGAAGCCTGATCTTCCTCACCATAGAATGAAGGTATAGCTGTGTCAGAAAGAGATATGGAAAGCCCCTCCGACTGGAGGGAGGAATCAGTGCCAAATAACAGTGTCAGAGGCACTGAGGAAATCAGAGTCACCAGTCAATGTATATGGGCAAAATGGCAGCACAGGTGGTAGAGAACCTTGTTCATGCACATGTTTCGGCTTCGCCCTGACAGGGGAAGGCACAGGTGCTTGGAGTGGTAACTGCCCTTATGCTCAGTATTGCTATGTGCAGGTGGGATTGATGACACAGTTGTAGCTTTGTGCTGTTCTGACGTGCCAGGCTTGGGCTTGTCAGACTGCTTGGGCACCTTGGCCAGGTCCTTAGACCCTCAGGGTGCAGTAGGAGAACGCTGCCGCGGTAAGCGCTTGCCCGGAGCCACCACAGGGGACGGATCTGGTTTAGAGCTCAGGGATCACCCTTTCTTAAGTGAAGGGGATTCCCTGTTCGCTGCTGCGTGTGCTCTTCTGTTCAGAAGGAGTAGAGCTACTAGCTGTGGCAGGTGGTACTGCCTTATCAGACATCGCCGCTGGTGACAGTGGTAGTGGGGATGAAGGATGATCAGTGTCAAATACTGGTCTGTGAGAGCATCCGATCAGACTGAAAAACCCTCGCGTTTGGCTGATCCAATGTCTCAATTTTCACTGATAACAGTGAAAAACAAAAGTAAAAATATGGTATGCTTATAAAAATCACTGCCTGGGGACAGGGCACAGCAGTAGATAAGCCCCCTGTTTGAAACAACAGTGGTCCCACTTGGGAGAGGCTGCATAAAAAAAAATAATTTTTAAAAATACACGAAAAACGATATTTGTCAGCCGTGTGAGAAAAGGCTGAGAAAAGCTGAGGAAAAAGAAAAATCTCCTAAGAGTCTAGGCAGGCTCTGAGGGGCGCTGGGGGCGTGGAGTTCACACTCGTCTCCCTGAGGGAGACGTCAGATGATGTGTTGATTTGCAGTGTAGCAGTAAAGAAAAACTAAATAAGATAAAAAAACCAAAGAAAAATAAAGAAAAATAAGGCTAGCTGTTTCTCTGAGGAGAACTGCAGAGTGCACTGTGGGTTCTGACCGACGCCGCCAGTGGCAGAGAAGGAACTGAAGGGATTGCACCTCGCGCATGCGCATTAGCCGCCTAGCTCTGTAGCACTTCTGCACATGTACAAGCTAGCTGTCAAAGCCACTGCTATAAAAAACTTTCTGGCCAGGCTCGCTGCGGCGCCAAAACACCTAAGATGGAGCACCCACAGGGGCACTCCTCGAAGAATAATTGTTCACAATCATGCTGAAAGGGCATAACAAGTGGGATTCTACAGGGGTCTGTTCTGCAGCCAGTTCTGTCCAATATCTTCATCAATGATTTAGAAGATAGCATAGAGAATACGATTATTAAGTTTACAGATGATACAAAGCTGGGAGGGGTTGCAACTGCTTAGGAGGATAGGGTCACAATTCAAAATGATCTGGACAAACTGGAGAAATAGTCTGAGGTAAATAAGATGAAGTTTAATAAGGACAAATGCAAAGTACTCCACTTAGGAAGGAACAATCAGTTTCAAACATACAGAATGGGAAGTGATTGTCTAGGAAGGAGAACTGCTGAAAGGGATTAAAGGGTCATAATGGATGACAAGTTAAACATGAGTCAATAGTGTGACACTGTTGCAAAAAAGATTCTGGGATGCATTAATAGTAGTGTTGTGAACAAGACACAAGAAGTCTACTCTACTCTGCGCTGATTAGGCCTCAGTAGGAGTACTGTGTCCAGTTCTGGGCACTGCATTTCAAGAAAGACATGGAAAAATTGGAGAAGGTCCAGAGAAGATCAATCAAATGATTAAAGGTCTAGAAAACAGGAGCTATGAGGCAAGACTGAAAGAACTGGGTTTGTTTAGTTTAGAAAAGAGAAGACAGAGGGAACATGATAGCGGTTTTCAAGTATCTAAAAGTGTGTTATAAGGAGGAGGGAGAAAAATTGTTCTCCTTGGACTCTGAGGATAGGACAACATGCAATGGGCTTAAATTGCAGCAAGGGAGTTTAGGTTGGACATCAGGAAAAACTCTTCCCCCTTTCAGGGTGGTTAAACACTGGAAAAAATTGCCTAAGGGGGTTGTAGAATTTCTATCATTGGAGATATTTAAGAGCATGTTACACAGATACCTGTCAGGGATGATCTAGACAGTTCTTGGTCCTGTTGTGAAGGTAGGGGACTGGACACGATGACCTCTTGAGGTCCCTTCCAGTTTTAGTGTTCTATGATTCTAGAATTCTAAGACCATTCACCACCATCACACTGTTAGGTTTCTGCATCTTTTAAGGACATTACACTACTGGCTGGCTGGCTGGCAGGATAAATTTACCTTACTGGAAAGCATTTGATTCAGCATTTGAAGACTCTCTCTTCACTGTGAAGGTGCTCAGAACTGATGAGGTCATAAATGCACTGCATACATTCACATGCTAAGTTTACCATTTGAAGATAAACATTGCAACATTAGTAGAACTTCGTTGGTGGATATTTTCCAGGGAGACAAATGAAGAAAAACTGCCACAAAGGGTGCATGTGACAGGGCTTCTGAGCCCTGCATTGTAGAATGGACTAAGGGCTTGGCCCAGCTGGATGAAAGAGCCCCTCCCCCATAGCCCTGCCGCGCATGCTCACAGGTGAACCTGAGTATAAAAGGCCCTGAGGCAGCTCACTTGGGACGGACAGCAGAAGGACCTGCTGAGAGTGCTCCAGAGCTGGAGGAACATACGCAGCCCGACACACCCAGCAGCAACTGCCACTGCAGCAACAGCCATGGCCCATGAGGCAGTCTGGAGGTACGGTGATGGGGAAGATGCATGAGGCAGTAGGAAGTAGCTCAAGGCAAGGAATTGACCCCTGGGTGCTCAGCGTGTTGCAGTGAGATTCCCCACTGAGCAAGCAGTGGTATATCCTTCTGTAGGATAATTAGAGTGGAGTCAACAAGAACCACAGGACGTTGGGGGGGGTGAGGAAGGAGGTGGGGGTTGCTCGCCCAGCAGGGCGAAAGGAACCCAGATGGGGGCCCCCATCACCATGCCAAGAGGCTTTCTCCAATAGGATCCTGGGGGCAGTACGCTGACAGAGACCGAGGCTGGGTGGCTGGATATGGAGGGAGACTTCCTGCGCAAACAGCGGGAAGACCCTACGCTGAGTTGAGCTTGGGAGCAGGTGACGGGACCCAAGATGCAGGGGTACATAGATCGGCAGAGACCCCAAGGCCCCTAGTTCTAGGTATGGGAAGACTGCCTATACCAGGTAGACCAAGACCCTCAGACCTGGGGGGAGGTGCAGCAGCTCCTGGCCCCCAGGAAATATATATGGGGCGTATTAAAGATGGCCCTTGCAAATCCTTGGGCTGGACACCTGGAGTGGAAGACGACCATGCAACGGGTGACCCAGAGGTTCTTCTGGCCAGGAATATATTGGGAGGTTCGTGATTTTTGCGAAGCCTGCCCCAAGTCCCATAAGACCAGCAAAAAGCGCATAACCAAGGCCCCTTTGGTAGCATTACCGGAGGTGGGGACCCCCTTCGAGAGGATCGGGCTGGATTTAGAAGGCCCCTTAGAAAAGACTAGCTCGAGGCATTAGTACATCCTCACAGTCATAAATTATGCGAACAGGTACCCTGAGGCTGTCTCTCTACGGAATATTACAGCACCCACACTGCTGACTGAGCTGATAAAGATCTGTTCCCAGGTGGGGATACCCCGAGAGATTTTAACAACTTGTCTTCCAAGTTGATGGCAAAGTTATGCCAGCTACTAAATATCAGAGCCCTGAGGACATCTGTCTACCACGCCCAGACAGATGGGCCAGTAGAGCGTTTTAACCACACCCTAAAGTCTATGTTGTAAAGGTTTGTGGAAGAGGATCCCTGGAATTGGGACAAGCTGCTCCTGGCACTGCTATTTGCAGTATGTGAGATCCCGCAAGCATGGACAGGCTTCTCGCCATTCAAGCTCCTTTATGGGAGGCAGCTGCGGGGAATACTAGATGTATTAATGGAGACCTGGGAAGCATAGGATTGCTCCTGTACATCCTACAACTCCATGAGCAGCTACAGGAACTGGGAGGGTTCGCCCATGCCAACCTGTTGCAGGCTCAAGAGATACAGGCCAGGTACTACAATCACAGAGCAAAGCTACGCATATTTGAGCCAGGAGATCATGTCCTCCTCCTGTTAACCTCTAGAGAGCCTAAGTTGCTGGCGAAATGACAGGGCCTGTTTGAGGTGGTGTGATGTGTGGGCTGGTGGACTACAAAATACAGCTGCTGGGAAGGAGGAGGGTCCAGATCTACCACGTCAACCCTTTAAAGAAATGGAAGCCACAGGAGGGCCTGTTGATTACTCTGTACCCACCTGAACCAGAACTAGGGCCATGGGTCGGGGATTCCTTAACTACAACACCAGTCGCAACTGGAGAGGAGTTAGACACAGAACAACAAGGGGAGTTTCTTCCAGGACAACTGAAAACATCAAAAATAGCACTTCTCTAGCTGGCATGGATAGGCTTTGGAGAATGAACTGATCATACCACTTATATGTGAAATACCATATACTCTCAAATCAATCCTTAAGTTAATCAAATAGCTGTGTGCAAAGAACAAGTTCTCCTATCTTGCAAATGTTTGGCCAGCAGCTTGCTTTGTACAGACACACACGGAAAAGGATCAGTGTGACAATGTATCCGTCAGTAACACTCTAGCAAACACATCACTGACAACAATTGATCAATAAAAATGTTTTCACTCCGACATGTCATGTCAATGTCAACTTCTTTAGGATTCCTAAAGATCATTATCTTCTTTGTTTTTTGTAAGCAATACATTCCGTGTTAAAATATAATCTTAAAAGTTGATTTTAAAACATTCTTTTGAATATGTACCCACATAACTGCATGAGGTCAGTCTTGTTTTGCATAATTGTACTCATGGGAGAAAAGGGCTTTTGAATTATACCAACCTTGACCCATTTCCAACCAACACTGAATTATCAAAATTTCCATTACTAGATGAACTGGGCACAATGACACGACTAAAATTAGCATTCTGTAGATTTTTTTTTTTTTAAACAAATCACATGATACTTTCCTTACCTTTATATCACTAGCCTGTCCATGGAATAATAATTTGCATTATGCTCTCAGACTAGCATATTTCTTCTTAAAATAAGTTTTCACTTCACAATTAGTATGAAGTAGTATTTTTTTTAAAACTATAAAGAACTGGGCCTCAATTTAAGTCTATTTTAAATGAACTTTTTTTTAAAGAACAATTCCAAGAACTGAGTGTAATTACAGAAATAAACTGTTCTTACTGCTGAGTCTGATGGCTCAAATATTCTGTAACATATATTTTACCACTTTACCAACAGGAAAGTTGAGAGAGAGAATTTAACTGACTTCACAAGGTCAGACAGTTACTGCAAAAGCAAGCATTAAACTCAGAAATCCTACTGTGCCAGACCTTTTTTGTGACTATTAGGGATGTAAAATCCTATTTAATTGGTTAAATGGTTAAACACAGTACTACTACTATATTTAACCAATGAAATGCCCCACTGGAGAGACCTCCCCACCCACTGGAGTTGGGCTAGAGCAGCCCGCTGATCCAGCCTGCCTGCTCCTGGCTCCCCTTCAGGGGCTGCTGCAGCAGCTCCCAATCCCACCACGTGGGCTGCTGCCACTGCTCCCAACCTCTGCACATAGGCCCAGCACAGCTGGAGCAGACCTCCACCCATGGCTGAGCTGCAGGCAGGGGGGATGCTCCTGGGTACTGTTTAACCATTACCCAGTAAGCATTACCCACTAAGGGTGATGTTTACGGGGTAACTGTTTAACAGAGTACCCACTAACATCCCTAGTGACCACGACCAAGCACTCCCCCACAAGAACAGTTTAGAGCAGGGCTACTCAACTTTGGAAGCTCCGAGGGCCACAATGATACTCAAGAGGCCACAATTTAAGTGTGGTTGCATATACATGCAAATATATATGCAAATAGCTGCTTTCATACTGACGGGCATGAATACAAAGATTAAGGCAAGACTACAGAACACACAAGCCCCATTTAAGTCAGTAATACGGATATTAATAAAATGCTTTCCACTCATATGACAACACTTTTAATTAGCAATGACAGTCCAGGAATGTATCTACTAAAACGCACATCAACAGAAGACCATTATATTGGCTGCTTTTTTGTTTTGGCTCCCACCCGCAGGCCGTGTATTGAGCCCCTCATAAACCCAAACCGCGCCATAGGCTGCAAACAAACAGGCCATGGACCACATGTTGAGTAGCCCTGGTTTAGAGTTTAGGGGAAATAGTCCTTTTTTAAAAAAAAAAAAAAACATCGGGTCATCTTAATACAGTGACAAAAATCAAAAAAGCAAAATTCAATTAAAGTTTATTGGCACAAGATATTAAAATGTTGCCAAAGTAGACAGAATATGCTTGTGACGGGGTTATATGCTGTTTGAAGTTTGATGAAAAAGTTTAGAAAGTTTAGAAAAAGCAATGCAAGAAGCTCCAGCATTACTCAAAAATTAGTTCTCCCTGTTTATTCTAAAATTTGTGAAACCACAATTCTTCTTATCTAGCCGTTTAGTGTCAAATTTATTGCTATGATTGTGAGAAATGCAGTACTGCAAACCTCAAACATTTAAAAACCAAGATTCACTCCCCCTGCAAAACCCCCCCATGAGACTGGTTTACAAGTCGTCCCCCACCCCCCCAAAAAACATATTTTAGGGTCCTTTTATTTACTTTTTGATTTTCCCTATAAGGTTGCACTTCACCAAATTTTCCAACTTCTCTCTGTAACCATGAGGGCTAGACACCATTTTTTTAAAAAATGAAAGCCAAAATTCTCATACAGTAATGATCAGGGCTCGCCCTCGCCAGCCACGCGGTTCTGCGAGCTGCGCATGCGCAGACCAGGCTGCGCTAGCTGTGCCGGTTTGTAATCTACTCGCCATGGGTGAGTAGATTACATGATTTGTCGAGCCCTGGTAATGATTACAGGAGTGAGTGCTTTTAGAAAGACATCAACTATCACAATGAAGTCACATGAGGTGGTAACATGGAAATGTATCTTGTTCAGAAACTAAATCTTCTAATTCTGCAATTTTAACATTCATGTCTTGTTCAGTAATCTATAATATACATTTCCGCAGAGGTTAATATATATTTTATATAACATTTTTGTGCGTGTGACTGTATCTAAGTCACATAGCACAGCCATTTGGAATTTGGTTATTAATTTGTGAAATAGTAGTTTTATTAACATTCATTGTACGTATTCCCATCAAAAACTAAAAGCTATCATTTGAAACAATAGGTTCTTTTTAATCAATAGAGACACAGATGTAGTTATAAAATAATCATACCCTGAAACAACTAAAACTTCAGAATTTCCAAAGTCTACCATGAATACTTGCATCACTGCAACATCATAAATTCTGTATTTTGTTGGTCCACAGACTTTTCCCTTATTTTTACTTTCCAGGGGAATCAATTCAGTGATAGTTCCACGGCACCACATTCCATTTTCTTTACTGTTGATAAAGATTCTTGCACCTAAATAAAGATTAAAAAAAAAAAACTACTACAATTTTAAACCAACTAAATCAATGACTTATTTACATCTTAGTTTAGAAGCTATTATCATTACATTTTAGTACATCCCTTCATGGTTTACATTCTACGATCTAGTTAGTCTGGGCATTATCAGTGTTTAACAGAATGGAAAAATTGCTTGTCTTGCTTACAACACTCACGCTATTATAAAAGGGAGCAGTGTTCTGAGATATGTCAGGGATCAGAACAAACCATGGAAAACGGAGGTTATTTACCATAACTGAAGGATCTTCAAGATGTGTGGCCCATTTCACTATTCCACACATGGATACGCATGTGCTCCTGTGCCTGAGATAGGAGATTTGTAGCAAGCAGTACCCACTGGTGTGTGCCTGCACACTTGTTTGCACATGCTGCTAACCGAGGGTACAACACTGGGCTCGTCTAGACTACATCCCTCTTTCAAAAGAGGGATGTAAATTAGGCAGACTGAAAGTGCAAATGAAGCGCAGATTTAAATATCCTGTGATTCATCTGCATATTCGTGTCCAATTGCTGTTTCGAAAAAGGGTATTTCCAAAGTGAAACAGCAGTCTAGATGTGGTTCTTTTGGGGGGAAAAAAAAAACAACTTTTTCGAAAGATCCTGTACTCCTGAAAAAAATGAGTATGGGATCTTTTGAAAAAGGGTTTTCTCCCCCCCCCCCCCGAAAGAATCGTGTCTAGACTGTGGTTTCACTTTCAAAATGCCCTTTTTTGAAACAGCAATCCAATGCAAATATGCAAATGAAGCACGGGATATTTAAATCCACGCTTCATTTGCACTTTCTATCTGCCTAATTTACATCCCTCTTTCGAAAGAGGGATGTAGTGTAGACATAGCCACTGTGTTGACCAACACCTCTCCTGTAGCATCCAGGTAAATAGTTTGAGCAGTCTGTGAACATGAGTGCTCCAGATCTGATGTCTACCTAAATATCAGGCATTAAGATAAAGAGGGGGGTCTCAACTGGAATGTGTGATTTTGCAGTTAACTCAGAAGAACAGCTCTAGGAAGGACAAACTAATAATTCAGAGGGGATTCAGAAATTAGAATTGTTTGGGTCAACTGGGTGCAATGAGAATGACCTGGGCCTTGTCCCAATGAACCTTCCGCAAAACTTGAGGTAATAGAGGGATGGAAGGAATGGCATCTCTCACATAGTCCGTCCAAGAAGCAGAGGACTTCACCATTGGAGCTCTGACCTAATGAGGTTCTGTATCAGTACAGATTAAAATCCTTGTTTGTCTTAGAGGCAGAGAGCCATTATGGTTTCCGCACTGAACCAAAATATCATTCAGAAGAGAGTTTTATATTTTTCATTTGTACTCTCTGGAGAACTGCCTGCTGAGATTCTCCATTTCTGTCCACCTGTTAGGTATGCTGCTGAAAGCATGATGTGACTTCTGAAGAAGTTACTTACCTTGTGTACTAATGATGGTTCTTCGACATGTGTATATCTGTGGGTGCTCCACTTTAGGTGAGCCCTTGTGCCAGCCAACGGAGATTTTTGGTAGCGTGCTCAGTTGCATTGTGCATCCACTGTAGCTGTTTTGGGATACTGTTGGGAGTCCACATAGAATGGTGGGGGCCACGTTGTGCGTACTTTCTCTATTCGAGAGCTCAGAGGGTCAACTCCAAAGTAGAAGGGAGGAAGACAGGTAGTGGAACACTCACAGGGACAGACATCTTGAACACCTGTCATTACTACACAAAGTAACTTCTTTGAGTGCTGTCTTTGTGGGTGTTTCATTTTGAGTGTCTGTAAAGAAAAAGTGTCTCAGTAAGGCTGGTAGGCTTTGGAGGTAAATACTGGTTGTGGAGGAGAGCACAGCAGGGCCGATGGTAGTACCAGTGACAGGATCATCTGTGATGGTGTAGAGCTTCATGAATGTGTGCTTCCAAGTCCAGGTTGCAACGCCACATATGTTGGTTAGTTGGACATTTTTTAGGAATGCAGTTGAAGTTGTCAGCATGAGAGAAGTGAGCTGTGACTCCTTCAGGGAAGTTTTTAATCATGTATTGTGTAGCAAGTGTATATGCAGATGAAGATCCATTTGGAGAGCCACTGGATGAAAACTGCAGAACCTGTGGACCTTTCAGCTATGAAGACAAATAAAGTTGTGGATTGCTCAGTCCTGTCAGGGTGGAAGGTGACAGCTTCTCTTATGTTTAGCATAGGGAGAATCATTTCAAGTAGGTCCCTGTGTGATATAGGACAGAATGCAGGTGACGTATATGGGTTCATTAATGTAGAAAGTGATGGCTGCTTTAGGCAAAAATCTGGAGTATGGCTGTAGCATAATTTTATCATTTGTGAAGATTGTGTAGAGGGGTTCTGCCATGACAGCTCCTATTTTTCCAATGTGTCTAGTCGACATGATTGCTACCAGGAATGCAGCTTTGACAGGTGTAAAATGGAGCAGGTGGCCAAGGATTCAAATGGGGGTCTTGTAAGGCTTTTGAGAAAGTGATTAAGATCCCATCATGGCATAGATTGTCACACTTCAAAGTATATATTCTGGATGCCAGTGAGGAAGTTTTGATAGTAGTGTGTGTAAACATGAATGAGCTGTCCACTCATTTTTGGGAAGTTGTGATGGCTGTGAGGTAGACTTTAAGTTAACTTGTGGCTAGTCCTGATTAGGGATGTTAAATATCGGTTAATTAATAGTTGATTAACCTCATGAATTCTTATTGGTTACTTATCTATTTTATAGTCCCCGGAGGTGGGACCAGCAATCATCTAGGTAGGTGAATATGTCTTTGTCATCAGAGGTGTTCTGATATCATTGGGAATGTCTTTGAAAAGACTTGTGGGCAGTGGACAGACCAAATGGGAGTACTCAGTATTGGTAGTGTTTACCGTGAATCTGAGGAAGCTTCTGTGGGCATGATGAATATTGATCTTGAAGGTTGACCGTTGAAAACCAGTCCCTCTTGTCCAGCACTGGTATAACTGTGGCGAGACTGACCATCTTGAACCTCCAAGTTGCATACAAATTTGTTGAGTTTTATAAGGTCTAGGGTAGGTTTCTAATCCCAGTTTCTGTCTTAGTGATGTAGTAGTTAAGAGTAAAATTCCTTTCCTCAATACAGAGCGGGAATGGGTTCCATGGCATCAATTTGAAGGAGATGGGGTACGTCTAGCCCAGCCGTGGCCAATTCGCGGCTCACGAGCCGCATGCGGCTTTCCCCCCCCGCAGGGTGTGGCTTGCAAAGCCGCCCCCTGCACTCCCAAAAATGGCCCTCTCCCCCCCCAGCCCCCTGTGCTGACCTGGGCAGGGAAGCCATCAGGCGCAGCCATTAAAGATGAAAAATTAAATATGGTATCGGCCGGCAGGAGCCTGATGTGGCCAAAAAGCCTCTGAACACGTTTTCTGAAAGGGGCAGAGCTTTTTTGTTTTTGTTTTTGCTTGACAACTTTGCCCCGGCTCTTCGTGCTGGATCCACTGATATCTTGGCTTTTTGCCCAGAATGGGTTGGCCACCCCTGCTCTAGCCAATGTTCCCTCTAATCTTTTCCATCCATGCGCAGAATCAATTTTTTATGTTCATCAAAGCATGTAACAATGACTCATTGTCAATAAGCATCATTAGTAGAAACAAAACCTAATTGTGGGTTCTCTGCTAATCAACAAGGTAGCATCTAAATCTCTCCTCAGCACACAGCTTACAAGGAACACTGCCTCTAACTGTAAGAGATACTCATGAGATGGGTCTCTGAAGAGGTATGGGGAGGACAGAAAGGGTACAGCTGCCAAATTGAGCTTTGGATATGGCGGGCTGGGTTGCCCCAGATTGTGTGTGGGGCATCCATCATCTCTGGGAGCACTGTTTCTATCTCTGTTCAAATTGCTGTTGATTTTGGTGATCGAAAGAGGTGTCGCAAGGCCTCTGGTATGGAGTGTGGTGACATTTCTTGTTGGGTGAGGTGTAGATGTAGAATGTGGTTCAAGAGTCCTTCATGGTATGGAGGACATCATCAATTTTGAGGGACATAGCTGAACCCTATCAAATCGGAGGTCTTAGACCATGAGCTGAAGCTCCTTAGGTATTCCTGAGGCTTGTAGCCAGGAGAGCCATGAATTATAACTGTAGAAATGGTTTGGGCCACTGTGTCAGCGATGTCCACAGCCGTCTATAAGGTGTTCAGGCTATCATTTGGCCCTTGTTGATGGTGGATTGCAATCTGGGGTGCTTGTATTCTAGCAAGTCATCAAAGAGCTCCTGTATTTTGGCATAATTAGCATAATTGTAGTTAGCTAGGAGTACAGAATAATTTGCAGTGCAGAACTGGAAGGTGGAGGATGAATATAATTTTCCATCCAAAGAGGTCTACGCATTTATGTTCCTTATCCTAGGGTGTAGATCGAAAGTGTGGTTGTTTTGCTCAATGGTTGATGACATCAACAAGCAGCACATATGGCTACGGACGGGAGAATAAGAAGTCCTAGCCTTTGGCCAGGACAAAATTATTTTCTGCTTGTGCATTTGTGGGTGGAGAGAATGGAGACAGGTGTTTGTCAAAAGATTTCTGCAGGTTTCATGATCGCCTCATCAATAAAAAGAGAGATTTTGGTAATAGCAGAGAGATGGGTCCTTGATGGGTAAAAAATGAATTCTGATCCTTTAGCCAGTACTAAGTATTTTTTTTTCAGTTTTTCCTGCATACCGAGGAGATAGAGATATGCCACAATATCCTGGCAGGCTCCAAAATGGTTTCCTTAATTGGAGGGGCCACCCTACTGTAACAATATGGCTTTTCTGTAGCCATGTTGGAAGATCTGTGCTAGGCCTGAACCAAAGCCACCTTCAGCAGCCAGAATGAAGAGCAGCAGCCATTAAATGTAAGGCCTGGAGTCACATACTCACATTCCATCTATTTTGTATTAAAAAGTGTCACACTAAGCTGTGAGGAGCGGACTTTGCCCTGATAGCTCCCCCACCATATAAAGAAACAGATCTCAAGATGGGTAAAGAAAATTTAAGTAATACCATTCTGTCTGGCAAGAAACTGCTTATCAACAGAGAATGTTGTGGAATCCTCATTCTATGATCATGGTCATTACAATTTCCTATTGTTTGTCTGTGTGATCTCTGTCTCGTTTGTAACTGTTTCTGTCTATTATATAATTAATTTTGCTAGGTGTAAATCAATTAAGGTGGTGGGGTATGATTGGTTAGGTAATTTTGTTATGACTGGTTAGTAAAATTATACGAAAATAATTGGTTACGGTATAGCTAAGCAAGACTCAGGTTTCATTATATAAACTGGGGTCCAAGAAGGAGATCAGGAAGAAGAAGATCGGAAGTAACAGAAGCAGAAAGAAGGAAGCAAAAGGCTGGAAGAAGACCAAAGGGAGACAAGGAACCCCAAGAAGAAGAATTCACCTCCAAGACCCAGCCTAAGATAAGAGCTGCCAGGACTCTCCTGCACAACCGTGATGTGCAGCAGCTAAGATCCAGAGAGACTCACCTTGCCTGGCCAACAGGGGAAGTCTGCCTGCCTTTATCAGGATTGGTGAGCATGACACTGTGTGCTTAGCATGTGTATTCTGTGTCAATAAATAGAGAATAAGGATATTACTGTGTAAGGCTCTTTCAGTGGCTAAAGATCCTGCAAAACCCGCAGGAGGATGCGCCCTGAGCCCTAGGAATTGGGTAAGGGTGGGTGTGTAAATTAACAGGGTTGCACCTTGAGCCCTAGGAACTGGGTAAAGGTGTGTCCCCCTACAGTGTGGAAGGGTTAGAGAAATTTGTGCAGGTTAACACTACTGGATTCAGAAGGCTGTCAGATATCCAGTGATAGGTATTCTGGACCTTCTCTACTGGGATCTGGAGCTAAGATGCCACTTTCCTGATATTGCCTGTGGTCATCAGAAAGTGAAAGTGAAGAAGGAGCAACTGTCTCATCTACTGAGGAGACTAAGACAGCTGCTATATTAGCATGCTACTTATGCAGTAGCCTTCAAAGACTAGGTTCAAATCCTCCAATGATTTCACAGATCTCATTTGGACTAAACGTGTGGGGAGGAATAAGGAAGATCTCCTTTCCTGGAAAGTTAAAAAACTGTTGTACAGTCTAGTGGAAACGAGGTTAATAGGCATGTTGTGTAGAACATTTTTTTTCCAATAGCTATTAGCCAGAATGGGCAGGAATGGTGTCCCTAACCTCTGTTTGTCAGAAGCTGGGAATGGGCAACAGTGGACAGATTGATCACTTGATGATCACCTGTTCTGCTCATTCCTCTGGGGCACCTGGCACTGGCAACTGTTGAAGGAAAGGATACTGGGCTAAACAGACATTTGGTATGACTCAGTATGAGCAATCTTATGTTCTTAATTAGGATAATCAGATCCAGGTCAACTACTTCTCTCCCATACTCTGACAAATCCAGCTGTTGGCTAACACTTGGCACGTATACTTTGTGCATAAATATGGGATCCCGGTGTAGGGATTCCAAGGATCTCAGTAATACCAGCAGAAAGGGTCTTCTATACTTCTAGAGCACGGGTGGGCACTAATTTTTGGTGGGGGCCACTCCAAAATTTTGGAAAGTGGTAAAGGGCCACACTTTTCTGAGGAGGGAGAGTGGGGTCTAGGATGGAGGCTGGGTACAGAAGGGCACACGGGGTAAGGGACTGGGGTGCAGGAGACAGTGTGAGGTCTGAGAGGGAGTTTGGGTGAAGGAGAAGGTTGTAACCTGGGTCAGGGAAATGGAGTGCAGAGCCTGGGAGGGTGTTTGGGTGCAGGAGAGGACTCTGGCCTGGGGGAGGGTTGTAGGAGGGGGTGTAGGGTCTGGGAGGGAGTTGTGACTTGGGGCAGGAGGGGTGCAGAGGGTTTGGATGGTGACCTGGGGGAAGGAGTTCGGGTGCGGGAGGGGCAGTGGTGCTAGAGGTAGGCTCTGGCTGGGAGGTGCTTCCCCTAAGCATCTCCTGGCCAGCACCCCCCAAGGCAAGCTGGGCTCCCTGCCTGCTGCAGCCCCAGATCACTTAAGGAGATGCAGGCTATTCCCTCCATGTGGCTCTCAGCTCCAGGAGGGGGAAAAAGGCTTGTGCTGCCCCCATCCCTCAAGCCAATCTCTCAGCTCCTATTGGCTGGTTGTTTCTAGCCAATAGGAACTGAGAGATTGGCTGGGATCAATTCCTATTGGCTGATTCTAGACAATAGAAGCTGAGGATTGGGCTAGGGGTGAGGAGATCACACAAAGCCTCCCTTCCCTCCAGAGCAGAGCGCCACTGGACTGCATTTAAACCCATAGCAGCTGTGTGCCTGAGGGTCTTGGCAGGGTGGTCCATAGATCGGATGCAGTGGCTTCGTGGGCTGGATCTAGACCTCGGGCCGTATTTTGCCCAGCCCTGTTCTAGAATCTGTCTGGACTAACCTACGTAAATTGAGACAATGATTTATCTGGAACATCCGATCAGACCATGAAAAGGTAGGTTCCTGCTCAAACAACAGAACCACTGGTGCTGACAGATGGATGCTCCTGCTTACAGAAGATACAGGGGAAAATCCCATCCTCTTGAGGTAGATTCTTCCTCCTGCATCTCAATATCCCTGAATAAGAATGGACTTGAAAGAAGCAGCAATTTAAAACAGGAATATGTGAAAAGATGTCTTTTGGAGAAATGAAGGTTTTAGATCTTCCCAGAATACATTTCTCTAGTTGGGCTCCCTAGATCCAATGGGTTCTTCCCAGGTGCTGATGCAGCGTCAAGCTCAGAGCTGGTGAGTTCTGATCCCTTGTTTTAAGCACTGGCAGTCAATACTGACGGAGCCTTACATCTTTGAGTCACAGACTCAGACTGATAAGGTTTAAATGTACTTAAGTTCCTACAACCCTGTATGAAAAGATTCACTCAATTAGAGCGAGGTCTTTTGAAAGCAGATTTTGAAGATGACAATAATACCATCTGCCCTTATGCCTGTGAGAGTGTCCCTTGCTCTCATGAGAAATCATAGGAAACAGTTCTTTAGAGTAGCAGGTAAAAGCTTAGCTCTTGAGTTCTTGTTTGAATAGGTACCATTGACTGAATCTGGTACATGAGGGGGCGGGGTTCCCAGCCCAAATCTGACTGTGGTTTCATTGCCCTCTCCATGAGTTGGAACTCTCATCCTTCCTGGGTTCAGGAAGAAAGGAGTGATAGATGCTACACTTAGCAGATTTGTGAGCCTTGCCAAGGCAGTAAAAGCAGTGTTGATGTTTGCTGTTCACTGATAAGTAGTGGGGCCAGGATGTCCAGTTCTTAAACACTGGAACTCTGGGTATAGCCCCTATCCATGAGAAAACTCCCTGAGATTTGAGGGAAGGGGGAGGAAGGAGAGAATAGACTACCCAAACTATTCAAAAGACTAAAAACTACCATACTAAGAACTATTTACAATTTATTAACAGGTTTGCTAAAGAAGTGTGAAGGTATCTATGAACACAGGTGATTCTCATTCAGGCTATGTGGCGGTAAGCAAGAAGTGGAGAGACATCAGTTCACTCTTCCCCTGATGTCCTCGGTTAGCAGCCCACAAAGTGGGGAAAAAAACCAAACAAACAATGCAAGCCTAATTCCAATCTCAGGAGCAGGGGAGCACAAGCATACCCCTGTATTGAATACAAATAGACCCCATCACTTTAA
Organism: Pelochelys cantorii; assembly: GCA_032595735.1. Lineage (NCBI taxonomy): Eukaryota > Metazoa > Chordata > Testudines > Trionychidae > Pelochelys > Pelochelys cantorii. Next base: position 42,177,835 of record CM064326.1, on the reverse strand, counting down.
AAAGAATGAGAGTTAGGTTGTAAATAAACAAGGTTTTTTTTATACAAAGTTAAGGTTCAGATAAAACTCAATGACAATATTGTTCCTTTTAAAAAATTCTACATCTTTAAAAATCCAATCATTAGAATGTCTGGAAATTAGCAGCTCCTCACTTCACTCAATAACTCAAAGCAGATTTCACATCAGCCACCAAACTTAAATTTGTTTTCAAATTTTAGGAAATAAACTGTCAAAATACTGACTTGCTAGATTATAAAATCCGGGTTAATATTCAAATATCATCATTTTTCTATTCTGGTTCTTCTACTGCTCTCACAACCATTCAACAGAAGAACTGTCCTGAGGTACATTAAGTGATTAAACTAACAGCTCTCACATGTGGACAAGGGATATGTTTAACCTATGGAACAGTTCCAGAGTCAGTTAATCATAAGAAAGGAAGGCTGCTTTCATAAGAGTGCACACTGATTTATACACTAAATGAATGAATCAGACCCAATCTATTTTTAGTCCATATATTAAAAAATAAAGTCACACCAGTTAATGGCTATATTTAGATACTAAATTCATAGCCCCAGACACAAAAGTTTTAGGATTTTTGGATGTAAAAAGCAAACAACACCTGCTCAAATTAAGATTAGCCACTTTCATTTCTGTGACTTTTAATATATATCTCTGTGCCTAAGTTTATATAACCAGTGAAAACGTACTTTGTCTCTCTCACAACTCAAGATGGATTCTCCAGAGCAGCACTCATTCTAGAATGTATAGGATAATTTTAATAACCAAACACATTTGACCAATGGAGAATACAAATTATAAAACTATAAGCAGATCATAGAACAACAGAATACTAGAACTGGAAGGGACCTTTAGAGATCAGCAAGTCAAGTTATCTGCCCCCACAGAAGGACCAAGCACCATTTAGATCGCCCCGATAGATGTTTATCTAACCTGCTCTCATATCTCTCTCATGACAGAGATTCCACAACATCCCTAGGCAATTTATTCCAGTGTTTAACCACCCTGACAGTCAGGAAGTTTTTCCTAATGTCCAACCTAAACCTCCCTTGCTGCAATTTAAGCCCATTGCTTCTTGTCCTATCATCAAAGGTCAATGAGAACAATTTTTCTCATTCCTCCTTATAACACCATTTTAGATACTTGAAAACTGCTATCATGTCCCTTCTCTCAGTCTTCTCTTTTCGAAACTAAACAAGCCCAGTTCTTTCAGTGTTCCTTCATAGGTCATATTCTCTAGACCTTTAATCATTTTTGTTGCTCTTCTATGGACCTTCTCCAAATCTTTCTTGAAATTTGGTGCCCAGATCTGGACACGATACTCTAACTGAGGCCTAATAAATCACAAGAGTAGAGGGGAAGAATTACTTCTCATGTCTTCCTCACAGCACTCCTAATAATGCATCCCAGAATGATGTTCGGTTTTTTTGCAACAGTATCACACTGTTGACACATATTTAGCTTCTAGTCCACTATGACCCCAAGACCTCTTTCTTCAGTGCTCCCTTCTAGACAGTCATTTTCCATTCTGTATGTGTGAAATGGATTATTCCTTCCTAAGTGGAGTATTTTGCATATGTGCTTATTAAATTTCACCTTATTTACCTCAGATCATTTCTCTAGTTTGTCCAGATCATTCCGAATTATGACCCTATCCTCCAAAGCACCTGTATCCCTCCCAGCTTGGTATCATCTACAAACTTTATAAGCACATTCTCTATGCCATTATCTAAATCGCTGATGATATTGCATAACATTTGCATAATATCAACCCAATAACAAGATACTGTAACATGGAATTTTAAATTAACTTATGTTTTTGAAAATTACTTGAATTACCTAGTTCCAAAACATCTGAAGGATTAAGGTATGAACTCTTACTGCTGCAAAAGTGACTCAGCTTTTTCTCCAAAAAGACTGCTGTTTTCCTCTGTGAATATCTCCGAATATAGAAGTGGCAAGGATTTATTACATGGCTGACAAAAACTAATTCTGGAGCACCTGTGTAGAACAATTCAGAAAACAGTACACATGAAATATTTATTGATGTCCAATTGATATCTCAGTGATGCACATAAAATATTCACATCTATGTTAATGTTATAGTTGTATTGCATATTGATTAGTCACAATGACACTTCTCAACAGCAGAAGTTTAAAAGTTATCAGCAGATGAACTGAAAGTAGTAGGCTAAGTACTTCCCCAACCCTGTGATATGCTCTTCTAAACAATGTTCTGAAGAAATATATCTGAGTTAGACACTTCTATCAACAAACAGGATTTCAAAAACTTACCCAAAATCTATTAGCCTGAGGACTAAACCTACTACAAAGAAGGTGAAAAAGGGGAGGTTACTCATCTGCGTAGTAACTGATGTTCTTCGAGATGGTTCTCCCCATGGGTGCTCAACATTCGGTCAATGTGTTGCCAGAGAGCCTCTTCTCCGGAGTCTTATGGGCTCCATGCATGCGCGCACCTCAAGCCACGTGCTCCTACTGTGCAGGCACGAGCCTTCCCCCTCCCCTCAGTCCTTTTTTTACTCTGGAAACATATAGCCCATCAAGGAGGCCAGCATTCCAAAGGAGAGGGGAGGAAAGAAGGATAGTAGAGCACCCACAGGGACACACATCTTGAAGAACCATCATTACTGCACAAGGTAACGTCTTCTCCTTCAGTGGTGGCCCTGTAAACATTCCACTCAGGTGACTAAAAAGCGGTACCCACAGTTGTGGAGGTGGGTCTTTGGAGTCATCTACGGAAGAGGCAAGGACGGTGTCGTCCACAGAGGTAGTAGCTAATGGTTCTTCTCGTAACATGTAATGTTGTGCAAAAGTATATGAGGAAGACCTTGTAACTGCCCTGCAGATGTCAGCCTCTGGGACGTTGTGTAGAAAGGCAGCCAATGCAGCCATCACTCTGGTGGAATGTGCAGTGACCACCTGCAGTGGCTCTTTGTTTCAGAGTCCGTAGCAGGTATTTATGCACCTTCACATCCAGGTGGATGGGTTGTGCGGAGACAGTTGTTCCCTTACCAGGACCAGACGTAGATATAAAAAGTCTATTGAATTTTCTGAAAGGCTTAGTTCTATCTATGTAAAAAGCAATTGCCCTTCTTGTATTGAGGTATAGAACATTGCTTCCCTCAGGGAGTTATGTGGTTTAGGGTGGTAAGTGGGAAGGTAAATGGGTTCATGAATGTGGAAGTTGGAAATGACCTTTGGTAAAAACTTGGAATGGGGTCTGAGAATAATCTTATCCTTAGTGAAGAGTGCATAGTGTGAATCCACCATGAAGAGTGTGGATCCACCATGAGGGCTGCAATTTCGCTTATACGTCATGCGGATGTGATCTCAACATGGAAGGACACCTTCGTGCCCATGTGTTGCAGTGAGGCCATCGCTAATGGTTCAAAAGGCAAGTCTTGTCAATGAGTCCAACATACGGTTGAAATCCTGCAATGGAACAAATGGGTGTATATGTGGTCGTGCATTGGATAGGCCTGCTAGGAACAGCTTGGTAATTGGATGAGTGAACACCGAGATGTCGAACACTGGTTTATGATAGACTGTGATGGCTAAGAGATGAACTCTTAAGGCGCTGATGGAGAGCCCCACATTGCTACGGTCCATTAGGTATTACTTATGGTAGGTATCAGGGGAGGTATATGCTTGTAAGATGACAATGAGTGCACCATTGCTGAAACCATTTCCATTTATCTGGACAGGTATATCTCATAGAAGGATGATGATTGCTGAGGAGGACCTATTTCACTCTCTGGGAGCAGGTAAGTTCATCATTCTGGAACAATGGAAAAGCCAGGTGGTACGCTTCAGATTCTGAGGGTTTGGGTGGTATGCTCATCTGTTACGTTGAGTTAGTGATTGGGAAGTGATAGGGAGAAGAACAGGTAATGGGAGTAAGGAAACCAATGTTGTCTTGGCCAGTATGGTGCTATTTAAATTACCTTCGCTTGGTCCGCTCAGATCAGGGGAACTGGGAGAAAATGCATACAAGAGAGGAGCCTTCCATGGTATGGTGAAAGCATCTCCTACTGAGTGCTTGTGCTGGCCCGCTCAGGAACAGAAATGACTATATTTGTGGTTGACTGTCGTTGCGAAGAGGTCTATGACTTGAAACTGCCACTATCAAAACACAGACAGGATTATTTTGAGGCTGGAGCTCCCACTCGTATTGTATGGAAAATTATCTGCTCAGTTTGTGCGCCCTGGTATTCTGTTGGCCTGGTGTGTATATAGCCGTCAGTGTAATGCTATTTTTCACTCACCAGTTCCAGAATTTGATTGTCTAGGCACATAACGAGCATAATTAGGCACCCCTGTCTGTTGATGCAATACATAAATGGAGTGTTGTCCATAAGGACACAAATAGTATGGCCCCGAATGAGTGGTAGGTAACGGAGGCAAGCACTGTAGACTGCCCTGAGTTTCAAAAATATTGATGTGTAGTCTCATCTCTTGATGCAATCATCTGCTCTGCACCATGATGTCCGCAATGAGTGCCCCAGCCAAGATGGGAAGCATCTGTAGTCATTATCTGTGAGGGGTCTAGAGGGTGGAAGGGCACTCCAGAAAGAAGATTCCGTGGGCGGGTCCACCACTGAAGTGGTATCAGCGCCAATGCCATAGGGGTAACTCATTTGGTGAGGTTGCATCGGTTTGGGATATACACTAATGCCAGCCAGGTCTGTAGATGTCTCGTGTAATCTCACAAAGATTGTGGCTGCCACATGCCCTAGAGCCTGAAGGCACGTGCGTATGGTTGTCACCACAGCTTATAGAATATACGGTGTATAATATTGCAGAGCATCTAAAACGCGTTCAGAGGGAAAAAAGGCCTTGGCTACAGTAGAATCTAGTAGTGTTCAGATGAATTCTATTCCTGGGTGGGATCCAAAGTAGATTTCTGCATGTTTCTTAGAAGACCCAGGTGAGAGAAAACATCTTGGGTAACATCTATCATGATTATTGTGGGTTGTTGAGAAGATCCCTTGATTAAGGGATCATCAAGGTACGGAAATATAACGCCCTGCTTTCTGAGGAAGACTGTGACTACTGCCAGCGTCTTGAAAAACACATGTGGTGATGTCGATAGTCCGAAGGGGAGGACATGGTATTGGTAATCTTCTTTGCCCACCATAAACCAGAGGAACCTCCTGTGGGCAGGGTGTATTGTTATATGAAAATACGTGTCTTGCAGATTGAGGGATGAGACCCAGTCCTGCTCGTCCAGTGCCGGAATGATGGTTCCCAAAGGCCACCGTCCTGAACTTGTTTTTGCATATGAACTTGCTGAGTTTCCTGAAATTTAAGATGGGTCTCCATGTCCCTGTCTTTTTGGAAGTCAGAAAATAGTTGGAATAGAACCCTCTTCGGTGGAACTCTGGTGGAATTCATTCTATGGCCCCTAGGCTGAGTAACTTTTCAGCTTCAGCTTGTAGAAAGGGCTCATGAGAAGGGTCCCCGAACAGAGGAAGGGAAGGAGGATGAGTAGGGGGTATAGACATAAAGAGGATGGTATAGGAGGCTCTTATGATCTTGAGGACCCATTTGTCTGTAGAGCTGAGAGCCCACTGGTGGTAGAAGGGTCTCAAACGATGAAAAGTATGGACAGTGTGCACTGGATCTGCAGGGTGGTCACTTAGGCCCTCAACCACACCTTCAAATTTGCTTTTTGGGTGTCGCAGACTGAGGTGCAGATGACCGGGTATACTGAGCCGTTCTTTTATTGGTCTGTTGTTTTGACCTGTTATCAAACAGCCTCTGATCAAGGGACACCTCTTACCAAAGGCAACATCTCAAGTATAGAGTATATCTCCTTCTCTTACTGGGAGATGTATACATTTCTAAGTGTTCAGAGGATTGTGCGTGAATCTTCCATTGAATGGAGTACTTCATCAGTTTTTGCTGCAAAAAGATGAGTCCTGTTAAAGAGCAGGTCCTCTACTTTGGTTTGCAGTTCCCTGGGAACACCAGATTACTGCAGCAATGAGGCGTGGCACATAATTGCCATTGTGGTTGATCAGGCCATTGTATTGGCTATGTCCATGGACACTTGGAGATCTATTCATACAATGGACTGGCCCTATTTCAAAATGGACTGTAGCTGCAGCCTCTTGTTCAGGCAGCATGGTGTAGTTAGTATAATCATAACTGGCAAGAAGACGTGGATAATTAGAGATTGTAAAATGGAGCCTAGCCAACGAATAGATTTTCCTCCCAAAAAGGTCAAGACTTTTGTGATCCTTGTTCTGGGGCACTGATTTGAACTGTGGGTGTCTAGAGTGGTGCTGAACAGAATCTAGCACCAGGGAATTTGGCTGGGGGTGAGAGAAAAGAAAATCCATCCTTTCAGCCAAGACAACATACTTTCTATTGACCCTACAATTAGTTTTTGGAATAGATGTTGGTGTCTGCCATGTGGCTTCTGATAGTTCCATGGTAGCTTCTTTTATGGGTAGTGCTATCTTGGACGATGTGGTGGGCTGTAGAATTGTTAGCAGGTTGTGCTGCTTCTCTTGTAGGGCTATATCTTGTGACTGTGCTACCCTTTCAAACAATTCCTGAAATTGATTCAGGTTGTCAACTGGAGGAGAGGAAGAGGACGGAAACACTGCCTCATTGGGGAATGAGGAGGACTGCTGCAGTGGAGACTGGCTATCAGAGTCAGACTGAGGTAAGTCGTCATCATCTTCTGCAGGACCTGTCTGAGTTGTGGCTGATGGTGGAGGATGGGATGGAGAAGATTGAACAGTCTGTGGAGCAGACATTTCAGGTGTACTTGTCGGGGTAGCCAGAAGTGATTGTCGACATTGGTGCTGATGTGACAGTTGAGTGTGATATTGGCCCCATGGTTCCCAGGGTAGCCACTGGGGTTGGTATTGTTGAGGTGGATAGGGCCATGGGTGACTGAACCAAGGGTAATGAGGTCGGTGATATGGTGGCCTGTATCTGCTTAAACATCAGGAACTTCCACAGCTAGTTGGTGATGAGTGCTGGAAAGAAAAACGGATCCCATTTCTGGTGCTGGGCCCAGTACCAAGGGATGATAGTGTAGGGGAGAAGGAAATAATCTCAGAGGAATGCCAGTTTGGACTAGGTTCCTCGAGTCTCAGAGTGTGCAAGTGTTCTATCGGTACTGGTGAAGAAGACATCAGTGATTGTGATGCTCAGTGCTGGGGCTCTGTTTTGTGCAGTTTCGGCTTTGGCACTTGCGGTGCCAGGGTGTGCTTCGATGCTGCTGCACGCCAGGACTCCGCTGACTGCAGAAGTGCTGCCATGTCTTTCAGCACCAGTGGAAGCAGCATGTCCTTCTCTGTGGATGCCGATGTCATCAGTGCTGGAGTGGTGCCCACTTAGATTCCAACTTGGAGCCTTCGTTGGTTCCATCTTCCATCGCGTCGCCATAGGAGGCACATCTTTTAAACCCCGCAGGCATATTTGGAGTAAGTGCCTTAGCGGGAGAAGGAGAAAAAAATAAAACACCGGCAGGCCGAACGAAGGGCCTGAGGGATCGAACAAGAATAACTGTGGGGTTTTTTGGGGTTTTTTTAAACTAACTAATTAATGAACTGTGATAACTAACTATACTATAAGGGGTGGGAGCTAACTGGGAAGGAACGAGTAACTTAGAAAAAGATCGAAATTCTCCTCAGGTTCACGAGGAGCACGTTCCAACTCCGTCTGCAGCCGTGGACGGTTAGGAGGAACTGGCGTTAGACCGTGCTGTGCAGAAAGGGCGCGAACGGCGAGAGACGGCTTCTGCGCATGCACAGTCCAGCGGGGGCTACTGCTGGCTAAAAACTCTCCGGATTGCGGCGCTGGGATGAGCCCGACACCTGTAGTGACCTGCAGTGGAGCACCCACGGGGACACTACTCAAAGAAGAATTACATGAGTCTCATATAGGAGATGAATTGGCCCTTTTTCTTGGAGTTGTAGGTTCTGCAGGAGCAGTTGTCTTTGCTCCTGGCAGTTGAAGAGATTTCTGCCAGAGTAGATTTTTAAGCTTAATCTCCCAGTCTTTCCTTGCCATGGCAGTCATATTTTGGCAGCGTGGGCATTTCGGAGCCACATGGCCTTTGCCTAAGTGTCACGTTACTGGAGTTTAAGGGAAGCAGCCAGGTCACTGCTGCACCCATAGGGGAGTGTTTGCCCCAAAAGTTGGTACAAAGGGGGCCATGTAAGGTGTCAAACAAAAGCTTACTTTCTACTGATTTTCTGTATGCTCTTCATATATCTGTATAATGTCTGTGTGTGGAGTTATGAACATGTACTCTGTATGGAGACTGGAAGTTTCTCTGTATGTGGTTGAGCAATGGGCTCAGCCTCTGGATATGCTAATTAGCAAGGCTCCAGGGACAATAGGTCTCTTAAGTACCAGAGACCCACCTATGAAGGAATCTAGGTGCCTGGTCAGAGACCATGTGACTCTCTCCAGCTTGGAATAAGCCGGGGGGGATATAAATAGGCCATGTAGCCAACTCCATCTTGGTGCTCAGCTCAGCTCTTCATCCCAGAGGCAAGAGTGCAGGGATCGAGGAACCGGAAAGAACTGTGGACCCATCCTGATGGAGGATGTACACCAAAGACTTTTAAGCCAGAAGTTATAACATCTCTGCTGCATGCCTGCATCGAGAACTGGGAGATTCGATGCATGTAATGTATGATACTTTAACAACCTTATTTTCGCGCTTTTCTTTCTGGTAGTAATAAACCTTTAGATGTTAGATTCTAAAGGACTGGCTCAGCGTGATCTTGTGGGTAAGGTCCCGAGGGTAAATTGACCTGGGATCTGTGGCTGGTTTCTTGGAACCGGACAGAACTTGTTCGGGGTTGGTGAGATTGGGCTCTAAGACCCCTCACCTGTGGGCAGGCCTGGGGCCATCTGGGGCACGGATATTGCTGGGGTGCCAGAGGGGTTTTGCTCATGAGGCTTCTGGCTGGCCAGGCAGGCAGCTGAAGTGCTCTGTGGGACTGGTCTGTGGCCTATTTGGGAAGGTCTCCAATCTGGGGGCTGTAAGGAGCCCTGAATTTGAGCAATTCTCCCTGACTGGACGCCCTCAGCAGTTGCCTCGACCTGGTCCGGTCCATCACACTAGGCACTTTAGACTTTGAGAGATATCCCCATGTGTGCTCCACATGAAGTGACTACAAAGCTGTATTTCTTTAAGGAGGTAGGGACTTCGGGTCTGGCATGAATGAAGTAGACAGGATAGCCTTAGAGAATTTGAGGTTAGAGAAAGGTCCTTGGGAAAGTGCATAGTGATTAGCAAATGTATGTTCTGATGACAAAGCAGCAGCTGTGCAAATGTCTGCTATAGGGACCTTTTGGAGAAATGCCACTGAGGTAGACATGGCTCTGGCTAAGTGTGCTCTTATGTTGTGAGGAGGGTTAATACCTGATAGAGAGTAACAAAGACATATATAGTCCAAAGTCCAATGAGAGAATGGCTGGGCTGAGACGGCTTGGCCTTTATTGTGATTAGTATGGAGATAAACGGTCTAGGAGAGGACTTGAATGGCCTTTTACGTTGTACATAAAAGGAAAGTGCCCTGCGTGAGTCCAGCGTGTTCATGACTGATTCAAACACATTAGCATGAAGTTTGGGGAAGAAGGTAGGTTGATGTATCATCTGATTCAGATGGAAAGACGATCAACCTTTGGTAAAAACTTGGGATAAGTTCATAAGGTGACCTTGTCCTTGAAAAAGGTAGTAGTAGATCTGCCATTAGCACTGCAATCTTTCCTAATCATCTTGCTGATGTAATAGCTACAAGAAAAACTGTTTTCATAGAGAGGTGCAGAAGGGAGCATGTCACCACTGGCTCAAATGGAGATTTGGTGAGAGTATTTAAAGCCAGGTGGAGGTCCCAAAGTTGTGCTGATGTGGCCACATCTGGGTAAAGTGCTTACAGACCTTTGATAAACCACTTAGTAAGAGGGTGTGCTAATATTGACGTAATGTCTATGTTGAGATGAAAAGTCATAGCAGAAAGGTATACCCTGATGGAAGTCAGTGCAAGACCAGCTTGTTTAAGGTGCAACAAATAATCCAAGGTTAAAGGTAATGGAGATGTAGATGGGCTGGCATGTCAATGTGTACACCATATCGAGAACCTTTTCCATTTTTGAAAGTGTGTTTTACAGGTGCTCTGCTGTGCAGAAGAACACATTGTAGCTGTTTGAGAGCACACTAGTGCTTGTGCAGAAAACCACTGAGGAGCCATATATTCAGGTTCATCATGTGCAGGTTGGAATGAGTGGTCTTACTTTGTGGTTGATAGAGGAGATCCATTTTGTGGGGCAGAGGGATTGAGGGTATGCAGGACATTTTGAGCAGGAAGGGGAACCGTGTTGACAATTTATAAAAAAATTGGAAACACTCACAAGTTTCATCTCACTGCCTGCTGTTCTAGCATATTGATGTGGAGACCTCGGTCTTTGCTGAATCAGATTCCCTGAGCCGTGCGATGCTGCAAGTATGTGCCCCGGCCCATGAGGGATGCATCAGGCGACAGTGAAACAGACAGTTCTACAGTAACGAATAGAACACTGGAGCACAGAATTTTCTGTGTCAACCACCAGAGAAGAGACTTCTTCACTGAGGGTGGGATGATGAGGGACATTGACAGTGGGTGAACATAGGGCTTATAAACTGTCCTGAGCCATCACTGCAGACACCTCGTGCAAACGTGCATTTCAGACTACCAAGCTGTAAACTGCTATATGGCCCACGAGTTGAAGGCAGTAGTGGACCATGATTCTGGAAGAGGACTGCAGCATCCTCACCAAGTCCACAATTTCGTGAAAATGGTCTGTGAGAAGAGAAGCGAGCACACATGTGGAGTCCAGGGAAGCACCTATAAACCAAATTATTTGAGTGGGTATCAAATTTGACTTGTTTTCTTTTATCTGTAGATTAAGATGTTAGAACTGTGGAGACAGAGTCAGGAATGTTTTCCAGACATGCGTGTTTTGTGACTGAGAGACACATCAAGCTAAGGAAATATGATAACTGTTTGTTTCCAGAGGTACACTAACGACTGAAAGCACTTTTGAAAAGAAACTCCTGAAGCTGTAGAAAGGCCAAATGGTAGGATCTTGAACCAGTAGCACTGAGTACCAAAAACAAATCTAAGAAATTGCCTGTGAGCGGGATGGATGGAAATATGAAAACATGCATCTTGCAAGTTCAGGGACGAAAACCAGTTACCTCTTCCCAATGCCAGTATGATGGTGGCAAGTGCTACCATCTCAAATTTTTGTTTCTTAATGAATTTGTTCAATGCTTATAGATCAAGAATGGGTCGCCATCCTCCTGACTTCTCTGTGAGGAAGAGGTGGGAGTAAAAACCTTTCCCCCTATACTGAGTGGGAACTAACTCAATTGCCCCTAGTTGTAACAGTCAGTCAATCTCCTATTGGAGAAGTTCCTAATAAGAGTTGTCCCTGAAGAGGGACTGGGTAGGGGAACAGAAAGGGAGTGTTGACAAAGGGAATCGAATGTCCATGGTTGATTATTTGGAGAATCCAGTTACAAAATGTTATCCTTCTCCAGTTAAGACATGGTAAAAGATGGTGTTGAAATAGTTTACATGGTATGGTATGGTTGGCATTGGGATTGACAAAAGGTTTTCACGACCCTCAACATCGCTCTCAAATTTGCTTAGTGGATTGCTGACATTTGTTAGATGATTGATGTCATCATTGACACCTGCCTCTATTGCAGTTTTGTTGATACTATTATATTTTTGAGTATATTGGGGGTATCTGAGCCCATGGTATGGTTGGTACCTATATTGTCATCTTCTTGTTGCTGCAGGATTATGAATGACAAGAGTCCTGAGCACTGCCAGAGTCTTTCATGGAATGCAACACTTCATTGGTGTTTCCTGTGAAGAGCTTCTGCCTGTCAAATGGGAGATTTTCTACCATGGACTGGACTGCACTAGGGAAGGCAGCAACACTGAACCATGAGGCTCTTCGCAGCACTCTGCTGTGTTAGCTGCATCTAGAACAGCCTGTAGGGCTGTCCTCAAGATTGTACAGACCTCCGTGATCACAGCTTTGAATTGTTATTTCTTGGCCTCAGGAATTTCTGAAATAAAATCACTTAGTTTGAAATAATTCCGATGATCTTATCTGCTTAGTAGCACTGAGTAATTTGCAAATCAGAATTCTAGTGTTGATGACATAGATTTTTCATCCAAAGAGATCCAGCCTTTTGCTGTCACGATCAGATGGAGTGGATCTAAAGTGCTGCTGTTTAGTCTTTTGGTGTGCTCCATCCACCACCAAGGAATTAGGTGCAGGATGTGTAAAAAGAAAACACTGATCCTTTTGGGGAGGGTGTAATACATCTTGTCAGTGCGCCTGCATGTTTGGTTGGCAGTTGCAGGTGTTTGCCAGATCATTTTTGCTGGTTCTATGATGGATGAGTTAATCAGTAGGGCTATCTTTGAAGTTGTAGAGGTTAGTAAAATATCAAGTATCAGAGGGGTAGCCGTGTTAGTCTGAATCTGCAAAAGCGGCGAGGAGTCCTGTGACAATAGCAATATATAGCAGTGGGGCATTGTTGGCACATGATGGCATATATTACGTTAGTAGATGTGCAGGAGAATGAACCAGTAACAGTACGGCTGATCTGGCAGGTTGTCTGTGGGCAAGGACTGGCCTGCCTCCCAAGGCCTGTGAAAGCGAGGGATCATTGTCCAGGATGGGCTGTAGATCACTAATGATATGTTGGAGAGGTTTTAGCTGAGGACTGTAGGTGATGGCCAGTGGTGTTCTGTTGGTTTCTGAAGCATATTCTCACCAGCAACTACACACCGCACCATAATAACTCTAACTCAGGAACCAATCCATGCAACAAACCTCGAACCAATCCATGCAACAAACCTCGGTGCCAACTCTGCCCACATATATACACCAGCAACACCATCACAGGACCTAATCAGATCAGCCATTCTGTCACTGGTTCATTCTCCTGCACATCTACTAATGTAATATATGCCATCATGTGCCAACAATGCCCCACTGCTATATACATCGGCCAAACTGGACAGTCCCTACGTAAAAGAATCAATGGACACAAATCAGATATTAGGAATGGCAACGTACAAAAACCTGTAGGGGAACACTTCAATCTCCCTGGACACACAATTGCAGATCTAAAGGTAGCCATCCTGCAGCAAAAAAACTTCAGGACCAGACTTCAAAGAGAAACTGCTGAGCTACAGTTCATCTTCAAGTTTGACACAATCAACTCAGGATTAAACAAAGACTGTGAATGGCTTGCTAAATACAAAAACAGCTTCTCCTCTCTTGGAATTCACACCTCCAGATCAGCTACTAGAAGTGGGCCTCATCCTTCCTGATTGGATCCACCTCCTCATCTCCAGCCTGATTCTGGCCTGCATATTTATACCTGCCTCTGGAAATTTCCACTACATGCATCTGACGTGGGTCTTTGCCCACGGAAGCTTATGCTCCAACACTTCAGTTAGTCTATAAGGTGCCACAGGACTCCTCGCCACTTTAGTAAAATATCAGTCACTTCATGCTGGTTTTGATACTTTCTGTATAGGAGTACGGCGTTCCAAAGACACACTTTTAAAAGGTCTTGGAAATGTGAAAAATTGTCTACTGTAGTGGGAGGAGGAGACATCACCGCTTCATCTGGGGAAGACGATTCATTAGCGTCTGGTGCTGTGTCTGGTGAGGGGTCAGACTTGTCCCCTTGTATTCCATGTTTCCAATGAGGGGATGAGAATTGTGGTAGAGGAGAGTGTTGAGGCACAGAAACACATTTGTGTGACTGGCGATGTTTACAGTAAGGCTGCCATGGACTTCAGTGCTACCATTTTGGGTAGGGCATGGGAGGTGGTACCCATGGGCAGTTATACCAAGGTGGCATATCCTGGTGTCAGGAGTGTGGGGGATGGGTCCTGGCTAAGTACAGAGAATAATCATGGGAGGGGAGTTGTTAGAACATCACGTCCACCTCCTCGTCAGAGTCACTAGAAAACATTTCTGGTGATTTATCTAGTCTCAGTGCTGAGGGACTGGGAGAAATGTCGGTGCTGAGAAAGGATGAAGTAAAAATTGAGGAGACCAGGAGGTCTCTATGTTGTATATATTGCTGTGCTGGCACCATGGTTGGCTGCACTGATGCCACCTATGGTGCAGCATGATGTCTCAGCACCGAGCGGCCAGGCAAACGGTAGGTGCTGTGTCAGTTCCTACAGCAGTGCTGGAAGTTGTACTTGGCACAGGAGGCAGTTGCGGTGCCAGCAATGAAATGTTGGTGCTCGTAATTGCGGCGGCACTCGAGGCAGGCAACTTTGAAGACTGTGGCCTTGAAGCAGGACTTTGCATTTCCCACTTTCATGGCTGTGCCAGACATACAGCGCTGTGGGGAACCATCTTAAAATCTGGTTCCCCATAGCACAGACTCCGCAGTGCTGCCTGTCTCTCCCTCCTGCTTCTGACAGAGGCAGCGGGGGGGGGGGAAGGATATGGGAGGCTGCTCAGGCAGCAGCCCCTGTCCGCGGGGGTTCCAGAGCGGAGCTGGGCTCCCCTATAGACAGCCCTGGATGCCGCAACCAAGGAATGCTGGACTCAGTGTGAGCCGGTACCAAGCAGTCTTGGCTTGCACTGGTCCAGGACGCTGTTCCTCTGCATTTTAAATGTAGTAAGAGCCAGGTGCTTTTACTACATTTAAAATGCAGACCTGCAGCATGGGTGGCTCCCGGAGCCTGCTCTGGGAGCTACCTCCGCTGCAGCTCTAAAGAGTGGTCCTCACTGATTAACTGTGTAGTTGATATAAACTATATCGATCACACAATTAGCCAGATAATCACAATTTAACATTTTAGTTTATACATCATTCACTTTTGAAAAATCAGCTTACTCTAGGTGATTAGGAAGGTTGAAAGCAAGTGCTGTAAACAGCTAAATTTTCATCTTCAAAAATTAGCATTTCAGACTCTGTCTATACATGATTGAGCATAAAGTATACTCCTTTTCACTGGCATTAGAGCAAGCACAGCAGGTATCAACTTAAGGGGAAAAAAATCTCTGGCAACATAGCATGTGCTGTGCACACACCCAACATAGAATGGACATGAGCAAGTACTTGAAGAGCAGCCACAATTCAAGTCAACTAAGACAGTGGTGTTCTTTCTGTGTGTGACAGGTTAGCCTTTTATGTACGTTAATTTATAACAATAAAATAACAAACATACATCTCATTTTGCACACAAACTACACTCACATTTTTTGGTTAAAGATTATGATCCAGGATATACAACGATTTATTATGTTGGGAAAAGAACACTAGTCTTGAACAGTCACTCTCTCCTCTCAATGTGTTCGAATAAGACTGCTTGCTTATAATACTGCAAAATCATTATTCAAAAACTTCAGAAAAAACAATTTCAGGAAAATGAAAATATGCTCCAACCCCCTCAAAAAAAAAAATCAAGATTTAATTTTTCCTACATGAGGATCTTTGTCCATACCTGTTCGTCAAACATCACGAATACTGGGTAAACATGTCATACACTTTATGTTTATCAAGGAAACTGTTTACCAGAGGAGAGTGCTTACCTGGTCTTTGTCCAAAAGGTATCGATTTTTTCTGGGAAAGCTTTTTCCTATGTGTATCTTTAAGATATTCTGTGGAATGTGCTTTTTTTAAAAAAGAAAGAGAATGTAATATAATTAGATATAACTAATATAGATAATGGAATAATTACTAGGTAAGAATACACACTACAGGCTGAACTTCTAATAACCAGGACTCTCTGGTCCAGCAACATCCATTGTCCAGCATGGATGCAGCAGGACCAGAAAGTCCCAGTGCAGGGCTGCTGGCCAGGAAGCCCAGCATACAGTAGTGGGGCCAGTAGTGGGGGGAGGGTGCAGATGGGAGCTGACCTCCAGCCAGTAGGAAAATCAGGGCTGGAAGGGGCCAGTAGCAGTGAGGGAAAGGAAGACCTCCCCATGTCCAGCAAAATCCCTCATCTGAGACCAGTCAGGTCCCAAGGGTGCCAGACCAGGGAGGACCAACCTGTAGTGTGAATGTGAAAGGATACTATATAATGCCACAGTTTGAGAGGAAACTTCTCATAGATGCTATATTTCTTGAAGATATTATTTTAAACACCTGTATTCATTATGTGATTTATATCATTTCGGTTTGGTATCATATATCTATGTTCTGGAGTCACACAGATATAACCACCACCACTCCCTTTGTGATATATTAATGCTCACATAATTATTCTCCAACTAAGTTATTTGGACACAAGATACTTTGCTGCTGGATCCATAAGACTGCAACTGGTTATAAAGACACGGCAAACGCCTTTCTTGGCAAAGTGTACTTACCACTATCTTCCATTATCAACTTATTTAAAAAAGACAGACATATGCAATTATTTAGCAGTAACAATTACTCTAATGAGTCTCAGAGTAAACTATAAATTGACTGTGATCTTAAGAAGATAAGCAGTAGTGAGTTAGCAGGCTTGAGCACCTGATCAAAGGAAAAGATTGCAATCCCCTTCCCAAAAGGAGTTGTAAACAAAATAGGTGCAATCAGTGAGAGAACAGGAATAACTAAAATATTTACAGGGTGCAAAGGTTAATTATGTTGTGGTAGCAGCTTAAGTGAAATATGCCGCAGGATTTCCAAAATATCTACCAGTCATAAAAAAATAAAAAAGACAATCTTTTCCACATTTTTCGGTTTAGCATTAGAGTAAGGAAACTTGAGAGGAGTCAAGAAGATTCTCAAAATTCTGTTCTAAAATCTTACACATTTTAGCACAGAACAATTAACATAAACCTAGAACAGCAGCAAGAGGGTTTCAGGGTGTGTCTATCTAGACTGAAGGCTTTTTTCGAAAGAAGTGGCCTTTTTTTAAAAAAAAACTTCACCTGCATCTACACTGCTGCCGCGTTCTGTCAACAGTAAATTGAAAAAATGCGGTGGTTTTGTCGACAGCAGTAAGCCTCGTTTTACGAGGAATAATGCTATTTTTGACAGACACCTGTTGAAAAAAGGTATGTGTAGACATGCGGAAGGTGTTTTTTAATAAAAAATAAAGGCCTCCAGGAAGAAACCCTGGTGGACAGTCCATCCTTATATTGTAAGCACCTCTATTTGTTTCTGTTCACAGTCTCTAAAAGGCACACGCTCCTCCTCCACGCCAGGACCCTGCCTCCCCAATCCCCCCCAGCCCCTGAGCCCTCACAGACCCAACAGCTGCTCCCCCTTCCTGCCCAGCCCAGGACTGGCTCTCGTTCCACCCGACCCCAAGGCAATGGAGG
Source organism: Pelochelys cantorii (assembly GCA_032595735.1). Lineage (NCBI taxonomy): Eukaryota > Metazoa > Chordata > Testudines > Trionychidae > Pelochelys > Pelochelys cantorii. The sequence continues at coordinate 42,160,456 of CM064326.1, read as the reverse complement.
TGCCAGGACGCAAGGTGGAAGGACACTGTGATCAGGGAAGCAGTGGCCTACTTGAGCCCCCGTCCCCCCTCCGGGTTTTCAGCCCCCTATTACCCCAGTGAAAGAACTTTTCTGTGATGTAACAAAATCTTTATTTTTGAGTGACAGATGTAGCTTGTATATAAACAATAGAACAGTAAAAAAGAGAAAATTTTGTTTTAAATAGTTAGCACATTTTCCTTACTGATATTGTTTCTAACAAACACCCGGTTTTCTCTGTAAACAGACATTGTTTTTTTATGTATTCTTTATGGGAAGAGGGTAAAGGTTGTGGAGGGAAAGGTAAGGGTAGGCCAGGCCAAACCCCCCATGGGGGAGGCCCTGGGGAGAGTCAGTGGGCTCCTTCAGAAAATCTCTCCCTCAGGGCCTCTCAGATGCGAACACCAAACTGGGGAGTATGGCGGATGGCAGCTGTCCGGGGCTGCTCAAATTGCCTCCCCTCGCCATTAGCAACTGTCTCCCACCACGGCAGGAAGGCCTCCCCTTTCCTCTCCACAAGGTTATGGAGCACGCAACATGCGGCCACCACCTCGGGGATGTTGCGTTCGCCCATGTCCAGCCGTGTGAGGAGGCAACGAAACCTCCCTTTCAAGCGTCTGAACGCGCATTACACCTGCATGTGAGCCTGGCTAAGATGTGTGTTAAATAGCTCCTTGCTCGCAGCCAGGTAGCCGGTGTAGGGCTTCATGAGACACGGCATCACACCGGCATCTGCACGCCCCCAAGCATGAGGTCCCGCTGTGGGAAAAATGTTCCTGCCTGCAACCTGTGGTTCAGGTACGAGTTGCGGAAGATGCGGGCATCATGTGCCCACCCCGACCACCCAAAACAAATATCCATAAACTGTCCCCAGTGGTCAACCAGAGCCTGCAGCACCATAGAAAAGTAGCCCTTGCGATTAATAAATTGGGCTGCTCGATAGGACAGTGCGTGGATTGGGACGTGTGTCCTCTGCAGTTCGGGAAGGGCTCCTCTGCAGTTCGGGAAGCCAAGCCCAGCAAAGCTGGCAACGATGGTGTCCAGGTCTTCCAGACGGACGAGCCTCTTCAGCAGCTCCGCATTGGTGGCCCTCACCACCTGCAGAAAGAGACAAATGGACAGACAGAAACACAGGAGTTAGACAGGGTACTGTGGCAGGGTCAGTCCCACTCCTGGGCCCCTGACCCCTGTTCAGCCCACTGTCCCACAGTCTAGGAGTCACAGTATATGGCTCACTTGCCTTGGTTTGAGATTTGTTGTCTCCCTGTCGTCTTTAACAAGGTCAATGCTGCTCTCTTGGGTCCTCCGGTGTCTTTCTCTCTCCAAACTCCTCCTCCACTCTCCGAAACTCCTTCACAGCTCTCCAAACTCTCTCAGTTCTCCAAACTCCTTCTCAGCTCTCTCCCTCCTCACCCACAGGGAGAGTTCTTAAATAGGCCTCCAGGCAGCCTCAATTAGTTTCACCTGGGCCTTAATTGATTTTGCAGCTGCCCTGTCTCAGCTGCCCCTAATTAGCCAGGATTGCTGACTCTCTCTGCAAGAGCTGCCTTTCCCCTTCCACCAAGCTCTTTAACCTGCTGTATCACCCCTGCTCTGTCACAGTACCTAAGACCTTGGGAGGAGAACCCACCCTCCCACACCTCCCCTTGTCAGGACTCCCCTCCTCCCCCGCATCAGCGCACGGTTGGCCAAGGAGCCACCTCCCACTGCCACTCCATCCCCCACTCCTCCTTGCCCTTGCTTGGCAGTCCCCTCTTTTCAGCCACCCCATCAGCAGGGCCTGTCCCCCGAAAGTGACTTACCTCCATCAAAATGGCCCCAACAGTAGACCTCCCCACATCAAACTGGTGTCCCACTGAGCGGTAGCTGTCGGGGGTGGCCAGCTTCCCAAGGGCAATAGCAACCCGCTTCTGCAGGGGGATGGCGGGCCGCAGGTACGTGTCCTGGTGTTGCAGAGCAGGGGCGAGTCAGGCACGCAGCTCCTGGAAGTTGCAGAGCCACTGCTCGTCGTCCCAGAGCTCCATGATGAGCCAGTCCCACCAGTCCGAACTCATCTCATACCTCCAAATCCGCCTGTCCCTCCTCCCATAGTTTGCATCTGATCAAGACTGAGCCCTAATAGCATAGTATACAGTAGAAGTACATAGAGAAGAAAGGTAGCAACCCTGCAAATGTCCAATATTGAAACATCACTGAGGAATGTGCTAGACATTGCTCAGTCTTTCATCAAATGACCCCAAAGTCTCTGTGAAAGGGTGATAAGAAAAGAAGAAATCCAGACGCAGTATAATGAACAAACATATCTAACTGGAAATAGTCTATGCAGAGACAGTCTGACCCCACATGCAATCCGCACAAGGAACAAAAAGTCAAGGTGATGCAACAAAATAGTTTAGTCCATACCAAATGAAACAAACATCACGCATCCTTTCACATACAACCCATGAAGGCATTGCTCTTCTGTGCTTGAATGCAACTTAAGAATACAGATAAGTATATTATTTGTTTAAGGTGATGCATCAGTTCTATATTCAGCAAAAATACTGGATGCAGCCTTAGGAGGATTTTGTTTTTGAAAATTGCACATAGGGGGAATTTTCCATAGAGTTCAAGGAAATTGGTTTCCCCTGGACTGGAGGATTAAATAACAAAAACAGTGCAAAGGGGATCCTCAACAAGCTATACATCAGAGGACTGAAGGTATAATAGTATTTTCAAATGTTCTGAATGAGCGTTAATATCAGCTGAACTTCCTAGACTAGTGAACAAAATGAAAACTGTTTCTACTTGGACAAATGGGCAGCCCTAGTAGAGAGCTTTCTATTACACTGCTCTACAGCCAAAATGCTTCTGAAATAAATGTAGTCAAACTTTACTAATTCTGGGTCACTGAGAACGAAAATGATGCTTAAAATTGTTGATTGGCTCTAGTTTTCAAGATATGCTATCGGGTCAGTATATACGACCCTTGACTTGGGAATGGCAGAGGATAAGTGAGTTATAAAGGGAAGGGATCTCAGTTTAAACCAGAAATGACTAAAATACATCTTTGACTGGATCTATGAATAAATCTATGACTGGGTTTGGACAGTACTTGCTTTTTAGGCAAAACAATGAATGATGCAATCTGAAGCTGGTATTGCGTCATACATGATATGAATTGCGTCATATTATTCCTAGAAGTCATGGATGATGCAATCATAACGAAGCTTACATCACTCTGCTGAACAAATTGCCCTATATCAGCTCTAGAAATCATACAGTGTTGTGCTCTCTTATTTGTCAGTGTTTGATTTTACAAAGGGACACATTTCTGTTTAGCCAAAGTGAGCAGAGATGCCTCGTACTTGTGTGAACAGTGCAGATAACTTCTGCTATGTTTGTGGTGAAGTGACTTTTGCATCACAAAAGCGCAATATAACCACTGTGGTTAAGAAAGCCTATCACCTTTATTTTGGCTGCAAAACTGGAGATCAGGACAAGAGGTGGGCCCCACGCATATGCTGCAACACTTGTGCAACAAATCTTCGCCAGTGGTTGAACAGGAAAAGGAAATCTATGCCTTTTGCAGTGCCAATGATTTGGAGAGAGCCAACAGATCATACCAGCAATTGTTACTTCTGCATGGTGCCTCCAGTTGGGAAAGGTGTGTCAAAGAAGAAAAAGTGGACTGTGTATTATCCAAACATTCCATCAGCTATACGCCCAGTACCCCACGGAGAAGGACTGCCGGTTCCTGATGCACCAGAATCATTCTCACTTGAGTCAGACGAGGAAGAGGAAGAGGATGAAACTTCTGGTCCTGAACCATCAATGTCACAGGAGCCACATTTTCTCCCATCCTCCTCCTCTGAACCACACCTCATAACACAAGGTGAACTGAATGACCTTGTCAGGGATTTGGAACTACCCAAGAGTAAGGCAGAGCTGTTGGGCTCCAGACTACGGCAGTGGAATCTCCTGGCAGGTGATGTTAGGGTTTCCACGTTCTATGACCGTCAAAAGGATCTTGTCCCATTCTTCTTCATGGAAGGTGCTCCATTTAATGAATACAAGAGACAAGCCAAGAAGCGCTGAGTAGACACTGAATAGGACTAAACTATGCACATAATAGTTTTTTGCCTTTTGTTTCATAATAAATTTTATTTATATAACCCTTTTGCTGATTTTTAAAGTGTTACATAAACAGGACAGGTGAAATATTATCATGTAAAGCAACCATAAACACATGAAAAGACCTAGGTTTACAATTTATGATTAAAACTCTACTATCTACACAATATACATAGATGTAAAATGTAAAAACTTAAATTTGGAAACAGTAGCCAATCAGTTGTTTTAATTGTCATATTTGAATTCAGCACATCAAAATACATAATAAATAGCACATTTTATCTCTGAAGCAGACGACTTCTAAAAAATTGTAGACCAGTGTTATTAGGTACTACTAGAACAGTTTCTGAATACTATTCCTTTTCCTCCTCATGTAGCCATGTAGTCTCTGTGGGACGAGGTACTGACTAGTCATAGCACTGGGCACCAAATCTGATAAAGATACTGAGTCAGTAAGTTGGTATGAAGGGGAAGACATACAGGAGGTCAAACAGAAACTGAGGTCAGAAAACCAACTTTGTCAGGATCAACTTGGTGCAATGAGAATCACTTTGGCTTGATCCCGCTTCAATTTGAAAAAAGAGCTGAGGAATGTAATGGTACAGGGTAGAAGATACACTTCTGTATGGATCCCCAATTCTGATGGAAAGCATTAGTTAAGGAGCCTGGACTGAGAGACACTTAAAGGCAAAATTGATGCAATTTCTTGTCTTTTGTTCAGACAGGCCAATATCCGAAAGCCCGATTCTGCAAAGATGGATCTTAGTACACTGCTCTTGAGAAACTACTTGTAATTCTGGGGGGAAATTCCTGTTGAGATTATTGGCCTTGTGATTTTGGGCTATGGGAATGATACTCGTCTTGATATAGAAATGCCAAAACTTTATCTCCTGAAAACCTGATTAGAAGCAGGCTCCTCCCTGGTTGTTCACATAATACTTGTGGTATTGGTATCCATAAATATATGAAACACTGTGCCCCTGATGTGCCCAAAATACACCGCATGCATTGTAAATGGCTCAAAGTTCCAGGATGCTGATATAAAGGGAGATTCCTGTCCATAAACTTTGAACCTTTGATGTTCCCAGATGTGCTGCCCAACCATTGTAGAAGCATCAGTAACTGTGATGCTGACTGGCCAAAAGGAACATCTTCACAAAATGTTAATCTGATCAGCTCATCATTCTAGGAACTCCAAAATGGACAGAAGTACTCACACTAATCCATCAAAAAAGGACAATTTTGAAGATTCATCAATGTCAAGCAGCCCAGAAGACAACCAAGTGCAATCCTGTATGGTGGACCACGTCAATGCATGCAGTCACATGGACCTAACAATGACAGATAAATACAGATCATAGTTGAAGGATAAGAGCAGACACAGATGAAGCGCTTAAAATTGCCATTTTAGCAGGAACACCCTCATATTTGCCATCTAATAGGGTCCTACTGCACTCTGAACTCGTATTAATGTTGTCTTTCCCCTATTTAAAATCAGGTCCAGTGATTTGGATGCAAGAATAGAATTGTTCTGTGGACCTACTCCTTACTAACCCAATCACGCACGTATCAAAAGACATAAATTATTCTTCTTCTGAGATTTTGTGTCACTATAGTCATGCATTTGGTAAACATGCATGGAGCCAAAGACAATCCATGTGAAAGTAAGTATCCAGAAGACAGAGGGCAGCAAGCTAGTCATGATTCAAAGCAGAGAGAAGAGTAGCCGTGTAACTATGCAGAAACTCATGCATTTGATGTACCTTTTAAGATAGCAGAGATAAAGAATAGGACTTGGTGGTTAAGGAAATACCAGGAGTAAAATCCCTTCCTCTGATTCTGCAGGGGTACCTCCCCTATAGCTGCAAAAGCACAGAGTGTGAACCTACTGAAAGAACAGTACCTCATACAAGGAGTCCCTGAAAAAAAACAACAGGTTGGGATGAGGGAAATGGACAGAAATTGGACGCCATAAACCAAATCCCACAGTACTTGGGTCCCAACTGTCCATGACTGTCTCCCAAGAACTGCAGAAGCAAGACAAGCCTGTCTCCAAACTGTAGAGACAGGGTCAGGAATTCATGACTGGAATATTGCTCTCAATACGCAAGTCTAAATGACTGCATCCTTGAAGCTGACAGAAGATGAATTGGCTGGTTAATATAAGACATAGAAGGCCCCTTCTGAGACTTATGTCCTTTCCTGTACACATGTTGCTGCCTAATGCAGCAGGATGACTGCTGGAAGCATCGCTGCAGGCGGTATTGCTGCTGTTGATGACCTCCATAATGACATCTCTTTATGGCTGGAGTATAAATTCCTAGTGAATGCAATTTAGCATTGGAGTCCTTAAAACAATGTAGTGTTTTCTTAGTTGTCCCAGAAAATAAAACCCATCCATCAAAAGGTAAGTCCTTTATGCTCTGTTGGACTTCAGGGGTTATGCTGGCTGAAGTTCTGCTGCCACAAGATTGCAGTTGCACTGGATGCTACGATACTGGGAGAAGCATGTGCCTTGCCCAGTGCTGACTGCCACGCCTGGGCCACAAGATGGCCTTCTTCCAAAACACTCTTTAACACTTTCACGGAAGATTCTGAGAAATTGTCAGTAAAACTGGAAATAGCTCACCAATTAAAATCTTTATTAGACAACAGTGCCTGCTGTTTCACAATGTGCATTTGTAACAAGGCTGAATAATGTTTTTTTCCTCCCCATCACATACACATTGTTCTTAAGATAAACTTTTATCTTCCCTGTCATAATGTGACATTTCCTGCCACTACACCTAGAGAATTATGGAGTGGATATACATAGAGGCACCTGGAAGATAATACTATCAGTACATTTTGCTGTGGATAGTACATAAACTGGGATATGCTGCAAAAGTGTGTGGCATTAGGGATGTAATAGTGTGTAACCCTTCTGCCAGGTAATGCCAGAAGCAGCCAGGGCCGGGTTCAATATCTAGGGGTCCCTTTTCATCCATCTCACACAGAACTGGCTCAAGTCCCCACCCAGTAGCCTGGGAAAGTCATACACCCCTGGGCGTCTCTGAGAGGCAATGCTTCCCCACTTGCCAGCACAGAGTCTGAGTGTAGAAAAGAAACTTTTAATGAAAGATGAAGAGAAGTTACATGGCATTAGCTCGGAAAAATACCACAAACATAGTTCCTAACCCTCCACAAGTAACCGTCCCAGCTCACATGGATTTAGCAATGTCCTTTGTCCCTAAGGCTCACTAGTCCAACAGTGTAAGGGTTCCATTCACCTACCCAAACTTTCTCCATACCCCATTTGAAACGCCCCACTTACAGCTCTCTCCAGTCAGTGCGGACCCTGACACATCACCCTGATGACTCCATTCATTGAGCCTGAGGCTATGCCACCTTTGTGCTGCTCCCGTGGTCTGCTTGCGCTTTCTGCCGCTGTTCCTACCAGCCGCTCCTACCGGCCGCCTGCCAGTCGTTCCCGCCAGTGCTCTGCTGGACGCCTGCCACCACTCCTACCAGCCGCCCGCCAGCCGCTCCGCTGGCCGTCTGACGCCGCTCCTGCCAGCAATCTTGGGGGCTGCAATGGGTCTGGCTCCAGGCCAAACCAGTGACTTCAGCTGTTAGTCATTTCAGTTCTTTAGCCACCACCTAGGCTAGCAAAAGATTCCAGCTTCCACTGGACTAGTAAAAAGACTCCTGATGGAGTCTGCTTTAGGTCTATCCTTCACACAAGGGGGAAAGAGGCAGGTTGAACCAGTCTTACAGCTCACACCTGGCAGGCATAAAGCAGGCTGGCTCAAGCCCCTTCTACCCAACTCAGTTCACTCAACTCTGGAAGGGGGAGGCTTGTTCATCTGAGACCTCTTACAATGGTGGTGTCTCTCCTGCAAGCACTGGTGTCATATTTTACAGTTCCCACATACAGGGGTAGCATGATTTATGAGCCCACAACAGCCCAAATTAGTTACAGTACATCACATTCCATTCTAACAACCGATCCTCCATCAGCCCTGGCTGAATTGGATTTACATAACCACACCCCGGATTCCTTCCCCATGCCAGCATGAGCTGTATTTACATATCAACAGTTACTTATCTTGCAAGGCTAAACAATTTGAGTGAGCATACCCACCCCAGGGCTGCTGGCTGATTGTAAGCAGTAGTTCAGCCCCTGGTTACAAGTGTAGTCGATTGACCGATAAGCAAAAGCTTATAGGTTAATGCTATAGACTCCATACATTTCCCCCTGTCCCCGACCAGTAAATTTTTTAGTAGGTTGGCCAGCAGCCTAGCTCAGTTCTGGTTCATGAAGGGTCCAGGACCTACCCCTGCTAGGGCTCTGCATTTAAAGTATATTAGGAGCTGGGCAAGCAGGAAGCCTGGCTCAGTTCCAGTTTGCGCCGGATCTGGGAGCTTAGACCTGCCCCCCAGGGAGGGATTGCTGCTACCCCTCACTGCTGCCTTTGTATCAGAGACAGCAGCACGGGGCAACAGTCGACTAACCAATAAGAATTCATGAGGTTACTCAGCTATTCATTTAAATATCGGTTAATTTCCTTATGTAAAATACCATATTTCAAAAGAACTTTTTTTATATAGAAATATATGGATTTCTTATGAGTCAACTCAACATTAATATCCAAGACAGTAACCACACATCTTAGGAAATCCTGATAAGACTTAAAATTCTTAAGCATAGGAGAAGAGGAAACTGGCATGAGGAAGGAAGCAGGGCCAATGGAGATTCTTGCTCCTACAAGCACAGTTCAGGTTAAACCATTTCAGTCTCTTTCTGCAATGTAGATGGCTGAAGAAGAGATACTATGGACAGGATTGGAGACATTACCCAAGACTGAGGGCCAGGACCTTGCCTATCAAGTAATGTCCTAAGGATTACAAGGAGGCTACAGAGGACAAGTTTAGGGCATTGCTGGTCAGTACATACCAGGCCAGTACTTCTGTGCCTAGCTACTGCAGAAGTGGTACTAATCTTGGTGCCAACAGTGATCCACAGGAGCTCTCAAATTTTTGTGAGCTGTGTTCAAAAGCAACAGTCAGGGAGAAAATGTCTTATCTTGCTGAACTCTGGATGTCATCCAAGGGCAACACTGAAGCCACCCCCAATGAAGCAAGCAACCACCCTCATAATAACGACGCCAATAGGCAGGACACACTGGTAACAAGGATGATAAAGCAGTAGTAGATACCTTGAATACTCCAAGGGGCATCACACTCCCAGTTGGTATCAGAAAAGTTATCGGTACCAAAGCTCTACCTGGAATTGATCCTGTGTCATCATTACTTCCAAAGTCAGTATCTACACCAATAGACCACTTAGTACCAGAAGGGAAGCAGATCTCAAGCGTGCACTCAGAGCTCTGGGCAGACCTCACAAAGCTGCTGATGACAGAGGTAACTCTGTAATTAGATCAGGTAGTGATGAGGACATAGAAGAAGCCACTAAGGCAGCTGAATGGCATTGAATTACTGGAGAATCAGAAATAGGGAGGCAGAGCTCGGATGCTGCCTGGGTAAGCCAATGACATAGTACAGACACCAATGAGGTCAGTTCCAGACTCCACGGACATCCCATGGGTGATACCATAAGTGATGGTACAGAGCTAATGTCAACTTGACCAGAGAGTAGTTAGATGGCCCACCTCTATCTTACGTGCCTGAGCAATACTCGTGCCAGCCTGCATTCCTCTTAGAAGAGAAGGAATACTCTCAGAGCTCTGGAATACCTCTAGGTAATCTGAAAACTTTTCCTCAGAAGACCAAAGGAAGAACAATTTTTCTTCCTCCTAAAAGATATTCAACTTTAGGTCTGGAACATCATCTCATGTCAGTTCAGTTTCTTATGCTGAAGAGAACTTGTGGAGCTCCCCAGTCCTGAACCAGATCCCGTGGCATGCTCCAGAAGGTGCAAAACTCTTTGCACCAATATTCTCCTTTTAAACAAATTACAGAAAGAAGCTCCTTTCTTTAATGTGCCCCTCCTCCAGGCACAATGAGGTCTCTGTGTGGCGGGTCACTATTAGAGATAGCCATCACATATAACAGGCAGTGTTGAAATTGGGATGCCTTCACCACTGCCTATCTGCTAAAATTTTATAGTTTGTCTGTCTGTGAGTGTGTCTATTGGTTCAAGAACTCCTCCTAAATGGTAAGAGCTAGGACCACCAAATTTGGTACACAGTTTCCTCTTATCATAACTTAAAGCAAGGTAAGGGCTTGGTTGTGCCAGGAAAACAGGATGTATCCAGAATGGAATTGTGTCTTATAAAACCACACAGAAAAGAGAGTTACTCACCTCGTGCGGTAACGTCTGTTCTTCGAGATGGGTCCCCCCGTGGGTGCTCCACTCAAGGTGCTGGGCTTGTCCCAGCGCCGCAAACCGGAGAATCTTCATCAGCAGTAGCCCTGCCGGACCGCGCATGCACGCCTGCTGTCTTGCGCCGGTCGCGCCATTACAGCTGAGCACGGTCCGGCTTGTCAGTTTCCTCCCAACCGGAAGCGTCTGAAAAATAAAAACAGAAGCTCCGAAGCAGGGAGAAGGGTGGGACATGGAGCACCCATGGGGACACACATCTCGAAGAACAGATGTTACTGCACAAGGTAACTCTCTATTCTTTGTCGAGTAGTGTCCCAAGGGTGCTCCACTCGAGGTGAGCATGCAGCAGTGGTCCAAGGCTCCCGCTGTGCTTCGGACTTATGGCCTCTGCCCTGTGGCCAGAACTGCTTGAGCCACTGCTGAATCATTCTTCAATATTTTCATGAGGGCATAGTGTCTGGTGAAGGTAAGAGCAGATGACCAAGTTGCTGCACAGCATCTGTCCTGCAAGGGTACACCTTTAAGTTAAGCAGTGGATGCGGCCATGCCTCTGGTGGAGTGGGCGTGAGGTCATCTCGGTAAAGGTTCATGTTGTAGGGCATAACAACATGTGATGCAAGAGACGATTAAGTTGGAAATACGTTATGCGGAAAGCTGTTGGCCTTTCAAACGTTCAGCCGTGGATAGAAAAAGACGCCAAGACTTCCTGAAAGCACGCATTCTGTCCAGGTAGAAGGCCAGTGCTCGCCTGACGTCGAGCGTATGTAGTCGTGAGTCTTCTGGTGAAGAATGTGGTTTTGAATAGAATGTTGGAAGGCTTATGGGCTCGTTTATATGAAAAGGAGAATTCACCTTGGGTGGGAAGGAGGGGTGGACACCGAGCACTATCCATGCTCAGAGAATAGTGTGTATGATGGGGCGACGGATAGAGCTGCCAATTCACTGACTCGGCGTGCTGAAGTCATTGCAAGCAGGAATGTCACCTTCATCATGAGCATGCGTAAGTCGCATGTCACAAGTGGCTCAAAGGGAGGGCGAGTCAGAGTGTCTAATACTAAGGCCAGGTCCCACGGCCCTGGTGGAATCTTGTAAGCTGGATACAGATTCCCGAGCCCCTTTAAAAACCTTTTGGTGAGCAGATGGGCAAACAGCGAATGATCGTCGATGGGAAGACGGAAGGCCGAGACTGCTGCCAGATGAACTCTAAGCGAAGCAATTGCCAACCCCGCCGTCTTTAGGTGCAGAATGTAATCGAGCACCTGCTGGACAGAACAGAAGGTCAAGATTCCTCGCCGCACACCAAGATTGGAACCCATACCATTTATAGAGGTAGGTCTTGCGAGTGATGTGGCGCCTGCTGTTTATCAGCATGTGTCACTGCTTGAGAGCAGGTCATTTCTGGCAGTTGGAGCCAGTTAGGAGCCACACCGTCAGGTGCATGCGATCGATGTCCGGATGCACCATCGTACCGTGTTGTTGAGAGAGTAAATTGGACAGCCTCGGTAGTCGTCGTGGCTGAGCCACTTTCTCGACAATCGCATCAGCCAAGTCTGTCGGGGCCAAAAGGGTGCTATGAAAATTACTGTTGCGCCCTCCAATGTTTTCTTCTCCAGCACCTTCGGAATGAGAGGAAGAGGAGGAAAAGCGTAGAGCAGATGGTGACGACTCCAGTCGAGTAGGAAGGCATCCCCCAAGGAATCCGTGCCGACGCCTGCTTGTGAGCAATAACGATGGCACTTTCTGTTGTGATGGGTGGCAAAGAGGTCTATCCTCATGAACCCCCAGAGATAGAAAAGATTGCAAACAACTTCGTTGTAAAACTCCCATTCGTGTTGGGGAAGGAAGTGTCTGCTGAGGGTATCGGCGATGACATTGTCCTTGCTGGGGAGGTATGATGCGGTAAGGTTTATACCATGCTGAATTGCCCAGTTCCATAGCCTCTGCACAAAGGGGGCATGAGCGTGCGCCGCCTTGCCTGTTGATATAGTAAACTGTCACCGACAATATATGCACAATCTAAATCGGATTCATGACCTCGGATCGTGTGGAGAAAGTGCTTGCAGGCATTGAATACAGCTCACAACTCGAGGAAGTTTATGTGCTGTAGGGATTCCTGGGGTATCCAGAGCCCCTGAATCCAATGCTCTTGCAGATGGGCACCCCAACCGATCAAGGAAGCGTCCGTTGTCATCTGCATTGAGGGCTTCTGTCTGTGAAAGGGGACCCCTGCTAGCAAATTTTTGGGCCTGTCCCACCATGCTAGCGAAATCCTGATGTGTTTGGGAATAGAGACTGTGGTGGTGGCCATGTACCCGAGCAGCTGTGGGCAGGTAAGTATGCAGGATTTGGGAGCAGTTGACACAGTCTGAACCAAATCTCGGATCAATTCGAATCTCCTTGTGGGTAAGTATACCCTCGCGTTCAGTGCATCGAGCCTCGCGCCGATGAATTCTAAGTCGTGACTCAGCGTCAAGGACAACTTCTCGAAGTTGATTATGATCCCCAAAGCCTTGAACACTGCCGTGATAGTGGCAACTGCCCGTGTAGCCTTGAAGAGGGTAGGGGCCTTTAATAGGCAGTCGTCGAGATACGGGAAAAATCACGATATTGAGACGTCAAAGGTAAGCAGCCACCACTGCCAGGGTCTTGGAAAACACTCGTGGCGCTACTGAAGGACCAAAAGGTAACACCCGATATTGGTAATGTTCTGCGCCCACTACAAAACAAAGGAATCGCCTGTGGGCTGGATGAATCGTTATATGAAAATAGGCGTCCTGCAGGCCGACGGACGCAAACCAATCCCCTTTGTCGAGAGCTGGGATGATAGAGGCTAACGTAACCATCTTGAATTTCTGTTTCCGCAAGCGACAGTTGAGCTGATGTAGGTCCAGGATAGGTCTCCAACCACCTGACTTCTTTTGGGTGAGGAAGTACAGAGAGTAAAAACCTTTCCCTCGGAACTGAATGGGTACCCTCTTCACTGCCCCTATGGTAAGTAGACGAGAAACCTCTTGCTGTAGAAGAGTCTCGTGAGAGGGGTCTCTGAAAAGGGACGGGAAGGGGGGAGAGATTGATTTGAAAGGAATGGCATATCCTGAAGCGACGATGTCATTGACCCAATGGTCAATGGAAATCAGAGACCAACGATGTTGATAAGGTCTCAACTGATGATGTAATAAAGCTTACGGACTGTGTAGAGCCTCCGTCAAGGGGGTGATGCGCACTCCCTCGACCGACATGCTAAATTTGCTGCTGCCTCTGCTGGTGGCCGGGTGCCTTGTTAGGTTGTTGTTCTCGTTTCTGTTGGTGCGGTCTTGGCCTCTGCTGCTCGTATGGTCTGGGACAGAAAATCGCGTAAGAGAAAGGCCTCTGTTATAGGGCGTATATCTCTTGTGCTTATACACGCCTCCGTATATCCCCAGCATTCTCAACGTCGTAAGGGAGTCTTTGCCCGAGTGGAACACCTGATCGGTGGATTGAGCAAACAGTGACTGGCAATCAAAAGGTAAGTCTTCTGCCTTGTTTAATAGATCTTTCGGGGCAGCGGCTTAATGTAACCAAGACGCACAACGCATGACAACAGCAGTAGCTGTGGCTCTAGCTGCTGTGTTGGCTGTGTCAAGTACAATCTGCAGCACTGTTTGAGCTGTTGTGTAGCCCTCCTGTATTACCGCTTTTAAAATTTAATGCTTAGAGTCCGGTAAATGTTCTAGAAGGACTAATTTTAAATAATTGTCAAAATCGTGATTTGCGAGGAGAGCCACGTAATTACACATTCGGAGAGCTGAAGTGGTGGAAGAGTACACTTTTCTGCCTAAAATGTCTAGGCACTTAGCCTCTTTGTTGTTTGCGATGTTTTTAGTTTGAGTCGTCTTGGATCTCTGTTGTGCGGCATCCATGATGAGGGAATTGGGCGGGGGGTGAGTAAACAAGAACTCCATACCCTTCTGGCTTATAAAGTATTTCTTATCTGATCTTTTATTGGTTGATAAGGAAGCAGCTGGAGTCTGCCAGATATCATTGGCAATCTCCAAAATAGCCTCATCAAAGGGGAACGCCAGTTTCGATTTTTGTGAAGGTTGTAAGTTCTTCAGCAAAGGGTGTTGCTTTTGCTGTACATCCATAGTTTGAATGCCCTGAGATTGAGCAACCCTCTTGAAGGGCTGCTGAAATTGTTTATGGTCTTCTGTCGGAGATAACTCTCCAGGGAAGACTGCGTCGGCCGGCGACGAGGATGAGTGGTTAGCAGGAGAATCAGGGCTCTGTGGTTCCCTGCTTGGGGTGTGATTGTCCTCTTGCTCGCCGTGGTTAGGAACTGAGGTAGTGTCCTCCGCAGGTGCTGGTGGAGCTGCAGAAGGGGGTACATGAAGTGGAGATGCCGGGCAACTGGACCGCAGAGATCGCAAACGCAGATATCATCTGCTATGAGAGGAACAATGGTTGTCATAATTATGGTCATCTCTCAGATGGTGAGTCAGGGAGCGTCTTGGAGAGTATCCTCTGGGTGCTCCATATCAATGTGAATATCCTGAGGTTCTTGAGGATCTTGGTGAAATAGATCTGATAGAATAATGAGATGGAGATCGAGAACAGTGACGTCGGTAGTATTGCCGTGACGGCAAACGATGAGGTGACCTATAGTAGTGGTCTCTGGTGGAGGCATAATGAGGAGCGTGGCGATGGCTGCCCAAGTAAGATGAAGCCAGCGACAAGGGTCCCGGAGAGAACACAGCTTGTTCTGGGGTGAGAGAAGGTGTCTGAACACGTCCTGATTTATGTTGTGCCTTGGTCGGCACCAATTGACAGGGGAAGACAGTGCCGTTTGTAGTGGACTGGCTGGTAATGAAGCAGCCTCGATTGAACAGCTGCTATGCGGGTACATAAGAACGGCTGTACTGGGTCAGACCAAAGGTCCATCTAGCCCAGTAGCCTGTCTGCTGACAGTGGCCAGCACCAGGTGCCCCAGGGAGGTGGACCGAAGACAATGATCAAGCGATTTGTCTCCTGCCATCCCTCTCCAGCCTCTGACAAACAGAGGCCAAGGACACCATTTTATCCCCTGGCTAATAGCCTTTTATGGACCTAACCTCCATGAAATTATCTAGCTTCTTTTTAAACTCTATTATAGTCCTAGCCTTCACAGCCTCCTCTGGCAAGGAGTTCCACAGGCTGACTACACGCTGTGTGAAGAAGAATTTTCTTTTTAGTTTTAAACCTGCTACCCATTAATTTCATTTGGTGTCCTCTAGTTCTTCTATTTAGGGAACTAATAAATAACTTCTCTTTATCGGCCCTCTCCACACCACTCATGATTTTATATACCTCTATCATATCCCCCCTCTGTCTCCTCTTTTCTAAACTGAAAAGTCCCAGTCGCTTTAACCTCTCCTCATATGGGACCCGTTCCAAACCCCTAATCATTTTAGTTGCCCTTTTCTGAACCCTTTCCAAGGCCAAAATATCTTTTTTGAGGTGAGGAGACCACATCTGTACACAGTATTCAAGATGTGGGCGTACCATAGTTTTATACAGGGGCAGTAAGATATTCTGGGTCTTATTTTCTATCCCTTTCTTAATAATTCCTAGAATCCTATTTGCCTTTTTGACCGCCGCTGCACACTGTGTGGAAGTTTTCAGAGAACTGTCCACGATAACTCCAAGATCTCTTTCCTGATTTGATGTAGCCAAATTAGCCCCCATCATACTGTACGTATAGTTGGGGTTATTTTTCCCGGATGTGCATTACTTTACACTCATCCACATTAAATTTCATTTGCCATTTTGTTGCCCGATCATTCAGTTTGGTGAGATCTTCTTGGAGTCCCTCACAGTCTGCTTCTGTCTTGACTATCCTAAACAGTGTGATATCATCTGCAAACTTTACCACCTCACTGCTTACCCCTTTGTCCAGATCATTTATGAATAAGTTGAACAGGATTGGTCCTAGGACCGACCCTTGGGGGACACCACTAGTTACCCCTCTCCATTCTGAAAATTTACCATTTATTCCTACCCTTTGTTTCCTGTCTTAACCAGTTCTCAATCCAAGAAAGGACCTTCCCTCTTATCCCATGGCCATGTAATTTACACAAGAGCCTTTGGTGAGGGACCTTGTCAAAGGCTTTCTGAAAATCTAAGTATACTGTATCTACTGGATCCCCCTTGTCCGCATGTTTGTTAACCCCTTCAAAGAACTCTAATAGATTAGTAAGACAAGATTTCCCTTTACAGAAACCATGTTGACTTTTGTCCAACAAATTATGTTCTTCTACATGCTTCACAATTTTATTCTTTACTATTGTTTCGACTAATTTGCCCGGTACTGAAGTTAGACTTACCGGTCTGTAATTGCCCGGATCGCCTCTAGAGCCCTTTTTAAATATTGGTGTCACGTTGGCTACCTTCCAGTCATTAGGTTCAGAAGCCTATTTAAGGGATAGGTTACAAACCACAGATAATAGTTCAGCAATTTCCCCTTTGAGTTCTTTTAGAACCCTTGGATGAATGCCATCCGGTCCCGGAGATTTGTTAACATTAAGTTTTTCTATTTGTTCCAAAACCTCCTCTAATGACACTTCAATCCGGGACAGTTCCTCAGATTCATCACCCACAAAGGACGGTGCAGATTTGGGAATCTCACCGTCCTCAGCCGTGAAGACTGAAGCAAAGAAATCATTTAGTTTCTCCGCAATGGCTTTATCGTCCTTGATTGCGCCTTTTATAGTTCGATCGTCTAGGGGACCCACAGGTTTTTTAGCAGGCTTCCTGCTTCTAATGTACTTAAAAAACATTTTGTTATTTCTTTTTGAGTTTTTGGCTAGCTGTTCCTCAAAATCTTTTTTTGCTTTTCTTATTACATTTTTACACCTGATTTGACAGTGTTTATGTTCCTTTCTATTTATCTCACTAGGATTGGACTTCCACTTCTTAAAAGATGTCTTTTTGTCCCTCACTGCTTCTTTTACATGGTGGTTAAGCCACGGTGACACTTTTTTCGGTCTCTTGCTATGTTTTTTAATTTGGGGTATACATTTAAGTTGGGCCTCTATTATGGTGTCTTTAAAAAGTTTCCATGCAGCTTGCAGGGATTTGGCTCTAGTCACTGTGCCTTTTAATTTCTGTTTAACTAGCCTCCTCATTTTTGTGTAATTCCCCTTTTTGAAATTAAATGCCAGGGTGCTGGACTGCTGAGGTGTTCCACCCACCACAGGAATGTTGAATGTTATTATATTATGGTCACTATTCCCAAGCGGTCCTGTAATGATTATTTCCTGGACCTGATCCTGCGCTCCACTCAGGACTAAATCTAATTGCCTCCCCCCTTATGGGTTCCTGCACCAGCTGCTCCAAGAAGCAGTCATTTAAGCCATTGAGAAATTTTATCTCTGCTTCTCTTCCTGAGGTGACATGTATCCAGTCAATATGGGGGTAATTAAAATCCCCCATTATTATAGAGTTCTTTATTTTGGTAGCCTCTCTAATCTCCCTCAGCATTTCAATGTCAGTATCGCTGTCCTGGTCAGGTGGTCGGTAATATATCCCTATTGCTAATTTCTTATTATTGGAGCATGGAATTACTATCCATAGTGATTCTATTGAACATGTTGATTCACTTAATATTTTTATTTTATTTGATTCTACATTATCTTTTACATACAGTGCCACTCCGCCACCCACCCGGCCTGCTCTATCCTTCCGATATATTTTATATCCCGGTATGACTGTGTCCCACAGATTTTCCTCATTCCACCAGGTTTCAGTGATGCCTATTATGTCAATCTCCTCATTTAATACTAGGTACTCTAGTTCACCCATCTTATTAGTCAGACTCCTAGCATTTGTGTAGAAGCACTTTAAAAATTTGCCACTGCTTATTTGTCTGCCCTTCCCTGATGCATTGGATTCCTTTGTATGCGGTTGTTTGTCTGCTCTGGCCCATGGTTTGCCCTCTCCCCTCCTCTCTTTCTGACTACAGCTTAGAGAATCTCTATCAATGGATTCTCCTCTAAGAGAAGTCTCCCTCCGATTTACGTGCATCTCCGCACCAATCGGCTTTCCCCCATCTCTTAGTTTAAAAACTGCTCTACGGCCTTTTTAATGTTTAGTGCCAGCAGTCTGGTTCCACCCTGGTTTAGGTGGAGCCCATCCTTCCTGTATAGGCTCCCCCTCTCCCAAAAGTGTCCCCAGTTCCTAATAAATCCAAACCCCTCTTCCCTACACCATTGTCTCATCCACTCATTGAGACTCTGAAGCTCTGCCTTCCTACCTGGCCCTGCGCGTGGAACTGGAAGCATTTCTGAGAATGCCACCATAGAGGTCCTGGATTTCAGTCTCTTTCCTAGCAGCCTAAATTTGGCCTCCAGGACATCTCTCCTACCCTTCCCTACGTCACTGGTACCTACATGTACCACGACCACCGGCTCCTCCCCAGCATTACACATAAGTCTATCTAGATGCCTCGAGAGATCCGCAACCTTTGCACCAGGCAGGCAAGTGACCATACGGTTCTCCCGGTCATCACAAACCCAACTATCTATGTTTCTAATGATCGAATCACCCACTAATAACACCTGCCTCTTCCTAACTGGCATTCCCTCCCCCTCAGAGGTATCCTCAGTGCGAGAGGATACCGCAACATCCTCTGGGAGGAGGGTCCCAACTACGGGATGGTTTCCCTCTGCTCCCATTGAATGCTCTGTTCCCTTGAGACTTTCATCCTCCTTAAGAGCACTGGGGCTCTCAGACTGGAGGTGGGACAGTACTACAGTGTCCCGGGTGAATCAGTGGTGCCACAGGAGCTGACAGCTGTATCGGTGCCGGAGGAGGCTGAGCTGGTGCAGAGAGCTGCACGGTGCCGATGACTGCCTGTGGCACTGGTGCCGGTGCTTTCGGCACCGTGGAGAGCGTGGTTAAAGCCACTGGCACTGCAGCTGTAGGTGCTGGCAAGGCTGCAGTCGTCTGTGCATGTGCTGCATAAGCCAGTGCCACCATTGCCAGCTTCAGCGTGGCCGTTGGAGCCGTTGCCGGTGCCAACTCCACCCACGGCCCTTTGTAAGGAGCTGGTATCAGGTCTTTGGGGCGGGCAAGGCTCGGGGCCGAAGCACTGTGGCCCTTGCCTGTCTTCTCAGCGGGGTGCCTCGGCAACATGCCAGAGGTGCCCAGTCTGTCCCCCACACTCACTCTCTCGGAGGGTCTAGCTGGCTTGTGGAGAGGCTCCTTAGTGAGTGAACGAGCTGCGTGAGTCCCCGAGGCAGCGGAGGACGGCTCGTTCACGTTGGGAGTCTGGAGGGCTTTATTAAATAAAGTCACCCTCAGCCTCATTTCACGATCGCGCCTGGCGCACGCTGTCAGTTTCATGCAGTGGGAGCACTTCACCGTGAGTGTCCATCGGATGCAGGCATGGCATCCTGGCACCGTGTACATTTCTTGAAACCAGGTATGGTCTTCTTCTCGTAATTGTTATAATCAATAGTCCCCTCTTTTTTTTTTTTGGCTACTGAATAAAACTTAGAAATAGGACGGAAAAAGAGTGTGTGTATGTATGTATATATATATTAGAGAGAGCGAGAGAGAGAGATTTAAACAACTAGAACTGACTATTAACAACTATACTAACACTAATGAACTGTCAAGTGACAACTAAATTCTCTAAAGTAAACTCCCTTTCTCCTCAGGCTGGAGAGGGAGCACGACCTAACTCCATCTGCGGCCGCAGAAAATTGAAAGGAAACTGACAAGCCAGACCGCACTCAGCTGTAATGGTGCGAGACAGCAGGAGCGCATGCACGGTCCGGCAGAGCTACTGCTGATGAAGATTCTCCGGTTTGCGGTGCTGGGACGAGCCCAGCACCTCGAGTGGAGCACCCTCGGGGACACTACTCCCTGACGAAGAAGTGACAGAAGAAGAGACAGAATCACCAAGCATGTGAAAGGGGCTAGCTGGGGGCCCACCCCCGCTCTATTCCAGTACTGCTCCAACCCCAAGCCTCCCATCCTTCTGATGCCCTTTAGGGAAGCTCAGGGTATGTGTCTGAAGCCCCTCCCCCCCAAATTTGTTCAAGGACACATACAAGTATACAGAAAAAGAGACAAAATCAACAGGTAGGTGAAAGGGGCTGCCTGGGGGGTGTGTCCCCCTTCTGGGATTGTTCCAGCCCCTAGCCTCCCACTCCCCAGGGAGGATGGGGAAGGGCTGAAGCTCTCCCCCCAATATATATGGGGATGTTACTGTCTGTTCCCCTTTGCCAGGGAGTGAAAGTGTAGTTTTCTGAATACCTCATTCTGACTGGGGAGCAAAGGGGCCGGTGAACCTGCATCTGCTCCAGTGGGGAGACATGCACTCTTCTTCCAGCTATGCCCGCTGGAGCTGCTGTGGCCATGAAGAGGTGCTTCTCACCTCTCCCCCAGCTGCTGTGGTGAGAGAGGGCTGGGGTAAGTCCTCTTTCTCTGGGGCAGCCTGCACACTGAACGCCTCATTCCCAGCCCCACCCCAGAGCAATAACTTAAATGAAGCATATATATTTTCTTTTCCCAAAACAAAAATTACCGAAGTAATGCCAGGTAAATCTTATAGTGATAACTAAACCTAAAAATAATTAATTGCTTACTAACTATACACAGCAATATCCCAAAATACTGTCACACAAAGTGTTCAGTAAAATACCACACTGAAAGCTCCAACTCAGGTCATGGTCACTGAGAAGAATTGAGAGGTGTTAGGGATGGAACTGCCCTTAATTAACTATGGCAGGAGCTATGGACCAAAGGACTCAAGGGCCACCCACATTACTATTATGAAGAAAATTTCTCTGACTTCAGTTCACAGAGCATGCACACACGTATGTGGAATACATATCTGCAATCTTTCAAAGAACTAGGAACAGCATGAGACACCTAAATTGGTGACTGGCTACAGTGAGACACTGGCCTGAAGGAAGGCCCAGACTGACTTGGCGGAAAAGACCAGGAGGATCAATCTCCAGAAACTAGTGACCCATACTCTGAAGGAGATGGCTAAAGAAGTCAATGGAAATGATCAAGACCAAGAACTCATACAGAACAGAATCTTAGATGGAAAACAGAAAAAGCAACCAAAAATTAAGCGGAGCGCTAAAAAAGCTAGCCATGATAAACAGATTATATTCATACATTCAAATTAAGAAACATTAAGCAACTCACTTTCCTGGTCATCTTCCATGATTTCTTCAATTATGACATCAGGACCAGACATCATTTGGGGTAAAGTCAGAATACTTTTTTGAGAGGGTTTTGTAATTAATTTGTGAAGCTGGAAATTTTTGACTTCTGGATGCACATCAAATTCTTGTGGTATAAGAGTCTCTGCTTCATTATCTCTGACAAGTGTTGTACATTTATTTGTATCTACCGACAAGTAAGTGTCACTGTCTGATACTTCTCCCTGATTCTTGACCATGAGAATGTATTGTCCATTACCTCCAGGGCAATATCTATTTGGAGAAATATATTAACATATTCAGGTTTCATTTCACAGAATAGTAGCAGTAAACCAGAATTCTGATTTTCAACAATCATGATTACATGAAAAGACATCAGGACTTATTCTCAAGAATCAAAATTAATATTTTTTTGTATTAAAAAAAAACATATAAAAAGCCATCTTCCAAAAGTTCAAGATACCTGTATCATCCACTAAAGGTTCAAAACAATGTGAAGCAATGAAACAATTTTCTCAAGAAAAAATAAGGAAGAAATCCTCTTCATGCCAACTACTGCTACCTAACAAACCAATCCCTACAATCTTATGCTCAACACAACCTTACTCCTCCAAAAAGCTATGAAATATAGAGCTATGCTTATATTGCAGCATGCCCTAACATCAACAGCTCTTCAGATTGGAACAAATCCTAAAATCTCTACCCTTTGAAGGAGATGATTGCTATCCTCAGAAAAGACCTTTTTCTTTTTCCGTAACTGATGATCTTCAAGATGTGTTAGCTCATGTCCATGCCATATTATTTGTGTATGCTTGCCACAATCACTGGTACTGGATATTTTTTCTCTCAGCAGTATTCATAGGCGACTGTCTCTGGTACCGCTTAGAGTGGTGCCCTCACAGCATGGTATAAAGGGTACCACCAGCTTCCCCCATCCTCAGTTCCTTCTTGCCAGAAACTTCAACATTGGGGAAGGAGGATAGGTCATAAGAAGGACATGAGCAACACATTCTGAACTCCAGTTACGAAAAAAAGCAAGAGGAAGTTACTTACCTTGGTGCAGTAATAACGGTTCTTTGAGGTGTGTCTCCCCATGGGTGCTCCATTGTAGGTGTCAGGTCATTCCGGCGCCACAGATCAGAGTTTTCTTGAGCAGTGGTCAGCTGAACAGCGCATGCACAGCACACGCTTCATGCTGTTCGTGCTCTTTTGATCTCTTGCGCGATCCGGCTCCTGCCAGTTCCTTGAGCCCGCCCCAGTATCTGGAAGATATTAAGGAAAAAGAATCCAACACAGGGAGGAGGGAGGGTAGTGGAGCACCCATGGGGACACACATCTCAAAGAACCATCATTACTGTCCCAAGGCGAGTAACTTCCTCTTCTTCTTCGAGTGGTGTCCCCATAGGTGCTCCACTGTAGGTGAATGTGTAGCAGTACTCAGTTATAAGTGGTAGGTGGGCCTCGGATTTACGGTTTGACAGCAGTCAATAAGACCGTGGAGGCCACAATAGTGTCTTTTGCTTGAGCCTGCAAGATTGCATAGGGCTTCATAAAAGTGTCATTGGTGAATCATGTAGCCACACTGCAGATGTCCTTGAGGGGAACGTGGTGAAGAAATGCTGTAAAAGTCGCCACCACCCTTGTCGAGTGTGCTCTAGGTATCTGAGGTAGCGGTTTATTCCTTAACATATAACATTGTATAATGCAGGAGACTATGAGTTCGGAGATGCGTTGTGACGATAGCAGATATCCCTTACTGCGTTCCGCTGTAGAAATGAGCGGACGATCACTTGCAGAAAGATCGTGTCCTTTCTATCTAGAATGCAAGAGCTCTGCATACATCCAATGAATGAGATATTGCAGCCTTTGTAGTTGAGTGTGGCTTAGGGTAGAACGAAGGGAGTACAATGAGTTCACTTATGTGAAAGTCAGAACAAACCTTAGGAACAAAGGAAGGATGTGGACGTAGTACTATATTGTCTATTAAAAATAGTGTAGGGTGGAACCGCCATTAAGGCTGCCAACTTACCGACTCTGTGAGCAGAAGTGATTGCCAGCAGAAAAAAAAACCTTTAGTGTCATCACAGAGAGTGGACAAGTAGCTGGAGGTTCGAAGGGTACCCAGGTAAGAGTGTCCAGAACCATTTCTGAGTTTCATGATGGTAGTGGTAACCTGCGTGGTGGGTATAGGTTGGAAAGGCCCTTTATAAATCTCTTTGTGATAGGGTGAGCGAAAAGTGACCACCCCTCAACTGGTTGGTGCAAGGCAGTGATCACTGATAGATGCACCTTTAAAGAGGAAAAGGATAATCCAGTGTCCTTGAGGGACAGTACGTAGTCCAAAACTGTATGTAATGGTGCTGTTCTAGGGTCTAAATGCTTGTTAGAGCCCCAAGAGAGGAATCTACGCCACTTTTGAAGATAAGCGGTTCGAGTGGATTGTTTTCTGCTGTGTAACAGTACATGTTTTACTTGGTTCGAGCACTGTAGTTGTTCCTGGTGGAACCAACAATGAGCCATGCTGTTAGGCAGAGAAAATGTGGCTGCAGGTGAAATAAGGATCCCCTGTTCAGAGTTAGAAGATCGTGCTGAATCGGAAGGTGGTAGGGAGGCTGAAAAGACATCAGATACAGACAAGGAAACCATATCTGTCGTGCCCAAAATGGTGCAATGAGAATAACTGTAGCTCTGTCTCTGGCAATCTTTTCCAACACCTTGGGAACGAGTGGGATAGGGGGAATGCGTATGATAGGGACCCTTCCAACTGAGAAAGAATGCGTCTCCTAGAGACTCCAGTCCAATGCCTGCTCAGGAGCAGTAATGGCGACACTTCTTGTTTATGTAGTGAGCGAATAAGTCGATTTCTGGTGTACTCCATCATTGGAAGATGGATAGGAGGACCAGAGAGTGCAGTTCCCATTCATGTCTGCTGTGATATTGTTTACTCCTAATAAGTATGAAGCTACAAGGGTAATTTTGTATGCACCAGTTACATAATAGGACCACCTCTGTGCATAAAGCATGAGAATGGGCACCTCCCTGGCAATTTAGGTAGTATATCGTTGATATGTTGTTGGTCAATAGTCTGACATTTTTTGCCTTGAATGTGTGTAACGAAATGCTTGCATTCATTGAACACAACTCTGAGTTCTAATAAATTGATATGTAAAGTAGTTTCTTGTGTGGTCCATCGTCCTTGTATTGACATGGCACTCATGTGGGCTCCCCATCTGAGGAGGGACACATCGTTAGTTACATGTACAGACGGTTGGTTTCAATGAAATGGTACACCTGCTAGAAGACTGCAGGGATTGGTCCCCATGTAAGAGAGTTTAAGACGTGAAGTGGAGGGGAGACCAGTCTCTGCACTTGTCTCTTGTGATGGTCGTATACGGTCACAAGCCAGTGTTGAAGACATCAAAGATGTGAACTGGCATGATCGACCACACAGGTTGTAGCTGCCATGTGACCCATAAGCTGGAGACAGGTAAGTATGGGAACTGTGAGGCTGAGAGTAACAGTAGTAACCAGTTCTTGGATTGCTTAGAACCTCTTTGCATGGGGAGGTATGTTCTTGCGGATATGGAATCTAGCTTGGCACCTATGAATTCTAGAGTTCGTGTAGGTTGTAGCGTTGACTTCTGTGCATTGAGTATAAGACCCAAGAGATTGAATGTTTGCCTGGTTGTTGCCACCATTCGCTGTGTCTCCCCTTCTGATAGACCTTTTACCAGACAATTGTCAAGGTATGGAAAAATAATCATGGCTTGTCTGTGAAGGTAGGCAGTGACAACAGCTAACGTCTTTGAAAACGTCCCCGGTGCCAATGAAAGGCTGAATGGCAGTACTCAGTATTGGTAGTGATCTGTACCCACCACAAAAAGTAGGAACCATCTGTGTGCGGGGTAAATAGTTCTGTGAAAATAGGCATCCTGCAGGTTGAGGGCTGCAAACCAGTCTCCTTTCTCTAAAGCTGGGATTACTGAAGTGAGGGTAACCATTTTGAATCGTTGCTTTTGAAGATACCAATTCAATTTGAGGAGATCCAAAATAGGCCGCCATCCTCCCATCTTTTTTGGTGTGAGAAAGTAATGGGAGTAGAAACCCTTGCACTATTTCCACTGCTCCTAAACTGAGTAGTCGCTATAACTCTTGTTTTAATAGGTCTTCGTGAGAGGGATCCCTGAAGAGGGACGGGGGGGGGGGGCGCGGGGGGGGAGTGGGGAAGCAAGGTAAAGGGGATGGTGTACCCTGATGTTGTTATATCGAGGACCCAACTGTCCGATGTGATGGCCACCCAGTGATGACAAAAAGACCTCAGACGGCGGTGGAAGGCCAGAGCAATGTGTGATGTTTCATGCGAGATGGGGAGATTTTGCAGACCCTCAACCAACAGGTCAAACCTGCTGCTCGTTCGCCTGGTTGCCGGTATTACAAGCGCCCTGTAGGCATTTCCTCTGTGGGCGTTGTTTGCTCCTTGATTGATCAAAAGAGCGTTGTTGGTATCTGGAGTAGGAGAACTCACACTCCATATCAAAAGCAGCGGATTGTTTACAGCAGAATGGGGGAGTATACATCCCAAGTGTGTGCAATGTTGTTCTCTAGAGTCTTTGCTGGAATGCAGCACATCATCCATCTTCTCAGCAAATAATTTTTTTCTTGGCAAAAGAGATCTTCTGCCTTTGACTGAAGCTCACGAGGGACCCTCACAGATTGTAACCAGGAGACTCTCCTCATAACTAGTGATGTTGCGGTAGCTCTGATGGCCGTGTCAGCAACGTCTAGTGCTATTTGAAGTGCTGTTTGGAGGAGGCATAGCTCTTCTGAACTACAGCTTTTAATATGGGTCTTTTCGAGTCCGGCAGATGTTCTAAGAGAGAGGTCAACTTCGTGTAGTTATCGAAGTTGTGATTGGAGAGTAGCACTGCATAGTTTTCTATACTCAGGAGTAAGGTGGCCGAAGAATAAAGCTCTCCCCCAAAGAGATCCATATGTTTATTATCCTTATCTGTTGTGTTTTTATATTGTGGTAATTTGGCTCTGTGTTGTGCAGCGTTGACAACTAACAAATTTGGTTGAGGGTAGGAAAATAAGAAATCAGTTCCCTTTGGAAGGACAAAATATCGTTTGTCAACTCTTTTGTTAGTTGGAGTTTCCGAAGCTGGGGTCTGCTATATCTCATCGGCAGCCTCCATGATGGCATCATCTATGGGGATTGCAACTTTTCCCTGTTGTGAGGGCTGGAGGTTTTTAAGGAGCCTGAACCTGTGTTGTTTCTCAGATACCTCAGTTAATGTGATGTCCTGAGATGCAGCCACCCTTTTGAAAAGCTCCTGAAACTGCCTCAGGTCATCAGGAGGGGACTGGTCACCAGATATGACCGCTTTGTTAGGGGATGACAATGACTGATTGGTCGGTGATACGTCTGGTGGGTGCTCTTCAGCCTCGGAAAGTTGACTTTCCTCCAGTTCTGAATGATGAGCTGTAGAGGGTTCATTAGGTGGTGACATTGCTACTCCCTGACTATGTGAGGGTTGCAAGGAAGCTGAGAGAGCACGGGAGATTGGGTGACTGTGGCAGCAAGGATAGTTGTATTCAGAATGATTATAGCAATGATGGGTTGAGTCATGCCATGGATGAGGTCTCTAGTACGTCGGACTATGTCATCTGTGGTAAAATTGGACTGGTGAAACGTGCCGAGATGATATACTGCTTCTACAGTACACCAGATGATGTGGTGGTAGGTATGGGGAATGGGGTGAGCGTTGTGATCCCTTTGAAGGAGGAGGAGGAGAATGAGGGGATGGTGATAAACAGTACCTAGGTGCATGGTGCCTAGCTTGTTCGCGTGGGATGCGACCCCTGTCATCTGTTGTTATTTGAGGAGAATATGGAGAAGGTAGAGCGGAAGACAGTGCCAGTGAGAACATCAGCGGTTCCAGACTCACTGATCTGACGAAGGCAGATTTATGAGGTGCTTTCTTTGGCACCAGAGGGCTGGACAAGGCATATGGTGCTGAAGATGCTCATGCTGTGCTAGTCGGTGCCGAGGTTGTCGGCATGGGTGTAGCCAGCACAAAGGTCATCGGTACATTTGTTGACGGCGCCGACGCAGAAGGTGCCGATGTTGTCGGTACCACCATACACACGTTACGATGGTGACAGCACTGTTGCAGATTTTTATCATGATTTAGGCTCCAAAAGTGACTTATGTTTGGGCACCACTGAGCCTGACATGCCAGGCTTATCACCGACACTCACGCGCGCTGAAAGTATAGACCAAGTTTGCAAGGCTCTTTTTCGAACTGGAGCTGAAAGTGGCGAAACAGCCTTTCTTTTCTCCGCTCTAGGAGACTGTGGAGTATAAGATGTATGAGAATGCTCCGGCGGCTGAAGCGCTGTGTCAAATAAAATCATTTTTAATCTCAGCTCCCTGTCCTTACCTGCCCTAACAATGGACACATTTTTGAGGTGCATGGGCCTCGTCAAGGCACTTGATACACTCGGCATAACTGTCCGAAGCTGGCATGGCTTCACTGCACGTGGCACACTTCTTAAAGCTGGGAGAGCCCGGAATGGCTAATTGCATGACATACTAACTTTTTTTCTTTTAAAATAATAGAACAAACTATAACAACTAGAACTATAAAAACTGTAACTCTAACTACAAGACTAAACAACTAACTATTCTATTCCTGACAGGATTTCTCTGAGGAGAAAAGGCTTGCTCCATTTGCGACTGCATGCGGCAAAGAAGGAACTGGTGGGAGTTAGACTGCGCGAGAGATCAAAAGAGCGCGAAGGGCGCAAGGCACATGCCACGCATGCACAGTCCAGATGACCACTGCTCAAGAAAACTCCGATCTGGGGCACCGGGACGACCCAACACCTACAGTGGAGCACCCACAGGGACACCACTTGAAGAAGAAACAACAGTTGCCTGTTTTTGTAACTGGTGTACTTCAAGATGTGTTCCTCAAGTCCATTCAATGTAGATGTATGTCCTCACCACATGCACCAGTGCTAGAAAATTTTCCCTTAGCAGTACTCATAGAAGAGCTGGCTCAGATGCCCCCTGGAGTGGCGTGCACATACCGTGCAATACAGGGTGCCTCCCCTTCCACCCTCAAGTTCCTTCTTGCTGGAAAACTCCAACAGTGCAGAAGGAGGGCTGGATGTTAAATGGACATGAGCAACACATCTCAAAGAACACTAGTTATGGAAACAGGTAAACTGTCTTTTCTTCAAGTGATTGCTCATGTCCATTCAGCAAGGTGACTGCGAGCAGTATGTCCAGAGGTGGGAAGAGTTCACTGGCATGCTGACTGCCTACAGCCACTCAGAAGGCCGCATCCTCTCAGGCTTGTTGTATCAGGGTGTAGTGGTGGTAAAAATGTGCATTGAAGAACAGCGTTCCAGTGTCCAACACCGGAAAATTGGTGAAGAATGCCATCAAGGAGGCTTTCACTCTGGTTGACTGAGTCCTGAGGAGAGAAGGAGGCTGAGCACTTGCCAGCTGATAGCATGTCTGAATGCAGAAGAATAGTGATAGAGATGCAGCCGTGTTAGTCTGGTGTAACAGAAACAAAAAACAGGACTATGTAGCACTTTAAAGACTAACAGGATGGTTTATTAGATGATGAGCTTTTGTGGGCCAGACCCACTTCCTCAGATCAAATAGTGGAAGAAAACTGGCACAACCATATATACCAAAGGATACAATCAAAAAAATGAACACATATAAAAAGGACAAATCAAATTTCAGAACAGAAGGGGGATGGGGGGGGGGAGGTAAATGTCTGTGAGCTAATGATATTAGAGGTGATAATTGGGGAAGCTATCTTTGTAATGGGTAAGATAATTAATGTCTTTGTTTAGACCGAGGTGTAAAGTGTCGAATTTAAGCATGAATGACAGTTCAGAG
The DNA here is from genome assembly GCA_032595735.1 of Pelochelys cantorii. Taxonomy (NCBI): domain Eukaryota; kingdom Metazoa; phylum Chordata; order Testudines; family Trionychidae; genus Pelochelys; species Pelochelys cantorii. The sequence goes on along the minus strand of CM064326.1, from coordinate 42,130,881 downwards.
GATTCTCTTTCAAGTCTGGTGTTAAAAGGCCTTTGAAGCAGGATGCAGGTAATCAAGTCGTTGAGACAATGCCCTTTCTGGTTGAAATGGCAAGAAACTGTTTTTTCTTTGTGATCCTGTCTAATATCTGTTTTGTGGGCATTGATTCTTTGGTGAAGTGTCTGAGACGTTTGTCCAATCTACATAGCAGACGGACACTTTCGGCACATGATAGCATAAATTATATTTCTGGATGAGCAGGAATATGTGTTCTTGATCTTATAACTCAATTGGTTAGGTCCAATAATGGTATCAGCAGAGTGAATGTGTGGACAAAGCTGGCAACGGGGTTTGTTGCAAGGGAAGGTACCAGGATTGGTATTAGTGTGGTATGTCCTGTGGTTGTTGGTAAGAATCATCTTGAGGTTAGGTGGTTGTCTATAGGAGACTATGGGTCTGTCTCCCAGAGCCTCTCGGAGTTTAGTATCCTGTTCCAGTATAGGTTGTAGTTTATTGATAATGTGTTGGACAGGTTTAAGTTGGGGGCTGTAGGTGATGACAAGTGGTGTTCTATTGTTGGTTTTCTTGGGTCTGTCTTGAAGTAGATGGTTTCTAGGTATTCATCTGGCTCTTTCAATTTGTTTTTTTATTTCTCCAGGTGGGTAGTTGAGGTTTATAAATGCTTGGTAGAGATCCTGAAGTTTCTGGTCTCTGTCAGTGCGATTAGAGCAGATGCGGTTGAATCGAAGGGCTTGGCTATAGACGATGTCATCACCTACACCCCCAACTTAAACCTGTCCAACACATTACAATAAACTACAACCTATACTGGAACGACTTGATTACCTGCATCCTGCTTCAAAGACCTTTTAACACCAGACTTGAAAGAGAATCCTCTGAACTGTCATTCATGCTTAAATTCGACACTTTACGCCTCGGTCTAAACAAAGACATTAATTATCTTACTCATTACAAAGACAGCTTCCCCAATTATCACCTCTAATATCATTAGCTCACAGACATTTACCTCCCCCCCCTCATCCCCCTTCTGTTCTGAAATTTGATTTGTCCTTTTCATATGTGTTCATTTTTTTGATTGTATCCTTTGGTATATATGGTTGTGCCAATTTTCTTCCACTATTTGATCTGAGGAAGTGGGTCTGGCCCACGAAAGCTCATCACCTAATAAACCATCTTGTTAGTCTTTAAAGTGCTACATAGTCCTGTTTTTTGAATGCAGGAGGTTATCCAAATAAAAACCCACTTTGTGGATACTGGGAGCCCTTTCATTTGTTCAGCATAGGAGACAAAGAGCTGGGTCGGCTTTGTTCTGTCAATGCAGAAGATGAGCTCTCTGCAAATATCCAGGGCATGCAGTCTCGCTCCTCGGTGGTCACATGAGGCTTTGTGGAGAAGACTGGGAGGAAGATATCCTAACCCATGTGAAAAGCAGAGACCACCTTAGATAGGAAGGCACGGTGTGGCTGGTGCTGCACCTTGTCATATCAACAGGCCAAGGTGGTGACAAAATGCGGAGCAGAAGATCCACATGCATATAGTCCTTGCAGAAGGAGTTGCTCTTGATGAGCCAATAATCCAGGAAAGGACAGATTTGCACCCTTTTTTGCCTGAAGTGGGTGACCACCACTGACGTAACAGCCAAACTGGGTCAGACCAAAGGTCCATTTAGCCCAGTATGCTGTCTTCTGACAGTGGCCAACGCCAGGTGCCCAGAAGGAATGAACAGAACAGATAAACATCAAGTGATCCATCCCGTTGCCCATTTCCAGCTTCTGACAAACAGAAGCTAGGGATACCATTCCTGCCCCTCCTGGCTAATAGCCTCTGATGGACATATCTGCCATGAATATATCTAGGTCTTTTTTGAACCCTGTTAATGTCCTGGCCTTCACAACATCCTCTGGCAAGGAGATCCACAGATTGACTGTGCACTGTGTGAATACTTCCTTTTTGTTTGTTTGTTTGTTTTAAACCTGCTACTTATTAATTTTGTTTGGTGATCTCTAGTTCTTATGTTATGGGAATAAGTACATAACTTTGTATTCAAATTTTCCACACCAGTCTTGATTTTACAGACCTCTATCATCTTCCCCCTTAGCGGTCTTTTCCAAGCTGAAAAGTCCCAATCTTGTTACCCCCTCCTCCTATCGAAGCTGTTCTATATGCCTAATTATTTTTGTTGCTCTTTTCTGAACTTTTTCCAATGCCAAGATATCTTGAGATAAGGCAAACACATTTGCACACACTATTCCAGATGAGGGCGTAACATGGATTTACATAGAGCCATTATGATATTCTCCATCTTATTCTCTATCCCTTTTTTAATGGTTCCTAATGTTGTTTGCCTTTTTGCTTCACTTGAGTGGAGTTTTCAGACTCCAAGATCTCTCTTGAATGGTAATAACTAATTTAGTCTCCATCATTTTATACACATAGTTGGGATTACGTTTTCCAATATGCATTACTTTGCATTTAGCAACATTAAAATTCATCTACCATTTTGTTGCCCAGTCACCTAGTTTTGTGAGATCCTTTTCAAGCACTTCACAATCTGCTTTTGACTTTACTATTACTATTTACAATTTAGTTTCAGCTGCAAGTTTTGACACCTCACTGTTTACTTATTTCTCCAGACTATTTCTGAATATACTGAATAGGATTGTTCCCAGTACAAACTGACTACTCTCCATTCTGAAAACTAACATACATTTGGTAAAAATCCAAAGAGCCCTGGCAAGGCCCAAATGGGTGGACCGCAAACTGGGAGTGGTTCACCCTAAAACAGGAACCTCAGGAAGCATCTGTGACTCTCAAAAATGGCAACATGGAAGAATGCATCCTTTAGATCAGGGGTTCCCAAACTTTTTGATCCTAGGGACCAGTAAATCCATTCACAAGCTTTTGGAGGACCAGTAACATTTATTTGCATATTTGCATATTCATTAAGCAAATGATGAATATTCAAATAAATTGTTTCTGGTCCTCCCAAAGCCTCCAGTGCCAACTTTAGCCCACACAAGTCAGTAGGGGCCACACAAGTGAAATACAAAAACACAACCCTTCCAAACCCCTCAAACCTCACTAATGTGGCCCCAACTGTACTTGTGGGTGCTGGGACAGAGTTCTGGAGAAGGGTGCCAATGAGTGCTGGGGCAGGGGACAGGGTGCTTGCGGGTGCTGGGGCAGGGTACTTGTGGGGGTCTGGGGGGGGGGGGCAGGGACTGATACCTGGGGATCCTGTAGCTTCCAAGGCCCAAGAAGTGCACAGGCTGCTCCCCCGTCCCCCAGCGGCGTGGTACCTGACACGCTGGTCCGTTGCCCGCCTGATGCCTTTCTGCACAGGGGGAGGGAAAGTCCCGGACCGCGCCAGACCCAACTGCTCAGGCAGCATGCGCCTTGCTCCTCCGCTCCCCACGGCAGCACGCTCCGCCTGAGCAGCTGGAGCTGGCACACTGGGGACTTTATTCCCCTGCTGCCTTCCCATGCGGGGAGAGGGGGAGTCCCGGACGATGGCTGCTCCAACCACTCTCCACAGCAGCACGCGCCGCCTGAGCAGCTGGAGGCGGTGCAGTCCCGGATCCGCACCTACAGGAAGGCAGCAGGGGAACAAAATCCTCAGCGCGCGATGGACCAGCATTTTAGGTACTGTGCCGGCTTTTGGGGCAGGGGGGGAGAGCAGCCTGCGCACTTCCAGGACCTGGCGTGCAGCTGCAGAACTGCCCCCGACCCCGCAGGAAGCCTGCACTACCTCCGTTGACACTGGGAGTTCAGCGCGGCATTCATCTTGGGGGTTGCAGGCAGCGAGGCAGGCTCTCGCAAAGATTTTTCTGAGGCCTGGTATTTTTTTCCTAAGGATGGGTACTGGGCCGCGGACCACAGTTTGGGAAACGCTGCTTTAGATTGAGGGTGGCGTTCCAATCTCCCAGCTTCACCAGGTAACAGTTCAGGTCACACAGGTCCAGAATGGGCTGGAGGCACCACCCCTCCCTTCCCCCGCCCTGGGATCAAAAAATAGTGGGAATAAAACACTTGGTTCCTGTAGTAATGCGGAAGTCTATTGCCCCAAGTCTGAGCAACCCCTCAACTTCCTGCAGGAGTGTCTCATGATAGCTGGAGCATACAACCATGTTCCACCACGCTGAGGACCCAGTGGTCCATAGTTAGAGTGCTACGCTGGGAAGAAAGGGTGGTCCTGGTGGGAGAAGATCAAAGGGAAAGGACACGGCAGTCTGAGAGGTACGTCGGCCATATACCCTCAAAAGCAGCACTTACAGGCAACTTTAGGACAGTAGAAGCTGGGTTATGTAGAAGAGCAAGACTTGGACTATCTCTTCCTGATCCCCTTACATTTGTTCTGCCTGAGTCCATACGAGGTTGGGAAGGCTGAGCATACTGGGTTTGAGGCTTAAATTTCTTACATGCCAACTCAGGGACATACAGATTGAGGGTAGTAAAGGAATCCTTCCACCCATGCAGCTTAATGCCTGTCAACTCTGCAAACAGGGGTGCCCCACTGAAGGGGAGATCCTGCAGAGATTGTTGTACTTTCGGAGAGAGGCAGAGAGAAGCAGCCTGGACGCCCTCCACATGGAATGAGGCACTGTGTTCACTGCATCTGAGGTAGACTGGAGTGCTGCTCAGGCAGCCATCGCTCCCTCCTACACCAGGGCTCAAAACACCTTCTGACACTCCTTCAGAAGAGAAGACCCAAACTTGGTGACAACCCTGCCACACGTTTACTTCGTAGCAGTCTATGATGGTTTGATCATTTGTCGCCCGGAGTTGTAGGCTGGAGGATGAATAAAACTTTTGCCCAAATTAAGTCAAGTCTCTTTGAGTCTTTATTTTTCAAGGTTGCCCAGGCTGGCTTTGCTTTAACCGGTGGTTGACAACTTCCACCACCTGAGAGTGAGGGCTGGGTGGGAGTAAATGTACTAATGCCTCTTCACTGGGATGAAGTACTTGCTCTCTGCCCATTTAGAGATAGGGGAATGCAGGAGAGCATTTGCCACAGGGCCATGGTGAAATTAACCACTCTATCATGGAGAGGTCAGGCCACCCAGGCCAGGACTACTTGTCCCAACACTCTGAAGAGGGTATCCTCAGGCTCCTCGAGTTCTTCTGCCTAGTGGTTTAGGTTGATGTCCATCCTTTTAAGGAATTCCTGGTAGGCCTGAGCACTATCCAGGTGCACTACTGGAAGGGGCCCCACTGTGGCCTTGTTGGGAGAGGAAGAGGAGGCAGCCTGCACCAGCAAGACCTTCTCAGAACTGGGGGAGGCTGAAGTTTGTGCCCCTACTGTCTGCTCCACCTCCGCCTCCAGGGCCAGAGGCGTTTAAAAGCAGAGGCCAGTGCCATCGACATACCAGCTACCAAGCGCAGTACTTGGGACGGGACGGAAAACTTCCAAGGGTTCCAGGGATACCAGTTGGGCAGCTAGGTCTGCAGCCACTAAGCCATCTGGGGGCCCGTCTGCAGTACTGGAGGCATTGGATAATGTGCTTGAGCTGGAAGCAATGAGGCTTTGTCCGAGGCCAGGCTGACGAAGCATGTGCTGCCAGGAAACCAGGAAAGAGAACTGGTATTGGTGGTCAGAGGTGAGAGACCTTTGACGTTCCACTGAAAATCAGAGTGGTGCCATGCCCCTCTTTCCTTTATGGCACAATCCTGTGACCATAGGGGTGGGTGGCACCAGCATTGACAGGATATCCTGGGATGCCTGCAAGACTTTCAAAGTCAATGGCATCCGGAGACATGGGCTCCTTTAGAGCATGGAGGGGCCGAGATACAGCAGGAGAGTCCACTGGAGTTGACATTCTCGGCCTGTTCTCCTTGGGCTCCTGAGATTTTCCCTTGCTTTACCTAAAAAGGCATGGAGCCTGGAAGCGGTGCCAAGAGGCCGGTGCTGCGCACTGATGATCAGTGTTAAGTTCAAGTGCTCATACACTGGGGCTAAAGTAGATTCTTTAAGAGAGCCTTGAGATATTCTCTCCTTTTTGGTATGGAATAGGGCATATTCCAACCATAGGCTAAGTCCTTGCAGCACCTAAACTAACTACTTAGAACAGTAAACTGATTAACAATAAAACCTATTTACAGAGAAAACAAAGTCCAACAAGGGAAATGCACATCAGCTACTGTTGAGACACGAGGTTCCATGCGCTGTCACTGGCAGCGAGGAGGAGGGGACCGGAGGTACCCTATACAGCATGGAATGGATACTACTGAGGGAAAAACTTCTTGCATGGTGCATGTGGCAAGCACACACACACTTAATATGGCATGGACAGGAGCATGCACTCAAAGAAGAAAAGCAAGTTACACTTATTTTTCCTATTGTTGAATCTAGCAGTGAAGAGTTTATGTTCACAAAACCTTCTTTTCTAAAATGCTCAGAATCATAGTACTACATAAGTTGAAAAAATTCTATTTTAATTGGTAAATGTAGAGAATATCAATTTTGCCATACACACAAACCTATGAAAAAATATTCCCATTGATGATCATTATAATTTACAATGCTGCTTGAGAACTTATAGAAGTTTTAAGAATAATTTACTTTGTATAGTTTGACATTATGTTTTAAGAGTCATGAACTCTTTAAAATCTCAGTGCCATTGTCATTAAATTGCCTGCCCCTTCACTTTTTCTGTCACATCCCTGTAATTTCTTATACCTGTGAAAATTTAAGTTGATAAAAAAAATCTAAAACAATGCTTAAAAATAAGTATTGATAATACTTGCCAAAATTACAAAAAAATAAACAACAAATTCTGCTAAATCTAGTAATACGTATTAAACATGTGGAAGACAAGTATTAGATTTGGATACAGACTGGCAAATCTAGTGAGGAGGGCTTTAAACTAGGTTTAACGGGGGCAAGTGACCAATGCCTACAGGTAAGTGAAAAACAGAGATCTGGGAGATGGTCCAGAACTGGGAGGAAGCGTGGACTATAAGGGTATGTCTAGACTACATGGCTCCATCAACAGAGCCATGTAGATGAGGTTTCTAGACATAGGAAAATGAAGTAGTGATTTAAATAATCGCCGCTTCATTTACATCAAAATGGCTGCCGCGCTGTGCCGATCAGCTGTTATGACTTGTGGAATGAGGTTTACCTGGGCGGTCGACAAGGGCTTCCCTTGTCAACCGCGGAGCGTCCAGACTAGCACACTGTGCCACCAAACAGCTGATCAGCACAGCGTGGCAGCCATTTTGATGTAAATGAAGTGGTGATTATTTAAATCGCCACTTCATTTTCCTATATCTAGTAAACTAATCTACATGGCTCCGTCGACGGAGCCATGTAGTCTAGACATACCCTAATAGAGATACAAGCAGGACAAGGCAGAACTGGGGGGCAAAATCAAATCAGTATCTTAGTTGTCTGTATACAAATGCAAGAAGTATGGGGAATATGCAGGAAGAACCTGAAGTGCTAATAAGATAAACACAACTTTGACATAGTTGGTATCACAGAGATTTGGTAGGATAATACACATGACTGGAATACTGGTATAGAAGGGTACTGCTTGCTCAGGAAAGACAGGCAGGGAAAAAAGGGAGGAGGTGTTGCCTAATATATATTAAAAATGTATATACTTGGACTGAGGTTGAGATGGACATAGGAGACAGATTTGTTGAGTGTCTCTAGATTAGGTTAAAAGGAGTAAAAAACAAGGGTGATATCATGCTAGGGGTCTACTACAGACCACCTATCCATGCAGAACAAACGGATGAGGGGTTTTTTTTTTTTAAACAACCAACAAAATCATCCAAAGCACAGGACTTGGTGGTGATGGGGGACTTTAACTATCCAGATATCTGTTGGGAAACTTACACAGTACGTCACAGTTTACCCAACAAGTTCCTGGAATACATTGGAGTTTTTTTTTTAATTTCAGAAGTCTGAGAAAGGCATGGGGGGGGGGGGGAGAGAAGCTGTTCTAGGTTTGATTTTAACAAATAAGGAGGAACTGGTTGAGAATTTGAAAGCGGAAAGCAGCTTGGGTGATAGTGATCATGAAATTAAAGAGTTTATGATTCTAAAGAATGGTAGAAGGGAGAACAGCAACACATAGACAATGGATTTCAGAAAGGTAGATTTTAGTAAACTCACAGACGAAGGTTACTCACCTTGTGCAGTAAAGTCAAGATTGTGTCCCCAGGGATGCTCCATGCTTGGTCTTGGTGCCATCCTGGCACCTGGATCAAAGATTTTTGAAGTAGCCCCTGCACGGGTTGTGCATGCGCAGCATCAACCAGCTCACACCATGCCAGTAGATACCATGCACAGCTGCCTGAGCCCTTCAGTTCCTTCTCTACTCTGGAAACCCTCCAGGTCCAAAGGAGAGGGAAGGAGGGTGCATCATGGAGCATCCCCAGGGACACTATCTCAAAGAACTCTAGTTACTGCACAAGGTGAAACTTAAAAAAACAACAAAGACTAGCAGAACCGTAAAAACTAACAAAATATGTATTGTAGATGGTATCATGAGCTTTCGTGGGCGCAACCCACTTCTTCAGATGACAGGAGTATTAGAAGACCAGATCCAAGAATAAATAGGGGAAGGGAGAGAGGAAAAAAAAAAAAAACAAAGAAGGAGGGGGAAAAGGAGGAAAAAAAATAGAGACAGTGAGTAGATGGATCAAATCGTTACAACACGCTAATAAGAACAATTAGCACCTCCATTGGTTGATTAAATCATAGGATGTGGAAGGTAGTGTGTGAGCCAGCTGATGTCCTTGTTCATACCATTTGCATAAGAATTAATCTTGTAAATGAAGTTAAGTTCCAATCATTTTCTGTGTATTTGGCTTGTGGAATTGGCCTGAAACAAAACAGTGACTTGGTGATCCATTAATGAGTGTCCAGGCAGATTAAAGTGTTCTCCAACATGTTTTTGTGTATTGCTTTTTTGGGTATCTGATTTGTGTCCATTAATTCTTTCCTGTAGGGACTGTCCATTTTGCCCATTATATATCACAGTGGGGCATTGCTGGCATTTGATGGCATAGATCACATTACTGGATGTACAGTTAAATGAGTCTCTGATTTGGTGGCTGATGTGGTTGGGTCCAGTGATGAAATCGCCTGTATAGCTGTGTGGGCAGAGTTGGCACCAGGGTTGATTCCAGGGGTTGGTTCCTGGATGCTTATGATGTAGCTGTGTGGTTACCAGAAAGGATTTGTTTCAAGTTAAGGGGTTGTCTGTAAGCAAGAATAAGCCTTTCCCCCAAAATCTCTGAGAGTGAGGGGTCATTTTCCAAGATAAGATATAGATTGTGGATAATGCGTTGGAGGGGTTTAAGTTGTGGACTGTCGGTAAAGACAAATGGAATTCTGTTTTTTTCTCTTTGGGTCTGTCTTGAAGTAGTTCGTATCTGGCTACTTTTTTGGCTCTGTCAATCTGTTTTTTCACTTCACCAGGTGGGTATTTCAGTTTTAGGAATGCTTTATGTAGATCCTGTAGGTGTTTGTCTTTGTCTGTGGGATTAGAGCAAATCCAGTTGTATTTTAGGGCTTGGCTGTATACATCAGATCGAGAAATGTGTCTGAGATGGAAGCTAGAGGCATAAAGGTAAGTGTAGCAGTCAGAAGGTTTCCGGTATAGGGTGGTGGAAATTTGTCCATCATTTAATTGTACTGTCAAGGAAGTGGATTTCTCGTGTGGACTGATCCAGTCTGAGGTTGATGGTGGGGTGGAAGTTGTTGAAATCCCTGTGATTTCAACTTAACAACTGACACTTGTGGCTCTCTATTACAAACATCCCATCAATTTGATATACTATAAATTACACAATCTACCATCATGTGTAAAAAATTGTCTGAGCAAGTGAAAGCAAAGGGGCTCAATGGAATAGAAACAGCAGCTGTTTTCCAATAAGAAATGTGCAATTTATTTATGTTTAATCTATACTGATTTTTCTGTTACCTCATAATCAGAGTATATCTTCTAAAGATGTATTACTGAATATTTCTGTATTTGCTATTAACTTGACAAATTTACTCAGAGTAATTTTAATTTACTGGAAGTACTAACATCCTGATTATTCCACCCCTGTCTGTCATTTGAGGTTGGTATAATGTTTAGCATAAAGAAATCCCAATAGTAAAGATACCTTATACCAATGGTACTCAATCCTTCAGTAAGTGATTTTAACCTATACTTAAGTCCTGATTCTGATCTGAATCAAACAAAAAAGACTAAAATACTAATTTAAAATCTCTTGCCACAACTATACATTCTAGTTTTAAAATCAATAAGCATACATGCCTTTGCTATAGATGTTTGTAAATTGCTCAGTAATAAGAAAACTGCATAAATCATTGCATTAGATGAACATAGGAACGGCCATATTGGATCAGACCAAAGGTCCATCTAGCCCAGTGGCCAATGCCAGATGCCTCAGAGGGAGTGAACAGAACAGGAAATCCTCAAGCAATTCCTCTCCTGTCACCCATTCCCAGCCTCCGACAGAGGCTAGGGACACTGTTCCCACCATTTTTCTTTATTAAAAAAGAAAATGCTTACTCTGTAGGTATTTCTAATTCAATCTTCCCCATATTTTTGAACATAGAGATAATTTCATCACAGTTCATGAGAAATCTAGGAGTAAAAGAAGAAGAATATCAGGGAGGTCAACCAAAGGTCTAAATCAGTTTGATAATTTACAAATGTTATCTTAACCAATTAAGTGCAGTCCTATAGGGTCTGCAGCAACATAAAGAAATTCAGTTTACTATTTCTAGGTCTCCAATTTTAGCCAAGAAAATTACCAATGACTAACACAGTAACATAGCTTTTTAACAAGCACATTTGGCTGCTCATTTACCTTTATACAGAAATATAATATTATGTGGTATAAATGGATTTCCAAGCATTCCTTCTCCACTTCTGTATCTATCTTGTGAGTTTCTGTATCAATGTCTAACACTGTTCTGTTCCATAGATAATCCTTAGAGTAGTGAAAATACAAATCATATTCTCCAGTAACAGTCTTTGGGAACTAAATTATACCGAAAGCTCAAGTATTTAATTTTTCTTTGTTCTTGGCATACATCACAGTGAAGCCTCTATTTCTACCTCCTGCCAAATCAACACTGAGAAATTAATTCAAGAAAAAAAATTCACAGTTCTTATTTTTCTGGCTAGTCTCAGAGCTCTCAAAATCGGATTCCTACCATACAGACAGAAATAGCCGAACAGAACTGTAAATAAAGATTTCTTTTTTTTTTTAAATCAAGAAAGGTACAAGTAGTACTCACAAAGATTCTATGATCAGGACTATGTATCTAAAGCTGGATCAACTTTAATGTAGACTTACGTATTATTTGCTTTCATTTCTGTTACAAAATTTATGGTTGGGGTCACTGAAATTTCATCGTAAGCATCCCTAGTGGAAGCCTATTATTCACTAGGGGCAGAAGAGTGGACATTTGATCGGAAAAAAAATTAAGACAATCATTTTTATATGGTGTATTTAACTCTTCATTATTATTTATGCTTTACATATATAAAGTTTGCCAAAATCTTTTGAAATATAACACTTGTGGCTACAGAACAGTTCTGTCAATTTCATAGGTTGTTCATATATCACGTGTACTTTCCTATTTGCTTATTTCAGAAGAATGGCTCAGAGGTGCTCCTGGGAATTGTCTAATATCTATCACATAAATCATACAAATTACCCAAAACAAGACCATTTCTTGTATTTCAGATTATCTTAATTTGCATTAAACTTATTAAAAATACAAATATCAGTTTACTACTTCAAATGCATAAATGCCATTGTGTCACAGTGTTTTTACCTTTTACTGTAATTCAGGCTTGAATAATTTACCTTAGAGATGTTCTTTCCTTCAGAGTATCTACTCTTGAGAGCTCATCCTCAACTGTTAATTTTAAGTTATGAATAACCTCAAATTAAAAAGAGCAATTTTAGTTTCTATTACATAAACATCAGATACACAAACAAATCATATATCAGGGGATAACAGTCTTCAGTTTTGGACGATTAGAACAAGATACCTCACTTACACTTAAAAAGAAAAAGTAATTTTATTCAGCAACAGAACTGTGACTAAGCAACTTAATTTAAGCCTTCTTAACCTAAAGAGGCTCATTTAGAATGGAGTGGTCCACAGCTGAATCTGTGTGGATACAAATATTATTTGGATTATACTACTGGCCTTCAGGTTACGGAAAAGAAAATGGCTGTATAATACTGGGAGATCAGAGGTAACAAAGTCTAAAAATAATGGGGAAGCACATACAAACTCTAAGAACATCATAAGACACAATTTAAAGAATCAAGTTCGGAAGTCTGAAAAATATATAAAATATTTTACTGAAGCAAACTTAATCTTGAAATATTAACAAATAGGAAGATGGATCAGAGCAAGGCTATGTCTAGACAGCTGCAGTATTTCAGGATAGTGGAAGGATCCCGAAATAGCTATTCCAAGTCTTCAAACGCGCCTATTATTTCAAACCATATTTTGAAATAATGGGAGTACTATTCCGGCATCCCTGTAACCCTCGTTCTACCAGGTTTAAGGGACTTGTTGGAATAGCACTTTGTTTTGAAATTTGGCTCTGCGTAGACTGCGCCAAATTTCAAAATAAGATATTTTGAAATTACCTCAAAATAAGCTATGCAATTTGCATAGTACAAATTGTGTAGCTTATTTCAAGGTCAGGGTGCACTGTAGACACAACCTTACAGCCTAAAGTTTTCAACCAAAGAGAAAATGTAAATAAAACTGAGTTTGGCTAATCCATTCAAAGAAAATGTTACAGTCAATGAATTTAACTAACTACCTGATTCATATCACAACAGGTTCTTAATGAAGGTGTAATTTTTAACTCCTTTGCTAGCCTCATGGTGCCGTTCAGGTAGTTTCTCTTCTCTTCAATGTATTGCTTAACATGCATTAAGTTGGCTATATAATTATCTGTATTCTTCACTAATTCTGCATGCAACTTTCTTTTCCTACATTAGAAACACAAAAATGAAAAATTGTTTTTCAGAATTTAGAAATCCCTAGGCAAGTGTTGCAATAGTACAGACTGAACAAAAGCAGTAAATAGATGTGTCACAACCCTACCACAAATAAAGTGGATACTTTCACACTAGAGTTGGATTTTCTTAGCATGCCAGCATCAACAGAATGCTAGAAGCCAGATGTTAATCTGAGTGAATTAATGTGAATTACAATAAAATCATCTTTAAAAGTTATTTGTTTAGCAGCAGCCATCTCTGGAAAAAGCATTTAAAACAAAAAAGTAAGAAAGGTTTACTCACTTTGTGCAGTAAGTGCAGGTCTTCGAGATGTTTCCCTCTATGGATGCTCCACTTCAGGTATATACAAATCCATGCACCTCCAATTGGAGTTTTTTAGGAAACAGTGTCTGTTTGGCCTGCACATGCATGCTCCTCATCTTGTTCTCTCCCTCTGGGCTATACAGTGGGTATGTCTAGACTGCAGGCTTCTTTTGTTAGAAGCTTTTATGGAAAAGATCTTCCAAAAAAACTTCTTCCGAAAGAGAGCGTCCACACTGCCAAAGCGCATCAAAAAAGCAGTCTGCTTTTTCGAAAGATAGCGTCCATTCAGCATGGATGCTCTCTCACATTTAAGCTGTGATTACTATGGATGGAGTGGCCACCAGGGCACCTGTGCTTTTTCCTCTTTCCTCTTCTTTCAAAAAAAAAAAACCTCCCTCTTCCGTGTCCACACACACCTTTTTCCGAAAGAGCTCTTTTGGAAAAGTCGTTCTTCCTCGTGGAATGAGGTTTACTAATGTCGGAAAAAACCCTGCATTCAATTTTCTTTCGAAAGAACGCAATAGCAGTGTGGACGTAAGCAAAGTTTTATCATAAAAACAACTTTTTCAAAAAAACCCCCCTACAATCTAGATGCACCCAGTGCTCTGACCGCCCCGGTCTACATAAGGTATTATTTCAAAATAACCTCCCGTAGGTCAAATTTATAAGAGGAGCTTCCACACTCCCAATCCCATTATTTCAAAATAACTAGTTGCTTATTTCAAAATCCTGCTTTTCTCGGGGAATAATCCTAATTTTGAAATAGTTATTTCAAAATAGTGGTAAAGTGGACACTCCGTTGCTGTATTTCGAAATAATTGGCGCCTCTCAGCTGGAGCTCTGACTGCTCTGGCCATACTTGGCACCTCCATGGCTCCCATCCTTCTGCGGACCTTAAAAGTCCCTGTAGCACGAGAAGGGCTTCTTCCACATGGCGGGCTGTGAAAGCCCCCTGCAAGACAGCACCATCTGAGACAGGCATGAGTGATCCCAATACTCCCTCAAACCGTTCCATGGTTGCCAGCACTCCTGTTGCTCCCTGGGCTGCCAATGCCCAAAGACACAAGGAGAGCTCTGGACTGGCATGGAGATCCTGGACCTCATTGAGATGTGGGGGGGAGGAGACCAACCTCCTGGATCTCCACACCAGGAAGAGAAATGCAGACGTCTACGGCCAGATCACTGCCAGCCTGGCCAAGAAAGGCCACAACCAGACCCAGGACCAGGTCTGGATGAAGATCACGGAGCTCCAGGGAGCAGAGTGGATACTCTGGGACGGCACTGCACACTTGCCGCTACTTTGAGCGGCTAAATGCTATCCTGGGAGGGGGGCCGGTCATCTCCCCCCACCCCCCATCATCATGGAATCCAGCCAGGACACACCTGGCATCAGCCTCCAGAAGGGTGGGGTTGCAGACGAGGAGGTGGCTAAAGCCAGGTGACCATGCCCACCAGTCAGGCCTGCTCCTCACTCTGGAGCTGGTCCCCCTCCCACCCTCCAGGATGCCACCAGGCTTCGGAGGAATCCAGGGAGGGCACTTCAGGTGAGTTCTATAACTTTTTGCTATCTACACACAGAGGCAGGGAATGGGCTGCATGCTCCTCTCTCAGCCTACTCAGTATGGAGGCTACACAATAGCCTGTTCACGTGGGTGCACATGGAGCACCAGTCCAGAGCACTCAGGTCCATGATGCTCTCACACAGGAACCCCTTGGTCCTTCTCACAAGGTTCCTGGAGAGGCCTACCTTACTCCTGCCTCTGTGGTGGGACAACTTCCCATGACAAGCCACCACTAAGGAGTTATAGGTTCTGGAACCATACAGCAGTGCTACACATGGCACTGGCTCATGCCTGCACTCAGGCAGCATCCGCTCCCAGTCAAGCACAGCAATGCGGAGGATACTGATTTTGTGCATGGGACCCTACCCGACTCTGATAGTATGGTTTGGGACAAAAGCGCTGGCATGCATCTTTTGGAACAGGCAGGAGTTCCGAAAGATGCAGGCCCCACACACCTTTCCCAACCATCCGACATTAATGTTGGTGAAGCATCCCTTGTTATCCATGAGGTACTGCTGCACCATGGAGAAGTACCCCTTTCTGTTGATAAAGCCCAAGGCATACTTGTCGGGGGCCAGGATGGGGATGTGCATGCCATCTATGCCTCGCCCACACAATTGGGAAGCCCTCGGAGACAAAGCTGTCCACATTCCCCAGGGTGATGACCTCCGCAGAAGCACATAGTTGATGGCCTTTGCTACTTCTACGAGCATGGCCCTGACTGTGGATTTCCCCATGCCAAACTGATTCCCAACAGAGAGGTAGCTGTCTTGCATGGCGAGCTTCCAGAGGGCAATAGCCATGTGCTTCTGCATGGGGATAGCAAGTCACATGTGGGTGACCTGTCACCTGAAGGCAGGGGCGAGCCACTCACAGAGCTCCAGGAAGGTGGCCTTCCACATGTAGAAGTTCTGCACCACTGCTGATTACCCCATACCTGCAGGATGATGTGGTCCCACCAGTCTGAACTCATCTCCCACCGCCAGAAGTAGTGCTCCACAGGATACAGGAGACTGAGGGGCAAGCACAGCAGCAGGAACTGGGTGAGCAGGGCCTGCGGTCTATGCTGGGGTTTGTCCTGCAAGTCCTCATCATGCTGAAGCAACATACAGGCAGTCTGGAAGTACTAGACTATGAGGCGCAGCACAAGGCCCAGAACGAAACCTGAGAGCCTGGCACTGCTTTGTAGCAGCTCTGGCTCCATGCTGTGAGAGCTGTGGTGTCCTCAAGGGCAACCAGAGTGCAAGAAGGCACGTGCCCACTGCATCCCTTTTGTGTCCCATGAGGGGGAAGGCAATGGAGGAGTGGCTTGAGAGACGTGGTTATAAAGAGAACCCTGTGAAAGCACTCATTGCAGCTTGCCTGTCCAAGCAGCCTCTTAGTGCCCTTCCAGCAGCTCTAAATCTGAGGCAGGCTCCAATCAATGAAGATGTGTTATTTCGGACTAATTCTAATTGTGATGCTTCCCCGTAGTGGGGATATGTTATTTCGATCCTGTTAAATCAGGACTTAAGTCAATGTTAGTTATTTCAAAATAATTTCCTAGTGTAAATATGCCCTGATTGAAATGTCATCAGTTCTTTCTCTATCATTGAGTTAACCGTTAAAGTGCTTAGAAGCAGAGGGGAAGAGCATGGATAGTGGAACACCCACAAAGGTACACATCTTGAAGAACAGCAGTTATTGCTGAAAGTGACTAACCCCCTCTTTGAGTAGCACCCCTATGGGTTCTCCACTTGAGGTTATTCTACGTCAGTATTTCTAATGGAGTGTGGGGCTATGGAGGAAAGCCTAATATTGAGGCTGTGACAGAGGAGTCAAATATGATGTTATTAATATGACATGTGACTGCATAACATGCAGCAAATTTATGAGCAGATGTCCAAAGCCACTGCTTTGCATATTTCTGTGACTGGAACATTTTTGAAGAAACCTATGAAAGTACAAAGAGATTTTGCAGAGTGAGTTTGAACTATAGAAGAAAGCTGAAGGTCTTGAGCACATTAGCAATACATAATGCAGTCTGATGTCCATCTAGAGCAGTAGTTTTCAAACTTTCCAGATTACTGTATCCCTTTCAAGAATCTGAACCCCAAAAGCCCACTGCCTAGGGTGGAAGCAGGGGCACCAGGCAATTGCCCTACTTCATGGGAAATCAATTAATCCCTTAATGAGATTTTAAAACTGTTTGAAGTTGTCTGGCAGCAGTGTTGAGGAGACATGACTGCTTCATCAAGACAGAATGAAGAGATGTTGGTATTTGGAATAATCTTTGTCTGGCCTCACTTACTAGGGATGTGAATAGTTAACAGGTTACCTGGTAAGCATCATCATTACAGGGTGCTCACCAGGTAATGGTTAAGACACACCAAGGAACAGCTCCCTGCCTGCAGCCTATCATGGGCGGAGGGCAGCCCAAGCCCTACCAGGCCCACCATGGTTCGGGCTGGCAAGCCAGTAGCTCCCTATGAAGAGCTGGTAACCCCATAGAATGCCACTTAACTGGTTAAACATTAGCTTTAACGGATTAACTGAGTAAATAGGATTTAATATCACTACTTCCTATTCCTCAAACCTTTCTTGTGGATCAGAATTTCTGGATAAACTGAAGTTGACTGCCTTCCCCTATCCCAAAATACTAGGGATGCTTGAGAATTGGTACCCAGAAGACACCATGAGTCCCAATATTGGAGTGGTGCAAAGGGCATGTGTCACATAAAAATCATATGTAGGTCCTGCAGCTTAGCAGGCCTAGGATGTAAGTTTCCATCCCTGCTGGACCCAGCTTAGTATAGCCTGGGACCCTGCAAGCCCAAACAGCAGCTGGGCTTTATCAGCTTTAACCCATGCCTTGAGCTGGGAAACTACTGAGCAGTAAGTAAGTTTGACCTCGGTCTCAGCTCATGAAAGTGATAAGAACGGCATTGAGCCAGGTACGTGCACACCCGTTAAACAACTGTAGTATAAGATCACTGGGAGTCCCACCCCTCAGAGTCTCTCCAGGGTCCTAAACCTTAGTGGGTGCCCTGAGTCCCCCAGCTGGAGCTACATCCACTATGGCCTGGTGCGAGGTAACTGGAACTGGACTCCCCACAGACCTGAAGAGGTGTAAACATTTCCAAGTGCCTATTACTCTTATGTATTACTTTGCTTGTGCTTATTGGCATATTACTTTGCAGTAGCTGTGTAACCATCTGGCAGTATAAAACCTGTAATAGTAGTGACGTAGTGAGATTAATAAAAGCAACTATCTATCCCTAATCGACTCTGTCTTGAAACGAATCCACAACCCTGTTGGGCTCTGGCCCTGTGACTTGACAGCATCGGTGGGAGAACCCAAATATTTTCATACAAACTGAGTGGACTATATCTCTTGTGGAGGCAAACTAGTTGTGTAGAGGTTTCTGAGTGGCTTGCTCGCTGGATTGGAAAAAGGAGCCTTCCACAGAAACTGAAGATAAATTATCATCTTCCTCATTGCTGCTTGACAGAAGTGGAGCAATTATAGGATGCTGAGGGAGATTCCCTCGGTACCATACACGTGTCAGGGGACCAAGATGTGGCAGATACTGAGACTGTATCAATGCCAATTAGGGGAAGTCAGGCACTTCTGAGACCAGTAAGTCTTTAGAGAAAGGAAATTCCTGTGATACTAGAATAGCAGTTAGTATCACATGCTGAGCAGGAGTGGCTGATGTAGAAGGAGCCAATGGTACCGGGTGTCTTCTGCACACTGATGAATGGCCAGTAGATATTCAATCTTCTGTGGGGTTAAAGTACTTAAAGTACTAGTACCAGGGTCCTGGAGGATTCTCTCAGTACCACCTCAGAGAAGATGGTTTGCTCTCCATGACTTTCCCCTGCCCCAACGCTACCAATCTTTCCAAACCTGTGCCTTTAGCATTTTTAGGCTTACTAGCAGTACCAGTACCTGAGCAGCCTGCAGCCTCAGGTACCAAATTGGGTACCCAGTTGTAGATCAGTCAATAACAAAATGGTAAACTTTGTTGGGGATTGTTTCTTTGTGGTAAATTCTCTACCCAAGGAAGAGGGTTGATCCGAGGACACTGATGGAACTGGCCTAATCAGGAAATGTTGTACGAGGAGGATGATGCAGAAGAGGCAATATTTAAACCAAGATGAGCTGGGCATACCCTTTCCAGGATTTACTTCTCCAGAGGAAAGAGAAGAACAAGGAACTAAGGATGGGTATTTGTCTATTCCAAATACAAAATAAAGGAAAAAAGTTGAAGAAAAGAAAAAAGAGGGGAGTATTAACTAAAGGAAATTATGAGATAGTCCTGTTAGCTCAAAATAGAAAATAAAATATAGACAATTAACTCTCAAATGGGACATGCTGAGGTTCCATCTCAGCCAAAGGTGGCTCCGAAGGAACTGAGGGTGGCTCATTCAGGCAGTGCTATAAAGTCTTGGAGACAGGGCATAGCACCTTGTAGGCCAAATGCATAATACTGCCTAAAATCTTCAACCTGAGGCACAGGGACATGGATACACCTAGAGTGGAGCACCCATTGGAACTACTTGGCTACATCTACATTGCGCTTTCTTACGCAAAAACATATGCAAATGAGGCACAGTGATGAATATCGCTGTGCCTCATTTGCATACTTAATGAGCTGCCATTTTGCGCACGGGGCTTTTGCGCAAGAAGGGACAGTCTACACTGCTCCTTCTTGTGCAAAACCCCCCTTTTGTGCAAGAGCCTGCCTGAAAATAAACGGCAGAAGGGCTCTTGTGCAAGAGGGGGTTTTTGCGCAAGAAGGAGCAGTGTAGACTGCTCCTTCTTGTGCAAAAGCCCCTTGCGCAAAAATGGCAGCTCATTAAATATGCAAATGAGGCATGGCGATATTCATTGCCGTGCCTCATTTGTATACGTTCTTGTGCAAGAAAGCGCAATGTAGACGCAGCCCTTGTGTTTTCTGGAAGTAAGCCTTTTAATCTTCCTTGCTATCCTTGAGAGAATACTCCATTCCAGCCCTTGTATATTTCCACACACTTCAACTGAGCACTGAGAAAGCTGAAGCTTAAGGTTCACTCTTAAGAGAGCGTGTTCCGTTTTACTCTTCCAAAGAGTTTTCTGGAAATAACAAGGAAGTTCCAATGCAAAAGATCATTTGAAAAACAAAATAAATAAGTGTAAAAACTATGAGACCTTCTTTCTCTTTTTTCAAAGTTATTTGCTCTCAGTCTGAACATTTGCAGTATATGTTACAAGCAACCAGAACAATAAAACGTAAACAGCAAAAATATGAATCTCTCCAACTTCTGAGTATCTCAGGAAAGTAATGACAAAATATAAAAATGTAAATAGTAACCAAAAAAACGTATATACTAGTTTTTTCCAACAAAGCCAGAGCATAAAACATGTTTCTGTGTATGTTTTAAAATATCATTCACAAGTAAGATATTCTGAAATGCTGGCATAGGAAGTACTAAAAATACATTAAGAACTCTAATATTTTCAGTTAATCTTATTTCTTTGAACGTAATACAAGTCTGTCTTGACCATGGCCACAACGTTACCTTGACTGAAGAGAAGCAATAAGATTGTCAAACTTTTTATCCATGATTTCTGCAATCCTGACTTCTTCCTGCTTCACTTGGGATTCCAAATATCCCAGCATCTATTTCATTTTTAAAAGATAACTAAATCAATGCCTAGTCATTCAATTTATGCAAAATAAGCCACATATGTTTATCAGTGTCAGAGGCAAAAAACAATTACATACACATATTTCAGAGTCAGAGTGAAAACAAAGAACATTGAAGGATAAACAAATCTAAAAGAACCGAAGATTTTGAACTAGTCTATACACAGTTTTTGTAATGGTACAAATATTTCAGTTAGGAGTGTAATATTTTCTCCCCAAGATAGACACACAAGTATAACCTCTGTATTTGTGGATGCAGTTGTAGCAGTAGAAGGTTCCTTAATACCTGTATAAAGCACCAATATGGATATAACTGCACATACAGTAGCAGGATTGTACTGCTTCAGCTATAACTATAGTTAAAGTGGTACAATTTCTGTATTGTTGGCATACCCACAGGGAGGAAAAGGGAGGACAAGAGGCATATCAATGTAAGGAACTGTGCTCAAAAATAACTGACATGCACACGAATGCTATACAATTATCTCTTTGAAGCTACCATTTTGTTTTCCAGAATCTCAGGGGTTTGTTGATAAAGTAAATCTCTAGCTCTTATAGATGCAAAGAAAACCTCAACACCATAAACCAAATGTAGCTTGCAAAGAGTCTACAACAATAGCAATGAAGTGTGAATTCTACTATTTGCTATTCTGTCATTCTTTGCTCTTTTCAGGTTAACAAAACATTTTATATTTCAGTCCCCTGGAGGTTAACAGGCTTCCCTATTCACACAGCAGCTTCAGGCCTTATCAGAGTGAATTCTTCCCACTTCGTAGGCTTTAAGAAAAAAAAAAATTATTTATAGTATTATAGCATCCAGGAGTCCTAGTCATTGTGCTACGCATGGTAGATACACAGAGCACATACTACCTGTTTCAGGCTTTTTAAGCTAAATTTACTGTCATTTCCAAACCACTGATTCATCTTGTATAAGACAGACAATTTGACTATCCACAAGATTAGTATTATTAGTAATATATTTAATAAGCAGAATTTGAAAGAGTAAATCTTAGTAACTTGACAGCTCCCTGGTGGCACCTCACTATTAAATTTTTGCTGAAAAATCATTAAAGGCCACAATTCTGAGTAGGTGAATTACAAGGTTTTACTATAGGATAGGAACAGACATTTACAGGTTGAACCTTTCTAGTCCAGCATTCTCTAGCCCAGCAACATCTGTGGTGTGTCATGATTTTAATTAGCTGGATGTCGACTTTTCATGGGTTTGGCCAAGTTTCCCATGGTTCCATAAAGTTTGTTTACAGACAGCAATCCTGCCTCCCAATGTTCTGTGCTGTTAATTTACCCCAAAGGTCTCCTAAGAGCTCAATAAGCAGTGGAAGTGTTGGCAATGCTGCTAGACAATACTGGCCTCCTGTGGTCTGGCAAATTCTCTGATTTGGCTTGGTCAGGTTCTGAGGGTGCTGGACTAGAGAGGTTCAGTTTGTATTTGGAATTAAAAGTTATGTAGTAAAATTCAGTGGCATAGCTATGCCAAGTTCTAACTGCAGACTAGGCCATTTGTACATAGCTAACAATAAAAATGCAGAAATGTAAACTTTTGTTGCACGCTGTCTGTAGTATAGTCAACAGAGGAGGTTACTTACCAATGCAATAACTAACATTCTTTGAGATGAACGTCCTTGTGGGTGCTCCACCCCAGTCAAGCTTCATCCCAGCGCCTTTGATAAGAAATTCTGCGGACAGTACCTGTCTGGTCAGTAGATGCACTCTGCCTACCTCACAAGTTGTCACAGTTTAAACAGTGCATTCACAACCTGGACTCCTCAATTCCTTCTCTACAATGGAGTGAGGTTAAGATCCAAACTAGAAGGAAGGAGGGTGGGTAATGGCGCACCCACAGGGACACTCATCTTGAAGAATGTGAGTTACCGTACAGGTAAGTAACTTCTTATCCTTTGAGAGATGTTCCTGACAGTGCTCCACTCCAGGTTATTTCATGCAGTATCCGCTAGGAAGGTAGGGGCTTGAGATCAAGCAGAAAGACTGTAGATAAGACAGTTATGCCCATTCTGGTGTTAGATGCAGTGACCTGTAGCAGAGTGTAATGGTGTGCTAATGTAAGGTTCGATACCCATGTGGCCACCTTGCATGTGTCAGCAAGGCAGTGGACGTGGAGATAAATCGTACAGAATGTGCCGATATAGGTCAGGAGTCTTGACTTGGTTCAGTAGGTAGCAAAGGCATTTACAGTCGGCGATCCACTTAGAGAATCTCTGCTTGAAGATGGAAGAGTGGTGGAGATAGAGAGCTTAGGCATTAGTCAGAAGGGTTTTGTTCTATTCAAATAAAAGGAGAAGTCAAGTGTGTGCAGAGTGGTTTCAAAATCATTGGCGTGTTGTTGGCATGATATTAATGGAGGTGGTGTGGGGTCTGGGATGGAGGCTGAATGCAGAAGGGAGCTCAGGGAAGTGAGGAATGAAGGTGTGGAGTCTGGAAGGAAGCTGTAACCTGGAGCAGAGGACTGGAATGTAAGAGGGGGTATGGATATAGGTAGAGACAAGGATTCTGATGAGAAGGTGGCACGTAGGAAAGGATTCAGAGTCTCTGAGGGGCTTGTGATCTGGGGCAGGGGTGCAGGAGGGTATACAGGGGTTTGGACTGTTACCTAGGGCAGGAGGGGGTTGTGACCTGGGGCAGAGGACTAGAGTATGGAGTTTGGGAGGGGGTATGGGTTCAGGATTGGGAGTGTAGCGGGTTTAGGTTGTGACCTGCAGCAGGGGTGCAGGATGGGGAGCAGAAGGTTGGGGGAGGAAGGGCCTCGGTTGCCAGGTGCAGGCTCTGCATGGGAGGCACTTACCTAGGTGGCTCCTGGCCAGCAGCCCAGCAAGACTCTCAGGCAAGCTCCCTGCTTGTCTTGCCCCCACAGGCCACCTAAAATGGCCAGCTGCGGGGGTCACATGCTTCTCAGAGCACTGTGAGCCCAGGAAGGGGGGGAGGGTGTACTTTGTATGCTACCTCGGCTGCAAACATAGCCTAGGCAGCTCCCATTTGCTGGAAACTAGCCCATAGGAGCTGTGAGTTTGTGCTGAAGGCAGGGGCAGTGCCAACCCACAACTCGCAGTGCTCAGATAATCACATGGCCCACACAGCTAGACACATTGAACAGCAGATGGGAGCGGGGCAAGCAGAGAGCCTGTCTGAGGCTCCCACTGGTGGCTTGGTGAGCTGGATGCAGCCCCTGGGCCATATTTTGCCTGCCTCTGATTTATATGGAAGAAAGAATGTACCTTAGGAAGAAATCTGGGATGTGTGTGGAATGTGACTTTACCCTGGAAAAGGTAGTGTGTGTGTGTGGGGGGGGTGTTGGCCAAAAGAGCTCCAAGTAATCCCACCCTTCTGGCAGAGGAAACAGCCACCAGTAAGGCTGTTTTAAAAGTGTAAGAGAAAGCATGTGATCAAGGGCTCAAAAGACTTATGCATTAGCATGTTGAACAGGAGGGGAAGGGAGACAGGGGATTTGGCTGACATACCCATCAGGAATGGGTACCATGGCTGCCTGGGCCAAACCAGTACTATTAAAATCATATGTGATTTGTGTTCTGATCTTCTGTATTACCCTGTTCAGTAAGGTTGTGGGTGGGAAGGCATACAGAAGAGTGAAATTCCATGGGAATGTAAAGGCATCCCTCTAGTGTGGGGTTCCAGGCTTGCTCTGGAACAGAACTTAAGGTATTTTTTCTTCTGTGCTGTCGCAAATAGGTCAAGTTGGGGAAAACCACAGCATTGGAAAATGCTACATTGGACTGTATTGTCCAACTTCCACTCATGCTGAGCTTGCCTGCAGTGGTGTTCTGAGTACCCTGTAAGTATGAAGCAAATATAGCAATACTTTGTTGGAAACACCTATTCCATAGCTTGATGGTCTCAGTGCAGAGAGAATGGGAGCGAGTTTTGCCCTGTCTGTTAACTAAGAACATGCATGCTACATTGTCTGTCATGATTTTGATATTGCAGAGTATGGGGAGTAAGTGGAGCAGGTATAGCATACAGCTCTGAGCTTGAGAAGTTTATGTGGAGAGTGGTCTCAGAGGGGGACCATAGTTCTTGGGTAGTGATGTGTCCCATATGTGCTCCCCATGCTGTGAGGAATTCTTCTGTTGTGATGGTGATTGTAGGAAGGTCTTGTTGGAAAGGGATCCCTTTGCACAGGTGTGGGGGGAAGAAGTCCACTACAGTAGTGAATCCTTCACCTGGGAAGCATTGTAAGGAGCTTGTGGAATCTGTGCCATTTTGGTTTGTATACTGAGGCTAACCAGATTTGAAGGCATTACACATGTAGCTGGGTATTGGGGATGACAAAGATGAAGGCAGCCATGTATCCCAATAATTGTAGGCAGTCCTGAGATGTGACTAATGAGGCTGAGGTAGATGATGGTAATGAGGGTACAGATTGCATGGAATCTTTCTTCTGGGAATCTTTCTCCACCACAAGTGGTGGTAGAGTCAAGGTGTGCTCCTATAAAGTGAATTTGTTGAGTGGGCATCAGTATTCCTTCCCTCTAAGATTTTCCATCCATGAGCAGAGTGAGTTTTGTCTTGTGCACCCATATTGAAGTCATGTGCGCTTGTTTGGATGTGTGCCTCTCCCTTTCCCCCTGTGCTGCCATGGCTCCCATCGTCCTCTCACCCCATCTGCTCCACTGGTGCCCACTGCTGCCCCCCCCCTCCACCCTCCTCTGCTGTCCTGGCTCCTGCCCTTCTCACTCCCCTTAGCCCTCCTGGGACTTGCTCCACGTCCCCATCCTCTCTGACCCCTGCACCTGCCCTTCCCTCCACCCCATCCCCTCTCCTAACACCTCCCTCTACCCACCTGCCCTGCCTCTCTCCTCTGCCCTCTGGTGCCTGTTCCTCCCCTCCACATGTCTGCCCTTCTGCTTCACCCCTATAACTCCCCTAGCACCTCCACCTTAGCTTACCCCCCAAACCCTCCTGGTGCCTCCCCTGTCCCTCACTGCCCCTGCCTTCATAACACCTGCCCCCCCTGCCCTCTTCCTCCCTGGTGCCCACCCCCCTCACTACCCTCTGCCCCAGTTCTCCTCACATCCCTATGTGCCCTCACACGACTTGCTCCAACCTTTGCTTTCCTCGTGCTCACCCCTCCTTTCAACCTCTCTTCTCCTGACACCCAATCCTCCCCTCGCCTCTTCCTTCCTCTTGCCACCATTGCCCCTCCCCTCTCTTCTCAGCATCACCCTGCCTCTTCCTGTCTCCTACCCTCACTGACACCTTGGTGTCAACTGTCCCCCTCCCCCTGCCCTTTCCCCTCATTGTCTCCTCTTGGTCCCCTCACATTTGTCTCTTCCTCCACACTTGCCCCCTGATGCCTTCCCCTTTCTTCTCCTTCCCCCAACCCCCTTCTCTCCCCTCAGCACAAGCCCTTTTTTCTCCTTCCCCATAGTTATCCCCCTGTGCAGAGTAGGTACTGGGTCTATTGCCCCAAGATGAATAAGGTATTGCACCTCATTATGGAGCAACTGCTCTCCATAATTATAAGGGTACCA
Source organism: Pelochelys cantorii (assembly GCA_032595735.1). Classification (NCBI taxonomy): domain Eukaryota; kingdom Metazoa; phylum Chordata; order Testudines; family Trionychidae; genus Pelochelys; species Pelochelys cantorii. The sequence goes on along the minus strand of CM064326.1, from coordinate 42,104,790 downwards.
AAATGGGGATAGGGAGAGGTGATTGAGGTGTGGGGATAGTCTATAATCAGAGGATGATTTCCAGGACTCAGAGATCCAAGATAGTGGCTTCCCAGTTGCGGAGGAATGGAAATAAATAGTAAGTGATGATTGGATGGCCATTGTAGACTCTGGAGAGGGTGGGCTGTTTTTGATGCTCTCAACTGATGCCTCAAATTTGCTTCCTGGGGTTGGGTCAGCCCAGATGGGAGGGCAACATCTGGGCTCTGGATCTGTGACACTGTTGGTAGAGCATGTCATATTGTTGTTGCTGTTGTTAGTGTGTGTAATAAGGATATTGTGATCATTGGTATGATTGATACCTGTATCACCTCTTTTGGATGCCCAAGGACCTAAGAGTGGCACGGGAGTCCTTCACGGAATGGACTTCATTGGTGCTGACCGTGAAGAGAGTTTGTGCTCATCAAATGAAAGATCTTCTATTGTACTCTGAATCTCCCTTGGGAATGAAGAAAAGGAGAATCAGGATGCATGACAATGTCCACAACATCCTGGGTGGCCTGCAGAGCTATATGGGAGATTAATTGTCCTTCTGAGACTAGTGCCTAGAATTATTGTTTTTTCCTGAGGAATGGCATCAATAAACATGTGCATTTTTGCCAATTTCTGTGGTCATACTTTGCCATGTAGTTGGCCCCCCTGTATTGCAAGGTGGAAAAAAGATATCCACTCTTTTGTTATCTCTGTCAGATGGGGCAGCCTTGAACTGTTGTTTGTTCTTTTGGTTGGCTGCCTCTACCATTTTTGAGCTGGGTGCCAGATGTGTAAAGAGGTACTCCATAGTCTTGAAGGGGACGAAATATTTGTGATCTGTCTTCTTGTTTGTGGTCATTATAGTGGCAAGCATCTGCCAGATACATTGTGCAGATTGCATGATGGTTGCATTAAATTGGCAGTTCTATTTTAGAGATAGTAATGGCTTGTAGTTTGTCCATGAATTCATGGTGTGTGTCCGACACTTCCTCTAGAGTAATATTGAACTCATCCACCACTCTTCTAAACAGGTCCTGAAAGTGAGTGAGTTCATCAGTAGATGTAGATATGGTCAGCACCATAAGGTCACAGACTAAGATAATGATAAGAGCAGATATGGTTTGTTTCTGTGATAAGATATACAATTCCACTGTATCCTGAAGTAATATGAAACTTTGATGTTAAATATCTAAAACATGTGAAGTTAAATCAAAGGATCTTTACTCTACCTTCTCGGCAGTTTTTAAGCGCTCAAGATTAAAAGCAGCTATCCACAAAGCTTCATCGATATCTTGTACAGTTTTATTGTCCTGAGGAAGTTAAAAGTGCAAATGGCTTATTAAAAGAAATTAAATATTTAGCTACCTTTTCAGACAATCCTTGAAGCAAGGACCTCACATTTATATTAAACATGCTGTATCCATTTGACAGTTATATTTATAACTAGGAATAAATGACAAAAATTGCTTTAAAAACACCTAGAAGGTGCATTGCACCTAGCAAAAGAAAAAGCAGTTGCCTTAGCAATTACAATTCTTAGAGAGAACTGCATGTGTGAATCCAAGGTCTTAGAACAGTGATTTCCAAACTGTTTACTAAGGCAACCACACAGAGACCTAACTCACAAGAAGACTGCTGCCATTTCCTTGCTCTGCCCACAGCTACCAACTACCCACAGCTGCATCTAGAACTGGTATAGAGGGGAGGCTCCATCTGTGCTAAGTATGCTAACAAACTAACACCTATGCCTGGAAAGGATCATAAAACCAGGAAGTGTTAGTTAAACATCTGACAGAAACTCAGAGCAATGTAGAGTAGGGATGTAAGCAACAAGTTGAGTAGGAACTCAACTAGTTGCCTCCCCCCACTTGCTGCCTCTATCAGAAAGAGGCAGCATGGGGGTAGGGGGAGCAGGAGCTGGTGTTGGGGGAAACCAGATTAAAAGCCTGCTCCCCCTAGAACCAGCTCCACTGGGGGCAGGGGAGGCAGAGGATAGCTGGGAAATGACACGAGCGGTGATTGAAACAGTTCCACCTGCGCCGGTCTGACTGCTGCTCCTCTCCCTTTGAAATGTCCAAGAAAGCAGATCTTGGACATTTCAAAGGAAGAGGCACAGAGGGGAACCCGCGCCAGTAGAGACTGCTTCGATCCCTGCTGGCTTGGTTCCCACTGCCTCCTTTATTGACAAATTGAGTAGTCGATGAAAATTCCATCGACTACTCGATTAGCTGATTAATTGTAATTTAACATTTCTAATGTAGAACCAAGTCACTATGCACTGATCAACATCAAAGCCACCACTTAGAATTACATTTAAAATGTTAAGTCAAAAACTTTCATATAAAACAGCATATGCTTCATAGATTAGCAGAACACTACATGGTGCTAGAAGTAGCCACATGGGAGAGTGCTGTTTGGAGAATATTTAAAAAGACAGCATGTAAAGGAGATAAGGATTATTTCAAGCAGGTATTACATCAAAGGTCAAATAAGAGAAGCTCCCTTTCCTGCTCAAGAAATCTACTTTCTCTGCAAAAAACCGGGGGTGGAGAAGCCACATAAAGTTGGTTCTGAAAGTCATTTCAGTATGGAACATGGAGGAGTCCTAAAAAATTTAAACGGGGGTGAGGGGAGGTGTGAGTGAGTGAGTGATATGATGGCAGTAGATGCATGCTCCTTGAGTGAAGGCTAGAAAGTACCTAACTCAACAAGGAGTCCTGTGGCACCTTAAAGACTAACAGATTTATTCGGTCATAAGTTTTTGAGAGTAAAAATTACTTCATCACATGCATAACTGCTAACGGTTGTTGGTCAGGAAGCTGTATACCTTTTTAACAGCTTCCAACTCTCCAATGAGGACATTGAAGATTTTAATAAAGTCTTAGCACAACATTCCCACAAAGCACAGAAGATTAAAAAGGAATACAAAAGCACTGAGAATTACAACACAGACTTGAAGAGCAAGAGCCTATGCTGCAACTTTAGGCCTCAAAGAGATTCCTTAATTAGACAGGCTGGTGGCAGATGCAACAGTGCAAAGCTATAGGAGCATTTATTCAGAAACCCGCTGACTTAAAATTGGGGAAAGCCACAAACATTTGCAAAGCAGCAGAACATGCAAAACTGCAGATTCAAGCTTTAAGCAAAGTAGGTAACAGGGACATTGTACAAGAGATAACTGCATAGCAGAACAAGAAGGGCATGCACACAAAAAAGTGACACACTGGCAACAATCAATATAAGCAAGGGTGAAACAAATTCTATGGAAAGGCCTGCCCAGATCAGAATGTGGGGAACTTTGTGGAAATGTGCATAGAGACAATGCCCAGCATTTGAACAAACATGCAGAGCGTCACAAGTACAACTATTTTGCTAACCAATGTAGACATCAGAAAACTGTGGATGCAATGCAGAAATACGGTGATAGCTCGAGTGAGGAAGCAATGTACACTGATGCCATGCAGCAATGGCTGCTAATAGACAACTAGTACATGACTCTTAATACTAATGATTCTTGAATCACACATACAGCAGATACAAAGGGCCAATACAAATATAACAGCTGCATGAGCATGGCAAAACTTTAAAATATAAGCCCCCACGAGAGAAAAAGGGAAATTCCTGACAGCTTACAAATGAATTCCTATTTCTGTGCCAGATCAATTTGATACAAACAAGAAAGAAAAGACAAATACCATCTTTGTTGTTATTACAGGAGGTAGAAAACCAGTACTGGGTCTGTAATCAAGTCAACAACTGGGGCTGATACGTAAGGTATTTAATGTAGAACATAATTTGTTGCAAGGCATCTGAACCTTAGTAGAGAAAAATCAAGATATATTCAAAGATTTGAACAAGCTGCCAGTCGTGCACAAACAGAAGGATACGAATCCTGCTATACATGTAGCTAGGAAGGTACCTGTGGCCCTAAGAGGCAGACACTATCAAGAACTGCAGCAGAAGTAAAGTAAAAGCTGTATTTGGCACTTTATCAACCAGAAAGCTCTATTAACCAGCTTTTCCAAAGATAAATATGGAAAAGTATCAATCTAATAACCTGGACTAGTATACTGCCTAAGAGGTTACACAATTTTACATTCTGCACTCTGCTTTTATGCAAAAGAGGCAGAAGACAAGTAAGTTTCGCACAGTCAATCTGTGGAACTCCTTGCCTGAGGAGGTTGTGAAGGCTAGGACTATAACAGGGTTTAAAAGAGAAAGAACGGTTACTTACTTGTAACTGTTGTTCTTCAAGATGTGTTGCTCATGTCCATATGAATTAGGTGTGCACACTGCATGCACCGCGTCTTCCGGAGCGTTTTCCCTAGCGGTACCTGTAGCGCCGGCAGGGCGCCCCCTGGAGTGGCGCTGCCATGGCGGGGCATAAGTACCCCTGCTGGCGCTCCCCCACCTCAGTTCCTTCTTGCCGGATGCTCCGACGAAGGGGAGGTGGGGGGGGGGGAAATCGAATGGACATGAGCAACACATCTCGAAGAACAACAGTTACAGGTAAGTAACCATTCTTTCTTCTTCGAGTGGTTGCTCATGTCCATTCGAATTAGGTGACTTCCAAGCCAACCCCACTTTAAGGAGGAGGGGTTGGAGCACTCAGAAAGAGAAATCCACAAAAGTTGAACAATCCAAACATATTTATTCAACTAACCGAACATAGAAAAAACTGCAGAAAAAGTGCAACATGGTATAGATAAACATACATATTTACAATACAGAGCTGAGGACCGCAGAGCCCAACCCTGTGTCCTCCCTAGCCTGCTGTGCCAGCGCGTAGTGCGCTGTGAAGGTATGGAGTGACGACCACGTGGCTGCCCTGCAGATTTCAGTGATTGGAACCTGCGCCCCAAAAGTTACAGAGGACGCCTGCGCCCTGGTGGAATGTGCTGTAACCCGGGGCGGGACCTTCCCGGCTAAGGCATAACACTCCCTGATATACCCTGCGACCCAACTGGACAACCTCTGGGTCGAAATGGGAAGCCCTTTCATTCTGTCAGCAACAACAATAAACAATTGTGTGGATTTGCGAAAGGGTTTAGTCCTATCAATATAAAAGGCTAGCGCACGTCTAGCGTCCAGGGAATGGAGGACTTGCTCCTTAGGGGAGGTGTGGGGCTTTGGAAAGAAAACCGGGAGGTAAATTTCTTGGGACAAGTGGAACGGTGACACCACCATGGGGAGAAAGGCCGGGTGAGGGCAGAGCCTCACATTATTGTCAGAAAACACTAGGTAGGGTGGGTTTACAGTTAATGCCCTCAGCTCGGAGACCCTGCAAGCCGACATGATGGCCACAATGAACACAACCTTCATAGAGAGGTGCTTCAAAGAACACGTGGCCAGCGGCTCAAAGTGGGGCAACACAAGGTTAAGGTCCCAAGCGGGGAGAGGGGGTCTAACCGAGGGATACAACTTATCCAAACCCTTAAGGAACCTTTTTACCACAGGGTCAGAAAACAGAGACACTCCTGCCGAACCAACATGGAAGGCGGAGAGGGATGCCACATGGACTTTGATGGAGGAGCTAGAGAGGCCACTGGACCTAAGTTCAAGGAGGTAGTCCAGAATGGACGGGACAGGTGCACAGGACGGGTGCACTCCCTTTCTGGACGCCCAAGACGAGAACCGCCACCACTTGGCTGCGTACGAACGCCTAGTAGACGGTTTCCTGCTACTTAGGAGCACCATCCGTACCTCCTGGGAACATTCCCTTTCCAGTTGAGTCAGCCACAGATAAACCAGGCCATTAGGTGGACAGAGCTGAGATTCGGGTGAACCATGGTCCCCCCGTCCCATGGTTGGGTCAGGAGATCCCGAACCGGCAGGAGCGTTATAGGCTCCTTGCTGAGCATGTCCACCAGGATAGGGAACCAGAATTGCCTGGGCCACCGAGGGGCTATCAGGATGACTGTGGACCTGAAGGTCTTGACCCTGGTCAGAACCCTGGGAATTAGGGGAAACGGAGGGAAAGCATAGAGGCTGCCCGCCTGCCACGGCATGATCATGGCATCCTCCCTGGAGTGTGCCCCCAGCCCCAAAAGGGAGCAGTAACTCTGGCACTTGGTGTTGCGTGCCGAGGCAAACAGGTCTACTAGGGGACAACCCCACCTGTGGAAGCCCTGACGAAGGGCCGAATCCTTGAGAAACCATTTGTGGGCTCCGAAGGACCTGCTCAGAGCATCGGCCAGCAAGTTTTTGCACCCCAGCAGGTATTCTGCCTGCAAAACTATGTCACGCTCTATGCACAGGTCCCAGAGGCACAGAGCCTCGCAGCAGAAGGGAGGCGACCGGGCTCCCCCCTGACTGTTCAGGTAAAACACAGCCGCCGTGTTGTCCAGGCGGACCAGGACAGAGCGGCGAGAGAGCTTTGACAGGAAGGTCTCGCAGGCTCTCCTGACTGCCCTGAGCTCCCAGACATTTATGTGCAGAGCCCACTCTGCAGGGGACCATAAACCCTGGGTTCTGTGAGACCCCATGTGTGCTCCCCAACCGAGGTCGGAAGCATTTGTGAGGGGGGAGGTAGAGTGAACGGAACCCCGCTGCACACCACCGCTTCCTGGGTCCACCATTGTAAGGAGACTATCACCTCCGGAGGCACTGTGAGAACCGTGTCCCAGAGGCCCCTGGACTGGTTGAATGCCCTTGCCAACCAGGCCTGCAGAGGCCTGAGCCTCATTCGAGCATGGCGTACCACATACGTACATGCCACCATGTGTCCCAGCAGCCTCGAGCAGACCCGGGCAGTCGTGATGGGGAACCAGGTTAACTCGGAGACCAGCTCCACTATGGACAGAAACCTGGATCTGGGGAGGAGTGCTCTTGCCACCCTGGCATCCAGGAGGGCACCTACGAATTCGAGGTGCTGAGAGGGAGTCAACAATGACTTTTGCTCGTTTAGCACGAGCCCCAGCCTGACGAAGAGGGCCCTTGTGAAGAAAACATGGGCCTCCACTTGTTCGTAGGAACAACCACGAATCAGCCAGTCATCTAGGTACGGAAAGACATGTATCCCTTTTTTGTGGAGGAACGCCACTACGACTGCCATGCATTTTGTAAAGACCCTGGGTGCTGTTGAAAGGCCAAATGGGAGCACCATAAATTGGAAGTGGCATTTGGAAACAATAAAACGGAGAAACCTCCTGTGGCTGGGTCTTATTGCCACATGGAAGTAAGCGTCCTTGAGATCGAGAGTTGTGTACCAGTCTCCAAACTATAAAACCGGGATGACAGAAGCCAGAGTTACCATTCTGAACTTGGATTTCACCACCGTCTTGTTGAGGTCCCTGAGATCTAAGATGGGACGAACCCCACCCTTGGGTTTTGGGACAATGAAATAGCGGGAATAAAACCTCTTGCCCTTCAGATGTGAGGGGATCCTCTCCACGGCTCCCTTTTCGAGGAGCGCTAGCACCTCCTGACGGAGGATGCCTTCGTGAGAGGTGTCCCTGAAAAGGGACAGGGCGGGCGGGTTGGAAGGGGGCGAGCCCAGGAAGGGGATGGTATAGCCATTTGTGACTATTTTTAGAACCCAGGCGTCGGTGGTGATTTCTGCCCAGGCGTGGGCAAACCGGGATAACCTGGCCCCAAACGGGAGGCCAGGGTGGGAGGCTGGTGCGCGACTCTCTAGCAGACCGTCAAAACTGGTGCTTGGGCTGCTGGGAGGAGCCTTGACCAACCCCACAGGGGTTGTCCCCTCTCGGGCAACGTCGACAACCCCTTGCGGACGAGGGGCCCGCAGCCGCCCCCGCACCCTCACTGGGGGCACGAGGATGGCGTCTCCAGTAATCCCCACGGGGGACCTGGGACTGTGTTCTCCCCTGCTGTCTGTATGGCAGCTGGCAACGCTGCGGGGCCGGCATGTGGATCGTCAAGGACCGGAGAGTCGACCTCACGTCCTTAAGCATATGGAGCCTGGAGTCCGTGTGCTCCGAAAACAACACTTTGCCGTCAAAAGGCAGGTCCTGGATCGTAGTTCGGACGTCCGGAGGTATTCCAGACACCTGCAGTCACGCACCACAGCACATAACTACACCCGACGCCATGGTGCGGGCTTCAGAGTCAACGGTGTCCAGGGAAGCCTGAAGGGCCATGCGGGCGATGGTTCTGCCCTCTGAAGTCATGGCCGCAAACTTCTGACAGGCCTCGGCAGGGAGCTTATCCTTAAACTTATCCACCACCTGCCATGTGCTATAAGCATAACGACTCAGCATCGCTTGCTGGTTAGCAATGCGGACTTGCACCCCGCCAGTGGCATACACCTTACGGCCCATCAGGTCAAGGCGTTTGGGCTCCCTAGCCTTCGGGGACGGCCCTGGCTGGGGAAGCCTCTCCTTTTGAGCTGCAGCCTGAACGACCAAGGACCCTGGAACAGGTTGGGAGTACAAGTGTTCATGCCCCGACTGGGGAACGTGATAGCGCCTCTCGACTCCCTTTAAAGGTAGGGGTCAGGGACGCCGGGGTCTGCCACAGGGCATTAGTAATCTTGGCCACGGTTTTATTAAGTGGCAAAGCCAAGCGGGTGGGGGCATTGTCCAAGAGGATGTCAACCATGGGGTCCATGTCCTCGACTACTGGTTCCACTGGGACACCCAGGTTGGAGGCCAGATGCCTAAGCAGATCCTGGTGCGCTCGAGCATCCATAGTAGGCAACGCCAGTGTGGGATCCGCCAGGGCTTCATCAGAAGACGAAGATGAGGACGACTCCTGGATCGGTACCAGATCCAGCACTGGGCCTGGTTGAGGAGCCAACTGGGCAGGCGGCACAGTTTGCGGAGGCGGCTCCGGCCCCGGGGGTTGTGGCTCAGTAGCGACATCCACAGAAACCTACCTCTGGGGAGAGGGAGGGGATCGTGACAGCGACACCGCCGGTTGCACTCGGTGCCCCGAGACACCGGACACTACAGAGGGGGGCACAAGCCCCTGCCACTGGTGGTAAGCCCACAGCGTCCAGAAAGGCCATTGCGGTTGAGGTGGCCAAGTCTGCTGCATACGTGGACGATCACGCCGGTGACGGGAACGGAATCTATGACTCGAGGAAACTCCCGAGGACTCCGACCTGAACAAGGCAGTATCAGAATCCGACGAGTGAGGCGCAGATGATGAATGCCCTGCCACCAAGGGGGGGGCGCCAAACCTGGCCATAGACTCGGGTTTGCCCGCGTGCAAGCGATGAGGGCGTGCCGGCGTCGGGAAAACAGGTCCCAGTGCCGGTTGCGGCACGGGGAGAACGGCCCCCCGGTGCCCGGAGGGGAGCTGGTTGCGGCACCGGGAGGACAGTTCCCGGTGCCGAGTGTACATGTCCCAGCGCGGAGATGTGGGCCGGTTACGGCACCAGGATGACCGGTCCCAGTGCTGGTGCCAGTTGCATTTGCGGTGCCGACACGGTGCATGGCTGCGCTGTCGAAGTCGGTACCGGTTGCGAGACGAATCCCGAAGAGACCGACGTTATCGGCGATAGTGGCACTGGCATGGCCCACAGGGTCGATGTCGGTGCCTGTAACGGTGCCAAAACTCGTGCCGGTGCCGAAGAGGCTGATGCTCAATGGTCCGGTGCCGAAGACTGGGGCCGCACCCCGGGAAAACTGCTCAGCGCTGGCACCGATGATGTTGCCGTAGACGGTGCCGCAAGGCCTGGGTGATAGGGCACCGGCGCAGTCAAGACGGGGTCTGAAGAGGTCCCAGCACCAAGGGAGGTCGAGCCCAGTCAGGCATCGAGTGAAGCCTGGAGGCCTGCGCCAAGGCCGGCACCAATGTAGAAGTAAGTGGTACTGGTCCCACAAGGGACGGTCCTGCTGCATAGGCGACCGGTGCCATCTGGTCACGACGGTGCGGCGGGGAAGCCGGTGCCAACACGGCCTCCGGCAAAGGCGACCTCGACCTCTCCGCCTCAACCGACGACGGAGGGGAGGTAGTGAGGCTAATAAAGTCGTGCCGCTTCAAAAGTGTCTGGCGTGGAGAGGTAGTGCGAGGGAAGCTGCCCTGGGCTGGATGGTCATCCCACTCACTTACGCCGCACCGTGGTAAACGAGGAGGTGTGCACAGGAGACTTGGCACTGCGGTGTAGACGTGACTTTGACTTCCGGCTCGGAGACCTACCATGGGACGTTCTTGATCTCTTCGGTGCCGGAGAATGAGAATGGTGCCGAGCCCTCGACACCAAGGCCCGGTCCCGAGATGGGGCATTGCACGCGGATGCCGGTACACTGCGCACCGCAGAGTGTCCAGCCGGTGCCGGCTGTAAAGCCGCCTCCATGAGAAGAAGTTTTAGACGAGAGTCTCTCCTCCTCTTCATGCACGGCTTAAACGACTTGCAGATCTTACAGGCGTCTGTAAGGTGGGCCTCACCCAGACACTTCAGACAACTGTCATGAGGGTCTCCTTTGGGCATAAACTTTGCGTAGACAGCGCACGCCTTAAAGCCTTGCGGCCCTGGTATTCCTCACCCCCGAAGGGGGAGAAGAAAAACAAAGAGACTTTAACTAAGTGAACTATTTAGAACTATTTACAAGACTAAGAGAAAACGGGAACCATTAACTGCTGCAACAGAGAGACACGCTCCAACGACCATCACGGGCGGTAAGAAGGAACTGAGGTGGGGGAGCGCCGGCAGGGGTACTTATGCCCTGCCATGGTGGCACCACTCCAGGGGGCACCCTGCCAGCGCTACGGGTAGCGCTAGGGAAAACGCTCTGGAAGACGCAGTGCACGCGGTGCGCACACCTAATTCAAATGGACATGAGCAACCACTCGAAGAAGAACTAGATAAATTCATGAAGGTTAAGTCCATAAATGGCTATTAGCCAGTATGGGTAAGGAATGGTGTCCCTAGCCTCTGTTTGTCAGAGAGTGGAGATGGATGGCAGGAGAGAGATCGCTTTATCATTACCTGTTCGATTCACTCCCTCTGGGACACCTGGCATTGGCCACTGTTGGCAGACAGGGTACAGGGCTGGATGGACCTTTGGTCTGACCCAGTATAGCCATTCTTATGTTCTTAAGTTGATATCAGGGCTTCTTTTTTTTTTTTTTTTAATTAAATAAAGCACCTTCAGAGGGGAGAGGGAAAAGATAAGGTCTTTAGAGAGTCAGCCCAATTTCCTACAACCTTGTCTGTATACAATGATAATTGAGGTTCATAATGACCATGAGGCACCGCAAGACCCTGAAATGCCTTCTGAAACAAAGAATAGATTAAATTACATTCAATATATTTTTAGCATTAATTGTATTCTAGTGATCTGGTTGTATGCCATAAGCTGCCCATGGTTATAAATGGTGTCATAAGATAACCTGTAGTATAGAAAACTTTACCTGTATATATTCAAAAACCAGCCTCTCTGCAATGTACTACTACTACTACTGGATTGGTGAGTACCTGTATACCACATTATACTTCATTCATTTTATCGTATTCTAATTCTTTGAAAATTGGTATTTCATTGGTAAATATTATTTAATCAGAATATTTGATTAACTGACACTCCGATCTTCCAACGAGATAAAGCTTTTACTGTAACACAAAGAGCTGAAAATGCTACAGGTTGGGAGTACTCACCAACAATAGTACAAAATAAATCTGGATGAGAACATAAGAACAGCCATACTGGGTCAGAACAAAGGTCTATCTGGCCCAATAACCTCTCTTCTGACTGTGGTGATGCATCAGAGGGCATGAACAGAACTGGTAATTATAAGCAGTCGGACATGACCCCTCCGTCCTCTCCACTAGCATCTAGACACTTGTATCCACTAGACATACTCCTCTGCTTTTCCCTGACTCTGGCTCTCTTAATTACCATTTACGTTAAGCTCTTCCTGTGTTGTTATTCAAGGCCGTGAGGCCCAACTCTCAGATAAGATGTAACATCAGAGCAGAAACTTGGGACTGACACAGAGAAAGTGAAGTCTCCCACAGCTCTGAAGGGATCTCCCAAAGAACATCAGGGTTGAGTCTCTGGGAAGCTGACACCTGGCCAGCACTCCAGCCACCTGCAAAATAAAAAGTAATCTACACCACACTTGCAGTCTGCCTCCAAACTGCCTGCACGAATGTGATATATGTGGATGAGTATCACCTTACTCTTAAGAATCTGTACCAAAAAACAACCCCAAAAGAAATACTGCTCCAGCTCACCCTTTGTTCAGATTTGTTTCTTAGCAGGTCTGAGGAAGTGCAACAGTAATCATCAAGGGTCACCCATTCCTAATTTCTGGCAAACAGAAGCTAAGGACCTCATCTTCCCCCCACCCAATCCTGGCTATTGGCCATTAATGTACCTATCCTCCATGAATTTATCTAGTTCTTTTTTGAACCCTGTTGTAGTCTTGACCTTCACAACATATTCTGGCAAAAGTTCCACAAGCTGACTATGTTTTGTGGGAGATATACTTCCTTTGGTTTATTTTAAACCTGTTGCCTTTTAATTTCATTTGGTGAACCCTAGTTCTTGTGTTATGAGTAAACAGCACTTTCTTATTTATATTCTCCACACCAGTCATGATTTCACATTCCTCTTCTTTTCCAATCCAAAAAGTTCCAGTGTTATTAATCTCACCTCATATGGCAGCCGTTTCATACACCTAATAATTTTTGTTGCCCTTTTCTGAACCTTTTCAAATTTCAATACATCTTTTTTTGAAATGGGGCAAAACACAGCTTCATGTAACATTCAAGATATGGGGATACTGTGGGTTTCAACAGAGGGAATATGATATAGTCTGTCTTAGTATCTAGCCCTCTGAATGATTCCCAACATTCTGTTCACTTTTTTGATGGTTGCTGCACAGTGACTGGATGTTTTTAGAGAACTATTCATAATGACTCCAAGATCTTTTCCTTGATGGAAACAGCTAATTTAGACCCTCATCACATTTTATAGGTATAGTGGGAATTACATTTGCCAACGTGTATTACTTTGCATTTATTAACACTGAATTTTATCTGCCACTTTGTTGCCTAGACACAGAGTTTTGTAAGATCCTCTGTAGCTCTTCACAGTCTTCATTCCAGGGAATGAATCACTAATATAAAGTGACCATTGTCACACTGACCTCTATTTCCTCAGCTGTGCCGGGGTTGGCTTTCCCTGGGCTACTACCCCAGTTCCCCTTGTGGGCCTAACCTAAACTTGACTGCTGACCTCAGGGTCCGCTTGGGAGAAAGCACTGGCAGGGTGTCCATGGGCTCAGGATCTGGGTCACTCACTAGTCTCTGGGGCCTGTTGGTGTTCAAGGTGGCCTTGGCCAGCCTCCAGGGTCGGGCAGCAGTCTCAAGGGCCCAACCCAGTCATCCCTCGTATGGCAGGGCAGCCATGCCAAGCATCTGGCCTGCTCACCCCCCAGTCTCTACCTGAGCTCTCATTCCCTGCTCTTATAGTCCCAGCCCCGCCCTTCTGCTTCCTGTGGGTGGGCCTGGGTAGCCCTTGCCCTGCCCACCAAGCAGTCTTATGGAGAGACTCCCCTTCCGGGTTAGCAGGAGGCCATGCTGACTCGCTACCATGCCATATGAAGAAAGATTAAAAAGACTGGGACTTTTCAGCTTAGAAAAGAGGACACTAAGGGGAGATATGAAAGAGGTCTATAAAAATCATAACCGGTATGGAGGAAATGAATAAAGAAAAGTTATTTATTTGTTCCCATAACATAAGAGGAGGAGGTTACTCACCTTCCTGAAACTGACATTCTTTGAAATGAGCATCCCTGGGGGTGCTCCACATTAGAGGCGCTGGGACTCTTAGCACCTAGATGGATTTTTCTCTAGCAGTGCATTGGGGGCCACGCATGCCTGGTGCACACGGGCCTCCCCCGTTGCTATAGCGCATGTGCAGCCCCCCCCTTCAGTTCCTTATCTATCCGGAACCTGGCAAAAAATGGTGTGTCTTATTACTAAAGTTTTCCGAAGTAGAGGGGAGGAAGGGAAAGTAGTGGAACACTCCCAGTGATGTTCATCTCAAGAACATCAGTTATAGAAAGGTGAGTAACCTCCTCCTCTTCGAGAAGCGTTCCTTGGGGGTGCTCCACATTAGGTGACTACAAAGCAATATATTATAGAGGTAGGGACTTCGGATCAGGTAAGTACACCGTTTGTAATACAACTTTTGCTCGTCTAGTATGCTGGAGAGGTCCCAAGGCAAGTTCGTAATGCTTTGCAAAAGTATTTTCTGAGGTCCATGTGACTGCTGCACATATGTCATCCATGGGAACTTTCCTCAGGTAAGTGATGGAAGTGGCAACCGCCGTTGTGGAGTGTGCTCGGATTGGAATCGGCGGAGGTAAGTCATTTAGCGAATAGCATGTAACAAAGCATTCTGAAATCCAATGTGATAATCTCTGTGACGATATTTGTTTTCCCTTGCTGTGATCTGCAATGGAGATGAAGAGTTGTGGAGACAATCTGAAAGGTTTAGTTCTATGGATATAGAAGGAAAGTGTCCTTTTGACATCTAGGATGTGCATCTGTGCTTCAAAAGCGTTGGTGTGAGGCTTTGGAAAGAGTACTGGTAAGTATATCGTTTGATTTAGGTGAAAAGAGGAGAACACTTTAGGTAAGAACTTAGGATGTGATCGCATGGAGACCCTGTCTTTGAAAAAGATGATAAAGTGTGGTTCAGCCACAAGGGCCGCCATCTCGCTTACTCTATGGACTGAAGTTATTGCCACCAGGAAAGCCGTCTTTAATGTTAAATGGCGTAGGGAACATGTCACCATAAGTTAAAATGGTGGCTTTGTGAGTGTTGTTAATACCATGTGCAGGTCCCATGGTTCTCAAGGGACTGCAATGTCTGGGTAAAGAGCCTGTAGTCCTTTTAGAAATCATTTGGTTATCGGGTGTGTGAACACTGTGGTGTCCTCAATTGGTATGCAGAAGGTTGTAATTGCTGCCAAGTGTACTCTGATGGAGTGGAGAGAGAGTTGTGATTGTTTGAAATGTAGTAAATATTCTAAAATTGCAGGGAGCAGAGCATCTTGTGGTGGTATATTATGGGAGGTCGCCCATGAAGTGAAGCAGGTCCATTTATTAATGTATGGTTTACTTATTGCAGGAGCCCTGCTTTGTAATAGGACATCATACACCTGTTGGGAGCACCGTAGTTCTATGCCCATGAACCATCGAGGTACCACACCTTGAGACGGAGTGTGAGGAATTGAGGGTGAGGACACGTGATTCCCGGTTGGTATAGAATGTTCGGATTGTGTGGGAGCGTGATTGGGTGGTGTCATGCCACCCTGTGTAGAAGGGGAAACCATGGTTGGTGAGGCCAACAAGGTGCAACGAGGATGAGTTTTGTTTCGTCCCTCAGTATCTTTATTAGGACTCTGTTGAGGAGGGAAAACAGGGGGAACGCATAAAGCAAGGGTGCGCTCCATGTTAGAATGAGAGCATCCCCGAGGGACTGTTGGCTCTGGTGGCAAATAAGTCTATGTATGGGAAGCCCCATTGGCTGAATAATTTGTTCAGGACTATATAATTGAGTTCCCACTCATGGTCCCGCGGTAGGGCTCTGCTGAGGGCACCTGCTGTCGATCTGAGGACCCCAAGGAGGTGGCATACAGTTATGTGGATGTCTTGGGCTAGACAGCAGTTTCAAAGTGTAATGGCTTCCTTGCAAAGAGTCTGTGATCGAGTGCCGCCTTGCCTATTTATATAAAACATGCATGCCGTGTTGTCCGCATATATTCTGATATGAATCCCTGTGGTATGAGGGAGTAATTTTTGGCATGCTAGGCAAACTGCCCTGAGTTCAAGGACGTTGATGCGAAGAATGCGGTCTGTTGAGGACCATAGGCCTTGTGCTGTTCGGCCTTTCATATGAGCACCCCACCCACTGAGCGAGGCACCTGTAGTAATGACTGTGACTTCTGGGCTTTGAAAGGGTATGCCTGTGCAAAGGTTGGATTATTTTGTCCACCATTGTAGGGATGCCTTGTCTACATGGGGTAGTGTTTGCATTTTGGTCATGTGATGGACGTGCAGTTTGTATTCGAGTTGGAGCCAGCCTTAGAGACATCTCAAATAATCGTGCATTGGGCACTATGGGGTTGCACGATGCCATGTGACCTAACATTTGTAGGAAGTCGTGAGCCGTTACTGAGGGCATCTCTTAGAGATATTGTGCCAGTTGACTGATGCGGATAAATCTCTCGGTAGGCAAAGAGGCCCTGGCTGTCATGGAATTGTGATGGGCCCCAATAAATCGGATGTTTTGGGTAGGTGTAAGCATTTATTTGCCATGGTTTACCAGGAGCCCTAAGGAACGAAGACAACTTAGGACCATGAGGGTATGTTGGTGGCACTCGTGTTCGGTCCCTGCTTTGATAAGGCAATCATCTAAGTAAGGGTAGATAGTGACTCCACATTTCCTGAGATGAGTGGCGATGAGTGGTAACACCTTGGAAAATACACTTGATGCTGTGGAGAGTCCGAAGGGTAGGACCGTGTATTGGTAATGTTGAAAACCTAAGGAAACGTCTGAGAGTTGGTCGTTGTGATATATGTAAGTACGCATCATTTAAGTCGAGAGACGAAAACCAGTCACCAATCTCCAGAGCTGGGATAATGGTGGCCAGAGTGACCATTTTGAATCTGTTTTCTTATGTATTTGTTTAGCAGTCTAAGATCAAGAATTGGTCTCCACCCATCTGTCTTCTTTTCTAGGAGGAAATAGTGTGAGTAGAAACCGGTTCTATGGAACTCCAAGGGAACTGGTTCTATGGTACCTAGCTGGAGCAGGTGATCCACCTCTTGTTGTAATATGGTCTAGTGAGAGGGGTCCCTGAAAAGGGACAGGGAAAGGACAGTGTAACATAAGGAGATAGTTTGTATTATCCACTTATCAGAGGTAATAGTTTTCTAGTCTCACAGAAATGGTAACAAACGAAAGTGGAATAGTTTTGATACATTTTGAAGCTCTGGGGTGAGTGATGTGGTTTTCGGTCTCTCGAGTGCTGTTTCAAATTTGCTTATTGGGTTAGGACAAACGGTTGGTGTTGTTATTCTGAGAACATCATCTTAGTTGTCTATTTCGCCCGCGCTGTTGGTACCACCGGTGATCCTGCCACTGGTAATGATAAGTGGGTTGTGGGTACCTTGATCTCTGGTATGGTTGGTACCTGTATTGTCTTGGTCTTGTTACAGGTGTTTGGATACCCAGTGAGCATAGTATAGCCCTGGAATCCTTCACTGACTGAAGTACTTCATTGGTCTTCGCCGAGAAGAGCTTCTCACCGCTGAACGGGAGATCTTCCGCCGATGGTTGGACTTGGCGTGGAAAAGCAGACAAGTTGAACCATGAGGCTCGTCTCATAGTCACGGCTGTGGCCGTTGTCCTCGTGGCCGTTATTTGCCACATCAAGTGTGGCTTGCAACGCTATGCACAAAACTGTTCGTCCTTCAGAGATGATAGCTTTGAATTGTGTCTTTTTATTATCGGGGATATCTTCAATAAAAGTGTTAAGCTTCGCGTAGTTGTTAAAATGGTATTTGCTGAGTAAAGCAGCGTAGTTCGCCATTCTCATTTGAAGTAGCCGAAGCGTAAACCTTTTTGCTGAAGGAGTCCAATCGTTTATTGTCCTTCTCGGATGGAGTGGATCGGTTCTGTTGTTTATTGCTCTGCTGTGCAGCATCCACTATAAGGGAGCTGGGCAAAGGGTGTGTAAAAAGAAATTCAGAGCCCTTGAGTTTGGGGGGGGAGGGAGGGGGAAAGAGAGAAGACATAGTATTTCCGATCCGCCTTTTTGCATGTAGGTGGAATGGAGGCAGGTGTTTGCCATAAGGTTTTAGTGGGTTCAAGTATGGCTGGATTGATAAGCAGCGCCATCTTTGCAGATGAAGTCGACTGGAGGACATTGGTGAGTTCATGGTGAGAGTCCTGAACTTCCTCCATAGGGATATTCACACCATTTGCAACTCTTTTAAAGACATCTTGAAAAGAGGAAACCTCGTCTGTTTTATTAGAGGATGGTGATAGGATTGCCTCCTCCATGCCTGAAACTGAATCTGAGTGGGCTAAAGCTGCCAATGTTGAAACTGGGGAATACTGGTTTTCACTCTCATTCCTCCCCACGGACATATGGGGTGATTGGATTGGGGCGAGCAAGGTTTCGCCACGTTTGGTTTTAAATGGCCTTTTTCTATGTTGCTGAGGGCATTGATTGAATATTTGCCATTGTGAGGGGTAAAGGCATAGGCAGTGGCATCCAGAGCTAAGGAGCCTAGGGAGCCATTTGTGCTCTGACAAAATCTGGCTACACCTGATAATTAGATATTACTGAGCCTTCTGTATATGGCTGAGGTGAAAAGGCAGCTAAATCCTCTTCCTCATCCATTGAGAGGGGGGAACTCAGAGTAATCGGAGAATGGAGAGTGAGGATATGTGTTATCACTCAGAATGGAAGAATGCAGTGTAGAAGAGATTGCCAGATCCTTGTGTTCCCTGTAGCTGATGAGGGGAGTGTGAGATGTGGAGAGCTCTGCTAGCTGAGAAAGTACTGTCTGCGTTGCCACAGAGGCAGAGTTGCGCGTGTTGGCAATGGAGGGGGAGGAGCGGTGCTGAGTGGCTGCCCTGTGAGGAACTCCGGTGCCGTGCTGGGAGTCTGAAGTGCTGCTGCAGCGGCTGTGACAGTTAGCGGTGCTGTGCTTGGTACCGCACTGTGTGATGCAGGCACGACATGGCCTATTGGCCTCTGTGAGGGCAGTCTTTTTTGCACTTTTAAACTTATTGCGCTGCTCACCCGAGGTACCTGGGCGGTCAAATGTGCTCAGACGTTTTTTATCAGAGTAATCTGATTTATTTCCCTCCGAGTGCCTTTTTGGCAAACGGTGAGGCAGCGAGCTTGCCCTTCTTTTTGAGGGCTTAGAGGACTTGTTCCTTTTTGATGTAGTACTCTGTCCTGAGCCCAGGTCAAAGGTATGGTGTTTGTCCTTGTCAGCCAGGAGCATTTTAAGCTGAAGCTCCCTGTCCTTACACATCTGCGTTTTCAGCTTTGCGCAATCTTTCTGAGTGTGAGAGTTCCCCAGGCACTTAACACATTTATCGTGACCATCCGAGGCTGGCATTGTGTCATTACAGAGCACACAGAGTTTGAAGCTGCGTGAGCCCATGCCACGGTATTACTCTAAGAGAGCAGTTTGAGGTTGGAGACTTTCTTCTTTTTAAAAAAAAAAAAAACAAACTATAACTAACACTAAAGAACAGTAACAACAGTAATAAACCTAATATTAACCAACTATGAACAAATAAAGTATGAAGAGAATTTTTTTTAGCAAGAGCACCAAAGAGTTCCTTCTGAAGCCGGGGATGGTAGAAAGGAACTGAAAGGGGGGGCGGCGCATGCATGATAGTCACACATGTACAGTCTCCAAGAGAAAAAATCCATCTAGAGGCGCTTGGACGCTCAGCACCTAATGTAAAGCACCTCCAAGGATGCCTCTCAAAGAACTACTACGGATCACCAAATGAAATTAATAGGTAGCAGGTTTAAAAACAAAATGACGTTTTTTCTTCACGCAGCACACAGTCATCCTGTGAAACTCTACCTACTACAAGGATCTGCAGGACTTATGACATTAAGAGGCAGGTAATTGTGTAGTCAATACAATTTGCATCAACTACACGATTAGTTGAGAAGAGAATGCACTCAGAAGGAGCTACCCCCACTGTGGCTCTGCAGTTTAAATGTAATAATGCCCATTAAATGTACATTTAAACTGTAAAGCCGCAGCGGGAGTAGTTTCTGGAACCAGCATGCGCCAAGACTGAGCTGGGCTTGCTCAGTCCCAGCTTGCACCAGGTCCAGCAACCCCAGTTCACAGGGAGTCCCAGGGGGTAGCTGGGACCCCACCCTCCATGGACAGGAGCTGGTGAGGATGGTGTTGAAGCATTCTCTCCACAAAAATGCTGCCTCAGGGGAGAGTCAGTCCCTGAGGAAGAATAGGACCTTTTCTTAAGGTTACTAGCTTCCCAGTCCTTTGAGCACAACCCACTGGGAGCGGCTCCCTCCAACCCCGTCCTAAGTGATTTCTGTCTGGTAGGGGTGGATTGTTCAGGATCAGAAGCCGCCTGAGCCTTTTTCTCCATCTGGAGCACTTTCAACTGTAGTTCTCTCCATCTTCTGGATAGGGCTGTCAGTTTCTGACAATGTGGGCAATGTTATGTGGCATGCTGTTCCCCAAGACAGCAAACAAACTGTTCATGCCCGTCAGATTGAAATGGATAGCCTGCAGCCTGTACACCTTTTGAATCCAGACAAACCCAGCATATCCTAGAAAGCTGGCAGTTAGTTCAGGACTGGTATGTCCCTTTAAGCGCTTGTGCAGTGAGGGTCTCCTTTTTGTTTTTAAATTGTTCCTAAAGGCTAAGAGGAAATTCAGCAAGAATGAAATAGGAAGGGTTTCTGAGGTAAACTATCTATAGCTAGGTAAGTAGTGAATGAGGTAAAGGGAGACTGCAGATCTGTGACCGAAGCTGGCGGCAGTTGAGAAGGAACTGAGGCGGCCAGCTGCACACACGTAGCCGCCTTTTCAGGACACACACGGGCTCACCGCACTGATGCACCTAAAGGTGGAGCACCCACAGGGACACTCCTCGAAGAAGGTGGTGTAGTTTTGGGAAGAATGCTGGTAGAGGAATAGATTAGATTAGATGAAAGAAGAAATGTACCTTAGGAAGGAATTTAGGATGTGTTCGAAGTGTGACTCTCTCTGAGAGATGTAATTGCTAAGGGCTTTTCTTCACTACCACCTGCATGCATTTTGGGGGTACACCGGATTCCTCCAAACAGTATATGCACTGAAAATGGCCAGAGATGGGGATGACATTGTACATCTTCAGAAACCTGGTGAACTAGACATTTTGAGGGTCACTAATTCTGAGGTAAACAATTTTTTTAAGGGGAGGTAAATACTCACAAAAACTGTATCTAAATAAGCAAAAAACTAACTGTTACAATATTATTTAGATAAAAGGCTATGACGAAACAAAATTAGCAGGATTGCTGAACTCCATCTCAGATCAGGGATGGTACAGAAGGAATAGATGAGTTCCTCTGGCTCCAATTAACAATGCATGTTTTCCTTTTTAATGCCTGTGAATTTCTAATGCAAATTCCTTGCTCAAAATCAACCTTCATCTAACTTGAAAAGGAGAAATGTTATAGTGAAATATTTTCCATCAAAGGATGAAATCATGGTCTGTCTCTCTGAAGGGAAGTCTTTCCACTGATAACAGAATCAGGATTTCACCTAGAGTAAACACTTGTCTTTTTCTCTGACCAGGGTCATGTTTTTAAGAGATTAATATTGACATTAGTGTCATGTTACTGGATTTTGAGGGGAGCAGCCAGATCACTGCATGGGGGGAGAGGGTGTTGGCCCCAAAAGTGGTACAAAGGGGGTCATGTGAGGTGTCAAATAGAAACTTACTTTCTTCTGATTCCATATATGCTATTCACATAATTGTATAATGTCTGTGTGTGAAGTTATAAGCATGTACTTTGTGTGGATACCAAATGTTTCTCTGTATGTGGTTGAACTATGGGCAAAGCAGCTCAGCCTATGAATGTGCTAATGAGCAAGTCTCTATGGAACAATAGCCCTCTATAGGCCAAGGACACACCTCAAAAATGGTGACTGATACCTAGGGGCTACCAGCAGGGAACACAGGGATAGGCCATGGGCCAGGTGACCTGCTGCAGCCAAGAAGAGACCAGGAAGGAGATATAAAGATGCCATGTGGCAGCCTCCATTTGGTCTTCAGATCTGCTCCTGACCCCAGATGCGGCCTCATAGGGAATCACGAGCTGGGAAGAACTGTGGACCTGTCCTGACATAGGATGTACACCAAGGAATTTTAAGCCAGCAATTATAACATCTCTGCTGCAAGCCTGCATCGAGAACTGGGGGATTCGATGCATGTAATGTATGATACTTTAACAACCTTGCTCTCATGCTTGTCTTTCTCTTAGTAATAAACCTTTAGATGTTAGCTTCTAAAGGATTGGCTCAGCGTGATCTTGTGGGTAAGGTCCAGAGGGTAAATTGACCTGGGATCTGTGGCTGGTTTCTTGGAACTGGACAGAACTTGTTCGGGGTTGGTGAGCTTGGGTTCTAAAACCCCTTACCTGTGTATGAGGCCCGGGGCCATCTGGGGGCATGGGTACTGCTGGGGTGTCAGAGGGGTTTTTGCTCGTGAGGCTTCCGGCTGGCCAGGCAGGCAGCTGAAGCGCTCTGTGGGACTGGTTTGTGGCCTATTTGGGAAGGTCTCCAGTCTGGGGGCTGTAAGGAGCCCCGAACGTGAACAATTCGCCCTGAGCAGACGCCCTCAGCTGTGCCCAGACCCGGCCCGGTCCGTCACAATTAGTAACTAGATATTTAATAGCAGTTTCCAGAAAATGTCAACCATAAAACTCTAAAGAAATTAAAAAGTTACTAATACAGGTTGAACCTATCTAGCCCGGCATTCTCTGGTCTGGTAACATCTGTAATCCAGTAAGATTTTAATTAGCTAGATGCCCACGTATCATGAGCATTGGCCAAGTTTCCTATGGTCTCATGAAGTTTGTTTAGAGTCACCAGTCCTGGCTCTGTGTGCTGCTATTTAGCTCTCATTTGCCCCTAAAAGTTATCCCAGAACCAAGTAAGCAGTGGAAGTGTTGGTAATGCTGCTAGACAATATTGACCTCCTGTGGTTCAGCAAATATCGTGCATCATATCCTCAATGTCAGCAAGTTGGATGTAAGGGGGTGCCCAAAGCCCCCCTCATACTGCTTCCAATACCAGGCATGCCATTTGAATGCACCAGGATGGACCCTATCAGACCACTGGAGAAGTGTGAATTAGTTTATTCTGGTGATTGTGGATTACACAACCTATTATCCAGAGGCTGTCCTGCTCTACGTGGTCACTGTCACGAACACTGCCACCGATTAGGTGAAGGTATTTGCTCAGGTGGGGATACCCAAAGAAATGTTAATGTACCATGCCACTAACATTTCTTCTGATCTGATAGGGTATGTCTACACTTGCCCCCTAGTTCCAACTAGGGAAGAAAATGAAGCATACCGAAGTTGCTAATCGAGCGTGGATTTAAATATCCCGCGCTTGATTAGCATATTCGTGGCCGGTTGCCATTTTAAAATGCCGGTAGCCTGAATTAACTCGCCACGTGTAGACACGGTAGTCCGATCCAAAACACTTCCCTTGAATTAACTGTTACTCAGAGGAGTATGCTAATCAAGCGTGGGATATTTAAATCCCACACTTCATTAGCAACTTCGGTATGCTTCATTTGCCTCCCTAGTCCGAACTAGGGAGCAAGTGTAGACATACCCATAGAGTTGTACTGACTATTCAACTTTTGAATGCTCCGAACATTACTACAGGTTGAAACTCTCTTAACCAGGATTCTCAGGTTCAGCAACAGCCATGATCCAGCACAAATGTTGCAGGACCAGAGAGTCCCATTGGAGGGTCAGTGGCAAGGATCCCTGTGGGGCTGGCAAGTCAGTGGGCCACCCGCAGCAAGCTAATGGCAGGTCTGCTCAGCGCATGGCAACTGGGCTACCCAGCAGGGTTGGGAGACACGGTAGCTCGGTAAAACAGGGAGCTGTGGCACGCAGCTGCCCAGTGAGTCCCAGAACTCCAGCGCAGCACATGCGCCTGCCACCCCAGGGCAGGGCTGCCTGGTGGGCCCCAGAGCCACAGCAGCAATGGCTGCCCAAGCAGGGTCAGCAGGGCCAGTAGGAGGTGGGGAACCAGCTGAGAGGTCAGTGGCTGGGCTGGTGGGCCAGTGACAGGGTCTAGAGATGACCTCCCCCGGTCTGACAAAAATCCCTCATCAGGGACTGGTCCCATCCTGAGGATGCTTGACCAGGGAGGTCTAACCTGTATACAAAGTTTCCTCTAAACTGCGCGGCTAACCAGCCATGCAGCTATGTTCTGAGCCCTGCGCAGAGGTTCAAAGCTCCCTGCTCAGGCAGGGAGATCAACTGATTGGTGTGGCCGGGGCCTCTGTAAGCAGAAACTAAGCACTGCCTGCTGCATGCTTGTAAGGGAAGAAAATCAGCCGAGATAAGCAGGGAACGAGGCTGGGAGAAGGGAGGGAGTAATTCACTGGCTTCGTGGAAAGTCCCGTCTGCCAGAGGGGAGTGAGAGAGGCAGAAATCCAGCAGTCTCTTCAATCCTACTGGGAAGGGGGAGTACACAGGGTAGGTTGGGGAAAGAGGGTGCTGGCATCTGTACAGTGAAGTGAAGGCAGGGGGCAATTGGTTTGGGCTGTCTGACTCACTGCAGTCCTCTCTGTTAGGCTGGTTTGGAGGGAGGAGGAAAGTCTGGTATGTGCGTGGAGGACACGCGTGGTAGGAGGACATCTACATGATTACATTTCAAACAAAGTTCGTATATAGGTGTTAATGGCTTAAGATAAAAAAGAATCTTTTCTTTTAACAGTTTCAGAGGGGTGGTTATGTTAGTCTGCAAATGAAAAAATATTTAAAAACAGAGAATAGTCCTAAGGTGCTGCAGGACTAGTCACAGTTTTTTAATTCGTTTAACAGAATTTTTTGGAGTGTTGCAGATATCTAAACTTTGAACTTAATTATTTTATTAAAATCCTGTTACTAATTAATACATGGTAAATTATGTTGCATTAAGGCCAGATCGTTGCTATCTGGTAGAGTTCTGGCTTTTATGAGTTAGATGTAGCAAGTACTAGGTATGATGCCAATTGTTTTGTAGGATGAAACCTTATTTACAAGCTCTTTGAAACATGCAAATGTCTACAAACCCTGAAGCCATGTGTTAATCTGTTCTGGGGTTTCTACTCTTCCTCCAGTGGAAGAAGGCTAATTCCCTACCTTTGTAGTCACTAAGTTTACCTCACAGCAACTAGTCACAGCTGCCTTGTTTGAATATATTTTATTCCACACATATGGACTGCTTAAAATATATGTATATATGGTATGTGTGCATGTATATATACATATAATATAATGTTTGTTTTGTTTGTATTGGTGGTGCACATAAGAAAATTCAAGACAGAAAATGTTAGCAGGAACACTGCCTGTATACCATCCCCAGACAGATGGGCTCGAACGTTTCAACGATATCCTGAAATCAATGCTATGCAAATTAATAGAGGATGACCCCCCCCCCCCAATATAGGAACACACTCCTACCCACCCTGCTCTTCAACGAATAGAGAGGTCCTCCAAGGCTCTACCAGGTTTTCCCCTTTCAAACTACTCTATGGGAGGCAACCCTGGGGAATCCTAGACCTATTTAGGGAGGACTGGGAGACCAAGAAACTCAAGTTCTAGGAACCACATAGTACATGTTACATCTTTAAGATGGACTCCAGGCACTGGGAACCTTCACACGAGAATACCTAACACAAGCCCAGCAAGTGCAAGAACAACAGTACAGCTGGGGGACCAAGGTCTGCAACTTTAAACCAGGGCACTGAGTGTTGCTCGTTACCCTCATCAGAATCAAAACAGCTAGTCAAATGGCAAGGTCCTTTTGAAGTGTCCCATTACATGGGGCCTGTAGACTATGAGATCAGGTTGCTGGGCTGAAGAAAAGAAGTGTATGTTTCTCATGGGAATGTATTAAAAGCCTGGAAAACCCGTGAAGCCATGTTTATCACACCATCACTTCCTGAAACAGAACTAGGTCCCATAGTAGGTGAACCCCTAGACCTAAAACTGGAAGAACTGGAGGAAGGACTCATGCCTCTCCCCTCAATAAAACCAGATGCAGCAACTCTTGGATGACTTTCAGGATGTCCTATCCACTTGCCTGGGATGGACACCACATCGTGACAGTGCTAGAGCAGAAAGTGAGAGGCAACCATCAGCCCCTCCCCCAGATCATGTGGATGGCTCTCCGACAGGAGTTCAACACAATTTCAAGATGGGAGTAATCGAAGAGTCATAGAGCAAGTGGAGGAGCCCATCATCTTGGTACTAAAACCCAGTTCTGAATTGATTTCCGCAAAGTCAATTCTATATCCCAGTTCAATGCATATCCAATGCCCTATGTCAAAAATCCTGGAATGCCTGGTAGGCCCCAAGTATCTATCTACACTCAACTTAACAAAAGGGTATTGGCAAACACCTCTGACACCCAACTCATGAGCAAAGACTGCCTTCCCCTGCAGCTCTGCATTTCAAATACAATAGGAGCTGAGTGGGCAGGCAGCTCAGCTCAGCTCAGTCCTGACTCACACTGGTCCAGGACCAAATGCCAGAGGCTTTGCAATTTAAAATGCAGTAGGAGCCAGGGGGGCAGGCTGCAGCAGGGTTTGGTCCCAGACTCAGTGAGAGCCAGGACTAAGCAAGGCTGTCTTCCCCTATCAACTAATCAATAAAAATTTATCAACTACTTGATTAGTAAATAAACCTTATTTTAACATCCCTCGTACACAGCCACCTACATAGAGAGACAGTCATCTATAATAGTACCTGGAAAGACCACCTTCAACACCTCAAGAAAGTTCTCCAGGCCCTTCAGGACACTTGCCTCAAGGCAAACCATGCAAACTGCCACTTCAAAAAAGAGGTAACTTATCTCTGGTATAGGTGGGAGGCAGTAAATTATGGCCAGTGATTGATAAAGTATAAGCTCTACCAGAAATGCCAACCCCGAAGACAAAGAAGCAGGTACACCAGTTTCTAAGTCTAGCTACTATTACCAGCATTTCATTCCCAACTTTGATCTGTTCATTCCAACTGCCGAGGTTGGGAGTTCAATGTGAATACCACTTTCCAGGACCTAAAGAAATGATTAGCACAAAACCCAGTCCTTGTACATCCAGATTTCATGAAAGGGTTATTACTTCAGATGCCTCAGGAGTAGGATTTGCGATATTCTATAGCAAGAGGTCAACAGGGAAGAACATCCTGTTTTGTTCCTGAGACAAAAACTATTCCTGAAAGAAAGGAGATACTTGAAGAGTAAAAAAGAGGCTTTAGTAGTAAAATGGGTTATTGAGGCTCTGCAATATTACCTGCTAGGAATAACCTTCTAATTACCGACCATGCACCCCTCCAGCAGCTGCACAGCATGAAAGAGATTAACCCCAAATCATAAGAGGGTATCTCTCCTGACAGCCCTAGGATTTCCACGTTTCATCATCCTGGCAAGGCCCACATCAATGAGGATTTCTTCCCTCAGGTTTGGGCAAAAAAGGAAACCAGGAGAGATCACTAGCCGGGTCCCCTCTTAAGGAGGAAGGTGTGTGATAGGGAGTACATACCCCACACTGGGCCAGAAGAGTTTAATACACTGTGGGCAGAAGTAGTCCAGCCCCCTCAGCCATACTGGGCATGCTCCAAGTGCTGGGTTAGTATAAAAGGGAGCAACTCAGCTCAATCTCGGTTGGATGCCAGAGAAGGAGGACCTGCAGTAGGCACTCCAGAGGTGAACTAGCCACAGATCCTGGCAGTGGGAGGCGGAGACTCAGACTGGAACAAACATCCAGAGCCAGCAGAGCTCTGGGGAGCAACTTGTGTTGTGGAGCCTGAGGACCTAAAGCTTCATGTATCACTCTACCACTAGGGAGGGTAGGAAGTGACCCAGAAGGGTGAGAGTGGTATCTACCACCCGAGTGAGCTCGATGTCTTCCAATGGGATTCCCCACTAAGCTACTGGTGGACCACTCCATCACTGCCAGGGCCCTGAGTTGGGGCCCAGTGGAGTCGGGTGGGCCTGGGTGCCCCCCTACAGGGACTGCTGCCCCACCCCCTCCTTCAAGCAACAGTCCCATCAGTACTGGCCATTAGGCCACATTGCCTTGCAACCAAATGTTACTCTATAGACTCTGGCCATTAGGCTGTGGTGCTCTGGGGTAATGACTGACTAAAGTCACAGTCAGACAGGAAATGGTAGTAGCAGTATCCACATGCCCCAGTGACACCACCCCCTCGGGACAGGGTATGCATACGCTACCATAGAGGGACTTAAGTCTTAGAACATTCCTTCAATTTATCCAGCAGAAATGTTTGTAAACTGGCGTAACGAGCCCTCTGTTCTTAGAAAAAGGGTTTGCAAATCGAACATTTAGCCAGAATACACAATTCCTCTAAGTAAGAGACACAGTACACTTGTCACATGCCAGCCTAGATAATTCACAGGCAAGCAAATTTTTAAAGCCCAGGGACAGAGTTTCTGCTAGGAGACTTGTGCCTCAGTACCAAGAAGAATCAGATAAAAAAAATCCATTTGAGGTTTTTTATTTTGCCAACATCCACTGAAAAGGTCTAACTGTAAGAACAAAAAGTAACGAACTATCCTAAAACTTCAGGGAAGCAGATGAATTCTATGCATTTATATCTTGCTATTAAGGATGGTTCATAAGAAACTGAGCAGAAATTGGGGATGCTCTGCACTTTATATCTTGAGTTGGCAGGGATGTGGATGCAAGGACAGTGGATGTCAAGCCTTAGACAATGCAAGCTAAGAGATCCCAGGCTCACACATGTGGGGCACATGCCTCCAATGGAATCTGTGAACAAATGCTTGAAGAATATAGGTCATTGCCCACAAGAGAGGAGAGATAGGAACAAACAATTCTGCTTATTGTCAATCCTCAAGCTACGTGGCATAAACTTTACTGTCAGAGCTTTCCAATAAAATCAAGCATTCTATGACATTGTCAATGTTGATCTGAATACTAGCTTGTTTATAAAGGGATGCGAGTAGTCTCTTAGAAGTAGCAAATTAATATAAATGAATTTCAAAAGCATTTTAGTTTAACTATAAACACAGCTTGCCTTGCACTTTCTAGCTTTACCAACCTATTTTATGTTGAATCAGTTTTCCATGTGCTGTTAAAATTGTCACTTGAAATGTGTTTTAATGGAATCTCAGGGAGGGAAAGGCGCTTGTGTTTTAACCCCTTTCAAGCAGAAGAGAGATTTATAAAATCTTTTAGATTAGAAATTATACTAATGATCCAAATCTGTGTGTAATACTGAATTACTTTGGGAGAAAAGAGCTCATACTTTTGGAGAAAGGTGACAATCTTCATCTCCTTCTTTATGGCCAACGTGATTTTCTTGTGACTCTAAAAAGCAAGAATACCAAACTAAGATTTAACATTCACCAATAAAAAAGAAAATACATTGACACAAGTAGAGTAAACCCCAGTGACAACAACACACCCCCCCCCCCCCGCCAAAGTAGAATAGCTGGTAACTAAATGTGTGTATAGGACATCTAGAAAGCACTAAAAGTAAAAGCCAAGAACAAAAAGTCTCACCTTCTGAACTGATGTGCTCTTTCATCATATGGCATACATAACTGTTTCCTTGGTTTGATCTGGTGAGATTGTCCTGTGAAGTCTGAATACTTTGCCTTCTGTGGTAAAAATATTTTTGAAGTGTAGGGGTTTTTTTTCTTAATATCTCAACTATGCACAAATACTATTCTCCCCCAAGGTTCAAAGGTCTTATATATTCTGGGATTATTTTTACTGACCTATTATGACTCAAACAGGGCTGGGAAAAATATGACCCAGGGGCAAGATCCAGCCTGCGAAGCCACTGGATCTAGTCCACAGACCACCCTGCCGGGACCCTCAGGCGCACTGCTGCCATGGGTTTAAAGCGCAGTCTGGCAGCTCTCTACTCTGGAGGGAGGGGAAGGCTTGTGTGTGATTTCCCCACCACAATCCTTAACTCTTACTGGCAAGAAAGAACCGGCCAATAGGAATTGACCCCAGCCAATCTCTCAGCTCCTATTGGCTGGAAACGACCAGCCAATAGGAGAATCATAGAGCTGAAAGAGACCTCAGGAGGTCATCAAGTCCAGCCCCCTGCTCTAGGCAGGACCAATCCCAATTAGATCAACCCAGTCAGGGCTTTGTCAAGCCGAGACTTAAACATCTCTAGGGATGGAGACTCCACTACTTCCCTAGGTAACCCATTCCAGTGTTTCACCACTCTCCTAGTGAAATAGTTTTTCCTAATATCCAACCTGGACCTCTCCCACCACAACTTAAGACCATTGCTCCTTATTCTGCCATCCGTCACTACTGAGAACAGCCTTTCTCCATCCTCTTTGGAACCTCCCTTCAGGAAGTTGAAGGCTGCTACCAAATCCCCCCTCACTCTTTGCTTCTGCAGGAGCTGAGAGATTGGCCTGGAGGATGGGGGTAGCACAAGCATCTTCCCCCACACAGAGCTAACAGCCACATGGAGGGAATAGCCTGCAGCTCTAAATGATCTGGGACTACAGCAGGCAGGAAGCCCAGCCTGCATTGGGAGTGGAGACACTTAGGTAAGCATCTCCCAGACAGAGCCTGCCTCTGGCTCCCCAGCCCCTCAACTCCCTCCCCCAGGTCACCATCCAAACCCTCTGCATTCCCCTGCCCCACATCATAACTCCCCCCCAGTACCTGTATCCCTTCCCCCCCCCCCCCACCACCAGGCCAGAATCCTCTCCTACACCCAAATACTGTCCCAGATCCTGCACCCCAATCTCCTGACCCAGGTCACAACCCCCTCCTTCACCCAAACTCCCCCTTAGACCTCACACCATCTCCTGCACCCCAGTCCCTTATCCGGTGTGCCCTTCTGTACCCAGCCTTCATCCTAAACCCCACATCTCCACAGAAAAGTGCAGCCCTTGACCATTTTCCAAAACCTTGGAGTCTCCTCCCCCCACATAAAAAATTATTGCCCACCCCTGCTCTAAAATGTATATTTTAATACATTTGTTGCAAGCTACGTGCTTCATTTTATCCACGTTGAGTCTTCAGACTATTATTAACTAGCAATCTCTATTGAGTAAAATCTTTACCCTATTTAAAATTAATGGGAGTTTTGCTATTAACCTTAATGAGGCTAGGATTTCACCTATTCTGCATTATGCAGTCCGCAGTTTACAATGCATGCAATTCTTTCTTCACAGTGACAAACTTTACTTGGCTAAATTAGAAACTCACAAGACTGAACTCAAAGAGCAAATACTATAGAGCTTCTACTACAGAACCATTAATAAGAACTACATGAAATGTTACTGTAATGCAGCGGTTCTGACACTTTTTGGGCTCTGGAGCCCTTTACATGCGTAAAAATTTATGCAGAGCCCCAGCGGTCCACTGATTGTATGTTGCGGAGCCCCAGCAGTCCACGGATTGTATGTGTTGTACCTATACATGTTTCCAGTTTGTCAACCTCACGGAGCCCCTGGAGATGTCTCGCGGAGCCCTGGGGTTCCACGGAGCAGTTTAAGAAACACTGCGGTAGTGTATTACATAGAAATTCTGCACTGCAGAGTTCAGAACTCCTTTCCAAGCAAGTAAAGTGAGCTACCTTAAACTAACCACAGCTGTTGTCCTTACCAGGCATCTATGAAAAAGGTTTAAATAATCAAATTTTATATTTATCCACTGTCATTCTCCAGCTAAGAATTATAATTATACTTCAATATATACTTTATTTAAAAAAAAAAAATAGAGTAATCTCGGTATTTAATACATACTTTGTAGACTGCCATTTTCTTGTATAATGTTCTTCCACACAGTCATCCACTCCATAGAAACCTTGATTTGTATTTACAGTGGTAATATCCTTTCAAGACAAAAAATAAATCTGCTTTAAAATGTATATTGTACAATTATGCACACTACACTTTTTAAGATTCAAATTTAACCAATACACAATATTTGCAAATAACTTGCAGTTTGCAAACAAGCTGCTCTAAACATGGTAAGCTTATTTTCATATAAAACAGTTTTAATATGTTTCTGATAATGCAAATGCAAAGTAGAGATATAATAGCGTAGTCTATTAACCAAGAAGCAAAAGCTTATAGGTTAATATTATAGACCAGTGTTTCCCAACTTTTTTTTTTTTTTTTTTTTTTTTTTTTTTTTTTAAATAAAGTGCCCCTTTTTCAAAAAAAATAAGTACCTCCAGTTTCCAGATACACAATTTTTTCCTACCATTGCGACACATTTGTTTAAGCAACTTAATTTTAACCAGACGGGAGATGAAATTTTTGGGTGCAAAAAGTACAAAAATAATAAAATGCTGTAAAACTTAAAACAAAAATTCAGTTTGCTCCATATTTCAGTTGTGTTGACGTACCCCCCCAGACTTCTCTCGAGTACCCCAAGGGTACTTGAACCTCTGGTTGAGAAGAGGAAGTTACTCACCTTGTGCAGTAATGATGTTTCTTCGAGGTGTGTCCCCCCGTGGGTGCTCCACTCTAGGTGTTGGGCTCGTCCCGGCGCTACAGGTCGGAGAGTCGTCAGCCGTGGTTCAGTCGGACTGCGCATGTGCGGCGGCGCGTGCTGTTCGTGCCATTTGTGAGCTTGCGCACGATCCGGCTCCTGCCAGTTCCTCCTAATCAGATCACTCCGGAAAAACATAAAGAAGAGACTCCGAAGCGGGAAGGAGGGTGGGTTGTGGAGCACCCATGGGGGGGGACACACCTCGAAGAAACATTGTTACTGCACAAGGGGAGTAACTTTCTCTTCAGGTAGTGTCCCCGTGGGTGCTCCACTCTAGGTGAGTGCAGCCTTATCTTCGGAGGTGGGATCAAAGTCAGGATCTCGCTGCTGTGGACAGCACTGCGGAGGCCAGCACTGATTCTCGGGCGATAGCATCAATGGCATAATGCTTAGCGAATGTCATGTCCGAAGATCATGTCACTGTGCGGCGAATGTCCTGAATTGGTACACCTTTAAGGAATGCCAGAGAGGTAGATGTTGCCCTGGTAGAATGAGCAGTAATTGGCATCGATACAGGCCTATTCCGTAATGTGTAGCGCACTGTAATACATTTCACCATCAGCTTAAAAATACGTTGCAAGGATAATGATCATCCTTTGGTTCTTTTGTCTGAGCACAAGAGAAGTCGTTGAGACTGACAGAAAGTGCGAGTCCTTTCTAGGTAAAAAGCTAATGCCCTATGGACGTCCAATGTACGCAATCGGGCTTCGTGGCTCGAGTTATGTGGTTTGGGGTAGAATGTCGGGAGTATTATAGGCTCATTAATATGGAATTCCGAATTTACCTTCAGTAAAAAGTTGGGGTGAGATCGAAGTATTACTCCCTTGTTGGTAAACAGAGTATATGGCGGGTTGGCCGAGAGGACTGCCAGCTCTCCTATCCGTCGGGCCGACGTTATAGCCAGCAGGAAGGCAACCTTCATAGTGAGCGTAGGGATGTCACAGGTCGCCAAGGGCTCAAAAGGGGGGGTAGGTCAGGGTGTCCAACACTAGCTTCAAGTCCCATAGGGCAGGAAGCTTCTTGCATGGGGGGGGGGTGTAGATTTGTTAGGCCTTTCAAAAGGCGTTTAGTCATCGGGTGAGCAATGACTGAAAAACCCTCAATTGACTGTCTAAATTCAGAAATCGCCGAAAGATGGATCTTGATGGATGAGAGCCCCAATCCTGAATGGTGTAAGTGGAGTACGTAGTCCAGGATACGATGGATTGGGATGGACATTGTATCGAAGTTATTGACTAAGCACCAAGAATGGAAACGGCGCCATTTATAAGGGTAAGTGTTGCGTATGGATTCACATCTGCTATAGAGTAGTACTTGTTTCACCTCTTGGGAGCAGAGGATTTCTGTGCTATGCAACCAGCTAGGAACCACGCCGTGAGGTGTAGGTGGTAGATTTGGGATTGTGGCATGGACAGTCCTGGTTGCATGAGAAGATCTGGTTGTTTTGGTAAACGATATGGAGGTTGGAGGGACAGTTGTAGGAGGGGGAGCCACATCGGTCTGGGCCAAAATGGGGCAATGAGTATCACCGTGGCTCTATTCTCGATTATCTTCTCTAATACTCTCAGAAGAAGTGGAACTGGAGGAAAAGCGTAGAGAAGATGGTGAGACCAGTTTATGAGAAATGCATCCCCCAGAGATTTCAGTCCAAGACCGGCTCTGGAACAGTATTTTGTGCACTTCGTATCGAGATGTGTGGCAAAGAGATCTATAGTGGGGTGCCCCCATTGGTGAAATATAGAATGGGTCACCCTTGGGTTGAGCTCCCACTCGTGCTGAGGAAAAAAAAAAAAGTCTGCTTAAGGTATCAGCAATTGTATTGTCCTTGCCTGGAAGGTATGTGCCCACAATAGTAACTCCATGGCGTATACACCAATCCCATTGCTTCATGGCTTCCGCGCAGAGGGATTTGGATCGGGCTCCGCCCTGCCTGTTGATGTAATAACCGTGGTGGTGTTGTCAGTAAAGATTTGAACTGTCTGGCTGCAAATCTTTGGGAGGAATGCCTTGCATGCATTGAATACTGCCCTGAGCTCCAGAAGATTTATATGCTGGAGGGCTTCTTGCGTATTCCATCGACCTCAGGCAAATTTGCCCTCGCAGTGTGCTCCCTATCCCAGAAGAGATGCGTCTGAAGTGACTTGGACAGTAGGGCGTAAACAATGGAACAGAACACCGGAAAGCATGTTGGCGGGAGAAGTCCGCGACATCAAGGATTGTTGAACCATTAACAGTACCTCCACTAGTCTGTGTACATCGTGATTGCCTGGGCGATAAACAGAGGCCAGCCAATGCTGTAAACATCTATAGCCTCGTGTGCTCTACGACATATGTCGTGACGGCCATGTGTCCCAGAACCTGTAGGTAGGTAAGAATTGGTACCTTTGGGCTGATGGAGAGTGTCTGCGTAAGGCTCTGTATTTTGTGGAATCTTTCCAAAGGAAGATACGCCTTGGCCGTTATAGAATCTAATCATGCCCCAATGACATGAGGGATCTTTGCGGGGTAAGTGATGACTTCGGTATGTTCAGTACAAGATCCAGGTCTGTAAACAGTTGCTTTGTGACTTCAGTGGCACGAAGTGCGTGTTCTTAAGTATGGGCCTTGATTAGACAGTCGTCCAGGTATGGGAAAAACATGATCCCCTGGCGGTGAAGGTACACAGCTACCACTGAGAGCGTCTTGGAAAAGACCCTGGGCGCTGACGATAGGCCGAACGGGAGAACTTTGTATTGAAAGTGCTGTGTGCCTATGACGAACCTCAGAAACATCTGGGAGCTGGGTGTATCGTCACATGAAAATACATGTCCTGCAAATCAAGGGACATGAACCAATCTCCCTTGTTCAACGTGGGGAAGATAGAAGCTAGAGTCACCATCTTGAACTTGTTTTTCCTGAGATACCGGTTGAGATTTTGAAGGTCCAGGATAGGCCTCCATCCTCCTGACTTCTTTTGTGTGAGGAAATAACGAGAGTAAAATCCCTTGCCCTGGAAGTGTTCGGGCACTGCCTCCACTGCCCTGATCTCTATGAGTTGAGTGCCTCTTGGAGTAAGAGGGCCTTGTGAGCTGGGTCCCTGAAGAGGGATGGGGTTGGGGGGAGGTAGGAGGGAGGGAGAGAAGAGGAATGGAATAGCCTGATGTTACTAGTTCCTGGACCCAATGATCTGTGGTGATGGTAAACCACCTGTGCTGGTAAGGTCTCAGTCGGTGATGAAACGACTTCTGTGATCCCGGGAAGTATGTCAAGGGAATGGTTCGGAGCCCCTCGATAGGACCGTCAAACTTGCTGCCTGTTGTTCTGAGGATTAGGAGTCCTACCAGTCTGTGTTCTACGTCTTTGCTGACGAGGTCTGCCACGTTGTTGTTGCTCTTGCTGTCTATATCTGGGTCCCATATATGAGATGGGCCTTTGTCTGTAATACGGTGTATAATGCTTACAGTGGAAAGGGGGCGTATACATCCCCAGCGTTCTTAAGGTCGTTCTGGAGTCCTTGCCGGAGTGCAACACTTGATTCGTCTTCTCAGCGAACAGACTTTGCCTATCGAAAGGCAAGTCCTCAACCTTTGTCTGCAAGTCCTTAGGGACGGAGGCTAGCTGCAACCAGGACGACCTTCTCATTACCACCGATGTTGCCGTGGCACGCGCTGCAGTGTTGGCAATGTCCAGGGCAACCTGCAAGGCCGCTGTTGAGGCCGTGTAACCCTCCTGGACCACTGATTTTAGGTGTTGCCGTTTGTCCTCAGACAAATGCTCCAATACTGCCACCAGCTTGGAATAATTTTCAAAGCTATGGTTGGAAAGGTGTGCAGCATAATTCGCCATCTGAAGAATGAGCGTGGCAGAGGAATAAACCTTTCGCCCAAAAAGGTCTAGTCACTTGGACTCCTTATCCACAACAACATTTTTGTGCTGTGGTGTTTTGGCTTTTTATTAAGCTGCATCAACCACCAAGGAATTTGGTTGCAGATGTGTGAACAAGAATTCTATCCCCTTCGAAGGAACAAAATATTTCTTGTCGGACCTCTTATGCGTGGGCTGGGAAGAGGCAGGCGTTTGCCAGATATCGTCCGCAATCTCCAAAACTGCCTCATCGAAAGGGAATGCCATTTTCGAGCTCTGAAGATTTTTTAGGAGGCGATGTTGTTTCTGTTGGACCTCCGTGAGGTGCAGTTCCTGGGATTCCACTACCCTTTTGAAAAAGGTCATGAAATTGATGAATGTCATCTGTGGGAGAAGAATCACCAGGGAAGACTGCATCGTCTGGTGAGGAAGACGACTGATCCGTTGGAGATTGTGCCTGGGACTGCGTTTGCTCAGGTGTAGTTACTTGCACTGGCTCTGGTTGCCTAGGAGGAAGAGGATCATCTACAGATGGTGTGGGTGGTTGTGTAGAAGCCTCTGGTGGCACTGGTATCCTGGAACTGCTGTAAGAGCGTTGTCAATGATGACTTGGGGATCTGGGGGAAGAGTGCCCCGAAGAGTGTCGATGCTGGTAGCAATAGTCGTGATGGTAGTGATAACGGTCATGGTAATAATGCCTGGGGGAGTAATCTGGTGAGTGTCGACTTCTGGAGTCATAACGATATCTCGAACAAGATGACCGTGCAGCTGACCTAGGGGAACGAGGTCTGCGCCTGTTATATGATGGAGAACGTGAATGCCCGCGGTATCGTTGAGGTGACAGTGAGTATTGTGGCGAACACCTGTTATGGTGTGATATGGATGTGGCATGAGTTTCCTGCTGAAGTGGTACCGAAAAGACAGAGGCTGGTGATTGCAGCTGGGGCGAGAAGACCACTGGTTCCAGGATTGGGGAGGGCGTTATTATCCGTTTGGACTTGTGTTTGGCCTTTCCCTGCACCAGTGACGGGCTTGCCATGGAACAGGATCTATTGTACGGCGGTGCCGTGGTACAGCTCGTAAAAGGGTCTGCTGCACCTCGAGTCAATGTCTCAAGCGTGTTCCGCTGAGACGTGGTCGGTGCCGGTGCCCTGGTCAGTGCTGATGTTGATGTAGATGAGCTGCTTTGGGAGGGTACCGACGATGGTGCCTGAGACAGTGCCGGCGCAGCCACTGGCATCGGCGCTGTTGGGGCCAGTGCTGTCGGCGCCGCTGGAGTTGTGGGTGTCGGTGCCGCAGGCCATGCTGAGGAGACCGTGTCTGCTGGTGCCGAAGGCTTTCATTTGGCTGGAGCCGGGGCTGAGTCAGGTCTTAGAACTACGGCCAGTGTCAAAGCCGCCTCCTTCCGCAGGGAAAGGCTCGGCTCGGAAACACTACGGCTGGACTTGTGCCGTTCAGCGTGCCGAGGTAACCTCGATCCCAAGGTACCTAGCTTGTCACTCACGCTCCTGAGTGAAGCAGATGAGCGGAGAGGTGACTTTTTGCCCGGTGTTGGGGCCGCAGACGTCAATGGTCTAGGTGGCTCAGCGTCAGCAGGCTGTAAAGCCTTGCTGAAAAGAAGCATTTTTAACAGCATCTCGCGGTCACGTCTTGCTCGGGCAGCGAGCTTGGTGCAGTTCGGGCATTTCTGGGGTATATGACCCTCACCCAAGCACCTAATGCACATCGGGTGTCCATCAGACGCTGGCATGGCGTCTCAGCACTGCGTACACTTCTTGAAACTGGGGGAACCCGGCATATTGAACAGAAGAGAATTTTTTTTTTAAAACCAACACACTAATAACTAACTAACCTTGAACTACTGGCTAACTATTAAAACTATTTTACAGATTTTTTTGTCATCACAGTTGAGGAAAAGGGGTTTGCTCCGCCTGCGACCATGAACGGTTAAGAGGAACTGGCGGGAGCCGGATCGCGCACAAGCTCACAAATGGCGCGAAGAGCACGCGCCGCCGCACATGCGCGGTCCGGCTGAACCACGGCTGACGACTCTCCAACCTGTGGCACCGGGACGAGCCCGACACCTAGAGTGGAGCACCCACGGGGACACTACCCAAAGAAGAAACACTGTTCTAGATTACATGCATTTTCCTCCCTCATTCCCTTGCCAGTAAATTTTTTATCAAGCATAATCCCCGCTGTGGCTCTGCATTTACAGTGTATTAAGAGTCAGGCGGGCAGGCAGCCAAGCTCAGTTCCAGCTGGTGCCGGGTCATGGAGCTCAGACTCTTCCCAGACAGGGGCTGCTGCCAAGCCACGCTGCTGCCTCTATCAGGGCAATAGGCAGCTGGTCTGCAAGGGGAGCTGGTTTTAAACTGATACAGAGGCAACCGCGCAGGGTGGCAGAGGACTCCTTGGGAGTGGGGCCCAAGCACACTGGCTGCCAGCCTCACCCCAGGAGACTATAGAATAGTTGACTAACCACTAAGAATTCATGAGGTTACTCGACTACTCAATTAACTGATATTTAACATCCCTAATACAATGATATCTACTTCTGGCAACAGGCCTCCCCTGCACTTCTCCCCCGCCCCCGCTGATAGAGGCAGCAGCACAGCGGAGAGGGGAGGCTGCACCATGGAACTGGTGCTGGGGGGGAAACCAGCTTTGAAGCTGTCTCTCCCTCAAGCCAGGGGCGGCAGGTTTGTATAATTTTTGGTGGTACCCAGAATGGGTCTATTCCCCCCACCCACCCTCCTGCCCTGTAAGCCGAGATATATATTTTATTAAATAATGTAAAAATGGACTGGAAATCATAAGCATTTAACAGTTTCCCTTTATTGCACAATATCACTATCGTAAGAAAAAAAATTATTTAACTAAGAATATCAACGTTATTAATACTCTTTTGAATATGGAAACCACCAAGAACTCTTCGATCAATAATCCTCAAAAGCAAATACTTTCTAAAATTAAAACAAATATAGCCCCTTCTTTTGCAATGTTCTTCAGGAGACAGCAAACACTTTTTGTCGTTGTTTGGTTCTTGAAATTAAGTCATCCAGGAGACTTGCAATGTCCAATTCAAAGGTAGAGTTCTTATGAACGTGCAGAAATGCCAAGTGATTTAGACGTTCTTGGCCCATTGTCGTTCACAAATAATTTTTCAGTCGGCGCAAGCAACTGAATGATTGCTCAGC
Source organism: Pelochelys cantorii (assembly GCA_032595735.1). Taxonomy (NCBI): domain Eukaryota; kingdom Metazoa; phylum Chordata; order Testudines; family Trionychidae; genus Pelochelys; species Pelochelys cantorii. The sequence continues at coordinate 42,065,492 of CM064326.1, read as the reverse complement.
GGTGCAGATTGTAGTCGGAATTGTGTAGAATAATTTCAGGAGAATTGTAACTTCTGACAGCATGTCACTCAAGCCTTCATTTTGTTTTAGAAATTGCTTCACTTCGGTCGCCGAATTAAGCTGGCAATTTCTCGATCTGCAAATATCACTTAACATTTCTAAATGAAGAAATAGCTTCTCCGTGTTAATGTCACCATGGAAAGCTTCGCTTATTGGGACAATGTCCTGTTTCAAGCCGTTTGCTGCCTCAGTTATAAGCTTCTCCAATTTTACTGCTAATGTAAAGCTCTCTGTTGAAAATCTCTGTTCAGTGGCAACTTTGCAAGCATCAATGATCCCAACATATATTTGATGAAAATACTCTTTGGGGTCACTGAAGGTGTGAGGAAGGCTTCCATGGTTGAGCCATCTCGGTGGCTTGCGTTTTCTCGGGAGTGTAGGATCATCTAAATAAAGATTTCTTGCCCTCTCTACTGTTGTTTCCCAGAAGTGATTGTATGATGAGTCAGTGCACATCCCACTCAATACTTCTTGCAACAGGCCGACTTTCTTCATAATGCTTGACAATGACATGTTTGGGCTTTGAATTTTTGCATTTGCTTCTTCTACAGGACCCATGGCTTTCACAAGAACTGTTAGTGTAAAGTATGTTGAAAAAGACTGAAGTTGCTTCGAGAATCCACTATATTTTAAGCCAAATTCATGGAAAGAGTAACTAAGTTCATCTAGGCAGGTCATCATGGCCTCATAGTTGTGGAGCAGTGATTTAATGCTGCTGATCCTCAGTGTCCATCTTGTTGGGCACAAGGGTTGTAAAGAAGGTTCCCCTTCACTCTGAAACTCTCTGAATGCTGCCATATGTTTTGGTGACTCCCTGAAGGCACTGGTGAGATCTTTCACCATCAAAAACATATGACGACATTCTTGAATATAATGCAGGGCATCCTGCGTGGCAAGGTTAAGGGAATGTGCAGCACAGTGCACAAATTCCGCTCTCAGCTCTTGATCCTTCACTCTGGCTTGGACCCCAGTAAATTTGTCAGACACATTACTGGCTCCGTCGTAACACTGCCCCCGCCAATCAGAAAAGGGCAAATCACACCTGAGAAATGTATCTTCCACAATTTTGAAAAGAGAAGCAGCATCCATTGTGTCAGTTTGGTAAAACCCAATAAACTCCTCATAAATCTCCCAGTCTTCAGCAGAAAAGAACCTTAAAGAAAAACTTGTTCTTTTCTTCACAAATCGGTAGTCTCATCCATTACAATGGCTTAGAACCCTTTATCTTTTGCACAATTTTTCTTAGCACCATCATTGCCATCATTTCTATTATTTCGTTAATAACCTCATGTGACAGCCACTTGTATTTTGTGCATAGCAACAAAAGCTGCATCAAATTTTAATCACTCATTATGTCCACATAATGCTATTCCTTGCTGAGCTAGGTACCGAACGCTGGTAAAAATGTTGGGCAGTGTAATCCTAGCTGATTGTGATTCTTTTCCGTAACTGGCCAACATTAGTGCAAAAACATTTACCTGTGATTGCAGAGCAGCATACTTCATTACCACTTCCTTGTGGCAGGAGGATTTTTCGTGTGATGTAAAACCATGCAATGCGTCTCCAATCTTGAAATCCAGATGAAATAAATATTGGTTCAGCCTTCGTAGAAAATATTAAGATCTTCTTTTCAGAACAATTTTTGCAGACTGAGCAAAAAGCTCTGTTTAATTCGCTATTGTACTCCAACCACTTAAATGTTGATATCCAAGACTGCTGAAAACTCCTTTTCTTATCTTGTAGATTTGCCACATCTTTCTTTTGTATAACTTCAGTTTGAAAGCTGGGTGTCGAACTCAGGCCATCATTTGATGAATTACCCTTTTCTTCTTTTTCTCTGGGTAACTTTATCAAGAATTTATCAATTGTTGATTGTTAGTGGTCCTACAAATAAAGAATTTGTTGCTGGGATAAAATGAAGCTACAGCGCACCGGTGCCACAAGATTACAAGGGTCAATTAAAAGTGGAAAGTCAGAAGCAGCACTCACCCACTTCAATATATTATATTTTGTTGTATCTCTTGTGACGAAGTGGGAATGTTCTTAATGTTTTCTCTGAATACTGTGTGGGTGCCTCAGTTTTCCCTATGCCCGTGGTCACCAACCAGTAGATCGGGATCTACTGGTAGATCTTGGAGCCTCTGACAGGTGATCCTGACTGGTTTGGCCAGGAATCTATCCTTATACCCACTGTCATGCTGCTCCTGCCTTTTGCCTTGAAGCTGTCCCCCTGGGAGCCTCCTGCTTGCTGTGCAGGGTGTGGGAGAGAGGAGAGGCAGGTGCTGATGTCAGGGTGTCCCTCCTTCCCCCACTCCTGTACCCCATCTCCATACAGAGAGAGCGGGATGGGGAGAGAGCTTGGCAAAGCAAATCTCTGTCACTCTCACACAGAGAGAGAGAGTGTGTGAGTGAGAGTCACTCTCACACATGCACACTATCCTCTTCTGACCCAACACACACATGGGGGGGGGGGAGGGAGTTATTGTTACTGCTTGCAAAGTGGGTTAGTTTTGGTTTTTGACAGTTCTATGCATTTCAGAATTTTCAGTTCTATGCATTTCAGAATTTTAATTTCTCTCTTACTACAATAAATGTAGTAAGAGTTCTAAAACGCTTGACCTGTGGTAATTGCTGCTCCTGGACATGGCTGGCATGTCCCTGCAGCCCCTGAGAAAGGCAGACCAGGAGGTCTCCACATGCCATCCTTGCCTGCAGACACCTCTCCTGCAGCTCCCATTGATCAGTAACAGGGAACTGTGGCCAGTAGAAGCTGTGGGCTCAGTGCCTGTAGATGAGGGGCAGCACATGGCTCCATGGAGCCATTGCTGTACATGCCGGCTGCTTTCAGGAGTGGTACAGGGCCAGGGCAGGAGTAAGCTGCCTTAACCCCATTGCTCCAACACGCAGAAGCCGTCTCCGTTAAACGGTGCCCAGCCAGAACCTGCTTCCTGAACCCCTGTCCCAGCCCTGAACCCCCTCCTGCACCCATCCTCCTGCCCCAAATGTGATCCCCCTTGACCCAAACTCCTTCCCAGAGCTTGCACCCCAAAACCCCTCTCCCCCACCCAGGGCTAAACCTGGAGCCCCTCCCACCCTACAAAGCCTTTGGCCCAAGACCAGAGCCTGCACCCCAACCTCCTACCCCAGCCTGGTGAAAGTGAGTGAGGATGGGAGAGGAAGAGGGGGTGGAGTGAGCAGGGTGAGGCCTTGGAGAAGGGGTGAAACAGGGCCTCAGAGAAAGAGCGGGAAGGAAATGGGGCAGAGGTATATGGGTTTGAGGTAGATCTTACATTGCACTTAAGTTGAAAAAGTGATCTTGCGGTTTAAAAGGTTGGAGACCACTGCCCTATGCATTTCTTAAGGATCCAGGTGGTGGGATACGGGTGTGTGATTGCTGTAGAGCCCTAGAGGGCCACTGTGATGCTGTCTGCCACACCGTGCACTTCCCACAGCGAGTCCATCCGGGCGGGGCTCCTGGGGAAGCCAGAGGGCCCTGCATCCAACTCCGCAGTCAGACATGACTCTCAGCCAGCCGGTAAAAAAGAAGGAACATAGTCTAAAACAGAGCTTGTTGTAGCTACAGAAAACAGGACCCCTCAGTCAGGTCCATCTTTGGGGGTGGGGAACCCAGACCCAAGTTCTGGGCCTCTCCCTGTTTCCCCAGCCAGCTCCAAACTGACACTGTCTCCAGCCCCTCCTCTGGCCTTTGTCTCTTTTCTGGACAAGGAGGCCACCTGATCTCTTTGTTCTCCAACACCTGCAGTTGGCACCTTGCAGGAGAAGGGCCCAGGCCATCAGCTGCCAGGAGACAGAGTGTCAGCCATTCTCTATGCAGACAGCATCGCACTGGCCCTTTAGGGCTCCACAACAATCACACACCCTTATCCCCCCACCTAGATGCTTAAGAAATGCGTAGGGGAAACTGAGGCACCCACACAGTATTCATAAACCAGGTACCAAAAAATACCAATTCCTCTATGGCATTTCTAAACAGAGCTTGGTGACAGTGTTAAAAGCCAACCACTACAGTGGAAATAAAAGGAAACATTATTACACTACTGACAACCAACCAGTTTGACACTGTGGTCATAACTAACACCTCCCCCCCCATCTCAATGCAGATTGCAACAGGGAGGGGAGATAATTCCTCGGGGAAGGCAGAACACCGAGCAGGGGCAGCTCGGGAATAATCCCACAGGGAGGGATGATAATCCCTGAGGAGCCGCGCGGGGATCAGATGGGGGCGAAAGGAGGCAGCAATGGGGGGCGGGGAGGGGGGACTAACCTCTCTCAGGGAGAAAGGAGCAGGAAGGGATAGTCTTCAGGAGATGAGAGGTGGCAGATAAGCCAGAGCAGCCAGGAAATCGCTGGGGTCACGGCCGTGGCGAGTAGTCAGTCCGCTCCAGCGCCACCATCATCACCATGTTCCCCTGCAGGTATGTGGCTCAGGGCGGACCTGAGTGTGAGCGGCTCTCACACGGGGTGGCTCAAACCCCCCGCCCCCCCCCCCGCCACCAGGAGGCAAAGGAGCCTCCTCGCAGCACCGAGGCCAGCTGGCCCCACTCGTCAGAGCCTCCCGAGCGGTGGGGGCCGGGGCCCCCTCCAGGCAGGGCCAGGGGAGAGACCCCACTCCATATTGGTGGAGCAGGGCCCCCAGCTCTGAATATTGCTGGAGCATGGGCACCACGAGCCCATATAAACTCACCGCCCATGCCCCAAGCACCAGGTCCTGCCTGCCCCCTCCTTGTTGCCTCTGTAAAAGGCAACAAGGAGGGGGACAGGAGGGTCTGCAGAGCTGGCATACGCGGGGAGTTTGCCTGAAAGCTGTCTCCCTGCACATATTGGCTCTAGCCTGCTCCCCTCACCCTCCATGCTGCAGCGCAAGGGTGGGGAGGCAGGCAGGCAGATCTGGTGCCCAGGGGGAGCCTGCTTAAAGCCAGCTCCTCACAGGCACCGCTTCACAGACACTGGCTCTTGCTCCCCCCTCCCACTGCCTCTAATACAAAGGCAGCGAGGTATATGGGCGGAGTGAGTGTAGTCAGTAAGATTAACCGATAAGCCAAGGCTTATCAGTTAATCATGTAGTAGTGGACTACACATTGACATCCCTAACAGATTCTACCTCTATGATCAGGACTTCAGTGGTCCAGCAATGTCTGTGTTCCAGCATCCCCTTGGTTGCTTCCAGTCTGGATAATTTGTGAGGAAAAGCCAGGCCCCATGCTCAGCAACTTCTCCCCCACCTTCACAGAGCTTCCAGAGCACCACAAAACAGCTCATTTGTTGCACTCAAATTCACGAAGGGAGAGGGAGGAACAGGAACAGGGGATACTTGGGGGAAGAGGCAGGGTAGCTGTGAAGCTCTGCAGCCAGGGGCTGAGCTCCTGGGGCTTTGCAGCCAACCTGGCTCTTCCCCTGAATATCCTCCCCCTCCATCCCTGCTCACTTCATGTCAGCCTCTCTGCTGATGCCAGAGCAGGCCCCGCTGCCAGCAGCAGCAGAGGGGCCAGCACTGACTTCCCCAGGTTCAGTAGCTTCCGTGGTTCAGGACTTGTCAGGTCCCGAGATTGCCAGACCAGGGACGTAAAACCTGTAGTAACTCAGATAACATTTTTTAGATGCTGATAACCACAGAATTTAAAAAATAAATGAATAAAAGAAGACTATTGTATATGAGAAGCAAGCAGGAAGCATCTGTTCTACTGCTGAATTTCCTGGTTTCTCTCAGCATGGTCATTACAGCATGCACTACAGCATGAGCCAGCCACCTCAAACACAGAAGAGCAGGCGAGCTTTTATTCAGACCGCTAACTCAAGCTGCTGCCCAGATTGCAATGACCACACTGCTCTTGAGTTTTTAGCACATTATCTTGAGAAGAGTTAGCATGTCTCTCCCTAGGCTGAAAGGCATGCCTCCAATTGCAGTGTAGACATATACTTAGAGTAGACTGTAATATAACAGTTGTCTGGGGGGCACTACTGAGAAGGTCAAATCAGGGCAAACTGCTTAGAAACAAGACTGAAGGTCCTCCACTATTAGGCATCAAACCAGTCACAAAGAGAACTTCAGTTTCCACTCTTGCCAGCAAGAAATCACACAAGTAGGTCCCTTAGACCAATGGTTTTCAAAGTGTGGTCTCCCAGATGCTTTGCAGTTTGAGCTAATCCCTCCACCCCGCAGGGAGGGGGCTTTCCCTGAGGGGGGAGGAAGAGAAAGCGTGAAGAAAGCACCAACCCAAGACAGCAGCATAATTAAGAGCTTTCCCGGGGGGGGGGAGGGTGAGAGAAGCATGAAGAGAGGCCCCAAAGTGTGCTCTATGCAGCGTTTCTCGCCTCCCTCTCACCCAGATCACTGGGGGAACACCAATGTAATGACAGGCTTTCACTGCCACTTTCATTGGCTGGAGTTGCAGCCAATGAAATTAGCAGGAGACCATATTGGGACCCACAAGGGCACAGAGCCAGGTAAGCAGCTCCCCCATGCCTAGACCCTGCACTCCAAGCCTCCTCAGCCCCACCCTGCCAAGACCCAACACCCACAGCTTGCTCCTACAGCAGAGCTGGGCAAAAGATAATCTGTGGGCCAGATCCAGCCTGCGAGAGCCTCTGCCGGCCCCCTGCTTGCCCCACCCCTGGCTGGCACTCAAGAAAGCCGGCTGCAGGGCCATGTGTGTTTATGTTTCTGATCGCGGAGCGCCTGGGGAGAGGGGAGACAGACTTCTCATGCTGCCCCTGCCCGCAGTAGCTCCCATTGGTTGGTGTTGGCCAATACCAGCTGCCTGTTTGCAGGATAGCCAGCATGGAAAGTGCCCCTCCTTCTTCAACCCTCCCCCATCTACAGCATTCAGTTCAAAGCAGTAAACATGACTCCTGCAGCTCCCCTGAATCAATACAGGGACTGGAAGGTAGAGACCCTGGCTAAGGAACCTGCTAGGCTGATGGCTGGGAGCCAAGTAAGGTCTCCTAGCCAGAGTAAGCCCCTCACTCCTCCAAACCTCTGTCCCTCTACCTCATGTAATCCAAACCTTCTACACCCCTGCTCCAGCCCCATAGACTTTCCCAGACATTGCATCTCCTCGTATGTCCCACATCATGTCACAACTCCTCCCAGGCCTTGCACCCCGATCCACTATCCCTGGTTACAGCCCAAATCCCTGAATCCCCTCCTGCACTTCTGCCCTAGGTTACAACCTGCTCCCAGACACTGCACCTTGTCCTGCATTCCCACCCCAGGTCCCAATCCCCTCCTCGGCCCTGTACTCCCTCCTCCTACACCATTCCCCTGGGCCAGAATCCTCTCCTACACCTATACCCCTCCCAGACGCTGTATCCCAATCCCCTGTCCCAAGTCACAACCCAAATCCTTGCACCCCTACCCCAGGTCACGCTCCCCCCCCCCCAGTCCCTGGACCCCCTCTTGATCCCACTCCGTTGCCCCAGGGTACGATCCCCTCCTTCACCCAAACTCCCTCCCAGATCTCACATCCCAATCCCTTACCCAAGTGCCCTTCTGTACTCAACCTCCACCCCAGACCCCATCACCTCCTCCATTAATAATGGGAAAGTGCGGCTCTCCATCACTTAATTTCGTGGAGTGGCCACAAATAAAAAATTATTGCCACCCCTGCACTGCATCCTCCCTCCTGGCCAGACACTCTCCCTCCAGCCTTCACCTGCACCCTCCCTTGCTCCTGCACTCTCTCCCCTTGCCAAACACCCTACCCTAAGCCCCCTCCTGCACCCTCCCTTGCTCCTGCTCCCCCGCCCCAACTGGACACCTACCCCCACCCTGCTCCTGTATCCACCACTGCTCTTGCACCCTTCCTCTTGGCCACACACTATACCCTCCCTTGCTCTTGCTCCCCCCCGCCCCGCCGCCAGACACCCTACTCCCACAGCCTGCTTGTGCATCCTACCTCTCACACAGACCTCACATCCTGCTCCCCATCTCCCACCCAGATCCTGCACTCCCATCCCTATTCCACTCTTTGGCAGCCCTGTCCTGCACACTGAACCCTTCATTTTTGTCCCCGCCCCAGACCCAAGGGAGGTCCACAAAATCCATTATTTCTGGAACCACAGAAAAGTAAATCTGGCCTATGGGAAGCTCTGAACCTCAGTCCTCCCTGTCCCTTCCCCTCGCTCATTGGGGCTGGAGCACCAGAGGAATGAGGTGTCTCAACTGGGGGCCACATCAGTGAGAGTTGGGGGGTTTTGGAAGAGTTTTTTTGCTTCTCACTTGTGTGGTCCCCCAACTGATTTTTCTGTGGATCAGTGGCCCCCAATCCACAAAAAGTTTCCCCACCCCTGCCATAAATAAAGAAAACACTGAAACCTTTTGTGTCGGACATAAATTAGTATTTTACTGTATTTAAAATGAAGTTTGATAAACTAACATGAGAAAGTTAAGATGCTTAATCTGTTTAATAATTTAAATTAAACCTCTCTCTCGAGCTGCCTCACCAGCAAAATGGCTTGGGTGTAATTATGTAATTAACGATGAGTTTCCATTAGCAACTGCTGGTTCATGGAAAGGTTCGCATTGGCCAGGTGGTCCATAGGTCAAAAAGTTTGAAAACCACTGCTTTAGACACTTCAGCTTTACCTGTGCCACAACCAGCATCACTCCTTACACAGGTGAGAGGTTATGAAAACCAATCTCATCAAATCCAAACAAATTTTACCATATTTCCAGGTCAATTTATACCTTAGATTTTACCCAAAAGAGCATGCTGTGCCAATCCTTTAGACTTTAAAATCTAAAGGCTTAATAAGAAAAAGAAAGAAAAGGTTGAGAGTAGAATTGTGAAAGAAATTACATTACATACACCAATCACAAAGTTCCTGATGTAGGCTCTTAGCTATGGTGACCATATTTTCTGAACCAAAAATAGGGACACATTAGTCACACCCCTTGAGACTGCTAGCCAGGCCCCTGAACCATTAAGCCCTGCCCACTCATCCCAGGAAGTCCCACTTCTGTGGCTAGTACTTCCAGGTCAAGATGGACACATGACCAGAAATAAAATGTATGTCATGTGACCCCTGTAAGAACTCCTCCCACCATCCTCTACCAATAGGGATGGGTTTGGGGATTATAGGAGTCCCCCATGCAACTATATTACAATTGCATTAATCCATGCTCCAGACCTAGTGCCTCAGGACACTACAGCACTAGGGGCCCAACCTTGATTCAAGATGAGATCAAAGATTTGAGACCTATTACTTTGCAGTGTAGATGCAGCCCCATTTGACTTAGGGCCTGGGAATGATCCAGAACTATCCCACAATTTCATGGGACAACTTCCTTAATCCTCTTAACGAATGATGCTTACCAGTTCCAATTACCTGGTAAATCAGAGGGGGCTGGAGAGGACCCACTGCAGACAGGGATTGCTTTTGTCTGGAGCAGCCCCCCGGTCTGTGGAGAATCCAGGGGCTGCAGGCAGGTACTGCGCCAGTGTCCAGAGCAGTCTCTCTCTGTGGGGAGTCCAGCTTGCTGTGGACAGGGGCTGCTCCAAAGGGGGCTGGGAGCTGGCAGCAGACCTACTGTGACCTAACATCTAATGAGACGTACTGCAACTGAATTTTTTGAAGTTACTGCAAAACTATCAAGTGCCCTCCGTTTCCACAAGCCAGAATGACAATACTGAACTAACCGTGATAATTACAGAGTGGAGAAGACCATGTCACTAATCCTCACCACCACTGCTTGAAAGGTACATTTCCCATGGAGATCAATGGGGCTGGGCTATTTTATATGTAAAGCTACAAAGAAAAGTATATGTCAATACCACGATGGCAATGCCTATATTATGTAAATACATAATAACTGCCAAATGAGACCACTTCCAAACCAGCTTACAAAGGGCCTGATCCAATTTAAAATTTAAGCTAGGATCGGGCCCAAAGCAATCTGTTGATATTACCCAAGAAGATGCAGTTAACATTTAGTCACCCTTCACAAATATAAGGGACCAATCAGTAAAAGCACTGCTGACTGGTAAAGGCAATCTTTGAAGAAAATTGAAGAGACTCTGAATTGATTTCTTCTGACAGCAGCACCCTCTCACTAGATGTGGGGTCTTTAGCACTTTATGCGTCAGAATAACTCAGAAATGTGTTGTCAAAGCTAACTCCATTCAGGTCTAGAGAACGTGCAGCCAAAAGACAGAAGAATAAATCCTTTGAAACTGGAAGTCAAAACATCTCACCTCTTCACAGAGCTCACAAAGGGCTTGTTCACCCAGAGATACAAGTCATGATGACCCACTCTGTATAGAGGCAATTCATCCTGCATTTCTGTGGATGCGCTGTTTTCATGTGGCATCTTAACACCCTGTTTAAATCATCAACTGCTTGGATGAGGAAGACTCGAAGAGTCTGTCCATCAACCACACCAGAGTGACAAGGTTATTTCATCTCTCTTTGTGGGCTTTTGTGGAGCAGCAGGGAGCCTAAAGCAGTCTCTCAGAGGGAGTGGCTGGAGGTATCTCTATTTCAGTGGTTCTCAAACTTTTTGGCCCATGAAGAACCTCCCAGCTCAATGTAAGCTTTTTCACCAGTTACTAATGGAAACTCACCGTTAATCACATAATTATGCCCAAGCCATTTTGCTAGTGCTGCAGCAAGAGAGAGTGGTTTAATTTTCTCATGTTAGTTTACCAAACTTCATTTAAAATAAACTAAAATATTAATTATGTCCAAAACAAAAGGTTTCAATGTTTTCTTTATTTATTGCAGGGGTGGGGAACCTTTTTGGGGTTGGGGGCCACTGATCCACAGAAAAATTAGTTGGGGACCACACAAGTGAGAAGCAAAACAAAAAAAACCCCACACCAAACCCCCCCCCCCACACACACGCCTCCTCCAAAAAAACCCCAACCCTCGCTGTTCTGGTCCTCAACTGAGATACCTCACTCATCTGGCACTCCAGCCCACAGGGCGAGGAGAAGGGACACGGATGACTAAGGTTCAGGACTTCACATACACCAGATTTACTTTTCTGGGGTTCTGGAGTTAGTGGATTTTATGGACCCCCTTAGACTCTCGGGTGGGGACAAAAAGAGGGGTTCAGTGTGTGGGACAGGACTGCCAATGTGTGGAATAGGCATGGGGTGCAGGATCTGGGTGGGAAGTGGGGTAGAGAAGAGGGAGAGGTTGCGAGGTCTGGATGGGATGTAGGGTGCAGAGGCAGTCTAGGGGCAGGGTGTCTGGCCAGGAGAAAGGGTGCAGGAGCAAGGGGAAGTGTGGGATCTTAGAAGGGGTAGAGGAGCGAGTGAGGGGGCATTGGAGTGCAGGGGTCTAAGCATGAGGGGGCATGCTTACCTGGCTTCACACCACCTTGCAGCATGGAAAGCCTCCGGACAGCACGCTGCTGTTACCGCAGCGGGAGGAGCTCACACCCCCCCCCCACCCTGCAGTGGGGATCCCGGCATTAGGTCCAGCTTCCCGGTGGGAGGGGGGTGAAGAAAACCGTACCTTCCCCGCCAAACAAGGCTCACTACTGTTCCCCCAGAGGGACAGGGGTAGAGAGAGCGGCAGCACATGGGGGCACTGAATCTGAGCACTCAACACGGGGCAGCATCCCTGCTGGGTTCCACGCAGCAGGGCTCAGGTGGTAGCTCAAAAGTGCCGAAGTCCGGGAGTGGCTCCTCAGTACCCTTTGCCTGAGACCCAATCGCTTGCCACCTTTCCAGCAGCGGCAGTAGCTGCTGTAACAAGAACAAGCTGCGGCTTGCATGTGGTGGAAGAGGCAGCACAGCCAGACCGACCCCATGGGACAGAGGCAGTCCCAAGGGGGGAGGGACAGGGCTGTATGGTGGTGGGGCAGTGGGTGGCGAAGTGGCTGGAAACTGCATGCACCAGAAACCCGCCCCCACCAACAACACTCCAATGGAGCCACCTATGCACTCTCCGGGAGGAAGGCAGCTGTTGCTGCTATGCTGCACCGCGAGCAAGGCAGTACACAGATGTAGTCACTTCTCCCCACAAGTCAGTGACCCCATCAAATAGTGGAATATCCAGCAGGGATTTCCAGGACATTTCACTACTTGATGGGACACCAGGCCACAGTATTTAAAATCAGGACAGTTCTGGATTTTCCGGTACGTATGGTCAGCATACTCTTAGCACAGATGGAACAAACTGCTACATTAAAAGCCTCTGGAGTACGTCTGGGTCTACAATCCTTCACGGTCCTCTGTTCATAGCAAGTATGCTTCTGAAGTGAAGAAGGGGATTGAAGACAAATGGAGGAACCCCTAGAGCTGTGGTGTTCAACCAGTTCTGAAAGCAGGACAGTGGCTACTGCTATAGTGAACTAGGCAAATTATTCTGAAAATGCTATAGCGAACTAGCCACATTATTCAAGCCAACTAGCCACACTCAACTGGCCAAATAGTCACATGTGGCTAAGGGGTAGCGTGTTGGACACCACAGCCCTAGAGCCCCTTTTGACAGTCTTGCCCATGTGGAGGGAAACCCATTTTTCCATGTGAAGGTACCTCCCATAATGGAACTTGTCACAGGAGCAAGTCACCTGTCCGTATCCTTTTAAGCAAACAGCCATGGTGTACCTGCTGGTTTGCAGGTTTACAGCACAATTCCTCAGATGTTTATTGGCAACACTTAAGAGCCACTGTCCATGAAACATAGCTGTTCACTGAGTAGCCAACCCTCACAATAGGTGGGCAATGCCTGCTGTTGTCTCCCAAATGCAAACATTCAAAATACAAGTACAGAGCTAATATTCATAACTTCACATACAAAAATCATACATGCACATGAGTAGCATAAACCAAATCAGCAAAGCATAAGTTATCAATAGACACTTAGCCCACTTCGCACAGAATTTGGGGTACATGCAACAGTGGGTTCAACAATGATCTGCATGTTCATATTAATATCCAGTAACATCACATAAATCTTCACTGTAGAGTTTACTCAAATTAGCTGTGCTCCAATTATTTCTCTTGAGTTGACCAGGCCATACTGTAAAACAATACTGAACCTGTTGCATGCACATTATTCTTGCACTTATTTGAGCCATTCTTTGTGCTGCAACAAGGTAAGCAGTGCAGGTTGCACCTCTAAAATCCGAGATTCTCTGATCAAGCAACATCTGTGGTCCAAAAGGACCACGGATATTTCTGGACCAGAGAACCCTGGCTGGCCAGGTTCAAGGGCTAAGCTGGTGGTGGGGAGCGCAGCCCCGGTGGTAGCAGGGCCAGTGTGGTGGGGATAACAGCCCCCACTGAGGCTGGCGGCAAGAAGCACAGCCCCACCAGCAGCAGGGTCAGTGCAGCAGCGAGCATAGCCCTGCCCAGACCAGAGGCAGCGAGACCAGAACCCAGGAGCGCATCTCGGGCTGATGGCAAGAGCACAGCCCCAGCCAGAGTCAGCATGCTGGGAAGCGCAGCTCCAGCAGGGTTGGAGGCAGCAAGTAGGGATGTGAATGACTAGTCGCTCCCCCACCCTTGCTATCTCTATCAGAAAGAGGCAGCAAGAGGGAAGGAGAAGATGAGAGGGTGCATCAAAGTAACAGTGCTGCATGGACCCTGGGTCCAGACCCTGGGCTCCACACACTGCTGCTGCTTTGAAATCCAGGTGCAGCCCAGGACCAGCTGGGAGGAGTTTCAAAGTGACAGCACTGTGTGGAACCTGGGGGTCTGCTGCTTTGAAACTCCGCATGCAGCCTGCACATGGCATTTCAAAGCAGCAGCACCCCATGGAGCCCAGGGTCTGCCACTTTGAAATGCCGCGTGCAGCCCGGGGTCAGCTGGAGACTCCCCACTACTCTGAAACGTCACGGGGAACATGAGGGTGCCTCCACCTTTGAAATGTAGGAACACCCTATCAACTAATCGAATAGTCGATGCAATTCACATTGACTATTCAATTAGCTAATCAATCAAAATTTTATATCCCTAGCAGCAAGCCCCTGCTCCAGAAAACTCTATTGTTCAGGACCACTCAGGTCCCCAGGTTGCCAGTTCAGTGACATCCTACCTGTATTAAAATTATTTCCCACTGATCTGTAAGTTCTTTCTGGGCAAATAATAAAATTTTGGGACAGCATTGCAACACTAGTGGCATTTGAGTGGAGCTAGTCTGAGTCTAGATGACAGTGGTTATTTCAGGAACTACTGTGCTGTGCTAACCAGAGTTCTATCCCCCAATGGGTTAGCAAACTCATATTTAAAGCACACCATTCTCCAGTTAAGGTTCTGAGACTAGAGTAGGGCAACATTCAAGTTCTAACTTGAGTAAACTCTGCAGGGAATAGAAGCCCTTAAAGCTAACTGAATATACATGTTCAACATTAAAGATATGATTCTGTGACGGAGCAGCAACCAGGCCTGGAACTTCTGGAGCAACGCTTGAACTGCTGGCCATCCCACCCTCCTGCTGGGTATTTTTATTAAAAGTCAGGAACAGGTTGCATGCGTCTGAATTTTTATAGCTCATAACTTGTCCCTGACTTACTAAAAATATCCATGGCAGAACCCTAAGCTTATTTACCATACATCAAGCTAGCTTAAAAAAAAATTTACTTGTATACTATTTTTAATATTATCTCAGATAAAAGCTAATCTTCTCAGTGTTATCTCCTTCATATTATCTGAAAGCTCCCTTTCATTGCTTCATTGAAATTGCAAATAATTCTACAAAGGTCCTTGACCTGTTTGTGGTACAAACACTTACCTCACAGTCAAGACATACTATTATATTTGACTTTCGTGTTACTGACAAACACAATTCACAGAAGGTATGTCCACACCGTAATGTATGATGACGAGTTCCTGATGCAATCAAGTCTATAAGTAAAAATTAGCAAAATCCAGATTTACTGCTTGATCAACATTAAATATGGCAAGTCACTTTTTCGAAGTACACTTTTGAAAGAGCATTGGTCTTGCTGATGAAGTAATCCAGCAGCATTTTCAGTATAACCATATAGTCACAGAGAGAAAGGGTGGGGAAGGTAATATCTTTTATTGGATTAACAACTGTGATCACAGACACAAACATTCAAGATTACACATAACTCTTCTTCAGGTCTCTCTATTAGTTTTAGTTTCAGCATGGACCAACATAGGTGCAACAACACTGCACACAACTTTACAATTTCAGGCTATTGTCGATAAAGCTTATAAAAATAAAGGTACTCTAAGAAAAAGCCTGGTACACAGAAAGATCTGTGCCTCCCATAGCATAGCAGTAACAGCAGTTTCTCCATATTTGCATTTTTTTCTCCTATGGCTCAAAAGAAGCTACAATAAAACTGACTTGACTCCAGACAGTTGTTCTGAAGTGTGAATGATCACTGGATTGTACTGAAAGGAAATTTTACAAATATAAGGATATTCCAAAGGAAAAGTAGCAATGATTATAACACAGGCATTAAAAGTATCTAGCCAGCACAGACTTGTAAAAATTACTGATTTAAACTAATCAGACACAAGACAGTTTGTGTAAGAAGTTTGTTCCCACATATAGTTCAGCCAACTCAGCATAAAATCATTCTAGTAATTAAACTGGCACACAAAAATTTGTTTATAATTTAGGTCTAAAAAATTACCCGTGTGCTCAGAATAGTTTTAGACTTTTAATCTACAACTGTTCCTTTTTGGAGAGACTATCAAACCCTTCACTTTTAACATAAAAAGCCCATTATAATGCAGAATGTTAAATTACATTGATTGGAAAAGCCTTACCGTATGCGTGGCTAGAGTGTTTGTTCACAAAGTAGTTACATCCAGTGCTTTAAGCTAGGTATCACACATTTTCTCCTGTACCACTGCATTTGGACATGAATGGCACTCACATAAAGTGAGGCATTTTAAAGCTGCCTACCAGAAATGGGGGTGGAGGGCATCCATCATCACAAACTGGTACACCCATTATAAGCAGAAAAAATTAAACAAGGAATAGTCTAGCAACACTTTAGAGACTAACAAAAAATGTTGATGGTATCATGGGCTTTCCTGGGCACAACCCACTTCTTCATCTGAAAGCCCATGATACCATCTATATGTTTTGTTCATCTCTAAGGTGCTGC
Organism: Pelochelys cantorii; assembly: GCA_032595735.1. Lineage (NCBI taxonomy): Eukaryota > Metazoa > Chordata > Testudines > Trionychidae > Pelochelys > Pelochelys cantorii. Next base: position 42,049,369 of record CM064326.1, on the reverse strand, counting down.
TAGACTATTTGGAAAAACTTAAAAAAACACAAGTTACAGACTAACATGAAACCGCTCTGAAACCATTGTAAGTACTGAGCACATCCGCATTTAGTCTCCTTTCTACCAACTCCAGGTTTTGTTTCTTTTCATTGGACCTTCATCCCTTTACACCCCCGTCCGATACTGGTCACAGCGTGTCCGGGGGCAGAAGGGCCAGTCTCCCAGGGTAAGTGGGAGCTGCCCATTCCCAAGGCGCAAGCCGGATCACGCAGCCCTCCCACAGCAGCGCACGTTACCAGCAAAGGCGGGTGCGGACTATTAACGGCTCAGAGCGGGAGGGACATGCGAGGCCACGAGCAGGGGCACTTTCCCGAGCCTTCCACAGCATCGCTACCCCGGGCGGGGCGGGGCGGGGCTCCAGCCTGGCACCACGGGGACGTGAGGGTCAAGGACCAAGCAAGGGGCGGCCCAGCGCCGCGCGGTTAAAAGGGATGTGTCTCTCACGGCCCCGCGGCCGGGACAGGGCAGGCTCCATGGCGCTACACCAAGGACTCCAGAGGCAGAGGCGAGTGGGGAGCCGGGGGGACCCGGCTGCGGGGAGAAGCGCCCGCAGCGCTCACCTCGGAAGACAGTTGCTCCGCGTCGCGAGCACCCCACACACAGCAGCCCCCGGGGCTGTCGTTTGTGGGAATCATCCGACGCCGCAGCCATCGCGCCTTCCCGCCTCCAGCACGCGAAGCCGTCGGGCAACCGCCAGCACAGCACTACGCGCGCCTCAGGTACCAGCCAATAGGAGCCGCCCTCCCTTCGCCCAGCCAGTCATCGCGTGGCAGACGGAGGGCGCGGGGCGGGGCCTCCTCCCTGTTCCTAGGCAAGGAGCGGCTAAGTGGCTCTGGGGAAGTACTAGGGTCCGGTTACTCAGCAGGCTTGGGCATGGCTAGCAGTGGAACCTGGACTCCTGAGTTTCCACCCGGTGCTCGGCTGTCTGGGTCACGCTGCCATGAGACTTCTGAGGCTCTGGGGTAAAGCTGTCACTGGTCACCACATTTATGATGTGGTAGATAATTGGCTCTCCTTGCGGCTAGCAGCCATTAACCATTACAGAGCATAGGCGTGTAACGAAACCCAAAGGCAGGATTTTGGGGTTGGTTTTGGCATAGGCCTATAGGCTTCAGTGAGGATTAGGGCTCCATTGTCATGTGTGCTGTAATATACAAAGACCTAGGCCTTGCAAAAAAAAAAACAAACACAGTAACTGGTTTGCATAGGTGGAAGCATGTAACTGTGTTTAAGTATTTGTTGCCTGACTGCTTTGAAGGGACACATTTTCCAATTTTTCTAGGATAGCAACATTCTTAATGTTGCATCTCCTGGTAGAAAATGTGAGTTAAGATTCCTGTTCCTGCAGTCTCTCCCCCTTAACTATGCTAGGTAGCATTCCTTCTGTGACAATTAACTCTTTGTTGAGAAGATGTGCTTATCTTTTCATATTGTCCGGGCTTCTATAGAAGAATTAACCAGTTTAAATATAAACATATATTAGATGCTATTTTACTGCCTATTTTACCAGCTCTTGCTTTTTGTATGCTTTCTTTGGAATGATAGCAAACAGAGCTCTGGAGAAAGGAACAGAAACCTAATATCCCTAACTGGTGACTACAGACCCTAACATGTATAAATATTTACCAACACGTCATCTTCCAAATATCTACCAAACTGCTCAAGATACTTAAGAGCAAAGCAGACTGTGAAGAACTTCAAAAAGATCTCACCAAATTAAGTGATTGACAACAAAATGGCAAATGAAATTTAATGTTGACAAATGTAAAGTAATGCACATTGGAAAAAATAATCCCAACTATATGTACAATATGATGGGCACTAATTTGGCTACAACTACTCGAGAGAGCTCTTGGAGTCATTGTGGATAGTTCTCCGAAAACATCTGCTCAGTGCGCAGCAGCAGTCAAAAAAGCAAATAGAATGTTAGGAATCATTAAAAAAGGGATAGAGAATAAGACAGAATGTTGTGTCCCCTCCCTCTGGAGCATCTGGTATTGGCCGCTGTCAGCAGACAGGATACTGGGCTGGATAGACCGTTGGTCTGATCCAGTATGGCTGTTCTTATGTCCTTATGTTCATCCATTAGTACATTCCTCCTCAAAAGCCTGATGGGGGGAGGGGGGAGGAGTTTGGTAACATTTTAAAATTTCAACAAAGACCTATAGATAGTTTCCTACATAGTTGACTGGAACCATTTTAAACATGTAATTTGCTTTTAAAGAGCATGTAACTGTTCATTGCTAAGTGAATGTTGATTTGTATAATGTAGATTTAAAAAGGCTTTCTAAATTATAGCCACAAGATGGTAGCATAGATTAACTATAGTTGGTTCTCTCAGTATCTTCACTGCAAAGAGAAGATGTGATTGTAGCAGCATGGGTAGCCATACTCATGCTAGCTTTATGCACACCAGCTAACAGAAGTGGTATTATAGGTGTCTATCAACATGAGTATGTAGCCAGAGTTCCTGTCAGACTGGTTCTCGGGCAGTTACCCAGAATGCAAGCACATACCACTGTATCTTCATTATTATTGTTACCTGTGCTAGGCTCATTTACTTTTCACTGAAGACATATCCCATCTAATATAAATCCTACTTGCTTCCAGTCACGTGAGTAATGCCACTGGTTTCATCAGCCTTTTTTGTACTGGAAAGAGTGCTGTTTTACAAATAAGTTAAATACAGTATAGTCCTTAGTAGGGACAGAGTGGTCATAGTTAACCATAGTAAATAAGTTGGTATTTTCCAGAGACCACGTGATTCCAGCATGTGATTAATAACAACCTAGAACACTTAAATGTTGTTCTTTCAAATGTTTCCTTTAGTCCTCATCTCCATCATCCTGTTTTTTCATATCAAGAACTATATTCACAATTTAGTGCCTGAATGCATGAAACTGGTAACAGATTATGTAGATGCATCTGTTTGTGTTGAAAAGTGTGTTCTTTAAGGTCACCTTCATCTAAAATATACTTGTTACAGCATGCTATTTCAAATTGATCCCATGGATTGGAGTGCATGTGGTAGGGCAGTAGGATCTAGTGGTCAGCCCTCCCTGTTGCATGGCCATTTAACAGTCTGAAAGGTCTAATTATATATACAGGGACCTGAGAAATATTACTGTTTCTTAAAGGGTCAGAGGCCAGGAACTTATAGAGGCTTTCCTCTTCCTTCAGCTGGGAATGAGCAAGGAAAAGGGGACCAGCACAAAGGAAGCGAGGTAGGACTCACCTGTGGTGCCATGCCTGACTGAAATGGGTACACCAAGGTGCAGGGCCATGCCCAAAAATAGAACCTGAGTAAACTCCATTCCATCACAGTCCAATCAAAATTATTGGTGGAAATGTGAATTCCATAGGTCTCTTCTTTGTTATGAATACATTTCCTGTTAACATTAGTGAGAGTTGTACATATCTAAAGAAGATAGTACCACTTATCCTGCAAGATCAGATGGTCTCATACTTAAATAGAACACTGTCCAATTAGTGCGAGGAAAATTGTGCTAATACTACAGAAATTGCTGTTCAAAAGGTGTAACAGGTACAAGCTTAGAGTATGTCTACACCAGAGGTGGGCAATAATTTTTAAAAGGGGGCCACTTTAGAAATTTATGAAGTGGCACTGGACCACCCTGGGAAGGGGCCTCAGGTGGAAGGGGCGGGGCTTCTTGTACTTCCACCTCCACACCTAGATTGGCCTGGGGTGGGGAAGCACAAGAAATCTTTCCCCTCCCTCTCCCGCCCTGCCCCCTAGAGAGAAAAGCCAGTTGTTTTAAAACAGCTGGCAGTTCCTTCTAGGCACCTACAGGAAGGAGATCTCATGCGCTCTCCCTGCCCCCAGGGTCTGGGGATGGGGGAGCATGCAAAGTCTTGCCCCCACAAGAGTGCGCGGTGGCTAGAGAGACTCACCAGCTGTTTTAAAACAGCCAGCATGTCTCTCTAGCTGCTGCACAGCCCTGGCAGGGCGGGGACAGGATGCGAGAGACTTCGCGCACTCCCCTCCCCCAGGCCTTGATTGGCCTCGGGGTGGGGAGCACACAAAGCTCCCCCTCCACCAAAGGCACATGGCAGCTAGAAATAAACCTGGCTGTTTTAAAACAGCCAGTGTGTCTCTCTAACTGATGTGCACTCTTGCGGGGGCAAGGAGACTTTGCATACTTTCCCGCCCCCAGGCTCTGATTGGCCTGGGGGTGGGGGAGCAGCAGGGCAGCCATGGTCCGGATCCACCATCCTGGCAGGCTGGATCCAGCCCACAGAGAGCCCTTTGCACACCCCTGGTCTACACAGCAGGGCTAAACTCAAATTAAGCTACACAACTTCAGCTGCGTCAATTGCGTAGCTTAAGTTGAAATAGCTTAATTGGCTTTTGGTGCTGTCTACACAGCAAGAAGTCGAAGGAAGAACATTCTTCCTTCAACTTCCCATACTCTTGGTGAAATGAGGGTTACTATGAGTCAGAAAAAGAAGTCCTCCAGCTTGACATTTTTTCGAAATAAAGGCTTGTAGTGTAGACGCATACTATGTTATTTCAGAATAACACCAGTTATTCTGAAACAACGTTGCTATGTAGACATACCCTAAGAGAGCTGTCCTATCCGTAGGATGATTCGGTGCATCTGTCCCAGGCCTTATTCTTTGGAGGGCCCTGCAGCGGCTGCTTCAATCATCCTAGTGACTGGATGGTTCCCATGTTATCTGTGGAGCCCAGGGTGACCTGGAGGATTACCTGGGGGTATATCTGGCATGGGGTAGCAGCAGGTGTTGGGCTCCCTATATTCACCATGGCGGTGGGAGCTGCAGGAAGTGGAGTGACAAAGTAGTCTTCTCCACTCCATCACTGTCTTCCAGAATGTAACTCTGCTTCACCACCGCAGTGATAAGCAAACTGCCCTCACCTCCAGCCCACTGTGTTCCCCTGAGTGATACAGGGCTGGGGTGTTCCACTTCCTGCCACCACGGTGAAGCGAAGGAGCCCAGCTGGGAGATGGCAGAGCTCACAGCAGGCTTCTGGATCATTCTGCTTCCTATGGCTCCTGTTGATATGGTGAGTGCTGCTACTGCCCCTTGCTAGGACCCTACAGTAATTTCCCCCAGGTCGCGTCCCCTGAGGGTCATGTCCCCTTTTCTGCTGCAGCAAAGCCCCTCTCCCTTGGAGCCCGGTGGGCAAGAGCTGCTGGTTCCTTCCAAGGAGCCAGGCCGGCAGGTGCCGGCCCAGGAACAAGGCTTTGCTGCAGCCTTTTCAGTATAAAGCTGAGCTTTATACTACAGAGCCCACAGCACGTGTAACTACTGATATTTTTAGTGGTTGCACGGTTACCATATTAAATGATGTTTAACATCCCTAGTCCTACCTTCAGTGGAGGTAGAAAGCATGTGATTTGTCCTATTTCTAACAGCTCTTAATACATTTGAAGATTGTTATAAGGTTCCCTTCCTCCCCCCCTCCCCCCAGTCATTTTTTCCCAGTAGGGTCCAGCAGTGCTGCCAGGGCAGGCACTTTAAAGTTGCTGCCCCTTATGCCCACCTTAGTCAGCAGCCTGGAGCGGGGGGAGGGTGGAAGAAAGGCAGCAACATTAAAGCCACTTCTTACTGATATTCCATACAAGCCCACTTGCACTTCTGACACTGAAAGAAAGATTTTTCACTACTCACAGACACTGCTGGGTTTCTAAGTTAATTTAATGTTTTTGGGAAAAGATCAAGGCATCATCATGGGTAGCTCTATAGAAATGTCTGCCCAGTGCAAAACTGCTGTCAAAAAGCAAATGAGATTATTCTCTTTTTTAATATAGGCTGAGAACAAACCAGAAAATATTTTAATTCACATTGCCTCAAAGACTACATTCAAATGTTACTGCCTTTATTCATCTTGAAAAGCCCACTGTCAGTCAAAGGGAGATGCCTTCGTGGGCATAGGCTTGGGAAAAATCACTGTACTCTAGAATGCAAGGAGTCTCACTCTGTACAGTTGTGGTAGTGCAATTCGTGCTAACGATAGGTACTGATTATCAAAGCTGGCTATGGCATCAGCTGATACTATCCAAAGGGAAGGTGGAGTGTGCTTGCTACCCTTATGTACCTATGTTTAGTAAAGGCACAGTCTTCCCCTAGCTTGTTTCAAGTAAATACAACTGCATTCCATATTCTACTAGCTAAATACCACAATTTGGCTCAATATTTTAAAATGTTTTATTTTGTTTCCATGACTATGTTACTAATATTATTTTTACTTTTAATAATCTAAAGTATTAAATGATTTATATTTCATTGTTTAAAACATGCATTTCTTTTACCTTGACTTGTGATTATAAACTTGTGAATTAGCTTTTGTTTCTAGTTAATTAATTTAAAAATACTGTTTTGGTTGGAATATTAAAAAGCTATGAAAATATTTCATAATTTGAAGCTCTGTAAGAGTTTAGAGTTTTTTATTAACTGGGACTAAATCTAATCTGACACGGTCCCTTTAATTAAAAAAACTCAGAACAAACTAATACAGTTGGATGATGGCCTCATTATTAGTCAATGAGCGAGTAGAAATTTTATGAAAATGGAATAGAGCCAGCCTTCCAATGTTTCAAGAATGGCTCTAACTGGCTTTCATCACAATAATAAAGTATTATGACAATATCCACACTCCCAGTGAGAATTGTGTTTTGCAATTTACAAGCACTTGCTCTCTGTTACTGCTGGATTGAAGGGAAGGAGTGTTCTGTGCCATCACTCACAGCACATTGTTCTGAACAGGGTCACGTGATGTTTCTGGGTTTCTCATTTCTCGCTTCCCTCAGCAGTGGAAGCTAATACCATAAGAACATAAGAACGGCCATACTGGATCAGACCCAAGGTCCATCTAGCCCAGAATCCTGTCTGCCAACAGTGGCCAATACCAGATGCCCCAGAGGGAGGTATCACAACAGGTAATCCTCACGTGATCCCTCCCCTGTCACCCATCTCCAGAGAAACAGAGCCTAGGAATACCATTCCTACCCATCCTGTCTAATAGCCATTGATGGATCTAACCTCCATGAATTTATCTTGCTCTTTTTTGAACCCTGTTAAAGTTCTAGCATTCACCCCATCCTCTAGCAAGGAGTTCCACAGGTTGACTATGTGCAGAGTAAAGAAAAACTTCCTTTTATTTCTTTTAAACCTGCTACCTATTAATTTCATTTGGTGACCCCTAGTTCTTATATTGTAGGAATAAGTAAATAACTTTTCCTTATTCACTTTTTCCATACCAGTCATGAATTTATAGACCTTTATCATATCCTCTTTTCCAAGCTGAAAAGTCCAAGTCTTTTAAATCTCTCTTCATATGGGACCCGTTCCAAACCCCTAATCATTTTGTTGCCCTTTTCTGAACCTTTTTCAATGCCAAGATATCCTTTTGAGATGAGGCGACCACATCTGTACACAGTATGTAAGATGTGGGCATACCATGGTTTTATATAGAGGCAATAAGATATCCTCTGTCTTATTCTCTATTTCCTTTGTAATGACTCCTAACATTCTATTTGCTTTTTGACTGCTACTGCACAGAGTGGATGTTTTCAGAGAACTATCATTGATCATTCTGAATAAGCTTTTGGAGAAGATGATCAGGTTGCAAGATTTGTCGTTAACCTCTCGATCTAAACTTCTCTCATTGTAATGGGATTGACTGCCTCTTTAAAAGCTGGGGGCCAGGAGCTGGCCAGTCCTACATAATTAGCCATGCCTGCCACACCTATGATGAGGTGAGAGGTTTAATTAGTAGAACCAGCTGTGTACAGAGGACGGGTGTCTCCTACAAAGAATAGTTTGAAGCTACAGAGAGAGGATACCTTGAAAGAAAAGCTGGGAGTAAGTAGACTCCTGGGCTGTGTCTAGACTGGCACGATCTTGCACCAGAGCTATGCAAATGAGGCTCAGCGTGGAATATCGCCGAGCCTCATTTGCATAACTAATGAGCCGCCATTTTTGCGGAAGAGGCTCTTGCGCAAGACGGAGCTGTCTACACTGCCCCTTCTTGCGCAAGAAAAACCCTCTTGCGCAAAACCGTTATGCCTGAAAATAATCAGCATAACGGCTTTGCGCAAGAGGGTTTTTCTTGCGCAAGAAGGGGCAGTGTAGACAGCTCTGTCTTGCGCAAGAGCCTCTTCCACAAAAATGGCGGCTCATTAGTTATGCAAATGAGGCTCGGCAATATTCCACGCTGAGCCTCATTTGCATAGCTCTGGTGCAAGATCGCGCCAGTCTAGATACAGCCCTGTAGAAAACCTGCAGTGTTTAGCAAAAAGATAATGAAGGCCAAGAATAACTCCAGTGAGAAAAGTAGGAGCAGAATCTTGATAGAATTTAAGACTTTCTGTTTTGTATATTCTATGCTGATAAATATTGCTATGGGAAATGGGGGTACTGCTGAAAAAAAAAGTTTGTATGTGAAATTCTTAAGGAGTTGTGAAGAACAGAAACAGAGAGAGGGTGCTTACTCAGCAGTTTCAGGCCAGTGAGGGAGCGCTTGGGAGATGACCTGTCCTGTGACACTCATATAAAAAGTGTTCTAAGTGGGATGAGCACCCTATGCTGCAAAGTTTATTTTTAATTAAAAAAAATCAAATAGTGAGTTGCCGTAAAGCTGAGGTTCCTAGTATTACAACATCACAAGTGTGTGTGTTCATGCCCATGCTGCTCAGAAAGGACACTTATCTCTGACCAAAATACTGCTGCAGAGTGTTTGATTTTTAATGTACCAGGTTACATTAGATGTGTTTAGGTATTAGGTGATTAGGTATGTTCAGAGTTTCTCAGATGGAATGAAATAGAATGAGAAGATTTGTTTCTGCTCTGTCAATATTTTGGGAGCTGATCAAAAATAGTATATCTGCTAATCTTGCCCTAGTAATATTGTAGAGTAGAGTCAATATGAGGGGCACCAGCTTTCACACAGCATCATGTTGGGCAATATTCTGCCTCAAACAGAATATTCTGTGAGACTCCGATTAATTTAACTGAGGTTGGAAGGAGTGTGAATGAGAAGAACAAGTCCAGCTCCATAATGGATTTTCTCTAGGAGATTCCTTTTCCACTTGCAGGGCAAAGCTTTGAAAGCTATTTTATGTAGAATCTATAGTAATTTGTGCAGCTTCCTTTGCTGAATCATGGATCTTACATTCCCTAAGGGTGTAGTTCCTAACAGCATAACTCATGCAGGAGCCATGTTTTCCAGAGAGTCCTTGATCCTAGCAAGTGACAGCTCTGTTTCTGCTCCCTTATATGGGAGTAACTTGACAAGGATGATCAAATGAGACCCAGAGAAAGCGGGTGGAGGGGAGGAAGGTAGTTGCTTTAGAAGTTTTAGCTGCTGATGATCAAGAAGTATCATCTTGCATCCATACCCGACATTTGGTTTAGCCAGTCAGAAATCAGTCAGTAGGGGAGATGGATTGTATCTGTCATTGTATCTGAGATAAACTTAAAAAACAACAAATGGTCTGGTACCTAAGGAAGGGGAAGCTTATCAACTCAGGGACTGCTGCACTCCAAGGATGCATTTGTGGCCATAAAACAGCGCTGCTACCGCTTCTCAAACAGGATTCCTTCCCTTCATATTATTTCCCTAGCTAAGTACTCTAGCAATTCTGTGGCTTGGGATTGGGCACTGTAAATGGTTGTATGCAAGTCTTAGTAAAGCTCAGAAGGAATCTATCTATCTATTAGTGTGTGTCTGTCTCTGTGTCTCTCTGCGAGTCAGTTTGTTCAAGAATGCCTCCTAACTTATAAGAGTGAGGACCACAAAATTTGGTATGCAGCTTCCTCTTCTTATAACTTAAAGCAAGTTTGATTGTGCCAGGAAAACTGAAAGCCCTGGCAAAAGGACAGTTTTCCATAACATACAAAGAAAGGGGCGGCTCTTCCAAGGTATGCAACATGAGAGTGGCCAGTAGGGGCTCCAAACCTGCAGGGGAAAGCTATCCTTGTATGTCTACACTGCATTCATCTTTCGAGAGAGGAATGCAAATGCAGCTGAGCGAAATTGCAAATGAAGTGCGGATTTGAATTTCCCATGCTTCATTTGCATAATTGCGTCCGGGTGCTATTTCCAAATACCCTATTTCGAAAAAAGAAATGCTGTCTAGACGCGGTTATTTCAAAGGAAAACGCTTCTTTCAAAATTACCCTTAAACCTCATTTTATAAGGAGTAAGGGGAATTTCTAAAGAAGGGTTTTCTTTCGAAATAACCGCATCTAGACAGCATTTCTTTTTTCGAAATAGGGTCTTTTGAAATAGCGCCTGGACACGATTATGCAAATGAAGCATGGGAAATTCAAATCTGCGCTTCCTTTGCAATTTCGCTCAGCTGCATTTGCATTCCTCTCTCGAAAGAGGAATGCAGTGTAGACATACCCTTCAGAGCAGTGGTTTTCAAACTATAGGTCGTGGCCCATTATTGGGTTGTGAATTCTCAGGCACTGGGCCTCGTTGCTGCAGGAGGATCAGGTGATCAGTGGGCACTGGTAAGGCAGGCTACTTGCCTGCCCTGGCACCGAAGACTGCGCTACGCCCCAGAAGCAGCCAGCAGCAGGCCCAGCTCCTTGGTGGTGGTGGGGAAAGTGCACAGAGTTCCGCACACTGCTCCTGCCCTGAGCACTAGCTCTGCACTTGCTGCTGGCTGCTTCTAGGGGCAGCATGGCCTGCGGTGCCAGGAAGAGGTAAGCCACTCAAGGGCTATGTCTACACTCGCGGCTTCTTGCGCAAGTACGGCTGTTCTTGCGCAAGAATCTGCAGAGCGTCCACACTGCCCGTCCGCTCTTGCGCAAGTAAATTTACAGTACGGCGTGGTAAGAGAGGGCTCCTTGCACAAGAGCTACGTTCTTTTTTAACAGGTGTAAGCCCTCTTGCGCAGGAGCTCTTGCTCAAGAGGGCAGTGTGGACGCTCGGCAGGGATTTCTTGCGCAAGAAAGCCCTATGGCTAAAATGGCCATCAGAGCTTTCTTGCGCAAGAGAGCGTCCACACTGCCTTGGGCGCTCTTGCGCAAAAGCACAGCACGCACATCGCAGTGTGGACGTTTTCTTGCACAAGAACCCTTGCGCAAGAACCCTTGCGCAAGATGTACTTGCGCAAGAAACCGCCAGTGTAGACATAGCCAAGGTGAGCCCTTCCTGGTCCACCCCTGGCCCATCCCCCAAAGCAGAGCCCCCTCTCAGCCCCACTCCAGAGCCCACACTCTAGTCAAATTATGTTGGGTCACAGGCATCAACAATTTTCTTCAACTGGGTCAGGAGAAAAAAGTTTTAAAGCTACTGCTCTAGCGTGTCCACTGGGGACAGCTGTACCAATGAGGGAGTGTCCAGTGGGCCCTCCCTGCCAAGGAGACAGCCTCTGTCGGCCTCCCCAATCCTAAGACGGGCTGGGTGGGAGAGAGAGGTGGGAGAGGGTGAGAGCCCGGGTGGCCCCTGGGAACAAGCCAGGGGGTGGGGTGCACTGTCCCTGCTGCCCTGGTCTGCCCCCAGGGAGAAGCGAGCAGCCACACCTACCCCAAGCCCCTCCTCACCCTCTGCCCTGACTGCTGCACCCCCACCCCTTGCCCTAAGACCCTCCTCAATCCCGAACCCTCACTCACGCCCCCTCGCTGCCAGCTCCTGTCCTGAGTTCCCCACATCCCCAAGACCCTGTCCTGACTGCTGCAACCCTCACACTGCCAGCCCCCTGCCCTAAAGGACCTGGGAAACTCTGGGCAAGTCTTCTGTTTTATTACTAATGAAGCTTCAAGGTAGTGTGCAAAAGTGTGAAAGTGCCCTCATCCTTAATCCCTTTGGCTGAACTGATAATGTTCTTACAGTAGCTGAGGGGGTTTTTTGGTTTTGGTTTTGTTTTTTAAACTAAGTCCAAATCACAGCACAAATCAGCTACAATAGGTATCCTTCTTGGTATACTTAGCAGAGGCAAAGATTACATTATTCCCATGATTCCATCAACGAGAGAAATACAGGACACTCAAAACACCGCCCTTTCATCTACCCTGTCCTTTTGTCTATGAGAAGTTTGTACCATTATTGCTTGCTTTAGCTAATACTATGGTAAAATTCAGAATCCAGGACTGTCAGTCTGGCACTTTCAAATGCACTAGAATATTTTTTTAAAATCCAGGTAAAGTCTTAACATTTCAATAAAAGCTGACAAGAATATGTTTGCATCTGATCAAATTTAATAAATTGTTTTTAACAAATTTGACCTATAGTCTTTGCATTCGCATCATATTTTATTAATGTTTGAGCAGTTCTAGATGCACTGTTTGTAAAATCACTAACGGTTATTGAAATTACAGGCAAGTTCAATGCCAGATCTTACAAAAAAAACCTAAATCAGTTCAACCAGGTTAGCTTTGACTTACTTTGTTAGTGGTTTTTATTTGTAATTACTGCTGTAGCTAACTGACAAAAGCTTAAGGCAAACAATATAAAAATCCCATTGACAAGAAAAATTGGTTTATGGTTTTATAATAAAAGATAGCATTCTCCTTCTGATAGTTCAAGTAGCAAGTTACATAAACAGTTCAATTTCTGGTCCTTTTAAGGGGTTGTGTCTTGTCTGTTAAATATTTTGTGGGAGAAAACATGATTATGAAGTCGGCAGTCTGCCTAGGATTTCAGAATGGCATGAAAATAAATAATTACAAATGATGAAAACATTTAGGATATTACATTATGATTATTTCATATCACAGACATATTTCAGGAAGAAAAATAACATTAAATAAAGTCTAATGCTACAGTAAACAAAGGGATTTAAAGACTGTGGGATATAACTGTCTGTGCTTTCCTTAAACTAAAATATTGAATATGATGTTTTAAAAAAAATTCTCCACATAAGATCATTTTGTACATGGTAGATAATAAATAATACTTTGAGATGCTGGTTTGTAAGTTACTGTGGAAATCCAAGGAAACGCAAATGTCTCATAACAGCCATACTGGGTCAGACCAACAGGTCTAGCCCAGCATCCTGTCATCTGATGGTGGTATCATGCATCAGAGGGAATGAAAAGAACAGGGCAATTATTAAGTGATCCATCCTCTGTTATCAAGTCCCAGTTTCTAGCAGTTGAAGGCAGGGATGTGAAAGATTATCCAGTTAACTAGTAAGCATCATCCTAAATGGGTAATACATACTGGTTCCAGGTAACCAGTAACCAGTGGGGGCTGGAGCAGCTGCCGTGGTCAGGGGGCTGCTCTAGCCCTGCAGGGGGCCTGTTGCAGACATGGGCTGCTGTAATCCGGGGCAGCCTCTGTTCACTGCAGGCCTGGGCACCCCACAGGCAGGGGTTGCTCCAGCATCTGGAGCATCCTCTGTCCGAGGCAGGGTCTGCTCCTGTGCAGCAGCCTCTGTCTGTGGGGAGCCTGGTCATCCTGTAGGCAAGGGCTGTTCCAGCGAGGACTAGGAGCCAGTGGCAGCCTCAGCCCCAGCACAGGCCGAGGGGTGGGCGCCCGCTGGCTGGGTGCTGCTCGAGCCAAGCTGGAGTGGTCCTCAGCCCGGATCCTGCTTAATTGTTTAACCAGTTAATGTTTAACCAGTTAACTGATTAACCAGGATTTTACCAGTTGGAGATTTAGGAACACATGAAGAATAGGGTTGTGTCCCTGATTTTCTGAGCTAATAGGTGCATCAATGACTATCTTCCATGAACTTCTTATTCTTTTTTGAACCCAGTTATACTTTTGACCTTCACAATATCACCTGGCAATAAGTTCTACAGGTTGAGTGTGCACTGGGTGAAGTCGTACGTGCTTTTGTTTGTTTTAAATTTGCATTCTCATAGAAACCTGTAAGATAAGCAGATATTATCTCAATTTTTATGGCTTAGGAAACTAAATCACAGAATAGTTAAGTGACTTGTCCAAGGCTAATGTGTCCCTGTCCACACACTAAATGACCACTGCAAAATTGGGAGCTTCTAAAATTCCTGGGATCCAGTCTTATGCTCTCACCATTGGGAAATGCTACCTCTCTGCACGAAGACACTATGACAATCATTTGACTCCTTAGTTATATTAATTCTTTTCTTGCAGTTTTTCGATGACTTTATATATAATGTCATGATAGTAAAGTGAAGGGCAGCCTACATAATATGAGCTGCAATAACCTCAGTCTACCACACAAAACTCTTTCTGTAGCATTTCAAAATATTATTGAACAGAGCAGTAACTAGAATACAATAGAGTTATAATATCAAATAAGGAGCTCATCAAAAGGCCCCTACGAGAGCATTGAACTGTAGCTTGCCATAAGAGGGCAAATGTGCCTGCCTCAGTTTCCTCTTTCAAATAACCCAGGGCATTTATGCCAGGCTCTTTTCCTTGAATAATATACCTCACTGGAGCCAGTTTATTAAACATAGTTCAAAATAATATATGATTAAAGTTCCCCGATATAGCCCATTTGCCAAACCCCCAACACCTATAGTCCTTAAAACTCTTCTTCTTCTTTGTGGCCACATCCAGCAGTCTGTTTGGTGGGAATCCTTCACTATCACACTCCAGTATCTTCTGCTATACCTGGGCTCTTCTGTCTGTCTTCCAGGGCTGCCACCTCAGCTATTTCTGCTGACGCACAATGCGGTTCTTCCCAGCAGTAACCCCTCTCAGATGGGAGATCATTCTTGCCAGGGGACCATCCCTTGTTCTCTCTGGCCCTCTACCAAGTTCAGTGACTGTTCCCCTGTGGATTAATACTTAGTTGCTGAACGAGAGAATGATTTTGTAGTCTAGTGGTTTAAACATCTACCTGGGAGGTGGGAGATTCCAGGTCCTGTTCCAATCATTTTTTCATTATTTACATAAGGAGAAACAACTTAAATGGGATTGAGGAAACGTCCTGTCATAATATTCTGTGGCTCAATAGGTAAAGCACTCTCCTGAGAGGAGGAGGCCCTATTCAAATCTTTCACCCTCCCTAGTAGAGAGGGCAGAATTATGCCTGCCTCTCCTATATCCCAGCTGAGTGTTCTGACTACTAAGCTAAAATTATAATGTGAGGACCTCCTTCTCTAGCTACATTTTGAATGGGATCTGATCTGCTAGATACTCTCACAGTCTGTCTATCAAATTGGGCCCTATACATTAGATGGATAGCCAAACACTTATTTTCCCCCTATGAATGATGTGTTTTAGGAGTAGGTAGGAGGTAGGTGTCTGGAAGACTAGAGAGCAGCAGTACTACATGTGCTCAGAGAAAATGTTAGCACTAAGAGAATTTTTGCCCTGAAAACTTAGGTTATGAGTGAATTTAGGTGCCTACTGGAATTTTATGGATTTCAGTGGAGACAAAATTGAAACTTAGGTGCTTAAGTTTGGTGTTTGGCAGCTAAGTACTTTTGTGGATCCCCTCCCTTGCTATAGACCTCATATCAAGATGATCTGAAGGAGTAAACAGCTTAAATTGAGTACCTAATAATTCATCTAAGCCAATGTGAATTGGTCCAGTCTGGGTATAAATACTGTGCTACCTTTTTAATTTTCCTCTCTTATATTCGGATTCTAAACATAGCTCTTATTGCCCGTTTATTTATTTCTCTCGTGTTTGCTTAAGACTATTACAACAATAAGATTAATGTTAATGTGAACTTCATCACAGAAAGAAAGGCTAAATTTTATAGCTGTTGTGAAGGAAAAAATGATTGTTACAACTTGGATGGAAGAGAGAGTGAGCCAGTATGCAGGGGAGCCTGGTCCCCCTATGCTGCCTCCCACAAAGGTGGGAGGAGGGAGCCAGTGCTCGCGAAGAGTTAGTTTAAAATCTGTCTCCTCCTCCCCCCGTGCATCAGCTCCTGTGACACCGCCTGCCTTCCCCTCGCCCATCCTGCTTCCTCAAAGGGGGAGCAGGCAGAAGCCAGTACAAGTGGGAAGCCAGTTTTGAAGCCCACTCCCCACGTGTACTGGCTCCCACTTGTACTGGCTTCTGCCTGCTCCCCCTTTGAGGAAGCAGGATGGGCAAGGGGAAGGCAGGCGGTGCCACGGGAGCTGATGCACGGGGGGAGGAGGAGACAACTGCCTTCCTCACCCCTCATGCAGAGGCAGCAGGAGGTTGGAAACCTTTCTCCCCCCCCATCTAAACATGTATTCTCTGAAAATTTCAGCAGATACACGTTTACACAAATAAACACATTTTAACATCCTATTGTATTTACCAGTAACCTTTCACTTGGCACTATCCTGCAGTTTACTTGGTTTCATACATTTCTGCTTTTGGCTAGAAGTTCAGTGTGATGGGGCATCCGAGCCCCGCACTCCTGCTGAAGTGCCACCGCCTCAGGGAGGAGGGCGAGCGGCGCAGCAGCGGCCCGACAGCGCATGCGCTGGCTCTCCGGGCTGCTCGGACATGGCCGCGGGGAGTGCGCTCGGGGTGGGGGGAGAGGAGGCACCGGGCGCACAGGATGCCCGGCATGCAGCATGCCCGGCGTCCGCTGCAGCGTGGCATTTAAAAATGGCGCACTGCATGATTGGGGGGGAAGGAGGATAGCTGCGGGAAAGGAAGCTCCAGCAGCAAGGACCCAGAGGTGGAGGACGGCTGCAGGGGAGGAAGCCCCGGCAGCGAGGACCAGAGGAGGGCAAGGGTGGAAGCCCTGAGCAAAAGCCTTCCAAGACAGGACCGCGAAGGAACTGAAGACCTGGGCGACCAATTTTGCAGGTAGCGTTCTGTAAGGTCAGCTGTGTAGGAAGTGGCCCAGGGCGGGGCCTCTTGGCAAGGCCCGCGGGTTGACGTGTTACGGGCGGCAGCCCCATCAACCAAAGGGGGTGAGTGCAGTTTTCTACCCCTCAGGGCCCTGGGTCAGGACCCAGCGGAGAGGGTGGGCCCAGGTCCCCCTACCCTCCGGCGCCCGGGTGCGCCAGCGGAGGTTTTGTTGCAGTGTGCCAATTGAGGCACTGCAGACGTGAATAAGGACACCCTGGGACGAGTAAGGGTGTGACACTTGAAGAATATTGGTGAGGCTGAGGGTGCTAGGACTGTGGATCTCAGGGTGAACCACGTGGAACACTGGTGAAACGGGTGGAGGGAATATAGCTAAATTGTAAGGATGGTGGCAGAAAATACCATTGAGTGCCCCTCCGGGTACGAGCTACAGAAAAAGGGGGGTGCGCGCTCTGTTCCTCAAACGCACCCCTACACTCAGACACAAATAACTGAAGTACCTCAGTGAAGATCCTTTCGAACAAAACACGGGAGGCATGGTTTCATCCACTTTGTGGATTCTAGATTCTCTTGGGTCTTGTTCTACAGCAACCTTCTGACTGATCCCTTTCTTCTTTTGATTTTTTTTCCAAAAGAACGCGATTGTAGTGTGGACATAAGTGAAGTTTTTTTGGAAAAACAGTCATTTTTCCAAAAAAACCTCGTAGTGTAGACATAGCTTATGTCCTACAGGAACATGGGAGGCCCTAGATGTCAGTGTCCACATTTATTATTTAGCCTGCTATAGCTTAGCTCTCTTTAAACCAAGGGCCAGATTCCTCCCACTCTGGAGAAAATGGGCAGCTTTGGGGTTTGATTATAAATTGTCATTTGAGGATCTGGGAAAGGCTGGTAATATGCTGACCTACAATAGCACATTTCCTAGCTGCCCTGGCTATGCCTCCTCTCTGACCAGAACTTCATATCCTGTATGTGGTTCCTGACCTTTCACACTGCAGAGTGGAGGGAAGGTTGATGCCACTGTTCAGCACTGAAACCCGCTATTAGACATTCTGCCATTGGAGTCTCAAGCAGGGTCCACACCAGCTAAAGTCAGGTGTAGAATCCAGGCTGCCTTTGGGCCCATATGTATGATACATTTGAAGACGTCCTTCTTTAATTCTTGAGTGAAAAAACTCTGGCATTCTCTGGATATCTAGGGCCTTGGGTATTCTCTAAGGGAAGTGTCAAACTTATTTGACTTAAAGGCCTGAATTCCACGTTCAAGTGTGGTCCGTAGTCTGGGGCTATAAATGCAAGGACTATCCCACAAAATGGATGGTACATGCCCATTGATGTCAGTAGGAAGCTTGCACTGGGATTAAGGAACAATATGGCTTTAGATAGTAACATAACACTTTGTTCATTATTTTGCTGTCACATTCCATACTCAGTGAGAAAATTGCTTGTCCTTTGGTCCTCTGCAGTCTCTCTCTCTCTCTCTCCTGTTTATCTTTCTCTGTTCCCTGTCTTAATGAGTCTGGTAGCATTTTATAGACGAACAAAACATGTAGATGGTATCAGTAGCTTTCGTGGGCACAGCCCACTTCTTCAGATGACCAGTCACGAAAGCTCCTGATACCATCTACATGTTTTGTTAGTCTATAAAGTGCTACCAGACCATTTGTTGTTTTTTAAGTTTATCCTGTACAGACTAATTCGGCTACCCCCTAAAGTTAATGAGTCTGCTTAGTTCTTTTCTCTGCATACTTTTCCCTGCAGCAGTTCCCAATTCCCAACCCAACTGGCTTCACTCCCATCCCCTACAACCATTCCAGTCACTAAACTGATTAGTGCTTAAATTAAGTTGACACCAAATTGTCATCATTGGCCTTTAAAGCTGATATTCCAATCATATCAATAGGCTACTGTGGAGTTCATCTCTGAGTCATTGTTTATATTGTTAATGTCACACAGGCAGATGTTACCATATTGTTCACACTCGTTCCATGTATGGAAGGTTCTCTGCAGTTATGACAGCTAAATTGTTCAGATGAAAGCTGAAATTCTGGAGTATCTACCTATGCCATATGGGCTATATAAATACATCATGCTGATCAGATCCAGCCCATGAGTTGTATGTTTGACACACCCACTGTGTTAAGAGTTTAAACTTATAAAGATACAGCACTAGTACTGTATTAGTATAAGTAGTAACTTTGACATCATTTCATCCATATTTTCTTTCAAATTTTAGAAGAGTTTCTTGAAAACCTTCTCCCAAAAAACTTGCTCAAGGAAATGCTAATTAAGTGTTTTAAATAGTTTTTTTAGAAACCTACCAAATTATATTTAAAACATTCCGGAAATTGCATTTAAATTCCAGTAGTTGTTTTTTATTACTATTCTTACTACTGTCACTACCAAAAACAACAGAGCTTTGCTTCTGGTAATCATCCAACTGAAGAAAATAGTTTTCATGTAAAAGAAAAAACTGGCTGAGGATTAACTTAAGTCATACTGGATGCCATCCATTTTTTAAAAATGAGTTACCCTTATGAGCTTAATTTTTTGCAGTGTTCTTTTTCTGGCTTCAGAAGAGTAGCTTGAACGGAGAGTAAGCTAGAGAAACAATTATATTAGTAGGGATAGTTCGGGGTGGGCAATAACATGGCAGAAAAATATAGCAGTGGGGGCACACCAGGAGCTAACCCTGGTGGATCAGATGCAGCCCACAGGCCAGTATTTGCCCACCTGTGCTAGATGGTATGGATGAAAACCACTTCATCCACAATAAAGCCCAGTTACATAGGTTGATCTGAACACACATTAGTGGGTCAAGGAGATAAAATCCACTACTTTCTTCTGGGGCTAGGGCTCAAAGCTGGAGTCAATATACCTTCTTAAGGACTGGAATAGTGACTGAGACTCTGTTGTACCCCTTGCATTAGGTGTTACAGTTCCAACAATGCTGTATTCCAGGAAGATGAGGTCCATGGAGAAACCATTTCTTCTGTGTAGCAGTTGCCAGGAATTTGATTATGTAAAAGATTTTTAGAGAAGTCTGCTGTGACACCATACCTCCACAGCCCACTCTGTGACCGCACTTTAGTATATTCACCCAGGTTTCATTGTGGAAGGCACCAAGGTTAGACATAAAGGCCACTGGTCAGAAATACACTTTGGCTATGTCTACATTGCGCATTCTTGTGCAAGAAGATATGCAGATGAGGTGCGGCGATATTCATTGCCACGCCTCATTTGCATACCTGATGAGCCGCCATTTTTGCACAAGGGGCTTCTGCACAAGAAGGAGCAGTCTACATTGCTCCTTCTTGCGCAAGAGCCGTTCTGCCTCTTATTTTCAGTCAGAACGGCTCTTGCGCAAGAGGGGGGGTTTGCGCAAGAAGGAGCAGTATAAACTGCTCCTTCTTGTGAAAAAGCCCCTTGCGCAAAATGGTGGCTCATTAGGTATGCAAATGAGGCACGGTGATATTCATCGCCGTGCCTCATTTGCATATCTTCTTGCACAAGAATGCGCAATGTAGACGTAGCCTAAGGGTCCGAATAAATTGGGGGTGAATTAAATTAGAATAAATTGGGGGGGTGAATTTAAAGCACTATATCAACTCTAGAATAATTCCCCAGGTGACCACTTGCTTCTTTTCAGTTTAATTTAAAACTGCTTCTAAAATGTGTCCACATAGGAAGATATTCCAGAATAGTTTTTTGTGCTCAATTTCTCCCACATAGGCAAGTAAAGCTGACAAAAGGTAGGATGGACATGACTAATAATAACTACTAAACCAGATATATTATGATTACAAATAGATCCATGTGTACTCAGCAAGGGATATTCTGTATATTGCTTGTACTTTATAAGGAATGAAGTGAGCTATGTATGCAATAGTCAAACATCAGACACTTTGGGTATGTTGACACTGCATTTGGACACCCATGGCTGGCCTATGCCAAGTGATGTGGGCTTTTGGAGCTCAGACAATTAGGCTTAGGCTGCAGCCTAAACTCTGGGACCTTCCCACATCACAGGGGAGGGTCCAGCCTGAATTAGAATGTCAACACTGCAGTTAAACAGACCCTTAAACTGAGTCCTGTAATCCTGAGTCAACTGTCACTGGCAAGCTGAAGGTTTTTTACTTCTGTGTACAGATATCCTTATGGGCTAACCCAGCCTCCTGCAGAACCACAGAGGAACAGGGTGGAAAAGGCAGCAAGTGCACGTCTCCCATGTGTAGGGTCCTACAAAGTTCATGACCATGAAAAATGCATTATGGACCATGAAATCTGATCTTCCCCCATGAAACATGGGGTTTTTTTGTGTGTGTGTGCTTTTACTCTATACTATAGATTTCACAGGGGAAACCAGAGTTTCTCAAATTGGGGGTCCTGACCACCATTCCCTCTAAGATGGGTGGCAGCACAGCTACACAGGTGATTAAACAGCCCCACCCAGTCAGCTCCATGCAGGGAGCTCTGAGCCTCTGACTGGGGTGAGGCTGATTAATCACCTGTGAAGCTGTGCTACCACACAGCTTAGAGGGAACACTGGTCCTGACCCAAAAGGGAATCAGGGAGAAGTATCTTGTTTTGCAATCCTTACTTCTGTGCTGCCTTCAAAACTAGGTGATCAGAAAGTAGCAGCTGTTGGCTGGGCACCGAGCTGTGAAGGCAGTGTCCCACCAGAAGCAGCACAGAAGTAAGGGTAGCGATTTCGTATCATTCCACCCTTACTTCTGCACTTCTGCCTTTAGCGCTGGGCAGTGGGAATGTGGCAGCTGCTGACTGAGGCCCAGCTTTGAAGGCAGCAACACAGAAGTAATGGTGGCCATACCATACCATACCATACGTTAGAATACTAGAATTGGAAAGGCTCTCAAGAAGTCAAATCTAGTCTTCTGCTCTCACAGCAGGACCAAAAACCATCATCATCCCTGACAGGTGTCTGTCTAACCTGCTGTTAAATATCTCCAATGATGGAGATTCCACACCTCCCTTAAGCAATTCCAGTGCTTAAGCACCCTAACAGGAAGTTTTTCCTAATGTCCAACCTAATCTTCCTTACTGCAATTTAAGTCCATTGCTTCTTGTTCTATCATTAGAGGTTAGGGAGACTAATTTTTCTGCTTTCTCCTTGTAATATACTTTTAGGTACTTGAAAGCCGCTATCACGTCCCCTCTAAGTCTTCTCTTTTCCAAACTAAATACATCCAATTATTTCAGTCTTCCTTCTTAGGAAATGTTCCTAGACCTTTTGTTGCTCTTCTCTTGACCTTCTCTGATTTGTCCATATCTTTCCTGGAATGTGGTGCCCAGAACTGGGCACAAAACATTCCTGTTAATGCATCCTAGAATGATGTTTGCTTTTTTTGCAACAGCGTCACATTGTTGACTCATATTTAGCTTCTGGGCCACTATGACCCCTAGATTCTTTTCTGCCATACTCCTTCCTAGACAATCACTTCCCATTTTGTACATGTGAAATTGAGTGTTCTTCCCTAAGTGGAGTATTTTGCATTTGTCCTTATTGAACTTCATCCTATTTACCTCAGACCATTTCT
Source organism: Pelochelys cantorii (assembly GCA_032595735.1). Classification (NCBI taxonomy): domain Eukaryota; kingdom Metazoa; phylum Chordata; order Testudines; family Trionychidae; genus Pelochelys; species Pelochelys cantorii. The sequence goes on along the minus strand of CM064326.1, from coordinate 42,027,093 downwards.
CCAGTTTGTCCAGATTATTTTGAAGTATGACCCTATCCTCCAAAGCACTTGCAACCCCTCCCAGCCTGGTATCATCTGCAAACTTTATAAGTGTACTCTCTATGCCATGAAATTCACCAAAATGGACTGTGAATTTGATAGGGCCCTAACCATGTGGCTTGGAACTAGGCAGATTCTCTGGTCTTCCTCTCAGCAGAGTGGGCATGCTAGAGGCATAATAACCAACCTCCACAGAGTAGTTATGCAGCCTGAAACGGAGAAAGCATTCCTCCCTCTCCTGGCCCCCACCCCGCCCCCATTACCTTTATGTCTCACCAGAAAGCAGTACTGCTACTTGGGCTGGAGTACGGGGGTTAGCCCACCTAATAGGAAGTGGGAGGTGAATGCATACACAACCTATATACAGAGCACAAGACCTACATACACAAGACCAAAGCAGACAGAAATCATATTGGAGACACATCCTGGCCTTGTCTTTACTGCTAAATTAGATGTATTTTTAAGTGTGAGGTAACTAATGCATGTGAGCTATCCCAAGGTAAAACAAGATGCAGCTCAGCCACTAGTTTTGCCATAGAGAAAACAGAGTAGCCAGCACAATACTCCTTACTTTTTCACACTTTTTTTTAAAAATGGTGAACCTCTGATGAGATACAATAGTCAGCAGTCTTCTGAACAGTAACCCCCATTACAACCTCAGATTAATGAACCATTGTGAACTAGGGATATTAAGTATCGTGTAATTCACTAATGGAATAGTTGATGCATTTTTGCATTGACTATTCCATTAGTCAATAGGGCGGAGCTGCCACTTTGAAGTACTTCAATCTTCCCCCCCTCCCCATTGCTGCCGTGTCTGCAGTGTAGGGGTGTGGCCCTATCCCTGTGTCTCAGTTGAAGCAAGCTGGAGAGCTAAGCATTTGTTTATCACATAGTCCCGCTAAAAATATTAACTGGTTAAATAATTTAATTTTAATTGTTTAACTGGTTAACCAAAGTGTATTTTGAAAACACTTTGATAATGTTAGGATTGCAAGATTACTGAGAACACAGCTACTAATGTTATTATGAGTTGCAACCATGCATCAATGATGTGGAAGCACATAGGAATAGGGTACTCTGGTATTATAGGTTAAACTTTCAGCGATGCCTCTACTTAAGATTGCCTAGCAGTCTCCATTATAAGACCCATTTTCACTTATGTAAAACTTTGCCATTATACATAGGGTCAGGAAGCACTACATGTTAATATAGCAATCCATCCCCAGAACTAGGGAAGAATGTGATACTCAGAGATGAGATTAGCTGCCTGATTCTGCCAAGGAAAAAATAATTCATAGTGCCCTATATGAGATGATAATGGTAAATCAGCCCCTCATTTCAGCTGTGGCGGATCTGTATTCCCGTTTCAAAATATTACCTCATGTTACAGTCCCTTAGTGTATTTAGCTTAATTTTTGTGTTCTGTTTTATTTTGCTTATTAACCTACTTTGTTTTGTATACTCTCTTATGACCACTTAAATCGTATCTTTTATGCTTAATAAAATCACTTGCTTATTAATAAACCCAGTGTAAATAATTGTTACTGGTGGGGGGTGAAGCAAGGAATCTGTGAATATCTCTCTGTATGTTGAGAAACAGGATGTTTCATAGACTTACTCTGTATGGAATTCCATACAGCGTAAGGCAGATTTATCTGGAGTTCAGTTCCCAGATGGGCTGTGTACTTGAGTGCTGTGAAAAGGTCACATACTGTGCTGCTTTTGGTCAGTGTCTGCAGTGTAGGGATGTGGCCCTATCCCCGTGTTTCAGTTGAAGCAGGCTGGAGAGCTAAACTGAACAAGACACGATGACAGGGTGCCAAGTTATCAGGGAAAACAGGCTCAGGTGACAGTCCCAATGGGATTTCAACCCATCACACATGTACTGATCTATTTATGCGTACATCTGCACTAAAATGTGTCTCTGGCTGATATAAGCATCCCATCAAAGCAAAGTAGTAACACCACTTCCCTGAATGACTTTGAACCATGGTGGACACATCTAGGCCAATCAAGTGTGAGTATAGACACTGTGTGACTTATGTCAACCCTGAATGTTGAGCCCTCATGCCAACAGTGATTTTTCTGTTCACAATTGTGAACGCCACTGCTCAAGAGTCACAGAAACTAGAAACCCTTCCCCCTGTTTATTTTTGAAATTCCTTTTCTTGATTTCCCAGGCTGGTGAGTACACTTAATATCTCTCCCTTGTTGATTCCACACCCTAGAGTGGACAGGAGGTATTGTATCTCCTGGGCCTGTGCAGAGAAGAGGCTGTGCAGACACTGCTATAGACCAGTCATAGAAACACAGGCATCTATGAGCAGATTGTTCAGGAGATGCAAGTGAAGGGATATTACAGGAACCAGCAGCAGCATCGTGTGAAAGACACAAGCCAGCATCACTTCGAGAATCCACTGCAATCATAGTTCCACCAGCTGAGCAAGGATAAGCCCAATGAAGGGGAAGAAATCTTGGGTAAGTCTGTGCATGCATTTTCTTTACCATGTTTAAATGTGGAGATGAGGCCTGAGCCAACTTTCCATTATTTTACTTGCAGAGAATAAGTAGCAGTACAAGTAACAAAGGTATAGTTTCAGAGGGGTAGCTCTGTTAGTCTGTAATTAAAAAAACTTAAAAAACAACTATGGTCCTGTAAGCTATGTCTACACTACAGAGTTTTTGCGGTAAATGCTGTTTTTCTGCAAAAACTTGCGGAGCATCCACACCTCAAGCGTGTTTTTGCAAAAGTAAATCAAAAGATCAGAGGCATTTTTGCACAATTGGTAATCCTCATTCTATGAGGAAGAACGCCTTTTTGTGCAAGAGCTCTTGCACAAAAAGGCATGTGTGGACGAGAAAGAGGAGTTTTTTGTGCAAGAAGAGGGAAGAGGAAAAGCACAGGTGCCCTGATGGCCATTCTGTCCATAACAATGATTGCTTACTTGCGAGAGAACATCTAAGCGGTCTGGACTCTCTCTTTCAAAAAAGCGCATCACTTTTTCGATGCGCTTTTGCAGTGTGGATGCACTCTTGTGCAAGAAGTTTTTGTGGAAGATCTCTTCCAACAAAAGCTTCTTGCACAAAAAGCCTGCAGTCTAGATGTAGCCTCAGAGACTAACTAAAATATATACATAGTATCATGAGCTTTCTTGAGCACAACCCATTTCTTCAGATGATAAATATGTGCTTTTCACTCCCCTGTAGAGTTGGGTGGATAGGAGAGGGGCACTGGGAGCAGTTTGTTTATGTGCATAGGTGCCCCGAGTATCCTCCTGAGAGATCTTGCTGAAACTTCCATGGAGGTACTCTGCAATCCTCTCCCAAAGATTTGTAGGCAGGGCTGCCTTTTTTCCCCTTCACAATAAGACAATTTTCCATACCAGTCCATGCTGACTGGGGCAGGAACCCTTTCTGTAAGCTGGCTAGTGGCATACAGGCCAGGACAGCTTCAGGATGCCAGCAGCAGCTCTGCTCTCCCTGACTTCGTTACCCTCAAGAACAGGGGTGCACAGAGCAGGCTGGGTCTCCTAAGACCACTATTAGCAATTCCTACGTTGGTGCTGCACATACTCGGCAGGGGTACTTCTGTTGATGCACAATATGGTGCTCCAGTGGTAGAAATCCCAGTGTGCCACTTGCCATCTTCTAGGGGTAGAAATTCCAGTGTCCCACTCTCCATCATCCAGTGGACTGTCTTTGGGAAATTTTGACAGTACATAGTACGGCAAAAATGAATTGACTAGAGTGACTTGGGAGCAAAGAGTCAAGTTCCCTTCCTGTAATTCTCTTGGTCCTATAACGCCATTCTTATCCCATAATTTTTTAAAAAATCCCATAAATCTGCATGGCACTTTTTACTGTCCACCATCTGACAGAAGCATGCAAACATAGCCACAGTAATGGGGGCCATGACAATTTCTTCCCTTCTTTCTGAGGGATACAGTGAAAAATAATTCAAGGTTGTTGGTGGCATTCAGGCAGCAGCCGCAGACAGCATAGAAGTGCTTCTGGGCCTGAGAAACGAACACTGACTGGTGGGATTGCATCATAATGTAAGTTTGGGATGAGAAGCAGTGGCTGCAGAACAGGCCATCCAGCATATGGACACCATAATGAGAGCAGCACTCGTGGTTGAGAAGTAAATGGTGATTGCAGTGTAGAATCTTGCAACACTGGATTGCTACTCGTAAGTAGGAAATCATTTTGGAGATGGAAAATCCACAGTGGGAGCCACTGTCATGCAAGTGTATAGGGCAATTAATGGCCTCCTGCTACGCTGATCTGTGGCTCTCAACAACGTGCAGGACATACTGAATAGATTTGCAGCAATGGGGTTCCTGAAGCCATAGATGGTACACACACATCCCTATTTTAGCATAAGTCCACCTTGCCAGAAAGTACCTCAATGGAAGAGAATACATGCCTATGGTCATGCAAGTGCTTGTGGTTTGATTACCAGGGATGTTTGACTTCATTAATATCAATGTGGGCTAGTCAGGGAAGGTGCATGTCACTCACATGTTTAAGAACACAGGACAGTTTGGAAACCTGCAATCTGGAACATTTTTTACTGAGCAAGTGGATTACCATGGGCAATGCTGCAAGTCACACCTCAGAGAGCAGCGTAAACAAATGTTCCCTCTAATTTTTCCCATCCATATGTGGAATAACTTTTATGTGCACCAAGGCATGTGCGAATGTGCACCACTAGTAGAAACAAAAAACCTAGCTGTGGGTACTCTGCTAATCAGCTGGACTGCATTGGAATCTCTCCTGAGTGGCCGCACAAGCTCACAGCTTATAGGGAACACTGGCTTAGACCCACTCTAAGTTCATTTAGTTGTCTCCATTCCAGAATAAAGTCCTCTGTCTTATAAGTAACACTTCTAGTTGTTTTACTATGCCTTCGAAGAGCTGCATTTAGAGAAAATTATAAGAGAGAGATTTCCCCGATATGATTTAACTAATTCAGATTTAAATTGAATGCTTTTTATTGTTTATTTCTCTTAAAGTAGGGTTCCTAAATCAGGTAATTTGCTGTATCAGGCTACATATACGCTGCAGGCTTTTTGCGCAAGAAGCTTTTTGTGGAAGAGATCTTCCTCAAAAACTTCTTGTACAAAAGTGCATCCACACTACAAAAGCGCATTGAAAAAGCAATGCGCTTTTGCACAAGAGAGTGTCCACACTGCATGGACACTCTTGCGCAAGAAAGCTCTGATTGCCATTAACAGAATGGCCATCAGAGCACCTGTGCTTTTTCTGATAGTCTCTTTTTGCGCAAGAAACCCCTGTTGAGTGTCCACACACACCTTTTTCCATAAGAACTCTTGCACAAAAAGGAGTTATTCCTAATAGAAAGAGGTATACCTATACCGCAAAAGGCCCTCTGTTCTGCTGTTCTACTGTAAATTTTCATGTGCAAAAACACGCTTGAGGTGTGGCTGCTCCACGGGTTTTTGCGCAAAAACAACTGGTTTTGCACAAAAACCCTGTACTGTAGACGTAGCCTCAGAGACAGAGAAAAAGAAAGAGGCAGACAGGCTAAAAGTTCCTGACATTGCTCCATCCTCACCAAGATAATGCAAACGTTTATACTCAAGAAATAGCCTATATATTGATTCCAGAGTTTGTGAGCAAGGGGAAGTGCTATTAAGTATTTTTTTTATTCTTAGATGTAAATATTTGAATATATAGATGTCTCAGCGATGACAGACCATCTGAATGTCTGTAGCAAGCTGAGAAAAACATTAAAAATTATAGCTCATCTATTCTTGTTTCCTTAACACCTTCAAGTTCACTCCCAAAGATAGGAAGTAAAAAGACTTGCTTTTTCTGAAGCATTTATACATCTATCCTTGTGAGTTGAAGTATTTTCTTTCCCTGCACCTTCAGCTTATCATTTTGGTACCTTTCTAGATGACCCTGAAAATATTAAATAGTCTTGTATAAAAAGTTTCCAAACACCAGAAGTGTCAACTTGACTTTAGATCTGAGGAAGGCTCCTGGCATGCTGCTGTCCAGATTACTAGTGAATGGTTTAGTTGGATTCTCCTGAAAGAGTACTTTTTTTAAACCTGTGGCAATACATAGAAAATCTTACTTTAAAACGTCACCTAAAGAAACTCTCATTCAACATGCTGGGCCCAGTTCTCCTCTCCATGATGCTGATTTTACATTCTATGACTCCATTAAAGTCAACTGTTCATGCTGGCATATAAATGGTATAATGGAGTGGAAGACCAGGCCACTCAGTTCACTGATTGTTTTGCGGTAATGTGTTGTGACTGGAGCACTCTGTTCTGACATTTAGAGATGTTACTGTGAAAATGTCATGTTCATTATCAAGATCTGAATGTCAACATCCTTGGCCTTAGAGTTCAGTAAAGATCAGGAAATGCAAAAAGAAGCTGTTTGTCACATTGTTTTCTCCCTATTCGTCCCTTAACATGGTTTCTCTTATGTACTTGAAGAACTTTTCAACGTTGTTTTGTTTGAGACTGAGTAACAGGTATAAAGTGGTTAAAAATGAAGAGAGAAAGTATTGATGGGAATAAGATATTGTAAAGAGTACGCTTTTCAGAAGATTTGCTTGGGAAGTATTTAGCATAAAATGGCTATTTCTGAAGAGTCATGGGTATAAGAGTGATTTTTCACTGTGCTTAATGAGGTTCTTTGTCGCTGTTAAGGCTTTACTCTTTGACCATCCTCCTGTTTCTGGGCAGGAGTAAGTTGGTGGCTATGCAGCATCCTTCATTCATGCAGAACTGGGTTTCCCAGTGCTCCCTTATTTGGCTCATCACCACTTTTTATGTTGCAGCAATATGCTACACCTGCACAGTGCAGGATTGAGCCTCTTTTTTAATTTGTTGAAATGGAGATGGAATAAAACCTGTCTTCGTTGTAACCTGTCTGACAAGTGGCTGACTCTCTCAACTTCCAGCTCAGTAGAAAAATTGTTGTTTTGTAAATGCTAATTCAGTCTGTGACCTTTGCATAATAAGAATTTGGAAAGTGGATTTTCTGATGTTAAGCTCTTTAATAAGCATAGGTGAGGGTTCTGGTGTGCAGTGGGTGCTAATCATCCTTTTCTGAATGGCTGAGTAGCTACCCATTTTTTTTCTTGGAGGTATGGAACTGTAATTATAAACCAGTCCTTTGCGATATCATTAATATCAAAGTAAAGCTTCATCTTCTCTCGATCATGATGTTAAACACCTAAATCCACTGGAAGGAAATCAGCTGAGCCTCTAGTAACAAACCAGCTTTCCACCTAACTTGTAGGATACCCTAAGAACTGGAGAAAAAAACTGACCATAGAATCATAGAACTTAAAGGAGATTTATTAAGTCACCCAGTGTCAATGAAGGTCAGTGTCAATGAAGCATTGTTTGCCATAGTGCATTTTCTAGAGTTTTGTCAAATCATGGTTTAGAAGTCTCAAACACTGGAGTTTACTGCTGTATATTTAGGAGCTCTATTTCTGGTACTGTATGTACAGTGGGACCTTCTGCTGCCAAATCTTATGCATGAGGAAATTATCTGTCTTTACAGGACTTGACATAGTTGCCAGCAAAAAAGCAAAGGAGGAAAATACATCCAGACATTGCTGTTTTTAATTATGCTTGATTTAAAGTGAACATGAGGCAATGTCCCCATGCATCTGAAATCCCACTGTCATCATAGAAATAGCCTAGGTATGTAGATATTAATCAATAAAGCTCTAGAAGGTCCAATTCCTGGGTTGGTAAGAATCTGCCTGCTTACCTATGTTCCAGAAAGCTGAGTTCAGCCCAACTGCTTCCATTAACGGATTTTTTAGACTATCATTCGAAATGTGTGGCAGATGTTCATGGTAATAGATTCTCAGTTCTGGATCTCATTGCAATTTTCAGTTCACTAGAGTCTTAATTTGATGACCTTTATTGAAATGATGCAAGGCTCAGGTGTTTGCTGGATTATTTCCAACAGTGATGAGAAGGTGAGATTTCCTGAAGGGGAAATTATTACCCTTTGTAATGTGAGAACCACTCCAAGGTTCTATTTAAACTTTTTTTTTCAGGGTGTCAGATTTGAATATGAATTCCAGATCAGCAGTTTCTAGCTGCAGTCTGTTTTTGAAGTTTTTTGCCTGAGAATGGCAACTTACAAGTTAGAAACTGTGCGTCCAGGGAGATTAAAATGCTCCCCCACTGGTTTTTGTATGTTGCCATTCTTAATGTCTAATTTGTGTCCATTTATTCTTTTGTGTAGAGACAGTCCAGTGTGACTCATGTACATGATAGAGGCACATTGTTAGCACATGATGACATATATTAAATTAGTAGATGTGCACATGAATGAGCCTTGAGTGGTATAGCTGATGTGGTTAGGTCCTGTGATGGTGCCTCTTGGGTAAATGTGTGGCAGAGTTGCAAGGGGGTTTGTTGCAGAGATTGGTTCTTGGATTAGTGTTTCTGTAGTGGGGTGTGAATTTGGTGGTGAGTATCTGTCTCAGGTTGGAGGGCTGTCTGTAAGCTCTGGGCTTCTTGAGTATGCAGGGCTTCCTGGCTAAAGCAGCAGTGGTTCTTCCACAGGAGTCTCCACCACATGTCCTTCCTCTCTATCCATCCATCTTGAATGAACTGAGCTATTCCCTTTTATATCTGGGCCCCAGCTGGAGCATGCCCAATAGGACCATGGGGGCATTTTCTTGGCAGCAAAAAGGAGAGTGATGATAAAAAAGAATGTGGCTCACATGAAAAGGAAAGTAACGCAAAAGAAAAATCTGCTTTACATGAAAAGGAGAGAAAAGGATGAAGAATCAGACTTGTAACTGCACATCACAAATCGATACATCACATCCTGCTTTATAACGGTGATTCTGAACTACGCCAATATTGATCATATAATTTTAGATGAGTTTGGCAAAATTGAAGCTATGATGTTTCCAGTAATGAACAGAAGTGTCACTTCTTAAAGTCATACTGTGAAAGAGTGCTCAAGAATGGTAAGAAACTGAATTGACATTGGCTAGTTTACTTGAAATCTACTAATAAAGTGTTCTGTTTTTGTTGCAAAATATTTGACAAGAATGCCAAATTATTGCTTGCTCCTAATGGATGGAGGACAAAATAAATGCATAGATGCGGAAAACCAGCATGCTACTAATATAGAAAGATGTCATTTACAGATTTGTTGACAGTGAGGATGGCTGTATCCAAGTAAAGGAATATTTTATCTGTTTCTGGTCTGTGGATGACCCTACTGGAAAAGACCTAACAGAACCGTTGATAAACATTTTGAATGAGAATAAAATAAATCTTCATGACTGCTGTGGCCAAGGCCACAACCATAGTGTGAACATGAAGGGAAGAAAAAGTGATTTCCAGGCAACGTTCCTTGTGCTGATTCCAAGAGCTCCCTTTGTGCATTCTGGCTGCCATTCCCTCTACCTGGTTGTGTCAGATGCACCATCATCTTCTTTAGATTCAGTGTCTCTCTTTGGAGTACTGCAGAGGATATACGTCCTGTTTTCAGCATCAGTGATCAGGTGGAAAATCATCACAGTGTTACAAATCTGACTGTGAAGCTAAGTGACACTCTCTGAGAGAGGTGCGTTAGTAGTGTAAGGCCAGTGAGGTACCAAGTGACTCCCTGATGGCACGGATAAAGTTGAGTACAGCCAAAGAAGCAATATGATACGAGGTTTCAAAACCTGACAAACCAGATTTCAAAACCTGACAAACCAGATCAGTGACTTCAAATTGCTGCTCTCAATTGTGGTTTGACACAATAGCTTCTTCCAAGTAAATGTAAGCAGGGTGTTACAAACTCAGACAATGTACATAATGACCACAATCACTTTGATGAGAAGCTGCCTTGATTTTGTTGTGTCCTACAAAAAACAAAGGATTTGAAGATGCCATTGCTGTTGCCAAAGAAATGGTGGAAGACTTAGGTGTTAAGTCTGTCTTCACTGGAAGAAAAGACAGTTTGGTTACATGGGCAGAGCTGAGATGATAAGAAGCTGAAAAAAAATCAAGAGGGAGGGGTTTTGTTTGTTTGTTTGTTTTTCTCAGTTGATAACACGGCTCAGGTGTCCATTGAAGAAAGCTATGGAGAAAGGAAGCACCATGAAAAGACTTAAGGGGCTGTGTAGTACCTTAGTAGGAGACAGTCAAACACCCTTGAACAATGGTATGGACCTTCACTGGACATTGACATGTGGAATGTTCAGACATGAATGAGAATGACCTCTATGTCAAATTGGGCAAATTCTGTCACATTTTGCAACACACGACATGCTCTCAACTCCAAGTTCCACAATTCATTCATGATACATGTGAAAAAGATGTATTAAGGCCTACCCAGTTTATGTCAAATGAGCACCAATTTAGTTGAAAATGTAAAAACAAGGCAGCATCGTTAAGATACAGGAGATGTAAGCAAAAACCAAAATTTGATTGGATAACCAACAATAATCCTGATTTTAGGGAAGTATAAACAGATGAAAAACTAAAAAAAGCAACAGAGTACTGATAACCCCGGTTTTGAGGTTATCAGATGAAAAGACGAAAGAAAGTTAAACAACCACCACCAAAAAAAAGCAGACGAAAGAAAGTTAAACAACCACCACCAAAAAAAAGATGACAAAAACTGTCAGCATAGCCAAGTGAGAGGAAAATTACCGAATCATGGTATATAAGGTTGAACGAAACAGACCAAGAGCAGAAGGATTGTGAATCCAAAAAGCCAGGTCTGATCAATCAGGTGGCTCCCACTGAATCTCATTGCCGTTTGTAAGCTCCGAAAGGGGAACACCAGTCGTAAGTTGCAACAAAAAATCTGAAAAGAAAGATAAAGAAAAGAATATCTCCTGCTGTTGTTCATCTTAGTGGAAGTATTATTAATGTAAGTATTATATAAGTATGACAGAGAATTCCACAAATTGTCAAAAGGTAAATCTGGAGGGTATAGCTGTAGGGGGGAGTAGTTATATTTGTTTTAATTGTTTTATTTTTTATATTTTTATCTGTATGCTATGCTCTCTGAGAAGAATTAAAGACAGTGAATTGATTTAAGTGAGAAATTAATTAAAAAGTAAATAGAAAATAAAAATCTTTGTTTAACCCTAAAAAGAAGTATTCCTCTGTTTGTGGTTTCAAATCCTTTAAAGAACCAAACCCGGTTACTAAAAATACAGAGCTGAAGGACACTTTTTCTTTGAGGAGTCTGCTCAAGCTGCTGGTCACACTGATGAGTGGTGAGCACAGCTTTTTGAAGCTCAGGTTCATTAAAGCATATCTTCAATCAAGAATGGATGATGAGAGACTGCCATTGTTTGCTATTTTATAGCTTGAAAATTCCATTGACCAGTCTCTGAAGCTGTGCTTCAGTTCGTGAGGGCAAAGGCAAGAAAAGCAGCCTTTTGAACTAACGGATTAGGGTCAGGGTAACCGACAGACTTTGCCAGCCCCTGAGCAAAGTCGAGGGTGGCTTGAAGCCCCTGAAAGCACTGGGGCCTCAGATGGAAGAGGCAGAGCTGGAGGCTAGGCTCCCCCAGCCACACTACAGTGCCACCCTACACATGATACCCTAGGCCAGGGGTTCCCAACCTTTTTCGGTCCCCTTACCCCCTTGGCTTTTAGTAAACCTTCCCGTACCCCCTATTCAGTATGAAAGAAAATAAATTCTAGACTCTAGAATCCACAACTTTTTTCACTAACACTACTACTTCTGGAATATTTCAATTAGGATAATCTAGTTATTTACCAAATATTCCCCATACCCCCTTGACAAGCTTCTCGTACCCCCTAGGGGTACGCATACCCCAGGTTGGGAACCCCTGCCTTAGGCTCTGTTGGCCTTCTAAATCACTGGGTCCCAGGGCAGCTGTCCTCTTTATCCCCCCTCCCCCACTTACACACGTTGGCGGGTTTGATTAGGTTTAACATTTTAATGCTGTCTCCTACTATAACACTATTTAATACTGGTGCTGCACTGTCCAAGATGCTGTCCTTCATATGAGGCATTAAGCCAAGATCCCTTCTGCTCAGCTTTGATAGCTACCAAGGTGGAATCATAGAATACTAGGACTGGAAGGGACCTCGAGGGGTCATCGAGTCCAGTCCCGTGCCCTCATGCCAGGACCAAATACTGTCTAGACCATCCCTGATAGACATTTATCTAACCTACTCTTAAATATCTCCAGAGATGGAGATTCCACAACCTCCCTGGGCAATTTATTCCAGTGTTTGACTACCATATGAGACCGTATCAAATGCCTTACTAAAGTCTGGGTATACCACATCCACCACTACTCCCTTATCCACAAGACTCGTTATCCTATCAAAGAAAGCTATCAGATTGGTTTGACATGATTTGTTCTTTACAAATCCATGCTGGCTGTTCCCTATCACCTTGCCACCTTCCAAGTGTTTGCAGATGATTTCCTTAATTACTTGCTCCATTATCTTCACTGGCACAGAAGTTAAACTAACTGGTCTGTAGTTTCCTGGGTTGTTCTTATTTCCCTTTTTATAGATGGGCACTATATTTGCCCTTTTCTAGTCTTCTGGAATCTCTCCTGTCTCCCATGATTTTCCAAAGATGATAGCTAGAGGCTCAGATACCTCTTCTATCAGCTTCTTGAGTATTCTAGGATGCATTTCATCAGGCCTTGGTGACTTGCAGGCATCTAACTTTTCTAAGTGATTTTTAACTCGTTCTTTTTTTATTTTATCTTCTAAACCTACTCCCTTCCCACTACCTTTCACTATGTTAGGCATTCCTTCATCAGACTTCTCGGTGAAGACCAAAACAAAGAAGTCATTAAGCATCTCTGCCATTTCCAAGTTTTCTGTTACTGTTTCTCCCTCCTCACTGACCAGTGGGCCTACCTTGTCCTTGGTCGTCTTCTTGCTTCTAACGTATTTATAAAAAGTCATCTTGTTTCCCTTTATTCCTGTAGCTAGTTTGAGCTCATTTTGTGCCTTTGCCTTTCTAATCTTGCTCCTGCATTCCTGTGTTGTTTGCCTATATTCATCCTTTGTAATTTGTCCTAGTTTCCATTTTTTATATGACTCCTTTTTTATTTTTAGATCATGCAAGATCTCATGGTTAAGCCAAGATGGTCTTTTGCCATAGTTTCTATCTTCCTATGCAGAGGAATAGTTGCTTTTGGGCAACAGCAAACTATTTAATTTCTACAAACTGGATGCCATTCACTGGAAAGCAAAACTTAAAACTTTTAGAAGAATGTATAGCAGCCATAATAGCAATTTAACTTTCCAACAGACTCAGAGGTATCATTTTCATTGTAATTTAATGGGGTTAAAGTAAACATGGTGTGAATCTAATCAAACCTCCTTGGAGTCCCTCTGTGTCAATGTCTGTGGAAGATTGAATCTCAACAGCCAAATTTAAGTAGTATAAACTTTTTCCTATTGAGCAGAAAGATAAAAGCAGATTTCAGATTGACTCATAATTAGAGGGATTAGTATTTTATAGCTGTCAATAGCACCTTCACCTCCTTTAAAGGAGTTTCCCTATATCATCAGTAAAAGGACTATAACCTCAAAACCAGTCAGTCCTTATTGAATGTGAGCCAGCCCCATCCATAACCCTATTTTAAAGTTCATTTTACATGATAAATTCTGATTACCTGGACTTCTAGGTTGCTGTAGTAGTTTGTTAACTGAAAATCTGTACAAACTCAAAGGAGGAGTTAAAAATAGAGTATTACACCTTGCTCTGTGTTCTCCTGCCAGTTGCCCTTTCAGTTATAAGTGTCTCTTCTCTCTGATGTTGAACTAATAGGGGGAAATAAATGACAATGCTGGGGAGATGGTTAAAGTGACTAGACAAAGTGCGCTCAAATGCACAGAGTAAAAAAACTGGAAAAATTAGGAAAGTAATTTCTCTGATCTTTTAGTCAGTCCTTTTATCCATTTCCTTCAAAAAACAGAATATATAAAAAAATGGAAGAGGGGTTTTGTTTTTTAAATTGAAAGGCCCTTTTGAAGTATTCAGTTATTCACAGGTCTGCTACCAGCTGCCTCTCACCTTCCCTGTATTGTGCTGTCAATATTCTTTGTATCTTCTGCAAGAACTGCAGCTTTTCCAGCAATGTTAATTTTACATAATGTTGCACTTCAGTAATCACTGATTTTATTGGTGGTCAGGGCAAGATGCGTGCAAAAGAAGTGATGGAACTGGTCTCCAAGGTAACAGCTTAGAGATCTTTCTTCTTTGACTTTGTTGACAAGTTGAACAGTTCAGCAGCAGCACTTCTCTCACAGATTAAAGATTTTTTTTCTATAAAACACTCATACAACATTGTCCCTTGCTCTTTCTGAGGAACAGCAAAGAATGCCTAACATAGTGAATGCTCGCATGATATTCTTATCAATAAACTAGGCAAATACAACTCAGATGGGGCTACTATAAGGTGGGTGCATAACTGGCTGGATAACCGTACTCAGAGAGTAGTTATTAATGGTTCTCAATCCTGCTGGAAAGGTATAACAAGTGGGGTTCCGCAGGGGTCTGTTTTGGGACCGGCTCTGTTCAATATCTTCATCAACAATTTAGATATTGGCATTGAAAGTACACTTATTAAGTTTGCAGATGATACCAAGCTGGGAGGGGTTGCGACTGCTTTGGAGGATAGGGTCATAATTCAAAATGATCTGGACAAATTGGAGAAATGGTCTGAGGTAAACAAGATGAAGTTTAATAAAGACAAATGCAAAGTGCTCCACTTGGGAAGGAACAATCAGTTTCACACATACAGAATGGGAAGCGACTGTCTAGGAAGGAGTACGGCAGAAAGGGATCTAGGGGTTATAGTGGACCACAAGCTAACTATGAGTCAACAGTGTGATGCTGTTGCAAAGAAAGCAAACATGATTCTGGGATGCATTAACAGGTGTGTTGTGACCAAGACACGAGAAGTCATTCTTCCGCTCTACTCTGCGCTGGTTAGTCCTCAGTTGGAGTATTGTATCCAGTTCTGGGCACCACATTTCAAGAAAGATGTGGAGAAATTGGAGAGGGTCCAGAGAAGAGCAACAAGAATGATTAAAGGTCTAGAGAACATGACCTATGAAGGAAGGCTGAAAGAATTGGGTTTGTTTAGTTTGGAAAAGAGAAGACTGAGGGGGGACATGATAGCAGTTTTCAGGTATCTAAAAGGGTGTCATAAGGAGGAGGGAGAAAACTTGTTCATCTTGACCTCTGAGGATAGAACAAGAAGCAATGGGCTTAAACTGCAGCAAGAGAGGTTTAGGTTGGACGTTAGGAAAAAGTTCCTAACTGTCAGGGTGGTTAAAGACTGGAATAAATTGCCCAGGGAGGTTGTGGAATCTCCATCTCTGGAGATATTTAAGAGTAGGTTAGATAAATGTCTATTGGGATGGTCTAGACAGTACTTGGTCCTGGCATGAGGGCAGGGGACTGGAGTCATTGACCCTCGAGATCCCTTCCAGGCCTAGTATTCTATGATTCTATGATAAAAGTTTTAAAACAAAAATTACAATAAAAATAGTGCTTATACTTTCTTCAACAGTGGGATTGTTTCATGTGCACTAAAAAAATTCTCTTGAAGTTCTATATTAAACTACTAGCTGGACTTACCTGGCGTTGCCCGGGAAACCGGAGGAACAAAATTTAGAAAAACAGAATCTGGTCCTGACAGCCTCCAGCCACACCACAGCTGCCAGTGCCTGACATCTGGCCATTATGGCAGACCCCCATGCTTTTCTACTGCTGCATAAATCAAAATCTCTTCCTCAAAAAAGAGTCATTGCAATGTTGAGAATAAGAGCTATTTGACTTGGCAAACGTAGATACAAAAGTCACAATAGAAACTATGGGTATGTCTACACTGCCACCCTAGTTCGAACTAGGGTGGCTAATGTAGTCATTCGAAGTTGCAAATGAAGCCCGGGATTTAAGTATCCCGGGCTTCATTTGCATCTTGCCGGGCGGGCGCCATTTTTAAATGCCCTTAGTTCGAACTCCGTGCCCGCGGCTACACGTGGCACGGAGTAGGTAGTTCAAATTAGGATCTCTAATTCAAACTACTGGTACTCCTTTCAGGGTGAAAGAGATTGTGAATTATAAAATTACATTTTCAGAAGTGGTGGGGGGAGGGTGTCCCTCTGATTGGACATATGGTTCTTGTGCCTAAGAAAGCTGAATCTAACTTCTTGTAATTTACACACCAAGAGGCCCTAGTTACATTAATCTTTAGAATAGACAGACATAAAAACTGATAATATATTTAAGAAAGGAAGATGATCAGGAACAATCAGTGTGGAATCACTAAGGCAGTGTTTCTCAAAGTGATCCTTGAAACCACTCTGAAAAACTTACTAACTGGCCACTTGGCATGTTATTGGATTTTAATGTGAGCAGACAGGTCACTGCTGCACCCACTAGTGTGCGTTCGCTCCAAATTTTGTACAAAGTGGGCCATGTGAGGTGTCAAATAAAAGCTTATAGTATGCTGATTCTAATGTATGCTACTCATATACTTGTATGATTTTTGTATGTAAAGTTATGAACATGGGCTCTGTATTTGGATTTGAAATGTTCTCTGTCTGGGAGAGAGCAGTAGGCCTCAACCACCTATTGTGAGGAAGGGTTCTCGAATGAATGGCTATGCTAATTAGCGATGCTGCATAGACAAAGGCTCTCAATGTTGCCAATAAACACTTGAGGAATGCACCTGGAATTTGCAGACCAACCAGTACATCATGGCTACTTGCACAAAAGACAGAGACAAGGTCACTTGATCATGTGAGCAGCTCCAGTTTGGGAGGCACCAGGATTATAAAGGTACTATGAGGGCACCTCCATCTTGTCTTCAATCCTGCTCCTGATTCCAGAAGCACCCTTGCTATGGATAGGGGGTCAGGAAGGATTTGCTGACCCATCCTGACATAGGATGTACACCAGAGACATTTAAGTTGGCAGTTTGTAACATCTCTGCTAAGAGCCTGCATCAAGAACTTGGTGTAATGTATTCTCCTTAACAATCTCACTCTCAACCTTTTCTTTTTTTATTATTAATAAACCTTTAGATTTTAGTTTCTAAAGGATTGGCCCAGCATGCTCTTTTGGGTAAGATTCGAGGTATAAATTGACCTGAGATTGTGGCTGGTCCTTTGGGACTGAGAGAACCTGTTCAGAGTTGGTGAGATTAGTTTCATAACCTCTCACCTGTATAAGGTGTGGGTCTGATTGTGGCACAGAGAACACTGGGGTGTCTAAGGGATTTTACTGGTGAGGCTTCTTACCGGCCAGAGCGGCAGCTGAGGTGCTCTGTGTGACTGGTTTGGTGCCTTATAGGGAGGACTCCAGTCTTGGGCTGTAAGTAGATCTGGTCTTGAGCAATTCGCCCTGAAAAGACCCTCGCAGCAGTGCCCAGACAGACCCAATATATTACACCACTCCAGTGTGTTTATTTACCAGCTCCGCGACCACGGAGCCTCGCAGCTCCCAATGCTCTGGTTCACCATTTGCAGCCCATGGGAGCCGTGGGAAGCAGCAATCTGGCCCACACCACTTCTCATAGCTCCCCTTGGCTGCCAACGATGAACCAGAGCCAATGGGAACCATCAGGCTCTGTGGCCAGAGAGCCGGTATATAAACTGATTGGAGTGGCCAGTTAGCAGGTTCTTCAGAGTGGTTTGGTGGACCACTTTGAGAAACACTGCACTAAGGGCAAGTCCTACCAGACCAACCTAATTGCCTTCTATGATGAAATAATTGGCTCTGTGGATAGGGGGAAAGTGGTGGACATGATATACCTTGATGTTAACAAAGCTTTTGATATGATCTTCCACAGTGTTCTTGTTTGCAAGTTAACGAAATATGTATTGAATGAATGGATTATAATATGGATAGAAAACCAGCTAAATCATCAGGCTCAATGGGTAGTGATCAATGGCTCGATGGCTAGTTTGCAGCCAATATCAAGCAGAGTACCCCAGAGACAGGTCCTGAGGCCAGTTTTGTTCAGCCTTTTCATTAATGATCTGTATGATGGATGGATTGCACCCTGAGCAAGTTTGTGGATGTTACTAAGTTGGTAAGAGAGGTAGATATGGTAGAGGATAGAGTCTAGAGTGATCTAGACTAATTGGAGGATTGGGCCAAAAGAAATCTGATGAGATTCAACAGGGACAAGAGTTCTCCCCTTAGAATGCAAGAATCCCATCCACTGCTATAGGCTGGGCACCAACTGGCAGTTCTGCACAAAAGTACCCGGGGATTACAGTGAATGAGAAGATGGATATGAGTCAACAGTGTGCCCTAGCTTCCAAGAAGACAAATGGCATATTGGGGTGCATTAGTAGAAGCTTTGCCAGCAGATTGAGGGAAGTGATTATTCCCATCTATTCAGTGCTGGTGAGGCGATATCTGAAGTACTGCATCAAGTTTTGGGGCCCCCATTGCAGAAAGACTGTTGACAAATTGTAGAGAGTCCAGTGGAGGGCAACAAAAATGATTGGGGGGGTTGAGGCACATAACTTATGAGGAGAGGATGAGAGAACTGAGCTTATTTAGTCTGCCGGAGAGAAGAGCGAGGGGGATTTGATAGCAGCTTTCTACTACCTAAAAGAGGTTGATGGTGGAAGAGCTGGGTGTTGGTGGGAGGAACCTGGGTCCACCCTCTACTCCAAGTTCCAGCCCAGGGCACTGTAATAGTTTCTGCCTATGTGAATCCCCGACACCTGCTATAAGACAGCTCCAAGACCCTGGGCTACTTCCCCACACCTTCCCAGCACCTTCCTTCTATCCAGTTCCTCCTCCTTGTGTTCAGTTGTCTCCTTTTCTCCTACTCCAAGTTGCACCCGCCTCCGTCCTCTCAGCTACACATGCACCCCAGCAGTAGGCAAAGCTTCTTTTATAGCCAGTCTGAACTGGCTTTCTTAATTACCCCCAGGTGTCCTAATTAGCCTTGGTTGCCATGACTCTGCGGGCCTGGTCAATCAGCCCCAGGAGTTCCACTGCCCCTGATTGCCCCTGCTGGTTCTAAACCAGCCCCTTCCTGTTACTCTGGGAACAGAGATCTCCTGAGTCTGAGGCTTAAATATCTCCCTTCCATTACTTTTTATAGCCTTCTGTTTTGATGTTTTGTGATGAAGTGTACCAACCCCACACTGGCTCGGGAGGGGTTAACCAGTTCTGCTTGGCTGAGAGGGCCCCTCCCCCACAGCCCTGCTGGGCATGCTCCAACTGCAGGCCCAGTATAAAAGCCAGGGGAGCAACTCAGTAAGGGCTGACCAGAGAAGGGGAAGGAGCTCCTGCCAGAGCCCAGGAGCAGCAGCATCTACTGTAGCCGCCTCCACTGCAGCAGCAGCAGCAGACACAACAGCCATGACCACCACAGCAGCAGTAGCAGCCGCAGCCCCGCAGCAGCAGCCACAGCTGCAGTCACAGCAGCTACTGCATCAGGCGGATGCTGGGGTGGAGACCTGCCAGCAAGGACTGTCCAGGATGAGTGATTAGCCTGGAGGATGCAGGTGGGGAAGACCCCTGCCATTGGACCGGGTAGGAAGTAGCCCAGGGTGGGGAGCCGGAAGGGCCTCGTGAGCTCAGCGTATTTTGGGCTGATTCCCTGCTCAGCTAATGGTGGGACACGCCCGCCACTGACAGGGCCCTAGGCTGGGGCCTGGTGGAGAGGGAGGGCCTGGGTGCCTCTACCACATCCTATTGACCTCCAAAAGGGGGGTTGCCTCAACTACTTTACTGCCTGGGCTGCTGGGCCTTACTGCCCTACTGACTGGGGTCATTGATGACTGGGCCGCTCGGTCTTACTGTCCCGCTGACAGCACCCATAGGTGGGTGGAACAATTAGGGGGTGGAGCAACCCAAATGGGACCTAAGAGGCTCCCTGACCTGGCTCCCAGGGGGCCGGGCTTCCCCCCCCCCCATGACACCCTGTCAGAACCAGAAGACTAGGACTTTAACAGGGTTCATAAAAGAGCTCGATAGATTCATGGAGGTTAGGTCCATCAATGGCTATTATCCAGGATGAGTAGGAATGGTGTCCCTAGCCTCTGTTTGTCTGGTAATGGACGACAGGAGAGGGATTACGTGATGATTACTTGTTGTGTCCGTCCCGTCCCCCCCCCCCACCCCCCGGGGTATCTAGTATTGGCCACTGTCGGTACACAGGATAACTCGGCTAGATGGACCTTTGGTCTGACCTAGTCTGGCCTTTCTTATGTTCTTATGTAAGCAATAGTGTCAAGTTGCACTGGTCTAGGTTAGATATTAGGAAAAACTATTTCACTAGGAGGGTGGTGAAGCACTGGAATGGGTTACTTAGGAAGATGGTGGAATCTCCATCCTTAGAGGTTTTTAAGGCCAGGCTTGACAAAATCTTGGTTGGGATGATTTAGTTAGAGTTGGTCCTGCTTTAAGCAAGGGGTTGGACTAGATGACCTTCTCAGGGCCCCTCCAACCCAATTTTTCTATGATTCTATGTAGTTAAATATACAGTGGGGATAATTAAAAACCCAACAATAGCCTCTTTGCAATGATTGAAATACTACACTATGCCCTCTGTTATATAAAAAGAGCTGCAGGTACATGGGAGCCTTAGTTTTAATAGGTCAACTATATAGGGTTTAAGAATTTTGTGTTGACTCCAAACATGTTTAAAGGATGTAACATGATATTAATTTGTTAGTTATAATGCAAGAACAATACCTTATTTACAAACACCAACTGCGCAGCAATTGCCAATGAAAATTGTCATCTTCATTATTATTATTAAATAAAATGCTTTTTGCCAGAAAGGAAAGCTTTGGCTTATTAGTCCTGGTTTATTTATTTATTCTGATGTACATTAGCTATTCTGCATTTTCAGTGGACAGTTCTTTTCTCCTGTCAGGCATAATTACTCCAGGAGCAATAAATATGTGGTTTGAGTATAAACTGGATAGAGGTCAGTGAAATGCCAGACTTTGCCAATGCTTGACTTGCTTTTCTTTTGTCATGCCAGAAACAGACATTTAACATCTGTAACCTTCACAGCGTGCTCTTTGAAATAGGATTTTCAATAGATTTGGAGAAAGCCCTGTCCCTTGCTAATAAGATTCCCAACTTGACTTATGATTCTTCATGTATAAGCGTATCTATTAAGGCACAAGAGTAAGGTCTACACTGGGTGTAGAAAAAGTAAATCCTTGCCTAGGCCATAAAGCTTTCCCCAAAGCATTCAGTGTTGGTAATAAAAACAGACTCCACCCAAAGCTATTCCTTACATAGTCAGACAAGCTATTAGACTCTTTTCCAGATAGTATATACTGTTTCATTTTGAAAGAGAAAATCAAGGTCAGTCTGTCAAGGTCGTGATCAGTCTACAGTTGGTTATACTGTAGCACTCCAACCCTCACGAGTGTTGTAAAACTGAGGGTAACAGTATTTTTTTTAATTTTGAGAAAATAGAGGGAGGATAAAGGTCATGCAGAAACCCCAGTTCTGCCATGTTTATGAATGCAGTCAAGAATCTGCTTTAAATTAAGGACCCAATCCCTCCTTTCTGTAGGAAAGGATTATAGTCAGAATTAATGAGGCTTTCCTCTTCCAGACAGAGACCTACCCTTTCTCAGACAAACAACTGAAATATGAATTCAGATCAAGTTCACACATGTGTGGAACTCTGGTGACTTCTTGTTGCCTATCTTGTGAAGGACATTTTCAAAAATAACTGATGATTTTGAGTGCCCAATCTGTGATGCCTGGGATCTGATTTTTTTTCTGAAATGCTTTGCACTCTACTTCAATTCAAATCAATGAGATCTGGCAGATGCACTGCTATAGGGCTTTGAAGAATCAGGCTCAAACTGTCTTAAATTGAACTCCCCCAAAGTATGGCACACAATCAACAATTATTTTGGAAAATTTGGGACTGATTTTACAAGGTATTCTCTTCCTTTTACACAGTGAGCCTAAGGTACTTGTAATGTTAGAAGCATCTTTATCTGTCTGGTAAAAGAGCTTTTCTTTTGCCTGATGGGCATGATTTCCTTCAGTAACTGCTCTTTCAGAAGATGGCTCTGTACCTGGAACACGTATGGAATAGAAAATATCTCCTAAATGCAGTAGCCATTGAACCATACATATTATAATGCATTTAAACCTTCGTGTGACAAAACACACAGCTTCATGAAGGAATTTTCTAATAACTATACAGTAAGTTTTGCAAAATTACAGTTTACAAAACAAAGATGTATTCAGCACCTCCTAGAGTTAAAGTTTATAGTAATAAATTAAGAGACAGTTACTTACTTTAGAATCCCTCAGAATGAGAGGCAGTGCATCAAAGCAAAACCATCGGGATATACATTCTCCCTCCTGCAGAACAAGGAGTACAAAGGAGTTAAAATAAACGGAAACATGCGTAAAATTGGGAGAACAGCTTGTGATATAGCATGTTAGTACCTTGTGTTAAACTTGTCTGGGGTAGGAGGAGAGAGAGCTCTTTTTTACAGTAGAGAACACACATCTTCTTACTACCTGACACTAGTCCTCCCCACAGTCTTTACTATCTGTATTGCAGTAATGAGATAAATTAATGCTCCCTGATGCAGCATCAATGTGCTGTTGTGCAGGAACCACAGGCTGGGAGTCGTGGCCATTTTCTTATTATCCATTGTCTGATTGTGGGATTTTAATACTGATATAAAATTCTCGCTTAGAGACAATTTACATCAGTATTGTAAATTACAAATTATAGTGCACTGGTGAAGACTGTACACTAGAAGTTTGAACTGGGGCAGTCACAGTAGGAACTAAAATTGCTGTGTGTATAAGGCCTTAGACAATGGATGGAAGATGAAAGAATAAATTCCACATAGCAGATGTGTATCCCATTGCTTAATGCAGTGTTTCTCAAAGTGGTCTGCAGAACCACTCTGAGGGTATGTCTACACTACAAAGTTAATTCGAACTAAGCTAATTCGAACTAACGCATCTAGACCCAAAAACTAATTCGAATTAGCGTTTTGCTAATTCGAACTAGCGCGTCCACACTGATTGGACGCTGGGTCGCATTTAAGGGCAGCTGAAACCGGTTCCGGCAGGGCATCAGGTCAGTAGTTGCTTTGTGTGGCTGCTGTCTGAGGCTATCTGAGGCTCGTGCTTAAAGGGACCCCCCTGGACAGCCGGTTCTCAGCTTCTCCGCTTGCTTGCCTACCTCGCCGAGGGACAGCAAAGCGTTTTCCTCTGCGCCTGCCTGTGTCGGTGGTTCCCATTGGGGACGCCGCCGCAGTTGGCACCATGGAGCCAGAGCTCGCCCTGGGCATTCTGCTCCAGTTTTTGGACTTGCTGCTGCAAGCCTGCCAGCAATGGCTGGAGGCTGCCTGGCACCACCTGGTGCATGTCAGCCCCCTGCCTCTCCACCTGGCCTCCCTGGGGGCCATGGAGGAGCCGCAGCAGCGCCCGGATGCCAGCGTGCCCCGCCGCATCTGGCATCTGGACACCAGCAGCGACTGTTGGGACCGCATCGTCCTGGAGCGCTGGGGAGACAGACAGTGGACCCAGAACTTCAGGATGAAGAGGGACACCTTCCTGGAGCTCTGCGAGTGGCTCGCCCCTGCTCTGCGGCGACGGGACACTCGCATGAGGCCCGCCATCCCCCTCCAGAAGCGTGTGGCCATCGCCCTCTGGAAGCTCTCCACGCCGGACAGCTACCGATCCGTCGGGAATCAGTTCGGCATGGGGAGATCCACCGTCGGAGCAGTACTCATGCAAGTACGGCACTCACCGGCCACTGGGCCGGGGAGGAAGGGGGCTGCAAGGAGGGAATGGGCCGCCCCAGGGAAAATGGGGGCAGGGGAGGAGGCGACAGTGCCCCGCATGGGAGGGTTCGGTCTGTCCTGGCCGTACTACAGGCCACCGGCGGTGGCCAGGATTGCAGCGGGGATTGCTTCTGGGAGTGGGGCGCGGGGCAGTGCCAGGGAACGAACACTCCCAGCCACCCGGGCGCCCCAGTGATTCGCAGTTTGCTGTGTCTCTCTGCAGGTGGTCAAGGCCATCAACCAGGTGCTGCTCCGCAGGGTGGTCTGCCTCGCCGATCTGGACGCCATCATCCAGGGGTTCGGCGCCCTCGGCTTCCCCAGCTGCGGGGGGGGCCATCGACGGGACACACATCCCCATCCGTGCCCCAGAACACCAGGCCTCCCAGTACATCAACCGCAAGGGGTACTTCTCTGTCCTCCTGCAGGCCGTGTCTGACCACCGGGGCCAGTTCACGGACATTAATGTGGGCTGGTCTGGCAAGGCACACGACGCCAGGGTGTTCCGCAACTCCTCCGTGTGCCAGAGGCTGCAGGCCGGGACCTTCTTCCCCGACCGCCACATCAGGGTCGGGGACGTGGACATGCCCGTCTGCCTGGTGGGGGATGCGGCCTACCCCCTACAGCCCTGGCTGATGAAGCCATACACGGGGCACCTCAACCCCTCCCGCCAGACCTTCAATGCCAGGCTCACCAGGGCCCGCATTGTGGTCGAGGGGGCCTTCGGACGACTGAAAGCCAGATTTAGGTGCCTCCTCACCCGCCTCGACCTCGCCAAGCACAATATCCCTCCTGTGGTGGCAGCATGTTACGTGCTGCACAATTTGTGTGAGCAGAAGGGGGAGGCTTTCCTGCCAGCCTGGATGGCTGAGGCTGAGCGCATGGCTGGCCACTACGCTCAGCCCCACACCGCTGCCGTCCGGGAGGCCCAGCGGGGGGCCATCCAGATCCGGGAAGCCCTGCGGGAGACCTTCCTGGTGGAGGAGGAGGACTGAACTCTCCCTGCATGCCCCATTGGGGCCTTCTTCCACCCTCCCCTCCTTCCCCTTTCCCCTCCCTAACCCCCCTTCCTAATGTTAAATAAAGACACCTGTTTTGCAAACAACAATCTCTTTTTATTGTACATAACTGGGGTGGGGGGAGGGGGGAATGAGGGTGGGAGAGGGGAGGGGGAAACCTGGGAGGAGGGAGCTGGAAGGGGGAGGAAGGGGAGGAAGGGAAGGGAAAGCTCAGGGTTGGGGGTCCTGCTGGCTCTCCCGTCTCACTGCACTGCAGGTGCGGGGGCGTCGGGAGGGAGTGGGTGTGGAGGGTGGGGCAGGAGGGACGGGGGGTGTGGAGGAAATGGGAAGGGGAGCAGGGGTGGGAGGAGGAGCGAGAGCTGGAGCGGCCGCAGAGGCCGGAGCAGCAGGAGGCAGGAACCTGTCCACCAGGGTCTGGAGGTGGCCTCTGAGGGCACGGCCCTGCTCCTCCAGTGCCTCCAAGCTCCGCTGCCACAGCCGCAGGTCCTCCCGGACCCAGTGGTCCTGGGTGCAGAGCTGGTGCTCCAGTAGCCGCAGGTGCTGCCGGTGGTAGTCCTCCAGGTTCCTGGAGCGCCTGCTGGCCCGGGTGCGGGTGGCTGTTGCAGGCGGGGTGGTGCGCCCTGTGGTGAAACAAGAGCAGTGGTCAGTTCTCCCTGGGGACACAGCCCCCCCAGCCCCCCTCTGCAAGGCAAGGTCAGCATGTGGGGAACGGGCCAGGGCCCCTGCATGACACCCAGCTGCTGCTCCATGGTGGGCAAGGCCCAGGTGCATGGTCCCTGGGCTCCCTCTCCCCGTACACATAAGGGGAGCATGATGGCACTCACATGTGGAGCCCCCCTCGGCCTCGGACGACATAGCCGATGTGCTCTGTGGGATGCCTCGGGGGTCCTGGGTCCTGTGCAGGCTCCCTGCAGGCTCCTGGCTCTCGGTGTCCTCCTCCTCCTCCTCGGTGTCAGGGACGGGTCCCTCTGCCCCGGGGTCGATCACCACCCGGGGGGCATGGACTGTGTGAGCCCCCAGGATGCGGTCCAGGGCCTCATAATGAGGGCATGCCTCCGGGTCGGCCCCTGGCTGGGAGGCCCTGGAGTAGGACTGCCACAGGTCCTTAATTTTGCAGCGGACCTGCTCCTGGGTCCGCATGTGGCCTCTGGTGGCCAGGCTGGCAGCCATGCGGCTGTAGATGGCCGCGTTCCTGTGGCTAGTGCAGAGATCGTGGACGTTGGAGGCTTCCCCCCAAACCTCGATGAGGTCCACGATCTCCGCACTAGACCAGGAGGGTGCCCACCTCTTGCGGCCCTGGGCAGGCTCCTGGGAGCCGCCAGCCTGGTCCTGGGAAGAGGCGGAGGGCTGGGTGGCAGCGGTTGGCTGGCTCATGCCGTGCCAGGTGCAGGGTCTGCTGGCTGGGTGCTGGCAGGCTTGCAGCTGGCACGAGCAGTGTAGCCAGACCGTGCCCCTTTAAGGGCTCCGGGGCCGGGAAGGGGGCAGAAGAGTTTCCCTGGCTTGGCCCAGAGTGGCCACCAGGGCAAGCTGGGAAGGGCTAGCCTCCAACTAGTTCGAATTAAGTGGCTACACAGCCCTTAATTCGAACTACTTAATTTGAACTAGGCGTTAGTCCTCGTAGAATGAGGTTTACCTAGTTCGAATTAAGCGCTCCGCTAGTTCGAATTAAGTTCGAACTAGTGGTTTGCATGTGTAGCGCCTATGAAAGTTAATTCGAACTAACGGCTGTTAGTTCGAATTAACTTTGTAGTGTAGACATACCCTGAGAAACTTGCTAACTGATCGCTCCAGTGTGTGTATTTACTGGCTCCATGGTCATGGAGCCTTGTGGCTCCCATTGGCTCCAGTTTGCTGTTTGCAGCCAAGAGGAGTCACAGGAAATGGCGTGGGCCAGGTTGCTGCTTCCCACAGCTCCTATTGGCTGTAAACAGTGAACCAGAGCCAATGGGAGCCGCAAGGCTCCATGACCACGGAGCCAGTAAATAAACACACCGAAGTAGCCAGGTAGCAGGTTTCTCAGAGTGGTTCCAGGAACCACTTTGAGGCTAGGTCTACACTACTGAGTTTTTGCAGAAAAATGACTGTTTTTGCACAAAAACTCACAGAGCGTCCACACCTCAAGTGCATTTTTGCGCAAGTACAACGGAAAAACATAGGGGTTTTTCTGGTGTAGGTATTCCTCTTTCTACGAGGAATAACTCTTTTTTGCACAGGAGTTCTTATGAAAAAAAGGTGTGTGGGGACAGGGAACAGGGCTTTTTTGCACAAAAAGAGGCAATCAAAAAAAGCACAGGTGCCCTGGTGGCCATTCTGTAAATAGCAATCAGAGTTTCCTTGCAGTCTGGATGCTCTCTTTTGCAAAAGCGCATCGCTTTTTTGATGTGCTTTTGTGTGTGGACACACTCTTGCGCAAGAAGTTTTTGCGGAAGATGTCTTCCGCAAAAAGCTTCTTGCGCAAGAAGCCTGCAGTGTAGACGTAGCCTGAGAAAAATTAGCTTAATGCATTCCTGGAAGATGCTCACCTACCATGGTGATGAGCATGATATAACAACCCGAACAGAATAATGACTAGCAGACAGTGACCTGCATCCAATGAACCTCTGTCTTTCAAAAGTGGAGTCTTGTGCTGATGAGAACATCTGCAGCCTGTAATTCCTGCATGTTACAAGTTAATGCTGCCCTCTCATTTTAACAAACGTGACTTCCATATTTTCTGGGGAGGGTGTCCTATGTCAAATTCTGTGCTAGTCCTGTTTGATTCCTCCAACTAACCATGTCCTCACTTCATTTCCATTCTTCCATTCTGCTTCTGGAGGATGCAATTGTGGAGGCATAATACTATGCATACACTTTTTTTCTGGCATCAAGTATTTTGAGGCTTTTTGTGTAGTATCTCACATTCAATCTGCAGCATGCAAGACAAAGGAACATGTGGCCCCTTATTATGGTCATTACCATAATGATGATTACCCAGTTAAAGAGAGAAGATAATTAAGAGTGAAAATTAAATGACAAAATTTTCACATTTACATGCTGTTCTAATCAAGTAAACTAGCCTAATTAACTACATTATGATCACTTATGAGGTGATCATTTTAAGACCCAGAAATCTTACTTTACAGGGGCCAAAGCACTAATGTAACTTTCATTACTAACAAAAGAGTTTATTTCTAGCTGGAGTTATAGGATGTTTAGGTTCATCTCTCCCTTCTTCCCAATAAAGATCCCCTCCTTTCTTTTGAAATTGCCGAAGAAGGTATTTAAATGGCACGTTCGAGCATTTATGGCAAACTTTTTATTTCTTTTGTTTGGACAAGGAAGAGTGTTTTTCAGGAAGAGTTTACATACAGTTTTGTAACATTTAATAATCAACACTTTTGTTTAAAGTACAAACACTCACTTAAATAATAAATGTTACTATTATGACCAGTCATGGAATTTACTACTTATTCTAAAGTGATACATAGCACACAATTCTACAGTAACCAAATAAATCCAGTTCTACATTGTGCTTTTAACTTTGAAATACAAATTTGTGATTCCTTGTACTTTTGTAATATAACCACGATAGTAAACTTAAACTGCTTTTTCTTCCTTGAGCGTCTGACATATTTGGTTTAGGCACAGACAAAAAACAGAACCTAGAGTTCAGCAGCGGAGTGTAAAATGCTGCTCTGGTCTCATGACTGCATAATTAATTTTATTTATATTTCCAAAGATGCATATATGGTTCATCTGAATTTACTGATGCATGCTAGATGTTTAGCTGAACTGTGTTGATTGTTCTGTGTTAATTTTAACAGCAGAAGTTCATTTGAAAATTTCCTCAGAAAAAGGAGTATGCTATCACTTGGCTGATTACCAATAACCTCGTCCTGTTGAATGGTGTTGGGTACCCTTAATTACCAATGAAGAACCTTACAGGAGGTGCTTCAGGGGGTAGCCGAGTTAGTCTGTTACAGAAAAAAACAACAAATGGTCTGGTAGCACTTCATAGACTAACAAAACATGTAGACAGTATCATGAGCTTTCGTGGGCACAGCCCACTTCTAGGTGTTCGGCACAATGCAGGACCAAGCCACAATTAAGTTACCCTGGCTAACTCTCCATTAATTTAAAAAACAACAAATAATCTGGTAGCATTTTATAGACTAACAAAACATGTAGATGGTATCATGAGCTTTCGTAGGCACGGCCCACTTTTTCATCTGAAGATTATGTTCTTTATCTGAAGAAGTGGGCCGTGCCCACGAAAGCTCATGATACCCTCTACATGTTTTGTTAGTCTGTAAAGTGCTACCAGACTATTTGTTTTTTAAATTTATTCTGTACAGACTAACTTGGCTACCCCTGAAGTTTCTCTCCATTAATTGTTTTCCATGTTTCCCCTGGTTCTTTCTTAGCACAGAGCCCTTCTCTGTCCCTTCACTCAGTGTGGTACTCATGACAGTCATAGCCTTTTCTTCTGTAGCTTTTGCTTCCAAGAGAACCTGCATCTCTCTGCCTCATCCACCCTCTCTTTTAATTGCTCTCAAGCTGTTTTTTTCCCTCTGTAAACTGGCATTTGGGATATGTTTTACATGAAAGATGCTACACCAAATATGAATGTTTATTGAATGAAATTTGGAATTCATTTGAATCTACAGTCAGAAATATTATAAAAACTTAAAACAATCAGGTTGATCATGATATTTACTAAGAAAAGAGCTATTTAATATATGATCAATCTTAAGGGAAGACTCTAATATGCCTTTGTGCTCATTTTCATTAAACAAAAAGGCTTCAGTTTCTTTTGGGGAAAAAATAATGAGCACTAGAAACCCACCACCCAGGATTTGGCAATTTCCAACTCCAGAACGCACATCTGGTTTATTAAAAAAACCAAAACAAAAAACCCCACTGATTTAGGGAAAATGCTGTTTTGATGGGACAAAATCTATGAAAATCTGTGAGAACTTTCTCATAAACCTACAGGCACATATTTCTCATTCCTTTATGTTACTATAGGGAAAACTGAAAGGTGAAAAATATTTAGGACATTTTTTTTCCAGAGAGGAGTATAAAATAATTATTTTTTCTGATGCCATGTTTGTTAGTTATTATTTCTTTTCTTACTTTGACACTGCTAGTAATAGTGTAAGTTTCAATCTGTACTATTGGTAATCCTGGGGCAAGGGCATGGGCAGCCGGGGGCATTTTCTCTTGAGAAAAAATGTATTAAAATACTAGGGTGTGGGTTTTTTTGTTTTGGTTTTGGGTTTTTTTGCTACTTTGAGATCAATAATACATTATTTAACTTTTTATATAAAAAGATTGGTGGGCCAAATTCTTCTTTGATGTAATTCCAAGTGAATCAATAGAAATTGCACCAGAGATTACAACGATAGTCTGAACATTTTAAATAATTAATCTGATCTAATATCCATTGTGGAGTCTGCACAGTATTTATTTTTTAGAATAAATGCAAAACAATTCTGTGTTTGTTCTCTTCCAAATCTAGCTACAAAAGTAAGACAGAATAGTTTTTCTTCCTGCTTTTTTATTTTGCTTGTTTGTGCAGCATTCATGAAGTTCCCAGTATTTGAAAATGCTGCAGTTACTCTTGCTGATCATGGAATGTCTAGTTTAAAAACTTAAGTGCAAGGCCTTCACAACCCCACATAATTGCCTTAAAAAATCAGTTTTGTCTATAAGGAAGAAAATGGTTCCAATATGAAATCTCAGGTTTTCAAATTTTTCAGAATCTCTGAGCATCGAAGGAAATGTCTACATGGCAATGAAAACCCAGGGTCTGAACTCAGACTCAAGCCTAGCCTCCTTCTGTATACACACAAACTAATCCAGGGTCCCAGGACCACAAGGGGTAGAGCAGCTGAGCCCCAGTCAACTGCGGGACCAGGTTTCAAGTCCTATGGCTTTGTAGTGTAGATGCAGCCCTACTGGACTCGTGTTCTGGGTATCTCTCAGAAATAGCACATAATCCCATGAGCTGATTTTCTTTATCTTCTGGAAAGAAAAGTTTCATGGACAGTCAAATTTTCCAATAGTGCATCACAAACCAAGAGCTAGAGCAAGGTTGGGCAAAATACGGCTTGTGGGCCAGATCCAGCCTGCCAAGCCAGTGAATCCAGCCTACAGACCACCCTGCCAGGACCCTCAGGCATGTATCTGATGTGATTTAAAGCACAGTCCATGTGGCTGTCTGCTCTGCAAGGAGGAGGAGGCTTTGTGTGATCTCCCAGCCCCCAGCCCAATCCTTAGCTACTATAGGCTGGAAACAACCTGCCAATAGGAGCTGAGAGATTGGCCTGGGACAGGGGTGGGCAATAATTTTTGGTGGGAGGGGCCACTCCAAGATTTTGGTAAGTGGTCAAGGGCTGCACTTTTCTGTGGAGGGGGGTGCAGGGTCTAGGGTGGAGGATGGGTGCAGAAGGGCACATGCGGTAAGGGACTGGGATGTAGGAGACAGCGTGAGGTCTCAGAGAGTGTTTGGGTGGATGAGGGGATTATGACCTAGGTCAGGAGATTGGGGTGTAGGGTCAGGGAGGGAGTGTGGGTGCAGGAGAAGATTCTGGCCTTGGGGAGGGGCCTGGGAGGGGACACAGGATCTGGGAGGGAGTTGTCACCTGGGGCAGGGGGTGCAGAGGGTTTAGATGGTGATCTGGGGGAGGGAGCTGGGGTGCAGAAGGGATTGGGGTGATCTGGGACAGGGGGCAGGGTGATGGGTGGTATCTAAATAGCATCAGAGAGTGATGACACATCAGGAGTAATGTGTAACTTGTTTGTACCTGTATATAATGTGTCTTGGAGGGGCAGTCTTTATGTGGCCAAGGGGGCAGTGGGACCTCCCTCTGAGTGAGTCAGTCCATTGTTACGGGGTACATGTGTGTAGTGGTTCAGTAGTGTCTACTGACAACTATAGCTGTACTTTGCTTAACAATAAACCTGACTGGACACCTTTTATCCTTATCTGATTTGGGGCTCTCTCAGAGTCTGCTGTATTGAGTAATTGTGGAATTCAACTTGGTACATATGATTGAGTAAACATGCATGCAGTTGACTGGTTATCATCATTGACGGAGCAGAAGACCTGTCAGGACACCATGACAGTAAATTCTGGCTACTACAGCTCCATATATCAGAAGAAGCAGAGGGATTGGTGCCCAAACTCCATGGATCTGTGCAAATCTCTGGTGAACTGCCAGAGGCCAGGTCAATCCACATGTAGGACCTCTGAACCTTCTCTGGCTCGAGGGCCTTCGGGTACTCTATCTGGCTCCATCAGCATAGCTCTGCTGAAGCCTAGCTGAGGCTAAAGATAGGGGAGGGCAAATGGAATACATCACAACCACTTTCATCCAAGAGATCTGTGCACAGTGGTCCTCTGCCTGTTAATCTAGAGACTTTCATTTACCCTAGAGTTTGAAGTTCCTGCTTAATGCTCATGATCTGGCCATTACTTTGATCTCTCACACCATGGCAAAAAAACCCCAAAATAGAAAATAAATAAAATATTTTTATTCATTACTCTCTTCAAGCGTGCATAATGCTGGCAGTAACAATGCATGTCTGGGGGAAAATATGATTGACTTGTCAAGCAACATGAAGTATTTAACTTGTGTTTGTTCATATTGTTGACATTTTGCTGCTTAATCCCTGCCTCACTCATGAATTTGTGATGTCTATGTTATTTCACAATAGTGGATGCCTAGTAGTTTATGAAGGGAGAAGGGTCAATGCTTTGCACTCTTTAGTGATTTGCTATTTCAGGCATTTTGATGCAATAAAGCATTTCATGCATTTTCCTTACAGTTTTAAAACAAGTCTTTTGTGGAGAATACGATGGAGGTGACGGAGCTCAGAGTGCTGGGTGGACTGACCCTCAGGGAACAGGAATGTTTATGTTGTGCAGCAGAAGTAATTGCTCCTTTAAAAAGGAAGAGTATGTTTGGCCCTCTTGTCTAATGCTGATTGTATCATATGCATAAGGGAAAACACCATTTCATGGCTTTGGATTGATGTAACAATGGTTGCTCTAGGGGGATGCTACTGAGCATATCAATTCAGGGCACACTGCTTAAGAGACAGAGCTGCAACAGCCCAGGACTAGGGTTCCTCCACAACAAGCCACACCAAGCCATTCACGAAAAGAACTTTTATTTCATCACACATAACAGGAAGCCATACAAGCAATTCCCTCAGACACTCCAGTTCCTCTCATATCACCACCATTCCTTGTACAGATGAGGTTATGAAAAACAATCTCATCAAATAAAAGATTCTTCTTATCCCAAAAGACTAGCCGTATGCTCAGGTCTCAATTTATAACTTAGAATCTTACCCAGAAATCATGTAAATCCTTTAGTAACTAAAATCTAAAGATTTATTCAAAAAAGAAAAAGAAAAAAAGAGAAAAAGGTGAGTTAAGATTGTTAAATGAATCAAATACATACAAAAATTGCAAAGTTCTTGGTCAAGGCTTGTATCACAGATGAAATAAAATGCTGGTTTTTAAGTCAAGTCTATGGAGTACATCCACAGTCTGCATGGGTCATTCAGTCTTTTGTTTAGTGCTTCAGTTTGTAGCAAATATCCTCCAGAGGTAAGAAGCAGGATTAAAGATAAAATGGAAGGGTTTCCAGGGCCTTTTATATCTTCTGCCATGTGGAGGGAATCCCATTGTTTACTGTGCAAAATTACAGCAGCAAAATGGAGTTTGGAGTCATGTCCATACATAACTAATTTCTTTACAGGTAGAAGCCATTGCTTCCATGCTCACCCAAATGTTCACAGAAAGGCTTATCAGATGTGGATTGGCACTTCTCAATGCCATTGTCAGTCAAGTACTTCTATTCAACTTGAATAGTGCCTTTACAATATGTTTGCCAAGCCTCGCAATATTTACCCTCCTCCCTTCCATCTCCAACAATTTTCTTCATATGTGAAGTTTAAATTCTTCCCTCCTTCCACAGATTTTTATTTATAGTCGAGGAAAAGCTAAGACAGTCTATACTTTCTTTTGAAGATTACAAAGGTTGTTAGTGAGACAAGGTGAGTGAGGTAATATCTTGTGTTGTACCAACTTTTTTTGGAGAGAGAGAACTGAAGAAAAGCTCTGTGTGAGCTCAAAAGCTCATCCATCTCACCAACAGAAGTTGGTACAATACAAGATATTACCTCATCCATCTTGTCTCTCTAATATCCTGGGACTGACACAGCTACAACACTACTGCATACAACAAAGTTTGTTGACCGTCTGATGTTTTCAGTATTCCATAGTCACAGGTCAGGTTCCAAAGCTATTCTTTCTCTTATGGTCATGAGTCACTCTGCAGCAGACTGCTTTTCCCATGAAACACAGCTACCTTGGATGGTCGTGGTTGCACAGAGCGTGCAGCATGCTCACAATATGTGTTCTATGGAGTTTGAGAATCAGAGTGAATATCTAGAATTTGAAGCCGTGTTTCACAATAAGCCAAAGCAGAAGTGCTGATGCATTCTTTGCAGTCTGTGTTGTTGTGTAGGTAGAATGCTAGCAAGCTTTCTCAAGGTCAGTGGCTTCCTGCTTAAGGTATTGTGAATTGTAATAATCATTCTTAGAGCCAAGGAATATGTACAAGTCAGCCTGGTAGACTATTTTAGCATCAAGAGCAACCCAAACCTGTAGGCACTTTTAGTGAAGGATGAGCAAGGCGAGTTCGTCAAAAGCACTTTTCTTTTCCCACATGCGTAATTTCTACCTTGCCCAGGTTCACTTTCAGCCATCTATTCTCCATCCAGGCATTGATGGACTAGATAGTTGGGAGATGGTGCCATTAGCCTTTGCTGTTAATGAAATATAGAATTAGGTGCCATTTATGTATTGTTGTCACATGTTTTCTCCGAGCAGTTTCATAAAGATGTTGAACAGAGAAATAATTGAGGGAAAACACCAATGAGGGTCTCAAAGAAATAACTGCTCATCACAACATTTTGGGTTGAATCTCAGAAGCATTGACATAATCTCATTGCATTCCTATTCATCCCTCCCGTGGCTGATGTGTTAGAGGAGTATTTAGTGATCAACAGTATCAGATGCCAAAGAGAGATCCAATTTTTGGAGTTTGGAGGCATGTTCATGTCCATTAGAACAACCAGTGCAGTTTATATTCGGTGTCTTTGCTTGTTGAGAGAAAGCTAGGATTCCAGCAATGGTTAAGAGTAGTTGGAAGTGACTTTTAGCTTCTTCATTACCTGGACTCTCTACTCTTTCCTGCTTTGGGCATACATTCAACATAGGATTTTTACCTTACTCTAAAAGATAGGACATTCCTTTTACTCTGAAGCTGTATAATGTAATTATATTGACTCAAACACATTCAGGCAGCATTACATGGGAAGACTGAGGGACATACGTACATTAGTCTAAGCTCACAAAGTTCAGTAAACAGGGCCTA
The DNA here is from genome assembly GCA_032595735.1 of Pelochelys cantorii. Taxonomy (NCBI): domain Eukaryota; kingdom Metazoa; phylum Chordata; order Testudines; family Trionychidae; genus Pelochelys; species Pelochelys cantorii. The sequence goes on along the minus strand of CM064326.1, from coordinate 41,991,792 downwards.
AACTATTTTCAAAACAGAGAAGCCATTAAATCTCCCAATGAAGAATACTCATAATTTGCCCATCTAAACTATTTTTGATGGCAAAATGGGTTTTCAACTAAACAGTTTTTGAAAAAAGGATCTACCTTTTTTTTGAAAAATTGTGGAGGGTTTTCCACCAGAAACCTGAAAAAAGTGTGTTGATGAAAAAATCAGTTTTTTGAATGAAAAGCCATATTTTTCTGTGGGAAAACACCTCCTTTTCCAAACAGTTCTACTCAACATTTCAATGGGCCTTCTTCATGCTCCCATCATGCACTCCTGCTCTCTACTCTCCAAGACTCATGTCTTTGTCTAAATTATCTACGTTAGAAAAGCCATTCTAGGGCATACTTTGGGAAGAAAGAGACACCTCATTGAACAGAAGGGGGGATTCTAAAGAGGTTCCCCTTGAAAGTGCGAGCAGTCTAACCTCAAGTCTGCATGGATTTTAATGAGTTGTGTCATTCTTTACCGCTGTAAACCAAACTACTGTGTTAAGTTTGAAAAACTCTTCAGCAAGTGGGCCACTGGGCAAGGTGTGGGGGAGAGGGCTGGCTCTGTACCCCTGAAAGGAGCAAGGCCTCAGGTGGAAGGGGTGGAGCACTGCCTGGACCATGGCATGCTGCACCACCCACCCTTCAGAGCCACCCAGACTGTGTGGTGCAATGCTCCAGCAGTGATTTAAAGGACGTAGGGCTCCAGCTATTGTTGCCATGGCAGCAGCAGTAGCCAGGAATCCCAGGCCCCTTTGAATCACCAGGCCTCAGGGCAACTGCCCTCTTTGCCCTTCATCATTGGGCCTGACTCATGAAAATGACTAGCAAAGCAGTAGGGTGCATAACTGGAGCCAGGGCATTTTGGGAAGAGGTAACAATTCAAGAAAACATATGCAATAGACCCTATTCAGTGTTGTTCATGGACAGATGGAAAATGACTGTATTTAGGAAGAGAACTAGCTTGCAAGGAGGGAACTCACTTTTTATAGAGTTATTTCGAAATAACGCGTCTACACACAAAATGCATTTCAAAATAGCGTTCTGCTATTTCGAAATAGCGCATCCACACTAATCGGACGCTGAATCGCATTTAAAGCCAGCTGAAACCAGTTCCAGCAGGGCATCAGGTCAGGAGTTACTTTGTGCAGCTGCTGCCTGAGGCTATCTGAGGCTTGTGCTTAAAGGGACACCCCTGCACAGCCGGTTCTCAGCTTTCCCTACTTGATTGCCTACCTCGCTGAGGGACAGCAAAGCATTTTTCTCTCTGCCTGCTTTGGTTGCCCTGACTCGGGAGACCACAGCACTCGGCGCCATGGAGCTGGAGCTGCCCCTGGGCACTCTGGTACTTCTTTTGGACGTGGTGGCAGCGTGTTGTATGCTGCATAATTTGTGCGAGAGGAAGGGGGAGGCTTTCCTGCCAGGCTGGATGGCAGAGGCCGACCACTTGGCTGGCCTGTACGTGCAGCCCCACATGGCTGCCAGCCGGGAGGCCCATTGGGGGGCTGTCCGTATCCGGGAGGCCCTGCAGGAGAGCTTCCACCTGGAGGAGGACTAAAGTCTCCCTGGTGTGCCCCACTGGGGGCTTGTGCCTCATTTCACCCTCACATCCTTTCACTGACTCCTCCCTAACCCCCCTTCCCATTAAATAAAGACGCATGTGTTGACAAAAACAAATTCTGTTTATTGAACATCACTGGGATGGGGGCGGAATGAGGGTGGGAGAGGGGAGGGGGAAACCTGGGAGGAGGGAGCTGGAAGGGGGAGGTGAGGGGAGGAAGGGGGAGAAGAAGCTCAGGGTTGGGGGTCTTGCTGGCCCACCTGTCTCCCAGCACTGCGGGTGTGGGGGCCTTGGCATTCCCGGGGGTAAGTCGGTATGGAGGGTGGGGCAGGTAGAGATGGGGGGGAGGAAGAAGCAGGAGGGGGAGGAGGAGCGATAGCTGGGGCTGGAATAGCAGGAGGCAGCAATCTCTGCACCAGGAGATGGTCAGAGATGGCATGTCCCTGGGCAAGCAGCTCCCATTAGCTCTCCCGCCGCAGCTGTAGGTCTTCATGCACCCAGTACTCCTAGCAGTAAACCCTGCCTTCGCAGGAGCCCCAGGTGCTGCCACTGGTACTCCTCCTGGTTTTGGGTCAGCCTGCTGAGGGCCCGGGTGTGGGAGGATGTCCTGGGCGGGGTGGTGCGCCCTGCACTTGCAGTTGCTGCGGCTGTGGAGAAACACGAGAAGTGGTCAGTTCTCCCTGGGGACACAGTGGGTGAAGACCAGCCCTCCTCTACAAGGCGAGGACGGCAGGTCTCCGCACCATTATGTCCTGCTATCCCTGGAGTGTGAGCTGGCCCCTGTGCTGTATCTAGTGTGGGTGTGGGATGGGAGGAGGGGAAAAGGAGATGTGCCCTGCCTCTGTGTAGAGGGGGCTTGTGGAGGGAGGGCATCATGCAGTGTCCTTCCCCGGGGTCAGGAGCATGTCATGTGCCTTCATACATACATGCGTGTGGGTAACAGGTCAGGGCCCTGTGTGGCAGGCAGCTGGGGCCACATGCCCAGGGTGGCACGGCACATGCACAGGTTGCTGCATTCTCTGTGGTCAGCAAGGCCCACAGGTGCGATCCTTGGTCTCCCTCTCCCCCTCACCCTCACCCCTGCCCCGCATAAGAGGACAGTGATGGCACTCACATGTCGAGGCCTCCCCCACCTCGGATGACACCGGCAACAGGCTTGCTGGGATGGCTCGGGGGTCCTGAGTGCAGGGCATGCGCCCTCCAGGCTCCTGTGGTTCCTGGCCGTCCTCCTCCTCCTCCTCCTCGGTGTCATGGGCAGCGCCCTCTGCCCCAGGGTTGATGACCACCTGTGGGGCACAGACCGTCTGACTCCCAGGATGCGGTCCAGGGCATCATAATAGGGGCACGGGTTTGGGTCAGCCCCTGAGGCCCTGGCATAGGCCTGCCGCAGCTCTTTGATTTTCATGCACACCTGCTCCTGGGTGTGCATGTGGTCTTTGGTGGCCAGGCTGTCAGCCGTCCGCCTGTAGGTGGCCGTGTTCCTGCATCTAGTGTGGAGATCATGGACATTGGAGGCCTCCCCCCAAACCTCAGTGAGGTCCACGATCTCCGCACTAGACCAGGAAGGCACCTGCCTTTTGTGGCCCCTCGCAGGCTCCTGGGAGCTGCCAGCTGCTCCTGGGGAGCTGTGGAGGTCTGGGTGCCAGTGGGTTGCTGGCTCATGCTGGGCCACGTGCACAGACTGCTGGCTCTGTGCTGGCAGGCTTGCAGCTGGCACAGGCACTGTGGCCAGAGTCTACCCCTTTAAGAGCTCCAGGGCTGGGTGGGGAGCAGATGAGTTTTCCTGGTTGTGCCCAGAGTGGCCACCAGGGCACCCTGGGAAAGGCTGGAGGCCCCCCTATTTTGAAATCAGCGTCTACACAGCGCTTATTTCAATTTAGCTATTTTGAATTTGGCGTTATTCCTCGTGGAATGAGGTTTACCAAATTCGAAACAAGCGCTCCACTATTTTGAATTAATTTTGAAATAGTGGTTTGGCAGTGTAGATGCTAGGAAAGTTATTTCGAAATAACGGCTGTTATTTCGAAATAACTTTGCTGTGTAGACATACCCCCAGAGAGGTTAATATCTACAAACTGAATAGAACTATATTATTCTTTGACATGAGTTGCTGCTAAGTGGAGTTTCCATTTTCCCTACTAGTCACTGGCAAAAACCTCAAAGGTACAGCATCCCAACAAAGACTACATCAAATATTTTACTTCTGGTATATACAGAGATCTGCTGCAGTGAGACTACAGGAACCTCTGTGTTGGAAAAAATGAAAATAGCAACTTAATCACTAGAGAAAGGCAGAAACTGAGAATGATTTTTTTTTTAAAGAAAACAGGCTTAGCTTTTTATTCAAACTGACCCATGAAAATTTAGGTGTGGTATTCCCATTAATGCCAATGGGAGTTATGACACTAATTCTCTGTGCACTGCTTAGCAGGGAGCTGGGATAAAGTTTACTTAGCAGGGAGCTGGGATAAAGTGCAAGAATCTAAAATGAATGTAACAACAAGCCTGATTAACTAGATTCAGTGTTAAAATGCATATCCCAGGTGACTCATCTAAGTACTTCATGGCCTTGAAGAACACAGTGAAGTGAAAGTGGACTCATCAGTGTTGGAATTAAGTAAACATGAAGAGGTGCACTTGATGCCTGACATTAAAGAAACACATTTCATGGGGCTTTTATGATAAATTGAAAAAAATCTAGCACCGGTAGGTCTCGGAATTGCTTACAGATATGGGCAAGATTATAAAGACAACTGGCCAGATTCTTCATTGATTTATACTCTATGCAACCTCATTTAAGTCAGTGGAATTGTACAGGATGTAAGACAGTGCAGAGTTTGGCCTAATGCTTATTGTCTCTGAAAGCAAACATAAAAGGAGATGTGCCTAAACCAATGAGTAATAATGGTTAAACATCCCTGCACTGGGGAGAAAGGGCACCGCAGTCTGAAGGTCCAATTCTCAGTTACACTAAGTTATTGTACGTGTTTAAGGGCCTAACATGAATGCAAACAGCCTCCCTGTTACTTCAAGGGGGACAAGGTAATGTTTCAAGGGAACTACAATAATGGTAGAGGGAAACAGAAGTGGAAAATCCCTTCTCAGAAGGGCAGACTCAATTTATTCCAGTATCTGTCACTTGGGCAATTAACAATATTGTGAAAACTTTGTTATCCGGCACTCATGGGGAATGGAGGTTGCCAGTTAATTGAATGTGCCGTCCTTCTCCAAAGGGCAGGCAGATGAGCAGATCCAGCTCCCATCAACTTGAGGCAGGCTGAGGGAGAAGGAGGCACCTGTTGATGATGTCAGCCAGCAGTGCCGACTGTCAGAAGCCCCCCCAATGGCTGGAGGCATCAAGCTGTCCAGCTGGACATGTAGGAGTCATGCACGTGTGTGCCTGAAGACGTGGTGGTATTATGGCTGGGGGGGAATGTTGGTAAACAAAATTTTCTGGTTAACATAGTGCTAAATGACAAAGCTTTCCCTGTATATGGTTGCATCCCTCCCTCCCAGTGTGGAATAAATAGAATACCTTTATTTGCACCCCATCAGCTTGTAAATATACTTGAAATTAAGATACAGAAACTGGGTAAAACAAAGGGAAGAATCAGTGACTGGTAGCAGGAGCGTGAAGCTCAGTCCTGAAACAAATCCTCTCTCGGCTCCCAGAAAACAATAAACTATACCCCAATACGGAAACTCCTCTAATTGTTACTAGATACAAATAAAGTGTATGGCTATGAGGCCCAAGACCTTAGATGGAGGCCCTGCCCATGTTGGGCACCACGTGGGCAGGACCCTCTTCAGATAAGATAGAATAACTGTCGATGGCATGGTGATAGAAATCTTTCCTGACTCTCTCTATGGGAACAAATGGAGTTCTCCATGGACATGCTAGAGCATATCAAAGATCTGACTATACACACCATCACTGGAACGGACAGCACTGCACAGTTGATGTGCAGAGCGTTTCAGAGTCTATGGCAGGAAAATCCTGAGGTGATGGAACACTTAGGACTCCCACTAGAAGGAAAAGCCAGTTCTAACCAATTCTTTTTCAGAGCCTCTGTGGCTGCCACAACCACTGAGAGGCTAAAGGTCACAGCTCACTGACTCCATTTTGGATTAGGCAAGTATCTGAATTTTAACATACAAATCATTAACTAGTAGGGCTGTCAATTGATGTGCATTAACGCTTGCAATTAATGCAGGGCAGGATTAACGCATAAATTTTTTAACGCATTAATTGCATACGTAAATGCACGCTTCCTCTTTGAAACACCGCCAGCGCATTTCAAAGGGGCAGCATATTAGAAGCCTAGGATCAGCTGGAATCCCCAGCTAATCCCAGGTTCCGTGCAGCGCTGCCCCTTTGAAGCGCCAGAGCAATGCTTCAAAGGGGCAACACAAGGCAGAGCCAAGGATCAGCTGGAGTGCCCAGCTGATCCCGGGCTCCGCCTTGCACTACCCCTTTGAAGTGCCGCCCTGGTGCCTCAAAGGGGCAGCGCATTAGGAGCCTGGGATCAGCTGGAGTGCCCAGCTGATCCCCAGCTCTGCTTTGCACTGCCCCTTTGAAGTGCCGCTCTGGCGCTTCAAAGGGGCAGTGCTGCACGGAGCCCGGGTCAGCTGGGAATTCCAGCTGATCCCAGGCTCCTCATGCACTTCCCACTTGAAGTGCTGGGGTAGCATTTCAAAGGAGCAGCCAAGGTGGAGCCCAAGGTCAGCTGGGGACTCCAGCTGACCCCAGGCTCCCGTGGTGTTGTCCCTTGGAAAAACTGGGGCGGCCTTTCCAAGGGGCAGCACTGCACTGAGTTGGGGTCAACTGGGGACTCCAGCTGATCCCAGGCTTCCTGCAGTGCTGCCCCTTTGAAATGCCGCTGCTGTGTTTCAAAGGGGCAGCTGCACCGAGCCTGGGCTCAGCTGAGGACTGCAGCCGATCCTGGGCTTCCACAGCGCTGCCCCTTTGAAACATCACCACAGCACGATTTTTTAAATCGTTTGACAGCCTAACAACTAACAACATTATAATATTTAAGTTATAATTAAATATTAATAACAGAATGTATCTTAACATATACCTGACACCCCAGCACTTTCCCTTGTGTAAAGAGGCTCCCTGGTTGTAAGATAAGGGGGTTAAAGGTTCTATCCTAGTTTTCTTCCCACCCCACAGATGGTGTGGGGCAGAGGCATAGCCACAAGTGGGTTGCAGTCCACCCACTTAGGATCCAGGCCCAGCAACCCCCAGTCTTGGCTCTGCTCCCACCTGGGGCCTGGCCTCTCTCCACCTGATACTCCAGCTGGTCCTGGGGAGCAGGGTCAGGGGCTAGCTCTGCTCCACTCACCTGGTGTTCCTGCCAGGAAGCAGAGTTGGGGGCTTGTAAGCTCCCCACCCTAAACCCACTTGCAAGCAGGAGTGCCAGGTAGGCAGGAGGAGCAGGGCAAGCCTCCAATCCTGCTTCGTGGTGGGATGCACCAGATGGGCAGAGTGGGGCAAGCCCCCACATCCCACAGCCTTCCTGGAGCACTGGGTGGGGACATCAGAAGAAGCACTGGGTGGGGACATCCCATTAGAAGAAGAGGGGCAGGCAGAAGGCAGAGCAGGGCAAGCCCTGACCCTCTCCCCACTGGGAGCACTGATTAAGAGTAGGGGCAGGGCCTTGAGGCTGGAGCACTGGAACTGGACAAACCCCCACTCTCCAACCTTGCTCCACCCTGGGAGCACTGGACAGAGCAGGGCAAGCTCCAGAGCCCAGACCCCACTTGGAATATAGGGAGCGGGGACAAGCTCTTGATCCACTTATCCAGCAGGAGTGCCCCTCATGCAGAGCGGGGCTAGCCCTGAGCAGGTATTGTGAGGGACAATATATTTATGGATCCCACATTTTATGGTTCCTGGCCAGTGTCTATTCCAACTTCCCCCAAGACGTATCTGGAGATAGGGACAGGTGGCCCTATCACTGCTACCCCTCCATCATTGCTTACTCACCAAAAGTTGGGGCTCACCCACTTGTGCCATCCTAACTATGCCACTGGTGTGGAGGTGGAGCCACTTCTATACTCTACTTCCCACAGTCTATAGGCAGCCATGGGAAGCAAATCAGAAATGAAAACAGCCCTGAGACTGCTCTGTTTCATCAGACCAGTGGTCACCAACCAGTAGATCGGGATCTACTGGTAGACCTTGGAGCCTCTGACAGGTGATCTTGAGAGGTTTGGCCAAGAGGCTATCAAGTGCTGGCACTTCAGTTGCCCCTCCCCCCCACTGCTGTGCAACTGCTGCTCTTTGCCTTGGAGCTGCCTCCCCCTCAACCCTGGGAGCCTCCTGCTTGCTGTGCAGGATAGGGGAGGGAGAAGAGGGGTGCTGATGTCAAGTGCTCCCTCTCCCACCCTCTATACTATTTCCACAAAGCAGAGTGGGGGCACAACAGGACTTGGGAAGGAGTGGTGCAGGGCCAGGGCAGCGGTGAGCCTGCCTTAGCCCCACTGCACCACCACCCAAGAGCCACCTGATGTATGCAGTGCCAAGTTGGAGCCCAAAGCCTGAAACCCTACTCCAGTCATGAACTCCCTTCTGCACTCCAAGCCCCGACCCTAGCCTTGAGCACCCCTGCATCCAAATGCCCTCCCAGAGCCTGTACCTAGAAACCCCTCCAGCACCCCAACTGCCTGCTCTAAGCTCAGCTCAGAGCCCCTCTCACACTCCAAATCCCTTAATCCAAGACCAGAGCCTGCACCCCAACCTGCTGGCCCTGCCTGATGAAAGTGAGGGAGTATGGGGGCAGGGAGGAGGATGGAGTGAACAGGGGGAGGAGCCTCAAAGAAGGGGCACAGAGGAGGCGGGGCCAGGGTATTTGGGTTTGAGGTAGATCTCAGAATGCACTTGAATTCAAAAAGTGATCTCATGCTTTAAAAGGTTGGAGACCACTGCATCAGACAGTCCCAATGGCTGCCCCAGAATATGGGGAATAAAGGCCCCTTTCTTACCTCAAGTGCAGGGACAGGGGAAATGAGAACCAGAAACTCATAACCTCCTGTAGACAATGAATTGCAATAGTGACTGCAAAATTCTATTGCCTGCAGCAGTAGCTGGTGAAATGTGTGGAATACTGACTTCAGCCATGGGATAGGAGTATTAACTATTATACCTGTGAGTCATTTCAATGACAGCAGGACTGTCCCTAGCTTGGTGTAACCTCCCATGGTCCCAGGCCCCATCCTAACACCATCCCTTCCCTAAGTCCCACCCCACGCCAGGCCCCCAGGTAATCCCCTAGGCCACCCTGGGCCCTGCAGGTCCCATCAATAGGACTGGAGAGGTGGCTGTCTTGGGATCCCCCAAAGCACCTATGATGTTTCTGGGGGCCAGGATCTAAAGTTCAGTCCATTACCAACAGTCCTGTATCACACTTCAAAGACCATTCACTGGGGGCAGATGCTACAACCCTTACTCAGCCTGAATAGTACCCACCCACAAATATTCCCATTGGTGGGTCTACTGGCAGATAAATACTATTTACTTTTAGCAAGTAAAGACTGCAGAATCTACCCATAGAGCTTTGCTCAGGGTAGAAGACAAAGATCTCTGGTACATCTTTTGCTACAGAATTTCAGTGTTTGAAATAAAAAGAGACAGAGAAAGACAATCAAACCACTAGGGCTAAGTCTTCTAACTGCTGGAGTTAGAAAATAGTCTAACAGATGTAAGGAGTGTCTGAATCAATGCTTCCATTATGACCAACTGGAGTGGGAAAGAAGTCCTGCGTGTGGTTATATAAATGCACTTCACTCAGGTTGCTTAGGCCTGCTTGATATTCAACTGTTAGATGGTGTTTCACCATTGTAACCAATTTGGCTGTTCTGGGGGTCACAAACTATATTAAACCTAAATGCAGGAATTATAAGATATGACCACCAATATTTGCAGTTATTGTGGGAATGGACAATGCAGAAAAGTCAGACTGTTTTTAACTCCATTAAAAGGAGAGACCCTGTCAGTGTAAATACACATGGATGGACAGAGGCTGCTCTTTCATAGAGCTGTAGATTAAGTTGGGGAGGGAGATAAGTCAGCAGGCTGCATGCCCTTGAGGAGTGAACTGTAAGACTGGTTCAACCTGTTTCTCCCCACTGTTTCAATGATAGAGTTAAAGAAAGGCTCCATAAGGAGTCTCTTTTGTATGTAAATTTACTCCAGTGGGTACTGGAATCTCTTGTGGCTGGACTGTGCTATGGGCTAAGAGCTGAAATCACTAGGTTTTGGCCCAAAGCCAAATACACCACAAACCAGCAGAGGATGTGATGAGTGGCCAGCAGAGCGGTGGCAGTGAGGGGTGACGAATGGCCTACAGAGCAGCATCAGAGAACAGCAAGCAGGTGGATGGTAAGTGATCAGTGGAGTGGGTGAGATGCCTCCTGCCTACTCCCCTCCCCCCACTCAGGTTGGGAGATGAACTCTGCGGATGCACCTCTGAACACTGGTCTGCCCTGACCAAGGACAGCAACTATGGGCAGGATGCAGAGAAGTGTTGGACATATGAAGGAGACATTTACATTGCTGGACTTGAGAACTTCAGAGGAAAAGGACATTGCTCAACCTACCTGAGCTGGAACTTTCACTCCTGGTTTTGGTTATGAACTCTGTATGAGGTGTTTCCCCAAATTAATGCCATGTTACTTCTCTCCCTTTTTATTAAAAGTTTCTTTTCCACACCCATACTCTGTGCTTGTGAATGGGGAAGCATTGCCTCCCAGAGGTGTCCAGGGGTGTTGTGTAAATTTCTCAGGTTACTGGGCTGGGGCTTGAGCCAGTTCTGTGATGGATGGATGGAGAGGAACCCCTAGATATCGAATCTGGCTCTGGCCCTAGCCCTGGCATATCTGCTACCTGGCAGATGGGTTACACAAAGAATTGTATACAAAGTAGTTTATGCTTTCTAAATGTTATGTCCTGGTGCTGCTGCTTCTAATAAGTGTGTTCTATAAGCTTTAATGCATTTTAAATTACCTTCTCCAGGGAAGTGATACTTATTTTAAGTCTTTGCAAAGACTTTATAAAAACTTAAATCACTAGTCTGTAAGGGTATGTCTACACAGCAAGGTTATTTCGAAATAACAGGCCTTATATCAAAATAACTTTCCTAGCGTCTAAACAGCCAAACCACTATTTCAAAATAAATCCTAATAAAGAGAGTTTGTGTTCATGAAAATATGTGTATTTTATTTGACATCAGGAAGGGCGGTTAGGGAGGGGTAAGTGGAAGGATGTGAGGGAGGAATGAGGCACAAACCCCCAGTGGGGCAGACCAGGGAGGCTCTTAGTGCTCCTCAGGGTGGAAGCTCTCCTGCAGGGCCTCCTGGATACTGACAGCCCCCCGATGGACCTCCCGGATGGCAGCCTGCAGAAAGTGCAGCCAGGCTCGCAGCAACGCATCCAAGAGAAGCACCAGAGTGCCCAGGGGCAGCTCTGGTTCCATGTTGCAGAGTGCTGTGGTGTCCCGAGTGAGGGCAACCAGAGCACGCAGAGACTAAATGCTTTGCTGTCCCTCATCAAGGTAGACAAGCAAGCAGGGAAAGCTGATAACTGGCTGTCCGGGGGGGTCCCTTTAAGCACAGACCTCAGATAGCCTCAGGCAGCAGCCCCACACAGTAAGTCCTGACCTGGTGCCCTGCTGGAACTTGTTCCGGCCAGTCTTAAATGCGATTCAGAGTCCACTCAGTGTGGATGCGCTATTTCGAAATAGCAAAATGCTTTTTTGAAATTCATTTTGCATGTAGACGCGTTATTTTGAAATAAACTATTTCGAAATAACTATTTCGAAATAAGATATTTCAAAATAAGACTATAGTGTAGATATACCCTAAGAGAACAGGATGACTGTGTAGTTTGTTTGAATAGCTATTTCAGCTGCAGTGCTTCTAAAACTGAAAATTATGTTTTGCACTCCATGCACGCATTTCTGGAACTCCAGGATTCTGTGCGTCTGAGCTAAAGTGAACCAGCCTACTCTGTAATGAATGTATTGTGGTCTAGACTAGAAGGGCATCCTATTAAAAGAGAAATTTTATTTGAAGGTTGTAGTCTTAACCATGTAGCAGGGTAAATGAATACTTATCTGTCCTTGAATGTTATGAAGCATTTTCTGGCACCATGGTTATTTTAATCACTGGATTAATACAGCACCGTGACCTTCTTATATTACATAGTGATATAGCCTATAATTGTAGAATTGTAAAATATTCTCTTGAGCAGTGTGTACAGCTTGTGTAAAATGGCCCTAAGGCTGGGGTAACCATCTTGAGGAGTATAACACCAGGGCAAGGAGGATACTCCAATGATATATAGTCATCACACAGGCTTCTTGCGATACATACACTTCCTGCTGCCTACTAACAGAAATAAAAAGGTAGGGGTGACCAGAGGAAAGGGAAAAGAAGCATAAAATAGGGGCAATATGGCCATCTAGTTGTAGGTTCAGCCCCTTGGAGCTGATAGCAAATGCTGTAAATTAAAGCAACCACCCTCACACAGACTGGCACCAGAAGCAAAGGAAAAATGACTATTTGGACAATTGAGCTACTAAAGCAAAGGTATGAAATGTTGTAGCGGTGTCAGTCCTAGGATACTAGAAGGGCCAGAATGGCTGAGATCTTCTGATGCACTAACTTCTTCTGGTGAGAGAGGCAAGCATTTAAGCTACATAGAACACTCTTGGGACCCAAGCCAGAGCTGTGTGTAGCTCAAAAGCTTGTCTCTCTCACCAGCAGAAGTTGAACCATCAAAGAAGCAGAAGAAACAGGCAGGGGAACTCTTATACAAATATTGGCCAGAGCTATGCCAGTTTCCATCATCTAAGAAGGATCTAGCCTATTACTGAGACAAACACGTTGGCCAAAATAGTTAAGGCTATAAATATATATCACTTATTTAATGAAAATCCTTATGGGTATGTCTACACTAGCCCCCTAGTTCGAACTAGGGAGGCTAATGTAGGCATTCAAGGTTGCAAATGAAGCCCGGGATTTAAATATCCCGGGCTTTATTTGCATCTTCCCGTCCGGGCGCCATTTTTAAATCCCCCTAGTCCGAACTAACTGCCCGCGGCTACACGCGGCAGTCAAACGTTAACTCGAACTAAGGACTTAGTTCCAGTTAACGTTTGATTGCTGCGTGTAGCCGCGGGCAGTTAGTTCGGTCTAGGGGGATTTAAAAATGGCGCCCGGACGGGAAGATGCAAATAAAGCCCGGGATATTTAAATCCCGGGCTTCATTTGCAACTTCGAATGCCTACATTAGCCTCCCTAGTTCGAACTAGGGGGCTAGTGTAGACATACCCTATGAGTGTAGTAGTTTGGAAAGCCATAATTGAAGTTCCACAATCATTTACTTGGAGCCAGCATCCCTGCAATCCTTGTCTCACACCTGTACATACTTGCAGCTGTGAGTGTACATGCAGGATATGATTACTGTCTTATGGGGCAATTTCCTTGTATGTTTGGAAAAAGGTGAGGGTATGAGATAGACTAACTCAAATCTGCAGTATCAGAATCATCTCAGGTGGATACATGAGGTATATTAGCCATAATGCACTTTGGAGTCAGATAAGTGTTCATATTGGAACACTGCAGCTGAGCTAGCAAATTCTTATTTGTTCTGTGGTAGTGTGATGGGGAGCAGTCATGGATCAGGACCCAGTTACTGTAGGCACCGTACAAACACAGAATAAAAACGTGGTCCCTTTCCAAGGAGTTCTTCTGCTGTTTATAAAGGATAAATGATAGAAGAGGTCACCAAGAGCACGTCTACACTAGGAAATTATTTTGAAATGTTATTTTGAAATAACTCCCAAAATACCTGTTTTAAAATAAGCATTATTCCTCATGACAAGCAGGAGTTATTTCAAAATAACAAGCCTGTTATTTCAAAATAACGGGCTTGGTAGTGTGGATTATTTCGAAATAAGGGGAGTTATTATTTCGAAATAAGGGGAGTTATTTTGAAACAACTCTCTAGTGTAAACTGGGCTAAATTCTTGTTGTAAGCATATAGTCTGTTGAACTGGATTTCTCTGGTTTTACTTTGTGATGAAGGGGCCATTCCTGTTCCCATTACAGGCAATCAGATTTGCCACTGACTTCAGTGGTAGCAGGACTGAACCCAAAAAATCTAAGAGTCACATTTTGCTAGTGTTTAAAGATAATGCCTTGCACTGAAACAGATTATTCTGATTGGGAGAGTTCATTAAATCCCCTCAGTAAGTCCCACCTCCCATGGTTGCATTCAAAGTTGTATTTAGGAGAAGGGTTGCAGTGCCTCATTGTTTAGTACAGAAAGGCTCTGTAAGAAGATTTCTGTTTCTGTAATCCTTCCTCTTGGTATAGCTGTTAAAGGCACTGCAGATGGATGGCAATCCTATGGACTATTCCTGTAGACGTAGCCTTCCCTGTTAAATGGGTAGTGAAAATAATGGATATTAGATAATCAGAGCAAAGGAAATTATTTTACTTTTTATTCAAGTATAATAATCACCTACAGGTTAGCAAACTGTTTCCTTTTATGTCAGGCACTAACTATGCATTTGAGCTAAGTCAGTTTTTCAGATATAATTAAAAGCTTTAGAAACAAGAGCTTTGGAACTGTTTTACTTTGTCAACACAACAGCCCATAATGCAGAAGCAGCAGGAAGCATTGTACAAGAGATGTAGCAACAAAGAAAACTCAGTTGCCTTTGGAGAAATGTGGCTAGATTCCCCACATGGTGTTCAGAATTAAACTCCAAGCACATTTCTTTTTAATGTGACTAATGAAGCATTCTTTAAACTTGCTTCATGAACTGGTCAAGAATTAGGAAGTAATAATATTAATTAGTGAATAATGCACATACTACTTGGCTGTGGCCATAATAAATCAAAGGCAACCTTTGCAAGAATGAGCTAAAATAGATAGTGTGTGCTACTCAAGGTGAGTTGATGAGAAGTAAAGAGCAATCTGACTCTTCAAACAGGATTCTGTTGAATGGTCTCTTGTTCCTCCCAATTGCATTATTAGAATTCTTGGAAACAACAAAGCTAGCTAAGCATTGTTACTGGTAGCTTCCTGCCAGCCTCTCTAGATGCCCACTTTTACCATGATAACAGCGTTGTCTCTATTACTCTCAGCTTTTCAGTCTGTCTCCTGTGCTTTCTCTTGAATTGATACTCACTGTCACTTAATAGTAATAAAGCTGTCAGTAGTATAAACATCTGATATTTTAATATGGGATTGTGACCAGCCAGGTCTGTCCGCCATATTGTCTTTACCCCTACCCCTTCAGAATGTCCCAAACATCCCCTCACTTCCCCTTAGTCTTGTCTTGGAGTCGCTGCTCTAGCAAGCCTGCCTATATCTTTAACTGCGCCGGGTCTCCACCCGTAGCTGGGGGGTGGAGGGGGTACGCTATCCCCCTCTCAAATCGCCGGCTACTCCCGCCTCCGAGGGTGAGGGGGGAGAGGGGGGCCTGGGCCCGCCCTCACTCACGGGCCCCAGCCCAGGGTCCTAAGGACGTGGACCTTCGGCGGTCCAGTCCGGCTGATGGGGGGGTCCCTGCTGAAACCCGTCAGCCCGCGGGCACAATGCTGCCCTGCCCTGGGCTGCTTCCTCTCCCCCACTGGTCATGCCGCCCCTGCCCGGGGCCTACCTGGACTTCCCGCGGCTCGGCCGCCTTGCTTTGCCTCCGGGCTCAGGTCCCTGTTACTCCATGGTGGGGGGGTCCCGCTGGCACACGCCCACCTCCACACACGCCACACACACACACCTCCCTCCTTCAGTGCTGAGCAGTGTTTAAACCTCCAGCCGCCCTTGGCATCTGATGTGCTGCCGCTCTGACGTCACGTGCGTGGCTCCACCTACCCCGTTGCATCCGGGCCGCGTTTTGGCCGCCATGCTGGGGGCTGCAAGGCATTCTGTGGCCCGCGAGCACTCGGCACAATGCCAGTACCTTGCCCCCCGCGCCGTAAACAGGGCACTCACAGCGGGGGCTACAGTGCGGGGCTGCGGCGCCCCGTCACAGGGATCAAGAGAAATTACTAGAGTAAAGTGGATGCCATATTCTAATAGCCAAACCATTTATTAAAGGAAACTGAAAACTGCCATTTCTATTAAACAGATGGTTCAAAGCAGGAACTGCAACTGTAAAAGTGACAGATTCAATTTTAGATTCTAATAGTTTTGCTTTAAGAATGACTTTGTTAAAGGTCCTATATTCCACGTTAAGGACCTGAGATGGTACCCATAGGAGATAATCAAAAGGCTCCTACTGACATCAATAGCTTTAGGTCAAGCCCTCAGTCAAATTATATTATTAAATGGCCTTAATAGACAAAGAAACTGCTCCAAAAGAGTCCAGTCCAGTGCTCAATGCAAAGCACCCCTCAGGAACCAAATTTAGCAGATACTCACTTGCACAGCATCAAGTAGCAACCTGGCATGCTGAAGCATGCACTGCATCCCTTGTTTTAGGAATATTTTCTGGACTTGAATTTGCTGGAAAGTGGAGCTCACTGGTCTATTTCCTCAGGGAATGGATTGCCTTTCCCTGGAGTATGCCCAAGACTGAAATAAACAGCAGATTGGTGGATGCCCTATACATCTGAGGGTCCAGGAGCACAAATAATAAAGAGGCACAGAAGGGGCTGGCTTTACAAAAAGCAGAGGTCAGCACTTTCTAAAAAAGGAGTTACCTTTAAGATGCCTCAAGTTGGTTACTCAGAAAAGGAGGCATTCAAAACCACTAGTCACTTTCAGAACTTCAGATCAGCAGTCTCATTAGTTGCAACACTATTTGAAAACATTTTGTATACTATGGGAGAAACAACAAAAGCTTTCTTCAGAATCAAACCAATAGAAAAGTGAGGCAGATATGTATTGCCATCACTAGGTAAATTTTATTCACAGTTTTATAGCCATTTCATGAGTTTCTTTTGTAATCCAAAGAGGTAAGGGCATCAATACAATACTAACATTACATGAAAATGAAAGCCAATGAATTTTTAATGCATAATTAACTCATTTTTACAAGGTATAATTGAAGCCAACAGCTTAGTAGGATTAAAAAAAAGCAGTTAGACATTCAAATGGCTTTGAAAACAACCAAAGAGACATTAGAAGAGCTGAAGGTTTTGTTTGTTTGTTTAAAAGAATGGTGATAAATCCTCATGCACCAGGGCATAAGCCCACCACTGTCTCAGAGGGATTTTGAGGAAGTTTCCTTTGTGGGCAGGCGAGGTTATTATATAAGAGTCCATTACAGTTTCCTTTGAAGGATCTGGTAATTTGACCACAGTCAGACAGGCTACTACAATTTAGATAGATCACTAGTCTGACCCAGTCTGGCACTCCCCTATATTTCTTGGACAGAAAACTATACTACATAATAAGCCACCTATTTAAAAGTCAGTTTGGGGAGATTTTTAAAAAATATTTCCAACTTTTGGCAGTTTGGAAACCTAATGAATAACAGACCTCTGAGGTAATTACATTCAGGCCTAGATTAACCAATGTGCACTTGATGCACTTGGATAGGGTCCCTGTCTGACCCAGGAATCCAGTAGACAGCCACTGTCTGCTATGTCCATTCCACTACAGCTCTAATTCCCTGGGTCACTTCCCTGTGGCCTCAAGTTGTCTTTGCCTTTACCTCAGGACTCTCTTTTTTGCCGTGAGCTTGCCACACTGAATTGTCTGCTGCACTGGTACTCTTCCAGTCAGCCACTCAATCTTTACTCTTTGAGTTCCACACAGCAACCAACTGCTGCTGTGTTCTGCAGCTACTTTTACAGGAGGCCCCCGTTTTATGACAGTCCGATTTATGACCCCCCGCACTTACGACCTTTTACGTAAGTGCAGAAGGAGCAAAAATCCCCCGACTTAAGTCCTCGGCCCTGCATTTACGACAGTGTACGACACCTGTTGTAAATGTGGGATCGAGTTATGACACCCCCAACTTGCGACGCTGTCCCCGGAGCCGATCACATCACAAGTCAGGGGCAGCCTATATATGGCTTTCCTGGCTCCTGATTGGCTGCTTCCCCTGCAGCCACTCTAGCCTACTTGGAGGACCTCTCCACTGCCCTTTTTCTGGGTCAGGGTATGGCAGGCCCACAAGGCCTCTAGCACAGGGCCTCAGGGCCCAGTCCACCCCATCCCAACTAGATACAGCTATAACCAGATGTTAAAGCAGCCTGGTAATTTTCTAGGATTTTTCTCCTTGGCCCATTCCTTTTAATGTTTCATTAATTCTCCTTGGTCCAGTCTTGTGATGTAGGGTTGCCAGGTGTCTGGTTTTCTACCGGACAGTCCGGTATTTACACCCTCTGTCTGGTAGAAAAATTCAGAAAATACTGGACATGTGCAGTGTCCGGTATTTTCTGAATTTCCGGCTGGGCGCCGGACGGAAGCCTGGTGGGGGCGGGGGAGTGACTGGGAGACATGGCCGCAATTGGCGCTGGGAGCCCTATGGTCACGTGCAAAAGCCGTGCGGGGCGGGGCAGTGGCTGGGACTCCCAGCCACTCCCCCTGCCCGGCTTCTGCACACAACCAGAGGCTCCCAGCGCCAATCATGGCCCCGCCTCCCAGCTGGGAGCCTCTGGTTGCATGCAGAAGCCGGGCGGTGAGAGTGGCAACTAGAGGGAGTGCCTGCCGGGGGCACGGCCTGCACCCCCCCGCCAGCTCTGCTTTCCACCCCCCTTCCTCTGGCCCCCCTCCTCCCGTCTAGCCCCCCCTGGCCCCCGATCCCCCCCCAGATCTGCTTCCCACCCCCCCTTCCTCCCAGCCCCCCTTTCTCCCGGCCAGTCCCTCCCCCCCCCCGTCCACGATCAAGTGTGTCCGTTTTTTGGGGGGGGGGTCTACCTGGTAACCCTACTTGTGAAGTACTCAGCATCTCATATAGATACCTAAGAATCAGGCTATGTTGATTTGGTTTTTCCTTTTCCTACTTTATTTCACTTTTATGAAGTTTGAGCATAAGCATCTGAACATTTCTCAAAGCAATATCTTAACAAGATGGAATTATTGCCCTGGTTTTCATTGATCCTTGAATGCCTTTTGACAGTCAAAGAATCATGGCAGAATATATGACTCAGGCAACACCATCAGACCTACTCATATCCTACATAACTCATGCCCTATTATCCTGATCATGTTCTTTAATATTAGCAGTGATGGTGTTACTTTGATTCTACCCACAAAAGGGAAACTCTCAGGTAACACACTGAATTTGGAACTGTTTTGAGGATATTCACTAAAAATTTCTGTTTTCATCTTATGAAGTCCTCAGGCTGAAACTTGAGTTAACTCAGCAACATTTGGAGGAGATATTTGTCCATAGGCTTGTCTCTTTCAATCAGAGGAAGTTTCTGCACAACAGAGGAGAGGAGTGTCCAAGCCATAATTTAAATATCTGGCTTTAATGCATGAACTGCAGTGACTTTATTCACTTAAATGAGTAGTGAAAGGAATTTAATAACACTGGAAAACTTAGCATCAGTGCTGTGCAGTTCAAAACACAATTATATTAATGTATTCAATATTTAGTGATAATTCCCAGCACGATATTGTGGAATACATGGATTTATTATGTAGTTGCATCAAAACATTTGGGATCTGCTGACAAAGTCTAGATGTGGACAAAGCAAGCCTTTCAACAAAGCTAGACAGCAGCATAGTAGGTCTTCCAGGGACACTGATTTAATCAGTTTCTGCTAAATAATATAGTAATATCATAAAAGGATAAAGTACTATTAAAATGATGTCTGTAATTATAGAAGCTAATTAAACCCGAACAACAAATCATATTATACTTGACATGCTTTGTGAAGTCTACATTGCATTTACTGGAGGTAATTTTCCCATTCTTTCCTTGATCTGAGGAAAGGTCTCTTTCAAATTGCAGGATGGTTAACCTGAAAGGAAAAAGATCAAAGGATAACTTTTAATTAGTTTAAAAGGACATGGGAATAACCTGAAGCCTGTTGCTCTTCTTCCATTGCCTTTTTTAACTAATAATTTTAGGACTTGTGGGGGCTAGTTTCCCACTGATGTGTGCAGGTATCTCCAGTTTGCAGTAAGAGACATTACCAATTATGTCCATCATCAAGAGAACACACTCCCTTATTGAACAGTTCTATTGATTGGGTTACCCACTAACTAGATGACTGTCCTCTCATTTACAATGGTGCTCATCAGCAGTAACTCCATTTAAGTCAATGGAAATATGCTGCTATAAAGCCAAGGAAAGTCAGAGGAGGATTGAGCCCAACACCAATATTATAGTCATTTCTTTCAGGTATTATGTGCCTAGTGCATAGGTCTGGCTGAGCTGCAGTCTGGAAGGGGCAGAAGCAAAGGTGGCTGTATAGCCCTTCCCAGTGCTAGAGTCTACTAGGGGCTGATTCAGTACATGGTATAAGTTAGAGCAGCCTTAGGACTGGACTAATTCATGCCGACTGATAATAGTCTGTTAGGAATCATTATGCCAAATGGGGATCAGATACAGGTCCGTAGTACTCCTTCTCCCTGGAAAACTAAGTTATGCTTTTTTTTTTCTTCCTGATCATGTATGGGGCTTATGATAATGAGGCAGGAATGTGGGGAGTGGGATAGACTGGAGGAAGGGGGGCCAACAGACTTGCCAGGCCCCTGGGCAAGGCTGGGTGGGGGCCACAGCTACACACCCCCAGAAGGACCTTAGGCATAAGGGGCAAAGCTGGGGGGGCTAGCCTCACCCAGGCAGCCCACAGTGCTGCTCTGAGCACACTGTGTGGGGCTCTGATGTTGAGTTAAAAGGCCCATGGCTCTGGCCACTGCCACAAGAGAAACTGGGAGCCCTGGGCCCTTTTGAGTCACCAGCCCCAGGGCAGTCGTCCCCTTTCTCTCCCCCGCCCCATTCCCCCACCTGCCCTGTCTGCAGACCTGGCTGGAGGAATCCACACTCAGGGAACCCCCAACTGCCTGTTACTAGTGCAAAACTGCCACAGCAAGGGAAGGCTCTGTGGGCTACTATATGTGGGCTACTATATGTGGGCTACTATATGTGGGCTACTAATTTTATTTCTATTCCATGACCATCTTCCCTAGAGACCTCTAAACAAACTGTAGCTGGATCACTGGAGTCCTCACTTTCAGCTCTTTTACCTCAATAACCCCCCCTCCTTCCTTCCTTCCCATTTAGCAGTGGAACTTGAGACTGACTGGAAAATGGGCAATCACTTACTGACACAATTATCTCAAGAGGATGATGACATTACATTTTGTTTTCTGGATTAAGTATGAAGGATTTGCTCTTCCATGTCAGTGACTATATTAAGTGCAGTAACAGCAAGTCTGCTGAGTTAATAGTTGTTCCAGTGTCCTCCTCTCAGTCAGTGCTATAGTGGATGCCCAAACAGCTCTTTACAAAACATGAGAAGTTGAGGGTATCTGGAGAGACACAAATGCTTTGGTTTGTATTTAATTTTCTACATGATGCAGTTGGGTAAAAGTTAACTGTTAAAAACCATTTGTTAATGTATTAAACATGAATGTTAAATGGATGACCTCATAGTCCCAAAAGGTGATATGCTTTATTCCTCTACTAGATATGAGCCAAATTCTGTTCTGTGATGTATGTGTAGCTTTTGAAGTACAGTAGAACCTCAGAGTTATGAGCTCATCAGGAATGGATGTTCGTAACACTGAACAAAATGTTATGGTTCTTCTTTCAAAAGTTTACAACTACACATGGATTTAATACAGCGTTTAAACTTTACTATGCAGAAGAAAAATGTTTCTTTTAACCATTTTAATTTCAATGAAACAAGCACAGAAACAGTTTCCTTACCTTGTCAATTTTCTAAGAAATGTTCTCTGTATTTCTAGTAGTTTGGTTAACACAGTGCTGTAATGTATTTGCTTTTTGGTGTTTTTTTGTTTTGCTTTATTTTGTTTTGGTATCTGCTGCCTGATTGCATACTTCCAGCTCCAAATGAGGTGTGCGCCTGACTTATAAGTACGTAACTCTGATGCTCATAACTTTGAGGTTCTGCTGTACACATGTAAAGTAGTATAGTCAGCAGTGGACTAGGATTCAGGAGACCTAGGTTAAACTCCCAGCTCTCACTCTGACTGGCCACATGACTTTGTACAAGTTTTCCCTTTCACCCTCTCAGTGCCACTATAATACTAACAAATATATTCAGGGCTCGACGAACCACAGCGAAAGCCGCTCGCCAGCCCCTCACTACGCATGCACAAGAGCTGCAGTGCGCATGCGCGCACCGCCGGTAAACGGGGCGCCGGGCTGAAATCTACTCGCCATGGGGGAGTAGATTCAATAGATTGTTGAGCCCTGAATACATTTAATAAGCCAGTTTTCTATTACAGTTTATCCTTTATTGCACTGGCGGCATGTAGTTTCCACCTTTCATACCAAATGAAATATTCATTTAAAATGAGATAAAGTAATTGTATACATTTTGGTTGGGTGCATATGAATCTCTCTGCTTTTATCTTGTAATCTTTACTGGAATCTGAGGCTATGTCTATACTGCACCCATTTTGTGCAAGAATATGCAAATGAGGTTAAGCATGGAATATCGCCAAGCCTCATTTGCCTAATTAATAAGCGCCCACTTTTTACACAAGAGGCTTTTGAGCAAGAGCCATTCTTCCTCATTTTTTTCCAGAAAAACAACTCTTGCGCAAGAGAGGGGTTTTGCGCAAAGAGGAGCTGTGTAGACAGCTTCTTTTTGTGCAAAATCCTCTTATGCAAAAAGCGGGTGCTCATTAATTATGCAAATTGGGCTTGGCGATATTCCATGCTTAGCCTCATTTGCATATTTCTTGCGCAAAACGGGTGCAGTATAGACATAGCCTGAGTGTTGTTAGTAGGTCTGCTTCTTTCATAGAAGTGGTGGGCAATCATTGGCCCGGGGGCCGGATGTGGTTCACCAGGATTAGTCCCTGGTAGGCCGCTGAATGCTTTATTTACCTGTGTGTCCAAAGGTATGGCTGTTGGCAGCTCCCACTGGCTGCAGTTTGCCATTCCTGGCCAGTAGAAGTTGCGGGAAGCAGTTGCCTGGCCCACAGCACTTCTCGCAGCTCCCATTGGCCAGCAATAGCGAAGTGCAGCCAATGGGATTTGCAAGCGTCCATACCTACAGGTATGTGGGTAAATAAATGATCTGACCACCCAGGAGGGGCACACCCTGGTGAACCATCTCTGGCCCATGTATTGCTTATTGCCCACCTCTGTCTTCTAGGGACTCAGTTAAATGAGCACCATTGCAATTTCTAATGCTGATTAGTTTAAGGCTTCTCCAGTATGATGAAAATGCAGAAAGGTCCTAGGATGGAGTAGATCAGAATAGCTCCAGTGAAATAAATGCAATTAAATGTATTTACTCCGCTGAGGAGCTGGTCACTAAAAATAGTGCTTATTATTACTATTAATAAATCTCTCATCTAATGTAGGTACTAGCAAAACAATGTACATGGCTACTATTCATATTTAAGCATAATTATATTATTATTACATCTAACTTTGAGTGCTTTTGCTAAATCCTGTAGTGGGAGCCCTAAGGCCTTTGCTAGCATATGTCTCATAATCATCCTTAAGAAAAAGCCTTCAGAAATGGAACTACATTTTATTTAAAAAATTTTCTCCAGGCTAACCAGACTTTGATAAACTAAAATGGACATGCAGATTAAATGCAAACTAATTGTTTCTGAATTAATTTAGATTAACACAAAACATTTTCTGCTCATGTAGCATTAAGGCCATGATACAAAACAAGAACAAAAAGAACACATGGTTAAGGATGAAAACATAACCTTAAGAATAATTAACTGATGTTTGTACAGTGCTTTGAAGATGCAAGATATTCAGCATTATTAAGTTATTATTACTGCAAAGCCATCATCTTGCACCAAATTTGCCCTCTGATGTGTGGACCCGATTTCTCATTTTTTCACACTGATACAAAATTATGTAGTTCCATTGCCTAAACCAAAGTTATCTTTGATTCACACACATGTACACCCAGGTCCCCCTCTGCATCATCCATCAAACAATGTATCAAACTCTTTCTCTCTTACATTATAGAAAGATCTATTTTCCCTATATTTCTAGAGCAAAAATCTGGTCTTTGTTCCATGTATGCAATGTTCACTGATGTGAACATGAGCATTTAGCATAAGATATGTGCTGCCACCGTGATACAATATGAAACTTCATATTTCATAGTAAAATACAATTATTGGATTAAGATATGGTAGTTATTTTCACTGTTATTTATTCACTAAGCAGAATGGAATACAGCCACTATTGAGTACAGGGCAGGTACTAAACCTGTGTGTCTCTTATGTCCTACTTATGCTCTACAGGAATTTAAAAGCTGCATAGTTTTCTGGGTTTTTTTGCTCTGGCAATCTGCATGGGGTGAATTTCTTGCCATGACTATATGCTCCAGCCCACAGACTTGTCATATTGAATTGTTTCTGTATATGTCAATAGGACTGACACTTATATGCAAAAAAGCCTCATTGTTTCTATCCCCATATGCCTGTATATTAGAAAGCAGCTCTTTTGACTGTACTGTTTCTGATTCTTTTTATTAACTAGTTATCTCTAAAAATAAATTGTGTGTATTGCAAAATGGAGCAAGAATTCCATTGCAAAGTAAAAATAGTTATTAACATTAGTTTTACCCTTTTTTGTGTGTGTGTCCTTGAGTGTAAAAATTGCTCAGTGAAGTAAGCCCTGCACTTGCATGGAGCCCTACTGATGGCAGTGAGCTCTGTCAGTAGGCAGGAGCTCCACTGAAGTCAATAAGATCCATCTGACGTAGGAATCTGCTTGCCTTTGTCTGCTAAGCTAGAGAACAAAGCAAACCTGAGGGTTGAAGTAGGGAGGGAAGTGCACCCTTCAAAAGCTTGGTCTTGTTCCCAATGAAGCCAAAAGCAAATTCTCACTAACTTCAATGAGATCAGGATCAATTTTTTTTCAGCTTCCTTCTTGAGACCAGTGAGTTGGCTAGTTTTTAATATGTGCCATATATATTTTTAAATCACTCTAATTTCTTAATGAGAATATTGTGTTGAATCAATTCTTATATCTTTCAGAATTCAAAGGACAAGGCTACCCTTATTTTTTAAACTGCCTAGTTTAGAAGAGAAGGGGAAACAGAAATAGCTTTTAATATATAAAACAAATGGAAAAGAAGAAATAAAAAATCTTAAATGAGCCAAAATGTTCCATAGAATCTCTATGGATAGTAATTCCATGCTCCAATAATAAGAATATAGTAGTAGGGATATATTATCGACCACCTGATCAGGACAGTGATAGTGACTATGAAATGTTAAGGGAGATTGGAGAAGCTATCAAAATAAACAACTCAATAATAGTGGGGGATTTCAACTATTGCCATATTGACTGGGTACATGTCACCTTGGGACAGGATGCAGAGATAAAATGTCTTGATACCTTAGATGACTGCTTCTTGGAGCAGCTAGTTCTTGAACCCACAAGAGGAGAGGATATTCTTAATTTAGTCCTAAGTTCAGGATCTAGTTCAAGAGGTAAGTATAACTGGACCACTTGGAAATAGTGACCATAATGTAATAAAATTTAACATCCCCCGTGGGAAGAAAAACTTCGGCAGCCCAACATTGTAGCATTTAATTTCAGAAAGGGGAACTACACAAAAATGAGGAAGTTCATTAAATAGAAATTAAAAGGTACAGTGACAAAAGTAAAATCTCTGCAAGCTGCATGGAAACTTTTCAAAGACACCGTAATAGAAGACCAAGTTAAATGTATACCCCAAATTAAAAAACACAGTAAGAAAACCAAAAAAGTGCCATCGTGGCTAAACAACCAAGTAAAAGAAACAGTGACAGTGATAAAAAGACACCTTTTAAAAAGTAGAAGTCAAATCCTAGTGAGGAAAATAGAAAGGAGCGTCAACGTTGCCAAATTAAGTGTAAAAATATAATAAGAAAAGCCAAAAAGGAATTTGAAGAACAGTTAGCCAAAAACTCAAAAAGTAATAGCAAAATATTTTTTAAGTACATCAGAAGCAGGAAGCCTGCTAAACAACCAGTGGGACCCTTGGACAATCGAGATGCTAAAGGAGCACTCAGAGATGATAAAGTCATTGCAGAGAAGCTAAATGAATTCTTTGCTTCAGTCTTCAAAGCTGAGGTATTGGGGAGATTCCCAAACCTGAGACATTCTTTTCAGGTGACAAATCTGAGGAACTGTCCCAGATTGAGGTGTCATTAGAGGAGGTTTTGGAAGAAATTGAAAAACTTAACAGTAACATGTCACCGGGACCAGGTGGCATTCACTCAAGAGCCCTGAAAGAACTCAAATGTGAATTTGTGGAACTGTTAACTGTGGTTTGTAACCTATTCTTTAAATCAGCTTCTGTACCTAATGACTGGAAGATAGCTAATGTGATGCCAATATTTTAAAAGGGCTCTAGAGGTGATCCTGACAATTACAGACCAGTAAGTCTAACGTCAGTACCGGGCAAATTAGTTGAAACTACAGTAAAGAATAAAATTGTCAGACACATAGATGAACATAATTTGTTGGGGGAAAGTCAACATGGCTTCTGTAAAGGGAAATCATGCCTTATTAATCTGCTAGAGTTCTTTGAGGAGATCAACAAACATGTGGAGAAGGGGGATCCAGTGGATATAGTAGACTTAGATTTCTAGAAAGCCTTTGACAAGGTCCCTCACCAAAGGCTCTTAAGTAAAATATGTTATCATAGGATAAGAGGGAAGGTCCTTTCATGGATTGTTAACTGGTTAAAAGACAGGAAACAAAGGGTAGGAATAAATGGTAAGCTTTCTGAGTGGAGAGAGGTAACTAGTGGGGTCCCCGAAGGGTCTGTCTGGGACCAATCCTATTCAACTTGTTTATAAATGATCTAGAGAAAGGGGTGAACAGTTAGATGGCAAAAATTGTAGATGATACCAAACTGCTCAAGATAGTTAAGACCAAAGCGAACTGTGAAGAGCTTCAAAAAGATCTCAACAAACTAAGTGATTGGGCAACAAAGTGGCACATGAAATGTAATGTTGATAAATGTAAAGTAATGCATATTGGAAAAAATAATACTAGCTATACATACTATATGATGGGGACTAATTTGGCTACAACTACTCAAGAGAGAGATCTTGGAGTCATTGTGGATAGTGCTCTGAAAATATCCACTGAATATGCAGCAGCAGTCAAAAAAAGCTAACAAAGTGTTGGGAATATTTAGGAAAGAAATAAGGTATGTCTACACTACAGCATTATTTCGAAATATCTTAATTCAAAATAGTTAATTCAAAATAAGTTATTTCGAAATAATGCGTCTATACACAAAATGCAATTCGAAATAGCTTTTTGCTAAATCGAAATAGCACGTCCACACTGATTGGACGCTGAATCGCATTTAAGGCCAGCTGAAACCGGTTCCGGCAGAGCATCAGGTCAGTAGTTGCTTTGTGTGGCTGCT
Organism: Pelochelys cantorii; assembly: GCA_032595735.1. Classification (NCBI taxonomy): domain Eukaryota; kingdom Metazoa; phylum Chordata; order Testudines; family Trionychidae; genus Pelochelys; species Pelochelys cantorii. Next base: position 41,964,684 of record CM064326.1, on the reverse strand, counting down.
GTCTGAGGCTATCTGAGGCTTGTGCTTAAAAGGACCCCCCTGGACAGCCGGTGCTCAGCTTTCCCTGCTTGCTTGCCTACCTTGCTGAGGGACAGCAAAGCATTTTTCTCTCTGCCTGCTTGGTTGCCCTCACTTGGGACACCACAGCACTCGGCATCATGGAGTCAGAGTTGCCCCTGGGCACTCTGGTGCTTCTTTTGGATCTTTTGCTGCAAGCCTAGCAGCAAATGCTGGAGACTGCCTGGCAGCATCTGCTGCAGCCCAACCCCCAGGTCCTCTTCCAGACCCCCCTGGGGGCCATGGAGGAACAGCGCCCGGATGCCAGTGTGCCCCGCTGCATCTGGCGCCTGGACACCAGCAGCGACTAGTAGGACCACATCGTCCTGGAGCGCTGGGGAGACCAACAGTGGACCCAGAACTTCAGGATGAAGAAGGACACCTTCCTCGAGCTCTGTGAGTGGCTTGCCCCTGCTCTGCAGAGACGGGACACGCACATGAGGCCCACCATTCCCCTCCACAAGTGTGTGGCCATCGCCCTATGGAAGCTCTCCACGCCGGATAGTTACTGATCCGTCGGCAACCAGTTTGGTGTGGGGAAATCCACCATTGGAGCAGTGCTCATCCAGGTATGGCAGTCTCTGGCCACTGTGCCGGGGCAGGGAGGGCAGTGAGGAGTGGATGGGCTGCCCCAGGGAAGAGGGGGTGCTAGTCCCCTCCATGGGAGGGTTTGTTCTGTTCCAGCTGCACTTCGGCCTGCCCGCGGTGGCCAGAATTGCAGGGGGGGGGTTGCTCCTGGGGAGTGCGGGCGTGGGGCAGTAGTGGGGAAGGAGCACTCTCACAGCCACCCTGGCACCCCAGTGACTCTCGGTGGTTTTCTGTGTCCCTCTGCAGGTGGTCAAGGCCATCAATAGAGTGCTGCTCCGCAGAGTCATCTGCCTCACCGATGTGGACGTGGTCATCGAGGGGTTTGGCACCCAGGGCTTTCCCAACTGCGGGAGGGCAATCGATGGGATGCACATCCCCATCCATGCCCCAGAACACCAGGCTTCCCTCTACATAAACCGGAAGGGATACTTCTCAGTCATCCTGCAGGCTGTGTCTGACCACTGGGGACAGTTTGTGGACATTAATGTGGGCTGGTCCGGCAAAGCACATGACGCGCGGGTGTACCGCAACTCCTCCGTGTGCCAGAGGCTTCACACCGGGACCTTATTCCCCAACCGCCACATCAGGGTTGGGGACGTGGACATGCCTGTCTGTCTGGTGGGGGATGCGGCCTACCCGCTACAGCCCTGGCTCATGAAGCCCTACACAGGACACCTCAATCCCTCCCAACAGGCCTTTAACACCCGGCTCAGCCGGGCCTGCATCGTGGTGGAGGGTGCCTTCAGCCGGCTGAAGGCCCGTTTTAGATGCCTCCTCATCCACCTTGACTTCTCCGAGCGGAATATTCTGCACATGGTGGCTGTGTGCTGCACAACTTGTGTGAGCGGAAGGGGGAGGCTTTTCTGTCAGCCTGGATGGCGGAGGCCGACCACTTGGCTGGCCTGTACACGCAGCCCCACATGGCTGCCAGCCGGGAGGCCCATCGGGGGGCTTTCGGGATACGGGAGGCCTTGCAGGAGAGCTTCCACCCTAAGAAGCACTAAGAACCTCCCTAGTCTGCCCCACTGGATGCTTGTGCCTCGTTCCACCCTCACGACCTTCTACCTACCCCCTCTCCCCCCACCCCTCTTCCTAATGTAAAATAAAAAACACATTTTTTCTTGAACAAACTGCCTTTATTTAACAAAACTGGGGGGGGGGGGGATGAAACACTGGGGAAAGGAGGCGGGAGAGAGGAGGGGGAAACCTGGGAGGAGGGAGCTGGAAGGGGGAAGCTAGGGAAAAAAGGGTGGGGAGAACTCAGGGGGTGGGGGTCTCACCGGGCCAACTTTCTCCCAGCACTGCGGATATGGGGGCCTCGGCGTCCCTGGCGGGATGGGGAGGAGGGTGTGGAGGTTGAGGAGGGTGTGGATGGAGAAGCGGGAGGGGGAGAAGGAGTAGGAGGAGGAGCAGGAGCTGGGGAGGCAGCAGGGGCTGGAGCGGCAGGAGGCAGCACGCTCTGCACCAGGGTCTGCAGATGGGCACAGATGGCACGACCCTGGGCAAGCTGCTCCCACCGGAGCTCCAAATCTAGTTCCACCCTGCGGTTGAGGGTGCGGTGCAGGCTCACAGTGTCCCCAGGTGCTGCTTTCGGTACCCCTGCAGTGTTCGGCTGGTCCTCCTGCGGAACCCTTGTGTTCAGGAGCATGTCCCAGGCGGGTTGGTGCTCCCTGCATGTGCAGCTGGTGCAGCTGTGGAGAAAGAAGAGAAGTGGTCAGTTATCCCTGGGGACACAGTGAGTGAAGCCCAGCCCCCCCCCCCCCGCAAGGTGAGGATGACCGTTCCCTGCACCATCAGAGCCGATGTGCTTGCACAGAGGCCATGGTCAGATTGTCCGGCTATCCCCGGGAGTGGGAACTGCCCCGAGACCACACTCATGCCCCTGTGCTGTGTACAGTGCGGCTGAGGTGGGGGGGAGATGTCCCCTGCCTCTGTGTAGAGGGGGCTTGTGAAAGGAGGGCATCCTGTTGTGTCCCACCCCAGGGTCAGGAGCATGTCATGTCTCTTCACATACGCGTGTGGCTAACAGGCCAAGGCCCCTGTGTGGCAGCCAGCTGGAGCCACCTGCCCAGGGGTGGCACGGCACGTGCTCACATGTGCACAGGTTGCTGCGTGATCTGTGGTAAGCAAGGCCCATGCACACGGTCCCTGGTTTCCTTCCCTGCTCCCCTCCCCCCCCGTAAGGGGACAGTGATGGCACTCACATGTTGTGGCCTCCCTGGATGACCCTGGTGAGTTGGCTGCTGGGATGGCTCGGGGGTCCTGGCGGCGTGGCATGCTCTGTGAAGGCTCCTCCTCCATGGCCTGGTCAGGGCCCTCTGCTCCCAGCTCACTGCCCCCTGGGCTGGCACGGACCGTCCCGCCCCCCAGGATGCGGTCTAAGGCCTCAAAATAGGGGCAGGTGTGTGTCCATGTTGGGGAGCTTCCCCATGTGGCCCTGGCATATCCCTGCCGCAATTCTTTAATTTTTATGCGCACCTGTTCTTGGGTGCGCATGTGGCCTTTTGTGGCCGTGGTGGCAGCTATGCAGCTGTAGATGGCCGTGTTCCTCTGTCTAGTGTGGAGATCATGGATATTGGAGCCCTCCCCGCAAACCTCAATGAGGTCCATGATCTCTGCACTAGTCCAGGAAGGTGCCCGCCTTCTCCAGCCCTTGGCTGGCTCCTGGGAGCTGGGGGACTGGGCGGTGGAGGGCTGGCTGGATCTGGCTGCCCGGCTCATATTGGGGCCACTGGGTCAGGGTCAGTGACTGCTGGCTCTGTGCTGGCAGGCCTGTAGCTGGCACATGCACTGTGGCCAGAGTCTACCCCTTGAAGGGCTCCGGGGCTGGGGGAGAGGAGAGGAGTATTCCTGGTTTGGCCCAGAGTGGCCACCAGGGCTCCCTGGAAAGGGTTGGAGGCCCCCTATTTTGAAATAAGCATCTACACAGTGCTTATTTTGCATTAGCTATTTCGAATGTGGCATTATTCCTCGTAGAATGAGGTTTAATTAATTCGAATTAAGCGCCCTGCTATTTCGAATTTATTTTGAAATAGCGGTTTGCCTGTGTTGACGCTATTAAAGTTAATTCAAAATAACGGCTGTTATTTCGAATTAACTTTGATGTGTAGGCATACCCATAGATGATAAAAGACAGAAAATATCACATTGCCTCCATATACATCCTTGGTAGACCCACATTTTGAATACTGTGTGCAGATGTGGTCACCCCATCTCAAAAAAGATATACTGGATTTGGAAAAGATTCAGAAAAGAGCAACAAAAATGATATATGGAACAGTTCCCATATGACAAGAGAATCCCATATGAGAAGAGAGGCTAGGACTTTTCAGCTTGGAAAAGAGGCAACTAAGGGGGAATATGATAGAGGTCTATAAACTTGTGTGGGGAAAGTAAATAAGGAAGTTTTATTTACTCATAACATCAGAATTAGAAGGACACAAAATGAAATTAATAGGTAGCATGTTTAAAACAAATAAAAGGGAGTACTTCTTCATAAAATGCATAGTCAATATGTGGAACTATTTGGAAGAACATGTTGTAAAAGCCAAGACTATAATAGAATTTTAAAGAGAACTAGATATATTCAAGGAGGAGAGGTCCATCAACGTGCATTAGCTAAGATGAGCAGAGATGTTGTCCTTAAACTGTGTTTGCCAGAATCTGGGCATGGGCAACATGAGATGGATCACTGATTCTTACCTGTTCTGTTCATTCCCTTTGAAACACCTGGCATTGGCCACTGTCAGAACATAGGATACTGGGCTAGATGAATCTTTAGTCTGACCCAGAATGACTGTTCTTATGTAGCCTTCTGTCTTGATTTTAGAATTGTAATTTTTGGGCATCTAATAAAATGTTCTAAAATGGCTCCCCATTATCATTCACATTTTTTCCTTTTAAAATTCGCTCTTCCAGCTGATTTGGCTCATGTTTGTTTTCAGTTTTGTGAAACTGGCCCCTCTAAAGCACCAACTATATTCCCGGTTGGGACTCAGTGGGTACGTTAACACTGCGCGGAGGTATCCCAAAATAGCTACCCCATGTTTTAACAAGCCGCCTGTTATTTCAAAATATTTTTTGAAATAATGGGCATGCTATTTTGGCATCCCTGTAACCCTCATTCCACAAGGGTTAAGGGATGTCTTGAAATAGTGCATTATTTCGAAATTTGGTGCTGTGTAAACATGCCAAATTTAAAAATAAGCTATTTTGAAATAAAATCAAAATAAGATATGCAATTTGTGTAGCACAAATTACATCTTATTTTGAGTTTAGGGTGCTGTGTAGATGCACCCTGAATGTATTATGTTCTCAAAGAATAATAATTTAATGTTCACTTTTACCTAAGTACCATTAACTTTCAGTTATATAACAAATTCTTCTTTGTCTGTCAAGGTAAAAGTCTAATACAGAATTACCCCATATTTGATCCAACACTGTTTGAGCCAGGAGATTATCATCATCTATAATTTTTAGAAATTCCAAGAACATTTTCATATATGCACAAGACTTCCAGCATATATCACTAAATTAAACTCTCCCAGATCATGTTTCTCCCCTCTACACATCATGATAGGTGCTTAAGTCAGAAACAGGTAATGTCATTTTTGACAGTGTCACTCCCCCTCTTGTCAACTTGATCACTTCTAAATAGGCTATACGAGAGATTTTAATATTCCAATCATGTAATTCTTCCTACAAGGCTTCAGCGATATCAGCTAGATCAAAATTATGTGAATAAATGAGCAATTCCACTGCCTATTGTTTATTACCCAGACTCCTGGCATTGATGTATAAGCAATTAAAGAATCTCTTCTCTTCATGTCCTTTGGTGTCTTAATTAACATTGTTCTTGGCATTTTGATTGCTTATTTGTTTCTCCTTTTCATTCTCCCTTTTTGTTGTTAATTTAACATTCTTCTGACTCTTCTAGCCAGTCTGTTCCTTAGAAGATTGCTTTCCTGTCTACTCAGATGGAAGCTAGCAAAACTATGGCATAGCCTGTCCCCAAAAAAGGTGGGTTAAAGTATAGACTCTCTTCATTGGACTTGAGGGTGCATCTACACAGCAGGGCTTAACTCAAAATAAGCTACGCAAATTTAGCTACATCAATTGCGTACCTTATTTCAAAATAGCTTATTTCGAAATTGGAAGTGTCTACACAGCACTCAGGGTATGTCTACACTACAAAGTTAATTCGAAATAACAGCAGTTATTTCGAATTAACTTTAACAGTGTCTACACAGCCAAACCTCTATTTCAAAATAAATTCAAAATAGTGGAGCCCTTATTTAGAATTTGGTAAACCTCATTCTACAAGGAGTAACACCAAATTCAAAATAGCTATTTCGAATTAAGTGCTGTGTAGACACTTAATTCGAAATAGGAGGCCTCCAGCCCTTCCCAGGGAGCCCTGGTGGCCACTCTGGGCACAACCAGGAAAACTTACTCTCCTCTCCCCCAGCCCCGGAGACATTAAAGGGGTAGACCCTGGCCACAGTGCCTGTGCCAGCTCCAAGCCTGCCAGCCCAGAGCCAGCAGTGGGCACCGGGGCCCCTGACCCAGGCCCCAAAACATGAGCCAGCAAGCCACTGGCAGCTAGCCCTCCACTGCTCCCCAGGAGCAGTCTGCCAGCTCCCAGGAGCCTTCCAGGGGCTGGAGAAGGCGGGCGCCTTCCTGGTCCAGGGTGGAGATCATGGACCTTATTCAGGTTTGGGGGAGATGTCCCCAACGTCCATGATCTCCACACTAGATGGAGGAATGCGGCCGTCTATGGCAGGATAGCTGCCAGCCTGGCCACCAAAGGCAACATGTGAACCCAGGAGCAGGTTAGCATGAAAGTCAAGTTGGTCTGGTGAGACCCCCAACCCTGAGCCCTAAGCTTCCCTTCCCCCTTCTTCCCCTTGCTTCCCCCTTTCAGCTCCCTCACCCCAAGTTTCCCCCTCCCCTCTTCCACCCTCTCTCTTCCCCTCTCCCACCTCCTTTTCCCAGTCTCCCCAGAGGTTCATCCCCCCCAGTTTCATTCAATAAACACAGTTTCTATTTTTGAACATACGTGTCTTTCATTTGACATCAGGAAGGGGGGCTAGGGAGGGGTAAGTGGAAGGACGTGAGGGAGGAATGGGGCACGAGCCACCGGTGGGGAGGACCGGGGAGGCTCTGAGGGCTCCTCGGGGTAGACGCTGTCCTGCAGGGCCTCCTGGATCCTGACAGCCCCCCGATGGACCCCCCGGATGGCAGCCTACAGCAAATGCAGCCGGGCTGATGGCAACGACCCCACGAGATCCACCGGCGTGCCCAGGGGCAGCTCTGGCTCCATGTTGCAGAGTACTGTGGTGTCCCGAGTTTGGGCACTCAGGGCACTCCAAGACAGGACTGCTTTGCTGTCCCTCATTGAGGTAGACAAGCAAGCGGGGAACCCTGAGAACTGTCTGTCCAGGGTGGGGGTAGGGTCCCTTTAAACACGGAGCTCAGTTAGCCTCAGGCAGCAGCCCCACACACTAAGTCCTAACCTGATGCCCTGCCGGCACTGGTTCCGGCCAGCCTTAACTTTGGTTCAGGGTCCACTCAGTGTGGACGTGCTATTTCAAAATAGTTTTTGTGTATAGACGCATTATTTCGAATTAGCTTAATTCAAATTAACTATTTCGAATTAAGTTAATTCAAAATAGCACTGTAGTGTAGACATACTCTTATTTCGAAATAGAGCACGCTTTCTCTGACTTCCCTTACTCCTCATACAATGAGGTTTACAAGAGTTGGAGTAAGAAGTCCTCCAATTTGACAGTATTTTGACATTATTTTGACATAACTGCCCACTGTGTAGATGCAGACTAAGTTATTTCGAAATAACTCTAGTTATTTTGACATAAAGTTGCTGTGTAGATGTACCCTGATTCAGTCATCTTGGCATACACTACAGACTTGGCAAGAGTTTTAAACAATGTGTTCACTGCCAAAATAGACGGGTTTTATTTTTTAACCTTGGAAGGCATTAGTCAGATTGAGCTAACATCATGCAGTTAAAGCTTTGTTCTCACTACAGAAGAAAGTTGTTGTTTGTTCCAGTTAGTTAGCTTGAGATAAAGTTCTAATGAATACAAGGCAGTTTTAGTAGGCTGAACTAAAAAAATCAGGGATCCTAGAGTTAGCTAACTTAAGAACAGTTCTATTTCCCTTAGGCTGTGTCTACACTACGAGCGTCTTGCGGAAGAGCAAATGTAAATGGAGCGCTCATTTGTATGTGTCGTGCTCTCATTTGCATTTCCTCTTCCTTTCCGTTTTGTGCAAGAGGTTTTTGCGCAAAAAAGCGCTGTGCATACTCAAATGAGGAAGAATGGCTCTTTCACAAAAGGGGGTTTTTGCGCAAAAAGGCTCCATCTACACAGTGCTTTTTTGTGCAAAAACCTCTTGCACAAAAGGGAAAGGACGAGGTAATGCAAATGAGAGTGCGATATATGCAAATGAGCACTCATTTGCATTTGCTCTTCCGCAAGAGGCTCGTAGTGTAGACGTAGCAATAGTGAAGACAAGGCTGTAGTTAAGATATAAACTATGAGTATAACTGGAGTGCAGAGGCAAGGCTCCAGCAAATATATGCATTGTGTTTTTAATGTACAAGATGAGAAGCAGATGTCAATTCTTTGTCACTGTAATTTCCATATTGGAAAGGTAGGAAGTGATGCATATTATGTACCTGGTCTCTAATCCATAGCTCATTGAAGTTATTGTACATATAACCCCGAAGAACTGAAAAAAGGAGAGTGTAGCTTACTCTGTTTTTAGCTCTTGTGCTAGAGGCTCATGGCTTTATCCCCTAAGGTCCCAGGTTCAATCCCACCTACTGACAATCTGAGTCCATCAGCATGACATACAGATGCCCCATAATTTCAGATGCTGAATATAAAGGTCATTGATGAACTGTGTGGAATTTAAGAACACCAAAATTTGGAAGATAAATATAAAATTATAATGTAATCTTGATGTTAAAGGAAATTATGAGTTTGAGTGGGGATCTCTATCTGGGAAAGTACATCAAGTTCATCGAGGGTGTGTTTACACAGCAAAGTTATTTTGGAATAACTATGTGAGCATCTACTCATCAATTCTGTTATTTTGAAATGATGGATGGCTTATTCAAACTTCTGTAAACCTCATTCTACAAAAAATAACGCCTATTCCAAAATAGCTATTTTGAAATAAGGCGTGTGTAGACGCCCCACTTCTGCTATTTTGAAATAGCCCCTCATCAGGGCCATTCTAATTTATTCCTTCTGGGACTTTAAATCAAGATAGCACGTCTACATTAGGGAAGCCGGCCTCAGACTAATTTTGAAGCTTCCCTGCAGTATAGATGTTCTATTTCGAAATAAGCTATTTTGGAATAACTTTTCCAGAATAGCTTATTCCGAAATAACTGTGCAGTGTAGATGTAGCCTTAGAAAACTGTGGGATTTTTTCTACAATGCTCCATTCAGCATGATGAAAGGACACGTTCATTTTCAGACTCATTACATGTGTTTTATTACCTTCCCCTTGTGGCCTGCATTCAGCTTGAAAGTAATGGGACTACTTACATGAGGGAGAATTACTCACATGAGTAGCACTGTGTCATGCTTGGTTCCTTGCGGGATTGCCCTCCATACCAGTGCCACCTGTCTTAGGCCAGGTTCCCTCCTCATTCCTAATGCCATGTTACTGGCTTTCATTCTTAGCTGGAATCTCTAGGTAGTCTGACTCCATTGAATCAACTACAGGTTTCATCCTGCTTATTCTTTTATTGCAGGCCCTAGCCCCAGCTTCCTCCTTCTGCCCTGTGATTGACAGAGGAGACAAAAGTGGTCCACAATGCAGCAGAGCTTCAGAGAGAACAGGGCTGGTGACTGAAGTAGGTTCCGGAGAGGAGAGAGCCAGGGAGCATGAAAGAAAGGATAATAGGCACCCAGACAATGGGAGCTACAGGAAGTGGTGGGGACTGGGAACTGCTTCCCACATCTTCCATTGGCCAGGAATGGCAATCCATGGCCAATGGGCGCTGCAATCACCATATCTGCAGAGGCACAGGTAAACAAAGTGTCTTGTGGACAGCTAGTGGCTTGCCCTTAAAAGCTGCAACCAAAAGTTTGAAAACTTCTGGGATAGTGTATGGGAAGCCAGTGTGGAGAGAAGAGGACACTTTTGAGTTGTAGCTGGTAGCTAGTGTTGCCAAGGAGATGTGCTACAGCCTCTGTACCAATTGGAATTTCCTAAGCACTGATGGAAAAGCCAAACCTGAATGGCACTGAGACCCCAGATGCCTCACAATATCTAGAATGGGAGCTGGGCCCAGTCCCATGGGACAGGATCCATTGATGTGAGGTAAATGCAAGGCCAGCTCACTTTCCAACCTGTAAATGGGACATCCCCTTGGCGCTGAGCCAGAATTATGGTTGCAGTACTGGCATGGAGAATGCATGTTTGTAATGGTGGATCCCAAAACACCACCACCATCACACAACAACAGCCAAAAATTGCAGTTAGTATGTCACCTTAGTAAAAAAATTGGGAACTATTGTCCTTGCCCACTAGAGATGGCTTAATGACATCACCTGTTCAAAACTTTAATGATTACATGTGTTCAAAACTTCTGATTTACAGGTGATCTGAAAGAAGGCACCTGCAGCAGCACAGTGTCTAAAATCATAGTGAGAGTCATTGGTGAAACAGAGCAGAATTTGGCTCCATATATTGCAACTGTAGCAAGGCATTTAATAGAGGCATGACAACCTTATTTTTCTGTGTTTCCATATATGCATTCAAGGGAACCAAAACCAAAAACTTATGAACTTGTCTTCATTAAAATGTTTTTAGAATCAAAGAAAACAAGACGAGCGATGCGGTTGCCTTGGGCCCCGTGCATTCTGGGCCCCATGCTGCCCAGCTCCCAGCCCCACCCACCCACCTGGCCGCTCACTCGTCAGGGCCCCGCGCTGCCCAGCTCCCAGTCCTACTTAGCCATGCTGCCTTGGGCCCCCGCAAAGTCTTTGGCCGGGCCTGCATAGAATACTAGAGCTAGAAGGGACCTTGAGAGATCTTCAAGTCCAGTCCCCTGCCCTCATGGCAGGATCAAGCACTGTCTAGATCATCCCTGATAGATGTCTGTCTAACCTGCTCCAGTGATGAAGATTCCACAGCCTCCCTTGGCAATTTATTCCAGTGTTTAACCACCCTGACAGGCAGGAAGTTTTTCCTAATGTCCAACCTCCCTTGCTGCAATTTAAGCCCATTGCTTCTTGTCCTATCCTCAGAGGCCAAGGAGAACAATTTTTCTCCCTCTTCCTTATAACACCCTATTAGATACCTGAAAACCACTATCATGTCCCCTCTCAGTCTTCTCTTTTCCAATCTAAAAAAGCCCAATTCTTTCGGCTTTGGCATATAGCTCATGTTTTCTAGACTTTTAATCATTTTTGTTGCTCTTCTCTTGACCTTCTCCAATAAACAAATATTAAATAACCAGGCTGGCTGTGGAGAAACCATCACCTTTAAAAAAGAAAAACCATCTGTTTGTGCATCCAATGTCCAACTGGGGTAATAGGTATTGAGTGGATTGCTCAGGGTTCTGTGATGGTCCAGTTCTATGTAACATTAGATGACAGAGTAGAAAGTAAGTGGACAATATTAAGATGGGAAGGTTCACAAATGTTTTTGGGGAAAAACAGCACTTTCTTGTTATGCAACAAAGAAAAACAATCCGTAACAAATTAAATTCATTAACATCAAGCCTCACCTTAAAAGCTTGAAGGATGCAGATTCCACCATCTCCCTAAACAACCCAGAACTTCACCATCCTCCTAGTGAAATAGTTTTTCCTAACATCCAGCTAGACCTATCCCACTTCAATTTGAGAACATTGCTTCTTGTTCCATCATCTGCACTACTGATAGTAGCTTAGCTCTATCCTCTTTGGAACCCTTCTTCAGGTTAGTTGAAGGCTACTATCAAATCGCTCCTCATTCTTCTCTGAAGCCTAAATAAGACAAGTTCCCTCAGCATATGCTCGTAAGTCATGTGCCCTACTCCCCCAATCATTTTTGTTGCCCTCCACTGGACTCTCTCCAATTTGGGAATTCTGACAAGGCAGTAATACCAAGGAAGGATATGGGAATTACCTTGATGACAATCTGGGGAATTGCAATGAATATGACTCAGTGATGCCACACAATTTGAAGTGTCAGATACTAGAATTGATTAGATCATGTACAGAATAAGTGACTCTTCAGTGGGGGTCGGGTGGGGCCTGGATCATGCTCAGGATAAATGCTGCTGGTTCTCCAGGATTGATTGCAAACAAGTCAGAGTACACTAGTGATAATGCAGTGTTTTAGGCTATTACTAAAGATGTTTATTGTACTTTTTGTAAGGGAAGAAGCACCATGGAACATAGCTCTGCAGAACACTGGAGCTACAGGGACCAAGAAGATAGGCTGTGCACTGCCATAATCTGCAGCTCAGTGAAAGCACCACATTTGCAATAACTGATGCAACTGGAGAAGATGGCCCTGCAAAACTGGAGCAGCATATGTAGAAACATATTGTACAAGGCACAGTTTTAAGCAGCACATTTCAACTGCACTTTTAAAGGTTTCAGTATAGCAGCTACAGCAGAGAGCTAAAGTGCTGAAAATAATGCTGTGTAGAGTGTACAAAATCTTTTTCTCTGAAAGAGAACTTTCTCAAGTTAGAGAAATATCTCAATTTATAAGTAGTAATTCTGCAGGCTCTAATCATATTTTCAGGGGATGCTATAGCAATCAGATAAAACTCAGGTCTCAATCTCTCCCTGAGAAGGATAACTGAAGAAAATGGAAAAGACTTGTATGATGTAGTCATAACTGCATTTTTACCTACAACATTTTCTCAGGTGCTTTGTCTAGAGAAGTTCATGGATTCAAATAACGTTTCCATCAGCCTAAAAAGTCCACTTCTGATTGGTTAATAGCAGATACTATTTAGCTTACTTTTTCCTTTGCTCATTTTTAACCTTGTACTTCTATTTATATACTGCTGTACTTGGGACCAACTTTCCATGGCATAGCAGTGTCACAAGCTTCATGAGAACTCATGTCATTTGCCTTCTGGGATCATGCCTAATCCCCCCTAGACAAGTTACTTACAGAAGGAACAACGGGGTGGTTAGACTACTTAATAGTATTTGTTCACAGGCAATTTCCTACCTGCAGTTTTGAACCCACAATTAATAGCTAGAATAAAACTGAAAATTAAAAAAATCAATTGGCTAATTCTTTTCTCACATAAATGTAAATCAGTGGTAGCTCCATCAAAGTCAAGCGGGAAGTGTATTAACCACTAGTATACCTCCAAGTCTTTAGGATCAGTAGATCAAATACTTCTCTCACTTATAATGGTGCAACTTCACTCACATCAGTAAGAAGGATTTGGGGTAGGATGGCAAAGGACAACTATGTCTGATAGCTCTCCAACATGAAAGGTTTCTGGATGTGATCCTTTGGTAAGAGCTATGTTAGTTAGTAAATGGAAATTCTATTACATTGAATTTTTATAATATTGTACTAACATTGGATTATTTCATTTTATATACCATATGCTTTGAAGGAAATATACAGTTAATCCATTATTTCCCTATTAAATTTACAGTAGGTTAAACAATCTGCTAACATTGTCTCTTGGGTGTCTGACTGATAAAACCTGTTAGGTCCAGATGGATGACCAAAGGGAGAATTGTTTCCAGTTCAGTTGCTAACATTTTAGTTTTCATTTTAAAAATCAGTGTTGAAATGCAAGAAGGTCTGGAACAGGAAAAATTCATTAGTATCTTTACTTTCTTAAGTTTGATACACACACTAATCATCTGTTAGAAGTTAAGGGATTGTGATGAAGTGAAGAAATCAATATTAAAGTACAAACACATTTGATCACACAGTTTGTAAAACTGCAAATAAAATTAATCAAGAACTGGAGATTTTATATTGCATAATTCAGCTTTGTATCAACCCACATATTAAGGAAAGAGATTTTATTGCTATTTATTCTTGGTAACATAGAAGCAGATCCATCGCCCACTGAAGTGGGAGTTTTCCCATTGTCTTCAATGGAATCACAGCCAGGCCCACACTTATTCATCCAGAAAACTTCTACTTGTGATTCCATGAGCTCCAAGAGATCAGATTTATACTGACTACAATCAATTCCCTAAATCCCATTTTAATTAATGAGGAATCAGAAATGCATATGGAGATTAATTGTGTGAAGTACATTTGTATTTTATTAAATGAAATTAAACTTTCCTTACTTTGGAGCAGATGTATGGAATACTTTCTCATCTGTGTTTTTTATTTGTAGCAGGTTAACCAATGTGCCAGCTGCTTTACCAGCAGCCAAACATGCATGGTCCTTGTCCCAAAGAGTTTACTAACTAAACAGCCTACCTACAGATGAGAGGGGATCAGAGGAATAATAAAAAGAAATGCCATTGGGTGGAGAGACAAAAACATGGGTCCTTGATTTTTATATGGAGGTTTTTAAAAAGCTGCTCATCCACTTAGGTGAGTCTACACTCCACCCTTACCTCAAAATATCTTTGCACTACGTAAATTGTGTTGCTTATTCTGAGGTAATTTTGAAATAGCTTAGCATCTACACAGCGCCAAATTTGGAAATCAAGTGCTATTCTGAAATGTCCCTTAACCCTCGTGGAACGTTTCAAAATCTAATAACGGGCTTCTTTAAAGATGCGGAGGAGAGCTGGACCTTGCCTGACAAAGCACTCAGTGTGAGTATCTGTCAGACCTTTCCATAGTGTGCCCACAGAACAGAGCTCCACTGCTGTGTAATAGACTGTGGCACACTTCAGAAGAAAAAGGTATTTCCTGTGGGTATCCATGGGTCCCATGGCACTTCATGAATTCTTTGTTGCAGTCTCTAGCTGTACATATGTGGCTGAATTATGATCTAAGTGTGTAGCTGACACACATTGCACCAGGCACAGAGAAGTTCTGGAACAACATTTGATAAAGATCATGCTTCCAAGAATACACACTCTTGGAGCTGGCACACTTCTCTGTGGGCAGAGGTCTCTGACACATGTAACATGTGGGTTTCTCTTTGAGGTGGTACACTTAGCAGAACAATGGCATCAGCACCCACTGACACCCACACCCAGGAAGCACAGTCTTAACTTAACCATGAGATAGGGCAGAAAATATGCAGCAGGAAAATCTAAACAAATGCATCAGGAGAAACGAGATTAAAAAATAAATGAACGGGGTCAGTGCCACACAGCAGTCAGATGTTAGAAGTAACCACCAGAGATATATACACCCTCTAAAATATATATCTGTAAGCCTTCTGCAAGGTGGAGGCAGCAGCAGCCAGATCTGGGTTCAATATCTAAGGGTTCCTTTCCATTGATTCAAAACAGAACCAGATTAAGCCCCCATCCAGTGGAAATTTACACACCATCTTGGATGCTTCTGAGAGGCAATACTTCCCCATGCACAAACACAAAGTCTGAGTGTAGAAAATAAACTTTTAATAAAAGCTAGGGAAGTAACTTGGCATACATTTGGGAAAACACCACAAACAAGGTTCATAAACATAAACCATGAGTAAAAGACCCACCTCCTGGAGGTTGGACAGTGTTCTTTTCTACTACGTTTCTTAAGTTCAGCAACCCAAAAGTCCCCTCCACGTTCCCAACCCTTTTCTGCAACCCACTCACAGTTGCTGCCTTTGCTCAGTCCAGACCCAGAGTTCACCTCCCATCTTAGATGGTGGGAGGTAAAGAGGCATCTTACATGCCCTGCTGGCCACTCGTTGCACCTCTCTGCCTCCAGTCTGCTGGCAGTCAGTCATTATCTGCTGCTATCCACCTCTTGGCTATGATCTCTACACGTCAGTGTCTTAGGGTACATCTACACTGCAGCACTATTTCGGGATACTTCTCGTATCTCGAATAGCTATTCTGCGTCTTTTAAACAAGCCTCTTATTTCAAAATAGCTTTCGAAATAATGGACTCACTATTCCGACATCTCTGTAAACCTCGTTCTACAAGGATTAAGAACCATTTTGGAATAGCGGTTTATTTTGAAATTTGGCACCGTGTAGACAGCACCACATTACGAAATAAGCTATTTCAAAATAAGCTATGCAACGTGCATAGCTTATTTAGAGCTAGTACCGCTGTGTAGACACACTCTTAGGTATGTCTATACAGCAAAGTTATTTCGAAATAACAGCCATTATTTCAAAATAACTTTCCTAGCGTCTACACAGCCAAACCACTATTTCGAAATTAAATCAAAATAGTGGAGTGCTTATTTCGAATTTGGTAAACCTCATTCCACGAGGAATAACACCAAATTCAAAATAGCTAAATCGAAATAAGCATTGTGTAGACACTTATTTTGAAATAGGGGGCCTCCAGCCTTTCCCAGGGTGCCCTGGTGGCCACTCTGGGCACAACCAGGAAAACTCTTCTGCTCCCCCCCATCCCCAGAGCCCTTAAAGGGGTAGACTCTGGACACAGTGCCTGTGCCAGCTGCAAGCCTGCCAGCACAGAGCCAGCAGTCCATGCACGTGGCCCAGCATGAGCCAGCAACCCAGTGGCACCCAGCCCTCCACCATTCCCCAGGAGCAGGCTGGCAACTCCCAGGAGCTTGCCAGGGCCACAAAGGGCAGGTGCCTTCCTGGTCTAGTGCGGAGATCGTGGACCTCATTGAGGTTTGGGGGGAGGCCTCCAATGTCCATGATCTCTGCACTAGACACAGGAATGCGGCTGTCTACAGGCGGATGGCTGATAGCCTGGCCATCAAAGACTACATGCGCACCCAGGAACAGGTGCGCATGAAAATCAAAGAGCTGAAGCAGGCCTATGCCAGGGTCTCAGGAGGCCACTCCCAACCAGGGGCTGACCCGGACCCCTTCCCCTATTATGATGCCCTGGGCCACATCCTGGGGATCAGATGGTCCATGCCCCCCAGGTGGTCATCGACCCTGGGGCAGAGGACGACGAGGAGGAGGACGGCCAGGAGCCTGGAGGGAGCATGCCCTGCACCCAAGACCCCCAAGCCATCCCAGCAAGCCTGTCGCTGGTATCATCCGAGGCCGGGGAGGCCTCGACATGTGAGTGCCATCACTGTCCCCTTATGCGGGGTGGGAGGGAGGTGAGAGGGAGACCAGGGACTGTGCATGTGGGCCTTGCTGGCCACAGAGCACGCAGCAACCTGTGCATGTGCCGTGCCACCCTGGGCATGTGGCCCCAACTGGCTGCCACACAGAGGCCCTGGCCTGTTACCCACACACATGTATGTATGAAGGCACATGACATGCTCCTGTTCCCGGTGAGGGACATTGCACAATGCCCTCCCTCCACAAGCCCCCTCTACACAGAGGCAGGGCACATCTCCCCTTCCCCTTCTCCCACCCCACACTATATACAGCACAGGGGCCAGCTCATACTCCGGGGATAGCAGGACATGATGGTGCGGAGACCTGCCGTCCTCGCCTTGTAGAGGGGGGCTGGTCTTCACCCACTGTGTCCCCAGGGAGATCTGACCACCGCTTGTGTCTCTCCACAGCTGCGAGTGCAGGGCACACCACCCCACCCAGGATGCCTCCCACACCCGGGCCCTCAGCAGGCTGACCCAGACCCAGGAGGAGTACCAGCGGCAGCACCTGGAGCTCCTGCGAAGGCAGGTCCACTGCCAGGAGCACTGGGTGCAGGAAGACCTGCAGTTGCGGTGGGAGACCTTGCGGGAGCTGCTTGACCAGGGGCGTGCCATCCGTGACCACCTGCAGACCCTGGTGCAGAGATTGGTGCCTGCTGCCGCTCCAGCCCCTGCAGCCGCTCCAGCTCTCACTCCTCCTCCCACTCCCCCTCCTGCTTCTTCCTCCGCCCCCTCCCCATGCGCCCCACCCTCCATACTCGCTCCCCCCCGGGAACGCCGAGGCCCCTGCACCCGCAGTGCTGGGAGACAGGTGGACCAGCAAGACCCCCAACCCTGAGCTTCTTCTCCCTCTTCCTCCCCCTTTCAGCTCCCTCCTCCCAGGTTTCCCCCTCCCCTCTCCCACCCTCATTCCCCCCTTACCGCAGTTATGGTCAATAAAGATAGTTTGTTTTTGGCAACACACGTGTTTTTATTTTACATCAGGAAGGGGGGTTAGGGAGGGGAAATGGAAGGACGTGAGGGTGGAATTAGGCACAAGGCCCCAGTGGGGCACGCCAGGGAGACTTCACTCCTCCTCCAGGTGGAAGCTCTCCCTCAGGGGCTCCTGGATATGGACAGCCTCCCGATGGGCCTCCTGGCTGGCAGCCGTGCAGGGCTGCACATAGAGGCCAGCCAAGTGGTCGGCCTCTGCCATCCAGGCTGGCAGGAAAGCCTCCCCCTTCCTCTTGCACAAATTATGCAGCATACAACACGCTGCCACCATGTGTGGAATATTCCACTCGGATAGGTCCAGGTGGGTGAGGAGGCATCTAAAACGGGCCTTCAACCAGCCAAACGCACCCTCCACCATGATGCAGGCCCTGCCGAGCTTGGCATTAAAGGCCTGTCGGGAGGGGCTGAGGTGTCCTGTGTAGGGCTTCATGAGCCAGGGTTGTAGTGGGTAGGCCTCATTCCCCACCAGGCACACAGGCACATCCATGTCCCCGACCCTGATGTGGCGGTCGGGGAAGAAAGTCCCGGCGTGCAGTCTGTGGCACACGGAGGAATTACAGTACACCTGCGCGTTGTGTGCTTTGCTGGACCAACCCACATTGATGTCCACGAACCGGCCCCAGTGGTCAGACACAGCCTGCAGGATGACCGAGAAGTATCCCTTCTGGTTAATGTAGAGGAAGGCCTGGTGGTCCGGGGCACGGATGGGGATGTGCGTCCCATCGATTGCCCCCCCCCCCACAGTTGAGGAAGCCCAGGGTGCCAAACCCCTTGATCACCGTTTCCAAATCGGTGAGGCGGATGACTCTGCGGAGCAGCACTCTATTGATGGCCTTGACCACCTGCAGAGGGACACATAAAACCACCAAGAGTCACTGGGGTGCCAGAGTGGCTGAGAGTGCTCCTTCCCCACCACTGCCCCGTGCCCCCACTCCCAGGAGCAACCCCTGCTGCAATCCTGGCCACCGCGGGCAGTCCGTAGTGCAGCTGGGACAGACCAAACCCTCCCAGGGAGGGGACTTTCACCACCTCCCCCATGTTTCCCTAGGGCAACCCATCCCCTCCTCACACACACACACCCCTCCTGACACAGTGGCCGGAGATTGCCATACCTGCATGAGCACTGCTCCAACGGTGGATCTCCCATGTCCAACTGGTTCGCCACGGATTGGTAGCTATCCGATGTGGAGAGCTTCCAGAGGGTGACGGCCACACAATTGTGGAGGAGAATGGCAGGCCTCATCTGCATGTCCTGTCGCCGCAGAGCAGGGTCGAGCTACTCACAGAACTCGCGGAAGGTGTCCTTCTTCATCCTGAAGTTCTGGGTCCATTGTTGGTCTCCCCAGTGCTCCAGGATGATGTGGTCCCACCAGTCGCTCCTGGTCCAGATGCCAGATGCAGCGGGGCACAATGGCGTCTGGGCACTGCTGCTGCTCCTCCACGGCCCCCACGGGTGTCGGGAAGAGGGCCTCGGGGTTGGGCTGCAGCAGATGCTGCCAGGCAGTCTCCAGCAATTGCAGCCAGGCTTGCAGCAACACGTCCAAAATGAGCACCAGAGTGCCCAGGGGAGGCTCTGGCTCCATGGTGCCAAGTGCTGTGGTGTCCCGAGTCAGGGCAACCAAGCAGGCAGAGAGAGAAATGCTTTGCTGTCCCTCAGCGAGGTAGGCAAGCAAGCAGGGAAAGCTGAGCACCGGCTGTCCAGGGGGGTCCCTTTAAGCACTAGCCTCTGGCAGCAGCCACACAAAGGAACTTCTGACCTGATGCCCTGCTGGAACTGGTTTCAGCTGCCCTTAAATGCAATTCAGCATCCAATCAGTGTGGATGCACTATTTCGAAATAAGATATTTCGAAATAACGCTGTGGTGTAGACATACCCTTAGTGATTTGGCAGGCTGGACAGAAACACTGCTTTATCACAATGATTTCAGCTTCCATTGATTTTATCTCTTAGCAGTCAGGGTGGAAGAAACATATTTGTACTGCAATTAAGATAACAAGGCCCTAAAGGAAGCCTACTTAGTTCTATTCTTTGAATAATGGGGAAAACAGGTCAAACCAGTCCAGGCAGTACTCCTGGGGAGGGTGCACCATCTTGTGACCAGAATGCCATGCAATGCCCCCTTACTCTCATAAGGCTTTGATAGTCCAGCCCCTGCTTAGCACGGTACTTTCTGCTAAAGATGATCCCTTTTCTTTTGGAAACAAATTAAGCACAGTCCTGCTTTTCTGTTTTTCCACAAATTATACAAACATAGTTGGTGCTGGGTCCCAAATTAAGTTAATTACAACACTGTTCCATCTGCTGAGTACTTGGCAAATCTAAACAAAGCAGAAGCAAATTGTATTTACATAGACATACTCAAGGTCTCTTCACCTCTTCCACCTTGCTGTCCAAGAAGCATTCATTCAGACCCTAAAAGACAGAGCCCACTAATGCAGATCTTAAGGTGTATTGTAGCTGTCGCTGTAGAGTGGCTACAGTAGCCATCTCTATTGTCCAGTATATAATGAACACAGCTAGACTGCTCCAAGAGAGACAGCACGGTGTTTTACAACAATGAGCTAGGAGCAAAGGTAATATGTATGAGGTTATGGGCAGATGTCAAATGCTCCCCCCTCTCCCCTGGTGCCTCCTAGACAGGCTCTCTTGGCCAGAAGTGGTTCCATCCTGCTTCCTGCCCATCTACCAGGAAGAACAGTCAAATGTATGGGGGGAGAGGCCGGGAGAGAAGGACTGAGGGCCCCCCTGCAGGTAACATGAGGTGGTGAGGGTGCTCCAGCCCCAGTCTGGGCACAGAATTGGGGGTGGGTAGGCAGGCACATGGGGAAGTCATATGTCCTCACCTTTAGATTATAAGCACCCCTCATGTGAGGCACTAGTCATCTCTTGCCAGGAAACTCGTGTATGTGTTTTTGGGAGACCAATTTCAAACTGTACCAGGGTGCTTGCCACATGGGCTGGAGGCTAACCCAGCCCTGATTATGTGATGAGCCACTCCTGGGTTGAATCAAAGGCTTCCAATACAAAAAGTCAGCAGGAAGCAGAACAGGAGTGCATTTGAGTGACTAATTCAGGCTGTTAGAGGCAAGAAGTCTGACAATAAGCAGGAGCAAGTTCTCCAGACAGGGAGGCCTGGTAGAGATCATGCCCAAGAAACAGGGGAGGGACTGCAAAGGCCTACGAGCAAGGACAAACTCCAGGCAGGAGGTACTGGGGAGGAAACAGAGTTGTGCAGTCTTCAGCTCAGAGTTCTGTTTCATTTGCATGTAGCTTATAGGAAATGAGATTGATTTAGGGGTAGAGCCAGGAAGGGCCAGTATGTATCTTAAAAGCTAATTAAATGAGCCCCAAGAGGAGATGTGTTTGAACTACTGTTTGAACAAAGCAAGTTCATAGAAGGGCACTGAATTTGGTGGGAGCTAAACAGATAGCCAGAGTGTTGCAGACCAACCTTTGATTGTGAAGGGGCACTTGGGTGCCAACAAATCCTGTTATACAAGCATACATCAAAATAGATGGACAGGGAGGGTAACTTTCTACAGTCCCACAGAGTTCAAGTGGATTGTGGTGGGACCCAGCACAGAGATAGCTGACAATATTAAACTCTCCTTCAGATAGTTAAGCATGAGCCTAAGTTCTAACATCTACCGAACAAATTCCCACCTGGACAGCTTAATAGCATTGAGCAAAGCACTGACTCCATTCCAGCAAAATGCTGGTGTATAATTATACACAACTCTATAGACCCTTGACTTCAATAAGATTTATTGCTCACTTACAATTACATATGTGCTTAAGTGCTTTGCTGGATTGCAACCTAAGCATCTGATTCTCTTCTCATTTACAACTGAAATCATACTGATTTCATCAGAGTTACTCCTGATTTACATTAGTACAAGTGAGGAGAATGAGTCCCAAATATATAAACCTGTGTGCCATTCTTCCACTTACATCAAACACATATAGAGGTCAATTAATCAGCAAATTAACATATCCCCCTACACATATGCAGACAGCTTGTAACTCATGTTATTCTATGCATTTTCCAAGTACAACCTGATCTATTGCAACTTGCCTATTGTTGTAATTAACTGAACCAAGTGTTGTACTGTCAACCACTTAACCTTTTTGCTAAAACACAGTCCTCTCCTTTTTCTTAGCTTTATGTACCTTTCTTGAACAGGACTAAGAAAGAAGATTTAACCTTAAAAGGACATCAGCTGTGTTAGGAATGCACATACATATCAGTGAAATGTGAAAAGGCTGGCTGAACTCTCAGATCCTTTTCATGAGTAGTGTAGTATTATCCTGCTACAAGCTTCTTCAATTCAAAGACAGACCATTCCTCTGGCCTGACAACTTGACTTTACAGCTCAACAGCTTTTCCCGAAGCATCTATAGTAAATTCAAATAGATAAGCACAGAACTGGAGCAGTGGGTGACTAGTGCTTATTTTAAAATACGTAATTTGTGTTCCCTTTTCCTTACAATATTGGGTTCACCTTTAGACTTGCCAGCAAGGGGGCTGGTGTTTGAGTAACAAGTGGAAATGTTTCTGGCTCTCATTTACAAGCTACAGTAAAACTCTTTTAAGCAGCTACCCAGAGAGCCAGCAAAAAAAATATGCATAGCAGAGATGGGGCCAAATTCAGCACCATCTTATAACAGATCTGAGTTTAGTTGAGATCTTATTCCAATGTTTCTTCTAATCTTTTCCATCAATGTGCAGATTTTTTCCAATGTGCACTGAGACATGTGTGAATGTGCACCAGCAGTAGAAACAAAAAACCTAGCAGTGGGAGCTCTGCTATCAGCTGGGCAGCATTTGTATCTTTCTTGAGTGGCTGCACAAGTGCACAGTTTACAGGGAACACTGCCCTAGACTGAAGGTTGAGGGAAATTGCACCACACTCCACAATTTCTGTTACAGTTTTCTCCCCCTGTTTGGTAAAAGACCAGATCCAAATTCATCTCTGGTGTAGGAGGATTCATTGTGTGTTTGGACACTGTTTACTTGCAGAAAGAGAGCCTTGGAGCACTGGTTTCACTGTAACTTGAGTTTCCCACAGTGTGACGTATGCTGTCACAAATGTTTGACAACTAGAACTGGGGGGGGGGGGGGAAGGGAAATAGTTCTCTAAGGCTTTGAAACTTACTCCTGTCCAGAATCAGCATGAAAAATCTAAAATGAAAAAGTTCTGAAAAATGGAACGTGAAAAAATTGGATCAAATGAAATGTTTCATTTGTAAAGTTTTAAGATGTTTTGTTTTGGACCACTTAACTATTTTCTTTTTCCTATAATTCACTTACATTTTGAAATGAAGAGACATTTTGAACTGGAAATTTGGAATTTTTCATTTAGAAAATGAAATAATAAAATGTCAACATTTCAAAAATCTTTTGAGTCAAGAAATTGATTGAAAGCCACCCTTTCCTGCAAAGGGTTTTGGATTCAACAAGCTGGCATTTCTGATGAAAAATGTTCTGTTAAAAGATTCATGATCAGCTTTACTGAGTGGTTACCCAGAGCTTCTGGCAGGCTTGTGCAGCTCATGCTGATGTATGCTTTAGTGTGGCTTTCCCAGCTCTAACTTAGCTCGGGTGTCTCTACTCAGTGTGCTTTCACACTCAGGCTACGTCTACACTGCTCTTCTTGCGCAAGAAGGCTATGTCTACACTGGTGGCTTCTTGCTCAAGAACATCTTGCACAACGGTTCTTGTGCAAGAAGTCTTGTGCAAGAAAACGTCCACACTGCCACGTGCGAGCTGTGCTTTTGCGCAAGCGCGCCCATGGCAGTGTGGACGCTCTCTTGTGCAAGAAAGCTCCAATGGCCATTTTAGCCATAGGGCCTTCTTGCGCAAGAAACCCCTGCCGAGCGTCCACACTGCCCTCTTGCGCAAGAGCCCCTGCGCAAGAGGGCTTACACCTGTTAAAAAAGAGTGTAGCTCTTGCGCAAGAAGCCCTCTCTTACCACGCCGTACTGTAAATCTTCTTCTGCAAGAGAGGGTGGGCAGTGTGGACGTTCTGTGGATTCTTGCACAAGAACAGCCGTTTTTGTGCAAGAACCCGCCAGTGTAGACATAGCTGAACTGTTTTGTGCAAGAGTTCTTGCGCAAAAGGTCTTGCACAAGAGCGTATCCACACTGTTACGTGCTTTTGCGCAAGAGCATCCATGGCAGTGTGGACGCTCTCTTGTGCAAGAAAGCTCCGATGGCCATTTTAGACATATGGGTTTCTTGTGCAAGAAACCCCTGTTGCCTGTCCACACTGCCTTCTTGCGCAAGAGCTCTTGCACAAGAGGGCTTATTCCTTGTTGGGAGAGGAATAACTTTTGCGCAAGAAGCCCTCTGTTCCGACACCTTACTGTAAATTTACTTGCGCAAGAACGCACATGCAGTGTAGACACTCCACAAGTTTTTGCGCAAGAACGACCGTTCTTGCACAAGAAGCCTGCAGTGTAGACGTAGCCTCAGTGATTGTAAGATACACAGCCTTTTGTCTCTAAGCATATGGTGAAGTAACTTCAATTCTTGCTGAATCCACATATTCTCTAAATATATAGGGAAAACCACCAGGTTGTTTTGGTTTGAGAAAAGTACAAATTAATCCAGTGCATTATGGGCTCCACACACACACACACACGGTAGGCTGTGTGCACTGAGATCACAGCCTACCATGATGCTCAATATTGTCAATTGTTTCCTTGCATACCCTGATCATCTCTATCCATCTGTTGTCTCTTGTTTTAGATTTGTAAGATCTTTGGGGCAGAGGATTATCATTTTGTGTTGGTTTTTTATAGCATCTAGCACAATGGGGTTCTGGTGCAGTATGCAGGCACCACAATAATAGTGATGTATATACATACTGTGCAGCAATATTAGAGTCCATGAAAACAACCATTCCTGAATTTTGCTCAAGTAACAGAGGACACTCCAATCAAATCACTTTTTTATAATGGAATGCATGTATTACATTGCCCTCTTTTGTGCCAACTCTATATTCAGCTGAGTCATACAATAAAGGTATGCAAAATAGAATAGAAATTATTTTTAAACCACCATCCTTAAAATAGCATGTTTCTTTTCTTCTTATACTTCCTTTGAAAATCCAGGCACAGATACTAGAGCAGGCCTGGGCAAAATATGGCTCGCGGGCTGAATTCAGCCCGCCAAGCCACCGGATCCAGCCTGAAGACACAGGGGGAGCCCCAGGCAGGTTCTCCTGCTTCCTCCATAAGCTGCTCAGAAAAGCAGCTGTGGGGCCATTTCTCTTTCAAAACTGTGATTCTGGAGGGGAGGGGAGACAGCTTCAGGTGCTGTTCCTGCCCCCAGCACAATCCCATTGGCCAGTTTCTGGAGCAATCCAAGATTTGCATAGAGGGAGCATAATTGGCTTTATGCCACTTCCTGTTGTATCCTCCAGCATGGGGAAAAGGGTATGGCTGGGGCACTGCTATGTACCAAGATCCTTGCTTGCTGTAACAGCCCTTTGTTAGCTGCTACCAGCCAGTGCAAGGTAGAGCAACCCTGAGACCTCTCTAACTTGTGGCAGGAGCCAATTCAGTCCCCAAAATCAGGATAGTTAAACTGTTGTGCAAACAAAAGCAGTTTTCTTGCCCATTGATACTCAAAGATTGAGACCCAAAGATTTGGACATGCAAGGCTATTTGAATTAGGGTTGCACTAATCTGCCAGAAAGTTTTGTGGTAATATGTAGAAAGGGGCCAAGGATCTGTTGAGAGTCAAAGAGGGAGGAAAATAGATGGATAAGAACAACTGATTGTTTCGTTGCTGTTTGCTTTTGTTTTTCCTGAAAAAAATTAAATTAATGTTTGAAGCATTTTTTTTAATTAAAACTTATTATTCAATTGATCAAAAATCCTGGGCTGGACATCTGGAACAGTGACTATCATATAGAATCATGGCAACATTGTCCCCTTGCCCCCCAGTTGTTGAACTATAGACTTTCCAGTTGAAAGACCACCTTGTCCCAGGCAAGAGTAGCTACGTCCCCCATCTTTACATTATCTAATCAGGTCAAGAATAGAATTCGATATGTGCTCTTTGGAAAACAGTTGTATCAAGGAGATGCACAGGTTACAAAGAAATGGGTTGACATGCGTATTTATTCCCCTGCATGCATCCGCTCACACACCTTAAAGCAGTCTCCCTTTGGTGCTTTGTCTCAGACATACTCAGGCCCATTCCAAGTTAGAACAGAAATCCATTTGAAAAAGGATTCCATTTTAGACCTGCAAAAATGTAATAGATCAACTGAAATAAAGACAACACTGGATAAGCTGAACTTCACTGCTGCTTCAAGGCAAACACTGTTTGCCAGCTGGGACCAGGATGGAATCTTTCCTTCCCATAGTACAACTTTGCATAATTATTCAGGTGGCTTGCTTTTGACTTCCCCTGATGCTAGAGGCAGAATACTGGAGCAGATGAACCAATGGTCTCATCTCTTATGGCAATTCCTATGGAACTGTATATAATCTGAAACACATTGCATTCACTCTTTAGGAAATGAAACATGACATAAAATTCCCTAGAAGGTCGACTTGCTAATCAACAAACAAAAGTTCAGTGCATAACACATTTTTTCCAAATGGTACAAACATAAATACCTATAACTCTGTCTTTTTGAACATCTCTATAATGGTAACTCTGTTTTCTTATTTAAAAACTGCTCATGTATTTTATTACATATATTTAAGCCTTCTGTTGGTGCCCCTCTGGCTATATCTTTAGCCCACATGTTGGGCTCCTTCTTGACAGGCTCTGCCATTGACCCATGATACCCAACTCTGGTTGCTCCTTCCCAGATGGTGGAAGTGTGTCACAGTGCCCCGAAACGGTGTGATCTGAACCTGACTGTTTGGGATCTGAGAGCCAATAAGCCAATAGGGAGGCTGTAACTGGGGTGGGGTGGAGTCAGCCTGTGTTGCTGTGGGAGCAGAGTGGTAGGGGGCAGCAGCATGGTAGGAGGCAGCAGCAGCTTTATTAAAGGACTGTATCACTCAGCGAGCCAGCTCACACTTCTGTTTTTTTAAAGTTGTGTGGCCCGCCAATGGCTTTGTTGATTCTGTGGCCCTCTGTTACCCTATAGTTGCCTGCCCCTAGGTTTGATAATAAATTTCAGTTCTGGTCTTAAAAAATCTATAAAATTCCTCAAGTCTGTCTTTCCACTCCAAGTCTCTCACCCTTCATCAGTCTCATGTCTGTTACTCTGAAAAGCTGTTCTGGATGTCGAACTGCCAATTCAAATCAAACTAAAAACTGAGCCACTTGGCTTCTTTCAAGCTCTTCGTCTATCCTCCTCCCTTACTGTTAATTCCAAACACGTGTTTTAATGGAAGGCACAGAAAAGACATGGTTTCAGCTATAAATAAAACACTGTCTAAAAATACATAGGAAGGGTGTCAGAAAAAGGAACATAAACAAATTGATTTGGGGGCTGAAAGGTGCAGGTTTTAGTTGGTTGTTGTTGTGTTTTCTAAAGTATACCCCTCCCCAAACATATTACTCTCATTTTTCTTCCACACTAGTTCCTAGCTTCAGTTCCAATGTCCTTACTATACTATCCATTACCAATTCCCTCCTTCCACATAGGCAAGTAAGAGTACTTACTGCACAAGTTTCCTTGTAAGCATGCCTGAGAAATGAGCCTTCATGAGGGATTTGAATGAGGAGTGGGCAGTGTCTTTGTAGGCCAGCATCTCAAACAGAAGGGTCAACATAACAGCATAATGGATACACAGGACTAAGGAACTGGTATCACTTGATGAGCAGGGGAGATAGGGTGACATTGGCTTTATCTTGTCTTAATTGAGTTCAAACTCCCGGTCTTTACCTTCAACACCCTACCTAACTCTGCTTATGCCTGTATCTCTGCTCTTACATCTTTCTGCACCCTTGGCCTACTGGCTAACAACTTCTCCTTCCATATTCTTTCTTGTTTCATCTTGGTGTCTCCTTCCTTGTTACCTTTTACACCTAGAATTCCTTTGCCCGGTGCACCATGCAATCATCCTCTCAGTCTTCACTTTCACAGCCCTTTGTGAGACTGGCTTAAGTTACCCGAAAAACCTCCTGAGAAACTGAATGAGAGGGCAAGAGGGAAGAGGCTACCAGCGGGCCGAATCTGGCCTGCCAAGCTACTGGATCCAGCCTGCAGCCAACTTGCCAGAACCTTTACGTAGAGAGTAGCTCACTCATTAAATAGAGGGCTGCTTGCCACTCTGGACTGCCAGAGAGGCAGAAGGGAGACTTTACATGCTGCTCCCAGCCCCCAGCAAAAACTCTCAGCTCCTATTGGCCATTTTCTGGCCAATAGGAGCTGAAAAATTTTTCTGCGGCTAGGTACAGTGTGTGAAACTTTCTCCCTCAATCCCCTGCCTCTTATGCCCAGAGCAGACCCCACGTGGACTTTAGCTAGCTGACTGAAACTTCAGCAGAAAGCCTGACTTGGGTTCCTTCAGGACTGTTGGCTGGGAGCCGCTTAAGTAAAGGCCTCCCAGCCAGAGCCTGAGTCTGGCTCCCCAACCTCCCTTTCTCCCCAATTATCTGCCCCAGGCCATCACCCTCTGTGCCTCTTTCCCCCCTTCTCCCAGGTCACAACTCCCTCCCTGACCCTGCACTCCTTCCTACACCCCTCCCTCAGGCCAGAATCCTCTCCTGCACCCATACCCGCTCCTGGAACCCAAGCCCCTGCCCCAGATCACAACCTCTTCCTTCACCCAAACTTCCTCTCAGACCCCATGCCCCCTCCTGCACCCCAGTCCCCTACCCCAAGCTCCCTTCTGCACTCAACCTCTGTCTCAGACCCCTCTACCCCTCTCCATAGAAGTGCGGCCCTTAACCACTTGCCAAAATTTTGGAGTGGCCCCCCCATTAAAAATTATTGCCCACCCCTGTTGCATGATCCTTCCACTCACATCTCAGTTTCTGCTCTTTCTTGTGCCTGGAACAGGCTTTCTGAGCCAGTGTACCTAGCCACCTCATTCTCCTCCACGTCACTCCTAAGAGTTTAATTCTTGCAGCCAACCTTCCATGTCTAATTATCTTCAACTGGTCTTTTGCTTACAATATGAAAAAAATACATGGCTATTTGTCTACTGTCAAGAAGTAATATTGTCTTGTATTGGTCTCATATAAAGCACCATGCACACATATGTTGCTGTATTAGCAATTATTAAATTTAACCAGAGTTAAATTAAACCCTTTATAAAAAATAATGGATATATAATATATAATGGATGGATATATTACTACACTTGGGACTAGATCCAAAGTCCTTTGAAATCAAAAAGGCCTTCCACTGACTTTGGTGGGATTCGGTTTAAGAGCTGGCTTTTCACATGATATTAAACACACCCACAGTCAGAGCTGGTGCTATGAATAGAATCATAGAATCATAGAGCTGGAAGAGACCTCAGGAGATCATCAAGTCCAGCTCCCTGCCCAAGGCAGGACCAATCCCAACTAAATCAACCCAGCCAGGGCTTTGTCAAGCCGAGACTTAAACACTTCTACAGATGGAGATTCCACCACCTCCTTAGGTAACCCATTCCAGTGCCTTACCACCCTCCTCTGAGAAGGAGGGCCACTCATTCAACCCACTCACTAGCCTAGGTTTCCCATCTCTGATATAGTAGAGCATGCCACAGTCTGTATGCCTGTGGACCAATCCTTGTCAGCAAGGCAAAAACTCATTGTCCACCTGAAATGGAATTGCAGGTCACAAATTGCTCAAAATATTTGAGGTACACAACTCATGAGTCACAATTTTCTTCAAATTCACTATCATTGCCCGGAAGAGTTACCATTTAATAGAATCATAGACTCATACAGATGGAAGAGACCTCAGGAGGTCATCATGTCCAGCTCCCTGCCCAAGGCAGGACCAATCCCAACTAAATCAACCCAGCCAGGGCTTTGTCAAGCTAAGACTTAAAAACCTCTAAGGATGGAGACTCCACTGCTTCCCTAGGTAACCCATTCCAGTGCTTCACCACCCTCATAGTGAAATAGTTTTTCCTACTATCCAACCTAGACCTCCCCCACTGTAACTTGAGACCATTGCTCCTTGTTCTGACATCCGTCACTACTGTGAACAGCCTTTCTCCATCCTCTTTGGAACCTCCCTTCAGGAAGTTGAAGGCTGCTATCAAATCCCCCCTCACTCTTCTCTTCTGCAGATTAAACAAACCCAAATCCTTCAGTCTCTCTTCATAGGTCATGCGCTCCAGCCCCCTAATCATTTTGGTTGCCCTCTGTTGGACCTTCTTCAAGGCGTCTACATCCTTTCTATAGTGGGGGGCCCAGAACTGGACACAATACTCCAGATGTGGCCTCACCAGAGCCGAATAAAGGGGAATAATCAGATGTGGCCTCACCAGAGCCGAATAAAGGGGAATAATCACTTCTCTGGATCAGCTGGCAATGCTCCTCCTAATGCACCCTAATATGCCATTAGCCTTCTTGGCTACAAGGGCACACTGTTGACTCATATCCTACTTCTCATCCACTGTAATCCCCAGGTCCTTTTCTGCTGAACTGCTACTTAGCCATTCAGTCCCCAGCCTATAACAATGCTTGGGATTCTTCCGTCCCAAGTGCAGGACTCTGCACTTGTCCTTGTAGAACTTCATCAGATTTCTTTTGGCCCAATCCTCTAATCTGTACAGGTCACTCTGGAACCTATCCCTGCCCTCCAGCATATCTACCTCTCCCCCTAGGTTAGTGTCGTCTGCAAACTTGCAATCTATCCCCTCATCCAGGTCATTAATAAAGATGTTGAACAAAACTGTCCAAGAACTGATCCTTGAGGCACTCTGCTAGAAACCGACTGCCAACCTGACATCGAGCCATTGATCACTACCTGTTGGGCCCAACAGTCTAGCCAGCTTTCTATCCATCTTACAGTCCATTTATCCAATCCATACTCCCTTAACTTGCTGGCAAGAATACTGTGGGATACCGTATCAAAAGCTTTGCTAAACTCAAGTTATATCACATCCACTGCCTTTCCCATATCCACACAGCCAGTTACCTCATTGTAGAAGCTAATCAGATTGGTCAGGCA
Organism: Pelochelys cantorii; assembly: GCA_032595735.1. Classification (NCBI taxonomy): domain Eukaryota; kingdom Metazoa; phylum Chordata; order Testudines; family Trionychidae; genus Pelochelys; species Pelochelys cantorii. Next base: position 41,933,760 of record CM064326.1, on the reverse strand, counting down.
CGACTTGCCCTTCGTGAATCCATGTTGACTATTCCTCATCACTTTCCCCTCTTTCAAATGCTTCAAAATGGATTCCTTGAGGATCCCCTCCATGATTTTTCTGGGGACTGAGGTAAGGCTGACTGGTCTGTAGTTCCCTGGATTGTCCTTCTTCCCGTTTTTAAAGATGGGCACTACATTTGCCTTTTTCCAATCATCCGGGATCTTTCCACGAGTTTTCAAAGATAATGGCCAAAGGCTCCGCAATGACATTTGTCAACTCCCTCAGTACCCTCGGATGCATTAAATCAGGGCCCATAGATTTGTGTACGTTTAGCTTTTCTAAATAGTTCCTAACTTGTTCTTTCCCCACCAAGGGCTGTCCACCTCCTTCCCATACTGCATTGTCTAGTGCATTTGTCTGGGAGCTGACCTTGTCCATGAAGACAGAGGTAAAGAAAGCATTGAGTACTTCAGCTTTTCCCACATCGTCTGTCATTAGGTTACCTCTCTCATCTAGTAAGGTCCCCATACCCTCTCTGATCATCCTCTTATTGCTACCCTTCACATCCCTTGCTAGCTGCAATTCCAATTGCGCTTTTGCCTTCCTGTTAACTCCCCTGCATTCTCGACCAATATATTTATACTCCTCCCTAGTCATCAGTCCAAGTTTCCACTTCTTGTAAGCTTCCTTTTTATGTTTAAGTTCACCATGGATGTCCCCGGTAAGCCAATCTGGTTGCCTACCATATTTGCTTTTCTTGCTGCGCATCGGGATGGTTTCTTCCTGTGCCTTTAATAAGGCTTCTTTAAAATACTGCCAGCTCTCCTGGACACCTTCCCCTTCATGTAAGCATCCCAGGGGATCCTGCCCATCAGTTCTCTGAGGGAGTCAAAGTCTGCTCTTCTGAAGTCCAGGGTGTGTATTTTGCTACTCTCCTTTCTTCCTTTGGTCAGGATCCTGAAATCTACCATCTCATCATAATTGCTTCCCAGGCTGTCACCCACCTCTACTTCCCCTACTAGTTCCTCCCTTTTTGGGAGCAGCAGGTCAAGCTGCGCATGGCCCCTGCTTAGTTCCTTCAGCACTTGTACCAAGAAGTTATCCCCAACATTCTCCAAAAACTTCCTGGATTGTCTGTGTACTGCTGTATCGGTCTCCCAACAGATGTCAGGGTGATTAAAGTCGCCCATGAGAACCAGGGCCTGTGATCTGGAAGCTTCTCTCAGTTGTCCAAAAAAAGCTTTGTCTACCTCATCCTCCCGATCCAGTGGTCTATAGCAGACACCAACCACACCATCACCCCTGTTGCTTCCACCTCTAAATTTAATCCATAGACTCTCAGTCTTTTCTCCCTCTAAGTATTGGAGCTCCGAGCAATCATACTGCTCTCTTACATACAATGCAACTCCTCCTCCTTTTCTCCCCCACCTGTTCTTCCTGAACAGTTTATAGCCTTCCATGACAGTGCTCCAGTCATGTGAGTCATCCCACCAAGTCTCCTTTATTCCAATCAAATCATAGTTCTCTGACTGGGCCAGGGCTTCTAATTCTTCCTGTTTGTTTCCCAGGATTCTCGCATTGGTTTACAAACACCTTAGATAACCAGTTGATCGCCCTGCCTTCTCCATCCGAATCAGGAGTCCTCCTTTGTTCCTGGTGTCTGACTTCCTTGCTTACCTCAGGGCTTTGGTCACCATCCCCCAACGAACCTAGTTTAAAGCCCTCCTCACTAGGTTTGCAAGCCTGCCTGCGAAGATGCTCTTTCCTCTCTTGGTTAGGTGGATCCCATTTCTTCCTAACAATCCTTGTGCCCGGAACAGAGTCCCATGGTCGAAGAAACCAAAGCCCTCTCTCCGACACCACCTGCGCAACCACGCATTTACTTCCTCAATTCGACAATCCCTACCTGGACCTTCTCCTTCAACCGGAAGGATGGACGAGAACACCACTTGCACTTCAAATTCCTTGATCCTTCTTCCCAGCGCTACATAATCTGCTGTGACCCACTCAAGGTCATTCTTGACTGTATCGTTAGTTCCTACATGGAGAAGCAGGAAGGGGTAGCAATCCGAAGGTTTAATCACTTTTGGAAGACTCTCGATCACATCCTGAATGCAAGCTCCCAGTAAGCAGCACACTTCTTGAGATTGCAGGTCTGGATGGCAGATGGATGACTCAGTCCCTTTTAGGAGGGAGTCCCTGACCACCATCACCCGTCTTCTTTTGGGGGTGGTGGTTGTGGAACCTCCATCCCTAGGACTGCACATCCCATGCTTTCTGGTCGATGGTGTTCCCTTCTGATTTCTTCCCTGAGAGGTCCCTGCCAAAACATTCACCACCGCAGTGCCTGTGGAGGGAGCCTGAAAGTGGTTACTTACCTCTACAGGAATGGGGGATACCTGAGTGGGCCTTCTTCTCCTTCTAGAGGTTACATGCTGCCAGTTTTCTTCCTTGTCCTGTACTGCCCTGACTGGCTCTTCAGCCTGCTGTGGCTGCAGGATTAAACGTTGCCTTCTGTCATGGAAGTCTTCATCCTCTCTGATAGAACATAGGGTCAATACTTGGGCCTCCAGTCCTCTAATTTTTTCTTCCAAAATGATGACCAGCTTGCACTTAGTGCAGATGAAATCCCTTCTTTCTTCTGGGAGGAAGACAAACATGGCATATGCTGTGCAGGTAACAACAGCAGAGCTATCACCGTCCATAGTTGCCTTCCTTCTGAGAGATTCCTCAGTTGTCAATCAATGCCTCCCTGAAGGGAAGGAGTGTAGTGAAAAGATGTTAAAGAATGGTGAGTGTATCTCACCCCCTTCCCACTCCCTCTCTCAACTCCCCCTGTTATCAGCTCCTGTTAGCAAGTTCCCTCGCCGCTGACTCACTCCTTTATAAAACCCTGGACTGCCTGATAGCCCCTCCCACTGATTAAGGCTCAACCAATGAGCAGAGGCTTCTAGATTTCAAACCCTGATTAGAAGCTCACAGCTTACACCTGCCAGCCACAACACACACTCCGTGGGATTCGGTTTAAGAGCTGGCTTTTCACATTATATTAAACACACCCACAGTCAGAGCTAGTGCTACGAATAAGCAGACTAAGTAACTTTGTAGGACTCCCACGCAGTTCAAGGGATCCCCTATGAATTATTTGCATATAATTCGTTGGGAGGGGGCTCCCAAAAATGAGCATCCCAAAAATGAGCATCCCAGTAATGGCTTTTATTGAAGATTTCAAACTCTGCTTCTGCCCTTCACCAGGCATTTTTCTCTGACTTTCATGGCAATTTTGGAACAACCCCATTAAACTTTCAATGTAGGTGGCTTATATGTTTCCACACAGTGTCTCTCCCTCTCTCTCTCTCTAATCTTAGAGTGCATCTGTGTCTCTCTTTGAGTCTATTTGTTCAAGAATTTCTCCTAAATAGTACGAGGTAGGGCCACCAAATTTGGAATGCAACTGCCTCTTCTTCTAAGTTAAAGCAAGGTCTGAGTTTGATTGCATCAGGAGAACCAGAAGCCGTGCGAAAGGGACAGTTTTCCATAACATTCAAAGGGAGGGGCTGCTGTTCTGAGGGATTCAATATGAGCAAGCCCACAGGGGAAAGCTATCCTGCAGAGTGTCCACTGGGGACAGCTGTACCACCCAGGGAATAGACAGCAGGGATGGGGCTCCACCATCTTGCCTGCCAGCACACTGTATAAGTAGTCCCCATGCTCCAAGCCCAGAGTGCCCTGGCGGGGAGAGAGAACACTTCTTTTCACTCAGATGAAGTGTGAAGGTTGCAAGTGTGAAGGTTGCATTTTCATATTTAAAGAGCAAGTGTACCAATGCTATGTAGGGATATAAATAATAGCTTTTAATTATTAACACCTGCCTTTTTAAAGAGACACAAGAGGCTACAGTAATATAATTACTGACCATAATTGATTTTTATTGGACTCTCACAGCTAAAACTTATTTTTCTAATATTCAATATTAAGTGCAAATCTGTATAAAACTGTGATGGAAAATGCCAGAAAGAAAATTAAGAGAATGCTTATTTGGGATTTTGCCTCCATATTCTTTTCTTTTTGATTTATAATGTAGTTCATTTTGATTTTGAAATACTGAGTCAGATTTTATTCTGCGATCCAGCAGCTTTGCCTCACCATGGTAGTGCAAATAGGCCAGAAAACTAATGGGCTTCCCCAAAATGGGGCTTCAAACCAACATAGTAGCATGCTCAGATAGATTACAGGAAACACAGCTGGTTCTCATGCACCTGCCTTGAAATTCTTGGCATAGAGGATGTCATAGGGCATCCCATCTGAAGTGCCCTGGTAGTAAATCACAACATGACAAGTATGCTTGCCTCAGTTTCTTTTCTCAGGTGGCTCAATAATTTCACTTCAGGCTTCCTTGTCACAATACTACCCTCCTTTGGAGATGGTTTACTACATAAGCAGTGTGCAGATGGTCCAAAACATACATAGTCTATTCGTCAGATCACTGCAAGCAGTCCTTAACATCCCAAGACATCTCAGCCCTCAGTGGCCTTCACATCACTCATCAGTGCTTGCAACCACACCCCGATTTGGTCAGCACCCTCCTGACCTCATCCCAGCATAGTAATCCTAGTCTTTCCCATTGAAGTACAACCCTGCTCCTCCCAGCAGGAGCTCCTACAGCCTATCTGCTAGGAAAAACCCTCATTTTCTGCCTCTGTCATGGTTCCTCATGGTTCCTTTAGGTCTAACTCTTCAGCCCCAGAGAATTCAGTAAGCAAGTTCCTCTGCTGCTCTCCTGCCTTCAGCCTTTTTCCCAAGAAGCACCTTCTGGGCTCCGTTAGTCCCTTGGTCTTTGGTAATTCTCAGCTGTCCTTCCTGATTGGAACTGTTTGCTCTGATTCAGTGGGATTCCTTCTCGTTGTGACTCTTGCTCATCATGTGTGGCCCTCATGTGCTGTCTCACCCTCTAAATTAGCCAGATGGGAGGAATTGCTCTGGCACTGGGGAGCTGAACCTACTTAATTTACTGGGGCAAGCCAGCCTGTGACAGAGGGCATGACTTTTGTACAGCTCTTCTTGGTTAGTCACAGGCTTTGTCTTCACTGCCAGTTCTTCTGGCAGAAAATATGCTAAGGGGTTTTTGCGCAAAAAGAAGCAGTGTGGACTTTTTTTTTGTTTGCATAAGGATCTTGTGCATAACGGGGTTTTTGCACAAAAACCCCCCATCCACACTGTTTCTTTTCGCGCAAAGACCCCTTGCTCAAAAAGAAACGGCAGAAAATATGCTAATGAGATTGTGACTTATGCTAATGAGTCTCTCTTTAGCATATTTTCTGCCAGAAGACCTCTCAGTGAAGACAAAGCCTCAGTGACTAATATTGGGGAGCTGCAACCAGCTTCTTTGTGCCCTCTGTCCTTCCCAGCTGTACCCCGCAGACACTGAATGCAGCTAAGAGTCTAACCTGTTTATTTTTAGTTTCCTGATTACAATTCCAAGTGCCAAATGAACTGTTAAATAAAAATAATACTATGTTACTGTTATTTATTCATATTATTGCAGCATTGACAAGTTTGAGTCATGGCCCAGGTCCCTATGGTGCTAGATGCTGTACAAACACAGAACAAAAGAGGTCCTTGCTCCATACAATCCATGTATTAAACAGAAGACAAACAGATGGGTGCAAACATAGGGGGAAACACAGGTAAACAGTGAGAAAATATTGGTTAGGATGAGTAACAGTGTTCTCTACTCACCAGAACTCTAGCGATTGTTGTTGAGGAGGGATTTGAAGGAGGATAATGAGGTAGTTTTGCAGAAATTACTTGGGAGCACTTACCAAATAGCACATGAGAAAGCACAAAAGTGTCAGTTTGAAAATATAACTAGTGGGCAAAGGAGGCTGGCATTATGGTACACTCAGGCTATGTCTACACTGCGGGGTTTTTTTGGCGGACGATATGCAAATGGATACTCATTTGCATATCTCGCGCTCTCATTTGTATATCCTCTTCCGATCCTTTTTGCAGAAGACATTTTTGTGATAAAAAATCCTGTGTAAACGGGGCCATTTGTCGGAAAAAAACGCTTTTGTGCAAGAGCCCTTATTCAATTAAAAAAATGTTTTGGATGGCCACACACTGAGGATAGCTAGCCTCTCCTGCACACCTTGATTTCTATTTTTAGTACGCTAGCTTCATCAGTGCTAACATAAGTATATGCACTAGTAAGGATGTTAAAATGTGATTATTTGGCTAATCGTATAGTCGATACAATTTATATCGACTATATGATTAATCGATAAGCGCCGCTCTGCAGAGCTGCAGCGGCGGTAGCTCCAGGAGCTGACTCAAGCTGGGACTGAGCAGTCCTGGTTCCTGCCAGCTCCAGACCCACCAGAACTGTGGCTCTGTAAGTAAGAGCCACTGGACTCTTACTACATTTAAAATGCGGACGCAGCAATCAGCACAAGCCCGGACTGCTCAGTCCCAGCTTGCGCCGAGTCCAGCAGCCTCTGCTGAGTCCAGAGCAGCCTCTGTTCATGGTGGGCAGCGCTTAAAGCTGATTCCCCCAGCACTGGCTCCTGCTCCCCCCACTTTACTGCCTCTCTCTGATAGAGGCAGCAAGTAGGGGGAGTGATTAGTCGAGTCGCTACTTGACTATCCGATAAGCATTTGCTTATCGGATAGTTAACTAGTCGACTAGTCGCTTACATTACTGTGCACTAGAGTCTGAAATTACACTTTCCAGTTCCATTGTAGACATACTCTGTCACATATTCACACCTTCCACCCCACTTGTTCTTGTCCTCCAACACACACACACACACACACATACACACATACACACTCTTTCTCTCTCTCTCTTTGTTTGATGCATTTTGGGTTAACATAGCTCACATGTTATTATTGAATGGGGGGTATCGATTACCTTTACTAGCAGTGTGGGAGCTGATAATTCTCAATAGCATTGGAATACCAGGGGTAAGAGGCTGAGTGCAGACAAGCAGATTCACAGAACAGCATTCTGCCAGCAGTCAGATCGGGCAATTAATTCACACATTGTATTCTCCACACCATATTTCATGCTGCTCTGAGGAACAACATGGACAGATGGTCAGCTGAGCAGAAAGGCTCAAAGAGCCTGGAGTATATATTATAGTGCTGCAGATATAGCCTGTAAGCTGAGGGCATTGGTATTGAATTAGATTTCAGCTCACTGTGTGCAAAACAAATATATAGATGGTTTTATTAAATAACTGATCTTATGGCACATTTTGACAAGAGCTGTGTGTAATGTCAGTGCTTGGGACAGCACTTTGATTCACATTTTTTTTAAAAAAAAAGCTCTAATGCAAAAGGCCTGTGCCTGAGCTCTTTGTGAGAACATAATGACCACTATGTTTGCTAAGGCACACTGCTGTCATTACAATAGGCTCTGAAGCCTCTTCCTAGGCAGTCCACAATAAATTAGAACTTGATTCAACTTCTGAATATTACATGCAGAGCACTATCCGATCAGAAGAGAGAAAATGCAAGTATGTGTGTGGTGATCAGAATTCTATATCATGTGCATTCATATATGTCAGGTTTCCTTTTATACAAAGTAAATTTCACTTGGATGCCATTGGGACATATAGATACTGCACATTTATGAAGACTGGATTCATTTCTATATTATTCTGTTTCTTTTCAACTACTAATACGCAGACAAAATTTCATTTTTATATACATATACTCTGCTTAGCATATGGTCCCTAGCTAACAATACAGAACACTTTCCAGCTGTTGAATTCTCATATACTTCTCATACATAAAAATCTCAGTGGTATGAATGCGGTGCTCAAAAAGCTGTTCTTGCAGTGAAAAACCACAGTTTGCAGTGGGTACTCTATGATAGGGTAGAGTTTGCAAAAATCTGTGAAACGTATCAAGTAATTAGTTTGTATGGTCAGTGAACAAGTCTTGATCTTGGAATATGCACTCCATTCACTGAAGTCAGTAGGCCAAGTTGTACTCCGTTACACTCGTGTCAATCTAGAGTAACTCCAAGTTTAGTAGAGTTATTCCAGATTTATATAGATGTAAATAAGGGCAAATCTTAGCTCAGTTAATTTAGTGCTTCTTAATGATGCTAGCTTTGTAAAATTAGACATTGCGGGGATTACCCAGATCTGTTAATCCAAAGGACTAATACAGGATAAGATTCCCTGTGCTGCCCTCCTGGTATACCTCAGTCCTGATCTTTATGGAAAAGCTGAAGGGATAAGATGGTGGTTCACTCTCCATGGCCATCAGGAGTTCTCTACTGAAGCTAATAAACAATGCCAGCTAATACAGGTTGGACCTCCCTGGTCCAGCATGCTCAGGACCTGACTGGTACCAGATGAGGGATTTTGCCAAACCAGAGGAGGTCATTTTGGACCCCTGCCACTGGTCCCCCAGCCCAGCCGCTGCCCTCCTGGCTGGCTCCCCATCTCCTGCTGGCCCTGCTGCCCTGCCGACTTCACTGGGCAGCCATCACTGCCAACGCTCTGGGACCCACTGAGCAGCCCCTCGCTGGGACTCTGGGACCCAGTGAGCAGCTGGGTGTGCTGCGCTAGGGCTCTGGGACCCGCCGGGTAGCTGCATGCACTGAGCTGGAGCTCTGGGACCTGCTGGGCAGCCTCATGCACCATGCTGGAGCTCCGGAACCACCCAGGTAGTCACGTGCCACGGCTCCCTGCCCCACTGAGCTACCGCAGCTCCCAGCCCCACCGGGCAGCTCCGCTGCCATGCACTGGGTGTCCCTGCCATCAGCTCATAGCAGGTAGCCCACTTCCCTGCAGGCCCCACAGGGATCCTTGCTGCTGGCCCTCCACTGGGACTCTCTGATCCTGCAACATCTGTGCTGGACCATGGATGTTGCCAGACCAGAGAATCCCAGTTAAGAAAGTTTCAACCTGTAGTAACTGGGGATTGTTTTTGTGGTGTGCACACGTGTCCCTTAGGAACTAAAGTGAGATCACCAGCTCATTTCCCACAGTTCACTGACCAGCTACTGCATCATGAAGACTTCTAGTCTACAAACCCAGGCCAGATTCACAGTAGTCATCGAGAACCAAAAGTGTCTTTTATTATTGTGTCAATTCTCTGAACATTCTCTTCATCCAACAGTCTTGTATATTGCAATACATGTGAATCATAAGTGCAAACAAAATAGTTTGCTCTCTTTGTTTATGACAGTTTTACTAGTATGTGATTATTTCGTAAATCCCCTGACATCCCACATTCTGCAGCTGCCTATTATGACTAACCTCAGTTTGGTCTGGCTCTTGCTAGCTTCCATTGTATAGAACAACATGTTTAAGTTGGAGCGTTAGGTTACCTCTTAATGGCATATCTTTACATCTTCAAAGCACCATACATTGGTAAGTGTGGATTCCTAAGGCTGAGTATAATCAAATTTACTCTCTGCTAACTGGAATATGGGAGGCTTTGCCACTTGTTAGTGTTGGTATGAAATGAGATTTCCAGCTGATTATTCCTGAAAATGTAACGCCAAGCACCAGTGTTCTGGAATGAAGATACATTAAAGATCATGCAAGGGAAACAAGAAAATCTCAGAACCACTCTGGCTGAGTTACCATTTATCATGTTTATCACTAACAGGGCTTTACATTTTTCTAACTCTGTTAAAAAGTTTTAAATGATTGGATATGCTTGGATGATTGTTACTAAAGTAGTAAGTTGAGCACGCTGAGTTAAAGAACCAGCCTTTCTATTGTGAATACCTGGATTCAAAACCAGTTTAGATTACTAATGAAGATGAGTTTTGAATGATTACCGGATACTGTTTTATGAGATGTGGACAACTGTGACAGTTTTGGTAATCTCAATTCCAGAGAAGCCCAAGACTCGGAATCTCATACTGATAAATACTGGGTTATCTCCTGAGTGACATTCAAGCACTCTTGAGTCTCACTGATGTTAATTGCTATATTGATTAGTGGAAACTAAGGGTGCTCAGCACCTTTCAGGCAGTGATGTTAAGGAAAACTTGCACCAAGACACCCATGCTATGTGTGCCACTAAATGGTGCTATTCTCAATAACTATTATTACTAATAGCCCCTCCCTTTCATGAGCACCAAATTTCACATGAGAAAAGAGGAATATAAAAACATGTTCCCTGTTCCTATCTGCTGTATGTGTAGTCAGCACAAAATATGTCATCTGATAGCATAAAGTAAATATCAAACTCAGTAGCTTAGTACTATCACATGATAAAGCAAGAACTGAATGTACCCGAATACACAGTATTATCAAGGCAGGCTGATAACAGAGCATGCTCTGTAAGGGCTTCTTTCCTTCAGAATGCTGCACCTCCCAGATACCAAAGATGCTAGATTTGTTAACCTTCAGGCACACCAAAAGTCAAACTTTCTGATGAGGCATTGGCCAAGGGCTGAGGCAGTTATGGAGATGGGATTTCTATTTAGTGGGATTGACCCAATGATTTTCACTGTGCATTCTTTCAGATTGATTGTAATGGCTATAGTGGGGTTTTTGTTGTGCTTGGAAAGAGAATTCAATTAGAGATGCATTGTCTCTATCGAAGCAATTAGGGCAGGAGTTGGGGATTTGGGAAACCCAGGTCCAAGTCTCTGCTCTACTTGTGTGACCTTGGGTAAGTCATTTAATCTCTGTCCAGTCTGCAAAATACCAGAATTATCCTGCTTCCCAAGAGAGCTGTGAGAGTAAACATAATAAACATTTTCAGGCATTCCCATACTACAGTATAGGGAGCCATTAAAGTATCTGTGATAGATTTTTTTTCTTTTTGTGGTCAGATATTCATTACGTAGCAATGGTAAAAATTTCAGATCAGGTCAGTACCAGTGATCATATGCAGCTTTCTTAAGGATATCATATAATAAAGTGGAAAGTATATTCCTTCTAGACAGAATCAATGCTTCTTTAATGAGAAGCACCGAGAAAGTGCCCATAATGTACACTATGGAAGAACAGATCCAAACCATCATACAAAACCCAGACAGAAAAACTGAACCAAATCTCTTTTGAATTTTAAGATTTTTAAATCTCTCATTTCCACCCTTCCGTGCACTTCTTAGGTCCAGCTGGTGAAACTTGAGAGAAGTGGTGAGACACAAGAGTTGCTGTTAGTGTGCTTCATTACAGAGAAACTGGACTTTGTGTTTGACCACTACGAGAAATGAGGTTTTAATATGGGCCCTTTCACTAAAGCCAAAGTATTATGAGATCAGACTCTCCCATTATACTTGGGGTCTGACTGGAAACAAGTGACAAGAAATCTCATGAGTAAGCCAGTTATGTGAGATTTCTGAGCTCAGAGCCAATACCTCTGCAGGAGGTTTCACTAAAGACCCTAAACTTGGGAGGGCTTACGTGATCTGAATGCCACCCACTTCTCACTTTTGAATTGTTCTCATCTTTAATAAATGATAGGCAAAATAGTAAGGGCATCACATTAAACAAAGAGTTTAGTAATTCTTCATGTTTTCCAGTAGTCTGATTACAGGCTTGCAGAGTGATACCTAAACTGGGAAAATCTCTGTTTCTGAAAGATAAACCACTGGTAATTTCTACTCTGCCAGCCAAACCTTCTCACTCAAACTATGTCTCATTTTTAATGCAAATAAATCCAAACACTGATACACTAAACAATTTACAGTGATAGGAAAATAATAACATTCTTTATAGATCAGCCAGTTTTTTTCATCATAAATAAGTCAGGCACCTGGAGACTAACTTTTCTTGGAGCAATTAATTTTACAATGATTTCTAAGATTCCAAGTCGCACATGATTTGAGTAAATTAGTTACAGTACGTTGGAGTTTAGAGAGCAATTATTTTTGACACTTTTTATCTATAATAGCGCACCCACTGGAATATAAAATTATTCTCTATTTGAAAGCATACCTAGCACATGCTCACTCACTCTCTCTCACACACACAAAAATTTGTAAGTTAACTTTGTACTACCCATACATTTTAAAAATGTTTCTTACTTATAATGCACAAATAGGCCTTATAATGCTTTGAAATGATAATCATATTAGACAATAGCCTTAGGAAGGTGCTTTGACTACCATTCACCATGATTTCTGACCTTTATAACAATCTCTGACTTAGTGATAGTAGGTTTGTTTTCCAGTCAATGGATTAAATTCTCAGGGTCATGTAACAGTCACAAATTCAGTTCCCATTAGTGGCCATGGAATTTGTGTGAGCAGATCATGGGCAGAGAGCATCTTCAGGCCTTAGACAGAGCTACACATTGTTAAACTATTATCATAACCCATATCTCTAAGTAACTCTCAAAATTAAATATTCACTACAATAATAATCTACTGAAATTTTATTGTCATCTCTGCCAGAAGGATTACTATAGCTTCCCAGAAAAGTCAATGGGTCAAATCCTGCAGTTTTCACTGAATTCCTATAGGAAACTGTCTGAGTAAAAATGAAGTAAATCCTGATTAAGGATCTGCGGTTTTGGCCAAATATGCCAAGAAGAGTGCATCCCTCTAGGTAAGAACCTCTTGGCTGAAATCAGAACAGTAACTTAAAAGACATGATGAAAGAGTATCAGGAGCTTGAAACACCAAAAACAAAATGGAAGAATATAATAAGACTGTTGAACAGACTGAGGCAATCTATTATATTTTTTAAGCTTTATGCCTCTCCAGCCACATGCTTAGAATTGATGGTGTACAAGAATCAAAAGATAAATCTGAGTAACTCATAATCTGACAGGCAGTTTGGGAAAAATACAAGGTTAAATAGAGATGAATTATAAACAATTTAACAGCCTCTGGTATGAAAAGAGAACTGTCACAATCATGTATATAAAGGAAGGCTAAAGCCCAGATCCTGGCTCTTTTGAAGCTTTGACAGTCTGCAATGGAAAAGGAGTTACCTTTACTCACAAGCCCATGAAATTATGCCAGTTTCTATCAGCTGAGGACTTGGTCCTCTCTCTTTTAGGTCAGTAATCCCTGTGTTGAAGGTTAATGAAATCAAATACATTTTTCAACAATTCTTTCAGGAGGAAGAAGTTTATCTTTATTCAGCAGCAATTTAGAAACTGAACAAAATGTAAACCCTGCTCCCAATACATTAAAATGGGGCTTCTTGAAGTGCTAGCGCATGGGCTCCCATTCAGTGTCTTTTAAAGAGATTTATTATTTTAATAGAAACAGAAAAACAATCCTTACCTTTAGGTTAAAGGACCATTCCTCTCAGGGATTGCTGGCAGCTTCCCAGTTCTGTTTGCACTTGGGCAGCAGCTTTTGATGTCTCCCTGAGCATCTGGCTCCTTCATCCATGGGACCCACTATCTTCCCTCTTGTTGTCCCACCCCTCATACAGTCTGTCCTAATCAAGTCCCCTCTGCCTGCCCACTAGGAGCTTCTAATAGGCTGAGGTATAGGCCCACTCCCTCTTAACTGGATGGATTGGACTCATAGGGGATGTCTAGACAGCAGTGCTATTTTGGGATACATCCAGCATCCCGAAATAGCATTTTCTGCATCTTAGCAACAAGCCCGTTATTTCAAAATATATTCAGAATAATGGGCTTGCTATTCTGACGTCCCGGTAAGCCCCATTCCATGAGGATTAAGGGACTTGTTAGCATAGTGGTCTATTTAAAAATTTGGCATTGTCCTCACAGCACCAAATTTGCGTAGCTCAAATTGTGTAGCTTATTTCAAACTACGCAGTGCTGCATAGAAGTACCCATAGACTCATGGACTCATAGACATCTTAGTCTGAACCTCTTGCACATCTCAGGCCACAGAATCTCATACACCCTCTCCTGGAATACACCCTCAACCTCTGGCTGAGTTACCAAAGTCTTCAAATCCCAAAATGGGCATAATACACAGGCTTCACATCACTTTCACTTTCACTTATGTGGAGTGTCACTAAAGTGCTAATGAGCATTTAATCTTAATACAGATCTCACTTGTTTTGCTGCAGGGGCAGTGAACCATCTATCCACAGCAACCAGTGACAGATGCTGATAGCAACAAAATAAATATTGATTTGATCTGATGTAAATAATAACATCATAACAAGTCTATGGTCCCTTAGAACTTCACTGTTGAAGTTCCCAGTTAGTGAAATGACAAGGCAAAAGTGAGGCTACAACTTAATTCCTTGTTTTCCAAAACCTTAGTCCCCGTAACCTGTGAAATAAAGAAGTAGTATAATCTACTACTAGATTAGTTAAGAGTAGAAAGGCTGGCACACACTCGAACAGCTGTGATTTCAGTGCTCCAGTAGAGGTGTGCATACATGCAAGCACACCAACACACAGAGTTCGTTATGGCACTTCACAAGTCTCTAGAACCTTCCTTCCCAGAATCTTAAAAGGAGTTTGCAAAAGATTATTTTATTGCCCCCATTTTGGAGCTAAGGCAGCTGGTCCGCAGAGAGGTTATGTGACTTGCTCAAGGCCCCACAGCCACTCTAAATAGTAAAACAGTAACCTGGTTGCCTGACTCTGTGCTCTGACTGTAACCACTCAACAATACTTACTGTCATTTGAGAGCCCAGAGATGGGATCTGAGAACAAATCGCCTGACTGAGTCTTCAGAAACAACTGGGGTTTGAGTTCACTTTTCATTCTATGCTTTGTTCTTATGAACTTCTTGTGGAGGTCATGCTATGTAAATAAATCATATTTTCAATCTTTTTTCCTGGCATTGGACACATTTAATACCCACTTGTGTCACATCTGAGACACAAACAATCATAGAAGGGAGAGAGCACAGCTTTTGTATTTAAACAGAGCTTTTGCTCTGGAGCTTTTAGTTTAGTTTCAGCTAAATAAATAAATAAATAAATAAATAAAAAACAGAAGCACTATTTGAGTTTGTTGAAATATAAAATGTTTGTTAAACCATTAACCCTGCATTGGCTGCTTTAGGATCCAAAAGTACCCACAATTGGAATTCTAATATTGAGTGCTCATGCAGCACTTTTCAGGGAGAGTTAGCTCAAAGCACATTACTATTAACAAGCAAGTTATCTATTGTCATTATCCTCATTTTACAGATGAGAGTTTAGACCTGCAACAGTATTTAGGCTCCTAACTCCCACTGAATCACAAATGGGTGAAGTGACTTGTCAATCAGTTTTAATGCTGATGTACAGTAATAACAAAGATGCTTACTTCAACTTGGCTGAAATTTCTTTTTGTGTCAGTCTAATGCAGTCAGAAGGTAGATTGTGCTAGAGCATGGTCCACATCTGGCTAGCCAAGCTGTTTGATCTAGCCCATGGCCCACCCTGCTGTGCCTCTGCCCCCAGGCCAATCAAGACCTGGGGGTAGGAAAGTGCACAAAATCATTCGCTGTTCAAAGCGGCTGGTGGCTCCTCTCTCAGCCAGGGACATGCAGCGCCTAGAGGGAGCCACCAACTGTTTTGAACAGTGAATGACTTCATGCACTCCCCTGCCTGCTGGTCCTGTTTGGCTGGGGGGCAGGGGAGCACATGAAGTCTCTTCTCCCCACCAGGGAAGCGTGGCATCAGATGGAACCACTAGGTGTTCAAAACGGATGGCAGTTCCTTCTAAGCGCCTCATGGTGATGGCAGGGCAGGTGAGGACTCTGAGGGGGGCAAGGGCTAAGAGACTTTGTGCACTCCCCCACCCCTATGGGGCATACAGCTCCTAGAGGGAACCGCTTCTTCCACCCGAGGCCCTATCCCTTCTGCCTGAGGCCCCACGCCTTTCGGGGGCCGGAGCCAGCCTATGACCACTACCAAAATTGGTGAAGTGGCCTCATGGCAAAAATTATTGCCCACCCTGTGCTACAGTGATAGGCCCTTTGAAGCTCACCGCATGAATCTGCTTGGGATAGAAACTCCCTGCTCCGTTTTATGCATTGTGTGACGTTCCCCCTCCATACTTTATGAAAATTGACTTATGACTATAACTATGCATAACTTGAAGATACTTTAGACAAAATACCTCACATAACCTATCAATTTAAATGTGACGATTTGCTGAATCTGTATATCCTATTTTTGTGCATGTATCTTTCATGTATGTGAAGTTAGAAATACGAAGTGTGAATCTGTTTACATTTGAAATGTGCTAATGAGAGTTATTACTGGAGCCCCAGAAGCCTAATGACTTGGTGATCAGCTCAATGACTTCTAAACAGCCTTGTTTGTCCTGTAATTCCAGAAGGTGGTTGGTGTTAGAAAGACATGTGACCATACAACATGGTATAGAAATCCAGTTTGAATCTGGAGTTTTTCCCTGGGAAGGGGGGATTGCAGACAAAAAGATTCCCAGCCTGGAGAAGAATCTATTTAAACAATGGGAAGCAATCAGCTCTTTGTCTTCAGCTGGCTTTTGAAACTGCCAGGCACACTGTAAGAGGAAAAAATAACTTTAAAGAGGGCAAGTCAAAGTAAAAGAGTTTATATCTTATTTGACAATTATGCCTGAAATAAGAACAGCTTTTTAAGTTAAGAATCTGCATGCAATAAATTTCTTAGTGAATTAGACTGACCTATGCATTTTCTTTTCATTTTAATCTAGTAACTTACTTTGACCTGTCTGTTTTCATTTGCAGCCACTTAAATCCTACTGTTTGTCCTTAATAATAACACTTTTATTTACTATCAGGCCTAGTGTAAATAATTGTTACCTGGAGAGAGCAACCACTGTGTATCTCTTTTATTAATAAAGGGAACTTACCTGATAAACTTTCCCTGTGTAACACTTTTACACAAAGATGGATTTATTTGGAGTTTTGATCCCTTTGGGGGGTTGGTTTCCTGGGTGCTATGCACTAGAACTGCATTCTCCCAGAGCTGAAGTAGTACATGGTCTGCATTGCTCTGCAAAGGGGTGGTAACCCTAATTCTGTGCTTTGTCTTGGGAAGAGCCAAGGATCTGGCCCAGCAGGATGGGGTAGGGGTGCAAAGTCCCAGAGAGCAAGAAGATGGGTATCAGTGGCATAATTAGCACACTGGGAAACAATTCTAAGAGGTCATCTGTGACCACACCCTTCACACATTGGAGGATTTCCCTATGTCTAATTCCTCATAGGATAACCTCAGTTGTATGCTAGTATAATATCATTCAGCTGCTGGGATGTCTGTGGGTCAGGAGCATACAGGGAATAAGGGAGAACAGAGCAGAATCTCCCTTCCTCCTAGCCAAGTTTTTGTGGATTCTTCATCAGTTTCATCATGTCTGACTTTGAAAAAGACAGCTGAACCTTGTCAATAAGTCAGGTTGGACAGGTATGCATTTAGTTTGCACAAATGAGCTGGTTAGGGCGTCTTCTAAAGGGTGCTTAGGTAGACAAAAATGGTATCTATGCTGAGAAAATAAAATAGTCCATTAAGTAGTACTAGGAACTGGGAATTCTGGGGGAGTGTCTTAACCTTGAGCTACAGTCACTCGCTACTCTGCGTCCTTATGACAATTAAATTACGTATATAAAGCTGAACAGCTTCAACAAGAAAGATTGACAGTTCCCCTTGCCATAAGAGGGGAGATGTAAGTTCAAATGCCTACTGCAGAGATTCACACTTATCTTAAAGCTGTAAATCTTGAGTAGGAGCAGATTTGAGTAGGGCTCAGGCCACACCCATCTCTTTGGCATTTCTGACTGGCTAGTTGAGGCGTGTCCCTGCCTAGCTTGCCTGCTTTTGTGGATCCCATTCTTAGGTTCCTAACTCCCCACATGCATTGCGCAGGGAGTATGGGTGTCTCATGCTGGGCCGTGGATTCCGTTAGTTGGCAGGGCACATAAATGGTAGGTATTGCAACACTGAATATAGGGCCCCCTATGGATCTAGCCTTAAGTGACCACATCTGGTTTTCAGAAATGCTTTAGGTGTTTAAGTTACTTTTGTAAATGGGACTGAGGGCTGATCTATGCTTAGGTTATTTTAATATCATTATGTTGGCTGGGGTGCTTTTTCTGCCATTGTATTTATGTACTTGTAAAATCCTGAGTGGAGGTGCAATTCAGCCAGTATAAAGGTTCCCAAACCAAGATTAGCTTTCCTGGCATTCATATTTTAAAACTGAGATATTTTCATCTGAACTGGAGTAAGGGAGGAGTTGCTGCTTTATTTACGCCAGTATACTTTCTAGTGCAGACAAGCTCCTAAGCTCCTAAAGGTATGTTCACAGTGGAAAAAATAAACCCTGCAGCAGCAAGTCTCAGAGCCTGGGTCTACCGACTCAGGCTCATGGGGCTCACACTACAACATTGGCACTAAAAATAGCTGTGTATATGTTCTGGCTTGGGCTGGAACTCAGGTTCCAAAACCCCCTGACATTCCTGGGTGTCAGAGACAGAACATCTACCTACCACAGTGAAAGCTAGGGTTAGAAGAACTCAAGTTGAGCCATGGGTCCTCACTTGACTTGGCTCAAGTCTTCCACCTGTGGAAGGTCCTGAATCTCAGCTGGGAATTAGCACAATTTGTGTGCAGATGGAAGGGGGTTAAGCTTGATCTGGAATTTGTACAATGGACTTGCATTTTGCTGTGAATATATACCTTAAGTCTCTTCAGTGGTTCTGAAATTTTCAATTGATAGTATGTGTCAATTAACATATTCTGAGGCCTTCAGCCCTGGGCATTAAACTTCTGAAATAAATGTTCCCAGTAGAACTAAAGAAACAACTTTAAGGCAGCAGAGTCGTTTTCATTTTTAAAAAAATAACTGAAGTTACAAGAAATATTTTCATGTGTTGTAGCTTTTATGATCAGTAGAAAGAATGCCAGGGAGGGGAGATGGAACAGTACTAGATTTCATCTGCAAGGCAGTAGAAGTTACTCCAGCTGCTATGGAGGATTGAGCTGAGGCACTATGAGTGTAGAAAGGTCCCCTATCTTTTGTATTTATTTCTTTTTTTTGTACTGCTGTGAGGTAGTGCGCCTCTCATGTGGAATCTTTATGTCTGCTCCTGAGAAGGGGTTATTCTGAAAAGCCAAGAGGAACAAACCTGGGACATATATA
The DNA here is from genome assembly GCA_032595735.1 of Pelochelys cantorii. Classification (NCBI taxonomy): domain Eukaryota; kingdom Metazoa; phylum Chordata; order Testudines; family Trionychidae; genus Pelochelys; species Pelochelys cantorii. Next base: position 41,914,769 of record CM064326.1, on the reverse strand, counting down.
GGATTTGCTTCCACATTTTATGAAGGTTAGATAGCACTTTGCTTTCAATGTTATTGCTGAATAACGTTAGAGGCCAAGGCCAAAAGCCAACTTTTAGTGTATCTTTGGGACACCAGGGAGAAACTCTTGGATTTCTTTTACATGGCACATGAAGACTAGAGCATGGGAGAGACAAAACAGGATATTGCTCTTCCTCATTTGCTTACACATCCATATTTTCCAAGTGTTTCTCATGTGTCGCCTCTGAAATAAACTGTGTTATGAAGGGGTCTCAAACCTCTCTTCTGATTTTATGTTAGATGGGGAGAGGAAAAAAAGACTCTCAGTGAAGTATGGTACATTTTTGCATAGGTGCATTGCAAGCATCCAAAGAACTTTAGAGTTCAGGGGTACAAAGAAGTAACAATGGACATTCACTGTACGATTAACACTCTTCATTGGTATATTCAGATATATTTCTATATAATTACATACAGTACATATTAAAATAATTTTAAGGCTGCAAAGCCAAATGTTAGGAAATGGCAGAGTGAATGTTACATTCATTCTCCTTGTACGTATGCATTATGATATTCATTAGTCACATGATCACATACTATTTTATACAAAGGATCCATTACTAATTTTCTAGTTTTTAAAAGAGTAAATTGAAAAAAAAATGCCATCATATGAAAACATGCTGGTTCCCACATGCTTTTGTGACATACTGGGGGCTACGTTCACTCTTGTAGCCTCGGTGTTCACTCTGTTTTTGCATTCACTGTTTACTTTGTTGTGCTGTATGTGATTCCTACTGTCCTGTGCTGCTTTGTAATGACTCTATGTGTGTGTGTGTGTAGTGCCCAGCAGGGGATGGGATCTCTGGGTGAGAACTTCTGAGGGGAGGCACATGGCTCAGGAGACAGGCCAGCCTGGGCCATTGCCTAATACTGTCGCTGAAGTGGAGAATTCAGTCAGGCGACACTTTGCCTGGGGAATCTGAACAAAGGCGGAGGCGTGGCAGCCTGGAGGGCTGTGAGCAGTTGCTGGGTGTGTGAGTTAGTTTCGGCTGGCTTGGGGGAGAAGGGAGCCTACCTGGCCTGGAGGGCCGGGGCAGAGGGACCCCCCATCCTGAAGATGGATTGTACTGAATGCTCCTGGTTCCTGTAACAAGAAGTCTGTGCTATCTTGTGTCCCTGTGAACCAATAAATCTGTTCTACCTACTGTTTGAGAGTCACATCTGACTGCAGATGGGGGTGCAGGGCCCGGGGACTCCCCCACAGTCCATGACAACTTCATCGGTAGGGTTAGAATCTTTAGTTCTGCAACACAGGCCTTTGCCACTTGAGCACCTGATAGAGGATGACCTTGTATTGCTATGTGGGCCTAGCCACTAGAGGGGGAGAGGGGACACATTTTGCCAGAGTCTTTCACAGGCATTTGCTGACATCAGAGGAATGCTGTGACTCAGGAATCCAAGTTCTTTGGGGACTATATCTGTTGCTTATAGAGCCTTCTGCCCCAGCTCCTGCAGCCTGTCTGTGTTGCAGTCTCAGTCTCCCTGCTAACCTTTCTCAACTCTTCATCTCCCACTTGGCCCCATGTCCCAGTCCTCTCAGCTCCATGTACAAGTCTAAGACCCCATCCCATCTTGTTCTTCATCCAAGTCTCCTTTCCTCAGTTCCATAACCAGTCCCCTGCCTTTACCTTCCAGCTCCTCATGTTAGTCCTGGTACAGTCCATATTCCCAATCTTTGGCTCCATGTTCCTGTCTCCACCCCCACCCCCACTCCCACTTCTTCTTTTAGTCATCTTCCTTCTCCCAAGCTTCTTTATCCCAGTCCTCCCCACCCCCTTGCAACATACCCAGGCTTAGCTCCTCAACTCTCTGCATTCGGATAAGACTGACTTTTCCCTCTTCTCACTACCTGGGCACCCACAGGGGGAGCACTGACTCAACAGGAGAGACAGTCTTCCTGTTAGTTCTGGTGCCCAGTGACACAGCAGCTTTTCAAGCCAGGAAATGCAATTAAAAGGAAAGTCTTGATCAATACTTGCTATACTGGGCTGGAGCATACTCAGTACCGATGGAATCTTTAGAGAATTTAGCTATCAAACTCTACTTACTACACTTAGGAAGAAAAAAAATCAAGCTAGAAAATGGGGAATAAATGGGGAATACCGCTGAAAAGGATTTGGGACTTACATTAGATCACAAATTAGATTTGAATCAACAACGTGATGCAAGTATGAAAAGGCTAATGATACTGTATTTACAAGAGTGTTGAATGTCAGACCTGAGAGGTACTTGTTCTGTTCTATGCAGCACTTGTGAAGTCACAGCTACAGTATTGTGTGTAGTTCTAGGCATCACACTTTAAGGAAGGTATGGACAAATTGGAGAGAGTCCAAAGGAGAACAACAAGACTGATAAAAAGTTTATCAAACCTGACTTAGGAATGAAGATTAAAAATATTGGGCATGTTTAGTCTTGAGAAAAGGAGTGTGAGGAGACATGATAGTCTTCAAATACGTTAAGAACTGTTAAAAATAATGAGCTCAATATGCAGCAAGAGAGACAGATTAGCTAGTAGGAAAAATCTTTCTAACTATACAGATAGTAAAGACATGGAATAGGCTTCTGGGGGAGGTGGTGGAATCCCTGTCTTTAGAGCTTTTAAAAAACAAGTTAGACAAACACCTGTCAGGGATTGTCGAGGTATATGTGGCCCGGCCTCAATGCTAGGGACTGAACTAGATGACCTCTTGTAGTGTCTTCCAGCCCCTATAGTTTTGTGATTCCCAAAGGTTTATTTATAAACTATGTAAGGATCACATGCTGTCACACTGAAATGGAGACACTTCTAAATCCTTCTAATAATGCACACTTCAAAACAGAGAATGAAGAATGATGGATCCATATGTAGTGGCTGGGTGAATAGTAGGTAGGCAAAAGTTAAATACCCAGTTAGAATTTAGCTAGGACAACACTACTCTTGTTAAAAAAGTCCAGTTGGAACATAATTATCATGAAAGCTTGGCTTTCCATCTGTTTCAAAAGAGAGTAAAAATGTCAAATATATAATGTTTCTGACTTGCAGAAATCTGTAAGAAAATTAAGCTTGGTAGAAACTGTAGTGACACTAAATATGACATTAAATTTACAAGATAATTAAAATAAATATCTAAACGTGCGTATGCAACTCCAGGAAAATACTTCATAGTCTGTGTTATGAAAAGTTATTATTTATGGTAATTTTTCATAGATGAGTGGAAAGTACAATTGTTAATCTTTGTTTTTCTACATTGTTCTGCTTGGCATGCTGAGATCTAGATAATGCACTGAGGTATACTAATAGTGTGGAAGGATTTATGGGTATTATTCCCATTGAGGTTGATAGGAGATAAAGCACACACATAAATCCTGCATGCCGCCAAGTGAGAGTAAGCTTGCTGATAGCAGACATTGCTAGCAAACACTATGAAGCATTGCATCATTTCCTAATTTACTACATGGTAGTTATACCATTTTGAGAATTGAAGAGATTTGGGCAGATATCACAGAACAGTAGGGCAAACAAAATGGTTTCAGTGTGCCAGTCCAAACTCCCATGACATCAAGAATAATGAAGGTTGAAATCCTGAGCAGGCATCCAGTCCATAACATACATCTTGCTACTTGGATCTTGGAGTATATATGGTGACATTCTGATCTCACTGACACTAATGTAAATTCAAAGTCTATTGACCTGAATAGGAGTTTCTCCAAACTGATACCAATAGGAGGAAGCAGAATCTAACTCATATCCTGTAGAACATTGGAACACAAGCTTCTGATCTGATCCTGCCACACTTTTGTATGACAGCAGGAGTTAAAGAGTGAAAGTTAGTCTGAATATCTGATCCTTAAAAAAAGACCTTGTTTTTCTGTGTTTCATTCACAGGGCTAGTGGTTAATTTTGTGAACATTACAGGGAGTTTCAGTATTAGAGTGTGATATGGAATGGCCTCTTAATAAGGTGAATCAGCCTTTGAATGCCACACCAAATACAAGAACAGAAGCCAGCACATCTCCCATCTGAAAGCATAGTATTCCTCCATCTTTCATAGTAAGGTATTTGGGACTCCAGAGTATCTAGCCTGGTAGAAATAGTTGGCCATAGATGAATTTGGTAAGGCAAAAGTTTTTATGATGAAGAGTAGAACACATAGTACATTTTCAGAGGATAGATGTGTTAGTCTGTTTCCGAAAAACACAGAGGAGCCCTGTGGCATCTTTTAAAGACTAACAAATTTATCTGGGCATAAGCTTGGACACCTGTGACACAGTTATTACGTGCAGATGGAATTTAGAACTTGCTCTCTCTGTTTCATTCAAGAAGATAACTAGACTGATTATGCCTCTGACTCAAATACTGAACAAAATCCTTACAGCAATTCTTGTTAAAAAAATCAGTACAATTTCTGTACCCAAGTCAAGTAATTTATTAAAAACGTAATGCTACTGTTACTTGATGTAGTAAAATTTGTGGTTCAGGATTCTCTTTGAAATAAGAACACAGAGCTAACTCCACACAAAAAAGCAGTACTGAAGCTATTTTTTTTATTTACAGGCATTTATATAGCATGTGGTCATTTGAATATCTCAGAATTTGGATTCCTCAAATTGTTTTTCAAGTATTTGAAAGCATTGGCAACAATTGCAGAAATACTGATTTTCACATTGCAAGTTAAAAAAAAGTGAAGATATTTTCATTTTTTGGTCCAAGAAGAAATTTCGCCTGTGTTGCCTGCAAATGCAGCTTTTCTGGGCACCTTCCTATAGTGCATTAAACAACCTGACTACACATCCCTAATGTGTTGTATGTTCTCTCATCTTCTCTCCATAGGGAGGAGCATGCGCCGAGGAGCTTCCCGTGTTGGTAGTGTATTTTTTCTAATATAAACATGTACATGTTTCTTTGTGTTTATATTAGAGAAGGCAAGGTCAAAAATGTGGAGGATTATGGGGAAATTCCTCAAGGGGGAGTTCACTCCACAGTCTCAGACCATTCTGCAGAGGAAATTCTGTTTTGCACAGACAAGCTTTACTCTTATTGTGATTGAAGTTGTTGTCCTGGAGCTTTAGATGATCTTTTAGATAGCCTGGATCCAGGCTATGGAGAACTTTGGAGATAAGGACAGAGCCCTTGAACTTGATTTGATATTCTGTGGGAAGCCCATAGAGAGGATGGAGGAGAGGCTTGAGGTAGCCAGTGTCTCTGAGGAGCTAGCTGATGTATCATAAAAATATAAGAGCTTCCATACTGGGCCAGATTATCTTGCCCACTATCCTGTCTACAACAGCAGTCCCTATCAGAGCTTCAGGGGGAGTGTACAGAACAGAGCAATTATGGAGTTCCACCGCTGTCTTCTACTTCTGATTTCTGGAAGTCAGAGGCTTATGGTTGCCCAAGCATAGGGTTGAGTCTCTGAGTATCCAGGTTAGTAGACACTGATGGACCAAATCTCCATGAACGTGTACAGTTCTTTTTTTGAACTTAGTTATACTTTTTACCATCCACAACATCCCATAGCAATGAGTTCCACAGGTCAGATGTGCATTAAAAAGTACTTTTTCTTGTTTCTGTTAAACCTGCTGCCTTTTAATTTCCCCACATGACCTCTGTTTTTAATATTGTATGAAAGGGTAAAGAATGCTTCTCTATTAATTTTTTCCACATCATTCATGATTTTATAGCTCTCTATTATATCCACCCCCTCCCCAAATCATTTCTTTTCTAAGATGAACAGCCTTATTTTATTAATCTCTCCTTGTATGGAAGTCATTTCATACTCCTGATCACCTTTGTTGCTCTTTGAACTTTTTCTATTACATCTTTTTCAGATGGGGAAACCAGAACTGGACATAGCAGTCAAGGTGTGGACACATGATGGATTTACATGATGGCATTACGATATTTTCTGTCTTGTTTTTTATCCCTTTCTTAATAGTTCTAAATATACTGATAGCCAACTGCTGCTGTGCATTGAACAGATGCTTTCAAAGAAATGGCCATGGTGACCCCAAGATCTTTCTTGGGTGGTAACAGCTAATTTAAACACATTATCCACATGTGCTTTACTTTGGGCTTATCAACCTTGAATTTCAGTTGTCATTTTTTTGCCAAGTCATTCAGTTTTGTGAGATTCCTCTACAACTCCTCACAATCTGCTTTGGACTTCAATATCTTGAACAATCTTTTCTCCAATAGCTGTGTCACGGGACGAGCACTCACCCCCAAAGCGCCCCTGTTGGTCACTTTGGGAATTAGCTCTTCAGTCCTTGGTCAGTACCCCTGCACTCTAGGGTCCTCCCATCCCAGGGAATCCCCAATCCCCCTACACCCACCTTGCCTCAGTGACCCACTGCCAGTTGTCATTTAGCACCTTACCTCAGGGGCAAACTGCAGTCTGAAATAGCCACTCATCATTGGCAAGGGGGTGTGGACCTGCTGCCCTTTTCCTATTCTGGCTGTTTCCCTGCAGCCTTAGTACGCTCAAGCCTTGCCCCAGGCTCTGCAGCCTGGGAGTGAGGTAAGGCCAGAGCTCCCCAGCTCTGCCTGCCTTTTCCCAGCTTCCCTGACAGCCGGGTATCTCCTGCTCCCCAGATAGAGCAAGAGTGTATCCATCCTCCTTTGCTCCAGGAGCCCTTATTTATGCAGCCCCAGCTGGTCCCTAATTGGCTGTCTTTGCCTCAGCTGTGGGCTCCACTCTCTCAGTCATCTCACAGGGCTAGGTTTTAACCCTTACAGGGCCAGTGCAGGTCAGACACCCCATCACAAGCTGTCTAATTTCCCTTAGAGCCTATGGTCAGGGACCTTGTCAAAGACTTTCTGAAAATGCAAGTATACTATATCAATGGGCTTGCCCTTCGCCACATGCTTGTTGACTCTCCAAAAATTCTAACAGATTGGTGATAATTTCCTTTCATAAAAGCTGTGTCGGCGCTGCCCCCTAAAAACTGTTTATTGATAACTCTGATAATTCTGTTCTTTACAACAATTTATACTAATTTGCCTGTGTGATGATGTGCACTCATCTCTCATGAGTGCCTCCTGTTGACGGTTGCCCTCGTCAGGTGAGTCTACAATGGCTCAGTCCTTCAGCTAAATCAAACATAGTCTAAACACATGAAGGAACCCCTTCTGGGGTAAGAGGTCCTTCAGGGCCTATCCCTATGCTCTTGCTAATGTCTGTAGCCCGATCTCTGGGCTCAGTCCTCAGCCTCTTCTAGTGTAGCTTTAAGTTCCTGGTATAAAGCAGTGCCCTCAAGGCTTTCTTCCTGAAGACGCTTTGCCATCACCAGTTCTTATCACCCCAGCTCTCCAGCCAGGTCATTCCTTTAAGATCAGCCCCCTTTTGGGATAACAGAATCCTGCAAATGGTTGGCCCTCTGCAGGGTCTTCAGCCCCTTAAATTCCAGCCCTGTGGTTGGACTTCTAAATGAAACTTACCCCCCTTTCAGGACTTTGGTCACCCTAGCAGTGCCCAGTGAATAGACCCAGTGGCTCCTGAGTAGGCTCAGACCCACCCACTGTTCCCAGATACCCTAAAATAGCATTTATATGCTGCTTTCTTTAATAGTTACTACTGCTGCACTCTCTAGCCTGCTTCCCACATAGCCTCTTCCTCTCAATCCCTATGTCAGAGTTGGTGTTCTTAATTCCTCTTCTCCCTCACTGAATGCCAGAGCCATCAGAATCCATCTTCTAGTTCTCTCTTGATCTCCAGCACCCAACAAGGAGCTCTTTCTTTACTCCTCTGTTCCCAGGCAGGAACTGACCTGCTTAAGTCTTGCAGCGCCTTTAACTGAGCCAGCTGGGCTCTCATTGGCTGCTTTCTAGGCAGAACTGGAGGACCCACCTGTACTGCTCCTATTCTGGGTGTGGTGGGTGTGTTTGGTAAGACTGCACGACTTCCAGCAAGATGGCTCAAAGGGCCTGATACACCCCTGCACAGCCTGATACTGAAGTTAGGCTAAGTGCCGAAGGCTTCGTGCCCAGATAAGTTGTATGCTGTAATAAATCCAAGAGGAGACAAATGCTTGTGTAACTGAGGCCATGCTTTCATCTGCCAGAATGGGACAGGTGCTGCTATGTGATAGCTTAGTGTCAGTGAAGTATCCAAGAGTACTCCTAGATTGAGGACTGAATTGACCAATTCTATTTTTGTCTATTTTTAATCAATGCAGGTGGCACTGTAGCTGCCAGCTCTTAAAAATACTTTCCTCCACCCACTAACTTTACCTCTGTCATGTTCAAGTTCATTTTAGGCTAACTGTTCATCATTCAAGAGGTGATTTCATCCAATCATATTTGGTGGAAGCATTATGGTCATATGAGGTAAAATTGTGCATCATCAGCATATTGCTAGCACTTGCACCCAGGTTGTCTTACCAATTTACCTATATGTTGCATGTTGATATTGCAAAGGACCACAGAAAGAATTGATTCTTGTGGAACATCACAAGTGACAGGCCTAGTGATCGAGATATAGTTTTCCATATTACTCATTGGGTGCATTCCTTCAGGAAGGACTAAGCACCATTGTAGTGCATTACCATTGAACTCAGCCACCTCTCTCAGGTGGGACAGCAGAATTTTGAGGTCAACAGTATTGAATGCCACACACCAGTCCCAGAGGATGAGAAAGGATGTCAGTCTTTCATTCAGTAACAGAAGGAGATCATTCATCATTGCCAATCAGTCAGTTTCAGTTCTGTGTCTTGGCCTGAATGCAGACTGAGTCAGATCTAGAATATTAGTTTCAGGTAGATGAGGCTGTACTTGGCTTTTTTCTTGCTTCTCCATGTGTTTGCTCAGAAACAGAAGTTTGACACTGAACAATTGCTGAGTAGGATGGAAGTACTGAGGGTGGGTTTCTTCAGTGTTGGTGGGACTATTGTGTGTGTGCAGGAAAAAGCAAAGATTCCTTCTCTGACTGAGGCATTGGCTATTTCAGTCATGAGTGGTACCAGTTGCTCTTGAGTGTCTTTCACTAACCAGAAAGGGCACAAGTCAGATTCACCAAGTCTTTGGGTCAAATTCTTTAGGGTGTCCAGAACTTCTCGATGAACGAATGTACTGAATTCTGGAAATGCAGGTGGGCTTTTGGTTGGTGGAAACAGGCAGAGTAGATTAATGCTACTTGAGAAGTCTTCCTAAATATATGTGATCTCTTCAGTGAAGTAGGATAATAGTTCTTCACAGCACTTGGTGCTCAACTCTGGTGCAAGCTGTAGGCATTCAGTATTGATGAAGTAGTTTACCACCCTGGATATACCTTTGGGGCCAGATCTGGCAGCTCAATAGTTAGAGCAGGAGTCAAGAAGTCAAGAACTGGAGCCCAGGATCAGAGCTGGAGTCAGAGGCTGGATGCAAGAGCAAGCGTCAGACCCAAAGTCAGAAACTGGAGCTGAGAATCAGTATCAAGTTACTTGGGGTGAGTCAAAGCAGGAACAGAGCTAAAATCAAAGACAAGAGCAGGAGCTATTGCAACAGTGGGCATATGCTTTGTGCAGCTGCTGAACTTTGTTGGAGTCCATGAGTCATCAACAATTTAGATAATGGCACAGGAAGTACATTTATAAAGTTTGCAGATGATACCAGGCTGGGAGAGGTTGCAAGTGCTTTGGAGGACAGGGTCATAATGCAAAAAGATCTGGACAAACTGGAGAAATGGTCTGAGGTAAACAGAATGAAGTTGAATAAGGACAAATGCAAAGTACTCCACTTATGTGTGATTGTTCCTTCTTAAGTCATTCTTCCACTCTACTCTGTGCTGACTGGTCCTCAACTGGAGCATTGTGTCCAGTTCTGAGAACCACATTTCAGGAAAGATGTGGAGAAATTGGAGAAAGTCCAGAAAAGAGCAACAAAAATGATTAAAGGTCTAGAAGGCATGACCTTTGAGGGATGACTGAAAGAACTGGGTTTGTTTAGTTTGGAAAAGAGAAGACTGAGAAGGGGACATAGCAGCAGCTTTCAAGTACCTAAAATTGTGTTACAAGGAGGAGGGAGAAAAATTAGTCTTCTTAACCTCTGATGATAGGACAAGAGGCAGTGGGGTTAAATCTCCTTGCTGCAATTTAACTGCGAGGGTGGTTAACATTGTAATAAATTGTCTATGGAGGTGATAGAATCTCCATCACTGGAGATATTTAAGAGCAAGTTAGACATCTGTCAGGCATGATGATGCTTGGTCCTGCCATGAGGGCAGGGGAGTGGACTTGATGACTTCTTAGGGTCCCTTCCAGTTCTACTGTTCTATGATTTTGCTGGGCTTATAAACTGGTCTTTGACTCTTCCAATGAATCATGTACTGTAGCCATATCAGGCAAACTACTACAGACTCTATATGCTCATTAGGTTTCACAGAGTCTGACTCTGTTCCAGACCCTGCTTCTGGATTGGCTCTGCTGCATGCCCTTTTTGATAAATGGAGGCTGATAGGAAGGTTCTCTTGGCATGTAATAAAGCCACAGGATAGACTTCGAGGAATTTACATTTCATTCTGTCTGAATCAGTTCTTGTTTTGCCACTATCAGCACTCAGGTTCCTCCCCTTCTCTTCACCTGGTGCAGGATGTCAGAAAACCAATGAGATCTGTGTGGGCAATAGGCAGTGAGGGGTCATTTGGGGACTAGCATGTCAATGGGTGAGGCCAGTGTAGAATGCTAATGATTCACTATGGGCAGGAGGCTGTTGTCCTTTTGGAGCTTTGGAATTTGTTGGAGTCCATGAGTCTTCCTGAATCATGATTGGTCTGTCTTGTTGCTGGGGTAATGGAAGGTCTCTGACCACTGACATATTGAGGTAATGAGGTCAGAATACACTATCCAATACAGAGGTTGGGTTGTGATATCCTCTATTGTGCAATCTAGGCTGAAGTAAGGTTTAAGATCTGATAGGCTGTGTTGGTTGGGTAAAAGATGACTTGTGAAAGTCAGGATATTGGGTTTTGCACCTGCAGTCTTTCTGATATGAGTGTTGAAATCTTAGCAGATGACAAGTCTAGGGTATTTTACCATCAACACTGACAAGGTATCAGTGAGCCCTGTATGAATGTTTTTGTGGTTGTTTGTGAGGGTGCGTCTACACAGCACTCTTACCTAGAAATAAGCTATGCAATTTGCGCTATGCAAATTGCATAGCTTATTTTGGGGTAATTTCAAAATAGTATATTCAAAATTTGGCGCTGTCTGCACTGTGCCAAATTTTGAAATAAAGCGCTATTCTGAAATGTCCCTTATTGCACAAGGGTTGAGGTTTATAGGGATGTTGGAATAGCAAGCCCGTTATATTTCGATATAATGGGCTTGCTCTTAAGATGCAGAATAGCTGTTTTGGGATACCGGAGGTATTCTGAAATACCTCCGCGGTGTAGACATAACCTAAATGAGCATTAAACCTATGTTAGCTTTGGCTCTGGTTTCTACTGCCAGATGAAGGCATTCGAATGAAGTTTTTTAACCCAAGGCATCTCTCTTGGATTTGATATTTGCAGAGAAGATGAATGCAATGCCACCTGCCTTCCTAGCTCTGTGATGTACTGAGTAACCTGGAGGAGCAGGTGCTCTCGAACAGGGCTTCTGAACAGGTCTCAGTGATGCTAGGTTCTTCATCACGAATGAGATTGTCAATTTACTTATTGTTTTAGCAGAAGACATTGCATCCTTTAGTGTTTTAGATTTACTCCTTTTTTGCACCGAAATACAAACCAGTCTTGCGTGTGGGAAGTACGTAGTGTTTCCCTATTCTTTCACCCAGGCAGACCTTAACTCTTTGTGTTTAGAAAGTACAGCCAAACATTTGTTGGTGACAATCAGTAGGGTTTATTACAAGAGGTGCAGTCACACAATTGTATCATAAGGAAGAAAGTATGTAGGTTTAAGACACTGAAATTCATGTTTACAAAACATTTGCCAAAAAATAATTTATTAGACAAGTAACACTGGCCAAACTTTCCTGATAAGACTTTGTTTATATCATCCTGCATTTCTTCACTTGTGATATATCTCTCACTTCTTTAGGACTGCTCCAGCAAATAAGAAGACCATATTAAGTACTAACAGGACCTCTGGGACACAAAACACTGTGAAAATACTTTAAATTCATTCTCATTTCAAAACATTCAATAAATCATGAACCAATCAGATTCCTCATCCAAACTCAACTATAAAACATACAAATTTTGGAATCCAGTCGCTCAGAAAGTCTTCCTTATTAGACCAGCCTTTATAATGACTCCTTCTCTAATCTTAGAAACATAGCTGCAGATTAAATATCATAATTATAGTCCGAAAATTTAGTAATGTGTATCACTAGAATGTTAATAAAATAAACATATCTCTACATGTATATTTTATTACTTGCTGAAACCCTGATGGGCAAATTGATAGAGCTAAGAAATATTAATGAGAAATGAAACCCTCATGACCCCCAAAAACCTATCCACTAGCACTCAGACATCTGGAAAACTGATTATCCTCTGACTAATGACCTCATTTTCTTAGCACAAAAACACTGAGGGGCCAAGGAATAAAGTTATAACTAATCTTGTAATCACTTATAATTTTTCAATGGTCTATTTTGTAAGATTTGTAATTGTTTTTACTGAATGCGTGCCTGGAGCAAATGGGAAAGTGCTTTTTAGGAAAGAAAAATAACAAACTCTTGAAGGAATCCTATTGTTTTTAAGTGTGTGCATACTAGTAATTCCATTTGTCTCCGCTCTACGTAGCAGAGAAGCAATTTAATAACAGATGAAATCAAGAAGGCCGAGGTGTTTAATGTTCATCTTGTTTCAGTCTTCACTAAAAAGGTTATTTGTGGTCATATGCTTAACACAATTAATATTAACAACAAGGGGGTAAGGAATGAAAGCCAGAATAGGAAAAGAAGAGGTTCAGCAATACTTAGATCAGGGGTTCTCAAACTTCATGGCATTGGGACCCCTTCTGACAAAAATCACTATATGACCCCAAGAGGGAGACTGATGCCTGAGCCTATCTGGTGCCACACAGGGTAGGAGGCCTATAACCAGAGCCCTGTTACCCAGGGCTGAAGCCCTTGGGCAGGCTTGAGCTTTGGCTTCATCCCTGGGCCCCAGCAAGTCTAATGCCAGCCCTGGTGACCCCATTAAAATGGGGTCACAATTCACTTTGGGATCCCGACCCACAGTCTGAGAACCACCATGGGCGGCTGGTATGATGGGGGGGAGGTACTGTCTTCCCAAACCGCCAGCCTGGCCCCGCCCACACTCTGCCTTCAGAATGTCTACTGTAGGCATTCTGGGGGTGCAGAGCACCTGCCCTGTCCATGCTCCGGAGCCAGGGATGCTCAGGTTGTGCACTGCCCACCTTCCCCATGCTCCGGGACCAGGAAGGCTTGGGCTGTGCACTGCCTGCTCTCCTCGTGCTCCAAGGCCAGGGGGGCTCGGGCTCGGGTGTGGCCTGGGCAGAAGGGGTGGGGTTGAGGGCTTGCTTCCCCCAGCCCTACCTTCACCAGCTGCCCATGAGAACTGCTGAGTTAGATATATTCATATCAGCAGGGTCTGATGACATTAATTCTAGGGTACTTAAGAAATCAGCTGAAGCAGTCTCATAACCTTTAGCGATAATCATTAAGAAATCCTGGGGGATGGCTGAGATCCCAGAGAACCGGCGAATGGCTGAGGGGTCTATAATTACCTAACTTCAATATCTGGAAAGTTACTGGAACAAATTATTGAACTATCAAGTTGTAAGCACCTAGAGGATTATAGGGCAATATATAATCACCATCATGGATTTATGAAAAACAAATCACACAAAGCAATCTTATTCCTTCTTTGACAGCATTACTGGCCTAGTGGATATTAGGGAGGCAACAGAGATGGTATTTCTTGACTTTAGTAAGACTTTTGACAGAATTCCACTTGACTTTTTCGTAAACTAACTAGAGAAATCTGATCTACAGTAGTACCTCAAAGATATGAACATCAGAGGTATGGACACCAAGTGATGGAAGTAACCAATCAGGCAGCATCAGAGACAATGCCTCTCCCCCCCACCTCCACCATTTACTGTATTGTGCCTGTATGGCATCTTATAGATTGGCATATCTGGGCTGCCTATCCCCACCCCCTGCACCACACCAATTCAGCAAGATGATGGGGCTGCCTGCCCAACAGCCAGGACCATGCAGCAGAGCAGAAGCAGTTCTAGGATCCACACTTCTTTCACCCCTCTCTTCCTTACCAGGAGAGGGACACATTCTTTTGATCCCTCTCCCCTTTCTTCCTCTGCTGCTGCTAAAGCTTGGTCTGGAGTATCAGTTGCTGGATCTGGAGCCTTGCAGTTTAAATCCAGAATCCAATTATTTGAATCCAGAACTAAAAGGAAACATTGTAAAGTTTCTCGGCCAGAGCCTCCACAGACTTGCAACATGTGCAGTTGTTCAGAGTGGCTCTGACATTTTGCTCCCAATTTTCACAGGTTGCAAGTCTGTGGAGGATCTGGCCCAGAAACTTTACACTGTTTTGAGCCAATGAAAGCTGCTCCCATTGGCCAGGAAAGGCAAACTGTGGCCAATAGGAACTGCAAGCAGCTGTACTTTATGATGCAAAGCAAACAATCTGTCTCATGGCTCGCCAGCAGCTTACCCTGATGAGCTGAATGTAGCCTATGTTCCGCAGATTGCCCACCACTGATTTGTATAGCAATCGTGCTTTTGTTTGTTTGTTTGTTTTTTGAATGAAAAACTTTGCAACAATTTATAATTGTTGCTGGGACAACACCACATCTAAAGAACTTCCACAGAAATTGCGAGTGCTAATTCTAAATGGATTCCTAAGAGGCCTAACCTGAAGCCAGAGATGAAGTTTTCTGGTTATTCGTTGTTGTTGTTTCTCCCTCTCTCTCTCCCCCTCCTGTTTTTCCAGAAACAGCCTCAACAGATCCTGCAGCACTGTGCACAAGCAGGAAAGAGGGAAAGATCAGGCACAGTTGATACCACCTCCCTGCTCCAATGGCATGCCTCTGGGCAGGCCCCCAGATGGGCCTGTTTGAAACCCTAGGGGTGGGCAGGCGTCAGTCCGCCCACTTCTAAAAGCCCCTCCGCCAGTCTTGCGGGAGGGACGACTGTATCTCAGGATCAACTAATTCCAGGGGACAAATAATGAAAAACACAGTCGGGAGGGTGCGGGTCAGAGGTTCAAAACAGGGGAGTGGATGGGGACACCGAGCAGAGAACCCCAGACAGCGCCCGCTGCTCCTCAGAGCTGTCGATGGAGCCAGTGGATGCCGCCCAGAGGAACTCTGCCTGGATACGTGAAATTAGGGATGAATGGAAATAGGCCCCACAGTCGCAGAGAACCTTCTTGTCTAACATCCTCCTCCTGGTGTTATAGATAGCAGCTTTCGCCAGGGCTAGGAGGAGGTTGACGAGGAGGTCTTGCAACTTTGTGGGGCCACAGATGGGATGTGCGTAAATAAAAAGGAGTGGGGAAAAGCGCAGCCAGAACCTCAATAAGAGGTTCTGGAGGAGCTGGAATAGGGGCTGCAACCTGGCGCATTCCAGATATGCGTGCACCAGGTTTTCCTTCATGCTGCAAAAGGAGCAGGTGTCTGGGATGGGGGTGAACTGGGGAGTAAAAGGATCAATTTCCCAGGGGCCCAGTCCATTTAAAAGGGCCCAGGGAACCCCTGGCCTCCACCATTGTCACATTAGTGATGGGGGTGGCCAGGAGCCCCAGCTTCCCTTTTAAATTGCCTGGGTGCTGCCAGGGCTCCTAGGCATGCACTGCTGACTCCCAGCACCCCTGGGGGCTGCAGAGCAACTCTACTGGCCAGGCCTATTAGGCTTTGTGCACCCTGCTGGACAGCGCCAGAGGGTGAATTGGGGCAGCAACCCCTCAACTATGGTAGGGAGGCAGAGCCAGGGAGAGGAGCAGAGCAAGGAGGATATAGTCAGGCTGGGAAGAGAGGGAGAGAGCTGAGCTCCAGCAATAGAATTGGGCATGGGACTTTGGTGAGCTGAGAGGCAGAGGAGCTGGGCTGGGGAAGGCTGGGAGGTGCCGGGCTGGGAAGGGAAAGAGGGTGCAGAGGTAGGCAGGGACAGCTGGGGGAAGGAGCCAAGCAAGGAGGGAGGGACATAGGACTGCTGCAGGGAGGAGGTTTTGAGATCATACTGAGGATCCAGCAGCCACTGTGCAACATCCGCAGCAAAGGCACTGGCAGTGCCCTGGGTTTGAATAAAGATATTAACTGGTTAACGCACTACAAAGGCATTCACATTCACATTTCACATCAATACCTATGAATGGGACACATCCAACCCACTTAATTTACCTCATTAACACAGGCCCTACAATTGACAGGTATTTCTTCTACTGTTGTATATATCTCTTGGTTTCTGTTATTTCCACTTCAATTCATCTGATGAAATGGGCTTTGCCATGAAAGCTCATGATTCTATATATTTTGGTTAGTCTCTAAAGTCCCACAGGACCACTGGTTGTTTTTAAAGTTACAGACTAACATGGCTACTCCTCAGATGTCAGAAAGACATACAAGCTTTGAGGGATTATTGTGAAAATGTTCATTCATGCACAGCTGTGGGTTTATAAAGCCCACGAGTGCACAATAGGTAAATGGAATAATCATTTAAGTCATATAATTATTTAATAATTATTTAAGTCCCATATATTAATAGTCTGTTTGATTCAGTCAGGCTTTTAGTTGGAATTTTCCTTCACGTTCTGGGTAAGAAATTGGAAGAAGGAAGGGGATTAGAGGGAACACAATGAATTTGGCTCACGGAGATTAAATGACTTGCCTAAGGAAACCCAGTGAATCAGTTTGTTTCCCTCAGCCTCAATCCCTTTGCCCAGATTGCTCTCCACCTCCCTTCCCCCATCTCCCATTGGCAGGTCATCCCATTCCTTCAGTGCCACCCACCCCTTGTTTTGTGGCTCATGAACTTCCTGTCCAGACCAGTAAGGATTAACACCACACCCAGAGTCTGTTCAGGCCCTTTTTTCAGGGTACCTTCTACAGCTGCACTGCACATTTAAATGTGACGTTTCTGTAGTCATGTTCATTTTGCTGATTTTCTCCTAGCCTGTTACTATAAATTCCATACTCCACCACCTCATGGTGCACTTCCACAGGTATGGCTGCCCACAGCTCCCACTGGCTGCATTTCGCCATTCCTGGCCAATGGGAGCTGTGGGAAGCAGCGCAGGCTACAGAGACTTGATGGCTGCAACTTCCCACATCTCCCATTGGCAGGGAATGACAAACCACAGCCACTGAGAGCTGCAAGCAGCCATACCTACAAACACAATGTAAACAACTGTCTGGTGGCCCACTAGTGGCTTACCCTGATGAGCCACGTTCAGCCCACAGGCTGCTCACGCTGCCTTGGTGTCATGGCTAAATTAAATTTGAAAATGAAATGGGAGCCAGGGCAAGGTTGCCAGGTTTCTACTGCATTAGTAGCCTAAAGTCACTTAAAAATTAGCACAATCTATTTATTTAAACAAAGTTTTATTAACACATTTGTATACATTTGAAAATAATTACTAACTAGAGTACAATTAAATGATGGATATTAGCAGCATGGATCTATAATGAACAAATTTGGGCAGTCAAATCTTACAAATTGTTCAGGATGTGTATAATGTGCATTGAAGGCAAATATTTATGATAAATATAAAGGATTAAGCTGGAAGGAAGATTCTAGTCTGTTGCAATAAGGTTTGGTAGGTAAAGCTGCCAATCTTCCAGGATTGTTCTGGAGTCTCCAGGAATTAAAGATTAATCTAATTAAACATTATGTTTTGTCATGAAACGGCCACAAATATGTGCAATCAAAATTGGCAACATTATTTGTGGGAGTACACATCATCTCAATGAAATCCATGTGAGGTACTCAAGTTTGTAAGACTCTGCCATATCCTCAGAAATGTTAAAGAGTAAGTACAACAGAAGAGAAAAATTCTTACCTGCAGGAAGAGAGATACAGCAGACAGCTGCAAAATGACTGTGTGAGGGCAGCAGTTGAAAGCCACCAGCACCACAAAAGTGAAACCCCAGTTTGAGGAGATTTGATAAAATCCAGGCATTCACAGAGGACTCACAGTTCTGTGTCTCATTCTATGGGCCTAACCATAGACAGAGGAAAGAATCCCACAGACAAGTGGGACTATATGGTAGAATAAATGGCCACAATGCGGTTCTGCCAAAAAATTAGACTTGGAAAAAATGTGGAAGTTTTTAGTGTAATTTAAACAACATTTGTGGTGACGACAGCTCATGCTTGCTTCTTCTAGCAGGGAAAGATTACAGGTGGTCTATTCTGCAGAGCTGCTCTTGCAGCCTGAAACTTCCAACTCTGGGCTGGCTATGAGGATAATTATCCCCTGAATGAGCCTGGGACAGTAGTCCCCTCCCCTTCCTGAGCAGCCCCATGTTTACTGGTGTCAGAAGGGGCTTGCTCCTGCCTTTGTAACATGTAGACATGTGAAAGTGAGGGGCACTCATGATAAAATCTTCAGCAAGCATCTTCTGACCTAAGCACAGAGCTTCCTTCTGCCCACCCTCTCAGAGTATGATGTTACAGGAATGGAAGAAGTCCTGCTATTGGCTCTATCAGATACACCTCTGCATTCTTATTTACTAAGCAAAGAATAGGAGAGTGAGTGGTGAGGTGTAGAGGAGCAAGCAATGGGGTCATTCCCAGCTGATGAGGGAAGGGGGGTTGCTCCCAGTAAGTGGTACAAAACTCAGGGGTGAAGGGTCAGATGCCCTCTCCTCCACAAATGGTACCTCCATGCACCACCCATCTTCAGCTAACCCCAAAGTAAAACAGCTCAACCTAAATCCAATAACTAACTTTCCCCATCTATGGGGGCTTTTTTGCCAGAGCTTCCCTGCTCCTAGCAGCTCTTCCCCTGGCTTGCTGTAGCCATCTACCTGGATCTTCCCCTGACACAGGAGCAGCCTGCATCCTCTAGCACTCTACTTCACCCTAGCTCTTTCAGCTTCTTCATTTGTCAAACTTAGGCCCTAACTGTGGAGTTCTCACTGAAAAAAAAAATTCCACTTATCTGCACTCCTCTTTTGATTTCTTATGGAAATTCAAAGTCTACACTGTCGCCTATAGGATCAACACTAGGATTAATCATTGCTAGATCATATCACTTAGTAGGATCTTGGCTGAGATCCAGATGTTATTTCCACTCACTCATATCCTTATGCTGGTACATTCACAGAATCAATAGGTGAAAATTGCATGTGCAAACATTTTCCAAGGGTTTCTCTTCAGCGTCAATATTATGTGTGTCCTTGGAAACCTCCAGTTGTTGCTGTTAATATAGTGCAGAGACAAATCAAGGCAATTGAGATTTTATTTTCCCCTGTAATGTGTGTGTAGTTATATATGACCATCAGTATGCATTCACTGGGCACAATGTAGTGATAATGATTTATATCAACTGAGAATCAGGTCCAGAATGTGAAGATTTGATTTATATAACAGTATTTGTGCATCTTCTCTGATACACTGAAGTGAAAACATACTTGTTAAACTGCTGTTAAACTCTATGGAAGGCACAGCATGGACCAACATTAGTTTTATTGTTCTATGTCTCAGATGTTTTATACTGCGGAAGTAAGGGGAAAGAGATGAAATGAAGTACAGCCTATTAAAAGTGCTTCTTAAGCTATGCCAAGGTTCACAGAGCCTTATAAGATTTGGAAGGAATTGCCTGGGAGCAGAAAATCACAGGGACACAGGAGAGGATCACAAAGTGTTTAGTCTCATAAAGGTGCTCCATCCAGTTATTTTTGGCTAAAAGGTAAAACCTTGTAAGAGGAGGGAGTGATAAAAGAGGAAGTAGTGAAGAAAAATCAAGGACGAAGATTTATATTTCTGGGTGTGGGAGAGTTGGGGGACATTTGTTTAGGCGGGGAGATGGGAGCAAAGTTAATGCGGAGCTTTGTGGAGGGTGGATTATGTTTGGAGTTTTTTCTCTGCGCACAGCCAGGAGGCCTCTGTGACAGGGCCCAGTTCCAGAACCCCACTCACAAACACCAGAAGTCAGAGAGTCTACTGGGGAGGGGGGAGAAAAATCCTTCTTTGGAAAAAGATCTGTTTATTTTTTAGAGGTATCACCCAGTGTACTGTCTTCAGAAAGGTCCTGGTTTCACTGGGCTGCTTATGCAAAGGACAGAGACACAGATCATCAACTATTTTCCATGGAAGTTAGGATCATTTGAGGTTCTGGACCAAAGTTTTTAGCAGAAAACAAGAGCTGTACGATTTGGAGCAAGGAGTGGAGAATTATTTCACTCTAGAAAATCAGGCTCCATCTACCCAGGTTTCTTCTTTATAACTGCCTCTGAGTATTGGGGTGCAGCTGCCCCTAGTTTCTTCCTCCTTGAGTACTTGAGGGGAATATGCTTTTGGGTCCTAAGATACCCCTACTCTGGCAAATAGTGTCTTTCTTTACAGAGGACACTGAGCTGTAAGGAAATTATGACCAATAGAGTCCCCTTTTGAACCTGTACCACTTTTCACAGTCTCAAAAAGCTTTCTGAAGAGATTCTCTCTCTCATGGATACATCTAGGTTGCCCAGAACCTTAATATAGAAGGAGTCAATCCTGCCAGGTCTCGATCACTCTGCACCCATCCAGCAAAGCATTTAAATAGACATGTGATCCCATTAACTGCACAGGAACTACGCACGTGCTTAGAGTTAAGCTTAGATATTTTGCTGGATTGAGCCAGAGTACTTTGCCTCTCCCAAGATCAAGCCTGAGTTTCTGTACAAGAAATATCAGAATCCACAACAAGCATGGTATTAGTTTGGTCTGTTCTTCTGTGTATATGGCTCCAGTGTGGCACAGGTATGCCTTGGGAAGTGCTGGGTTTTAAGCAGTTAACTCTCCTGCCCTTAGTGATTTCTGGAAAGAGCCCTGGAGATGGCTTTTTAGCAGTTCTGATCTGAAAACTCTTGGGTTAACAAAAATGACAGTAAAAGGACAAAGTGCCTCATTTAAAAATTAATTGCTTATAAAGGTTCTTTACTGATCTTTGGGCCTCCTCCTTGTCATGAAGGCTCCAATTAATTCTAACTGAATCAATACTTTGGAGTCAGCATATCTTCAGTGATAGACAGATGCTGAGTAGTGTGCACAGACATATCTAGGAGCCTCATTCAATTCCACGTATTCCGAGTTGTTCAACTGGATCAGACACAATCACCTTCTCATCCAGTCCCCTTCCAGCTTGCAAGGGAACTGAATCTCATACTATGTCTCATTGGGTTAGATGCCATGAACGCTGACGTTCCAACAAGTTTCATTTGTAATAATTTCAGTTGGCTTTTTCAAATGTTTCATAAATATAATTACTATCTCATGCTCCAGGGCAGAAGCTTACATTATATGAAGGTCAAAAAAGAATCTCCATGACTACGTTTACAGCAATGCAAAATTGGCAGGACAGATGATATTTGTTTGTTTAGTTTTTTGCTTTCCTCTAAAGAATCAGATACTGGCCATATGAGAGGCTGGATACAAGACTAGGTGGACCAATGACCTGATCCTGTATGGCAAATCTTATGTAATTTCCCTCTTTTCTGTGTGAAAGCTGAAAGCTAGATATGGAGCCAATATTTCTGACTCTTGTGACTTAACATAGATGTAAAAGCCCTATGACGTTGCATAGTTATATTTTAATGTAAGTACTGTAATATACCAAGGACTGCACTTTATTTAACCCGAAGTAACAAATACTATATAAACCAAAGTACGTACTAAGTGCAGAAACATCTGTTATTAATTGAAGGGAGCAAGGTTAACAGCACTGCTCATAAATTAGAAATTCCCTACATATTAAATATGGATTGCTGAAATCATAACACAACTACAATCTGGCTAAAAGCGGAAAAACCATGAATCATTAACCACTGATAAATAAAAGTACCAAAAACTTACATAATGAAAACAAGAAACAGCAAAAAATAATCCATCAGAACCCAAAACCAGTATCCAAATTAGCACAAGCAAAAGATCTAAAACCATACTACAGCATCAAAACATTCTTCTGCAGATAAACATCCTGCCATGAGGGCTGATCAACATCTCACATTCGTAATACTATATTCCCTCTGAAGGGATTTCAAGGCACACATCAGCACCAGAGATGTGAAGTTCAAAGCCAACAATAAGAAAACAATTAGAAACAGACTTTTCCTCCTACTCAAGGACACCACCAAGAATGGTGAGGCTTTTTATTAGCACAGAAGAGCACAAGAACAGTTTATAGAGAAGTCAAAGAAGAGTCAAAATAGGCTGGAAAAATTAGACTAGCTACCTACCTACCTACCTATCTCAGCTTCAGTGTCCCTCATGCACTAGAGATAGGCACACTATCCTCCCTGAGTCCTCTGGGATTCCCCTGTCATGTTTAACTCATCTATTGGACACTCACAGAATCATAGAACATAGTCTAGAGCCTAAACTTAAGTAACAAGATGCCTTCTGGATGAGTGAGGAACTGCTTCCCCAAAGTCCTTCTCACAGATTACGTCTACACTGCAAGATTTTTGCGCAAAAATGGCAGTTTTTGCGCAAAAACCTGCAGAGCGTTCACACCTCAAATGCACTTTTGCGCAAGTAAATCAGCCGTAAAGTGGCAGAACAGAGGGCTTTTGCAGGTGTAGGTAAACCTCCTTCTACAAGGCATAACTGCCTTTTGTGCTTCAGCTATTACGCAAAAAGGCAAGTGTGGATGCTCCAGAGGGGTTTCTTGCACAAGAAACCCCTATGGGAAAAAGCACAGGTGCTCTGATGGCCATTCTGTGAATGGCCATCAGAACTTTCTTGCACAAGAGTGTCCATGCAGTGTGGATGCTCTCTTGCGCAAAAGCACATCACTTTTGAGATGCACTTTGAGGTGTTGACATGCTCTTGCACAAGAAGTTTTTGTGCAAAAACTCTTGCGCAAAAGGTTTCTTGCACAAGAAGCCTGCAGTGTAGATGTAGTAAGTGTGTTTCTCAGCCAAGATGGTTGAGACGTCCTTTTATAGCTACAGCTTGCCTCCCCTGATGAATTATGCCAGACAACTTTTTTCATCACCAGCAATACTAGAGCAGTCCTTTGTTCTCCACCTTCAAAATAGAATAAGTATACAGTGGAATGGGAACCCTAATTAATTTAACCTTCCAAAGTCTCTGCAACCATCACAGTCTTTCATGTCATGTCTCTGCAACCATCTTCAGTCTTTCATGTCATGAAATATGATGTATCATGAAAAATAATTGCGGAAACTTTGGCTAAGATGAAGTATCACATTTATTGTTGACAATTATATATATTAAAAAAACATGATAAAACTGAAGTTAGAAAAATAATTATGCACACTGTGACGGTGCCCCGGGGGAGATAACCCCGATGTCCCGAGTTGGGCACCGTCCCCTTCAGTTCGGCCGGCCAATTCCTCCTCCGCTGTTGGCGTAACCAGCTGGTCAGGCATCTAGCAGTGGTTTGCCTCCACCAGAGAGGGAGGAGAGAGGGGGGCCCCAGCCCAGGGCCCTAAGGACTTGGACCACGTCGCGGTCCCAGTCCGGCTAACGGGGTCATAACCCTAAACGCGTCAGCCCGTGGGCTAGTTCACCACCCTGCCCTGGGCTACTTCCTTTCTCCTCCTCACTGTCCTTCCCCCTTTCTCTACCTCTTTGTCCGGGTCCTCCCTCCAGCCTTACCGCTCCCCTCTTGTGGAGTCCCCTTCGGTGCCACCGGCCCTTCTCCCCAGGGCCCCCCTTCTGTTTTGTCCGGGCAGCTTTTAAATCTCCCACTGCCCCCCCCCCCCCCGGATGTCAGGCCGGACGTCGCCCTGACGTCATCGGCCTCTTCCCGACCCCACGCCATCTTGCCGCGGGGTCGGCTCCTCCCCCTCTCTGCAGCCGCGCCGGTGCTCTCCCAGCTGTGCTGCGGCACGGGAACAGCTGGCACACCGCCGGGAAGTGAGCCCCGGCAACACCCACAGGGCGCTTACTTCCTGGGGTCCAGTGCGGGGCCTCGGTGCCCCATCACACACACTAAGGAAACAAATCCCATTCTGAGAGCCATTGTGTCCTTCATTCTGAGCCATTGTTACACAATCCTCATTTAGGTTTGGCAAGCTAGGAGGACTGAAGATAAACAGGGACAGCCCTAGACCAAATAGTGCCCCAGGTGAGGAGTGTCTTCAGTAGCCCTCCCACCAGTTAGTTAAACTTTTGAATACTTTATTTATTTTTACTGCATTTGTAGCCCATTTCATGACTTTGATGCAAGAGTTATCCTTGTCACATAGGACAATATATTTGCATGCTAGGATCTATCTATCTGTAATTATTCATGTCATATATAAATGAATATTTTTTAAAGTTTTCCTCCAAGCATACAGAAACTAATTTTAAGAATAACTGAAGAGTACTAACATCAAGAAATTGAACTGTGCACCAACATTGGGTGAACTCCTATTAAATAGTGCTGCAGTTGGTGACAACCTTAGAATGTTAACCCTAGTCCATTAGCGCAGTGGATTTCAAACCGTGGGTCAAGATTCCATGTTAACAGGCTTACCAGGGGTGGTTTAGACTTACTGGGGTTGGAGCCAAAGCCTGAGCCCCACCACTTAGGACAAAGCTTCAGCCCTGGATGTTGGGGCTCAGTTTACAGACCCCCACCTGGGTCTGAAGCCTGAGCCTGGGGAGCTGGGCTCAGGAGAGCTCAGGCTTCAGTCCCCCTCTCCCTCCCGGGGTTGTGTAGTTATTTTTGTTGTCAGAAGTGGGTCACGGTGCAATGAAGTTTGAGCACCCCTGCTTTAGTTCAAAAGTTCACTTTTTTTGCCTGTGTCACGGAGCGGCATTCACTGCTACAGCTCCTTCTGCCAGTAGCACTGGGAATTAGCTCTTATCAGCTTGCAGGGCACCTCCCTCTGGCTGGTGTCTCCCCATATCCTTGCTCCACTCTCTCCATTCCGGACCCACATCGTTTCCGGACCACCGTGTCCTCTTCAGCACACTGCCCTCCAGCAGTGCCCACTACAGTTGTCGCCCATCCCCCTTCCCGCAGGTAGGTGTTTATCGACAGTCCTGAATCTCTGCACTCTGGGGGGTTTCCCCTCCCAGGGAACCTCCAATTCCCTTATATTGACCTTGCCTCAGTGACCCCCTGCTAGTCATCATCTAACCCCTTTCCTCAGGGGTAGACTGCAATCTGAAATGGTCACTCATCATTGGCAAGAGGGTGTGGACCTACTTACTGCCTTCACCTACCCTGGCTGCCTCTCTGCAGCCCTAATAGCCTTAGGACTTGCTTCGGGCCCTGCAGCCTAGAAGATTGCCTGGACGGAGGCTGCCCAGCTCTGCCTGCCTTCCCCCAGCCCTGCTTTAAATCAGGAAGCCCCTCTCTTCCTGACAGCCAGGTCCCTCCTGCTCCCTAGATAGACTAAGAGGATCTCTCCCTTCCTCCCTCCTGGAGCCCTTACTTATACAGCCCCCAGCTGGGCCCTAATTGGCAATATAAGCCTCAGCTGTGGGCTTTGCTCTCAGCCTTCTCCTGGGGCTAGGTTTTAGCCTAAAGGGCCAGTGTGGGACAGACACAGCCCTCATGAACTGAAGCGTGGCATCAGAGAGCCAAAGACTGGCCAATGGAATTTTCTAATGATGAAGTAGCAAAGCAATGTCAGTCTCTCATTGGCTATTGTCAACTGAAGATATGTTTTCATGAGCCTGAGCTTTGAAAAGCTCTGCTTCACTCTCATGACTGTGACCGTCAGCATGAGCAGAATCCTTAAAGCTATATGCTTTAAGGAAAAGTATCCTTTAGCTCTGCATCATGAATGAATTGATGAACTTCGTGTATTGCAAAATGTGATGGCTTTGTCCAATTTGACAGAGGTCTTTATCATTGACATCTGAACATTCCCCCTATGTTCAAGCATTCAGTGAAGGTCTGTACAATGGGTCAAGAGTGTTTTCGTGTCCATTTGCAGCTTCTCAGATTATAAAAACTCTCAGGTCTTTTCATGGTGCTTCATTTGTCTATACATTCCTTCAATGGAGACTTGAGCAGTGTCAACAAGCAAGCAAAAGACCTCTCTCTTGAATTTTTCTACTGAGCTTCCTATTCCTTATCTCTGCCCTCAAAATCAAACTATTTCTTCTTCAAATGAATGTGAGTTTCCTCCAAGACAGACTCAACTCCTAAGTTTTCTGCCATTTCTTTGGCAGCAGTGATGGCATCGTCAAATCCTTTGTCACTGTAAGCCACAATAAAATCAAGGCAGCTTCTCATCAAAGTGGTTGTGGTCATTACATACGTTGTCTGAATTTGTAATTCCCTGCTTACAATGTTTACTTGGAAGAGGATATTGTGCCAAATCACAATTGAGAGCAGCAATTAAAGTCACTGATCTGGTTTGCCAGGCTTTGCGCCTTGTGTCATATACCATCCTTGGCTTTACTCAACTTTGTCAGTTGCATCTCGGTGTCATAAACCTTAGTCACTTGCTACCTCACTGGTCTTACACTGTCAATATAGTTCTCCCAGGGTATGTCTACACTACAAAGTTAATTCAAACTAACTTAGTTCGAATTAGTTAATTCGAACTAAGCTAATTCGAACTAACGCATCGAGACCCAAAAACTAATTTGAATTAGCATTTTGCTAATTCGAACTAGCGCGTCCACACTGATTGGACGCTGGGTCGCATTTAAGGGCAGCTGAAACCGGTTCCGGCAGGGCATCAGGTCAGTAGCTGCTTTGTGTGGCTGCTGTCTGAGGCTATCTGAGGCTCGTGCTTAAAGGGACCCCCTTGGACAGCCGGTTCTCAGCTTCTCCGCTTGCTTGCCTACCTCGCCGAGGGACAGCAAAGCATTTTCCTCTGCGCCTGCCTGTGTTGGTGGTTCCCATTGGGGACGCTGCCGCAGTTGGCACCATGGAGCCAGAGCTCGCCCTGGGCATTCTGGTCCAGTTTTTGGACTTGCTGCTGCAAGCCTGCCAGCAACGGCTGGAGGCTGCCTGGCACCACCTGGTGCACGTCAGCCCCCTGCCTCTCCACCTGGCCTCCCTGGGGGCCATGGAGGAGCCACAGCAGCGCCCAGACACCAGCGTGCCCCGCCGCATCTGGCGTCTGGACACCAGCAGCGACTGGTGGGACCGCATCGTCCTGGAGCGCTGGGGAGACAGACAGTGGACCCAGAACTTCAGGATGAAGAGGGACACCTTCCTGGAGCTCTGCGAGTGGCTCGCCCCTGCTCTGCGGCGACGGGACACTCGCATGAGGCCCGCCATCCCCCTCCAGAAGCGTGTGGCCATCACCCTCTGGAAGCTCTCCACGCCGGACAGCTACCGATCCATCGGGAACCAGTTCGGCGTGGGGAGATCCACCGTCGGAGCAGTACTCATGCAGGTACGGTACTCACCGGCCACTGGGCCGGGGAGGAAGGGGGCTGCAAGGAGGGAATGGGCCGCCCCAGGGAAAATGGGGGCGGGGGAGGAGGCGACAGTGCCCCGCATGGGAGGGTTCGGTCTGTCCTGGCCGTACTACAGGCCGCCGCCGGCGGCCAGGATCGCAGCGGGGGTTGCTTCTGGGAGTGGGGCGCGGGGCAGTGCCAGGGAACGAACACTCCCAGCCACCCGGGCGCCCCAGTGATTCGCAGTTTGCTGTGTCTCTCTGCAGGTGGTCAAGGCCATCAACCGGGTGCTGCTCCGCAGGGTGGTCCGCCTCGCCGATCCGGACACCATCATCCAGGGGTTCGGCGCCCTCGGCTTCCCCAGCTGTGGGGGGGCCATCGACGGGACGCACATCCCCATCCGTGCCCCGGAACACCAGGCCTCCCAGTACATCAACCGCAAGGGGTACTTCTCTGTCCTCCTGCAGACCGTGTCTGACCACCGGGGCCAGTTCACGGACATTAATGTGGGCTGGTCTGGCAAGGCACACGACGCCAGGGTGTTCCGCAACTCCTCCGTGTGCCAGAGGCTTCAGGCCGGGACCTTCTTCCCCGACTGCCACATCAGGGTCGGGGACGTGGACATGCCCGTCTGCCTGGTGGGGGATGCGGCCTACCCCCTACAGCCCTGGCTGATGAAGCCGTACACGGGGCACCTCAACCCCTCCCGCCAGGCCTTCAATGCCAGGCTCAACAGGGCCCGCATTGTGGTCGAGGGGGCCTTCGGACGACTGAAAGCCAGATTTAGGTGCCTCCTCACCCACCTCGACCTCGCCAAGCACAATATCCCTCCCGTGGTGGCAGCATGTTGCGTGCTGCACAATTTGTGTGAGCAGAAGGGGGAGGCTTTCCTGCCAGCCTGGATGGCTGAGGCTGAGCGCATGTCTGGCCACTACGCTCAGCCCCACACCGCCGCCATCCGGGAGGCCCAGCGGGGGGCCGTCCAGATCCGGGAAGCCCTGTGGGAGACCTTCCTGGCGGAGGAGGAGGACTGAACTCTCCCTGCATGCCCCATTGGGGCCTTCTTCCACCCTCCCCTCCTTCCCCTTTCCCCTCCCTAACCCCCCTTCCTAATGTTAAATAAAGACACCTGTTTTGCAAACAACAATCTCTTTTTATTGTACATAACTGGGGTGGGGGGAGGGGGGAATGAGGGTGGCAGAGGGGAGGGTGAAACCTGGGAGGAGGGAGCTGGAAGGGGGAGGAAGGGAAGGGAAAGCTCAGGGTTGGGGGGTCCTGCTGGCTCTCCCGTCTTGCAGCACTGCGGGTGCGGGGGTATCGGGGGGAGTGGGTGTGGAGGGTGGGGCAGGAGGGACGGGGGGTGTGGAGGAAGCGGGAAGGGGAGCAGGGGTGGGAGGAGGAGCGAGAGCTGGGGCGGCCGCAGGGGCCGGAGCAGCAGGAGGCAGGAACCTGTCCACCAGGGTCTGGAGGTGGTCTCTGAGGGCACGGCCCTGCTCCTCCAGTGCCTCCAAGCTCCGCTGCCGCAGCCACAGGTCCTCCCGGACCCAGTGGTCCTTGGTGCGGAGCTGGTGCTCCAGTAGCCGCAGGTGCCGCCGGTGGTAGTCCTCCAGGTTCCTGGTGCGCCTGCTGGCCCGGGTGCGGGTGGCTGTTGCAGGTGGGGTGGTGCACCCTGCAGTCCCAGGTGCTGCGGCTGTGGTGAAACAAGAGCAGTGGTCAGTTCTCCCTGGGGACACAGCCCCCCAGCCCCCTCTGCAAGGCGAGGTCGGCGTGTGGGGAACGGGCCAGGGCCCCTGCATGACACCCAGCTGCTGCTCCATGGTGGGCAAGGCCCAGGTGCACGGTCCCTGGGCTCCCTCTCCCCGTACACATAAGGGGAGCATGATGGCACTCACATGTGGAGCCCCCCTCGAACTCGGACGACACAGCCGATGTGCTCTGTGGGATGCCTCGGGGGTCCTGGGCAGGCTCCCTGCAGGCTCCTGGCTCTTGGTGTCCTCCTCCTCCTCCTCGGTGTCAGGGACGGGTCCCTCTGCCCCGGGGTCGATCACCACCCGGGGGGCATGGACTGTGTGAGCCCCCAGGATGCGGTCCAGGGCCTCATAATGAGGGCATGCCTCCGGGTCGGCCCCTGGCTGGGAGGCCCTGGAGTAGGACTGCCGCAGGTCCTTAATTTTGCAGCGGACCTGCTCCCGGGTCCGCATGTGGCCTCTGGTGGCCAGGCTGGCAGCCATGCGGCTGTAGACGGCTGTGTTCCTGTGGCTAGTGTGGAGATCGTGGACGTTGGAGGCTTCCCCCCAAACCTCGATGAGGTCCACGATCTCCGCACTAGACCAGGAGGGTGCCCGCCTCTTGCGGCCCCGGGCAGGCTCCTGGGAGCCGCCAGCCTGGTCCTGGGAAGAGGCGGAGGGCTTGGTGGCAGCGGGTTGGTGGCTCATGCCATGCCAAGTGCAGGGTCTGCTGGCCGGGTGCTGGCAGGCTTGCAGCTGGCACGAACAGTGTAGCCAGACCGTGCCCCTTTAAGGGCTCTGGGGCTGGGAGGGGGGCAGAAGAGTTTCCCTGGCTTGGCCCAGAGTAGCCACCAGGGCAAGCTGGGAAGGGCTAGCCTCCAACTAGTTCGAATTAAGTGGCTACACAGCCCTTAATTCGAACTACTTAATTCGAACTAGGCGTTAGTCCTCGTAGAATAGGTTTACCTAGTTTGAATTAAGCGCTCCGCTAGTTCGAATTAAGTTCGAACTTGTGGTTTGCATGTGTAGCGCCTATGAAAGTTAATTCGAACTAACAGCTGTTAGTTCGAATTAACTTTGTAGTGTAGACATACCCCCAGTGAGTGTCACTTAGCAGCTTCACAGTCAGATTTGTAACATTGTCTGTGAGGATTTTCCACCTGATCGCTGATGCTGAAAACAGGACGTATATCCTCTGCCATACTCCAGAGAGAGATACTGAATCTAAAGAAGATACTGCTGCATCTGACACAACCAGGTTAAGGGAATTGGAGCCAGAATGCACAAAGAAAGCTCTTGGATTCAGCACAAGGATCCTTGCCTGGACTCCACTGTTGCTTCCCTTCACATTTGCGCCATTGATGTAGCCCTGGCCACAGTCGTCATGAAGCTTTATTTTATTCTCATTCAAAATGTTCATAAACAGTTCTGTTAGGCCTTTTCCAGTAGAGTCATCTACAGACCAGAAACCAATAATGTGTTTCCTTTATTTAAACACAGCCATGCTCCTCGTCCACAAATCTTACTGTAAATGACATCTTGTCACTGCGACGAATGTTGGGAGTGCCATTCACAACATCGCAGCTGGGATTTTACTTCACTTCAATTTGTTTTGATATCTCACTGACTGAATGGCGATGTCTTGCCTCTTATCTGTCCACGAGGGCATGACTGACAACATTCTATAAGGAAAATGAGAGTAGATGTCACCCAAGATGTGTTTAGACAAGAGATTGATAATACACATTGGGGAAGAGGATTCGGCACTTTATATAATGGTGTTAGCTTTTTCCTAATTTATTTTGAGAAAAAAACATACATCTCCTGGGATGGCCCAATGTATTAGCAGAAAGCTGGCAACATAGTGAAGTATTTTACTTTGAGAAGGAATTACTGAAGAGTGTACCTTTGGGTAAAATCAATTTCCCCCTCTTCACTTGCTCATATCCTTGGCAGCTCTTCCAAATGTAAACCAAGTAATTTTGTAACTCTTGCCTTATTAAAAATAAGTTACAGAAAAATGTTTTAAAAATTGCTCTCTGCACTGATGAATTCCAGACCTGGGGGCTGAGTAGCAGGTGGCTAACAAGAACCTTCCTATCATTGCATTCAGTCAAATAACCCAGGAGAGTATCTGTAGAGTCAAATCTGTGAGCATTAATTTTTCTCGCTATTCTCTGGGGTTGTGAAATAAATATGGCTTTGAATAAAATACATGGTGCATGTATTTATTGATGACAGTGTTCATAGAGAGTTTATGCAGTGTCAAGGGAGCCATAAGGTGAACAATAAATTGAAATACAAGCTGAGGAATAATCTGAAGCCATGAAGCTATGTTCATATCAATTAAATGGACTGAAGAGACTAGAAATCCTCACGGATTCTGCACCATGGAAAATGAATGGCTCTGTATCCTCTAGAGCAGTGTTTCTGAAAGTGTCCTGTGAAATCACTTTCAGAAACACATTAACTGGCCTCCCGGGTTTGTTTATTTACTGGCGCCACAGCCACAGAGCCTTGTGACTCCCATTGGCTCCGTTTCGTCCTTTGTAGCCAAGGGGAGCCGCGGGAAGTGGCGTGGGCCGGACCAATGCTTCCCGCGGCTCCCTGTGGCTGCAAAAGATGAAAAGGAGCCAATGGGAGTCACGAGGTTCCGTGGCCACAGTGCCAGTAAATAAACAAACCAGAGAGGCCAGTTAATGTGTTTCTGAAAGTGATTTCACAGGACACTTTCAGAAACACTGCTCTCGAGAACATAAGAACGGCCATACTGGGTCAGACCAACGGTCCATCCAGCCCAGTATTCTGTCTGCCGACAGGGGCCAATACCAGATGCCCCAGAGGGAGGAAACACAACAGGTAATCCTCACATGATCCCTCCCGTCACCCACCTCCAGAGAAACAGAGGCTAGGGACACTATTTCTACCCATCCTGGCTAATAGCCATTGATGGATCTTACCTCCATGAATCTATCTAGCTCTTTTTTGAACCCTGTTAAAGTCCTAGCCTTCACCATATCCTCTGGCAAGGAGTTCCATAGGTTGACTGTGTGCTGAGTGAAGAAAAACTTCCTTTTGTTTGTTTTAAACCATCAATTTCATCTGATGACCCCTAGTTCTTATATTGTGGGAATAAGTAAATAACTTTTCCTTATTAACTTTTTCCACGAGTCATGATTTTATAGACCTCTATCATATCTCCCTTTAGTCTCCTCTTTTCTAAACTGAAAAGTCCAAGTCTTTTTAATCTGTCTTCATATGGGACCCATTCCAAACCCCTAATAATTTTTGTTGCTCTTTTCTGAACCTTTTCCAATGCCAATATATCTTTTTTGAGATGAGAAAAAAGACCTGTGGCAAAAGACCCATGGCAGCAAATCTCAGAGGGTATGTCTAGACTACAGGCTTTTGTCGACAGAAGTTTTGTCGACAGATACTGTCGACAAAGCTTCTGTCTACAAAGAGCATCTAGACTACATCCAGTTCTGTCGACAAAGCAAGCCACATTGTAGACATGACAGTGTAGATGCAAAGGACAGTGTAGATGCAATAAAGCCTTCTGTCGACAGAACTCTGTCGACAAAAGGAGTTATTCCTCATAGAATGAGGTTTACAGCTGTCGACAAAACTGCTGAGTTCTGTCGACATTATGTCAACAAAACTCAGCGGCAGTGTAGACGCAAGTATAGTTTTGTCGACAAAAGTCCACTTTTGTCGACAAAACCCTGTAGTCTAGAGACACCCAGAGTCTCACACTGTGAAGCTAAAAAAAAACCAGTGTAGACATTTGGCCTCAGGCCTGTGTGCAGGCTCAGAAATGCAGTGAGAGGGGCGGTTGTTGGAGGCCTAAGGATAGTAGAGAGTCAAAATCCCAGTCAAGTTCTGTGACACTTTGGAGTTCATCCACACAAGTCACCACCTACCCCAAAACCCTACATGTTTCTGGGTGCAACTTTGGCTTAATCTTGACATAAGCAGCATGCTCACAGCACAGTCTTCCACCAGCCAGGTTACTGCTTGTAGGATAACACCTACAGCCCTTCCAGTCTTTCCCCTGTGGTGTCCATTCCTTCCTGCTGGACACTCCTTCATAGAAGTTATTAAATTCATTGTAGGCAAAGGGACAGAGCATATACAGAATCTGTTAGTTTAGTTGGGGATTACACCCTTCAGTTTAATACACAGCACTGAGGTGGCTTTCTAATAAAACAAGTATAAGTTTATTAAGAGGAGAGATTTGAATGATAATAAGTAAAAACAGACAGAAGGCACAGATATCATTACAAATAAAACAAACAAAACAAGCTTCCTCGTGACTAAAATTTAATTTCAGCAAGCTACAACTTTTATCTAAGCAGGTTTCTCACCTATACTCAAAACCTGGGTTTTCAGGCCAAGAGGGTATACTTTTCATGAGCTTAAAGGGCACTTTTCTTTGTCCCCCAGATGACAGCCATTTTGGCATCTTTCTTTCACCCTTAGCTCTTTTGAAGTCTGTTGTCTGTTTCAAAAAGAGCGAGGAAGTCTTCCTGATGCCCCATCTTGTTCATTACATGGACTTCCCTTCACCCTCCTCCCCATCTCATTTAGTTGATGGATTTGTTTAACTTCTGTCTCCTTTCCATTATCCTCTCAGTTGTTACCTGGCTCAATTTACAATGGGGAGACAGAAAAAACAAACCAAAATTCCTTTGTCTAGGATAGGCTGGGTTAATGTACTGCTTACAAAACACCTTCTGAGAACACATTTCCATCACATATCTAACATTTCTACACACTGCCCATACACACACTCAATAATATTAATGATCAGCATGTTGTCAGTTTGCATATGATACCTCACATGACACCTTTAACTACAGATCATGACAACAGAGTGTTGGTGCAATGAGTGTGTCAGGCCTGAAGTGAGTTACATTATGATGCACCCTCTGCCATTTGACAATGAGGGACTCCCTGTGTACACCAGTTCCCTTGGAAAATTCAACCTATAAGGAAAGCTACTATCTGCGATAAGCCTTATTCCCTGGAGTGCTGGTTATTGCTTTGCTCTTCTGCATGATGAGCAGAAATGGAAAACAATTATGCCGAAATTTTAGTCTCTGGTAATGTATGTGCTTTATTTGGCTAGTTTTCTTACTAAAGAAAGCTGTATGGGACTTTTTAGTATAATCCACTGGTCAATATTTTTTACAGAGCATCTTCTTTCTTTGATCTACTAAGCCAATATTTCTCAAAGTGTTCCATGGGCCTGGTTTGGGATGGCCGCAAGAGGATCTCAACTGTATTGTTTGCCTAAAGAGTCCATAGTCACAGAGCCTGGCAGCTCCCGTTGGCTCTGGTTTGCTGTTTCCAGCTAAGAGGATCCAGGGAAAACAGCGTGGCCTGGACTGCTGCTTCCCAATGCTCCCCTTAGCTGGAAATAGCAAACCAGAGCCAATGGAAGCCACAAGGCTCCAGACCCTTTAGGTTAACAAAGTAGCATGGGTCCACTAGCAGCTTTCCCAAAGCAGGCCTGTGGAACACTTTGAGAAACACTGTACTAAGGGTATGAATCTGCTGCAACTAACTATACAAGGTTGCCCTTCAGCTCAAGATGTAGCTGCTCGTGCTTAGTGTAGTGTAGATGTTGGGTTCATTCCCCACCTCCCCTCCAGCAATGACCAAAGTGGTAGGTGCAACTATAACCACCACCAAGTGGAGCTGAATGTGGAACCTCTGGAATTTAGTGCAGGAGCATCTACAGCTTGAGCTCCCAAGTCAGCTGGCTCTCAGCTTAGGCTGTAGAGCTCACTCATTCTTTCTCTCACTGCAAGTGGACTAAGTACCACTATATGGGACAGTGAATCATACCCACTAGGTGTGTGGGTCACACAATGAAACATTTTAATGCTTCTTCACCTAGCAATCTGTGAAATAAAGGACTATAAAATTAACAGAGAATTCGGAATATCGTGACTGAAACACACATGAATACAATGTTAAACAGTACAAAATTCCAGTAAATTAAATTCCAGTAAATTATACCATTGACTAGAAACAAACTAGTCATTACAAAGTAGCTATAGACCAGGAAACTGCAAATCCTTTATCCTTGCTGAAAATGGGAGAAAATAATTCACTTAGCAAAAGACCTGCATCTGAAATATTTTGGAAGCTCCTTCACATATTGAAGTCAATGATACTGCCTAAAATGTGGCAGCATGCCAGATTAAGATATTTAATGTTCATCTTCACCACCTGGGGAAAATGCTTTCAAACAAAACAAACTTAAAAGAAGAGATCAGCACAGTGCAAGACCCCAAGATCTGGATACCTCTAAATGTAATCAGGAGTAAGAATTCAAATCTGGATATAGATCCAAATTTGGTAATTGTCCTTATTTTTAGAATAGTCCAAACTAAAACTCTTGAAAATATACAAGTATTGAATTTTGTGGCTTCAGATCAATATCTACTTTTAAAAATACTGTCCAGGTACAGTAAATTTCACCTTTAAACTATTACTTCATTGACTATACTTTACCAATGAAATCTGTTTCAGTTCTAATTTGCCCCTTCCTACCATATGTGTATATTGGCATATTATTATAGGGTAGGTCTTGAGCACTGGGCTTAAAATTTTTATTTGAAGAAAAAAATTAAAGCATTAATCTTCTTCATTCTCACTCTACCTTTTTGGTCCTTTCTTCCTAAAAATAAATAAATAAATAAAACCTAATAAGAACTGTACTTTAAGAAGTTATAGTATGTTAAATATGGCCAAACTTTACAGTGAATCTTTCAGAGAAATCAGTTAGTTTGCACATTTGGGGATTTTAAACCGACAATTTGAAGAAAGTGCTAGACCTCAAACTGTCAGAGCCATTGCATTAGGATGCTCCATGTACCCTAGTAAAAGAATGCCAATAAGCAAAATATGCAGTCTATTATAAATAAAATGCTTGACAGTTTACAAAGATTTTTCTCTGTAACACACATAAAGATCACATTTGCAGGGAAACAAATATAACTCAGTATTGGTTTAGATATTTTTAACATGCTTTGATGACAAAACTGCTCCTAAGTGCCAGTTTGTTATTACTTATAGCACGAAAATATTCACAGCACTCTACAAAACAAAAAAATATGGAGCCCCTACCTAGAAGCATTTAGAAGTTATGGGCCTACCCCAAAGTTATGTTGCGGTCAGTGGTCTTTGGATCAGCCATTGTTTGGATATGCTGACAAACACTGAGGCTACGTCTACACTGCATCATTTTTGCGGAAGAGGAAATGCAAATGAAGCACTCATTAGCATTTCTCATGCTCTCATTTGCATATTATCTTCCAATCCTTTTTGCGGAAGAGGTATTTGTAGAAAAAAACTCAGTATAGACAGGGCCATTTTGCGCAAAAAAACCCTTTTGCGCAAGAACTTTATTCCTTATTCATTTTTTGAGGAATAAGGGTTCTTATGCAAAAGGGTTTTTTTGCTCAAAATGGCCCCATCTACACTGCATTTTTTTCCACAAAAACCTCTTCCGCAAAAAGGATCAGAAGAGAATACGCAAATGAGAGCACGAGAACTGCTAATGAGCGCTTCATTTGCATTTCCTCTTCCGCAAAAATGATGCAGTATAGTTGTAGCCTGAGAAGGAGTGTGGCAGAATAAAAGTAACAGGAGTACTTGCCTCAATAAACTGGTTAGAACAAACTGTGGCAGGGGAAATCTGTGTTGAGAAAAAGGAAATGAGAACATTGGAGTACAAAGCAGTAAGTGTGGAAGCCCTTGAAGCAAGAAGTAAGAGCTTGACTTTGATGCAGGAGACAGCAATGAACCAGTAGAGGGACTTAAAAAGGGTCTGTGAACACGCTTGTGATGTTTAGTAACATAAACTATTTTTTAAACAGATTTTTGAATTGACTGAAGAGGACAAATATTATGACATGGAGTCCAGAGAGAAGGAGACTGCAGTATAGTAGAAGTGAGGATCAAGGCCCAGAGTGAATGAAAGGTTAGAAAAGTGGGGCGGGACCCAGGACAGCACAGAATAAGTGAACTATGTGAAGGGACAAACAACGAGACGTCCTGTGGCACCTTATAGATTAACAGATTTAT
This sequence comes from Pelochelys cantorii, assembly GCA_032595735.1. Classification (NCBI taxonomy): domain Eukaryota; kingdom Metazoa; phylum Chordata; order Testudines; family Trionychidae; genus Pelochelys; species Pelochelys cantorii. The sequence goes on along the minus strand of CM064326.1, from coordinate 41,877,462 downwards.
TGGAGCATAAGCTTTCGTGGGCAAAGACCCACTTCGTCAGATGCATGTGAAGGGAGTGATCAGCTGTGCTGAAGGGAAGGCAGATAAATTGAATAGAAGAACCAAGAAGACGCCTTGATGTTGAGCCAAAATAGAGGTCACTGGTAGTTTGTGGAAGTGAATTTTCAATGGAGTGGTAGTAGCAAGGAGAAGGTGGGTGATCACTGCAGCATGAGTAGGCAGCACGTTACAAAAAGCTCACAGGCAAAGGGAAGGGGGCTGACTGTGTCCAGAGAGGGATTTTTGAGGATGTGGGAGACGTTGGTGTGTTTAAATGAAGCAGAGCAGGTGCCAGAAAAGAGAACTCAAGTGATGATGCAAAAGAGGGAGGGTGTGATACACCATTAATGCCTCAAGGTTACAGATTCTATTATATCACAACAGTTAGAAAAAATATGCTTCTACATATCATGTTGTTATTACCAAGTAATTATTTTTAATTTGATGTGTGCAGATTTTTTCCCTTGCACTCGCACAACATCTTTTAACCTGGTGTTTTCTTTCCTTTTCTTTCCTTATTTGAAAATGTATAAAGGGTAGATAGCTTTGGAGTGTGGCAAATAAGGCTGCCCCACATATCTCTTCCAATACATCTTTATTCTGATGTGGAAGTGTTTCGGTTGTGAGCCTTTTGTAAACACAGTACAATGGCACCCATTGTTTTTCATTCACAATCTATTTTTAAGATACGTTTTTATATAAAATAGCTAAGGGAAACACAATTTCATGGCATGAAAAGGCAATCCAGAAGCAGTGGAATGAAATTGAGAAACGTATTATCAGGAATTAAATGAATCATAAAGCAAGGTTTTATAGCAGGTTCTCTCATTCCTTTGTGCTCTTTTTATAGTTCCTTGGTATCGCATTATCAGACCATGGAATCACATTGTGTCTGCAGCTACAGCCTGAGGTGAGCACAGTGTACATTCAGTTTGGAAGGTTACCTCTCATCCTATAAATCACTTTTTCTTTAAAAATGTGCCAGCAGATGACCCAGACAACCAGATTTGTTCACTCCACTGGGGCTGCAGAGCAGAGAGACATGAGGCCCATGACTGATGGTGTCTAACGCACTCTGATTCCAGCATGCTTTCAACTGTGGGCTAAATGAGGTGGAAACAAGCACACCTTCACTTCCTACCCACCCCTAGGAACAGTGTACAGAGCAAGGTTACCTTCTAGAAATGGTGTTAATAATGCAGTGAAGTGCTGCCAATATTGAAACAAATGAGAAAGCCGTCATTATTAATTACTAGCAAATGTACCCAACGTTGCTTGGGTCTTTAACCGAAGTAATTAAAAAAAAATAAATGAAAAAGGTACAAGCTTTATTTCAATGACTGCATTTTCTGAAAATGAAGGCTGGAGTGAGGGTTCGGGGGTAAGGAGAGGCAAGGAGTGGGTGGCTTAGGGCAGAGAGTTGGGAAGGGGGCCCAAGGCAGGGGGAAGGATGTGGGGGTACATAAGTCAAGGCAGTCCCCTCAATGTTCTGCAGGCTGTGTGGGGAGGGGCCAGGCTCTGGGGGGTTTCTTCTTCCTCCAACTGTCCCCCTGTGGGCTGCAGACTGTTGGGGGGCAAAGCACTGGGTACTACTCCCCCTCCAGTGCCCCCCCCCCAGTCTGTAGGCTCTGCGGGGGGGGGGGGGGAAGAACAGGCTCCAGGTATCACATCCCTCCCCTTTCTGTGCCCCTCCCTTTCGTGTCCCTCTTCTCTCTGCCCCCTTCCTTTCCATGTTATGGGAAACAGTCCCATTCCCAGCACTTCACATTTTCCAGACACAACCAAACCCTGACCTTGGTTTAAGTTAGGGTAAGAGGAAGCTGCCTACCAAATTCGGTGGCCCTGGCTCTTTTATAGTTAGAAGGAGTTCTTGAACAAATGGACTCATAGACGCACAGACAGATGGACTCACAGACAGACAGACACACTCTAAGATACAGATAGAAGATAGATTATCTCTTTGTATTATGATGACTCGGACCCCCATCTTGGCCCAGGACCTATTGTGCTAGGCACTGTACGAACACAGAAAACAAAGATGGTTCCTGTCCTCCAAAAGCTTACAATGTATGTGTAAGACAAGAGATAGGAGATGGATACAGGCAGACAGTAGATTTTAAGTTAACAATGCAGCAATACTGCTCAGCATGACAGGCAAGGGAATTAGTGCACCCGCGGTGTAACCATTTATTAGAGTTTTTTTTATCAGCTTCACAGCAAAGGACAGTCTTACTGAGGGATCTGAAGAACAATAAAGTGGCTCTGTGGCTGGGAGTACCCCCAATTGTGCAGGATAACATAGGAGAAAGCACAAAGGTGCGTGTTTGAAGATTTAACAAGCGGGAGATGGAGGCTGGCATCCTGGGCCAGTCAGAAATGGGAATCGACTCCCAGAGACTGAGTATGAGATTATAAGATGGGGACAACCCGTGAACAGCCTTGCAAGTGAAGTCAAGCTGCCTATGTTTGATACGATAGAGAGGAAGAGGAGCAAAGAGAGGGGTGATATTATCAAAGTGATGGGCTAGGAAAATGATCTTTGCAGCAGCATTCTGAACGGACATGAACAGGGCAAGACAACATTTGTTAAGGCTAGAGAAAAGGATGTTGCAGTCATTGAGAGGACAGCCTGAACAAGAGGTTTAGCTGGGTAGATGGATAACTAACAGTGTATCTTAGAGATATTATGTGGGAAGAACATGTAAGATTTAGACATAGCTTTAAAGTGAGACCCTAGAGAGATTCCCAAGCTGAAGATAGCAACACAGGTTACCCATTGATACATGGGACATCCCCTGACTAAAATGCTCAATATCACACACCTTGCTAAAAATATCAGCATCAAGTCTATGTTTTTCCTTCTACAAAATACATCAATTATTCCAGTCCCTACCATTCACCGCACATCAAGCTTCTCTGTTCCCACACCACATGCAGGCAGCTCTGTGTGTCTCCCTCACAACAGCAGTTGTTTCTCACAAGAGCACCAGGGCACGGGGGCAGGCAGGTCATTCTGTGGCCTCAGGTTGAGGGGCGGCTGCTCCAGTAGGAGAGAAGAGAACACTGTCTCCTCACTGAATAATAGGTCCAGATAAAAGTTACAGAGCCAAAACTTCAAAGCTTTCAATGGGCTGGATCCAAACTGCCCAGCACTATATGACCGGAGACTTTTTTCAGCTGTGTACCTCAAGAAAAACAGAGCTGAGTACAACAAACATAATGCTTCTGAAAACCAGAGAGTGCTTTTTTGACAGATAATCCATAACCAGGGACTGCCCTTCCTCAAGAGGAAAATAATCTTTAATTTCAGTACATTCAGAATGAAGAGTATACCTTTTAACTTAGCTTTCCCACAACCCTGCAATAGGGAGTTGCTAGAGTTTTTTCCCTGCTGGTGGAGTCTTTCCCTATTGCTGGAATCTTTCCCTAACATGGGAAAAACTCCAAGTCGGGAGGCAGTGAGACACTACACTGCTAAAAATAGCACTATAGATTGGGGCGGTCTGGCTTGGGCAAGTAGAAAGCCATCCAGAAGACACACCTGGGTACCTCAGGCATGTCTTTGCTCAGCTAAACACTGCCCTTTCTTACAGTGCTATTAAAACCCTTCCTAGGGGGTCCTGTAGTGTATGGAGTCTGTGTACCACTGCAAGGAATGTGCAGTGTAGAAATACACCAAGACTATTTCTTTGTGTAGCTTCAAGCATGAGCAAAGAGAAAGGTGGTATCTCATGAAGACACACAATACCTGTGCTTTGTAGGAGTAACAGAGGACAGGACTTTCTGTGCTTTCAGAAAGTGCTGTTTACATCTCCCCTGCTGTCAGTAACAGGTTTTGATCTGCCATTAAAGTACCACACGAAAAGCACAGGTAAAATTGAGGACACAACAGCTCTTTTAGCTTCCAAATGAAAGTTTTTGGGTGGCTTTCAGCAGTCAGTCCACTGAATGTGTGTGTGCACATCTGTAAGTATCTTATTCATGAAGCACAACAATATGACTCTAATATCTGCTATTGCTGAGCAGAAAAAGATAGTTTTGTTTTGTGGAGGATTTTGCCGTTTCAGAATTTGGTTTCATTCCAATTAAGAACAAAACTCAATAATTTCAGAATTGTCCATGAAAGAGGTCTGGACTCTGGCAGTCTACCTGAGGTACTGTCCCAGAGCAGTGGCTCCTGGAATCCCAAGCTCCCAAGCAAGCAGCCAGACAGGTTGCCAAGGCAGTAGATGGGCAAGGTGGTAGGAAAAAAAGCAGGTTTCTATTGGAAGCCTGCTGGGCAGGAAGAGGAATTGGCAAATTTTGACAAAATAACTGTTTTGTTAGAATATTTTGGCCATCTCTAATGTTTACCTGGTTACAGGAATGTTCTGTAGCTTATACATAAACAGTTAATTGATAAGGTGCCAGTAGATAGTGGTCAAGAAAATATAGCATATAGTTCCTGGGTTTTGTAAAACTGAGGAAACTTGTTAAATACACTGCAAATGGCTTCCTCTGATTGCTCTGTGCACTAGCTCTTAGCACCCTGGGTCTTCCTGGCAAAGCTTATGAAGGACACTCCCTTGAATGATTATCGCCCATCACCTAGTTACAGATTCCATTATATGTTTCATATAATAATAGAATAAATAATATTTTAAGCTACTTATGTTTTTATTTATGATACGTCAGTAAAAACTGCTCAGCCAAGAAGCCATTTTGTAGTGTAACAAGTGTATTGAGCCTACAAATTTATTAACAGTATTGCAAACCTTATTCTTATATACCAGTAGATGGCACTCCTTCTAAGTATTAACTATACACACAATATATATGAATAGGTACTGCTTTTTCTATAGAACACTCATAATACTCTTGTCTAGACTGTCGAGTTTTTCCAGGATACTGGAGGTATCCTGTATCCTGGAAAAACTCTGCTGCGTCCAGGGAATGTGTCCGCTTTTTTTGGAACTGTTTCCGAAAAAGCAGGCATGTTCTTTTGGCATCCCTGTATTCTTCATTTTATCCCTGTACTCTTCTGAAAGAGGAGGTTTTTCCCACATTTGGCCCCATGTAGACGGGCCAAATGTCAGAAAATTCTCTTCTGAAAAAACAAGCGGAAAAAGGTATGAACACCTTCTTTCCCCCTCCCCCCACACCTCCACGCAGTGTAGAAGAAGCCAAAATTAAGGAGATACATGCACATTAAAATGAAAGCTTCAGGGGGTAGCAGAGTTAGTCTGTTGCAGAAAAAAACAACAAATGGTCTGGTAGCACTATATAGACTAACAAAAGATGTAGATGGTATCACGAGCTTTCGTGGGTACAGCCCTGGACCGTGCCTACGAAAGCTTGTGATACCATCTACATCTTTTGTTAGTTTATAAAGGGCTACCAGACCATTTGTTATTAAAAATAAAAGTAAGGGAAAGCAGGAGTAGAGCTAGATGAGTAATTTGAGATGAATAATTTATTGAGTGAATTTAGCCCATTTTATTAGCACAATCTCCTTGCTCAGACTTTAGTTTTTACAAAAAAATATTCATATGGCTTTAAAATGTAAGAACTATTGGAATTTAGCTGAACCTGTGGATTTCAGCCTGTAGATTTGTAACAGGATAGTTTGCCCTTTACCAAAACTGATTACAGAATATGCCACACCTTGGAGAGTTCAAGGTGATTTGGGGGCCCTGCAAGCCAGAGGGCTGAAGAAGGCTACTATCTAGCAGAAAAGAATGGTACTGGCAGCTTTCGGTGGAGTAGATTGTGTATGGCAGAAGAACCAGGGTTGAGTATGAACTTTTGTGTTATAGTTATAGACTATTCTGGTGATCTCAAGGATTGTTTGAACCATTCCCGTGATTAGTCTAGCACTGGGTGGAAGTGCTGTTAGCCACAAGAGCAACTGTGTGATTTACTTGAGGGGCCTATATGAGGCGGCTCACAGGGACAGAGTGCCAACAAAGTGGCCCCTGGTCAGGATAAGGCAGTCAGGATGTGGATAAATCTATTACAAAATTATTCACAATGAATTCAATATTCAACAATTTTATATCCAAGCTGTGTGATTGGTTGCTTAAGTCACATGGCACGGTGTCTTTCCTGACCTAGTTCAAATAGTAACAAAACTTTAGCTGTCTGCAAACATAACAATACTTGTGAGCTTGAATATTTACAGTGAATTGCCTGGCTTTTTATCAGTTTGTTTTTCCCCTCAAACTCTTTTATTTTTAAATACACAAAGTATTTTTTAAAAGAGAGAAAATTGAACAAAGAAAATTGGAAAATAATTGTTCTGAATTCTTTTGATTACATATTACTTATCTGCAATTTCCCATATCTAAAATAAACTCCTTGTATTATTTATCTCAGTTTTGGAGGAGGAGTTCTGGTCTCAGGCATATTCAAGCTCTGACACCTTTGTTCCTACTGAGTGGCACTTACATCAGTAGTCCAATGGATGGAATTCGACTAATATTTAGGAGTAAGGACTACTCAGCATGAAGAAGGGTGACAGAACTGGGTCCATAATTAGGCAAATTTTAAGTCACATTATATGCAAGCCTTAGTGCATTGGAACAGAGCCGTTAGAGTGACTCTTGAATAAAGATAATTAACTGGTTTATGCGCTACAAAGGCAATTTCCTTCACTTGTGATATTCACATTTCTACGTCAAATGCTATGAATGGGACACATCCAGCCTTACTTAATTATCTTCATTAACACTGGTTCTACAATTGACAGATAACTACTTTTGCTGTTATATATACCCTGGATTCTGTAATTTCCACACCAACTCATCTGGTGAAGTGGGTTTTATTCATGAAACCTCATTATCTAATATATTTGTTAGTCTCTAAGGTGCCAAAGGACTGCTTGTTGTTTTATAAGCTGTTTAATTATGCAGAGAGAGTATGTACAATAATTTGAGAATATGTTGGGGGGGGGGGTAAATGTAGTAAGTAACCAAATTAAACTGATCTGTCTTCATATCAAAAGCTATTTGACCTTATCACCTGTATTTTTAAGCTGAAGACATTGGAGTGATAATATTTTAAAAAATCCCAAACTGATAAAACTACATTTTAAGACATTTTCATTTGTATAATTCAAAAAACAAAGTGATTTCCTCAAACTCCACAGTCTCCTCAGGGGAAATTTTGCAAAACAGTTTTTTTTTTCTTTGCATGGATTTTTATTGCTGCCTTACAAATTCCAAAAAGCAAGAGCCCATAACTAAAGGCTGGCATAAGAGCCTACAGTTAAGGTTAACAAACAATTAAAATATATCACTTTGGTGAGAAAAATGGTACAATATTTGTAGTGAAGGAAAAAATAAAAGCCTGAAGTAATAGTTAACCCTAAGTTTAGGAAGCAAAGAAAACAAAGGGGCAGAGGCTGTATGAAATACATCTCACAAACTCTGGTCAAAAGTAAGACATTACTGTAATTCCAAGGAAACTGTATTTATGCCTGAAACCTTTACAGAGTCTCTTCTGAAGGAAAGCTATGCCAGCGGACCATTCCCATGGGCAGAAAAGCAGTACAGAATATTTCACCATCGTTGCCAAACTATCTCTCCATACATCTAGAATGAGAATCCTGCTATCATCCATGCCGTAATTGTGACTCCTCCCCCATAGACAACACAAACCTATCCATAACTTTCTAACAGCAATGAGCAACCATACATATACCATCTTATTCAGGATCTTACTAGCTGTTTACTGTGCTCTGGCACCTCTGCATGATACCTACTGGGCTAATTTCTAGCTATGCACGTTGACTAGCTAAAATGGTGTGTAAGCCTTCTACCAGATGGTTGACAGCAGCAAAAAGGGCCAGGCTCAATATATGTAAGGTCCACCTTGACAAAATAATTAAATCAGGGAGTCTTTATCAGGGGAAAAGGAAACAGTCATAAGCTTGGGAGGGCACTGCAATAGAACATATGGAAATAAAGAATAATATCCTCTCACCCAGTAATGTAGTAGTCCATTTAATTCCCTTGATACCTGTTGGTGAGAATGCCCCAGAACGACCACACCACCTCATCCATCCACCAAACCCCACTCATGGTTGTGATCAGCACGTAGCAGTAGTTCAAATGTCTCTTTGCATGTCTGTCTCTAGTTCCCCGGGAGCTGCTCATCCAATTGTGAGGGTGGAAACACCACAACCTAACCCAGGTGAGCAAGTCAGGTTCTATTAAGTTGCTGGCTAGCTGAGGGCTCACTGGAGTCCACTCGCTTCTGCTGCTGTCCTCTGTTTCATCTCTTACCATGAAATCCTTGCAGAAGGTGAACCAAGGACAGAGTTCTGGCTACTTGGAAAACAGCGCTTTCCTACAAGGTAAGATTTTTTTCTCCTTGTGTATATATGGTGATCTCCCAAGCATCATGACTGACTACCCACAGGTCCAGCATATGCAAATAAAACTTTATGGCAGAACTTTTCACTATCATAGGAGGTAGAAAGCTCTTTCCCCTCTGCAGCTTCTGGCCATAAAGTTTACACTTATGAAATATTGGGAAGCAGCATTCTTGTGACTTATACTGTATTTCTATATGCCTGGCTGCCCCCACATTGCCTAGATCATGTCATAGCTTGGCACATCTGATAAATATTAGGAGCACCTGTCCTAATGCTCCACGGAAGTATCATGGCAGACCATATTTGGTCTATATTGCACTTCTCGGAAGGGAGTTCACCATATCTTGCTCTTTCACAACAGAAAACCACACTTGGATATGGCTGGGTTCTGGAAAAAGAGGAATAATTGAGCCTAGCACACAGTCTGCTAAACATTCTTATGCCTAGCTCAAAAAAGTTGGCACTTGGAAGAGTTATACTACACTAACAGCTACGCTGTTTTACGTAGTCTGACAAAAATGACAATTAATCTGTGTCTTTGCTGTGTCCAAATTGGACAGGAACAATGTCCAGAACCATTCCATCTTACATTCTGTCTTTAAGGAATATCTCTGTCTTATTGGTACCGGAATAGTGAAAGCTTAGCCAGTGTTTTTCAGCCAACTCTTGATACACTACTAGGTTTGGTTGTGATTCTTACACATCTTTGTTCTTCACATTGTGCTTCTTTCTTTTTATAAATGTATGTCATTAGTGTTGTTGTGTATGGCATTAGAACGTGTCTGTGCATAAAATGCAAATAGCCAAAAGGAGAGAGAAGTTTAATAACTAGCTTGCCAGCTGAACTGAATCTGTAGGACTCTATTCAGTTTGCTCAAACAAAATAAGCCTCACACTGGGGAAGTATAAATACATTCAATTTAGAGGAAATTAGCTTCTACTTAATGAAAGGAAACTTTTTGTTTCAGAGAGTATGGACCTAATGCAGCCCTACTGTAAACAAACATTATTTATTACTGTGAATTATTAGTTTCAGGGTAGCAACTAAAAACCCAGTCAGGTGTGGAATCCTATCTACCATTGTCTTCAACAGGAGGCTGCACTTGCTTATGTCAGGTCTAAATTAGCTCCCACCCAGCTCTAGCACTTCCAAAGAGTGCCCAAATTAAAACCCCAGATCTGAGCAACCACAGACACTGAGGATGTTGCATCTGGATGCAGAATAGTGCTCTTGAGAAGACTTCAAAAACACAAAGAAGTTTTTGTCACATCCTTTCTGTGCATTGTATTTCAACAGATTGCTTAATAGAGCTCATTAAAGTCTCCTGGAGATTAATATTGTTAAGAAAATTTGTGGAAAACATTTTTTAAAGGGGGGGGGAAGAAATTTGCTTGGTTTTTTGACATAGGAATGTGCTACTTTTTTTCAAAGAAAATGCCAATAATTGGGATCAGTGGTTTCATCACAAAATTAAACTAAGCAAACATAGTTATAGATAATTTCCACTCTCTAGAATAATATGCTATTGAAGGTATAATTAAACATTTTGTGAAATGAGAGGATCCCATGAACAAATGACATAGGGAGTTTTTATTAAAGAAGGCATCTGTAAAACAGAAAGGAGAGAACATCTTATTGGACATTTTCTTTTATAAACTTTGTTTTTCTTAAAATGGGAAGCAGTTGGCCCAACAGCTGCTGGTTATTTGACTGCGGAGGATTTGTGAAGCATGAGCAGCATGTTTGGAACACACTTCCGTTATGCTATTATAATTATGCTGACAGGCGAAATGCCAGTTAGAGCTATTTTATAAAAAAGTACAAATTCTGTTTTGCACTGTTGTAAGAATTGTTTAAATCTGCAGCATGTTGCACAGGAAATAAGTCAATCTGGGCAGCAAAATTTAATTCTGGATCATGGAGGATTTTGTTATTTTGTGATTTGATTCAATTCTGAGACAGACCAAAACCCAAGATTTCTGAAATTCTTCATAAAAGTCCCAACTCCAATACAGACAGGGATCCTTGGAAGGTCTCAGCACCAGAGCTGCAACTTCTCGGGAGTTTGGACTTTCAAAACGTGGGCTAGTTGGCAGAAACCAGGAAATCAAACAGGCTTCCTGATGGAAGAATTCCAGCTAAGTTCTGCAAGACCTTTGGTGAAAACAAGGTTTCTCCACAAGATGTTTTGATTTTGCTGAAGCAGTAATTCTGACAATAGGTGTTTTATCAAAATTTTTCTGATCAACTCCACAAAGAAGTCCTTCCACAGTTTGGATTTTATTCATTTGTATTGCAGTAGGGTTTACAAGCCCCCAGTCAGCTAACTAGGTCCTGGTGCACTAGACACTATATACACATCAGACAGTCCCTGCCCCAAAGAGCTTACAAATTATGGTACATGAGACAACAGAAGTAAGGAGAAGGTAACAGTGACAAGATCATTGTTAACATAATAAAGATCAGTCTCAGATTTCTGCTATTCACTGGTTACACTTGCTTCTTTAAACAAATGCCCTAAACACTGCAAAAATAACAGAGTTCATGTTGCCCAGTGGTACCTAAAATATCTAAACTTAAACCTCTGAAAACCAGTAAATACAAAGTTAAGTACATGCCACCCCCATGCAACCTTAACTCTTCCCCCTGGAGCTGCTAGTAGTCACTGTGGATGTTTCAGGCAGGGCAGTTCCATCAGGAATTTCTAAAAAAAATCTGCCATTGTTTGTGTTGCGCTTTACTGATTTGAATTTCAGCACTTAACTGCATTCGCTCCACTACCTTTACTGAGTAAGGTACAGATGCATAGAAAACTGGAAGGGTCACTTGGAGCAACTTGGCAGAGCTGTCCCTGTGATATGACAAGGTTTATGTCTATTTCAAAAGAGCCAGTATGCCTTGGGCCTTACCAAATTCACATTCCATTTTCATAAATTTCATGGTCACAGCATTTTAAAAATAATAAATTTCATGATTTCAGTTATTTACATCTCAAATTTTATGGTGGTGTAATTGTAGGGGTCTGACCACCTCCCTCCCCCCCCCCAATCTTTATTGGTCAGCAGTACCGTTATGCTTATTTCTGCACTGCTGCAGCAGTAACACAACCTTCGGGGCAGCTGCTGGCTGGGAGCTGAGCTCTGAAGTCAGAGCCATTGGCCGCAGCAGGGCAGAAGAAACGATGACATTGTATAGTTTGTGCAAACCTTACTTCTGCACTGCTGCCTGCAGAGCTGGGTCCTCAGTCAGCAGCCACCGCTCTCAGTGCCCAGCTCTGAAGGCAGCAATGCAGACATAGGAGTGGCACAGTATGCTATTTGCATCCTCACTTCCGCATTGCTGTTGGTGGGAAACTGCCGTTAGAGCTGGGAATGTGGCCACCTACCTCTGAAGGCAGCTCAGAAATCAGTGGTAAAGAAATAAAGATGGTATTTTAAATCTGTCTAAAATAACCTTGTGATCCCCTGTAACTCCCTTTTGGGTCAGGACCCCAATTTGAGAAACACTTGTCTCCCCTATGAAATCTGTATAGTGTAGGGTAAAAGCAGACAAAATACTACACATCACAGGGGAGACCAGATTTCACAGTCTGTGATGCATTTTTTATGCCATGAATTTAGTAGGGTCCTAAATATGCCCCATTTCAGAATTGAGATCTGAAGTTTGCATCATTAGAGGGGCAGAGGTATGTCTTTTCCACTGAAGATTGCTAGCCATCTAGTGCAATACATAATTGTGATCTCCGGTACTTATTATGGAGTAAGTGAAACAATGTTTTAAAAGAATTCCTGAGGGCAGTGGTGAAGTCAAGGTAACAATTTGCAAATTTGGGATAGTTTATGGGGACTAGATTCAGTGTTAGCATAGGTCAGGGTGCAGATAGCTCCTGTGGCAGGGCTGTAAGGAATGCTTGACCTACACCAGAGTTTTTCCATAGCAAAGAAAAGGTATTAGACTTGTCTTACATGCTCATGGGCTCTGTTCCTGATGTGTTCCGTAAGGGTAGAGTGCTAGAATGTGGGTAATTGGTATGCTGAGGAATTGGTACACTGTGGACATGCTTAATTTTGTATTTTCTGTAATTCCTATATCCATCACTGTATATGGTTGATATATTTCATATAAAGCATGGCTTGTAAGAGATCCTATTAAAAGGCTTGTAAGAGATCTGCTGAAACTCATTGTTCTGTCAAAATATGCATATGGTTGTATAGGAAGTTGAGATTTTTTATATGATTATGGAAATATGTTCTTGGATGTTTGGGGGTGACCTTCTGCTAGCTCTCCCGTGACTATAAAAGTGGCGATCTCACACACAAGTGGATGTTAAGTGACTATTATGACCTATTGTTCAGCAGGGGAATTGTAAACAAGATATTCTGTAAGGGACAGTTGTGCAAGAACCAAACAACTGGGATTGGTCAACTCTAATTTAGCAAGGCCCACCAGGGCATGTCTGGGATTGCATCTTCCCTGGGACATGAACTGAGAGTACAAAATAAGGGATCAGGAGAGCCTCTCTTCTCCACCATCTATGCTGAAGGTAGCAGGAATGCTGGGAAGACAAAGACTTCAAACTGAGGAGACTGGTCCTAGTCTGAGTTTCCTTCTCAGCTTATGTATTAAGAATTGCAGTTTACCTGAACCATCTACCGGGGTGAGAAATGCTAGGCATTTAGAATGTGTTTATGTTTATTTTCATAGGTAACTATCACTGACTTTTATGCTTACCTCTTGTATCATGTAAGCTATGTCTAGACTGCAGTGTTAAATCAGAAAAAGATAACGCAATTTGCAGTACACAAATTGCATATATTTTTCTGATTTACTTTTGAAAGCGGTTTTTCCAAAATTTGGCGCATCTACACGGTGCCAAATTTTGGAAAAACCTGCTCTTTCAACACATCCCTTATGCCTCGTAGAACAAGGTTTACAGGGATGGCGAATGAGCACGTCCGCTTTTTCAAACATTTTTTCGAAAAAGCGGATGTATTCCTTGGATGTGGACAATGCAGTCTAGACATAGCCTTAATGTATCTTTCTATAGCTAATATACATATTTCATCCTTCCCAGTGAGTTTGTCTAAGATGGTTGGGGAATCTGCTCAGATTACAAAGGTTGGTAAATGCCCACTGTCCTCTGGCAAAATGACAAACTAATGAATTTTTACTGTTCAAGAGAAGGTATTGAGCAGCGTAAACAATACATTTCTGGGGTGAAAGATGGGGGATTTGCTGGTGTTTCCCTATGTACAGTGTATGAGTGGCTTAGACAACATTCATGTAACTTAGTCAATATCATGAAGAGACAAACCCAGCTGAATGACCACAGCACCTGGAGAGGTTTAGTGCTTGTCACTAAAAAAGCATTGTGAGAGACAGCCCAGACTGCAGAGTTAAGGGGACACAGAAATCCTACAAGTGCAGGTTGTACCCATTACAGTCACGACTTAGAATGACATTTTGTCAACTAATCTTTTATATGAAGGATAGTCCCCTTCTTATCTCCCTTTATTACATATTTTGGGGCCTTTGTTTTCAGCCCCAAATGCCACATGGAGGAAGAATTGTATATTAAACCCATCCTGATATCTCTTCAGGAAGAAAACTCTGCAGAGGTAATGGCTGTGATACATAATGTTGTTGAATATCACCACTATGGCCAATGAAGTGCTATACATCAGAAGGTCCAGAGTAAATGATTCAGTCCCTATTTCCAAGGAGCTGCACAGGACTCTAGTTGCATGCCTGCCAGTAAAACTCTCTGGCATATCGTGGCTAAAACCCTTCCCAGTGCTTTAAACTACGACCCTCTCCCTACAAACCAAAGTTCAATTGTTAGTCTCTAAAGGCTCAACTAGACTACGGGGAACGGTTGAAAGAAGATATGCAAATTCCCTGCACTTCTGACTGCACCTTCTCCAAAAAGGAGGTTTACGTGGCTTTTTGACAAAGGGGGGGTTCGCCGAAAAAAGCCACATCTTAATTACTTTCACTTTCGAAAGCTCTGCTTTCAAAAGTGCGATCGAAGAAGATATGCAAATTCCCGCAGAATTTGCGTATCTTCTTTTGACCGTTCCCTGTAGTCTAGATGAGCCCTAAGGGCAAATCTCTGTGCAGAGGGGCAGCACCAGGTCTGAGCATCACTTTAGTCCTTAAAATAGAGCTTCCATGGATCCCAGTTTGTGGGCAAACTGTGCCCTGACCCTTGTATATAAATGTGAATTTTGGCCCCGTGCAGAATAAGCCTAGAAAATCTGCCAATAATTTGTGTTATTGAATGACTGGGAAATGAAAGTTGCTTTAGAAGGTCCAGAGTAAATGATTCAGGAGCCTGCAAATCTGCTGATGCTAATAAACATAAATTTACACACAAGAGCTGGATGGATGGCATAGGGATTATAGCTGTTCTCTGCCATGCTGGAGGCTTGATCTTGATGCTCTGTTCTCTCTCCCAGCTCTTGGCTGAAGGAAAGTGTCTCATGTTGCTCTACAGGGAGCCTTGTATGTTCTGCTGCTAAATATGTCCCTTCCAAAAGTGTCAGCTACAAAACTGAGCACTTGGATTTTCCTGGCACTTTTGTGCCAGTCCCATAAATACTGCCTTTTAGCACAGCAGGACTGGGCAGGCAGTAACTGATACTTTTTTTTTAAGCTTGTATGACCACAGTAAGCTCACAGCAGGAAGTAGGTGGCGTACACTCTGACCAGCTGCTGAGGCTAAAGCAACAGCCAAGTACAAATGTATTGGCCTGAGTGAGTCAGGATGCAACAAAATTACAACAAAAAGAATAAGGCTTCCTGTAGCTGGTATTGTATGAGTACCCAGAAAAGCTTTTGCAGCAAGAATCTTTCATGCTCCCATAGGGAGTCCAATATCCACAGCAGGTGTATTTCCTATCAACAGGCAAGTGTCCACCACATCACCCTTTAATTGTCCTTTCTAATGAACAAAACTCTCCAGCTTAATTCTAGTCAGTTCTTTCGCAGCTGGGTCCTACTGTACTACTTTCCATCATGCAGTAGTACTTTCCATCATGCAAGTCCCAGCATTAAAATTGTGCATTTCATTGTAGCATTACTGGAAATACATGTGCTGCAAGAAATTAATATCTTTTAGGATGTAAAGATTTAGGTCTGATTTCCCCTGTGTTCTGCCAGTTTTACACCAGTCTCACTCCATTAAACTCAATTGACTCCAGACAATGTAAATTAGGAGTAAATAAAAGGACCACCTTTTTAATTTTTAGAGATGCAGAGTTTGCTTTCAAAGTGGTTTTTGCCCATGAAAGCTTATGCCCAAATAAATCTGTTAGTCCTTTAAGGTGCCACAGGACTACTCATTGTTTAATCAAGCACTGGTCACCTGAGAAGCAGATTGCCACAAAATGTGCTAAAGACCCAGTAATTACAGGTGCTATTCATAGATGTTAGACCTGCAGCAGGCCAGATATCCTATTTAGCTCCATGGAAGTGCTTTTCGTTTACATGTCAGCGCTCCATCTTCACTACTTTTGCTCTCTTTTAATGTTGTCTGCCTCACCCATTGTACAGAATATAAGTTATTATCATGCCCTCCCCTGAATACAAACTGGACCAAAAGTACATAACTTTCTTCCATGTCCCTTGTGCGTTAACCTTCTTTCCTTTCACAACCCTGTGAGGATTTTGTCATTTGATGGTGTGTTCTTTTTAGGCTCTCACATTATCCAGGGAAACTTAAGAAAAGGACATGGTTTCATTTTATAAATATGCTTTTTCCTAGCAGGATGCCCTTCAAGACTCAAGTGCCATAGACCAGGTTGGAGTGTTTGTTGCTTGATGGCTTTGCCAGCAGCAGTTTCCTCTTCTGAGTGAATCCTGGAATTAAATGTTCATGAGAAGAAACTGAGGGTAGAAATTTAACAGAGGATTGTCACCATCTTGCTCAACACAGCAAGAGACACAGATGTATGTCACACTATGGATAAACTCTGTGAAATGTATTTGTAAATTAATTTTCTTATTACAATTGGCACTTTTGACTGTTGGCAGTGTCCCCTGCTGACAAGTCACAGCATTTGGGACAGCAGCACTAAGGAACCCAATGTAATATTTCAGACAAATTTAATTTGCTGGAGTAGTACAGAAAGTGGCTCACTCCCCAACTGTCACACTCAGGTTCTTCATGCTTCTGCATTGACAGGATTTGCTGTCATGCTCAGCCCCCCTTTGCCCTCCCTCCCCATGTTTCTACAGTTGCTAGTAGCAGGCACATAAAATGCCCATCTTATGGGTTGTCAGCAGCTAAACTCAAAGAGCCAGTACATGATATTATGCCTGCCATGATATTATGCCTGTCAAGGAGGACCAGAGCTACAGTCCATAATATTTAGTGGCATATTTTCAAAGCCAGCATCCTCTATCTATACCTTGAATGAAAAGCTCGGTATCTTTTAAGTGATGGGCTTACTCAGGAATCCAGTGAAGAACTGGGCTTCAGCAAGCAATTGCTTCAGATTTGGTTGCTGGAAACCAATGGATTGGTTGCTATTAAATAGTTTAAGTCTCCAGCTTGTGGCAATAACTGCTTGTTACACCTCTACAGATAAACATGGGCTTACTTTGTATATCCTCAACTACATTCCTGAATACAATATTTATACTTGAGTCAACTTGTACTGCTGATAATAGCAGAGAAAAGCCTTGCTGAGAGCAGAAACTGGACCTACTCTCTGCACCCTTTGCTTTTTCTCCATTACTGATAATAGGCTCCAGTGTAAAATTCCATAAGGAGCTGACTCCGCTTAAGTTCTCCACTACAAGGGGATCATCACAGGGAGAAGAACAATTTAGTGTATTTATTCTTAATATTATTCAAGAAATATTGTCTTTAAAATAATTTAGGATTGATAGTTAGCAGTGGAATGCCATGTGGTACAGCCACAACATTATAATCTGCTTTCAGTCAGGGGTATTTGCCAAGCAAATCACAAGTAGAAATAAATTCTGCAATGCTAAGAGGATTCATACACAAAATATTACCAGTGAAATCATTAGTGCTGCAGTTGATAAACAATGGGAAATATTTGCAATAAATCATTTCTTGGGAGGTCCTCACAGATTTGCATGGGAAGTCGGGAAATAAAGAAAGGAGCACCAGTTCTTTCTGTTGTACCAAAGAAGCTAGGCATTATACAGTGTATTTTAATAACTTCAGAGCATGTATAACATTTCTATTTAACATTTTAATCAGTCACCCAAATGTATAGATTAACATTGCATTGTCATATCCAAGCAAGAGTGACAAAGCTAAAGGTTATGCCAGCACAGCTCAATTCTTCGTGGTCATTAGCCTGGAATGAGTTCTTTTTAAAAAGGGGGTGGGAGGGAGGGATTATAATGGCCTTGTTTTTGGGGCCCATCAACGATCCTGATCGTGATAGGCAAATAGATTTTGTCCTCGAACTGGTAAATTTTCCATGAGAATGTTATAATTCTCAGTTACGCATTTTTCTACAGACTTTGCAAAAAAAATGGGGCTGTTGCATTAGAATCCTTCCTTCCTTCCTAGCGACTCAATTCTGCTGAAAATAACTGTTCTTATGTCCTGCAGAAGATGCTAACGATAAAATCCAAGCTCTTGAATAAGCCAATATATTTAGCAGAACAGAAAATCGTCAGGTCCCGAGGAAGCCTCCTTTGTAACGTGGGGGAGGGCACTGTAACAAGCCATCTACTTCCATGACACCTTGCTGAAGAGTGGCATTTTGGGATGTCTGAGAGTACGTATAATTCCATGGGCAAACCATCATTTACAGCAGGGGTAGGCAAGATACAAGCCCCCAAACCACCAGATCTGAACCTAGTGTTTAAATATTAAATAATGTAAGTTATATTTTTTATTTTAACTAGGTCTGCCACAAGCAAATGGCCACCTGTCATGTTCCTTCTTTCTAACCCATACCTCCAATATTAAATTGACAACTAAAGTTAAATATGCTCAACTTGACATATTTAAATGGAAATGATTTAATGTCCATGTGAGAACATCCAGAGATGCCTATAATTCCATTTCCCTTCAGAGATTGGGATGGGCAATAATTTTTGATGGGAGACCGCTCCAAGAATTTGAGTGGTCAAGGGCAGCACTCATCCATTATATTAATGGAGATGTTGTGGGGTCTGAGATGGAGGCTGGGTACAGAAGGGACCTTGGGTAAGGATTGGGGAGGGAGTTTGGGTTAAAAAGGGAGTTGTGAGCTGGGGCAGGAGACTGGGGTGTAATAGAGGATTCTGACCTCGAGAAGGGATATTAGAAGGGGGTGCAGGGATCTGGGTTGTGACCTGTGGCAGGGAATTGGGGGACAGGTTCTGGGAGGGAGTATGGGTGCAGGAGAGGATTCTGACCTAGAGGAGGGGTGCAAGAGAGAGTGCAGCATCCGAGAGTGGGTTATGACCTTGGGCAAGAATGCAGGAGGGGATGCAGAGATATGGGTTATAACCGGGGATAGGGGATTGGGGTGCAAGTTCTGGAGGAGGGATACAGGAGGGGTGCAGGGTCTGAGGCAGGGGTGCAGGAAGGGTCTGGGAAGGGGTATGGGTGTAGACACGGCGGTGCAGAGGATTTGGGTAATGTGGAGTATGGGTGCAGGAGGCGGGGGCAGATGGCTGGAGGATGGGGAGCGTCTGGAGTGCCAGAGGTAGACTCTGGCCAGGAGCTGCTTATCTGGGGCTTCCAGCCAGCAGGTCCCTCCGACAGGCTCCCTGCCTTCCATGTGCCTGCATGCTGCTCAGAGCGGCCAGTTGCAGAAGCCATGTGTGGCTCTGAATGCTGCAAGCCTGGAGGGTGAGGGGTACTTTGTGTGCTGCCTGTTCTGCAAACAAATAATGCCCATTGGCTGGAAACTGGCCAGTGGGAGCTGTGAGATTGTGCTGGGGGCAGAAGCAGCTCACAAAGCCTCTCCCTCCCTATCTCTCCCCCCAGATGATGGTTTGCCAGGAGCTAATAGGAAGATCTGATGCTTTTAGCTCTCTGGGTATTTGGCACAGCATTTACTGTTGCCTAAGGATACCCTGTGGAGGTAATCCTCTGTACTGAAAGGTATTCTACAGTTGATTCGCGGGAACTTTTGAAAATTCCACCTAAGTCACAAGTCCCACTGAAAGTCAATGATATAAGTTCTGAAGTCATTAGGTGCTTTTGAGAATTCCATCCTATACCAAAGGATGTGTCTTTACAGCCCTAAGCAAGTTATTCATGCCTTCCTGAAGGAAATATTCTGCTGGTATAGAAAAAAGATACAGACCCTTTTTTTTTTCAAAATCTCTTCACAAAAAGTGACCACACTCAGAACAATTGCTTGGGGAAACTGCCTAAAAGTGTATTCTAGCTGAAATCCCCAAGTTTTGTCACACAATGAGACCAGGCAAAGACATGTAGTTACTCTATCAGAGATTACCAACCTCTTAAAGACTGGCATAAAACACGAACTAATTTACATGGTAGGGTATCATAAGGACATTCAGCTACAAAATCAAAATAATCCAAACTAGATTTATTCTGAAATAAACTTTTGTGATCTAGTGGGTAAACATATTCACTGCTTTTTTTCAACCAAAGTGATAGAAACAGATTATTATAATTTGAAGACACTGGATTTCTTTAGTTAAAAATTTAAATGCTATACCTAAAATTATATAATGAATCTGTATTTTTAGGGGTATAAAACTAGTCTCTGTGGAGTCATATCCCTTCTACTTGCTTTAGTCTAGATAGGTATTTTAAACAAATACTATCTCAAAATATTTTCCTTAAAATAATCTTGAATATATGTTTATTAATATACTATATCCTACTGTATTAGCTTAAACAATTTTTATATTTTTTTCTGGAGTTCTTTTCAGTACGACTGTGATGGTAACTTCTTTCCAAACAAATATTTTTCACTTTGTATCTTAATATTGGTTTGTATATTTAGCTCTCATTTTGTCCTGTGAATCCATTTTTAGAAAGACTATATATAAGGTTAAATCTAGACATCTCCAACTTCTTAGCAAAGACAATTGTGAATAGTGATTTGAACAATTTTCTCAAGAGAAAGAACAGCGTTAACTGTTTTATGTTAGTTTTCAAACACATTGTTTAACTTATTTTAAGTGTCAGAAAAATGTATCCTCTAAATAAAGGAGAGTTTCAAAACTCTAATGGGAACTAGGCAAGTATGTGAGCCTACTGTTTAAACTTCACCTGTTTCCATTACGCGTATCGTAAGGAATTCACATGGGTTTTCCAGTAGCTGTGTTATATCTTGAAGTGCCATGTACTGGTATGAGACCAAAGTGAAAACTCCAACTTAGAAAGGAATTATCACGATGTCTTCTCAAAGGAAGGCAGTAGTATCAGTACAGAATTGCATGTATTTCAGGGCTACCTTCATGCATTTTAGATAGCCTGGGTCAATAACCTGAGACCAGGATGCCAATAAGACCAAGTTCCTGCAAGGAAAATATACTAAGAGCTGGTCTATGCTGAAAAATTACATCAGTGTAGCTGCATCTGACAGGGGTGTGAAAAATCCATGCTATTGACAGCAATTGGTCTTCTGTCAACCTATCTACCACCTCTCAGGAAAGTGAGAGACCTGTGATGGGAGAACCCCTTCCATTGCTGTAGTGTCTTCACAGAAAAGCTACAGCAGCACAACTGTAGCTGTGCCCCTGACTTGTCTGAAGTGCAGCATAGCCTAAGAGCCAGACCCGTGGATCTCACTGACCTTGGAGCAAAGGAGACTACAGTTCACCTTTGCTCTTTTCCAATCTCCAGTGCTGTGGAGGGTCAGCTCAGCTGCCTTGCAAGTCAAAGAAACCTCAGGGCTGGCTTCCCTTCCTCCAATTGGCAAAGGACTCTCAAAGCGTTGTTATGCAACCCAGGGATCACCACTGTTGTGCTCTGGACACAGCCCTTTCTGCATTTCCAACAAGCCCCTTCATGTTTTCCCTTATGCATGGAAGAAGCTACTTGCAGAAAATCTAAAAAGTCCCCCAGTGTCCTCCTGAAAACTCAGTTTAGCCATGGTACTGGAGTGAGGCCTCTCAGCACTATGCAACACAGACAGTAAATAAATAAATTAAATTAAATAAAAACGCTGCCGTATGGGCGGTAGGCATGGAGATATTGGATATGAGGCAGAAAACTCTAGCAAATTAGCTGCCCTGGTTCCTGCCCTCTCCACCACATGGGGCTAGAGAATTTATTGCAGCCCTATGGCTAAAATAATTGGATGCTGTTTCAGGCTGGGTGTCCTTTTTCCAAATGTTTATAGACAATGGGACCTCAAGGGGCTACTGCAATGTAAATGATTAGCATACTAATGAAGAATATCCATTTATTCTGGAGGGCACAGAAGATAGGGAGCAAGAGAGGGGAGGATGTAAACACTGCAGTTTTTCCTTGCATTCTAGTTGCCATAAGGGAAGACTCCTGATCCTGCTATTTCCCTAATGACCTCATTCTCCAGTTATTTGAGCCTGCAGCTCAGTTAGTACTGACATACTCAGGAGTTGGATGAAATGTTCAAAGGATGTTTAGATACTGGTAAATTTGAGGTCCACGTAGGCAGAAGGGCACATATTCACCCCTCCCCCCTCAGGCTCTGACAGCCTAATATCCTGTCACAAAGAGTCAGATTCTGAGATGCTTGCTCATATTGGTAGCACCTTATTCCATGGGACTGCATGTGAAACAAGGCAATAGTCAACACACACTGGGGTGAAACTACATTGGTGCCTATGATAGAGCGGCCTCTACTGGTTAGGACCCATAGCTGTGTGGGCTCTGGCACAAACTGCACACTAGCTCCACTGTAGCTAATTCACTGGGTATCTGACTCTGATTCTTCAAGGAAGGTAACACAGGCTGTTCTTCAGGGGATTTCAACTGCTTCTCAGAATAAAATCTGGCTCCACTCACTGGATCTCATCTGATGTAAAAAAATAACCAGCCTAACTATTGTGACAGCATGGTAACCCCAATTAATTCTACTCCCAGGCTTAATTCTCCTCTCACACCACTGTAACATGGTTGATTTCAGTGGAGTTCCTACTGTTTGCACTCATATAAGAGAGGAAAATCAGACTTAACGAATCTTTATTTGGCCCAGGTCCTCCCTTAGTTTGAATCAGCACTGCTATTTAAATCAATACAGCCACACTGTTTTAGGATAATTTACATCAGCTGATTTAGCCATTCATCACAAAGAACTACAAGGCAAAAAAAGTAAGAAAAGACCAGCCACTCCAAAAGCTCCACCTGCCACCACCAAAAGAGAGGCTTTAACTAATTATCTTAAGCATTTCAATAATTTCACATAAAATTAGCCTAAGCAAATACCACAAAGCCCACAGAAAACGCCCTAAAACAAACAAAATTCCAGCCTTAATATCAACATAAATTATTCATAAATAATTATTAAAATGTTCCCATTTCATGTTTTTCTGAGCTGATGAGCTATAAAGCTCACTGCTTCAGTAATTACTGAAATATGGCCTGTTATATTTTTGTCTGATACATAATGATATGGAAACAGGGTGGAGGGAATTACATCATCTGTAGTTGGCAACAAACATATCCCTTGTATTGAACACAGAGAGAGGAATTGGGGAGCCAGCAATGCAACTTGACTGGAATCCACAAGAATGAAAAGCTGCCAAATCATAAAATAGTAATAGAGCTCTGTACAATGGTGCAGCAGGGCCTTGCGAAAAGGAAACTCCTTGGAACAGCTAGACAACACATTTTCTTTGCAATGAATGATAAACAATCCATTTAAAGTGAAAACAAACAAATATACTCGCTATCATCTGAAAATGGTTAAATATTTTGATGTGGCAAGATTGATAATTGCTTTTTTTTGTTTTAGGTCATGTTGGGTATTAAATCAAGCTGTATTGTAAAGTAGGTTGGCTCTGTTCCTGTAGCACTCTTGTCATGTGTATGTCATTAAAACTTGTCAAATAAAAATCAAGCCTAATGTTGAAGAACCTTTTAAGCATGTGTTTCATTTAACCATCACTCTGCAAATGCCTTTCAGTTTACGTCAAAGTTGTGCTCTGACCTGCTGAGGTGAGTACCGAAGAACAGAAAGTATTTTAACTTTCCTTCAGGAGCCAAGGGCCACACATTTGAGAGAGGAGATGTATTGAAATACATGGGGTAATAATGGCACCAGTCTAAAAAAGGGATAATCAAAATAGTCTAGCTTTGTTAGGGTTACCATATATCCGGGTTTTCCCAGACATGTCCTCCTTTTCAGTCTTTAAATCTCCGTCTGTCTGGGTTTCTTAAATATCTAAGAATGTCCAGGATTTTGCCCTGCTTGTTCTTTTTCAAATGCCTCCTGCCCCGAGTGTTGCCATTGAGCTGGGAGCCTGGAGTCACGCGGAGGAGCCCGCTGGTTGGTGAGCCGCCCATGCGAGTGAGAGAGAAGCAGGAACTCCCTGGAGCTCCCTTCCACAGGTTTTCTCCCCCACCATGGGCCCCACTTCCCTGAGGCCTGCGCCCCCCCATCTGACCCGGTCCCTCTGCATGGCCCTCCCTGAGTGACCATGGCCTCATCCCTGACACTCCCCTGGCTCCTCATCAGTCACTGTGGCCACCACACACAGACATCCCTGGCCCTTACTCATGAACGCTCCTGACTACTGTCACCTCACTTCTCCTGACTGCCCTCAGGCCCCTGTCCCCTCCCTACACATGATTGATACCTTTCTGACCTCCCCCCAACTCACCTGTTCCCTCATTCCCACATCTTTCCAGTCTGCTTCTCTTTGAACCTACCCCCAAAAGCCCTTTGCCACCAATTATTCACCCTACTTTTCCAGATTGGCCCCCATGCCTTTCCTTCAGCCTGACTCCACTCAGAACTTTCTCTAATCCCGACTTCCTTCCTTTCTTCCTAAATAATCCTTAAACCCGTGTTCTCCCAAATTTGACCATATCTGTTCAAAACAGCCCCAACAACCTATGTTCCAAGTCACTTAACTGGTCCTTCTTTTGAAAATCAGTAACAACCCCCTCAAATCTTCCTGAAAATCAGCCCTCTCCTCGTTGAATTTGCTGTAGTGATGAGATTCCTTCATCTTCTGGATTATGCTCCTGGGGGACTGAAGAAACTTTTGCTGTTATTGCTTCCTCATTTTACTTTTTTGCCTGAAGATTTTTTTGAATGGCATATAGGATGAAAGGATATTTTGGATGTTTGTTTCCACCCTTTAGATACTGCACAAGCAAAGGAGAAATGCGCTAGAGGAATTGAGCTCCACCTAATTGAGGAAATCCATTAATTGCCAGATTGCCAATTTCACTGGACTGCTAAAAAGGATAACACAAGACTGACACAAAGTTTACATCCAAATTCAGGGAGGATTGAAGGGGGCTGAAAAAGTAGCCTTCAACAAAATCTAAACTTGGAATTTCCATTTCTTTCCTTTTGACCTGAGAAGGATCACTTCATCTCCCCTGCCTCCCAACTCATAAACTAGTTTTGTGGAATTTATAACTGGAGAATTAAAGTAATAGAATGGCCTCTCATGTGGATTCCAAGATTAAACAGGAAAAAACATCGGAAAGGGCTCAAGAGGTAATGGATTTGGAATTTGCTTTTCACTTGTTTCTTTTCTATACTCACGTTGTATACTCACTGTTACTCGTTGTATATGCTCATATTGCATTAATGTATTATATATAGTATATAGAACACATTTATACAACGTGAGTTGGTAGATACTGATACAGATACACTCCCTCTTAGGAGTGTCCTCTTTTTTGAAAGTTCAGATATGGTAACCTGAGCTTTGTGCTTGTTTGTTTGTGAGATGGTGACCCAACCATATGATAAGCCTTCCTGAACCCTCTTGAATAGAAGAGAAACCACTCTGGTGAAATTAAGAGGATGTTTTTTAGGGGCTTTGTTTTGGTTTGCCCACAAGTCTTGTGCATGGGGGACTGTCACAGGAGCAGGCAAGGAACCAGATTTTGTCTCTTTGAATTACAGTCCACTTCCTAGTTCCCACCCTGCTCCTGTGGGAAAATAATCTGTGCCAGCCCTATACCTGGCACTGATTACCACCCCTGCCGCAACTGTGCTGGTCAAGAATTAAGAAAGATGGAGTCGAAACTCTGTCCCTTCCCTGCCTACTCCCAACCCTTCTATGTGAGAAGAGCAGCAGTGACTCTGCAGAGACTTTATTGCCCTTGACACGGCTGCCCAAGATGTTGACTTTCACAACTGCTGAAACACTGAATGACAACAACAAACAGTGGCAATTGGCTTCTGGGGAAAAATACAAGGATTTCAATCAGTGGAAATCACGTGGGCTGTTTAGCTATGTAGAAGCATGCATATCTCATTAGACTTATTTGTTATACATTTTTTCTTTGGGGTGGATAAGGGAAAGCAGGCACAGATGTCAATGAAGATAAGATAATGCATATAAATTACACACATACACTTTTCTCTACAATAGAGGTGCTAGCTAGCTTACCTTGCTAATTTGGGAAATGACAGTCTGCCTGACCAGTACCTAAGGGTGCATCTACACAGCACCCTTACCTCAAAATAAACTATGCAATTTGCCCTATGCAAATTGCACAGCTTATTTCAAGGTTATTTCTACACAGCACCAAATTTTGAAATAAAGCGCTATTTCGACAAATCCCTTAACCCTCATGGATGAGGGTAAAAAGGATGCCAGAATAGAGTGCCCATTATTTCAAAATATATTTTGAAATAACAGGTGCATTTAAAGATGCAGAATAGCTATTTTGGGATTCCAGAGGTATCCCAAAATAGCTCCGCTGTGTAGACGTAGCCTAAGTGTCTCAATTCCAATGGACAAAAATGGGGGTCAAAAGTTAGGTTCCCAGTTTCAGACTTAGACATCTAAATGAGTAGCCTAAAATAACTTCAGTGAAAGCTGCTCCATGCTCATCTCCTCCTTAAGTGCTAACTATGGATTTAGGCACGTAATTATAGATAGTTGGGTTAGAAAACATGGCCTAGAATTCTTTACTTCCTGCCAAACATATCATATAATGTTTCTCTGTGCTTTTTTAAACATCTTTCTTCTCAGATGCTCCACTTGCACAGTGGGTGAAGTTAGTCCTATAGTATAATTTGTGAAATACTCGTAGCTAAATGTAAATTGAAAACATATGCACAGACTCCCCTTTCCCCCCAGTAACAGTTATTTATACCGGGCTTATTAATAGACAAAAGTGATTTTATTAAGTATGAAAGGTAGGATGTAAGTGGTCATAAGAGATAGACAGAACTAAGGTTACTAAGCAAAATAAAACAGAACATGCAAAGTAATTTCAGATACAGAAATGATACAAGCATACAAATAGGATAAACATGTATAGTAAAACACAACATACCCAATATGTTACAAGAGCCATCTTGCATAAAGCCTCTGAGTTATGACATTCATATAAAACATTTTCATAATGCATACGGAATATTACATCACAGCATCATCCTTGCCCATCCTGGTTAATAGCAAGAGATAGACCTGTGCTCCAAGAACTTACTTAAAAAAAACTGTTATACTCTTGACCTTGATAGCAGCATCCTCTGGCAAAGAATTCCACAGGTTGATTGGATATAAATCCAAAGCATCAGAAATACCTATTAATTAAGCCAGATATTATAAATAGAAGAGGAAAAAGGGAGGGGCCACCCTTTATTAATAAAAACAAAATGGAAATCTTTGTGCACATGTAATTTGCGTGGAGTGTACCAGCAGGGCAAATCAAATGCCTCCTGAATTTTCAAAGAATCGATTGTATGGAGGCAAGAGCTTCTGAAAGCACATTCATTACTTTGCCCCCTTTCCCATTTTGCATAATATGCTGGAAGTCCTGGATACAGATCTGTTGTCATTTATAGAAGCTACCACGTGGCCACTGTTTTGGCTAATTCTCCTGCATGTGGTTTGTCTTCAGTAGTATGGATTGCATTTTGTAAAGTATGTTTATACTTTCCAGGCCTGTAGTTCACATACAAATGACTGTGTTTTGTCAGCCCTGCCTGAGAAAAACACAGTTCACATTCTAACTTGTGTTCAAACTCTCCAATTAGCTCTCCACTGATGTATGCCAAAAGTTCCCTCTCATGCTCCTACTCAGATTCTCTGTTCCTAGAGTAAAAGTAAATGTCCTGAAGAGGGATTATCAAGAACCTGAACAAAGGGGCCAAAGACTGAATGGGTCTCGAGACTGAAGTACTTGGTCATCTTTGGAGATGAGTTTAATAGTATTATCCATCCTCTGGCTGTTGTCATTCTGCTACTTATCACAATGACTAAAAATCTCTCAAACAGGAGTGCAGGCAAAGTGGCTGCTTGGGAAACAGAGCAGGGAGACTGTATTTGGGAAGCTTGGTATCCACAATAGGGCTGCTCATGTAGAAAAACTCCTCAGCTTGGGATTCAACTCTGTTTCTTCTCAAATTGTTAAATTATTTTACTTTCTTGTGATAAAATTATTGTAACCCTCAAGGCAAAGACCTGACTCATAGCAACTTCTTTTTTCTGCACTCAGCACAGTTATCCATGGCTATTTGAGAGCTGAGGCTTAAAAATGGCAGTGCGAAACGATGGAGTAGGAATACCAGCATGGACGGGGGGCACCCTCTTTACTAGACTTGCTAAATTAAACTCCAGAAGATCAATTACTGCAGTGTCGATATTCCTGGAAATGAAGATGTGGCCAGAGAGTGTGGAACTTAACTTCCTCTCTGCTGCCTTCCCACACTATTTCCAAATTCCCAGATAAACAGAAGTCCCACCAGTTCCCTCACTGGTAAGGTGCCTTCTAATTAGCTTCTTCCAGCCAAAATGTCCCTGCTCCTCCCCATTTGCAGCCTAATTGATTGACTGGGTCCACTTTAGCTCTTGCGAGGCCAGTGTGGGGCAGAGATATATTCCCAGAAAATGTTGTGATTCAAGTACAGGACTGGGAGACAGGAACGCTTCCTGAGATGCAATCCCAGGTCTCACAATGACTCTCTTTTTAGCCTTGAGCAGGTCACTTAACCTCTCTAGCTCAAGTCAGGGTGCCACAAGCATTAATGAGTTTAACTTTTATAAAATTCTTTGAAGATGGCAGGTGCTAAGATGAAAAGTGCTGGGGGCTAACCATTATTACACATGGGAATTGATCCATAAATATAACATCAGAGAGTCCCAGTTGTGGTGTGATTCAGGCTAGAAAGTTTTTGATAGATAACCCTTCCCTCCCCCCTTCCTGTAACAAATTTCTTTTCTTTGATGAGATGTGAAATTACCATATTTTTAACTTCACTTTTTACAGTATGCTGTCAAGGCAAAGTACTGATGAATCTTCAGAGTGCAAACTATTACCAGCTGTTCATGATGTTACTTGTTAAGGGGCTAAAACTACAATTATCCAAACTGGCCCTGGTTAAACGCTATTTTGTAAGTGAATATATTTGAATAAAAGGAATAATTTTCCAACTTCATTTTTGGTTAAACTAATAAGGCCTATGTTACTAACAGGATCGGCTAGTGCACAATGGAAAATGAACTCCATGTTCTGGGTCTGTTTCTGGAAACAGCTAACATTATTAACCAAATTTAACCCTTAACTGTACTCATGAAGTTCCATGGCCTTCAAGGGATTATATGGTATGATGGGGGTGCTCTACTCACTGTTGGAATGGCCCCTCCTGATGGCCGTTCTGGGATTAGCTCTGTGAGGTTAGCGCCCCTACCTGCCACTGCACACCATTTCTCTGCTTTTTGCTTTTGGTCCGCAGCCTCTCTCATCCAAAGAGCTGCTGAAGCCTCTTTGTGACTTGGTGCTTTGTCCAGGTCATTCAGTGTTCCCCCTGCCAGGGTAGAGTCCATCAAAGTCTCTTTTGTTCAAGGGGCATTTGGCAGTCCTCATGCTCGGGGCCCTAACCCTTGTTCTCCTGCAGTGACCCAGGCAGTTTTTCAGTTCACTGTCCCTCCCCCAGTGGCAGGTAAGGGAACCCAGGACCACCCTCTACTCTGGATTTTAGCCCATGGACACTGCAACATATGGCCAAAGTCTGTTCAACCCAACTTTGTTGGTTACTGCCTAGACTAATTCCTATCCCACAACTCACAGGTTCTCTTCTCCGCCCTGCTTTTTTCAGATTGAACCCTTCTTCTGTGCCAGACCCCCAGCTTCCTCCTTCTTCCCTCTCTATTAAACAGAGGATGATTGTAAACTTCCTCCCAGCAGCCTTTGCTACTGCCACCATCTTCCTGGGTTTATACTAATCCTGCCACTTCTGCTCAGGTCAGTTTCCTCCTGGTTAGGGCTTTCCTTTCATTCTTCATTCCTTCAGGTTTGTAGCCTACTTGTCTGGTTGGGCCCACTTGGCCTACCTCAGCTCTCTCAGAGCCAGGAGGGGTTTGCACGCAGAGCTCTATCCGCAAAGCACTTCTGATAAGGGACCTTTAATCAGGAAGGGACCCAGGTATTCTTGCCTACCTAGGTCACACATGTAGCAAGGTTTAAAGCTATATAAAATTCCCTAGGCCTTTTTCTCCTTTCCTCCCAAAAAGTTTTCCTGCTCCCTCTATGAGAATGAAAGCCCCAGAGAGTCAGACAGGACCTCAGCATGTGTAGAAAGTTTTGGTCCCCTAGACACAAAACAAAAAAAACTCCAAAAAACAAAAAAACAAACATACAAACAAAAAAAACCCACACACCACTGCTGAGCTGACACAACACTTTGACTATTGAACTTCAAGCACTGGATATGCAAATACAACTAGGCGTCAAATTAGAAAAGGAAAGTGGTGGCATTGTTCCAAATTCCATCCACAGAGTGAGCTCCCCACATGCGAGTCACCAAAATGAGATGCCTTCCACAGTAGACTAGGCAGATATTGGAAGTAAAATGCTTTCCAGTTCCACAGGCTTCCTGATCTTAGCTATCCCTTGGCTTGTATATGCATATGGGCTTCACTAGGCTTCTTGGGCTTGGCTCCATGACTGAGAAAAAAAAATCAGTGGTGGGATGTCTCAAACACCACCCATCTGAGGCATTAAAATGAAACATTGATCACAGTAAATTGTGCAGATTTGCCATCTTCCCTCCTTCCTACAGGAGGAGTGAAAAAGTTAACTGTGTTACAATTAAGTCATCCCCACTGGTCATCTGAGCTAATGCTCTGAGATGAATGGAGTTCACGCCTCTCAGAGTTATTGTTTCTGGGATTTTAGACGATATCTCTGCATCAGTTTCACTCAGTTCAAATATTTGAGGTTTTCTTCCCAACTATAATAGCTAGATACTTACATTTTAAAATAAAAAGTAAGGTGAGATTTTGCAGCAGAAATGAACAGCGTAAGGAAACTATGCATATGCTGTACAGCCATATAGCATATGCTAACCAAGCGAGGCCCCAACTACTAAATGACAGAACTAAATAGGATCACATGTTTTCTAACTTCTGGGAATACTGATCAGATTTGCAAAACTCACGCTTTGGTAGCGCACAATTCATAAAAAGAAACAAAGCTACATTTGCAAATAAATTGTTCATCGCTGATTATGTTGCATTAGCTATGACAATGTCACTGCTGCTTATCAATGAGCCTTTCACCTCTACATTTTGAAGAGTGCTTTCTGAGCAAGTGAAATTTAAAAGCCAGCTTATGCAGAAAACATTCTACTGTGTATATTCTAAGGCATAAATGCAGAAATTCAGGAGTGCGTTAAAATGCTGACTGTCTGCTCAGGCTTATTGAAACCTCTGTGGTCTGCAGAATAGATTAACATTTGATGAGAACAAGTTGTTAGGTACTTGCTGTTTTTTATTAGATCAAGATCAATAATATTAAGAAAGTTCAGTCTTGTCTAATCAATGGGTGTAGGGATGTATATTGTGCATATCACCATAATACATGAGCACTTCAACTGATAAAGTTGCTACTAGTCAAAGATAAAATCAGGCAGTGCACATACAAGTGAAGTTAGAAAAACTAAACAAAACCACAACAGCAACATATCATACCTTGAGTCGTAGTATATTGTGATTTCATCCTTCCAGGCCTTTCGGTACAACTTTTGACTTTACAGATAACTGGAAATAATGCATATAATTTTATTTATTTCAAATACAGATTTATAGATAATTCTTTTATGTACCTATTTGTGTTTAGTTGATTATTGTTTTGATTTCTTTCACTTTATTCTTCACTGGTGT
Organism: Pelochelys cantorii; assembly: GCA_032595735.1. Classification (NCBI taxonomy): domain Eukaryota; kingdom Metazoa; phylum Chordata; order Testudines; family Trionychidae; genus Pelochelys; species Pelochelys cantorii. The sequence continues at coordinate 41,845,819 of CM064326.1, read as the reverse complement.
TCTTCTCTTATTGCTCCATCAGGCTGTTCCACAAAGAGTTTGTGTACTGATTTTTATTATATCTATTCAGAATTAGATTTAATTATATCACTGTAACCCCCCCTAATGTGAGCACTGTTTACTACTAGAAAGATGCTTGTATTTGTGGGAATAAACTATATTGATATACACACATTTATATAACTGAAACTGCATCCACACTAGGAAGGAAGGATGATCCAGTGATTAGAACATTATCCCAAGACCTGAATTTGATCCCCCTGCTCTGCTACGGACTTCCTTGTGTTCTACCTTATGCTAATCACTTAGCTTTCTGTGTGTCAGTTCCCCATCTGTAAAATGGGGATAATAGGTCTTCTCTCAGGTCTTGTCTAAACTGCAACACTATTTCAAAATAACCTGTGCTGCTCTGAAGTAACTTAGTCCGCTTCTACACAGCAGGCAGTTGTTTCAAAACAGTGTCAAAATACTGTCAAGCTGGAGGACTTCTTACTCTGACTCCTGTAACCCACATTGTATGAGGAGTAAGGGAAGTCAGAGGAAGAGTGCTCTGTTTCAAAATAAGTGCTCTGTAGATGCTCCCATTTTATTTCGCAATAAGCTACACAATTGATGTAGCTCAATTTGCGTAGCTTATTTCAAGTTAAGCCCTGCAGTGTAGGCACACCCTCAGGCTATGTCTAGACTGCAGGCTTCTTTCAGAAGAACCTTTTTTTGGAAGAGATCTTCTGAAAAAACTTCTTCCGAAAGAGAGCGTCCATACTGCCAAAGCGCACTGAAAAAGCGATCTGCTTTTTCGAAAGATAGCGTCCACACTGAATGGACACTATCTCGCATTTAAGCTGTGATTACTATGGACGGAGTGGCCACCAGGGCACCTGTGCTTTTTCCTCTTTCCTCTTCTTTCGAAAGAACTTCCTCTTCCCCATCTTTTGGAAAAAGGCTTCTTCCTTGTAGAAAGAGAATTACCAACACCGGAAAACCCCCTCTGTTCTTTCGATTTACTTTTGGAAGAACGTGATTGCAGTGTGGACATAACTCAGGTTTTGTCAGAAAAACAGCCATTTTTCCAACAAAACTCTGTAGAGTAGCCATACCCTCAGAGAGGTTTTAAGATAAGACAAGACATTCAGGTAATATGTTGATGGAGCCAGGTCTGCATTAGAAATTTTTGCTGTTATCATATTGTTGTCTTGTGGATGTGATTTGTAACAGCAGAGGTTCTAGTGTAGGAACATTTACACCAACATTAAAGTGTTTTTTCCCTAGTAAAGCATATTTTGCTCAAGGGACAGGTATAAATGATACCTGGAAAAGCACTTCACTGCGGGTATAAATTGGATCTATACTAGGAGGTTTTGCTGATATAATTAGACAAGCAAAAGCTTTCTAGTATAGCTCTTGCTTGAGATAGATAGGGGCTTCCACTGACTGAATTATATCGCTTGCAACTGATACATTTAAATTGGTACAGAAACTGATTTACTGACAGAGAGTTCCTCTGGCAGGGACAATCCCTTCCTGAATGTTTGGAAAGTTCCTAACATGTCATTGACACTACTATAAACATGCATAAATTTACAAGGTGTTCCTATTCCTTTATGCAGTTACATGAAAGAAATTGTCTGCTTTTTACAGAGGAGTTGATACATCTCATTCTTGGTACGATTACTGAAAGCCTAACTAATTTCTGTTATTATTACCTTTGGGGTTTATATTCTGTTTGTCAGAGTATTAGGCCTGGACTTGGTTTGATCTTTTTCTTTCTGATCTTATTTAGTTTGTTCGTCTCTATAAAGCATCTTTCCCCCAAAAGTATGCTCCTCGTTCTGTGCTGGAGATGAGAGTAAAATTAGAGATAGGCATGAATGGACTCCAACGGGTTTTGTTATAGCAGAGCTTCCCAACCTTCAGGAAGGTTTGTATAAATGGTTCTGGGTTTGACCCATCTCTAATGAAAATAACATGTAGGAAAGGGATAGCCTAATAGAGGAAGGATGGGGGCTTTTACCCAGGCCTGGAAGCCAACTCCCAACTCTGTCACTTCTTATGTAAGCCTCAGCAGTTCTTGGTACCAGTCTCCCAAGCTTCAGACGTTGTGAGGCTGTATTCATGATGATTGGTCAATAGACAGTGTTATGGAAGGGCATGGCATACTCTTGATCTCAGTGCGTGTCTTCAGGAATGAAATATAACTTGTGCTACTATAGTATTGATGTAACTCCCAGAGTACAATAAGACTCCCATATTTCCACATTGTTGCAGCTAGAAATGCCAAGATTCAGTGACATTCTTTATAGGCTGCCAAAGAAACAAATTATTATGCACTGCAAAATGGAACTGGCATTTTAAATTTAAAACACATGACATCAGCATTACATATGGAACCAGATACCATCAAATTACATGCCACCTCATAAATATTCAGGGTGGCGGGGCAAAAGAAATAAGAAGTGTATAGCTGGCCAAGAATGTTCCCTGGGGGTACTGATTTTTAAAGGCCTTAAAGCAATATGTATGTACACTCCATTTTGAGTAACTCACATGGAGTTTGTATTGTTTGCAGATTTCTTTAGAAGCCGGCATTTTAATGTCTATTGGCATCAAAGTGCCAGAAGAGGATATGAGCATCAGGACACCAAAGCTAAATGACTGAACAATTTAAAAACCAGAAACAACGCAGAGCCAGCTAGGTGAGCTTCCTACATCTATGTCTAATCCCCAGAGGTTCTGTTCCCATATCCCCTCACTATCTACCCAACAGGAGAAAGGAAGAATAGCATAGTATCGGACAATACTAATGACAATACTTTGCATTTCATCTCCCATCTGAAGATCACAAGCATGAATGAATGTCGCTCCATAAAACTCTTTTGAAGCAGTGGAGAAAATGGAGATTGAGAGAGGGCAAGTGACTTGGCCAAAGTTAAATGAAAGACAATGGCAAAGCCAGGAATAATGACCTGTGCAATGAAGAACAGCACCATATATCTTGAAACTCTTCAGAAAAAGTTGTTATTCAAAGGAGCACTGCTAGTCTAAAGCGCTGGTATGTTGCATAGTCAGTTCCTAATTTATAATGAAGAGGTGTTGTGGTTCAAGCAATTTTTTACTTTACTGACACAGCAAACCCAGAGGTGCCTGGGCATGGGCTGTGGGTGAAGGCTGGGGAAATCAAGCCGAAGCCCTGCCCCTTCTGCCCAAAGCCACACCTCTTCCCCCGAGACCATGCCCCTTCAACAACCTACCTCCTTCCCCCCCCCCCACCAGCTAAGCCCTGCCCAACTCATGCTGAGGGCCAAGGCTGTCACGTGGTGTGGCCTCAGACTTCCGCAACAACTTACAAGTTGGCCTGTCGCACAGCATGATCCTAGCCTTTTCCAGCCACCGGGGAGGACTCTAGCCTTCCCCCATGCAGCATGGCCCCAGCAGCCTTCCTTAGCTGGTGGAGAGCCGCACGGTGTGACCCCAGCCTTCCCCAGCCACTGGGGAGCTGCATGGTGCAGCCTCAGACTTCCTGGCCACCAGGGAGCCATGTGGAGTGGCAACAGCCCCTCCCAGGCTGGGCTGTGTAGGCAGTTTTGGGAAGGCAATACGTTCCCTTGCCTACATTACCTGTTGTTCATGTGCCCTGGCAATGAACTGCCAAGCCTAGAAGTGCTGGGATCAGCCCTCGCACACAGTAAGCACTGTGTATAGTGAAAACACAATACTTTTTCAGGCCTTTAGGGCTACGCCTACACCTGAAAAGTGTCATTTCCTTTCAGGGCTGCTGTGAGGGATTCGTGGAGATCCTGCAAGGCTACGCCTACACCCGCGGGCTATTTCGGGATATTCTGAAATAGCTATTCTGCATCTTAAGAGCAAGCCCGTTATAGCAAAATATAACGGGCTTGCTATTCCGACGTCCCTGTAAACCTCATTGCACGAGGGTTAAGGGATGTTTCGGAATAGCGCTTTGTTTCGAAATTTGGTGCTGTATAAACAGTGCCAATTTCAAAATTACCTCAAAATAAGCTACACAATTTGCAGCTATGGGTGCAGTGTAGACGCTCCCTCAGTGTCCCACCACTTGCAGACCTGGCTGGAATTCTGTGGGTCTGCAACCATTTCTTTCTGTACAGTGCACTGGAAAGACACTGTCCCACCCCTAGCCCCTCAGCGGAGCTGCCCCTCCTCTGGCTCTGTCTGTACACAGCCCCATAGGGGAACCGGGCTGGGGTGAAGGGAGGCAGCTGGGAGCAAAATGGCAGCCAAAGGAGCTGCCAGTGTTCTGTTCCTTTCCCTGCTGCCCCTCTCAGGATGCTGCTGTATGGAGTAGGAAGAGATGCAGCTCCATGGAAAGGCAGGAGGTGGGCATGGAGCTTCTGTTCCTTTCCCCGCTGGCAGGGGCAGAGTGGGGAAAGCAAGCAGCAGAACTTCTGGTAGCTCCTCCAGCTATTGTACTGCCCCCAGCTCTCTCCCAGGTAATGTGGGATGGGGAAGGGAGGGGAGAGGAGAAGCATGGGGGGACCTGGGCTGGGGGGGGGTGCAGAATCACATGGAGAATGTCATTTGTGAAGGTCACATGACCCCTCCCCCCTCTTTAGCTGGAGTCCATCCTGCCCGATACCCATAAGAAATGTATTATACTTGCACCAGTGGGGCCTTGCACACTCTGTCATTAAACGCAACATCTGCGATAAGAATGACAGAGCAATCACATTGAATTTGCAAATTGCCTCGAACCCAAACTATCTGAAATGACATATGCAGTTTTATTTCCAAGGATCAGTTGCCAGGGAAAAAAAGCCAAAAGAACAAGTTTTGTCATAGTACTTTTAAAGGAACATTTGAAAACTAATTGTTTCTATAATATTTCCAGCACCAGACACTGATCAACCAATGTAGTCCCTGTAGATAAACTGTGTAAAACTGAGGTGAGATCAAAATGAGACCCCTTGATTATGCTCCAATGCACGTTTTGTTTTGTGTGTGCCATTGGGAAGTGGTGTGATCTCCAGAGCCAGAACATATCCCAGTTCTACAATGGATCCATAAACCATTTCTGTTTCTCCAGTCACCTCTATACACAATTTCTTTGCTGAAAGAAACTATAGATAAAATTGTATTCACATAAGTCTGAGAATAGAAATTACTGACTTCAGTTATCCATTCATCCTTAATTTAATTTGGGTAGTCAACTATTTGCCCTAGGTTTTTAGTGATAAAAAAATATACAAGTTCAGACAAGTCTCATTACAGCATAACTCACCACTGAAATGACAGAAGTCTTGGATGACTGGGTTTAAAAATACAGGAACTGTGCAGTTTAGAAAAGAGGTGGCTAGAGGGGTGTAACAGGGCATAAGCAGGCCCCTTGACTTTCTAATGCTTTTGTGCTCACAAACAAACCAGAGGCCTCCGCTTTGGTGCAATCACCCATGCTCTTTATTGACAGTGTCAGTTCCCACCTAATATTTACAGACCATTTCAGACTTTCAGCTAGCAGAAGTGTACAGCCTTTTTCTCCTAGGCTTCCTCCTCCGCTTCCATCCTGCCAGCCTTATGTAGGCCCTAGCTAATGAGGCCAGCAGGCTTACTTGGCCAGCTTCCATTAACCCTTTTTAATTGGCACTGATATAACTGAGGTCTGGTTCATGGCTTGTTCACCAGGACCCTGTTACAGGAGGGATATGACAGAGTTTTACACAGTCATGAATGGTGTGGAGAATGTGAATAGGGAAGTGTGATTTACCCCTTCACATAACAGACCAATCAGCAGCAGGTTTAAAACAAATATAAGGAAGTAGTTCTTCGCACAGTGCACAGTTAGCCTGTGGAACTCATTGCCAATGGATGTTGTGAAGGCCAAAAGAATAACTGGTCTCCAAAAAGAATTAGATAAGTTCATGGAGGATTAAGTCTATCATTGGCTATTAGTCAAGATGGACAGCGATGCAATGTCATGCTCTTGGTGTCCCTAAACTTCTGACTGACAGAAGCTGGGACTAGATGATGGGATGGCTCACTCAATAATTGCCCTGTTCTCTTCATTCTCCCTCAAGCACCTGGCATCAGTCCCTGAGCTAGATGCACTACTGGTCTGACCCAGCATGGCCTTACATATGTTCTTAAGATGTCCTTACTAAAATGAAGAGATATGGAACGTCAAAACTGGTATACAATGTTACATTGCTTTTAAGGGCAGTGGAGAGGGCCTCTTGGCAGTTTTGTAAATCCCTCTATGCTGAAAGCAATATGTTGTAATAATGAAGATTCCTTTGTTTTCGTGTGCTGAATCTTCAAATCCTTAATAGCAGGTGTCTTTACTCCAGGAAGACAGCTGAAAAGAGAAGGCTTCTGAGGGAGACAACAGATTGTAATGAGGATTTCCTGGACTCCTTGCAGGATCTCCGCGAATCCCTCACAGCAGCCCTGAAAGGAAATGACACTTTTCAGGTATCTTCATTCTCAGGAGACAGCTACATGGGATGCATGTGTCTACACTATGAGACTTTTGCTTGAAGAGCGCCATTGCAGATTATGCAGATTGTGGCTACAAATAGGAAGCCAGGAACATTTTATGGAAGTTGTGCAACAAAAAAATTGAGTCTTTATTGCCTTTTAAGGGGTAAACACCTGGATAGGTGTATGATGCACTTGGTACTGCATTATAAAGGCTGCCTGGTATAGTTTAACACAGTACTGCTTCAAATTACATTAAAGAGCACTAGCAAATCATTAGTGTGCACCAGCATTAGATCTGGCCCCATGGATTTCTGTATGTCCAGCTTTTCTAAATAGTTCTGAATCTGTTCTTTCTCCACTAAGGGCTGCGCATCTCCCTCCCATACTGTACTGCCCAGCAAAGCAATCTGGGAGCTGACCTTGTTTGTGAGGACAGAAGCAAAAAAAAACATTGAGTACTTCAGTGTTTTTCACGTCACCTGTCACTAAGTTACCTCCCTCGTCCTGTAAGGGTCCCACATCCTCCCTGACCACCTTCTTATTGCTAACATGCCTGTAGAAATCTTTGTTACCTTTCCCATCCCTGGCTAGCTGCAATTCCAAATGTGCTTTGGCCTTCCCAATTACACCCGTGCATGCATGAGCAATATTTTTATACTCTTCCCTACTCATCTGCCCAAGCTCTTTGCATGCTCTCAAAATATCTCTGCATTTTTTACATCTGGTTCATATTTTTGATGCTTTCTTATTAACAACCATAACATTAAGAGATTTTAATTTAAAAAAAAGGTAAGCTGAGATTCTGGAGAACAAGTTAATAGCTGAGGAAGGTGTCAGCACACCATATTGCTGTGAACCAGCCCTGTCCAAACCCCACGTTGTCCTTCGGAACAGATGGGTAGGGAAGAGTAAGAAGCACAGATGAACTGGCCCAGGGATCATAACCGGCTGCTGGTATAGGCCATCAACAAATTACTTACTGCTCCACTGGAGCAAAATGGAAGTGTGCCTCAGGGGGATATTTTACAGGCACAGTGTTTCTTGCAGCACTACCATCGATGTGTCATCCCTTGCTCAAATGATCTGAAATGTACAGACAAACTGAGAAGAAAAATAGAGATTTTGTTCTTTCTAATCTTTTTCATTTATACCTTCATTTAGTTTGATGTGTAACACTAGGAGGCAAATAATATTCAGACAGAAAAGTGATTTTTATTTGATATTGACAACGTCCATTAAATGCTATATTGTATCTTTCAGGTTAGTAAAAACCAACAGAATTCGGGAAATTCCAAAATGAGAAGGTCACTCTGTCCTTCCCACATGCCTCTGGGCTTTTGTCCTTTTCACCACAGCATGAAGGGGCAAAACATCAGTCGCATGTCTGGCTTTCCTGTACTTTAAGGTAACAATATCATTTACAATGGAAGCTATTTTTATTTTTCATTTTTAAAGAAAATAATTCCAATGAAAGGAATAATACATGGCTGACCTATCATCAGTTGTAACAGCCACAAAGAGGAATAAGGGAGAATATAGACATATTTTAGAAGCATTTAGTTAAACAAAACTCCTGTTTCATTCAGTCAGTGGAAATGTTGACCAATTAAAGTTGGCAGAATATGACCCATTATGATTTATAAATGATTAAAAGAAGCAAAACAAGTAAACAAAAACCCTTGGCAATAAAAGGACACATACCAACAACTTACATTACTTACCTTCCCTCTGCATTTACCAGTATTTAACTCTTGGGCCACGTCTACACACAAATTTGCACTGGCTTAATTAAACTAGTTTAGTTATGTCAATGCAAATGCCTTGTGCAGACATTCTTTTTGGATTAAGAGTTGCTGATTATTTCAGTTTAGCATAAACCAATTTGTAATGGACTTCAGCTAAACTGCCATAAGCCACTCCTGTTAAAATTAGCACATCTGCATGGGTTTGCACTGGTTTAATTATTTTGGTTTAAATTCACATCTTTATTTAAACCAATATAATTCCCCTCTGGTGTAAGAGAGTGCACAGGCCCTTTACAAGTCGGCTCAAATCACAGAGCAGCCAAAGGGCTTTTCTAATTTGTGTTACGGGATGACCTTGAGCCACATGGCTCCCAGAATGGGGCAGTGGGCAGAGGCTGGAAAGGAAAAAGTCACCTTTAACATTCCTCTTATCCCCTCAGCGAGGTATCACCTTTTAAATATTGCCTCTATATCATCAACATTATAGCAGTAGCCACTTTTTAAAATTGGTATCATCTTTTAAATATTGCCTCAGCATACCTTGGTCTGTATTCCTTTTCACAACAAGAGTAGGACCGCTTAATTGTCACCAAGGAAATGACAGATTATATGTATCAATGTTGCTAAGTAAAGTCATGGATGCCTACACACTATCACTTGAGATGTTAGTAATTAATTATCTCCATATAAAAGAATACCATTAATCTCTCTCTCTCTTTCTCTCTCTCTCTCCCTCTTTCTTTCTCTCTCTCCCATTGTACAGGCAAGCTTTCCTGTTAGAATCAACAAGACAGTTTATAACTACCTGCATCGGCAACAATATGCCTTGCTTTTAAAACACCAATTTCCCCTGCATTACAGTAAGACGCAAAAGACCTCTGATTCATACATGTACAAAAGGTACAGCAGCATGCCCCCCATATGTGTGCAACTACACTGGGTAACTGTGTGCTTGCCACTCCTATATTACCAGTCCCAGTGTAGGGAATGTGTCAAGGGGCTTGACTGAAGCACTGCTGCATTCTGGCAATCCCTCACTGGCAGAATCCTAAACATGTAAAGCTGGAAGGGACTTTCAAAAGTCATCTGGTCCATCCCCCTGTGCTGAGGCAGGACCAAATAAAACTAGACCATCCCTGACAGGCTGTTGTCTAACCTCTTCCTATAGCCCTCCAATGCCATGGACATGCTACAGCCTCCCTTGGCAGCCTATTCCAGAGTGTAGCTACCCCTAGAATGAGACATTTTTTCCTAATATCTAACCTAAATCTTCCTTGCTTCTGAGTAAGTTCACGCTTTCTTGTCTTACCTTCAGTGAACATGGTGAACAATTCATCATCGTCCTCTTTATAACAATTCTTAACATATCTGAAGACTATTATTTGGCCCTGTCCTGTGTTCCCTCTAAGGTGCGCGCCTGTGCAGGTGCACACCAAGAATTTGCCTCCTGCCCACTCCTCAGCAGAGCTGCATAGTGGCTGCTCAGCTGCTTTGGGGCAGGGCTGTGTGGCAAGTGGCTGCCCTACCTCAGGAGAAATAGGGCATCCACTATGTGGCCCTGTCCCTGGCTCTAGCTTCAGCCCTTCCCTAGGGCTGGAGCTGTGGGCCACGTGGTGGGTGGCTACTCCTCCAGCAGCCCCGGCTGGGAACAGAGCTGGAGCTACAGGTGGCTACTCAGGCGGCCCTGGCTGGGGCCAGAGCTGGAGCTGCGTTGCGGGCAGCAGCTTTCATGGCCAGGGCCGGCTGAGGCCGCATGGTGGGGGATCCTTGCAAAATGCTGCACAGATGAAATGTACCTACCTTGAAAGCATCTCTAACACTGGAATCGCAGCCCCACTTCCAGCTATGGTGGAACGTCACGCAGCCTATCTGAGAGCTGGGTGTGGAAACAGGTAACTGACTTTTTCTTCAAAACAATTGTGTGCTTGGGGAAATAAGAATGGTATTAGCATATGCAATTGGCCAAGTTACACATGTAAGTATGAATGTTTATTCTTAATGCTAGTTGAACAGCACAGGAGTGCAGCAATTCTAAGCATACTCATGAATGGGGGGGTGGTGAATTGAAAAATGCTGCAAGGGGATAAGGCAGGCGCTGGCATGGGAAGTATAGAATACACTGATGTAGAGTACGGTTGGGAGGAGCACAGGATTAATTAAATGGCATCTGTGTTTTTTTAAACCACCCACCGCGCCCAGAAAAAGGAGCTGGAAACCCAAGTGAAAGCAGATAACACTTTATGCATATTTAAAATCAATCTGTTCTTTTGTCACAAGCATTTGGCATGTGTCAGACAGGGAAAGTGAGACACTGAGAAATACAGGAATTGAAATCTGTGGGAGATGCAGGTTCCGAACATCTCTGTTTATGGGATAATTTATTCAGTCACCTGACTTCTTAAATTTTGATCTTAATACTTCCACCTATAACATTGGGGCCCAATGTCTAGTGCATGGGATTGTGGCGTAGGAGAGACGAGTTCTATTTCTGGATGTGTTGCTAACCTTAGATGAGTCACTGGTTTATACCTCAGTTTCCACATCTATAAAATAGTGATGATTGTACTCTCCTTTGTAAAGTACTGTGTGATCTACTGAGGAAAAGCACAGTATGAGAGTTAGGCATTGCTATATTTCTTTCTTTCTTTTGGATGCAGTAAAAATAATTAAAAATATATATAAGAGATTAGCAACTGGTTGGTATCATGGAGGCACATGTTTGAACAAAAATACATGACCTCTATATTGATGCATAAAACAAAACTCACTCTGCTCACAGATGGAAAATATTAGAGGGAACACTGGTCCTATCTGATGATAATCAGGGTTTCCTTGTCTTGTCTTAAATCTTTCCTCGGAGGTCAGGATTTTCAAAACTTTGATCATTTTTGTTGCTCTCTTCTGGGCTCTCTCCAATTTCTCTACATCTTTCCTAAAGTATGGCATCCAGAATTGGGCACCGTACTCCAGCTGAGGCCTCACCTATGCTGAGCAGAGTGGAAGAACTACCTCCAATATTTTACGTACACCACTTCTGTGAATGCATCACAGAATTATTTTATTCTTGATCACAACCACATTGCATTGTTGGATCAATCTATGATCCATTGCAGTCCACTGATCCTTTTCAGCAATTCTACAGCTTAGTCAGTTATTCCTCATTTTGTAGTTGAGTGTTTGATTTTTTTTTCCTTCTTAAATTGTTTGGACTTTGCTTTATTGATTTTCATCTTGTTGATTTCAGACCAATTATCCAATTTGTCCAAGTCATTTTTAATTCTAATTCTGTTCTCCAAAGAGCTCGCAACGGCTCCCAGATTGCTGTCATCCACAAATTTTATAAGCATACTCTCCTATCCATTATCCAAGTCATTAACAAAGACTGTCAGGGAGCCAACTGCAGCAGGGCCAGTCTGCTAGCAGCACACTGGACACAGTTGATTCTGGCAGTTGCTGCTTGCTTGATTGCACTTCTTGACTGGCAGAGGGGGGAAGCTAGCTACTCCTTAACCCAACAGCCTCCAGAGCTTGCTGGCTGCTCAATATGGTATGTGTCTGCAGCTGCAATTAATCCTGTTTCTTTCTGTGCTGGCTTTAGTTCCTACCCATCTTCATTCTTCAGAGCCCTAGATCTGCTTCCTGATTGCACTTCAGCTTCCCATCTGACTCTGGCCTTTGACTTCTGATCCCTGGCTCTGACTCTTACTGCTGCTCTCATCTCTGCCCCCTGAGCATCCCATGGTCCCGAGTCTGGACTCCAGCTTGTCTCTGTTCTGATCTCTGGGCTTGGCCATCTCCCGTGGCTCTGGCCATCAAGTATGACTGCCAATGTCTTAATCATGATCCAGACAAGAACATTCAATAGTACTGGAACCAGGACAGACTCCAGTGAGACCCCATTGGATACATCCTTCCAATTTGACAGTAAATCATAGATAACTGCTATTTGAGTTTGGTCTTTCCACCAGTTTTGCCCACAATTTATAATAATTTTATCTAGACCACATCTCCCCTCATTTGCTTATAAGAATGTCATGTGGGGTTGTGTCAAAATATATATTCAAATCCAGAGCTATCATGTATATTGCTTCTCTTCATCCATTGGGCTTCATTTTCCACTGAATTAGTGGCAAAAATTAATAGTTCTACTAAAGTAATTTGAGATACACTGTTGTGAAACTGGTGAAAGTGTTATGTGAATCAGATCCAGTGGTTTTTATTTAACCTCTTATCACAATGATTGTTACTTACAGACTAATTTAAGATAACCCATTTTGTACTAATATTTAAAACAAACAAAGACATAACTTTTTAATATTTTGATAGGATAAGCAGTGATTTGCAGCATTTCTGTGAAGTTAAATTCTGTGAGCACAGATTAATATCAGCAGGCACAGTTCATCGAGTTTTTGATTGAAAAAAAAAGAACTTTTTGATTAACCTTTTCAAGGCAGAAGTGCATGACGTCACCTGACACAAAATTATACCTATGCCTGACCTGCTACACTTTGCTGTTCTGCTTCTGAAGACACTTTCTATAAAAATGCACACCTTTTCACAAGGTAGACATTCTAAATGTTTAACAAATCTATGATTAATATGAGCTCCTCTACATAATTAAACCTGAGTTTGAAGTTAAAAGGATTGGGGAATTCTTTCAGGCTACAGAATATGAATTTAAAGAAAGATAATCGTAGTTATGAAAATGGTCTTATTCTGAGAGCCTGTGAATATCATTCTTGGTAATACACTAATGTCTAGTTCTCATGGAATATTCCATGAAATTTGAAGTAGGTATTGCATATACATTTCTGCAGAACGCAGCCATGTAAATGTAAGGTGCTACCCTGATTTAAGACACTTCAGGATCTGACCCATGGCTTTTCATAATTGACAAATTTTCAATTACAATTTGTGTTTCACTCGTGTTCAAATGTGAAACAATCCTAAGTTGTGACTGGTTCCTTATAAGGAACCTATATTGGGGATATGATGGCACTTACTAGACTATGTGTTGCAACTACATGGCCTATGTGCTAATTCACTTTCTCTACAGGGCTGGTCCACCTTATTTTCCAGCATTAAATCAGTAAGGGAAACTGGGGCCATAAAATACCTGTTTCAAATTTAATATCCCACTAGCCAGACAGTTTTTTTTTTTTTGAAATTATGAAATGTTAAAACAGTTTAATAATCAGATTCTACCATATATATTGTATGCAAGATCAGTGTGACTGGAGAACGGTTTTTATTTTTCCAGACCAATTCCCCTCAACTGTCTGCAGACTTCCAATGTCTTAATTGTTTAGAAAACATAACATGGGAGTTGCTTGGGTAACCAATATCTATCTGACCACCTCGATCCAGCTGTCAGTGAGCTACAATGTTCTAGGGTGTGGAGCAATCCTGGACAGAACTCTTGGACAGAGCTGACAACTGTTCATTATCAGAGTCTCCTGTGAGGTATACCCAGTAAACCAAACAGTGTACAAAGACTGCCTATGGAAATATAAAAAGACAAAAGCAACTAATTAATTAGGTTTCCAAGAGAGATGAATGCCTGCAACTGCCACAAAATTTTGCCCCTTTGTGCAACAGAAAAGAATGTACTTGATATCTCTTCTAGTCATGAGTCTGTTGCTTTAAGGTCTAATGAGTCATGTGACCACAGCTTTGCTGAATAAGAAGTAGCTTTGTCTTCAGTTTAGTTACAGCTGTTGGCTAGGAAACGCCCACCCTAGGGGAAAGAACAAGCCAAGTTTGGCAGGTTTTCTTTAAATATATAATGGAGAACTACTATGGTAGCATTGTTGTAGCCCTGTTGGTCTCAGGATATTAGAGACACAAAGTGGTGGAGGTAATATTTTTAACGGACCAACTTCTGTTACTGAGACAAACATGTTTTGGAGCTTTCACAGAGCTCTTCTTTAGCTCTTAATAGCTCTGTGTAAATTCAAAAGTGTGTTTCTTTCACCAATAAAAGCTGACGCATTAAAAGGTGTTACCTCCCACACCCTGTCTTTCTAGCCATTAATGTCCATACACTGTAGATTAAGTCTTCAGTAAACTCTCTGGGGGCTAGATTTGGTTACAATTTCTCTTTATTTTAGTCTGGTTTAGAGTGTGATTTCATGTTTGGACTTTTATGCTGTGTTTAGGTGGTGAGCTTAAGGTTAAAAGTAATTGCCAAAGCATGCGCTATACAGAGATAGGTCCTGATCCTTCATCTGCAGACAAGCAGGAGTTTTGCCGGCCCTATGCTGATGTTAGTAATACTGGACTACCCTCTGAGGCTACCTCTACAGTGCAATGAGACATCCTGAATGGCCTATACCAACTGACTCAGATTCATGGATAATTGCAGTGTTGATGCTTGGGATGCAGTATGGGCTCTAGAACCTTGTGAGTGGGAAGGTCTCAGCTGTATCCTGAGGAACATTCCAACTTGTGGCTCGAGGCCTCCTTGATTCTGTTTGCCTGAACTTTCACTTCAGTAAAACTTGTAAAGACAATAAAGCTCCTCTTTTTAGCTACTTCTCTAGAATGCCAGGAAGGGCTCATGAGGACATCCTGTGGTATGAATGTGCTGGGAATAGTGTGTATCATTTGGCTGACCCTTTGTGCTTTTGTCACAGTGTACCCTGTCAGTTGGAGGATACCCTTGCCTGACAGAGCAGCAGTAACAATGTGGTAGTTAAAGTCATAAGACCACCCTTCACTAGAAGCTTGCTTCCCCCTCACTCCCAAATCTTTCTCAAACATAGGGAGACGTCTCCCCTGATTATTTGGAACCTTTCATCTATCTGGTTGGCTCTAGGTGGTGGTCTACCTGGCATTGAGCTCCCCACATTTTCTGGGATTCTTGTTGTGTATTTTCCTGAATCTTGGAACTTGTTCCCACTTACTACACTTTGGGTCAGTGTGCTAGTGTGAAATTGTGAAGCTCCTGCTTTTAGAAGAAGTACCTACCAATTGCTTCCTGAGAGACAGGTCTGATGATAGTTTTACTAAATATTAATATCTTCTCACCAATGAAGTAGGTAAGAATGAGGCATAATGTTCCAAGGAAAGTTCTGGGAAGCTCATCTTTGGAGGCTTTTAAAAAGTAATTTATATCAAGCTCTGGAAAATATATTGCAGAGAATAGTCCTGCTCTGCAAAGGGAACCAATTTAATAATCTATCTTCTATACCCTCTATCCATAATGTCTGGGTGTTTGGCCTCTGAAAGTGACTTTGTGGTGTTCACATGTTGCACAGTATCATGCTCCGTGTCTTGTATAATCAAATGATCCTGCAACGGAAAAAAACCCTCTCTGTGGTGCTTTCACCTGATGATTGCCCAGTAAATTGTCTGAGTCTATGGTTTTATTTGTCCTTTTGACAACTGCCTTAAGTTTCTTGAGGACTGGGTCTATATTAGATAGTTATCTGCCAACACCATAGTATTTGAGCATCTCATAGTCTTTACTGGATTTATCTTCCCAATGCCCAATGATTTAGAGAAGTGCTGTTGTAAGTTATTAAACACAAATGGGAAACTGAGACACAGAGGCAAGTGACTTACCCACAGTTACACCTCCATGTCCTTCATGATGCATGGAATTGAACCCAAGTGTTTCTAGGCCATGCTAGTGACCTAACCACTGGACCATCCTGCCTCTCTCAGCATCAAGCACCTCATCATTGTTCAAAAATAATAAAAACTCTTAAAATATTATGAAGGAAAAAACTTGTTGAAACCCTGGCCCCATTGAAGTCAACTGAAATTTTGCTGCTGACTTCAGTGGGACCAGGTGTTCATCCATTCACTATAAAAATATTGGTACTGGTCATAGTCTGTGAAAATAGGCACAGTTAACTCTATTGCCTATAGATATCACACACTTTTCTTAAGTCATGATGAATCTCTAAGGCACAGTTCTGTTTTCAATAAAAATAATTTCTTTGCAATTGGAAAGATGCGGTGATAGGAGGCACACGTTAACCTATGAATCATCTTGTAATATACATAACCGGATATCACACATCATGCCACAGAACTGCCTTGTCATATTTTCTCATCAACAACATTCCTCCCAGAGATTGGTGTTTCATTGCTTGTGACACAATGAATGAAATTTTTTCCTGATGTGTGATAACTGATGGTGCACTTCTACTTTCCGCAAAATTTAAACAAATATTACTAAGCCAAACTGGTGCGTTTCATACTGATACTTAAGTTCTAATTCCATATAGACTTTCCAGGTCAATTACATTTTGTAACTTATCACCGAAATCTATACTACAGGGGAGCTATGTGAAGGAGTGAGGTAATGGGAATGTGTTGTCTTCCCTGATGCTAGGCTGCAACACAAATAGTTAATAAGGCTGCTTTACTCTTTCCCATAAATTTTGAGATGAACAACACTTCCCTACCTCACTGCTGATTCATTGGCTGTATGTTTAAAGTTTTCAGCAAGTTCCCTAAAGGTACTGTCCCAACAATCTTTTCCTCTCCCTGTTTTTGTAGCTGATGTCATCCTACTTTTTATTAATTAAACTGATAGCTTGTGTCATGCTGTCATTTTTGCAGCCTACATCAGTTATTAGAGGGACGATTAGATGATGAATCACTTGTCTTTTCCTGGGAATTCACTTGATTCTCTTTAATATTTCATATTTGCCAATGATACAGTTCCCCCTTTTTGAAAGCTTCTCTGTTTCTGAAACCTCAGTTAAACTGGGGTTCCTCTGGCTATCCAAGTGCCAGTAAATAGTTCAACTTGTAAGCAAGAAGAACTATGTGCAGCTCAATGTAAAACATGTGAATATAGCATACAGTATTAAAGAAGTCCATAGGGAGAGAAATCTACTTTAATGGGCTGGTTTCGAAGGCTATGTCTACACTACAATCTTGAATTACGTCCACACTGCAATCTTGTTTTTTTGAAAGAAAATTGAAAGAATAGAGGCGCGTTTCTGACAGCGGTAATTCTCTTTCTATGAGAAAGAAGCCTTTTTCCAAAAGAGCTCTTTCAGAAAAAGGCGTGTGTGGATGGGGAAAAGGGAGTTTTTTTGAAAGAAGAGGAAAGAGGAAAAAGCACAGGTGCCCTGGTGGCCACTCCATCCATAGTAATCACAGCTTAAATGTGAGATAGTGTCCATTCAGTGTGGACGCTATCTTTCGAAAAAGCAGATTGCTTTTTTGATGCGCTTTGGCAGTGTGAATGCCCTCTTTTGGAAGAAGATTTTTCAGAAGATCTCTTCTGGAAAAGGGTCTTCCGAAAGAAGCCTGCAGTCTAGACATAGCCTAAGAGTTCATATTTGAATTCTCCTTGTCTGGATACTTGCTTTTGCCTTGTATTGAGTTTTTACATTGCACACAAACTTATTATCCAATCTGAATTTATGTATATAATGTATATCATTATCTTAAACTGGGACCACCATTATCTGCTTTGCATATGTTTGTTCCAGAGTCACAGTAGATGAACTAAATGACTGTTGAACACCCTGTTCAGTAAAGACCTTCCAATAACATTCTCTAGCAAAAGTTAGAGGTGATGTAATGCATTGAGAATACTCTATCAAGGCATATATCTTGAGGTAGGCAAAAATGTTCAGTTTCAATTTTTTTCCAGTGACAAATTCAGACTAAGTGATATAGAAACATTTCAGAAATTTGTGTCAGTTCTGCCAATGTGTTCATCTTGTGGGAGAGGAGACTCTGAAGAAGTAAAAATATTCCCCTTTTTCATTTTTGAAATGAAACATTTTGATCTAATTTGAAATCCTTTTCATTTGGCATTGCCTTCAATTTAATTAAAAATAATTTTAAAAAGCTCAAAATTTAAATGAAATATTTGGTTTTGAGTCAAACAAAACATTTTGCTTGACCCAACAGGATTGGATTTTTTTCACAGAATTGTCTGAGACCCCAGAGATTAGTTATTTGCCAAGTTTTGGTGGTAAATGCTACAAATCAGTTAATACCTGGCCTTGCGAAAAGATGAGCACCTCCTGCTAGGTGTTGAGGACAGCTAGGTAGAGTCTTTATGTCAAAATAATGTTATGATCCTTTCTGGGGGAAGGGGATTGGACAAAGTGTTTTTGTTTTTATAATTTCCTGGAAAAATAATTAGCTTTTATTTTACTAGCTCTAGTGCTGAATGGCTTCAATATAATTATATAGAGTGTGGCCATATTATCTGACTTCTGGTTTCTGTATCTGCAGTGTCTGCTGCACATCCATCAGTTCTTTTATGGAAGAAGTGAAATTTGGTTTTGCCTAAACAAACCCTCTTTTCAGCAAGAGTTGAGGTAATAGAAAATACATGAGACTAAAGGCCTCTCCTTTTCCAACAGAACGAACATCCTCTTTTAGAAATCCATTTGCTGCAGCACTGTTGTGGTGCACCTCTGGCAACAGTCTCTCTGAAATAAGAAGAAAAAAAGTAACATGAGGATCAACATTTCTTTATATCAGCCAAAATAATGAGCTGCTATCTGAGAAGCTGAGCTGAAGATTTAGCCTTTGAATCAAACCAGTAAGTTACAACTATATTTGATGTAATGTGGTTTTAGAGTAACTCCACATTTACATGGTCTAATTGCAAAAAGACTACATATAGCTGATTGTGGCAAAGTCACAGGAAAAGTAGCTAATTAAAATCATATGAAAATAACAGTGATTGGAGGATGACAAAGCACCTTAAAGCTTTTAATGATTTAAATTGGAAAAAACACTCCAAAAACAATTTTAGGAAATTTTAAATTATGCAAACCAAGCCGTCATATATACCAGCTGACACCCACACATTGTGTATTACTGTAACATGTATTCTTATAATAATACCTATTTGCAAGAAGCAATAGAATTTTTATGAAAAACAGATTAAATATGTGCTGTATTTTAATTTGGAGAAATTAAGCACATATTTTGGAGAAATTAAGCACATGTCTGTAAAAGCAACTGGTTATAAAATATATGGGCTAAATTCATCCCTAGTTTGACTCTACTGATTAAAGTAGAGACAGGGAATAAATTTGATTCTGGCACAATTTCAAAGATCCCTGGAGATGCTAACAGCATTGTACTACCTGAAAGTCACTTGAACAGAGAAAGCACTCTTGTCTTGAACCATACTCTAGTCGTCACTCCAGAGTCTGGAAATGTTTCTGCTATGCATGTTGGCTGATTAACTTGATTTACTGATTTTAAACTAACACATTCCAGAGGGTAAATATTTAGCCCATGTTACTACAAGAAAATAGGTTTTTTTTAATCACATTGTTCTGTTGGCTAAAAAAATCAGCCCCACCTTTGCTGAAACAGATGCTTTGTCCTGCAGACGTGCCTGAACAGCAAGAGTTCCACACCTCCCAGATTGTACTGGAGTCTCCAAGAATTAAAGATTAATCTTTAATTAAAGATTATGTCATGTGATGAAGCTTCCAGGAATATGTCCAACCAAAACTGTCAACTCAACTGAAAAGTAATTGGTCCCCTTGCTATTAATATTTGGTTTTTGGTAACATCTACAGGCTCAATCATGTATCAGGGGTCCTGTTGTTCTCAATACTGTTCTAACAGAACAAAAAGGTGATTTCTACACTGAAGGGCTTGCAATGGACAGTGAATGGGTATTTCTTCCAGTGAGTGAAGTACTATTGTATGGAAAGTGTGTTCTTCCTGGCCTGTGGTTCTGGCCACATCACTACCTATCTGCTCTCTACCTATCTATCTCATCTCTACCTATCATACTGCATCGTTAATGTCCAGCAACGCCAGCCTCAACCATCATCTTCTCTTAGAACCATCTTCATACTTGCTAATGTGTATCCTCTTTTTCTATGGGATGTCCTCCTACTGGGTTGATCTTTCAAGTTGCTACCCAGACACCATTCACTTTGCCATGACACCTATAGAGCTCTTCCAGCTGATAACAGCTAGGCAGGTAGCAAGCTGAGAGTACAGCCACTGCAGTGCTTATATAGAACATCAGAACAAAGAACTTTTGTGCTAAAACCCCCATACAAGCAATCTGTGAAAATACAGACTCACATTACTGTCATCCTTCTTTTCCTTCCTGGCCCCTAAACCAATTTATTTGCTTTACCTATATGTAATGTCTTGTCTTAAATTAAGATTGTAAACTCAGACTCAATCTTTTACTTGTACAGTGCCTAGCAGAAGGAGGCCCTAATTTACAATGTAAATAAAAATAATGAAGCCATTTTTTTAAAATAAATTTCTTTCCTATTTCATTAATTACATCTTAATGTTTTAAGACTGAGAGAACTATAAACATCTATGTTACTTCTACCTGTAAAACCACTGTAAAATGAGCTGACCAGTTCTTGCACACGACAGTGAAGGATGTTACATACTGATCAGCAACAGAATGAAAACAAGCTGCCCAGGACCACTTTTCTTACCCTCTGTTCTCACTCTTACTGTCTTCTATTTTTCACAATTTTAATTCACTTTCTCTAAAAGTGTCTGCAGCTCGCAGGAATGGTGCCAATGTACATCCACGGGACATTGTAAAGTTTTTAAATGGTGATTGGGTGTTTGGGAGGTGAATGGCAAATTGCTTCAAGTTTCCATGAGCTCACATATCATATAAAAGGTGAACAAGGGATTTTCTCACCCATGAAGTCCCAGGGTTGCTGTCAAAATGAACATTGAACAGTTCCAATTTTCATTGCAAATATTTCACAATAGTAAAATGGGTTTGAAAAAATTAAAATACCCTCAGCCCTGGAGGTGGTCTCTGTCTGTGCAGGGTCAAACAATGTTGCTAGGTATTATGGGATGGAGACATTAGCATTGCTACTTGCCTGTGCACTGTGGGAATGAAATTTGTGCCCAAGGAAAACGCCAGCAGGAGTCCTAAGCACCACGTCAGTAAATCCTAAATGCAGGGCTCAGTTTGGATTTAGTTGGTGCACAGACCTTGTATTGCCTTCTCATGGGGATGATTTCCACCCTGCAGGAATAGATAACCCTCCAGTGCTTTCATTCTTGTCTAGCGCCTTCTAGGAGAGTTACATTCACAAAATGTAAAAATAAAAGATCGTGTTGTGGTGAATGCACTGAGCCACATTTCTGAAGAGTCCACTCTCTTCAGGATACAGACAGTCCTGTTGTATATTATACCCACTAAAGTCTATGCAGGGTCAGCAGACAGGCAAACTGTGTGCCATTTCAGTGTGATACATAGCAGTCTTTCTGGTGGGGTTTTTTTTTTTTTTTAATTTAAGATGGAATTTGAACAATTTCCTTGCACCTTTTCCTACTAAATAGTACACATAATTATATTTTAATGGAGACTGGTCAGGAGGGGCTGTATTTCCAGTAGTGATTGAAATGATCTTACATTGGCTCTGAGTATATACTACTAACAATAGTGCTATTCAAGCCCTTGATTTTACAAGGGATTTCACAACTATTTAACTTCACACACTGTATGTAGTCCCACTGGTACTAATGGGATTACTCAGCATATAAAGTTCAGCAGGTGCATCAGTCTTTGCAGAACCAGGACCATAATCCTATAGAGCTTTATGTTTCCAAAACTGTATACAAATATTAATGAAACTACTTACTGAAACAGCATATTCCAACACATCCATGGCCATGTGCAATTGCCACTTTATTGCATACATGGCCACAGAAATCAGTTCTTTCTTCTCTAAAACTCTATGATCTGAACTAAAATAGAACATCCATGGGAGCAATTGAAATGTTTTATTTTGGAAATTCTGAAATTAATTGTTCCCAAACTTTTTACATTTTTTTTCAACCAAAACAATTAGCAACATCAGACAGAACCATGAATTGTTCTGGTGGATCCAAAAAATATCAACCAGCTCTACTCTGTTAAGGCAGTGTTATTCTGTCCAGTAGAGAGCAATGTATGCATAGGACCTGGTCCAAAACCCATTGAGGTCAATGGACATCTTTTCATTGCTTTCAATGAGTATTGGATCATTGCTGGACAAGCTAGCCAGTTTGTTATAACTTTGTTATTTGGAACACAGACTAAACTTGCTTCACTGAACTTCTGAACCAAAACAGTATATAGTAACAGTGTGTCTTGGGGAAAGAGAAAGGAAAAATTATGAAGAAATATTTATTTTCCGCAGTGGAGAATGGAGGGGAGTATTTGTGGGTGATAACCCTTGCTCCTTGTAAAAGGAGCTGACGGAGTTGCTGGAACCTTGGGCAAGGTGGGGGGACAACTCCACACTCCCGAAAGAGGTGGGGCTGGAGGCAGTCAAACTTCAGTGCTGCCCAGAGAGCACTGTGTTTCCCTCTCTTTGCAGCCTTCAGAGCTGCTCAGAGTGCATGGCATGGCACTCTGGCAGCTATTTGAAGAACCCGGGGCTCTGGCCATTACCACTCCTGCGGTAGCAGCATTGGCAGCATTCAGGAGTCCCAGGTCCTTTTGAATTGTCAGGTCCTGGGGTAACTGTCCCCTTTACAGCCCTCCTGCTGCCCATCTTGGTGGGCCTGCTCATTGTTAAAGTGAATCTTAAAGGAGAAAAAGTGGGGTTGCCATATTTTGCTTCTTTATGATGTAACTTTTAAAAATTGTAGATGGAATCTAGTGTACAGTGCACCAAACTAGCAGCTTCATGATTTTATTTTGCTTATTTTCCACCCCCACACCCATATCATCTCCTCCTGCATGTATAGCTGTGCATATGCATGAGGAGATAACATTAGGGAGGTCATGTCATATACATATTAGCTTTTGGGGAAGGTATTGTCTCATTTAGCTGTATACAAAGCACTATGCAGACATATGACCCTATCTGCAAAAATTAAATAAATGCTACTGCTACATATTATTTTAGCCAAAGCAATAGAGCTACTTCTCAGTAACTGAATGTGAAGTGTCCCATGAGTATTTGTGAGACTAGAAACCCAGATAAAGAAGCAGTTTAATCAGGTTAAATATCTAACATAGGCTGCATTCAGCAAAACACTTAAAAATATATGTAACATTAAGCTGATATCCATGGTGTCCAACCAGTTCTGAAGCAGTAGCCACCATAGTGGCTACTGCTATATGAACTAGCCACACTCAACCAGCCAAATAGCCACAGGTGGCTAATGGCTAGCTTGTTGGACACCATGGCCATATGTAATCCCACACATACTCAGAAGCCTATAAGACCCATTGTAGCCAGTGCTGAATTGGGGCCTTTCTAATTTAATGCTAAATTAGAAATAATGTATTACTTCTAGTCCACACTGTGGACTGTTTGCTGCATTCCTTTTAGATTCCAACACGTTATATACTTAAGTCAGAAAGTCAAACACTGTGAAGGTACTTTTAGCAGGAGTCATATGGAAAGGAATGAAGAAGCAAAATGCAAAGTCCTATTGACTGACTGATTTCATGGCCTACTGTCATTATAATAGTTCCACAATATATACTCTGTAGAAGTGCTGATATGTACTGACAGCCCACACACTGCAATGGTTTCCAAGGAGATGTTATAATGTGTCATGTCAGTGTCTTGTAGGAGTCTGATGCAGGCTCTATAAGCCACTTTTATATTTCCACTGCTAGAGCGTTATGAAACTATCAGTTTATATGCAAACTTCTCTCCAATCTCCACTGCAGATGCCTATGCATATTCTGGAGTATCCTGGAATGTGCTATTCAGTTCTAGAGCCCACCGTTTAAAAAGACGTTGAAAAATTGGAGTGGTTTCAGAAAAGAGCCACAAAAATGATTTGAGGCTAGGGAAAATACCTTCAGCAGAGCTTCATTTGTTTAGTTTGTCAGGAGTTGAGCTAGCCAAAAAAACTTGGAATAGTTATTCACTGGACAATGCAGCTTTACTGAAATCAAAACACTTTGTGAAATTGACACTTGCACCAAAATTTCATTTCAGAGAAAAAGGGGAAAGAAATTCTGATGATGGCCGAATATCCTGTTCTGTCAATTTTAGAAAAAAGTATTTAAATTTTTCCTTTCAAAATGACTTTTTCCATGTTTTTAATTTGTATTGTATCTATCTCTTTCTTAAGTTTAAATTGAAGTGAACTTGTCAAAACTAAATATTTTATCATTCAAAGGTTGGGGGGGGGGAAGAGTTTTAGAATTTTGAGGTTTCATTCCCGATTGGTGCAAAACCAATTTTTAGAATCCCCCATGGAATGGAATTTACATTCTCTGCACATTTCTAATTGATTGTACTGTGTGGTGCCTTCACAGGGAGAAAATGCCAGATACTGAAGGACTCTTTGGGCTGCCAGAGAAAGGCGTAACAAGACACAACAGTGGGAACCTGAAGGTAAGCAGGTTTAGACTAGAAATGAGGCACAAGTTTGTGGCAGTGAAGGTTACTGCTATGACATACACAGCCAAGAGAGGTGAAGATTCTCCAACTCTTGATGTCTTTAGGTCAAGACTGGATGCCATGCTGGAGGTGATGCTTTAACTAAGTACAAACGATTGGACTCAGTGTAGGGGCAACTGCGTGAAATTCTATGCCATGTATTAAACAGGTGATCAGATTAAAAAAGCTATGGGATCCATTCTGGCTTTAAACTGTGAATCTATGAATGCTGCATTCGTGCTGATCAGAGAACTGCTCCCATTGACAGCACTTGGTTTTTCCACCCAGAGAATGAATACAGAACATACAGATTAGAGAGGAAAACGTCTCTCCTCTGCTTGTAGGTTAAAGAGCAATGGGGAATTTGCACTAATCTTCACTTTCTCTGTGGAGGCTTACATTAGTTCTGCACTAGGTCTCACCTCTTGGATACAAATAAGTGAGAACTATTTTCACAGGCTAAATGCAAATGAGGCATTCACTGAGGGCTAGACTGTGACCTGAACTATGTGCCCATGCTAAGAGGCAATGGGGTATTAGAGCACCTGGTACATGGACTATGCAGATCTTTGGCCCAGATACTCAGGAGTAAGCAGGTGCTGCATGACTGTTTCCTTCCCTCTGGAGCTGGTGGATAGGGAGGAGTGGGGAAATGGGTTAGTCTTCACCTTACCCCCTAATTTTCTGGGAAGTGCATGTCAGCTGGTATGGAGGTATCAGAACTTCCTGCTGGTTTAGGACAACAGCAAATTACTTTCCCCAGACAGAGGAAGAAATGGGGGAGAAAGTATTATTCATAAATGAGTCTGAGTCAGTGTTTCCTCAGTGCTATCTATCAGCTACTTTGTACCTTAAATACCACCTTTGCTTAAGGCTCTCTCTAAAATCACAATTTAACATGATGAGAAAAATGTCCAGCTATCATCTCATCTAGTCTATTATATATGCTGCACATCACCATGGTACCTGAGTGCAACAAAATAAGCATTAATAATCCAGAAAAAAGAGAGAGCTTTCATCTACCCAAAAGATAACTCCACCCAAAATGTTGCCCACCAAGTTCTTGGGACCATAATAGTATAGCAGTGCTGACATTAACACTTTTGCTCTCTAAATAGCAACCTGCCAAGGCAGCCTTCCATATTCAGAGGCTTGTGTTCAAGAGGAAGATGGGAGGCTCCCAATATCACAACAGGTATACAGAAATCCAAATTCAACTCAGACATGAAAATGACAGGGTCTGAGCTTCATCTTGCATAGGCATAACACCATAAACTTAAATGGAGTTGTTCCCAATTAACACCAAAGTAAGCAAGAAGCAGAAGCAGAGTTAGGCCCACAGTATATGACCTCAGAGTTCTGCTGCCTTGAATCAGTCCCATGAGTGGGACTCTTGTGTCTTTTAACATCAGCAGAAGCTCCTTTGTGGATTACAGCTTTACAGATACTCTAAGCATAGATGTAGCTCACACCTGATAAATATGCTCCCTGAATTAGTGGACAATGGGGAAACAGGGAGTATGATTTATCCAGCTGTCAGGGAAGCATTTAATACTGTACTACACAACAGATTGCAAGGTCAGAAAGCATGACATAGTATACCAAAGAAACACTGACAAGTATTAAAAATGGCTTAAAGGATACTAGGGGGCTGTGCCCCCTGTGCACTATGCTCACCAACCCCCACTCCCCAGGCTGCCGAGGTCGCGCCAGCCCTGGGCTCTTCCCTCCTCCCCCTGTCCACCGGGGAGGGCCAGGACGAGGCTGCACCAGCCCCTGCTCCTCCCCAACTGTTGGGAAGAGCAACAAAAATGATTAAAGGTCTAGAAGACATGACCTATGAGGGAAGACCGAAAGAACTGGGTTTGTTTAAGCTTGGAAAAGAGAGGACTGAGAAGGGACATAACAGCAGTTTTCAAGTACCTAAAAGGGTGTTACAAGAAGGAGGAAGAAAAATTGTTCTCGTTGACCTCTGAGGATAGGACAAGAAACAATGGGCTTAAATTGCAGCAAGGGAGGTTTCGGTTGAACATTAGGAAAGACTTCCTAATTGTCAGGGTGATTAAACACTTGAATAAATTGCCTAAGGAGGTTGTGGAATCTCCATCATTAGAGTTATTTAAGAGCAGGTTAGATAAACATCTATCAGGGATGTTTTAGATGGTGCTTGGTCCTGCTGTGAGGGCAGGAGACTGGACTTGATGACTTCTCCAGGTCCCTTCCAGTTCTAGTATTCTATTATTCTATTCATTAATATAATGTAAATAATGGGTAAACTAAACTAAAATAATTGTAATCCCACTTTTTTTAAAAAACAGGTACAATAAATAATAAATGAAAATAATTGTAACCTCCCTTTTAAAAAACAGGTACAACAAAAATGGCTGAAGTTTCACATTTTAAACATGATGGCTGTGTCTAGACTGGCTAGTTTTTGCGCAAAAGCAGCCGCTTTTGCGCAGAAACTTGCCAGCTGTCTACACTGGCCGCTTGAATTTGCGCAAGAGCACGGACGTTCTAATGTAAGAAATCAGTGCTTCTTGTGCAAATACTTTGACACTCCTGTTCGGGCAAAAGGGCCAGTGTAGACAGCTCAGTTTTGTTTTGCGCAAAAAAGCCCCGATGGCTAAAATGGCGATCGGGGCTTTCTTCCACAAAAGCGCGTCTAGATTGGCCACGGACGCTTTTGCACAAAAAGTGCTTTTGCGCAAAAGCGTCCATGCCAATCTAGACACTCTCTTGCGCAAATACTTTTAACGGAAAACTTTTCCATTAAAAGCATTTGCGCAAATTCATGCCAGTCTAGATGCAGCCGATATGAACATACTCCTCCCTGAAGAATTGTGACTTTAAAAAACCTTACAAAGTCTAGAATTGGAAACTTAACTTTTGCATTTTCCTGTCTTTGAATGTTTTTTAGACTCAATACATTTTTCTCATTTAATTTAATGCTGAATAGCATTAAACTGCTGCTAACTGAGAGCAATTTAAAACAAGAATAACTTAAACCAACAGCTATAAAAATAACACTCCAGTGGGTAGTGCATGAAAATCTTTCTATCATGATGATTGATGATTAGAAGGTTATTACAATCTTCTGTACTTAAATGCAATATTGCCAACCCTGAGCATTCAAAAATCACGAGTCAAGAACCCAAAATCATGAATTTGAGTCTTAATAATCATGAGATTTTATAGATAAGTTCCTACTTGAATTGTGGAATGATTGTCTAATAATTGCAGCTGAGCTGTGGACAAGACATGGAAATTGCAGAAATATAGCTGTGGTAATTAATTAATTTAATTAACAAATTAATTGTGATAATTTGGAAATGTCAGAAACGGTCTATTTGTTTAAGAAAATGTTGATGGAATGATATAAACATTTAAGTATGTTATGTCTGCTTTTTTTTTGTTTTATTAAACTGACATTTTGCTGATTCTATATTAAAATCCTTAATGTGTAGTGCTGACAGCCCAAACCCCAGCCACTATCAGCTTGAATAAATGGAATTCTACTGTACTAATGGGGAAAAAGTGTGTTGCAAGCCTCAAAACTGTGGACTGTGCAAAATAAGCTAATTAAAATCAAAATTGCAATGGAAGCCTGATATTGAGGAATCTGCTATTTTACAGATTGTGATCTTATTCTTAAATAATTTTTGGCCTTTTAAAATTTGCTTTCCGAACCTTTAGGTTGAATTCACTTTGAACACTTTTGATTTTTCTCCACAAACAAGACCTTAATTGGTCCATATGGACCACGTTGGTGCACACTAAAAGTTTCCGAGTGCCCTTTGACAAAGTGCTGCATCTACACCGACCAATTAATACACAACACATTTATGTGCTTGCTTTAAAAAACACTCCCCCATAGCGTGGATTACCTGACCACATAGACTAGCCCTTAGGGGTTTTTTTAAATAAAAATTAAGATTCTCATTTGATTTTCAGAGATGTTCCATATTCTACTGCATAGAATCAAAATTCTCAGGTCTTGTCTTTACTAAGGAAAAAAAAGTGTGTTAGCTACTATACCAGGGGTTGGCAACCTATGGCACGCGTGCCATCAGTGGCATGCGAGCCAATTTTCATTGGCACACAGGCAGGAGCTCAATCCTGCCCCTTCCCCTTGCCCCACACAGCAGGAAACCTGC
This sequence comes from Pelochelys cantorii, assembly GCA_032595735.1. Taxonomy (NCBI): domain Eukaryota; kingdom Metazoa; phylum Chordata; order Testudines; family Trionychidae; genus Pelochelys; species Pelochelys cantorii. The sequence goes on along the minus strand of CM064326.1, from coordinate 41,817,124 downwards.
ACTGCCCCTTGAGCCTCACAGCCAGCTGGTGCAGGCAGGGAGTTCCTCTGATTGGTGGGGGATGGGGCATTCTCAAGCAGATGCTAAACAGAGCTGCTCCATGCTTGAAATGGAACAGGAAGAGAGTGAGGTGTCAATGGCTTAGATTTACAAACACCTAAAGAGACAGATAGGTGCCTAATGGGAATTACATTTATTTTCATTTGACTTTTAATGGGAGTTAGACCTCTGGGCTACGTCTAGACTGGCATGATTTTGCGCAAATGCTTTTAATGGAAAAGTTTTCCATTAAAAGTATTTGCGCAAGAGAGCGTCTAGATTGGCACGGATGCTTTTGCAGAAAAGCACTTTATGCGCAAAAGCGTCCGTGGCCAATCTAGACGCGCTTTTGCGGAAGACAGCCCCGATCGCCATTTTAGCCATCGGGGCTTTTTTGCGCAAAACAAAACTGAGCTGCCTACACTGGCCCTTTTGCGCAAAAGGTTTTGCACAAAAGGACTTTTGCCCGAATGGGAGCGTCAAAGTATTTGCGCAAGAAGCACTGATTTCTTACATTAGAACGTCAGTGCTCTGGCACAAATTCAAGCGGCCAGTGTAGACAGCTGGCAAGTTTTTGCACAAAAGCGGCCGCTTTTGCAGAAAACCTGGCCAGTCTAGACACAGCCCTGGGGTTTTCTGGAGTGCAGAGCAGATTAGGCATATATCTACCTCTTCAGGCACCCAAATACCTCTGTATATCTGGGTATAGAACTAAAAAACAAAGCTAAAGGCTCGGATGGGAATTGTAAACGAAAGCATAACTCATGATTTTTCCCCATGTTACCAGAACTGGCTGAAATATGATGACCTATTTTCACAGAGGGGAAAAACAAAGTATTAACTTAAGAATTCATTTTCATTTCAAAGTGTGCCAAATGGACTAATTTTTTTATTTTTCCTCTTTTTCAAAATGTCCTATGTCTATTCTATTTCTCCCCATCCCCAAAGAAGTTAGTAAGATTTTTCCCTTTACAAAAAGCCCCTCCAAAAACTGGCACTAACTAGTTATAAAAGACTTTGAAGTTGGAGTTAGTGAAAAGACATGAAATTTTTTACACAAGAGGAACTGTTTTGACAGTGTTGACAGTGGCATGCAGACCCATAAATAGAAGTAAGTTAAATCTCGGCACGCCACTTTTGAAAGGTTGCTGACCCCTGTATTATAAGTTAAGAAAGTGTGGTAACTAATACACAGTAAAAACTGAGGCCAAGTCTATATAGGTTGGACCTCCCTTGTCCAGCACCCTCAAGACTTGACCAGTCCTGTATGAGGGAATTTGCTGGATCAGGGGAGATCCCCTGCCATTGGCTTCCCAGAATACTGCCCCTGCCTCCGGCTGGCTCCATTTCAGCCCTGCTGCTACAGGGATTGGGCTTGGCCCTGGCCTGCTTCTGCCAGCTGGCTGGGGCTCTCCAGGATGGAGCTCCTCAGCTGCCGCTGCCCTGCTTCTGTTGGGGACGGGGATCTGTGGCTGCCCCGCTGGTTCTGGGCTCCATGGTTGCCCCGCGGCTGCCACGCCCAACTGGAGTTACCCATGGATGGGGCTCCATGGCTGCCACACTGTGCCACACTGGGTTGGGTTCCCCAACACTGGACTCCCTACCAGCTTGCACTCCTGGGCGCCAGGGCTCTCTGGTCCAGGACCATGGATGTTGCTGGACCAGGGAGTCCTGGATTAGGAGGTTCAACCTGTACTAAAGGGGAAGGTCAAATTAAGATACACAGTTCCAGCTATGTTAATTACACAGCCTGCGCCTCCCCCTTTGAAACTCTGCAGCGGCGTTTCAACTGAGCAGCGCTGCATGGAGCTGAGGATCAGCTGGACTCCACAGCTGACCCTGGGCTCCATGCAATGCTGCCCCTTGGAAGCACAGAGGGAGCATTTCCAAGGGGCAGTGCATTAGGAGCCTGGGATCAGCTGGGGACTCCAGCTGATCCCCGGCTCCACATTGCAAAGCCTCTTTGAAATGCCGGAGTGGCACTTCAAAGGGGCAGCACAGCATTAATGCCTGCGATTAACGTGTTAAAAAATTAATGTGTTAATACTGTCCTGCGTTAATTGCAGGCATTAAGGCAGGTCAATTGACAACCCTAATTCTAAGTAATGGCTGCTATAACAGAAATGATGCTTAGGTAATGCAATTGCTGGACAAATTTGATTGGCCACTAATTGACCTAAACAAGAAATAGAACCTACCAGGGAGTAATCAAGACTGGATTAAAATTTGCTTTAACAAGTAGATGCTCTGTACTAAGATGCATCTGTGTATGTAACAAAAAAAATAGCAAGTTGCTCAGAAGATCTCCAAGTAGCCATGGTTGAGAATCACCTGGAAAACATTCTACTTCTGGCTCTGCTGTGACTAAATTGATCACTACTCAGAGGGGGTAAGTGGGGATAAGAAACTGATTTCTAATTGTTGCATGTCTGCAATATGTTATGGGGCTGATCAACGTTTGAACTATTAAAGAGACTTTTAACTATCAACTCCTGAAATTCATTGAGTTAGATTGAATGCCTCAGGTATAGTGCTGGGATTTCCATCTGTTTGCCCTTCCCTAGTCTTTTGGGACCTCACCTATCTTCCATGAGTTCTCAAAGAAAACTGCAAGTGGTTCTGAAATTGCTTTTGCTAGTTCCTTAAGTACCTTACTGAGTGCATTTCATTAGGCCCTGCTAACTTGATTACATCTAACTTATCTAAATATTCTTTAGCCCATTCTTCTCCTATTGTGGCTTGTGTTGTCATGAGTGAGCTCCCTCAGCTGAGGTGAAAACTAGCCAGCTCAGCCTCTAGGCAGATTAATGAGCTCAGCTGGATTGCAGCAGGAATGCTTGATTGGCTGAAGGAAGCCAGCAGGCCTGCCTTTAAGCTTAGCAGCAGGTTATTGGCCATGCCACATGATGTGCCTATAGTTGTAATCACTCGTGTACAGACTGCTTCCCACCCTTGGTCTGGTCTTATTCCTGCCCTGCTTGCTTCTGACTCTATGCCTGGTCCCTGCTCTAACCATTAGGCATGATTGCCCTCATCCCAATTGTGATGTGTCCCTTTCCTTCTCTTGTTGATGGTGTGAAGCACCTGGTCACAATTAATTTTTTCAGTGAAGACTGAAGCAAAAGAGGCATTAAACATTTCAGCCTTCTTGGTGTTATGCGTTACATCTCATTGCCTATTAAGTAGTGGATCTACACTTCCCTTCATCTTTCTCTAGAATTTTCTCCTTTTTTGTTTTGTTTTGTTTCAGCTGAAGAGAAATCTATAAATATGGTGTCAGAAGCTGCAAAATTTTTCAAAGCCACAACTGCCTCAGTAAATTGTTTTAGAAGTACAGGTCTCATCTCAATAGAGTTACTTACATCAGGATTGAATTTGGCTTGATGGGCTTCTGGCTATGCACAATGATGTATCTATGATGTCAATTTTTAGACCAACACAGAGATCTATGATGAATGTGTAGATGTAATTTAAAAAAAAATTACACTTGGTTTTGGTTTTCCTTAATTCAGAACACACAGATGGACACAATAAATCATTTAGAAAACTCTGGTCCAAATTCCATGCTAAAAAATTCACACACCTGTTTTTAACTTCATTGGGAAGTGTGGAAGTGAATCCCAGAGCAAAATTTGGTCCTCTGTATTTATTTAGATAAGAAACTTTAGCTTGTAAAATTACTGTTTATATTCTGACTAGTAGATTGGTTATTACTGCACTCAGAAACCTAGACATGTGTGTGATGTTATCTAATTGAAATATCAGTCATCTGATTAAGATGTGGCATCTGGCCAGAAAGGGCTAACCAGCTCATAAGCTGACTTGATCTTTAAAGGATTGACCTTTCAAGACTTAGTGGGAAGCTGTGTAAATGATAGTTGGATAGTTACACTAGATTCTACTAGAACTTTGAAATGCAAACTTGCATTGTTAGAGCAGTAGAATGGTGGGTGTGTGCTCAGGTCTTCTGATGTGAACAAATGATCCTTGTCTGTTACTATAGCTTTGAATCAAGATCAGAAGGGAATATTAACATTTATGGTACAACTTGATTTAAGTTGTATTATTGTTTATATATCTCTTTGAGGGTTGTGGTAAACTGGATGTGATGTGTTTTAATGGATAAATTACCTTGTGCTAATTGTTAGGAGACAGAAGATTACATCAAAAGCCTATTGTGATCTCCCAGGCCAAGAGGCTGCTGCAAAGTCCCTTGGACAGGATTAATTTTTGTCTCATGTGTTTGGATGCTCAAGCTGCAAGCCATAAAGGATGAGGATCCCAGGAGATCCCAGTACCCTTGTAATGGACATTGACTTAATAACTCTGGACTGATTTGAAAAAATCCATCTGCAACTACAAGATCACCATCTTCTTTATTATGTATCTGTCTCAAGAATTGAACTTGTGTCTGTGTGTATATTGATCTTTTAACCAATACTCTTTACTTTTTCAATAAATTTTAGACTAGTTAATAAGAATTGGCTGTAAGTGTGTATTTGGGATAAGATCTGAAATATTTATTGACCTTAAGGCATCAGATCCTTTGGGATTGGCAGAACTTTATCTGACTTGGGTGTCTGGATGGTGACTTGAGGCTGGGTACTTTAAGGGAACTGCATGGTTTGGACTTCTAATTAATAAGGTAATACAGAAACTGTTTTGTGCTGTTCTGGTAAATATAAATACTGGAATAAACACTAGTTTTGGGGAATGGCTGGCCCTCTTCTTGCAGTGCACTCTAACCTTAGTTGTCTACCCTAGAGCCTTGGTCATCACAGCTTGGCTAAATGAAGCATGGTTACCCAAATATTGATATTTTCCAAGTGAGAAGGCTGTGGAATATTTTGCCATATGCTGGTAAATGGCTAAGGTGACCAACCTCAACAGCTAATCAGGATGAAAGACTTTATTTACAGGATTTATAATACTGTATTATATGCTGGGTCTGGGAGTGGGGAGAAGGGAAAACCCTCTGGGACCATCAGATGTTTGCCCATTGGAGCAGTGGTAGGGTCCCCCTGTGTCATATGATAGAATGCAAGTGGAAAGCAGACATGGAACTCCATTCTCAGCTGTTAGAGTGCAAATGGTTACATCTTTAGTAAGGGACAAGAGTGGTGGGACAGATATTGTTGCTCATGTACCTTCACATTCCATGTCAGTATGAGGGTTGGCCTCTACAGCAGAGCAGTAAATTTAAACTCTTTGCCAAATTTTGGGTACATCAGGCTATGTCTACACTGCAGGTGTTTTGTGGTAGAGGAAATGCAAATAGAGCACTCATTTGCATATCTTCTTCCATTCCTTTTTGAGGAAGAGGTTTTTGCGATTAAAAAGCTCTATGTTGACGGGGCCATTTGACAGAAAAAAACCCTTTTGCACAAGAGCCTGTAAACCTCATTTTTTGAGGAATTAGGGCTCTCATGCAAAAGGGGGCTTTTCCGACAAATAGCCCCCTCTATACAGGGCTTTTTATCGCAAAAACCTCTTCCACAAAAAAGATCGGAGGAAGATATGTAAATGAGAGCTCCATTTACATTTCCTCTTCCGCAAAACACATCCAGTGTATACGTAGCCTCAGTTTTGGGTGCTCAACTTTCAAGTGTGGGCACAAACTGAATTGTGGAATTTGTAACCAGTTATGAGGTCAGTGCCCTAACGAGTTAGAAATCATGGCTGCAGATCTAATATGGACTATTCTTTGGAATATCATTCAGGATTCAGATGGCCAAATTTAAGGGCCTGCAACCAAGAACCTTGAAGAGTGCGTGAGGCAGGGCTCCTCCCTCTTCCAGACAGGTATTTGGGGTTTAGACCATCTGGGAAGAGTCAAGGGAATGGTCAGAGGGTTGGTGGTAGGTGATTCAAAAAGGAGAGTCCAAGACCAGTTAGAGACCACTTTGTGAGGAGGAGTCTGTCAGGATACAATTGCAGAAGGAGGACATAGAAATGCTGAACTAAAGGTATGGGTTTGCAGGCTGCAGAGGCTGGGACTTGAACCATGCAGTCTCTTGAAGGATAATGGGACCCTGAACTTAGGTGTGAATAAAAAGGGGGCTCTTTTGGTAGCTGGAGTATGTTCAATAAACTAGACCCCAAGGCAGCAGAAATGTTGTTTTTAAAAGCCGAGTAAATTATTTCTAGTAGCCTTGAAGACGTGTGTCACAAGGGGACATGCTCAGACTGCAACCCTTCTACAGACTGAGTCAGTAAAAGAGGGACATGAAATAGGCCAGGAATCCATAAACTATAAAGGCCATGTGCATTAGGCATTGTCTAACAGTCAAAAGAAGGATCCGGAAGAAATATGCAATACATTTACACAGACACAGAAGTGCCACAGGTTCTCTAACCTCTTACTACATGTAGTTAATTAAGAGAGACCCTCGGGAGCATCAGAGCCATGAAGCAATCTCGTTATCCTTTCATGTTACTGAGGTGTGGCTGCAAGACACTCTAGATTGCCCCAGAGCTAAACATGATTAACCATGGTTGTCACAAAGCAGGATTTAGAGTGAAAAGAGGAAATTGATATCAGATTTGCAGTCTGAGGAATTTAATGGAAAGAGTTTGACAGTTCATAATCCAAATCAACATGTAATCCTTTGCTTAGGGAGGAAATATTCATCTTTGTTTGACAAGCTGATAAAGGTAACACTTCTCCAACCACAAGAAATAGAAAAGACCAATTGGGGGGCTGTGCACTACTTTCACAAATCTACTATTTTCTGTGGATAATCCTGTTTGTTTTGTCTATTTGTCCTTTGGATTTTACATAGGGGTTAAATGAGGCACAAAATGTTTTCACATTTGGCAAGTGACTTACTCAAATCAGTGGTGGAGTAGGGATTAGAATTTAGAAGACGTGTCATCCAGTTCTCTGCTTGTTCTAATATGAATAAAGTTTAGTCATTGCTTTTGTAGGATCTACTGCTGTTTGTTCTTTGCTACTGTGAAGCCAGTGGAAAGAGCACAAGTTGACTAAGAAATTTTCTTCCTGCAGCTGTGTTGGTATCAGTGACAATGCTGGTGAATAACAAAGCAATAAAAGAATTGTTCTCATTTGTGCTCCATGTAGAACACGGGGGGTAGTGTAATCCGCACCTCACAAACATCATCCTCATCACTGTTACCAGAGTTCTAAAAGATTCTGACCATGAAGAGTTAAAGACGAGATGTTAAAAGTAGGTGACAACATTGGTTTAAACACCTGCCTACTTACCTGCATTTATTCTCTGCCACATAACACTGCCCCTGAGAAATAAGGAACTAGCTGTTCCAGCAACGTGTTAGCTGTGAAACAGGTGTTTACAATGTATTTCAATAGAGCTGGAAGTCAATATAAGTAATCTGTGCAGAAGAGCTATTTGAATTCTATTCCTCTACATCATATATATAGTAGCCCAACGTCTGTGACTCTGTAACACTCTAGTGTTACGTGTTGCCTCTGGGGGGCGCTGTTGCCTCCCGCTGTGGCGATCAGCTGACTTCTGCGCAGCTGAGCCAGGCCACCGCGGGGGAACAAGCGGCTGTTTGGGCCCTGCGGTCTCCCATGCAGCATGTCTGTGCTGCATGGGGGACCACAGGGCCCACATGGCCGCTTGCGCCGCTTGCTCCCCCATGGCGGCCCGGCTGCGCGGCGCAGAAGTCAGCCGAGTGCCACGGTGGGAGGTGAAGGGGGGGCGGGGCGGTGACATGTGACATGACAGTGGCTCCAGGCTCCTCCCCCGGCTGTGAACGTCACCACCTCTCCCCCCTTCACCTCCCGCCGTGGTGCTCGGCTGAGTTCTGCGCCTCTCAACCAGGCCGCTGCGTGGGAGCAAGAGGTGCAAGCAGCCGTTTGGACTCTGTGCTCCCCATGCAGCACGGGGAGTGTGGTGCCCAAATGGCCGCTTGCGCTGCTTGCTCCCACACGGGGAGCACAGAACCCAAATGGCTGCTTGTGCTGCTTGCTCCCGCACAGGGAGCGCGGAGCCCAAACGGCCATTTGGGCTCCGTGGTCCCCTGAATGAGAGGCAGGAGGGGGAGGAGAAGAGAAAGAGAGATGGAGAGAGAGGCAGGAGGCGGAGGAGAGCTGAGAGAGAGGGGGGGAGGCAGTAGGAGGAGGAGAGAGAGGGAGAGAGAGACAGATGTGGAGGAGAGACCCGAAAATCCCATCTTATGATGGGCTATTGGCTAGTTCATATATAGTAATCAGTTTGTATTGTAACCTTATAAACATCTAGTTAATTTTTAAATCAACCATACATGTTAGTTAATTTTTAAAAAATTGAAGCACTTGAAATAGCGCATAGAAGTAAATGAGCGTAGAAGTAGTTGCTCTCTCTGGTCACTTTTTGGAGTTCACTCCACACCCCCTCTAATCCAGTTTCTGTCTCTCGAACTCAACTGCATCACTCTTACCAATATTTCAAATGACATTTTTTTTTGTCCCAAGCTCAAAACCAGTCCATCATCATTATTGCAACCTCTCAACCACCTTTAACACAGTTGATCATGTACTCATTCTTGATGTTGTGTCTTTCCATGGCTTCCCTGACTCTGTCCTCTCCTGGATCTCTTCCTACCTTTTGCATTGCTCCTCCAATGCATCAGTCAGATTTACCAGTTTCCCTCCTACTTTTGAGAAGGTCCTCGGATCTCTGTCCTTTGGTCTTCTTCTCTTCTTTTTCTGTACCTTATCTCTGGGTAATCTCATCTAAGAACAAAAAAAAAAAAATCCGCAACCATCTCTATGCTGATGAACCCATATACTTCTCTACTCCAGAGTCATCTCCTTGGGTGCATCTATGCTTCTGGTATCCTGAAATAGCTATTCTGTGTCTTGACAATGTGCCCCTTATTTTGAAATATCTTTCAAAATAATGGGTGCGCTATTCCAACATCCCTGTAAAGCTCATTCCAAGAGGATTAAGGGACCACTGGGTCTTCTCTCTAGATCTTTGCATCATTAAGGCTGTGTCTAAATCCTACCAATCCTTTCTGCATAACATCCCTACACTGTGGCATATCTTATGCATCCACACAGCTAAAATTCTCATCCAGGCTCTTATGTCTCAGTTATTGCAAGTTGTATCCTCTTCTCCGGGCCTGAAAAAAGCAGTCTTGCTCACTTGGCACCACTTAAATGCTGCTGCAAAGACCATTCTCTTACTCCATGTCACTTCCTCCCCTTGCATCCCTCCACTTGCTTTCCCTTCTCTACCGTGTCAAACATAAGTTATTTCTCTTGTATTTCAAGAACTCTTTATAGCTTATAATTTCTCAAATGCTATCAAAATGACTACTCCCATCTCTAGTCTGACAATGATGCCAACCTTCCTCACCCACTTTAGCTTACAAACAAGCACCTTTGTTTTCCACCCCCTCCACAGCCCTTATGCTTGGGAGAAACTCTCCACAAACATCTGCAAACCTACCAGACTGTTCTTCAAATTCCTTCTTAAATTTCCTTTGCTGTGATGCCTTATGTAAAGCTTAACAACAATGTTGGTGTGCTGAGATTAATGCTTATCATGCTAACCAATATCGTCTCTTTCCTTGTGCTCCCCCCATCAGTATGCATTTATCCAGTTGTTATTGTTTTGTCTTACCTTTTATATCGTAAGCTTTCTTTGTACAAGGGTCATGGTCTATGACTGGCGCTCCTAGGTGTTACAGTAATATAAAAAAGTGTAATAATCATACTTTAATCTGACAGCTGTCATTTGAGCCCAATAGATCATGAATTAGTAAAAGGTACTTAACATCATGGCTTCTGGTGTTTTGACCTGAAATCTTTTGACTTGTGAAATCTGATCTCTAGAAAAACTGAACTAAAGTAGACAGTAACAAGTTAGACTAAACTATTTTTAATGGTAACTAGGAATATTCCATGATAAACTTATCCTGGACATCTGAGTTAGATCGCTGAATTACTACATATCTGAATATTTGTGACGTGCACGTAAAAAAATGAATGTATGTACTGAATTTTAATAGTATCTGTTAATACATTCAAGATGGCAATTGATTTGTTCTTTTCATATTCCAGCAAATCCTTGGAAGTCAGTGGACTTATGCTGGATGTAATGCTGGAAGTTAATGACAGAGATTCTTTCCTCATGAATTATTGTGCACTTTAAATGGACCAGAAGACAATGAAGGTCAAAATTGTCAAAGTGGTTTGTAAATCTAGGGAAGGAAATGTAACTTTTCAGACTATTGTCTGCATCTAACACTGACATCTGAAAAAGGGAAAATAAAGGTAAGATATTTACTAAAATATCTATTTAAAGGCCAAATCAGTAGCTTTTCCACAAACACAGGGGTTCCAAAATACCACTGGCTTGAAACCAGTCCTACTGCTACTGAAATGACATGACCCTTAGCTCATTCTGGGCCTGTGGCATGTCTCACGTAGCATTGCAGTAAGTGACAGTCTCTCTGCCTTTTTCAGGTTTTACTGCTGAGGAATCTGGAGAAGTGAACTAGTCCCTTAGCATCATGCAGATAAAACCCTTATACAGTAGCAAGATTTAGAGCAGGGGTGGGGCCAGATGCAGCCCCCAGCTTGCCTGGATCTGGCCCCTGAGGCATAGGACTCTCCCCCAGTATTTGGGAGCCCACAGTGGTGCTCCAGCTCCTATGGGGCTGGAGCACACAAAATCTCCAATCTCCTGCCCCTCCCCCAATGCTCTGCTGTGTGAGGAGAATGTGGGGAGTGTCTTCCTCCTTCCCATTTGGGTGCCACATCAATGAGGGATTGATCTGGGGTTTTTTTGGCTTCTCACTTGTGTGTGCCCTCCTGCTGCCTCTCTTCCCCCCCCTCCCCCCGATTTTTCTGTGGGTCAGTGGCCCCCAACCCAGAAAAGGTTCCCCATCCCTGATTTAGAGCCACATCCAATGCTCACTGAAGTCAGGAGGAGTCTTTCCATTGACTTTGGACAATAGATTGGGTCCCTGGAGGGCAACAGTTCCTTCAGAGAGTTAGGAGTAGGCAATAGAACTCTAAAGATGCATGCAACAGGAATGGCACAGGTGGCACTGAGAGAGCAGTCTTTTGGGAACATGAGCAGGTAGGGTAGGCCGGGCTAGAAGGACATTTGAACACAATCCTCCAACCATGAACCCTCATAGGAATTCATGACAAATCTTGGGGATCCTTACATTATGCAAGTGGAAGTTGCTTGTAAGATTAATTGAAACACTTCTTGGGAGAGAGGAGGTAACAGGCAGAACCCATATATAATGTCATAGTCCCAGTCAATCTCCCCATGCTGAACACTCACCAGACTGCTGTGTTTAGATCCCAGCAGTAGACTTCTATGCTTCTAGAGAAGTAGCTAAAAACAGGAGCTTTGTTGTCTTTACAAGTTTTACTAAAGTGAAAGTTCAGGAAAACAGAATCAAGGAGGCCTCGAGCCACAACTTGGAATGTTCCTCAGGATACAGCTGAGACCTTCCCACTCACAAGGTTCTAGAGCCCATACTGCATCCCAAGCATCAACACTGCAATTATCCATGAATCTGAGTCAGTTGGTATAGGCCATCCAGGATGTCTCATTGCACTGTAGAGGTAGCCTCAGAGGGTAGTCCAGTATTACTAACATTGCCATATTTCTTTTGGGCCCTTAATAACGTCCCTTTGAAAAACTGCCAACTCTCTTCAGTTGTTTTTCCCCTCAGTCTTGCTTCCCATGGGAACTTACCAACCAGCTCTCTGACCTTACCAAAATCTATCTTCCTGAAATCCATTGTCTCTGTTTTGCTGTGATTTCATGATCACTATCACCCAATTTCATGATCACTATCACCATTTCATGATCACTATCACTAGCTACATCTTGGGACCTCATATTATGAGGGGCCTTTTTTAAATTAAAAAATTACTAGTTTTTAATTGCATTCTTGCCTATGTACAGGTATATATGCAAATATAAAACTTTATTATTTCTGTTTTCATTGTACCTTCTGTTAGAATGATATAAATTTTTGGTAATGCTATGGGACCTCTTAAATTTGACACATCTTAGGGCCTCGGCATGTCTTAATCCAGCACTGCTCAGGGTCCTTTCATAGTTCCAGTTTCTGTTCCTGGACCTCCCTTCTGCAGTTCAGGGCGTCTGCCTCCCAGACATGGAGCCTGTTCTCACTCCTATAGCCAGCTTCCACCTGGTTCTGGTCTGTTCTCCCTCTCTAAAATGGCCATTAAGATAATCTTCCTCTTATAGTTTCCAGTTTCCTTTTGTGAGGTGATCCCATGGTCATCCTCTGATCTCCTATCACATGATCAGTGAGCTGGCTCTTCTGGGTAGTAGCCAGCTCACTGACCTATGTTGCCTCCATTTGACTAAAAGGCCATAGAAGTTTAACAACAACACCCCCCGATCATCACCACCACCGTCAATATCTCTGGGAATTTCAGCCGATGATGGAGGTAGAAAGATGGTGTTCATAGTTTGATTTTTCTTATACGACAAAGAGTTTGTAATATCAAATAGCATTTATAAATTGTACATAGAAAGACACCCTGAATTGTCACAATATATCTATTGTAGATATGCCTTTTACCTATTACAAATCTTTTAGTTTTCTCTGCTGTGGAGTTTTGGCTTTGAGAGAAGACTTCATTTTTCAACCTGTAGCTTATGCTATGTCACATTTATTGTGGCAACTTATATCATTCTTGTAAGTGCTAGAATGACTTTCAGCCTCTTCATGGATAAGAAAGCTCTGAACTTCCCTCTATTAAATATGAGTACTTTATAGATTCTTGTTCTCTCCCTTCCCCAACACAACACATGGGCAAATCCCCCCAATTTGTTTTGTTTTGTGTGTTTTAACAGCAGACCTGCTAGTCTGATCCTTTGCTCCTCCCAAACAGAGTTAAGCAATTATGCCAAAATGTGGCTACCAGGGTAGAATCAGAGAATACTAGAACTGGAAAGAACCTTGAGAAATCATCAAATCCAGTTCTCCTGTCCTCATGGTAGGACCAAGCACAATCTAGATCATCCCTGATCTTAAATATCTCCAGTGATGGAGATTTCACAACCTCCCTAGGCAATTTAATCCAGTGTTTCACCACCCTGACAGTTAGGAAGTTTTTCTTAGGGTATGTCTACACTACATGGCTCCGTTGACAGAGCCATGTAGATGAGGGTTGTAGACATAGCAAAATGAAGTGGCAATTTAAATAATCACCGCTTCATTTACATCAAAATGGCTGCTGCGCTGTGCCAATCAGCTGTTTCTCAGCACAGCGTGGGAAACATTAAAAGACTGCTCGGCGGTCGACATTAAAAGCCTTTGTCGACTGCCCTGTTATGCCTCATGGGATGAGGTTTACCGGGGCAGTCGACAAAGGCTTTTGATGTCGACCGCTGAGCGTCCAGACTCCCGCGCTGTGCTGACAAACAGCTGATCGGCACTGCACGGCAGCTATTTTGATGTAAACGAAGCGGCGATTATTTAAATCGCCGCTTCATTTTGCTTTGTCTACAACCCTCATCTACATGGCTCCGTCGACGGAGCCATGTAGTGTAGGCATACCCTGTATGTCCAACCTAAACCTCCCTTGCTGCAATTTTAAGCCCATTGCTTCTTGTCCTATCCTTAGAGGCCAAGGAGAACAACTTTTCTCCTTCCTCCTTATAACACCCTTTTAGATACTTGAAAACCACTATCATGTCCCCTCTCAGCCTTCTCTTTTCTAAACTAAACAATCCCAGTTCTTTCAGTCTTCCCTCATAGCTCATGTTTTCTAAACCTTTAATGATTTTTGTTGCTCTTCTCTGGGCCTTCTCCAATTTCACCACATCTTTCTTGAAATGCGGTGCCCAGAACTAGGCACAATACTCCAACTGAGACCGAATCAGTGCAGAGTAGAGAGGGAAGAAAGACTTCTTGTATCTTATTAACAACACCCCTGTTAATTTGCATCACTGGAAATGAGAGCTAATCATGACCAGCTAATTAATAATCTGCTAAATGTAGTTGATATTAATTTAAAAAGAGCTAGTATACATACACATGTCCATTATATATATCTCCAATGTTTTCTGATTGGGTCTCGTGCCTGTCTTTTATATGATGCTTTTAAGACTTTGTAAGTTCTTTGGGACAAGGATTTTGGGGCAAGGATTATGTCTTTCCATATACTTGTACAGTGTCTAGGACAGGGCTACTCAACATGCGGCCCGTGGTGCAGTTTAGGTTTATGTGCTCAACATGCGGCCCACGGGTGGGAGCCAAAACAAAAAAAGTAGTCATTATAATGGTCTTCTGTTGATATGTGTTTTAGTAATTAAATTCCTAGACTGTCATTGTTCATTAAAAGTGTCATATGGGTGGAAATTGGGTAAATATTGCATTTTATTAATAGCAGCAGAACTGACTTAAATGGGGCCTGTGTGTTGTGTAGTCTTGCCTTAATCTTTGTATTCATGCTCATCAGTGTGAAAGAAGGTATTTGCATATGTATCTGCATGTATATGCAACTACACTTAAGTTGCAGCCCTTGGCATATGCTGTGAGTATCATTGTAGCCCCCAGGGCTTTCAAAGTTGAGTAGCCCTGGTCTAGAACAACAGGGTCCTGAATCTAACTATGTCCTGTGAGCACTAGTTCCATACAAACAGTAAGTAATACTTAGAGGAGTGGTGGCAGAATACAGAATTGAGACCAGTAAATGTATTTTACATGACCTAACCCTCAGTATGGATTCAAGTAGTAGGAGTTAAGAGGCTTATGCATTACTCTACTGCACTAATTACAGCAGATTTTCTTTTTAAATCCTGCAGTCCAACTCCAGGGTCTTACATACTGAAATCTTGTACTTTGTGTAGTCATTTTATATCAGAACAAGACATCCCCAAATCAGGATTATGACATTTTACACTTGCTTTGCACTGACATAAAGTGCACTAGGTGCAGGGACATGGAGACGCAGGTCCTCTGGCCTTACTCAGGCAAAACTCTGTATACCTCTCCCTGGCATGCCCTGTGGTGGAAGAAATCAATTAAAATTCCACAAAAGAGGCACTGATCAGGTGGTGGGGGAAGATAAGAGTATGTGGAAGAACTAGACAGTAATGGTGATTATTCTTTGTTCCCGCTTAAATATTACCAGTCCCGCTGCAAAATGTCTGCAACATGCCTGCTGCTCTGCTATAAGTCCATTCAGCAGGATATGCAGCTGCTGGCCTTGGTTACCCAGCATTGCAAATTGGTGCTCAATGGAACATTCTTACATGGTTGGCAGCACAGTACCCATGAACCCCCTCTCACTTCCCTCCCCCAAAACCAGGTTCCTCAGAGAGATGGGCAGTGTGCTGTTCTGTCTTTAAAACAGGATTTCAAAAATGTTTGAAAAATCAAGATTCAGGATTGGAGGTATAGGGGGTGGTAATATGTCAGATGTGGTGTGGAACAAGGAAGGGCTGAATTTAGGATGTCCGGAATCTGAGGGATCCCAACCCTTCAGTCTTTCCATTCCCCCTAATTCTTTTTTTTCCTGGCCCATTTCCTCTAGTCATTTCTGCCCCCTAGCGAGTTGGGATGGGAGAGCCTTTGGTTTGTCATCTTTCCTCGTCCTCCAGCCCCTAGCATGCCTATCAATACACCTAAATGCCAGCTGATCCACCAGTCTCCGCTTATCAAAAGGACTTCTTACAAAGGCCCTGCTTGGCTTCAGGTCCTTTTGTTTCCAAGTCCAACTCTGCATGCAGGGTCAGTTAAGAGCAACAAAGACCAAAGGTTTTTGAGACATAAACTGGTACAGTGCAGCCCAGAGGAGAACAAACAGTTTTCTCTTTCATGTGCCAGCACTGGACTCTACAGTTAGTCCCAGGAGGTAGGGACACCCTGCACAGACACCACGGTTACCTCATGCTGCGGCACTGTATAGCACAATTTTTAAAGCCCCAGGAGGAGAAGGACAGGATCTGTTTTCCCTGTCATTCACCCACACAAACACCTAAAGGATGGAACAGGGAAAATGGCAGGAATAAAAATGACTGGGCTAATTGTCTGATAGGCAGAGAGCTGAGGAGACTATGATGTAGGGGTAACGTAAGTGGGAATGCACACTTGCCCTCTTTGAGCTAAAGACACATCTGGAGTTGGAAACAAAGCAAACTCCATTGCAAAGGGTAAAATGCCATGTGTGTCTGGGCTGTCACCTGCTCTCCGAGTGCAGGGGATGGCTGGATTCTTTCTGTTAGAAATGCTGTTGTTACTACTGCATTCTGTTAGCTAAAGCAGCCATTCTATGCTCTGCTGAGAGAACACGTTTAATCAGCTTGCCTGGAGTAAATGTGGACTGTGCATTGCATAGAGATGAGTCTGAGTCACAAGATTCAGAGCTAGCGAAGACCCACTATCAGGCCTTGGAAGAGCTGGGTGGGGTCACTGGGCTCCAAACACCTAATTAGGCTGCAGGCCAGGGAGCTGGTGGATTAGGAGAAAGCTCAACTGTGCCAGAACAGGCCTGTATAAAGCTAGCTGCAGCTATGAGACTGTTGGGGAAAGGCTGAAGGGAATTGGAGACTGGCAAACGCAGAGGTAAGGCAGAAGCTTAGGGAAACCACAGCAAGGGATAGGACTATACAGGGAATGTGACTGCTTGTCATAAGCGTGCGCACGGGGTGTGCCGGGTGTGCCCAGGCACACCCTAATGTTTCAAAGGGCCGCCCTGGTGCGCTGGGGAACGGACGCTGCGCCGGGTTTGCCACGCATGCGCAGCCAAAACCGGGGGGTTGTAGGATCCCATGGAAACAGGCGGGAGGGAGCAGCATTGTCACCCTGCCTCCCAGGCAAGCGAGGTAAGTTTAAACCCTGGGTGGGAAGGCGGGGGGTGTGCCCTGGTATGGCAGCTCGTCGGGGTTCCCCCACCTCCTGCACCCCCGTAGTGGCACGAACAGACTCCACCAGCCAGTAGAATAGAGGGAGTGTATTGCTTCTCCAGGATACAGCACAGCATAGATGTAATCTGGTTACAGGGCAGGCCTAGGATGCCTCAGCTCCCCCTTGAGATGGGGGAGACTGGGCCCCTAAATCCCAGCCCGTTGCTTAGGCTTCTTCCTCCATAATACCAGACAGAAACTTAAAAAAACCCCTCTTCCAGCCCTGCCCCTTAGCCAGGGGCTGGCCTCCGCCTTCCTTCCTTTGTCTCTCTCTGGGAGGCTGAGCCTGGGTGTCTGGGTTAATACACATTTGGGAGAGTCAGTGAGAACCTCCCATCACAGCGCAGGGGGACCCCGGGTCACAGAGCAGACAGCACCCCCACTACATCACACCTGGGCAGGGGATCGGGAGCAGCACAGCTGGTGTGTGTGTGGGGGGGATCGAGTCAGGAGCAGCGCGGCTGGGCTCAGGTTGGGGGCAGGGCGGCTGGCCCGGGGTCGGGGGGGCCGGGGTTGGGGGGGCCCAGGGGCAGCGCAGCTGGCCCGGGGTGGGGGGGTCAGGGGCAGCACGGCTGGCCCGGGAAGGGAGGGGGCCGGGCCCGGGGGCAGCACGGCTGGCCCGGGGAGGGGGGGTCCGGGGTCGGGGGCAGCACGGCTGGCTCCCTCCCCCCCCCCCCAGAGCTGCTTCCCATCCCCCCTCTTCCTCCCGGCCAACCCGGCGTTCCTCAAACCCCCCCCCCCCCAGCTCTGCTTCCTGCACCTCCTTCCTCCAGGCCCCCCTTCCTCCCGGCCAGCCCTGCGGCCTCTGACCCCCGCCAGCTCTGCTTCCCACCCCCTCTTCCTCCTGGCCATCCCCCCCCCATCCAGTCCCTCCCCCTGGTCCATGATCAAGTGTGTACGGTTTTTTGGGGGGTGGTCTACCTGGTAACCCTACCAGCTGCAGCTCCACAACATGCTCAGGGACAGAGCTTCTCCTCCCCAAGACGTCAGACTCAACTAGAGGCTCCCAGAGCCGATCGCGACCCACCTTCCAGTCATTCCCCTCGCTGCCGCCAGGCTTCAGTCTGGCGCCCAGCCGGAAAACCAGGAAATACCAGACATTGCATGTGTCAGGTATTTTCTGGATTTTTTTTTTACCAAACAGAGGGCCCAAAAACCAGACTGTCTGGTAGAAAACCGGACACCTGGCAATCCTACGAGTCGGACCCGGTGCAGGCACCAAGTGATGGGGAGACTGCCGGAACTTTGGGAACCAGAGACTGTGGGGTGGGGGTTTGTGGCCCAAAAGGAGGCTGAGAAACCTAAAAAAGACAGAGTAGGGGGCGCACCAGAAGGGTGATAGTCAGGGCGACCCTAGAACTCTGTTACAGATCAGCTGGCGGCTGCTGGAGGAGGAGGGGAATATAGGGGGAAAGGGTCAGAGAGGAAGGGGCTTGTGCTGAGGGGAGGGGGGCAGGTCAGGAGAAGAAAGGAGAAGGCACCAAGGGACAGGGTGGGGGAGAGAGACAAATGCCAGGGGGCCAAGTGGAGACAATGAGGAAAAGGGCAGGAGGGGAAGTGTCAGTGAGAGGGGGGGATAGGATGATGCTAGGAGAGGAGAGGGGAAGGGCTTTGGGGGCTAGAGGGGAGAAGGGGAGGTGCTGGGAGAAGGCTTGAAAGAAAGGGTGGGCATGAGGAAGGCAGGGATGGAGCAAGGCATGTGTGAGGGCACAGGGGCATGAGGGGAACGGGGGCAGAGGGTGGTGAGGGGGTGGGCATCAGGGAAAAAGAGGGCAAAGGGGGCAGGGGCAGTGAGGGAAGGGGGAGGCACCAGGAGGGTGCAGGGGTAAGGGAAGGTGAAGGTGCCGGGGAATTCTGGGGGTGAAGCAGAAGGGCAGACACCTGCAGGGGAGGGACCAGCACCAGAGGAGAGAGGCAGGGCAGGTGTGTAGAGGGAGGTGTTAGGAGAAGGGATGAGGAGGGGTAGCTCACATGATCAGAGTGGGGCTACTGGAGGAATGGGCACAGGGGGGAGAGAAAGGCTGGTGGAGGGGGGCAGGTCTCAGGAAGGCTGAGGGCAGTGAGAAGGGCAGGATTCAGGACAGCAGAGGCGGGTGAGGGGTTGGGGGAGGCAGCAAGCACCAGGGGAGTTGATGGAACAAGGGGAGGAGATAGGGCAGCAGAGGGGAAAGGTAGAGGTTTATAAGATACTTATTAATAACTTGGGTGCCACAGTGGCACATCCAAACAAGCCACAAACTCAGTACTGGTGCATAACACAAAATTTATTGTGCTCCTGGGAGGAAACTCTTAGAGGGAACACTTCCCCCAGCCTCTCTGCCCCAGAGTTAATGTCACACACATTGGGTTAATGCAATTGCAGGATAGTTGCATGAGGGGGGGTTTGGTGAGGGCCAAACTAATCCCTATTGGTAAGAGGATGGTGGGAAAAGTCCTTGGGAGGGGGGTCACATGACACCTTTTATTTCTGGTCATGTGTCCATATTGCCCCGAAAGTATTACCTCCAGAGGCACAGCTAATGGGAGTCAGGGGGTGTGGCTAATGGGGGTCAAAGAATACATTTTAAAAAAATTCTTTGGGTGCACACCCTAATGAAATGTGCTACGCACGCCTATGCTGCTTGTTACAGGGTCCCTGGGCTGTAACACAGTGTAGATGGTGGGCCTGAGTTCCCCAAACTGCCATTGGGTAGTGGCTCAGTATGCTGGAAGTGCCAGCAAGTTTGAAAGGGGATGACCTTAGTGATCTGGCTGGAGGGCTAAGCCACAAGAAGCAGACTTGTGGGTAGGGCTGCAGAGTGAGAGAAATTAGTGGGGAAGGGAGACACCTGTGGTGTGAGAGCATGAACTGGGTGAGCTACACCCCAGAATGGCCAGCAAGAGGTGCTGTTTGCAGTGCATGGACCCCATGACACCTTCCTTCCCCACATAAAGTTCAGGGGCATTTTGATCTTGTTTTTTGGTTCAGGCCCATCTTTAGTACTGCAAGGTAGAATGTTAAGCAGTGGCTAAATGTACACTTAAATCTATGTAAACTCCTCCATTTGCTAAGAGAAGTGGTCAGTTCTCTCTGGGGATGCAGTGGGTGAAGCCCAGCGCCCCTCTGCGAGGTGAGGATGACTGTGCCCTGCACTGTCAGAGCCACTGTGCTTGCACAGAAGCCATGGTTGGAATGTCCGGCTATCCCCAGGAGTGGGAGCTGCCCCGAGACTGCACCCATGCCCCTGTGCTGTGTATAGTGCGGCTGAGGTGGGGGGAGATGACCCCTGCCTCTGTGTAGAGGGGGCTTGTGAAGGGAGGGCGTCCTGCTGTGTCCTGCCCCGGGGTCAGGAGCATGTCAGGTCTCTTCACACACGCGTGTGACTATCAGGCCACGGCCCCTGTGTGGCATGCAGCTGGAGCCACCTGACCAGGGGTGGCACGGCATGCGCTTAGGTTGCTGTGTGATCCGTGGTAAGCAAGGCCCATGTGCGCGGTCCCTGGTCTCCCTCCCTGTCCCTCCCCCCGGGAAGGGGACAGTGATGGCACTCACCTGGCATGGCCTCCCTGGACGACCCTGGTGACTCTGCTGCTGGGACAGCTCGGGGGTCCTGTCGGTGTGGCACCCTCCATGGCGGCTCTTGCGGCTCCTCCTCTGCACCCTGGTCAGGGCCCTCTGCTCCCAGCTCACTGCCCCCCGGGGTGGCACAGACTGTCCCGCCCCCAGGATGCAGTCCAGGGCGTCAAAATAGGGGCAGGTGTCTGCCCCTGTTGAGGAGCTGCCCCGGCGTACGCCTGCCGCAGCTCTTTAATTTTCATGCGCACCTCCTCTCGGGTGCGCATTGTGGCCGTGGTGGCAGCTATGCGGCCGTACACGGTGGCGTTCCTCCATCTAGTGTGGAGATCATGGACATTGGAGGCCTCCCCCCAAACTCAGTGAGGTCCATGATCTCCGCACTAGTCCAGGAGGGTGCCTGCCATCTCTGGCCCCTTGCTGGCTCCTGGGAGCTGGGGGACTGGGCGGTGGACGGCTGGCTGGCTCTGGCTGCCCAGCTCATTGTCTGGCCACTGGGTCAGGGGCAGCAACTGCTGGCAGGCCTGGCTCTGGCACGTGCACTGTGGCCAGAGTCTACCCTTTTAAGGGCTCCTGGGCTGTGGGGAGAGGAGAGGAATTTTCCTGGTTTGGCCCAGAGTGGCCACCAGGGGAAACTGGGAAGGGCTGGAGGCCCCCTAATTCGAAATAAGCGTCTACACAGTGCTTTATTTTGAATTAGCTATTTCGAATTTGGCATTATTCCTCGTAGAATGAGGTTCACCAAATTCAAAATAAGTGCTCCGCTATTTCGAATTTATTTCGAAATAGCGGTTTGCCTGTATAGAGGCTATTAAAGTTCATTCAAAATAACAGCTGTTATTTCAAATTAACTTTGTTGTGTAGATATACCACAGGGCTGTTCCAAAAATGGTAAGTCCTATTTTGCTTATTAAGAATTTTGTCAGTCTCTGGCTTTGTCTACACTAGCGGATTCAGTGTCTGTCTGCCTGTGGCAATGCTGCAGTTGCACCGATATTAGGAACAGAATGCAAACAAGTATAGACAGGGTTCAAATGACTTGCAGCACTGTTTTCTGGGCCAATAAGTAGCCCATCTGAAATGCAATGATGAGGTACCTATTGGTCCAGTTGCAGGATTCAGGCTAGTAGGGGAACTGCTTCCTAAAGGGATAATCCTCACCAGGCTAACAATCTCAGATATATAAAGGTTATATGACTAAATTGAGAGGGAATAATGCTGGATGCACAGTAGCACATCCTGCCACCCAATACGTAAAACAGTATGAGAGGTGGTCTGGAACTCATCTGCAAGTACCACTAGCAGGGTGAGGGTGGGAAGAGGAAGGCAGGAGTGAGCATGGTAAGTTCTAAGTTAAGGAGATAGCAGTAAATTTATGGACTTGCTTTCAGGCTGGAAACTGGCACACTGCATGAATTCAACTCATTTTTCAACTGATTTGTCCAGCATGGAAAAAAATAATTATCTGAAGTGACCGTGAATAATTTAGGTCTCAGCTCAAAAAGACTGAAGTTGTTTGTTGCAACACGTTTGGACTTGCTGCTCAATTGTTGTTGCTATGGCTGTAATAGCAGTGTACCATGGGCTCTGATTGGATGGCAAATATCCAATTTTAAAAACAGAGGTCGCTTTCGTTCTTGTTGCTGATTCTCTTTGTCCACTAATCGCATACTAAGTAATAATTACATGTCAGAAAATAGCAAAGCACCACAGAGCCATTCATCCATTCTGGATTTTGACCTTTGTAAATTGAGAACATAAAGGTTTTCTTCTTCTTTGCTGTTTATTTTGTTATATGGTAGAAAAATTAAATCCATCCAAAGGTGCATGAAATATTCAGAAATGGGTGTGCAGGTTACATATGAGTTGGACACTGTTACTTATGTGACTCAACAGAATATTACATCTCAGAATTACAAATAGGATCCCCTTTTCAAAATGTGCACTAGCCCATGTTGTCTTTAGGGAGATATATGTTGCTTGTGTGTTCTGAAATAGATCAGTTCAGCCAATAAATGTCTAACAATTTCAAACAGATGGACTCTTGTTTTAGTTTCTATAGATGTGACGGGGAGTATCAGACTGGCACGGGAGACAAATGCACTGAGTTGTCTTTATCCAGTTATCATTGTCCAGTTACAGTTTTAAACACTACTTCTGTCCCCTTCTTGCCCAATGGATAATACAAAGCTTTAAATCAAGTAATATTATCTCAGGCTTTGTGATGATTATTGTGGTATACTGACAGACGTGATACCCCAAAGCAATTACAACTTGTCTCCTTTTCCTGTGAGATGAAAGGAAGGCTCCTTTTGGGTAAATGTAAGATATATTATTTTCTTTTTATTCTGGGGGTTCTCATCATAGCAAACACTCCCTCCCATCTCATTCACTCACACGTCTGTGTAGGCTGTTTCATTAATTTTCTCCCACACCATCTGCCACTTTCCTCTACCAGGATTCCATTTTCTACTCTGGTTGCCTAGAGGACCATAGCAGCACCATTGTATCTGGCTCCTGACCAAGAACGTAGACCGCAGTGCACTCGTTGTCTTCCTGCTCTACTGCACCATAGAAAGCTATAGCATGGGCCACAGACATTGTCTTCCTTTCCTGTTGGGCACAGATTGCATAAGCTGTCCTTCTGCTGTTATACTGCAAAATGGAAATATTATCTTCAAATTCTGGATTCACCATCCTCTGTCTAACATGTCATCTTGCTAACCCGACATTCATTTTTGTACCACTTTTTAGCCTTATTCAAGATTCCCCATGCAACTGCATCTCTCACCTGCTATTGAGATGTTAATCTCTTCCTTTGCTCTGGCACTAATGCCAGCCTTAATCACCCATTTGTTTGTTTTAAGTAAGCACCTCTGCACCAGCTGACCCTTCATCTTGGGAGGAGTGCCATGTAATCTTCCACAAAGCTACATCATTGTCACCTTACAAATCCCTCCTTAAAATTCTCCTCTGCTATTGATGATATCTGGGCTTCTACAATCTACTGCAGGGATGGTCAATGGGCCACATGAGTGGTCCACATGAGTGGTCACATGAGTGGTCCTCCATCTCAGTGGGCTGCAAGATTGTCTCCTGGGATAGGGTAGTTTTTCTCGCTGTGCTTATGCATCTAGAATTTGTGGGGTGTGTCAATTGAACCATAGCAGCACTCTGACTGGATGCAGAGGAAGCGCATGACTGTGTCAATGTTGAGTAGAATCAGCATGCACCACACTTCACGTGCCCTTGCTTTACATGTGTCACTTTCGTAATACCAGTAGGAAAAAACCTATGTGGATGGAAACTAGTGGAATCTGGCAAGCCTATGTTTGAGCAACAGTAAACAAAATGTCTTGTGGGCCAGAGCTAGAACCTCAATGGGCCGCAATGCAGCCCGTGGATTGCCACCACTACTGCAATACAAACACTTATAGATTTAATAGGATGTCTGTCTGGGAGACATGATCAAATTTTCCTATTATCTCCTAAAAATATTTTCTACAGAAATACAAGCTTACTGAAAGTCTTCTCTGCAAGTCTGTCATTAAGAGATTGTTTTGTTTTTTATTTATATGTCCTGGCTCAAAGGTGTTTGTTTGTTTTTTTAATTTACACACCCCTCACTGTAGATACTAGCAGCCTTTTCAAGGAAACTATTTGCATTTTGTCTTGTTATGACAGCAAATGGCTCTTAGCTTGCTTCTGTCTGGCTATGTCTACACAGCAGTGTTATTTTGGAATAACATAACTGTGTGCTGTGTAGATACAGACTATTTCGACATTATGTTGAACTAATGTTGAGCTGGAGAACTTCTTACTCCTACTCCTGTAACCCTCATTTTACGAGGAGTAAGGTAAGTTGGAGGAAGAGTGCTCTGACTTGGACTTCCCACTGTGTAGACAGAGCCAAAAACCAAAATAAGCTATTTCAACTTAAGTTACGCAATTGACGTAGCTCAAGTTGCGTAGCTTATTTCCACTTTAGCTCTGCTGTGTAGACGTGCCTCGAAGACCAACTCTTTGAATACAAGGAATTTCCATTCCACTTAGTAATTTTCTCCATGTCATACACAACATGGTAAAAATCAGAAATTAAGATGGTCAGACACTACAGCACTAATTAGCCAGGAAGCTTGAAGATTTGGTATACAACATAATTTGAATTTGCCTGGAGTTTTGGGTCTTCTGTGTCTATAACTGAATCTTAAAAAAAAATCTGTTTTTTAAAAAAGGATCTGAACCTTTGTTTCGCTATGGTGCTGCATTAAAAATTTCACATATTCAGTTATTTTAAAGTGTTTTTTTAATTGATTTTTGTGGGGGTGTGCGTGGACTGGTTTTCCCTATTTCATCACCTTTCCCCTCATTTACATTGGTTTTACATTGGCATAGCCTATTGAAAAAAAAGGAGTTGGGTATGATTTACATAAGTCTTCTCCTGATTTATACCACTGTGAAGAAAATTAAGCCCATTTATTTGGGGCATTGTTATTTTCATTCTTTGTGAGCAGAGCAGAAATCCTGCTGCTGAACAGCTTAGTAACTTGCCAGTTTTCCACAGGAGAACTTTGTTTGGGAACAGTCAGAATTCTAGATCTTAGAACAATAGAAGGCTTATGGCATTTCACAGGTAACTCAATTTTAGTGCAAAGACTGCCTACCAATGACAAAGGAGGTTGGTGTTAGTTTTAAAACTTCTTTCTCCTCAAGTCAAAACCTGCAGAACATGGTGCATTATGGCAAGCTGGTCTGATCTATCTTCTGTATTTATCACCAGTAGCTCAGTGATCTGAACTTTGTTTTTAGACAGCAATAATAAAATGCACCTTTACAGAAGGTTCCCACATCTGCTCTGTCACTACCAAGGTAAAAACAGTTTCTACTATATGTCTAGTTGGTGCAGACTGGAGTGCTGCAATTACTATAAATTGGGAGAAACTTATTTCAAATAACTTATTTTCCATATTTAATTCACGCCTTTCATCCTGATCCCTCCACCACCTTCAACTATAGTTCTAACATTTTAATGGGCAAAACATGCAAAATGATAGTCATCTTTCTCAGTATACATATTCCAGAAGATGTCACTATTTACAAATTCTAGTAATCTCTGTTTACAAACTTATATTTTCAAAACTTGCTCTAATTGCTGTCTGCTGTACACAGCAAGGACAGACTGCAGTCATAGAAATGGATGAGCAGCAGTAGCATTATTGCTAAAAAGGTCCCAAGACTCTGAGAGAGAATTTCTGATTAGAGGGGACCAAACAACAACATCTCAAGAACATCTGATAGAAAAAATCCTGATGAATCATATAGCTGATTTATCAAATGTTTTTTTTCAGAGATAGTTCAATTTGCACAATGTTCTAACAGAATCCATGCAGGTTTCCATTGGCAACCTCTCTGGTTTCTTGCCAGTTTATCTCCTAGGAAACCCTCCTGATAGTACTTCCCATTAGCCTGAGTGTCCTGAATCCCAAGCTGCTAGGACTGTAGCTCTTTGATAGTCCAAAGTCCCAGAGCTTCAGTGGCCTTCAGCTCGGGGATAACCCACAAGGTAAATTGCCTCAGACTTGAGGACTCCAGGGCTTCCAGGGTCTGCTACTCCAGAGTAGCTAGCCCAGAGGGAGTGCCCGAAGGCCAGGAGTCCACTCCTTTGACAGAGAATTTTGAATTTGGGGGGCTTTATTCCAAATTGGAATGAAACCAAATATCAAAATCCTCCCTGAAATGGAATTACTTTTCTCTGCCCAAGTCATAGCAATACACTTCTGGCACTGTCTAATAAGGGTGTGACACACTCAACTTGTAAGCAGTTGAACTTTATTTCCTAGCCTCAGCCACCTGACCTGGGTCAATGTTTCAAAGGTCAGTACTTCATCACAGGATAGCAGTCAGTATCCACTGAGATCATCAGAAGGTGATTGTGAATGTTGTTATTTGGGTGTCCATTCTCAAGAGTGGCTTCAACTTTATCTACCATTTTGATGATGGTTGGTAAGGTTGCCAACTCTCCTGGTTTCACTGGGAGTCTCCTAGAATCAGGCCCTACAGCCTAGAAGCTAAATCTGCTGTTACCCTGCACCACTTCCAGAAATGGCCGGCACCATCTCTAAGAATCCTTGAGGGGAGGGGGGGGGGTCTCTGTCACTGACCCAAGCAGTGACTCCACAGCACCCATGGGAGGGGACCTTCAGCTAATCAGAACTGTGGGGGCAGTGCCTGTGGGCAGGAACAGCACGGGGAGCTTCCTGACCTCCCCACCCATCTAGGGGAGCTGCTGCCAAAGAGATGTGCCAGTTAATTTTGGGAACCACCCAAGGTAAACACTGCCCCCCTCATCTCCTCCCACACCCCAGACTCCTGCTCTGCACCTCCAAA
This sequence comes from Pelochelys cantorii, assembly GCA_032595735.1. Taxonomy (NCBI): domain Eukaryota; kingdom Metazoa; phylum Chordata; order Testudines; family Trionychidae; genus Pelochelys; species Pelochelys cantorii. Next base: position 41,790,256 of record CM064326.1, on the reverse strand, counting down.
CCCAAATTCCTTCTCAGAGCCTGCATGCCCTAACTGCACCACAACTTCCTGCCCCAGGCTCAGCCCAGAACCACCTGTTAACATGCAGTACCCCTTGGACCCACCACCCAACCCAGAGCCTACATCCCCTCCTGCACTTGACCCCCTGCACCAGCCAGATGAAACTGAGTGCATGTGGGGAAGAAAAAGTGACACGGAGGGAGGCATGAGCAGGGGTAGGGCTTTGTGGGAGGGGCAGGGTTGGGGAAAGGGTGTTTGAGTTTGTGCCATTAGACAGCTGGCACTCCTAATGGTTGGTCACACATTCTGTGATGAAGGTGATGGAATAAGATTGGTTACTTCTTTCCTGTACTTCCCTTGATCCATTAGTCTCTATCTAATCCTTGGTTTTGGTTTCAGACAACTGCTCTTAAGCCAAAAGCCACTCTTGTTCATGCTGGCTTTAGCAGCGTGGTGTTCAAACAAATTTACACGATATTCTTAGGCTGTCATTTGGCAAAGTACTGGAAGTGCTAGGGAATGTTTACACATTTCTGTAAGAAAAAATGTGTTTGTTCATGAAGAATTACAACCATCCCTGTTGCACAGGCAGTGACATATTATGCAAAGTAACCTACTGAGGCTGAAATCAAAGAGCTGTGCTAACAAAAATTGGATTACATGCTCTGGGCTGGAGATGTGTGTTCATGTGCACCATCTCTTATTAATAACAGCAATAAAAGGGGGAAACATTAAGTAGGCTTTTGAAAATGGGCTAACATGGGATGTCTTTAAAATAATTTTATGCTTGCAACAAGCTGTGGGGCTAGATTTTACTGCCACTGAAATTGATGGGAAAACTCACAGGGCCAGATCCGCGGCTATGCCCTGAATGGTGCAAAGAAGGGAGTCGCTGTTGAGTGGGGGGGTGTTGTAATATGGGCCCCATTTTGTACTTGGTAATGTAGGATTGAGCTCAAAATCCCCTATGTGTGCTCCTTTCCATTGATACAAATTATAATAATATTGTCCTACTGATAGAAACATTTCTCAAATATTTGTCGAAATTTTCCTTTTAAGTTGTTGATCCTTATTATTTTGACCCTTGGAAATAAGGATTTCATTTTGGCATTGGTTTTGAGGCAGCAGCTGTCTATGCACATGTGTGTAAACAACATAGTGCTACAGGATATCAGTGCTCCATTGCATTCCAGCAATGACCTTTGCTATATGTCATGCACTATTTTGCTCAGCATTCTCTGTTCTTTGCTGCTTGATCATTAATCCTCTGTGACTTCAACAGTTCATGTTGTACAGCCCCATCTGGATCAAAATCTGTTGTATGCTGTTCCTGGTGCATTAAAGAAATCAGTCTTGATGGAGGGAGGGGAACTTGCTTTTGCTAAGATGTAAGAGATCCTAATTTAAAAACGGGAAGAAAATTATTTCCCACATGCTTATTCACTTGAATTTGGTAGGAAACGATGGCAGATATAATTGGAAAGCTGCAGTTTACTAGTTTTATTATAGGCTGAGGCCTATTCTTTCTGAATGGATGGTTTTAAGTGTGGTTACACAGGCAGTTGTGGTGGGAAAGAGGATCAAAGCGAGAGACGTGAAATCAGGGTGTACTGCAGATGTATATTGAAGAAATGAGTTGATGGTAATGTTTTCACCCAATGGAATTTGTAATAATATATACAGGAAGGAATGCTGACAAACATTTTTATATACTGTTTGTGTTAAATGAGCAATACACCCATCACCACAAGACATGTGATCTGTCTTTTAATCTGGTCCAGTGCACAGGGCTGAAAATTGGAGGACTGGAGTTCTATTCCTGATTCTGCAGTAGGCTCACTGTGGGGCCAAACCAAAGCCTATTCAAGTCAATGGAAAGACTCCCATTTTTGTTTCAGTAAGCTCTCGTTTGGGCCCTGTATGACCTGAGCAAGTTATTAAACCTCTCAGTTTTTCCATCTGTACAACAAGGATAATATTTTGTAAAGTTCTTTGAGCTCTTTGGTGTTCTGCTAAGCATTAATTTGAATCACTTCCTTTAACAACAGCTTTGCTGCAATTTGGCTTGGATCATTATAGCAATAGGATGAGCACTGCCTGTGTTATCTTTGCTTTGCTCCTGCTGAATCATTTCCCAATGCTCTTAAGAACTTCCTGACACATAGCAATAATCCTCACCCCTGTTGATTTGTATTTGTTTCTCTCCAACATCTCTGTTGGTTGCAAAGCTTCCTTTTAAAAAATCTGTAAATAACAACAAGTAGTCCTGCGGCACCTTGGAGGCTAACAAATATATTAGTATAATGAGCTTTTGTGGGCAAAACCCACTTCTTCAGATGAGATGGTCCCTCTTTTTTTTTCTCCCCTCAAGACTCTCAGAATAAGAAAGGAGAAGGGGAAAGTACCTGTCAGTTGTAGTCCCAGTGCTAATGAGGCTAATTGAGTGAGCTGGAAATGTTGCATATTTAGCTTTTGATGTCAGTAGGGTGTTAAATGTAAGGAAAGTTGGTTTATAATATGTTAACCAGTTCAAGTCTTTGTTCAAATCAAGGGAGACAGTGTCAAATTTGCATGTGAAGGTCAATTCTGCACTCTTTCTGTACTTGGCTTGTGAAATTCCTTTGTAAAAATGGCTACTTTTTAAGTCCATGTTTGAATTCCCAGGCAGGTTAAAATGTTCCCTTTTAGGTTTCTGTGTTACCATTTCAAATATCTGTTTTGTGTCCATTAATCCTTTGTCGTAGAGACTGTCCAGTTTGGCCAATATACATGGCAGAGGGGCATTGCTGGCACTTGATGGGATAGATCACATTCATGGATGTTCAGTTGTGTGAGCCACTGATGTTGTGGTTTATGTGCTTAGGTCCTGTGATGGTGTCACTAGTATAAATGTATGGACAGAGCTGACAACGGGGTTTATTGCAGGGGTAGGTTCTGCTAATGGCAGGATCTGGTTTGCTCTTGCTCTGTTCCGGGGTAAACAAATTTAGCATTTGTCGGCTCTCAGCGCAATATCAATGTGAGATTTTTTTACACATTTTCCCTGGTGCCAGAGGTGTTCAGGCTTATCAGTTATTGCCAAAGGTAATAATGGATGGCTATAGGACCATTTTCTCAATTTTGATGAGCTAAACAACTTCTGTACATTCTAATAAAGAAATAACATTGACTTGCGGTATAGTCTCTCCAAGGGGTATTTGTCTTTGCTCTCTCTTCATTATGGGATATGTAGACCTCTACTGGAAATTAAGGTACTCATTTTCCATATGGACATCCACGTTGTTGAACACTAGCTCTCTGTTAACTATATCTTCTTTGAACGTGAGCTGGACTTGATTTGCAATAATTATATATTGTTATAATGGTGTTTACAATGAAGGGAAAACCAGAACTAAGGAGCAAATACAAGAAAAGGTTCCATGTTTGGTTTCCATATATAAATGCTATATTTTGTTGCATTTGACATGAAAAGCTGCCCTGCTGGTGATGGCTATTGATATTTGTAATCCCCAGTGATTGGGAGACTTTCTTCAATGCTCAGGAAAATATCTTACATTCTGATGTGGGAACACTCTAGCTCTTAATTTTGGGAATTATCAAATTTAATTAATGTTTGTGTGCAGCATTTTGGACCAAGGAAATGCTGTACCATATAATTGTTAATAATTGTTTATTCTTTTTTAAAAAGTGTCATTTAGCATAATACAAGTAACCGAATCAGAAGCAATTAAATACCAGGAAACAATATGGCAAGAGAATTTGACAAGATACTAGAGATGCAGCTGTTATTTTTCAAAAGAGCTATGAAAGATCTTCTGGGCTTAGGAAAGAACTTGGAGCCTGCAAGTGTGTTTTATAGACCAGTCCAGTCACTGGAGCCTGAAAATACACATTATGGATCATACTGTGTATGCAAGAAAAACAGCATGAGATTAAAGACTTGGAAGTGTGCAAAATGGGCTACATAAGTTGGAGGACACAAGAACCTGCCTAGTCAAATTAAGAAGACAGTGATGCTTTGTGTGTATGATTCAGTAGTTTGAAGTATGGACAGTATCTTGTGGGTGCACATACTTGTCTAATTCAGATTTTGGAAATGTGCAGAAAGGGCCATTCCATCTGGCTGTTGGTGGGCGATCCCATCTCAAGTTTGAAACATGGACCAACCCATTTGTTTGGGGAGTCCATAACTACTCCCCATGACCACACCAGATAAGGGGGAACAAAGGTTACTCAATTCCCAAATTCTCACTGCTGTTAAGTTGGAAAGAAAAGGAAAAACTGAAAATAAAACAGAGAAGGTGCTGATATAGACCATCTTCTTCCCTCTCACCTTTCTTTTCCTCAGCTTTGTTTCCAAATTAGACAAGATCTTGACTTCGATGTTTAAAATTCTTGCCACTTTACTAAACTTGTAGTAAACCATGCCTCTGGGGTAAACCACGGCATCGAAGATAGAAAAATCTTGAAAACATTATTTCATTGGCATCACTAGTACATTTTACAAGCATTAGAGCTATAATTCAAGTCATTTTGCAAGCAACATTAGTTAGCTAAACTAATAAACATTTGGGAAAAAGATGACTCTCCCACCAAGTATTAATGATAAAATAAACATAAGAGGCTGCTCAAAATACCAATTTGCAAACAATCTAAACCACTTGGAAAAATATGATTTCTGTATTTGTGTTTGCTGTGTTTCAGGAAATGTACTACACACATCAAAATAAGAAGACATGGTATAAGATAAACTCAAAAAGCCCCATATCAGTAATGCAATATTAAGATTCTGTTTTCAGTCACAAAACCTGTAGGGGGCAATATAATTATGTGCAAGAAGTGGCATTGGTATCTCTATAAAAGATTTTTTCCAAACAATCTTGATTGCATTGTATGATGGAGTTATAATATTACTGGACAAACAGAATGAAGGAAATGAAATGACTTTAGACTAGTAAACCAATTGATACAGTATTTTACTCTCAAAGAATAATCAAAATTGGCTTGGAAATGAATAACATCACACAGATTGAAAACTAGCTTAAGAATTATAAACAAAGAGCTGTGATAAATGACAAAGCATCCAAGTTGTCTATAGAGGTACTACACAGAATGACTTTTTACTAATGATCTAGACAAGAGTGTAAATGGTATATTGATAAATTGTGTAGATGTTTCTAAACATGTTGTAAACAGTAGGGGGTATAGAGAAATCCAAATAGAAAATTTAGAAACATGAGCAGAAAATAAAACAATATTCTTCTTGGAAAAATACAGTCTATTACCTCTAGAGAAAAATAGTCCTAACCATAACTATTCGATGGGAGGAAGAGACATGGGAAGTAGTTACATTGAAAGAGACCTAGGGTGAAAGTGAAATCTTCAGATTTAAAGCAAAACCAATGATCTCAGAAATTCCAGAATGCTAAACAAAGTCCCATCCCATTTGTCCTTCCTAGAGGGGAAGTACATCAATCACAAATATGCTGTTTAATAAGTTTCTTTTTCTTTTTGGAGTTGTTATAATATTGATAACATTCACAGAATATGAATTTTTACTTCAATAATTGTGACCACTTTACAAGTGAATGTCAACACTTTCCTAATCAACATAAACATGTTTCCTACACTAGTCCCAATACAACAATCTAGTAATGATACAATGCTAAAATCTTGCAAATTTGAGTCTCTCCTCGAAAGTGCTGAGTGCCCATGCAAGCCATTGAGAGAAGAGGATGTTCAGCAACATACAAGATCAGATACCTAGTCAAGTAAGAGTTGCACACTATCTGCAACAATAACCATCAGACAAAATGATACCCACAATACATCAATCAATTTGCATCATAGAAAGTAACCGTATTTATAACAGAATTCTTTCAGAGATGTCATCTAGGTATTAATTCAGTAGAAGGATACTGTTATTTCTTAACAAAGTGTGTTTTCCATTGACATATCTCACAGTACTTCCAAGTGATGAGTGGAAAGACTGCTTATAGTAATCGGAATGATCATGTTATCTGTCTCTCTAGTTTTTTGTCATAACTATCTGAGCTGGAAAGATGCTGTTGCCTTCTGAAGCACCTGCATATTTTTATCAGTTTAATGTTAGACCCTTCCATTCCAAACAGCAGTAAAACAAATGAACATCTTAGCCACCCTGAAACTCTTTGCAAATAATTTAAAGAAATGTTTATTTTTGGTTCTCCATTAGGACATTAGTAGTATTTTGGAACAGCTTTAGCCCCAATTTTGTTTACATTGTTTGATTTCTAAACTAGAGCACTGTATCCAGTTCTAGGAAGAGGTGGACAAACTGGAAAAAGTTCAGAGAAGAGCAACAAAGAGGATTAAAGGTCTAGAAAACATAACTTAAGAGGGAAGATTGAAAGAATTGGGTTTGTTTAATGTGGAAAAGAGAAGACTAAGAGGGGGCACAATAACAGTTTTTAAGTACCTAAAAAGCTGTTACAAGGAGGAAGGAAATTTTTTTTTTGTAACATCTGAGGATAGGACAAGATGCAATGGACTTAAATTGCAGCAAGGAAGTTTTAGGTTGGACATTAGGTAAAACTTCTGAACAGGGTGGTTAAGCACTGGAATAAATTGCCTAGGGACTTTGACTTTTGGTGCGGTGACAGACATTGCTAGTGCTGTTAAATTGGGAGTGGATCTCATCCCAGAGGACCACAAAATCCTGTGGTGATAACAGAACATGGGTCTCTGGACAATATTCAGATATCATTGCTGGAAGTGAGTAGGGAGAATTGTAGACTGTATGGGGGGGGAGAGAAGGGGGCAAGTCTTGGGGCTGAAAAGTAGCTTTTCTTATGCCTAAAAGGTGACAGAGTAACTGCACCCTGTGGTGACTCAGAATAAAGTCGTGAAGCCAAGTCATCATGCAATAATATCCTTATGGATAACAGGCTGCCGCAGGGAAGCTGTCGGACTGTTTGAAGCTACCAGTACCCACGTAGGAGTGGGATTTTATATTTATATTTATATTTCAGGTTTAATAATGTAGTAATGTATGACTTAATTTCATTCTGCCAGACACCCTTTTCTGTGACCCTCTGGGGCATTGATAGAAATGCATCTGACAGACTGCCAGACAAGGCAGGGACAGACCATTAGGTCCTTTAGTTAAATATACATTTCTTTGTTTTAAGGTTTAGTAAGTAAGAGACAGGATCTTGTATTATGTCTATGTTAATAAGATTAGAGGAATGTTGAAGGCCTGGGCCACAATGTGAACTGTTTTGATTCCAAGATTTAGTAAGGTTTAATTTACAATGCTTTTTTATTGCTCAAAATAACACACTGCTGTTTGTATACCTTTGAAGGTCTCTGTAAAAGACTGTTTGTGTGAATGAGGAATGAATGCATCAGAAAAAAATAAGGTGTGAAGGCCATTGTTAAAACCAGATGGTCAAGAGAGGAGGGGTGAAGAAATATAATGAGACTTATCGACGCCAGAGAACCATCAACGTGTATCCATGATTAAGGAAGGGCAGATTGATGATCCTAAGGTGGAGGCTGGCACCCGTAAAGACAATCCAGGACAGGATGACCCTCTTGGAGGTGTTGTGGAATGTTAACATCAAAAGAACACCAATTAAGGAGTAACCGGTCACAAACTGACACAGCAAAATCCATAGACTTCAACAGAGAAAAAGGACTATAAAAACAGGGTTCTTTGCCATGGGACTTTGGATTCATCTTGCCACCAACTCCAGGAGCATTGGATCGTGACTGACAAAGCCCAGCTTCCCTCTGCGATCAATCTGGTTGGCCACTAGATTGATCCAGACACTGGACTGGTAACTATAACATTGACTGGCGGGACTGTGTGCATGGTGTGTGGATGTGTGGATGACTGAAAAGCATATGCTAACTGTTGTATTCTCAATAAATGCGGCGTGCTGCCTTCTCCCCTATAAAAGATCTCGTGTGCTTTGTATGGGCGTAACATTTTTGGTGGCGAATTGCAAAAGGGGGAAGAATATGCGCTGTAATTATTGACAATACTGCTAAAAAGGTATACCATACACTTAAAGGTGATTGATCATTCAGGTGTGCACACCCCCGGTCATAGGGATACTGGTCAATAAACCAGTTGTGATCAATATTGTATTCATTGTTGATATTTTATGAATTGAGAATGTTTATGATTACAAGGTATACACAACCTGGGTCATAGCAGGGCTGAGTAACAGGAGAGAGGTTTAGCATCCCTCTCTCCACCCCTGACTGCTGTGTGTGTGGGGGGGAATAATTGAAGGTGGGTATACCCCCGATTGTAGCAAGGCTGCATGCTGAAGGGTGGCTTGACTAATTCACATCCCCATCCCCAGCCATTATAGTGAAAAAGGCCAATGGAAACTTGAAGATTGTGCCTTGGCTACAAGTGAAGTTAATTCACAGACTGTGCAAGGGAGCTACCCACTTCCTCCCATAGCAAATACTCTGGATAAAAGGTCAGGAGCAAAATATTTTAGGAGTTTTGATTTGGTATCTGAATGCCAGCAGATGAAAGTGGAATCTGGTAACTGAAAGAAAACTGTCTTTGTGACACCCTTCAGGTTGTTTCAATTCTGCAGCAGTGTCATGGCTAGGACAGGGAAAATAGGTGGGTCCCGGCTGCCCCAGTTTCCAGTCCCTGCACTAGCCTTGCCCAGACCTGCCCCAGTGAAGCACACCCCCAGTGGAGCTAGTGCTGGGGCCAGAGACCAGGGTAGCAGTGTGTGGCATCAGCAGGAAGGCAGGCACAGCTGGGCTAATGGACGCTGAGACTGGGTTGAGAGTCCCAGCTTGTAGGCTTGGATGGACATGGATGCTAAGTGGGTCGGCTAGAGCCTACTCAGGCTCACCTGTTCTGCATTTTGGATTCATGAATGCACTGGGCACATTCAAAGGGTAGTAAAGGATCTAACACACATTTTGAGAATTTGAGATCTCTTCATGAACTTAGACTCTTTCATTGGTTTCTAGGAGCCATGAGAGGAACATCTGGTAGGAGTGGAATGGATTCTGGGAGTCAAGTTCAAACTTGTGTGACACAAATGTCAGTTTGCGAGGAATCACCTCACTTTCCCAGAACATGTAGTGAGTGAGAATGGGAGGGATCCTTGGAATCGCAAACACAGAAAATGAATGTTATCAAGGAGGAGTGTCTTATAATCCTGAACCAAGTATAATGGTTTGTTGGCCATCATTATACAAGCTAAGTAAGAGTGACTTTGTCGGGACAGTGCAACAGCAAAAAGCACTTGAGTCACTGAAGAAAGGACATCTAAACCGTCATGCTTAAATTCTCAGCCATCCTGTCCATTCACAGATAGAAAGGCACCTGTAGAGTTCAATTCACAAATTGTCTGACTATGCATTCATAGTTCATCATAAACCTGGAAAACAAAATGTGGTTGTGGATGCTCTTGGTTTGGTGAGAGTCATGAGAATAGACTCAGCCTGGTTTTGTGAGGATATCTGGCAAATATTTTTAGGACAGCAAGTTCTGTTCAATATATCAACAGATGTACCAAAGGAGACTCTGACTAAGGTGGTTCAATGCAATTCAGGTATGATTATTGGTCCAGGTACAAACTTTCTGGCCTATGAAGGTAACAGGAATGTCTTTCCAGCAATTTTACAGAGAATGGTTTTGGTGTGTTACGATAATAAAGCGCAGAGCAGTTGGGATATGAAGAGACCCTGACACAGATATCCAACAGATCTTTTTGGGGAGGGGGGTTGGACGTGGATGTTAGGAAAATATCTGGTCCTTATCTTACATGTCAAGAAAAGAAAGCACTGCCAAGGAGAGGAGTTCTGTATTTAAGGGAAATGCCCCAACATACTTTGACAGCTCATACACGTTGACGGGAAAGGCCTGTTACCAGAAATATCACCTGGAAATTGTTGGTAGCGTATGAGACCCTCTCAAAGTATGTGGTGATGCAGACACTGTAGAATAAAAGGACTGTGATAGTTATGGCTGCTTTCACGAAACATACAGTGTTGTGGTTTGGTCCACTAATTTGGCATCTGGAGTGATCAGGGAAGAATTTGAATCTCAGTTATTACACAACATTTGCTGATAATTCCAGATAACTGAAGTGAGGATGACTGTCCACCTACCCTGTGAGTAATGGAAAAGGCAAAAAAGTAAATTGGACCACTGGATCTATGGTTCGAGTCCATGAAGATTTAACAAGAGGATATGAAGGTGCCTTTTGTTGTCTTTGCATATAACACCAGCCAGGTCTCAACTATCTATTAATTTCTTTCCAGAGTTTACAAATAAATAGTCTCATAAACTCATGCCTCCCTGTGACCAGATGTTCAAGCAGCAAGAACTGGTAAGACACGCTGCACCTACACAGCTGAGAGATATGGTGAAGTCTTATCAGTGACCCGAGGAGAGCATTCCAAATGGTGCAGGAACCGATGAACCACAAGCAAGCATGCCAACCATAAGAAGCCAGGGAAAAGGAGGAAGAGAAGGAGTGGTTACACAACTGGAAAAAGTAGCCTGGACAAAAATCCCAAACTTCCTCCTTTTTGGAATGGATCTTACATGGTAAGTAACAAACTAAACAACTTATCCTTGCTGATATAGAGGGATGAACACTTCTTTTTTTGTATCAGATTGAGAACTGGTAGGCAGATTCACTGACAGAAAGGGGGTGTGGGGCTCAACTGCTATTCCTGAGGGATGCAGAAGAGGATTTGGACGTACCCAGCAGGGTTCCTATGACTCATGATTGGAGACCACCAGCCAATTCTAAAGGTGGAATTGCCCGGGTGTCCTCAGAACTTCAGTGCACCAGTCTGTCCACAACAAAGTGGCTTGACCTGTGAACATGAACCCTGACATTGCTTATAATTAAGATCCAACTACAAGTGATGTCTCCCTGACTGAATATCAGACTTGAGCCAGCAGAACAATAGGAAACTGTATGGGTGACAGACTGCCTGGATTCCTAGGAATTGTTTTACATTCTTACTAGGGGGCTGTGCCCCCTCTCTCTGGCCACTATGCATGCCAACCCCACTAAGGGGGGAGGGGTGCAGGAGCAGGCTGGGGGCAGGGTTTCTGACCAGGGCAAGGGTGCAGGAGCAAGGGAGGGTGCAGGAGTGGGATGGGGGTAGGATGCAGGAGTGGGTGTCTGGGCATGAGAGGATGGGGGACACTTATTTGCCTTTGCACCCCATGCTGGTCCCAGGCACCACCTCCTGCTGCTCCCATAGGCAGCGCTTCTTCCCCACAAGCCAGATTGTTTAGCAAGGCTCAAGGTTTTCTTCCCCCCTGCCCCCCAGCAGGAAGCCAATACTGGCACTCCAACCTCGGGGGTGGGGGGAGGAGGGCGAGGCTAGAACACCAGCACAGGCTCCCCACTGCAGGGGGAAAGAGGGAGGCTGAGCTTGAGCTGCAGAGCCTCCTCACGCTTACTTGGGAAATATGGGGGGGGCGAATGTGCACCCTTCATACCCTCCCTGCATATAGGCCTGGGGGAGCAGCAGAGCTCACTGAGTGCCCTCTGGCCACCTCCACCCCCCACTGGTAGGACCTGGGAGCCAAGGCAGGAGGCAGCCGGGCCATGGGTGATGGAGCCCAGCAGCAGGCAGTGGAATGGGGAGCTGGACACGCTTCCTGCTGAGGCCCTGGAGAGGCTGGAGCACAGTGAGCAGCTGCCGCTGCCCTGACCCTCCTTCAGGGGATCTGGGGGGCAGTGGGGAGCCAGGGTGCCCCCCGAGGAGGGGAGGGACCAGGAGAATGACCAGGCTGAGCTGGTACCCCCAGGGGCCTGCCACCCTCCTCCTCCCCCCCCCCCACTGCCTTGGCTGCCCCCAGCCCCAGCCTTGTTCCTGGGGGAGAGGAGGAATCAGCCCCAGCCTTCCCACAGCTGGCCAGAGCATGCTTACTTGAGGGACCATGGGCGAGGGGTGCGTTCACACCCTATGCACCCCCTCTGCATATGGGCCTGACTTGAGAAGACAGGAGAGGTGGTGCGTGGGGGGCTGTGCTGCGGGGAGACAGTGAAGGGTTCCTGCCCTGCCACTTCCCCTTCTCACGCTGCTGACACTGATGATGTCATTCTATTCTCTGACAGGGAAAACTTTGTTATAGATAGAGATTTTAAGGGGGGGGGCAGATGGGTGTAATGACCAGTATAGACAGCACTTTCACCAAGAGAGGGTATTGTATCTTTATATTAATGTGAATTTGTTGTCTTGTGAGTTTATGGTTTATATCTGATCTGGGGTTTTATCCAAAAGTTTAGTTCTGCCTGCATGTGCTGGAGTTGGTACTTGCAATGTTTCAATAAATCTTTGCGATTCCATAAAGGGGAGTACATTATATTCTTCTATGCTTGCTGGTTCAGTGAGTTGATCAATTTTGTTATGTAGGCAGGCTTGATTTGATGGATTATACATTTTACATTATGTGCCAAGGCCTGGAGTTTTAAAGATAAAAGCTTTTTTACAAATCAAACCACATACATTAACTCTTTAAATTGTGACTTGCTGTGCAGGGAAGGTGTTTCAATGTCTTGTGATTTTTAACAGTGTCATTAATAAAGTTGAATTGAGTGCTATATGAGCCTTCTTCTCATGTTCATTAAGGCCTCCTTACAGCTCCTGGTGGTATAATGGGGCCTTATATGAAACCCTACTTAACAGTCCCTTTACACGGCTAATGAGGTTTATAAGGGGATTGGTGCAAATGAGAAGCAAGCCTTATAGCTGACAATAGCAACTACTGTGTAATATTCGGTACTGTAGAATCTGCAGTGTAAAAGGGCACTTTTATTACTATGCCAATAGAAACCCTCCAACTAAAAACCAAGGACCATTTTCTCATCTCATGTAAATCACTGTGACTCCTCATTATCACTAAAGTCAATGGAGGTATGCAGTCAATGGAGGTAATCTGCCCACTGCTCCTTTTTCAAATGTGGCTGTTATGATAGAATCTTCTGACTTACACATTCCGTATTCCCCCCATTAAGGAAATATGATTTATGAACATCCTGCATTTTAAAAATGAAGCAGAGGTTTCCTGGAACAGTTTTATATATTTGTGCTCAGAACTTGAAGAGATGCTGGTGCAAAGGAAAGACAAACTTGAAAAGGTTTGGGTCTATCTGACAGCTTGCTATGTGAAATAACATCTCTTTGGCAGCTTCCTACTTTTCCTCAGTGATGCAGTGAGGTGACATTGAATCATGGAATCCTTCAGCATTTAATGTTACAAAACATTCCAAAAGTACTGTGGTAGAAAGCAGATTGTGACCTCATTCTCAGTTCTGTTGAACATAGTAGAAGTGTTTTGATGACATGAAAAATGAGGGATCACACCATACTACAAACCATTAACAAGCCTGCAAAGCATAGGATATACATTTACATATATTTTCATTACAGTTCATTTGAAAGGAATTTTTGCTGACTTTTGGTTCCTTAAAATTGGCCTCTTGAGCACATGACTTGGCCAGAATCCATAATTTACTCATTTTCCTGACAGGGCTCTGGAGATCAGCATTTTCCACTGACCTATCATTCTTCTAGCCAAAGGCAAACGTCTGCTGTGCAGAAATAAGCAGTGAACCTTGAGTGGCAGCACAATCAAGATGCTAGTCCTTTGGTTTCCTATGTTTGCAACTGGAAATGGTAAGGACTGTCTAGTTAATAAATATGTAACCAAGACCAACTAAGACCACTGAGAAAGGAGAGTGAAGTCTGCTCTACAATCTTAGCTAAGAGTAAGTTGGCTTTTTGCTCATGTGGTGGAGACACACGGCTTTAGCTCTTAATGTGCCAAGTTCAATCCCATCTGCAGACCACCAGAGTCCATTGACTTTACAAATACACAGCAAACTTTGCATTCTTGTTTAAACCCTTCTGTGAAGTCTTTGTGGCTTGGTAATAACCTTAATGCCACCTGTGATTTGACAACTGCTAAAGTATACATGAGAGATGTGAATGCAATACACTTACATGCTGGACACAGAAGATAGGTTCTGTAGGTCATTTCATAGTGATTAACTATATAATTAGTTTTATTTTCCATGGGTTTCCCTGCATTATGTGTACATTCTCCTGTTTTTTCTATGCTAATATATCTTGATCCTGTTACACTGATGACAGCCTGTGATCTCACATTAAATTAATTTTAAAGAATTGCTGCATTCTATTATGACACTACATGTGTCAATATCACACAAAGTATCCACCCTGGTATTATGCATGTAGCCCTTTACTTTATATTGATGAATTATAAATTCCCAACTCCACAGAGATACCTCTCATTGAGAATTGGCCCTCAAGGTTCCACTATAAATGCATCTGAAAAAATCATGTTTCTTAAAGAATACAAGCATGACTTTCAATGAAGTCAGCTTACTATTCTTGTTACTCAGATTTTTTTCCAAACCGTCCCCATGTAATAGTGCTAATTAATGCATACATAATATTTACATACCTATTTTTAGGTCAAGCATTTCCTTAAGTATAGTTTACAAAACATACAGTTATTGATTTCTTTCCCAAGCTTACGCTGTTGATCACTATTACAGTGAGAAGGGCAAACCTTTTCCATAGATGCGCCCCATTCCTCCTCGGGAAAAATTACAAATCACATGCTGTCAATGTAATATACCTCTATGTCATGAAAGCAAAATTTAAGTCTCTATTATGTACCATCTTCAGCTGTTTTTTCTCCCTTCTTCCTTTTGACTCATCTTGGATCAGAATCATTGCTTCTGTCAGAGCTGTGCCTACTGTTCCTCCCACTTCCTATGCTAGTCCCAAACTTCTCACCCTCCTTCTTCCTTCCACTGGCTTGCTAACATCTGTCAGACTATTTCCATGTTTGGAAGTATCCCTTGCCTTCTTTGAGTGCCCCCTTTTGTGATCATTTTCCAGTTTTTAAAATGTTTTCCTCTCCCCTGTTGCTGTGTGAAAGCTTCAGGCAAACAGAAGAAACTATACTGGTAAACAGTGAAAGGGTATGTCTACACATCAAAGTTAATTCAAAATAACAGCCGTTATTTCGAATTAACTTTAATAGTGTCTACATAGGCAAACTATTTCAAATTAAATTCGAAATAGCGGGGCACTTAATTCGAATTTGGTAAACCTCATTCTGCTAGGAGTAACACCAAACTTGAATTAGCTAATTCGAAATAAGTGCTGTGTAGACACTTATTTCAAAATAGGGGGCCTCCAGCCTTCCCAGGGTGCCCTGGTGGCCACTCCAGCCTCAAGCGAGGATACTCCTCTCCCTCTCCCCCCCGCCCCCCAGAGCCCTTAAAGGGGTAGACTCTGGCCACATTGCTTGTGCCAGCTCCAAGCATGCCGGCCCAGAGCCAGCAGTCACTGCCCCTGACCCTGTGGCCCCAAAACATGAGCCAGCAAGCCACTGGCAGCCAGCCCTCCACCGCTCCCCAGGAGCAGTCTGCCAGCTCCCAGGAGCCTGCCAGGGCCCGGAGAAGGTGGGCACCTTCCTGGTCCAGGGTGGAGATCAGGGTGGACCTTATTCAGGTTGGGGAGGGGGATGCCCCCAACGTCCATAATCTCCGTAACAGATGGAGGAACGCGGCCGTCTATGGCAGGATAGCTGCCAGCCTGGCCACCAAAGGCCACATGCGATCCCGGAGCAGGTTCACATGAAAATCAAGGTGGTCCGGTGAGACCCCCAACCCTGAGCCCTGAGCTTCCCCTCCCCCTTCTTCCCCTTGCTTCCCCCTTCCAGATCCCTCCTCCCAGGTTTCCCCCACCCCTATCCCACCCTCTCTGCTCCCCTCTCCCATCTCCTTTCCCCAGTCTCACCAAAGTTCCCCCCCCCCCCGTTTTGTTAAATAGAGTTTGTGTTCATGAAAATACGTGTATTTTATTTGACATCAGGAAGCGGGGTTGAGGGGAGGGGTAAGTGGAAGGACGTGAGGGAGGAAAGAGGCACAAACCTCCAGTGGGGCAGACCAGGGAGGCTCTGAGTGCTCCTCAGGGTGGAAGCTCTCCTGCAGGGCCTCCTGGATACTGACAGCCCCTTGATGGACCTCCTGGATGGCAGCCTGCAGAAAGTGCAGCCAGGCTCGTAGCAACATGTTCACAAGAAGCACCAGAGTGCCCAGGGGCAGCTCTGGCTCCATGTTGCAGAGTGCTATGGTGTCCCGAGTGAGGGCAACCAGAGCACTCTGAGACACAAATGCTTTGCTGTCCTTAGCGAGGCAGGCAAGCAAGCAGGGACACCTGGGAACCGGCTGCCCAGGTGTGTGTGTGTGTCTGTACCTTTAAGCACAAGCCTCAGATAGCCTCAGGCAACAGCCACACAAAGACACTCCTGACCTGATGCCCTGCCCCTGACCTGGTTCCGGCTGGCCTTAAATCCTAATCAGTGTCCACTCAGTGTGGACGTGGTATTTCGAATTAGCAAAACGCTAATTCGAACTGCATTTTGTGTGTAGATGCATTAATTTGAATTAGCTTAATTCTGATTAACTATTTCGAATTAAGATAACTCGAATTAACGCTGTAGTGTAGACATACCCAAAGTGACTAGACAGTGAGGATATGGCCACACCATAGTTAGGAGGTGTAATTTCCAGCTCCAGTTGACTTACACATGCTAACTCTGATCCAGCTAACACATTAGAATAGCACTGCATCCGCAGTGGCTCAGGCTAGTCATCTGAGTATATCTGAGCTCCTGGTTATGTATTTGGGTGGCAAGCTTAAGCTGCCCTCCATGTTGCCACAGCCACACTACTATTTTTAGTGCACTAGATCAATCAGAGTTACCAGGTGTATGTCTACCCAAGCTGGGAATTACACCTCCAACCTGCTAAGCAGACATGAAGTAAACAAACTGGAAAAAAGAAGACAGGAAAAAATATTTCCCCTTTTTTCCCTTCCTGTTATAGTCAACTCTATTTTTACTCCTAACAATGTGTGATGAGGAAAGTCATAATGCAGCTTATGCCATTCCCAATGTTACCCTGAACATGTGTTTCTTATAGGAAATGAAGATTTTATTGTTCATATACATACTGTTTATTGAGTTATGGATGGGAAGAGGATTACTATTCCTAGAAAACAAACACTGGAGATGCACTGTGATAGATCGACCTTTGAGATACTGGAATATCCCGAAGACCTCAATGATATTAACCACTGCTGAAAGACGGAATATAGAAGAACAAGAATTATTCCAGTCCCAGGATGTATTGATGTATGCATATGAATTTGACAGATTACTTCAATATCATAGATGAGAGAACTGGACAAAAAGAACTAGTGTTCGCCGTTAGAAAAGAAGCAAAAAAGGTGATTGAGCGTACTCCTAACTGGGTGGACATGGGTGTCCAGACCCACGGAGGGTGTAATTGGGGGACTGACTTTGAGCAGGTTGATTGCCAGAAAAAGAAACCAATACGTTGTGTTATAAACTGTCATCGTCTCATAGGAAAATGGGAGGATACCAAATGCGTTTTCCTAGATGTACTTAGTCCTACTACTGTAAAACCTGGACTCATCGACATCACCTTCCAGGTAGTGCATCAGGTAACTGACCTCAACAATATTCCCCTCATTGTGTTCGACCCGAAAGGAAATAAACAAGATGTATGAATTCCGTGTGGTTCTTACGGACAGTCTGCTCAATTATTGACCCACCATGAGTCTCCCTATTGTCGGTTAGAAGGCATGTCAAACATGATTGGGCGTGGGTGTTTCGGATATTTGGAAGTAACTGTGATAACAACTGGAACATGGACAATTAGAGGCCCGTTTGAGGTAGAATATAAACTGAATATCACAGTGTCATATTCACCAATAATAAAGAATGTCGGACCTTATACCATTAAAAAGGATGTAATTCAAACCATGATGGTAGAACCTAGGTACTCTATAAAGACTGTAAGCATTCCCCTACACGTATGAGCCATTAAAATCAACCAAGCATATAGACTATATGTAACACCATTGTTGTCTGGGTGGAATCGCTGGCTGCAAATAATGGAAATTAACACCATCCATATCAGAAATAAAAGAGATTTAATCGCAAAAGTAATGGGAGGGGTCAGAGCGAGCATGGGAGTAATTACCACCACAAATCAGGTACAAATGGCTCAACAACTTGCTAAATTATCCAACAGCTTTGCATTATTAGCAGGGGCAGCCCAAGGCGGGCTGCAGCAGCTGGCACCCCAGATGGAACATGTGATCGGTGCCCCCACCTGCATGGCCCTCAATGGTGTGATGTCATCATTGGGTGCCCCGGGCGCCCCGTTGAAGGCGGTGCTCTAGGCGACGGCCAAGTCGGCCTATACCCATGGGCCACCCCTGATTATTAGCACATCCTATTAAAGATGTCCTCTTTGCATTAAATCACATATAGCTAGATATCACCAAGTTATTACCTGTATGGCTAACTCTACAGGAACAAGACCACTCAATTTTGGTAAAAGCTTTAGGCACCATTCAAGCTAATATATCTACAGCATTGGCTTGTACACAAGCACAAGCATTATTAATCGATGTTGCCAAAGATATCATGAGAGATGGTCTCTCTGGAAAGGTTCCAATTGAAATAACAAAATTATTGAAAGCACATGTAAATACCTTTGACCAAGAAAACGCAGATTGGTGGTCAGTATTAGATGCATTCTACAATCCTGAGGAAGAAGAACTACAAATAATCATTCTCACATCACAAAAGGCTATCAAGGAAACAATACATCCCATTATTCCAATCGGATTATTTGTGAACCATTCCCTTCTGCTTCCAATCCATGATCGATTATGGGCTCACGTAAAAAATCAATCAGTAAGAACTGTCAATTTACAAGCTTGTGTGGAGCAGGTGGATTTAGGATACTCCTGTACAACCGGACTATGGGAAGAGATGCACTTATGCCTTAATTCGATGGAGGGGGAGTGTCACTACGACCTACATCCCTCTGATAATACCAATAACCATTCTGTGATTGTATAGATAGAAGAGGGATGTGTTTGCATTCGTAGCCTATGTCCTAAGTTCACTGTAAATACCTTTTATATTATAAATAATTCTGTTAATTCCAACTTGTGCTTATGTAATGTCTATCATATCCAAGGATGTGATATAGAAGTTACACTGTTTCAAAGATCTTTAGAAGAAACTAAGGTTGAACTGAAACTTATTATACATATTAAGCCCATTGATATTGGTCCAAATTTAGAAGCCATGAGATCGCTCTTTTACCACACTGAACTAATTGGGTTAGTTAAAGAGGTTGAAGCAGTGGGAGAGAAGACTGGAATAATAATTCAGCATGCAGCAGATAAGATAGGTAAAATAGAAAAGAATATTCAAACTATTAATGGAAATAATCATTGGTGGGATATTTTCCTAAATTTGAATGATGTAATTGTTGTTAGTAATTGTTAGTAATCCTCTAACTATTTGCTTAATAATACAAGTATGTCTGTTGATGTATTTAGTTATATTAACAATCTATGTATGTAGAAAATCTAAGTCAGGATACAAAAATACCTTTGTGTTGGGAAAGTCTGAAGCATAACTGTAATAGAAGTATAAAAAGATTGATACAATGTTGTGTGTAACCAGTTGTATATGTAGGTATTGATTGTATCTACTACATATGTTGTATTATAGTTTGAATGATATATAGTATATAGTAATGGAATTTATGATGGTCATGGATTATGCTTACCCATTGCCACTGACCATCAAAGAGGGGAAGTGTTACCCTGAACGTGAGTTTTATGTTGACAAGGGCATACAAAATGGAGTCCACAGAACTTCCATTTTGTTTAAGGAATGCTTTCTCCCTCAGATGCAGCTTCCCACCAAAACCGCAGCTTTGTGCACACGATCTCACCTATGCACCCATCCCTAAGCCATGTGCACTCGGTCCTAACATCTGCACTCAGCCCCAACATCGCTGCACTCATTCTTAAAAGGTGCACTCACTCCACTCACCAGCTGCACACAGCCCTAATTCTGCACCCAGCTCATCAACATCTTTTCCCTGCCACAGAGCCTATATAAGCTCTGGTCTGAGAGAGTTCGGATTGGTTCCTCTGGTTTCTTTGATTTTTCCAAGTTCCTGTGGTTCCAATCCTTTTTCCCTGTCATCTTTGGATTAATGGTTTTGATTTGGTAAGGCCTTGGTTTTGACTCATTAGCCACCTTGCGTGTGGGAACACCCCACGTAGAAGGTATTTGGCTAGAGTTGTTGGACTGAGACTGGACTTACCATCTACCACCACTTACCTTCTGGACCAGACGGTTTAGCTGGTGGGCGACCAGTACTGTATCCTGAGGAGCCATTCTCCAAGCGATTGAGGGTCCTTCCAGCATTTTTCTGCCAAGAGGCGAGGATTATTGCTTCAAGGGATCTCCCCACTTGTTCTCCTTTAAGGCTTCCGATTAGCCACGAAGTAGAAGGTCACGGGCGCCGATCGCCACATATTTTGTAAAGTATACCTTTCTTTGCATTGGGATCTTTCCTATCTTCTTGGTTCTAGGAATAGGGTGAGTGAGTTATGTTTATTATTCCTGTTTGTGCTGTTCATTCAAAATACATGGTTTCGCCCCAAACTTTGTGTTGCCTGATTATTGGGTCCATAAATCGCTGGTGATAGAGATACGGATTACCAGGCGAACCTCGCTTCTGACTCTGGGATCAGTTACATCTAGTCAGAACAGGTCTAATTTCATTCTAAACTGATGTGTTACACTGGGAATGATGTAACACCAAGATAGGGCAAGTTGTCCAATGCAAATTGTAAGTTCTAACAGCTGCACAGGTGACTGGCCACCAGTGGCTGAAATCATGGCAAAACCTCAGTGCAGCCATGGCCTCTGAAGCAGACACAGTGCCTTAACTCTTCATTCTGTGAACAAGAGGAAAATCAGAAGTGGATTGTTTGCCATTGTTCAGACTGTTCTATGCCTCTCTGCAGCCTGGTACAATTAGTTTAGTACAGCTGTGTTTCAAATTTAAAAATAGATAAAAATAAGATAATGATCACTATAATGCACGAAACTCATCTTTCTCAACTACTGAAGTGGAAAGAACTAGTAATTACATCTCATATAGCTACTTGATGTTCATTTCATTTGGCCCTTTGGTACCAAAATTATTCCTTGATATTGTTTCCCTTTAAGTCTCCTCATATAAAACTTTTCAGTTCATAAAATGATTTAGATGTTATAGGTACAATATCACAAGAGAGGGAGTGACTCCTGTATCAACTGCCGTGATGCAGCCCAATGTCCGTTACCTGCCTTCCAGGTAATCAGGGTTCTATATACCCTATGTACAATGCTGGAATGTGCCACAGAAATTGGCATTTTGCCACATTTCTTAGGTCCAGCTGATAGTTCCTGTCCCTCCTTGCCTTGAGGGCTGGAGAGAGGAGCCTGCCCAAAGTTCTAAGTCCATCACACACCTAGGTCTGTCTACACTGCAGTCAGGAATACTGAGCTACCTTGCATCAAGTTAGCTCACTAAAAATAGCAGTGCAGCTGTGGCGATACAGGCTAGTTCCCTGAAAACAGCCTAGTTCCCTGGCAGAATTGGGCTCAGGAAACAAACCCGTGCCATTGCCTATGCCAGATTTTAGCAAGCAAGTTCAATCAAAGCTAGCCCAAGCCTACATATGCTGCAGTTTTACCTCCTGACTGCCGTACAGACATTATTTACCCAGAAAGATGGGTGGGAGCTAAGCTCGTGTAACTGGGCAGCTGAACAACAGGCAGCTGAATGAGTGGGAGGAGCGGTTGAAGCCAAAGCTCAGAGGGAAGGAAGGATGGCCTGGCTGCATTCACTTGCTCCTCTTCATTGTTTTCATGTCATTGGCTGTCACTCTCGTTCAGGCTCAGCCTCACCCAGACTGTAACAAGCCAGAGACTTACTACTCATATCTAGATTTTTTTCCCCCCACCAGAGACACTATTCTGACACCAATAGTTTTGGGTTGTGGCAAATTCTTGGGAGACATTATCAGACTATAGTTATTGATCAAAGATCTGTGCAAGGTATAAATCTGGATGAACAAGTGGAATTTTAGTGGCAACTGGGTTAGAATGAAAGCCATTTTAAGTCAAAAGCAATGTATTTCACATTTTCTGGGTTTTTGTTTGTTTTAATTAGTTCACTCTGGAATAGCACCATCTTTGTTCTAAAACTGGGGGATCCTGAGATTCCCTGATGATGATTTAGATAGGTGTTACTTGTTGATAATTCTAGATGTATTATAATTTTAGATTTAAATGGCCAGGTTGCTTGCATCCTTACTGGCTGAAGGCTTCAATTTTTGTTTTGCCTGTGCATTATCCTAGCAGGTCAGCATTTAGTTTCAACTTTGGGACTGTCAAGCTAGCTGGTTCAGTACTCTGAACTGATAACAGGTCTCTGAAGAAAAAATGGGAGGTTGCAGCTGGTTTGGGCAGTCCTTCTTCCTAGGTCTCCAGGCCTCTGCTGACCTCATGTTACTATGGCCTAGCCACATGTGCATAAGGTAAGTAGGGTCCTTCATTTTCAGATTTTTTTTTAAATTGAAAATGTCCTAAATTTTACAAAATTTGTTTTTTTCCTGATCCCTCCCCCAGGTTTTGGACCACTCAAATATATGAAAACAGTGTTTATGTTCAAATCCAATGTTTTACATTAGGTAGATGCAATGATCTTAGTAATTAATAAACAAATCAAAGGCAAATGTGAGGACATCTGTAAAAGTTAGGCAATATACTTTTGCACACAAAATATACAAGCCCACACCCGGAAACAGGTGTTAGCATATGTGTATGCTCTGTTAATGTACAATTAAATAAACTGCTTTTATTTTAAATACTCTTACTGTTCTCTCTATTGCTTTTTTCTGTCCTCTCATCTGTTAATATTAATCCCAATATCTACCCAGAAAACTGAAGTTTAACGGTCTTCTAATTATTTTCACCCAATTTTTAATTTTTGAAATAAACACTGATAAATTGCAAGGAAACTTTAAATACTGAAAACGAAGGGCATCGGAGGAAAGAAAAAAGCTTTAAGTGAGCATCACTGCTTCTCTCTCTCTCTTCCATTACTATTTAGGTCTGGCTCATAGATTTACTATCTACTGCCAAAGCAGAGGTAGCTGGGTAGGAAAGCCAACAGCAGCATAGCAAATGTGGCCCTGAATATTGTATAATCAGTTTGGAGAGCAATGAAAAAATGTGCAGAAGTCTTTGTGAGCATGTGATAGAGTGTATATACCACACACTGCCAATAAAGGGTTAATAGGAGCCTGATGTCCCAGTTAGCACATGAGGTAGGTCAGATCCAGTTTAATGTTATACCTAGTAGAGGAGGAACAAAGATTACCACCTGCTAGTATTTGGCCTGGCCAATTTTTTTTAATGGATTTGCCAGTTTCCAGAAAAATATTTAAATTTGTTTTTTTATGTGGGTCAAGAGTTGCGTTATTGCCCAGGGATTCCTAATGTTTGTGTGTCCAGCTAAACATTCTCCAGTGCTCCCAATTCCACAGTTCAAGTGACTTTGTGAGGGAGGAGCAGTGGCACCATCCCATTCCAGTTGCTCAAAGGAGAGGAGAGAGGGGAGCTGCCCTGAGCTGCTAGGCTCCCTAGCGCCTTCCTTCCCTGGTCCTCCTTAAAGAACAGCTTCAGCTTGCCCAAGGAAGGAGGGCCAGGAGACCGAGCTGTTCTTGTAGCAGCTCTTGTTGGTTCCTCAGCCCCAGGAGGCAGGCAAATAGGGCAGACAGAGGCTCAAATTCACTAGTGAGTTGGAACTTCTCACACCATTGTGAGACTGACCCCAGCACCAGCCAAAATTGTGTCACAAGTTGAAAAATGTGAAAGTTCACAAAGCTGGCTACAGGGTCACTGGACTAGAACCCAGAGTGTAGAAGGGCCTGGGTTCCCCTGTGGCCCCGCCAAGGTGTATGGTATGGAAACTCCTGGGCCGAGGGCCGGTATTAGTGAAATCCCTAGACTAAGCAGGGAAGGGTGATTAAGTCTCAGGCTGAGACAGTGTGAGGCCAGTGGACTCCATTTGATGGGCTCTTGGTTTTCCAAAGGAGGGTAAAAGGAGCTGGGCTGGGATTCAGTGGGTTGCAGGGAGACTGTGCTTAGACAAAGTGTCAGGGAAGGATTCTAGAAGCAGTTTGACAGGGAAACTGAGAATCAGTGGGGCATAGGATTGCCAGCCTTCCTGACTGGATGGACCGGATGCCATTTACGGCAATGGCGCCTGGTTGGGAAAGGTGGCAGCCCTAGCTGGCAGGAAAAGGAAGGTGTGGAAGGGAAGACAGATTTAACAGTAGCCAAATTGCAGAGGGCAAATTGGAACTGGCTAGACAAACAGATTGGGGCAAGGAGTTATGAGAGGGGGAGAGAGTGAAATTGGACCTGAAGCCTGGGTAGGGGGCTGGGACTGAGTTGGGGAAGAGAGGCACCATGTGGG
Source organism: Pelochelys cantorii (assembly GCA_032595735.1). Classification (NCBI taxonomy): domain Eukaryota; kingdom Metazoa; phylum Chordata; order Testudines; family Trionychidae; genus Pelochelys; species Pelochelys cantorii. Next base: position 41,765,777 of record CM064326.1, on the reverse strand, counting down.
GACAAGTGATTGACGGCCAGGCAGAAAGAAAAGCAGAACAAACAAAGAGCAGGGCAGGGGAATTGGGACTGCCCGGGGAAGAAGACTAAGACAGGTGAGATGGCTATAAGGGAAGAGTGGTCAAGAACAAGAGAAACGGGCAGAAGAGTGTGTGCCCACTTGATCACACTCCTGTCAGAGCCTGCAATGAAACTCAAGATTCCCCAGTCTCACCATTCTTCTGAGTCAGCACATATCTCTGAAACTTGCTAACAAAGTGTCTCATCCTCCTTTAGTGAAACCTCTCTAGATGATGAGTCTACTACTGCTACAAGTTTCTCCATTAAATCAAATAGTAGGGGTTGGTGCAGTAGATCTAAAGGTTGCAACCCCAGTGGTGACTCATGTTGGTGTCAATATGATGCCCCATGATGGAGCTTCTGTTTTTTCAGATGGCTTAAAAACAAAAACTAGACTTGCACACACAACCTACATTAGAAGAACATTATTAAAGTGGAGTACTCAAAAGTGAGGCCGCGCCAGAAATCAGTTTGCCTGTAGGCTTGAGAATCCTCTAGTCCAAGAGCAGCAACTGGGTCATGTGTCTTGAGTGATGAACCATCTGTTACAAACTGGGAATGGCTGAAGACAAATAAGAGTGCTCAGCCTTGGCCTCTTACCCCTTGAAGTGTTTAGCACCTTTCTGGATCAGGCCCATTTCAAATAGTGACTCCTTGAAGCAATAGACACAGTGAGAAGTTTGTGAGCATCTCCTAAGCTGGAATATGTTTATGTAACACCAGCTGTCTAGTTGTTTGAATAAACAAATTGTTTGTACAAATCATAGTCTATTCATGGATAATTTGTGTCTAGAAATGTTGAAAAAATATTCACTGTGAAGAATTGGCCCAGCTGTCTAGGAGCTTCTCTTCTTGTTCTCCTGGCACTGCCCTGCATGTGACAGTAGCCAACGGCTTGAGGAATAAATGTGGCTGAGCCTCAGTTCATGACTCATTCCAAGACCTATGTTTCCAAGGGCCTTCAAAACACCAGCCTAGGTTTTACCTGCCAGAACTCCACATTTCTGAGCAAAGGCAAAAGAAATAAAAACATAAATAGCTTGTGGGAGAGGGATTCCACATAACCCAGTATCTTTGGGCTGATAGTATCCTTTTAATATATATTGCAAGTGACAGCAGAAGTTCTGGTAAAGTGCTGATATGCTTCCTGCTGCTGACCAGAAAAATTAACAGGACAAAGGCAGAACTGTTGATTTAAGAGGCAACAACGGGTGACCATGTCTTACCTTGGAGACTGATCAACGTGCATCAGTAATGTGTACTTTTATTTTGCTTTTTGCTTCCAGAGGGGATTTTGTGCTGGGCTTATATTTGGAAATTACTTGTGAAAAATAATATTGGTGTTGGGACACAGTTCAAGTTATTGTATTGGATGAAGTATGCCTTTTTTCTTGTCCTCAAGAACACTGGACAAATTCTCTGGTGCACTGGCTACATTGCACTGCTGTAGCTTGATAAAGCAGCTATAAAGCAAGTCCCTAATATTATACTGAAGGTATGTTTACACTGCAATTAAAAACCCACCACTGGCTGATGCCAACTGACTCAAGCCCGCAAGGTTTGGCCTAAGCAGCTGTTCAGTGTAGACTTACAAGCTGGGGCCTCAGCTCTAGGATCCTCGGAGGACCCAGAGCTACAGCCCAAACCCAAACATCTACACGGTAGCTGAACAGCATCTTAGCTCAAGCCCTGTAAGAGCTGGTCTGGGCAGTTGCACATGTCTAATTGCAGTGTAGTCATAACCTGAGGGGCCACTTAAACCAAGTTTACAGCTGCTTCATGTTGCCAGAGCAGTGTGAAGTAACTGCTCTGTATGATTATATATATGTGTGTGTGGAGGGAGGAGGGGCACTGTAGGATTTAAAATGCCCTAAACTTTTCATTTTTTCCTACTTTTTGAATGCTTAGGTTTTGTAAAGAATCTGCAAAGAAACTACCCGGTTGTCATTTAAGCCCTAACCCTGCTAACACTACACTAAACCTGGAAGGTCAGGTTAAGGTATGCAACTCCAGCTATGCAAAATATGCAGCTGGAATTGGTTTACCTGAAGTTGAGCTTGGCACCATCTTCACAAAGGGAGGCCGACGGGAGCAAAAGCTCCCTTCAGCTTCCCTTACTCTTGGTGACTGCCAGGAGTACCATGGGCCACCCTCAGCATTCAATTCAGCAGTTCTTATCTAGACCTATTAAACTGATCACCAGAAGAGCGATCTGTGGAGCGGCAAGTGAAGACACCGGGCTAAGCATTTGCGTTCAATGGGACTACTCCAACACATTAATTTATGCGTGCTTTTAAGTGTATGGATGCCTAGGGCTTTTCTTACCGTTGTTATTTCTTTTTTTAAATTAAAGGTTAAGTGTTTTGCTTTTTGGACAGAAAAATAAACTCCATATGTTCAGTAAAATGGTATTTCTTTATAACAGAGCAACGTAACTCTGACTAATAAAATGATGAAAGCAAAAATAGTATTTTCAAGTAACAAGATGTATGGAATATAGCAAATTATTCTGGCACACAAAATTCAAGGGTAGTGCCAATAAAAGTAATATGAAAAGAAAGAAAAGGATTTTAAAATGGATTTAAATCACACAATTAGTCTTTTCCAACTGGTGCTGCATTGAGTTTAATATTTTGGTCATTTTGTGCTATAAAACTGTAATTTTTAATAACGTAAACCTTCATGACTGACAGCATGCTTTTTTTTTAAGGGTTACTCTTTACATTGATAAAACGGTTTACTACTGAATCCATTTCATATCTTGATAGAGTAATTCAAATGTAGATTTCCATCTGAAAGTATTTACTTAAATAGCAATGTCCCTTTGCTCATTTGATGTAATCAGAAAACCAATTATCATGGTGCACCCAACACTGCTTTGTTTGATATCTATAAAGTCCCACTGACATCAAGAGAAGCAGGATGACAGCTTTCAAGTAAAGAAACAAGCATTATCCAAATATCCTCTTGAATCTCACCTGGAATTATGTTGTCATAGTGTTTTAATGTCTTTACATGTATTTTCTGGACTCATTGTTTATAATGACAGTTTGGAAACTTGAAACTGAAATATATTTCCTTGCTAAACGATTTTCCTCCGTCTTGAAATACAATGAATGTTATGGTAAAATATAAATGATGGGCTGCCAGGATTAGGTGTTTGTTTTGTCTTCCCTCCCTACCCCCCCATATCCTCACCTCCCAGTTGTTGAAAAACACATAAATAGTAATATGGGGGGGAGGGGAACATGCACAGATTACAGTCTTTACAAACAAATGCAGGGAAAAGGCAGATTACATTTTGAACCTACCAATCTTATTACATTTCCATACAGTAAAAGCAACCTGGTTGTTAAAGTACAATTACTTGTATTTATGTTAACAGAAGGAACATGAAGAAAGAACAAAAGTAACATCTGCAAAAGAGAGTGCAGTATGTGTATCTCTCCTGTTATAGGCTGCAGCAATTCTTAGAAACTTTACGCACATGGAGATGGCTTAGAAATGAAAATGTTCCATGCACTGTAAATAAAAGGTATCACGGTTTCACTTGGGGTACTTACATAGTATAAAAGTGGAAGACTATTAAGTAGATTTGCAAAGGCTAATTCCTATTTACTTTAAATATATAATTGTTAGGCCAAAGTAAGGTCCAAGGCCAATGGTGCGCAATAACTTTTGATGAGGGTGGTAAGTGGTCAAGATTTTGGTAAATGGTCAAGGGCTACACTTCTCTATGGAGCAGGTGCGGGTTCTGGAATGGAGATGTGGGTGCAGATGGGAATTGGGGTACAGAGTCCAGGAGGGGGTATGGGTACAGGAGAGGAGTCCGTCCTAGGGCTAGGGAAGGGGTATAAGAGGAGGTTTAGGGTCTGGGAGGGAGTTGTGGCCTGGGGGAGGAAGGTGCAGAGGGTTTGGGTGGTGACCTGAGGCTGTGTGTTGCAGGGGGCACTGGGGTGCCAGAGGCAGGCTCTGGCTAGGAGGTACTTACCTAGGCCAACTTGAAGATTCACAAAAAATAAAATTTTAAATCAAAATAGGGGTCCTCAAGTTTGAAGAGGGCAGGTGTACAGACTTCTTTGGTGACACATATTGCACCAAATATTTTCTTCTTGTAGAAGGGAGAAAAAAAGCAGCAGATGTGGGGTTTTGAATGGGAGGGGAATGCTTGCTTCAGATTCAACTTTTGCCCATGGAGAGGCCTTGTGGATAGCCACAGTGTGGGCTGAGGGAGAGGACTGCTGTTCTTTTAGGCATTGTCACCATGCAATCAAATAATAGAGGTGGGGAATTATCAAGGTAGTTAATGCCAAATCAGTCAACCTGGATTACCTTACAATGAGGGAACAGCACAAGTGGGCTTTGGGAATCAATTGTTGGTGGGGACATTGTGGGAGCTGCCAAGAGAGAAGGGGTGGAAACTAGGAGACTTAAAGCCTTCAAAGAGATAGACCTGATCTTTGGTGGATCTCTAGAGATCCATGGGTGGCAGGAGTCAAACCCTCTTCCTCTAAACAGGGGCAAACGCTACAAGCTTCCCCACAATCAACAGGAAATTCCACTTGTAGGAACGTGAAATTTTCTGTATACTAAGCAGAAATAAGCCATAAAGGTGCTATTAGTCCATAAATCATAAATAATATGATTCAAGAAACCCCATACACAGCTGATGTAAATCAGCAAAGCACCATTGACTTAAGTGGAGCTAACAGACTTCCAGAGAGTGTGCACCATGGTTCATTTACACCAGCTGAGCATCTGGCCCTCAGACTACATGGAGTAGTTTAACATCAACTACATTACCTGTGTCACCATTTCCTCCTGGAGGCAAAGTCTGCAGGAGGATGTTTACCTCATTTTTTTTTATTTGAGTCAGTTTTAAAAGCATCTCACTCTTATGACAAAGGATTTTGCATTGTGTTTCAACAGGACCTTTAAAAATCTCACCCATAACTTTTTTCTCTCTCTCCCATTCAGATTGTCACAGCTTGGCATAAGATGTTATAATAAAAGAGCTTGGCATAAGATGTTATAATAAAAGAGTCCTCTGCAGTGCATGGAAAAAGAGTAAATCTGGGGACTGCTAATACAAGCCACTAGAATGCTAAAAATACAAACAAAATGGCAAAGTGTATGGCTCTCTGGGTCCTTAAGTGCACTTCCTGTAAAAGCCATCCAGATTGTGAATGAGAGAGGCTGGTTCCACTGCCAGAAATTAATCTTGAGCAAGATAGATAATGTGATAGCTTTTTCTTGGCCTATAGTATAGTATGTTCAGATAAAAAAGTCCCTGTTCACAAAGGATGTCTTTACTTTTTTCTTGACAGCCAAAGTCAACTGCTGGAAAATCACTGCTTTCTGTTTCACATAAATGTAAGGTCCATCAACCAGAAAACAAAGATGCTCTTTTCTTAACGCAACACACATACCTTCCCATTTTAGTTACAATAACATTCCTGTTATTGTGTAATTCTTGATGGGCCCACATATGCCAGCTGTACTCGTGTTCCATAATACAGTCCACAGCATCACAGTGGGAGCTCATGTTCATCTGATTATCCATCTTACCAAGGCTGCCAGCAATAAAATGCCCTACACACCAATTCTTTAGTAATTCCAACAAAAAAGAAAGGAACTCAGTACATAGTTCCTAACTCAGACTCTAGAGGCAAATCAGTCCAGGATATAAAAAATATAAAGGTCCTAACTAGAGAGAGCTGGAAACTGGAATTCCTGTTTCAGGAGAAATTCCATTTTTTTAAATATTGCCCTCCCCAAATATCCACAACCCACCACATCCCAAAACCTAATGAAAAACTGAAATTTTGGAATTCCACACAGACCAAGAATTCCAAAATGACATTTTGAAAAAAGGAAAAACAACATTTTATTCTGAATGTTTTCAAATAGTTTCCAAAGCTCCATGAACTATTTGGAGCCCTGCCACGTACGGCAAGCTGGTCAGCTCAGGAAGTCTGGTAGTTTGGCAGCTGGTGGTCTCTTCAGCAGACCACCAAAAGGGATGTCCAGGAGCCATGAAGCTGCAAACAGTTTTCCAACCAAAAAAATTTTTTTTCTGGCTAAACTGAAATTTTCCTGTAGAAATATTTGATTTTGTGGGAAATGAATTGTCCATCAGAAAAACATTCCATTGAAAAATTCATGAACAGCTTGGGTCCTGGTGAAACCCCCTCTGCTGTATTCTCTTCTCATACATTTCCTGATGTTATGTCAATGCTAGTGAGAAGCTGTGTCTTTGCCCAGCTCTTGGACCCACCTGCTGCAGTTTTGCTTATGCTCACAATTGTATTATGAGTCTGATGATATTAGTGTTTTTTCTTAAAGCTCCAGCTCTGGCCATCATGTGATTATGTGAGAATCTCAGCTTTTTTTTTAAAATAAGTTTTTAGTTCTCATAGCTTTAGAGAAAATCTAGAAGATATAAGTTCACCTTACACAGCTCAACAAACAGAAGATAAAGTGTATTTTGTAAAAATATCATGCTTTTAAAGCCAATCTTGTTGTTCTTAAATTCTGACTTTCAGTATGCTAATCTGGCCCCAAAAGTTCAAAAATCATGAGTCAGATCCCCCTGAATCATGGGGTTGTCACCAAAGTAATGAAATTAAAACTTTGGTTCTGTTTTTGATCTTTGAACTACCTCTGCCATTATGTGCCTGTGTGACAATGAGTGTTGCCAAGTCTCCCACATTTATTGGGTAAGGTAATTTTGGCCCACTCTGAAGAAGCTCCCAACCCCACAACTGGCTGTCCACTACCCAGCAATTTTTTCAGTCCCCTTTGCCCTAATAGTCTATATCCCCATCCCTGTATCTGTTCTGTTCCCTAACCCAGGCCCACCTCTGCTCTTCCTGCAGTTCTTTAATCCCCCTCCCAGCACTGAGAGAGCAGCTGCAGACTGTTCTTTTCTCCTCCTTCCAATACCAGGTGTTGCAGGGAATGCAGGAAGAACAGATGAGCTGTCCCATTGCCCACAGGAATAGAGACCAGAGCAGCCCTGAGTTGCTGGCTCTTTCTGCAGCTCTGGGCCTCATGTGAGAAGGCTATCAGTGCCTTAGGGCAGGGGGCAGAGTTCTGCCTGCTCACTGCAGCAGCCCTGATTGGCTGTTCTTCCCGAGCAGAAATCAGGGAAGTGGGTAATGTTGCCAGTCAGTGGGTTTTTTCTCCTGGCAGGGCTGAAATCCACAGGAGCTTCTCATGCCATTGCTAGACTGTTCCTATCCATCACCATACTCCTGTAACTCATAAAGAAATAGCAAGTTGGTAATACTGGACTCATGACTTTTGAAGCTTTGAGTTGACAATGCAGAGTTCCAGTTCTCAGCTCCTCCAGTCCCAACTCCCATGTGGCCTGTTATCTGACCTGTGGCTTCTGCTTTTATGTAGAATCTGGCTCCCCCTGAATCTATACCCTTCTGAACTCAGACTGTATTTCCCCATATTCAGGAGGTTATAGAGTCCTCTGCTGTCTGGATGCTGAACTGGACAATGATGACGCAATATCCAGTAATTAGCCTACAGACTCAGTACAGCATTAGTCTGCGTGTTACAGAGTGTCCCCGCTATAAGTCGCTCCAGTATACATCTGTTCTGAGCTAATGTTGACACTTGTAGGAACTGATGCGTTATAAGTCCTCCCATTCCCCGCTCTTACCTCGAGCAAAAAAAAAAGCCTGCATAAATGAAAGTCAGCTGCAGGGAAAAAAATCCCTGTTTCATGTCGTTTCTCTATACATCCACTTTTTTGGGAACATATCTTGGATGTATAGCAGGGACCCCCTGTACAGTGCACTAAAGAAGACTATGTTCAAAGGCTTAAAACTAAGTGTTCTAGTTGTAACTGCAGACATGCAACAAGAGACTAAACCTGAATTATGCCTTGAAATTGAAAGGCTGAATTCTGAAGTGGTTAAGTGTCTCTTATGAGGTCATCTGAATGCTCTCACATCTTGCTGACCTCTGCAGAAAGGGTTGGGTCCTAATTCCTCAGAAGTTTCCTGAGGAGGATTCCTAATTACCCTTGAAATGAGTTCAAATTACAGTCACTGAGGTAATATAGTGATCCGTGGCTATCTATTGTTAGCCTAACCAAATACAAATTTAAACTTAAAATGTGCATATTCTGGAAATATTTGAATATTGGGTGGGATGTTTCCTATAAGATGTCCTCTCATTTTCCAGGGGCACCTGCATTTTGTGTCCATAATTGAATTGTAGACACCTTTCTGAGATCTTGAATTGCTAACCACTTGAGTGTGAGCACAAATGGGGTAGATGTAAAGCCTCAGATTTACTCCAAAAATTATACTCAGCAGGAAAACTAGGCCTAAGCTTATCTGAAATCTTTAAAGTCTAATATGTGACTCAGATGCCAAGTTCCTCATAGATTAATTGCCAATTATAAACTTGAATTTGTAATTTAAAGGAAAAAGCTGAAAGTGTATTTTAATCTGCAAAGCGACTGTAACAAAAGGAACTGTGTCACTACACAAGGTGCCATTTTCTCCCTGTGTGTATGCAAAATCATGTCTGGTTACTTCAGTGACACAAACAATTTTTTACTGCTTTTAAGACTGCCAGACCAGTAGAGCCAGCACAGTTCTGGGAAAGGGAGCTGTATTCTGTACTTGTGCATCATCAGCAGAATTGGATCACACTTTATATTAACAATACATTTATAAAAAATTCAATATATTATTAACAGCTCCTATAAATTAAGATGGATAAAGAATACCATTAGACAGTGTTGTAGATGGTTTTAAGCCTTAGTTATTGGACTTTATAATAACAGACCAACTGCTTGTTAAGACATCAATAAATTATTTATTTACCCTTTTATAAATTCCTTGAAAAGCTGTCCTTACTACAATGGGTTAGAGAAAAATATTTCACTGAAACTTTTGATTTATGTAAAAAAACTCCCAATATTTGTCTGACCAAAAACTTTTTCTTTTTCTTTCCATCAAAATTTTCCACAGAGACAGACATTTTCCAAGGACAATTTCATTTTGTCAAAAGCCCCATTTTCTGTCAAAAACATTTTGATGAAAAATTTTCAACTAGCCTAGTTCATACTATGAAGTGTGACTGACATGGGTTAGTGCAGGGGTTCCGAAACTTTTTGATACTGGGGACCAGTAAATCCATTCACGAGCTTTTGGAGGACCAGTAACATTTATTTGCATATTCATTAAGCAAATGATGAATATGCAAATAAATTGTTTCTGGTCCTTCCAAAGCCCCCAATGCCAACTTTAGCCCACAGAAAAGTCAGTCGGGGCCACGCAAGTGAGATACAAAAACACAACCCCTCCAAACCCCTCAAACCTCACTAATGTGGCCCCAACTGTGCTTGTGGGTGCTGGGACAGAGTTCTGGGGAAGGGTGCCAATGAGTGCTGGGGCTGGGGACAGGGTGCTTGCGGGTGCTGGGGCAAGGGACAGGTGCTTGTGGGTGCTGGGGCAGGGTACTTGTGGGGGTCTGGGGAGGGGGAGGGGACAAGGACCAATACCTGGGGATCCTGTAGCTGCCAAGGTCCAAGAAGTGCGTGGGCTGCTCCCTCGTCCCCCAAACAGCAGCGCGGCACCTGACACACTGGTCCATTGCACGCCTGATGCCTTCCTGTGCAGGGGGAGGGAGAGTCCCGGACTGAGCCAGCCCCAACTGCTCGGGCAGCGCACGCCTCGCTTCTCTGCTCCCTACGGCAGCGGGTGCCGCCCAAACAGCTGGAGCCAGCGCGCTGAGGACTTTATTCCCCTGCTGCCTTCCCATGTGGGGGGATGGGACGGGGGAGTCCCGGACCGTGCCTGCCCCAATTGCTCGGACAGCGTGCGCCTTGCTCCTCCACTCCCCACGGCAGCACGCGCCACCCGAGCAGCTGGATCTGGCGCAGTCCCGGATCCCCACCCACTCCCCCGCGCGCAGGAAGGCAGCAAGGGAACAAAGTCCCCAGTGCATGATGGACCAGCATTTTAAGTACCGCGCTGGCTGTTGGGGCAGGGGGGAGAGCAGCCCGCGCACCTCCGGGACCTGGTGCGCAGCTGCAGAACTGCCCCCCGACCCTACAGGAAGCCCGCGCTACCTCTGTTGACACTGGGAGTTCAGTGCAGCATTCATCTTTGGGGTTGTGGGCAGTGAGGCGGGCTCTCTCAAAAATTTTTCCGAGGCCCGGTATTTTTTTCCCAAGGACCGGTACTGGGCCACGGACCACAGTTTGGGAAACGCTGAGTTAGTGAATTCCAAATTATTAGTTACACTGTGCAAATCTATTAAAGCATCATGTGATGAGTTTAAATGAAGATACAATCTGGTTATAGGGCTTATTTCTGGTCATGAAGCATGAGAAGAAAAGAACACAGCTTGATTTTTGGAGCCCAACTTGAGTTTACATGGTTGTCATTTAAAAAAATAGACAATTTGTTCTGGAAATCATTGAAATACAAACAGAGAACTCAACTGTGACATTTGTACACAGTCAGTTTTCATAGCATAACTGCACTGAGAAGGCCTCAGTGATTGTGAGGCTTCAACTGCTCAGAATGGTGCCATCTCTGGTAGCTGAATTATGTACATGCATAGGTACATGCATACAACTCCCAGTGACTTCATCATGTGTATAGTGGAGCAGAGTTTGCCCATGAGAATGAAATATAGTTAAGTGTTGTGCTGTTTTGTTTTCAAATAACTTTGTGAAGCTATTTAAATTGTTTTATTCTTAGGAGATAAATAACTGACCTAAGCTGCTCCCAGTAGCCTGTTAATTCTGTATGTTATTTCACCCATTGTATCATGTACATTGTTCAAGGCCACATTAAAAAGGCTCTTTACATTGATTTCTGTGATGAATTCCACAGTGAATGTAAATCAATGTTAGGGAATCAATACATGCAATGGAAATCTGTGTATTTTATGCAATTATTTTTACTTTGAGTTTAGATGTACTTAGTTATAATCAATTCAGGCTGCTTTTAGCATATGGTACAAACCAAAGAACAACACAAGGTTGTGTGTGATCTCTCCATTTGGACTAATTAAAAATAAGAGTAAAAACAGGACGCTTTTGGGAATCGGTCTCTTCATCAGGCTATGGGAAAGCAAAGCAGGGGTAGAAGTGTATATTTACCATGGATTGATGAGAAAAGATCATGCTTCTTCAAATAATCTTTTTGATTATTTTTCAGAGAGCCAAATAGAAGGGATCATTTATAATGTTGTATGTCTGATGAAGACAACGATTGTATGTCAGTACAAACCACAGAAATCTACTGAAATCATCAATGCACTGCAGACCAACAACAGTCATTCTTCAAAGCATCTTATAGGGTGCTGAAAATAGCAGTGCTGAGGTGCTTCAGCACCGCTGGGTTTGAAGTGGTTTCCATAATATCCAGGATTTACAGTTTGGTTCAGTGGTTCATAGCATCCCTCCCCCTCTTAGAGAAATTGTTCCAGCACCTCTGCTCTTATACACACACACTATCTCTCTCTCCCTTCCCTCCCCTCTCCCCAAATCCTGAGGTCATTACATTACTCTCGTGTTGTCTGTACACAATTATTTTAAGTACATTAATTTAGAAACCAATTTTAGCTGCAGCTGTGCAATTTTTCTGTGCAGATAATGTCCTTATGCGGGCAAACTTCACTGTGTTTGTATTTCAGTTAATTTCACACAGAATAACACATCTGTGTGTTCATTACTGGAGCCACACTCATTGAGAGCCATATTGTGCCAGCGTACATCTGGGTGTGCAGAACCTGAACCAAAAACCCTAGCCTAAATTTAATTGAGGTTCAAGCACTCTCCATAGCACATGGCTCAAATGGAAAAACATATAGCTGTAAAATGGAGTTAAGTGTCAGACATGTCCCAGTGCTCAGACTTCCCCAATTTGATACTATGAAGTTACTAACTGGATAGCACAAAATGCAGAATTGCAGAATGCCTTGGTTCATCATGTTAGTTGGAAGAACCTCAGATTCATCTCAGCATAACAAAAGTACTGCTCTACATTCACACAGTCTCACATTTAAACATGCTTGAATGTTTTTGTTTTTTTAATCAAAGTGGTTTGCAGATTGTGACAGGGTAGGCACTAGGCCCCGAGGCTCCCTACAGGAGGCCCTGCGGCCCTGCAACCCCACACCTCAGAAAGGAACATGCATATCCTAAGAAGTTACTTATGTGCTTAAAGTGTATTTGAACTCACAGCCTAAGGGTACGTCTACACAGTAGCGCATACCTCGAAATAAGCTACGCAATTTGAGCTACGCAAATTGCATAACTTATTTCGAAATTGCTATTCCGGTATCTTCCTTAATCCTTGTGCAATGAGGTTTACAGGAAACCGGAATAAGAAGTCTGTTATTTCAAATGTGTTTTGAAATACCGGTTGTGCTGTTAAGACTCGCAGAACGCTATTTCAGGATAATGGACGTTATGCCGAAATAGCGTTGCTGTGTAGATGTACCCTAAGTTATACTAAGATTCTTTAGAGAGGAGAGAGTTTCAGAAGAAGCAGTCAGAGAAGGCTAATAATAGAAGCTGGCAGAGGATGTTCATCAGTTCTTGGCCCATTGAAGAGGCCTTAATCTATAGGTAGGCTTGGAAGGATTAGATTTTTGTCAGTAAATGTCAGTTTCATTATATACATAAAAACTAATGAAAAATATTTCCATCAATAACAATTGGAATATATGAAGAGATAAAACAAGAAAAATGCTGTTTGAGAACTTGTTCATTTGCTTTAATGACTTTCGCTTTCTATATTTTGACATATGATGTTGATAGTTTACATTTTAATAGGTACAAGGCTTTAACTTGATAGATCTCAATCTACTGTAGAATAATTATTGTCTGATTTCCCCCACACACACACCACCACCATTTGCCTGCAACTGTGAAAATTTAAATACTGAAAAATAAAAAAATCCTTAAAACCCATAATTTCAGGCAAACAGCAAAAACTAAAATTGATAAAAATGAAAAAGCTTACATATAAACATCAATAATATCCACTGAAATTATGTTTTAAAAAAACTGAATTCTGCCCAGCCTATATTTAAGGGAAGAGAGTAGGTGGTATCAGCAAGAGAGCTAAGGGTGGGTGAAATGGGCCACTAGGCCAATAAAAAAAAAGCTAGGAGAGGTATGTTGGGAGACAGAGGGGAGGTTTAGAGCAAGAAGAGCAAGGAGTGTAAAGGGAAGTGAGGGATGGAAAGCCTAGACCTGGAGGACAGAAAGCTATGACAGTGGCAACACAGAAAATCCTGGAGCAGGGGGCATTCTTGGAGTCGGAAACCTTTCGTGCTCACTAGCAACTGTGTGCTGGGACAGATATTCTATAATTGTTGTGTGTGGCTGCTAGGAAACCTGCAAGTGTGCCAGAGCTACCCTGAGTTAATGAATATGAGGTGCTCAGTGCCCCATACCAGTTCCAGAATCACTGCAATGAGATTCAGGCTGTTTCAGGACTCCTACAGACTATGTTTTGTTGGCAGAATGAGTTTGAGCCTCCGGCAGACCTGCCAAAGGCAGAAGACAGTAGTGATTCTTTCTCGTGGCCTTTGAAAAGCATTAAGGGGGGAGTGGACCACAGATAGTGGTGAGTGCCCTGTCCTGGGGAACTACTAGGACTTCTGTGAATGGAATCCCAGACCCTGTTCTCTATCCACAGCATGTTTCAAGCTCTTGGAGCCTGAATGAAGTCCATCCACTGCTCCAGTTCCAGGGTCCATTGGCACGTTCTCAGGGAGCAGATCTTTTATCCAGAAGCCCACTCTTAGGGTGTGTCTAGACTATGTAGTTTTTTCAAAAAAGGTGGCCCTTTTTTTGAAAAAACTTCACCTGCATCTAGACTGCCGTCACAATCTTTCAAAATTAAATTGAAAGAATGCGGCATTTTTTTCGAAATCGGTAAACCTACTTTTATCAGGAAGAACGCCTTTTTTCGAAAGAGCTCTTTTTTCGAAGGAGATTGCCTGGGTACTCTCTTTCGAAAAAGTGGATCGCTTTTTCGAAACTCTTGTGGCTGTCTAGATGATCTCTTTCGAAAAAGCCTCTTTCGAAAGAGGCTTGTAGTCTAGACGTATCCTTAGTGTTAAAACCAACAGTCCAGTCACCCTAGCCCTTCTGAGCACAACAGTGACTCTTCAGACTAGGGATGTGAAAGTGTAAACATGTACACAGTTAACTGATGAGCCTGGGCTCATCGGTTAATGTGCACGGTTACACACAGGCCTCCTTCCCACCACTGCCTCTGATACAGTAGTGCAGGGGTGTGGGGCAGGCACAGTCAGCTTTTAAGCCTCTGGCAACAGTGTGCGCGGGAGGGGAAAACTGGTTCCTTGCACACATCAGCTCCCACAGAGCCGCCTCCACATGTAAATGTGTAACCCGCTGAAGGTTTCACATTTTAAAAAATATATTTTAACATCCCTAGCTCACACGCAAGTAGGAATGTCAGTGGTTGACTGGTAACCCTTACTGGGTGATGCTTAATGGTTACCCGATAACCAGCAGCCCGGCTGGACTGGAGCAGCCCCCTGCCTGCAGTGCAACACGGCAAGCCCAGCCTGGCTGGAGCGGCCCGTGGCAGGGGAGCAGCTCTAGCCTAACTGGGCCCGCCCCCGCTTCCCATTTAACCAATTAAACATAACATTTTACCAGTTAATTGATTAAACAGGATTTTATAGTCCTACTTACTAGACTGCATTGCCCCTCACTATCTTGGGATGTCATCAGTGTTCACATAGGCAGGCCCCAAGGTCTTCTGCCCCCTTCCTTACGCTGCCCCTTCAGCAGCTTAGAATCACAGGGCTGGAAGAGACCTCAGGAGGTCATCAAGTCCAGCCCCCTGCCCAAAACAGGACCAACCCCAACTAAATCATCCCAGCCAGGGCTTTGCCAAGCCGAGATTTAACAAGCTTCACTCCTCTTAATCTGGTAATAGACCCCTGCTGATTTCACCTGTTTTTTTTTTATCTCTTCCTGGTAATGTTCCATTACTTCCAAGCCCTCCTCCCTTCACACAATAGGAGGAAGTGCCTTCCCCTAGATAGAGCATACCCATCATCCGAAGGTGTTTTACTTTCGAATGCTGCTCACTCATTGTCTCTAGCTTGGCAGAGACTTGGCGCAATGCTGCTTATTCACAGTGGAGTCACATAGACACACGCTTTCCGGGACACAGTAATTTCATGATGCATAGCAGTATTGCCAACCAAAATGCTCAAAAACCATGATTCCAGCTCATCAAAAATCATGAGATTGTCTTTAAAATCATGAGATTACATAAAAACAATAGATTTTATGTTCTTTTTATTTGCCTTCTGCTTTCTGAGCCTTCAGGATGCCCTAAGGTCACATGCGGAAGGTCTCTCCACAGCCATGAGGACTAGAAACTTATTTTGTTTTTAGGGATGAAGGCTAAAATCATTGCATAGCCATTTGACTCCAGAAGCTGGGACTTTAGGGAGAACAATAATTATCATGAGACTCATGACAAAATCATGAGCATTGGCAATGTTGCAATTTCATCAAACCATCTACAGTCTAGAAGCAGTACAGACAGGAGGGGGATTGATGCTCAGCACTCCACAACATAGAGAGAGATGATACAGCATGTGCATCCAGCACACATGCAAGTTATGAGTCAACCCTTTGCTTTTGGTAAAGGAAAAATGGCCTGGGGTAAAGGGAGTGCGGTTTATCATAATTGTTCATATTTGCTGTGAACCTGAACCTCCATGCAAACCAGCCAGTACACCCTGTAGTTTGACCCAGTAAGGTTCATGGCTGCCCACCAGTAATGGCTTACATAGCAAACCAGTTATAATTGCAAACTACTATAAAAGATAAAGAATAAGAACTGGACCTAGAAAGTAGACAGCTCCCACACATATCACAGTCCAGACTCAGCTCTGTGATGGTCACTTTGCCCTGGTCTGCTGGCACAAAATAGCAGTGAACATTGTGGAACTGAGCAGTGGAAGATTCCCTTTGTGCAAGAATCGTCTAGTTGTGAACAGCTGCAGTGGTAGCTTCCCTGTTGTCATCCCTCTCCCCCCTCAACTCAGATCTCAACAAAAGTAGCCATGCCTAAGAGAAAATGACATGTCTCAGTCATCCCTTGCCCAGCCACCAGAAATGCTCATTGAGCAGCAAGCCATGAGGCTTCTCTAGTTTATGTGGAGGACCAACCTAACAGCCAGAAAGCTCAAGGATCAGGGGAGGGCATGAAGATGTCATAAAGCCACTGATGCACCCTCCCCTTCTGCAACTCCTTCATCTTCAGCTATGTCAGAAATGGTTGAGTTCTGCCTGGGACCTGGCCCTCAGTTTAGTCCCTGGAAGTAGGTAAGTGGTATTATATTGTTAGGAAGTGAAGGTTGTTGCACCACATCTACTTGTAAATAGAATTGCCCCAAGGTTTTCAAGCTCTTATATTTGACTCTCGGTATGATTTCAATGACATGAGGCTTTTGTGATCTGTATTAAGTTAGTATGTAGGCAAACTTATATTTTGGTGCAGATTTAATACCGTACAATCATATATATTGAGTTTATCCTTGTAAATTAACACAACGCCCTGACTTCCAAAGTGCAATTTATTTACTCTGGACATACGCCTTTCCTTGGAAAGGAATCTCCATTTGTGCTAAAATGGCTGAAAAGCTAGTAACAGTTTGTATTTAGTTCACCATGGGTTTCATTGACATGGCAGATTTACAGAGGTCATAGTCCCAGGTGGATGGATTTGTTCTTGAGCTAATTCTACTGTGTTTTATTCCCAGACATGATTTTTCCTACAGTATCCATGCTTTTCTGGTTCACAAACAACAAAGTCATTGATTGTGGCCGAAGCAACACAAATTCTCCTCTCTGTTAATACTTTTGTTCTTTTGTGAGCCTATTACAGTTTTTTAGGGAAGGCTGTAGTGTTCTCTTAGTTTATATTTGTGATACTTTGCCTAGTTGAATAGTTGGAGGAAAGTTTTGAACAAGGATACACACAAAACAGGAATCCCCAAGATGATACTTGAAATCTATATGCAAAAACACCATTTGTCAAATACAGTCCAGACACTGATTATGTAATTTGGGTTGTTTTAGAGCTGAGCCCCTGGATTCCTTCCAGACTCCTTAAAGAATCCAGTTTTTAAAAAATCATGTGCAGTGTTAAAAAAATTGACTGTAAAGCTCTGAACTCTCCATTGGGAAAGCTGTATTTCCTGTTTCCCATTTTTCGCCATTTTCAATTGGTTTGTTTGTTTGTTTACATGCTTTGAAATTAAAAGCTCTAAATTGTGGGACCTTCTAACTGCCAGTTCAAATGGAGGTGGTCTTTTTATAGGCACTGCACCTCAGAATGGCTGTTCATTGTGGTTGTGTACTGTATGTTCACTATGTGTCCATTCTTTCATCTGGCTACGGTACTATTTGAACTATAGTTTTAAGGGAAGCATGGTTTTATAAACTGTTGTTTCCTCTGAGTCACTTATAGCCATATATCTTCAGCACAAAACATTTTGTTTACTTTTTTGGAAGAGGAGGAAAAGAATCCGAGGTAAACAAAAGGTGTTTCAACGGGGTTACCATATTTGAACTTTCAAAAAAGAGGACACCTGGTGCCTGCTAGTGCCGCTGCGGTGGCAGCTGCTCCACTCGCACAAGAGGCTGGGCTCAAGAGCCAACAAACTCGCCCCCGCACATGCCAACCTTGGGGCTCTGGCTGCCACCTTGCTGCTGCTGGGGCTGCTACTGCTGCCCCTGCTGGCTCTCGTGGTGCGAGGGGACACCGCATGCCGGGCTCCCACTTCCCCGCTGCACCACCCCAAGAAGCGTGGCAGTGCAGGCTCCAGTGGTGCCACCAACCAGCTGGCAGCCCGAGCTGCTGCAGGGCCAGGGGAGAAACTGGGGGGGGCCAGAGAAGTTGCTGGCTGGGGCCCGTCCTGGGGCATGAAGTTAAAGGCACCAAAGGGAGAAGTGGCACGGCTAGAAAAGGAACCCAGGAATTCTGCTTCCCAGAATCCCTTCTTTTCCCCCGCCCGACCCACCAAGCACCAGCTCCCACAGTCCTCACAGAACTGAGACTGGAACCCCCAAATCTAACCAAAAGACCCATTGCCCACCTCCAGGAAAGGAAAGAAGCCAGAAGTTCTAACACCCAGTTCCCTGCCCTAATCCAGTGCCCCTACCCTCCCTGAGAACCAGCCCCCCCCAGTCCTCCTGCTCTAACCCAATGCCCCACCTCTCCCTCAGAGCCAGGCACCCTCCAGACCCTTGCTCTAACCCAATACCCCACCCCTCCCCCAGATCCAGGCACCCCCACTCTAACCCAATGCCTTTCCCCTCCCACAGAGCCTGGGACATAACCTAGCGGGGCAGAGGGTAATGCGGTGACTCCGTGGGAGGAGCCAACCTCCCCCACACTGGACCTGCCCTGGGTCTCACCAGAGCCGCCACCACTGCTGCAGCCATATGCTTTTCCTGCCAGGCGCTGGGGCACGTGCACAAAGCAGCTTTTAACAGTCCGGGCGCATGACTCCGAATGTTCAATTTGACAGGCACATGCCCCGCCCCCTCCCCGATCCCCTTTGCAGGACAAAATTCTGGACATTTTTAGCCATTTAAAAAACCCGGCCGGACGGAGATTTAATAAGTGAAAAAGAGGACATATGGTAACCCCAGTTTCAGTCAGCATAAGGAAAGCAGCAGATCTGAAATAGAATATTTCACATTCACAAAAATCTAGAGTGCTTCTCTCATTTTAAGACATATCATGCTGCAGGTTTTTAAATCTATATATTTTTCTTAGTAAGTGAAAAGGTCAACAAACATTCAATAAATATTGCCGGAAATATGGCTTCAGTACTAGAGATAGGAACACAACTGAGCATATGCAGGCATTTAGGAAAGTTTATGTAACATTTCCTTTGCAAAATAAATACACCTAATTTCCAAAACATCACTAATAATGTCATCATTTGCAAACATTTCTTGGGAGTAATCTGCCAAAATTACTAAAAATACTCTAGATTTTTAGCAGACATTTTATACAGGTTCCTAATATAATATTTTGCCCCCTCTAGTATCTATAGTACAATTGTGCTTGAAGACCCCATTCAAGTAGTGTAGCTCCTAAATAGACAGTTTTTGCCCCCAAACAGCTTACAATCTTAGGCCTAAATCCTAAAAAGATTTACAGATGTGTTTTCTTTTAACCCATGTGCTTAAAGATAAACATGTCTGGAAGCAGAAGTGCATTGAGCTTTTGTGCTAGGCCAGAACAAGTGGGGGCGGGAGCCCTTCCCACCTCTTCTACCTGCAGTCCTCCCTGCATTCCTGCCAGGGAAATGGGTCCAGAGCACTGGGGCTTTTCCTGCTCCACCCAGCACTTCTGTACCCTGATCCTGCTCCCCAGTAGGAGCACCAAGCAGCCCCATGCCCTGACTCCACTCCTCAGCTGTAATGCTGGGCAGTTGGGACAATGGGGTGACCATTTTTCTGCCTCCACACAGAGCAAGAGCCTTTGGGCACAGAAACTGTTGTCCTAGTAGATAATTTGCCACTGTCTGGAAATCTGCAGGTGTCGGGCCTTGGTTATGACAAGATGTAACAGGCAGATGTGAACAGAGGGTGGGTGAGGGAATAAGCAACTTTTGCATTGCAAGCAGCAGTCACAGCTTGCCACCTGATTTTGTACATAGTTGGTTCAATAGTTGCTACTCAACTTATTTTTGGTGACTCAGGGATTTTATTTTTATCAAGCCTTAAAAATTAAGACATTTTTGTGTGTACTGGTTTGAGTTTTTGAATATGGCCATCTGTTTGCAAATTAGTGCTGATATCAAGAACGCATCATTTCAGCTCCTCTTTAAGAATTCAATGAGCAGGAAATATTTTAACTAATGAAATTTTAATGTACACAAAACTCTGCAGTTAATGTATGTACAATTCTCTCTCTAGGGGATGATGGAAGCAATGATAGGTCTTGCAACAGATTGGGAAGTTATGTACCATAACATCCAAAAGTGACCCCCTCCACTCACCTAATGGGTATTGTTAGATGGTATCAAAGTTAGCCCTGTCCAGTTGTCCATTACCAGAAGGACTTGATGATGACTTAGGGCTGGGAGGAAGGGTTTAGAGCAGAAAATGTGCAAATTCAGCATCTTTGTGTAAGAATAAGGAAGTAGTATTTTTACCATATCCTGCCCATTAATAAATTAATGACTCTGGTATACCTGTTTTATACTTGTGATTCTACTGACTTGCAGTAATGAGGAGTCAGGTGGGAGAAGTCCTGGGCACACACAGGCAATACATAAAATATGCTATTCCAGAAAATAGCATGTATAGTTATTTAGATTTTCAAAGCAGTTCAGGAACCTTAGCTACTCATCCTCTATTTGAAATTAAGGGGAAACTGACTTCCTGAGTATTATTAATGGACACATTGAGTTCTGTACTATAATTCTTGTGATGTTGCAAGAGTTGTCACTGTGTCAGCTACAAATGTGTACAAAAAGCAGAGTCTATTTTGGGTGCATTTGTGTGTCACATTCAGCAAGGGCTCAAGATTAATCTCTTCCACTTCAATTCCTCATCTCCCTGCTTTGTGATCCTTTTCAATGTAAGCATTGGGTGTCCTAGAAATACCACAGATAGATAGCAAGGGTCCCACTGGATAATGAGACACATTATTCCACAGCAAATGGTCTCAGAAAATGTATCAATTGTCATGTGTCAAAACTAGGCCAAAATGGTTTATTATTACTATTATTTAAGACTAATGTGGGGGTGCCTAAAGGCTTTAACTAGGATGGGAACCATTTGTGCTAGGGGCAGTACAAACATAGTAAATGACACCCCCTACCTCAAATAATTTTACAAATAACTCTTCTCCTGGACTCAAAGTTAAGTTATAGCTAGTGTCAATGAGAGGGTAAGTAACAAAAGAAAGCAGTATGGGGTTTAAGCATTTTGAATCATGTAGCATATAGTAAAACCGATACAATAGCTGGCATGCCAGAAGTAGTTAAAAATAAAAACACAGTGGTACCAACTGACTCCAAAGTACTGTTACAATTTTACATATTTTCACAAACAAAACACCACTAAACAGTCACATGAATTTTCTTTATTTCATTTCCCACGAAACATTACCAAAGAACTCAGGCTCCTTTTCACTGTAGTAGGTGAAGGAGTACAAAACCAAGATAATGCATAGAAATAGGCCTAGAATGTAAGAATAGCAAGAAAGGAAAGGTGGCTATGAGGTAAACCCACTTCATCTCACTATTTAGCCATCAAGCGCTCTTCTGCCCTCCACAGGGGACAAGTTCATGTCCTCCCACTAGAAGGAAGTGTTAGGGAACAAATATGCTCTGAACAATGTTCCTTCTCTAATTGTAATTTATGCTGCTCACCTTTTAGGAAATGTGATCGCCCACGTCGGGGACGCATGAGCGTTGCTGGCAGCTAGATGCAAGTAGCTACAAATGGGAGCGAGCCAGCTCTGCTGCCAGTACTGCAGGCAGGAGGAACCATGCGACACGTGGTTAGCCAGTATGTACCCGATTCCCGACCCGGGGCTTCTGGCCCTAATTTTCCTAATTACACCCTAAGAACGCAGCTCTTTCATATTATTTCCTCTCGGCTGGTGATGGCCAGGATAGTGGCCTTAACCTTGAAGCAGAAGCATTTGCTGTATAATCAGCCCGATCCAGCTGCACAAGTGGTGCAGTCTCGTGTCTAGATGACAGCGGCAGGCTATTTATAAACAGAGAGACACATCTTGCTATTTAACCATAGGAGAAAAACATGCTTCGAAGCACGTGGCAGCCGAAGGGGGCTGGCCTAGAACCTGGCCCCTTTGCAGGGTGCGCGTGGGGCACAGCCCTTGATTGCCGATGTGGCGTGCGCCCCTGGTGAGGCTTCACATTCACACTCCCTCGCTCTCATCGTGACTCCAGAGACACAGCGTCAAATTTGGCCTCTCCTGCGCTCGGAGTCGCGCCCGTTCACACAGGCAGGGGCTGCAGCGGGCACTGCTTGCCTGGCGCTGGGCCTGCCCAGCTGGACACCCCCGGCAGGCACAGGGAGGTGCAGGGTGCAGACAGGGCCTGGGTGCAGCTGCGCTCGGCCCCAGGGAACGCGGTGGGCACGGCGCGTGCAGTGCAGCCTGGCGGCGCGTGCAGTACAGCCTGGCGGCGCGCGCCGTGCGACAGGGACACCTGCCGCTGCAGCGCGACTGCCCCCCCGCGGCCTGCCGCGGAGCACCCGGCGCGCCGAGCATGCGCAGTGACCACAGCCAGAGCCAAGCCGCGGCCCTTAGCCTCTGCTGGAGAGGGGAGCAGGGAAACCGCGCCCGTGCGCTGCGTGGGCGGGGCCATCTGCCTGAGTGGGCGGGGCTGCTCGGGGGCGGGGCTAGCAGAGCGGGTGTCCGCGGCGCTCGGTAGCTCGCAGCCGCCCTGTGGATGGTGCAGCCGCCGCGCGGGACCTGGCGCTGCAGGGATGCGCCTGTGACCGCCGCGGGAACCCGGGCCAAGGAGCTTGATGGAAGCGATGTCCCCGCAACAGGACCACGTCGGGCAGGGGCGCTCGTCCTCTCTGAGCGGGGAGTGCAGAGCCTCCGCAGCCTCCGAGGGCAAGAAGGTGAGAGAACCCCCACCCCGGCAGCGGAAGGACCCCTGCGACAGTGGAGAGACCCTCGCCCACCCCAGGGCCCCTGGACAGCGGAGGGCCCCCCACCTCTCCCCGAGCCCCTGGGCAGCGGAGGGCCCCCCACCTCTCCCCGAGCCCCTGGGGCGCCTGGGCAGCGGAGAGCCCTGAAGGCATCCCCACAGTCCCCCTCTTGAAACTGCCCGTGTGCAGCCTGCGCCGCAGAGTGCTAGCCCCTCTGCCTCTCCCAGGCACCCACCCCAGTCTCGGCGCTGCGTTTGCAGCATGGCCCCGGACTCCCCCTTGTGTTGGCTTTGGCCGCGCTGCAGGGCTCTCTGGTTTGCCTGACCTGCTCTGTCCCCGGCTGAACAAGCCGTGTATTTAAAGTCATCCCTCAGAAGACCCACGAAGTCCAACCCACCCCACGCTGCGGCGTTACCTGGGGCCAAGGATGGACGCTGCTTGTTTGGATCAGGGGGCATTTGTTTCCCCCGGCAGGAGTCGGCTCCCTGTCCTGGCTCGCTCTGGCATGATTGCCATTAAGTGTTTTCTCTAGTAATTTGTCATAACGATCGCTCTGTGCTAAGTGGTAAAAGCCACGGTTCCCCCCCCCCCCCAAAGGGACTGTTGACAAGAACGTGAGTGGTTGTGGCACAGACCAGAGACGTCCCTGTACGTTAGGTGGTGACTAATAGAAAGATTGCTATTTATTAGATCAATGCTAGATTGATTCAGAATAGTTCCTTGTTCTTTAATTACTTTGTTCCTTGTCTTCCCGTTGTGCGGAGCCAGCTGGGGAGGCCTCTCTGGATGCTGCCAGACATGCTTTTAAACTGAAAGAAACAACAAAGGGGTTATGAGGAAGAAAAAAAGCACCACTCGTGTTCCCTCGGTTATAGGGGGAAAGGACATCGCTTGAGCTCCAAAGCCATGTGCAAAATCTCTTTTTACAGCTAGGGTTTGATTGTTGAACTCTGGCGCTGTGTCAGTTTCCCAGAGCTCTGTGGGTTTGGCCTGTCTTCTCAGTAGCCTCCTGTCAAGAGAATGCTCTGTGTTTTCCCCACTGTTCAGTGCTTAGAAAAAGGGTCATTGGAAGCCCTTTTTACTCAGTTCTAACACCTCAAAGCAAGGCTCTTTCAGAGTGCCTCTTTCAAGTTGGCTCCCTAAAAATTGCCCTGGAAGAATCATGGTGTGAAGGGGAAGGAAGGGGACAAAGAATTCAAAGGTGCTTCACATTGATCCCTTTTTGGTTCTGGCAGCGGGAAGAGCAGTTTGGATAGACATCTGTCAGGGATAATCTAGATGGTGCTTGGTCCTGCTGTGGGGGCAGGGAACTAGACTTGATCTTTCATGGTCCCTTTCAGTTCTAGTGTTTCCTTGCTAGATAATGCTGGATGCTGAGTTTTTATTTTAATATACAGCCAATTAAGTTGTCTCTGCCATATTCTTCCCAGAGTGTTTTCTGTTTCTTTTTAGCTCAGCATATCTTCCATTATTTTTCCATCTGAAGCTCACTGAGAGAACCCAGTTTTTATAGGAATCTCTTCTTGCTTACAGAGTTATCATTAAAATGTCATTAAATCCATGCAAATACTTTTTCCTTAGAGAATTTCACATAATGCTGCCAGATTGGTTATAATGCCTGGCTGGGTTGGGATGCCCTTTGTAAATCTTCTAGCCCTGATTATATCAGGTTCGAGGGGAGTGAAACATCTTTACTATATGACACGCTTGTATTGAGTCTTGTGCTTAGGCATGAAACTTTATTGGCCACAAGGAGCAGTGTATAGCTGCAGTGAAACTACATATCGTAGTCTCTCCATAATGGTGGTCCACCTGAAGAAACAATCCTTACGGCCAGAAAGCTTGTCTGTTGTAGAAGTAATAAAAAGTCTTGTATTATGTATCTATACAACAATGAATTCAACCAGACTGAAAGTACATGCTGCAGTATTGTAAACCCAGCCACTCTTCTGACCTAGTTCAATGGCATCAAATGAAAATGTATAGATAAAACAATCACCTAGAATATTTTTGGCTAAGATCAAATGTAATACCAGTGAAATATCTGAAATATACTGTTATGGAATATCTGCTACACCCCTTAAATTAGAACTATATTCTGCCCTTGGTGTTCGGACTGTTGATCTAATAGACGCTTTCCATGTCTAAATACTGTGCTCTAAAATGTGGCCCCAGAGGTAATGTTTTAACGTAGTCTTTGTGCATATTGTACCTTGCAACCTGTGAAAGCCAAAATGCCCTCTAAAATGAAAGGGAAACAAGAACAATACAATGATAGGAAGCTTCAGATGCTGTGAGATTCAAAATATTTTACTATAGCATCCTATGTGCAATTCAGCATTTTGGTTGTAAATAATATAAAATAATAAAGATTGCATTGTTATTGGTGACACTTTCCAAACACTGTAGGACAGCCCTTGCTCTGTGGAGTTAAATTCTGCTCAGCATCTAGCCGGTGCTGAGAAGGGGCAAGCATGCTGGTTAGTATGCCTGTTTTCCACGGATCCAGACAGGATTCCATCTAGTGGAGGCACAAAGTGAAAAGAAGCAGCTTGTGCCTCTGGGTTGTAAATGCTGCAGATGGCATGTTCCAGGCTAGGTGGCAATAAGTTTGGTCAAACTCTCAACTCTGTATATTGGCCTTTGAGTTGATGATGTGTTGGCTGTGGGTAGAGCCCTGCAAATCCACATCCATGGTTGTTGATGTGGATATCCATGGCTATTTTTTTTTTTTTTTTTTTTTTGCAGGTACAGATACATGAGGGGGCTACGCTCGCATACCCCCTTCTTGGGCCACTTTTGCTTTGCTGAGAGAGCCTATTGATGCTGATGATGTGCTGACATTCTGTCACCTGACAGGAATAAGAGAGAGAAAGAGAGACTTGTATCCGTGCAGGACTCTAGTTGTGGGTCCATGTCAGTACTCTTTAAGTACAGCTTGAACCTCTCTAGTCTGGCACTCTCTGGTTCGGAACATCTGTGGTCCAGCACGATTTTTGTTAGCCGAATGGCCACTTACCATGGGTGTAGCCAAGTTTTCTGCAGTCCTGTAAAGTTTGTTTATAATCACCAGTCCTAGCTCCCAATGATTTTTGCTGTTAATTTACCCCTAAATGTCTTCTAAGAGCCCATTAAGCAGTGGAAGTGTTGGGAAGGCTGCTAGACAATATTTACCTCCTGTGGTCCATCAAATTCTCTGGTTCGACACCAGTCAGGTCCCAAGGTTGTCGAACTTAGAGAGATTCAACCTGGACTGCACTGAAAATCTGTCCTGGTGCTGCATGAGTGAGGAAGAGGCCTGCTATGATTCAAGCTAGCTCTAGTTTTGCATGGAATGGAATCTCAAATGCGGTATCATTACTGCTTGGATACTACAGTGATGGGTACTCTGTAATTAACTATATATCTATGGTATTTATCTTACAATGTGAGTAAAACAGAAGAAAGGATGAAATCATCCTTGTTATAGTAGAAGATAAACTCTCTTGGGTGTTGGCTACGTATGAAATATGGGAGAGCAAGTTGGTAATAGATCACTACAGAGACTGGTGACACTCAGAGATCAAAACAGTATTAATGCAAACAGAGAGATTAATGCAAATATGATATTTAAGATTAAAGATGTTAAAATGGGTTTAATCTTCTGATGTGAACCCTCTCAAAATAAGAAACTATGTCTCCACTAAATTGTTTATTCTTCTTATTGTGACTTTATTTTACTCAATGAGGCTGAATTAAGCTTACTTAGCAGAAATAATTGCATTCTTTTGTGTTTGTCAGAATTCTAATTTATTTGAAGTCATGAGTTCACATGTAGCTGTCAAAACAAATAGAAAAAGTGTGTGATCTCTATTAAATGACAGGGCTGTAAGGTGGAAGCAGTCTGCATTTTGCTCCCTTGCTTTACCATCTACTTGTGTGTGACTTTGAGCAAATGGCAGAACTTCTGCATGCCTTATTTTCTCTTGATGCAAAATGAGTATGTCTCCAATCAATGTTTGAAACATTTGAAATACTTTGTGTTTCTACATTTGACATAGAAGTTCAGGGTATTATAGTTATGCTTGTGAAAAATGGTAACAGTGCCATCAATATCAAAGGTTCTATGCCAGTTTACACCAGCTGAGGGCTAATTTACAAATGGCTTTTGTGCCAATTTGAGAATATTTGTTTAGAAATCAGTATAGTTACATTGATGTAATTGTTGTGAGTGAAGTTATGGGAGTTTACTGTGCTAAGGAAGGAAGAATTCAGAAGATGCAAAAACTCGTACTTAATTATAGTTAAACTAGGGAGCAATATTAGAATAAGCATGGGCAACTATAATCCCCTTTCCTCTGCCTCTTTATCCCCCTCTAAAAATAGCCAAGTACATTTTATTGTTTTTTCTATATACCTACCAATACCCTGATCGGTTTGCTTGTATATTATAATCCTTTCCCATGCCCTTATATTCATTTATTTATTTTGGGACATAAGCTCTTTGGGGCAGAGATTATATTTTCTCAAAAATCTGTATCATGCCTAGCACAAGGGGGTCAGATTTGGGGCCTTTCTGTGCTACTATAATAATATTACAGCTAATTATAACTGGAATCTTGGCTGCCGAGGGATACCTCTCATACTATACTGTTATCTCTCTAGAGGAAAATTACTGCATATGTTTGCAAGGTGATATGAGCAATTTTAAGTCAAATGAGTACTGAAAATAGAATCATAGAACACTAGAACTGGAAGGGACCTCGAGAGGTCATCAAATCCAGTCCCCTGCCCTCACAGCAGGACCAAGCACTGTCTAGATCATCCCTGACAGGTGTCTGTCTAACCTGCTCTTAAATATCTCTAGTGATGGAGATTCCACAGCCCTCCTAAGCAATTTATTCCAGTGTTTAACCACCCTGACAGGCAGGAAGTTTTTCCTGATGCCCAACCTAAACTTCCCTTGCTGCAGTTTAAGCCCATTGCTTCTTGTCCTATCCTCAGAGGCCAAGGAGAACAATTTTTTTCCCTCCTCCTTGTAACACCCTTTTAGATACTTGAAAACTGCTATCATGTCCCCTCTCAGTCTTCTCTTTTCTAAACTAAACAAGCCCAGTTCTTTCAGTCTTCCCTCATAGGTCATGTTTTTTAGGCCTTCAATCATTTTTCTTGCTCTTCTCTGGACCTTCTCCAATTTCTCCACATTTTTCTTGAAATGTGGTCCCCAGAACTGGACCCAATACTCCAACTGAGGCCTAATCAGTGCAGAGTAGAGTGGAAGAATGACTCCTCGTGTCTTGCTCAAAACACTCCTATGAATGCATCCCAGAATCAGGTTTGCTTTTTTTGCAACAGTGTCATGCTGTTGACTCATGTTTAACTTGTCCACTTTGACCCATAAATCCCTTTCAGCAGTACTCCCTTCCTAGACAATCACTTCCCATTCTGTATGTGTGAAACTGATTGTTCCTTCCTAAGTGGAGTGCTTTGCATTTGTCCTTATTAAACTTCATCCTGTTTACCTCAGACTATTTCTCTAGTTTGTCCAACATTTTGAATTTTGACCCTAGCCTCCAAAGCACTTGCAACCCTTCCCAGCTTTGTATTATCTGCGAACTTAATAATCGTACTCTCTATGCTGTCATCTAAATCCTTGATGAAGAAAAGAACAGAACCAGCTCCAAAACAGACCCTTGTGGAACCTCACTTGTTAGCCCTTCCAGCATGATTATGAACCATTAATAACTACACTCTGAGAGTGGTTCTCAAGCCAGTCATGCACCCACCTTATAGTAGCCCCATCAAGTTATATTTCCCTAGTTTATTGATAAGGTCATGCGAGACTGTGTCAAATGCCTTACTGAAGTCTAAGTATACCACATCATCACATAGCATGAAGTTAAGATTAACTAAATCATTAATGCACTTGCTTCTTAGGAATAAGCTAGTTATATGGTATGTATTGATCTGTGATAACTTTACCTTAGTGCCCAGCAATGCTGCCTTAGTCAAGAATCCAGGATTAATTATTCTTTTTTAGGGTGGCCATCTATGGGAAAAGTAGAATGTTATGTTTCTGGAGAATTAAATGATGTCCCAGTTTCTGAGTTTCCTGACTTTGTTTTTTTTACTCCAAGGTAGTAGCAGCCCTCAATAATTACAGCTTAGCACTTACCATAGTGTCCAATACCTAGGAATTGTATACATCACATCTTGTATTGACTCTGTGTTGCTTGCAATACCTAGGTACAAGGGGAATTAGTCAAGGAAGCAGCAGCAGCCTAAACACAAAGTTGCTTTTTTATATTAGTTTAATGTTATTAGAATCCTTAATCAGTGCCTCAAGCATGTATCTAGCAGATTCCAGTGTACAATCTGTACTTGCAGGTAAGTGCTCATGTATGCTCTGGTAGTATTGCGACTCTTTTGTCTCCGCTTCTCTGGAAACAGAATAGCTGCATATTTGCATTCTGTAGCCTGACATAATGTAACCAGAGGCAGAGAGACCTTGGAATCTAGCTGTGATCTGCTCCATCTGTATCAGCACATCAGGAAAGTGAATGCACTGAGCACAGTGAGAAAAAATGTCAAAGCCCCGAGGGAGGTGACTGGTGACATATGCTTAGTGGATGCCTGTTATATCTCCTCAGATCCTTGAACCCTTTCAGAAAACCTCCAGAAATTAGAGTTTCTTAGTGAAAGAGTGTGAGACTTCCCCATATCCTTTCAAATGATGGGAAGAAACAAGGCTTTAAGATGAATGTAAGTGGATGGGAATCACAGCTTTCACTCTTGCCTGCATTTTGCTAGTTCCTCAAATGGGATTTCTGCCACATCAATACTTCCCCCCATAGCTTCTTGAAATAGGCAAGAAATATGAAGTTTATCAGTTTTAAACTGCCACTAGGAAAGCCCTGCACTACAGGAGCATGGAAACAACTGTACCAAGTGTTAATCCTTCTCTTGCTGTATTTGTATCTACATGCTTTTGCCTGTAGTGGAATACCTGGAATAAAGTAGATGGGAACAATAGCAATGAAATGCTGGAGCACTGCTGGTGGACTTCAGGGTTTAGAATTCCAATTTCCCTACAACCCCTTATTACAGTTTTTTGTAATATTCCTCCCTCCCACCAATATTTAAACAGCATAATAGGTGAGATCTCCCCTGTCAGATTTACATTAAAGCTGTAAGTTTCTAATGTAGGATAGTAATATGATTGTAAAATAGCACATCTCTTCTTACGCATAATTTCTCTTACTGATCTTCTGTTTCTCTACCTCTATTTTGCTTTTAGTCTATGTCTTTACTGTGCACTTTGCCATCTTTTCATCCTCTTGTGTTGATGTCTCTTTCCTTTTGTGCCTCTGTAATTGTTTTTCTCTGAAGTGGGTTTTACCCACAAAAGCTCATGATTTTTTATATATATATATATATTAGTTAGTCTCTAAGGTGCCACAGGACTACTCTTTTTTTTTTCTCTCTCTCTTTAGTTATCCCTCATAAATTGTTTTTATTTTTGGGAAAGTCCTTGTAAATATGTTTGTCAGTATAAACAGTCAGTAGTTGCTAAATATTCACTTTATGGTAGA
This sequence comes from Pelochelys cantorii, assembly GCA_032595735.1. Lineage (NCBI taxonomy): Eukaryota > Metazoa > Chordata > Testudines > Trionychidae > Pelochelys > Pelochelys cantorii. The sequence goes on along the minus strand of CM064326.1, from coordinate 41,735,439 downwards.
TGAGTCTTGAGATTGTGAACTCCATGAATTTACAGAATATAAATGTCAAATATACATTCTCTACAAGATAAACCTTAAAACACTTGAACTGTCAATTTACAAAGCAGTCAGAATCATTCTGATAAAAAAGGGTCAAGAATAGGTTAGACAGTTATAAGGAGCCCTGTGATCCTAATGGAGAAACGGTGAACTTCTGGAGGTTAATTTATTTATATTCAATGTGTTCTATATGACTTTGACAAATATTGGATTAAGGTGTGCAGAAAACAGAAATAAACAACGTAAATGATTTATTACCTACTAAACTATAAAAAGCCTAGTGTTACCTGGGCAGTCTAGCTGTGGAATATTCTCTAAGTACTGATGCACAAGAAGATCTTGAAAGATAAATTGTTGGCCCACCAGCAATGTTTTGGAGCTTTTATTTTTGTCTTAGTAAAATGATTATTTGTAAACCTTGGTACAGGCTTCCTTAATAGTCTGTAAATATGAGTACAATACATAATAACTAAACCAGAAAGCATGTGTGCTTCATATTCTTGTTGTTACTTCATACCTCAAGAGAACAGAGTCTACATGAACGAAATCATTAACCGTTCTTATTGACTTGAGATTTTATAGAACGAGCTTTGTTTAAAGCAAGTTTCCTTTCATTAAAAGAAAAGCAAAAAGTAATTAAGGGTCCAGAGACACCACCCCAAAGAGCAAAGTCTTCTGCTTGCAAAACAGGTATGGCAATGATGGTGTGTGTGATGGTAGCCGTAGCTAACCACTGTGCTTCAATCCTGATCCACTTTTAGAGATGGAGAGGTTAAGTTCCCAGACACATACACTCTTGAGAGGCAAAAGGATTGCAACAGTAGGGATGTCTGCCTTTTACAGAGGTGGTGTTTGTGTTGTGGTCACCTGTCAGTTAGGATAGATTGAGATCTTCATCCATTTCACATAGATCACTGAATCCTCATCAGATGGTATGATTTTTCTTCTGGGTTCAAACCATTGGCTTGGAGGCCAAAGGTTCCATATTTCATCATCAAGCTTGCAAGCCCTTCTTTCCCATCTCTCCCCAAAAAGCAAGTGACTGATCAAAAAAATCTGACATTCTTGCATTGTGTGTTACTGGGATATATCAGCTACATTCATTCTGTGAACATGCATACATTCTATGAATTTGATTGTTTTAATTTTGTCATTGATTTCAATGGGAGCTGGACCAGATCTTTGATCTCTTTAGTTCACAACAAGATTCGTGTATTAATCTACATATGGTATCAATTGCTCTTAGCTTATTTGAGCAATGAGAGAAAACACATTCTAAGAGGATTACAAAAGAAGTAAATCAAAATTTAGTTGGAAGTTGAGGGTCACGGGTCTGTGAATGTAGAACAAACAGACAATCAGGACCTTAAATAGCTCATAGTATCAGCATTATGTGAGGCTGGAGGGTGATATATAAAAATATTACATAAATCAAAATGGTAGAGCTATCAAGTAGCTGAATTATCGTTGCGCTAACCTGGAAAAGAATGATCAGACACCTATTTTGCTTCTCTAGATACTCATAAAAATATTGTACCATTTACATCTGGTATCTTAATTATTTTTCCTCACAAAAGAAATATGTACAATTAATTTCTTTGTGTGTTCCCTACTCAGTAAGTGCTCTGCGGATTTCTTTCCGGGCTTACTAAAGGAGCACTCAAAGATGATAGTCATTGCAGAGAAACTAAACGAATTCTTTACTTCAGTCTTCATGGCTGAGGATATTAGAGATTCACAAACTTGAGCCATTCTTCTTAGGTGACAAATCTGAGGAACTGTCCCAGATTGAGGTGTCATTAGAGGAGGTTTTGGAACAAACTGATAAACTTAACAGTAACAAGTCACCAGGACCAGATGGTATTCACCCAAGAGTTCTGAAAGAACTCAAATGTGAAATTGAGGAACTATTAACTGTGGTTTGTAACCTATCCTTTAAATCAGCTTCTGTACCGAAGGACTGGAAGATAACTAACATGATGCCAATATTTAAAAAGGGCTCTAGAGGTGATCCTGGCAATTACAGACTCCTAAGTCTAAAGTCAGTATCAGACAAATTAGTTTAAACTATAGTAAATAATAACATTGTGAGACATATAGATGAACATAATTTGTTGTGAAAGTCAACATGGTTTCTGTAAAGGGAAATCATGCCTTACTAATCTACTAGAGTTCTTTGAGGGGGTCAACAAACATGTAGACAAGGTTGGATCCAGTGGATAAAGTGCACTTAGATTTCCAGAAAGCCTTTGACAAGTTTCCTCACCAAAGGCTCTTAAGTAAAGCAAGTTGTCGTGGGATAAGAGAGAAGGTCCTCTCATGGATTGATAACTGGGTAAAAGACAGGAAACAAAGGGAAGGAATAAATAGTAAGAATGGAGAGGGGTAACTAGTGGTGTCCCCCCAGGGTCTGTCCTATGATCAATTCTATTCAACTCATTTATAAATGGTCTTGAGAGAGGGGTAAACAGTGAGGTGGCAAAACTTGCGGATGATACTAAACTGCTCAAGATAATTCAGACCAAAGCAGACTTTGAAGAGCTTCAAAAAGATCTTTGAGAGAGAGAGAGAGAGAGAGAGAGAGAGATTGGAAGAGGTTCAGGAAAGGTCAATAAAATGATTAGGGGTTTGGAATGGGTTCCATATGAAGAGAGATTAAAAAGACTTGGACTTTTCAGTTTAGAAAAGAGGAGACTAAGGGAGGGGGGAGATATGATAGAGGTGTGGAGAAAGTGAATAAGGAAAAGTTATTTACTTGTTCCCATAACTTAAGAACTAGGGGTCACCAAATGAAATTAATAGGTAGCAGGTTTAAAACAAACAAAAGGAAGTTTCTCTTCATGCAGCGCACAACCTGTAGAACTCCTTGCCAGAAGATGTTGTGAAGACTAGGACTTTAACAGGGTTCAAAAAAAGAGCTAGATAAATTCATGGGGGTTAGGTCAATACCATGGAGGAAGTTAGGAGGTTAGGTTCAATCCCATGATTCCAGAAGCTGGAGCTTTAAGAAAACCACCAAATATCATGGTGCTGATGATAAAACTATTGAAGTTGGCAGAACTGAAAATGCCTATAAAGATAGTACTTAGTCTTTAGGAGTTATTGGGTAAAATCTATTACCTGTGTTCTGCAGGAGGTCAGACTGGGTAATTGTGACGGTCCCTTCTGGCCTTAAAGTCTCTTAGTCTATGAGATTTGATTGTAATCAGATAGTGCTAGATCCATTCGCACTAGTTCTTAACTCTTAGGACGCCAGTCTATTAAACCCTTACCTGCATAACTTCAAATCACATAGAAGAATTCTAAGTTTATCCCAGGTCTAGATTATCAAAACAGATGGGATTTTTGATTTTAGAACTGGACTAGAAATCAAGCTTATCATGGATATACAACTCCTGTTGCACAACAAAGCTTTAGTACCAGCACAATTTCAGACAACTACATTATAATCAAACAAGCATGCACTGCATGACTAGAAAAATCATCACAGCTACAAATGCATTGCTGTGATTACTGATCAACGCCTACCTGCTTGGCTGAAGAAAGGATACCATGGGGTACATCATAGTTTTTCCTGTCACTGAAGAATGTAATATGAACCTGCCCTAACAAGTTTTGTGCTATATTAAGAATACAAATTGGCAGAAAAATCAATAGTCCTATAAAATGTTTAATAGTACTCAGTGGTTATTGTTAGCATAAAGGAGGAAAATTCTGGCTCATGGCTGAAAAAAGTCATGAGATGAATTTTAAGAGTTTTATTTTTGTTTGCCATCAGTGGTCACCAATCCTGAGATCTGGAACAAAGTTAAAGGAAGATTCTAGTGTTGCATATTTTTATATCAGAGCTTGTAAGGACAGACACATGTCTTATAAGCTAGAGTTTGAGTGCATGCCTCTTGACCTTCAGTGCATGACACAGGCAATCCAAGTATGTGACAAACAACCAAAATATGGAAACAGTTGGGTTTTGCTGCATAGAAGTGATAATGATTTTGTTTGTTATAGAATCTGTGTATAAAAATACTTCCTCACCAGGTGAATTAAATACAGCAGTTTTTTAAAAAGAAAACTGGAAAGACAAATTCTACCATTCCTTAAGAACTAGGGAGGATCCTGGTTGCATATTAGCAGAGTTGGAACCCCATTGCTATTTGGATCATCAGCACAGATGTCCTATTCATTGAGTTAAAAAGTAACTTATCTTTTCTGAGGGGAATGTTGCAGTTTCTTCCAGCTAGTATCTAGACAGCAGTTGAATGTTGGAGAGGTCAGGAAATCTAGAGGTTTTTCCCCTGCCTGTTTGAAGGGAATGATAGTGGCTATAACAGTGGTCTGTTTGAAAATCAATGAAACATGTACTCCTAATCCTTTGGGTGCTTTTGAAAAATAATAAAATAATCTTATTTATTTGCTTCACACTTTATTGTAGTACTCAGCTTCACTCAATAGAAAAATATTTTTCTTTTTTCTATTTTCCTTTTTCTCCCCTTTTTCCCATCCTATGTCTTTATATCTTCTTACTCTCTCTCCTTGCATATTCCTTTCTTGCAGTAATTCCCAATTTTTTCAGTGCCATACACTTTCCCATTCTGTCCATTAATCAGCAGTTAACACAAAGTATCAGCATTAACTATTTATCAGTCTTTAGAGAGAGCACTCCAATTACATTTGGCTCCTGTCTCCCATAATCTGTGTATACATTCAATTAGTGTTTAAAATCTCACCTGGTTCACTTTGTTTTTCATTCCAATTAGAAGATGAAGAGCCTGGCTCAAAGACGACAGTCTGCACCATCTCTGGTCCTCAGCAAAGCACTTAACAAGTCCAGAACCATCACCAGGTGAGTTGATGCATTCTGCTGATTGCACTTTTTCCAGTTCCTGAGCCCAAATCTTAAGATGGTTTTTGATGAGCGATTATCCCTACCGGGCTAAATTATGTCTTCAGGCAGAGCCATATTAAGGAGTGGGAGGAGGTGCCCTCCACTGCTTGCAATGTTGGCATATCTACTGTAAGGCATAATGCATCCAGAGATGCAAGGTGGCTCTTGCTACATCGCTACAACTTTTTAAAGGTATTTTCAGTTCTTCTCTTCAGCACAGTTATCCTGATGCTGGCTGATTTGCAAAGGGGGCAAGCGTAGCTGCTCTCCAGGCCCACTCAGGCCTGCCTCATCTCAGCTCCATCAGGCAGCTTTCGTCAACCCCATTCCTTTTGCACTGGAAACCAAATCTTGGCTGTTTGCTCTGGTGGTGAGATGGGCAGGGAAGGAGTGTGGATGATTCCCTCTTTCATTCTCTCCCTCCCGCCCGCCCTCCAGTCAGAGCAGTCGTTAGGATGTATGGGGCCTTACCCAGAACTATTGAACTGGTGCCCCTATGCCCAATGGTAGACGGGGAAGGACGATTTCTTTAGAGATGCAAATATAAAATCTTCAGCAACTCAATAATGAAATATTTTAAAGCAAAATCTAAACTGAAGTCCTGTAGACTAAAGCAGTGAATTCAGAAACTGGTAGTATATACCTAGGGTTGGCAAATACCTGTTAAATGGCTTCATTACCACTTAATGGCTCTTTCACGGATTCAGTATGCCACTAATAGCACTGGCAGGCTTTTTCACTTTTAAGTTAACTAGATCCTCTCCAGAGGAAGCAACTACCGAACAGGTATAAGAAGAGGCAGGTAGGTGGACATTAAGACCCAGTGGTACCCCCAAATTTTCAGATGCCTATGCAGCTAGTATTCTATATATGGGTAAAGACAGCACTGCTCCAAGTACGCCTATGCAGCACTAAATATAATTCAGCACAGGTTGTTGTTTAAACTAATTTCTGCAATACAGTACTGTGTATAACACTTCTCTTGTGCTATGTTGGCATCTTGTTAAAATTCAGTAGACTTTAAAGTTGTAAAGTGCCAATGTTTATGAACTAATGAACTGTCAAGAAGAATGTTATTACTTCAAAGAACAAGGAGAACCTTACTGAGAAGCATAATTGAGGAAAACTGAAAGCACAACAGTGCAAAGAATCACTTTCTCCCACACTGTGCTGTGGAACTTAGGGAATTAATGTGTAGGCCTTGGAAATTTTGCTGTTTAATCTACTTAATACCTGCATCCATAGTTGTTGTTGTCCAGTGGAATTTGTGATGGGGTTTACCAGCCCCACACTGGGGAAGCCGGGCTTAAACAAGTTCACCTGTCTGAGGAAGTCCTGCACCTGCAGACCTGCTGGGCATGCCTGTTCTACAGCCCAGGTATAAAGACCTGGAGAGAGACTCAGTCTGGGCTAGTTGTTGAGAAGTAAGGAAGGTAGTGCCAGAGCTCCTGGAGGTGAACCACAACTGGAAACAGACTTGAAGACCAGCCAGTGAGACACCAGAGATAGTGCTGAGGATCTAGAGGAAGGACTCTGGAAGGAGTCTGGTGGAGACTGGTAGAAAGTAGCTCAGGGCGGTAGATTGTATCTTAAGAAGTTCAGCATGTTGTAATGGGATTCCCTGCTGAGTGAGCAGTGAGCTATGCCACTGCTAATAGGATCCTGAGCTAGGACCTAGTAGAATAGGGAGGGCCTGGGTCTCCCTCCCCCCTCCTCAATCCCCAACCCATGGGGCCTGCACCCACTGCTACCGACTTTGTTTGCTAGCCTGCACTGTTCTAGCGAGAGGAGCATTTGTTATTGACTTTGGTGGCTAGGCCACTCTGCCCCAACGTGGGGCACTTGTTATTAACTCCAGCCACTGGGCCCCACAGCCCTAGCAAGAGGACCCTGGGTTCAGACCAGCCATTGAGTTATGACACACACAGGTTGGAGCGTGATTTCAGGAACCGCAGATACTCAACAGCTCCCTAGAGACAAGTGCACTACCCTGCAACAGAATTCCAGACTTGAACAATCTGAAAGGAATTCTGAGAAAATATCAGAGTTGTTAAAATGTACTAGAAGCTGCTGCAGGTCTTTTTATTTGTATTGAATCAAAAGGGGAAACATAGAACAAAACTCTCTAAATGGTGTTTATGCTACTTTGTGCAGTCTAGTCGTTGAATGCAGGATTATGAACTAAAGTGTTATAATCCTGTCTCTGACACTTCCTCTGTGACCATGAGCAAGTCTCTTATTTGCTCTGCTTTAGTTTTCAAGTTACTTAACTAATGCCTTAATGAGGAAGATATGACTTTAATGCTGTGGTAACTTATTTACTATTTCCTCACCATCATAACAACTGACATAACATTTGCGATTTCACTTTTTTTATGCTGGATTGAATTTCTCCAAGGAGGGAGGGGTGTGCTTTTTCATATATACTGGGAGTGGTGGCAGCTTAAAGGTCTGATTGGACACATAAGGATAAGCACCCACAATACTTAGTCTTCAGAGTTTTCCTCAGCTTATTGTCATCTAGCTCAGCATCTGTCTGTCCCTGCAATGGCCAGGTGGAGCGCCACCATCCATGGTGTGCCCTGCAGGGCTAGAGCAGTTCCCTATTCACATCCCTAAACTGCAGTTGCTGAGTCTCATCTCCTTGGAAGGGATTAACTAATATCTGTATGCTGCTTTCAATATGTAGAGAGCTATATAACAGTTAAGTATTCTATCCCGCTATTCTAATACCATGGGTATCATCCCGCCTAAAGGTCAATTATTAGGAGCCATTTCTACCAACAGAGTGTTAACATTTTAGTTTCCTGTTCCGTTGAATTCATTGAGAGAACTTGCCATTACAAGTGTAATAGAAGCAGGCTTGTGTCCTTAGAAAAGAACATAAGGTGACCTTTAGGAACATAAGATAACCCTTTGGATCATCTAGCATTCTCATTTTTCACTGAGCCAATACATTCTATCTTCTGTTGCATAAATTCCTCTTTATCAACAAACTGAATGAGTTTGAATTTCCTGCTCTGCTTGTTGTGTAAATGTTTAACTCTTATGAAATATTCTCTTTTTAAGAGAGCTGAAGAACAATGAAACAACTGTGTTTTGTAAGCTCCAAATATTTTCTCTACGTTATTTTAGCACTTAGTTCCTTTTGTTGTATGCAAAATACCTTATTTTCCTGGCAGTGATTCCCAGTGCCAGTACTCCAATACACTGACTTGTTAATGGCTGATTAATGTCTTATACTCAGACTCAAGATCCCATGCAAAGTTAGCATACATCTATAAAGTATTTTATATGAATTGTCTCACCTAAAAAACTCGTTCACTCTCCATATTTGTTGGAATTAATGAGCAAGTGCAAATATTTTATAAGAACAGGAAATACATAGAAACATTAGTCAGTTTATATTTCAGTATCAGTTTATATATCTCAAGTGTCCTTAGACTACATACGGCACGATTTAATAAAATGCAAGTGCAGGGAATATTTGCCTTCCAGCACTGCAAAGGTTATTCACAATATTTTTTTCTTAAACTATTCTGATGTCTGTAGATGGTAATCAGTGTTCCCTCTAAGCTGCGGGCAGCACAGCTTCACAGGTGATTAATCATCCTCACCCAGTTAGAGGCTCAGGGCTTGGTGCATGGAGCTCACTGGCTGAGCAGAGCTGATTAATCACCTATGAAGCTGTGCTGCCACGCAGCTTAGGGGGAACACTGGTGGTAATTGCAAGAAATTTGAAGTGTAGAAGAGTCTGACATGATTATATGATGGTTGCTATAGTACTGTGATCTGTAATTGGGTGGCTGTCTACCCTAGATTTACACCGATGTAACTTATTGATACCAATGGAATTACTCCAGATTTACACAAGGATAGTAGTAGAATATGGCTCATTGCTTCCAAAGGATGAAAATATTCAGAATGTTCTTTCCCTCCAATTTTTGGTTTTCAGCTTCTTCTCTATACAACTTTGTCTGTCTGTCTTCATGAAGTGATACTAGATGATCACACTAGCCCTTTTTCACATAATTAGATGGTGACCTTTGACGTATTTTGGGCTGGCTTTATGACAGAAATCTATTAAAAAGGCTGGATCATGATCTAGATGTGGAACATCTTGAGTGCTCTTAAGATCCTGAGAGCAATGCTGTGAGAAGTCTCGCACTCCTGCCAGGGTCACCCAAAGTAGAAAATTGAGGTTCCAGATGAGCACCAAAAAATAATGGAATGGAGCGAGGGGTAGTCATCATGGCCAGAGAACTCAGGAGACATGGCATTAACATTGCAGGACTGAATGAGACTTGATATGCATGAGAAGGCCAGCTTGAGAAGCAATGTGGTGGTTACACTTTGTCACCCATTCCTTTCCAGAATAATGAACAACAAATCTACAGAGTTGGTTTTGCCATCAAAAATGAAATAGTCAACCAACTCAGAATTATCAGTTCACATCAGTGAATTACTCACGACTCTTTGCCTTAAACTTGCCAAGAACTAGCATGCAACATTCATCAGTGCATATATTCCAACTCTTGATACTGATAGGATCCTTCTTTGGTTTCCTTACACCAAATTCTCTTTGCCAAATTCTCTTTGCCATCCACAAAGAGGACAAACTTCTACGCCTTCAAGAATTTAATGCAAGAGTTGGACATGATTCATTGTAATAGCATGATCGGAAAGGAAGGAGTGGGTAAGACCAATTCCAGTGGAATTCTTTTTCTGAGCATATGTGCAGAATACTATCTAAATATTACAAACACTATGTTACATCAAAAGCACAAGTATAAGCTTTCATGAGAATACCTGTGATCTCTAAGGGTACATCTACACTAGCCCCCTAGTTCGAACTAGGGAGGCTAATGAGGGCGACCGAAATTGCAAATTAAGCGCGGGATTTAGCGTCTACATGCGGCAGTGAAATGGGAGTTTGAAGCAAACCCCTTAACTTGAATTAGCTGTTAAACCTCATTCCACAAAGAGTAACAGCTAATTCGAGTTAGAGGTTTACTTTGAACTCCCGTTTCACTGCCGCATGTAGACGCAGGCAGTTATTCCGGGCTAGTCAGTTTCTAAAATGGCGACTGCCCGGGAACATGCTAATGAAGCGCGGGATATTTAAATCTCGTGCTTCATTTGCAATGTCGGTCACCCTCATTAGCCTCCCTAGTTCGAACTGGGGGCTAGTGTAGATGTACCCTAAGGTATTGGCATCTGATCAACTAAATCACCTGATTGTGAAGATATGTTGGCAGGTGCTGACAGTTGTTGGATAGACCAGCACCTCATCCACTCCACTACTTCCATCAAACTTGTACCAAAAGAACAAATGTGAAAGAATCCAACCAGATAGAAGATCAAAGTTGAGAGTCTTTTAAGGATCCAACTAAATGTGACCTGTTCTGGCAGTGCCTCCCCGAGAAACTGATGAATATGAAAACTGAGATGGAGGGCCCTGAAAATCACTGGAAAATACTCATATCAGCTACCTGTGCTCCATGTGAGGGAACACTGTGCTTCTCATTGAGGAAGCACAAACTTTGGATTGATGAGAATGATCAGGAAATCCAAGATCTGGTCATCTGTAAACACAAGGTCTTCTGTGCTTGGCAGAATGGCATCAATTCCAAGCAGAAGCTATACACCCACCATCAACTCAAAGCTGAAGTTCAAAGAAAAACACCATGAAATGAAGACCAAGCTGTGGGAGCAAAAAAAAAAACCAGTCTCCTTAGGGACAATGAATTGATCAGTGAGTGGTGGACGACTTCCTGAACGATGACCCAACATTGACAAAAACTTCTTTGACTTAATCCTGCAGCATCTTTCCAAGGATGATTGTCAGCACTCTTTGATGTAAAGGAAGCCATCAAGCAGATAATGAACAGTAAGGCATCTGGATCTGGTGGAATCCCTGCTGAAATCTTCAAAGAAGGAGAGAAACTATATCACCAGCTTCATGCCCTAATGTTCAAGATTTGGCAATCCAAAGAAATCCCGGCCAATCTTAGAGATGCCATGATCATGACCATCTGCAAGAAAGACAAACTATCAAGGAATTGCCCTGTTGTCTACTTCAAGAAAGATTCTTGCCAGAATTCTCTTCAACTGGCTGCTTCCTCTTGCCAAGGAAATTCTCCCAGAATCACGATGTGGATTCAATTTACCTCAATCACCAACATAATCTTCACCATCCATCAACTTCAAGAAAAGTGCCATGAACATCAGCCTCTGTACATGGCCTTCACTGATCTCACAAAAAACGTTCAACTCCATCAGTTGCGAGAATCTGTGGAAAATTCTCTTCAAATTTGGATACCTATCCAAATGTGTTGTCCTCTGACTCTTCCACAACATGTCTGTGGTGGTGGTCAGCAATGGCTCCAGAATGGACCCCTTCCTAGTCAAAACAGGGGTCAAGCAAGGCTGTATCATTGCTTTATTGTCACTTTTTTTCATCTTCCTTGCTCTTATCTTCCTTCTCATTGCTGACAAGTTCCCCTCTGGACTTGACTTCCAAAACAGAAATGACACCAAGCTCTTCCACCTCAATCACCTCTGTTCCAAGACAGGTTACCACTAAATTGGACATTGAACTCCATTATGCCGATAAATGTACACCATGTGCCCAGTTGAAAGAAGATCTTCAAAAAATAGTTGACATTTTCTCTGAGACCTGTGTTACGGACACTGCCTCCCCCCCCCCCCCCAATGCTTTATGAAATAGGCATATTTGTGTCCATAAATCTAACTTGAAGATGTTAGGTTATATGTGGCAATTTGTCCCAATCAGGCTTAATGTCTTAATAGACTAGGTCTGTATATCTTATTTTGGTGTATGTATCATTCTTGTGTGTAAAGTTAGATATGTGGAGTATGGAATGGTTTATGGTTTTTAAATGTGCAAATGAAAGCCATCAAGGGTGTTTCCAATGCTGGAATGCCTCAGTGTCTGGGCAATCATGTAAACAACCCCTTTTGTCCTTTAAGTCTTAGGAGTGGTTGGTCCTAGGACGTTATGTGACCTCCCTAACTGGTAAGGACTGGCCAGGTAATTTCTCATGTAAAAGGGGCATCTATAAAACAATGGGAAGCTTAGCAGTGTCTTTGTCTTTGGCCCGCATGGCACTCCCAGGAGAATGAACTAAAGGCTCCAGGGAGAGGGAACTTCCCTAGTTTGGAGGCTTAGCTGGAATGAGAACAATTTTAGCGTGAGTTTGTAATAAGTTTGTATTGAGGTTTTAGTGTTAGAACTAGCTAAGCATCTTCTGTTAATTTAAATTTGTAATCTGCTTTGCTCTGCCTGTTCTCACTTATAACCACTTAAATCCTACTGCCTGTACTTGATAGTAAATAAAAGTGATTTTATTAAGTCCAGTGTAAATAATTATTACTAGGGGGAGCATTCAGTATGTGCATTCTCCTTTCATTGTTAAAGGAGGCTTACTTAAATAATTCATTTGGGGTTCTGATCCTGTTTGGAGACTGGTATCCCAGGAAGCTGGGCCCAAAACTTCATTTTCCTTGGACCTGAAGAGTTTGTGTCTGTACTGCTTCTCGGGGGGGGCAGTGATGTCACTCTGTGCCTTGGCTGGGGAAGACCAGGGAACTGGCCCAGCAGGACAGGGTAGTGAGAAGCCCCAGAGAGCAAGGAGGTAAACATCAATGGCTTTGTCAGCACTCCGGGAAGCACCCCACAGGGTCTTCTATGACCCCATCCTGTCACAGCCTGCAATCAACTCAAACTCATACTCAACACCAGGAAAACTGAGATATTCATTCAACAGTCTCTGAATCATTGAGATCCCACTCCTATAATTCAGACCAATAGAGAGATGGTGTCAGTGCAGTTTTTGGATGCTTGAGAAAATGTGTCTTCAGAGATTAACATCAAGATTTAAGCCAAGGTTTTTGTGCCAGGACATTGTTATACCTGCTTTCAGTGCTTTTTTTGTTTAAAAAACAAAAAATAACAAACAAACAAACAAAAAAAGGTGCCGGTACTCCAGTGGAAAAGTTGTTGAGTTCTGACTGGAGGTGCCGGTACTGCGTATCGGGCAGTACCATCACAAAAAAAGCACTGCCTGCTTTTTTTTATACTGCGTTGAAAACTGGGTCATGTACAGTATGATATCATCAACAGTGCCTCCATAAGACCTTCTGAAGCCAGTGGCATGATCAGTGTACCTGTATCAGTGTTCTGGCCCAAGCCAAATCCTTCAACATTGAAGCTATGATCATCCACCACCAATTAAATTGGGCTGGTCATGTTCTTTGAATGCCAGACACTTGATTTGTGAAGCAGGTTATGTTCTCATAACTGAGCCATGGCCAACAGACAAAAGGTGGGCAAAAAAAAAAAGCACTTCATAGACACTCTCAAAGCCAGCATGAAGTGCAATATTCAAGTCAATTATCTTTAGTAGGTCTTGAACTTAAATCGTTAATACAAATAAAATAATCGTAATAACTTAGCATCTAGGAGCCCCAGTCGTGGAGCAGGAGCCCATTGTGCTAGCCACTATAAAACATACCGTCTCCACCCCAAAAGAGAATAAGACAGACAGCAGATGGATAGAGACACACTGATAGAGGAGTGCAAGAAAACCGAGACGAATATTGGTCAACCTGACAAGCAGTAGTCTCAGTGCATACAGCAGAGGAGAGTAGAAGGAAGGATCTGAAGGAGACTAGTGAGGTAGCTTTGAAGATGGTTTAGGGAGCTTCTCTCAAGAGTGAGGGACAGGATAGGAGAAAGCATGAAGGTGCCGGTTTGAAAGTGTATTAATGAAGGCCGGTATCATGGGCTAGTATTGACATCCTTATCAATTTTTTTTCTAATTCCATGCTCTGCTGAAGCTGATAGTGTCAATTATAAAATTGATGTCAACAGGTGCAGAGTTATGCCAATACAGATTGCTTTTTGAAAAATACCCCCTAATTGTGATACTTCTAAATCAGTGGTCGCCAACCAGTAGATCGGGATCTACTGATAGATCTTGGAGCCTCTGTCAGGTGATCGTGACTGGTTTGGCCAAGAGGCTATCAAGTGCCAGCACTTCACGCTGCTGCTCATCTCCTGCCCTTTGCCAGGGAGCTGCCCCTCCCACTGGGGAGCCTCCTGTTTTCTGGGCAGAGCAAGGAGGGAAAGGAGAAGTGCTGATATCAAGGTGCCCCCTCCCACTCTGTATCCTTTCTCCACAAAGCAGAGAGGGGCACAGCAGGACTTGGGATGGAGTTTGCTGGCTGCTTTTGGGAGTGGTGCAGGGCCAGGGTAGGGGTGAACCTGCCTTAGCCCCACTGCACCACTACGCAGGAGCCACCTGAGATAAGCAGGGCCGAGCTGGAGCCCACATCCCAAAACCCTTCCCCAGTCACGAACCCACTCCTAGACCCCAAGTCCCTGTCCTAGCCCTGAGCACCCCTGCATCCCAGCTACCTGCCCCAAGAGCAACTCAGAGCCCCTCTCACACTCCAGATCCCTTAATCCAAGACCAGAGCCTGCACCCCAACCCTCTACCCCAGCCTGATGAAAGTGAGTGAGGATGGGCAAGAGAGGGAGGTTGGAGGTAGCAGGGGCGGGGTCTTGGAGAAGGGGCAAGGATATTTATATATGAGGTAGATCTTGGATTGCACTTAAATTCAAAAAGTGATCTTGTGCTTAAAAAGGTTGAAGACCACTATTCTAAATTAAGCTGACTCCTTCTCCCACAAGAAGAAGGCAGAACTCACACAAGCTGTAACATATTATTTTACAAGAATTTAGAATCAGTTTAATTTGTGTATCTACTTGACAATTTACAAATAGACTCCTGCATATTAAAGTGAAATGGTCAGGAATGAAACTACTCTTTGTGCTATTTAGTATGTTTGGATAGGCTAGGTGCAAAGATTGTGTTAAATGTTTAAAACAATATTTTTAGATGGCTTTATAAAAACACTTAAGTAAGCCTCAGAAGGAAATAGATTAGAAAATAATCCTCATTTGTATGTTTAGGTTTGTATTTGCAGATGCATTGGGGGGGGCGGGAGGGGGGTAATTATACATTTAAAGAATTTCCTAGAGTTTTTTTCCTCCCATTACATAGAATCAAAGTTTCATGTTTTATGGAAACATTATTCCTTTACCTAAATCACAATACATTATTCTGACATATTGTCTTTGAAGGGTCCTGACCAAATGCTAAAAATTCCTAGATATCAAAGATCTGATGTGTTATCTAGTAATACATGCCACTATAGGCACTAGGCAAATACAGTGTGTTCCCAATGTCTTGGACTCTCTGTTCCTAAGGTTTTAAACGACGATAGTGGGTGAGCCAATTTCTGTGACTAGATAAAGACAAAACAGAGTTTTAATAAATGCAAATTGCCAGAAAGCCTTAACTGCCCGCTGTCACTGGAAAGATCAGTATTTAGTGTTTTATTGAAATCAGCGTGTGTGGAAGAGAGGAAGAAAAGCTGATGTTAATAACTTTTATTTCAAATTGCAATCCTGTGCTGCATTTTCATTTTCTTTTTGAGATAAAGCACAGTCTGTGCATGTTTGATGATCGTTTACACCTCACAATAATATTCGTGTTAGATCCTGATCCTATCTTACTTCAGTGTTGCAGGCCCATAGCACGTTTCATCCTGAAATATTTTTAAGTCACTTTCATGCAAAGGAATTGCTTCACTTACCACTGAGACACGGTCAGCTGTGGAATGTGGCAGCTGTTTGCTATAGCAACCTTACTACCAAATTGCTTGCTTAGGCTATGTAGAAGACTATCATAAGGGGCAGTGATTGTCTTTTTGATCTTGTATAGAATTTAGCTGAGTGGTATTCTGGTCCATGGCTACGACTCCTAGGTGCCACGGGGATGCCAATAATAAATAATAGTCAGCCAAACTGCAATCCTAATAGCAGTGGTAGTTTAGGTGAATGTATTACCAAAGTAATCAAATATTAACTATTTTATTTCTAAAGCAGCCTCAGGCAAGTGCTGGGGTATGGTGGAGGAGGAAATTTGTGCAAAACTGAAACAGTGCACAATACTGTTATCATGTCAAATTTAGGGATACCACTGCAGGAAAATGAGGGCAAAAATGAAGATGAGCAAGAAAGGTAATCTTAAGACTAGGTTAGGTCACACTAAGAAATACCTTTTGTGAGAAACTAGGAAGTTATAAGACCTTTAACTGAGGAAGAATTGGCAGAGGTGAGTGGTGAGTAAACAAATTCCACATTCCAGAGCCCACCACAAGCTATGAAGTGCAGAGAAAACCATTAGAAGTGGGTTCAGGAAAGAGATTTCTTCTGTACTTAGTGCCTGCACAATATAGGTTTTAGAAACAACAGGGCCAGGTTAAAGTTAGTCTGACACTTATCCACACCAGCTGCTCGTAAATTGGTGGGTGTTAGGTCATTACATTTGTTCAAACAAGTGAGCAAATGTGTGGTTGTGTTTTGAGCTGCAGGAGGTGAAAAAGCCCTTTAGGGAGCCAGTCTGAGAGAATTACATTGATTTACTGTCATCTGGGTAATGGTTGCTATTGCAGAGTCTTCACAGGATAAATAAGGGAGTGACGTGCACAACCGAAGGATCACTTCTTTCACTGCCCACTTGGACATGGAAAGGGCATGGTCAAAAGTGATCCCAAGATTCTTTACCTCCTGAATTTTTCCCATCAGATAGACACACACAGAAGGGGAGAAAACCCCTCGTGTATGATCCAAACATTCCTCCAGGATAGAAATTGAATTTGTAGGATACAAGGGACCAAAAAAACCCCCCACAATTGCAGAGCTATGACTCTGTATTCCTCGGTTTATAGAGATTTGTCCAAGAGACATCATATGTATTGAACAACTTGGGAAAGAAGAGATGTTTTGCAGAACAATGAGAAGAGAAGGGAAAAAGTTAAGGGGAAAAAAGTCCTGAGCTGCCATGGAGCCCCATGGGAGTTGTAGTTCGCAGTCTTTTATGCCCCCATTGTATATCTCCCAGGATTTACACCGGTGGCCTTTCTCTGTAGTTGGCTTCCATAATGCCACACAACATTTCAGCCACAGAGACCAAGACTGTGGGTTGACAAACTGAAACCTTTTGGAATCAGGAATATTCGAATTGGGAATTTCCAGTTAGAATTTTTTTCTGTTTTGTTTGTTTCATGAAATTTCAACTATTTATCCACATTCAGTGTATAAACAAATGTCAAAATATCTGAATTTCCCATTGGACAAAACCTTTTTTGATTAGCAACTTTAGAGTGCTATGTTTTTGTATTTAATCCAACCAAATATGAATATATGCAAGATTTTTTTAAGGCAGTTCTACAGTGTATCAGTATGCTTCTCATCTTAATATAATGCCACGCATTTAAAGTAGCCTACAGTAATGATGATAAAGAACAGATTGTGACATTTAAGGCACTTTCGGTTCATGTTTATCTTGATTAATTATGATGCTGGAGTGCATGGTTTTCTTAAACTGTGCACTTAAACCCTGGTATGTGTGCGGTACTAGTTAGGGAAAAATATTATTAAAACTGTTAAGTAGGCCTTTGAATTCAACAGATGTGAGTTTCCTTTTCGCTTGTGTATGTGTTGCAGAATGCATCAGTTATCCAATAATTGCATATAAACTTGCTTACAGTTATGTGTTTGCATCTGAAGATTGAAATGTGCTGCTTCTTTTAGATTTAGCAATATGCTGCTTTTCATTAAAAGGAAAAGAAAAGGCAAAAGGGGGAAATCTCAGAAGTAAGTTTTCATAGGGTTTAAAGTTCAAATATAGAAGTCAATTTTATGATTTACTATTTTACTAAATTATTATAATTAACACTGGCCCTTTAGAACATAACAGCCATTCTCTGTCAGACCAAAGATCCATATATTATAGGTGCTGACTCCATAGGTGTTTTGGGGCTGGAGCACCCACAGCAGCCCTGCAGATCAGTGCCTCCTCCTTCCCAGCACCTCTTACCCACTATGTATCAGCTGGGGGTGGGGGAGGCTGCTGCAAAGCAGTCTCTGTCTGTGGTGAGCCTGGGCCCGCTTTGGACAGAGGCTGTTCCAGCAGCAGCCCCTGCCCCAGTGGGTCCTACCTCCCTGCAGACAGAGGCTGCTCTAGCCTCTGTATGTGGGGAGCTTGGACCCCGGGAGACAGGCTCGCTGCAGACAGAGGCTGCTCTGTGGAATGTGGAGCAAGTCGCCATGGACAGAAGCTGCATCGCAACAGCCTCCCCCTACTTCCCCCCCTCATCCCTGGCAGCAGCCTCTGTCGACAGAGAGCTAGGACACCCGCGGACAGGGCTGCTGCCACCCCATGCTGCTGCCTCTTTATCAGAGGCAGCAGTGTGGAGTGGCAGGCAGCTGGTCTGCACGGAGAGCTGGTTTTTAAACTGGCTCTCCTCGCAGACCAGCTCCCAATACAGAGTCAGTAGTGTAGGGTGGCAGGGGTCTTCCTGGGAATGGTGCCAGGAGCACACTGACTGCTGCCCCTGCCCCGGTGACTGTTGAAAAGTTGTGTAACTGATAAGATTTTGTGCAGTTACACGACTGTTCAATTACACTATATCCAACATCCCTACTTCCTCTCAGATGTTTGTTACAGGATAATCAGGCAAAAGTATAAGGTCAAATAACTTTTTGTTCAGTGGGCTATAGTTAGATTTTGTCAATTATAGGCTGCCTCAGAAGTCAGATCAAACTTGCAGTCAGTCTACACAGGAACCTATGGCTGGGAGAGGAAGAGGGAGAACCATTAACACTAGCATGGATGACTAGAAGAGCAGTATCAAAACTAGTTTGTGGAAAGGATTCCCAAAAGTGGGGTTGGCTGCAGATCTGGGGAGACTGGACAACTTGTAAACTTTCCCACTTCAGTGGAGTCCATAGTAGTTGTCGGTGAGTTGTTTCCACTGATGGACACTAAGTGCTGGATGGAAGCAGAAGAGAGTTGCCCATATATGGGCTCCTTCATTATAGCTGGCCTTCATAGGAGGGAGAGAATGAGAATTAAGAACATAAAAACAGCCATAGTGGATTAGAACAGCGATCCATCTAGCCCAATAATCTGTCTTCCATCCGCTGTCTACACCCAGTGTCTGGCAGTTGGATGCAAGGAATGCCCGGAGCATGGGGCTTGCATCCATGACCATGCTGGCTAATAGCCATCGATGGACCTAGCCTCCATGAATTTATTGAATTCTGTTTTGAGCTGCTGATACATTTTTGGCTTTACAACATCTCCTGGGAACGTGTTCCACTGGTTGACGCTGCATTTTGTCAAGAAATACTATTTTGTTTGTTTTTAAATCTGCTGCCTGTTCATTTCTTTGGGTGAAGTTTAATTTTTGTATTATGTGAAGGAGTAAATAACTCTTCCTTATTCACACTCACTCTACACCATTCATGATTATATAGATCTCTATCATATTCCCCCCTCCCTCATTTGTTTTCTAATCTTAAAAGTCCCTACTTTTCTAATCTCTCTTTGTACAGAAGTGTGCCATATCCTTAATTGATTTTATTGCTCTTTTCCGTTCTTTTTCTAGTTTTAATATAGCTTCTTTGAGACTGGCTGGTCCAAACTGCATGTTCCATTCAGGGTGTTTTTGCAGGTGTTTAGGAGATGCAAGAGGGGAGGAGACATCAGGAGGTCATGGAGCAAACTCCCACTGACCCTAACAAGCTTCAGGACTCCAGCAGGCAGCCGTGGGGCACTGATGTCGCTTCAGCCATTTGAGATGAGCCCTTCTGCAAGTCACTGCGCCAGCTGTCGGAGACGCTTTCAGTCTAATGAGCTTCTCAAAGTGTTTTGAAGTAAGGTTGGACCAGCAGCTATTACTGAGACTTTACTTTGCCTGTTTAAAAAGCAGTGGGACAGGAAGTGAGGAGGTACTGGGTGGACTGACAACTGTCTCCAGAACAGACACCCCACTCAAGATGTCCTCTTGAAAGGAGAGTGAGAGATGGTGCTTCCCCTGTAGGCCTTACCGAGCCTGGTGACTGGTGATTGGGAGCCATGAATATCCAAAGAGGAACCATAAAGAGAACAGGGTAGTGGGAATTAATCTGTCCTTTATATACACAGTGGGCCAAAGTTCATCTGCGCTGTAATGCCTATTATTTCAGCGGAGTTTCAGCAGGATATATCAGTCTGATAGGTGCTGAATCAATGAGCTCTGTCACATCAGCAAGCTGACAACTTAAACAATCAGGAAGAGTTCCAGTCTGGCTACTTAAAAGTGAAGTAAGAGCACGGGTGGGCAAGATACCTCTCGTGGGCCGGATTCAGCCTGCCAAGCCACCAGATCTGGCCCATGGGCATCCCTCCCAGGACCCTCAGGCACCCAGCAGCTGCTGTTTGAAAAGCAGGGCTGCTCCATGTGACTCTCTACTCCAGAGGGAGGGGGAGGTGTCACATGGTCTCCCCACCCCCAGCCCAATCCTCAGCTTCTATTGGCCAGAAATAGCCAGCCAATGGGAGCTGAGAGATTGGCCTGAGGAATGGGGGCAGCGCAGACCTCTCCCCACTCCTGGAGCTGAGCGCCATGTGGAGGGAGCAGGCTGCATTTTCAATGTTCTGGAGCTGCAGCAGGCAGGGAGCCCAGCCTGTCTTGGGGGTGCTGCAGGCCGGGAGATGCTTAGGTAAGCACCTCCCAGCCAGAGCCTGCCTCTGGCATCCCTGCCCCTTCCACACTCCAACTCCCTCCCCCAAGTCACCTTCCAGACCCTCTGCACTCCCCCCTCCCCCCCCCGCCCCAGGTCATAACTCCTTCCCAGACCCTGTGCTCCCTCCTATACCCCTCCCCCAAGCCAGAATCCTGTCCTGCACCCCCACTCCCTCCCTGACCCTACACCCCTATCTCCTGACCCAGGTCACAATCCCCTCCTTCACCAATCTCCCTCTCAGACCTTAAACTGTCTCCTGCACCCTAGTCCCTTACCCTGTGTGCCCTTCTGCACCCAACCTCCATCCTAGACTCTGTACCTTCTCCACAGAAAAGTGTGGTCCTTGACCACTTTCCAAAATCGTGGAGTCTCTCTCCCCCTCCCCCCCCAAAAAATGTATTGCCCACCCCTGAGTAAGAGAGTGGCTGGGGAAGGAGTGGCTGGTTTGAATAGCCATTTGGACAGATGAGTAGAGCTTAGCAGCCTATAGTTGGAAAAAGAGCATGAAATTAATTACTCTCCCTTTTAGTTTAGAAACAGAAACTAAAAGGGAGAGTAATTAAACTAAAATCCCTGGAAGCTGCATGGGAACTGTTTAAAGACACCATACTAGAGGCCCAACTTAAATGTATACCCCAAATAAAAAAACACAGTAAGAGACCTAACAAAGAACCACCATGGCTAAACAGCCATGTTAAAAAGGCAGTGAGAGAGAAAAGGGCAGCTTTTAAAAAGTGGAAGTCAAATCCTAGTGAGGAAAATAGAAAGGAACATAAACACTCCCAAATTAAGTGTCATAATGTAGTAAGAAAAGCCAAAAAAGAGTTTGAGGAACAGCTAGCCAAAAATTCAAAAAATGATAGTAAAATGTTTTTTAAATACATTAGAAGCAGGAAGCCCGCTAAAAAAGCAGTGGGGCCCTTGGATGATAAAGATATAAAAGGAGCGATCAAGGAAGACAGTGCCATTGCGGAGCGATTAAATGATTTCTTTGCTTCAGTCTTCACGGCTGAGGATGTTACAGAGGTTCCTAAATCTGAGCCAGCCTTTTTAGGTGACAAATCTGAGGAACTCACTCAGATTGAAGTGACATTAGAGGAGGTTATGGAATTAATTGATAAGCTGAATAGTAACAAGTCTCCGGGACCAGACGGCATTCACCCAAGGGTTCTGAAAGAACTCAAATGTGAAATTGCGGAGTTATTAACAGTGGTTTGTAACCTATCCTTTAAATCCACTTTGGTACCAAATGACTGGAAGATGGCCAATATAACACCAATATTTAAAAAAGGCTCTAGAGGAGATCCTGGCAATTATAGACCGATAAGTTTAACATCAGTACCAGGCAAATTAGTAGAAACACTAGTAAAGAGTAAAATTGCAAGGCACATAGAAGAGCACGAATTGTTGGGCAAAAGTCAGCATGGTTTCTGCAGAGGGAAGTCGTGTCTAACTAATCTGTTAGAATTCTTTGAAGGGGTTAATAAACATGCGGACAAGGGGCACCCAGTGGATATAATATACCTAGATTTCCAGAAAGCCTTTGACACGGTCCCACACCAAAGGCTTTTACGTAAATTAGGTGGTCATGGGATAGGAGGAAAGGTCCTTTCATGGATCAAGAATTGGTTAAAAGACAGAAAACAAAGGGTGGGAATAAATGGTAAATTTTCACAATGGAGGAGGGTAACTAGTGGTGTTCCCCAGGGGTCAGTACTGGGACCAATCCTGTTCAACTTGTTCATCAATGATCTAGAAAATGAGGTAAGCAGTGAGGTGGCCAAGTTTGCAGATGACACAAAGTTGTTCAGGACAGTCAAAAGCAAAAGGGATTGTGAAGAACTACAAAAAGATCTCAGCAAACTGAGTGATTGGGCAGCAAAATGGCAAATGAAATTTAATGTGGGTAAGTGTAAGGTAATGCATGTTGGAAAAAATAACCCAAATTACACGTACTACATGATGGGGTCAAATTTAGCTACGACAGATCAGGAAAGGGATCTTGGAGTTATAGTGGATAGTTCTATGAAGACATCCACGCAGTGTGCAGCGGCAGTTAGTAAGGCAAATAGGATGTTAGGAATTATTAAAAAAGGGATAGATAATAAGACAAAAGATATCATACTTCCCCTATATAAAACTATGGTACGCCCACATCTCGAGTACTGTGTGCAGATGTGGTCTCCTCACCTCAAAAAAGATATATTGGCATTAGAAAAGGTTCAGAAAAGGGCGACTAAGATGATTAGGGGCTTGGAAAGGGTCCCATATGGGGAGAGGCTAGAGAGACTGGGACTTTTCAGTTTGGAAAAAAGGCGATTGAGGGGCGATATGATAGAGGTATATAAAATCATGAATGGTGTGGAGAAAGTGATTATAGAAAAATTATTTACCTTTTCCCATAATACAAGAACTAGGGGACACCAAATGAAATTGATGGGTAGTAGGTTCAAAACTAATAAAAGGAAATTTTTCTTCACACAGCGCACAGTCAACCTGTGGAACTCCTTGCCCGAGGAGGCTGTGAAGGCCAGGACTCTATTAGGGTTTAAAAAAGAGCTTGATAAATTTTTGCAGGTTAGGTCCATAAATGGCTATTAGCTAGGGATAAAGTATGGTGCCCTAGCCTTCATAACAAGGGCAGGAGATGGATGGCAGGAGATAAATCACTTGATCATTGTCTTCTGTTCTCCTTCTCTGGGGCACCTGGCATTGGCCACCGTCGGCAGATGGGATGCTGGGCTCGATGGACCTTTGGTCTGACCCAGTATGGCCATTCTTATGTTCTTATGTTCTGATGTTGATTTTAGCTCCTTGCTAACTGGCTGATGCAGGCTTTATAAGTTCATCTAAAATATCCAATTAAAACAGGAATGGAATAAATAGTAGCAAAACTGAACATAACATAGAATCCTGTTAATGCTAAGGAAGGAAATTAAAGGAAACAGGTAAAAAGTGTGAAAAGAATCAAAATTAATATTAGAATTTGTAATGTAGGGGTTTATCACTTAACTGTTTTAACAATTCAGTTTAAGGCTTTTTATATTGTATTAATTCGATAGTTTATAAATCAGTATGCTTAGTAATTAAAGACTCGAAAAAGGGAAGCTATCAGAAGGCCTGAAAATTAATAGCTGATAAAATCGAATTTAATTTTACCTATTCAGGCTCATACATTTATTGCTTTGGACCAAGTGGTTGTTTGTTTGATTAAATTTCTCTCTATCATAAGCCCCCTGACTTTATAGTTGATGTAGTTGAAGCTCTGTAGCAAACTTTGCAGAATATCCACACACCAAGTATTTGAAGTCTCGAGTGTTCATTAGAGCGTTAAATAACTTGGGCTAAATTCTTTTCTGGTGTAAACTGGCAGAGCTCAATTGGAATGTATAGTGCTAACTTGTGCCAACAGAGATTTTGGTCCTTGGTGTTAAACTTACAGAGTAAACATCTTGCAGCTGTTTATTAAAGCTTTTTTAAAAAAACAAGAAACCTGGAAATAAACCAAGCCACATGTGTGTGTTCTTGACTTCAACCACCATTCTGTAGAGCATTCTTTCTGCATAAAGAATGTTGTCATTTCAGCTGTGTAAAAATGACTTCAGTGAAGTTTGTTTTCATTTAAACTGCCAGAGATCAATGGCAAAAGGCGCCGGGGGGGGGGGGGGAGGGAGTTAACATATTTCACACTAATAGCTATGTAAGTATTTTATTGCATTTTTGTTCCTTCACTGCTTTTCAAGGAGAATACTGAAGAAACATGCTTTATGCAGTTTGGCTTTCTTTATCATTTTTTCTAGTAATACAGAAAAATTTTAAATATAATTTAATTGTATGCAAAAATTTAAAATATAATTCAATTGTTTGTTTATTTATATAATTGTATGCAAGCTACTGTAAGCAGGATCTGAATGAGCTCTCCCCTGATATCTAGTGTTGATCTGGGGAAGAGGACGTGAGGAGCTGACCTGTGCATGGACACACCTACCTTGCCTAGATGCTTAGCATGATGGGACTGCTTTGCCTAAATGATCTCTTTTGGCTGATGTTGGATCACTGGTTACTTTGTTCTTGGGAATAGGGGAATTAAAGGGTGGTTGTTCTTTTTGTGAATCGTGGCAGCAGAACTACGTTTGGCTTCCCTGACTGCAGGACTCACCCTCAACTAAACTGCACTTAGTAGGTGGGGGACATAGGTTCCAAAGCTCAGTGGAGTTGAGGGAGGGTGGGAACAGATACTTTTACGTGGTGGTGTGGATGCTGTGTAAAGGTCCTAGACGCCATCTGATCGTTCTCATCTTGTAACAGCATAACCGATTTAAGATTCAGTTGAGAGTCTTGTTATGTACCAATAGAACTAAAATCACTGATTCCAGGTCTGAGCTTTTTGTCTACTTTGGGACAGTGTCTCATGCACAAGACTGCTCAGTCTCCACTGGCAGTGAGGCTCCGCCACTAGCAGCCCAAATCACTGAGAGCTGTGTTAGGAGGCGGGACCTCAAGATGTCCCTGAGTAGAGCAGCAAGTGGCTAGCAAGGTGGTTGGTAGAGGGAAGCAACATGGACAGCAGAGCAAGCAAGGTGCCTCTCCACACCAGTGTGGGAGGCGAGCTCACACAGATGCACCTATGAACTTTGGGTCTTCACTGACCTACAGTAACAGCTGTAGGCTGAGTGGAGTGGAGGGAGAAGGGAATGGCACGTTAAAGGAACTTTTGGTTGTTGGACTTAAGAATTTGAGGTAAAAGGACACTGCCCAACATTTTCTGGGGTAAGTCTCTTGCTGGTGGTTTTATTATATGTTTATGAATCCTGCTTGTGGCGTTTTCCCAAATTAGGGAGGGAAGTAATCCAGCATTTTATTAAAAGTCTCTTTTCTACACACAGACTCAGTGCTTGCCAGAGGGGAAATATTGCCTCTCAGATGTGCCCAGGGGTGGTGTGTAATTGTTCCAGGCTACTGGGTGGGGGATCAAGCTGTTCTTTGTTGGATTTTTGAAAAAGAACGTTCAGATTTTGACCCTGGCCCTCAGAAGTGTTACACTACTGTATCTGACTATAGTCATTAAGAAAATCTGCAGTGTGTGTTGCACACAATAAATTCATTAGGCTTTTGCAACTCAACACTGGAATTCAACACTGGTTTCATAATGAGCTACTTGAGCTATATTTACTGCTGATAAATGAACATGAACATGCCTGGTATTGTCAGAAAACACTTCAAGGATCAAGTTGACTAACTTTCACAAATGGATTGGCTGCCTTTATGATTAAAGTTTCCTGTGTTAATAGTGAGTTTAATATTACAGCAGCATTGTCGTTTTCCACAATCACTTTTCTCACATATCTCTTTCAGGAAAATTAAATACTCTTCTGAGCTGAACTTTCCTTATTCTTGGCCTCATGATGAAATATATGTATGACTATAATATAAAATACAGTTCAAGCTTTGTATATAAACCCCTAACTCAGTGGAGAACTGCAGTGGGAAAAGGCACCACCTCTTACTCTTCATGCTTGTCCAAGATCAATGCGTATGCAGAGGATCATATCTAACTGAACCAACCAACTTCAGTCTTGACTTGAGTTGGAGGAGTAAATATTCAGCACCTGTTAGGCACCAATCCTACAAATTGTTCCATGTGGGCAGATCCCTGTGGGGAGTCCCCCTGAAGGAAATTGAGCCCTGAGTACTCAGCACCTGGAGCCAGTGGAGCTCTTGTGGGTACAGATGTAGGCTGTACAGAACAAATATAAAGAACAGGTCCTTCTTCAGGCTCCCACCTTTGAAAATCTTATGCTGTATGCAGAAGACCTATGGGAAGAAAGGCAGAAGGACCATAGTGAAAATATATTTAATTGGATATCATTAGTATTTCAAAGCCATAAAACATTTCCCAAATGGCAGAGGTGCTTAATGACTACTTTGTTTTGGTTTTCACCCAGAAGTTTGATGGTGATGGGATGCCTGACATAGTGAATGCTAGTGCAAACGGGGTAGGTTTAAAAGTTTAAAAAAAAAAAAAAGTTAAAAATTACTTAGAAAAGTTAGATGTCTTCAAGTCACCAGAGCCTGATGAAATGCATGCTAGAATACTCAAGGAGCTGATAGCTAAAGGCTCAGATACCTCTTTCTATCACATTTGAAAAATCACAGAAGTCAGGAGAGATTACAGAAGACTGTAAAAGGGCAAATGTAGTGTCCATCTATAAAAAGGAAATAAGAACAACCCGGGAAACTACAAACCAGTCAGTTTCACTTCTGTGCCAGGAAAGATAATGGAGCAAGTAATTAAGGAATTGACCTGCAAATATCTGGAAGATAATAAGGTGCAAGGTAACAGCCAGCATGGATTTGTAAAGAACAAAGTATTGTTCTGGAGTATTGTGTCCAGTTCTGGGCCCCGATTACAGGAAGGATGTGGATGCATTGGAGAGGGTCCAGCGGAGGGCAACCAAAATGATCAGGGGGCTGGAGCATATGACCTACGAGGAGAGGCTGAGGGAGTTGGGTCTATTTAGTCTGCAGAAGAGAAGAGTGAGGGGGGATTTGACAGCAGCCTTCAACTTCCTGAAGGGAGGTTCCAAAGAGGCTGGAGAAAGGCTGTTCACAGTAGTGACGGATGGCAGAACAAGCAACAATGGTCTCAAGTTGCGGTGGGAGAGGTCCAGGTTGGATATTAGGAAAAACTATTTCACTAGGAGGGTGGTGAAGCACTGGAATGGGTTACCTAGGGAAGTAGTAGAGACTCCATCCCTAGAGGTGTTTAAGTCCCGGCTTGACAAAGCCCTGGCTGGGTTGATTTAATTGGGATTGGTCCTGCCTTGGGCAGGGGCTGGACTTGATGGCCTTCTAAGGTCTCTTCCAGCTCTATGATTCTATGTCAAACTAATCTGATAGCTTTCTTTGATAGAATATCAAGCCTTGTGGATAAGGGAGAAGCAGTGGACATGGTATACCTAGACTTTAGTAAGGCATTTGACGCGGTCTCACATGACAGTCTTATCTATAAACTAGGGAAATATAACTTAGATGGGGCTACTATAAGGTGGTTGCATAACTGGCTGGATAACCATTCTCAGAGAGTATTTATTAACGGTTCATGATCATGCTGGAAGGGCAATAAAAAGTGGGGTTCCGCAAGGGTCTGTTTTGGGGCAGGTTCTATTCAATATCTTCAGCAATTATTTAGATATTGGCATAGAGAGTACGCTCTTTTAAGTTTGTAGATGATACCAAGTTGGGAGGGATTGCAAGTACTTTGGAAGATAGTCATAATTCAAAATTATTTGGACAAGCTAGAGAAATGGTCTGAGGTAAATAGGGTGAAGTTTAATGAGGACAAATGCAAAGCACTCCACTTAGGAAGAAACAATCAGTTTCACACATACAAAATGGGAAGTGATTGTCTAGGAAGGAGCACAGCAGAAAGGGATCTAGGGGTTATAGTGGACCACAAGCTAAATGAGCCAACAATGTGACACTTGGGGGGGGGGGGAAGCAAATATGATTCTGGGATGCATTAACAGAAGTGTTGTGACCAACACAGGAGAAGTCATTCTTCTGCTCTACTCTGTACTGATTAGGCCTCAGTTGGAGTATCGTGTCCAGTTCTGGGTACTTCAAGAAAGATGTGGAAAAATTGGGGAAGGTCCAGAGAAGAGCTACAAAAATGATAAAAGGTCTAGAAAACATCAGCTATGAAGGAAGACAGAAAGAATTGAGCCTGTTTCGTTTAGAAAAGAGAAGACTGAGAGGGGACATGCTAGCCCTTTTCAAGTATCCAAAAGGGTGTTACAAGGAACAGGGAGAAAAATTGTTTTCCTTGGCCTCTGAGGATAGGACAAGAAGCAATGGGCTTAAATTGCAGCAAGGGAGGTTTAGGTTGGACATCAGGAAAAACTTCCTGCCTGTCAGGGTGGTTAAACACTGGAATAAATTGCCTAGGGGAGTTGTGGAATTTCGATCACTGGAGATATTTAAGAGCAGGTTAGACATCTATCAGGGATCATCTCACCGGTGCTCAGTCCTGCCATGAGGGGTAGGGGACTGGATTTGTTGATCTCCCGAGGTCCTTTCCAGTTCTAGTATTCTATGATTCAATTTTTTGAATTTTCCTCCTAATTGGTATCTTTGGCTGGTTTGAGAAAATGAGAAGCTGCTTAAACTGGGCTTTGATAATTATACAACTGTTCTTTAAAGACCCGATTCCCTGCTGGGTAAACAGTCCTCTGTTGCTTTCTAATTCTTTTTAACATGGCAAGTGAGCCTCTAAGGCTGTGTGCTCTAATAACATGTCCACATGCTGGGGGACAAATTTGCCACTGCTGTATGCAGGCCTAAATCCATTATCTCACTCCTGCTTATGGCCATGGTGAATTTGATCCCAGCACAGAAGAAGCTCTCCTTACGCTTTGACACACATTGCATGATGATCTGCTCCCATGATATTGTCAAGATAGTTATAATACATGTGCAAGACTTTAGCCAAATGATCATTTTACTGTTACGATGAAACTAGATAAGTGTTGAAGCCTTGACATGTTAACATTTGTTTTGAGTGCAATATAAACAGTGTATGGTTGGGTACTTTCTACTGAGTTATGGGTTTGGATTTTTTCCTTTTATCAGTGGGCTGCAATCCAAACTATAGCTTTGCCTTTTGGTTTGTTCTAGTACTGTTGTTAATTGGTTCATAGGTAGTGAACTTGAATGCAAAAACTTATGCCAGGAAATATGAGTAGAATTACTGTGCATTAAAAAGTATTTCTAAGAGGGAGCCAACTTGGTTCTTAGTCTCCACTTAGCAGTGCCTGCCTGCCTCGTATTTCTTCTGGCAAGTCTTGGATTAAATTTGTCGAAAGCTTCTTCTCAGAGGAAATCTAATACAATTCAGGATATGAAAATGAGACAACAATAGTGCAATGGTTGCCACCTGCAGTTTCAGAGCCAAGTTTTGCATCTGGGAGATCAATACATCATTGGCAGTGCACTGGAGAACCAGCCTGCCATGCAGTCACCCACCAGCATCAATTCCTGTCCCAAAGGGCGGGGTGGGCTGGGCCTTGTGACCTAGTTCGTGGGTTACAGTGACAAGGGACCCTATATAACATGTCACAAAGCCCAGAGTGGAGAGCTGGCTCTACCCCATAGGATAGGAACTTCAGCTGGTGAATGAGTGAGGGACAGGATCACTCTCCTTCCTGTTCCATATGAAAATGTTATGTTACACGCCTCCTCTAATCTATTCTGTAATTTGCCTGAAAATGCACCACAGACCTATCTAACAGGCCTGGCTTGCTCCCCTGTTAGCTCCACCACTGGCCACCTGATCTGTTTACCCTCCCCCCCCCCCAAAAAAAAGGGGGCTTGAGAATTACAACAGGGTGTGCGGGTGCAGACCCAAGGTGTGTGGCAGACTCTGTTGCGTTGGTTAAAGCACTCAGTTACTGAGAGATATGGCATTGCTAATAGAGCAAGTGGATGGTTCCATGTGGTTTGGATTGCATGAGAGTTGGCTGGGATGATGTCTCAGGATTATTTAAGAGGTTCTTTCAATGTAAGAAAGTATGTATTTTATAATATTTATTTAGATTCATATTAGAAAATTTGATTTGGTTTTGTTTTTTCAGTCTCCCTGGCCCTTTTTCCCCCTTGTGTGAAAGGTGGGAGAGCAAATGTCTCCCCCTCTCATTCCTCCTCTGTCTTACCCCACCATGTCCCCCTTTCACACTGCAATAAGTTTTATGGTTTCAGAATACTAATGGTATCCAGTTAGTTAGGTCTTCACTATGCTTCTGCTGCCTTGCTTCCCACAGAGAAAGTTCTGGTAGGGGTTTCAATGCTGTTGCAGATTATCTTTGATTCTAGTTTGAAGACATGCAAAAACATAAGCCATTTATCCAAATGGGACCTGCATCAAATCTTTTTTTTTACTCAGTCTCCACATGCTTATCAGTGGCACCAAATATAGGTGTAACATTCTCTGAAAACAAAGGAAAATCAAAGATATTACTTTCAATTATTTTTCATTTTTCAAACTCACCAGGCGTCTGATCAGATTTAGGTAACAATATAGTAGAAATGTTGCCTGATGCCCTCTTTACAGTGGTGGCAGTAAGTGGGAAATTCTTGGTAGAAGAGTCTAATTATGTCCCACATGTCTGGCCTGCACTTAAAACTAACGCTTGCATAGCTATGCCAGTCAGAGGTGTGAAAAAAATACATCTGTTAGCCCACATAGCTATGCCACAAAACCCACAGTGTAGATGAAGCTATGCCAATTGAAAAAGACTTTTGTTGGCATTGCTAATGCTCAAAGAGGTGGCATGCCTATATTGGCAGAGGCTCCTCCTGTTGGTATATACTGCATCTTCAGAAGGAGGCTATTCCAACATAGGAACTACAGTGGAAACATAACCATTAAGTCTGCAGATAGTTATTGTTTTTGTATGTCTCTAAGGCCTTGTCTATAACTTAAATTCACACCCCTGAAAGACAGAGTTAAGCTGACCTAAGCCCCAGGACAGGGATGGCTGGTTTGAGGAAGGAATTCGTCTGTTGACCTAGCTACTGCTTCTCAAGGGGGTGAATTTACTACAGCAACAGGAAAACTGCCTTCCATTCTCATGGCAAGTATCTACACTACACTACCACTACAGCAATGCCCAAAAGGTCTGAATTGCTTCCCTCCCTTTCAATGGGTTGCTAAAATTAAAGCCTAATAATGACAAAGTAAATATGAACATGACTAACATTCATGGCTGATCACATTAGTGGAATCCTCTAGTTATTCTGAGACTGTGCAAGGACTTGTTACAGAGAGAACATTGAAAATGGAAACTTGATGACTTGGATTGAAAGTTAGCACCTCCACAACAATTGTGTAGCCAGAAGAAGCCACTTGGGTGGGCCCCAACTTCAGGTGGGTGGGCAAGAATGGGGGAGATCATGGGGAACAGGACAGGAGGGGATGTGGCAGGGGGGAGGTAAGCCCCAGGAAGTGGGCTATGGCCCTCTCAAGCCCACCTGTGGCTACGCCCCTCCCCCACAAATACCCAGGATGTCCTTTGAGATGTGACATAATTTTTTTTAATTTTGTGGTGGGCAGTGGGTGGGAAAGGAATCTACAGATTAGTTTGCAACTCTGAAGGTATTGATTTCTATGCTAGGGCTGCTACAAGCTCCCTTCTAGCCAGTCGCCAGCATGAAAAGGGTCAGCTCATATCATAAGCATCTTTAACATCTGCATAACAAAGCATGGAACTGGAAGGAACTCAGCGGTTCTACTCTTGGCTCTAACACTGAGCCAGTGCCCTTAGTCAAGCCACTTAATCCTTCTGACTTAGCATTCTCATCTGTGAAATGTGCATAACAGCCATGTGGGAGGAGCAAATAAATATTCATTGTGGTGACTGATTTAGTTAATATTTGTTTAGAAAAGCACTGTGTGTGTGTTAAAGATAAGTAGAAAGCAAGTGCATCCCTTCCAAGTTCTGGGGTTAGTTAGATCCCAGACTTCCAATTATGTGGACAATTGTTTGTGAGAACTCGTTTTTTAATATTGGAAACAGTGCAGAAATTGAAAAATCAGCAGCTGTGCACCAGTTCTCCTGAACCAGTTGGTGGCTAAAAAATCCCCCCCCCCCTTTTTTTTTCATACACTGGTATGACCCCGTGGATGGGAATCAGTTATATGGGGAGTGGGGGGGAGGGAATTTCCCAAATGACTAACACTAGCTTCATCCCCATTTTTGCTACATCCTGACAGTAACATTTTTAGCAGAGCTGTAAGATGAGCTAACTTTAGGTAGTTACTCTCCTAGCACCACTGTAGAGGAGAGTGGAGCGTTTGTGTGTGTTCTTCCTGAAACATATTCACTAAACTTTAAAATAATCTGAAGATGCAGCAGGTTTTAAGGTAGAAGACTGGGAGTCAGCAAACTTGGCATCTATTCTTTACTTTTTGTCTTTGAGCAAGCCATCTAATCATGCGGTGCCTCAGATTCCTTATTTATTGGTTAACTAGGAATAATGTTTACCTATCTTTTGTAAAGGGCTTCAGTTATTTATGTGAAGACAAAAAAAATCAAATGAAATAAAACCATACCAGTTATGCATATTCTTGTGGCCTAAGCTCTTGGGGAAAACTGGCACAAATAACTATGAAGCTCTTATTCTGGAGAGGAGGCTAGAAGACATCTCTTGGGCACGTCTGCACTAGGAAATTATTTCAAAATAATAACTCCTGAAATAAAAATTTTGAAATAGCGCGTCCACACTACAAGGCACCATTGAAATAGCTTAGAATTATTTCGAAATGGCGTGTCCACACTGATTGGAGACTGCATCGGATCTAAAACCTCTGGAAGCACTCTGGGGAGGGCACCAGGAGGGCGGACACTTCCTCTGGCTGCTTGCTGAAGCTAGCTGAGACACGTGCTTACAGGGGCTCTTCTCTACAGCCATGTGTCTCACACCACTCCTCCACTGCCTACCCCCTCGCAGGACACCAACCCCACACTGTGTGCTCTGGTTGCCCTTGCGGACACTACGGCACTTTCAGCATGGAACTGGAGCTACTGTAGAGCAGTGCAAGGCTCACAGGACTTGTGCTGCACCTCATAGTGAAGTTCATCCACGCTGCCCACATGCTGCTTTAGGACGACGATGACCAGCCCCGAACCACAGGACCCCTTAACCCAGGCCCTGGCGATCCTTCTGCAGCAAATGATCCACCATCCACTGCACACCATAGAATGCAGCTTCTGGTAGAGGGAGACCAGTTCCGACTGGTGGGACGGTATCGTCCTGCTGCGATGGGACGACCAGCAGTGGCTCCAGAACTTCCACATGCAGAAGGCCACCTTCCTGGAGCTCTGCAAGTGGTTCGCCCCTGCCCTCAGGCGACAGGACACCCACGTGAGACCTGCCATCCCCCTGCAGAAGTGTCACCATCGCTCTGTGGAAGCTGTCCACGCCAGACAGCTACCTCTCTGTGGGGAACCAATTCAGCATGGGGAAATCCATGGTTGGGGTGATGCTCTGGCAGGTAGTCAAGGTCATCAACACCATGTTACTGCAGAGATTTGTCACTCTGGGCATTGTGGATGGCTTTGCTGCCGTGGGCTTCCTAAACTGTGGGGATGGGCCATAGACGGCACTTACATTCCCATCCTGGTGTCCGACCAGAGTGCCTCAAATTATATCAACAGGAAGGGGTATTTCTCAATTGTGCTGCAGGCCCTGGTGGACCACAAGGGACAGTTCATGGACATTAACATTGTTTAGTCAGGAAAGGCACATGACGCCCACATCTTCTGGAACTCAAACCCGTTCTAAAAGATGCACACGGACACTTTTTTCCCTGACTTCACCATCAGGGTCAGGGAAGAGGACGTGCTCATGTGCATCCTGTGCGACGCAGCCTACCCCTTGTTCCCCTGGTTTATGAAGCCCTACATGGGCAATCTGGACCCCCCACCAAGGAGGACTTCAACGCCAGGCTCAGCAGGTGCCACATGGTGGTTGAGTGTGCCTTC
Source organism: Pelochelys cantorii (assembly GCA_032595735.1). NCBI lineage: Eukaryota > Metazoa > Chordata > Testudines > Trionychidae > Pelochelys > Pelochelys cantorii. The sequence goes on along the minus strand of CM064326.1, from coordinate 41,701,307 downwards.
GACCGCCTAAGGAGGAGGGTCAGGAGTCTCCTCACCCGTTTGGACTTCAGCAACCGCAACATCTCCTACGTGGTGGCAGCATGTTGTGTGCTCTGTAACCTTTGGAAGATCAAGGGGGAGACTTTTCTGTCAGGATGGACAGCAGAGGCTGAATGGCTGGCCAGGGCATATGAACAACCAGACACCAGCACCATCAGGAGAGCACATCAGGAGGCTGTGCTCATCGGGAGGCCTTGAGGGAGAGTTTCAGCCAAGGCCACCAATGAGACTCTCCCCTGGGCCTCTCCACAAGGGGCCTCTGCATTGCCCCTCTGTGCCTTTCCTCCCCCACCACTCCCCTCCCTTCTTACCTCCCCCCTCCTCTCCAGAGCAAATAAAACAGCCTTTTTGTTTGGAAAACACAACTTTATTTATGTGGGGGATATACAACAGGGGAGGGACTGGGGAAAGATCCTGGAATGTGGGAGGGGGGGCTCAGGGATGGGGCTGGGACTGGCACCTACCTCAGGTAGCTTGGAAGGTTTTGGCCCTGGCACATGTTCACTGGCCCTGGAGCCCTAGGGAAGGCTAGGAGGAGAAGCCATGGGGGCGGAGGTGGGGAATTGTGCGGGCCCAGGGGCAAGGAGATGGCTGATGGCCTGCTCCATGCATGCGGCCATGTGCTCCTTCACAAAGGTTATGGAGGAGCACATAGCCTTGTGCTGCCGTGCCATCTGGTTCCATATGGCCTTCCGTTGCTCCTAGTCAGCCCGGTGCTCCTCACAGTTGGCAGCCCGCTCCCGACACTCCTCATTGAATCCCCAGATGAGGGACTGGAGGCAGGCCATCTGGTCCCACAGCAGTCTTCCCGGGTTTGCTTACTCCACTGGAACCCCTGGAGTAAGCAAGTTGGTGTGGGAGGTTGTGGATGCTCCATGCTCACAGCTGTGTGATTCCATGACCCCAGCCTCCTTAGTGGTGGCTTACTGTCAGAAGGTGTCGCACCAAGGAGGCCAGAGTAGGGCGGGCCTCACCAAGAACCTTGTCAGAAGGACCAATGGGTTCCTAAGTGAGAGTGTCATAGGGCTGAATGCTCCGGATTGGCGCTCCATGTGCACCCATGTGCACAGGCTGTTGTGCGACCCCCAGGCACAGAAGGCCAAGTGAGGCATGTGCAGCCCCTTGCAGTGTGCCACCTGCCCCTGGGTGTATAGGGAAGTTTATGGAACTCACCTGAATTGCCTTCGCTGGGATTGTCTGAGGCTTGGGAGACATCCTGGACAGGGGGACTGGATCTGGGGTGAGGAACAGCTGCTGTCTGGCAGGCATGGTGTCCTGTCAGGCCTGCTCCTCCTCTTCCTTCTCCTGCTCATCCTCCTCCACAACCACACCTTTGCGGAGGCTGATGCTGTGCATGTCCTGGCCAGACTCGCCAACAATGCGGGGGGGGAGGGGGGGGAAGAGGGTGACCAGCCCCCCCTCCCAGAATGACATTGAGCCTCTCATAGTAGCAGCAGGTGTGAGGAGTCGCCCCAGAGAATGCACTTTGCTCCCTGGCCGTAGTGTAGGCCTTCTGGAGCACTTTTATTTTAATGTGGACCTGGTCAAGGATCCACATGTGTCCCTTCTCGTATAGGCTGGCAGCCATACGGTCGTAGACATCTGCATTCTCCTCCTGGTACGGAGATCCTGGAGGTTGGTTTCCTCCCCTCAGACCTCAATGAGGTCCAGGATCTCTGACAGTCCAGGCCCGTACCCTCTTTCACCCTGGCCGGGGCATCCAAGGGTGCTGCGGGAGTGCTGGCAGCCATGGAGGGCTCAGAGGGAGCTCAGGCCATGGCTCATGGAATTGGTGCTGTGTGGCATGGGACTGGCAAAGCTCTCCTTGTGCAACAAGCCCTTTCCCTTCTGCCTGCAGCTTTAAGCATTAGAGTTGTCAGGTGTGGCCAGAACAGCCACAAGATGCAGCTGTGAGGCCTCTGAAGGCCAATTATTTTGAAATAGCAGCAACTGAGCATCCACACTAATGCTATTTCAAAATAACAATTTCTACATGAGCTTATTCCCCAAGGAAAGCAGGAGTACAGATTTCAAAATAACCAACCCGTTATTTTGAAATAATGGGCTTGGTACTGTGGATGCTCTGCTTGTTGTTTCGAAATAAGTGTAGACCAGGGCTCTGAGATGAACCTAAAGCTCAGATCCAAAGTCCATTGAAGTCAGTGGAAAGTCTCCCCTTGATGTCAGTAGGGTTAGGAACAGGGACTTAGTTATTACTTAACAAATGCTGTGTTAAGTGTCTCTGTAGAGTACAATACCAATATTTTGCTCTGTTTCTCCTGTGAATAAACTTTTAAAATTACATTGCTATTGCACTCTAAATTGAAAATAAACATTTCAGTACTTACATCGTTAAGATATGATTAGCTTGGAAACCTTCATGACAACTATGGGGGTGAGAATCTTTGGTTGTGTTTTTGTACTTTCAGGTAAAGAAGATATCTTAATAATTGGGCACTGAGATGTTTATTTTCATGCTGAGCGTAACATGATTGTATCTTTCAATGGTTAGCTGGTTCTTCATGCTGACTCAGAGTAGTCCTTACACCTCAGATTGTAAAGCTCTTTTAAAATCGCACTGAGCAGGTGCATATTTTGATTCATTTAAAAATAGTGAGTGAAATCCAGGCTATGGTGAAGCCAGTGCAGAAATGCCCAGGCTTTCCCAGCTAGGCCTATCAGCTGACAGGCTATGGGGCTCTTTAATTGCAGTGTAGATATTCAGGCTCAGGTGACAGCCTGACATTTGAACCCTCTGCCCTCTTGGGGTTCTAGAGTCCAGGTCCAGCCCAGGCCTGAACATCTACACTGCAGTTAAACAACCCTGTAATCCAAGCCCCATGAGCTTGATCCAGTTGGTGTGGGCCACTTGTGGGTATTTACTGGCAGTGTAGAGACACGCTTAGAGGCTTACGTTGGGGTTGGTTATAATAAAAACATACCAGCATGGCTTTGTTTTAACACTTGTCATAACTCATTTCAAATTGGCATTGTGTGAACCCTGATGGGCGGCATATGCCAGACCAAAACATTAATAATTTCTGCCTTATTTTCTGGTCTGAACACTAGATGAGTGTGTTTATATTGTGGAGTCCTTGATAATGTGTAACTCACACCTACTAGGTGTGGTTCACTGTCCCATGTAGCGGCACTTAGACCACTTACAGAGAGAGAGAGAATGAGTATTCTCACAGCCTTAGCTGAGAACCAGCTGGCTTTTAGCTCAAGCAGTAGAGGCTTATGCACTAAACTTCAGAGTTTCCAGATTCAATTACGCCTGTCAGCACTGCAAACACAGTCACAAATTAATCAAAATCAGAGAACTTCCAAGGATAGGAGTCAATGAGAGTGGTTCTCGAGTGTTTCTGTTGTTGTCCTCCTCTGAAGTACTGAAACTCCTTTATAAAGCTCTTAACCCAGTGTTCAGCTCTGACTTTGCTGAAAATCCTGAACTATCACAGCTCTTGGTGTGTGGTTGTTTAGGTGACAAATACTAGGTATGGAAAGGCTGTGTTGAATGTTTGGCGGGCAAAGAGAGTGGTTCCTTACTAAGTGCCCTTGACAACATCAGGTGTTTCTGGAGAGCGTGCAGAAGGGCTGTGCTGCAGCTATGACCCGGAAAAGGAATTCTGACTTAGCCACAGTTATATGAGTGGGCTCCTGAGTAGCACACACTAGCCTAGTCCTATGGGAGAGCTCAGCATTCTTTCCTGCACCCCTTGCCTGCCCAGCTAGCTGGCTAATTCAGGGTGAATAGGGCTATGACCTTTATGGGTAGTTAATGGCTATGGGGTGCTAGGAAGGAGGAGGGTCAGCAGCTCTCCCAAGCCAAGTTCTGATTGGCCCTGTCTGGGAAGAGGGTGGGGCTGAAGAGTGGTTTATTGTGCCCTCCCTCACCTTGCCCCGTCACATTATACTCGTATAACCTCTTTGTTCTCTCATCCTTGCATCTCTTAAGATCCCTGCTGCCTAAGAAGGATTAGGCCCCACTGCCACAACAAGTAACTTTATTTTTGCATTGTTCATTTTTAAAGCTCCTGCTCCTCCCTCTCTCCCCCTTGGGAAATTGAAAGTGAAGGGAAACTCTCAAAGAGAGAGAACGTTTTTTGAAAATGTAGGTTTTTAGCCACGATTAGGATAAATATGGACTTTCCCTGGCAGCTCCTCACCGCCTCCTTGCAGCTCAGTGAAAGTGAGTCATGCTTATGTAGGCTGATCAAAGTTCTTATCCTTTCAGCACCAGCTGTCAGGATTTCCTCAGTCAGCATTTACTGCTGGACCCCTCTAAGTAATCCAAGTGCAGGCAGCAGGTTACAAACACAGAGAAGCAGCCAGATTGTGAGAGAGATCTGGAAAGGCCCATGACCTTATTTGAGAACACTCTCTGCTCACAATCTTCTTTTTGCATGTCTCTCCTCTACGTTTCTGGCTATCCTCTTATAAGGGCCATCCTTTTGCCACTGACGTCAGTAGGAGTTTTGAGAAGAGCAGGGTTTATTCTGCCTTGTTTATTCTTAGCAAAATAAAAGACCACTCACCCTTGGATGCGTTTTTCAAAGGTACTGAGTACCCTCACTGAAAGTAACCGGAGCTACAGGTGCTCAGTATTGCTAAGAATCAGGCCCTATCTGCATCACACATACTTTGCTTTCTCTGCAATGGGGAAAGGGTTGGGTAGCAGATTTTGAATTAGGGATGTAATAGAGTAGTTGATTAACCGATAAGCAAAAGCTTATAGGTTAATGCTATAACCTCCCCGGCCTAGCCCGCCAATACATTTTTTAGCAGGCTGGCCAGCAGCCTGGCTCACTCTTAACTTGCAACAGGTCTGGGACCTACCCCACTGCAGGTCTGCATTTTAAAATTTATTAGGAGCTGAGCAGGCAGGCAGCCCAGCTCAGTCCTGGCTCATGCTTAGTCTGGGACCTACCCCCGCTGTGGCTCTACATTTGAAGTGTATTAGGAGCTGCATGGGCAGGCAGCCAAGCTGAGTTCCGTCTCACAACAGGTCCGGGACCTCAGACATCCCCTAGACAGGAGCTGCTGCCACCCTGTGCTGCTGCCTCTTTATCAGAGGCAGCAGCACTGGGCGACAGGCAGCCAGTCCACAAGGGGAGCTGGTTTTTAAACTGGCTCCCCTCACGGACCAGCTCCTGTCTGGCACCCCACACTGTTGTCTCTGATACAGAGGTAGCAGTGCGGAGTTGCAGAGGGCTCCTCAGGAGTGAGGCTGGAGTGCACTGGCTGCCGGCCCTGCTCCCAGGTACTATAGAATAGTCGACTAACTTTTCTGAATCCGTTAGAAAATTGTACCATGGTAGGATCTTCAAAATAAACTATTGATATTAGGGGTAAATGCAAGGGGGAAATAATTTAGACTTAGTTAATAAAACTATTAAAGGCAATCTGCCAAATTCTGTGTAGTTTGGGTCCTACATTATATGTGCTTTGAAGTCTGCATGGTCTGTCACTAGTACAAGCTACCCTGATTGTACCATATGTTTGTTTTTTCTGTGTTGGTCACTGTGACTGAATAATTTTCTAAAATTGCAAACTTATACTAAAAGTTGCTTAGATGTTCCCTACTCCATAGTACAGTAAAACTCCAATTGTCCAGCATCCAGTGGTCCGGCACTCCTGATAGTCCAGCACCAACAGGAACCCGGAAGTGCTCCGGCCAGCCAGATAATTGGAGCTGCCCAGAGGCGGTGGCAGAGAGGGGGGCGAGAGGCAGGCAGCTGTTTAAGGCAGGCGGGTGGGCGGGCGGGCTGGGGGGGGGGAGGGTGTCGGTGGGGAACGGCGCGGTGAAGGGCGAACCCTCAGCCGTGTTGCGGGGAGGCGGTGGAAGCCCCGCGCAGCCAGCTTGCAAGCGGGAAAACTCAGCTGCCGGCTTGTAAGCGGCAGAAAGGGGGCAAGAGGCAGGCAGCATTCCCCGCCGACCCTCCAACCCCCGCCCGCCCACCTTAAACACCTGCCTGCCTCTCGCCTCCTCTCCACCGCACTTACAAGTTTCCCCGCTTGCAAGCCAGCTGCGCGGGGCTTCCACCGCCTCCCCGCAACATGGCGGAGAGTTCGCCCCTTGCCGTGCCATCCCCTGCCGACACCCCCTCCTCACCCGCCTGCCTTAAACATCTGCCTGCCTCTTGCCCCCTCGCCGCCGCTTACAAGTTTCCCCGCTTGCAAGCCAGCTGCACGGGGCTTCCACCCCCTCCCCACAACACAGCGGAGGGTTCCCCTCCTTCCCCCCACGCAGTGCAGGTCCCGGCAGACCTGTCAAAGCACCCCGCCGGAGTACCTCCCGATAATCCGGCACCCCCTGGGTCCCAAGGGTGCCGGATTATCGGAAGTCTACTGTACATTAATTTAATGGAAAATTATTATAAGTGCTGTATTTTGTTAGCAGTCTGGTACAGAGTTTCGGGGTGGGAGGGCGGATTTGTGTTAAATTATTTGCGAGGTGCTAACAATGTGCTTGGTGCCACACAGGACACACACAAGCCAGTCCCCAAAACTGTTTTGAGTTGGAGTTAGTTTGCTAAGTTATGCAAAGCAAGTGTCAAAGTCCCTGTAATATTTTAGTTCGATGTCTGTAAATTAGTTAAATGTTCAGTTTTTCAGCTGTCAGTGCAGAATATCTCTGCCCAGTGGCTCAGGGCAAGCATTGTGTGTTATCGCTGATTAGCTGACTTGCTTTCCTTATTCTTGCTGCAGGGAAAGCTGCTTCTCCCCAATCAGTCCGGAAACATGTCTGCTCGTGCAGTCCTTTATCTGCCCCAAGAGAGCCTTTGTACTTGATGGCCACGTGCAGTTGAAGACGGGCCTTCAGACCCAAGAACGGCACCTTTTCCTCTTCACAGACATCCTTGTTGTTGCCAAGTCCAAGTAAGTACCGATCATAAGGAAATTCTCTTGCAGAGCAGCATCCCTCATCAGCACAGCATCCCATGAATGTCCCTGATGCTACCTTCAGTAGTGAATCTTCCATGGATTTCAGGAGAGTTTTAGTCTGCCAATGAGAGTTGAGTTCCCAGCTCCCATAAGTGCTTTTACACACTCACATGTCTGTCAGTTTAGACCAGAATATGGGAAAGGAATCAAACTTGTATGTTAGTTCAATATGGGTGGGTATTTTAAAAGTCTTGACTTGTTGTTGTCTAGTGGGTGAAGTGGGAGTTAGTATGTTGAGTTCCATTCCCAGCACAGTCTGTAGCAGGCTCTCCGAATGCTGACAAGTCCTTTAAGCATATTGGACCTCAGTTAGTTCAGCTGAGAAATATGTACAATACCACTATCTGCATCACCTGGTATTGCAAGGTTTAATATGCATCTGGGAAGTCATTTGATATCCTCAGATGAGGAACATTTCTGTAGATATTTTTAATATTAAAGTATTACAATGAGCATTTCTGTCCTCTTTGGATTTATCTTCTGAATGCTATTTCTGATGCAGCAAAGTGGAAAGTGGTGGTAGTATTGAGGAGGCTGGGAAGCTGTTGATGTGTTATCAGGCCTCATTGTTGAGGTCAGATTTTTCTCTCTACCATTCACAATTAAGTCAAATATACAAGATGGATCTATTATTCTAGCTGCTTGCAGCAGTTATGGTTTAAGGCAATTCTTGTGAGTGCTTTCACTTGTTTATGTGTTAAGGAAAAATGTGAAAAACCCTGATGTAGCTTCATACTCTGTAAGGCATCATGTACTTACATTGACCAGGATGGATGGTTTGAATGTGAATCTTGTGCTTGTTGCAATACAGGTTTTCCCTAAATGATTATTTCAGGGCAAGTGGGTGTTGGCATAGTCTGTAGGGGTCAGAGGTTAAAGGTCAAAGGGCACTAGGGGTAGGGGGGGTCAAAGGGTGTTAAGCACTGGGGAGCAAGGGTCTGGGCTGGGGCTAAGGGGGGAGGGCTGGGGCTGAGGGAGGGCAGGGTTTAGATGTCAAAGGGCAAGAGGGGTGGTTTGCAGTGGGTCAGTAGTTATGGAGCCAGGTGCGGCATAGCTCCTGCTTCTCTCTCAGGGGGAGCAGATTTGAGGGTGTCTGAGCAGGGTGGGGGGACCTCAGAGCATGTGGAACAGGCAGTTGCAGGGTCAGTGGGGCAGGATCAGGGTTTGGCACAACAGGCAGTCATGGAGTTTGTGGAGCAATGGGCACGGGAGATAGTGAGGCAGAATCAGGGAGTGCTGGGAGTGGTGGGGCAGGATCTGGGGAAATGGGAGGTTGTCAGTTTAAGTCAGGGGTCGCTGGGACACAGTGAGCCAAGGCTGGTAGTGACAGCGGATGTAGGACAGGCTTCAGGCAAGACAGGTGGTTTACAAAAGGAAGTTGGTAGCAAGGGGAGTTGGGAAGCGGGAGATGGTGGGCACGGGGTGATAGGCTTGGCAAGACAGACTTGTGAGGTAATGGGGTTAGCGGGATATAGGGGATATCAGACGATCAGTTTGGCAGGTTTAATAATGGAAACACAGAGTACCAGGGTTGGCTGGATGGGATCAGAGGGTTCAGGGGTTGGAGATAGAGGGATGTTCAGTGACAAGATGAGGTCAGTGGGTGAGTAGGTTGGCGGGCAGGTAACATTTTAGTTGCATATTTGCATATTCGTGATTTGCATAATGAATATGTAAATATGCATCTACAATGTTTCCAGTCTGTCAAAAGTTTGAATGGATTTGCCAGTCCACAGTGTAAAAAAGGTTGGGAACCACTGTTCTGAGTAACCTATAGGGGAAAACTATGATGTGCCATGTACCAATATATGGTGATAAATCTTGATTTCTTAATGGCTGATGTGAACTTAAGACAGAGTAAAAGCTAAATTGAAATAAGGAACTTGTTGAATCTGACTCAGTTACAAAATTAAGTCCCATAAAATGGCTAATCCATCATATTCTGTGTTATGTTCTTGCCTAGTTTTGGGGGCTGCATATGTCTGAGGCATCTTTGTCTGTCTTTGGACAAGTACTGCTCTGTAATTAGAGGTACTCCTAATCTTCAATGTGTGTGCAGGCTCAGCTCAAATCAGTCACTCTGAAAAGGAATCTAATTTATAATTAGTGTTTTATCACCAGTAAATGTGTCCAAGTTTTTTCTTAAAAAAAAAAAAAAAAAGAGATACTGTCATGTGGAGAGCCATGCCAACTAACTAAATAAATATTTGCTGAACTTTGGCAAGTGCTTTGAGATCCTTAGAAGACAAGCACAATAAAAGTGGTGTTATCAGCAGATATTATTTATCACTTTTTATTATTCAGTGAAAGCTTTTAGTTTGTCCAGCTTGTGGACTCTAGTTTCCTCTTCTCGTTTTCATACCACTCCCCATAAGATATTTACTTTGGTGTATCATGTGTAAGCATTGACCTGATATTCGCTGTGATTAGGGGATGTTGCAGGGGGCTCCTGCCTCATGGTCACAGTTCATAACAGTGGTAGTAGTATTAAGTGTGCCTAGTAGTGACAGTTCAGTTTGGAGGCAGTTCCACCGAGTGGCAATAGTTCAAGGTAGCAACAGTTTAGCCTAGTGGCTGCTGCCTGGGACCTCAAGTGGAAGCAGGGAAGGGGAGCATGGGACTTCCCTTCTCCACCAAGTTCCAACCCAGGGCCACGTGAGACTGACTTGGCTGCTCACCTGTATTTGTGTGATGTTCAACTTCCTGTTAGCTTCCTTGGATCATTTCCTGTTCCAGTCCACCTTCCATCTGGCCACCGCTCCGCTCTAGGGAACATTGCCTTTGGGTTTCTGGTCCATGTCCCCTCCATTGGGTGCTGCAGATTCCTTTGCTCACTAGTTCAATACTGGTTTTGTTCTGGTCCTTTGGGCCTTTCTGAGAGCTCCCACAGTGTGTGTGTCCTGCACCCTGGCTTGCCAGCCACATGCTGAGCTGTTGGCTAGCTTTTAACCCCCCTCCTCCAGTCTAAGCATGCCCAGCCAGGGCATGGGGGCAGGGCCTCTTTAGCCCATAAGTCTTCCTGAACCTTGTGATTGGTGCTTTGTATTTATGTTGGGTAGAACCATCTGTGCATTTTGCATAAGTGGTACAATCTGCTCATAGTGACTCAGAATGGCAGAATTGAGAACTTTAGGATTATATGTAGGTTTGTGTCCACTTTTGTGCAAAGCTTTGCTTTTAAGCAACTGGTTCCCCACCTTTTATTCATTCCCTTTTCTCCTGCCCCGTTGACCCCCACCCCTGCCCCAAGACTCCAATTCTAAAGAAACTGAGCACAGGATTTGGTACATAAAGGAGGGAGAGGTTAAAGAAACTGAAGGTATTGCTTTGCTTCATTATGCAATGTTCTTTGTGTCTGGACATACACGTTCACTGTGGAGCTGGTCTGGAAGTAAAAGGGTCCCTGTGTCACAAAGAGAAATTACTATATTTTTTTGTGTTTCCTATCACTCATTCAGAACTAGCGCACTCACTCCTGTCTCCAGCTTGGTTTTCTGATAACCCAGAGCGCTCACATAACAGCTGTTGCATTCAAGGTGTGGGTGAGGGAAGGGAGTGGAGGAAAGAAAGCATTGGTGAGAGACCTAGGAAAGGGGAAGGAGACAATTAAGGATACTGTATATTTCTTGTGACTGTAGCCAAGGCTTAGGAACCAGTTCTTAGTAGAACTGCTGATTTATTTTTATCATATTGGGTGATGTAATTTGAGCTCTAGGTTTAATTTAACCCAGATGTAAGATTGTGTACAATGCAGAATCTGATCTGAAAATCACTTTTTGCAAATAAGCTGTCCTGGGTCTTATGGGAGGAAAAAAATCCTATTTTAGGGTATGTTTTTTAAACCCAGATAATCAAGTTATATTTACTACCTCTGAGGAAAATTTAGATAATTTGGGGGCATTTTTCTTCAATCTGGACAGGGAAAAGCAATTGAATCAGGTTGGAAAGCATTTGTTGTGTTTATGTAACACAATGCCACCAAAATCACATGCACGCAATGAACACAGAAAGCATCCTGTTATTTAGCAACCATCAGTCAGCATCCTGTAGTTCAACCATGGGCTGGAATTTCACTGACTGTCATCCCACTTTTCCTGTTGAAGGCTTTTGATGCCACACAAGAATCAGATCCCACTTTAGGCTGACCCAGTTTTATGCAAGACCTGCAGTCTCAGATAGTAATCCACTTATCAAGTGAGGCAAATGCCACAGCAACAATTTTCAGACAGACAATACTTCACAGCTTGTTAGAAGCAAAATAACTCTGAGGGGGCCACACAAGGGTCCCTTTCCACTACTTCCACTGTCGTCAAAGTGGAATATCGGAGCCTTAGGCTGAGTCAAAGGTTGTCCTAGATTTTTTGGCGCACACACACGTAAAGCCTTCTGGTCTGCTGCTGCCACATGGGGATGTAAGCTGTGTTTACTCACTGTTCATCAGCTGGTAGTTCACAAGTATTTCTCCTCTGCCAGCTTTGTGAAAGGAGAATGTATGAAAATCTAGATTATAGGAGAGCAGGGTGAAGTGAATACACTAGTTAGCTGATTGATTGATAGAGCCTTGATCTCCAAAAACACCTGCCTGTGCTGAGCCACCACAGAAGGGGGCTGTTCTGGCTACTGAGGCCGGAGCACCCCCCATCTATGGTGGGCCCTGCAAGGCTTGGGCAGGTCCCTGCCTGCAGCAGGCTGCTCCAGCCCCTTCCCGTTAACTGGTTAGCCATTCACAACCCTAATGCTTAATCCATTAGACTTCACTTCTATACTTCTATTTGTAAATATTGAAACAGTTCGATCCATGGTCAGTCTATGTACAATTACATTACTTCAATATTTTTGACAGTCGCTCTTGTCCATATTCAGTCATTCCTTGAACAAGTATTACTATGCAACTCGTTTTCTTAAATCTGTAAGTTAGATTGCTTTATGGCAGAATACAAATAAATATATGAATGTACTATGTAACTTCAGAATATTCCATGGACATTGTACTTCCTTATGCCCTGGCTGTAGAGAGAGGCATGCAGGATCCTTTTTACAGACAGCTGTAGATATTCATATTAATGTTGTGCAGTATATCCAGCTGCAGTGGTTGCAGAATTTAACTGAAAATGTCAGAAATCAGAGCAGTGTGAATTTAGTACTGTCCTTTTAAACCAATGAGGTTCAAGTCCTGTCCCAGTTCAGATTTAAATAGTTCAGTCTGACCTAAATTAAATACCTTTCTAATGAGACTGTCTCTGAAGAATGTATTCCAGATCTTCCATAGTTCTAAACTTGTTTTATTCTGTTTCTTTATAGAGTGCTAATCACCATAGTATCTAGGCACCATCCCCATCCACCTTCAGCATGGTGAGCTGAGCTGGTGCACTTTTGCTTGGCTTAAAACATTCTGGGGTCAAGTAGGGCACCTTATATGAAAGGTCCTTGTCTCTCAAAATCTCTTCTCCTTCTTGTCCTAAAGAGCTGGAGTTGGAATTTCTCAACTCAGCCTTTTGCCAGTGGGGTGATGATGATTAGAAGCCTGCATGAATACAAAATTTGTATCCACATCTGCATCTGTATCTGCAAAAATGAGCCATGGATATTCACATCCACATCCGTGGATGTAGATACCTGTGGACATAAAGCAGATATCCACAAATTAATAGTGCTCTAATGACACTTGTTTGCAATGACTCCGGATTGCAATATAGAGTTGAGTTGGCTGATAGCAGATAATTCTTATACTTTTAATAGTTTAGATATAGTGCAGGCACCCACAAACACTAAGAAGGGAAGTTATTAATATTGGAAATTCAGGGGAAAGAAAACGCTCAAAGTACTAAAAGCAGCATTTGTTTGGTAAGTCTGTTTCTTATTACTCCTTTTTATGTTTAGCTGAAATATCTTCAGGGATTGGGTAAAGGTTTCTTGAGATTCTCTGTCCTTGAAGAAGAATACACGAGTCCCAATTCATTGTGTAATGTTGGTCTATATTCACTTCCTCCAATGCAATCCATCTGTGGGTCCTGCAGTGTGACAAGAAGAAAGAGAACTCTGTAGTGAACAAATCCAGGGTTGATTATTCAGGCCTTAAATTCCCTGGCTGTGTAGCTCACAGCCAAACACAGTACTCATATGAATTGTTCACCTGATCTGAGCAGTCAAACTACCGTTCCAGACCCTTAGTGGCATTAAATTATTGGAATAGAGATAAAGCAACATAAGCTATCACTGTCTTTGCCCCACCAAAAAGTTCAGAATTGGGTGCTACAATCTCTGTAGCTGGTGGAGGTACTGTAACCACCACCAGGTAGATTTGAACCTGGGACCCTGGAGCTTAGTATAGGAGCTTCTCTACAGCTTGAGGAAAAGCCAGCTGGCTCTCAGCTTAGGCTGTAGAGCTCCCTTGTTCTTATCTCTCACTGTAAGTGGTCTAAGTGCTACTACTTGGGACAGTGAACTAGGGATGTTAAAATTAGATTAATCAACTAATCAAAAAGTCGATGGAATTTCCATCAACTATTCGATTAGATGCTTCAGCTTTGAAATGTAGCAAGAACCAGCCCGGCTTTTGCTATTTTTCAAAGGCAGAACTGCCATACGGCGTTCCGCCTTAGAAATGGACAAGAACTCCAGCAAGGGCTCTTGTGCATTTCAAAGTTTGAAACGCCGTGTGGAGTCCGTGCGACACTTTCACTTTGAAATGCACAAGAGCCCCAGCGAGGACTCTTGTACATTTCAAAGGTGAAACACCATCGCTGCACTCCTGCCCTCTCCCACAGAGCTGGAGGGAACCGGCTTTTAAGACAGGTCTCCCCAGCAACCTCTTCTCTTCCACCACCCTTGCTGCCTCTTTCTGGGGAGGGGGAAAATGACTAGTCGACTAGTGTGTCGCCTATCCAATAAGCTTTTGCTTACACCCCTACAATGAACCAGACTAGGCGTGTGGGTTACACTACCTGAGGAAGGAGCAGGGTCAGGACAGCCAAGAGGCATCTGCATGTGGAATGCAAAATAAATTGTATTTATCTGTGAGCACAAAAGAAATCGTACTTCTCTAACTTGAAGTAACCTCTCTTTTAGCTCTGATGGAAGTTGCATGTCAGCACCAGCGAATCTAATAACTTGGGTTCCTCTGTTTTCATGTGTCTAATATCTGGCATTTCTGCCAACAGGTCACAATATAATTTCAAACTAAAGAGCCAAGTGCGTCTCTGTGAAATGTGGACAGCATCCTGCATGGAAGAGGTCTATGAGGGCAGCATTAACCCAGAAAGGTCTTTCGTTATAGGCTGGCCTACCACCAACTGCGTTGCTAATTTTAGGTAGGAATGGAAAGGTGTATTTGCTGCTTTATTAAATTTCTGTAGATTAGTAATGTCATAAAAATATTACAAATGAGGTATAGTCTGCACACGTTAATGCTGGAAGCCAAAATCTCTATGGCGCTGACACAGATTCCTTCTGTTGCATTGAGACAAGTCAGCTAACATCTTTGCTTCAGTTTCCCAATCTCAAAAAGAGTGGGAATGGTACTTACCTATTTCCTATGGGTACTGAGAAAACCGAAGATTTGGCAAAGTGCTATATGACTTGTGCCGTGTACATGCTTGGTGTTAATGGTCTGTTTTAAAAATATATTTCTGTAAATACCTTGGTTACTTAGTAAGAATAACTGCAGAACAGATACAGCTGGGCTCATAGTCAGCCCTTTCCAGGTATCAGAGTCTACCATACAGAGCTTGTGAAGGAGTGGAGTTTGCACTTAATGCAAGCAAGAATCAGTAAAATGTTGACTCAGTTTTTTTTCCTATTTCAAGTGTGCCAGAGAAAATAAGTTCAAAATTCCTCCTAAACCAGAAACTCTGAATATTAATGGGCTGAGCATTTAAATCTGCTTCTCCATGATCTTTGCTGTGAGTGCACTAAGGCTATTAAAGCAATTCTGGCCGTTAGGCCAATTTTAGTCTTTGTAGGAGGTTCCGCTGTCACTTTGGAAAAGAGAGGGGTTCTTTTCCCAGTAAATCAGTGAACCCAGCTAAGCTAATTGTATTTTAATTTTATATATATATTTATATTGTGTTTTCAAAATTTTGTAAGCTGCCTCAAATATTTGAAATAGAGAGGCGGGGTAAAAATATTCTAATAAATAAATAAATTGGGCTGCATACTGGAAACTGGATTTTGCCCCGTAATTGAGAGCAAGAGATGAAGCCTCTAGTTCTATTTTTATATCACATTGTCTGTAACTAAAGAGACTGTTCTGCATAAACTCTTCTCTGTAGTACTGACTGGGTTTTTTTAAGAGACTAGGTCTGAAACAAAGCTGAAATTCCTATTTTAATTAAACTCTTGCCAATAAAATTTAGCTTTGATTTAAGGACAGTAGCCTATTCTTTAAAGCTGGAAGGAAAATAGTCTGTTGTGAAAGTAACAGACTAGTCAAAAGGGAACCCTAGATTGTATGTAAGTGGAGTGATTACATGTCCAGAGATAAATAGGAATTCTGAAGAGATAAGTGACAAGAGAATCTGCTAAGCAATTAAATAAAAAATAAAGTTCAAACGTATGTTTTTGCAGGAGGAAAATTGACCAAGGTTTATAGTTCCCTAAATATCTGGCCTGAAAATTTGGAGAATTGATTTATAGAAGCACCAGTGGGAAAAAATCTTTTCTTCATCTAGGGTAGGATTTGAATCAAGAAAGTTAGGCTCCTTATTACTGTAGTTAACCCACTAAAACAATTATACATATACCTGGATAGCTTAGTACCTTTCAAAGTCTACGGGTAAGATAAGATTTTTAAAAAAATCTTATGTAAAACAGGTCCTCAGTCCTCACTGGGGCCTTTTAAGTACAAGTATATTGTAATGATTAATAAGAAAAAGCAACAGAATGGGAGGAGTTTCGCCAGCCTTTATTATACCAGTGATATCCTTAAACTCAGGAATTAGTTTTTTGTTTAGGTTTTAACAGCCTATATCTTAGTAGCCTAATCCTGTTCCCATTGACTTTGTTGACAGAACTTTAACTTCTGTGGTGAAAAATTGCACACTAGGACTTTACCCTAATAAAGATAATTTTTTTTTCAATTTGTAGGGAAGCAGTTTTTCACTGAAAATTGAAAATCCTGTCAATAGTTGTCAAGGGCTCCCTTGAGCTAGTTGCCTCATGGAGTAGGCTCACTTCAAGTTTACAGAAAACAAATTAACACTGAACTCAAAATAGCTACCTGGGCATTAAAGCTTATTATTTGTTGTGGATTTTCACAGAAACCCAGGGCAAATGCTGTCAAGGTTAGACCCCTGACTGCTTACTAAAGTTAAGGCCGAGAGAGAGTGAGCTTTTCTTGTCTTGATTTCACCAGAACTGGTTCCTAGTAGAAGTAACCAGACCTTTTAAATCTGTCTGCTTTCTCCTGGCCCTTCTAGGCATTAGAGGACCACCTCTGTCTGGTTCTCTCTAGGCAACCCTTGGGCCTCTGAACTCAATGCTCTCCTCTTCCAGCAGAACAGGGAGTGCCAAGTCAGTGGGGCGGCTCTAGGGGTCAGCAAGTGCTTGGTACAGTCTGTCACAACAATTCTTAACATTTCCATGTGTTCATGGATATGCCAGTCAATATATATGCTCTTCTGATTGGTTTTATTATGGCACTTGCATGCTGTCTGACTTCTATATTTGTCACTGTTTTATAATCCTTGCAGTTCTCCAGAGCAAAAGGAGAAGTGGCTCTCTTCCCTGCAAAGGTACTTTATTTTGATACTGTTAACAATACTCAGAGAAGGGGTGGAAGAGACTCATTCAGGCATCTAAACTGTCTATTGCTAATGCTTCCCCCCCAACCCCCCCGCGCTGCTGCTTCTGCTTATGTAGGTTCCACCACCTATCAACTTCATTCATGCAAAAGTATAGTAGTATACTGGAAACCATGGTAGGTTTATGGCCTATGATAACCTTGCTATCATATTGTTCTTTACACCGCTGTTACTTGGGTACAATATAAAAATATTACCAGTTTTGTTAAGAACAATGAAAATCGGTGATCTTTGCTTGTGTTGTTAGTCGAATCAAAGAAGAGAAAGAAAAAGACTATCCCAAGAGCATTCCGCTGAAGATCATTGCGAAGGATATAGGAAATTGTGCATATGTAAGTATTTCTGAACAAAAAAGGGAAAAGCTTAATCGCAAAAGGCCTGAGTGGTACTGAACACCAATAATTCCCAGTGACTTTGGTGGGAGCTTTAGGGCCCCACCACCTCTCAGGATGCAGCCCACTCTAAAGGATTGGGCCATGGTGAATAATGAACTGAACATGAGCTCCCAGGGTAACTCCAAAAGGAGTAATGCAATCCTGGGCTGAATATACCGGGGAATCTCAAGTAGGAGTAGGGAGGTTATTTTACCTTTGTATTTGGCCTAGGTGCATCTGTGTCTGGAATTCTATGTCCAGTTCTTATGTTATGTGAAGAAATAAAACAACACTTCCTTACTCACGTTCTCCACATTACTCGAGATTTAATAGACTTCTGTTATATCCTCTCTTATGGTACGTCTATACTTGCTCCCTAGTTCTAACTAGGGATGCAAATGTAGCCGACTGAAATCGAAAAATGAGGAGTAATGTTAGTTCGAATCAAGGGGTTTGATTTGAACTAACGCATCCTGGAGCACACTTCCTGGTTCAAATCAGCTGGCGAGCGGAATAGCGCGCAGGCGAGATTATGCTAATGAAGCGCGGGATATTTAAATCCCCACTTCATTAGCAATTTCAGTCGGCTACATTTGCATCCCTATTTCGAACTAGGGAGCCAGTGTAGACGTACCGGTAGTCGTGCCTTTTCCAAGCTGAAAAGTCCCAGTATTTTTAATCTCTCCTCCTACGGTAACTGTTCCATATCCCTAATTATTTTCTGTACCTTTTCCAATTCTAATGCACCTTTTTTAAAATGGGGTGACCGGACCTGTATAGGAAACTGTTTCCATTTGCAGTAGATGTGTTCCCACATCCATTGCAAATGGCGAAATTTGCAGATACTGGGAGCTGTGGCACCTGAACTCACTGTGGGGGCCAGAAGCCACAGGGAACTCACTGCAGCTTCTGGGAGCCCGCAGGGAACTCACCGTGGCTCCTGGCATCTGCAGGGAATTTACTATGGGGGCTGGGAGTGGTGGGGAGTTCCCATTGGTTCTTAGTTCCTGTGTCCCTCTTCCAGGAGAGGAGACCCACGAATATGTGGAACCACGAATAGCGATTCTGTGAATAGTAAAGGTCTCCTATATTCAAGATGTGGATATACCATTAATTTCTATGGAGGCATTATTATTATTTTTGTCGTCTTTATCTGTCCTTTTCCTAATGGTTCCTAACATTGTGTTAGCTCTTTGGACTGCAACTGCACGTTGAGTGGATGTTTTCAGAGAACAATCCACAATAACTCCAAGATCTCTCTCTTGTCGGTAACAGCTAATTTAGACCGCATCAGTGTGTATATATAAAATTGGAATTATGTTTTCCAGTCTAATGCACATTACTTTTCATTTATTATAATTTTATGGAAAACGTGCCTCAAGGAAACGCAAAGAGCTCAGTCTATACAGCTTAAAAAATAAAAAGTGAGTGGTGACTTGATACATAGGGAACAAATATTTAACAGGGTCTCCAATCTAGCAGCGAAAGATTTAATGTGCTCTAATGGTTGGAAGCTGAAGTTAGAGAAATTCAGACTGAAAATAGGTGGTACATTTGTATCAGTGAGGTCAGTTAATCATTGGAACAGTTTGCCAAGAGTTGTGATAAATTTTCTCCATAACTTATAAAATTTTAAATCAAAATTAGATATTTTTGGAAAGATACAATCTAGTAATTATTTTGGGGAAGTTCTGTGGCCTGTGTTATACATGAGGTCAGACTAGATCCGGGGTGCACAAATTCTGGTCTGCGGGGTTAATCTCTGGTGGGCCTCCGCCTTTGTTTACCAGCACCTGTTTACCAGCACCTGCAGCTGTTGTTGGCTGCAGACAGTGATCCACAGCCAACGAGAACCATGATCATGTGATACCTGCAAAGGCGCTGGTAAACGCAGCAGCTCACCAGGGAATTACCCTGGCAGGATGCTGGGTTTTTTTTATTCTCTACCGCTGGGTGAGATGATCACTTCAGTCCTTTCTGATCCTAAAATCTATGAGCCTGTGAAATGTTTCCTCTCTATTCAGTGCATGGGATCATGTTTTAAAAATACTGTTTTAGAGCAGCAACACTTTCATGGTTCAGAAACACACCTCTATAGATAGAAAGCAAAGCTGGGGAGTCCATAATTCAGAGAGATCTTTCTGAAGTATTTTACACTTAGGCCTCCTGTGAGATATTTGTATGACATGACCTGGTTTTATTCTCAGGCCTGATCTACATACAGAGTGGCACTTTCTCAACTACAAGGTGATTTTTGTACTGATTTAATTAAAACTGTGTGATTTGTGGTGTGGATACTGCTAAGTCAATTTAAATCTGGCTTGTATCAGCTTAACCATGAATCGGTGTTCACATCACACTCCCTGCCGGTACCCGTCCTGAGCTCGTGATCCAACCTGCAGACCAAATTTGGTGATGAATCCTGGGCATGTGCCACTTGAGGTACATTGCACGTATGCTAAGACGACCTATATCAATACATTTGCAGAAAAAGAAAATAATCTGATAAAACACATTTTAAACCAATATAAGAATGTCAACATAGGGGGGTGGCAACATTTTAATTCAGTTTTTAACCCAAGTTAAGTTGAACTAGTGCTGTTTCAGTATGTAGATAAGTCCTCCAAGAAACACTAGCATCCATAAATCATCCATCCATCTCTTCTCCCCTCTACCTGCTGCTTTAAAAATCTGTGTTATGTTCAAGAGTCTAAAAAGCAGTTGCTGAGGCAATTTATGCTTTTGTAGAAGTAAGTCCCTTAAGGAGACTTTTTTACCAGAAGAGGCAATCTGCAGTTGTTAGAATATACTGTATCTGAGTAATTCCAAACATAAAGTATTCCTCCTTTCACGGGGAATCACTGAGAGGACAACAGCTAGCGTTACTGGATCCCTCAGAGCAATGTGAATAAACAGGGTGAGTTTGGGTGGAAGGAAGGTGAGCCAAGCTGTGCTCAGCTGTTTCTGAAAATGGATCTGAAAATCTTGTATGTGTTTTCAGAGTGGGGCAGTAGCTTAAAACCTTTCTAGCTAAAATTAGTTCATGAGCCAAAGTTGGTCACCTGAGACTGATATTCCTGGAAATGAAATACGGCTTCTCTAGATCAGGAGTTCTCAAACATCACTGCACCATGACCCCCTTCTGACAACAAATATTACTATACTACCCCAGGATGGGGGACCAATGCTGGTGACCCACTGCTTTGGGTAGAGTAAGGGCAGAGATAAAGCTCAAGCCCCAGGCAGGGGGCCTATAACCTGAGCCCCACTCCACCTAGGGCTAAACACTTGAGCTTTGGTTTCAGCTGCAGGCCATGGGGCTCAGGCTTCAGCCCTGGCCCCAACAAGTCTAAGCCAGTGCTAGTAACTCCATTAAAATGGGGTCACACCCCACTTTGGGATCCCGAACCACAGTTTAAGATCTAGATATTTTCAAAAGTTTCAGAGGGGTAGCCGAGTTAGTCTGTAACGGGAAAAACTTAAACAACAAATAGTCTGGTAGCACTTTAAAGACTAACAAAACATGTAGATGGTATCATCAGCTTTCATGGGCACAGCCCACTTCTTCAGATGACCGGAGTGTTGGAAGTCCAAATCCAAGAAACCAAGTCTTGGTTCTGCACTTCCAACACCCTGGTCATCTGAAGAAGTGGGCTGTGCCCATGGAAGCTCATGATACCATCTACATGTTTTGTCAGTCTTTAAAGTGCTATCAGACTATTTTTAGATATTTTCAGTGATGAAGCAGGTGGAAGCTACATATTCTAAATATTTCTTACGATGCTATAGTCTTTTGTGTACTATAGCAGCTGGGGATCCTAGGGAATTGTTTCATTTTGGGGGAGGAAGGACAGCAGCACAAAACATTTTATTATATTCTAGCCAAGGGCAAAACTTATGCAAATGTGTTGACCTACTCCCAAGTGCCAGATGCTGTTGTTTTGGGGAAATGTTAAATTATTTTATGATATGAGCATTCAGATATGTCCTGAAGCAAATATACGACATTCTCTCTACTTTACTCTGATTGCCATGGTAGTTTGTTACTATCCAGGATTGATACAGAGGAATGTTCCAGATCTTTTGCTACATGTAAAATGTTGTGTATTTGTATTACCTGGAAATGTTGTGGCCAGTTTAAGCCAATGTGTTGTCTGTGTTCACAAGATCTAGCAAACTGATTCTTGGCTTGGAGCCAAGAGTTCAAATCCCAGGTTGCATACCTACTCCTGCTATGACACTGGATCTCTGTGTCTCTTCCCCCTTCCATGTGTAAAATGGGGTCAGTAACATTTATCTACCTTGCAGTAGTTCATGCTCAAACAGCGTGTTGGAAATATAAGGCTACATATATGTGAGTCGTGCTAAAAAGGCAAAGCTGCACTGATGCAGCTTCACCACTGTAATGTTTCTGCTGAAGACTTCTAAACCAATGAGACCAAGCTTTCCTGTAGGCCGAATTACTTCAGGTCCCACGAGAATCAATAGCTCTGTTGGTGGGAAAAGCTGTCTTGCCAACACAGAGCTGTCACCTGCCGTTAGGTTGGTATTACATAAATTGCTCAGGGGTGTGGATTATTCACACCTCTTGGTGACATAAATTTATACGGAAGTACGGTCTAGTATAGACCAAGTCTAAGTTTGTTTGTTTTTTTGGTTGGAGCTGGGTAAGACACAGGAGTATAAAGATTGATTGGAATGTGTTGGAGAGAGGGCTGAAGACAAAATTAGAGACAAGGTGTTATGGCAAATAAAAACCAAGACTTGTTATGGAGGACGTTTCCCTCAAAAATGCAGGAATAATATCGACGTCCGGTAGTCAGTAATAGTAATGTCGCAGTGTCATTCTGGAAGGCCAGCTTCCAGAAAGCAGGACTACCAGGAATGATTCAAATCAAAATACAGCAGTACATATAAGAGAGGGACTTGGAGATGCTCAGAGTGCTCAGTTCATCTATTGTGTCACACCAATATCCTGTTATAGAAAACATAATCCCAATTATACCTATAAAATGATATGGTCTAAATTAACTGTTACCATCTCGAGAGAGATCTTGGAGTCACTGTGGATAGTTCTTTGAAAACATCCACTCAGTGTGCATTGACGGTCAAAAAAATGAACAGAATGTTGAGCCTCGTTAAGATACATAAGACAGAAAATGTCCTGTTGCCTCTCTATACATTCATGGTACACCCACATCTTGAATAGTGCGTGCAGATGTGGTTGCCCCATCTCAAAAAAGATACATTGGAATTCGAAAAAGTTTAGAAAAGGACAACAAAAATAATTAGGGGTATGGAATAGCTTCTGCATGGGAGAGATTAATAAAACTGTCCTTAGAAAAGAGATGACGGGAGGATATGATTGAGGTCCATAAAATCATGACTAGGATCAAGTAACTAGATAAGGAAGTGTTATTTATTCCTCATAACACAAGATATAGGGGGTCACAAAATGAAATTATTAGGCAGCATGTTAAAACAAACAAAAGGAAGTATTTCTTTTCACAACACACTGTGAACTTGTGGGTCTGTTTGCCAGAGAACCTTGAGAGAGCCAAGACTGCAAGAAGGTTCAAAAAGAAATAGATAAATTCATGTAGGATAGGTACATTTCTTAGCAACTGATTCAACTGTATGTTTTAATGTAATGGGTCTCCACCATGAAATCACAACCACCCCCCTTCCCATAAGTGTTTGGAAAGTGGGGCAGGGTCCACGTATTGACAAGTCTGAGAGCATGTTCTGAAGAACAAAAAGCACATACTGTTTATTAGCTAAGATCTTATCAGTGTGTTTTGCACAGATGTTTTTTTCAGCACTGTGTAATGCACCAGCTATTCTCATGCAAAGTCATCGGAAGGCTATACTTTGCAAACACTGTGGTCTAGAATGCCAATTTTCCCTTCCCCTTTTTTCCCTCCACAGTCGAAAATGCTCACTGTAACCAATGCTGATACAGCGAATGACACAATTCTCACAGCCTTGCAGCAGCTGGGGATTAACGTAAGTCATTGCAATCAGATTTGATGACTCTTTTATTTGTTTGTTTATTTAAAAATCATATCAAATCTTTCTTTTTCTTTCCCCATATTGAAGACAGTGACATGAATTACATCTGTTAGCAGTTATGAATCACTGAGCTTTTATGTTATGAAGGCACATATTAGTATAAAGGCTTTCATCTGCAGATCATGAAATGCATTACGAGTATTGACAGAGGCTCACAACACCCCTCTGAGATACACACAGTATTCGAGTTTGCTATTAAATTTATTTTGTAGATGGGTGAATTGAGACGATCACAAGTTAAGCGCTCTAGACAACTCCTGTTCAAGACTGAAATTTACCCGGGGAGCCAACTCTGGCTGTATTGGCCTGATTTGTTTTCAAAATTAGACATGCACAGTTATGTCTGCAAATATGCACATATAGCTGCATGCCTAATTCTCACATCCAAGTACTTCTGTTTGACACCTAATCTGGGTGGGTGCCTGCATGTCCTTTTTGACGTGGAATTGCATGCGCTTACATCAGTTTATCTTTAATGACTTGTCCAAGGCCACACATCAAGGACGTGTCAGGATCAGAAATGGACACCAGGAGTTGTGACTTCCCTATCCCTCTTCACCACTTTGCAAGGGGGCTCTGATCTCTGTTGCTTGTAATGGAAGTCTATAGATAAGTGTTCATTGATTGGGTTGTTCATTTCCTGTTTAAAGAGGAATAATAATAATTGGGGATGTCAAAGCTTGTTTAATCAGTTGGTTAAATGTTATGTTTAATTAATTAACTTCTTAAACAAGGTTGGGCAGGGAGCGGCCCCCAAACCATTGCACGGTGGACCTGGCTGGAGTGACCCTCACCCACGGCATAGTAGTCCTGGCTTGGCTGGAGCACCCCCTACCCACAGCATGGCAAGCTGATCCGACCAGGCCGGGCCCACTGCAGGCAGGGAGCCTCTCCAGCCAGGCCCGCCACACCGCAGGAGTCTGCAATGGGTCCCAACACAATTTAGAGCAACTTCAGGGCTGCTGTAATTTACACCAGCTGTCAGGGCTTCCAACCAGCTATTCTGATGGCCAGGGATTTCCTGAGCATAGTACTCAACCGTAGCTCCCAGCATGTCTCAGACACCCCTTTCACAGTTGATCAGAAGCTCTGCACCATCTGAGGATTTCCCCGCACCATCTGAGGATTTCCCCAACTGCCTAATTTGATTAGGTTCGGCGTCCTTTTGCAACACTACAATACAAAGTAGTTGTAGCATGAGTCAAAATCTGGCCCATTTGTCCCAACCCACCGTGCAACATGCGAGGGCTGGTGCAGCATGACAGTTAAAAGTCCAACAGTACTTTTTCTTACCCTTTTATTATGCTTGCACAACTCTGCAGAGAAATCATTGAGCCATGAAGATACTGCCACTGCAAAGGAGTATTTTGGTTGGTCTGAGCGGAGGAGTTAACTGTTCCATTGTTAATCAAATTTAGTGATTAACACATTTAGTATTCTGCTATACCAATTGTACCTGAGGTTTTGTTGTGGTTTAACACATCCCTTGGAGCAAGAAAAGAATGAAAATCTATCTGGATGATTTAGACTCTTGGTTGCTATATTACTCCTATGTGTAAAACTGCACACAGTTTCTTTGCATCTTGGTGTCCTAACAGCTATTTTATTGATATATCACACAGCAGCAATCATCTGAGACAAGCTTAAAAACAAAACACACAAATCCCATCCAATCATTGTTTCTGCTAGAATAGATAGATATTGTTTCCTTACATAACATGACACACGGGAACAAACATCTGAGAGGTAGGGGGCATCTTGTATGATTAATTATGAGTATACAAATATTAATGTGCCTGACCTTACTGCATTATGTGCAGAATCCTTTTTTTTTTTTTTTTTTTTTTTTTTCTTTCCCCGGGAAAACCACAGCTAATTCCTATGAAGTGTCATTGTTCAATTGGTCTAAACTATCAAGCTGGTCAGGAAAGGGAAGCATGGGTTTGGAAGGCTCCTTCAAATGCAGAGTTCCTAGAATTTCAGATACACCAGGACTGTCACAACTGTGCAAGCAAATGGCTTGGCTTTGCCTTTGCTATTGGGAAGGGCAATCAGTCTCTCAAAACTGAGTTCACCAGCGCTTCCTCTCTCTCTCTCGCTCTCGCTCTCTCACACACTGTCCCTTTCCTATATATTTTACAAAGAAAAAGTAAATATTTTATACTGTTCAGCCGTATATATCTGCTCTTCGCATCTGGCCCTGAGGCATCCTTGATGCCTCCCACACCTATTTATTTTCTTTCTTCCACTTGCTAACTTGCTTTGCAGCTGTGCTTATCTGGCTCAGAAAGTTGCACTTCTGTCAGTCCCCATGAAAATGGCTACGCCTTTCTTGGGTGGATCAGAATAATTATAGGTGGGCAAAGGAGGAAAATACAAATTGGCTCAAGAGCACTGGGAACATAGGAAGAAAATCCAGATGAAATGAGTCTAGAGGTGGGGGTAAATCTGTTTGGAAGAGGTTGCAGTTTAGTGGCCAAGGAATCCAAGGTGTTTACCCATTATGTACATTATTTAATGCTCTCTGTGACACATAGCCTTGCATGTTGCCACAGAGCTTCTCAAAGTTTGGCGGCATGGTAGAAATTGCACATCTAATCTCCCATTGGACATCAACACTAGATCAGTACTGACACTTGATGGACAAAGTGCTCTGAATCCAACTTCACACAATTATGTGCTTGCAAAAATCATCATTGGTTTCAAGGTATGTGTTGAGAGTGCCAGATATTTGTTCTTGACAGTGACCTAGAATCCTGGAAGAGAAAATCAGGGATACGTTCCTCACAAGAATTATCACAGGCAATTTTGATGAGGTGTTTGATTTCAGTTGCTGGTGATTCCATGGTGCAGTCTTATACTGAAAGGAGCTTCGCACCCTGCGAGTGGGGGGCAGGAGAGGAGGAAGGATGTAAATTGTTTCTCCAGCCAGCTGAGATGCTCAGCCATCACCTGTGTGGAAGACTGCATGATTTCACTGTCAGGAACATGCAAAGTTGCAGGAATGATTCACAGTTTGTCTTCAATAGTTTATTTTTCCAGGAAACAATGTTTAAGAATCCTGTGATTTGATCACTCAGCTGAACGATGTGTGTTTTCTTTCTTGGACATTTGTATTCAGTTTAATCTGTTTCCCAAATACGTCTGTGATATAGGCAAGAAGGCACATCTTCCTTTAGCCATGTAGAAAATCAGCTCATTCGCTGTTTGCAGTCTATTGTATAGGCATGCAATAGAGCCAATGAACTTCAGTGTGGAACAACAAGATGTCATGATTGGGCCACATTTCTTCACACAACTTTGCAAATAGATGCACGTGACAATGTTATTCACAGTAAATGAGACCTGCTACAACACTTCACCTAGCTCTGGATTTAAAACATTAGATGCCAGTTGTTCTATGAATCATGCAGTGAATCCCCACAACAGATGAAGCAACTTCCTTTACCAAGGCAAACAGACCTGCTTTGTGGCCTGTCATAGACAGAACTCCCATCAGTGCAAAAAGCCCTCCCGTGTGATCAAGGAATATGAAATATACCATGTGTGCTATCTCACATCTAGGAAGAAGGAGGCAGAACAGAATGTCTCAGAATTGCGCCACTCCGATGTGTATTTTACAAAAATCAAGAAATGTGCATTACTATCATAGAACACTAGAATTGGAAGGGACCTCGAGAGGTCATTGACTCCAGTCCCCTGCCCTCACCGCAGGACCCAGTACAGTCTAGACCATAAGTTACTGCCAGACTCATAGTCGGCAGGATCCTCGTTGTTCACATCAAGGTGAAGAGTAAAAGCAGCTATGTTTTTCAGATGCTTCACCAGTGTGTTTTCCTTATCTGCTGCTGTCACTTCTATCCTTCACTTCACTGTGGTGTTGGGGAGTGGTATGGCTTTGAGCTTGTTTGTCTCAGTTTCCCCACACATTATATTCACTATATTAATAGCAGCTGGCAAAATCAAAGATTTCCCAATTGCATGAGGCTGTGGTCTGTGCAATGCAGTGAATCACCTCAAATGATACCTCAGACACAGGCATGCCTCTATTGAATTTAATTTTTGAGGCAAAAGTTCTATCGCTGGAGAAATGCCCTTGTTTTCTTTGTGTTCCTTGTGAATGGTGTCCAAGCGTCATTTACATTTCATGCTTTTGCTAGATAACACCACGTGAAACAGGAGGCATTTGGGCCTTTTTTGTGCTTGAAAAAAAAACACTTGGTGAATGCATAATGAGAGAAAAGCCTCGTGATATTTGCACATGTGTTTCTTGGTTTCTTGCTTTTCATTCATAACTGCACCACTAGACTCACTGAAAGAGGTTGAAGCAAATAATCTGTAAAAATGCATCCACTGTGCCTTTTCTCACCAATCAGGAGGAGGAATTCATTGTTAAGCAAATGAGGCCAGGACTTAAGAAGACCCTGTGTGGTGATGCATGGAGACAGGGATTTACAATGATTCTTTATCCTTGATTGCCAACAGGGTACTCAGGGTGGCATAAGAGAAGATATGGGCCTGTCCAAAAGGAGCTTACAAGCCACTGAAGATTCCCATCTCAGAAAAGGCTTAGCACAGGCACCCATCAGGTCAAACAGAGAGGATGTGCTATTGTTGAGGCTGTTGCCTACAGATACAGATCTTTTGCATTTAAGTCCTTCAGCTGGATGTTTGCACAGCTGGATGGTGCCGATAGCCAAATTGGTACCCACACAGCCAGTGTGTCAAGACCTGCTACAATCATGCTGTCCACAGGCTGCCATTTTGTAAATCAAAATGACAGCTTCCCGGTGCAGCGCTTGTGAAGCAAGTTTAGATAGAGTCAGGAGCAGATGGCATTGTATCTTGGGCCGTATCTGGCCCATTGGGTGTGCAATACCATCTGGAATTGCAACTCTGTTTGGTGAACCTATGCTGTAGAGCTCTATTTTTCTATGTGCACACCCTTAAAAGACTGCTAAGTCACAGGAGTTGCACAGATGTAAGTGAGGGTAGAATCCAGCCCTGCATGCCAATTCTTCTTTATCCTGACCTTATTTTTCACACTGTAGGACCAAGGTTTCATAATGTTGCCATCATCTATTCTACAGCCCTGCCAATTTGTACAGGAAGTACAAAGGGGAAAGAATTGAGCTATGTGGAGCTGAAATCTATAGGAGGATGAGACAAAGCTGGATACACTTGCAAAGGGGGGCCTAGTAGATAACTGAGAGGAAGGATGGTTCAGTGTTTAAGGCTATAGCCTAAGACTTCAGGCCCAGGTTCAAGTGCATGCTCTATCACAGACTTACTGTATAACCTTGAGGAAGCCACTTAGTCTCTGCCTCCATTCCCTTTCTGTATGGTAAACTGTCTCCCCTTTAACAGCTACTGTAAAGAGAGAATAGCCTGTCTGTGAACAGTGAATCTGGAAAAGGCCGAAATGAAGGACTCCTGGCAGTCATTTATGCTGCTTGGAGATTATTCTTACCAGCCAATATTGAACAGTATAATGCAAAAGTTTCAGAGGGGTAGCCCAGTTAGTCTGTACAATGCAAACAATTCACAAGTGTGGATGTTATTTTTTGTAATTACAGGAGTAGTCACCCTCTGGCGAGTCCCCTTGTTCGTAATTTCAATGCACAGACTAATATGTTATTGTAAGAAACCTAATACATCCCTTTCCTAATGGCTGGTTGTTTTGATTTTAAAGGGCTCTGAGAAAGACTATCAGCTGTGGGTGAATTCAGGAAAAGAAGATGCTCCTTACCCACTTATTGGTGAGGTTTTGGAATGAATTTATTTTGAATCACTATCATTTTAAAAGTAAATAAGAATACAGAAAACAGAAGTGTGATTTCTCATTTCAGTACTTCCCTATCATGTGGATTTGCCTGTCTTAAGGGAAATGAAGCTTCAGGGGTAGCCAAGTTAGTCTGTACAAGATAAACTTAGAAAACAACAAATGGTCTGGTAGCACTTTATAGACTAACAAAACATGTTCACTCCAGTCATCTGAAGAAGTAGGCTGTGCCCACGAAAGCTCATGATACCATCTACATCAGTGTTTCTTAAATTGTACCGGTGTGCCGCGAGGCAGTTGGAGGTGTGCCGTAGAGAACAACAAAATTCAAAATGGCCATCCTTAAAGGGGCAGGCAACTTTTTTCCCCTTCGTCCCCCATCCCCCACTTTTTTTTTTTTTCTCCTCAACACAAAATCCTTGGTGTTCCTTGTAAAAAAAAATTATCGTTTGGTGTTCCTCGGTCTTAAAAAGTTTAAGAAACACTGATCTATATGTTTTGTTAGTCTATAAAGTGCTACCAGACCATTTGTTGTTTTTAAGGGAAATGGTACTTTCCAACTGTTGAGTTCTTTGATCTTTTTGTGCAAGAGAGCTCTCATATATTGTTCCCGCTTAGCAGTTGGAAAGTACCATTACTTTCTTGGTGAGATTTTTATTTTGCACTTGGTAAACCTTGATTTAGCCCCTCTAATCATACACCTTCTCTCTCTTACGAAACCAGTCTGGTTTGTCGTGTTTTCTTCTATATTGCCATAGCATATGTACAGTGTTCTCTGTCTCAGCAGATTCCTGGGGCGTGGGTTTGGTAATGTACTTATGTCCTTTCTGCTGGTTGGCTTTCCTGCTTTGCAATAGTAGAACAAAACATTTGAATTTTTTTTTTTTTTTTTTTTAGCTTGAGGAGTTAGTTCTGGCCCATTTCTCATTTAATTCAAGAATTAACCCCCTTTCCATGTTTGAGAACCTTTCCTCCTTTGAAATAATACATTGCTTACACTGCATAATATTCTGCAGGCAAATAGAAACAGGGAACAAGAAAAATTTGCAGGTTTTTCCTCTCTTCTCACAAACCTAATTGCAGCTAAGTCATAGTATTCTTTCTCACAATAGCTGTAACAACAAATGTTTTACTGGTGTCAGACAACATTCATATTTATAAAATGTTTTAATGTGTGCGCTTTATAGACAATGCAAATTGTTCTGTCTCTGAAACATACTAGACTGTCATTTGGCATATTGTTTGTAATTTAGTTCAGCTATAACTGCTGGTATGGCTTTATCTAGAGAATAATAGAATGTAAAAAATGGGAAAGATCTTTCAGTTTATTGAATCTCTTCTTCTGCAAGTGCAGAATATAATCCTTTCAGTAGAAGACATACTGGATGTTAAATTGATATACTACACTTGATATTAACACAAAAGTTTACTTGGAGAAGTTAAGGGCCCAGTGTTTGTCTCAAATTCTGCCTGCTGATGTGCATCTAACTGCAAGTGTTTCAACTTAGTTGTGCCTATCATCCTCAAAGAAGATTTCATCGAGAGATTTCAGGTTCTGCCTCATCTACATACAGTTACACAAATTTAACTAATTCATTTTAACATCACACCTTCAGTCCAACTTCTGTGTTTGTAGACAAGACCTGAGGTAGTTCTTCCAACAGAGTTTTCATATGACTACACTGAAATGAATAGATGCTGTATATCCCTGAAGATTCCAGTTGAAATGGACAAACTAGTTGCAGTTAACTGTATATTTAACATTTCCTTCCTATTTCAAATCATACAGGAACTGTAATTGTGTCAATGATAGGTTTCCCAGTTACCAAGGCCAGAGAGGGGAGATTACTTTTATGTTGAATCTAATGCTTTTGTGTGTTCAGCAAATAATGGCTACCAAAACGAACAATAGCTACCAGAACTTTCATTTCTTGCCAGCTCCATGTGGAAAACCAATACCTACATTTTCAGCAGAGAAAGAAAAGCAGTAAAAAGAGTAAACACTGGATTCCAAAATTGCGATTCTCTGCTTGGCATTTGCATAATTTGACTAACAAAATTAGCCTAAATTTTCTTATACACACTGTAACTGACTACAGTGGAGTCAACGATGACTTTACGCCAGCAGAAATGAGAGAAGAATCAGAGTTGCTTTATCCCAAGGTTACCAAGAGATAAAGCTGCAAGCTGGTATTTAAAAATCTGGTTTTTTTCTCTTCAGTAGCTTGAATTTTGCCAGTTCCCAGCCAATCCAAAATAGATTATTTAGATTTCTGTTTGAATAGGACATGAATATCCGTTTGGAATTAAAATGAGCCACATTCGTGATGCTGTGCCCCAGACACAGGGATCAAAAGATTGTGCTTATCCTCTGGACCTTCATGAGTCCTTAATGGAACAGCTGCCCCAAGAGCTGCAGTGCCAATTTATCCTGAAGCCAAGTCGTTCGGGTTTGTGCCAGCAACTGAATGGTAAGTCCATCCCTTTACAGAGGTGTTATTCAGTGAGAGAGTCTTCATGTGCTCTATTTGTTATAGAAAGTAGTCATGTAATGGGGGCACAAGATGAGGGGAAAAGGGTCCAGATGTGCATTTCAGATAGAAGAGAGATTGTGCTCTTTTGAGTTCACTGTATTTTTATGCTTTTTTCTTTTTTTGAACCGGGTTACATTTCTGTGAAACTGCCTATCAAATACTTGTTCCAAAACCAGCAAACTGATGGCCAGATCTCCTGCCTGTCTGTTTATTTTAACCATTTATTTACTGATCAGAAAATCATTTCTCCACAGGCCTTGCTTTTCAATAGTGAGGCAGGATGGTTTTGTGATTAAGGCATGAGAGGGGGACTCAGGAAATTTGGATTAAATTCTTGGCTGTGCCCTGCACTACCTGCATCACCTCAGACAAGTCTCTTAGGGCATGTCTACACTAGGAAATTCTTTCGAAATAACTAAAATTCTCAATAACAACCCCCAAAATAACAAAACTGAAATAGTGTGTCCCCACTACAGGGGAGCCTCAAAATTTGTCTGCACTATTCACAACAACAAAAGGGGTAGAAGGCTAGAGTTTAAACTGAAGAGCCAGTCTACACTAGATATATAAGAAAAGTGTACAAAATGTTTAACTTTATTCTATCATAATTAGATCATTTGCAGATAAGTGTTTATTGATGGAATAGTTCTGTTTAAAATGTACCTTCTAAAGCCTTGTCCACACTTGTCTGTCATGTGAATGTTATTGCCCAGTAGCTACATCGCAGTGTAAATCAGCGTAACATTTATTTCAACGCCTTTAACAAAAATAAAAATTACAGAAGCAGGTGAAGAATTGGGTAACCTGTAGGACTACCATCAAGAATGGTGCCCAACACTTTGAGATCAAGCAGTGTCTCCAGGAAGAAGATCAGAGATCCCAATGTATGCAACATGCCTGGACTTGTATTGGCACTGCTGGTGTGGGCACTGCTTGAGATAGAGACCTCACATGCAGCCGCTGCCAGAGAGTGTTCCTTGCCAGAATTGGCCTAATTTCTCATAGAATCGTAGAACCATAGAGCTGGAAGAGACCTCAGAAGGTCATCAAGTTCAGCCCCCTGCTCTATGCAGGACCAATCCCAACTAAATCAACCCAGCCAGGGCTTGGTCAAGCCGAGACTTAAACACCTCTAGGGATGGAGACTCCACTACTTCCCTAGGTAACCCATTCCAGTGCTTCACTACCCTCCTAGTGAAATAGCTTTTCCTAATATCCAACCTGGACCTCTCCCACCACAACTTGAGACCATTGCTCCTTGTTGTGCCATCTGTCACTACTGAGAACAGTCTCTCTCCATCCTCTTTGGAACCTCCCTTCAGGAAGTTGAAGGCTGCTATCAAATCCCCCCTCACTCTTCGCTTCTGCAGACTAAATACACCCAACTCCCTCAGCCTCTCCTTGTCGGTCATATGCTCCAGCCCCCTAATCATTTTGGTTGCCCTCCGCTGGACCCTCTCCAATGCGTCCACATCCTTTTTGTAGTGGGGGGCCCAGAACTGGACACAATACTCCAGATGTGGCCTCACCAGAGCCGAATAAAGGGGAATAATGACATCTCTGGATCTGCTGGCAATGCTCCTCTTAATGCAACCTAATATGCCATTAGCCTTCTTGGCTACAAGGGCACACTGTTGGCTCATATCCAGCTTCTCATCCACTGTAACCCCCAGGTCCTTTTCTGCAGAACTACAACTTAACTGGTTGGTCCCCAGCTTGTAACTATGCTTGGGATTCTTCCGTCCCAAGTGCAGGACTCTGCACTTGTCCTTGTTGAACTTCATCAGATTTCTTGTGGCCCAATCCTCCAATTTGTCTAAGTCACTCTGGACCCTATCTCAGCCCTCAAGCATATCTGCCTCTCCCCCTAGCTTAGTGTCATCCGCAAACTTGCTGAGGGTGCAATCCATCCCCTCATCCAGATCATTAATAAAGATATTGAACAAAGATATTCAATAAAGATATTCTCATCTGCGTTCTCATCGCGTATAGCATCCAAGGGGAAATCTTACTCGATTTGGAGGGAGGGGGAAGGGGGAGGGGAGGGGGATTTTTTTGTAGAACGTCTGGAGGTGGAGCAGCATTCATCATGACATTAAGTTGAAAGAAGAGAGTTGCAGAATAATAGCTTATGTAAAATTAGATAGGGAAAAGGTGACTATGGATTTTGAGGTAAGGAAGGAAGCTGTAAAGCTATGTATCCACTGTCCTCTTAGTGGCTCTCTGAAGTGGACTACTCACATTTTAATATTAGGCATGTACTTAAGTACATCTCTTATTCTATTAATGGTGATCATAATACTTTCCCACCCTTTGTCCTGTCTGTATCAGGTTCAACCCTGCGTACTCTTGTACACACACTTAATTTTGTGCACTGTGACATCAGTGAGACAGACGGCTCACAGTGCATAAAGTTAAGCACCTGAGTACGTTTTTGTAGGTTGTCTGGGACCTTAGACTGTAGACCTGTTGGACACTCTTACTACGGTTAGACTTTCTTACTACGGGTTTTTTTACTGCACTTAGCGTACTGGGACCCTGATCTC
Source organism: Pelochelys cantorii (assembly GCA_032595735.1). NCBI lineage: Eukaryota > Metazoa > Chordata > Testudines > Trionychidae > Pelochelys > Pelochelys cantorii. The sequence goes on along the minus strand of CM064326.1, from coordinate 41,667,212 downwards.
AGTTGTCACCTCTTTGTGCTACTGTAGTAATAATAATATAAAATCGTATATACATATAACTTTTTCACATGCCTTACCAATTAATCTTATTTTCTGGATATCATTCCTCAGAATGTATGCCTAGACACCATTTTAACATATCTAGAAATTAAATATATGGGGCTTGATGTTTATATGTATCACACATTACGTAGGAAATTAATTGCATTTTCATAGAATCATAGAACACTAGAACTGGAAGGGACCTTGAGAGGTAATCAAGTTTAGTCCCTTGCCCTCACAGCAGGACCAAATGCTGTCTAGATCATCCCTGACAGGTGTCTGTCTAACCTGCTCTTAAATATCTCTAGTGATAGAGATTCCACAACCCCCCTAGGCAATTTATTCCGGTGTTTAACCACCGGGACAGGCAGGAAGTTTTTCCTGATGCCCAACCTAAACCTCCCTTGCTGCAGTTAAGCCCATTGCTTCTTGTCCTATCCTCAGAGGCCAAGAACAACAATTTTTCTCCCTCCTCCTTATAACACCCTTTTAGATACTTGTCTTCTCTTTTTTCTAAACTAAACAAGCCCAGTTCTTTCAGTCTTCCCTCATAGGTCGTGTTTTCTAGACCTTTTATCATTTTTGTTGCTCTTCTCTGGACCTTCTCCAGTTTCTCCACATCTTTTTTGAAATGTGGTGCCCAGAACTGGAGACAATACTCCATTTGAAGCCTAATGAGCACAGAGTAGAGCAGAAGAATGACTTCTCTATTTTTTATATAGTAAAATAATTTCCTCTCTACCCACCAGTGTTATGCAGCATCTATTTCTTCATGGCATATTTTAGGAATGAGGCAGTAAGTACACAGTGTGATTAGGTTTATAGCTGACCTGAGGCTTATCTTCAAATCAGCATGCCAAAGGCTATCCGGTTGTTATGTAACAACTTGGCGGTTCTGTCTAGGTACCAGAAGAATTCACACAAAAGGAGACGTTTGTCTGTGTTGTGTGTAAAGTGACAGTCTTGTTGCTCATCATGATGTCTCTCTCTATTGTAGGATTAATCTTAATTGATTCTGTTTTCCTGAAATGGGATAAGATAGATGACTTGAAACTGAGTTTATACGGTCTCTAGTACAGCTTCCAAATAAATTTGTAGCCAATTAGGGATACAATTGTTTCTAAATATGGTTGTTGTCCACACGCAACATGGTTTATATACAATTAGCAAGACACAGAAGCGTAAGTGTTTCATTTGGGTATCATAGTAGGCCACTGGCAAAGGGGAAATACTTTCACATTGCCTAGATTGTACCCCTGTCAATGTGCCTTTATGTTCAAGTTGGCTACCCTTCCTTCATCGCTATGCCATAGGACAGGGGTGGGCAATAATTTTTAAAAGGGGGCCACTTTGGGGAGTAATTCTGCTTACCTAAATTTCCCCATAGTTTTACCTCTGTTTCACTTCCTGTTCTAGATAATCAATAATAATAGCTAAAGTGTGTTGTCAAACTGATGCTGTTTCTCTCCCAAATGATCACTGCATTTCCTTGAAATAGTCCCTTTTTTGTTTGCATAATTTCTTAAAGTGCATAGGCCTCTTGGAATTAAAGGAAATAGCAAGAAGCTAGTAATTGTTCCTATTTTTTATGATAAATACCTTAAGTTTTAATATGTTATTCCTAATTCTACAGAACAGAAACTCTCTTTAATTTTATCCTTTCAATGGGCTCAACATACTTATTGCAAGAACAGAGCATAAGTATACACTTGCCATTGTAAGAACAGAACTTTGTCCTCAGGTGTTTTTTGTTTTTTTTTTTGTAATAAAAAGTATTTTTCATCAGCCTGTAATGTTAAAACATTCACATTTTGAGTTATTCTAACTTTCCTGTCAAATTTTAATTAAATGAATTCTCCTGCTCCCTGTGGGTATGTAAGTTCCTGCAATGGAACAATGTATAACAAAAGTCTCCATTGACACTAAAAGCATGTGTGATGAAGTACAAGACATGAATCTATATTGCACTGAAATCCATGGTTACACCTAGATTCTAGCAATGTAGGTCCCTTCTGCAGGATGAAAGAATCAAGATATGGAAAAATTCATAGATGTAAGGATCCAGTGAACCTGAATCAGATGACTTTGGAGACAAAATAAAGAGAGAAGTATATATAAATAAAGTTTTTCTCTCTCATATTTCTACCCTTAAAATTACAACACAGCCCTCCAAAATATCCTTTGCAGTTGAGCCAAAATTTCTATAATATGATATAGATAAACACCTTAAGAATACCTTGGTTTCCTTCTCTTTGTGATATAAAGAAGAGCTTCCATCAGAAGTGCAATTTACAGTTTTCAGTTATCACACCTCATGACAATAATCAAAATGAATAAAGAGTAGTCTAGCCCAGTGGTGTTGTGCCATCATGATGAAGTGCCAGGTAGAAGACATGGATTAAAGAGCAGGCACTGGTTCTTGAGTACTGGTCAGCAAATGCTTGGAGCAAGTACACGGATAGGCTCACTCTGTGCAAAAGAGTTGGAGAGGCAACTGGATTTTTCTGTTGGCTTTTAATAGACCCCTTCAGCTTACTTATTGATGTTAGTGCAGAGACTGCTCTGGCCCATTGCCAGTGAGAACTGGAATGCAACCAGGAAGAGAAGAATTTCTTCTTTAAAAAAGAGGCTCTGTGTGTTTTGTGCATGTGAATGGGAACAATCTAAATGCATGTAAACTCCGTGGTCTGATTTTCTTAATCATACATTGAGAGTTGAGTGTTCTGGCAGTAGTCTAGCAATGTAGAGCAGACCTTTGTGATCCTTTTTGAGTGCCTGGATGACAAGGCATGTTCTCGGCATGTGCATGTACTGGGATGCACACCAATGGAATAGGCTAAGCCAAACCGATGAGTTGGTTGTGTTTGTGAAACTTTTCCGTCTGTTTTGTAGTGATTGCTATGGTTTCAAATATTGGAACAGAATTGAAGTACATTTCTTCTAATAAACACCTCACTTTTTCCCCAGAACTAAGCCAAAAGCCATTTAAAAGGAAAAGATCAATCATAAACTGGGCCTTTTGGCGTGGTGCAAGTCCTCAGCTGGACAATACACCTCTGTCTCCAACGTCTCCTGTTCAAGGGAAGCTCTTTGGTCTGTCGCTGCCAGCCATCTGTGAGAACGACAATCTGCCCAAACCTGTCTTGGTAAGTCACAAATTCTGGGCTGGCTATTACACAGCTGGGATTTCTTTGGTTAGTTTGTGAGAAGGTTGGGTGTTAGAAAGCCAGAGCACTGAAATTATCCTCCATAGAGAAACCAGGAGGAAACATCCTCTCCAGGTTTGAGCCAGGATTTTGGCTGTCAGCACAGATTGCAAAAAAAGGTTTGCAAAATGTGGTCAGACCTGGTTAATACAAATCAGTTTGCAATTTGTATGTAATCAGGGGAAGCTTTTTAAAAACTAATCTCTCTCTACTGTATTGGCCTGGTTCTGCAACCCTTACTCATGCAATTGGCCCCATAGAGTACTCCTCAGTAGATGTATGTACTACTCAACAGAAGTGTTGTGGAATCAGGCCTCTAACTCTGAGATCTTCAACTGGTATAAATCGGGAAAGATCCTGCAATGTCAGTCTACGTACGTCAATTTACACCAGCAGGGGATCTGGCTCTTCTGCTTGCCCTTGATATATGCTCCTCACATCACCTAATGATGTTTATACCAGGACTTTTCAGGAGATTCTAGGGCATTTTGTTGGTTTTTTTAGCTGCATTGTCTATGAATTTTGATAATTTTAAGGCATCCATTTTAACCCTGCAGAGATGAGCTCCATTTTACCTTAGGAATCTGTTGTAGAACTATTCTGTCCTTCAAGCCCAGTGCAGCCACTGATACATTCTGAGAATCTCAAACTCAAATCCTTTTGGAACTTTTGTCTGGGAAAAGGTACAGTTACTAGTTGAATGGATACCATTTGGTACAATTAGTAGTGTGAGTCTGAAAAACGTATGTTGTTTAAGCCCCAAAAAGTAACTTTCTTAAAATTCATGCAGCATCACTGGAGAATGAAAGAGAGCATCAGGGATGCTCTATGGAGAAGATAAATCTAAGGGTTTAAAGCATTATAACTAGCATTCTTAATTGAAAAGGTTGTTTTAGTTTTTATTGTACAAAAAGCATGTCAACCCATTAACTTCATTTGTTTAACTTATTGCCTAAAATGTTGACCAGTTTTGTTGGTTAAACCTTCATTCTCAAGCTGAGATCTTGCATTGCAGGATTTAGCTCATTTTTAACTGATGAGCTCTAAATCTTTGCAAAGAAAAGGGAAATACTGATGTGAGTACTACTGAGGTGAACAGTGTCTCTATAAAAGGTGCTTGCATGTAGATGGACACTTAGCTCCCAACTTATGAAAGAGAAGGAAATGTTAAAGAAGCAAACTTTTAAAATAGTTTCCATTTAATATATTTGCATAGCTGAGACCTACCCAGCAGCCCAGACTGCCAAATTATCCAAGAACTACTTTTCAGCCATAGTTAAAATAACTTTTACAGTTACAATAATTCCATTTAATGCTAATGCCTTCTTCACTAGCCACCGTCAATGGCTATTAGCCAGGATGGGTAGGAACTGTGTCTCCTGCCTTTCTTTGTCTGGAAATGGATGACAAGGGAGGGATCACATGAGGATTACCTGTTGTGTTCCCTCCCTCTGGGATATCTGGTATTAGCCACTGTCGGCAGATAGGATACTGGGTTAGATGGACCTTTGATCTGACCCAGTGTGGCCATTTTTATGTTCACCATTCCCCTGCAGTCAGCTCAGAGATCCTGCCATAAATCAAACAGTACTTGATTGCTTTGTAACCAGCTTATTTTCCTTGTTTTAAATAATTTGGTCTTAAGACAAACTTGTGTGTGTGTCTGTCTGTATAATTACTATTTTTAAAAAGTCCTTAAGCAAAACAATCTGTGGAAAGTACTGATCACACAGAGTAAGAGTGCAGACTCTGACCCTTAGTTAGGATTTAGAAGTATAGATCAATATGAAATGAGAAGTACCTACTAGCTAGAATAAGATCATGTTAGGCTCTTCAGGATACAAATTGGTCATCACCTGGGCTGGACACCTTTGCACGTAGTTTATAGCAATGCTGAACAGGTGAGTAGAGAAGGTTTGACACCTCCCTCTGAAGCATGTTAGATGGAGTATTGGTCTTTTCTTGTACAGCAGTATAAACTGGATAATATTTCCACATTGCTTTGAAGATATAATGTTCAGTAGCTCAGTATTGAGTAGTAATATTATTATATTGGGTGTGGATATTCTCACAGCTTCTTTGAAGAAATTTTGTCTCATCTCAGTGTCCCAGATCATAGCTTTAATGAGTGGGCGATGGCAAAGCCCAAGGAGTAGAGAATATAACCCAATATGGTTTTGATTTGTGAATCTTTGTAGGACAAGTTTGCACATGTGGAAAAAGGATTAAACTATATCTTAATAGTAACAGATAAAGAATCCGTACCTAAGGCAGGCTGTCTGGCTTTTTTAATTTTGCACAGGACATGCTTTCTTTCCTTTACAAAGAGGGACCTTTTACCAGGGGTATTTTCAGACGCTCAGCAAATGCGAAATCCTGCCGAGAACTCAAGGAGAAGCTTAATTTCGGAGCAGAAGTGCACTTAGCTTGTGAATCCATATTTGTGACAGCCTCAGTGTTTAAGGTATGCAGAGATCCTTACTCCTCTCTTCTTGAGGGCAGGGATAGAAGGAGGGATATGACAACTAGTCAGCTTGTTTTCTGCAACAGAAGTTAATTTAAAAAATAAAACCTCTGACCTCATTTAGAACCTGATCCACCAAGTCTTCTAGCTCTCAGTCAATTGGAGTTCTTTGCAGAATGAGGACCTTATTCTGCAAAGATGCTAGAAACTTCAAGACACTGGAGATAGTCTGTGTCCCAAAATATTCAGATGTCTTTTTCCATGGATTGTCTTTGTATTAGCACTAATATGGACATGACAACATTGTTTCATGCAGAGACCATCCAGAATTCATAATCATCTACCAGCCTGTTTGGGAGAGTTTTCTCTGATTGTGTATTTTGTATATAAATTTCAAATATGGACTGACACGTTTCCCCTGTTATTTTATTACCCTTCAAGTGTTTGTCTACAGCGGGGTGTGTAATCTCAATTGAGATATGTCCAAGTAGTGTCTCTAGTAGGATTTTCTTAACAGAGCATGCTATTCCTCTTGCTGCCATTTCTGATGCCTGAGAGTTGTTGCCTCTTATCATGTTGTGATGATCTGCCTTCTGGTGATTGGAGGCTTCAAAATGTGCTGCAGGTATTACTGACAGTAAATGACAATTCTCCATTTGCTCAAGAGATCTTGAACAATCCCACCAAATGAAATGAGGTCCCTGCCTTGGAGTTTGCACAGAATCTGATTCCTCCTCATGCTGTGCTGCTGGTGTTAATATTCTCACTGTAAGAGAGGCAATAGCTGGATAACATGTAGACATAAAGAAAAACACACCTGTTCTTTTTTAAAGAAATCAAATGTGGTCGTGGGAAAGAATGTGGAATAATATTTGTGCTAGTAGAACTCCTCAGGTTTTGTTTTTCTGCACAACTTGACACAAGTTACTTTTTCTACAACTAAAATATGTGAAATGTGTTTTCTCAATATCAAAGCCCTTAAATGATTTTGACTCATGCTTGTACAGGGAACACCATTCAAAATAGTGACTAAATAAAGTCAAATGGTGCCCTGGCATACATTTTACCTCACTTTGCCCATTTGTCATCTCAAATAGGGTTTGTTTTGTTTGTGGAAAAGTGACCTATTCAAGGTTTAAAACAAACATATGAAACAGGGCAAAATGTTGGGGTTGAAATGAGCCCACTTATTCTGGTTGTAACAAAAAGAAAAAAGCATTGTAGTGCTTTTTTCCTTTTCATTGCAAATAATTAGCATATCTAGTGTTCAATCCTGCAAAGTGCTGAGCAGCATGGTCCTCACCCAGCAAAGCACTTCAGCGTGTGCTTAACTTTAAGTATATGTAAGCCTATTGGCCCCAGTGGCACCGTTCCTGTGCCTCAAGTTAAGCAACAGCTAAAGTGCTTTGCTGGATCAGGACCCTGCTTATTACCACGAGGTTCAGCTGGAAATCAATTTTCATTGCAGTAGTCTCAAATAGGAGAGAAAATGGGGGTGCATGTGTCTGATGTCAAAGAAAAGCCTGTTTGCATAATATGCATCATAGACCTGGTTCACAAGTTCATGTGTGCTAAAGCATGACCCCATTTCAGGCTTGCAGAGTCAATGACATCTGCTGAGTAAGTGCTGGCTGTACATTAAAGAAAACTTGACAGAGAATTGAATTCATGAACCATGCTCCTGGGGGGAGACTCTGTTGATTCACTTCACTTTAATGTTCTTTGAGAATGCCCATCTCAGACCCTTGTATCAAAAGAGTTTCCCCAAGATGTGGACCAAACACCAGCTGTCACTTAAGAGGGAGCCATGCAATATGCAGCTACTGTGGTTTATTATTTATAGGAACATTGGAGATCAGAGTTGAGCTTTGTGTAGTAATTCAGGGAAGCACAAGTCTTATTTTGCGGAAAATGTGCAGGCAGAATTAGCTTACTTTAATTTTTATCATCAGATTCAATCTGGTTTTTGGCAGTACTGCGACAGTCGCAAACTGAAAGCAAAATAATGAGTACATGAGCACAGGGTAATAGGGGTCCAATTGGGCACCACTGAAGCCAATGGAATCTTTACTAATGATGTCAATGGCTCAGGATCAGGCCCTGTAGGAAAATCACTGTAAAATATATGGCTTGTCTACACTGGACATTTGTGCTGCTTTAATTATACTGATAGAGTTCGGGTGGCATAGCCAACTTGTTACTGCAATTATGTCAGTATAAAGGTGCTTGATACGAGGGTTAAACAGTAAGCATAAGGCTTACACCAGTACATTTACCGGTTAACCAGCCCTTGCAGGTGAGCTCTGGCAGTAGCCAGCTGTGCTAGGCCAGAGCAGCACCAGCCACGGAGGGGCCAGTGGGCGAGGCAGCAGGGCCCCATGGCCCCAGTGGGCCAGATGACAGGCCCTGAATTAAAACAGTTATCCATTTTAACATCCATAGTTTATACAAGGGTAGTTGTTCCCATATAGGAAGGGCAGAGGTGAACATAAGCGGGTGCTCCCTGGTGCGCAGCTCTGGTAAGAGCTGGCTGAGCTGCAGCAAAAGCCAGCAGGGACCTATTTAAAGAGTTGGCAGGGGCCTGGCTTGCAATAGGATAGTATCGGTAAGAAATTGTAAGTTAGTTTCACTGCTGGGAAAGGGGAATCATTGTGCCAATATAAGTTGTCTTTAGGCTGCTATAAACATCCACACCAAGACTTTTCCTGATATAACTATTTTGGTTAAAATTACCACTCACTAGCCAGTGTAATTTTATCAGTAAATCTTTTCAGCACAGACCAGGTCTTACTGTGTAGAAAAGCAGCTGTGCTTTTGTAGTCTTCTCTTCTCTTGGACTGCAACAAGAGTGCGCTTCTTGCTTAGCCAGATCTGTGACAAGCACTGTAAACAATTTTTCCTGGGATAAATGGGGATTAAAGATAATCAGATGATTAGTAAACTGTAGGCATCTCACAGTATCCAAATAACTGGCACCTCAGCTAATTCTCTAGTGCAGTGAAAACAGGTAAAGCATAAAAAAAATACATCCCACTTATCAGAAAAGGTTCGGGAGAGGGTATCAGGGTATTTACCCTAAACACAATTGAAATGTTTTGTTAATTTTAAGAGGTTTGCTGCATGCCTCAGCAGCTCCATAGAATGAAATGCTCACCAGCTAGTGCTGTCCCTCCAATACATTCTCTCAGATCTATTTGGCTTATCTTTTCCTCTGGCCCACACTGCTAGCTCACATATTTTTATTGTGCCTCTCTTGGAATAAGGATTTTCTTCGGAACATCCCAGGAAGTATTTTTTCATCCCAGCTCTGTGATAAATGGGTCTCTGTGCTGGATCAAGGGAACCACGAAGAGAAGATCAAAGACATCCAAAGGTAGAGTTCTTTATATTGTCTCTGTGTGGATTCCAAAAAGGGGAATCCTACAAAATAGACTTTTTACAGGCCCCAGTTAAGGAAAGCATTTAAGTACATGCTGAAGTTACCCCCAGTTTAGGAAAGTAAATACTCATATGCTCAAGTCCCTAAATGGGCCTTAAGTACATGTTGAAGTGCTTTCCTATATAGGGAAACTTTCCTAAATCATGTTCTCAGAATCTGTGCACCTGCGTTGGAGTACATGCCAGTAAGTGGATTTCAGTCATTTCCTTTCACCAAACCACAGGAGAATGTTTATAAATATGCTCTTAAAGAGCAGGGCTTCCACCTGCTACCACAAAATAGAAGGAGTTTGTTTTAGATGGTACAGGAGCTTTGGCAAAAGGGGTGCAGCACTATTCAGCACCACTCTTCCCCCCCCCCCCCTTCAGATTTTGTGGTGAAGCTGGGATTCTGTCACAATGAAATACTGGCATATGGCGATGGTGGATACCCCATTGCTGAGCATGTTAAAATTAAACTGGGCATAGCACTAGTATATTTGTCTTAGGGAAGAGCATGTGGCATGCAGGCAGGAATGCGGATGAGGCGATCTATTAAATGGAACCCTGCCAGTTTACATTAACAACTGGGTATCCGGAGCAAGTGACTGAATTTTGCAACTGAGTGAACCAGTGAGTTGACGACTAATTGAACAGAAATACCAATAAAGACCACAAATTGTACTTGGGGTGTTGATGTGACAGTGCACTGTTAATTATTTCTTAGATGAGCTCACATTATATCAACAACTATTGTGAACAGTACCATAGTAGAGGAGCACACTACAGTTTGAGCTCACTGGTACCTGCTGGGTCTTTGCTGATTAGCTACTGGAACTAGTAACCATTTCCTGCTCTAACCACTAGTCCATATTCTTGCCTTCCGATTTTTGTAATGTCAAATGCTAACTCTAGATCAGTGGTTTTCAAACTTTTTCTGTCATGACCCAGTTGAAGAAAATTGTTGATGCCTATGACCCAACATAATTTGACTAGAGTGAAGGCTCTGAGGTTGGGTTGAGCATGAGAGCTTTAGAGCAGGGCTACTCAACTTTGGAAGTCCCAGGGGCCACAATGTGGCTCACAGCACATGCCGAGAGCTGCAACTTAAGTGTAGTTGCATATACATGCAAATATATATGTAAATATATGTAAATAGCTTCTTTCACACTGATGGGCATGAGTACAAAGATTAAGGCAAGACTACACAACATGCAGGCCCCATTAAGTCAGTTCTGCTGCTATTAATAAAATGCAATATTTACCTGATTTCCACCCATATGACAGCACTTTTAATGAGCAATGACAGTCCAGGAATTTAACTATTAAAACACATGTCAACAGAAGACCATTATATTGACTACTTTTTTATTTTGGCTCCCACCCACGTAAACTCAAACTGCACCGCAGGCTGCACACAAGCGGGCCGTGGGCCACATGTTGAGTAGCCCTGCTTTAGAGTGTAGGAGGGGGCTCTGACTTTGGGGGGGACTAGGATCGGGTAGGAGGGGCTTACCTTGAGTGACTCCTGGTCAGTGATGCAGCGGAGGTGCTAAGACAGGCTTCCTGCCTCTCCAGGCACCACAGACCATGCTGCACCCCCGAAACAGCCAGCAGCAGGTTTCCAGCCAATGGGAGTGCAGATCTAGTGCTCAGGGCAGGGGCAGTGTGTGGAGCCCTGTGCTATTTTCTCTTTACAATGCGCTGGGGCTGCTGCTGGCTGCTTTTGGGGCACAGCGCAGTCTGCGGTGCCAGGACAGGCAAGTAGCCTGCCTTAGCACTCCCACTGGTCACCCGATTCTCCTGCAGCAACGAGACCCTGTGCCTGACATTACACAAACCAGTACTGGGTCACGGCTCGTAGTTTGAAAACCACCCCTCTAGTGAGTGGCGGGGGAAATGCTTTCTTAAACTTTCATAAATGGCTTTTTTATTCAGGCTAATAGAGCAACTTCCCAGAGCCAATGTTGTTCTTTTACGTTACCTCTTTGGAGTACTACACAGCATAGAAAAGCAATCTGAAAACAACCAGATGACTGCATTTAATCTAGCTGTGTGCATCGCACCCAGCATGCTGTGGCCTCCTGCTCCCTCAAGCCCTGAAACCGAAAGTGAATTCACAAAAAAGGTGAGTGAAGTCACAGTTTGCTAAGGAATCTCTGTGTCTGAAGGGCATAATAATGAGCACCTATATGCATCAATGCTTCTCCTCCCCATAGTCCTCTACAAACATTAAATAATTCATCCTCGTTCTGCCCTGGAGACAAGGGGAGTGAGATCATAAAACATCCAGTGCACTGGTAACAATCACGTCCCCCTATTGGTGCTGCTTAATTAAGCTGGACTTAGAACAATTTTCACTGTATAATCATAGAAATGAAGGGTTGGAAGGGACCCAGAAAAATTATCATGTCCAGCCCCTTGTCCTGACAATAGAACCAGAGTAAACCTTTATGGAGGTCAGAGTCAAAAGAGGCTAGAAGTTGGTCAGTTCGCTTAGGGCTTCAGGGAGCTCCAGGGAGAAGATTGTAAATGGCAATTTGGAAGGAGCTGAGGGGGATCTAAGCATCATCAGTCTACCCAACTTCCTCCTTTGCACGCAGCACTGCTGAAGGGGGGGCGGGGAAGGAATCTGCCACCATTTGGAGGCTGTTGCTAAAGGCAACAATACAGATGAGCCTAATGAGAAGGATGCAAAAGCATAAACTTTTAAGTACTAGTTTGAAAATCCATCCACTGTAGGTTCATTTCCAGCCAAGGGGCAAGAGGGGTGCGGATGCAGATTCCGTTATGGTAAAATTGGAAGCGCTTGCCTGAAGGTAAAAGAAATTTCAGCTGCTGGGAGCCCATTCATCCTTACGGAACTAACCTAGTCTTTGAAGTGTGTGTTGCCGAGGGACTGGCTGTTATCTTGAGGCTTGGGTGTGCTGCTCTACTAGTGGTTACTGTTCCATAAAGGCAGGGGAGTTCCTGGCCACTAGGAAGAGCAAGTGCCACCCCATTTCCCTCCAGATATGCCTGGTCCTCCCACTGTGATTGCCCACCATAATCTGCCAGTTTCCTACCCTTCCTTTGGTCTGTGCTCTAACCTGAGAGAAACTGGTGCCATTGGAAGGCCAGGTAATGGATGGGAAGAGCTGGGGTGGAAATGACTGCATGTCAGAGCCTGCGGCTGAGAGGGGGTCAGCATGGAGACCTATAGGGATGATGTGAGGAGTGATCTAGTTCTTGGTGAAGGAGACTCAGTCTTTGCTGATGGAAGAGCAGGAACTCCAGTGAGGGAGGCTACAGTGGAGGGGGAGGAGGGGAGTACCAAAGAAGATGAGGGTGTACTAGAGTGTTCGTCCTCTGTCTCTTACAGTGCAGGGCCTGTTAGTGCTATAAGAGCTAATATGAGCACAGGAAGAGCACGGGTTGGTTTCACAACGAGAGGTGCCTACATGGGGCCATTCAGATGGTATAAGCAATCCAGAATAATCTTTTATAGATTTGGCTGTTCTCTTATCAATTCTTCACGGTTGTGTTGAGACTAATGGATGAAAATTGGAAGCGAGACAAATCCAGACTATAAATGAGGTACAACAGTTTTAGCAGTGAGGGCAATCCACCATTGGAACAACTTACCAAGGGCTGCTGGAGTCTACATCACTGGCACTTTTAAAACTGAGATTGGCCGTTTTTCTAAAAGGCATGCTTTAGCGCAGACAGGAAGTATTTGGGGAAAGTCCTATGGTCAGTGTTATACAAGAGGTCAGATGAGATGATCACTGTGGTCACTCTGGCCTTAGAATCTCTGAAACATTTATAGGAGCTGCCCATCTAGACGTGCTTTGGAATAAATCAATGCAGTATTTAACATGTGTTGAGTAAATCCAAAGCTGGAGCACCATACACATCATCCGCAGAAAGCCTGTAACATGATATTTGGAGCAACCTGTCCATTCACAGGATTGGTTGGTTTTTGTTACCAGTCTATATTCCTCTGAACTTATTGCCATTGCTTCGTTGCAGGTTTCTATTCTGGTCCAGTTTCTAATTGAAAATTGCTGCAGGATTTTTGGAGAGGAAATTTCCTCCCTCTTTGGGGACATACTGATACGATGTGACAGAGAGGATGGCTCAGGTAACATGTTTCATTCATATTAGCTAAACCCAGCCAGTCAGAAGAATCCATACTTTCTTAGGAAGCATATTAGTGCCCATTCATATAATCTGTGTATCCAAAATATTATTCAAATATGGACACAGACATGCACTCTCCCTTTGTTATGGTGATAGTTGTGATTTTTATCCTGCACCATACACTATTTCGTTCACTCTTTTCACACCATTTCGCGTGATCTACAAAACTCACTTTGCGACTCACGAGTAATATGATTGTCCCCGACTCCTCATGTAGTGTCTCTTGTGTAATATGGCTAAATTCCTCTGTGGCTCCGCTTTAAATCCAAAGGCTTGAGTCTACTTGCTATGCCATAAGTGAAACTAGAACATGTCAGAAATATTGGATATAAACCTTCTAATGTATTGAGCACAATGAAAATTACACGCCAAATTCCTCACCTGTCAGAACAATTGAATTGAATGTTCATAATATTAGTCATTTAATATCCTGTAAGTAATTCATTGTCCATAGGCTGATTGCTAAGGAGTATCCATAAATCCATCCCAGCACAGCACTGCACGTCAGCATGTGTTTAAATCCCTATGCTGCATTGGGGCTTAACAACATTTATTTCTTTTCCCTCTTAAAAATGATCATTTTGGAAGAATTCTGAACTTTTCCTATTTGGCCAAGTGTCAATTTTAGAGGCTTTCCAAGGACAAACAATTTATTGAAGGGAAAGACATTTTGTTTCAAAAGTATTAACTGTGTCATCAGCGTTGTTTGGTCATGAACATGCTAATGCTGTTTTCATCGTCTTGCAGACCTCTCTTCTTTTCATCTGAATGATTCTTCATATGACAGTTTGGAAAATGAGCTGAATGATGATGTTAACGCCTCATTTAGTGACTTGATCAAAAAACGAGGTCAAGATAACAGGAGCCAGGACTCAGTTTTGACTCTGAGTGATTGTGACTTGGACCAGCCTGAGATGGAAGAAATTAAAATTCAGCTGCCACACAAATCAAAACCAGTGCAAATTACTACTGGATCACACCATGAATCTGCATTGCAGAACCACTCTGAGAATGAGTCTTTTTGCTCCAGTACCTCTGGCTGTTTATCAGTAATGGGCCCGGATGCTTTCACAAGCTTGGGAAGACAGAGACGTTGCTCAGAGCCCACAATTGGCCTTCTTGCCTCTAAGTTCAGCCACCTCAGTGGGGATCATGAGAGCGCAGTGCGTAAAGCCAGCTGTGATGCAGTACTGTCACACGTAGAGGAAGACTGTCTCAAGCAGCTTCGTTCATTACAGGTGGAAGGGCAAAAGCTTATTAATCAGGGTTTGATTATGGGGATTGATGTGGATAAGAGTGGCACCATGGGCCAAAATGGTGAAAAGAAAGACTTGTCCAATTGCCTCCTCCCACCACCACCATTGAGATTAAATATTTGCTCAAGAACTAGCTGTTCTAGTTTATCTTCTCCTGGAACGTCCCCCTCTGGGTCCTCCATGAGTTCTTTGGACAGTGCTTTCTCTCAGTTTTCGGACTATTCAGTATTTACTCCAACCGAGACCTCCTCTCCTTTGGATTGCACTTTTCAGACTCAAAAGAAATATGGAGAGCTTTCTCCTGAATTTAGCCCTTTCTCTGGAGTACATCTGGGCACTGGCTTCAGTTCTTTTCCTAACCAAGGCAGCAATACCAGCTCTGTTTGTATTGGAAAAGAGAGTCAAAAAAGCCCTGTAACTCTTCATCCCAGCACATGGCTAAAGAACGGAGCCTCTACAATGAAAAATTGGACTCTCCGAAAAAAGGAAAAAATGTCCAAGCAAGAGGAGAAAAGGAAGAGTGCTGTTAAAATAACTTTGGAACCACAAACGGACTCTTCAGATGCATCAGAAGACAACTTGTGTCAAGAACAGTGGCAAGTTTTAAAATCACTTATGTCAACTGGAGCAATTAATGCTGCAGAAACAGCACCGGAAGGTAATTTTTCTTGTTCTCGGGGGGCTGGGCAGCTGTGCAGCTCTCCACTGTGTCCGGTGGAAACCAAGGACAAGAGAGTAAAAGCTTTGGGTCTGTTGGCTGAGCAAAGCAAGGAGGAGGAGGAGGAAGAAGAGGAGGAGGAGGCAAATTCTCCATTTGTTCAGTCACACAAAACAGAACCATCTAACTCTTTCACTCAGTGCACAAATCCAGGTGCTGAGCATGTTTCTGAGCCAGACAATTTTGTCAGTGCTGGACATGAGCTGTCCTTGAAAAGTTCAAGTAAGACTGTGATTTCCACAGACTTAGAAGGCCAGCAAGTAACAGACTCCAAAAACAATAAATATTTGCCAAACACTGAATCAGAAAATATTGATGAGTCCAAAAGAGACTTCTCTGAGTCTCCAAAAACCACAAAGGCAATTGATGACTGTTGGCTTAAACCTGATGTTAATAAATGCTTTCAGAAACCAGAGGAAGGGACCAGGGCCATGACCCAGAATAGAAAGGAATGGCCAAACAAGCAGTGCAGTGATCCCAAATTTGAAGAGCTTGACCAAAGGTTTTTTGCCGAGGAATCTTATGTTTAAAATCACCAATATTGGGACTAATGTCAGATCAGATTTAATAGCCCAAGAGATGAACTTTTACTGGGGGAGGGGCTACAGTACTCATTCTGTCATTAGGAAAATAGCAAAGTAACTTCCCCATATACTGAGACTGTGACTAACTAACTTCCTAAGATCTGGGAAGGTTGCAGGAAATAGTTGAGAAGCACTCAGTTCCAAGACACTTAAGAGTGCAGTAGTGTATTTGACCAAGTCCTCCTCATGACCACTAGTGTTAAATCTTGTAGATGTAAGTCCGTGTCCTCTGTGGTTTTGATGTAGCATACATGGTCAACATAGATTCCATAACTGTGGTATTCTACTGCTGTTTTGAAACTATGATGGTTATTACTTTCATTGTCCTCCAAGAAAGAAGTGTGGTGCTTTGTATGTTAACAAGGTAATTGTCCAGTAGTTCCAGTCCTCTCAGACTTGCTGCAGAAGATGAAAATGTAAGATTGAAGAAGTGACGTTAAATGCTGACGCTTGTAACTAACAGCTCCCAATTCTGTGTTTCGTTTATTGTGCTCTATTGGGGGTTCTTTTATGTTTAAGTTGTGTATAGTTTATTAATATTGCTGTAAAATGGCATATATTATTGCAAGAACACATGTAATTTTATTATGCATCCTCTAAATCATCTTATAATATATTAAAAGTAATGCATTATCTAAAATGCTTTGTTTGTATAATATATCTTGATAAATTTTGCTATTATATATGGTCTGAAATAAATGTGTATTTTTGTACTTGCAGAAACTGCTGCTAACTTTACAAATTCCGTTTTTGTTGTTATGGCACTGGTATTGGTGTATACATTCAATGCTGTACATTAAATAAAATCCATTCTGTCATAAAGTCAACTGAAACAGTTTTTCCAAATAACCTTTCCTAAAGTCATACTTCTTTATCAATGTTAACAATGATGCTTCCTAAAAACTTATTTTGTTTTCCCTTTCTTTCCCCCTCCAGATTTTGACATTTGCCTCTGTAGTAAATGTTTTGGTTTTATCTCCTTGAAAAATATGGTACATTTCAGTTTTGGCAAAAAGAACTTAGCTGCAATGTGAATACAATTCAATAGAACTTTGAGGTCAGTTCTATGGGTTTTTTCCTAATGGTATTAATGGGAATTTTGCATAGGAAAGGATTTAGGGCAGGTCTATGCTACAGGGACAGACAGGTCAATCTAATCTGCATAATATGAGTTATGTTAGTAGCAAAACTCATATCAACATAGCTTAGATCTACCCACCACTGGGTCTACACCATGCTGGATCTGCAGTAAAAAAAGCTCTCCTGTTGACTCTTCTTACCCTTCTCATTCTGACGGAGTACCAGAGTCAAAGGAAGAGCCATTAATGGTCAATTTATCACGTTTATGCTAAGTGTGATAAATCATTGCCCCATCAATCTGGCCTGTAGTAAAGGCATACCCTTTTGTACAGCTTACTTTCTGTACAGCACCATGCATGCAAAGTGCATCTCAAACATATTGCCAACTCTATCCACATATTTATATAAGCAACTCCATCACAAGGCCTCACCACAACATCAGGGGCTCATACAACTGCGCATCATGTAATGTGATATATGCCATTAAGTGCCAGCAATGCCCCTCTGCCATGTATCTTGGCCAAACCAGACAGTCTCTACAACAAAGGATAAATGGACACAAATCAGACATCGGTAATGGTAGCACATAAACCTGTAGAGGAGCATTTTAACCTCCCTGGACATTCAATAATGGATTTAAAAGTACCCATTCTTCTACAAAAGAATTTTATCACCCAATTACAGTGGGAGACAGCTGAACTGGAATTTGTTTACAAGCTCAACATTATCAACTTAAACTTGGATAAAGATATTAACTGGTTAATGCACTACAAAGGCAATTTCCCCCACCTTTTGATAGTCGCATTTACACATCAGAAACTATGAATGGGACACATCCAGCCTGACTCAAATAGCTTCATTAACAGTGGTCCTACAGTTGATAAGTAACTGCTTTTGCTGTTCTATATGCCCTGGATTCTGTAATTTCCACTATGAACTGAGTTTTACCCACAAAAGCTCACGCTATATTTGTCAGTCTCTAAGGTGCCATAGGACTGCATATTGCAGAACCTCACCACTGGATAATACAGTTAAAGAAATAATTCCTCTTTCTCTTCTGCTATTCCTTAAGTCCTATCAAGGGTGAATCAGAAGTTTGCACTGAGCTCTAAAATGAGATGAAGAGTGGAGGAGAAGCAAAAAGGTATTTTCAGATAATATTTGCAGTGTTGTAACCACATTGGTCCCAGGATATTTCAGATAATAGAAGTTAGGCTGGGTAATGGATGCTCTATGAATAGTGGCAAGGTTCCACAGAAGGAGTAAGGGGAGGCAAGTGCTTTCAGAATCACGTTGATTCAATTGGTAACATTTACTTTTTTTAAAGGGCTTTCATCCCTGTCAGATAATATAGATCAGTATAATCATTTCAACTATGTGTTGTATTCAGTCACACTGAGGCAAGTTTCCGAAAGCACCAATGAGACTGAGACACCTAAGTCTTTGAGGTGTTTTTGAAACTGTTACCTGTTGTCCAATGCCACAGTCAGCTGCAAAGAGCAGTCCATGGAAGCTCTGTGCCATTTCACCAGGCAGAACAGGCAGTCTGTTTGCATCTGTCAGCTGGAATGACTCAATATGTCTAGGAATGTCTCTTATATTGGAAATATTCACTCCAAAGCAGAATATTTTGAGACTTGACTATGCATATAGCTTATATCTGTCATTGTAGCTACATCTACAGAATCCCACTGAAGTAACCATGATTCTTCTTGCAGGTATAACTGTTGGGTCAGGCTCTAAAGCACCATCTGTTCTCTTCTTGTATATATAGCTACAGTTATATTAATTAGAAGTCTAATGCACAAAATCTGACCTTTAATGACCTTCTCCTTCACAATGTAAATTCATCTATGTATGTTCCAGGTCTGTATTTAACAGCACTGCAACCCAGCTCCCTTTAAAAAAAAAAAACACTTAATGTCTTGATGCTATTTTTAAATGACGGAAGGAGACCTCTTCAGTCCTCATCAAACTGGTTGAAATCATATTGCCAGGCACTTTTAATCAAGTAGCAAATGTTGATTCATTGCACCAATAATAATTGTTAATAAAAACAGTCTCTGTAACATAAGCATTTTGTATTGCCAGTTCTATCTTACAGCAGTATGAATTGTATGAATATTAGTTCATCGCAACTTGTGTCCAGTGCAGTTTAAAAAGCTGAAGGGCCAATGAGCAGACAGCAAGAAACATGGGATTTTGTTGGTGGAGTCCAGACCTATGGAAAAGGCAGACCTGAAGTTCTTGCAGATGGCTCCTTCTTTGATAACTTCTGTCTCCTTGGAAGGGGGAAGTGGAGAGGGTTCAGCAGAACAAGCTGAATCCTTAAGATAGGCAGTGAAGATTCTAGCCTGAGTTGTGTGCTCCATGGTAGCTTCCCTGTAATCCTGCATGAGATTCACCTAAATGTGTAGTACGGAGAGATGCCACATTAACTTCTAATAAGCTAAGCTTGCCATTTAAAATCCATCCCTGGGTTTGTCCTCACTCACGGCCGTCCTGATCAATAGCGAAGGTTCGGGCTTAGGCTTTTGTCTATAGTAGCACTTTTGTCTAGCGGGGTATGAAAAAACACGCACACTTTTGACCAACATAAGTTTAGCTGACAAAAGCCACATTGTTCTGCCAACATAGCCACCGCTGCTCATTGGTGATTATTTAATGTGCCAGCAGGAGAGCTCTGTCCTGTTGACAGAATGGCTACATAAGGGATCTCACAGCAGCAGCAGTGGTGCTTCTGTAAGGTCCACAGTGTGTAGGCAGAGCCTTAGAAAAACACCCAAATGCTTAAATCTGTTCCTGTTGTGGAATGCATTTAAACATGTATCCAAATGCTTTCCTGTATTGTTGCTAAAAGGAAGAAGAATAACGTTTAGGATTTATATAGCACTTTACTTCTTCAAAGTGGTGTTCAAACATAACTGACTCCTGATGGATGAGCAACTAGTTATCCCCATACAGAGCTTATAGGAGAACTGTGCTCTTAAAAGTGGCCTTAGGGGGTTGCATGTTTGAGGCTCACTGTTTCCATATCAGACTTACTCAGTTTACAATTTCTAATGTTGGCCTTTTTTTTTCAAACTCAGCTCAACAAAGGATCTGAGAATCAATCTGGGGTTTTTACATATCCTCACAAGGGCCTGCATGTCTGCTATACCGTGTGTTCTCCTGTGTCATTGCAGCTGTCCCAATGCCAGGCTGAGTCACCATATTTTTACTTGTAAAAAGAGAAAACCTTGTCTGGAGATCATTGCTGTGCAATAAGCATGGAAGTCTGTGATGCCATTTTTACAGCTGCATGGAAGAGCACACTGAGGACCCACTGAGGAGTGACCTTTCTGCAGACTGGATAAAAGTCTCCTATAACTGCAATCTCTGGGCTCTGGAGTAGAGACACTGCTTGCTTTTGCTTCAGTAAGAAACTGAAAAGTGGGTGAGTCATAATTGGTAGAGCAAATTGTGCAGCCGATGAGATAGCAGGAAGCACGAAGCATCAAGAGAAACTACCTGCTTGAGACACATTCCCTTTGCTGCTCTTCCCAGAATCCCTGCCTGAGAAACTCCTAAAAATATTTGCCATGCTGGAAGAATTGTTTTCTAGGCCTAGAAGATGAAAGTTTAGTTTATTTCCCAATGTTCATGGCATCTAAAACCAGATTTATGCTTTGATACTTGAAAACTACAGCATCTTCTTCTTTTGCCTGAAGTGGGAATGGTCCACAGGGGATGGATCACTTGCTTATTGCCTGTTCATTCCCTCTAGGGCACCTGGCATTGGCCACTGTTGGCAGACAGGATACTGGGCTGGATGGACATTTGGTCTGACCAGTATGGCCGCTCTTATGTTCTTATGACTTTACTTTTCTTCACTGAATTGCTCAGTGACACGATTTACATTTGCCCCCACTCCTTACTTTCACAGGGCTCTGACATTCAAGCCCCTGGTTTAATGAGGTTCTTTTAAGTCACAGTGGTCCGCTCATTTGTGACAAGGTAAGCACAGTCCCAGTTTTCAGTATTCCCACAATAATTACAACATTGGTAAAGCACCAAACCTATAAACCATATTACAGAAGAGCAGCTGTACTTCGCAAGAGCGCCTGGATTTCTGATGTGGTTCTAGGGTCGCTGCCCATAACTGCCCTCTTTTTAAATACAGCCTATTCCTCTCTGGGACAGAAAAGGAGTCACTTCTGATAGTGCCATGCCAAATGTGGGCAGGTAGGATGTAGACATGAGAAATCCCCATCAGGATACACCTGTCACCTTAGAGTTCTTATATCCAGCCTTGTCTGTCACTCTAAGATCTGAACACACCTCCCATGTGTTTAAAAACATAGTAGAACTAACTCTCCCTCCTCCATCTCAATGTTCAGGAGAAATGTGTGGTGGTAGTCCAGGGAGCATTTAGTGAGAGAACACTTTATCAATGAGTGAGTTCTGTATTTTTGTTCTAAACATGCTGGCTGTGTCTAGACTGGCAAGTTTTTCCGCAAAAGCAGCTGCTTTTGCGGAAAAACTTGCCAGCTGTCTACACTGGCCACTTGAATTTGCACAAGAACATTGACAATCTAATGTATGGTTGTCAGTGTTCTTGCGCAAATACAATGACTCTCCCGTTCGGGAAAAAGCCCTCTTGTGCAAATGCTTTTTAAATTAAACTTGATGAAGCACTTTAAACTGTACTCTAGGAAATAATGTTGTAGCAGCCACATGAGATGGACTGAATGGTATTTGCAACTATAATTTGTGAGATCTGGGGTGACAGTAATAACCGGGGGCGATCTTGTAAGTGATGTGCTGCACGCATGGAGAATCATAGGTAGGGAACACTTTAACATTTGGCAGATGTCAGGTTTAAATTGAATTACATTGTGTTGTGTGTGTGTGCGTGTGTGTCTCTTACTATTTTTTGAATGTCCATGTCACGTTTGTTTAATTTACCAATGAAAACAAATGCGTCCACCCTCAGCCCTGCGAGGGTCAACTTGCAAGAGCTAATAAAGGAATCAACTTGTCAGCCTTCTGCCTGACATGGAAACATGCTTATAACCCAGAGCTCCCATTGTGGATGACTGATGCACGAAACTGAAGAGGATGCAAAATTGTGAAAAGCCCTATCCCTGAGGGCCACAAACTGCTTCAGCTACTAAACAGAGTAAATATGACATAAACGGCGTTGTCATGGAAATGTGTATCTGATGTGGGGAGATCAGACCAGTGGCAGCTCCAAAATATCCACTCCTTTTCAGGAACAAAGAAAATACAGATTTGTAGGTAGTTCCAATCATCACCTGGGAAACGCTCATGAATAATTCCTCAACCAGCTTCCGGAACCTTTCAGATCTTTCCACAGAACTTTTGATAAAATCTGAGCTCTCCAGCGATGTGCTGCAGAAAGACCTTTTCTTAATTTTCAGATGCTGCTTTGTTTCAACTCTGTTAGGCCATGTCAGGGACACTGTCCTGTCGTCAATACCCAGCAGAATGCTCTCAGTGCAACTTGACATTGTACATCACGTCATGCCTGCATAGCATACTTGGGATGGGCCAGTCCGTTCATTGTAACATTCAAATCACATGGTGCCGAAGGAGGTAAACCTTTGATTGACAGGCTCTGTTGTTTCAGCTGGGAAGGCCGCTTCTCTGTCTTGCAGAGCAGCCAACGCTGGGGTGGAAGTATTTGAAGCTCCTTCACCCAGATAGTGTTTTTCTCAAAACGACCTTGGATTAGCCACGGCTCCATGTGTAACAGACGTGCTGTGACACTTCACTGTGGGTATGCTGGTGAAACTGTAAACATATCACACTGGCTATAAAAGAGTATCTGCTCTTACAATCCAGCAAAAACTGAGACCCACATTACATCTGGTTTCCAGCTGTGCAAGTTAATAAAACTGAAGAAATGGGGGCGGGAGGCACTGAGATATGAAGCGTGAAGCGCAGGCCACAAGTTGTGCGGTATTTCTCTGCAAGGTTGGTGGGTGGTTAGAGTGGGGGCGTATGGCAGAATGAGTCAGATTCCATTCTGCTGGGTTATGGCTTGTTTTTCGTAAAGCCTCCTTCCATCCTTATAATTGTGTGTTCCCTCTCTCCAGCTCTGCGTTGCCATGAGTCTCCGCTCTCTTCCATGGATTACATTACCTGCAGCACTGGGTTGCCTGGGTGTGGAGGGTTCCAGCTGTTTTACTACCTGCCCCTTGCTCCTCTGAGGTTTTCTAATAACCATTTTGTTGAGGGGGGGCAGCTGGGCCCTTCTGCTTGCTTCCTTTGCTCGATTAAGATGGGAGCTCAGTCCTGTATCTATTGCTTCCCTTCCTCAATGTGAGCCATGCCTTTTTGTTCACTATCTTGAGCTGCTATAGCTACCATATACCCACATGGTAAAAAGTCTCACTTAGTCTGTCACTTTAAAAACAATGAGTAGTCCTGTGGCACCTTAGAGTCTAAAACTGATTTATATGATTATATATTTACTATATATTGTTGTTAGTCTGTAAGGTGCCACAGGATTACTCGTCGTTTTTAATCTACCTGCAGGTCTACGTCTGTGGTATTAGTAAGCAGGAAGACAACCCCAGAATTCATTCCTGGCTAGCAGCACAGAAGAAGTCAGACATCATCGGTCATGAAATCCAGCAAAGGGTGACTGGGGGTCAAAATCAGGAATGACTCCTCTAAAGAGGGCAATTCCCTACAGTTTGCAATTATCCAAACAGTTCTCAAGAAACCCTTGTGGATACTAATCTTTGGCCTCCCTTTATCAGAAAAGAGATGATCATTGGCAGCAACCCTACCCTCTCCCACAATCCAGGCCCCCCTGCACTGAACACTCAGCATACGCTGTGGCCTGGGGGTGACTTTCATGACACTGCTGGGTAATCTCCTTGTGGCTGTAGACAGAAGCTTCTGATGACTGGCTTGGAAAGAACCCAAGAACCTGATTCCCTCCTCTCCCCACTCCACCCTGCCCCCCACCCTGTTGCCGAGGATCTGAGCATGCTCAGTGATTTCCCCCTTACATCATTGCCAAGCATTGAGTGAGGTGATGTATCTTTGCCTTTGGCCAAGCAAAGAACATGAGCAGCTATATAAAGCCTTACGTAGGCATTCAGGAAGGGCCATTTCACCCCCTGAAATGGGAAGCTGCCTTCACCACTCTAGTGTGAAAGGGCATGGAGCTTCCCTAGTTCAGCAGCTGCAGGCTAAATGGAGCCCTAAATAAACAGAGAACAACCTTCACAGAAGCACTCACATGATTTCACTTCTTCTGCAGGGCAGTGCATGCTGCTCTATTGACACCACGAGGGATACAGACATTAACTGAGCCACAGAAATCTAGAATACTGAATGTCCTCAGGTGCTAAAGAGTTCTGCTAGGGTGTGTTTGCCATGCAAGCACTCAGAGGTGTGGTGCGTTGCTTGGATTTATAAATTTGTATTACACAAAATACACATTTTTTTTCCTAATGCAAGCTCTGCTCTAGGCTTTATTTTGTCTAGGTTCTTCAGCAGCTTGGCTGCACATCTCCACCATTCCTGGAGGACAAGTAGTCTGGTAGCACAACTGGCAGTAGCTAAGTAAAATGGGGCAGAATTTAGCTATTCAGTGACCTGGTATAAGAAGGGTGTTTTCAATACAGAAACGGTTGCTCTTCACTTAATCCTGCTGTCACAAAGGATTTCAATCAAAGTCTGCCTTGTAAATTCACCCTTTCAAATGTGGTTCTAGTTCTGACTGAACATGTAAGTGGAGGGCTGTTGTCACTCTAGCGAGCCCCCTTCTGGGGGAAAATCTCAACATATTTCTGTTCAGAGGGCACGAGAACTTACTAGGCAGAGTCTGAGAATAGGCCTAGGAGAAAGGAACTCCTGAGTATTAATCACACCTCTCTCAATGAATCGCTCGGTGGCCTTGGGCAAGTTACTTAACCTTTTTACTGTTGTTTCCTCACCAAAACAAGGATGTGTGCACCCTGGGCAGAAGAGTTTGGGCTCTGCTAACCCTGATTACAGGAGAGACCTGCTAACCCTGATTACAGGAGAGACCTCACCTGAGAGGAATTAAGTGATTCCTGTGTAGAAGGAGCCAGTTTGAAGTTGTAATAAAGCCTGGCAGGGGAAAGAGATGGAGGGAGGTTCCTGTGAAGGCAGGAAGAAGCTGTGAAAGGGGAGGGAGAAGCCTAGAAAACTGTCACAATACCTGCACAGACTGCAGAGGGCAGCAAGGCTCCTGAGACTAGGGAAACTTCTTCAGGCAGGAAGGCCTGGGAGAGATTCTCAATAAAAAGCAAGGAAGGGGCTGTATGCAATACAACCAGTGAGAGGTTTGTATCGCTGCCTGCCCTGTAACGCTGCTCTGCTGCTGTGGCTCTCAGCCTGGACTCCCACTATCAGCAGACAAGCCTACAGTTCTGTAAGGCTACATCTAGACTACAGAGAAAAGTCGGAAAAAGATACGCAAATTGCAAACTGCAATATGCGTATCTTTTTCCGCTTTTCTTTCGAAAGAGACTTTTCTGAAATTTGGCATGTCTACACGGCACCAAATTTCTAAAAAAAACCTGCTCTTTCGACACATCCCTTATGCCTCATAGGATGAGGTTTATAGGGATGGCGAAAGAGCATGTCCGCTTTTCTGAAAAAAATTCGGAAAAGCAGATGCGTTCCTTGGACACGGCATTGCTGTTCCAGGATACCTCTGGTATCCTGGAAAAGTGCTGCAGTCTAGCTGTAGCCTATGGGTCTGCATTCTGCAGGCCCTCCTTCAGTGCTCTGGCCCCAGCATCCAGCCTAAAACACAACAGCGTCACCCTTGTATTCATCAGCCTGAGTTACTACTTGCAGGGTGACCATAACAGCCTCCCAGTCTAGAGTTTCCCCAGAACAGTCTGCCAGGAAGTGTGCAGCCCTCTCCTGGACCACTCAGAAGTAAATATGGTTCACTGCTCCTTTAAGATTTTCTCCACTCAAGCTCATCTGAAAAAGTGAGTTTTGCCCACAAAAAGCTCATGATACTCTATCTATCTATCTATCTATCCAGTGCTTCTTTTGTGACGGTACTGCCTGGTACGCAGTACTGGCACCTCCAGACACAATACCAGCACCTCCAGTCAGAGCTCAATAACTTTTCCCCTGGAGTACCGGCACCTTTTTTTTTTTAAACAAAAAAGCACTGTAATTAACTATCTATCTATCAATTTTTTTATATATATATAATTTTGTTAGCATCTAAGGTGCCACAGGATTATTCATTGTTTTTAAAGTTACAGACTAACATGGCTATCCCTCTGAGACAGTATGTTACTTTAACTGAAGTTAGGAATTACTTCAATCCAAACATAACACTAGGGTGTCTTACATTAAAAATAAGCAAATTAATTAAAAAAGAGAGAGATTTTAAGTGAGTTCCAGCCCAAGAGATAAAGACAAAAATGGCTACAGATGCACTGGAGTAAAATTCACTTTCTCATGGCTAACACTTGAGAAGCTACAGCATTGGTTCAAGGTAAATTTCTTTCTAGTTTTTCTTTTTTCTAGACAGAAGGTAACTTGCTTCCCTGGTGAAAGATCTTTGTCTGTGTATGTTTATCTCATATATTTAGTTCCCACATACTTCAACCCCTTAGCTTGAAGGACCCAACCTTCTCAGATCACCAGAGCCCTGGTCCTGTGTCTGTCCAGTGAGTGATCCCTAGTTAGAGTCTTCTGCGCTTCTATTTTCCCAGACTCAGGTTGACCTCATGCTGTTCATCCCTTCATGTGGACTTCCCATCCTGCTACTGATTTATATGTAAATAGGGCTTCCATTTGTTGTGGTCACATCTTGCTTAATGTCACTGGAGACAGGTAGATAACTGCCTTCCCTCCAGTTTGGGGGGGGAAAAAAACCTGTTTCTCCCTTTTTTTTTTTTTTTTGGTCATGGACTTTTAAGCATAATATCAATACAGCGTTAATGCACGTATTTTATAATTGTATTGATCACCAGTGGGTGATTAGCTTTCACAGAAGCCCTTACACTTTTATAAATCAGCAATGTAGATGTGATCTGAGTCTTTCTTATTATTTGTGGTTCAGCCCTCCTGTCTTTTTAGCTAAGAGGCTATCTTCCCCCCACTCACTAGGTTTGCCTTCCATATAGATGTGCCTTCAGTGCCTCTGCCTGGTGACCTCATTCATTTGACAGGGTCAGTTGCTTGTCCAACACATTTTAAAGAAGATAATTCTAGTGCATAGCTGTGGCTCTTTGTATATATCCAATACACACAGTATGCAATATTCCTATTGAGCAGTGTG
Organism: Pelochelys cantorii; assembly: GCA_032595735.1. Classification (NCBI taxonomy): domain Eukaryota; kingdom Metazoa; phylum Chordata; order Testudines; family Trionychidae; genus Pelochelys; species Pelochelys cantorii. The sequence goes on along the minus strand of CM064326.1, from coordinate 41,639,963 downwards.
GTATCAGTTTTCTAATGTTGTGTTACCTGCCACTTGTGGGGTATATACCATGCCAGCAGCAGTGTCGGGGTATAGTGAGTATGTCAGGCCTGACATAGATCAGGGTCTCTCTCAGGCCTCTCTACTGGAGAGCCTTTCAAACATGGAAGAGAAATAGCCCAAGAAGGCAGAAAGATTTTGTTTCTGTTAATGGCCATTTGGACTTTTAGTTTGGATAGCTGGGCTCCCACAAGAGGTGCGCTAAAGCGTGCATCCTAGCCAGAGGGCTGAGACACTGGTTATATTACTTGACAGAAAGCACCGTAGCCACCGTCAACAGGGGAACGCTATCCTGAGAAGGTGCTGTGATACTATGGCCTGGCCACAAGGAGACCCGCCTAGTGGTGAACAGACTGTGACTCTCCTATGCAGGTTGTGAAGATTAGCTAGTTAATGTTAAAACTCTTTGAAGAGAGAAAGTGTTAGGTACAGTTGGGCAGGTACCTCAACAAGTTTTCTATGCTTGCAAAAAAATATATAATTCACTTCAGCTGTGTTTGCACCTCTTTCGTGTTTGCTTTCTGTGACTATTTGTGAAGGAGTGTTCTATCCCTTTAGGGGACAAGCTGGAGCCTTCAGCCCAGTAATAATCAAGGAAGCCGGGCTTCATGCTGGGACTGAGACCATGTCTTCATTCCGGGGAAGATCGATGCTGCCATGATTGATATTTTGGAGTTCGATTTAGCAGGTCTAGTAAAGCGGCTGGTACTCCTGCTCCTCTGAGGATTAAGGGAAGCCAACGGGAGCATTTGCTCCCATCAGCCTTCCGCTGTGGGGATGGCAGGGAAACTCACATCAAGGTACCTCAACTCCAGCTACATAATTAACGTATCTTACTTCAACCTTCCCCTTTCGTGTAGACCTGGCCTGAGCTATTTAAATAAGAACAGGAAGCTGAGCCAGGGATGGGGGAGTAAAGGCTATGTACGCTGCAGCAAGTGTTGGTTTTCTCTGTGTCTCTCAAAGGCCAGCCCAGCCTGAGTCTAATTGAAATCATAGTTTTATAGTATGTAGTTTTGGGAGAGCTGAACTAGGGTGCTGATGAGCTGTTCATTGTAATTACTCCTGTCCCTAACCCTTATTAAACAGGGACATAATATTAGTGTATGCTGCTCTCTCTTTGCTAGAGGCTGTTACTGTGAACCTATTGCTGCCCCAATTTGGGGAAATTAAAGTGGGACACACCTCTTGCACCACACCAGGTCACAAGGGGGGTGCATGGGGATGGTCCGTGCCTTTGTACCATTCTAGTGAACCAATTTACAGGCAGTGTACTCACAAATGCATTTAAAGCAAATATTATTCAGTGTTCACAGCAAGCAGATTTTGAACTTGTGAATGAGTTCCAGGAACCAGATTAAAAAACACTGATTTATCCAACCAAGGAACAGAAACAATATCATGTGCCCTATGTATCCAATCAAAACTAACCAATGCAGCTGAAATTTTGAATAGGGGAATCCCTGCAACAATCTGCTTTTGAGCCATCTCAGTTTATAGAAATTAGCATATTGTTTTGAATGAAAAATAAGAAAAAAAATAAGATGTTTGTGAACAATTAACCAAAAAAAAGGGGAATAAAATTTTCAAAAAGCACCTAAATCCCATTTCCAGAGAAATTTAGATTCTAAGGAGTCTACTTTGAACAGAAAGTAGGGCACCCAAGTGTTTTGAAAATGAAGTATTGTCTCCTAAAATCCAGAATTCTAAATTTATTCAGGCATCTAGAGCTGCAGATAGGTGTGTTCTGGGGCTTCCCAAGCACCTAGGCACTGAACTCCCAAGGAAGGGGAACTAGGCCTCCCCATGGACCTATTGAGATTTTCAAAACCACTTGTCTACATCTGCAGATACCTGGATACCTTTAAAAATCTGGCCCTAACTTGCTTAGGTACTTTTAAATAATTTTTTAACCTTATATTATGCTACATATCATTTGCTATGAATTACTGACTCCAGCACTAAGTATTATAGAAGAGGATAAATTGCCACAACCCTAAGACATATTCCAATAAAGAATCTTAGAATCATCAGACTGGAAGGAACCTTGATAGGTCATAAAGTCCAGGCCCCTCCACTCATGGCAGGACCAAGCACCATCTAGATCATCCTTGATTGATAGATGTCTATCCAATCTGCTCTTACATATCTTTAGTGATGGAAATTACACAACCTGCCTAGGCAATTTATTCCAGTGCTTAACCACTCTGACAGTTATGAAGTCTTCTTGACCTTTAATCATTTTTGTTGCTCTTCTCTGGATTTTCTCCATGTACATGACAGCTGAATCATGTATTATACTTTCCTGGTAGAGAAAACATCAGACATCTTAGAAGGGTTAAACAATTTCTGTGTTATTTAAATGTCCACTTCTGTAGTGAAAGCATCTTTTCTATGCTCTGACTAATCTGTTTGCAGCATATACCTGGTCTAGCAAAGCACCTGGGCATGTGCGTAGTGCTAATCATATAAGCCGTTCTATTGAAAACCAATGCACTTAAATGCTTTCCTGGATTGGAGTCTGTGCTCCTGTTTTGTATTAGACAATATTAGACTTACCTTGCATAGTGGATTTATTAATACATTTATTCATATCAAATTATTTGATTCAATTTTAACTCTACTATCTATAGCATAGATATCTTTGATTTATTTTTTCCAGTGAATGGTGAAAATTAAGCAAATGCAGCCAATGTTTCTTTGTTCTGCATAAGGCAAAGAAATGTGGAATTTGCAGCACACAATACTTTGGCGTGTCAAAATCTGCAGTCTTTTCTTTTTTTTACTTGAAGATATAGGCTTGCAGTATACTTCTCTGAGGAGTGCAGATTCAATATGCTACCAGACAGTGTCATAAAAATTAACTTTTTGGCAGAAATTGTAGGCCTCAGCTTTGCACCTCTTAAAACTACTTGGCAGTCCTCATTTTGTTTTCACTTTTACAGAGCACACAAAGCCATCCACCTAGTGAACGGATCTGTGTGGACAAATCCCTAGGCCTATAGTGCGCAAGGCGCTGTACAGCCAGAGAAACACACAGTTCCAGTGCAGAAGGGCATTGAACAGGAAAAGGAAAGGGTAAACCAGCTCAGTAACACAGAGATATCTGTAACTTTAATTTTTCCTCTGCTTTCTGTTAAAAGGTTCTAAGCCTCTAATCTTGTGAAGTGCTGAATCTCTCTCAACTCTCATCCATTTCCCGACCTGCACAGGTTCTAGTTCTGCTTCCAGCTACATGCTGGTGCAGGCTTAAGAGTGTTGTATGTTACAGGTGTGTGTGTGTGTGTGTGTGTGTGTGTGTGTGAGAGAGAGAGAGAGAGATTTTAATAGAATGTACCCAGATATGTGAATGTCAGTATGTGAATAATCTGAGTATAGGGTTAAAACATCCCACCTCCAGTAAAAACTAGGCCCTATCCCTGGCCCAGTGTCAGCTAGCATTACTCCGAGAGTAGTTCCATTGAAATTAGCAGGATTGTTCATGGAGTAAGAGACTGTTCTCTTCAGTGGCATCAGAATCTGGACCTTTTAGCAAAGGTTTGTTGTACGTGTGTCTTGTGCTTTTTTTGACAGGACATTTCCAAGAGCAGCAAGTTGGAGGGGAGGGGGCTTAAGCAGCCTGAGCCCCTTGGCAGTGCTTCACATTTCTGGATTGGAATTAAGCCACTATTATTTACAACAACATGATGTTTTACCCACTTGATTTTGCAACCCTTGCTTGCATTGCAACTACAGGGGAATGAGAATGTATTGCTCACCATGACTCGTAGGGACAGAATTGAGCACCATATTATTTTTAACTTGTCTCTATTCATATCTTACATGCATAGGATTACTTCCCATTAGCTACAGAACTTGAATATTTTTCATGATAATTCTCATAATCTACTTGAATGGTTTCCTGGATTTATGTAATTTTGCTGCAGCCAGAAATCTGTGTTAATATTACCAGATGAATGAAAATCAAAGCTGCTAAGCTGCTCCATTGCCATCTTATATTGTGATTTAGTTTTCTTCCAAAAGTACTTGGCCCAGTTCCGTCTGTTTCATCATAGCCTGCAGGTTATAAATATTCCATCTTCTCTTTTAATCTGTCACAGTTTCACAAGTTCAGTGGTATAATTCACATTTCATCCAAATGATAGAATGGAACAGTAAATGGTAAGTTATATAGCTATCAATGGACTCTTAAGTCACCTTTTCTTAAATAGAACATCGTTTTCATAGTTGTAGTAATTCCACATAGCTCTGATAAAATCTAACACTATACAGGTAAAACGAAACAGCGATACATTTTCCCTAAACTATACAGAAAGGTCGAGTGTTTTTGGAATGTTTTACATCCTTAGGTCTTTTTATTCATCTGCATTAGGATAGGCTGTTGTTGGTATCATCCTCCCCTGGAGTGTGTGGAGGAACAGAACATCAAATGGTGTAAATCAGTGGTCCTCTGACTTTGAGGCACTGCCCCCAGGAGGAATATCCAAGGGCATGCAGCAGGGCCCACGCCAGCCCTGCATTTTACTCAGAACTGCTCTGGCCCCACCTCTCGCCCCAGCCTCCTGCCGCAGCTGAGGCCCTGGCTCCGCTCCTTGCCCCAGCCATAGTCCTGCTCTCAGCTATGGCTCAGCCCCAGGCCCCAACTCTCAGTCCCTGGCTGCCACTCTCAGGGTATATCTACACTACAGAGTTTTTTCAGAAAAATGGCCATTTTTCCGAAAAAAAACCCTCGATTACATCCACACTGCAATCGCGTTCTTTCGAAAGAAAATCGAAAGAACAGAGGGGTTTTTTTCAACAATGGTAATCCACTTTCTACCAGGAAGAAGCCTTTTTTCGACAGAGCTCTTTCGGGAAAAGGCGTGTCTGGATGGGGAAGAGGGAGTTCTTTTGGAAGAAGAGGAAAGAGGAAAAAGCACAGGTGCCCTGGTGGCCACTCCGTCCATAGTAATCACAGCTTAATTGCGAGATAGCATCCATTCAGTGTGGACGCTATCTTTCAAAAAAGCAGATCACTTTTTTGATGCACTTTGGCTTCTTCTGAAAGAAGCCTAAAGTCTAGACCCGTGGTCACCAACCAGTCGATCGTGAGGTGTTCGCCCCCCTCTCATTTTCCCCCCACCCCCGAGAAGCCCCACTACCTACCTCCAGCAACAATGGAGGTCGTGCTGGCTTCCTGCAGGATGGATGGAAGTCCTGCAGCTTTGCGCCTCTTCCCGGGGTTCCAGAAGTGCGCTGGCTGCTCCCTCCCACAGGGCTGTGGTGTGCTGGGTGCGCTGCGGGAGGGGGTGTTGGCCCTGGAGGAGGAGCGCAGCAACTTCCCTGCACCGCAAGAGGGGTGGGTCGGCCCCAGGGCAGGCGCGTGCAGGGGTCAGCCCCAGGGGAGGCACGCGTTGGGGGGGGGGGGGGGTGTGGCCCGGGGGCAGGTGCATGCAGGGGTTTCCCTGCACCGCAGGAGGGGGGAGTCGGGCCCGGAGGAGGCGCGCACCGGCTTCCCTCGGGGCGGGGGGGGGGGGAATCCTGGGAGGAGGCGGGTGCAGGAGACTCCCTGCCCCCACTGGCACCCCGCACCCCCCAGCCCCCTGCCCTCCCTGCCCCCTCTTCCCACTCTCCAGCCACAGAACTCTGTCCCCACTCCTCTGTCCCCACCCCCAGAACTCTGTCCCCAGCAGCACCCTGTCCCCAGCTGCAGAAACCTGTCCTCTCCCCTCCCAGCACCCTGTTCCCTCTCCCCTGCCCCCAGCCACAGAACTCTGTCCCCACTGGCACCCTGTCCCCTGCTGAAGCACCCTTCCCCAGTACTATGTCCCCTGCTCCCACCAGCACAGTTGGGGGCCACATTAGTGAAGCTTGGGGGGCAGGGTTAGAGGAGGGTTTTTTTGCATCTCACTTGTGTGGCCCCAACTGACTTTTCTGTGGGTTAGTGACCCCCAGGCTCAAAACAGGTTCTCTGCCCTTTTCAGAAATAAAGACAATGCAGAAACTTTTTGTGTTTGACATAGTATTTTATTTAAAAATGAAGCCTGGCCAACAAACCCCCAACTGGGGACAAGTCCCCATCTGGCCGCAGCATCATAACACTCCTGCACTCCCCTTTCCCCCAGACCCTACATCTGAGCCTATCATACACTGGAACCCCCTGCCCTGAGCCCCTCACATACCCCCAACCCAAATTCCTGAACCCTCACATCCAGAAGTCTGTGGCTTGCTTAGTACCCTAATCCTACATCTGACCCCCAACACCGCCCGGCGTGGATCCCCCTTCCCGAGCCAGCATCCCCTTATCCACCTCCTTCTGCATCCAGATTTCCTCCCAGAGCTTGCACCTCTCACCGCTTCCCACACCCAAATCCCTCATTCCCACCCCAGAGTCTACACATCCTGTCTCAACCCAGTGAGGGTACAGCTAGACTGCAGGAGTTTTTCAGGATTCCGGAGATATCCCAGAAATACCCTTCTGCATCCAGGCATGCGTTTATTCTTCCACTTCTTTTAGTGGAAGAGCAAACATGCTCTTTCGGTAACCCCTATATTCCTCTTGCCACAAGGAATAAGGGGGCTTCGGACAGAAGGGGTTTTTCTGACACTTGGTCCAGTCTGGACAGGCCAAATGTTGGCAAAACCTCTTCCTACAGAAGAATTGGAGGAAAAAAGCAGCAGTATAAGGGTTGGGGATAGCAGGTGATGGAGAGGAGGCGAATAGAGAGGGCAGGGCTTCAAGGAAGGGGCGGGGTGGTAGATCTTGGCTTGTTCTGTCATTTAAAAAGTGATCTTGGGTGTAAAAAGGTTGGAGACCACTTGTCTAGACGTAGCCCCAGCTCACAACCACCCATTCCACTCCCGGGTCTAGCCTCGTAGCAACTCCACTCCCAACCTAGGGGAGGGGGAACAGACACATTCCATTCCTGGTATGGAGGAGTGTGAGAGGAAATGTTTTGGCACCATTGGTGTAAAGGGTTGCGGGCGAAGGATGTTGTTCTCTGTTTGCAAGTTATAATCGATGTAAAGCTGAATTTTTATCAGCTTAAGTTCTGTAAGTTCCCCTTATGGTTCCCCCTTCTTGAATGAATGCATGGTGTATGTGGGAAACGAACATGTGATGGGTGATGAACTTTTACTCACCCGAACCTGAGTGCACATGGCCCCCTGCACAGAGTGCGCACGCCCCCCCTGCAGTGCACATGGCCACTTGCACAGAGTGCACATGGCCCAGCAAGGACAGTGAGGAAGGCCTATGGACCCCACTCTCCCCCCTCTTGCAACATAGGGCTTCCTATTGCCATTGACTTCAGTGGAGCTATGTGGCTTTATACCAGCTGAGGTGCTGTCTCCCCTGTCTATTTTGCAGTTAGCATATTTTTTTTCTACATAAGTCTATTTTGGTTTGTCCCACCTGAGTTCTAGTCCAAGTTCCTCTCTCTAAAGCAGGTGTTTTGACACCTGTAACTGCATTCTTATCAAGACCCAGCTTGTTTCTTGAAAATGTTAACTTGTACCCTTTAAGTGACCCAATTATACCTGCTGTGAAAGTTTTAACAGTAGGTCTGGCCTAGATCTTCAATCCTCATTTCACAGCCAGTGAGTCAATTGCATTAAATTGTTCTCTCTGTGTTGAAAGATTTGTCTGTGGAGGTTTGATGCTTCATTTCCCATAGCTCTAATTCTCTCCCCTAGGATCTCATTTCAAACTGTTTCACGCTATCTTAAAATAAGGTGAGAGATTCCAGTTTAGACCAGAATGTGCTGGACAAATTAATCTGAATAGAGACTGAACAGGCTAAGAAACTTAGCTTCCTTTTATACCTTTAGGCTATGTCTACACTCGCAACTTCTTGCACAAGTACGGCTGTTCTTGCACAAGAATCTGCAGAGGGTCCACACTGCCCGCCCGCTCTTGCGCAAGTAAATTTACAGTACGGCGTGGTAAGAGAGGGCTTCTTGCGCAAGAGCTATGCTCTTTTTTAACAGGTGTAAGCCCTCTTGCGCAGGAGCTCTTGCGCAAGAAGGCAGTGTGGACGCTCGGCAGGGATTTCTTGCACAAGAAAGCCCTATGGCTAAAATGGCCATCAGAGCTTTCTTGCACAAGACAGCGTCCACACTGCCATGGGCACTCTTGCGCAAAAGCACATGTCTTCTTGCACAAGAACACTTGCGCAAGATGTTCTTGTGCAAGAAGCCACCAGTGTGGACAAAGCCCTTGACATTGGTTGCTTCAGATAGGAATTAAGCCTATTGGAGGCAAAGTGGGAAAATTAGAATTGATCACAACAGCAGTATAGGACTAGTCATAGGCAACGAAATAAAGATACTCAACAGAGCCGCTGCTTTAACTTCCTGAGCAATAAAAAAAACCCAGAACTAGTCTGCAGTGAAACCAGTGAAAACTGTTCCAGTGCTTTGTGGAGTCTGTTTTTTGACTGTCTTTCTTCACTGCATTTGAAAGGCCCTAATGTTTTACATGGATTGGCTAGGGAAATCCACTCCTATTTAAGATTGGCATGAATAGAATGTGCCCAGAAGTATCATGGCAGCCAGCTCTGGCAATGTTTGGCTCCTAGGGATTGGGGGGGGGGGGGGGAGAACAGAAGAGAAAACAGTCACACAGGCTGTTAGAAATCTTTAAAAATGGGATAGAGAATAAAACGGAGAATATCTAATTGCCCCTATATAAATCCATGGTACGCCCACATCTTGAATACTGCGTACAGATGTGGTCTCCTAATCTTAAAAAAGATATACTGGCATTAAAAAAGGTTCAGAGAAGGGCAACTAAAATGATTAGGGGTTTGGAACGGGTTCCATATGAGGAGAGATTAAAGAGCCTAGGACTTTTCAGCTTGGAAAAGAGGAGACTAAGGGGGGATATGATAGAGATATATAAAATCATGAGTGGTGTGGAGAAAGTGAATAAGAAAAAGTTATGTACTTGTTCTCATAATGTAAGAACTAGGGGCCACCAAATAAAATTACTGGGCAGCAGATATAAAAGGAAGTTCTTCTTCACACAGCGCATAGTCAATCTGTGGAACTCCTTGCCTAAGGCAGTTGTGAAGGCTAGAACTATAACAGGGTTTAAAAGAGAATTAGATAAATTCATGGAGATTAAGTCCATTAATGGCTATTAGCCAGTATGGGTAAAGAATGGTGTCCCTAGCCTCTGTTTGTCAGAGGGTGGAGATGGATGGACTTTGGTCTGACTCAGTTGGCCATTCTTATGTTCTTACACACATTTATAAATATGGATGGACACACAGACCAGGTCAGGAGGAGACAGAAGTGACCAGAACCCATAAGAAATGTGGCTCCACAAGAAGCACCCATAGACACATGTCCAGAGCCCTTCTGTCTCCTCCTGACCTCCCCTATTTAGTAGGAAGGTGCAGGGAAGGAAAACATAGTTAGGTTTGTCATTCATTGCCACATTTGCAAGTCAAGATGAAAGTGTCTCAGGTTGCATGCTGGAAGAGTGAAAAAGGATGAAGATTCGCTACTGGATGGTTAAATGCTGTCCATCCATTTGAGGTCCTGATCTGTGATGTCAGTGAGGCCAATGTGCTTCAGTTCTTTGCTGAACTGGGATGTGTGGAGACATTCAACTGGCACTCAGTTTGTTGGAATATCTATCTGTCCGAGAGGACTTTGAATGGATTAAGCAGTAGTCGTCAGGTCCTACTGACCTTATGTGAACTAAGAGACTGTGGCACCTTGAAGAATTGGAGCCTGGAATGATAAATTCCTAGGGACAGGGAAAATGTCTTCCTTTCAGACTGTATCCAGGGGGCTAAGCCAATTGTTGGCACCAAACAATGACAAGCAGTGATACGGCCAAACAGAAAAGTTCAAATGTGCTAAATCCCAGAGAGGATGTGAAAATGCTGAGTTACAAGGCATGGAATCATCCACCACAGACTTAGGCATAAAAAAGGCTTTCTCTCCATTTACTTACAGCAACCTCAGAGGCTCCTCTGTGGGCCAGGCTGTTGCTGTGGGAGGACCTGAACATCATTCACTCATCCCAGAGCACCCTCACAGACAATCTAAACCATGGAACCTACCCTCCAAGTGTCTGATGGGCATTTGCAGCAAGGAGAGCACTTGCTAGCTAATATGGCTTCGCTGCAGCCCAGAGCACGGGGGGCAAATCCTAAGATAGAGCTGGGGTGGCAACATAGAGCCTCTGTGTGGATGGCCCTGGCCTTCTGTGGATCCTCCAGGATCTGCAGGATTTCTGGGTGGGTCCAGTGGCTGGTTTCACAAGGGATTAATCCTCAGACTGCCTTGCAGAAATCATCAGGCAGGATCTTTATCACGAGATACTCAGGTATTTCCTCCGTGGAGACCCTCACATGGGTTTTTCCATGGGACAGGATGATCTACCCTGAGGAAATAAGTAAGATTTTCAGAGAGCATCAATTCCCTATAAGGCTCATGCAGCCTTGCCCAGAATGTAAGCCATGGTGATTTGCAACACGCTGTTGCAATGTTCCCTCAAATCTTTTCCATCCATGTGCAGATTTTTCCCATTCATGCGTGGAATAAATTTTGTGTGGACCAAGACATGTGTGAATGTGCACCACTGATAGAAACACAAAGCCTAACTGTGAGTGCTCTGCTAATCTGCTGGACAGCATTTGAACGTCTCTTGAGTAGCCTCACAAATGCACAGGTTACAGGGAATAGTGTGTCAGTTAAGCAGCTGATGATACAGGTAATGATAAAATGAAATGGAAGACAGGGAGGGAGTTAGGTGCGACCATTATTTTTGATCCTGTTCCTTTGTTTTCAGTGGCACAGTGAGAGAGGGAAAGCTGGCGTAGATGACATTGGTGGCAATAGTACAGAGAGGAGGATGTGTTTCCAAATCTACTGCAACACATTTAGTGTCACGTTGCAGTGCTCATTAGGCAGCATTTAAGCTTTATGCAACTGAGAAAAGCATTTTGCAGTAACCCTTCTCTGGCTGGACTTTCCTCTGTGAAGAGATTAGCAGTGGCACTGCCCTGACAGGGTTTTATGTGCTGCCTGGACGCCTGTCAGATCTTGAACAACTCCAATCAGAGAGCGATTTTTAAAGTGCACTTGAAGGATTGTTTCTACAAGGCTTTTACTGTGAGCAGGGGAATGTCTATGAAGGGAAAGCACTAGGATTTAGAACAGTCTCACAAAGAAGATGGTTTAACTCATGTAAGGGAGCATCACTGGAGCAAATGTAGTGCCTGTGTTTCAGTCTCTGCCCCCCTGCACCTTGATACCAGTGGGGCACGTGCTAGTGTCTATGGGGCTCCAACATTTTCCACCTCAGTGCTGCCAATGTCCACACTTGCACTACTGGTATCCTGAGTGCAGTTGGACCAATGCTGCAAAATGCTTGGCTAGATGCTGCCTAAGAATGCTCAGTGAGCACATACAGTAGACTAATGGTCCAGCAAGTGTTTGCCCTGCCTCCCTCATGAAATTTCAGAGCAAATGTTTCACCACCACCCCCAGCCAACTTGGCCTTGAGTGTTCACATCAAGGGGGAGAGAGGTGAGACAGTGTGCTTAGAGCACAGCATTTGAGTCTTGTTCCAGCTCTGCCACAACCTTTCTGTGGAGACTTGGCCAACTCACTTTCATATCCTAACGTGTATCATGAAGGCAAATACCTGGCTGGAAACTGCATACACAGGATCAGTGAATATTTGACTTGTGAACAGTCATTTGGTTCATCATGCATTTGTTACCTTAGCTGATCCAGTGCTGGGTTTTGTCCACCTCAAGTGGCTGAGCCATGTAGAGTCTAAAAACAATGAGTGGTCCCATGGCACCTTAGACACTAACCAAAATATATAGAATCATGAGCTTTTGTGAGCAAAACTCACTTCATTAGATGAATACGGCATATAGAGTCTGTTAGTATTACTAAGGCTGTGGAATGAGTCATTTAGTTCAAGCAAGTGTGACTCATTGCTTTTTAAATGCAAAGGTTGTGTGTTTGATGCCCCAGCCCTGAACGTTGTTATATTTGTGTCCCAATTTATTCATGCAAACAGATTTTTCTTCAGCTGAACATTTGGGGAATGGCTGTTTGTGAGTGAAACTGTCCCCTGTACAAAGGACCAGTTTAAGGGAGGTGCCTCATTTAAATCCCCCACAAGCCCTGTTTTAAGGACTTAACGTGGCACATAGCTCTTGGGTTGAATTCACACTGCACAGGGATGAATTTTGCCACACTTGAACATCTGTATGCATGACTGAATAAATGTGTCGGTGCATGATGAGCATTTGTTGTTCTCTGTTCATTAGTCTACTTAGAAAGGTTCACTGATCCAAAAGTAAACAAGAAACAGTATCATCAAATTTTGGGCTCGTCTATATGAGCAGCTAGTGCACAACAAACTAGCAAATAAATCTACCCTCCACTAGCTGGTTGTGCAATAATTGTCCATGTAGAGCCTGTTGCCACACACTACAAGTTCCCTCGTTGCTTTGATCTACTTCCATATGGAAAAGGGAACAGATCACAGCACATTAGGGAATGTTTAGTGTGCAGCAGAAGGGTCCACATAACAGTGTCACCAGGGTAGTGTGGGTCAAGGTAGCAAAGGCATGTCAGAGCCAGACCAAGTATGTATTCAGGCGTGTTTGTATTTGGTCCAGCTCAGCCTCTACTGCTGCTCCCAGTGCTGCTGTTTGTAGTCACATGAGTTCACTGAGAGCTAGAGCCATTATGTTTACACAAGAAGGGGACTCACACCCTTACCTCATGGTGTAGACATATCTCCCTGTGTGAACACTCTTATTCTACTCCAGGTTTAACCTGGAATAGCTACTGGCTTTAATGTGCAGCCTTGCATATTTTGCAATCGCTGTTCCCTGAAGACAAGCCTTGTCAAACAGATTCATAGATATCAGGCTTGGTTTGCAAAAAGCAAGAAGGTATATATTCTTCAGATAATTTATTTGCAATGAATAATTCAGTTTTAGCTGCAAGATGTAATTAATTGGCTTGTTGAGCACTTTGAGGTACTCTGATGAAGAGCATTATGTACTCCTAGCACAAAGAAATATTATTTACTATCATTAATTAAATTCCAAACAAAGCAGCAGCCATTTGCTTCCCATTCTGAGAAACAGTCAAAGGACTGTGTGAGCTCAAGTCCATTAAAATTTCCCTTCGTTTTTCACTTGCTCGCTTCTTCTCAAAACACACACTAGCCACAGGCTCAACTCAGCTCATTACGTCATTTTTGTCAATACTGTCTCTGTGCTTCAGTGCAGATAGTCTAATCATTATGACTAGGGGAGCAGTTCTACTAAAAATACCAAACCCTTCCCGTGCACTGGAAGGCCTCTGTGGAGAGTTTTCTCTTTACATTTTCTCATATAATGACTCACGCGATTATGAGTATCCAGTCCCCTCCAACCTCATATCAACAAGGAAAAAGAGGAAGCTGTTATAGAATTGCACATTTGAAACTTCAATTTTCTAAGGTTAAGCAGCCAGAAAGGACACAAATTGTTCTGGCTGCAAAAAGCTGACAGAAGTGAAAATATTTACGATAGTGGTCAAGAGGCTGACAGAACTGCCATTCTAGCTTATTTGGTCTATCCAGCATTTATATCATGCATGAGCATTTCTTAGTGCTCAGTGATTCTGTATGCTAATTAGGGAGGGTTAGATGGCTAAGTCTTCGATATTTGAAATACTTGGCCTCTGTAGAACCAGAGGTTGTTTCTGGCTGGAGATGTTAACCCGGTCAATTATTATTTCTATTACAGTGGTAACCAAAATGTGATTGATGCTTTCCAAGCACAGAGGGGGAGACAATCAGTGTCCTGAAGAACATATGGTATAACGAGCCAGAAAAGGACGGGACTATACAAGCAAAGTGATCAAGACAACCTGGAGCAAAAGTCAAGGTGGATTTCTTTATGGCACTCACCCCCACCATCCAGCTTCACTTGCCTCTCAATTCTCAATGCACTAGTAGTGCCATTGACTTCTGCGCTGTTGATTGTAGAAGGGCAGTACTGACAGCAGTGGAACGGAGAGCTGCACCATGAAGAAGAGAATGAGCCAATTTTTCAATTTTTTGATTACAGCAATAGCCACTGTGCGACATGACAGCCTGTACATTGGTGCAGGACAGCAGTCTCCACAATATCAACGTTAATGAGAGAGAAACACAAGATGCAGAAGAGGTAGAACAAACATCCTACCAATATATTTTTAAAGGGATGATTCAAAATCTACAATAAATATTATATGGTTTTTACATGTTTGAGCAGAACAAAGTGGGGTAAGGGAAATACTAATTGCAAACAGGTGTTTTTGGACTGGTAGTGTGAGCAGTAACTCTCAGCCTGTCCTAGTCATGAAACTTTCATTAGTCCCATTATTGTAAGCTTGCAGTCCCCTTCTCGCATTGTAAACACTTTGCCAAAAGAATGGGTCAGTCTTTATTAATTATTTCTGTCTAGTCAAGTGAACTCTTTCTCAATTAGGCCATTGAGAAAATTCTTCAGTACTAACTTTTTGTTTGTCTGCCACTAAGTGTTAAGGACAGAGACTGTGGAGAATCTAATAGATCAAAAACATGGCAGGGAAATGAGCTCCAGGAAGGCAAGAGCTGGGTGAAATACTTTAACAGAAAGCAAATTACTATTTCAATATATGTTTCACTAAAGAAAGCCCGGTACTAGCTGGAGTGTCTCTTTCGGCAGCCTCCAGGTGTTCAAACTTCTGAATAATTATTTAAGTGCAGTTTTCATTACAGGTGCAGAAGAGAATACCAGCACTCAGCCTAAGAGAGCGGAGGTATGATTTCTTACACATATGTAATCCTTCTGTCAGGCGGAGCCGGCAGCAACCAGCACTGGGTTCAGTATTTACAGGGCTCTTTTCAGCAATACAACACAGAACCAACTCAAGCCCCTAACCAATAACATGGGGAAATTACACACCACCCCTTGGTGCTTCTAAGAAGCAGTACTTCCCTGCTTGCAAGCATAGAGTCTCAGTGTAGAAAAGAAACTTTTAATGAAAGACACATCACCCAACATTATTTAGGGAATATGTCGCAAGCAGGATTCATAAATATAAAACTACAAGCAGGACACTCACCTCAGAGTATGTGGGGCAGAGTCTTCTGCCTCATGTTTATGAGTTCTACAACCAAATGTTCCTTTTCTGTGCCTCCCTGTGCTCCCTTACCAGCCCCCACTCACAGTGGTTGCCCTTGGTCAGTGAGGAACCAGGATTTAAAGGGGCTTCTGTATAAATTCATCTCCTACCCAGGGAAAAAGGGCACCGTGCTCGTGCTTCCTGAGCACTGTTTGGTTGTCTGCCCTGCCAGCTGCAGCTCCTCTCCACACGGCCATGCCTGCCAGTCACCTGGCAGTCACCTTATGCTGCCACCTGCCTTTTCATGCAACATCTTTAGGTCAGTCTTTTTGTGATTTTTAGCTGTCAGCAAGCTGGGCAGAAATACTGCCCACCACATGTGACTTCAGGGCTTATTGAATACTTAAAATAACAACAAAAGGCTCCTAATGAAGCCTATTTTATTCTATCTGTGAGGAGGAACCAGCTGAGCCAGACCTGGGACCCTTAGGGCGTGTCCACACCTCTTGGCTAGGACAACTGTCCCAATCCCTCTTACTTTCACAGGGGCCTGGCATTCAAGCCTCTGGCTTAACAAGAACCTTTCAGCTAAGGGTGACCCCTTATTTGGGACAGGTTAAGCACAGTTCTGCTCCCCTTTATTCATACAATAAAGACAAGAACATTGATAACTTTTCACTACTGAAGTGATGTAACCCAACACCAGCCAGAGTTGATCACTTTGAGCAATACAGCTCTATCACCTTTGCTCTCCTTGAATTTTGAGGCCATGCAGGGACCTATCCAACCCCTATTGTAAATTCAACCACCTTGCCCCTGGGCTCTGAGAAGCAGAGCCATCTTAGTGCAGTGCACTCAACCATACTCCTAATTCCCACCCATGCTGGAGTGGGTGGGAACGGGTCTGACAGGCATCACAGACCTCCTAGAGTACATCTACACAGCAGGACTAAACTCGAAATAAGCTACACAACTTGAGCTACGCTAATTGCATAGCTGAAGTTGAAATAGCTTATTTCAAATTTGGGCTAAAGATGTTAACTAGTGGTTAATTTACTACTCAACTAGTCGATAGGCACTTCCACATTCTGGGCTGCACATGGGCCAGCTTTGAAATGTACAAAGAATCCCCAGCGGGGGCGCTTGTGCATTTCAAAGCAGAAGCACCCTCATGGAGCCTGGGGTCAGCGGGGCACTCAAAGTCCCCCGCTGACCCCAGGCTCCATGCTGCACTATCGATTTGAAATGCCACGGGGAGCCTGGGGTCAGCTGAACCTCACAGCTGAGCCAGGGATCAGCTGTGTGGTACTGCCTTTTGAATGCTGCCTTGGCATTTCAAAGTGGTAGCATCGCATAGCTGAGCCAGGAATCAGTTGTGCTGCGCTGTCCCTTTGAACACCTCCTCGGCGTTTCAAAGTGGCAGCACCTCACAGCTGATCCCGGGTTCAGCTGTGCAGTGCTGCCGCTTTGAAGTACCCCCTCTGATAGAGGCAGCGCGGGGAGGAAGGAGGAAATCAACTAGTCGACTGACTAGCCAATAAGCATTTGATTATCAGATCATCAACTAGTCCTTAACATCCTTACTTTGGGCACGTCTACACAGCACTTATTTTGAAATAGAGCACTCTTCCTCCGACTTCCCTTACTCCTCACACAATGAAGTTTACAGAAGTTAGAGTAAGAAGTCTGTTATTTTGAATGAATTTTGAAATAACAGGTTTGCTGTGTAGATGTGCACTATGTTATTTTGGAATAACGCTGCTGTGTAGATTACCCCTACAGTGCTGCTGAAATGTATGGGCATCAGCCTGACCTGGTATGAATCAGGGTAAACTCTAAAGGCAATGGCATTGCAGCAGTGATTGGAAGCAGGCTTTTTTGGACTTGAATAAGTCTACAGCAGTGTTTCTTAAACTGTGTTCCGCAGTACACCAGTGTTCCGCGGAGAACAACAGAGTTAAAAATGGCTGCCCTTAAAGAGGCAGGTGACCTTTTTTTTTGGCTCAATAACTTCCCCCCTGAGGTGTTCCTCAGTCTTAAAAAGTTTTAAAAACACCAGTCTACAAGATCACTTCACTCCCCCCCCTTCTGGCTCCAGGAGCACCCTATTGGTATGAGAAAGACTGCACAATATGAAGGTTGCACCCATGTGCAAACATTGGGCTAAGAGGAACCAGTTACTTCCTGACTAGAAAATGGGAAGTTTCATCTCCACTTCCCTCTTTGATAGGAATCATATTTATTGTTCCTAGTTCAGAGTTATTTTTTTGAAAGTAGCAGAGAAGGGGTGAGGGATGGAGAGTAGAAAGGAGCTTTTGTCATAGCCATTCAAGTGCAGACAAGATAGGAGTGCTTACTTTTCTTAGCACAGAAGTGAAAAAACAAAACTAGGAAGAAATCCACCCATCACCTGACATGAGGTCCTGCTGTGCCAAAACAAACAAGCATTGGTTTCAGAAATGGCTCCTTATTCTTTTCTTTGCCCGCCAGCCATTGCAATGGCTGAAAGTCTTGAACTTCTAAAGGAAGATAATTCAAGGGTAGCATGAATTGTCCTGTAACATGCCCTTACCTCATCATGTCAATCCAATTTATTATGTATTTCTCAGATCCTTTCCTTCTCTCAGCAGGCAGACTGCACTGGCGGCTGGCTGGAAAATTAGCCAAGTGAATCTTTGGCTGCATCTCTCTCTGCCCTAGGCTAATGAGAAAATTGAACTGTGATTCTTTCAATCTGTCTCCTCATTAGGCTAGCAGTATGTTTTAGTTTCTCAGGGGTGGCTGCAGGACTCCCTGCAATCTGAATTGTTATCTATGTTCATTAACATTCAGAGAAGCAGTTCAGGAGTTCAAGGGTCAGAGGGAAAAGATAGACAGTTCTTGCTTAATAGCGAGGATAGCCCAGTTCAATATCAGTCAGCTAGTTGCTTCAGTATCAAGCTATATTAACCCTCACTGGTGCAGAACTGGCCTACAGCCCAGCTGACTGTCATATATACAAGAAAGGTGTGTTGTTGAACTAGCAAACTCTTTCATAATATGACATTAGCAGACAAAGGAAATACATGACAACTATATATTTTATAAAAGGTGAAAGACATCAGTGAAGAAGATGGGGTGTAGGATAACAATGTTACAGGGTAGAAAAGGGACAATCCATAAGGTAGGCCAGGTTTCCGTTTGAAAACTCTATTTAACAATACAAAGGATGAGACTAAAATGGAAATGAACAAAAGTTGCTGTGTATGTCAACAATGCTAGGATGGTATACAGTACAACACACTATTCACAGTTCCAAGTATTATTTAATACTATGAATGGAAAAGCACAGGAGCAGATTATTCAGGCAAGCCCAAATAAGAGCTAATCAAGCCTTTATGCTACATTCTATCATTGTTTGGTGTGTTCCACATACATTACAGCAGGACAATTATAGGAATGTTTTAGAGGGGTTTAAAATGTTCATATTGCAGACTAGTTGGCTGTGTCTAGACTGGCCAGTTTTTCCGCAAAAGTGGCTGCTTTTGCGCAAAAACTTGCCAGCTGTCTACACTGGCCGCTTGAATTTGCGCAAGAGCACTGACGTTCTAATGTAAGAAATCAGTGCTTCTTGCGCAAATACTTTGACGCTCCCGTTCGGGCAAAAGTCCTTTTGTGCAAAAGGGCCAGTGTAGACAGCTCAGTTTTGTTTTGCGCAAAAAAGCCCCGATGGCTAAAATGGCGATCGGGGCTTTCTTGCGCAAAAGTGCGTCTAGATTGGCCACGGATGCTTTTGCGCAAAAGTGTCTGTGCCAATCTAGACACTCTCTTGCGCAAATACTTTTAACGGAAAACTTTTCCGTTAAAAGCATTTGCGCAAATTCATGCCAGTCTAGACGCAGCCGTTGTGTGTTCTGCCCTTTACAAAGCCAGGTGCTTAAGGCCAGGTTTACATTGGAGGAGAAATTCGATTTAAGATATGCAGCTCCAGCTATGAAAATAGTGTAGCTGGAGTCAACATACCTTAAATCAAATTTCTGCAGCAGCGTAACTGCAGGAGGTTGATGGGAGAAACTCTCCCTGTGGTACCCTGTGGAGTACCAGGGTCAACAAAGGCACCATCCGCATTCAATTTAGCAGGTCCTTACTAGACCTTCTTAATCAAACCCCAGATGATTAAACTCTGGAGTGTTGATCTCCAGGTAAGAATAGATAAGGTCTTGACAGTCCAACTGTGCAAGGCTCAGAAAAATCAAGCAGTAAATCCTCTAAAAATGAACTGAAAAGGTTTTCTAGAGAGGTAATTGTCCTGGCCAATGGCTGAGAGTTCAGACTTCTTATGAGTATAGGGGTCAGTTTGCTGGTCATACATTATACCACTACATATAATGGAGTCAGTTTCTGTGAGGGATGAAGATGTGATTATTGAACTAATCAGGATTGCTGCAGTGTGACTAGATAATAAAGTGACTGATGCTTTATAAATACTTTGTCCTGAAGTTGACTAGATAAACCTTTTGTCTGGGCCTCCTCAGCTAGAAAAGGCTGAGGTAGCAGGTGTTGAGAAAAGCAGCACAGGATGAGAACAAAGGGTCAGTCATTCTCACTCAACCATTTTAGTCTCTCTCTCTCTCTCTCACACACACACACACACACACACACACACCCCTCCCCCTCCAAGGTCTCAGAGAGCCCCTATTCCAGAAAACAAACCCTGATTTTCAAGTGCTTGTAAGAGCTATTAATTCTATTTTTATCTTTCCCTGTAACAAAAGTTTTCCAATAGCAGCATCATTATCCACTAGATAGGTTTTAATAACAAAATTGCCCTATAATCCCATTTTTATTGCATGGTTTGTGGTTGTTTGATGTCTGGCCTGGTTAATAAATGTTACAATTTTAGTCTGTTCAACTCCATCCTATTTAAAGGTATATCCCTTCAAGAGCATTGCTGTGAGGTACATTTCCCAAGACAGAAGTAGGCTGTTGTAGAGGGAGCAGTTCTGACCTATTATCTGGATCACAAGATAGCATTAAACCAAGATTCTGCCCCCCTCTCCCCCCCAGCATAGAGAAAGTATTAACTGAGTACAAGACAAGCTAGAGACACTAGCATTTGGGGGGGGGGGGTGTTAATTTGGGTTGATGTTCAGATTACATCTGATGGGCAAAGCTATTTATCAAGAACACAGTCTGTGACAAAGTTGTGTTTTCAAAAATCTTTTAAATGAAGTGGTCCAGCAAATGTAAAGCATCAATGATTATAAAACAAAACAAAAAGCCATAAGAGGACATAAAAGTGACAAGGCATTACCCTTTGGTCTGGGAGTTGTGGTGCTGATTCTGAGTTTATGAGCAGCTTCCAACAGCATGGTTCCTATGGGTCCATGGCCAAATATCAAAGTTGTCCTTCCTTGCTGAAGAAAAATCTATCAGAGATGAATCATCAGTAGGGCATGGTTACAAACAGCATGTGCCACTGCTTGAGCCCTGAGCATGATTATTCCAACATGCCTGCTTTTCAGATTCAGACATACCCTCATGGTACTGACAAGTTCTGTGGCCCACAGAGAGAGCTTAGGGAGTAGAAGCACATTGGCCTCCTGGAGACGTATAGTTGGATAGCATGGCATAACAACTTCTAAGTTCCCTGGCTGCCAGTTGACAGGCACTAATGAGAAAAAGGCAAATCTGAGGTGGCAGAATAAGGAAGAACAAGTTCCATACTGGAAGCCTACGCAGGAGTAGATAATGCCAGAGGAAAGCTAGAAGCCTATTTTTTTAATGGGTGATTCCAGTTTTGTGGCCAGGGCCGGCTCTAGGCACCAGCAAATCAAGCATGTGCTTGGGGCGGCACATTTCGAGGGGTGGCATTTCCAGGTAAGCAGCTGCCCCCAGCAATGCCCAGCCCCACCCTGTCAATTTTAAAGGGCCACAGGAGACACCACTATCTGCTGCACAGCGCTGGCACCACGTGTGCCCGGAGCCTGCTGGCTGCCCTCTGCCTCCTGCTGCTGCCTGGCTCCGCCGCCTACTTCGGGTCAGCCCTGCTCGCAGGGGGGCCAGGGTGGGTTCGCAGGGGGAGGGCCCCAGTTCAGGAAGTGCACTCTTCCCTCCATCCAGGGCCATGGCGGCTGCAGGGGGGCCGGGCACCCACTGGGGCCCCTGCGCCCTGGGCACAGCCACGTGGACTGCACTGGACAAAGTCCTGCAGGCGCTGGAGAAGCTGCAGGTACTGGTGGAGCAGCCGGGCCTGGGGCTGAGGAACAACCCCCCCTGCCTGCCCCAGCTCCTGCCCCAGACACACCAGCACCTGCTGATGATTCGGGGCCAGCCCAGGCCCAGCCTGAGCCACCTCTGGGAGGCCAGCTACTTCCCCATTTTCATCAGCAACCTCCAGCGCAAGGCCAACCAAGCCACCAAGCGCTTCAAGGGAGACCCCGAGGGAATTTGTCAGGAAGGGTTGGCCTCCAGGTACTGGCCCCCAGGCAGCAGGGGCGGGGATGCCCAGGGCTGTGGGTCGGGAGTGAGGGACACTGGCAGGGCTATGGGTCAGGAGTGAGGGACGCTGGGCTGGGCTGGCTGTGGGTTAGGGAGTGAGGGGCACCGGCAGCTGGTGGGGGGAGCCCATGGCTGGCCTGGCTGCGGGGGCTGTGGGTCAGGAGTGAGGGGCACCAGCAGGTGGGGGAGGGGCCCAGGGCTGGGCTGGCTGTGGGTCAGGAGTGAGGGGCACGGGCAGCTGGGGGGGCCAGGGCTGGGCTGGCTGTGAGGGCTGTAGGTTGGGAGTGAGGGGTGCTTGTCCATAGGGAGGGGCTGGACAGGGCAGGGAAAAGGCTGTTGTGATCCAGCAGCGAGTGAAAGGGGAGGGGGAGTTTACTTGAAGCGCCTTTGCCTTTATGGGGAAAAAATAATTAAAATTATATTTGTATGATGAATTAATAGCTTTATCTGAGCTAAGAAGTCCTAAAACTTCTCCTCTAAAAGTATTAGAATATATAGCAAGAAATGATTTTTTCACTCCGAACACTGCTATAGCATTACGCATTCTTTTAACATTACCAGTATCAGTGGCTTCTGGTGAGCGCAGTTTCTCAAAACTGAAATTACTAAAAAATTATTTGAGGTCCACCATGTCTCAAAATCGTTTGTCAGGACTCACATTAATTTAAATTGAAAGTACTATTGCAAAAAATTTAGATTTTCCTGAATTAAAAGGCTACGCAAGTATAAAAAACAGAAAAAATTCAGTTCATATAAATTCTTTTAATTTATGAGAAACTGGGTGCACCGGAAGACACTAATGTTTTTCATTACAGTGCACAGTTGAACCCAAATTGTTTGTAATTGTGATTTTGTTAAAATTAAATGAGTACACTGGTAGGAAATTGTTTTATTTCACTAACTACAAATTTTCTGTTTTCATTTTTTAAAAAATTTTAAACAGTCAAAAAAAAAAGGCAAAAAAAAAACATTGCAAAGTGCAAACGTGTAAAAGCCAACAAAAAAAGGTGGTGGGGGGGGTTTGCTTCGGGCGGCAAAAAACCTAGAGCCGGCCCTGTTTGTGACTATATTGCAGTCATTGTTTTCTTTCCTGTTGTTGTATTTGTAGCTGTGAACACCTGTGCACAAGACAGGAGGCTAAATAAAACTCATTTCACCCTAAAAATAATCTCTCACGGTCTAGACTGAGATTTATGAGCTATAGGCTCACAACTGGGACCACAGTTCACAATCAGTTAATTTTGCAACATCTGTCTAAGCAGCCCCAAACTCAAGACTTTTTAAAAAAAAACTAAAGTTCAAGTGTCATATTGTCATGGGGTCGCAGGCTCTGCGGCCAAGTCTCTAGCTCCCCCTGGTCTGGCGGTCAATATGGCCCCAGCTCCTACCGGTCTGGGGGTCAATATGGCCCAGTGGCCAAGTCTCTAGGCCCCTCCTCTTCCCACCCCCCCCCCCCGGTCTGGCAGGCCTGGTTAGCCTCCCCTCAGCCAATGCGGGGCTGGGACACCCCGTCACACTCATATGGTAGGTATGTAAACAAGGATGTCACAAACATGTGTATGTACCGTGTATGAGTCTCTAACTGTAGATTACTAAAATAAAGTTTACCAACCAACAACCCAAGCCTTAGAATCTTAAAGAAAAAGGGAGAGATACTTGGAAATTATACATTGACATAATTGCTGTGGACTTCACTAGATACGTCTCTGCCAGAATCCACTTCAACATCTTGCTCTGGCCATGATAAAAGTTTTGCATCTTAAAACAACATGCTACCCATAGAAACATTTATGTATTTATATGTAAGCAGGGGCTGAACTGCTGCTTGCTATCAGCCAGCTAAAAGGAGGGGTGGGTGTGCCCACTACAATTGTTTAGCTCTGCAAGGTAATTAACTGTTAACTGTTGATATGTAAATACAGCTCAGGAGAGAATACGAGGTGTGGCTATGTAAATCCCATTCAGCCAGGGCTGATGGAGGGTCAGTGTTGAAATTGAATGTGGAGAATTGTAAATAATTTGGGGGTGCTACCCCTAAATGTGGGAACTGTAAAACATGCCACCAGTTCTTGCAGGAGAGACACCACCATCATGGTAAGAGGTCTCGGAGGAACAAGGCTCCCCCCTTCCAGAGTTGAGTGAACTGAGCTAGGGGGAAGGGTTAAAGGGCTTGAGTCAGCCTGCTTCACACCTGCCAGGTGTGAGCTGTAAGACTAGCTCAACCTGCACCTTTCCCCCCTTTGTTTTAAGGACAGACCTAAAGCAGACTCCCTGAGGAGTCTTTTCTTTTGCTAGTCTAGTGAAAGCTGGATCCCTTTGCCAGTCCAGCTGGTGGCTAAAGAGCTGAAATCATTGAGAGCTGAAATCACTGGTTTGGCTGAGAGCCAGACCTATTGCAGCCAATGAAGTGGCGGCGACCAGCTGACTGGCTGGTGGGAATCACTGGCTGGTGGCGTAATGTGGCCGGTAGGAGCAGTGGCAGGTGACCAGTGGCATGGCGTGGAGCGGCGGCAGGCGAGGCGCGGAGCGGCAACTAGCAGCAGCAGCAGGCAAGGAGCGGCAGCAGGTGCCCAGTGGAGCGTCCAGTGGCGTAGGACAAGACAGCTGGTGGAGCGTGGCGGAATGTCGTATAAGGTGCCCCTATCTATCCCTGCACCCTCATTTCTACCCAGGTTGGGAGGTGAAACCCTGCAGGTGAACTTTGGGACTCTGGGTGGCACGGGACAGAGACTTTTGGGGTGTCAGACTCTTTGGACTTCAGGTGATTCTTGGCTGGGGGGGGAAATCTTTCAGCACTTGTGCTGGGAACAGCCTCAAAGAAAACCACAATATTTGTCAAGTCTGGAAAACATTCTGTGAAGTTCCTTAGAGCTGAATGATGATGTTTTCATCCTGCTTGACAGAACTGATTCCTTGCATGTACCTTTTAAACGACCGATTTTCAGTGTTTTTTAAAAAGGCTATATAGATTCTAGCCTATATGTGCTGCACACACAAAGGCTCAGGGGTTAGATTTTTATTTTTGACTTCCCACCTACTAATGACAGCTATCAACTATGGGAAATGTTCCACACACATATTTTCATTTAGGACATTGGACTGTAGTAGTGAATTTATTTTCTTGAGACCCCTGGTTGATTCAAGAAATGAAAGACACTGCCAAAGCACAGGAACTGATTTTTAACTGAACTATTAAAACCAGATATATTAAGCTGCCTCTGAGCATTGCACAACAGCTATAGTCTCAAATCCTCTTTTTAAAGGCTGCACAGCTATTAGCAGAGTTAGGAAGGGTCAAAAGCAATAATACAGGAATGATATAAGACTAAAGCTCTGTGACACTCCCTCTTTTTCTTGCTCTTGTTGCTATCAAAAACTTGATGTTTGCTGGCTTAGCCATGTACTGGTATTTCGTATTCTGGTCATTTTATCTAAACTACATGCATTCATGAGATTAAGACAGTAATGAGTCCTCCCAGTGTCTACATTTAACACACAGACACTGACTATCATGATAAGTAGGAAATGTTTGCAAGTTGTCTATATGTGTCTGACAGAGTTAAATAAGCTATCTATAAAAAAGCAGAAATAGGAGAAGGAGTTGCAATGACAAATCAGGGAAAGACAGTGGAAGTTTACACATCAGGGGTATGTCTAGACTACATGGCTCCGTCGATGGAGCCATGTAAAATAGTTTACTCGGCATAGTCAAAGAAGCGGGGATTTAAATAATCCCCGCTTCATTAAAATAAAAATGGCTGCCACGCTGTGCCGACGATCAGCTGATCCGGCACAGCACGCAGTCTAGACGCAGCGCGGTCGACAAGGGAAGCCTTTGTCGACCGCTCCGGTATGCCTCGTGAAACAAGGTTTACCAGAGTGGTTGACAAAGGCTTCCCTTGTCGACTGCGCCGCGTCTAGACTGCCGTGCTGTGCCGGATCAGCTGATCGTCGGCACAGCGTGGCAGCCATTTTTATTTTAATGAAGCGGGGATTATTTAAATCCCCGCTTCTTTGACTATGCCGAGTAAACTATTTTACATGGCTCCGTCGACAGAGCCATGTAGTCTAGATGTACCCCAGCTCTTAGCTGAAAGAAGGTTAGGAAGCAAAAGAGGACAAACAGGAACAGATTGTCTTTACTGTATTTTTGTATACATACATATTCTGAAGTCACCGGAAAGAATATTACTGTGTTGCCACTTACCCCTTAAGTGTTGTTGTGAATTTTGTCAAGTATATTTGCTTGTTTATCTAGAGCGAAGGGAAAGCAAGTTAGAGTAAAGCTGCAGTGGTTCTCCTTCCCAAAAAAGCTACCAAGCAAACAAACAACCCCCCCCAACCCTCACTGATGTAGCCCCCAACAGACACCTCACGCCCCTTGTGCTCCAGTCCCACAGAGGAGGGAGAAGGGAGGACAGAGGTTCAAGGCTTCCTACTGACCAGATTAACTCTTCTGGTGTCCTAAAGCTAGTAGACTTTGTGGGCCTCCATAAGCTCTGGGGTGGGGCCAAAAATGGGAGGTTCATTGTTGTGGGTGGGGGCTGCTGGAGAGCAGGATAGGAATGGGGGTGCAGAGCATGGCCAGGCAGTTGGGTGTAGGAGCAGGCTGAGAGTGAGGCAGCTGGGTGCAGGAGCAGTTTGAAGGTGAGGGTCTGGCCAGGAGCTTGGGTGAAGGTGCAAGGGGTGTGTGTGAGGGCGATGAAGGTGCAGGGTCTGGGCATGAAGGGGATGGGGGGCACTTCCCTGGCTCTGTGCACCCTACCACTCCCAGGCACTAATCCCCTGTTCTCCCATTGGCCATGATTATAGCCAATGGGAGCAGTGGGGAAAGTCTCCAGGTGAGCAATTTCCTCTGCTGCCATTCCCAGCCAAGGAGAATGGGGAGCAGCAGTGCATGGAACAACTTCCTCTCTCTGCAAGCCGGGGCTCCCTCTCCCTTCCCCACAGCAGGAAGCCAGCGCTGGTGCTCCAACCATGCACATGGGGGGCAGAGGGTTGGAGCACCACCATGGGTCCTTGCTGTGGGGGGAGAGGGGGGGGACAAGCTGTAGGTGATAAATTCCACAGTCAGGATAATTTTGTTCTAATTTCCTAAATTACTCTGATTAGGTTATATATAATTAGAAGAAAAAACACAAAAATGTCTCCTATTGCAGACCTTGGGGATAATTCCCCCTAAAGAAATAACCTGAATATTTGATATCAATTTCCATTTCTGTTCTCTAAGGTGTACTATATCTGTCAATCTTATTACTTAGAAAAATAAATTTTCAGATAAGAAAAGAGAAATTTTCTTACTCATCATCATGCTTAAATACACAGATCTATCACAATGAGGTTTTTCCAAGCAATGTAGGAAAGCAGGATTATCCTTGAAATATAAGCATCCATAATAAGGTAAATTGTATACCCTTCATCTTTCATCCTCACTTAGATTTGGAGAACACTTCAACTGAAAAATGGTATTGGCAAAATATTGAAAGACCAATATGCAGAATAATGTGAATGTATGTACTCATGGCCACGCAGAGCCTAACTGATCTCATTACAAGGGACATGACTTTTCTATCCTGAGAGATATCCATATTCTTATATTTATGGACTGTAATCTAGACTTCATGGTGGACAGAAGGAAGAATATTTTTTGAATTTACTTTGGGAATTAATGCTATGACAGCTGTACAAACTATTTGTCTGAACTAAAAGTACATTGCTTGGAGTTAAGTAGGAAAGCTTCCAACTGCAGAAACGTATCTGATTGGAGATAACTGTAGCACTACATTAATAGATAAGAAGCCTAAGGACATCTGCCACAGAGATTTAATAGGTGTAGTACTGTCAGGACCAGAATGAGATGCCAAGGTTGTGGTCCATAACCATGGGTGGCTGGAATCAAGGTAGATGTTCCAAGGAATGGTTTAACATCAATGTTTGTATACAGTTTTTTTCTTGAAAATACTGGCATAATTCAAAAGCTAGACAGTTTGTTTGACCGCTTTCCTACACCGGCAATAGAGCCCTCCTGGAGGAACTCAAGGGTATGATTCAGGTAAGCACAGGTAAATGTTCCTATTGAGTAATATTACTCTGAACTAGTAGCAATGATGGTTTAATATCTTAATAATCATAAATAACTTTGTTATATCTTATTTTTCATCTAATTCCTGCATGAGGTATAAATTGTATCCCATACAAGATACATGTGCTCTCTCTCTTTCCAGCAAATCCCCTAACCTACACATGAAATTGAAGTTCCCATGTCAGAGTAATTAAAACAATCATATCCAGTGCTGTTTTAAAAGACAATATTGTGGGGAATAACTTTCTTTAATCTACATAAGCAAAAACATAAGACCATGAGAATGGCTATGTTGGGTCAGAGCAAAGATCCATCTAGCCCAGTATTCTGTCTTCCACCAGTGGCCAATGTCATAGGGAACCATAGGGAATGAACAGAACAGGTAATCATCAAGTGATCTCTCCCCTGTCACCTATTCCCAGCTTCTGACAAACAGAGATGAGGGACACCACTCCTACTCAGCCTAATTGCTACTGGGGACCTGTCCTCCATGAATTTATCTAGTTCTTTTTTGAATCCTGTTAAAGTCCAGGCTTTCACAACATCCTCTGGCAAACAGTTCCATAGGTTGACTGTGCACTGTGTGAATAATCTATTTAAAGCATAAACAATTGAGGTTTCTTTTAAATGAAAAAATAGGAGCAGAGACTGTGGATATCTCTTACTTGTATCTGTATACTCATTCATACTATGATCATAGTTTAGTCAGAAGAAATGAAGTGAATGACAGGCTCTCTTTTACAGCTGGCCAAAAAAATTCCGATGAAACATTTTTAGTTTGGATTTTGTTTCTTCAAAATCAAAACATTTCACGGAAACAGTTCAATTCCAGAGAAGTTCCAGTGGAACTCAGGCAGGGTTCCATTGAAAACCTGATGGGCTTCCTGCCAGCTCACTTCCCCAGCTTCAGGGTAGGACAGCCTCCATGCTCCTCTGCAGCCCAGCTGGTGAACTGATAGGGAGCCAAGATCCTGGAAGCTAAAGCTCCAAGGAGTTCAGCAGATCAGGGCTTCTAGTCTCCTGTTCTGGGACAGTGTGCCAGGCATGCTATCCCAGAGCTCAGGACTTCCTGAGTCCATGGTAGCCCCCTTCACAAAGAATTTTGAAGTTGTGAGGTTTTGTTCCAAATTAAAATGAAACCAAATTTCATAACAGTCAAGTCCTCCATAAAGCAGTGTTATGTTCCTCCAGCCAGCTCTACTTTCAATTCATCAACTGGCTACCCGTGTTAAAGAACTAGCATTCCTTTGAAATAGCAAGTCTTCCTCAGATTATAACTAGATAAAGGAATGGGGCCCTACACACAGCAAAACTATTGTTTGGAGAGAATTTATTTTATTTTTGTTTTTTACAAGCTCTCTCACCTGAAATGAATGTTTGTTGCACTTGAAAAAAACATTTGTACATCAGCTTTGGCTAAAAGGGTTGAAAAGAAAAGAACTTTGCTCACTACTCCCATATTGTTTTTCAAAGAGGGCAGCTCTCTGCACGTGAGACCAGCTTAAAGGATAAGTTTAGGACCTACTGAGCCCATCAGTACTGACAGCAAATTCTAGCTTTAGCCTGAACACTTTCATATACCTACATTAGAGCCCTGAATGGTTGGATGAAAAAAAATGAAATAGAGCTAATGAGTACCAGAGAGAGCCCTTTCCAGTATCCTCATGTTGCATTTGACATAAGGATGAATGTATGCATTAGGGATGTAAGTGACTAATCAACTGATAAGCATAAGCTTATCAGATAGTCAAGTAGTGACTTGACTAGTCACTCCCCACCCCCCATCAGAGGCAGCAAGTGGGGGGACAGGAGCTGGTGCCAGCCACCGTGAACAGGGGCTGCTGGACTCACAGTGAGCAGGGAATGAGCAGTCCTGGCTCTCGCAGACACTGCACCTCTGCATTTTAAATGTCATAAGAGCCCCATTTAAAATGTAGAGCTGCAGTGCAAGTGGCTTCCAGGAGCTACCCTCACTGTGGCTCTGCAGAGTGGTTCCATCGACTAATCGTATAGTCAATACAAATTGATTAGCTAGATAACCGCAAATTAATATACTTAGTGTGGATCCTTTCAAAAAAATCTGCAGTTCTGCATTCACCAATTAAGGGAGCAGAGAA
Source organism: Pelochelys cantorii (assembly GCA_032595735.1). NCBI lineage: Eukaryota > Metazoa > Chordata > Testudines > Trionychidae > Pelochelys > Pelochelys cantorii. Next base: position 41,610,140 of record CM064326.1, on the reverse strand, counting down.
TAGGTAATTGGATGGCAACCTCTGCTGATGGATTTGAGAGGGTGCAATGTGGAGGAGCGAACAGGATATACTGGGTAGGCTCTATGTGAACCCTCATTCACTGAAGCAGGTCTGTGTATGAGGTTCGCATGCCCAATAGGTTTCACTAAGAATTAGATTTTTATTTCTCTGACACCTCTTATTTTTGTTTATAGCCATCTTTGACATGGCTTCATCTTTTAACATTCGGCTGAGAAGAGACTCTGGGACTACTTGTCAGATTGAATGGTAATGATTGCCATCATCCATATGCAAAGTAGGAGACCTGTCTGTGAGATGGGAAAATGGGACTGTGAAAACAGGCCTCTTTCAGGAACTTATTCTGATGTTTCGAACTAACTCCTGCTCCATTTATTCCTGAGTCCCCAAAGCTAGATATAGACTAGGGGACAGCCCTTCGAAGGGACTGGGTTAAATCTAGAGCTCCATGAAACCTGACACAAAATCCTCTCCTTTTGCCTTTAGAATGCCTTAGCTTAGCTCTCTCTTGCAGGCTTCAGGGAGATGAGGCATTCCAAAGTGCTGCCAAATTCTCAACCTACGCATTCAGTATAACAGAGCTGTAGTCCTTTGCATGATGAAAGACAAAAATAGAGGAAATCGGGTTAAGTCAGCTCCTTCCCTCACACTGGAAAATTAAGGATAAATGCAGTGAACTCTGCCATAGCTATCAAAGGGTTAAACAGTGACTCCTCCCGTCCCTTAAATTTCTGTCCAAAGTGGAACTGTAAATCATTATCCTTTCCTTAATCTCTATTTCCACATGATAAAATTAGATCAATAATATATTTTGCTAAATAGTCTTCCACAATATATGAAGTCATTTAATATGGAAATTAGAAAATACCATGGGTCAAATTTGTCTCAAATCAATGAGGTTACACTAAATATGAAATTGGTACCATGTCTCTATCATGCACTATTGATTTAAGATGGTGTATGTCTTTGTGCAATCATATATCTGTATGTGTGAGTAATTTTTTGGCACTACTTACCCTGAAATATATAGCCTATATTAAATCTTGGAACACATACTATATCAAAAAGCAAAATTGGAAGAAAATTGCTGAAAACAAACCATGTCTGGGAAATTGGTATAAAATAAAATTTATTTGCACATCACTTTTGACAACTGAGAAACAAGTTCAACTAGAAGGTGTATTTTCTCAAGTGCCTCAGACCCACATTCCTATATGACATTCATAGAAACCAAAATGAACTTTGAGGTCTGTTTGTCTCTCTCTCTCCTGAATAAATCCCTCCTGCGATCATTCTACAAAAGCCAAAAGAAAAAATCCACCCCACAGGAGACCTTCATGTGATGTGCTAACACATTAAAACAGCTCTACTTGATACCATAGAGAGTTGCACACTGTTGGCTTCACATTTGTGTGGGGGATATACAGCTAGATTCACAAAGATATAATCATTCCAAGACTGAGAATCATCATACCTATATTTTAGATGCTCAGAAAATCATTGGCATTCACAGTGCTTGAGTTACACACACAGATTTCCTAGGCAATGAAGGGAGGGATGCAGGCCCTTTCAACTGCTTCTATTTAAAAGGCTCACACCTTCCCAGTGGCTGGCAGGCAACAGCCCCAAGGAAGGTGCAAGCCCTTTAAATAGCAGTTGAAAGGGTCTTCATGTACCCAGCTAACACACTAGCAGCAAGGCTGGGAACAAGCCCTTTAAATAGCAAGAATTGAAAGGGCTTGCAGCTCATGTCTCCAGCTAATGTGATGTCTAGGAGCTGCAGGGGAGGCACAAGCCCTTTCATCTCCTACTATTTAAAGGCCCTGCCCCTTCCAGGGCAGTCCTCAACTACTTCAAAAAATTTTGAAGTGCCCCCGCTCAAAAATGATTGCCCACCCCTGGCTTATGCCCTGAGCTCTGGAAGTTCAGCAACTAAATCTACAGGTCACCTACAGTACCTGGATTATCAGATGTGAACATTCTCTTGCAGAGGAGAGTAGGAAGAGCACCCCTCATAACTTTTAGCCCAGTGGTTAGGATATTAATTTGGATATGGAAGACCCATTCCCTCCTTGAATGCAGAGAAGCATTTGCCACCTCTTACGTAAGTGTCCCATCTACTAGACTATAGGATATTCTCATCCTGGGCTGTCAATCGCTGTTCCACTTTGGATAAGAAAGAATCACTGGGCCAGAGAACAAGATGACATATGGCAGCATGAGAATGACTTTACAGCCTGATTAGAGCACTCACTCAGGATCTGGGAGACCTAAGAGCCAGTTTCCTTACTTTCATGACTAGTTATCTGAAGTGAGACAGCTTCAACAGGTGAGACTGAGGGAGTCACTCAAATGGAATATCCCATAGCCCAGTGGTTAAGGCACTCACCTCAGAAGTAACTGGCTCCTCTTCAAATCCCTTCCCTGATATTTGGTCCTACCAATTTAGTCTAATTTTGAGATTAACTGTAAAAAAGCATATGAAAGTTTGTAAAATGAAACAACCTATTACAAGAGATGATGGAAAATGGGTCAAATTGCTTTCACTAATGAATGTTATAAATAGGTGCAAATGAAGCAAAGAGACTTTATCTAGGACAATTTAAAGGCCAGGTTGATAGGATTAAAGGATTACACTGAAATTATGGTTGGTGAAAAGATAAGATGTAAAACTGGCAGCTGATTGACCAAAATGTGTGTCAGATATTACCCTCATTGATGGACAAAATAATGAGGTGGATGGACTATTTCTGCTGTCACTCCCACATTAGGTCCATAAAGAAAGACTCCAGGGAATGGAGTGAGAGGGAGATATAGAAGAGCATTCTATGGGAGCTGGCTGCCACCCCCATTGTTTCTTGGGACTCCAGACCTCCTGCATCTTAATTCTAAGCAATGTCCTTATTAGATTGGGACTGAGATAATACCACCACCGCTACCCGCTCCACCTGAATCCCAACCACCACAAGGAATGAAATAGAAATAGACATTATCAGCTCCATCTCATTAACTCTTTTACCCAAAAGAACAATTACCACCAACTTTAGACACCATCTGCCCATCAAACAATGGGATTTTTCCTTCTAAAATTTTTTTCCTATGGAAGCAGCAATATTTACAATTTCACAGAAATTCAATCCATTTGAGAACTTCAGGACACGCAGAGTGCACCTTTGATATACCTGGAAATAGAGAGATGAAAAATTTGTTCACAATATGTTCAATGGTTTGGAGGTTTCCACACACACACTGTGGCAAAGCGGTTCTCTATTTGTGCATTGGGTATGCACATCTTTCATGGAACATCCTAACGCAATTGATGCTCATCCACGGTCTTTGATGGAGCAAGAAATCAAACAGTTCAACAGTGGGATCCTCTATGAAGTGCTTGTTTACATCACTCCCTGATCATTACAGGCACCAAATGTCTTCTGGATTGAACTGGATGAAGAGATTCTTCAGCTGCCAAGAATGGTTGGTGGCATTAAGGCAGGTGAACAAGGTTGTCACAGAGCTGTCTTGTAATCATGTAAACATAGCCAGCTGTCACCAGATAGTTCAAAAAGTTGTTTGTGAGGACTGAACATCAGAATGGACTTCAGGGTGCCAGCCCCATTTAGCTGGATATTAAGGTCTGTATTTGAGTGTACTCCCCAAATAGGTGTGCAGTACTTGGATATGGAATAAACAGTATTGCTGTTTATAGCATTCAAGCATCATGATCCCAGCTAGAAACTGCTAGCTGTTGCATTATATTCATGCAACTCATTTTATGGCATACCTATCAACAATCTCTGAAATAGGTAAGATAATTAAGTGGGATTCTGAGGTAATGGGGTAAGATTATGGTCAATTACTTTGCTACCAAAGTTTATATTCAGCAACTTCTTAGCTTCCAAACTGCAGAGATGGGAAGCTGACACCATTTTTGAGGTACTGAGCTTGAACTGTCAGTTCCAAATGTAAATTTTCAATCCTCTTCAGATTAGCAAAAAGGATAATGTTGTAGCCTGTGTCAGTGGTGCCAGCTCATTGGCATAAGTGATCTTGGAGCATGTAATACAAACTACTGGAATGGACAATACTGGCAAGGATGACCCTCATCCTGTAGCCTGCAAGACCCCCTGAAAAGAAACACTGCAGGGCAAGACAAAGCTGCTGAGATCCAGTGCTTGCACTGACTACACATACGGAGGCTGGCTTCCAGCAGAAACTTAAAACTGCTGCAGCTATTGTCAGCTTGTCATTAAGCTATGACACTCTTGCACAAGGACTCACTGCCAAAGCTATCCAACCTACTTCAATGTGATCAGACATTTCTACTAATTAGGTCAGTGCTTTTGGATAGACCATTCCATGATCTTGCAATTCAGTTTACCAAAAAGCAGAGTCTGTTCAATGGCCTCCTACAGAGATGAGTACTAGTACCATCACTTTCTAAGAACATGTCTACATAGTAGTGTTATTTCAGAATAACTGATGTTATTTCGAAATAAAATGTGCATCTACACAGCAAGCCATTATTTCAAAATATTGGTGAGCTGGAGGCCTTCTTATTCAGACTCCTGTAACCCTCATTTTACAAGGAGCAAGGGAAGTCGAAGTAAGAGTGTTCTTCCTTTGACTTCCTGCTGTGTAGACAGCGCCAAAAGCTGAATTAAGCTATTTCATAAGAACAGCCATACTGGGTCAGACCAAATGTCCATCTAGCCCAGCATCCTGTCTGCTGACAGTGGCCAATGCCAGATGCCCCAGAGGAAGTGAACACAATAGGTAAATCACCACATGATCCTTCTCCTGTCATCCATTTCCATACAGAGGCTAAGGACACCATTCCTACCCATCCTGGGTAATAGTAATTGATGGACCTAACTTCCATGAATTTATCTAGCTCTGTTTTGAACCCTGTTAAAGTCCTAGTCTTCACAACATCCTCTGACAACATCCTCGAATTCAGCTACGCAATTGGTGTAGCTGAAGTTGCATATCTTAATTCAACTTTGGCCCTGCTGCGTAGACCTGCCCTAAGGTATAAAATGCTCGTCAGGGAAAAGGAACAAGAAATGTTAAAATGAAAGCCTTACTTAATATACTTCAAATGCTTTAAAACAGCTTTTCCTTAAGATACCAAGGATGTCTAATGGTGTGTTTGCCATGGTACTAAGCAAGCTGCAGTCTTTGTAAACCAAACCACCAACCTTATATGACATTGTTTAAATGTTCACACTTCTCACCCATAAGCTCTCCTGGTACGTACTCTCGCCACAGAGCTATAAGTTTTGAGGGAACCTCTCTTTCTCTGCCACACACCCCACCTGTTTTGTGTGGAACTAGGCAACCTCACCCGCAAGGCACGATCCAGAAGTGCCTGATCTGTTGCTAACTGGCATGGATCAGGCACTACATGCCAGTTAGGCAGAGGAGTGCCTATCTTCCCCTGGTTTGCATATCACACCAGAGCTGGGTGGGAGATAGGTGTTTTGATGGCTACAGGAAAGATGCAGTATCTGTGCCTCTGCACGTAAAGACACGTAGGATGCTTTTTCTGAAAAAAATTTGTCAAGTGAGTTTAGGCACCTACAGAGTTGGATAATACATGAGCAGAACTTTGACTACCTGTGAAGCTTTTTTTCCCCCCCCCAAAGTTAGGTACTTAAAGTGTCAATAGGCACCAAAAGCCCTTTGTGAATCTAGCCCATAGTGTTTAAGTGCTGAGATTCCCACAATGAAAAGTGCCTTGTACCATAAATAAAACCCAAAGAGTCCAGTTTTTTGCAGTACATGTAAATAGTATAGCAAACTACATCCATTCTTGAGACCTGAACTTGTGTTCCTAGTCAAAGTGCAAAGAGCTGCTATTTAATAAAATAAAATCTTAAAATATCTTAAGTGATGGATACAGAGGTAAAGAATTCACAGAAGACAGTGTGAGGCGCTTTGATATTACACACCTACCATCCTATTGACAGAGCAGTAACAGAGGAATAAAAGAGAGCTCAATATCTATTTATATTTTATCTTACATATATTTCCCTAATCTCCCCCCTCCTTTTGCTCTACTCATGTCCCAAGGAAGCTTCAGAATGAATATAGTTCAGCTGTCATTTGTCAGACCACTTACCAAGTATTTTTTTTGAAAATCCAAGTAAATGAGTTCCTTCACAGGAACATATGAGATAAGGGGTAAAGTCCTACATAGATAAAAAATGGATTAGGTAATATAAATCCCTATAGCAAGAAACAGTTAGTGTAGACAGCAGAAGCAGAGTGTTTGTGAAATATTTAGAAGAGAAGTAATTCTTTTATTATGTAAAAAGACACTGATTCATTCTAGAAGCTGTAGAAGGACTGTGTCAATCCTGGGTATCAGATATGCAAATTCAGGTTTATAAGTGATAGGTACTGCATTGTAAAAAAAAGTAATTATTTTTCCCCACATATAAATGAAACATGAAAGAACCTTTCACAGGAAAAAAAACCCTAGGAGGTCTACAACAGCTCAGATACTGAACCCAATACCTCATACTTAAATACTCAAAGGCTACATCTACACTACAAGGTCTCTCAGCAAAAAATATGCTAATGAGGGACTCATTTGCATGAGTCGTGATCTCATTTGCATATTTTCTGCCGATCCATTTTTGCATAAAAACAAGCAGTGTGGACGTTTTCTTTTTGTGCAAAAACCCCTTTTTCCGCAAGATTGGTAGGGGTTTACTGATCTTGCGAAAAAAGGGGGTTTTGCACAAAAAGAAAACATCCACAATGCTTGTTTTTACACAAAAACCTCAGCGCAAAAACGGAGCCGCAGAAAATATACAAATGAGATCACAACTCATGCAAATGAGTCCCTCATTAGCATATTTTTTGCCGAGAGAACTCGTAGCGTAGACATAGCCAAAATGTATTGTTTGGATATACACAAAATAAAGATTTTATCCAAATCTTAAAATGACTTTATAAGCTAATGATATGACCACTGTATTTCTTGATAGTTGCCTCATTTAATAACATATACCATAAAAATTGAAAAGGTAAATGATGGTTAAAAGCATGGAGGTTTTTTTTTTTTAAACAAACGAAAAAAAATAAGAAAGGGCCCAATATTTAACAACTTAATCCTATGCACTCAGTAACTGTTTGGAGGCTAGGACCCCTTATATGGGCAATGGAAAGATAAGTATTGTTTTTATTCGGTATTAGACACTAGCAGACTAAGAGGACTGGACTATTCAAACACGATGTCAACAATATTTGTTGTAGTTTAACTAGACATCCAAATTTAGGATAGGCCAGCTCCACACATCTTCCTAATTCTATTTCCAGTTGCTGTGAAAGCACCATACCACCAACCAGCAAATTAGCACTGGTTGGATACACATGCTTCTAATACGCCACATGAAATTAAACAGAAAAACTGCTATATCTGTCATATGTTCAGTATCCTAATGTCTTTAGGTTTGAAACCCTAAAAAACAAATGGCTTTGAATCTATTTAAAAAAAAAAAAACCACCACCATTTTAATGAAAAAGGCTGGTTTTCAAACAGTTGAAAAAGAAAACATCTCTTTGCATAGCGAAAATTAATTAATGACCTCTGAGTATAAACTAACATTTTACAGTGCATCTTTAACATGTTAAAATTATTACCTCTTTTTAAGAATCAAAATAAATGGTTCCATAAAGAAAATTAACAGAATTAACACTGATAGTCAAAAAATAACTCCTATGATTATGTAAGATCACATTTAAACATTCAGAAATAAGTTATAAAAATAGTTTAAAATGTCATGAAAAGCTCCTAGTAAGTTTTATTTTAGGAATTCTTGCTCATATCTATAGACTGTCTAGCATCAGCAACTGCTTCGGGTACTCGAACAGTCATATTGTTCATACATTTCTTCAAGCAGATTTGGCAGCCCAAACGTGATCTGCAACAAAGAACAAAACACTGTTTTTAATTCAGCCATGCACGTATGCCGATGGTCTTAGAACACTACAGTGACAAAACAGTTTAAAATCTGATCTTTCAGAATTCATTCACGAGATTTAGTACAGTTTACCCAAATGTGCATTTGTAAAAAGCTGGCAGCCTGTAAACACTGTAGCATAAAGATGCAAAAACTTTAATTTAGTGCTTACATATTAACTGGTAGATTATGTTACCTTGGGGGGGGGGGGGGAGAATAGTTTAACATTTATATTTAAAATTCTGATCCTGGAAGCTGCTCCACATAAACAAACAATTATGCTCACTAAAATCATAGAGGTTCTGCCTGCATTTACATACACAACAGCTTTCAGGAGAGAAGCCTAATTTTGAAAATCAGCAGCATGGTGGAGCTAAAGCACATTAGATTTCTGATTGTCATAGCTACAATGAAGTCTTCAATGAACTTTAAATTTACTCCAGCTGCAAATCTGTACCACAAACTCTTCTACTTTATGTCTCTGGTTTTAAATCCTGTTGAGGTCACTAGTAACTTGAGATTTTCTGGAGGGGTTTTTGTGACAAGTTGGTATTCTCAAGTCCAAGTTTCTAGTGGAAAGTCTAAATCACATTACAAAGCAATTGGTAGAAAAAAAAAAAAGGACTAAATTTTCTGATGATTCTGGAAGATCACAACTGCAGGATCAGGCCCCTTAATTGGCAACGGACAGATAAGATAATTGCTTTTATCAGGTATTAGACATTAGCAGTTCATGGGAACTAGGCAGGGGGAGAAAAAAAAAAAAAAAAAGCAGCCTTGATCTATACTTATTTTTTTACTAGAACCTCACTCTTCACATTAGTCAATTCAGAAACTTCAGTGAAAAAATTGCAATGGAAATAGAGTGAGTAGGTCTAGCATCCAAATAGACTGAATGGAATAAATATTTTCAAAAGGCTATATTAGGTTTTGCTTTTGTTCTTTTGATTCTTTGCCACACTCAAGAAAACCTTCAATGCTTCCTTCTTTCCATCCCTGTCTCAGACTTCTTGTTGCCCCTACCTCTTTTCCCTCTGCATATTTCCTAAAGAAATCTTCATTTAACCTGTTCAAGGAGATTAACCAAGGGGGGGCTGTATTTTCTCAATGCTGTGACATCCTCTCACCTCATCAGTTTAGTTTCTGCCCCCTCCAACTCATCAGAAGTGCCCTCACTAATGACTCTTCCCTAAGAATCCTTGTCAAAATGTTAATAATAATAATAATAATGAAATATACCATCTCTGAACTGGAAGGGACCTTGAGAGGTCATTGAGTCCAGTCCCCTGCCCTCACAGCAGGACCAAGTACCATCCTTGACAGATTTGCCCCAGATCTCTAAATGGCCCCCTCAAGAACTGAACTCACAACCCTGGGTTTGGCAGGCCAATGCTCAAACTGCTGAACATAAGAATGGCTGTACTGGGTCAGACCAAAGGTCCATCTAGCCCAGTAGCCTAAGTGCCCCAGAGAGGGTGGACCGAAGACAATGATCAAGCGATTTGTCTCCTGCCATCCCTCTCCAGCCTCTGACAAACAAACAGAGGCCAGGGACACCATTTCTATCCCCTGGCTAATAGCCTTTTATGGACCTAACCTCCACGAAATTATCTGGCTTCTCTTTAAACTCTGTTATAGTCCTAGCCTTCACAGCCTCCTCTGGCAAGGAGTTCCACAGGTTGACTCCACGCTGTGTGAAGAAGAACTTTCTTTTATTAGTTTTAAACCTGCTACCCATTAACTTCATTTGGTGTCCTCTAGTTCTTCTATTTAGGGAACTAATAAATAACTTTTCTTTATTCGCCCTCTCCACACCACTCATGATTTTATGATAGAGGTATATATCCGCCCTTAGTCTCCTCTTTTCTAAACTGAAAAGTCCCAGTCGTTTTAACCTCTCTTCATATGGGACCCGTTACAAACCCCTAATCATTTTAGTTGCCTTTCTCTGAACCCTTTCCAAGGCCAAAATATCTTTTTTGAGGTGAGGAGACCACATCTCTACACAGTATTCAAGATGTGGGCATACCATAGTTTTATACATGGGCAGTAAGATATTCTGGGTCTTATTTTCTATCCCTTTCTTAATTCCTAGCATCCTATTTGTCTTTTTGACCGCCGCTGCACACTGCGTGGAAGTTTTCAGAGAACTGTCCATGATAACTTCAAGATCTCTTTCCTGATTTGTCGTAGCCAAATTAGCCCCCCATCATACTGTATGTATAGTTGGGGTTATTTTTCCCGATGTGCATTACTTTACACTTATCCACATTAAATTTCATTTGCCATTTTGTTGTCCAATCACTCAGTTTGGTGAGATCTTTTTGGAGTCCCTCACAGTCTGCTTCTGTCTTGACTATCCTAAACAGTTTGGTATCATCTGCAAACTTCACCACCTCACTGCTTACCCCTTTCTCCAGATCATTTATGAATAAGCTGAACAGTATTGGTCCTAGGACCGACCCTTGGGGGGACACCACTAGTTACCCCTCTCCATTCTGAAAATTTACCATTTATTCCTACCCTTTGTTTCCTGTCTTTTAACCAGTTCTCAATCCATGAAAATACCTTCCCTCTTATCCCATGGCCATGTAATTTACACAAGAGCCTTTGGTGAGGAACCTTGTCAAAGGCTTTCTGAAAATCTAAGTATACTATATCTACTGGATCCCCCCTTGTCTGCATGTTTGTTAACCCCTTCAAAGAACTCTAATAGATTAGTAAGACATGATTTCCCTTTACAGAAACCATGTTGACTTTTGTCCAACAAATTATGTTCTTGTACGTGCCTCAATTTTATTCTTTACTATTGTTTCGACTAATTTGCCCGGTACTGAAGTTGGACTTACCAGTCTGTAATTGCCAGGATCGCCTCTAGAGCCCTTTTCAGCCAAATGCTTATCGAATAGTCGACTACTCCCTCAACTCGTGGGCAGGTGCAGGAGCCAGTTCCTCCCAGCACCTTCTCCATGGGGGCAGGTGAGTTTAGTGGGGACAAGGTACAAGCCGGGAATCAGCTGATTCCCAGCTCCCACCCAGTCCCAGACGTTGCACCTCTGCTTTTTAAATGTATTAAGAGCCTGCTGGCTGTATTAAGAGCGTGCAGCCCCGCTGCACGTTCACCTTTTAAATGTATTAAGAGCCAACAGGCTCTTAATACATTTAAAAAGCAGAGCCATGGTACGGTTAGCTCCCAAATCGGGAGCTAACCCCGCTCAGCTTCCCCCACTTATCTACTAGTCAATGGAAAACCCATTGACTAGTTGATTAGCTGACTAAATTTAGTATCTCTATTACCAATATTAACTTTATTCACTAACTTTATGCATCCATTTCATATATACTGATTCTGCAGCTGCAACCTATAGATTGTCTCTGACTTGAGCCTCGTTTCATTGGACCAAAAGTAACTAACTCCACCAAAGTAGTCCCTGCTACCAATTACAGTAACTGTGATGCTAAGACTCCCTGATTCAATTCATTTACCTGTTATATAAGAAATCTACTTCCAGTTACCAGAACAGCAATCCAGAATTAGCAAAGATATTCAGAGGAGCCAGACATTTATTAGCACAACAAATCATTGTTCTCTTAATACAGATATGCAGTATTAAAGTATCCTGCAAGTTATTCTTTTTTTGTTTGTAGGGGCAATTAAAGATTTTTCTTTAGAACTTCTATAAGTTTAGGAAAGACTTCTATTGGAGGATGATTTTTTTGGGCTAGTTTTATGAAGAGATAGAACAGGTAAATTAACTCAAGTTCTATTATTTTGATTTTGAAAGATTACACTGGTGAAATTTAATCCTCAAGATACCAATGGAAGTTGGGGTAACATCAGTAAATCCCTGGAGGTAAAATGAACTTCACAGAAATGAGCTCATAATAACCATCCAGAAAAGAGCTGCATCATTTCCTATGTTTTACTGAGGTAGTTAGAGCAGATAAAAGTCAGGGTGATAACACAAAGAATTGTTCTTCACTTCAAATCAGTGGATATTAGGGATGCAAAAAGTCATTTAAAAAAAATGTAACAGTAACCGCTAAAAATCCTTGCAGTTACACGAGCTGTGGGCGCTGCAGTATGAAGCTTAAATAAGCTTTATACTGCAGAGCCCATAGTAAAGCCTCCCTGGGAGCAGTGTTGACAAAGGCTGCCGGCTCCACTCATGAGGAGTGGTTGTGTGGCCATAGTGAAGCCAAGAAACACTGCTGGCAAGGGCTGTTGGCCCTGCTCTTAGGGAGGCTTTGCTGCGGGCTCTGCTCCCGAGTACTCAACATATAACCTATGGCAGGAGGAAAAGGGACAGATGGACCTGCCACGGACAGGCACTGCTCTGGCCAGAGAACCCCTCCTCATGGCTGGAGCAGCAATTAATTAGTTAACCATTTAAATCCTTAATGGATGTATTGCTATACTCAAGGTTAAAGATTAACATCAAATAACTAATAACTTTATTTTGAATTTGAAAGAACAAATTTGGAAAGATTTATTCCCCCTCCCCACCCCCAAAAATCAACATAGTGGGTTGAATTAGCAAGTATTTGTATATGAAATGAACAGGCTAAATTTCCTTCTAATTCTAAAGTTGCCAGTCTTCACTAGAGGTTAGTAGCTAGCAGTGGGAAAAGTGCACAGTTTAAAGGGGTTGAGAGACGAAAGGAAGATCCAAGAGAAAACCAGCTGAAGTTCAGATTACTTATCTGGCACTTTAGATGAAAAATCATAGCGTTCTCATGTGGCTTCTGGCTTAGAGAATCACCTTTAATCTCGTGATCATAAATGTCTGCTTTAACAGGGACATAATTTAAAATATAAAATTGGTCAAGTTCATAGCAAATTCTTTGGGACAGGGACTGCATCTGTACAATGCACAGCATAATGGAACCCCAATGTGAAGGGTCAACTAGATGACACTAATGCAAATATTTAACAGATTTCACATTATGTTCCTCTTTTAACACTTAGCATTCCTGTGAATAGTTCAAACAATTATCTTTAACTAAAATCCCTTGCTGAAACTTTCCAAGGCTAGAGATTCACCTGCAAAAAAACCAAAACAAAACCCTATGCATATTATTACCCTAGCAAAGTTAACAGGCTTAGTTAATTATAAACCCATAAAAGAAGCCTAGCAAATGCAACAGAAAAAAGTTGTCCTCCTGTTGGTCTGCTCATCCAGAAAACTTCTCCCTCTTCAGTAGCTCATAGCATTATAGGCCAGAGAAGCAATAGCAATGACAGGTAAACTGATTAAGCTTGCCTATAGAAACTCTAATTTTTCACCATCTTGCTTCCTCTCCTTCAGATTTTTCTTCTCCTCCATTTAAACTGAATGAACTATCTATGTGGTAATTCTACTCCTTTGTCAGTGAGGGTATGTCTACACTAGCCCCCTAGTTCGAACTAGGGAGGCTAATGTAGGCATTCTAAGTTGCAAATCAAGCCCGGGATTTAAATATCCCGCACTTGATTTGCATCTTCCCGGCCAGTCGCCATTTTTTGAAATTTACAAGTCCGGACTAACTGCCCGCGTCTACACGCGGCAGGGAGCCGGTAGTTCAAAATAAAGCCCTAAATTGAACTACCCATTAAACCTCATTCCAGGAGGAACAACAGGTAGTTCGAACTAGGGCTTTATTTTGAACTACCGGGTCCCTGCCACGTGTAGACGCGGGCAGTTAGTCCGGACTTGTAAATTTCAAAAAATGGCGACTGGCCGGGAAGATGCAAATCAAGTGCGGGATATTTAAATCCCGGGCTTGATTTGCAACTTCGAATGCCTGCATTAGCCTCCCTAGTTCGAACTAGGGGGCTAGTGTAGACATACCCTAAAAGAACACTGCTCTAAAGCCTTAAATAAAAGGTAATTAAATAAAAAGCATATCTTGAAAAATCCTTTTCAGAGTCTGCTCCTTAAATAGCTCTGACCTAGAATCTAAAGTACACGTTGGACCTCCCTAGTCCAGAATCCTCAGGACCTGACCGGTCCCAGACAACGGAATTTGCCAGACCAGAGAAGGTCTGCAAGAGCAGGTGGGAGAGTGTCAATCTCCCTGTTGGCTCCTCTCCTCAGCCCTGCTGGAGCTGCCAACGGCCCTGCCACCACCCCGCTGTCTGCAGGCTCCTCTGCCCTACTGATCCCATCAGCAGGCTCCGCTTCAAGCCACCGGCAACCTTTGCCACTGGGGCTCTCTAGTCCTGCAACATCCGTGGACCATGGATGTTACCGGACCAGAGTGTCCCAGACCACAGAAGTTCAACCTTTACCTCTCTCTCAGTGGAGAAAGTGAACAAGGTAGGTAAGGGTGAAGTTAAGGTTTAATGTTCTTACATTTTCTTTACCCTTCCTTTAATTATCTGTTTAGGGGAGGAGATGGGGAAGAGGATAAAGGGAAGGAAGCAGACAACTCTCACAGATTAATGTCTGACCTCGGAGGGAGGAAGAATGCTTGAATTAGACACGTTTTGCAGAATTATAAAAGTGGTGTGGGATAAATCCAAAGCCCACGTGGGGGGGGGAGGGGAAAAAAAAAATCAATGGAAAGATATCAATGGGCTCTGGATCAGGCCTTTTCTGAAGCCCACCTCAGTAGAATCAAGCTTTTAAACCTGTTAATGGGGTGCTTGTCTATTAGGGATGTAAAATCCTGTTTAGTTAGTTCACTGATTAAACATTATTTAATCAGTTAACCACTTAAATGGGGGTGGGTGGGACGAGGCCCACTACACCACACCAGTGGGGAGCTGCTCCAGCTCAGCTGGGCCAGTTAACCACTGACATCCTTATGGTCTACCACGTTCTCCTGTCTTTGAGCCTAACCAAAGAACAGCCTGGCTAAGTCTACACTGGCGGCTTCTTGTGCAAGAACACATCCACACTGCCATGTGCAAGCTGTGCTTTTGCGCAAGAGCGCCCATGGCCGCGTAGACACACTCTTGCGCAAGAAAGCTCTGACGGCCATTTTAGCCATAGGACTTTCTTGCGCAAGAAATCCCTGCTGAGCGTCCACACTGTCCTCTTGCGCAAGAGCTCCTGCGCAAGAGGGCTTACACCTGATTTAAAAAAAAAAAAAAAAAAAAGTAGTGCTTGTGCAAGAAGCCCTCTCTTACCATGCCATACTGTAAATTTCCTTGCGCAAGAGCAGGCGGGCAGTGTGGATGCTCTGCAGATTCTTGCGCAAGAACAGCTGTACTTGCGCAAGAAGCCACGAGTGTAGACATAGCCTCTTTGACAGCTGGAAAAATGTATTCATGTGTGAAGATTGGGGGAGTTCCTTTGTAGCTTTTCTTAGCTCTTTAAAAGGGTAAGTTGTCCTTCACAATGGGTAGTGCACAATACCTCAATGTGGGCGAGTGACAAAGTCCCACATGCTGATTTTAGGACTAAGATTTCTTGGGCTTTTTGAGGTATTTAAGAGTGCTTGTCTTGTTATGACACTAAGGTGAACACAGACTAACAATAGAATAGTTTGACAGGAAAAGGTTTTTGGCAGCCAAACTTGCTTAAAGCTGAACAGCAATTTTTTTGTTTTTGCTTTTACAGATGGCTACTAATTACCTGTTCCAAAATGACAACAGGCTCATAATCACTACAGATAAGGCTAATATGGTCCATAAAAGCAGAAGAAAAAAAAAAACAGAAGAGCAGCAGCTGAACTAGTAGGATCCTTTATTTATACTGAGCTACATAACAGCTAGGTGGAAGATCATCTGTACACTGAGAAGATACTACTGAGGACTGGCAAACAGTCGTTAGTTTGGCATAGGTGCCACCTATGTAGTAACAAAGAAAATCTAACCTACCATTCCTTTCTATGATATTGATTTCAACTATTTATTTTCATTAGATAAGTCATTCTAGCAACATTTAATTCTTTCCTACTACTTTTGCCATCCCTTTCACCCACTGGAAAAATCTGTGCCTTACGTTTCTGTCAGTCCATAGGCTAGGTCCAGCATGTCCATCTCCTCATCAGTAATTGCATCTAATTTCTCAAATATGTGGTCTTCAAAGATTAAGTGACAAGTGGAACATGCCAATGTTCCTTCACACGCACCTACAAAATAGACAGAAGTTTAATAGAAATACTAAGTTTGTTCATGGGTTCAATGGTATCCACTGCCTCTCCCTGCACCGTGGCACAAAGTGGGGGCTGTCATGATTATACCCATTAAATTGATAGGTTACATCTTACACTGCATTATAAAGGAATTTCAGTAGAATCCTTTCCTGATCAACTACTTGTTAATAAAAGTCAACCAATGAGTAATCAGAAATGTTAAAGTGCATATATATAACATGCTATTCATTTTCAACAAATTCCTGTATTAATCAGAAATCTTATTAGGCAACATAGGGAGCATTACTAGAACCATCCACTTTTTCCTAAGACATCACAAGTCATATGAATTATGCACCAATATATTTACTGTAGTTTTGTTGAATTTATGCATGCAGTTTGAAAAGGACTAGAACTACTACGGCAGGGCTAAATAATGAGAAGTACCTTATCATGAATGTGAATGCTACTTAAATGACCTGAAAAAGTGCTATGTAGTACATGTGATGTGATATTTCAAATAAAAGACTTGAAAAATTCATCCAGCGCCCACCAGCCCAAAGAATAAGGCCAATAACCAGAATGCTTCCACTTCCAATATGGTTGGGGCCCTCAAAACAAGACCCATTTTGGTAGTGTATTTCTACATTGTTTCAGTATCTCTTGGACTTGCCCAGAGCAGCTCCTACCCATCATACTCCAGACAAAAAACTCTGCTGTCAGATGCTAGGTTATAGTGGACCACAAGCTGAATATGAGTCAGCAGTGTGATGCTGTTGCAAAAAAAGCATACATGATTCTGGGATGCATTAACAGGTGTGTTGTGAGCAAGACACGAGAAGTCATTCTTCCACTCTACTCTGCACTGGTTAGGCCTTAGTTGGAGTATTGTGTCCAGTTCTGGGCACCGCATTTCAAGAAAGACATGGAGAAATTGGAGAGGGTCCAGAAAAGAGCAACAAGAATGATTAAAGGTCTAGAGAACATGACCTATGAAGGAAGGCTGAAAGAATTGGGTTTGTTTAGTTTGGAAAAGAGAAGACTGAGGGGAGACATGATAGCAGTTTTCAGGTATCTAAAAGGGTATCATAAGGAGGAGGGAGAAAATGTGTTCATCTTGGCCTCTGAGGATAGAACAAGAAGCAATGGGCTTAAACTGCAGCAAGGGAGATTTACGTTGGACATTAGGAAAAAGTTCCTAACTGTCAGGGTAGTCAAACACTGGAATAAATTGCCCAGGGAGGTTGCGGAATCTCCATCTCTGGAGATATTTAAGAGGAGGTTAGATAAATGTCTATCAGGGATGGTCTAGACAGTATTTGGTCCTGCCATGAGGGCAGGGGACTGGACTGGACCTCTCGAGGTCCCTTCCAGTCCTAGTATTCTATGATTCTATGCTACAATTTCAGGTCTGAATGGATTATCTGACTGTGATGCTGGAGACTTGATCATAGCTCCTATGAGCTGTACTGTCTGTGATGGGACAACAGAAATTTTTTGATAGTTTACCAGCAGGGCTAGTTGGGCAAACAGTTTGAGAGAGCATGTGAGTGCACTTTCTAGGCTTGCCACTATCTCCTGCTGGGATCTGCTTTTGATCAGCCACCCACTTAAGAAAGGATACTCAAGGTTAAAGATTACATGGGCCATCACCACTGCTAAGAATTTATGAAGATTCAGGAACCATGGAGAGTTCACATGGCAATACTTTGTGAGCCAGGCAGGGGAGAGAGTTACTTTGCATGCTGCCTGTTCTTCAAACAAGCAGCTCCCATTAGTCTGTTTCCAGCCAATGAGAGCTACCAGATTGTGCTAGGGGCAGCACACAAAGCCTTTTCTCCCAATCCCGCCCCCCAGGCTCACAACTGTTTACAAACGCACATGGCCCCAGAACTGGCTTGTACAGGGGCAATGTTCCATGAAAAAAAGGGGGGGGGGGGGGAAGGGGGTAAAAACCAAAATTCTCTTCAAATTTATGAAGCTTTCAAAAGAACACCTGGTCAGACACTTGCTACAGTCCACCTTACTGCTATGGGTGGCAAGAAGGAACTAAGGGAAGATCATGGCTTGGGGAAGAAATGGTACTTGGTTCCGTCGTGAGGGCAGGGGACTAGACTTGATGACCTCTCGAGATTCCTTCCAGTTCTAGTGTTCTATGATTCTATGGCTGCTTCATCCTTTGTTGTTGCACTGGAGCATGACACACAACAGACCACATATGACTGCAGAGGATGCTGACGTATGAAATTTTCCAATCAAGTGATGACTGAGCCTCATGTGTGCCAGAGTGGGATCCACACCCACACATACTTTAACCACGTAGGATTCAGAAAGTACCAGAGTAATCAAAACTTAAGATGCTGCTGGGAAGAATGATAAAATAGAACAGATTTGCCATTCTATAAAAAGAAGAATTATGCCCCTAGAGCAGTGGTCTCCAACCTTTTTACACCCAAGATCACTTTTTAAATGTCAGAACAAGCCAAGATCTACCACCCCATCCTTCCCCCAAGACCCCACCCCTTCCTTGAAGCCCCGCCCTCTCTATTCTCCTCCTCTCCATCACTTGCTATGCCCAGCCCTTATACACTCTACACTACCACTTTTTTTCAATTCTTCTGTAGGAAGAGGTTTTTCCAATATTTGGCCTGTCTAGACTGGAAAAAATGTCAGAAAAATCCCTTCTTTCAGAAGCCCCCTTATTCCTCATAGAATGAGGAATACAGGGGTTACTGAAAGAGCATGTTTGCTCTTCTGCTTTTTTTAAGTAGAACAACAAATGCATCCCGGGATGTGGAAGAGTTTTTCCGGGATATCTCTGGAATCCTGGAAAAACTCCTGCAGTCTAGCCACCCCCTCACTGGGTTGAGACAGGATGTGTGGGCTCTGGGGTGGGAATGAAGGATTTGGGTGTGGGAAGGGGCGAGAGGTGCAAGCTCTGGGAGGAAATTTGGATGCAGAAGGAGGTGGATAAGGGGACGCTGGCTCGGGGAGGGGGCTCCAGGCTGGGGAGTGTTGGGGTTAGATGGAGGGTTGGGGTATGAGAGCCACAGGCTTGTGGATGTGATGGTGCAGGAATTTGGGTTGGGGTATGTGAGGGGCTCAGGACAGGGGAGTCTGGGGTATGTGAGGGGCTGAGATCTAGGGTCAGGGTGTGTGCATGCAGGAGTGTTATGATGCTGCGGCCAGATGGGGGGTTGGCCTCAATTGGGGGGGTTGCTGGCCAGGCTTTATTTTTAAATAAAATACTATGTCAAAAAGTTTCTGCATTGTCTTTATTTATGAGAAGGGCAGGGAACCTGTTTTGAGTCAGGGATCACCGACCCACAGAAAAGTCAGTTGGGGGCCACACAAATGAGATGCAAAAAAGTAACTCCTCCAAAAACCCCCCAAGCCTCACTAATGCGGCCCCAACTGTGCTGGTGGGAGCACGGGACATGGTACTGGGGAAGGGAGCTAGTGGGTACTGGGGCAGGGTGTTGCTGGGGGCAGGGTTCTGCCGCTGGGGACGGAGTCCCCCGAACCCACCTCCTCCCGTCTCCTCTCCCCCCCCCCCTGCAGAGGAGGGAAGCCCCACTGCGCGCCTCCTCTGGGGCCTTCCTCCCCACCCTCGCAAGTTCCCAGCACGCCACAGACCTGGGGGAGGGGAGCAGCCAACGCACTTCCGGAACCCCCGGCAGTGGCGTGCAGCTGCAGGACTTCTATCCACCCCGCAGGAAGCCAGCACTACCTCCATTGTCACTGGAGGAGGTAGTGGGCTTCTTGGGGGTGGGGGGAGGGAAATGAGGGGGGCCACGAATGCCTTGCAATCGACTGGTCGAGCCCTCGCGATAGACCAGTTGATCGCGATGGATGGGTTGGTGACCACGGCGCTAGATACTATATGACTTCACAATTAAAAATGAATACTAAATACAGCTGGCATGCCAATTTAAATTAGCCACCCAAATAGAAGAAATACATTTTCAGTTTGGATTACATAATCTCATCACACTGACCATTCCATTTAAATAATACAACGTATTTAACAAAGTTGTTTAAGTGAGGTGAATATAGTTAAGCTATTTTAAGTATCTTTATAGCACTGTTGCTGCATCTGGATTGCCCTCTAGTGGCAAAATTGCACACTTAAAAGGTTTTACAAGATGAAATACTTTTAATAAACCAGTCCTATATATCAAACACAGAATTTCTTTAACATTATGTAGGACAGACTCAGCACCAAGAATGAGATTCCACTATCCCCCAAATTTAGTTTGCTTAAATATTTATTTTGGCTTCTTAAGATACAGACTACCACTTTTTGCTTCAAGATTTAAACAAGGGATTTTTTAAAAACACAGAATACAAACAGATTAGCTACAGGGCCTACATACTGTATTTAGGATTCCTAATAGAGTAGCTATGATATTTTGACATGCTCTAAGCATTTAACTAAACTAACAATTTTACTTTTAAATAATGATGTTAGGAGTCTATTCTCCCATATATATATTAGTTTCTATTGATGTGAACAGAAATACCTGAAATCTGCTTGGCACACTTGTAGCATCACCGATATGTTTATTTAATCTTCTTTTAAACAAGACTGAAACCTGTAAATTATGTACATCAGTAGTTTATTTCGTTCCTCTCTATTTATTATATTCTCAGTCACTTATCCATCTTTTCCTACTTCATTTCATTTCTTCTAGCTCTAGTCTCAAGCCTCAATCCTGCAAGTTAATTTGTACGGATCCCAATCCGATAAGGGCATTTGGATGCTATTTTAAAAACTGGAATCCATTAATCTAGACTCGCACAGGATACTTCGTAAAATTATGATATATTCAATCAAATACCTGATCCAGTTCCATTAAAAAAAAAAAAAAAAAAAAAAAAAGAATCTCCCCAGACTTCAATGGGCACTAACAAGGTCCTAAATTACTTGCACACGGCCAACTACTTGATGTACTATTGCATATGCAACCTAAACAATATATACCTAAGCTTTGCAAGATGATTAGACAACAGGAAAATTATAGATTATTCTTATCTAGGAATTACAAATATTAAGTTCTTAATACATTAAAATTGATATTTTATAAAATAAAAGTTTTAATTCAGTAAATTAAACTAAACAGCTTTTTTTCCACGAGAAACATGGAAAAGCAAAGACCTTACTTCTACTGCTTGGATACCTTTTGTTTACAAGAGACGCAAAAGGTACAATTCTCCAGTACAAGTGGCAAAGGAAAGGAAATAGACAACAATTTAGTTTCCCCTTCCATCCACCATCAAGATCCCCACTATCTCTTGCACAGAGAGTTAAGCGAGCCTGAGCAGAATTGAATCACATCATATCACATGCTCTCCCCATCCCACTTTTGTTATGACACCACTGGATAAAAAAATTTCAGGGAAATTTCTAGGAACACTGGAGGGTGAGGAGGAAGAGAAGAGAAATTAGCTCTTTAAACTGAAAACAACCCCCCTTCCAAATTCCTCCTCAAAAGAACAAAAAATAAAATACAATTCCTTTTCCTGTCAACAATCCTTTCACAATTCCTTTTTTGAAAAAGAAAATAAAAAAGTCTCATCTTGTTCAGATGATCATCTCTATGAGGCAGGGAACATGTTTGTCCTTGAGAAGTGTGTATGAATTTAAACAGAATTATAGAAGAGTAGAGCAGGACTGGACCTCAAGAAGGCTTTCTGAGACACTGTAGAACTGTCCCACCTCTGGTCAGGCCCTGTGCTATTAAGGAGGATGAAAGGCTCAAGGAAGGAGAACAATCAACTGGAGCAGAGGGAAATGATCCCATAGTTGGGACTCACATTCCAGAGGATGTTTTGGTACCCTCCTGCACTGAGGATACATCTCCAGGGGAGGGAACTCCAGCTGTTAGGAAAAGGCAGGTGTTAATAATGGGGGATTCGATCATTAGAAACATAGCTAGCTGGGTTTGTGATAACTGGGAGAACTGTATGGTGACTTGCCTGCCTGGTGCAAAGGTTGCAGATCTCTCGAGATATCTAGACAGACTTACATGTACTGCTGGGGAGGAGCCAGTGGCCGTGGAACACGTAGGTACCAATGACATAGGGAAGGGTAGGAGAGAAGTTCTGGAGACTAAATTTAGGCTGCTAGGAAAGAGACTGAAATCCAGGACCCCTATGGTAGCGTTCTCTGAAATGCTTCCAGTTTCACGTGCAGGGCCAGGTAAGCAGGCAGAGCTTCAGAGTCTCAATTCATGGATGAGACAATGGTGTAAAGAGGAGGGGTTTAGATTTATGAGGAACTGGGGAAACTTTTGGGATGTGGGAGCCTATACAGGAAGGATGGGCTCCACCTAAACCAAAATGGAACCAGACTGCTGGCACTTAACATTAAAAAGCTGTAGAGCAGGTTTTTAAACTACGGGCTGGGAGAAAACCGATAGGTGCGGAGGACCACATGGATTGGACAAAGGCATCTATTGGGGAGGCTCTATTAATAGAGATGCTCTATGTTCTAGTTAGGAGGAGAAGATGGAAGTATGGGTCAGCTCAGATGAGACACAATCTAATGAAAAAGAGTGTAACATCAAGAAACGGCAGACAGATAAATAGTAACAAATTATTCAAGTGCTTATACACAAATGCTAGAAATCTAAATAGTAAAATGGGTGAATTAGAGTGCCTAGTTTTAAAGAAGGATATTGATATAATAGGCATCACGGAAACTTGGTGGAATGAGGCCAATCAATGGGACGCAATCATACCAGAATACAAAATATATCGGAAGGACAGACCAAGCTGTGCTGGTGGGGGAGTGGCACAATACATGAAAGAAAATGTAGAATCAAATGAAGTAAAAATCTTAAATGAGGCAAAATGTTCCATAGAGTCTCTATGAATAGTAATTCCATGCTCCAATAAGAATATAGCAGTAGGGATATATTATTGACCTCCTGATCAGGACTGCAATAGTGACTATGAAATGCTATCAAAATAAGCAACTCGATAATAGTGGGGGATTTCAACTATCCCCATATTGACTGGGTACACGTCAACTCAGGACAGGATGCAGAGATAAGATTTCTTGATACCTTAAATGATGAATTCTTTGAGCAGCTGGTTCTGGAACCCACAAGGGGAGAGGCTATTTTTGACTTAGTCCTAAGTGTAACATAGGATCTGGTTCAAGAGGTAAATATAACTGGACCCCTTGGAAACAGTGACCATAATATAATAAAATTTAACATCCCTGTGGTGGGAAACACACCTTAGCAGCCCAACACTGTGGCATTTAATTTCAGAAAGAGGAACTATACAAAAATGAGGAAGTTAAACAGAAATTAAAAGGTACACTGACAAAAGTAAAATCTCCGCAAGCTGCATGGAAACTTTTCAAAGACACCATAACAGAGGTCCAACTTAAATGTATACCCCAAATTAAAAAACACAGTAAGAGAACCAAAAGTGTAAGTGTGGCTTAACAACCAGGTAAAAGCAGCAGTGAGAGATAAAAAGCGGAAGTCAAAGCCTCGTGAGGAAAATAGAACAGAGCACAAACTCTGTCAAAAGTAAGTATAAAAATATAATAAGAAAAGCCAAAAAGGAGTTTGAAGAACAGATAGCCAAAAACTTAAAGTAAATAGCAAAAAAAATTTTTTTTAAGTACATCAGAAGCAGGAAGCCGGCTAATCAACCAGTGGGGCCCTTGGATGATCGAGATGTTAAAGGAGCACTCAAAGATTAAAAAGACATAGCGGAAAAGCTAAATTAATTCTTTGCTTCAGTCTTCAAAGCTGAGGACATTCTTTTTAGGTGACAAATTTGAGGAATTCTCAGATTGAGGTGTCATCAGAGGTGGTTTTGGAACAAATAGATAAACTTAACAGTAACAAGTCACAGGGACCAGATGGCATTCACCCAAGAGATCTGAAAGAACTCAGATGGGAAACTGTGGAACTATTAACTGTGGCTTGTAACCTATCCTTTAAATTGGCTTCTGTACCTAATGATTGGAAGATACCTAATGTAACGCCAATATTTAAAAAGGGTTCTAGAGGTGATCTTGGCAATTACAAACCGGTAAGTCTAAAGTCAGTAATGGGCAAATTAGTTGAAGCTATAAGTAAAGAATAAAATTGTCAGACACATGGATGAATATAATTTGTTGAGGGAAAGTCAACATGGCTTCTGTAAAGGGAAATCATGCCTTACTAGAGTTCTTTGAGGGGGTTAAACATATGGACAAGGGGGATCTAGTGGATATAGTATACTTAGATATCCTGTTGGCAGACAGGATACTGGGCTAGATGGACCTTTGATCTGACCCAGTCTGGCCGTTCTTATGTTCTTAAGTCATCAAATCCAGCCCCCCCCACTGAGGCAGTACTAAATAAACCTAGATCATTCATTACAGATATTTGTCCGACCTCCACTGATGGTGATTCCATAACTTTGGAAGCCCATTCTAGGGCTTAGTTACCCTTATAGTTAGAAAGTTCTTCCTAATATCTAACTAGCTTTCTCTGACTGCAGATTAATTTGCTATAAAAGTCTCTTTTCCCCCACCCCTCTCCCCCCAGTATTCTTCTCTCAAGAGGAAAAATGCCCAGGCCATTTTGGAAGCATAGTGTGCAACATTAGGAAAGGAGATACAATAGTATAAATAAGTTTAATGAGATGATATCCAATTTGCTGAAAAAGGTTTTGCCCAAGATGCTCAAATGCTTTTCTTAATCCATAGCAGAGAGATCTGGAAACTGCCTTATCTGAGAACCACAAATATGCTTTGCAGGTTGTCCAGATAACAGGGCTACAAATATGAAAGCCAGCAGTGTGACTATACACATGCATCTAATTTTAAATCTGATGAATTATGAAGTGTGAAACTAAATTTAAATATCTATAGTGCATTCTCTTAAGTTACCCAAATTCATAATGTGTGGTCACATTTTTCAGTCAGTCCTCTGATTTATCTTTTTTTCTTTGCACCTTTTACCACTTCCATTAAAATCCTCACAATGTGCATCATCCACAGAATGACTAGAGCAGTCTTAACAAAAAGAGAGATTACATACAAAAAAACCAGAAAGATAAAATAAAGATAATTAGGGATGTAATATATTCAATTAACCGATAAGCAAAAGCTTATAGATTAATGCTATATACTACACACATTTCCCTCCCTCCCCCTTGCCAGTACATTTTTTAGCAGGCTGTCCAGCAACCCAGCTCAGTCCTGGCTTGCACTGGGTCCGGGACTACCCCCTCTATGACTTTGCATTTAAAGTGTATTACAAGCCAGGCAAGCAGGCAGCCTACCTGGCTGAGTTCAGGCTCATGCTGGGTCCAGGAGCCAGACCCCCCGCTCCCTGGACAGGGGCTGCTGTCACCCTGAACTGCTGCCTCTGTATCGGGGCAGCAGCACAAGGTGGCAGGCAGCCAGTCTGCAAAGGGAGCCAGTTTTTAAAACTGGCTCCCCTTGCAGACCAGTTCCTGCCTGGCACCCCACGCTGCTGCCTCTGATAGAGACGCAGCAGCGTGGGGGTGGCAAGGGGCTCCCCAAGAGTGGAGCTGGAACACACTAGCTGCTAGCCTCACTCCTGGGGACTACAGAATAGTTAACTGAGAAGAATTCATGAGGTTAAATGACTATTCAATTAATCAATATTTAACATCCCTAATCATCATCAATCCTGCAATAGAGCTCTCTGAGGGCACGTCTACACTATGTGTGAGATTGACCATAGCAGCATCTATCTTCCAGGGTTCCATTTAGTGGGTGAAATATAGATCTGCTAGGTCAAACAAAGGGAACCCCCCATTGGCACCTGTACTCCTGCTCCTCACAAGTAAGGGAAGCCGATGGGAGCATTTGCTCTTGTCAGCATCCTGCTGCGTGGACAGCACAGAAATGTGATGTAAGATACATAACTCTAGCTATGTAATTTATAGGGTTGTTAATTAACACACATTAACACCTGTGATTAATGCAGGGCAGAACTAACATGTTAAAAAAATTAATGCATGTTAATCGCAGGTGTTTCCACCATGCTGCTCCTTTGAAACCCGTGGCATTTCGAAGGGGCTGCGCAATACTGATCCCAGGGTAGGTTGGAGTCTTATTGTTTAACAGTGTAATTAGTCGAGATTTAAAAAATTAATCGCTGACAGCCCTTGTACTAATTTACATTGCTGGAGTTACATATTGTGACGGATTCCCCCCCCCATGCTTTGTGAACTGGACTCATGGACATGAATATACATAACTCAAAGGTGGTTTGAGCGAATTATTTCATGTAATGCATCAATCTTCATGTCATGATTTGCTAGTTCTGTTTATCTTACTCTGTTGTATGTATCATGTGTGTGTGTGTGTAAAATTAGACAAAGGGAATGGGGAATAATTTGTGAGTTTCCAAAGTGTGAATGGGAGACATGGAGGGTGTTTCCTGCAACTTCTAGATGAGCCACTGTAAAACAATCTTTTGTCCTTAAAGTCTGAGCAGTGGTTGGTAGGGAGTGGCCTCAACTCACTAACAAAAGGAAAAAGAAAGGAGAGGCCTAGGTCTTTTGGCTGGGCTGCACCTGAAGGAAGGAGCCTGAGACCCCAGGGTGGGGAAGAGAGCCCTGGTTCAGACTGGCAGCTAGACAAGAGGTTTTAGGATAGGTTTAAGTTTGCACTGAGGTTTCAGTGTAGAATTAGTCAAATAGTTTTGTTTCTTTTGATTTGTAACTTACTTTGCTCTACCTGTTTTCACTTACTACTACTTAAATCCTACTGCTTCAACTGAATAAAACCATTTTTATTTTCTATTAAACTCAGTGTAAGCGAATGTTACCCGGGGGGGGAGGGGGGGGGCACGCAACCAGTGTGCACATTCCCCCTTTCATTGTTCAAGGTGGCTTACCTAATTCTTTGGGGTCTGATCCCATCTGGGGAGTGCTCTCTCAGGAGGATGGGCCCTAAACTGCACTCTCCTTGGACCTGAAGTGGTTCAGTGTCTGTACTGCTTCTTGGTGGGGGCAGGGACCTCAGCTCAGGGACTTGGCTGGGAGAGACCAGCGGAGCTGGCCCAGCAGGACCTGGCAGTGAGGAGCCCCAGAGAGCAGGAAGGCGAGTGGCACGGGCCATGTCAGCACCCCGGGAGGCCCCCCCGAGGGGTTGTCTGTGACCGCACCCAGTCATACATATCTTACTCCAATCTTCCAAACGTAGTGTAGACCAGGCCTCAAACAGTCCTGCCTCCTTTGAGCTCTTAGCTGAAATGAACTGTAAACAGTTCTGTTAAAGTTCTGAACTAGCCAATTATTGTTCATTACTTATTCCTACTTCTGTGATGCAAAAAGCAAAACTGATGTTGGCTACTGCCTAATATGATGCTGTACAAGTATTACTAATCCATCAAAAATGAGCATTGTTCTTTACTATTCACAAAGAACAATGCCAAGACCCCCGCTGGATCAAGCTGATGCCAAAACTCTGAAGTCAAATCAAATAATGAATTTCAAAATATTCCTCCAGGAGTTAGGAAGCGTTATTACCATTGTACAAGGCATGAATGAGAACTTATCTAGAATACTGAGTGCCACTCTGGTGTCCAATGGATAAGAAAGATGATTTCAAACTGAAACAGGTGCAGAGGAGAGCTACTAGGATGATTAAAAGAAAAAAGAAGAAGAACAAGAACAACAATAAGGAGCTTCGGTTGTTCAGCCTAAGCAAATGAAGAATGATGGAAGATATGACTGCTGTCTATATACACATTCAAAGAACAAACACTAACAAATAACTCTTCCCTTCCTAAAGGCACAAGAACAAATGGATATAAATGGACCATCAACAACTTTAGATTTTAAATTAGATGAAGACATGTAACCATCAGAGGAATGAAGTTCTAGAATAGCCTTCCAAGGAGAGTTGTAAGGGGCAAAAAATCCTCTAACTTGTTTCAAGACTGAGCTAACTTTATGGAAGGGATGGTATGGGCTGCCTATAATGGCTTATCTCCAACAGCCAGAGATGGGATACTAAATGGAGAGGGCTTTGAGTTACTACAGAGAATTATTTCCCAGGTGTCTGGTTGGTAGGCCTTGCCCACATGATCCAGGCCTAATTGACTCATTGGGACTGGAAAGGAATTTTCTCCCAGGTCAGACTGGCAGAAACCTGAATTTCAAAATACTCCCAACTCCTCCAGGAGTTAGGAAATGTTATTACTATTGTACCATGAATGAGAACTTATTTGGAATACTGAGTGCCATTCTGGTTTCAATTTTTTTTGCCTTCTTCTGCAGAAACGGGCACACATTTGCTGGCTTGACCTAAATGGTGCATTCTCTATAACTTGAAGTCTTTAAATCAAGATGTGATAACTTCAATAATTCAGCCAGAGTTTGTGGGTCTATAACAGAAGCTGATGGGTAAGTCTGTGCCAGGTCAGAATAGATGCTCCATAGATTCCACCCCAGACAGATCATGAATGAGTAGACAACTTATGCAGTCTAAATCCTACATGATGAAAAAACCTAGCATGTTCCAGTGGAGGGAGGAGGATGGCAGAGAAGAGTGCTTTCATGAAACGAAACTTATCTGGAGGAACCAACTGGCCCAATCTAACAGGTGGACACTGTTTACTGCAAGTCCTGTATAAACTGAAGCTGGGAAATACAAGAAGAATGAGAAGCCAACAATAGAGTATGAGTCCCTTTCCCTCAAAAACATGTACCCAGTCAGAGCATGGAATGGAATAGACACTACATTCCCTAAATGAAACTATATAGAAGAGAGGAGATACTTCTGGCCATGCTTCCTACCGGTGTCTGTGGAAGTTGGAAGGAAAGAAAAGGAGAGGGTGGCGGGTTTGGGGTTTTTTTTTTTTTTTTTTAAATACACACACCACCCATTCTTCTAAAAATTAGATCTAATTTCCCTAAGGTCTGGTCTACACTGTAACAGGTGGTCAAATTAAGAGGTGTTGACTCAGCTACATAATAAATGTTACTGGAGTCAATGGATCTTAAATTGCGTTTCCGCACCGTCCACACAGCGGAAGTGCAACGGGAGCGAATGCTTCTGTTGGCTTCCCTTAGTCCTCATGAGGAGCAGGAGTACCCACACCAACAGGGGCACCCTCTGAGTTCGATTTAGCAGCTCTATACTAGACCTGCTAAAAATCGAGCCCCAGAAGATTGACAGCAGCAGCGTCTATCTTCCATGTAGCATAGATGTGCCCTAAATGCAGAGTTTAATAGGATACAGTTGAAAGAATTGGACGGGAATGAGTAAAGAGGTTTCCCCTCTATCTCTGTGCAGAGATCTCCTGGGAAAGTTTCAAAACAAATGCTGTTTGCCAAAACCCCATGCAGAAAAAGACAAATTCTGAAGCTGGGAGATAAAGTTTTAGACACAACCCATGCAAATGAAAAAAACCAACCAATTATACTTTCACAGAAAGTATAGTATTCAAGTAATTTTACTTACCAAATCCATCTATGTCTAGATTCTTATCAACAACAACATCTAGCAGTGAGTCCCCAACTTTCCCTTCAGCTGTTAGTTTGTCACCATCACGGTTTATGAAGTGGACAGTTACTTTATCTTCTGAGCTGAAAAACAAAAGCACATCCTCATTAACAGTAACTAAAGCATGTAATGTAACTGGCAGGAAAAGAATTTTAGAGCTTTATGGTAATCTACCAATTTCAAAGAGGTACCAATAAAACACTAAACATTCCCAAAAGTTTATAAACATAAAAACCCAAAGAAATTAACTCTGTAAAGTCCTCAGAAGAAAGTATTTCCTGATAAATTAAATTTAATTAGGTTTCTGAATTTCTGGACAAAATTGTTTAGCTTTAAGAATACAGAAGTGTATATATTCTGATAAGACTAAAATATGCTACCAGTACATTTGGAATACTTTTTTTAAAATCACAACAGGTGAAGGCGATACAAATCTAACTGCTTTTATGGACTACTTTGTAAGTTTGCTAAAATATAAGTATTATTTATTCAAAATGGCCACAGCACTCCAGGCCAGCTAAAACAGATATAGTCCTGGATGTGTTCAAAATCCAATAGCAGACATGATACAACAAGTACGAGGAGATAAACAATAGTTGGGAAAGTTATAGGATGCTTGGAAAAAGGTTACTAAAATAAAAGTAGGCGTATTTTGTTATGAAGGCTTCTTACTCCAAAATGTGCACAAAAATCTTTTCAAGGAAAAGTGCTCCTTTAAATAAAATTCTCATTCACCCTTCCACGGTCACTATCCAATCATCTTTTATTGTGTCCTGCACCCTGATGGCCACTAGGAACGTTAAATATCGGATAACTGAATAGTCGTGTAACTGCACGCAATCTTAGTGGTTACATGACTAATTGATAGTCACCAGCAGCCAGTGTGCCTGCAGCCCCACCCAGGGGCTGCCTCTATCAGAGGCAGCAGTACAGGGTGGCAGGCGGGAGCTGATCTACCAGGGGAGCCGTTTAAAAACCAGCCCTCCATGCAGATCAGCTGCTTGCTGCCTATGATACAGAAGCAGCAGTGCAGGATGGCAGCAACCCTCGTCCATGGGGGGGGGGTCTGAGCTCAGGCCTGCCACAGACAGAAGCTGCTTCGCAGCAGGCTCTCTGCCAACCTCCAGCACTGCTGCCTCTGATATAGAGGCAGCAACAGCAGGGGGGTGGGAGGCAGCACTACAGAGCCAATGCTGGGCTGGGGACTGGCTTTTAAGCTGGCTCCTCCAAGCACCAGCTCCCCCCTGATACAGAAGCAGCGGAGGGGGGGGGGGGAAATGTGTGTTGTCAACAAGATTAACCAAGCCTTGAAAGCCAGCTTCCTCCCTTCCCCATCCCACCGTACCAGCTCCTGCCTGTGTTCCCTCCTCCGCACTGATACCTCTGTACTAGAGGCAACAGCAGAGGAGGGAGGGCAGGCAGATCCTTAGGAGCTGGTGCTTGCAGTGGGGAGGAGCCAGCTTTTAAACTAGCTCCCAGCAAGCACTGGCTTCCACCCCCATCCCCCATGCCCCAGTACAGAGGCAGCAAAGGGATGAACTCCATGTAACAGAGAGGCTCATCGGTTAACCTTGTGCTAGACCACACACTCACGTCCCTAGTTAGGAATTAAACATTTAGAGCCAACAGAGAAGACCAATCAGTAGATGGTGCTATGGTTGCATGACTTGTGAAATCAAGTGCTCAAAAATACTCTTCAACTTGAAAATCTTTTTTTTCTGATAAAAAAGGCTGTATACTAGTAGTGCCAGGAGACTCTAATCAGCGTATAATTAAGGCTAAGTTTGTGTCAAGGATATTTTTAGAAGATGTCCCAGAGAAGTCACAGGGTATGTCTACACAGCAAAGTTATTTCGAAATAACGGCTGTTATTTCAAAATAACTTTCCTAGCATCTACACAAGCCAACTATTTTGAAATTAATTCAAAATAGCAGAGGGCTTATTTCAAAATTGGTAAACCTCATTCCACAAGGAATAATGCCAATTTCGAAACCGCTATTTCGAAATAAGCGTTGTGTAGATGCTTATTTCGAAATAGGGGGCCTCCAGCCCTTCCCAGGGTACCCTGCTGGCCACCCTGGCCACAAGGTAACTTCTGACCTGATGCCCTGCCGGAATCAGTTCCAGATGGCCTTAAATGCAATTCAGCATCCAATCAGTGTGGACACGCTATTTCGAATAGCAAAAAGCTATTTTGAAATGCATTGTGTACGTAGATGCGTTATTTCAAAATTAGATATTTTGAAATAACGCTGTAGTGTTGACATACCCACAGGTAATAAAAATTCACAGAAACCTGTGACCTGCCCGACTTTCACTTAAAGGATCCCTGACAAAGCAGGAATTAGAGCTTTCCTTAACTGGTTAAATAGCAAGCCTGACTAGTTTAGGATCTCAAGTATGTTCAAATGACTTCAGGAATTAAACTTCTAAAATAAAACATCAGATTGCCTTAATGAAGTCACAGAGGAGATTGCAGTTTTTAATTTACCCATAACAATTTAATTAGAAAGTGGCATGCAAAATAGGTTTTGCCTGACTTGCTCATACAGTTTGGGATACTGAATAGGTGAACAATATAGTGTACACTTTCACCTTGGCAAGATTTAACATTTTGCTAGTATAACTGTAAAGCAGAAAAGGTAAGATTTAGTAACTTCCATGATTTCTGTGGAAGTAATTGTATAAATAAAAGGATCCTTGCACAATTCTAAGAAAGTTTACATGCATAATGGAGAGAAATGTTAGGGCTGATTAACTTGCTTTTAACATTTCAGTATTTGGAGTCTTCCACCACCTCTCTTTTGAATCAAACTTTCTTTTTTTTTTTTTTTTTGAAACTCGATTTTTTTAACTGTAATTCAGTTTTGCTCTATTAACATCTGAAGTTCTGCCCGCAGAGTGAGTGACTTTTGATTGAGAGTGATATCTGAAGAGCACAGGCGTTCACGAGGGCTGGAGATGGTGCGACAGTCAGTACCTGTACAGGGAGCAGAACTGGGCACTAAACAGTAGCAATTCCTTACACCTCTTCCAAAGGAAGGAGACATTTAACAGTACCCATGGACGTTCGGCCAGGGGACAAGTCCCCTCCATGGGACCCAACCCTGCAAACCCGGTGCATAACTTTCGCTCCCGCCCACGCCGCACCGCGCTGGGGGTTACCCGAGAGGCGGGCTGGTGTGTGACAAGCCAGGGCCGCACACCCGACGGGAAGGCGGCGAGCCCGGGGAAGCGCAGGCTAACGGACTACCGGCCCCGCACTAGCTCCCACCAGGCTCGGCCACGGACCGCCTCCCGCGACAGCTGCTGAACGCCTGGGTGCCAGGCCGGCTGGGGCCCGGAGGCAGCACGCGGGGGGAGGCCCCTCAGTCCAGACGGCAGAGGGGCCCTGGCCGCAGGACCCGCCGTGGCGCCCTCCCTTACCTGAGCCGCGCTCGCGCAGAGACGCCGAAGGACCGGGCTGGGGTAGCACCGCTGCTCCCGCTCGGCCTCCCCGCGGCTCCCCGGGGCGCGGCCAGGAGCCAGCGGCGGCGGCAGGAGGCCGTGGCGGCCCGCAGGAGGCAGACAGTGCCCGCAGTAGCCATGGCCGGAGCGCAGTGGCCCCTCCCACAGCGACTAAAGTCCGCCCGCTTATACACCCGCCACCAGCCATGGCAATTCCTCAACGCACTTACGCTTTCTACGGGACATAGCCCTCGCGCCACTTGCAAGCGGCTGGTGGTGGCTGGCACGCAAAAGGTGCAGCGTAGTCTCCTCCTTCTCCTCTTGGTTCCGGGAGGGACGCAACGTGCGTAGAGCCGTGCTTTAGGCTGGAGCGCGCTGGTACGTACATTGCGTAGTACGTACCTCGACTGGAGCTCTGAAGCTGCTGCGGCTCCGTCTTTAATCCCCCCCCCAACACACACTGCTGTCCCAACCCCTTGTCTGCTGCTTTAGCTCCTTGTCCTCCAGTCACCTCTCTGGCTGCCCCCACTGGAAGCCCCTCCAATGCCCCTTTCTGCTATTGCAGCCCCCCACTGCTCCTCTCTGGCCCAGTAGTAGCAGCACAGTCGTACTTCTCGGGAGCTGGCTTCTCACAGTCCCCTGCCCCCAGCTCCCTTATCACTGGGTTTGGGGAGGCTAATAATCCTCTTTACTCTCCATTCCTCCAGAGCTGGTGATAGTTTTGCCCCATTTCCAGTATGCCAGTGTAATGTTGAAAGCTCCTACCTTGTAGGACCGGACTCTTGCCTCTTCTCTAGAGTTGTAAAATTCTGTTTAATCGGTTAACTGGTAAAATGTAGCATTGAACTGGTTAACTGATTAAAATTAATTTAAATGGGATCCTGCCCATGGGTAGGGCTGCTGGTTTACCAGTTCACAGGAAGCATCACTTGTTTAGGTTCCCATCCCTAGTGTCCTATTAAATCAAGGAGAGAAGGGTCATTGCTGCCCTTTTCCTGGTGGGGTTGGATCCTGGCAAACTGGCTTCTTCTCTGTTCATGTCTTTTACAGGAAGGGCACAAGCCCCAGCCTCAGCAAACAAGTTTCCCTTTGCTGTGGTATCCCCGTCAAATACAGAAAGGAGGCTTCTCCAGAACTCAGTCTGCTTATAAAAAGCAACATATAGGTGTGTTTGAATTGACATTCATCTGGCTCAGGGACTGTCTTTTTGCTGTTTGAACAGTGCCTAACACAATGACGACCTTGGTCCTACAGTAATACAAATACAAATAATAATTTTGGGATGAACTTCGTAACTTGTCTTTCCTACAGTGAGTAGTGGGAACGTACATGCCAGATTCGATCTGATGTAAACTTTTCATACCACCATGTAATCTTGTTATGGCAAAGGGTCAGCAGATGGCATAGTTAAACTAAGTTCTTTATTTTTGCTTGTGAGGAAACTTGATCTTGGAAGAAAATGCTGTGGTGTTGTTTATCTCTTGAAGTTTTATAGAAAAAAACAACAAATGGTCTGGTAGTACTTTATAGACTAACAAAACATGTAGATGGTATCATGAGCTTTTGTGGGTACAGCCCACTTCTTCAGATGACCAGAGTTATGAGTTGGGGATATGAAAACTCGAAATAAATAGGAGAGGGGAAGGGGAGGGGGGGGAGAAAGAAAAAGGGAGGGGTGGGAGACAGAGCATCATTAAGTATCTGGAGAAGGGGTACTTAAACCTAAGCAGATAAAAATCAAAGTCAGTAGACAGATTCCTAAGACAGGAAGGATACCACTCAGAGAGCTGTTAGCACCTTCAGTGGTTAAGTAAAAGACAGGACTATGCAGCACTTTAAAGACTAACAAGATGGTTTATAAGGCGATGAGCTTTCTTGTTAGTCTTTAAAGTGCTGCATAGTCCTGTCTTTTGTTTCAGCAAGACCAGACTAACACGGCTACATCTCTATTACTATGGTTATTAAGTAGTTAGAGTCCCCACCAGCCCATATCACGATTGAGTCCATTAGCAAGTGAATTGAATTTGCAGATGAACTGTGATTCCAGGGCCTCCCTGTGGAACTGGCTTGTGGAGTTGATTTGTGACAAGACCACAAATGCTCACCAACAGGCTTCTGTATGTTCCCTTTACGTATATCCGATTTGTGTCCACTGATTCTTTCCTGCAGAGACCGTCCAGTTTGTCCAATATATATAGCAGTGGGGCACTGCTGGCATTTGATGGCATAGATCAAAGGGACATTGATGTCTGCCTTAATATCTCCACCTAGAGTCAGTTCTTGAGGCAGAGTCACTACATAGGCTTTGGTATTTGTACTGAACTACCTGGAAGAGGGGATTGCCTGAATGCCATTTGTGACCACTTCTATTCCAGAATTGGTGTGCATGTGTAAATAAAACGAGTTACACTAAGAATATTCTCAGACTCTGTATAACTTATTTCTCCTCCTGGGGGGAAGCCAACCAGGAAAAGCACCAAGATCTAGTTTCACTCAGCAAAAGAATGACAATACAAACATGCCATATGAACAATGATAATGACAGACTGTTAAAATTGCAGAATGAAGCACTGAAAACCCAAAAAAGTCAAAGCTAAGGTTGCCTGTGCAGTCTTAACTCTGACCTCTTGTGTTTATGCATTAGAACACAGTCTTTAATTACATGATCACACACTACCATATTGTATCTGCAGATTCCCTACATTCTTCAGCATGTAGGTTGGACAGTGAGGGCACGTATACACTATGGGGAAGATCAACCCTGCTGTGGTTGATCTTCCAGGGTTCAGTTTAGCGCAGGGGTGGGCAAAAGGGCCTCTGCGGGCCAGATTCAGCCCGCGGAAGCCCTGCTGCTCCTCCGCCCCCAGGCCAATTAGAGCCTGGGGGTGGGGGAGCACGCAAAGCCTTCTCTGCTGTGCCCCCACCCAGCAAGCAGCGTGTGCACTTCAAAGTGCTGTGGCAGGGCGGGAGGAAGATTTGCATGCTCCCCCATCCCCAGACCCTAATTGGCCATGAGGCAGGAGAGTGAGGGAAGTCTCCTCCCATGCCAGGGGCATGGGCACCTTGGGGGAACGTGGGGTGGGGCAAAGGCACTTCCTCACCCCCAGACCAATCATTGTCTGGGGGTGGGGAACCTGGAAATATCCTGGCCGTGCCTCTTCTGCTCGATGTCCCACCCCTTCCTGTGTGGCATAGGGCCACTTCAAAAATTTCCAAAGTGGCCCCCGGCAAAAAATTATTGCCCACCCCTGGTTTAGTGGGTCTAATGGACACACATGCTAAATTAAACTCATAGGGCACCCCAGTTGGTGCTGGTACTCCTGCTCCTCACGAGGAGTAAGGGAAGCCAATGGGAGCAAACTTATCCTGAATCTATTCTGTGGGTAGGGCTGCTCTGAAGGAAGGAAGAACAGGACAAAAGTGATGGATCTGGTTGAGACATCTGAATAAAAGGAAGGAAAGATACGAGGCATAAGCAAGAAGGAAGAAAAAAGAGACAGTTCTAACAAGATACATACATAACATAACTGCTTATGTTGCATCACCTTTGCTTATGTTGCTTTTCTATTTATTTGGTTTTTTGAGACAGTCTGCATCTTCTATTTTTATACATTTCCTAGCAAATTTTGGATGCTACTGCATTATAAAGTAGGCATGTAGACAACTACACAATTAACTGATAAACCTAGGCTTATTGGTTAATCTTGCTGACTACAATAATTTCTCTTCCCCCGCCCTCCCCGCTGCCTCTGTATTAGAGGCACCAAGGTGGGAGAGGAGTGGGAGCTGGTGCCCATGAGAGGGAGGGGAATGGGAGATGGTGCCTGTGAGGAGCTGGCTTTTCCAGCACAAACATTGGCTCCACCTGCCCCACCCCCATGTTGCTGCTCCTGATGCAGAGGCAGCAGCGCAGAAGGTGAGGGGGGTAGGCTGGAGCCAATACATGTGGGGAGCCAGTTTTCAGGTAGGCTCCCCTCACATGACAACTATGCAGACTTGCCTGCATAGTTTCTATAGTGAAAAATAAATTCTTTTAAATAATTTATAGTCACAAATACAAAATAAAACTGAGATTACATGAGTGCAAGAGAAAATATCAAGATAATGTACCTCATACATAATAAATGTGTTTTCATCGGATCTTAATAAAAAAATGTGTTGGTTTTAGAAAACTGTTGGTTTTAAATCCAAACCCTAATTCAGATGACAGTGTATATAGTCTATAAACCTATATGTAGTGAATTCCATTGGTTTTATGCCCCTGTTGTATGAATTGAAGCATATTATATATTTAGTATTATCCAGTAAATATAGTATGTATGTATTACAAATTGTGGAGCTAATAAAATCTGATGAATAATATCAATGCTTATTTTAAGTATATTTTAGATTTTTATCCATTTTGAATTTTCACAGTTGCATGAAATTATGGGGTGGGTAGTCTGACATTTATTATTCCATTTCAGGAGCCAGTAGAGATTCAAAAAGCAAAACTTGATAACCATTAAATGCATGTTGGTAACATCATATGTTAAAACTATACAAAAGTAAATATCCTTAAATCAAACTTTAATTTGAGGTTCCCAAGTACATGTTGAACTTCCCTGGTTCAGCACCCTGGGGACCTGACCAGTGCCAAATGAGGGAAGTAGATGGACTACAGCAGGTTACTGCTAACCCCTCTGCTACCAGCCTGGCTGGGCTCCCAGCCCTGGCAGGGCTCACAGTTGCAAGTCCTCCTGCCACCAGCTAGACCCATTGGTCCTATTGCCGTAGGCTTGGCAGGTCTCCTTGTTGCTGGCCCCACTGCCATTGGCCCAGCTGGAATGCTGGCCCCAACAAGGCTCCCAGCTGTTGGTCCTTACCAGACCAAAAAGTTCCAGTTTCAAGAGTTTCAACCTGTAGTGTTTTTCTTACTTTTGCCTATTTGTTAATTTTGCTTATAGAATCAGACTCTTGAGGACAGAAGGGACCATCATGATTACATAGTCTGACCTCCTTCACATTGCAGGCCACAGCACCTGACACACTCCTGAAATAGACCCCTAACCTCTGGCTGAGTTACTGAAGTCCTCAAATCATGGCTTTAAAGACATAAAATTACAGAGACTTCACCAATTTACATTAGTTTGCAAGTGATCTATGCCCCATGCTGCAGAGGAAGGTGAAAATCCTCAGGGTCTCAGCCAATCTGACCCAGGAAAAAATTCCTTCCTGACATCAAACATGACCCTGAGCACATGGACAAAACCCACCAGGCAGATACCTGGGAAACAATTCTCTTTAGTAACTCAGAGTCCTCCCCAACTAGCATCCTGTTTGCAGCAGTAGGTAGGGTTGCCAGGTGTCTGGTATTCACCCCGACAGTCCGGTATTTTCGGCTCCTCTCCGGTAAAAAAATTCAGAGAATACCGGACACCTAAAATGTCCGGTATTTTCTGAATTTTTCCCTGGACAGGAGGCGAAAATGCCAGGCACCCTACAGACACTCAGCGTCCGGCCTTCCCGAGCGCCGCCCTGGCTCCCAACACCCCCAGCCCCCTGACCCAAGCCCCCATGCTTACCTGGTTTCCCAAGGCTGCTGGCACAAAATAGCTGCCGGCCAAAAGACCTAGGGGAAGCAATGCTTTCCCCTGGGTCTTAGTGCTCAACTGTTCCCCTGTTCCTATCCCTGCACTAACTCTTAAAGGGGAGATGCTGTTTTCATGCTGTTTTATTTTAATTTTTTTTTTTTGGCTTACTTGGGGTCCTTTTTTTTTTTTTGCTCAACAACTTTGGTCTCCCTCCCCCCCCCCGCCCTTTTTTCCTCTTCAACAGAATTTTGTTCCTGTTTTTTTTGGGGGGGAGGATGTTCGGTATTTTTGTTTCAACCATCTGGCAACCCTAGCAGTAGGGGCTTTTTGCTACTGGCAGTTAGCGATGGCCATGTGTCATCGATGCGGCCCATTGGCCGGATTCAGCCTATGGGCCATCCCGCTGGGACTTTCAGGCACAGAGTAGCCCCACGCCACTTTAAGCAGCTGGCTGCTCTCTGTAGCTCTCTGATCCAGGCACCCTGGAGAAATTGTGCTGAGAGAGGAGGCAGTATGCAAAGCCTCCCCCTCCCCTGGCGCAGAGACCCAGAGCAATATCTCATATTTGTGAAAGGAAGGTGTTGAGGCCTACCCAGAATATGTCAAATGAGCACCAGTTTAATTGTAAGTGTAAAGGAAAGGCAGCATTGTGAGATACAGAAGATGTAAAAGAAAAACAAAATTTGATTAGATAACCAACAGTAACCCCGCTTTTAGGGAAGTAAGTAACTCAGACAGCAGTATGCCACAAATTGCTGATTACCCCAAATGGAGCAGACGAAAGTTTTTGTAAGGGCAGAATAAGACAACAAAAATCTAACATCAGCAATTGTCAGGCGAGTGGAGGAATACCAAAATACCGAAACAGGGTATATAAGGTTGGATGGATCAGACCAAGAGTGGACAGGTTGCGAATCCAAAAAGCTAGGTCTGATCAACCAGAGCTCCCTCCCCGGCGCTGAATCTCGCTGCCGCACATAAGCTCTGAAAGGGGAACAAATAAGCTCCGAAAGGGTAACAACACCGGTCGTAAGTTGCAACGAAAAAAAAAAAGAGGAAAGATATAAAGAAAAGAATATCTCCTGAATCTAAGCAATGCTTCTATTTTTCTTAACGTGAGTAATATATATTTGTTAATTCCATAAACTGTTTAAAGGTAAATCAGGAGGATATATCTGTAGGAGAAGTTATTATTTTTTGTTTTTTTAACTGTACTGTTTTTCTATTTTTTATTTGTATATTATATTGTCTTAAAAGAATCAAAAATAGTGAATTGATTTAAATGAAAAATTAATTATAAAGTAAATAGAAAAATAAAAATCTTTGTTTGACCCTAAAAAGAAGTATTCCTCTGTCTGTGGTTTCAAATCCTTTGAAGAACCAAACCCAGTTACTGAGAATATTGTATTGACTGCACAGGGGGTAGCCAGCCGTTATGAGCAGCCTGCAGCTGCTGACAGGTAGGGAGCCTGCCTCAGGGTCCAGCAGAGCTGCTGGCCAGGAGCCTCCTAATGCTCTGATCAGAAGCTACTACTTGTGGATTTAAACCCTACCCCCAAGCATTTTTAGCTTATTTATTAGTGAATAAAGTCACAAATGCTACCATTGGAAACGAAAATGCTATCACTGCATAACCCCCATATATGTGTATTTTCAGAAACAGAGCTCATTTAAGAAGCACTCTGGTATCTGAAGAACCATTCAGTACCAGACAGTACATCCATAACTGCCTAACTGTGGATACTCTAATACAAACATTTTAAAAAACTGTAGGGTCAGCACTAAGCACACAGACAAAAAGTCACTGTGCAGATCTGCAGTTTATAGCTCAGCAAGGGTTTCCCATCAGCAATGTAACTGAAACAGGAGGTAACTCAGGGTTAGCTCCTTCCCTCTGACATCTTGGGATCATGCAAACTCTATCAGCATATTAAATGGTGGTTCTTGCAGTGCTGCCAACTTTTGCAATATATGGGGTGTATTTTCCTTAAAACTCCAGCTCTTGGAGTCAGGGATCATGTGAGAACTTTAACCGTTTAAAGAAAAGTAAGCTTTCTAGCCCTAATAATGGTGGGTAAAGAAACTTGAAAATCTGAACCTTAAAGGCTCAAACCAGAAGAGAACTCAAACTCTGTTTCTAAAATGTAAGGGTTTTTTAAAAGCCAAATACATGACTTTGCAGTTGGCAATACTGTTAATGGGCCCATCATTTCCTCCTCTGGCTGTTAGGATTGCCAACTTTCTAACTGCACAAAACCAAACATCGTAGCCCAGTTCCTTCCCTATGCCCTGGTCCCCTCTGCCTCATCACTTCCCTGGCCCCACTCTCACTATATCCCCCTCCCTCAGTGGCTCACTGTCCCCCACCCTTACTCACTTTCACTGGGGTAGGGGTTGGGTGTGGGAGGGATGAGAGCTCTGGGGTGAGGCAGAGATGTTGGTTTTGGAATACAGGAGGTGGTATGCAGGAGGGAGCTGTGGCTCCAGCTGGGGGTACAGACTCAGGGGTTGGAGTACAAGAGGGATCTCCAATTTCGCAGGAGCTCAGGGCTGGGACAGAGGTTTGGGACTCTGAGTTGGGGCATGGACTCACCTTGGGCAGCTCCCAGTCAATGATGCTGCAGGGCTAAGGCAGGCTAGATCCCACCTGTTCTGGCATCGTGCTGCACCCTGAAAGTGACCAGCAGGTACAGCTCCTAGGTGGAGGGGCTGAGAGACTCCGCGTGTTGCTTAGTCACAAGCACCACTCATGCAGAATCAGTACTCAGGGCAGAGGCAGTGTGCAGAGATCTGTAGTTACCCTGCCTAGACGCCAGAGCTGATGGTTGCTTCTGGGGCACAGTGTGGTGCCAGGACAGGTGAGGGCTAGCCTGCCTTGCCCCTGCAGCACCACCAAGTGTATTTTTAAAGGTCTAGTTGGCAGTGCTGACTGGAGCTGCCAGGGTCTCTTTTCGACAGGGCGTTCTGATGGAAAACTGGACACTTGGTCATCCTACTGGCATCCTGCTATGTGCATGCATGATGGGGGAGGGGAATCTGGAGTCAATCACTCCTCTTACAGAACATTTTTTTTTTTATTTCTCACTTGCATTTATTTTTCATTATTTTCAAGATGGGCCTCAGGGTTGTATTGCCTCAAGCACTACTCTTCAGGCAAACAAAAGAAACAAACTCATAACACAAAGTGGGAATACCTCTTCCTGCCTCCTCTCTGGGGTGCTGCCTTGTTACACTGGCTACTGGGTGCCAGTCTTTCCCCAGTCTGTGAGATCAGTAGTTTCTCCAGTAGTTTCAACCAATAGCAGTTCTGGGCCCCAGGGTGGAACAGTCAATGGGCCCCCACGTACACACAAGCTGAGCCTGTGCAGACATGATCTTCCTGACATTTGGGTAGTGCTGCACCTGCACTAGCTGGTGCTCAGCCAGCTACCACCTGCACTGGCTGGACATGCTCTT
Source organism: Pelochelys cantorii (assembly GCA_032595735.1). Classification (NCBI taxonomy): domain Eukaryota; kingdom Metazoa; phylum Chordata; order Testudines; family Trionychidae; genus Pelochelys; species Pelochelys cantorii. The sequence continues at coordinate 41,568,110 of CM064326.1, read as the reverse complement.
CCAGCACAGCCAGGGCTTCTACATGCCCGCCCAGTAGGCTTGCCAACTGTCTAATCATGCAAAGCCTAAGATCTTTACCCTACCCCCTTCCCTGAGGTCATGCCCTTGTCCTGACCCTTTTTTAAGGCCCCACCCACTTCTAACTCCATCCACCCTCCCTCCATTGCTTGTGCTCCCCAACTCTCACTCACTTTCACTAGGCTGGGGCTGTGGCAGGTCATCTGACAGACTCACCAGGGCCCTAGGCAAGACGGGGATGTGTGGCTCCCCGCCCCCAGACAGAGCATGGCCTTGGGTGAAAGGGGAGGGTCCAGGGCAGCCACTTCTTAGTGTCACCCGGACTGCCCCGCTGCTCCCCCCCAGCACTATTCAGACCATGCTGCCTAGTGCTCTGCAGTGTGCCATGCGGGGTTTTGGTTGTCCCCGCTGCTGTAGTTGCCCCTGCTGTGGGCAGGTCTGGGCAGTGGGCTGGGATGTAGGAAGGGGTGAGGGGTTGGCTCTCAGAGAGTTTGGGTGTGGGGGTGAGGGCCCTGGCAAGGGTTGGGATGTGGGAGGCGATGACCAGTGTGGGTGGTTATCCCAGGCAGCTCCTGAAAGCAACTAGGACACCCCTTTGGCAGTGACTTCTAGGCAGGTAGGCCGGAGGGTCTCTGCACACCACTGCTCACAGGCACCACTGCTATAGCTCCCATGGGCCACAGTTCTGAGCCAATGGAAGCTGCAGAGTTGGTGCTTGGAGCGGGGGCAGTGCACAGAGTCACCCCCTGTAGAGACATGCTGTCCACTTCTAGAAGCCATGCAGAGTGAGGGGAGAACACTGTGTTGCCGGTGGTTCCCAGGTCCTTTTAAATGGCCTGAGCCCCTGGGCAATTATCTCCCTTCTCCCCTCCCCTCCCCCCCACCATCAGTGGGCTTGATGTTCATCTATATGGAGCAGTGGAGCTTTTTTCCCTCTGCTGCCCCTTGTCTCTCATCTCTCCTCCCTCTTGCTCACCAGAAGGGGATGGGGTTGGGGGTTAAAAGATCACAAGCAGCCTTGACTCAGGTGTCTTTGGCTGAACTAACATAATCTCTTTTCAGTTCATAGAAGAAAAATCCTTCTCCATTCAAGGACTGGTACACCAGTCTTTAACCACTCTTATAGCTGACCAGCCTGATTTTGTTACATTTTATATTTCTTTCTAGCATTTATGTGGGATGTTGATCTCTGCCAAGCTGACACTGTGTGGGCCCAACTTCTGCAGCACATCTGATTCTGCAGAGTGTTTCAACAGCTGTTTCTAATATTTCTCAACTATTTGGCATTCCCCAGACAGTGCTAAAACAATGCTTTAAATTAATTACATTTGCTTTGTCACAGTTCTCATGCATTTGTAAATATCTTTAACATCCTGGGTATTCCTTGTACCGTTTTAGGGCTCTCTGCCAGTGTCTTGGCACAATTTTTGAATGTAGAAAGCCAAAGCAGTATTATTGCAATCCCATAACTGCTGAGGCAGCAATCTATTTTATTTCTTTCTCTTCTGACTTTGATGATCTGTACAGAGATGCAATGATAACAGAATTATGCAGTATTTTAGTCTTAAAACTGGCCAAATTCTATTTCAAACTTGTATAGCTCTATTGAAGTCAATGGATCCCTGCCATGTTACTAACAGTACGCTTGGCCTAACAGCTCTACAGAAACACTCTATACATATAAATGTAACAACTGCATTTCTAGTTCTTATGTCAAATTCCTATATATTTGAGTGTAGTGTATTGTTTAATGACTTGTGTAGTCAAAAAGCTGTGTGTTATAGGGACTTGCTGTGAAATCCTGGCCCCACTGAATCAATGGCAACACTCCCATTGACTTTTCGGGGCCAGGATTTCACAAACAAGAGCTTTTATGAACAGACTGATATGTTATTCAGGTGGAGAGACTCCTTAACTTTTCAGTTATGCAATTGTAAAGCCAATGGATCTGGGTCATCAGCAGGTAGGACTGAACCTGGGAATCATAGGGGCTAAAGCCATGAACCTCTACTGCATCAGCTAAAAGCCAGGTAGTTCTTAGTTATGGCTGTAGAGCAGACTTCACTCTCCCTAGTGGTCTCAGAGCCCCTGGGTTCTGTAACACAATGATGAAGTTACAGGTATTTCCAGAAATCACATCACAGATATGTTTGTTGTCAGCCAGCATTTCATTACCTTTCCTCTCCCACTTCACCTTGAGAACCTCTCTATGATTTGCTAGGGTGTGGACCACTACATATATCTATTTTGACAGGGGGAATGTTGAGTAGTGGATAAGGCCCTACTTGAATTTTGGGATGATTGTCAAAAATTGTGTCTGAATTGCAGACAAGCCGTAAAAAATTGTGGAAAAGTAATAATGAACTTTGTTACTCGCAGTAATAAAGTCCATCATTACCTTTCAGCCACCCGGGGCTGAGAGCAGAGGCTCAGAGCTAACAGCAGGAACAGGAGGCTGAAAGTGGGGCGCCTGCTGTCGGCAGCCTGAGGCTGAGAGTAAGGCCTTGGGATTGACAGTGACTATCTGGAACAGAGAGCAGGGGGTCATACTGTCAGCCACCCCTCAGTCTCAGGGTGGCCGAGGCTCCCATTGTCAGTCCCATGTATGGTGGGGTTCCTGCTGTCAAAATTGCAGTGGAAGTGTAATATTGTGGCGTCATCAACTTCCACAATATCACAAGTTATGTAAGGTCTTGGTACTGGATTAGTTTCCTTCCATCTCTGTGCTCGGTTACTGGGCTGGCAAAATCTACATTTTGTTTAGTTACTCTCCAGGATATTTGCAACCTGTCTGTGAAGATCTTCCATAGATGTCGGTCTCTCTGACTTGTCTCTGTAGTTACTAACGGCACTATTTGCACCAGGCCAGAGGCCTGCTCCTAACTAAAATGAAGAATGGGTTCTTAGATTTGGCCTGTACTGCACTTGATGGTGGTCTGAGGAGAGCTGGCTAGTTTGCCCGCTGCTGGATCTCTTCCCTTGTCTCCAGTTGCTAAATCATAGAAGAAACATAACATCCATATGATCCAGATTAACCATACAGTACGTGAGAGACTGGAATGCTGCAAGCAGTAAATGGAGACAGTGAACATGATTTTATTCAAACTAATATTAGAGCATATTGTCCATCTCTCCTCCTGAGTGTCTAAAGGCAACAGTAAAACTAACGCAAGGGTGTAAGAGCAAGTCATGCATAGTTATAGACTGCATGCTAGATCAGCTTAAGGCCATAAGACGGGCCATACTGGGTCACACCAAAGGTCCATCTAGCCCAGTATCCTGTCTTCTGACAGTGGCCAAAGTGAGGTGTCCCAGAGGGAAGGAACAGAATAGGTAACCATCAAGTAATCCATTCCCTGTCACCCATTCCCAGACTCTGACAAACAGAGGCTAGGGACACCATTCCTACCCATCCTGCCTAATAAGCATTGATGGACCTATCCTCCATGAATTTGTCTAGCTCTTTTTTGAGCTCTGTTAAAAGTCATGGTGTTCACAACATCCTCTGGCAAGGAGTGCCACAGGTTGACTGTGCATTGCATGATGAAATACTTCATTTTGTTTGTTTTCCACCTGCTACCTATTCATTTCATTTGGTGACCCCTAGTTCTTGTTTTATGAGATCAAATAAATACTTTTTCCTTATTCACTTTCTCCCCACCATTCACATTTTTTTGGCCTCTATCCCATCCCCCTTTAGCCTCCTCTTTTCTAAGATGAATAGTCCCAGTCTTTTTAATCTCTCTTACCATGACAGCCATTCCAAACCCCTAATAATTTTTGTTGCTTTTTTCTGAACTTTTTCCAATGCTAAGATTAAGGATGTTAAAATACGATTATCTAGCCAATCACATAGTCGACACAATTTGTATCGACCATACGATTAGTCAATAAGCGCCTCTGCAGAGCCACAGCAGCAATAGCTCCAGAGGAGCCGATTCGAGCCAGGACTGAGCAGTCCTGGCTCGTGCCAGCCCCAGAGGCACCCACGCAGTGGCTCTGCACTTTAAATGTACCAAGAGCTGCTGGGCTCTTACTACATTCAAAATGCAGAGGCACAGCGATCGGCACAAGCCAGGACTGCTTGGCCCCAGCTCATGCTGAGTCCAGCAGCCCCTGTTCGTGTTAGCCATATCTTTTCTATAAGTATCCTAGCCATTGCTTTTCCCCCCAAAATGTCTGCTTACTATAAATTGCCCTCAGCTTCTCACTACATAATACTTCAGTGTGTGCGGTTCCTGAGTGGACATAAGTCAGCACAATCCTAATGAAACTAATGGAGCTATCCTGACTTATGGCAGTTGTTCTTGGGAACTAAAGTAGAGGTTTATATTCTTCCCTCTGTCAGAAAGAACAGATATTGGTGATGATGAAAAGAGCGGGCTTGTCACTAACCAGATTATTCTCTCTGCAGCCCAATTAAACTATGCTTGTGACAGAGTCAGAATCATCCTTTCAATTTAGTTAAATTGGCACAAAGCCTTATGTGTAGAAAAGGCCAAAGTCTTTGATGTTGCAAATGCTGAAACAAGTAAACAACTTAACTCACATGACCAGTTACACTGTTTGAAAAGCCAGATGACCTGGACAATCACTTTGACTGAGAGATATTGTCATACAGTGGTTGGTGCAAATATTAAAACGGGGCTTGCTTTCATTTTGGGGACTTTATATTTTAATTAGATGGTATAACAGAAGATGGGCATGTCTACACTACAGAGTTAGTAGTGTCCGCACAGCAAGCATGTTATTTAGAAATTATTTAGAAATAACAGTCTTCTTATTTTAAAATAATAAAACCTCATTTCACAAGGAATAACACCTATTTCGAAATAACTATTCAAAATAGTTATTTCAAAATAGGATGAGTGTGGACACTGCAGCTGTGCTTATTTCTAAATAATTGGTCTCCAGGGCATCTGGTGGCCACTCTGTCCACTCCCCTCAAAACTTTATAGTTTCCCTTCCCCTGCCATCTTTAAAGGTGCAGGCAGAAGGGAAAGTGCTTGTGGCATGACACAGCCCTGCTCGCACCGTGTCACAGACCAGCACCCTGCCAACCTTCCCTGTTGCCGTGGCAGACCCCAACACTCCCATCGAGCCCCCCATGGCTGCAAGCACACAGGCAGCCAACGCTGAAGCCCCTGGCTAAGAGCGTAAGAGGAAGGCACCCTCATGGACTGACCCGAAAATCCTGGCTCTCATAGGTGTCTGGAAGGATCAATCAAACCTGCAAGATCTCTACACCAGGCGGCGAAATGCTGACATCTACAGCTGGATGGCCGACAGCCTGGTCCAGAGGAGGCACGGCCGCACTCTGGACCAGGACCAAATGAAGATCAAGTTATACTTAGATTTTCAGAAAGCCTTTGACAAGGTCCCTCACCAAAGGCTCTTGTGTAAATTACATTGTCATGGGATAAGAGGGAAGATCCTTTCATGAACTGAGAACTGGTTAAAAGACAGGAAACAAAGGGTAGGAATAAATGGTAAATTTTCAGAATGGAGAGGGGTAACTAGTGTCCCCCAAGGGACAGTCCTGGGACCAATCCTCTTCAACTTATTCATAAATGATCTGGAGAAAGGGGTAAGCAGTGAGGTGGTAATGTTTGCGGATGTTACTAAACTGTTTAAGATAGTCAAGACAGAAGCAGACTGTGAAGAACTTCAAAAAAGATCTCACCAAACTGAGTGATTGGACAACAAAATGGCAAATGAAATTTAATGTGGATAAGTGTAAAGTAATGCACGTTGGAAAAAATAACCCCAACTATATGTACAGTATGATGGGGCTAATTTGGCTACGACAGATCAGGAAAGAGATCTTGGAGTTATCGTGGACAGTTCTCTGAAAACTTCCACACAGTGTGCAGCGGCGGTCAAAAAGGCAAATAGGATGTTAGGAATTATTAAGAAAGGGATAGAAAATAAGACACAGAATATCTTACTGCCCCTGTATAAAACTATGGTACGCCCACATCTTGAATACTGTGTACAGATGTGGTCTCTTCACCTCAAAAAAGATATTCTGGCCTTAGAAAGGGTTCAGAAAAGGGCAACTAAAATGATTAGGGTTTTGGAATGGGTCCCATGTGAAGAGAGGTTAAAGCGACTGGGACTTTTCAGTTTAGAAAAGAGGAGACTGAGGGGGGATATGATAGAGGTATATAAAATCATGAGTGGTGTGGAGAGGGTGAATAAAGAAAAGTTATTTATTAGTTCCCATAATAGAAGAACTAGAGAACACCAAATGAAATTAATGGGTAGCAGGTTTAAAACTAATAAAAGAAAGTTCTTCTTCACACAGCACGTAGTCAACCTGTGGAACTCCTTGCCAGAGGAGGCTGTGAAGGCTAGGACTATAAGGGTACGGCTACACGAGCTCGTTAGTTCGAGCTAGCTAGGGTAATGAGGGCAAGCGGCGTTGCAAATGAAGCCCGGGATTTAAATATCCCGGGCTTCATTTGCATGTTCCCGGGCGCCGCCATTTTTAAATCCCCCTTAGTCCGAACTCCGTGCCCGCGGCTACACGCAGCACAGACTAGGTAGTTTGAATTAAAGATCCTAATTCGAACTACCGTTACTCCTCATTCCACTACCTAGCTCGAACTAATGAGCTAGTGTAGCCGTACCCTAACAGAGTTTAAAGAGAAGCTAGATAATTTCATGGAGGTTAGGTCCATAAAAGGCTATTAGCCAGGGAATAGAAATGGTATCCCTGGCCTCTGTTTGTCAGAGGCTGGAGATGGATGGCACGAGATAAATCACTTGATCATTGTCTTCGGTCCACCCCCTCTGGGGCATCTGGTGCTGGCCGCTGTCGGCAGACAGGCTACTGGGCTAGATGGACCTTTGGTCTGACCCAGTACGGCCATTCTTACGTTCTTAAGTTGCTCTGCAGGCCTCCACCAAGGCCAGAGAAAGAAGTTCCTGGTTGGGAGCGGCATCCCAGACCTCCCACTTTTACTCCTAGCTGGATGGCAACCTGGGAGAGGGGAAGGTCGCCTCCCCTCATTGTCAACTCTGGCCTGGACATGCCCATTGTCAGCCTCAAGAAGGGCGGTGCTGTGGAGGAGGATGACAAGGACAAAGAGTAGGGGGAGGGGGAGAAGGCCAGCACTAACACCATGCCTGCCAGCCAGGAGGTGGTCATCAACCTGGAGCTCAAACCCCCCTCCAAGGATGTCTCCCAGGGTTTGGATGATGCCAAGAAAGGCCCATCAGGTGAGTTCCATACTTTCCCTATCTACATGCGGTAGCAGGTGGTGGTCTGCAAGGAGCTGTGAACTCCTCACTTGGCCTTCTCAGCCTGGGGATCGCACAGCAGCCTGTGCACATGGATGCATGTTGGAAACCAATTCCTACAGTGCACATGGAGCGCCAGTCCAGAGAAGACAGCCCCATGAAGCTGCCACACAGGAACCAGTTGCTCCTTCTCACGAGGTTCCTGCACAGTCCTGCCTTGCTCTAGACTCCGTGGTGGAACATTTTCCCCCCACAAGCCACCACTAACAAGGATGGGGTCAGGGAAACACACAGCAATGCCGCACAGGGACATCCGTGCCCCTACAGGACAATGCCCGCTGCCTAGGCCATAGATGGCTTTGCTCGAAGCACTTCGCTGTTATCTGAACAGAAATATTTCATTGTTTCCCATATTAGGGTTAGGCTTCATGCACACTGTCTCCTGAGATGACTGGCCCATTCTTTTCTTCACAGATGGATCAGCTGCAAGTGGGGCATGAGCAACACCTCCCGTGCCATCCTCTCGATCCTGCAAGACCTGATGGCAGAGGTGACCCCAGGACGACCTGGTGAGGGGACACCTGGAGTGCTTCCGTTCCCTGAACTGAAACTTTGAGGAGGACCACCAGGAGTGCTGCACCATCTGGGAGCAGCTGTCCTGACATCATGAGAGCATGTGAGCAGCTTACGCCAACACCGTTGAACACATTATCACCACCTTGGAGTGGTCCAGCAGCCATCTTTCCCCACCCCACCTACTCCTTCCCAACTCTCCCCTGCACCCACCCTGCCCCCGTCACCTAGCTTCTCCTCCTGGCCTCCTTTCGGCCACCGAGGACCCTGTCCATGAGGCAGTGAGACCAGCCAAGGCAGGTGCCAGTCCCAGCCCCATCCCTGAGCCCCTCCTTCCCCCTCCTGAGTTCTTTCTCCAATCCTTCCTCAATTCCAGATTCCCCAAATAAAAATCAAAGAGTTTACTGTTTCAAACAACAGTCTGGTTTATTTGGTCTGTAGGGGTGTGAGGAATGGGGAAGGGAGGGCAGGGGAAAGGAGGGGTGGTGGAGGAAGGGCACACAGGGACTATGCAAAGGACCCTTGTGGGGAGGCCCATGGGAGACTGTGGTGAATGAGGAGCTCCCGGGCCTGGGTCACCATTCCAGGCTGGTCATTGTTCTCAAGCAGTGCCATGAGGGCAGCCTGCATAAACTGCACCAGGAGTTGCAGCAGCAGGTCTAAGAGCTGGTGACTGCTTTGCAGCCAGTCCAGCTCCATGGTAGGGATGCTGTGGCATTCGCAAGGGCAACCAGAGCATGCAGTGTGAGTTTGCTGTTCCTCATGGAGGTAGACAATGGAGAAGGGTCTGAGACATGACTGTAGAGGAGAGCCCCTTTAAGCATAAGCCACGGATAGCCTCAGGCAGCAGCTCCAGGAAGTGACTGCTGTCCTGAGGCCCTGCCTGGAGTGCTTCTGCGGGGCCTTAAACACGATTCAGGCACCAATTAGTGCGGATGCACTATGTTAATATAGATCTGTGCTATTTTGATGGGGATTTGTAATGTGGATGCATTATTTCAAAATAGTTGTTATGGGAATTATTATTCTGAAATAACATTTCAAAATAATGCTGTAGTGTACATGTGCCCAATGGGACTACTCATGAGCAAAGTTCCTCATGTGCTTCAGTGTTTGCAGACTCAGGGTCTAAGGTCAACCTTTCTGTTATGTAGGAAGCAGGGCTAAAGGTTGGGACTCCTGGGTTCTGTTCCCAGCTATCCCATTGGCACAGTGGAACTCTGAGTGCTTAAATTTTATCAAAGAGCTTATTTTTAATGACGTATCATTTACCATAGATTAAGATACTCTTAATATTGTATTATGTTATTCTTGTTTGCACAAAGAGAACCTTTTCTTTAGATAAGGATAAGAAAAATAAACTAAGATTTATTAGAATTGCTTTGCCTAGCAGGTTCTCTGAGTCATCTATACTGTAAATACAATGTTTCAGTGTGCAACTACATATGGGAATAAACAAATAACTTGAATCAGGTTAAATAGCTTGAATTCACTAAACCATAATTCACTTGAGCAATATTTAGTCAATGAATTATCTGACAAACAATTTGTGCAATTAAAGGGTATGCAGGATTGGACTTTCAGAATATTGTATTTCTAGAGCATTAGTGCCTAAAGGCCATGTCAAGATTAGCTTGTGCTAAGTGCTGTACAAATGGCTTTGGGCAATCTAGCAGTTTTGTGACTGTTCTGGATAAGTTTAACTCAAGTTTGCTGGTCCTGGATGATTTTGTTAGCAGAAGAATGGAGGAAAATATTACCAAAATTAAAGTCATATTTAAGGGCTCTGACAAATTACCTGGAACATAACATCATCTGTAATAGAGGCTTCTACTCTCTGTTAGGGCCACTTGTCTAGATGAGGAAATTTTTTACTGGCCATTCTTCTCAACAGTGCAGCTGCATCACACAATTGATGTGAATTCTAGCTCTGACTAAAAGTGAGGACTTGTACTACTTTTAAACCTGCTTTGTGTGGACAAAGGGAATCCAGTGGATATAATGTACTTAGATTTCCAGAAAGCTTTTAACAAGGTCCCTTAAGGCTCTTAAGCAAAATAAGCTGTCATGTGATGAGGGAAGGTTCTCCCATGAATTGACGACTAGTTAAAAGATAAAATACAAAGGGTAGGAATAAATGGTCAGTTTTCAGAATGGAGAGAGGTAACTACTGGTGTCCCGCAGGGTCCACACTGGGACCAATCCTATTCAACATATTCATAAACAGTGCTTTTTTTATTAAAAAAAAAAAAGGTGCCGGTACTCCAGGGGAAAAATTGTTGAGCTCTGACTGAAGGTGCTGGTACTGCGTCCGAAGGTGCCGGTACTGCGTACCAGGCAGTCCCATCACAAAAAAAACCAACTGTTCATAAATGATCTGGAGAGAAGAGTAAACAGTAAGGATATGAAAGTGTAACAATGTACATGGTTAACTGATTAGCCTGGGCTCATCGGTTAAGCTTCACGGTTACATGCAGGCTCTACTAGTTCTCCAACCATCTACCATCTTTTAGGATAGGAATGATCTGATTTTTTTAAATCACATTTTTTGAAAGAAAAAGTACAAAGATAACCTTTTGGGCCACCTTTATACAACACAAAGAGAGAAAAGGATGCTTTATTTTTTTACTCTTAAAAATCACAAACTGCATTTTCTAAGATCCTTACAGCAAATTGTATTACCATTGCCTCCACCACTGTTTTCTCTTTTCCATTGAACTTTGATCAAAGATGATCTATCCTGATAATGTAAAATTGCAACATTGAAAACTGACAAATGAACACATGCCTTATGTCAAACTAAATTACCTTCTCAGGTTCCAGTCCTGAAACTGGAGACACACAGGTATGTAAAAGACCACACAACATAAGATAAATGCGTAGGATAAATCAAGCCTCTCTCTGTGTACACCTCTTTCGTACTATGCTTATGAAGTCAAAAAGGGGCTCATATGGGCATTCACTTTGGTTTTAATGTGAGAATACATACCTTTGTTAACAGCTCAGCCAGTGCCTTGATAAATTTCTTCAGAACTCTGAAGAAATACCATACAGGCTTGAGGACTTAATCTTTTACATATTTTAGGCCTTGTCTATATTGGCATGTTTTGTCGCCAAAAACTGCCTTTTATTGACAAAACTGTGAAAGCATAGACACGACAATGCAACTTTTGTCAGAAAAAACACATAGTTTTGGCAACAAAATATTTCTACTCCTGTGAGAGACTTTTGTCTTTTCCCTTCCCTTTATTATCGACAAAGAGTCAGTGTGGACTCTGTTGTTTGTTCCACAGTATCCCACAATGCCTGCCCTGATGGTTGTGATCGTGTTTTGTGATCTCTGGTGCCCTGCCGGCATGTCCCCCACACCTTTCAACGCTCTGGGAAGTATCTGACCCCTGAGTGAGCTGCTCCATTTAGGGAACAAACAAAAAGAGCAAATCACTGGAATGCTCCTGTTTTGCTCTGCTAGAAACACAGCTGCAGGCAGACGGCTGTTGCAGGAGGAAGGCTGGAGAGACTTCTGTACTGCTTTGACATTCCTTAGCATGGAGAGCTCACAGAGCTACTCGTGATGCTGCTCGTAGCAGCTGAGAATACTGTGGGAGAACTTGGAGAGAATCCCAAAAAGCACAGGGATCACACTATAGCAGAAGAGTTGGGTACCCTATCTAAAGTTTGCTTATTTGTTTCTTAACATGAAGCAGGTGTCCATGCTAGGATCTTTTTTATTCTATAGACTGCAACTGTATTCTGCTGAGCAGCTTAGTGTATTCATGGGGCCGATCCTAGGCTGCACTTGGTGCAGCCCAGAAGTAAAGTAATTGGGGGGGGAAATTGTCATATACTTCTGGAGGAATGTTTTTGAACTAAAAATAGCTTTCCAACTAAAAAAAGGTGTACAGGATCTTCTGAAAAAACTTCTTCTGAAAGAGAGTGTTCATACACACAAGCACATCAAAAAAGCAATGTGCTTTTTTGAAAGAGAGCATCTGGACTGGTTGGACGCTCTCTCGCATAAAAGGCCACCGGAACCACTTCAGCCAGGGCTTTAGATCACCAGTTGCTTCCAAGTGCTGGTGCTGAAGCTTTGCAGAGACATGTGCTTAAAGGGACCCGCCCCCCTTCGGACAGCCATTTCTCTGCTTCTGCTGCATGCTTGCCTATCTCTTTGAGAGAGATCAAAGCTCTTGCAGTGCCTGCTGTGGCTGCCCTGCTTTTCTGGATGCTACAGCTTTTCTCTTGGTGCCATGGAGCCGGAGCTGCCCCATGGCATGCGATGGTCCCACATGGCCATGCTGCAGTTTCTGCAGCACTTTGTGCCAGCTGCCTTCCTGGTTCTGACCAAGCTCAACCCCAGGCTTATTCTGGGGACCCTCTCCCTGGGTGCAGCTGCTATACTCTGGCAACTGCACCCCACAGTGGAGAGGCGTTTTTGGAGGCTCAACACCAGTTCAGACTGGTGGGACTGGCTGGTCATGGAGGGGTGGGACGACCAGCAGTGGCTCTAAAACTTCCGCATGTGGAAGGCCACCTTTTGGAGCTATGTGCCTGGCTCACCCCCGCCCTCCAGAGACGCAACACTCACCTGTGGCCCACCACCCCTCTGGAGAAGCGGGTCACAATAGCCCTCTGGAAGCTCACCACCCCAGACAGTTACCAGTCGGTGGGCAACTAGTTTGGCATGGGGAAGTCCACTTTCGGGGCCCTTCTCATGGAGGTAAGGTGCTCTGGGATTGCAGTCCCTGCATGGGGGGGGGGGAGTCTTGGAAAAGGGGAACCCTCGGGAAAGGGGGGTTTGGGTCTGTGGGGAGTAGAATGGGGTGGGGGGGGGAAGCCCCATCCCCGGAGGGTTGTGCCGTCCCACCCTCACACAGCCCTGCTGCTGGGAGGGCGGCCTCATAGGGGGTAGCTCCTTGGGTGTTGGGGAGGCAGGGGAGGGGAGAAGGGCAGCACCTCCCAAGGGCTCAAGCACTCCCTCTCTCATTCTCTGTTTTGTGTGTTTCTTTGTTTCATTCTGAAGGTGGTGAGGGCCATCAACTCGATCCTGATGTGGAGGGCTGTCCGTCTGGGAGACCTGGATGCGATCATGGCTGGATTTGCTGCCCTGGGGTTCCCGAACTACGGTGGAGCCATTGATGGGACCCACATCCCAATCCGCACACCGGACCATTGTGTGGCCCTGTACATAAATCGAAAGGGCTAGTTTTCGATCGTGCTGTAGGCCGGCCCTGGTCGACCACCAGGGACACTTTACAGACATTTTTGTTGGGTGGTCAGGCAGGGCACACGATGCCCAAGTCTTCAGAAACTCCAGCCTGTATCACAAGCTGGAGGCGGGCACATTTTTCCCCTGACGTGAACTTGCCATTGGGGATATGCAGATGCCACTGTGCATCATGGGGGACACAGCCTACCCCCTCATGATATAGCTTATGAAACCTTACATTGGCCACCTGGATCCCAGCAGGGACCAATTTAATGCCCACCTAAATCGGGCCAAGTTTCAGGTGGAGTGCGCCTTCAGCCGCCTCAAGGCAAGTTTCTGGTGCCTGCTGACCCACCTCGACGTGGGGGGGGGGGGGGGAGGCACAATATCCCCGAGGTGGTGGCAGCATGTTGTGTCCTCCACAACATTGTGGAGAGGAAGGGGGAGGTCTTCCTCCCGGGGTTAGGGGCAGATGCTGGCCATGAGGGGTGAGCGTTTGAGCAGCCAAGGACAGCGGCCACCAGCCAGGCCCATCAGGCTAGGATGCACATCCAGGAGGACCTGAGGGATAGGTTCTCTCAAGGACCCCAGTAACTCTCCCCCAGGCCTCCTTCCTAGGGGCCTCTGCCTTGCAGCCCTATCCCTTCCCCACCACAACCCCTCCCTTCACCCTTTCCCTGACCTCTCAATAAACACACCTGTTTGGTTTTCCAAAAAATTAAGTCTGTATTTATGAAACATTCAGAAAAGGTGGGGAGGGGAAGGGGGCTCATAATTGGGAGGGGGCTCAGGGCTGGGAGGGGCATGGGGGGCAGCTTGATGTGCCACCTCGGGTGCATGGACCTCGTTGGACTTGGGGTTGGGTGGGTCCAGGAGGGTGGAAAGGAGGGGGGGCTAGAGTGGGGTCAGGGTTGGCAGGGGGAGGGGCATGGGCATTGCTAGGGGAGGGGGCATGGGCATAGTGGGAGGGCAGGCGGAGGGGGAATGGGCATTGCAAGGGGGGCAGGAGGGCGGAAGCCCGGAGCAGTGGCATCGGGTGGGTGTGCCAACATGCGCAACGTGACAGAACATATGCTGTCACACTGCTGCATCAACCAGTCCCATGTATGGTTCCGCCACTCCACGTCAGGGAACTGATGGGCAGGATCCCCGGTATGCTAACATAAGGTAAAATGGAAACCAGGAAAACTGGCAGTATTTTAAAGAAGCCTTATTGAAGGCGCAGGAGCAAACCATCCAAATGTGCAGCAAGAAAAGCAAACATGGTAGGCAACCTGCTTGGCTTAACTGTGAAATTTTTGGTGAGCTTATACACCAAAAGGAAACTTACAAGAAGTGGAAACTTGGACAGATGTCTAGGGAAGAGTATAGATATATTGCTCAAGCATGCAGAGGTGAATCAGGCTCCCCCCAGCACCAGCTTGTGTGCCCCCCCTTGCTGCCTCTTTCTGATAGAAGCAGCAAGGGGTGGGGGGAGTGACTAGTCGAGTTCCTACTCGACTACCGGATAAGCATTTGCTTATTGGGTAGTCGACTAGTTGCTTACATCCCTAGTCCTAATGTGACTGGTGATGCTTACTAAAGAAAAAGGCTTCAGACCTTACAGTCCCCTCCTTAATGGCACTTTTACTAAAGCCATCATTACTATTCCAGGAGCCCATTATTCAGACCTGCGGAACTTGGACTTGCCTCATGGGTATAGTTAACAAGGGCCTTATTTGACTTTGTATGCCAGCTTCATGTATTCTCCAAACACTTCTCTTCATCCAGCAAGCCAAAGCTATTATGCTTCCTAATAAAGGCAATTGCATTCCAATAATCACCACAATGAGGTGAACCATTATATTTAGCATGCCAGTTGCAAAAGACCAGTATCCTAATAGTGTTTTCCAGTATCTGCAATAGTTTTTAGTGCATGAGTGATTTCTGTATTATGTATTTCGTAGGTATTTGTTCTCCTGTCTGTACAATACACTGTAAATGTGAATGGAAAATGGCATGAATCAACACATTTTATCATCATTGTCATATTCATGCCAAAGGGTGTGTCTAGATTACATGGCTCCGTCGACGGAGCCATGTAGATGAGTTTACTAGACATAGCAAAATGAAGCGGCGATTTAAATAATCGCCGCTTCATTTACATCAAAATGGCCACCGCGCTGTGCCGATCAGCTGATTGTCGGCACAGCGCAGTAGTCTAGACAGGGATCAGCCGACCCCAGAACCCTTTGTCGTCAGATCCTTTATGCCTTATGAAACGAGGCTTACAGGATCTGACGACAAAGGGTTCTGGGGTCGGCTGATCCCCGTCTAGACTACCGTGCTGTGCCGACAATCAGCTGATCGGCACAGCGTGGCGGCCATTTTGATGTAAATGAAGCGGCGATTATTTAAATCGCCGCTTCATTTTGCTATGTCTAGTAAACTCATCTACATGGCTCCATCAATGGAGCCATGTAGTCTAGACACACCCTAAGGTTATAGGCATTACATTATGATAACTGTGGTTTAACCTTCAAGTAGTTTACATTCTGTAAAGATACACAGAATTCAAAATCACAACTTTTCATCTTTGTAATATTACAAAAACATTTTAACTAAATAAGTCATAACATACAATTATTTTCCCCCTCTGGTAATTCCACTTTGTGCTTAAAATTCTTATGTTTGGGTACGTCTAGACTGGTGGGTTTTTCCAGGGAACATGATTGCTCTTCTGCTTTTTTTTGCGGAAGAGCAAATGTGCTCTTTTGAGGAGCCCTGTAAACCTCATTCTATGAGGAATAAGGGCTCCTCCGCAAGAGGATGGGGCCGAATGGCAGAAAAGCCTCTTCCGGAAAAGCAATCGGAAAAAGCTATGCAAATCGAGGAGCGTAATTTGCGTAGCTTTTTCCGAAAAACAGCAATAGTGTAGACCTAGCCTTTATCCTACCAACAGATAAACCATGTGACCCATGAATATTTTGCCTTTAAATGTTGTACCACCACTTATAGATATTTCCCTGTTAATGCCTGTTGGCGTTCTTTGACCTCTGCCCTTCTGCAACATTTGTTTCTGTATGTACAGTTGAAGTTTCCATTAGTTCTTTTCTGCCTAATGTAGCTTCCCCTTTTTAAAATATAATTCACAACACTAGCAACAATACAAAATATGATCTTTGTTTTGATAGTAGATCTGTGGTATGCTCGCTGCTCTTGAGCTTGAGCAGCTTTTCTGAAGTTCTGAAAGACAAAAAGAATATGTTTCTACCCCCATAAGGGGGCGGTAGATTATTGTTTAAAATACCCCTTCCTTTTACAAATCTCCTTTCTAATTGTGGATAAGAGAAATTATCTCCTTACTTTGTGTGATTGTTCTATAGGCAAGCCAGGTTTTAATGGCTTCTACTTTTAAGAATTTAGGCTGCATTTTCCCACTGTTCAGTCATGACATTCATAAGATGGTGTACCTTAGTTTCTCTTTTTAATGAAGCAGACCAGGTTTGTAATCTTTTCTATGCTGTGCCAACTTTTAAATTTATTCACAGGTAATGGCTGAGAAGAATTATTACCGTAAGGCTTGTTACCCTGGGACACGGTAACGATTAATTTAAAAGGTCTAATTGGCACGCTCTGGCTTACTTATGATGTTAAAGTCCCAAGTCCCAGAAGACGGGAACGACCCGAGGCCGTATCTATCACCGGCTTATTGGTTTTACAAACGAGTCAGAGACATAGTTTAGGGCCAAACCATATATTGTAAGAATTTCAATAGCCAACAAGTAAATGTTTTAACCAAGTCCACCCTAACCCAGAAGTAAAGAATGAAAGAAAGTCCCCGATACAGGAATATACTGTACATTCGTCGCGGATAAGCCACAGGAGAAGGGGTGCTCACGACCTCGACGCTTTGGCTCAGTGCGAGCCGCCACGGAGGAACAGTGAGGCGATCCCTCGATGACACTGCTCTGGTCACTGGTCTGCACGGTCAGGTTAACAGGATTCAGGTACGAAGGCCTTCCGCACTCCGTCTGAGCCTTGACTTCTTCAGAGTCTTCCTGACATAGGCTGTCATATGCCTGGGAGTTCCCACAGACAAGCGCCTTCCAGACAGTACCCAACACTTATCCAATCATTCATTCACCTCAGTCATACAAACAAACAGGATAGACGAACAACATTCAAACCTAAGGAACCACGCACAAACCTATGGAACAAACGAAGAACACGAACAAACCTCAAAAGGGGTTTATATTGCCGCTTAGGCGGGAAAATCTCCATAGGGTCGTGTGCATAAGTTTTAGTGCCTAGTGCACAGAGATTGGTGCCTAGTGCAACGATTTTGAGCTGAGTGCACAGGTATTGGGCCGTGTGCAGAGCCAAAATGGGGTTGTGTGCAGAGGATTTTTGAATAAAGGCGGGAATTCCATGTGGCAGTTACTCCCTTAGTTCAAACCAACAGTTAATCCGAACTAGCAAAGGGACTAGCCCTTAGTTCGATCAGCTAACTCGAACTAATGTCCAGACTTTAGGCCTTAGACTCCTTAGCACAATGAACCTAATATTAAACACAAACCTCTTAAACATTCCAAAAGCCATTTCAGGGTAACAGGCTTTTTAATACAAGGTTTATTTCCAGTTACCATTTCTAGCATGCTTAAAAGCTTTTCCCAAAAATCACAGACAAGTTGGACTTCCCTGGTTCAGCACCCTTGGGACCTGAGCTGTCCCAGACTAGGGAGTTTGCCCGACCAGGGGAGGTCAATGCTCCACTGCTGGCTGCCCCCCTTCCGGCTCCTCTTCCTATAGCTCTCAAGGCTGGGGTTCCCCGCCCTGCCACTGCCTTGCTAATGTTGGCCCGGCTGAGGCTCCCTGCCCACTGCCACCAGAGGTTCCCCAGCCAGGGCCACCTGGCCACCACCAGCCCCATTCAGCCACTACTGGCCCTGATTCCTTTGGGATTCCCCGTCCCCGAGGCCCAGCTCTGCTGCCCCTCAGAGGTTCCCAGCCAGGGCCACCCGGCTGCCGCTAAACTCATTGCCGCTGGGGTTTTCCCAGCCAGGGCCACCAGGTTGACCCCACTGCCACTGGGGATTCCTTTGCTGGGGCCCGGACTCCTGGCTGCTGCCTGGCCCCATCCCTGGCTGAAGCTCCCAAGTCACTGCATGGCCCTGCTGCCACCAGGGAGTTCTCAGGGTTCCCCAGCCAGGGCCACCTCCAGCCACCTGACCCCACTAACGCCGTCTGGCCCAGCTGACACTGGAGTTTCCCTGCCTAGTCACTGATGGCCCAGCAGGGACTCCGTTGACCTGCTCTCCCAGGGTTCTTTGGTCTAGCAACATCCATGGTCTTGCTGGACCATGGATGTTGCCAGACCAGAGAGTCCCAGTTTTGGGAGGCTGTAGTGAGTAGGGGTGGCCACTCACTGACCCCGAAGGGGAGGAACCCCTCTCTGAGCCCATTTGCATTGAACTGTGTCCTGCCCCTTTAAATCCCCAAAAGCCAAAGGGCGGGGCAGGGAGGATAAAAGCACAACCCAGGCACTCAATAGGGCCCCAGCTGCTGAAGGAAACAGGGGCCTGCCCTGAGCTCCCAAGTCAAGGGCCCTGAGGACCTTGCAGAGGCTGAGGACTGGCAGGCCCTTGCTTCAAAGAGGAGACCTTCTACCCCCCTGCCCAAAGGTCTAAACTACCATGACCTGGAGAACCAGCAGTCAGTGTGGAGCCAGGTAGCTGCTGAGGGGACTTAAGCAGTGGCCCAGGGGAAGCTGCTGATTGTCAGGCTGATCTCATAACATTCTAGAGCAGGGGTGGACAATAATTTTTTTGCTGGGAGCTACTTTGAAAATTTTTGAAGTGGCCCTGGGCTGCACAGGAATGGGGGGCATTAAGCAGAAGGGGTGGAGCATTGAGTGAAAGGGGTGAGGCCAAGATATTTCCAGGTTCCCCATGCCCAGAAAATGATTGGTCTGGGGGGGAGGGAGTGCCTTTGCCCCCACCTCACGTTTCCCCAAGGTGCCCATGCCCCTGGCATGGGAGGAGACTGCCCTTGCTCCCCTGCCCCTAGGCCAATTAGGGCCTGAGGGTGGGGGTGGGGGAGTGTGCAAAGCCTCCTCGGCTTTTCCCCCTGCCCCTGTGAGCAGCGTGTGGTGCTTCAAAGCACCACATGCTCTGGCAGGGCAGAAGGAGGCTTTGCACGCTCCCCTGCCCCCGATTAAGGCCTGGGGGTGGGGGAGCACATGAAGCTGCCTCCTGCCCTGCCAGGAGCATGCAGTACCATGTGCTGCTTGCAGGGCAGGGGCAGATGGTGGAATAGGGTGGGCACATGTCCCCCTGCTACCCTTCATACTGGGTGGCAATTCCCCTTCCACGCTCGTGCCTAAAGAACTGAGTTTGTTTGCTGCCCTGCCCTGAACTAGGGTCAGGGTCTTACTAACTGTGGGACTGTGTTTGCTTTGCTGTCATGCCCTGCCCTGGGGCCTTATTGCCTGGGGGGACTATGTCATTGACTGCCCTGCCCTCAGGCCCTGTGGTGTGCAAGTGTTGTGCTTAAAAGAAGCACATGGGACCTTTTTCAGTGGGATAAGGCAACATGACGCATTTATTGATAATTTATCCAAGTTAGTATCTGCATTCACACACATGCAGAGTCCCATGCACTCTGCTGATGGAATAGTTACCAGTCTGTTGCTTGGCCCAACCTACTGGCCAAATAGGTTGGGTGCGAGGAAGGAGTTGGGTTCTTGTCCATCCGGACTGATGCTCCACAGTCTTAGCAGGATGGAACCCAAAGAACCATACACGACACCCTACAGGATTTTCCTTCCATGCGAGTCTATGATTAAGGCATGACAAGGCAAAATGCAGTCATTCAGCATCATAATCAGTCTTTCTGTGACATATGTTAATCTGGAAGCTGTTCTCACAGTCATCTGATATCAGTGTGCTGACAACTCCTCGGGGGTGTTGTCTTTCTGCAAAAGCTGTTATCGGTTCCCTATCAAGGAGAGCTTGCCACTAACTTCAAGGTTCATCAATCTGCCTCGGTCCAGTTTGTGTCTTCAGTGTGCTTTAGCTTAGTTGATAATTATTTGGGTATTCTGAGTCTCCACCCCCTCCTCTGACCATTTGGGCATGCAGTGGCCCAGGACTAAGCCAGGCAGTTTAGAGGTTCAACATGTACATTATTACAGGGTTACTTATTAACATTAAATTATCCCTATGTTTAATATTAACAGTAATTTTAGCATCAAATTAAGTGGGTGCTTATAAATATCTTGTTATACCACACCTTTTATTCTGACAACTTGTTTCTGAGGCCAATGTTTTTAATCTCTTGGAATCTTTGCATAGTCTCTTTAATTTTATTGGAGCCTGGGGGGAATAAATTTGTAAGGGATGGTTTGTAATTTGTTAATTTGTAAGGTTAACCTGTCCCTCAGTATCAGGACTAACTTCTTTTCTACCTCCTCTTCCTGGAAAGTGGTCATTTGAGCCTTCTTGCTTACATTAATTTACATGCTGGCCAGGTGTGTCCATTATCTGCAGCCCCTTTGTGCTACCATCTGTGGCCAGTTCTCTCCTTCTATCAGCTAGGAAATTTGCCTCAACAAGACACATCAATGGTTGGTTGGTTTTCTTTGAGAGTTTGAAAAATAAAATTTTCTAACCCCTTCACACTTTTAATTATGAAGACTGGGAACAATTTTAACCATGGTGTATTTTGTTTCTCTGACCCTTTTTTAAAACTTGGTATACTGTTGGGCTGTCCTTTTTCTACAATGCTCATAGGGCTCATTTTAAAAATATAAAGTACAGTTTTACCTAATTTTGTTGTTCTGTTTGTTTGGTTTTTAAAGCACACAACAATTTAAAAAAAACCAAACAAACATAACCTATCATGACTCCTCCTTGAGCTCTTAATTAAGTAGCAGGTTTTGTTTACCTTTATCTTACCCTTTCTACAATAGACGCAGACAATAGATGCAGATGTGTTGTGGGAAAATGCATATTCCTTCCATAGTTTAATGTCTATAACATTGTATAAATCATATCCATTTTTACATAAAGTGTAAGGCTGTGTCTAGACTGGCCAGTTTTTCCGCAAAAGCAGCTGCTTTTGCGCAAAAACTTGCCAGCTGTCTACACTGGCTGCTTGAATTTGTGCAAGAGCACTGACGTTCTAATGTAAGAAATCAGTGCTTCTTGCGCAGATACTTTGACGCTCCCGTTCGGGCAAAAGTCCTTTTGCGCAAAAGCTGTTGCGCAAAAGGGCCAGTGTAGACAGCTAGCTAAGACTTTTGCGCAAAAGCAGGCTAAACGGAAAAAAGCAATTTGGACGCTGGGAGACACCGTAGGAGCCCCGGAGTTCCTGGTAACCCAACCTCTTAAAGCAGATGCAGGCTGCTGTGCGCACATGGCAGGAGCGTGCCTCAGACCTCTGGCCTGAGGTCTGCCACGGTGCCCCTGCCGTGCCCAGCAGCCACATCACAGCCAGCATGGCAGCTCCGGGTGCTCAGCCACCTGCACCCCCAGCGCAAGAGGCCCCCAGGGGCGGCAAATGACGGGCCCCATCCTGGTCCTCGGGGGAGCTGGACAGCCTGCTCGACCTCTGGCAGGAGGAGGAGGAGGCCCTCCACGAGACCCACTCGCGGCGCCGCAACGCGGACATCTTCACCTGCATGGCCCAGGCGCTTGCCCAGCAAGGCCATCCAGCTGGGACCCTCGAACAAGTCCGGGCGAAAGTCAAGGAGCTGCGCCTGGGCTATGTGCGGGCCAGCGAGGGCCAGGGGGCAGGAGTAGACACCTGCCCCCATTACGACGGGCTCCATGCCATCCTGGGCCAGCCAGCCCCACAAGCCCCAGACATGCCCGTGGACAGCAGCGTCTGCCCCCCCATCACTAGGACCACCAAGGCGGGGGAAGGAGATGACAGCAGTGCATCGGAGGATGAGGGCAGCATTGCCACCCAGCAGGCCCCCTCCAGCAGCCCTGACATCTCCCGCGCATCCTCTGAGGCTGGGGAAGGATCCACCGGTGAGTCTTGCACTTTGCACTCACAAGGGCGGGCGCCAGGCACCCGGAGGGGGGAGGGGGAGAGCATGTCACTCAGGCCACGTGAGCTGCATGCTGTGTAGCATTAGGCAGCAAGCAGCACGTGCAACCACATGCAGCCTGGTGACCATGTGGCTGTGGCAGGCAGCTGCAGGGCACGCCTGGGACCATGCTGCTCACACACATCCGGCGGGACCAGGGGGAAGGGTGGATGCCGGCTGGAACCAGCCAGGGACTCAGCCCAGAGCCCGCACCTTCGCAAGGGTGCAGCACGGAGAACGGCACACTGTCCCATGCCTGGCTGAGAGGCACAGCCAGCTGCTCCTGGGTAAACTGCAGCATCACAGCCCTGTGAACATGGCCCCCACTGAGCCCCTCGCCTGCTCCCGGTGCCTTGGCTGGCTCCCCGAGGGAAGTCCCCACTGCGGCCCACATGTCCCTGGGCTATGTGTGTGAGGGATAGTGGGAGGGAGAAGGGGGAGGAAGCGCTCGGGCCACCCCTAGGGCCGTCTGAGTTTTGCTGCAAGGATGGGACACCCTCCCCCCCAGTCACTCTCCTGGTTCCGTCCAGGAGATAGCCCATGCGACAGGGATCTGAGAGCCCAGACCACCTCTGCCAGATGTGCTCCCAGGCACTGTGTGGGGATGCATCTCGCTCCCTGTCAAACACCAGTGATTAGCCCACAGCCTCCACCGGCAGGGAGTTCCACAGGTTAACGCAACACAAGCGCCCTCCCGCCCTTCACGGGGCCAGGACACAGACTGGTGATTACAATACATGGAGGAGGACCCTACTCCAGGGGCAGTCCTCCTTGCAAACATACAACGCGGGGGCACGGGGGGAACCGAGTGGACCCAAGCCACACTACTGCAGTGTCGCCTGGGCTCAGGGGTGGAGGGCATGAGGTGTGGGGACAGTGGCCGGCCGGCCTGCCTGCCTGACCCATCCTTTCTTCTCTTTCCTGCAGCGGGACCAAGCACAAGCCGGGGACCCTCCAGTCCGGCCCCAGCTGCCCAACCACGCAGTCACAGTCTCCGCCACCGGGACCAGCTCCTTCGCCGGCATGTGCAGGCCGTCAAGCGCATCGAGGCATCTATTCGCCAATGCGTCAAGGGGGACCTGCAGTGGCACCAGGAGGCCTGGGCCGCCTTCCAGGCCCAGTACACGCGGATGGCTGACTCCATCGCCACCCTCACTGCGCACATAGCCCATGCCATTCACTATGGCATGGCCATGCCCCTGCCATCCCTCCCCTAGCACTGCCCATGCCCCCTTCTGCCCCTGCAATGCCTCCTCCTGCCGCCCCCTGCAATTGCCCCTCCTGCTCACCTCCCCATGCAGCCTGCCCCGCATGTACAGGTCCGCCCCCGCAGGAGCGCTCGCAGGGGCCACCCCTCCCAGTTGAAGGTCTCCTCCCCCTCCCCCTTCTAAATAAAAACGTACATTTTTCAGTTGAAAACAAAACTGTATTGGTTATTGTATTACTCGAGGTAACTAATAAATGATTTGATATGCTAATTAGCCAACTAAATTTAAAAGGATTACAAAATGCAGACACCAAATTCTGTATCTATCACCGGTTGTTCCTTTAAGTGGTCATTGGTTTGTGGCGCATAAACAAATACTGACACTTAAGTAAAATTTAAACCACAACTATATTAACATAGATAACAAACAAGCAAGAAAGGTTAAGACGCGCACAAAAGAATATGTACATAGTCTAGACGCAGGGGACGATTGTAGTGTTGCTGGCAACCTCAATCCTTTGGTCCTTCCGGGCCTCGGGAGAGGAACAGCCAGGAGATCCCTCGAAGACGACTGGAATCAGGTACACTGACTCGAGCCTTCCGCACGAATCCTCTTCCTGTTCTTCGGGACAGCTCGGACAGGCGATGGTGGCCTAAACCCTAGCCTAAACTAAAGAAAAACCCTAGCTATGTCCGATGCACCCGACGAACATTCACGATGACGGCCAAGGTGCTTGGAATCGATGCTTTACAAAGGGGGGAGGGGAGGGAATGGGAGGGAGTCGTATGGGGAGACCGAGGCGACCCTACTATGGGGCTTGTGCGAACATGTCCATCAGGGCCTCTCTGAGCACCCCATGCTGGTGTGCCTGGTGGATGGCAGCTGTGTGGGGCTGTTCAAATGTCTGTGCCTCGGCTGCCATCCATGCAGGGAGGAAGGCCTCCCCACCACAATGTTGTGAAGCACGCGGCCAGTACCTCCATTGCATTCTGCTCACCCATCTCGAGACGGGTGAGCAAACAATGGAAGCAGGCTTTTAAGCGGCCAAAGGCGAGCTCCACCTGATTTTGGGCCCGGTTGAGGCGGTCATTGAACTGGGCCCAGTTCTGATCCGGCCGCCCCATGTAGGGCCGCATTAGCCAAGGCAGCAGGGGGTAGGCCGTGTCCCGATGACGCAGATGGGCATAGGCACATCCCCGACAGTCAACTCCCGCCAGAGGAAGTAGGTGCCCGCCTCTACCCTGCGAAACAGTCCAGAGTTGCAGAGGACGCAGGCGTTGTGTGCCCTGCCGGACCAGCCCACGTAGACATCCAAGAAGCGGCCCCGGTGGTCCATGAGGGCCCAGAGAACAATAGAGCGGTACCCCTTCCTGTTCGTGAAATGGGCTGCTCGATGCTCCAGGGCCCGGACGGGGATGTGGGTTGCATCCAGGGCTCCCCCGCAGTTGGGGAACCCGAGGGCATCGAAGCCGGCCAGTGTAGCATCCAAGTCGCGCAGGCGGATCACTCTCAGTAGCAGGACATCATTGATAGCGTGGACAACCTGCAGAAGGGTGCAGAGAAACACAAGGGAGCACATCACATAAGGCAGGGGTGAGTGTGCGCTCCCTTGGGCCCCCCTCCCGTGATTCCCTCTGTCCTCACACACATGCACACACACACCAGGGCCCCCCCCCCCACCAGCAGGCCTGTGCAAGGGAGGGATGGCCCAAACCCCTGGGTGACCCAGCCTAGAGTCTTGGCTGCCCCTGGGCATGGAGTGCAGCACCCTCCCCCCACCCCACTCCCCCTGGGACTTACCTCCATGACGATCACACCGACGGTGGATCTTCCCACCCCGAATTGGTGCGCCACCGATCGGTAGCTGTCCGGGGTGGCCAGCTTCCATAGTGCGATGGCGACCCTCTTCTTCACGGGGATGGGCGCACGCAGCCGAGTGGTGGCTCTCTGGAGCGCGGGGGTGAGCCAGGCACACAGTTCCAGGAACGTCCGCTTTCGCATGCGGAAATTCTGGAGCCATTGCTAGTCGTCCCATTGCCCAAGGACTAGCCGGTCCCACCAGTCTGTACTGGTGTCCAGTCTCCAGAGTGGCCTCTCCACGGTGGGTTGGGGATGCCACAGGGACTCCGTGGCCTCCCTGGTGAGGGAGTCCAAGGCGATCTGCGCCTCCTGGTCCTGGAACACGAGGGCACCAGCCTGGAGCACCAGCTGCAGGCACTCGAAAATGGCCAACAGGGGCCAGAGCAGGCACATGGCCACTCCTGGTTCCATGGCAGACAAAGCAAGGCACAAGAAACCAAAACCAGGAAAAAGCACTAGGGGACAAAAGGGTGGTGTCCAAAAGGCAGAGGGCAACCACCAAACCTGCTATGACTGTCAGTCCCTGCCAGAGGTCCTAACGCACGGAGCAGGAGACAAACGGCTGTCCGGCGAGACCCCTTTAAGCACGTGTCTGAACAGAGCTCCAGCCCAGCCCCCGGAAAGGGCTGGTGCCCTTTTGCCCTCTTCAAAATGGTTCCGGGCTTCTGCCTTTGTGCAAAAGCGTGCCGCCAATCTAGACGCGCTTTTGCGCAAAAGCGCATTGTTCTAACGATAACTCCGGGACCAATCTAGACGCTCTTTTGCAGAAATACTTTTAACGGAAAACCTTTTCCGTTAAAAGTATTTCCGGAAAATCATGCCAGTCTAGACGTAGCCTAACTGTTTATTTTGGGCTTACAAAGATTTCATGTACCCTATCAAAGTGATATTCTGATTATTCAGAGCTACATTAAGGCTCAGTGTTCCTAATATTGCTTTTTTGTGCACCTCACCCCTCTTGTTGCTCCAAAGGGACATTGTCTTTTTGATTTTTTTTTTATTCTTTTGACAGCTCTTAATCTGTTTTGTTATTAAAAAAAAAAAATTGAGACTTTGTCCCCATTCTGATTAAGCTCTAGTCCTTAATTAAAAACACATTCAACTTTATAAAGAATAGAAGTACCCAAAGGGTTAAATGCTAAATAAAACTGCCAAACCACAGGAGCTGCTTGTATCTGGCAAAAGTGTCTGTGTTGCAACTTTGAATGAGAGATTTAAATGGATTTTAGTGGTATTTTTTTTTAAATCAAAACCAATTCATCTTAACCTACAAAACAGAGTGTTTGAATTATGTTCTGAAAAGCTTACATATTTAAATACACAATATAGTTACACACACACATTCTTTTCTTACCATCCCTTGCAATTCAGTGCATTAATTATTTTTACACATCTGTACACACATTAGTTCCCTTTTATGCATTTGGAGGCAGTTAAGTTCCAATAGAAAACCCTTATATTCTTTTAGTGGTTGACTAAATTGTCCATATTCAAATGATTTTAATCAGATTCTCTGACTGTCTGAAGCAAATATTTACAATTGATTATTTACAGACTCTACCTCTGGGAAAGGCCTATTTTCTTTCAGAATGGCTGCAAAAAAATAAAAAATATCTTCATATAGCACTAACATTCCCACAACTTAACTATTTAAATCCTTTCAGCCTCTGGTGTTAACTTCTCACTCTTTCCTTAAGTCTGTTTCTCACAAAAGCCCAAATACCACCATTCCAATATCATCCCAGGAATCTGGGTCCCTAGTGACTGTATTCCTCCCAGTATGCCCCTCTGGGCTTCTATCATGTGTTTTTTAATCTATCTGTTGCTGGCAGACTGTATTTCACTTGTCTGAGCCAGGTTTTGCTTTCCTTGCAGAACTGTCCCACTACTAATTTAGCAAGGAGAGTGGGGGCTGAAGTAGCCCACACCTCTCCCTTTTCTTCATTCCCGGTCTCTCTTGTTGTTCTGGAATGGTCATTCTGCCAGCTAGGTAGCAATCTTTTTCTGACAGACACAGGTAATCTGCTGTTATTTACTGTGTTAGACTCTTATCAGTTCAGTCCAAATGACCTTAGGTTTCCCATATTCTTCACCTAACTTGTCACCCACGTACCCTAGGGCAGGGGTCAGTAACCTATGGCTCACTAGGGAGCCAGACATGGCTCTTCTGGAGCCCAACTCCAGCCCCCCCCCACCCCAACTCCCTCTGCTGCAGGGAGCCAGAGCTGGTGCAACAACCTTACAGCCCCCAGCAAGACTGGAACGCCAGCGCCTGCTTCCTCTCGGGAGGAGGTGGGGGTGGGTGGAGAAAGCTCCACGCCTCCCTGCTGGATCTGGCGTGTGGGGAACAAAGTCTCTGTGCACTGCCCTTTTCCTTCCCTGGGGTGTGGGGAACTGGGAACCAAAAATGGCTCCATGCATGCTGCCATTTTCTTTCCCCCAGGGCATACTTCCCTTGCAAATCCTGCCTGGTGCATGGGACCAGCCAGAGATGTGTTACGTGTGGCACGAGAGCAAGTAGCGGCCCCCCAACCCTCATGCTCAGAACCCACATACCCCTACCAGGCACCTGGCCCCCCAGGCCTGCTCCTGACCCCTGGCCAGAAACCCTACCCTGACAGCCTGCCCCCAGCCCGCTCCTGCCTTCTCTCCCCAGCCAGACACCCTACTCCCAGCTTGCTCCTGCATCCTACCTCCTACACAGGCCTTGCACCCTCACCCCCTCCTCCATCCCACCTCCCATACAGATCTTGCACCCCATCCTTTTCCCATTCACTGACAGCTCTGTCCCGCACACTTAACCCCTCATTTTTGGCCCCACCCCAGAGCCAAGAAGGCATCACAAATTCCACTAATCCTGGAACCCCAGAAGAATAAATCTAGCCTGAGGCCACGAACCTCAGTCCTCCCTGCCACATCCTGGGGTTGGAGCACTGTGGGAGTTTCAGTTGGGGCCACATCAGTGATGGGTGCAGAATTCTGAGGAGTTTTTTGCTTCTCACTTATGTGGTCCCTGTCTGATTTTTTTTTCTGTGGATCAGTGGGCCCCCCTCCCAAAAAAGTTCCCTGCTCCTGCCATAAAGACAATGTTGAAACCTTGTGTTGGACATATTTTACTTTATTTAAAAATGAAGCCTGGCCAACAAGCCCCCAATTGGGGCCCAGCCCCCATCTGGCTGCAGCGTGAAAGTACTCCTGCACCCCCACCCCACCAATCCTGAGTCCATCATACACCTGAACCCCCTGCCCTGAGCCCCACATATACCCCAACCCAGTCTCCTGCATCCCCATGTCCCCTGCCATAAGATTGACAGAAGACAGCCTGAATGTGTGCATGAAGCTTGATTTTACCAGTTATGATGTAAACTTCAAAAAAGTGTGAAAAGATGCAGCAGCAGAAGTCCCGTTAAATAAAGTCTGTGAGACAAGGTTTCATTTATGCTATTATTAATCATTGGCAATTATCAATAATATTAAATTGTATATTTTCAGTCATGCAAATGGGCATTCTTATTGACCTCTTTGTTGACCACTTGTTCTGAATTTTGATGTAGTTTAGCTCTTTGGTTTCAAAAAGGTTGCTGACCCCAACCCTAGGGCATCCCACTTTTACCTTTCTGTGACTCTAGCATAATCCAGTTAATTTAGGTGCTCTATCTTTCATAGTTCCTCAGGCTCCAGGCACCTACCCTTACTCAGTTCCTGGAGTAACCCTGTTCAATTTAAGTATCAACCCATATCCAATTCCTAGGGCTCAGTGTAATCTTCTGCAGAAGATCTTTTACCAGTGAAAGAGCCTTATACACCACTTCCAATAAAGCAGATGAATTTTTACTGGTGGCCAGTCAAGATTAGATCATCTTGGGACTCCAGTTTCTGCACAGTATAGTTGCCAGGATGTTTGTCAGGCAGCTCTGATTTTGGGCTGTAACCTGGAGTTAGGTTCCAGAGGCTATGCCTAGACTGCAGGCTTCCTTTGGAAGAAGCTTTTTCTGGAAGAGATCTTCTGAAAACATTTCTTCTGAAAAAGCGTCTACACTGCCAAAGCACATCGAAAAAGCAATCTGCTTTTTCAACACTGTCCACACTAAATGGACGCTATCTGTTGAAAAAGCAGATCGCTTTTTGGATGCGCTTTGGCAGTGTGGATGCTATTTCACATGTAAGCTGTGATTATTATGGGTGGAGTCGCCACCAAGGCACCTGTGCTTTTTCCTCTTCTATTGAAAGAACTCTCTTCCCTGTCCACACACCCCATTTTCTGAAAGAGCTCTTTTGAAAAAGATATTCTTCCTCATAGAAAGGTTTACCAATGTTGGAAAACCCCTCTGTTCTTTTGATTTTTTTTTTTTCAAAAGAATGTGATTGCAGTGGGGACGTAAGTGAGGTTTTTCCGGAAAAATAGCTGTTTTTCTGAAAAACTCTGTAATGTAGGCATATCCAGACAGATTCCTTTTGGACTCCAGTTTATATGGTTAAACTTGACTCCTGCTTAGTTATACTTTAACCAGTAACTTTAAAATTAAATAGTTCAGTATAGTATCTTTCATTCAATCCTAGTCCATTATGAAACAATTCTTTAACCAATCATACTCCATCACCTTACTGGATTTAAATCTTGCAAAATTAGTTATGCAACCAACAAACAATTAAAGAATCAGACAGACCATACAGGTAAACAATAGAGAAGTGGGGACAGTACAGGCAAAACAGTAGCAATATAGATTACACAATCACTACTGTTGGTAAATGATTCTTTGCCAGACAGAATGCTATCAAACAAAATTTTCTTTAAAGATCTTAAGGTTTATTTCTTTATCTGGGTACTATTTGAACAGGAGAACCTTGTGAACAGCCATCTAACCACCACCATCCCTGCATTTATGTTGTCTTCTGGAATTTTTTAAAAGTAATTTTTTTTTCTCCTTGTAGAAAATATAAACCCAGGTGAAGGGCCTATTAATTTAAACATTTTACAATCCCTTTAACATTTTAATAAAATACTTTAGTTCAGTGTTTCTTAAACTGTGTTCCATGGCACACCGGTGTACCGCGAGGAAGTCGGAAGTGTGCTGCGGAAAACAGAGTTCAAAATGGCCACCCTTAAAGGGGCAGAGGCCTTTTTTTGTGTTGGTTTTTTTTGCTCAACTTCCCCCAACCCCCCTCCCTCCCCCGCTTTATTTTGGCTCAACAAAAAATCCTTGGTATTCCTCATTTAAAAAAAAATTGTTTGGTGTTCCTCGGTCTTAAAAAGTTTAAGAAACACTGCTTTAGTTTTAGAGCATGAAATTGCTAATGGTATTTTAACACTGGTATTGCAATAGTTTTTCCCTGACCAATTCCTTCAAATATTAGGCAGATTAATAGATCTCAGTGTATAAATGGAGTCATGTGGATAAATATTCCCAGGATGAATAGCTAAGACTCTCCCATCTTGCAAATATTCAAGCATGTGTGTAACTTTATTGACTGAGAAGCAGTCTTGGGGCCTAAACTTAACCCAGTAAACATTCCCATACTAGCCAAAGGCATACATCTAGGGTATGTGGAATTTTACACAACCATATTTGATATGAAAAAATTAGGAAACTGTACAAAAAGTGTAACTTTTTTACAAAAGCTGTTAATTCCATAATGCCTTATCCAATTTTCCTCATTCTAGACTCTGATCATGCCAAGAAAATGTCATATGAATATATTTAGTTTTAGCAAATAAGGTCCCAATTCTGAAATCCTCTCTGCATGGACCAACCCTTATACTTGTACAGGGCCTACTTAAAATCAGTGGGGCTCTGTGGGGGCACAAGGGTCTATACTAGCTGCTATGATTGGGCAAGAGTCCTCAATCTATTTTATACTGGAGAGCTATCTTGGTTTTAAACTGTGGAAAGACAAATGTTTCCAATGATCTTTATCATTCATTATCACACAGTAGCTTCTGTTAATAGTTTTAACTTTATCTTTATAACCTATCTTTAACTGTGTAACTAGACACACATATCTGAAAGCTTTTTGTATGGAAAACCAACATGCAGTAACCACAGCCCTTCAATAGTTTCACATCTATTGTTAGGAAGAATGCACTTTGATTATACTTCTAATACTTTATTGACTGTAGATATATGAATGTGATTTTACAGCCTGGGGAAGTCACTCATGTTTACAAGGTAGATAAAACTGTTTTATATAACTTGTTTATCTTTCATTGAGGGGTAGTACAGCTATAAGCATAATTTATGTAATCAGACAGGATGTAAAATATAATATAAAATGACTAATGTATCCTTTTGAAAGGAACCTACCACCATTGTCCATTAATCCTTCCAATAACCAACTGCAACTAATTCAATATTAGGGGCTGGCTCAGTGGGCTATGTAGAAGCAGCATTGTAGCCTGCTTCTAACACAGCCAACCAAAATGAACATACTACACATTTATGCTGTCCAGTTCAAAGGCTTTGCCTCCAAAACCCAATTATATTTGTTGTATGCAGCAAGTAAACATTAGCTGATGGTGCACTATTGGGGTGACTAAAGATAAGGCGGCTTAGTGAAAGGTCAATGATTTTGGACCATGCTTTTGCAAAAGTCTAGCACTACCCTAAATATTAGTGTAAAAATCACATCAAATACTAGAGAAACTGACCACCTTCATTCTTTCACTGTAATGAACTGGCTCCAAAAAAACCCCAAACAAACAAACCAACCCCGAAAACACTAAACCCAAGGGAGCTGGGGAGAGAACCAGAGGGAGACTTCAACCTTCTAGAAATAATTTAATATACTTTTTATAGTGTGAGGCATAAGTGCCTACTCTGGATTCTCTAGGGCAAAGTTAATAGGTGCAGAGCATCCACTGGCAGCCAAGCTAACTGCTTTTTTCCCTCGCCCCCAAGTCTCTCATATGCTGCTGCTGGTCTCACTGACCAACTCCTCCTCCATACTCCCAGCACTTCCAAAGAGCCATGAACAACTGATTCGTGGCATTCAAGAAGCTCTGGGGGCAGCAGGGATGGGACACACTTGGATGAAGAGCAGGAAAAAGGTGAGGCAGCAGTTTGGGGGAAGGGGTGGAGTGGGAGCACTGTGGGGACAGTAGGAGGCAGAGTAGGGGTGGGGGCTTGGCTAAAGATTGAAGTAGGGGCAAGGCCTGGAGCAGGTTGGAGGCTGAGCACCCCCTCAGCTAGAGGGAAAGTAGGCACCTATGGTGTGAGGGGCTCTCATTCTATGGCAGAGTACCAGAGAAATATCTATGTGAAATATGGAATCTAAAATGCCCATTAAAACTTTGTGCACTAAACCCCTTTACCAGCTGGACTCTCCAACACTATTCTATCAGGGTATGTCTACATTTGCAATCTTTCGAGAGAGGGATGGATGCAAATGAAGACATTCGAAATTGCAAATGAAGCCGCGATTTAAATAGTTTGTGCTTAAATTTGCATATTCGCGTTATGGCTCTATTTCGAAATAACAGACACTGTTAAGATGCGGTTATTTTGAGAGAAAACCCTTCTCTAGAAATAACCCTTATTCCTCATACAATGAGGTTTACCAGTTATTTGGAGAGAAGGGTTTTCTCTTGAAATAACCACGTCTTAACAGCATCTATTCCGAAATAGTGCTATTTTGAAATACAGCCGGTCCCCAAGTTATGAATGGGTTATGGACCAAACACTTGGCCATAACTCAAAATGTTCGTAAGTCGGACCCCATTGAGTTACATTGTGACCGTGCTGTTTGTAAGCGCAGGTCACGTTCGTAACTTGGGGACTGCCTTTACGACTGCTTAATGGGAGGTTTGGTCGTAAATCAACCGTTCGCAACTCGGGGACTGGCTGTAGCACCATAATACAAATATGCAGATGAAGCATGGGATATTTAAATCCCAGCTTCATTTGCAATTTCGAATGTCTTCATTTGCATCCCTCTCTCGAAAGAGGATGCAAGTGTAGACATACCCTCACAGAAGCTGGATGGAAGAGATCAGTTGAATTATCTAATGCAGTGGTTCTCAACCAGACATACATGTACCATGGGGATAAACAGAGGTCTTCCAGGGAGTACAACAGTTCATCTAGATATTCAGCTAGTTGTACAACTGGCTACATAAAGCTCTGGCGAAGTTAGTAGAAACCAAAATTTCATACAAACCATGCCTATTTATATTGCTCTAGCCTATAAACGCTACATTGAAATGTAAGTACAATATTTGTATTCCAGTTGATTTGTTTTATAACTGAAAAAATAAGGTTAGTAATTTTTCAGTGAGTGCTGTGGTACTCTTGTAACTTTATGTTTGATTTTGTAAGCAAGTATTTAAGCGAGTGGTAACTTGGGGGCAGTGCTGCCTTTTTTTTTTGGGGGGGGGGTAAGAAAAAAGGTGCCGGTACTCCTGAGGGGAATGCCATTCATTTCCGGTATGCTGGGAGAATAGGTGCCAGTACGCCGTACTGGGGCATACTGTCACAAAAAGCACCGCTTTGAGGTATGCAAAACAAATCTAACTCCTGAAAGGGTAAAGTAGTCTGGAAAGACTAAAAGTCACTGATCTAATGCATACTCCTCCCAGCATACATAAATGTTCTTTATATAATAGCTGTTTTGTCCAGAATAACTTTAAATGATGCGGCTTCCATAATTTCCCCCAAGGAGATTATTCCACATGATTTCACTGTCAAGAAGCAGCTTGTTGCTGCTGCAGCTTTTGTTGTTTGTTTGTATTTTGGGGTGTGGGTTTTTTTTTTTGAAAGCTGACTTTTTTTCTTACTGCTCTTTTTGAAGCAGCAGCTAATTATAAATTCCTCTGTTCTTCCTCAATCACTCTTTTTTTTTTTATCAGACAGAGGTCAAGGTATATTAATAGCCGCTGTGTGACTCAGAGTTGCTAACTCAAGTGGATCCCTTCACACTGAGATCTGCTGGTCTCCCTGGTTACACTGTTGCTGTAGGAGAGAGCACATTTCCTATCAAACAACCAGAATAAAACTGCAAAACACAAACAGCTGAGTCTCCTTCAGTATTTTCATTCCTGTTTTTCTCCAGAAACATTCTCTTTGTTGCTACTCCCTCCTATCACTGTGGAAGGAGGAACTGAAGAAGAAGAATATTCAACCTGAGGAAAGTCTGAGTCTCTTGTCCATACCTCATGAGTGATAGAAAAGGAGTCAGAGGCTGAACATTCCTTTTCTTCCCCCATACTACAAAATCCTAAAATGCATGAAGCAGCACCTTAGTTGCTTTTGTGCTCCCATATGGCAAGGGAGAGTGTAGGAAGATAGAGTCAATGTGACCCTGGAAGAGCAGTGTTTTGAACCTCTGTTTGCTTTCTGAACCTTTCCTTTCTCCAACAGGGCGGGTATCCTAAAGCAGTGTTTCTCAACCAGTGGTATGAGTACCCTTAGGGGTACTCGAGAGAAGTCTGGGGGGTATGTCAACAACTGAAATTTAGAGAAAACCGAATTTGTTTTAAGTTTTATAGCGCTTTATTATTTTTGTACTTTTTACACCCATAAATTTAATTGCCTGCCCAGCTACAATTAAGTTGTTTAAACAAATGTGTTGCAATGGTAGAAAAAAATTGTCGGAAAACTTTAGGTACTGGGGGTACTTTTTTTGAAAAAGGGGTACTTTATAAAAAGTTGAGAAACACTGTCCTAAAGCAATCACTTCCTTTTATGGTGGGCAACACTAACCAGACTAGCCAGGTTTAGTCTCACTGAACCTGCAAGTGCTGGCAGAGGCTGGTGAA
The DNA here is from genome assembly GCA_032595735.1 of Pelochelys cantorii. Classification (NCBI taxonomy): domain Eukaryota; kingdom Metazoa; phylum Chordata; order Testudines; family Trionychidae; genus Pelochelys; species Pelochelys cantorii. Next base: position 41,533,170 of record CM064326.1, on the reverse strand, counting down.
CTTTGGAGGAAAGGAGATGGTTGGAGTGTAGTGTGAGCATCCTCACACTTATTGAGTCATTCAAATACATAACCTTCTTTGCCATGGTCCAGGGAAGCTATTTTTAACAGGAGAAATCTGTGGTAATGATTGCATTCCTTCTGAATTCCAAGTACATTATTTATAATTAGCGTTCCATGTCTGTCATGGAAATCACAGATTCTGTTACCTCCATGATTTCTGCAGCTACCATTGTAGCTAATCATAGAGCTCCTCAAGCACCTGGCTTGGGGGGGGGGGGGGAGTCAGTCACTTGAGTGACTCCAGGGACAGCCATATCATCCATTGCCTGGGGCTATGTCTACACTACACTGATGTATCGGAAAAAGGTACACAAATTGCACCCTGAAATTTGCGTACCTTTTTCTGATAGTTTTTTCAGAAGAGTCTCTTCCAAAATTTGGCATGTCTACACTGGGCCAAATTTCGAGAGAGTCTCCTCTCCGAAGAGCCCTTCTTCCTTGTGGGAGGAGGAAGACAGGGCTTCCAAAAGAGCAAAAAAAGGTGGAAGAGCAGACACGTTCCCTGAACACGGTGGTGTTTTTCTGGGATACTGAAAAAACACCATAGTGTAGACATAGCTTGTGTGGCCCCAGCCAGTGGTCCCAAAGTGGTCACCCAGAGCAGCTGCAGTCTGCTTGCCCTGGCAGTGGTCCCTGGGAAGGCCACTGGAGCAGCCACACTCCTCATCCCTCAGGCATGTAGACACTAGAGCAGCTGTGCTCCACTGACTCTGGCAGCAGTCTCACAAGCAGGCAGGCAGAGTAACCATGATCCCCTGGCCCTAGTAGCAGTTCCCAGGTGGCCAGACAGAGCAGTCATGGTCCACTGGCCCTAGCAGCAGTCCCCAGGTGGGTAGGCAACCAGAGCAGCCATTGTCACAGCAGCGGTCCCCAGGCAGCCGTCCAGAGCAACCAGGATGGTGGCCCCCTGCATGTGGAGCTGCTGGCTCTGCCCCCACCCAGCAGTGGTACTCCAACTACTCCTAAGATTTAATGATGGGTATTTTTAGTGAGTCATGGACATGTCACAGGCTATGAATTTTTGTTTATTGTCCATGACCTGTCCATGACTTTTACTAAAAATACCTGTGACTAAATCATAGCCTTATAATTCTCTTATACAGTCTGTGCTGGCTGTATAATGTTTTAACAAATTACTGGCCTGCCAATTGTCCCCTGCTTTAGGAATTGTTAACATTCTAATCTTTCCCTGTGCCCTTTAATCTCAAGTCACCCTTCCAATCTTTAATCATTTGTCTTGCACAATGCTTACTCAGGATAGTAACCTTGCCTTATTTATATAGTATTTTTATATAGATTACTCTTTTCAGCTATATTTACCTGCATGAGCTTCAGTTTAGTGGCCAGGAAGGAATTATTTTCTGTCTGTTCAACATGAAATGTTTTGAATCACATATTTACAAATCATGGCCCTATTTCATCAAATATTCATGCACAACTTTGATAATGCTACCCAGCTGAATAAAGTACAATTGGGCCTATGCCTTTTTTTAAGATGGTTAGGTATGCAGTGAAGCTACAGCTTCCTATGAAAAACTACTCAGGCATGATTGTTAATGCATAAATGTAAGAAAAAATTACTAAAATGAGAATATTACATGTATTTGTCAAGACCACAATTTTACACTTTTTTCCCTAGAAGTCAAAAGAATTTGCATTCATGTGTTTGCATGTGGCCAACAAAACAGCTGTGTCCTACAAGACTTTCAGGCCTAACTTTGCACTGAAATCAATAGGAGTATTCACAAAGTGTGAACCACAAACGACTGTGGGCACCTAGATGCCAGATTTAGTAGCACCCCCGCCCCACCATCCCACGGAATTCGCCTACTCTCATCACTCCCACCCGAAGGGACACGAACTTTATTCTAGAGGATGGGGGCGCCCCCCCCGGCAGGCCCCTCTAGCGGGCTACGCCGAAATCTTCGCCACGGGCCGTACACCCAGGCTTCGGGGTGCGAGTCCTTCCCCCTACCCGAACCGGCTCCCGGATGTATCCATTCGCTCCCCCATATCTGTATCAAAATGTATTTTGTGCCGTTTGTAATGTTGGTTCGCAAACATTCGTTCAATAAACTGTCAATCTGCTAGTTAGCTCCACTATGATGTCAAGGCATGACCTAGCTAATTTAGGTACCCTCACCCCTTCCCATTCCTAAGGCTCTGAGTGAAAACTTACCATATCCTGTTCCTGGGGCTTAGGGACACCCATACTCCCTCCCTATGGCTCAGAGTGTAACCTGCTTAATTTAAGTATACTTCCTAACTCCATTTCCTAGGGCTCAGTGTGTAATCTTCTGTGGGCTTGTGCCACAGGGTCTTCTACCAGTGAAAAATAAGTCAGTCACAGGAACATAATCAGGGATCTGGAAGGGGACATAGAGCAGAAAACCTTGGACAATGCCTACTAGGCTCCATAAAGGTTTCTCTAGGGAACCAGTGGACAAGAAATGTTGGAAGTGCCTAAGCTATCCAACTTCAGGTGGTAGGTGCCTGTTCATGAATTGCTAAGCTAAGATAGGTGTCTCCCTGGAGTCCGAACTTTTGCCCCCATGACGGAAGGAGCACTCAGCCCAAACCCCTGTTTGGTGTCTCCCATGGGCTAGCATGGATGGGTCCCTGCTAGTGTGCTGACTTTTCTTGATTGCATTCTTCGTCACTCTTCTTTCCATTTCATTGTATAGGGTTTTGTGGATTGCAGTGTTATTCCCACCTACAAGTTATGCCCTGTAACACTCAGCTTTGCAACATAAGACTCTTTGTAGATTCCAACCACAGTGCTTAAAGATGTGAATCTTTGTAAGAACTGGGTCGAAGAGTTAGCAATGCCCAGCCTGTACAACCATTAGGGAACTGTGGCTTCATCCACCCCTCCATAGGTACAGATTTTCTCACTTCTCTGGAGGTGCTCAACTCCTATTGCACCCTTTCCCCAAAGCCCAGCCCTTTCTGCCCCCACTCTACTTTGTTCCATTCCCACCCCCCAACATACCCTCTCCTCACACTGCCACCTCCCAGCATCTCCTGCCCACTATTGAACAGTTGATCCACAGCAGGTGGGAGATGATGTGAGGGAGGGGAAAGAATCACAGTTGTCAACATTCAGGAAAATAAGCCTCAAATTCAGGTCAATGCCATTTTAAAACAAGCCCCAAATGAACTCTGTCCATTTTTTTGCTCTGAAATGTCTGGTGACAAGCACCAAACAAGCCAATTCTCTTTTTGGGTGGCACTCTCTCCCTCCCTCCTCCCCCCCCCCCCCAAATAAGCCCCAGACAAGCCATATTTCAAAAGTGGTGTTTGCTGTCTGTGTACAGATTTAAAAAAAAAACCAGTATCCCTCAACCCAACCCCGCAGTGCACATCAAACCAACAAATCAAACCTACATGCATCTGACAAAGTGGGTCTTTGCCCACGAAAGCTTATGCTCCAATATATCTGTTAGTCTATAAGGTGCCACAGGACTCCTTGTTGCTTTTATCAAACCAACAGGCAACCCTGCAGAGAGAGCACCTACCAGGCCAGCACCATATGGCTGGCAGAGAGATGTGAGCCAGTAAGCACATTTCCTCTCCAGCCCAAACTGCCCGTACCCACAACTACACACCAAATCAACCTCCAACCACATACCCCTCCCTTCCTCCCAAACCTACCTAGTTACAGCTCCTTGGGGAGGGGTCGGGGAAGAGGCACAAAGTTCTACCTATCAGGAGGACTTCAGGGGTTGTTTGGTGGGTCTGAGTCTGTGAGTAACTCAACCCTTCCTTCCTTCCTTTGCTGGCTCTTGGTTCCCTAAATCCTTCCCAAAGAACTGATTGGCAGGGTCCATTGGCAGTGATGAACAATAAAGTGGTGGTAATTCACAAGGGGTAGGCCCTGGCAGGCTACTGCCACTGTATTTACCTGCACCTCTGCAGATACTAGTAATCACAGCTCCCACTGGCTGCAGATCACCATTGCTGGCCAGTGGCAGGAAGCGGCACAGATTGGGATATCACTTCCTGCAGCTCCCATTAGCCAGGAACGGTAATCCATGGCCAATGGGAGCTGTGATTGCCTGTACTTGAGGAGGCACAGGTAAATATAGTGGTGAGGGCCTACCGGGAAGACCAGATCCAGTCTGCTGGCTGGTGTTTGCCTACCCCTGTGCTAAGGGGAGGAACTGCTTGGTAGGGCCCACCTGTGGGTGCTGAGTACCCAATTTTTTCTTCTCCATGGGTGTTCCAGCCTCAGGGCATCCACGGAGTCACTGCCTATTCCATCCTAAAGTCCCAGGTTCAGAGGCAACAACCTTCCGTGACTGAATCAGCTTCTCCAAAGTAACTCCAAACAGGACTCTGCAGAGCTTCATTCCCTTCAAAGTGTGTGTATAAGAGTCTGCCTGCACAGAGCGAATTCAGGATGGGCACAGATGCCTAAGGTGTTAACCAAAAATAAATAGGAACCTATAAGCAGCTTTCATATGACAGAATGTTTCCAAATGGAGCACTCAGAAAGACATCACTCGTGAAGCATGTTTATCATGGTACAACTGTTAGAATGAAAAGGTGGGCAAGATAAGATCTTTTACTGGACTAACTGGTTGGCGGAAGACACAAGCTTTGAAACCACATCAAAAATTTAAAAAACAGAGTCCCGTAGCAGCTTAGTGACTAACAAAAAAATGTAGATAGTACCATGAGCATTTGTGGGCCCAACACACGTCTTCAGGTGAATAGAGTTAAGGGGTCCAGAGTACAAATAATTAGCAGGGAAAGGGGTTTGGGAGGGAAAGAAGGAAAGAAAATGGGGAAAAATATTGTTGGTTTCCATGCTAAATGAGGCTAATAGTGGACACCCTAATTGACAATACTTGCCCCATTTTTTTTCCTTCTTTCCCTCCCCATCTCCTCTCTTTCTCTGCTATTTATTTGTACCTAGACCCCTTAACTCCCTTCACCTGAAGAAGTGGGTTGTGCCTACGGAAGCTCATAATACTTTCTACATTTTTTTTGGTAGTCTGTAAGGTGCTGCAGGAGGACTATTCCTTGTGTTTTAAATTTTCAGATACAGACTGACACGACTAGTCCCCTGAAACTTTTAAACTACATCAAGTTCTTCACGGCTCTGTACCTTGAAAGCCAATCTGAGATATTACCTCCCCTATCCCACCTTGTGTCTCTAATACTCTTGCCCAAACACAGCTCCTGGGAACCACTCAAAACACCAGTGTAAGACATGCCACATACAGGGGCGCTGGAAAACTTATGTAGTGGAAGTGCTAAGAGACGTTCAACCAAACTGTAAACCCTGTATATAATGGAAATCCCTGCAGAGGATGGGACCAGCACTCCAACTTCCAGCAGCGCCTCTAGGCACACGAGCATTAGAGGTGGAAAGGTTGTCCTCTATCACCTATGCCTGCGAGCCGTGTCCAGGTGTGCCAAGACCCTGCTGGAAAGCCAGGGCCAGGGGAAATACGTGAGCGGGGACTGGTCCCAGCAAGGGTATGACACGAGCCGCTCCTGCCCACCCCACAACACTACTTCTCCCAGGGCCGAGACCCGCTCTGCCGCTGTGTACTTGTACTTGCGCGACTTCCAGCCCACGGCCACGCCGGGTCCCCTACTGCTAGCCGCGCGCTCTCATTCCCCATCTGGCGTCTGGCCAGCAATGCGGGAGCTAAGGGCAGCGGCTTCGCCGTGGCTAGTGCGCATGCTCAAGCCTCTTGCGCATGCTCCGTAGCAACGACGGAGGAAAATCTAAGCGGCCGCCGCCAGCGCCATATTGCGTAGCTGTCAGCGGCGGCGCTCTGCGTGTCGCCTGCAGCGACCCTCCAAAGAGCCGCCCAGGGTGGCCCCCAGCGCCTGCTGCCCGGCCGCGGAGGGTCCTGCGCGGGGACCCGGCCACAGCTGACTACTGAGAGCGCATCGGAGAACGGCGGCAGCGAGCCCCCGGCAGAGCCCCCGCCGGGGAGCGCAGCGCAGGTGAGGGGGGACGCGGGCAGAGCTGGGGAGGGGGTTGGTATCTGCACCGTGTCTGTGCTGCCGCCTTGCAGGCCGCGTTCGCCCCGCCTCCTTCCCCGCTGCTTCCCGCCAGCCTGGAGCCAAGAGGGGCTGGTCTTGGGAGCGCGAACCTGGCAAACAGTCCGTTATCCGATTATCGGGGGCTAATTGCCTGGCCCGTGTGCCCCCTCCCGCACCCGGGGGGCTGCCTGCCTGCCTGGCCCGTGTGCCCCCTCCCGCACCCGGGGGGCTGCCTGCCTGCCTGGCCCGTGTGTCCCCTCCCGCACCCGGGGGGCTGCCTGCCTGCCTGGCCCGTGTGTCCCCTCCCGCACCCGGGGGGCTGCCTGCCTGCCTGGCCCGTGTGTCCCCTCCCGCACCCGGGGGGCTGCCTGCCTGCCTGGCCCGTGTGTCCCCTCCCGCACCCGGGGGCTGCCTGCCTGCCTGGCCCGTGTGTCCCCTCCCGCACCCGGGGGGCTGCCTGCCTGCCTGGCCCGTGTGCCCCCTCCCGCACCCGGGGGGCTGCCTGCCTGCCTGGCCCGTGTGTCCCCTCCCGCACCCGGGGGGCTGCCTGCCTGCCTGGCCCGTGTGTCCCCTCCCGCACCCGGGGGGCTGCCTGCCTGCCTGGCCCGTGTGTCCCCTCCCGCACCCGGGGGGCTGCCTGCCTGCCTGGCCCGTGTGTCCCCTCCCGCACCCGGGGGGCTGCCTGCCTGCCTGGCCCGTGTGTCCCCTCCCGCAGCCGGGGGGCTGCCTGCCTGCCTGGCCCGTGTGTCCCCTCCCGCAGCCGGGGGGCTGTCTGCCTGCCTGGCCCGTGTGCCCCCTCCCGCAGCCGGGGGGCTGCCTGCCTGCCTGGCCCGTGTGCCCCCTCCCGCAGCCGGGGGGCTGCCTGCCTGCCTGGCCCGTGTGTCCCCTCCCGCACCCGGGGGGCTGCCTGCCTGCCTGGCCCGTGTGTCCCCCTCCCGCACCCGGGGGGCTGCCTGCCTGCCTGGCCCGTGTGTCCCCTCCCGCACCCGGGGGCTGCCTGCCTGCCTGGCCCGTGTGCCCCCTCCCGCAGCCGGGGGGCTGTCTGCCTGCCTGGCCCGTGTGCCCCCTCCCGCAGCCGGGGGGCTGTCTGCCTGCCTGGCCCGTGTGCCCCCTCCCGCAGCCGGGGGGCTGCCTGCCTGCCTGGCCCGTGTGCCCCCTCCCGCAGCCGGGGGGCTGCCTGCCTGCCTGGCCCGTGTGCCCCCTCCCGCAGCCGGGGGGCTGCCTGCCTGCCTGGCCCGTGTGCCCCCTCCCGCAGCCGGGGGGCTGCCTGCCTGCCTGGCCCGTGTGCCCCCTCCCGCAGCCGGGGGGCTGCCTGCCTGCCTGGCCCGTGTGCCCCCTCCCGCACCCGGGGGGCTGCCTGCCTGCCTGGCCCGTGTGCTCCCTCCCGCACCCGGGGGGCTGCCTGCCTGCCTGGCCCGTGTGCTCCACCCCTTCTGTTGTCCTTCTCCTCCCGACTGTGTGTGTCGCCTCGGCCACGTCCCCCACGGATGTCGCCCTCTCCCCCGTAATCCTTTCTCTAGAGCTCTGTGCCCCACAGCACTGTCTCCTCCCCGCGACACCCCAGCTCTTCCCCCTCACCTGTGTCACTCCCTGCCTCTGTCAAGCTGCTCGCCACCTCTCCCTGCTCTGTGGTTTTCGGCCCCATTATGGTTCTCACCCCGTGTTTCTCGGCCCCATTATGCTCTCAGTGGTCTGCCCGCAGCCTCCTGTCGCTGCCCGTCCCCCTCGGAGACCGCGGGAAGGGGTGGGTGGGTTTTGGGGAGAAGAGGTTTGGGTGGCTGCCGTTGTCGGGCTAAAGCCGCTGCAGGATTGGCTACTTGTTGCAAGGAGGATGATACTATATAACACATTCCTCTCGTCAAATAAAACACCCACCTAACCTCCGCGGTCCAGGAACAGGAGGCGGCCACGGCACCATACAAGTCGCACTAGGAGTGCAGAGGCATCTGCTGGCGTGTCAGGTTCAGCTACATTTCGCCCCCCCTCACCCCCCCGCCTCGCCTGCAGAATCGGGGTGTTTTGAGAGTTGGGGGAGCTTTGAATTTTTAAATCGCTCCGGCTTGAAACTAGAGCTCACTCCTTATTTTAAAAATAAGTTTGAAGTGATTTAGTACATAAAGCATATCGGGGTGGGGGGAGAAGAAGGGGTAGTTGCTCCTTTGAAAAAACCAAGGTACAGCATGTAAAATTCCACTGCCTTGTAACTGCTTTCACTAATAATTTCCCAGGGCTTTTTAACTCTTGATGTTCTTGTAGAAAATCAGTTTGAATCAATAAATAGACAAATATGGAGGAATAGTAAGGAATTAATTCATAAACATGCTCCATGAAGTGTACATTCTTACACTGGATAAACAGTGCCTTCTATAAATAATGCAAATCTTTGTTTTCAACCTTACCATTAAAACCCAGCAAAGTCAAGGAAATGTAAAGCAGGACAACATAGTCCTTAACTGTCTAATTCCTTTGCTCTTGTTGGCTTTATCAGCTTGGATATTTAAAAACACTTGGTGTCATTGCTAATGCAACTGATTTTGCTAATTTTTGTAAGGCAGTGTGAAGTTTCATTTGCTCCACTAAAGTATTGGTAATAGAGAATTTGATATTACTATGCACATTATGTGTTTGTTTGAAAGGCATTTATTCTGAATAAGAACATAAGAATGCCATACTAGGTAACATCAAAGGTCCATCTAGCTAGCCAATATCCTGCCCTCCACAAATGGCCAATGCCAGGTGCCCCCCAAAGAATGAGCAGAACAGGTAATCATCAAGTGATCCCTCCCCTGTCACTCATTCCCAGCCTCTGACAATCAGAGGCTAGGGACACCATTGCTACCCATCCTGGCTAATAGCCATTGATGGACTTAATCTCCATGAATTTATTTAGTTTTTTTTTGTTAACCCTGTTAAAGTCCTGGTCTTCACAACATCCTCTGGCAAGGAGTTTCACAGGTTGACTGTGCATTGTGTGAAGGAAATACTTCCTTTTATTTGTTTTAAACCTGCTACCTATTAATTTCATTTGGTGACTCTTAGTTCTTGTGTTACGGGAACAGTAACTTTTCCTCATTTACTTTCTCCTCACTAGTCATGATTTTATAGACCTCTATTATATCCCCACTTAGTCTCCTCTTTTCTAAGCTGAAAAATACCAGTTTTAAAATCTCTGCTCATATGGTAGCTGTTCCAAATCTCTAATAATTTTTGTTGCCTTTTTCTGAAATTTTTCAAATGCCAAGGTATTTCTTTTCAGATGAGGCAATTGCATTTGCCTGTATTTAAGATGTGGGCATACCATGGATTTATATAGTAGGGATGTTAGATATTGAATAATCATGTAACCGCATCAAAACTTTGTGGTTACACAATTATTCAGTAGTCCCTGGGGTCAGGGCTGACAGCCAGTGTGCTCCTGGCTCCCCTCACAGGGAGCACCCTGCACTGATGCACCTGATACAGAGGCAGCAGCGTGGGGCAGAATCAGCCCCTATCTGCTGGGGCCCAAGCTCCCTACAGATAGAGGCTATGTTGGCATCCCACAAAGCAGCCTCTATCTGCGGCGAGCCTGCCCCCTCCAGCCCCACGTTGCTGCCTCTGGGCAGGCGGTTCCATGGAGCCGGTGCTCATTCTCCATACTGCTGCCACTCCCATGCTACCTCAGCCCCAGGTCCAGCCCCAGCAGCCACCTTGAGGCTTGTCCCAGGAGCAGCTACTACATGGCGCTAACCCAATTCCAGCCCTTCCCCAGGGCTGAATCTGGAGCCACAGCCATATGGTGACTTCCCAGCTGTTTTGTTTGGTGGCCCAGGCCACCGGAGGAGCCGATGCTGCGGCCAGGCGGTCCCGGGCTGAGGCTGGAGTTGCCATGGCCAGGCAATCCTGGGCTGGCCCGAGAGGCTGGAGGAGCCAATGCCATGACCATGTGGTCCCAGGCCGGCCCCTGAGGAGCTGCTGCCTCAGCCCCAGTGCTGCCTCCTCCCACCGCCGCTGGGCGCAGTGCAGCCTAACCTACTGCCGGGGAAGGAGGAGGGCTCCAGTGGCAGTGTGGGCTTCCCGCTGTGTGGGGAAAGAGGGGGGCCAGACCTCACTGTGTGCTGCTCAGAATTGGCTTGCGTACCCTTTATGGCACATGTGCCGTAGGTTGCTGACCCCTGACGTATGTAGTATAACATTTTAATTATAGATAGGTCCTTATATTTACAGCCATAAACTCTCTCCTGGAATTAAGTGCCTAAGCCCTTTCTTGTGCAAAAAAAAAAAAAAAAAAAAAAAAAAATTAAGCAGACAAGTGGAGCTGCTTCTCCCCCTACCCTCCATGAAATTTTAAGCCCATTAGAGCATTCCCTTGGGCTAAAACTTACAAAGGTTTCATTTCTGGTATATTGTATAGGCATAATTTATTAGGAAGCCATAAGAAAGGCCTTACTGGATCAGACCAAAGGTCTCTCTAACTCAGTATTTGTCTTCTGACAGTGATCAGTGCCAGGTGCCCCAGAGCCATCCCATTTTCCATTCCTAACCTTGACAAACAGAGGCTAGGACCTGGCTAATAGCCATTGATGGACCCATCCTCCATGAATTTATCGATTTCTCTTTTGAACCCTGTTAAAGTCCTGGCCTTCTCACAACATCCTCTGTCTGGGGTTCCACCAATTGACTGCATTATGTGAAGAAATTCTTCATTTTGTTTGTTTTAAACTTGCTGCCTATTAACTTCGTTTTTTGACCACTAGTTATGGTGTTACGAGAGGGAATATATACCTTCTTTACTTTTTCCACACCACTCATGATTTTCTAGACCTACAGAATATTCCCCCTTAGTCATCTCTTTTCCATGCTGAAAAGTCCCAGTCTTATTATTTTCTCCTCAATGGCAGCCATTCCATACCCCTGATAATTTTTGTTGCCCTTTTCTGAATCTCTTCCAGTTTCAGTATACCTTTTTTGAGATGAGCTACCACATCTGCATGCAACAGTAAAGAAGCAGGCATGTTGTTTTTTACAGAGGCAATATGATATTTTATGACTTATCATGTATCCCTTAAACAGAATGTTGGCAATCTTTGCTTTTTTGACTGAATATTTTCAGAAAATTATCCATGGCTCCAAGAGCTCTCTTGAGTGATAACATCTAATTTAGACTCTATCATTTTATATGTATAGTTGGGATTGTTTCCAATATGCATTACATTACAGGTCAGGCCATACAGGTGAGATAGGCAGGGAATTGTATAGTTTGAGAATTTTGCTGGAGTTTAGGTAAAGGTGAAATTAAGCCAGTGTACCCCGGTGCGGTGCACAGGTAAGAGACTGGCTGGCTGGGTACAGGGCTATGAATGCTGCTTGCATCATGGTTTGTGTGGCCACAGTATACCAGGTCCAGGGGATCCAGCAGCTAGGTGGTGTAGTGGCTACTCATCCAGCCCCAATTTCCGCCCAAAACCTCTAATCTCCTGCCCTGAACTCCCCAACTCCCTAAACCCCCCACATTCTGCCCTGACTTCTGTACCCCAACGTTGTCCACACCCCTGCCCTGAGCCTCCCACAGCCTCCCCCCACCCCAATCCTTGCTCTGAGCGGTACAGCAGTACCTGTAAGAAATTTAAGTTACTTTAAACTCTAGTTAGGTGTGAGTTAGATGTCTGGTTTCCTGGACTGAGAGAGCTGTGTTTATACCCAGTGGCAGATTTTTTTAGGGGTCTAAAGGAATTTTTCAGTTGATACTGAATTGCTTACAGGATTAGGCAGCATTTGAGCAGGGGCTTTGGGGATCTAAATGTTGGATTTAGGCACCTAAATCCCTTTGGGAGATTTAGCCCTAAATGCCAAATGTTACCATTGGTCCTTAGAATGATTGGTGCTACAGAAGTATATGAAATAGAAAAAATGAAGTGTAAGTGTGATAAATGTCGAGCGGAGATAATGCAGAATTGCAAGAATCTGGCGACTCTTACTACATTTAAAATGCAGAGCTGCAGCATGGGTGGCTCCCAGAGCCGGCATGATCTGGGACTGCTCGAGCCAACTCCTGGAGCTACCCTTGTTGTGGCTCTGCAGAGTGGTCCTGTCTACTAATCATATAGTCAACTATACAATTAGCAGTCCTATCAACTAATTGTATTGTCAACTATATGATTAGCCTGATAACTGCATTTTAACATCTTTATGGTGGGCATGAGCATACAGCAATCAAGTGAACTGCTTCTGCTGGAGACTTAAGAGGTGGCCTGTTCCCCCTGACAGCCAATCGGCTCATGGGCAAACAGGCAGGCTATGTCTACACTCGCAGCTTCTTGCACAAGTATGGCTGTTCTTGCGCAAGAATCTGCAGCGCGTCCACACTGCCCGCCCGCTCTTGCGCAAGTAAATTTACAGTACGGCGTGGTAAGAGAGGGCTTCTTGCATAAGAGCTACGCTCTTTTTTAACAGGTGTAAGCCCTCTTGCTCATGAGCTCTTGCGCAAGAGGGCAGTGTGGACGCTCGGCAGGGATTTCTTGCACAAGAAAGCCCTATGGCTAAAATGGCCATCAGAGCTTTCTTGCGCAAGAGAGCGTCCACACTGCCATGGGCGCTGTTGCGCAAAAGCACAGCTCGCACATGGCAGTGTGGACGTTTTCTTGTGCAAGTCTTCTTGCACAAGAACACTTGCGCAAGATGTTCTTGTGCAAGAAGCCACCAGTGTAGACAAAGCCGCAGTCTTCTGCAGACCAACTGTACTGTTACAGACACTGCTTTCTAACAATACCTGTCCCTTGAGGGTCCAACTAGAAACTTTTGGGCCTGGTTTCTCACGGTAGGTATGGTGAAAGGCATATAGGAGATGCAGGCTCCTACTCAATTAAATATTGTCCTTTCTCTTGGAGCTGACTAGAATCTGCTAAATCACATTCTTTTTGGCCCCCAATATTTATCGGTGAAGGAGCGGGAGTAGCACAGAATGGGAAGTGATTCTTGAGTAATGGTTTTAGAAGAGAGACATGGAAGACTGGGTGAGTCTTGCAGGACTCTGTAAGCTGTAACTTGATTGTAATCTGGTTAATCTATTTCATGATCTAGAAGGGAATCAGATACTCATGGTCCAGATTCATGAAGTGGAGAGTTGATCGCAGCTTCTTGGAGAACCGCCTTGCCTTATTCCTTATCCTGAAGCCGCACTTATGCATGCCTCATTTATAGACTTCTGTCCTGAAATATGAAACTTGTAGCAGTCTGGTATTCTTTGGGATTTCAGGCTTGATGAGTTTGGATGGCAAAGGGATCACTATATTTTTTTTTTTAACGTGTCTGTATCCAAAATTTATTCATCTCAGCAAAAGATCAGGTTATCTTCTGTCACAGCTGGGACCCATTCACCTCCACAGGGAAAATCCTACCAATAGTGAGGAGGGGGCTGATAGTGCAGTTAGCGAGGATGGCATAGATTCATCCCTGGTGCAATGCCACTGTAGTGGGTACTATTTGAAACCAAGGGGGTGGGTGCCTGCCCACTTTTCAAAGCCTCTCCCCCAGCCCGGTGGGAGGGACAACTAGACCCAGGCTCAACTGATCATGGGGGACAAATAATGAAAAAAGGTCAGAGTGGGTGGGTCAGAGGTTCAAAATAAGGGAACTGGATGGGGACACCAAGCAGAGAACCCTGGACAGTGCCCGCTGCTCCTCAAAGCTATCAATGGAGCCAGTGAATGCTGCCCAGAGGAACTCTGCCTGGATGTGTGACACTAGGGAGGAACGGAAGTAGGCCCCACAGTCGCAGAGAACCCCCTCGTCCAGCATTCTCCTCCTGATATTATATAGTGGCTTTCACCAGGGCCAGGAGGAGATTGACGAGGAAGTCTCACGATTTTGTGGGGCCACGGATGGGGTGTGCAAAGATAAAAAGGTGTGGGGGGAAAAGTGCAGCCAGAACTTCAGTAAGAGGTTCTGGAGGAGCTGGAATAGGGGCTGCGACCTGGCGCATTCCAGGTACGCATGCGCCAGGTTTTCCCACAAGCCACAAAAGGGGCAAGTGTCAGGAATAGGGGTGAACCGTGCTAGATACACACCCGTGCTCACGGCTCCATGAAGGAGCTGTCAACTGATGTCCCCGATGGACCGTGGGATTAGGGTGGAGTATACACTGGCCCATCGGGGTTCCCCACCCTCCACAAGTCTTAAATAATCCCGCCACTTGGTGTCGGGGCGGGGCAGTACTATGGGTGAGGAAGTACTATGTATAGAGCATGAGTTTATGCAGGTGGCTCCTAGACGTGGTTCGGAAGCAGACTGGCTGCAAATGTGGCAGCTGGCTGGGGGGGTCCAAGGATAGGGAAGCTGGGGATGCCTGCAGAACAGGGGCCTGATAAGGAGAGACAGAGGGCTTGCAGTGAGGGCGAGGGGAGGGAAGCGGCGCATACCCTCTCGCAGGGCTCGCTGCAGAAAATCAAGAGCGGGCTGTGACAAAGCCACCTTCACCTCCTGGAGTACGCGAAGAGGGCTTCGGGGGGTGGAGAGCCCCATGCGCTGAGCGAGCGCTCGGGGATCCACCCGTGGATGGAGGAGAGCCGGTCGAGGGCTGTGATACCAGACATTGAGTTTGAAAGCATGAGAATTTTAGTACATAGTCTCCTTACCAGGTTCGTGGTACTCATTGTTTTGGGACTATGTATCTCTCTTCTTTGTCCTTGTCCCTGGCTTGTAGTTGACCCCAAACTTGAATTGTACAAGGATCAGCATGTCTATAGCCAATACAGATGCCTTGCCATTTTAGACAGTTTTTATGATCTGTTAGTACTTGGACTGGAACCTAGCACCTACTAGAATAATGTGTCATTCTTCATAGGCTGTTTTGATATCTAGAAATTCTTTGTCTGTGTTAAAAACTTAAAAAACAACAAATAGTCTAGTAGCACCTTAAAGACTAACAAAACATGTAGATAGTATAATGAGCTTTCCTGGGTACAACCCACTTCTTCAGATGACCAGAGTGTTGGAAGTCCAGATCCATAATTCCTCTGATCAGGAGTGTATTTTCGTAAGAAAAAAACACACTGAACCCAAGTATTGGGAGCAGTGGGTTGGGCAAGTGTAACATTTAGAGTTCCTGTTTTTACTGTAAATGTCCACTCAGACCTTGCAGACCAAAGATGGAAGCTGTGATATATCCCAATTTCAAATTGTCGAAGGCAATTTGTGCCTTTGGGGGCCATGAGAACTGACTCCCTTTCACAACAAAGCTGAGAAAGGATTGGTGAGCACACAGAATCCTGGGAGAAATTATCTATAAAAATCAGCAAAAACCAAGAAGCATTGGATTCTGCAGATGTCCTATGGTGCCACCCAATCCATGATGGTAGTCATATTGCAGGGGGTCCATAACCAGTCCTTTGAGTGAGATGATATAGCCAAGAAATTCAAGGTCAAACTCACCTCTCTCTGGGTTGGTGTGTAGATGATTCTGGAATAGCCTTTCAAGAGTGCTGCATAGTTGCTGGTCAAGAAGATTTGTTTTTTGGGGAAAATCAGACTATCATTGAGGTGAGTAATGACAAGATGGTCCAGCATATCTCAAAATATATTGCTCCACACTCTTTCAACACTTATGGAACATTCCATAAGCCAATTAGAATGACTAGATATTGATGGTAGCTATGTTAAGTATGAAAGGTGATCATCCACTTGTCTCTTTTTCATACACATGT
This sequence comes from Pelochelys cantorii, assembly GCA_032595735.1. Lineage (NCBI taxonomy): Eukaryota > Metazoa > Chordata > Testudines > Trionychidae > Pelochelys > Pelochelys cantorii. The sequence continues at coordinate 41,517,422 of CM064326.1, read as the reverse complement.
ACCATGTTATAAGTCCTGCACAGATCTAACTTGATATATTTGTGGGAATTTCAGCGATTACACATTTACATAAATAAACACATTTTAATATCCCTAGATTGTATAAACTAAAACATTGTCCAGTTGCCACAGGATTTTTGGAGAAACTTCTGTTTGTTGAATGGATGCATACATATCTAAATGTAGTCTCTCTTGCAACCTGAACGAGCATACTTGGTATACAAGTTTCTGTCCAAACATCGTATTTCTTATCAGCATTGAGGTATTTCTAAAAGTCTAACTTCCTATTTGGGAAAGAAAATAATCAGGTCTGAAGTGAAATGTATTCAGCTAAACTTTGTTGTTTGTACATTTAAAATCATTGTTGGCAAGGAGTATATCACTTCATATCGAAATGTGAACATTTGCAGCAGTCTTCTTTGTCAGTTGCTATATTTATTTTAAATTCTAGCTCTTGTATATATACATAGAGGGGTTATGCTGCTTTTTGCCTGCTGCAAAATTTTCACTATAGTGGTTCTTGCTATAGCGAACTAGCCACACTCAACCGGCCAAATAGCCATGTTGTTCAAGCCAACTAGCCATACTCAACTGGCCAAATAGCCACATGTGGTTAGCAGCGAGCATGTTGGACACCATGGGTTTACACCACAATTAAATAGCCCCTTAGCGTGAGCTCCTTAGCTCAAGTCAGCTGGCACTTGCCAGCCATAGGTGTTTAATTGCAATGTAGACATATCCCTAGATTAATGGATTCCAAGGCCAGAAGGGGCCATTGTAATCTAATCTGACCTTCTGTATAACACAAGCCATAGCACTTCCCCCAAAATAATTCCTAGAGAATATTTTTTAGAATAACATCCAATCTTGGTTTCAAAATTTCCAGTGATGGAAAATTTGCCATGATCCTTGGTAAACTGTTGGAATGGTTAATTATACTTTATTTCCAGCCTGAATTTGCCTAACTTCAGTTTCCAACTATGGGATCATGTTATTTTTTTCTCTGCTGGATTGAAAAGCTCATTACTAAATACTAGACTGGTTACCCATGTAGATACTTAACTGATTGTAATCAAGTCACCTCTTAGTCTTCTTATTGTTTAATCTATTTAGTTTGGGTCCCTCACAGTAAAGCATGCTATCTAATCCTTTAATCGTTCTTGTAGTTTTTCTCTGAACTCTCCATCTTATCACCGTTCTTCCTGAATTGTGGGCATCAGAACTAGGCACAGTATTCCAGTAGTGATGTCATCAATGCCAAATATAGATGCAAAACAACCTCTGTACTCCTACTTGAGATTTTCCTATTTATGCAGGATCACATTAGCTCATTTGGACACAGTGTCGCATTGGAGCTCATGTTCAGCTGATTAACCACCACAGCCTCCAAATTTTTTCAAAGTCACTGCTTCCAAGAATAGAGTCCCCTGCAGTATAAGCATGGCTGCATTCTTAGCTCCTTGATGTATATTTTCACATTTAGCGGTTTTAAAAACACACATTGTTTGCTAGCACCCAGTGTACCAAGTGATTCGGATTGTTCTATACCAGTGATTTATCTTTTTCGTCATTTATCACTTCCCCAGTTTTTCGGTCATCTGCAGACTTGCTCGTTGATAAAAATGTTAAATAGCCAAGAATAGTCATACTTTGTATCATTTAAGAATTGGCTTTCTTCCAGTCTTCTAGAACTATCCCAGCGCGGCATGACTTATTGAAAATCGACTTCTTCCAAGATCTGGGATGCTTGGATACTTCAGTAATGGGAACTTAAATGAAATAGAACTCTTGCCACATAATTCCCACAAAAATTGTTTTGTACCAGGTAAGCCTGCTTCACCAACCCCTCCAGTCATTTCCCAACTGCTCTTCTCAATAGTAGGTAAACAATTACCTGTTAATAGACCTGCTGAGGTAACTGTTTGCTCAGAGAAGTTCCTGAATTGTTTGACAGGACTCTGCTTCTGAATAGGATGCTTGCTTTTTCCAAGCTTGCAATCTATTCAAGTCTCCTGTGCCCTCCAAACCTCCACTTCTTCATGTTACTCCAGGGTTTTAGCTTTGTATAGACATTTTTATTTTGGAAAATAGCTGTTGCATAAAATATGTGATCAATAATTTGGCATCAAGCATTTTACATGCTGTCGTTTTACAAAGAAAGCCTTATTTCTAAATTTTTATAATCTTTTGTTGTTGGCTACTGTGCCAGTAAAAACTTTAGTGATACAAGTTAATGTCTTAAAATATGATGGCATTGTAGTTGTCCTTTTTTAATCAAGAATCTGCATTCTTGGGGGATTCTCAGATGTTGATTGTCTACATCATAAAAATCAATTTGGCAATTTTGACGGTTTGGCAGAAGGTCCAAATGACTCGACTATAGTTTTGAAGGATTAAATAGCCATAGATCATGAACTGTCCCTTCATCTTAATAGTGTCTCTTTTATGTCAAGATTGAGAAATGTAAATGATGAGCCTTTCTTTGTCTAAGGCAGTAATATTACTAAGTAAGAACATAAGAATGGCCATACTGGGTCAGACCAAAGGTCCATCGAGCCCAGCATCCCATGTGCCGACGGTGGCCAATGCCAGGTGCCCCAGAGAAGGAGAACAGAAGACAATGATCAAGTGATTTATCTCCTGCCATCCATCTCCTGCCCTTGTTATGAAGGCTAGGGCACCATACTTTATCCCTGGCTAATAGCCATTTATGGACCTAACCTGCAAAAATTTATCAAGCTCTTTTTTAAACCCTAATAGAGTCCTGGCCTTCACAGCCTCCTCGGGCAAGGAGTTCCACAGGTTGACTGTGCGCTGTGTGAAGAAAAATTTCCTTTTATTAGTTTTGAACCTACCACCCATCAATTTCATTTGGTGTCCCCTAGTTCTTGTATTATGGGAAAAGGTAAATAATTTTTCTATAATCACTTTCTCCACACCACTCATGATTTTATATACCTCTATCATATCGCCCCTCAATCGCCTTTTTTCCAAACTGAAAAGTCCCAGTCTCTCTAGCCTCTCCCCATATGGGACCCTTTCCAAGCCCCTAATCATCTTAGTCGCCCTCTGAAGTAGTTCAGAGAGTGCAAGAAATCTAAACACATAACTAATTTGGCCTTTCTTCCCCTTCTCAAGGATTCTGCAGTTCAATGTGACACAAATGTTTAGAGAACTTGTAAGCAAGTACATGGAATTAATACATTGTTCCAAAGCTTAAAGTATTTTATTTGGTAAAATTGAAGTGTTTGTTTATGGTAAATGTGATGTTATTGGAAACACTTAAATGGCAAAAGTGGATTTCCACTCTAATATACTGTGTGGTACTGATTCTAAATTTCCTTTGTCCAAATGTTTGCATGGTATTTTCTTTATTGTAACAATTAATGTCAGTAATTCAGCAGGATATACTTTATTGAATGACTGCTTATTTGATCATTCTAACACAGTTTTAAAGCATGCATTTTTTAATATTGTACTAATTAATACTTAGTAATAACATCTCTCATATCAGGGGTGGGCAATAGTTTTTGATCGTGGGTCACGTCAACATTTTTTGAAGTGGCTCTGGGCTGCTCTGGAAAGGGTGGGGCTTCAGGCAGAAGTGGTGGGGCCAGGACACTTCCATGCTTCTCCGCCCACAGACCCTGATTGGTCTGGGGGTGTGGGAGCGCATGAAGTCTTTGCCCATGTTGCCCCTCCCCCAGAGAGAACCACCAGCTATTCTGAAGAGCTGGCAGTTCCTTCTAGGTGCCTGTGTCCCTGACGGTGGGAGGAGACTTCGTGTGCTCCCCAGGTCAATCAGGGCTTGGGGGTAACGGGGGGCACGCAAAGTCTCCTCCCACCCTGCCCCATTTCTGCAAGGAGCGTGTGGCATTTCTAGCGTTGCATGCTCCCTGCAGGCCGGGAGGACACTTTGCACATTCCCTCTGCTCCCAAGCCCTGACTGGCTTGGGGGTGGGGAGGAGTGTGAACTCTCTTGCTCCCTGCCCTTGGGCCCACAGGGCTTAGAGTAAGTGCTGCACGCTCCTTGGTCCCTACTCCCTGATTGGCCTGGGAACAGCAGGGCCTCTGCGGGTCAGATCAACTCACTTGGTGGGCTGGATTTGGCCCACAGAGGCTCTTTTGCCCACCCCTGCCTTATATGCATCTTGTTTTTAGTATACCAGAATGCCTGGGGCTCTGCTCCCCCTGACTTCCCCCGTGGCTCTGTTGCCACCTGCAAAGGGGACTCCATGCTCTGCCCAGCAGCTCCACTGCTCCTCAGTGGCCCCATGCCTGGAGCTCCACGCTCCGCCTGGCAGTCCAGCTGCTACCAGGGGCTCTCCCCACTGCCCCGCTGCAGACCAGGATTCCTCATTCCACCTGCCCTAGTCTGGCAATGCTCCTGGCCCCATGGGGTCACTCCACTGATTCCAGACCAGGGGTGTTGCCAGACTAGGGAAGTTTGGATTAGGGAGTGTCAGCCTATACTGTATAACTGATAACACTATCCCTAATATCTTGACTAATAGAAAGTGTACTGTATGTAAAATCTCATTTGACAATCTCCGAGCACTTAACAAATGTTCCCAAAATCCCTGTTAGGATGTATACCACTACCTCAATAGATGGTGTGACTTGCTGTGTGTCTACTAGGATGTTTTGTTAAATATGCCCTCCCTCATTAAAGTGCAAGGTTTTGGCACAAAATGTAACACTGATTTGTGGAGCACAACATGTGACCTCTGTGATTGTCTCACTCATTTTTGGGAGATCGCTGTACTGCTGATTAGCAGACTAGATGTGAAGGAGTAGCTGTTGCTTTTTGTAGGTGGCTATTAAGAACCTGATTTCCCTGGAATTCTCCTACTTTCTCCTGCCCTTAAATAGAAGGAGAAAGTCCACTGCCTCTTCAGCACTATGAACTGGAAAGACTTTCTGAGATTGCGGAGTTTAGGTGTCTACATGTGGGATGGGGAGGCTTGGAGATAGAGCAGTTCTTAAAGTCCTTTGCCAGTTCCATGGGGAATCCGGTACAGAATAGAGTAGCCTGATTGGGGAAAACTCTTTGGGTGATTGAGGGAAAGGGAACAAGTCTCTTGAGTCTGTGTTTATGGATTATGCCCTTTACCCTTTTTCTGTGAGGACTAAGGCATAACATATGAGAGACTCTGCAAATGTAACCTTACAGTCATTCCCTCTGTTCCACTCCTGTAGTAACTTCCATAAGAAGTGATACTCTGGTCCCCAGTTGCTTTTGTTTTTAAACATAAATAATATACCGGCTAACTAGATCAGCAGTGTAGAGTGTGTGTGTGTAATGTACCCTCTTACTTCTGTCGTTTAGATGGTAATCCTCTTCTTCTTAAACCCTTGTACTCCGAGTGGAGCATAGGTCATCTACAAGTCTCCTCCACTTCACCCTGTCTTGAGACAAAACTTCTAGCTGACTCCAGGTGTACCCCAGTTGTTGTCCTTCAAGATGGTAATCAGCCAGGGTTAATTCAAAACCTGTTATGAATGTGTTAAAGGAAGAAATGGTCTATTATAATCTCTCTATGTGTATATAAAAAAAGTTTCCTATGGGACGGCAGAGTGATGTCATCTTGTCACTCTGCAGCCCCAGGAGCCGTGAGCACATGACCTTGCCGTGAAATGGGGGGGTGGCTCCATCCCCACATGCCCCCTGGACCACACGCCTGCCTCATGGCTTCGCTCTCTCTCTGGCCTGGCCTGGCCATAGCACTTGGAGGCCATGCTGCAGGTTTCCCCCTGAGCAAGCAGCTCCGGCGTGTGCCAGTGACCCGGGCCAGGCCCCTGGCTCAGGCACTCTCTCCCAGGAACTCCATCTCCCCGTGCCCCCTGGAGCAGCATTTGCCTGCCTCTGGGACCCACCTCCAGCCTTCCTGGCCCACGTGCCTACTGTGCAGCTTGGCTCTGTGTGGCTTGGACACTGTTCTTGGGGGGGCATGCTCTCCCGGGCCCACCACGAGGTCTTGCATCCCGGTCACTTCCCCAGCTCTCCAGAGCAGCTGCTCCGGGTTCCCTGGCCTTGCAACAGATTAAAGCTGCCCCAGCAGGCCTGTTTGGAAAGGCTAGGCCAGGGGTGGGCTCTGGCTTCTTCTGTGGTGAGCGGGCTGTGTTTCCTGCCCTGATGGTGCTCCTGGGGGTGGGGCACACAGCTCAACACATTAATGGGAGAGGGCAGTGTGTGTGTAGGAAGAGAAGAAGGGGGATAGGGTGTATGTGGGAATGGGCAGTACAGTGAGGGGGATATAGGAATGGAGGCAGGGCGATGGGCAGTGTGGGTAAGGGGAGGAATTAAGGAGGATGGTGAGTGCAGGAATGGAGGCAGAGGGATCAAATTGAAGTATGTGTTGCTGGGGGGAGAGGGGGCAAAGCCAGGGCTGGCCTGGCCTTGGCTCTAGCCGATAGCTGGGGGGGGGAGGAGAGCTGGGGCTGCCTACTCCCAGAGAGAGAGAGTTGGCAAGCATAGCGAGCAAGGGGCACAGCCCCCTAGTACTTTATAAAAATGAGTGTTCTACATGGCTCTTGCCACAGTATCTTTTAAAATAGCATTTAATATTGTGGTTGCATTACAAAGTTACAGAGCTACACTTAATTTATTATAGCATTCTGTTAAAATGTGACAGTAAATCAGCAGATTTTTTGTTAACTTGTGTTGCTCCTGCCGGCTGCCCCCCCCCCCCCCCCCATATCCCCTGGCCAGCCCCACTCTGCCCGACTCCTCCCCCCCACTGACCAGCCCTGCTTCCTGTCAGGCCCCCCCCCATTTCTCCTGGCCAGCCCCACGGGCCCCCCCCCCATCAGCTCTGCTTCCTCGCCCCTCCCCCCTTTCCTTCCGGTCCCCTCCCCCCCTCCCCCCCCCGGCCAGCCCCGCTCCCCTCCCGGCCGGTCCTGCTCCCGATGAAGTATGTCCAGTATATTTTTTATGACTACCTGGTAACCCTAATACACAGTGCTTTTTTGGTGACTTTTTTTTTTTTTTTGCTCAACAACTTTGAGCCAGGTGTACTTAACTCTTATGCAGCATTCTTCAACTTTAAAGAAGCATTTAAATATCAGCTACTCTTTACAATCCTTGATATTAGAAAAGTCTGTGATATCATAGTTGTTGGTGTATATGGCATTTTAGATCACCATAGTCCTTCACTCTCTTCAAAATGTAGCTGCAGAAAACCAATACAATTAATTTAGTTTTGTTTTCACTATGCTCTTCTAGTTCTGCTAACGGGGCATTAGTGCTGGATGTCCCAATTGCTTTTATGTTAAGTGAACAACAACTGAGTGTTGTGCGTGTTGTGCAGGTAGACTACTTACTTGTTTACCTCTGTTGGAATTTGTACTATTTGCTAGGGTGTACATGGACTCTCCTGTGATTAACTGCGTAACAACCGTACTATATTTGTCTTCAACAGAAGGGGACAAAAGAATTTGCAGAAGATTTGACTGAACAAGAGATTCAGGAAAGGAGAAAAAATGCCGAAACCAGTAAGTAGATGCCTCTTTACTCTTCTAGAATTCGACATAATAACAGCAGTAAGATTCCCTGGACTGTGGTCTGTCAGATCTCATAAGCTAATAATCATGGTTAGGCCTATTTAATACTTGCATATGGATAAGTATTCAAGGAAGAAATCTAGGTTCTTCATAAAGTGGTGATTAGTTCTCTCTGAAATGAAACTGGACATGTGAAAAGCCTGCTACCTCCTACTAGGGATGTTAAAATTCGCTTAAATAGGCATAAGTTTATTTGTAACCATTGCAGGCTCTGTAATATAAAGGTTAAATAAGCTTTATACTGCAGAGCCTGCAGGGAAGCCTCCTCCTGAGCGAGGCTGCCAGTTCAGTTCCCGGGGGGCAGCTTCCCTGCCATGGAGAAGCCGCCTCCCCTGGAGCCAGGTGGTCAGCAGCTGCCAGCTCTGCTCCTGGGGAAGCAGCTTCCCTGCTGCAGGGTAGCTTCCTCCCTGGGAGCTGGGCCAGCAGGAGCTGCAGGCTCCGCTCCTGGGGAGGCAGCTTCACTGGGCAGCAAAGCCATCTCCCTGGGAGCCAGCTCAGCATAACTGACGGTATTATGCTTACCGGTTAAACCGTTAAACACACTCTACCATCCCTAATTTTGGTAACTACTCTGACTTTTTGCCTAAAATTTATAGTCACTTAAATTCTATCTTTGTAATCAATACACTTTTACTGTTTCTTTATTAGTGAGTTTGTCTGAAATTGCTTAGAGGTTTTACAAAGGCTGTCATATATCCACTTTCCATTGATGATGTGGGGAACTAATTAATAAATTAAATGGCGTATTCCTGAAGTACAGTACTGAGAGCTTGGGGGGAGGGTTGGTTCTGATGCCTTTCTCTGGGTAATTCATGAGTGACTCCGGGAGCATTCATGCAATATAGGTAGGTGGATGTGGGGGGTCTCTGCATGTGCTTGAGCTGAGTGATAACATCTCCTGGAGAGGTTGTTGCTTCTCACTAGCATTGTGAGAGAGATCCCAGGCTGGACAGAGCTAAGAGGGCACAGTGGTCCTACGATCCCAGGCTGCACCCTGAAGGGATCCTATCACACCCTTCATCCTCCAATTTTCATTCACGTGGAACAGCTTATTTGCTCAGTCTCTATGTTTATAGGCTGTTTGAATGCTGTTTCTGCCTTGTACAAAGTCATTAGAATAAATAATTATAATAGCTAGACCTTATTTAGCTCTGTTACTCATTAGGTTTAAAAGAAATTTTGCTGTTGGTTTGGACTAGGGATGTTAACGTGTACCCCTTTACACGATTAACTGATAAGCCTGGGCTCATTGGTTAATCCTAAGCATTATACGCACCCCCACCCTTGCTACCTCTGTATCAAAGGCAGCGTTGGGGGGCGGGGAGGGAGCCTCCCTTTGTGTGCCCGCTCCCACGGAGCGGCAGCGAAAGCCAGTATCCTTGGGGAACCAGCTTTCAAGCGTGTGTTCTGGGTCCAGTTTGTTCCCCCACCCCCGCTGCCTCCCACAGAGGCAGTAGCACAGGCAGGCAGGAGCCAGCTTAAAATCCAGCTCCCCGTGAGCACCAGCTCCCATGGAGCTACCTGCCTTCCCTCCACTCCCCCCCCCCCCCCGCGCTGCTGCCTCTAATAAAGAGGCAGCAGTGGGGGGGGGCAGGCGAGAGCTGGTACACATGGGAAGCTGGCTCCCTGTGCGTACCGGCGGGCGGGCGGGCGGGCGGACGGACGGACACAGAGCTACTTCTGTATCAGAGCTAGATCCCTGTGAGCACTGGCTTCCATCTGAAACGTGCAACTGCTGAAAAAATTCAGCAGTTACACATTTACAAGAATAAACATTTGTTCACATCCCTAATTCAAACATGTCATTATGAGGAGTTTGTCATCTTTTATTGCTACAAATTTTCTGTTGGGGCCTTTTGTGTTTAAATGTAGGAAATTGTCACAGCAAAACATGGATTTGTGGCCCAGTGAGGCTTTAGTATTTTGATTTTCTTAATAGGGCTTTCCGTAGGGCTTCCCAACTGTGTGATGGAGGTTTTACTGGTCCTTTAAAACTAAGGAAGGATATCTCAGAGGCCATCCTAATGCATTCCAGTAATTTTTCTGCAACCCCCCTATCCATTAAATAACCAAAGCAACTGGGAAGAAAGTGATTTGAAGAGAACCCTAGGCTGCTGCTTCTGTCTGGGGCCTGGGACCAGAATCTTGACGTTTGACTGGGCAAGGTTCCCTTCTGCCTTGGCTAGCCAGAGAGACTCCTGAGTAATACAGTTCCAGGGCTGCTGGGAAGAGGTAGGATATAAACTGCTTCCTTCCCTTGTAACTGAGATTGGAGGGAGTTAGATGTGCTGACTCCTGGATACAAGGGCATTTTGAAAATCAAATGTCAGGAGCCCAGATTCTGCTCTGTTCGGGGGGAGGCGAGGAGAGGAGAACGGGTGTTCTGTTTTTCTATGGGGACTTTTATGTAAAACTTCTCAATTTACTGCTTTGGACTTTTGCCATCTTAAGGGGATTAAGGTGGAATATCTTGGATTAATTATACTTTGATAATTTAGCATACTTTTTCCACTGAGGTGATCATGTAGGCTATTATTTGGGATCCCGTGGCCTTCCCTTAAGCTATTTATTCAACATTGCTCTTGGAAAAATGTGAAATCTCTGGAGGAATATCAAGTGAAATAAACATATTAGAAAAGGGAATTACAGGATTATATTTTGGAGATATCTACAGGCATTACCTTCTACAAATTACTATCAAATAGGGATGTAAAAAGTGTTTGAAAAATGTAACTGCTAAAAATCCTAGCGGTTACATACACTGCGGGCTCTATACTGAAGCTTTATACTGAAGAGCCCATAGCAAAGCTGACTCCCCAGGAGTGGGTCCAGCAGACACTGCTGCCCCTACTCCCGGGAAGCCAGCATGGAACCATAATGGAAACCAATAAACTGATGCTTATCAGTTACCTGTTAATGGTTACACTTTTACATATCCATTGTCAACTGCGGGCTGCTGGTTCCTCCAGACCCCATGGGAGGCTGGCAGCATTGGCCCCAACAGCCTCTGGCCTTTGCAGGCTGCTGACTTCCAGCTGCACTGACCTCCAGCCCTTGCGGCTGCCAGAAGCCCGCAGAAGTTTAACTGTTAAATGGAACCAATAAGCATCAGTTTATCAATTTAACTGGTTAAACTTTTACTTCCCTATTATAAAATAGTATTTATCTCTCTAGCAATACCCCTAATAACACAGCTGCAGATAAGAAAAATAGAGATGGGATCTCAATTTGACTTCTTGAATTTAGATGGAAAATCAAGTTTGCCTGGAATGTTGAACAGAGTCCAGTTGACTGTTTTGTGTCACAGATTAATTCAGTAGCAAGAACTAGCTGGATAATTCTTAGGACTTTGAATATTAATTCTCTTTCTAGAATGATGTTCGTGCCACTGTGAATGAGATCTTTTGAGTGGTAATAGAAAGCACTTATTTGAAAGATGGAAGTGTTTGATCACTTAAGTCAGGGCTACTCAACATGCGGGCCGTATGCAGTCCACAGCCTGTTTGTGGCCCATAGTGCAGTTTGGGTTTATGGTGCAGTTTGTGTATGTGTTTTAGTAGTTTAATTCCTGCACTGTCATGGCTCATTAAAAGTGCTGTCATATGGGTGCAAATTGGGTAAATATTGCATTTTATTAGTATCAGCATAACTGACTTAAATGTGACCTGTGTGTTGTGTAGTCTTGCTGAAATCTTTGTATTCATGCCAGTCAGTGTGAAAGAAGCTATTTGAATATATATTTGCATGTATATGCAACCACACTTAAGTTGCAGTCCTTGGCATGTCCCGTGAGTATCATTGTGGTCCCTCGGTTTCCAAAGTTGAGTAGCCCTGACTTAAGTTTAGGCAGAAGAGTTGCAGGACAGGGGCAGGGCGGGAGGAGACTTCATGTGCTCCCTTTACCCCCTAACCCCTGATTGGCCTGGGGGCGGGGAAGTGGGCAAAGTCTTGTAGGGTTGGAGGAGGTGCTCAGCACTTAGTCAACCGCCAGCTGCTGGTACCAGTGGTGACTCCTGGAGACAAAGACAAGGAGCTCTTTTTTAATGAGCTGGCGGTACCATCCTTTTGGAATGTGCTTTCAATTTATGACCAATGCCAATTACTGTTCTACACCTGGGCCTATTACCAGTTAGTGTTTTTACACTCTCGACCCTGTTTGTGGCAAGTTCTGTGAGCAGGGGCCAGCTTCTTGCTTACATCTTAGCTTTGCTTTATATTAGCCAAGCTTTGTCCATTGTTAGCTAGGCCTCAAACCAGGCCTGTGCCACATGGGCTTTTGTTTCAGGCTCTCATCTTACTATATGACTGTTGAAGGGTTTATTTATCTCTACACCCTGAAAGAATAGAATATCTGTTCAATCTTAATTCTGGCATGCTCTTCCCAGAAAACTGAATCAAAATCATTTTTAACTATGCCATTTTTCCAGATCTTCATCTAAACTAGAAACATTGAGACTGAAATTAAATATAACTAGTTACATAGTCAATGAAGGAACGAACAGAAGTTCGACACCGTATAGATTCACGCATGAGGGTTTATTATGCACAGCGCTGGCGGAGTGTCACTTTGCTTGTTAGGCTCAGTCAGACTGCCAAACAGTGGATTACTATAGATTATATAGGGTGCCAATGGGCGGAGAGAAGCGATGGTGTGGGAGTTCCCGAGCCCCTGGATAGGTTCTAGCAGCAAGAGATAATGAGCACAATAAGCCAATAGTCTTAAAGATTACATAGTTGCTTTGCCCGTGGCTCAGGTTTACATGTATGCTAATAAACAGGTGTTATGGCTCGAGTCATTTTTGCAGTACATAGGTTAAATCCTGATTCCAGGTCCATAGAAATGATGGGTGGCATCTCCCAGCCAGGTTTGCTCGCAGATACATTCCTCTGTGGTCTTAAAACAAAGAGAACAGTAAACAATACACAGCACTGGCAATTTGTTTATCAATCACACTCCTTTGGACTGGATTGGCATTTGTGAGGGACAAATATCGTTACTCATGCTGGCCATCTCCCCTCCCTGAACTCTGGCTGGTATGTGGGAAGGATACACCGCTATCTCCTCCTGAACTTGTCAGGCAGACTTTTGAGGCCACTCTCAAAGAGTTATGTGTCTATAATTCATGATAAGGCCCCAACTACTGTCCTGCACCTGGGGTTCTGCTGTCTCAGCTTGTTTCATGCCTAGAGAGCGCAGTCCCGGCTCCCCAGGAGGAGCTGCTGCCATAGCAACATCACCCTCACTACCCTGGGTGGCCCCAGTAAGCTCCCCCATCTAGCCTCCCAGCCCCCTGCCCTGAGTCCGACATCTCCCATCTTCTGCCCTCAAGGTACAAACAAGGCCTGTCTTTTGCTTATCTCTGTTCCCTTTTAGCCATGTATTGTCTGTTGTTAGCTAGGCCTCAGACCAGGCCCGTCCAGTTTGGGCATATATGAAAGATTCTTAACATAAACTGTGGTCAAGATCTTACATACATATTATTGGGATTTTGGCCCTTCAGTCAAAGTCATTTTATAGTCTAAGAATAGGTTTAATTGACGGTAGCATTTGAAGAGACTAAGATGGTTTCTACAATTTTTTTTCCCACCAGCTATTTTTGGTCAGACTTTGGAGTTTGTGCATATAGGAATCAAAGCCCTGGAAGAGGAAGGATGACACTACATAGGACATCTAATGGGGGTAAATAGTGTAGATGCAACAAAATAAAAATCTGTGGTGGAAAGAAGTATAATTAACATATCTTTCTAGATTTTTTTCAGGTATAGAATACATCCAAAAGGAGTAGACTTCAGATTGTAGAAGTGTTGACATCCTAGCATTGTCTTAATTATCTTAAAAACCACAGCAATGCTGGGTACGTTTGCTAGTTTAAGTTAAGTAATGTTTTTTGGGTGTTTTTTTTTTTTCAAAATAAAAGGAAAATGTACATGCTTTATTTAAATGATTGTATTTTTCAAAAATGAATGAAAAATAAATTTGTATTGATATAAGGAAAGTGATTCAAACATTAGATAGAGTTTGTTGGTAGACATTATTTGCGGTTCTTCTGTCTTATTCTAGAATAAAAAGGAGGCGGGGCACAGGAGTGAGGGTAGGGGACTGGGATGGTTGGGGGAGCTCAGGGCAGGGGGTTATGTGTGAAGGAGTGAGGGCAGAAGGTGGGAGATGTCGGACTCAGGGCTGGGAGGCTAGGTGGGAGAGGTTACTGGGGCCACCTAGGGCAGTGAGGGTGATGTTACTATGGCGGCAGCTTCTCCTGGTGGCTGGGACTGCACTCTCTGGCAAGTGGCTCCTTCTGGGGGGGGGGGCTAGGGCTGCACTCACTAGCTCCAACTTCCTGCTTGTCCAGAGAGGGCTGTTCCCAGCCTCTGACTGCCCCTCCCCCAGTCTCCAGCCTGTCTGATGTGGGCGGGGCCCTGGCCTGCAGCTGTTCCTGCCCCCACACTGCAGCTGGTCTGGCAGAGGGGGCAGCACTGCAGCTGCTGACCCTGGCCTCTAGTTGTCCCCCCTCCCCCTGCAGCTGGTCTGGGGGAGAGGATAGTGCTCTGTGGGCGTCCCTGGCCTCCAGCTACTACTCCCCAACACTGCAGCCTTTCTGGGGGTGCAGCATTTCAGGGACTGGCCTTGGCCTCCAGCAGCCCTCCTCCCCCCAGTCTGCAACTGGTTTGGGGGTGGGGAGTGCTGGTGCTCAGAGGGATCGCCAGAGCCTCCAGCTTGCCCCAGTCTGCAGCCTGTCTCAAGCCAGGCCATGGTTCCTGGCCCTGGCTTCTTCTCTGGAGGGGCTGTACCCAGTTCCCAGCCTCTTCTCGGGTGGGGTGGGGTGGGGGCTGGGCTGTGCTTTCCGACCTGCGAGGTAGTCTGTGGGATCTGAAGTAGGGGTGGTTCCCCTCCATCTGGCCCTGTTTGGGGTAAGAAGGGCCTCATACCTGATCTGGTGGCCAGCCATGTGGAGCCCTGTCCACAGTTGGCCACACTCCTGTTGATGTGGCTGCCTTCAGTCGTCACACTGCAGTATAGTTGTCCCCCATGCTCCCTGCCCCCAGTGGTCACTCTGCAGTATAGTGGCTCTCCTCTCTATCCCCTCCCTTTCCATGTTCTGGAAAGCATTCCCATTCCAGTCACCTCTCATTTTCCTAGTGCAAACAACCCCAGACCTTGCTTTAAGTTAGGGTAAGAGGAAGCTATATACCAAATTTTGTGGCCCTAGCTCTTACATTTAGTAGGAGTTTTTGAACAAACAGACTCGCAAACAGATGCGTACACAAACTCTGTAAAAAATATATAGCTTTTGGAATATTACAGAGAATTTTAATAATTAGTTTTAAAAATTTGACACTTGAATATAGTGTACCTTTTTTTTTTTTGGCTATCTGTTTAGCTGTATCTTTCACAGGAACATCTTTCAAATTTTACCTTCTGGTTATGTGGTAGTGTGAAGGAATTTTTTTCTCCTGGGAGACTGTTTGTGAGTAACCCAAAGGACTCCACTTCAGGTTCTTATTTAAAAAACAACCCCTCTTGGAGACCAATTTAGTACAAAATATTGTGCAATAGTCTCTAACAAAAGCCTCAAATCATTCATATCACCGCAGTACATATAGTCCTGGCTCTCATGATATCTCAGTGTCTTCCATCACAGTTAGGTTCCTAATCTGTCCCCTTCCATCTGTCTTCCAGGACAGCCATTTCAATCTTTCCACTTGGGGTGCAATTCAGCTGTTCCCTGTGAGAACTGTCACAGCCTCTCTGCCTGAAAGATTTTTGCTAGCAAAAGGTTTATTAATAAACAGATGTTATTTTAATAAGTATAAAAAGTGGGATTTAAATGGTTGCAAGTAATAGCAGATGGATCAGAGTAAGTTACTAAGCTAAATAAAACAAAACACACCAACAAAACCTAAAAAACTGAGAGAACTTGTGACAAATCATAATTCCTTACCCTAGTTCTTATTTCAGGTAAAGTCCTTCCCAGGCCAGAGATGTCCTTGCTGACCTGGGTCCAATAGTTCTCCACCTCTGTAGTTAGTCCTCCTGTTTACAGGGTTTTTTTCATGTCTGTTCTTGGGGTGGAGAGGCTGTCTGTAAAGCCAGCTGAAGACAATCCTTGCTTACTTCTCTTACCTTTATATAGAATTTCTCTAGGACAGGAAGCCTTTGTTTGATTCCCTTGCGCCTCTGTGGAAAAGTACAAAATTGAAGATGGATTCCAGCATCAAATGACATTGACACATGTCTCTGAAGCATGGCTGCAGGGAGACATTTCTTCCCCCATTCAGTTGTCTCTTCCTAATAGGCTATTGCCTCTGTGCCTGGCCTCTTTATTGTTATTCCTCATGGGTTGGAAATAGGCTTTTCTCAATGTGAATACATTGATAATAAATCTACAATCAGTATTCTTAATTTCTGGTACAAAAATGGCGCGTACATACAAATAGATTATACCCATTCAGAGAATTACAAACTTTCTGTTGATAGGTTACATGTAATATTTTTCATAAAGCATATTCAAATTAGGCGTATTGGAGTTAGGCTGAAGAAGCAGCAGAAGCAGATGCTTGATGGCTCTACGCTGGAATACCAGAGCTCAGAGACAGAGGGCAAAAAGGAAGGAGCAGCAGTGGAGGGGCTTATCCACTGACACCTCTGTGCTTGAGAGTTGGATCCCAAGAACAGTGAGAAGGACCCAGGGAAGTCTGAGGGATGCTGTCTGTAATGTTGCCCTCTTATTCATATTCACATTTCCATAGAGAATATGAGGGCAACATTACAGAGAGCATCTCTCGGACTTCCCTGGGTCTCACTGTCCTTCGGATCCAACTCTCAAGCACAGAGGTGTCAGTGGATAAGCCCCTCCACTGCTGCTCCTTCCTTTTTGCCCTCTGTCTCTGAGCTCTGGTATTCCAGTATAGAGCCATCAAGCATCTGCTTCTGCTGCTGCTTCAGCCCAGGCTCTCTGGCTTGGGAAATACCAGCCAGTAAAATCCATTTTCCTGCTCTTCTGTCTTCAGCCTTCTCACAGGAGCCATTTTGTCTCTGTCAGTTCTTATTTCCTATGGCCCTTCTTCTGACTGATTCAGTCTGCTCTGACTCCTTACTGACCTTTTCTAGCTCCCAGGTGCTGCCCTGCATTATTAATTGGTCCAGGGACTGAAACAGGAGAGTTGAGACCCGTTATGGGTAGCTAAATTACAGTTCAAATAAATGTGGCATTTATTTTTACAGTGTAAGTGGATATAAGGTGGCCAACAGAAGATGTGTACACTGCAATGTAAGCCTAAGGTTAATGGGATTCAAGTCTGTAAACCCTGGGTTTGCAAGCCCAGCACTTAAATATCTGAAGTGCATATTGACCATAGGTTTAGAATTTCTGGACCAGTGCTTCAGCATCCACACTACAGTGCACAGACTGAATCAAAACACCCTATGCCAGAATTCCTAGTGCTACGGTCAGTTGTTAACTAGTTTGTTGCTGGAAAGTCAATCCAGGGTAAAATGGTTGCGGAGGTTTCTAAGGCAATCAGGCATGTGATTTCCACAAAGGTGGTAGGCATAGTAAACAATATCCCTGAAGTGGATATTGGAGGAGTGGGGTTTCCAAATTGTGCTGGGGCCATTGATAGGATTTGTGTTTATAGTTTGCCCTCCTCTTGTCCACAAATATATACTCTGCAAAGAGTACTACTCTGTCATTGTGTATATCCTTATGGACCACACAGGCAGATTGAGGGACACTGACATGGGCTGCATGTTCTGATAATAGGAAGTCTACATTCATAGACAGGCTGGGACACTATTGTCACTGAGTGATACTGTTATAAATGGAGATAAGGTCCATATCACTAACACAAGGGACCCTGCATGCTCCCTTTTGTCTTGACAGCTGACACACATACTGATCTTAATAGGCTGGCTAAGGTTCATTTAGGCTTTCAGTGGTTGTATAATGGTGATTGAATGTCCTATGAGAGGAGATGACTTGAGGAGGTTGGGCCACATGCCACTGTAGGCATCTGTGACTGCTAGTAGGAAATATCCCCAACAGCCTGAGGTGGGATACCAGATGGGTAAATCTGAGTTACTACAGTAAATTTCTCACATTTGTGGACATGGTCAGGGTCTAACCAAGCATTATATTCGGGGTCAGAAAGAAGTTTTCCCCTAGGTCAGATTGGCAGAGCTCCCCCCCTACTTTTTTTATTTTAAACTTTCTTCTGCAGCATGGGGCACAGATTGCTTAGCTGGTTTATACTAGAGTAAATGGCGGATTAATTTAAACAGAAGAATGGCCAGACTGGGTCAGACCAAAGTATCCATCTAGCCCAGTATCCTACCTGCTGACAGTGGCCAATACCAGATGCCCCCGAGGGAGGGAACACAACAGGTAGTCCTCACGTGGTCCCTTCCCGGTCTCCCACTTCCAGAGAAACAGAGGTTAGGGACCCCATTCCTACCCATCCTGGCTAATAGCTATTGATGGACCTAACCTCCATGAATCTATCTAGCTCTTTTTTTGAACCCTGTTAAAGTTCTAGCCTTCACCGCATCCTCTGGCAAGGAGTTCCACAGGAACTGACTGTGGAATTCCACAGGAGTTGACTATGTGCTGAATGAAGAAAAACTTCCTTTGTTTGTTTTAAACCTACTGCCTATTAATTGCTTTTGGTAACCCCTACTTCTTATATTGTGGGAATAAGTAAATAACTTCCTTATTAACTTTTTTCCACACCAGTCATGATTTTATAGACCTCTATCATATTCCCCCCCCCCCCAGTCTCTTCTTTTCTAAGTTGAAAAGTCCAAGTCTTTTTAATCTCTCTTCATATGGGACCCGTTCCAAACCCCTAGTCATTTTTGTTGCCCTTTTCTGAACCTTTTCCAGTGCCAATATATCTTTTTTGAGATGAGGCGACCACATCTGTGCACAGTATTCAAGATGTGAGCATACCATGGTTTTATATAGAGGCAATAAGATATTTTGTATCTTATTCTCTATCCCTTTTTAATGATTCCTAACATTCTGTTTGCTTTGAGGACTTCAGTAACATAGCCAGAGGTTTTGGGTCTTTCACAGAAGTGAGTCAGTGAGGTTCCAAGCCATTTGCCCCTGAATGGAGCTATGACAGTAATAGAATGCTGAACTTATACATTCAGCCAGAAAATGTCACAGGGAGGGCAGGATGCATCCTGCCAGTGAAATAGGGAGAATAGTACATTTGAGTGTGCTTGTACAGACTGTACAATAAACGAGATGCTACCATATCATAGAATGAAATGTAGGAGGACAAGCTGTTTGCTTTGCATTGTAATTGTAAATGACATGAGTGCTTATAAAATGACAAGGATGGGATTTATGGGAGGATTAATGTAAAGAAATGTATTGAGAAATCATGTTAGCAAATAAATTCCCAGTTGTCTCTTACCATGTGTTATACCTTAATTATTTGAAGCATACATTACGTAATGTGATAGTGTGTTTGAGTAAATGTGTAACTGCTGAAATTTTCAGCAGTTACATGTTTACATGTGGGGAGGAGCCAGGAGCCGGTGCTCATGGGGAGCCAGCTTTTAAGCTGTCTCCCTGTGAGCACTAGCTCCCATTTAGCTCCCCGCCCCCACTGCTGCCTCTGTATCAGAGGCAACAGCGTGGGGGGCAGGCAGCTCCACAGGAGCTGGTGCTCATACCTGCTCACACCCTCACTGCTGCCTTTGTGGGAGGCAGTGGGATGGGAGTTGGCTCCATGGGAGCCAGCATGTGTGGGGAGTTGGCTTTAAAGCTGGCTCGCCACGCTCACTCACTCCTGCCTCCCCTCTGCTTCTGATACAGAGGCAACAATGTGGGGGAGGTGGGCTGTGTGTAACTGTGAGGGTTAACTGATAAGCCTCATCTGTTAACCATATACTCTAGTACATGTTCGCATCCCGAGCAATCAATGCAACCAGTTTCAAATAGTAAACCTCTTCCCCTGGCTTCCTGCTCATATTTTGGTTCCTTTCTATTTGCTGCCACTTCCAGAGGTTAGAGTTGTTTTTGGGCTGGAGTTTTGTGTGCACTGGAGTGAAGGTTTGCAGGGAAAGAGGGATCAGCATGGGGTTGGAGGACTTCATGGGACAGATTTGCTATGTCCAGCTGCTAAGTCGCAATTGCAAAGGCAGCCCAACCATAGAATTGATCTGCAGCACATGAAACCGTGGAGGGGACTCGGGCTTGATATGAGTTCAGCAGGAGCTTGTAGTACTCAGGGATGTATGTATTACCAGCCTCTTGAACAGGTTTTTCCTCTGGGTTCCTCCCTGAGCTGATGTTCCTGCTCTAGAAACTGTGTGGTCAGCCTCTCGCTCTACCGCCAGTGTCCGGCCTTTTCACTTGCCGTGAGGTTTTTCTTCCTCTGGTACTACACCTGCTTGTTGGCCCTGACCAAAATTTCCACCCTCACGGACATCATGGAAACACTTTTGCTTGGACCAGTCAATGGTAGTTCTGTATCCCACGGTCCTGCTGGAATGGGCCCATTCTGCCAGGATCAGCAGAGCTTGAAGGGAATAAAAACAGAAGTCAAACTGAAAGAATAATGTACTATGCCTTACCAAAGGTTCAGTGTCATATGCAGGCAAAAGTGCCTTGTAGAATCTCAAGGCCCAAAATGATACTTTTAAAAACTGAGCTTCAGTATATTCTGCGAGGGAATGCCTCACCTCCCAGGATACAACTCAGTTAATTACAGTGAAAATACTGCATAGTCAGTGGCAAATTACAGCTTATAGTTTAATTGCTGAGCTCCTTGGGATATCATGGGGGGAGGGGGAAAAGAGTTTTCTACATAGGTCTTTTCTGTACTTTCAGACATTGTACATTCTTGAGGATATTACAATTCTAGAGGTTCCAGAATGGCAAAGGAAAATTTTATTTCAAGCTGTGGCAAGCCAGCCATGTATGTCCAGAGGTTTTCAAATTTAAAGTGATGGAGTACTACATGTCCGAGTAGAGTGGGCTGGTGACCTATGGAGGAGGGCCTAGGGTATACACCCTTCCCTGCAGTGTAATTATCAGTCCAGAGCTCTTATGATGTTTTTGGCTACCGGTGCTTGGGATTGGATCAGAATTCATGGGGGAATCAACAGAATGCTGTGTTAGTGTTCGCATGGAGACTGGCTCCATATGGCACTCAGTATAAGCTGCTGGGAATGCATCTGCCCAGGGACTACATTCAGATGCATGTGATACAAAATCTGAAACAACTACACAGCTAGTCTTACTGGTACATTTCTTGACTGGATACAAACCCCTAGTCATACTTGGATGATGGATTTTGTCACCCAGTTACTTAAGCCGTTATCTGTTACCTGTTCACATTACTAGTACAAACCATGGTTTGAAGATACAAACACACAAGAGTAGGACATACTTTATACACACACACACACACACGCAATAGGTGATATTAAAAAGTAAAATCTTGTACTTCACAGCTCTGGGCATCTTACCAATCCTCCTTTCTTTACTTTTGATTTCAGTAAATTTTTCATGTCACTCTTTCATGGGCTACAGCAGACTCTTCATATCCCCTGTCATCATCATCTTTTACCAGTCAGCTTTTATACCAAATGTCATTTGTTCCCTACACTGAGATTCCACATCCACACCCCTACCTATTCCTTCACCAAGTCTCCTGTTTAGTGTCTAGGAAAATAAAATATCAGTGTTTTTAAAAAGAACAGATGTTCTCCAAAAGTTGGCGTAAGACCATCTTGCCAGAGAAAATGGACAAAGTCTGTATCTTCTTGTAGCCATCATTACTCTGCCAGGTTTACGGTAGGGTGATGTATTATAAGGTAGTGTTGGAGTTTTTTGATTTTGCTATTAGAATTTTAATATGCTTAGTTTAATTATACTTTTGGCATCAGATTTTGTTGAGAGAAATTTTGGGGTTATTAAACTTAATATTTATGAAACTATGTTGGGATTTTCCATATTTCATGTTGAATGAGGAAATCATTGCGTCTTCAATATTTTAATTTTGTACCAAACTAAAATTTATTTTATTGAGGACTCCAAGGATGCAAAGTCTGCACATTTGGAATTTCAGATGTAAATAGGGATGAGAATATGCCATCTCATCAGTATGTCCTCTTTTCTTGTCTCTTCCTTTCATCTCCCCAAAAACCCTCTTCAACTTCTATTCCAGTTGAACTTAGTCCTGTTTATAGACTGAAATACTTGACTTCCAAAACAAACAAGTGCACGAAGAAAGACATTATTAAATAAAGATATTAATAAATGACAGAGTAAAGCCGTTCAAAAGAGCACTTAATTTTATTTCATATTTTTTCAAAGAAGGCAACAAATAGAAAATGGTTGGAAACATGTTTCAAAATTGGGTGCGGTGCATAGTGGGGAAGTGCATAGAACTTGTCGGTGTAATGATATTTCTCACGGGTGTCAATTTTCCCTTGAGTGACACCATTATACTGACCTAACCCTTGGTGGTGATAAGTACTGTCTCGGGGTAGGAAGAGGAGGCTTTCTCCTGTTGATGAACAACTGCCTTTTGGCACTATTGTGAGAGATTTACTTTTTTGGTATAGGTGTGTCTTCACTAAGTCTGCAGTGACACACTTCTGTGCCTATGCAGCTATGTGGAGACAAGCCCTAAGTTTACTGCTTTTTCGAGACATGTTAAAATTAGCAGGTGAGATGAGGTCAGTGGCATTTACTGTATATCAGCAGATCCATTCCCTCCACTGCCCCCTGTATTTTTTGGCTTTTGAAAGCTAACTGCACTGATTAGCAAAGTACTGATTATATTTGCTAGAGTACTCTATTTGCATTTAGGGTAAAAAGTTATCTTGTGCTTAGTTCATATGAGGTACTGTGATTTAGGGCAGGCTGGTAAGCTAAAACTGTTAGATCGTTGTTTTAAAGCTAAATGATGAGTGACCAAAGAACCTAGCTTGAAATTAATTGTATTGCAAAGTGCTCTTTGAAGATATACATGAAATTTTACGCTGTGCAATATAGAGATGTCAACTGAGGAGCCATTAACCACTTAACTGATAAGTGATTGCTTATTAGTTAATGGTCCCAGTTAACCACACTCTTCCTGCTCCCTGCCATGCTCTGCATTTAAAACTTGGATTGGCAAGCTGGGTCAGTCCCAGCCCATTGGTCTGAGTTTTTAAATGAAGAGCACTCAGGGGAGCTGCCTGCTACCCCATGCTGCTGCCTTTAATACAGTGGCAGCAGCATGGGGTAGTAGGTGGGAGCCAGTCTGTGCAGTGAGCCGGTTTTAAAAACTAGCTCCCTGCCTGCCACTCTGTGCTACTGTTTCTGATACAGAGGCAGCAGCACAGGGTGGCGGGGGCTCCCTAGGAGAGGGAGGACATTGGTTGCTGGCCTGCCCTGAGGCAGGGAAGGGGGGAACAGGGAGTAATCATGTAACTGCTAAGCATTTTAGCAATTACACAATTATTGAAGTAAACTATTTCTAACTTTTATTGTGCAAAGAAGTGTCATTGTTGATGGGTAATTACGGTTTATTATTGGGTGTTTTAAATCTATTTGTCCATTTGTTGCTGCAATTCATTGACAAAAAGCATTGTTTGGAAATAAAAAAGAAAACTGATAGGTGTAGGGTAAGAAAGAAGATGCAGTATTAAGGGATGCCTTTTCCTGTCAGAGCCATGATTATTATTTTTTTTTTTTTTTTAACTAATCTGGGGAATTACAGGCAAGTCAAACTTCAGTACCCAGAAAGATAATGAAGTAAATAATTAAGCATTCAGTTTGCAAACAGCTAGAAGATAATAAAGGTGATAAGTCAGCATGGAATTATAAAGAACAAATTGTGTCAACCCAACCTAATAGGTTTTTTTGACAGGGTAACAAGCCATGTGGATGTGGGAAGTGATAGGTGTGGTATATCTTGACTTTCGTAAGGCTTTTCATACTGTCTTGCATATTTTCATAAATTGCTTAGGAAATACAACTAGATAGAGCTATTATGAGGTAGATGCATAACTGGTTGGGAAACCATTTCAAAAGGCTAGTGTCAATGATTCACAATCAAGCTGGAAGAACATAATGAATAGGGTTCCACAGAGAGTCAGTTCTGAGTCGAGTTCTATTCGATATCTTCTTCATCAATGGTTTCGCTATGGCACAGAGAGTAGACTTATAAAGTTTGCAGACAATGCTGAACTATGAGGGGTTGCAAGTGTTTTGGAGAGTACGATTAATGTTCACATTGGACAAATTGGAGAAATGGTCTGAGGTAAATAGGATTAAATTCAATAAGGACATATGCAGAGTACTGCACTTAGGAAGGACAGTCAGTTGCACACATACAAAATGGGAAATGACTGTCTTGGAAGGAGTACTGGGGAAAGGGACCTAAGGGTCATAGTGGATCACAAGTTAAATATGAGTCAGCAATTTAACATTGTTGCAAAAAACAAACAAAAAAACCCAGGCATCAGTCTGGGATGTATTAGCAGGAGTGTTGTAAGCACTCAATGTTCTAATCAGTGTTGATTAGGTCTCAGTTTGGAGTGTTGTGGCACCCGGAACTGAACACATTTCAGGAAGGAGGTGGAGAAATTGGAAGAAGTCCAGAAAAGAGCAACAGCAATGATTAAAGTTCAAGAAAACAAGACCTAGGTGGGAAGATGGAAAATATTGGGTTTGTTTCTTCTGGCAAAGAGAAGACTGAGAGGGGACATAACAGAAATTGTTCTTCTTAACCTTTGGGGATAGGACAAGAAACAATGGGCTTAAATTGCAGCAAGGGAGATTTAGGTCAGACATTAGGAAAAACTTCCTAACTGCCAGGATGGTTAAGCCCTGGAATAAATTGCCTCGCAAAGTGGTGGGATCACCATTTTTGAAGATTTTTAAGAGCATGTTAGACAAACACTGATAGAGATGGTCTACTCTAGATAATATTTAGTCTTTAGTATGAGCGCAGTATGGGCACTGTATTGTGGGGAGAAGGCAGAGAGCCCCTGGCATGAGAATAGCCAAAGACTACTTTGGTTAGTATAAAGTATATAAAAGTATATGTACATTGAAGTTATAAACACCCCTGGCTGACTCATGCTGGCTGACTTGGGGCTCAGGCTAAGTGGGTGTTTAATTAGGGTGTAGATACTCACATGTGGGCTGCAGCCTGAGCTCTAGGATCCTGCCACCTTTCAGGATTCTAGAGCTTGGGCACCCAAGCCTGAGCCTTAACAGCAACACTGCAATTAAAGAGCCCCTTAGTCTGAGCCCTGCAGGCCAGACTTAGCAGGCACAGGCCAGCCACAGGTGTCTAATTGCAGTATAGACCTACTGCAGTATAGTCCAAGTGTGTACATTTTTAATAGATAAGGTAACACCTCCTCCCTGTTTACCCTGCCTGTCCTTCCAGAGTAAGCTGTACCCTTCTATACCAATATTCCAATTGTGTGTATTATCCCACTGATATTAGATCAGTGGTTTTCAAACTATGGGTTGTATACTGGATCATGGAATGTCAGGCACTGGGGCTTGTTTGCTGCAGGGGGATCCAGGTGATCAGTGGGAGTGCTAAGGCAGACATATCTGCCTGTGGTGGCACCGCAGACTGAAATGGGCCCCAGTAGCAGGCCTGACTCCTAGGTGAAGGGGGGAGGGGGAGAGAGTACACAGAGGTCTGCGCACTGCCTCTGCCTGAAGCACTAGCTCTGTACTCCCATTGGCTAGGAACCTGCTGCTGGCTGCTTCTGGGGTACAGCATGGTATGTGATGCCAGGAGAGGCAGAAAGCCTGCCTTAGCATCCCTCAAGGTACCCCTCCTGCTCCCCCTCCCCCCAGCCAGAACCTTTTCCTGCCCCCAAAGCTCTCATTCTCAGACCTACCTGGGAGCCCACACACTCTCAAATTATGTTGGCTTGCGGATGTCAGTTTTCTTCAGCTGGTGTATTAGGTTACGGAGACTTGACTTATTTCCTTCTGCAATACCTCATCTAGTGGCAAAATTAGAGTAATGTGTCCTAGAGTTGGGTTTGTATAGGAATGAGTGGAGTAGTAGGATTTATATTCCAGGACCTTATAAATTTTGAGAGGGAGAAGGAAACCTGTATGCCATAAGTTTGATAAAACACAATCAGAAATATGAATTTTTGCAGAAATAACGATATTTTATCTATTTATAGCAAAATATAGTTGCGCTCTCAAACTGTGTACATTTTTTTTCAGGTTTTAAATGTATTTCTTTTAAAATGCTAATTCAGAACTGCTACTCCCTTTAGATATACTTTTAAATGATACTAGAAGAAATATAGGATTTCCTTTTCAGAGTGTATGGGAGTGCTTCTAGAAAATATCAGCTGAATAAATGAGAATGGTGATAGTCTCTTTATCCATCAGAGGAGTATAACCTGATTAGAGCTAGTGCCAGCTTCTACATGATGCTAATTATAGAAGCAAGACTTGTTCTAGGAGTGAGAAGACAGTACTGTCAGTACTTGGTCTCTCATCAAAGATTCTAACTACGTTTGTGTAAGTTCAAGAGGAATTGAACAGAGTCTGCCAACTCACCTAATGTAGGCCACCAAACATCCATCAAATGGTGCTAACATTTGGTTGTTACCATCCAGAACAAAGTGGAATAGTGACTGGTAGCTGAACAGCTCCATAATCCTAGTTATTTTAGCTGTCCAGTTACGTAATAATTTTAAAACTTTGTTATACCCTTTTATTTTCAAATTCTGACTTAAATAGTACTCTGTGTGTGGTTTAACATTGAATTAATGCAAGTAGATCTTTTTTTTACTATAGATTTACTTTTGACCATTATATATCTGCTTTGTCTTTTGTACAAGTAAGATATTTGCTATATGGTAAATTACTTCAATATACTAACATTTTTACTTGTAAACTAGTACAGTTGTATGAAAGCATTGTACAATACATACTGCCAAAGAATTTTATTTTCTTCTCCACAGATCAATGTAAGAGTTACCACAATGGATGCAGAGTTGGAGTTTGCTATCCAACCCAGTACAACTGGCAAACAGCTCTTTGACCAGGTAACTCTTTATATGTAATAATCATGGCTAAAGTGGACAGAATGCTAGTCTTTTACAAAACATTAGTGCTACAGATTTATGTTCACACTTTCCAATTAATACCTTATATTAATCTAAGCTATAATAATAATCAGCTTCATTCACCTCTCTTCAATTCAGAAGCAAAGCATTCAGCACAAGTCAACTTTCCAAGAATAGATAAGCAGCCAGGATTCAGTTGAATTACAAATGTCAATCCCTCTTGAAATTAATAGTATTTTATATATATTCTCAATCATATATTCAAAGTATACAATAATTACCTATACTCGTGTTTATATAACTTTCAAATGTCTTTAATAAATCTAAGGCAGAAAATATAATATCAAGAAATGACTAGTCTACTCTCTTTTCTGTCCAAGTAAGGAAGCAGCAGATATGCCCTGCTCTTTTTGAACACTTATTTATAGTGTAATTTTAAAACTTTCTACCTGTTTTAATTCTTGTTAAAAATATTTTCCCTTTACCCAATTTCTCTGAATTTTTTAAAATTTGAATTCTAAATTGGGGAAGTAATTTTTTTTTTTAATTTGGTGATGGGCTGTCAACCAGATATTTTCAGATTTTGCCTAGGTGTGACATAACCAAAAAGAGCCAATTGACTAATCTCTGATTAAAAACTATATTCTGAAATAAATTTCATGTGTTCTTAGCCATCAGAATTTCTGATCCTAATTCAACTTACTTGCTACAACTTTTGGAGAACTTCAGAAAATATAAAATTCACTGGTTTAAAAACTCTTAAGTAACTCCTCAAAGCTTTCTTCAAGCAATTTACAGAACCTACAAAATACTTGAATGTTGACTGATACCTTAGGGATGAATATTCTCATGTAAGAGAAAACATATATTTTCTTTCTGAAACTTAAGAGCCCGCTCTCCTGCAAATTCCACTGATGTGTGTGCTATAGATATATAATACTTTCTGTCTAAGAAAAAACAACATGTTTACAGATACAGTATTATTTTTATATAATAAAAACATTACTTGTGGCAATGATATAGCCATTAGCAGTTGTATCCTTTTCATTAATGTGTAACTTGAGGGGAGAGTTGTTCTTTTCTGAGGTTAGCAGCTCCAAGTATGACATGATTCTTTAGAGGAATGGAATCTCATTTTCCTTAAGTGATTGCATGGTTTCTCCTCTTTCCCTCCTCTAACAACAGGGTCATCTCAAAGAGTGGTGTGTCTTCACCTAATGAAAAGCAGATCAAAGACTCTCATTTATGGCAGGTGTATAAGCAAGTGTAACCCATGCAACTCCTGATTGTAGTTCTCTGTCCCATCTGGTGACACCAAGACTACTTGCTCTATAGCCTTAACTAAGATCCATGTGGCTTTTAGGTCATACATCAGAGGCTAGTGTATTTAGCTCCAGATGTCTTAGGTTCAATCCTGCCTGCTGATGACCGGGATCTGTCAGTGTTACACAAGTACCTTCCTTTCCTTTTTAATTTGTTTTTAATTATTATTTTATGTTTTACCTACTTTTATTGGAATTTGTGGAGTCATACTTCTGCCTTCATGTTCTCTTTTTCTTCAGTTCATGGGAATCAGGGAAACAAGACCTCTAGATGAAAGAAAAAAATAGAATTAAAAAGTAATTTAAACCAGTGTCTTCAGTAGCTGACAAGGGAAGTTTTGGGGACAGGGCAGCTATCCTGCCTCCTCCTCAAGATGTATGGGTGAGTTGTCAGGAAAAACCTAACATGTAAGAATTGTGCCATTTTCTGGTATGAGAAGGCAGCTGCAACTTCTCTTCTGCCAACCTCTGCTATCTCTTGATATGCACTATTGTGTGGGGGTGATCTGCTGCATAAAGTCTTCTACCCAGATTATCAGTTTCATTCATTCTGTAGCTTCCCTGAACAAGGGATAAAAGATATAGATGCATGCTCTTTCAACACTTATTAGATTCTCTCCATCAGGCTCATCAGTTCCTTGTGTAGCTTTCAGGCAGCCTCAGCAGTTCTTATGACTAGCTTGAGTCCCTTGGTTGAAGTGCCATGCTTGTACATGAGGAGAGAAATCATTCAGACAGATCCTAAACCCGTACATGGGTTCATAGACCTAAATAAATAGCAGACTCACACTGTGAAACAAATAGGAAGTTTTCAGAGAAGATGTAGTTTTTCTTTGTGGCTATTATTGCCAACAGAGTGAAGTGACACATTCTAAACTAACAATAACTTGATAGGTCATCTTGGTTAGCTCCATTTGGTGTATGTTGCAGTAAACTTTTTTCCTTAGTAGTTATAGCTCAAAAGCAAATTACCTTTCATAGCATTGTATCTTGTGCCATGACCTTGAGGGCTTTTGAATGTCAGCAAACCCCTTTCTTAGTGGTAGAAGGTTTTATTTCCCACTTCCCTTTCTTCAAACTGCATTTCCAGTCTAAGGCATTTCTCTTCACTCTGCCCACCTGCTGTTAAATTGGAAATCTAAAACTGAGCATCTCTGTTTTTCTACTTCTTCCCTCCTGTCATGAAGCTTAATGGAGTCCTTCCTTATCCCACCAACCTGGTGTTGGAGGTCACTTAAGAACATAAGAATGGCTGTACCGGGTCAGACCAAAGGTCCATCTAGCCCAGTATCCTGTCTGCCGACAGTGGCCAGCACCAGGTGCCCCAGAGAGGGTGGACCGAAGACAATGATCAAGCCATTTGTCTCCTGCCATCCCTCTCCAGCCTCTGACAAACAGAGGCCAAGGACACCATTTTATCCCCTGGCTAATAGCCTTTTATGGACCTAACCTCCATGAAATTATCTAGCTTCTCTTTAAACTCTATTATAGTCCTAGCCTTCACAGCCTCCTCTGGCAAGGAGTTCCACAGGCTGACTACACGCTGTGTGAAGAAGAACTTTCTTTTATTAGTTTTAAACCTGCTACCCATTAACTTCATTTGGTGTCCTCTAGTTCTTCTATTTAGGGAACTAATAAATAACTTCTCTTTATCGGCCCTCTCCACACCACTCATGATTTTATATACCTCTATCATATCCCCCCTCAGTCTCCTCTTTTCTAAACTGAAAAGTCCCAGTCGCTTTAACCTCTCCTCATATGGGACCCGTTCCAAACCCCTAATCATTTTAGTTGCCCTTTTCTGAACCCTTTCCAAGGCCAAAATATCTTTTTTGAGGTGAGGAGACCACATCTGTACACAGTATTCAAGATGTGGGCGTACCATAGTTTTATATAGGGGCAGTAAGATATTCCGGGTCTTATTTTCTATCCCTTTCTTAATAATTCCTAGCATCCTATTTGCCTTTTTGACCGCCGCTGCACACTGTGTGGAAGTTTTCAGAGAACTGTCCACGATAACTCCAAGATCTTTCCTGATATGTCGTAGCCAAATTAGCCCCCATCATACTGTACGTATAGTTGGGGTTATTTTTCCCGATGTGCATTACTTTACACTTATCCACATTAAATTTCATTTGCCATTTTGTTGCCCAATCACTCAGTTTGGTGAGATCTTCTTGGAGTCCCTCACAGTCTGCTTCTGTCTTGACTATCCTAAACAGTTTGGTATCATCTGCAAACTTTACCACCTCACTGCTTACCCCTTTCTCCAGATCATTTATGAATAAGTTGAACAGGATTGGTCCTTGGACTGACCCTTGGGGGACACCACTAGTTACCCCTCTCCATTCTGAAATTTTACCGTTTATTCTTACCCTTTGTTTCCTGTCTTTTAACCAGTTCTCAATCCAAGAAAGGACCTTCCCTCTTATCCCATGGCCATGTAATTTACACAAGAGCCTTTGGTGAGGGACCTTGTCAAAGGCTTTCTGAAAATCTAAGTATACTATATCTACTGGATCCCCCTTGTCCGCATGTTTGATAACCCCTTCAAAGAACTCAAATAGATTAGTAAGACAGGATTTCCCTTTGCAGAAACCATGTTGACTTTTGTCCAACAAATTATGTTCTTCTACATGCTTCACAATTTTATTCTTTACTATTGTTTCAACTAATTTGCCTGGTACTGAAGTTAGACTTACCCGTCTGTAATTGCCCGGATCGCCTCTAGAGCCCTTTTTAAATATTGGTGTCACGTTGGCTACCTTCCAGTCATTAGGTACAGAAGCCGATTTAAGGGATAGGTTACAAACCACAGATAATAGTTCAGCAATTTCCCATTTGAGTTCTTTTAGAACCCTTGGATGAATGCCATCCGGTCCCGGAGATTTGTTAACATTAAGTTTTTCTATTTGTTCCAAAACCTCCTCTAATGACACTTCAATCTGGGACAGTTCCTCAGATTCATCACCCACAAAGGACAGTGCAGATTTGGGAATCTCCCCAACGTCCTCAGCCGTGAAGACTGAAGCAAAGAAATCATTTAGTTTCTCCGCAATGGCTTTATCGTCCTTGATTGTGCCTTTTATAGTTCGATCGTCTAGGGGACCCACAGGTTTTTTAGCAGGCTTCCTGCTTCTAATGTACTTAAAAAACATTTTGTTATTTTTTTTTGAGTTTTTGGCTAGCTGTTCCTCAATCTTTTTTTGCTTTTCTTATTACATTTTTACACTTGATTTGACAGTGTTTATGTTCCTTTCTATTTATCTCACTAGGATTGGACTTCCACTTCTTAAAAGATGCCTTTTTGTCCCTCACTGCTTCTTTTACATGGTGGTTAAGCCACGGTGACACTTTTTTAGGTCTCTTGCTGTATAGAACTTGAGGTATGTCTATACAGCAGGGCTAAAGTCGAATTAAACTACGCAACTTCAGCTACATCAATTGCGTAGCTGCAGTTGAAATAGCTTAATTCGGCTTTTGGCACTGTCTATGCTACAGGAAGTCGAAGGAAGAACACTCTTCCTTCAACTTCCCTTACTCCTTATGGAATGAGGGTTACAGGAGTTAGAGTAAGAAGTCCTCTAGCTTGCAATTATTTCGAAATAATAGTTTGCAGTGTAGATGTGCTCTTTGTAATAACGCTGCTATGTACACATAACCATGGTGATTCTGTTATCACCTCTCTCGCCATCATCACCAAGTTTTTGTCTCCACATCCATTTGGAAGCCAGAGTGGAGGTAAAAGGCTAACTTTGTGGGCCTTAATTAGCCTGGTTTTTTTTCCTCCATTTATTCCTTTGTAGCAGATGAAGAACAGCATGAAGTATATTTCTTATCTACAAACTGTTTTCTGTCAAGTTCTCAGAATTTAGCACTGAAGCTCCCATACAGAATAGTCCCTTTTCAGGAAAAAATCTGGGGTTTTACTCACCCTTATCTCCTCAGGTTAAAGCCTCACCATCCTTGCCAAATATTTCAGAAGTCCTCTGTTAAGTTTCTTAGGGAAGACCCAATGTAATTTATTTGGTTGCCTAATAGAGAATTGTTTTGAAATTTTATTGTGTATTGATTTGTTGAAGTACCAATCTGTAGCTTTGGGCACCTTTTTTAAACATTGTTAAACATACATTATCAAACTCAAAATATGTATTGGTGTCCCTACTACTTGAAAGAAAAATTAGCTGAAACCACAGTAATAACTCTGGAAGACTTATAGGGAAGTTGGCATTGATCTTTATATTTATTTAGATTGCTAAATGCTTCCCATTATTAAGATTCCTGTGACATTTTCTACCTTTTTTGAGAATATCTAACCTTTAGTTTTTGCCTCAGGGCTTTGTTCTTTGGTAAGGAAAAGCTGTGGGGCCAGAGAGGTGCCTCTGACTTCATCCCATGAAATTCCTTTGAGATTTGGCTGAGTTACTAGTTGATGCAAAATCACCATTTGTCTGCTATAGCTTATGTTCTTGCTGCTTAATATTAGCAATATGTATAAAGCTTTGTGCAGCTGAAAGAACACATGAAAGGAGTCGACTGAAATAATACCTTTGAGTAATACTCGGGGGGGGGGGGAAACTTAGGGTACTTAACAAAATAGAGGACATGCAAAGAGCATCCCAGAATGGACAGAAATGGTAGAATCTTTTTCTGTGCTCTAAGGGACAGCTGATGGAGTGAGAAGATTCAGATGGATAAAACCATGAATATTCTCAGGCTAGGTCCCCATAGCAGTGACAGCATGCATGACAGTTTTAACCGGTGGGAGCAGAGACTTAGTCTAGTTGCTGCCAGAGTAGCTGTTGTGATGGTGGGGGAATGGGTGAGAACCGGGCGAGGTTTCCCCAGACCCAGCTACCCATCGCTCTTATGAATCCACCATCTGGAGTAGGAGTTGATCTCCCAAAGTGTAGAAAGTGCCAGATTGGGATATCCCTGACAGTGTCCTTGGCCAAGTACAGCCCCAACATTCATTCAGCCATCTTATTGGGGACATCATATATAGCACAAAGTGAGTACAAATTCCTGGAAATCAGTACAACATGAATTCTAGACTTATATCTTTTGCTGACTGATGTTAATGAATCTGTATTATTAATAATGCTTATTATTAATCAGTATTTGATAACCAAGAGATTACTATGATGGGGACTAAAATTCAAATCTTTAACAAGGCAGATCTATAGCCTATTCGCTTTGCTTCTGTGCTTCTCAGAAGTCTGCTAAACCTTTATTCTTCACTCTGTGGTCTGTAAACTATGGCTACTCGTGCATAAGTAATCTACTGACAGAAGTATTATTAACTCTGTTTTACAGATGGGGAAACTCAACAGTGTGGCCTAAACAAGTTGGTCAATCATTGGTAGAGTCATGATTAGAACTCAGGACCTCCTGAATCCCAACTCTGCTCATTTCTCCAGACCACAGTGCCTTAGTCACAGGTGCTGAGTATCTACAGTTTCCATTGACTTGAGCTGCAGTTGTGAGCGCTTATCAGCACTTAATAAAATCAGGATGAAAGGGGTTCAGGTTTGGCACCCAGGAAGTGAAGAAGACACAATTAGGCACCATCTACCAAAACTTTAGTTTGTTACTTGCTCAGCAGCATATTGGAAATCTACAACAGAGAAAGATCTAGAACTGAGTTCTATCTCATGTGGCATTCAGTCATCCCATTCCATTCCAAGACCATGTTTTTTTTCATGCATCCATGGTCTCATTCTCTGCGCACATCTCAGATGCTGGAGCAAATGAAGCAAAGGTCCAACAGACACCAGCTTTGATTACTACAGAACTCTGATTCTGTTCCCTGAGTACTGGCTCTCCTGTGTGCTGACCGGAGTCCGATTTAAAAAAAAAAAAAAAAAAAAAGTATGGTGGTATTTAGACTCATCTTGGTGCATGTGCACAGGGGAGCAGAAGTATGATTACACAGACATCCTTAATTGTGTAACTGCCTAATGTTTGAGTTTTTTATTTTGCAACCTAAACAACATTCTTCGAGTGTGGGCTTTTTATGTAGTTGTATGTAAATCTATATACCTCAGATGGATCTGAACACTTCCATAAAACATAAGCTCCAGCAGGAGCTTGGCTGCTGCCAGGCTTCTATTTGGATTTTTTTTTATTTGAACCTAGTGATTTGATCCTTTGGCAATCGATTCAAAAATATTTCCAGATGTTGAGGAAGGAGAGTTGTGTTTAAACATTTTACTCCTCTCCTTGTACACAAGAAACCAGGTAGAGCTGAGCAGAAGGCTTTATGGGAGAAATGCCCAACATCACTGCTTTGTTTTTAAAGCTGTAGAGGTCTGGCTGGGATTTGTTACAACTACAAGTGAGACTGGATCTTTTCTTTATGTGGAGAAGGAAAGTTCAGACTTCTTGCAGTATAAATAATATACAACACAGGTTAAGTAGAGCATACAAGGATCTGCAATTAGCATGTATCTAGAATTTTAAAATCTTCAGTAATGTGACGTGACTGCAAAATGTTTAATATCTTGTTTCTTGGTCTCAGAGGAGTAGCGGTGTTAGTCTGTAACTTAAAGAGTGGTCCTGTACCATCTTAGACACTAACAAGTGTAAGTGTGTGTGTGTGGTGTGTGGTGTGTGTGTGTGTGAGAGATATCAGTTTTATTTTACCACTGCCAAACTTGAATCTTTATTGCCTCTGCATTTCAGTGAACAACCTAATCAAGAATTCAGGAGATTACTGTTGTGTGACTAGACAATCCTTACCTCTGTGTGGGCCAGCCTTTAAATTAATTTACAGGAAGTTGATTGTTATTCCCTTATTGCACTGATTTGAAAAGTTGTCAGTTGTTAAGTTTGTTCTATACTTTTTCACAATTCATGTTAACAAACCTATTGAGTTTTTCTTCTTATCTTGATCCAAGTCCATCCTCAGAATGTAACTTAATTCTTTAGGCCAATCCAAGCAAAGCTAAAATTTTCAGAAAACCATCAACTGTATTTGTCTCTAGATAAATGAATGATTCCATTGTATAGCTTCTAACATGCTGTGGTAGTCCTCTGGTTTAGTTAAAATTAGGACATTCTACTTTTTGCACTTTTGATTAAGACATCAGCAAAGATCTGGCAAGTGGCCATTAAGAGAATGCTATTGACATCACTCTCCTCCAACTATAGTACTTCTAGCCATATCCATTGGTTATAGGATGCAGGAAGAGGAGACATTAAATAATGAACTACTTACCAGTAATTATGTCTGTTATCTTTCCTCCCTATCCTAATTCCATTGTCTTCTCCTCTTGTTGTTTGGATTGTCTTGCACTAAGAGAGAGGGAGTATTTGGCCTACATATTTAATTGGAGTGATTCTTTTTTTCTCCTTGACATCTGCTTCTCGGTGGGTGGAGACATAGCACTTCATACTTACTGGTTGTGTATAGAGGAAGACTTTACTACAATCAAGAGTAAGCTATTCCTTCTTGCTCACTCTGTCCTGTCTAAAAAATCTTCTATGGCTTTATTAACCTAAGTTGGCTGCTCGCAAAACCTTGCTGTATATTATATCTGAGTTTGAACTTGTGCTTGGACCATTGCACCCAAATCTAGGTGTCCTTCATGTATTTTTGATTTAATGACTCATTTACTTTTAGGTGGTGAAAACAGTTGGTCTGCGTGAAGTCTGGTTTTTTGGGCTGCAGTATGTGGACAGCAAAGGTTATTCAACTTGGTTGAAGCTGAATAAAAAGGTAAAATATTCTTGATTTTTCTGATTACCTTTTGATTTGAAATCGTTCATATACCGACTTGCTATATTTATATATTATATTTATATATTATATTATATATTTATATATTATCTTACAAATTGCAGTCTAATTAATGGACAGACTTCTTTAACGGTTAGTTTAGCTTGACTATAAGCAAGTGGAATCTTATTCACAATCACGATATATACTTGCTTATAAGCCGATTTTTTTTGACTAAAAAAAGAAAGAAACATCAGAGCAGAGTCAGTTTATCAGTGGATCTAAACTAAAAGTTGATGATTTTAAGTTCTATTTAATTATTGAATGGAATATCTAATGTGTTGTGATTGTAGATTGGGGCTTGCAAACTTTGGCTCCTGGCCATCAGGCAGGCCAGGATGTTTTGCTTATCTGGAGCATCCGCAGGCACACAGGTCCTTGCAGCTTCTAGTGGCTGCAGTTCTCTCTTCCTGGCCAATTGGAGCTGTGGAAAGTGGTGGCCCTTACTCCATGCTGCTTCCCGCAACTCCCACTGTCCAGGAACTGCGAGTCTCAGCCAATGGAAGCTGAGGGACTCTATGCCTGCGGACTCTCCAGGTGAAGAAAATAACCCTGCTCACCAGCAGCTTATCCTGATGAGCAAGAAGCCAAAGTTTGTTGACCCTTGCTTTATTTTAATAATTGGCATTACAAGAAACACACAAGTTTTGCTAGAATTATTTTAATGTAATCTGATGAAAAATGTGTTGTTATAACTGAATAAATATGTATTCACATACCTTCAAAATTATAGTTGATGTTTTAAATGTCCATTTGCTGATTTTAAAGTCTCATATCATTTGAATTTACTTACTTAAAAAGTCTTGGTATCCTTCAATGTCTGAATCAGTCTCCAATTCACCAAACAGTTAATTTAACTTGGTTTCGGTCATAACTACTGATCTCTGTGACAATGCAGGTGCAGCTATGACTGAAATAGAATTTAATGAACTGTTTGCTTATCAGCCTTCGTGGTATCATCAAATATGACCGTCTTTTGACCCGTTGAGCACATTGAGGATACAGCATTTCCTAAATAACTTTGTCATTTCCGAGGGAATGGATTCTCATACATTCTTGGCCCACTAGGCAACTAGATTGATTTCAGGCTTCATAAGATTTCCCCCTTTTATCAACTTCACCATACCTGACCACATCCATTCCATCCCCATTTTGCATAGTTTGTCTTTAAGTTTGCCTGAATAAACCCCTTAAAGTGCTTGTGGAACAGAAGTTAAGCCCAAGGTTTTACAACAGGGCTGGGCAAAATACAGCCCAGGGGCCGTCTCTGGCCCACAAAGCCACTGGATCCTGCCGGGGCCTTCAGGCACACAGCTGTTGTAGGTTTAAAGCACAGTCCCACCACTCTCTGCTCTGGAGGGAAGGGGAGACTGTGTGATCTTCCTGCCTCCAGCCCAATCCTCAGCTTCTATTGGCCAGAAACAACCAGCCAATAGGAGCTAAGAGGTTGGCCTGGGGGATGGGAGCAGCACAAGGCTCTTTCCCCTCCCGAAGCTGAGAGCCACATGAAGGGAATAGCCTGCAGCTATAAGTGATCTGGGGCTGCAGCAGGCAGGGAGCCCAGCGTGCCTTGGGGGTGCTGGCCAGGAGACACATAGATAAGCGCCTCCTGGCCAAAGCCTGCCTCTGGCACCCCTGCCCCTTCTGCACCCCAACTCCCTCCCCCAGGTCCATCTAAACCCTCTGCACCCCCCTGCCCCAGGTCATAACTCCCTCCCAGACCCTGTACCACCTCCTATACCCCTCCCCCAAGCCAGAATGCTCTCCTGCACCCAAACACCCTCCCAGACGCTGCACCCCAATCCCCTGACCCAGGTCACAATCCCTTCCTTCACCCAAACTCCCTTTCAGACCTCACACTATCTCCTGCACCTCAGGGGCTTACCCTGTGTACTCTTCTGTACCCAGCCTCCATCCTAGACCCCGTATCTCCTCCACAGAAAAGTGCAGCCCTTGACCACTTTCCAAAATCTTGGAGTAGTCCCCCACCAAAAATTATTGCCTACCTCTGTTTTACATCCAAAGTAGTTTTCATTTTTTTGGCCACATTTTTCACTTTATCTATTTTGTGTGCCTTGGTCATGTCCCAAACAAGCATTGTTTCTTGAAGTGCTCCTGGTGTCTTATTCCATACTTTCTCCAGCCATTCAGTAGTCCCACTTTCATCTATTCATCCCTTTTCATGTGTGCATAAGACAGCACCAATAAAAATGTTTTTAGACAAGGTTTTTCTCTTAAAAATAACAGGAGAGAGCTTCGATCCATTTGCAAAACATGATAATACCACTGTAAAATATATTTTTTCATGGCCAGTGGTTTTAATTAAAACTGTTTTTCTCATCAACACTGGTTACCATTCTATTGCTCAGGAGATCGAATGTCATCAGTATTTCATCCATATTTCCTATTTGCGTCTGCTCAAATGCATATTTCTTTCAATATTTTCATAATAAACCTTTGGAAAGATTCATTTTTTTTCTTCCAGCTTCTTGGCAGCTTTTGTTCACTGATGAAAACAGAGACCATGACAGTTCATGAAACGAGTACACTAACTCCGTGATGTGACAAATACTGATGACTTTACTGATTTGCATTTGTAATCTTTCAACATTTTCAGAGCATGCAGCTAAATGCCAGTTCTAGTGATGACATACCCATTTTGTCAACATTCAACAACCCAATCACTGAGATCTTTCTTTGGCTCAGAAAATGATGCACATCTCAGACATTTTTTTTCCTTGCTTGTTGGCATATCATTTAGTGTGTTGTTCTTTTTCAATTCTCTTGCTTGCTTCTCATAAAGAATTCACAAGCCACGACACAATTATTGTTTGCTTCTGTATATTTGACAACTTTTAAGTTTGAACACTTGAGACTTACAAGGTCTTTATAGTAGCAATGCATGAAGAAA
The DNA here is from genome assembly GCA_032595735.1 of Pelochelys cantorii. NCBI lineage: Eukaryota > Metazoa > Chordata > Testudines > Trionychidae > Pelochelys > Pelochelys cantorii. The sequence continues at coordinate 41,478,777 of CM064326.1, read as the reverse complement.
TCAAATTATAGAATACCATACTGACACCGGTGCCATAGTACTATTATTCATTGTATTTTTCCGATTCACTTGCGAGATCTATCATTTTGTGAAATGCCTGGGTCTAATTTCAGGAAGAACTGCAGCACTGTTCTTTTAGCATTCATTTCAAACTATTCTAGTTCACTAAACAAAGCCTTTGCAGCTTTAAACGGCTGTAGTATTGACCTCAATAAATTATTTTGTGATCGATATAGGCTCACGCTATAAAAATAACTATAATCTAGTCCTGTAGTAGAACAATACTAGGAAAAACAAATAGCTAGTGCTAGGAAAATTGAATTTTTAGGAAGCATGTATTTTTAAGTGCTTTGCTTACATGCAGAATAACGAGAATTATATAATTGATAACCATACATTTTATTTATATTAATACTACTTTTCCCTCACTTATAGCATAACAAATATACATTACAATTAAAAACAAAATTTTAGCTAACTTTTAAAAGAAGCAAGTCCAGATTTTACATTCTATCATCACCAACCTCTGTTGTAGATCACTAAACTTTGTCTCCTGTCCATCAGGGTAAGCAGCTGGCTAGCTGGGACATTTTGTTTTACCTGCAGCATCTGCAGCCATGGAACCCCATAGCTTCCAGTGGCCACATTTTGCTGTTCCTGGTCAGTTGAAGCTGTGGGAAGTGGCATGGGCCAACACACATGCTGGCTGCCACTTCTGCAGCTCCCAATGAATGGGAATGGCAAACTGCAGCTACTGGGAGCTGTGGAGCTGCATGCCTGCAGATGCTCCGGGTAAACAAAACGTCCTGGCCTGTCAGCAGCTTACCCTGATGGCTGGGAGACACAGTTTCCCAACCCCTGAAACATAGGTTTGGCTTATGAAAAGGTCATACAGTTTTTGCCATTTTCACCTATGCATTTTTGCAAGTCAGCTTATAAACAAATGGGCTAATGAATGATTTGATTATATATGGTACATCAGTATTTTATTTGACTCAGATGAAGATGTTTTCCTGTACATGATGAGTCATATGCTCACGTTCGATTATCCTTAATCACAGAATAAGCTTTCCTCCTCTGTCCCTTTTATGCAGCAAAATTTATTTTCAGGAAAGAAAAGTTAGGAGTAAGTTTTAAAAAGCAGTGCAATATGAATAAGGATATGAAATTTCCTCAATGCCAAGATTTTAAAAATCCCAGTTGTGCATGGTACAGTGATTCTGGTTTTTAGGAAGAATCGTCAGACATAGAGCTGGATGGGAAATGATTTGCTCATCTCATTAAAACTTGAGGGTTTTTAAAATGTTCATAGTTCGCATCAGAATGAAACAGTCCTTTCCAGTTTCTTTTTTGTGGGGAAAAAGACACAGATATCTACTCCAGTAAAAAACAGTAATTTGGTAGTTAAGTGTAGACTAATGACTTAAACCTGAATCTGCCACATGCCGGTGAGTGTAAAGGACTAGGGTTTAGGAGGCCTGGCTTAGCAGTCACAGCTGTAATAGGCGTGTATCTGATGTATGATAATCAGAGAGCAGGGCTTGGAGGAATTGTTAGAGTCAGCTTGAGTAAACAAGAGTTAGAGACAAAGTCAGACCTGGGATGTAGTCTGGAGATCAGAGGTATTATCAGGCTAGAGTTAGGAGGTAAGAGTCAGGGTCAAAATCAGGCTGGGATTAAAGGCCAGAGTCACAGCAGCGCTGAAGTCTGTAGTGCTGCGCAGACAACTTTCTGGCGACCTGCCAGGGTTAAATATGGTGGTTGACCAATCAGAAAGTACACAGTCACTTTGGGTACTTTCACTCTGCCTCTCTTGGGCAATACATCCTGTAGCATCTATTCTCTGCATGGTGTTGTGTAAACATCAGCTGTCCCAGGCTCTACAGAACTGGGTTCTAGTGCTCATATCTTTACAGAGAATGTCTGTACCACCAGCCTACTGGCTATTTTGGTTGGCTTTTTCTTCATTTCACCTGTTGAACCTGTTCCACTTTGTATCTATCTATATATTTTAGAAATATGCATCTCTTTGTCTGTCCATTTGTTCAAGAACTCTTTCTGAATGATAAAGCTAGGACCACCAAATTTGGTATGGAGCTTCCTCTTCCTCTTAAAAGCAAGCTCAGGGTTTGGTTGTGCCAGGAAAATGGGATCTGCCTGGAATGGGATTGTTTTCCATAAGAGGAAAAGGGAGGGGAGTGCTAGGAGGGACAGTCATGCTGCAGAGTGACCACAGTGGGCAGCCATGCCAGTAGGTTGGTGGCCCTCTAGGGAAGGGGATCTGGATATAACTGGTCAGGGGTAAGGTTCCTGGGATTGTTCTGGGCAGGGTTCCCCCACTCCCATTCTGGCCTCCAGGCTCTACAGTGCAGGGCCCTCCTTACAAATTAAGGGGCTATACACAACTGATAAGCCCCTCCCAGCTTCTGCTGGGGCTAGTAACTTCCTTCCATGCCCATTGCAGTTCCTAATGGAAGCCTGGGGCTTCCCTCGCTCCACACACACACATCTGCAGCTTACCTGGATTCTGTGGTTTCTCTGGGGTTGGAGCAGAGCTGCAGCAGCTGGGGGCTCCTCTCTGCAGCCAGTCTGGCAGCAAATTAATAAACTTTACAGTAACAAGTCATCGGAACTAGATGTCATTCACCCAAGAGTTCTGAAAGAACTCAAATGGGAAATTGCAGAACTATTAACACTGGTTTGTAACCTATCCTTTAAATCGGTTTCCGTACCTAATGATTGGAAGATAGCTAATGTAATGCCAATATTTAAAAAGGGTTCTAGAGGTGATTCTGGCAGCTACAGACCGGTAAGTCTAAAGTCAGTACCAGGCAAATTAGTTGAAACTATAGTAAAGAATAAAATTGTTGGACACAGATGAATATAATTTGTTGAGGGAAAGTCAATACAGTTTCTGTAAAGGGAAATCATGCCTTACTAATCTGCTAGAGTTCTTTGAGGGGGGGTCAACATACATGTGGACAAGGGGGATACAGTAGATATAGTATACTTAGATTTCCAGAAAGCCTTTGGCAAGGTCCCTCACCAAAGGCTCTTAAGTAAAGTAAGTTGTCATGGGCTAAGAAGGATTAATCCTTTTGTGGATTGATAACTGGTTAAAAGACAGGAAACAAAGGGTAGGAATAAATGGTAAGTTCTCCGAGTGGAGAGAGATAACTAGTGGGGTCCCCCAAGGGTCTGTCCTGGGACCCATCCTATTCAACTTATTTATAAATGATCTAGAGAATGGAGTAAACAGTGAAGTGGCAAAATTTGCAGATGATACCAAATTGCTCAAGATAGTTAAGGCCAAATCAGACTGTGAAGAGCTTCAAAAAAAGTCACCAAACTAAGTGATCGGGCAACAAAATGGCAAATGAAATTTAATATTGATAAATGTAAAGTAATGCACATTGGAAAAAATAATCCCAACTATATATACAATATGATGGGGACTAATTTGGATACAACTACTCAAGTGAAAGATCTTGGAGTCATTGTGGATAGTTCTCTGAAAACATCCACTCAGTGTGCAGCAGCAATCAAAAAAGCAAATAGAATGTTAGGAGCCATTGTAAAAGGGATAGAGAATAAGAGAGAAAATATCTTATTGCCTCTATATAAAACCGTGGTACGCCCACATCTTGAATGCTGCGTACAGATGTGGTCGCCTCATCTCAAAGATATATTGGCCACCTTGATACTGACTGAAAAAACAACTCAGAGTGGTTGACTAGCCAGTGAGGTGTCCCCAGAACTGCTACCTCCATACCGACAGAAAAACAAGTTTATCAGGGCACCAACAGCTCTGAAGCAGGTTACCTAGAAGGGTCTTTCCAGCTCTGCTCTGCAGCACAGACTTCAGTAGCACCTTATAAGCCAGAGGCAGTCAGACTCTCGGGCACTGTTAACACAATTACCGTATCATCTCTAAAAGAGTGGCACAGTGAAAACTTTTGGTACCAGGTGCGACACAACTCTCATCTAGGGAGTGTTCTGCACCTTCTCAAGCATCAGTATTGACAGCGTTCCACAAACACTCTTCTGCAGTACCAAATGAACCCATGGTAGCACGTGAGCTCTGGTATTCTGGAGACCTTTGGCCTTGGTACCCAAGGAAAGAGAATTACTGTACCATCTCTAAAAGTTCTGCCCTGGTATTTTATGGCACCTGACTCAAGAAAGCTCTCACCTAAGGATGCTCCGGAACCATCTCAACCATTGGTACTGATAAAGTACCATGGACATTCGTCTGTGGTACTCAGTGAGTCCAGGGTACCAGAGTTCATGTGGAACTTTGGAGATGTGATATGTGAGGAAGAACTGCAGTCCCCATTACGTGGTACCAGAGCCTGGCTACTGAGCACATCCAGGCACCTGAATTTACTTCTGGCACCAGGTTGTGTACTGCCAATACTCCAGTCAGTGCCGCCCCTACCCAGTGACAAGTCTGACAGTGGCCGGAGGAAGACATGACCCATTGTTACAATACAAGGATCCTCCCTAGTTCCATCGAGCCCATCCATAATCATAGTATGGGACTCCATCATCCATGCCTCCTCCCTCCCCCGCATTGCCTTATTGCAATCCTTGGGCAATATAACACAGCCCTCCAATGTCTCTTAGAGTAGCTGTTCAGAGCTTCTGAGCCAGAGGTGCAGGAAGCTTTTTGAGAATAGGAGGATCTTGCCAAGAGGATGGCAGATAAGATACAGATTCCCCTACAGGAGGTGGTAGATAACCATGACACTTGGGGGATATTCTGCACACCACCTCCTCATCCAGAATTGCCCTCCCAATTAATGAGGTGATTCTAGATACTACCAACTCCATCTTTGTGGATGTAGTTAATGCTTGAAGAAAACAACATAATACCATTTAGTCCTACACAATCAGGTTTGGCAAGATGGAGTAGTTGTTGCTAATATTACTGTTTAGAATTGCAAATTACAAAATTGTTATGATCAAATACAATTTTATTAATTATGGGAAACTAAAAGTGTTTCTGGAAAATTTATCAGAGACACAAAAGTAACAATTTCAGGCCATCCTTACAGGGGATCTGTTAATAACCAGGTTGGTGCTAGTGACAGCACTGTGTGTAGCTGATACACGGTGGTACCGAGGCGGGGCTAACGACTACATCTTTCTGGATTGTCCGTATTATTGCAGTAGACGAGGGGTGGCCAACCCATTACAGACGAAGAGCCAAAATAGTGGTGGATACAGCGCAAAGAGCCGCGGGGAAAAAGTTGTTGAGCCCCCCCCCCCCCCCAAAAAAGAGGGCCAGATGCTGCCCTATTAAGAGCAGAGCAGACGTTGCTCTTTTAATGGTGGCCATTTTGAAGGATGCATGGGACATGGCTCTGTCTCTTTCACACAGCTGCCCCTTTAAGAGCCGTGATTCTAGGAGCCGCAATTTTCTTTGAAGAGCCGCATGCGGCTCGCGAGCTGCAGATTGGCCACCCCTGCAGTAGACAAACTCTTTCACGGAGAAGACAGATCCTTCTCTCCAGTCCTGGATTCCTAGACCACATTATGCTCCCTAGGAATATACACTGCAAAGCAGAAAAGATGATCTACCTCTCAGCCACACAATACCCACTATCTCAGCACTGTTATGAGCCATAGGATAAGAGGACCAGGGCTCAAAAGGAGAAGCACTAGGGATGTTATATATTGAGTAATCGACGAATCAAATAGTTGATGCATTTTGCATTGACTAGGTGATAGGGCGCCTCCGCCTTTGAAATGTAGCAACAGCCTTAGGGCTGTTGCTACACTTCAAAGGTGAAAGCGGCTCATGGAGGCTGGGGTAAGCTGCGGACTCACACACTGACCCCAGGGTCCATGCAGGGAGCCCGGCATCAGGCTCCTTGTGGCATTTCAAAGCGGCAGTGCCCCATGGAGCCCGGGCTCAGCTGGAGACTCCCCTGCTGACTCTGGGCTCCATGCAGCGCTGCCGCTTTGGGGGAGCCCGGCGTCAGGCTCCACAAAATGTTTCAAAGCAGCAGTGCTGCGCGGAGCACAGGGTCAGCGCAGGAGTCCCCAGCTGATCCTGGGCTCCATGTGGCTCTGCTGCTTTGAAACGCCATGTGCAGCCTGTGGACACCCCAGTTGGCCCCGGGGTGCACATAGGGCTGCCTCTTTGAAGTACTCCCTCCTCCCCCCCCCCCCCGCTGCCTCTTTCTGATAGAGGCAACCAGAGGGGTGGGGAAGCAACTAGTCGACTAGCGTACTTCATCAGGAAATGTGTCATTTGTTATTTCATTGAACCAGCCCTGCTGCAACTTAGGAGCAGGGGATTTACTCCTGTTATTTCCTGATATTCAAAATAAAGAGATGTTGAATATCCATTCTAGATCTAAGGGCATTAAACAAATATGGGAAGGTGAAGATTAGAATTGTAAGTGGCTAGTTGAGTAGTCGAATACCCGATAAGCATATGCTTATATCAGAGGCAGCAAGGGGGGAAGCAGGAGCCGGTGCTGGGGGGTGCTGCCTTAAAAGCCTATCTCTCCCCCCCTCCCCCCCCCAGCGCTGTCTCCATGAGAGGGGCAGGGCGCAAGCTGGGAATCAGCTGTTCCAGCTTGCACCTGTCTTTTAAATGCTTTTAAAGCAGAGGCGCAGTGCCTGGGACCAGGCGCGAGCCGCAACAGCTGATTCCCGGCTTGTGCCTGGTTCCCCCGCTGTGCCTTTGCCTTTTAAATGTAGTAAGATCCAGGTGGCTGTTACTACATTTAAAAGGCAGAGCTGCAGCGGCCAGGAGCTAACCCCACTGCGGCTCTGCAGTTCCTCCCATATTGACTAATCGAGTAGTCGATGGAATGGGATGAAATTTAACATCCCTAGTGCAGATGGTCATGCTAGCAGCCAAAGATTTCCAGCATTTTACCTTTGGGCAGGACTATAATCAGTACAGACTGGTCCACCCAGGTTACTTACCACTATTCTCCTCATTCAACTGGAGCACTAACCCCAGTACAGCGACTGTAGTTCTCAGCTCCACCCTTGATGAACCTTGGAACAGATGCCTTCCTAATAGGCTGGGAAATTCACCTACACAACTATAAGGTCCAGGGCAAATAGCCTTTTCCAGAATTGACCCTTCATTGTCACTCTTTCGGAGTTTTACATAAATCACCAAGAGGGTGCTAGATTGCCCTGGCTTTTCAAGGAAGCACTCAGATTATTGAAGTGGTGCATCCTCACAGTGTATTTATCCCAGCTATCTATCTACCACGAATACAGAGCATGACAACCAACAATCTCACTCAGAATTTCTGTCACAACCCCAAATGTGAACTGAATTCAGAGGTGCCTTGACATATATTTGCTGTCTGGGTAACCTTGTCTATAGGTCTCTTCTCTCCTTATTGGAACAAGCAATGTCCTTGTTACTGCCCAAGACCTGGCCTGGGGAAACATTCATGAGGAGGTGTCCTCGTCCTCCCATGGCACAATGACCTCTTGTATGCCTTTTCCCAGTTTTCTCTTCTATCCAAGGCCCAGTTGAAAATACAACAAAACAAAGTGAGAATTATTCTGATTTCACCTTTTGGCCAAGACAAAGCTGACTCCCTTACCTGACACAGATGGCAATATGCCTTTCTTTTCTTCCATGGATGATTCCGCACTCAGTATACTTACCCACAAAATGGAAATCTTCCCTTCCTCTGATTTTACATGACATTTCAGATCTCAAGAGGCCAAAACTCTCACTCAGCTTCATTAAGGTATATCTTTTAGTGAAAACATCCTTCCACGACCAGGTAGACAAATTAAGTGTTTGCTCACCTGTTGATGTATAGATTCATATCCAGTGAGAGAAAATGCTGATGTCAGAATAAGTAAATTCAAAGTCTCTTCAGTTTTCTTCAAAGATTGACTCTACTAGACAGTAAGGCTTTTATTGATTGGTCCCTTATATTTTTAAAGAGTGACTAAATGTTAACTGGATCCTCTTGGGTAATGTCAACTGATTGCTTTGGGCCCAATCCTAGCTTAAAAATTAAAGTGGATCAGACCCTTTGTAAGCAGGTTGGGAAGTGGTCTCATTTGTCAATTATTACATATTATTTACATAATATAGGCATTGCCATCGTGGTATACATTTCTCACTAGCTTTACATATAAAATAGCCCAGCCCCACTGACCTCCATGGGAAATGTACTTTTCAAGCAGTGGTGGTGAAGGTTACTGACATGGTCTTAAGACCCCACCCTGTAATTGTCATGGTTAGTTCAATATTGTCATTCTGGCTTGTGGAAATGGAAGGCACTTGATAGTTTTGCAGTAACTTAAAAAAATGCAGTTGCAGTACATCTCATTACAGATGTAAATTCCCATTCATCAGTTAACTGGTTAATGTTAGGTCACACTGGGGCTGCTGCCGGCTCCCAGCTTCCTCCGGAGCAGCACGTGTCCACAGCAAGCTGGACTCCCCACAGAAAGAGGCTGCTCTGGATGCTGGCACAGTCCCTGCATGTGGGGGCCCCTGGGTTCTCCACAGACAGGGGATGCTCGGGACAAGAGCAACCCCTATCTGCAGTGGGCCCTCTATGGGGATGGAGCAGCCCCCTGCCTACAGCAGGTGAGGAGCTGCTCCAGCCCCTCTGATTACCATTTAATTAAAACCGGTAAGTATCATCCATTAAGAGGACTAAGGAAATTGTCCTATGAAATTGTGGGGTAGTTCTGGATGATTCCTAGGCCCTGAGCCAAATGGGGCTGCATCTACACTGCAAAGTAATAGGTCTTGGATTCTGGATCTCATCTTAAATCGAGGTTGGACCCCAAGTGCTGCAGTGTTCTGAGACCCTAGGTCTGGGGCCTGGGTTAATGCAATTGCAGTATAGTTGCATGGGAGGCTCCTATAGTGCCCAAACCCATCCCTATTGGTAGAGAGCGGTGGAAGGAGTTCTTGGGGAGGGGGGAGTCACATGAAACCATTTACTTCTGGTTACGTGGCCATCTTTACCCCGGAAGTACTACCCCAGGGGTGGGACTTCCTGTGGCAGGTAGGCAGGGCCTAAGGGGTCAAGTGCGTGGCTAGCCGTGTCAGGGGGTGTGTCTAATGTGTCCCTATTTGTGGTTCAGAAAATATGGTCACCGTACATATAACCTCATTCATGCAGGAATGCAATGCAATGCTTTACACAGCCTCAAAAACAATTCTAACATCATAATCAAAGAGGCTGACAGAGGGGGTGCTATAGTCATCATGAATAAAACAGATTATAAACAAGAGGCTGCCAGACAACTCACCAGCATCAGATTCTACAGGCTACTCTCCTCTGATCCCACTAAAGAATACCAAAAAACACCCTAAAACAACTGGTCATGAAACTTTCTGATATAACTCAGAACTAAATCTACACAACTCCCTCCAATCCCTGACCAGGAGTTTTCTGTCTGCTACCCAAGATACACAAACCTGGAAATCCTGGATGACCCATCATCTCAAGCATTGGCACACTTACAACAGGATTATCTGGTTATATTGACTCTCTCCTCAGACCCTATGCTGCCAGCACACCTAGCTATCTTTGAGACACCACCAACTTCCTGAGGAAACTACAGAACATTAGTAATCTTCCTGAAAACACCATCCTAGCCACCATGGACATAGAAGCTCTTTACACCAGCATTCCACACGAAGATGGATTACAGACTGTCAGGAACACCATCCCTAATGACACCACTGCACACCTGGTTCCAGAACTCTGTGACTTTGTCCTCACCCACGACTATTTCTGATTTGGAGACAATTTATATCTTCAAGTCAGTGACACAGCCATGGGAAGACACATGGCTTCACAATATGCCAACATCTTTAGGGCTCACCTTGAACAGTGTTTCCTCAGCTCTCGCCCCCTAGCACCTTTACTCTACTTATGCTACATTGATGACATCATCATATGGACCCATGGGAAAGAGACCCTTAAAGAATTTCTCAGGGATTTCAACAATTTCTACCCTACCATCAACCTCAGTCTTGACCTGTCCACACAAGAGCCACTTCCTTGACACTACAGTAGAATTACACAATGGACACATTTCCACCACCTTATACTGGAAACCTACCAACCATTACACTTACCTACATGTTTCTAGCTTCCATCCAAGGTGCATTTCTCAATCTGCTGTTTACAGCCAGGCCCTAAGATACAACTGGATTTGATCCAGTCCCACAGATGAAGACAAATACTTACAGGATTTGTATAAAGCATTCTTAAAACTGAAATATCCACCAGGAGAAGTGAAAAAACAGATTGACAGAGCCAGAAGAGTACCCAGACATCAGTTACTTCAAGACAGGCCGAGAAAAGAAAACAACAGGACACCATTTCTCATCAGCAAGCTATCCTGGAAAATGACCCCTCATTCTCACAGGCCTTGGGGGATAGGCCAGTCCTTGCCTATAGACAACCCCTTAACCTCAAACAAATTCTTTCCAGTAACCACACAGCACACCTCCATCATACTCATCCAGGAACCCACCCCTGCAATCAACCCCAGTGCCAACTCTGTCCACATATCTATACAAGTGATATCGTCACAGGACCTAACCACATAAACCACCACCCATCAGAGGCTCATTTAACTGCACATCCATTAATGTGATCTATGCCAGCAGTGTCGCACTGCCATGTATATTGGTCAGACTGGACAGTCTCTACAAGAAAGAATTAATGGACACAAATCAGATATCCAAAAAGGCAACACATAGAAACCTGTTGGGAAACATTTTAACTTGCCCAGGCACTCATTAAATGGATCTCAAAGTCAGCATATTGTTTCAGGCCAACTCCACAAGGAAGCCATAGAACTTAACTTCATTTACAAGTTTGATTCCTATAACCGAGGTATGAATAAAGACATTGGCTGGATGGCCCACTACGTTCCACATACTGATGACATACAAAACCAAACAATGGATACTTAAGAACAGTTAGTACCTTCTCTATCAGCTTAATGTGGCATGGACACACTTACTATTTCTTTCCCCTTTTTTCCTTCTCTTCCCCCCCCCCCCATCCCCTATTTTATTTAGAAATTGGACCTTTAATAACTCCATTCATCTGAAGAAGTGGGTTGTGCCCACAAAAGCTCATGATACTATCTACATGTTTTGTTAATCTCTGAGGTGCTGCAAAACTAGTCGTCGTTTTTTAAGTTTTTCCAGTTACAGGCTAACTCAGCTTTACCCTCTGAAGCTTTACTTTTAGGGCAGTTGTTTTCTATACATTGTAAAAGTGATTTCCTTTGAATTATCATGGTGAGAAACTAAAATTGCCACAGATGTCCTGTAAGTTTTTTTTTTTTTAAACAAGGCCTTAAGTAGTCCTTGAAATCTGTCATGCCTGCCTAATTCAGTGTAAATTATTCATAGCGCTGTGTGACTCGCAAATTATTGCTAATTGTATTGCTAGGAAGAATTTGGATTACTGTAAGTTATTGCCACTTAATTGGTTATTACTCAAGTAAATACACTAAATGTTGCATAGCACTCCTTTAAAGTCTTTAATTTTTTTTCAGGTAACACAGCAAGATGTAAGGAAAGAAAATCCTCTGCAGTTTAAATTCAGAGCTAAGTTTTTTCCTGAGGATGTGTCTGAGGAGTTAATTCAGGAAATAACTCAGAGACTGTTCTTTCTGCAAGTCAAAGAAGCCATTTTAAATGATGAAATCTATTGTCCACCAGAAACTGCAGTTCTTTTGGCTTCCTATGCTGTTCAAGCCAAGTATGGAGATTACAATAAGGAGATTCATAAACTAGGCTACTTGGCCAATGACAGACTTCTCCCCCAGCGGTAAGTGGGCAACTGGAACTGCTTTATGGATGCTGCAGAATTGTAAACTTGCTAATAAAATATTTTCTTAACCTTTAAAATCCAAGTATCAGTTTCTTTAATATTTATAATCAAACTTCTCTTGAATATAGTTGTTCTCTGAAAATAATGTTTCATTAGTAAAATTTAGGGATAACGGAAGAGATCATTTGCGTTTTGAATTGTGAAGAGGAGGCATCAGAACTGTGTATTGCTTGTGAGAAATGAATTTTGTAATGCTTGGACTTTATCTTGAGGTAAATGTACATATTTAGTCAAGCAACTTCTTCTCTGTTCATTGAACAATGAAGAGTCCTGTGGCACGTTGAGTTAATGTTAAAATAGTATACAGTACATATTCCTACCTCTTCTCTTGAATCAATGCCTTCTGTAAATAAATATTTGAACGATTCAGTTTGCAAATCAATGTGGATTCCTTAATAGAGCTGGGCAAAATATTTTGAATAGTTTGCATGCCAAAATACTTCATTTTGGTAAACCACAAAATATTAGTAAATCTGAAATGAAAAAAAAATTGAGGACTAGATGCCATTCAAAATATGGTAGTGATGCTCTCCTTATAACCTTTAGCCCAATAGTTAGGGCACTCACCATGCAATTCTAAAGCCCCTCCCATGTGTTCAGTCTCTTCTCTCTCCTCTACTCCCCCCAAAAAATCAAGACATTTAAAAACTTTCTTATAAAACCACAAAGCTAGACAAAGATTAACAATCCAAGAAAAGAGATGTTCTCCTGGCATCCTACTGAAAAATGTAGGACCTGTTAAGTTTGAAATATGTACATGAAAACAATGCTACAATCATGCACAGAAACCATATAATTTCAAACAAAAAAGTGTTAGAATTTGATTTCCTGTAATCATAATATACAGTTGTGCTATTGTGTGTTTTATGTGTAGCATAGGCAGATTCTTACTTAGATGTTATACTTTAGTCCATCCTATGCTTTGCTGCACATTGGGTTGTCTACATTTGCCATCTTGCCTGTCAACTGCTCTTCTCTCTAAATCTTCCCATTTCATGTTGTGGTGCTTGATGTCATTCAAAATTGTTCATTTCCATGTTATTCGCAGTCTTGCTTGCCTTGCCTTGCCTTGCCTTGCGTTTCTGGCTTCTGTTCCTGGGCAGCATTTAGTAAATGTTCTTTTTTCATTCTCAGCACGTTCCAGACACTGATGTCATCTTTTGTAGATAATTTGTGAGAGGGTACCTTGTCCAGTAATTTTTCTAGCTTCTTTATTCATTTTCCTATCTCTGTATGTTATTTCTAATATTCGACTTAGACATTTGTGATGAAATAGATCCAAAGTTTGCATATTTTTCTTGGCAAGTTGTCATCTTGCTGATCTATGTCATGATGGCAATAACAATTGTGTTCAGTTTTGTCTTGAGGGAAATGTTTTTGAGTTGCCAGATACAATGTTTGCCTTCTCTGTTCGTATTACCTCGGAACTGGTACCATTTTGGCTGATGGTACTTCCAAGACATGAGTCTGCCTTCTCCAGTTCCACTTCTTCAGTTTTGATTTCTGTCTCTGTAGTCCCCGTTAGCAGGACTTCACATTCCTTTGCGCTGAATCTCAGACTAACCTTCTCCATCATTTCTTTTACTCTGCATTTTCATAGTCCATTGAGATCTTCATTAATGGGAGCAATGTCATCAGCAAAATCTAGATCAAATAGCCTTGAATTGTTCCATGTTAGGTCATATATGTCACTGTCACATTGCTTTAATCTACAGGCAAGGACTAGCATGAACAGAAAAGGAGACAGGATAAACTGCTTTACCACCTGTCTTGATGAATGGTTTTCTCAATATATTTTCCATTTTAATGCAGCATTTTGAGTTGATGTAAAATGCCTTCATAATGTTGATTAATTTTGTTGGCAAGCCATATTATTTCACAGTTTTCCACATTGTTTCTGTTTACAGTGTTGAATGCCTTTTGAATCAATCACAAAATTGATGGCAAGACTACTTTGGAATTAATTGTGTTCTCAATAATTCATCTTAAGGTGAAAATACTGTCTGCACAATCTCCCTTGTCTATATCCAGATTGTTGTTCGTGTAGGATGGTATCCATCTTTTGTTTTATTCTGTTCAGGAGGATTGATGCTAATAGTTTTCCTGTGACAGAAGTGTTACTGCCCTCCTACCTGAGCAGTTGCTTAGATCTCCTTTCTTTGGTAATTTGATTATAATACCAAGGGATCCATTCTTCTGGCACTTTCTCCTTTGTCTATATTTTGTTGCATAGCAAACAGATGACTGATTCCACATCTTTGCCTCCATATTTAAGCTTCTCAGAAAGAATGCAGTCCTTACCAGGTGCTTTGTTATTTTTAAGCTTCTGCAATGCTTTTATAACCTACTCAATTTTACTTCAAATACATTGATACCTAGGTCTAATGTTAAATTCCAACCTTATAATTGGTTCTTGTTGACTGAGCACTTTATTAGTCCCCATTAGCAGAACTTCACATTCCTTTGTGTTGAATCTCAGACTAATCTTCTCCATTATTTCTTTTACTTTGCATTTTTGTAGTCTATTGACATCATCATTAATAGGAACAATGTCATTTTCTTGTTCCTGTAGTGGTTTCAGAAGTTCTATCTCATACTATTTTCATATCCTGCAATCTTCTAGTTTCTGTGTATAGAAAGATCTGAGTCTGCCTTTCTCTTTGTGTATTTTGAACTTTAATTTGATATTTATTTTCAGTGAATAGTGATCACTCCCTGTATCTGCTCTTCTGAGTACTGACTAGCACAGATGTAATCAATCTTATTTTGTGTATGACCATCTGGTAAAATCCATGATGTTGTATGTATGTTGGAAGAAAGAATTGTAGATGCTAAGATTGTTGTGTGCACAAAATTCAAGAAGTCTAGTGCCATTGTCTGTTGTTCCAGTTGTATGTGAGCTGATGATTGGGAAACAATCTCTTGTTTAATTTCCATCTGGGCATTAAAATCTCCCATGACCAGGACAAGATCATGATTTGGTATTTCTTTCATTTCATAGAATCATAGAGCTGGAAGAGACCTCAGAAGGTCATCAAGTCCAGCCCCCCGCTCTAGGGAGGACCAATCCCAATTAGATCAACCCAGCCAGAGCTTTGTCAATCCGAGACTTAAACACCTCTAGGAATGGAGACTCCACTACTTCCCTGGGTAACCCATTCAGTGCTTCACCACTCTCCTAGTGAAATAGTTTTTCCTAATATACAACCTGGACCTCTCCCACCACAACTTGAGACCATTGCTCCTTGTTCTGCCATCTGTCACTACTGAGAACAGCCTCTCTCCATCCTCTTTGGAACCTCCCTTCAGGAAGTTGAAGGCTGCTATCAAATCCCCCCCTCGCTCTTCGCTTCTGCAAACTAAATAGACCCAACTCCCTCATCCTCTCCTCGTAGGTCATATGCTCCAGCCCCCTAATCATTTTGGTTGCCCTCCGCTGGACCCTCTCCAATGCGTCCACATCCTTTTTGTAGTGGGGGGCCCAGAACTGGACACAATACTCCAGATGTGGCCTCACCAGAGCCGAATAAAGGGGAATAATGACATCTCTGGATCTGCTGGCAATGCTCCTCTTAATGCAACCTAGTATGCCATTAGCCTTCTTGGCTACAAGGGCACACTGTTGACTCATATCCAGCTTCTCATCCACTGTAATCCCCAGGTCCTTTTCTGCAGAACTACTACTTAGCTGGTTGGTCCACAACCAGTAACAATGCTTGGGATTCTTCCGTCCCAAGTGCAGGACTCTGCACTTGTCCTTGTTGAACCTCATCAGATTTCTTGTAGCCCAATCTTCCAATTTGTCTAAGTCACTCTGGACCCCATCTCTGCCCTCAAGCATATCTACCTCTCCCCGTAGCTTAGTGTCATCTGCAAACTTGCTGAGGGTGAAATCTATCCCCTCATCCAGGTCATTAATAAAGATATTGAATAAAACCGGTCCTAGAACTGAACCTTGGGGCACTCCGCTAGAAACCGACCGCCAGCCTGACACCGAGCTGTTGATCACTACCCGCTGGGCCCGGCCTTCTAGCCATCTTTCTATCCATCTTACCATCCATTTATCCAATCCACATTCCCTTAACTTGCTGGCAAGAATATTGTGGGAGACCGTATCAAAAGCCTTGCTAAAGTGAAGGTATCCACAGACTTTCCCATGTCCACAGAGCCAGTTACCTCATCATAGAAGCTAATCAGATTGGTCAGGCACGACTTGCCCTTTGTGAATCCATGCTGACTATTCCTTATCACTTTCCTCTCTTCCAAGTGCCTCAAAATGGATTCCTTAAGGATCCCTTCCATGATTTTTCCAGGAACCAAGGTAAGACTGACCGGCCTATAGTTCCCTGGATCATCCTTCTTCCCTTTTTTTGAAGATGGGTACTACATTTGCCTTTTTCCAATCATCCAGGATCTCTCCCTATCTCCACGACTTTTCAAAGATAATGGCCAAATGCTCCTCAATGACATTTGCCAACTCCCTCAGTACCCTCGGATGCATTAAGTCCGGACCCATGGATTTGTGTACATTTAGCTTTTCTAAATAGTTCCTAACTTGTTCTTTACCCACCAAGGGCTGTCCATCTTCATCCCATCTTGTGTCACTTAGTGCATTAGTCCGGGAGCCGACCTTGTCCGTGAATACGGAGGGAAAGAAAGCATTGAGTACTTCAGCTTTCCCCACATCATCTGTCACTAGGTTACCTCCTTCATCCAGTCGGGGCCCCACACCCTCTCTGATCACCTTCTTCTTTTTAACATGCCTGTAGAAACCTTTCTTGTTATCCTTCACATCCTTTGCCAGTCGCAATTCCAATTGCACTTTCGCCTTCCTGATAACCCCCCGGCATTCTCGAGCTATACATTTATACCCCTCCCTGGTCATTTGTCCAAGTTTCCACTTTTTGTAAGCTTCCTTTTTGTGCTTAAGTTCACCAACGATTTCCCCTGTAAGCCAGTCCGGTCTCCTACTATGTTTGCTTCTCTTGCTATGCATCAGGATGGCTTCTTTTTCTGTGCCTTCAGTAAGGCTTCTTTAAAATACTGCCAGCTCTCCTGGACTCCTTTCCCCTTCATGTTAGCATCCCAGGGGATTCTGCCCATCAGGTCTCTGAGGGAGTCAAAGTCTGCTTTTCTAAAGTCCAAGGTGTATATTTTACTACTCTCTTTTCTTCCTTTGGTCAGGATTCTGAAATCTACCATCTCATGATCACTGCTTCCGAGGTTGTCACCCACCTCTACTTCCCCTATTAGTTCCTCCCTGTTTGTGAGCAGAAGGTCAAGCTGCGCACGGCCCCTGGTCGGATCCTTCAGCACTTGTACCAAGAAGTTATCCCCAACATTCTCCAAAAACTTCCTGGATTGCCTGTGTACTGCCATATTGGTCTCCCAACAGATGTCAGGGTGATTAAAGTCCCCCACGAGAACCAGGGCCTGCGATCTGGAAGCTTCTCTCAGTTGTCCAAAGAAAGCCTTATCTACCTCATCCACCTGATTCGGTGGCCTGTAGTAGACACCAACCACAACATCACTGCTGTTGTTTGCACCTCTAAACTTAACCCATAGACTCTCAGCAGGTTTTTCTCCCTCTATATACTGGAGTTCTGAGCAATCATAGTGCTCTCTTACATATAGTGCAACTCCTCCTCCTTTTCTCCCCATCTGTTCTTCCTGAACAGTCTATACCCTTCCATGACAGCGCTCCAGTCATGCGAGTCATCCCACCAAGTCTCTGTTATCCCAATTAAATCATAGTTCTTGGATTGGGCCAGGGCCTCCAATTCTTCCTGTTTGTTGCCCAGGTTTCTCGCATTAGTGTACAAACACCTCAGATAACTAGTTGATCACCCTATCTTCTCCATTCGAATCAGGGGTCCTCCTTTCTTGCTCGTTCCCCTTTGCATTTCTTCCCAGTATCCAACTTTCCCACTCCCCTCAGGGTTTTGGTCACCGTCCCCCAATGAACCTAGTTTAAAGCCCTCCTCACTAGGTTTGCAAGCCTGCCCGCGAAGATGCTCCTTCTTCTCTTTGTTAGGTGGATCCCATCTCTTCCTAGCAATCCTTGTGCCTGGAACAGAGTCCCATGGTCGAAGAAACCAAAGCCCTCTCTTTGACGCCACCTGCTCAACCACGCATATACTTCCTCAATTCCACGATCCCTGCCCAGTCCTTTCCCTTCAACAGGGAGGATGGATGAGAACACCACTTGTGCTCTGAATTCTTTGATCCTTCTTCCCAGCGCTACATAATCCGCAGTAACCCGCTCAAGGTCATTCTTGGCCATATCGTTAGTTCTTTGTAGAACCTTTGTCCTCTTCATCTGCATTATTTATTGGATCACATGCCTGGATTATGATGCACTTTAATGTGCTGAGTTTGCCAGTAGCTTATCTGATATTGGCTGCCAATCCATAATTGACTTCTTTGCAGCATTATTCATGATGATCTCTACACCTCTTTCATTTTCGGTTCCACCTGAGTATAACATTTTTTTTTCTCCAAATGTTATCATGCCTTGATCTTTCTCTAGCTTCACAGAGTCCTGGGATGTCAATTTCATATCCATCCATTTCTTTGATTACCTGTGCTACTTTTCTTATACTGTTTAGAGTTTGTACATTCATGGTAGCTATGACTGTGCTGGTTTTGGCTGTTAGAATTTGAATTATTGACTAGGTAACTTCCCAATGGCCTTGATTATCCACTATCATATGCGCATTTGAATGCTTTCCGTCCTTCTTGAGCCTTGATATTTGGTTTATGTGAGTAGTTTGTTGGGGTTTGTTTTTTTTTTTTATAGCAATGGGAAGCCACCCATCGATCAACACTCCTCCTTTTTTGATCCAGGCTTGGGACCAGCACTGGCAGAGGTTCTTACTACGTCTACCTAAAAAAACGCAGTAAACAAGTGTGTCTTTTTTACTTTTAAAACTTTTTTGTTTGTTTGTTTTTTTAATGTGCAAAAGACCCACAACAACTGACTTGGCCATTATTCTGCTCAGCTTAACCTATGCGTATTCTCAAGAATGTCAAGACTGCTCATGTGAATAAAATTATACATAGTACTAAGTGTTTGTACTGAGGAAACAAAGCAAATGGCTACATATAGATGTCACAGGAAGAAACTGAAACATCTGGTAACAGTGAAAAATATTTTTTTCTAATTTCTTAGATTTTATGTAACAGTAGGTTAAAAAAAAATTCAGACCAGAATATGTGTGTTTTTTTTTTAATTGGTGTCCTTACAGATACTTGTAATTTTCATTAGTCAGACTAAGTGCACGTAATGAAAAAGGAATTTATGCTCACCGATCATAAATAACCATCCTTCATCACACCAGACAAGAAGGGGGAAAACAACAAAACCAGTAAGGTTCCCCTTCAGTGTAACTCTTGCTACTTAGTGCCTTAGTGGGTGAGGGGAAGGTGGGGAGGAAAAATGAAACCGATAATGAGAGAGCTACTGCTACAGATCTGATGATAAAGCCCTGCTTGCTCCAAATGTCTAGCCCAGTAGATGCCACCAAATTGGAGGACAAGCTGTAACATGAATACAAATCTGAGTTCAGTTTATTAATCAACAACCAACCAGTGTCTATTTTCAATTACATGTTTGTATAACATTACCCAGGTACATGTATTTCTCTAGATCTCTCTGCTCTGCCTGCTTTCTTTTGAGCGGCCAGTTTCCAAATGAATATTTACCTGAATTGTAGAAAAATATGTAGAAATTTTAAACCCTGCTAGAGCAGACAACGGAAGTATGGTATGAGAGGGTAATGCAAAATAGGCCCGTGAAACAAAACCAAGCATGTCTGTCCAATTTTAGGCTTTCTACTCTAAATAAATAGTAATTCCATATTTTCTATGTTGGAACTACTAGGACTGCTTACTTACAAGATTTCTTATAAATGATTACCCATTGACATTTTTGGCCAGATTGGCATATTGAAGGTATTTCGTGCTTCTTTTATGTATGTACTATAATGGATTTCTCCAGATTTTGTATTACTAAATTCAGGACCAGACATATGATGATAATGGACTGCTAGTCTCTATGTATTCTTTAGATGCTGAAGCTGTTTAAACCATGTATAGCTTCAGATAATTAAATGGGGGAGCCCCTAAAACAAACCCACCATCTCTATGTACCCCATTTACATTTTTAAAGGGTAGGGATAAAAAAGTTTCTGAAGAGTTGGAGGGTTGCAGATTGAGAAATAGTAAGTAGTAATATCAGACTACTGCCATATTAATACTGCTTGGACCTCCCTGGTTCAGCACTCTTGGGACCTAACTGGTCCTGGATAAGGGATTTTGCTGGACCAGTGGAGGTAATTTCTGGTCCCATGCTGCTGGCCCCACTTCTATCCTGCCCTCCCTCCTGATACTCAGCTGAGCCCCACGCTGGCCCCTGCCACGCTGTAGCTGAGCTGCGCGCTGGCTCCTTCCTCCCTCCTTGCACCCCAGCTAAGCCCCATGCTGGCTCCTCCCTCCCTGCAGTCCAAGTGAGCCATGCGCCGGGTTCCTAGTTCTCACTTCTCCTTTGAGTGGTGTCCCGGTGGGTGGTCCATTCAGGTGTCAATGCGTCCTTGAACCAGCGATTGGAGATTTTTAGCCTAGCAGTGCGTTCCCACGCTGCTGTGTATACACAGCAGCTGTCTTGCACTGTCTTCATCCATTAGCTGCGCGCATGGTGCGGGTCCCCCTCAGTTCCTTTTCTACTGTCTTTGGAAGAAGATGGAGTTTCAAATAGTGCTTTTTTCACTAGAAAAAAATAGAAAAATCATTTAGTTTGTTCATAAGTTTGTGTTTTTAGTTGTTAGTTCTAGTTCCTTTTTTCTTCAAAAAAAAAAATGTTGCTCCTCAGTTTTCCTTTTTTCCGTTCTCCAAGTTCTTCGTCCTAGTTTGCCAACATTCTAGGTTCTCCTGGGTTTAAAAAATGTGACTCATGCAGAGATTCAGTGCCTACTTCAGATGGGCATGCCTCCTGTACAAAGTGCCTAGTGAAGGCCACGTGGCACAGAAATGTCTACACTTTCAGAGTATGACCGCCAGGGCCAGGAAAGACCAGGAGATGAGGCTTAAATACTTGCTCTGAGGGAAATCCGTCCTACTGCCAGAAACAAAGAGAACTGCTCTTTCAGAACCTCTAACTCTGAGGAAAAGGGCCAATTAATCATCCATGTGAGATTTTCATAAGTACTGAGTCTCCCTGGCACTGTCCTTACTGGCCGCACCATCAACATTGCATGCTAGGTGCTCCCCCGTGCTGTCTACCTCTGGCACAGCACAAAAACGGAAAATGACACCGAAAGGCTCTGAGTTGGAACCTAAGAGGAAGGGCACTGCCTCTGTGCCGGCTGTACTGGAACTGACAAAGGCAGACATGATGCCCCCACCAGTGCTGAAACCTTTGAATTCTCAGTGCGCATCGACACCGAAGCACACACCGGCACTTCCAGTGCCAAAGCTTAGATTGCACAGAACAGAGGCTCCGTACCACATGTCACAACCATCGGTACCTTCTTCATCAATGCGCGGATAAGACACCTCTGCATTCTCCTAGATTTGAGGAATTTAGCCTGCATTGGTGTTCCCTTGAAAATTTCGTTCTCCCCTACTCTTATCTTCTCTGGGCAGCGGACCTGGCACTGGACCTGGGAGCCGTTTTTCCTCATGTTGTGTAAAACTCCACCCAGTCCAGTATAATATGAATGAAAGACATGTAACTTTTTGTATTATAAGCCGTGTCAGTTTCAGCCATTGCAAGTCATGTCGCTCTCTGTTATTGTAAGCCATGTAACTCAGTTGTTCTAATTTGTCAGTTTCCATTCTAAGCTATGCAACTTTCATGTAATGTTTCAAGTTCTGTAGCTTCATGCAAGCTTTGTAACTTCCAGCTATTACCTGTACAATCTTTAAGCTCTGTAACATTCTACTGTGTGACAAGGGGGGCGGGGGGGGGGGAGAGAGAGAGAGAGAGTGTGTAAGTGGTGAGGATAGGGTAATGTCTGCGCCTTTGTGGAGAGGAGCCATGAGGCTATAGACTTGGAGCCAGGAGCTTGAGCTTGGTGGGATTTGACCTAATCTTTGCTTGCACATGAGAAAGACAAGAAGTGGAGGTGCAGTGAAGATAAGAAGAAATGAATATGCATGAGGCGAAAGAGCTGGACGGTCCTCTTCGTGACGGACACAGAGAAAGGACTCATTGTGTGAGATTGGAGCCTCCCAGCTTAATAAAGAGAAGAAAGCACGCAGACCTCAGGCTGTACGATCAGCTCATCGGCCCAGATTAGTGACTGCAGGCAGACATACCTAACCTTCCATGCTTGGCTTTTTCTGCTCTCTCTGCACAATTTGTTGCGTGCGTAAGTGTCTGAGTGTATGAATGTGTGTGAAGAGTTCCATTCCCTTTTCACTTGATCCAAAAGCAGCATTGAATAACTCAATGTAAATATAACCCTGGGTTGGTCTCCAGTGAAATTAGGTAACAGCTCGGCCATCACATTGGCACTGATCTTGGGAGTCA
This sequence comes from Pelochelys cantorii, assembly GCA_032595735.1. Taxonomy (NCBI): domain Eukaryota; kingdom Metazoa; phylum Chordata; order Testudines; family Trionychidae; genus Pelochelys; species Pelochelys cantorii. The sequence goes on along the minus strand of CM064326.1, from coordinate 41,456,367 downwards.
ACTGCGGCTACCTTAGAGGTATGCACAATAACAAGGCCGCCTCCACAGACTACTCAATCTTCTCTGACCCATTCCCCACCATCACCTTTGGCCACAACTCAGATAGGTCCTGCAGAGGAAGATAACTTACCTCAGTCTGACTCAGTGTCCACCTCAGCAGTCCTCTTAATCCCCCGACGAGGCTGTGTTTCTTTCCTCTTCTCCCTGCTGACAACCTGAAGCAATTTCAGGAATTGTTTAAGAGGTTAGCACAGTCACAAGACATAGCCTTATAATAGGTACAAGAAAAGCAGCACAAACTGCTTAAAATTCTACAGCCCACCACATCTTCCAAGATAGCACTACCAATAGATGAAGCTATCATGGAACCATCTGAATAGGATAGACACCAGCCTCTATCCTGCCGACTAATCACAGGGCCAACAGAAAGTACTTTGTCCCGGCTAAGGGAATGGATTTTTTTTCTTCTCCCACCCTCAGCCAAACTCTTTGGTGGTAGATTTTGTCCGTCATTGTTCCGGACATCCACAATTCAAATCTACACTCCAAGACAAAGAACATAAAAGACTTGACTTTTTGGGGAGGAAAGTCTATTCTTTGGCTGTCCTCCAGTTTAGAATCTCCAGTTACATGGTTCTCCTTGCCAATTATGACTCTGCCAATTACACCAGGTTGTAGGAGTTGCTAAATGGCTTCCCTGAACAAAAGAGATCACAGCTACACGTCCATTATGAAGGAGGGCCAATCCATTGCCTGAACAGCACTCCAAGCATCTATGGATGTAACAGACACAGCGGCCAGAACAAGCGCAGTGGCATTTGTCATGCCTCATGGCTGCAATCATTTGGTGTCTCCTGTGAACTACAAACCAAGCTAGAGGACCTGCCTTTTGACAGGAATCTGCTTTTTGCAGCCAAAACTGACGAAGTACTCCACTCAATGAAAGATTCATGCACAACCCTCTGAACATTCAGAATGTACACGCCGCCCAGTAAGAGAAGGAGATATCCCTTGATCTCTGGTATAGAGTGTACTTCCTACCAAAATCAACATCAGAGGCCCTTCAATAACAGATCAAAACAGCCCAATAGAAGAACTCAACACACCCAGTCGTCCGCCCCTCAATCGGCGGTACCTAAACAGCAAATTGGAGGTGTGGTTGAAGGCCTGAGCAGCCTCCCTGCGGATCCAGTGCACGCCATCCATACTTTCCATCATTGTTTGAGACCCTTGTATCACTGGGGGCTCTCATCACTATGGACCAATTGGTCCTTGAGATCATAAGAACTGGCTGTACCATTCCCATTACGTCTATACCCATCCTCCCTCCCCGTCACTCTTCAGGGACCCCTCTCATGAGCCCCTTCTACAAGCAGAGGCTCAAACTACTCAGCCTGGGGGCTATAGAGTGAGTGCTACCCAAATTTCACAGAAGAGGTTTCTATTCCAACTATTTCCTTGCTTTCAAAAACAAAACAAAAAACAGGGGGGTGGAGACCCATCTTAGATCTCAGGAGACTCAACAAGTTTGTCTGCAACAAGTTCAGGATGGTGACCTTAAGAACCATCATTCCTGCACTGGACAAGGTGGACTGGTTCTCAGCCCTTGACCTCCAAGACGTGTATATTTTTATATAACAATACACCCTGCCCACAGAAGGTTCCTCCAGTTTATGATGGGCAAAGAACATTACCAATACTGTGTCCTCCTCTTTGGGCTATCAATAGCACCACATGTTTTCTAAGACTCTGGCCGTAATGACGGCCTTCTTCAGAAAGCAGGGTGTCGTCATATTCCTGTACCTAAATGACTGCCTAATTAAGGGGACTTCATGACAACAAACAACAATCATGATAGACATTACCCAAAGCATTTTCTCCCACCTGGGTCTTCTGATAAATGCACAGAAATCTATTCTGTATCCATCCAGAGAATAGAATTCATTGGAGCCCTACTAGACTTTACCATGGCCAGGCCCTTTCTTCTTCTAAACCACTTTCACACCCTGTGCAACATAATAGACAATATTCTCCAAGTCCCAGTGACAAACGTTCGCACATGTCTTCAGTCCCTAGGCCACACAGCAGCCACTACCTTGTACCTCTCACAAGACTACATATGATATCCTACAGGCTTGACTAGCATCAGTGTATATCTCAACCAACACAGCGTCACCAAGTGAGTTACACCCACTACATTGGTGCTGACATATCTGTGGTGGTGGAGTTGTGCCCACAATCTCCTTTCCAGAGTGCCCTTCCACCGCCCAGGCCCCTCATGGGTAGTAACTCCAGATGCTTCTCTTCTGGGCGGGGGCGCTCACTACAGACATCACACGGTCCAGGGCAGATGGTCGCACCGAGAGGCGAGACTGCACATCAATATTTTGGGCCTTAGAGTAGTCCGTGACACCTGTCTTCATTTCCTACCACTCATCTGTGGCCAGACAGTACGTGCCCTCACAGACAATGTTCCATGTATGTATTACATCAACTGACAGGGTGCCCTAACTCTGCCCTGGGTATGAAGCTCAAGTTCTGTTTTATTCTAACTTCTGTATCATCATCAGCAAGGATCTGTACTGGAATTGTATTATTGTATGAATTAAATTATTGGTGCATAGGGCAAAACAAAATCCAATTCACTCATCTATCATTGAATGATGCTAGATCGAGTAAAAAAAGTAGGAAATGTTACTTCTGTCCATAACAAGGAAGATCTTGAACTCAATTGAGCTGATTTCTTCAGTAAGATCACTGTTGTACTCCCTCTTCTGACAATTCACCCTTTAAAATAGTTTTTGTAGGAATTTCAGAAAGTTAGCCATGTGGCTAAAAGTGAAAGAAAGCTTTCCGTGATTTAACTTTAAGAAGACACGCAAAAAACATTTATTTTAATATCTAACATAACTAAACAGTTCCTTACATTGTGCACTTGGTTTTTGCTGTTGCTGTACCTGGCCACATTGCTGTATTATGCTGATAAATTCTAATGGGTTGAAACACCATCACCGTAACAAATGAACAAATTTATGTTTAAAAACTGCTTGTGACATTGTTAGTTTAAAACCTGAAGCCTTTTTATTTCTTTTGTAACTCCCCATGCCCATATTCTCTTCCAGCTAGCAGCAGAACTCATGGTTTAGTTCTACTAATAAACTGAAAATTTGTGGTGTATTTGTGGGTATACAGAAGTTCTGTAATTCATGCTACAAGAGTTGGAAAGTTTTTTTTTTAATGATTCTATAATTTGTCTAGTTTATTTTCAAAAACAGTAACTTTATTCCACAGATTTAAGTTGCTGAGGCTATGAATTAAAATTGTCTATGGATGTATTTAAATACAATACGTATTGGCTTGTGTTACAGTGAAAGTTTAAAAGCTGTTGTTGAAAATGAATTTGGAGTGGGAGGTTTTCCTCAAATGATTGATTTCACCATTTTAGACATCTTGGAGTACTTCGTAAAATTTGATTTTTTTTCAAAGTATGTATCCGTGAAAATGCCAGTTAAATATTTTACCTCTGAATTTGTTCAACTATATTTGTAATAAATATTGTGTTGCTATGTTATCATGTATAGGATATTGTATATTATCAGCTCTATATCTGAACTTATTTGTATATTTTATGGAACAGATTGTCAGTTTCAATTCATACCCATCTCTTTTATTGACAGTGTTCTAGAACAGCACAAACTGACAAAAGAACAGTGGGAAGAAAGAATACAGAACTGGCATGAAGAACATAGAGGAATGTTAAGGTAATTATGTAGGAATTGTCCCATGTATTGTAAGTTTTGTGGGATTTTTAATTTCAAATTATTTTGGTCTTGTTTAACAGTCTCTCCGTTTTTCTTTCCTATCCAAGTCTGATAGGAAGGATGGTCTCTTGGATAGGGCACTAGATTTGAGTGTGTTACATTGGGCAAGTTAGTTATCTATCGTGTGCCTCCATTCTCCATCTGTAAAATGGATGTAGTACTTCCCTACCTCGCAGTGGTGTTTGAGATTAAAATGTAATGAATGTGAGGAATCTCTGATATTATTGTGATGATAGCTGTATACATACTTGGATAGAATTCTGGGTGAATTCTTCAAGAGGAATTAAATACAATTAACAACTTTGTTTCAAATTTAGGCATTTAGTTTCTCCATTCCTATATATTATTTATTTTTCATTTGTCTTAGTTATGCTGTGTTCTCTCATCAGGGAAGATTCTATGATGGAATACCTCAAGATTGCACAAGACCTAGAAATGTATGGAGTCAACTACTTTGAAATAAAGAATAAAAAGGGCACTGAATTGTGGCTAGGTGTTGATGCTTTAGGTCTGAATATTTATGAGCATGATGACAAGTAAGTTGTTATAATATGTCTAATAATGTCACAACATAGATTAAGACCCCTTTTGTTAGGCACTGTACATACATGTCATAAGATACAGTTTTGTCCCAAAGATATTGGGCTAAATAACAGGAGAAAGAAAGTAGAAGAAAAGTTCACTATTGAAGGTTTTTTAAATCTTTTTAAAGTGAATTTACTCCTACTTTGTGGGTTTCTATTTGGACTTTTGCATTTTGAAGATTGAGTGGCTTACAAAGCTTTTTTTGTATGGATGCTCTCTGTGCTTCTCACTTCTGGCTTCAGTGAGTTTGAGAATAAATAAATAATCCTGTTAGTATGGCAGAAATGGAAGTACTCTTAAGATAGGAAGCATTTTATTTGTAATAGCTGCAGTTAGAAGCAGAGTTTATAGAACAAAGCTGGTATGAAGTGTAATTATTTTATTATTCAAATAAAACTTAATAGATTGTAACATCCTTGTTCTGTTGATGAGGTTGGGAAAGCTTGCTGTCCACCCATTCCTCCTTTGTTTTCTTTATATCTTTAATGATAGGGAAATGATATATAAGAAAACGTCTCTTAATATTTGCAGACAGAATATTTATGATTTGAAGTTAAACATCATGATGGTTATTACCACCTACATTTAAATATATGCCTTCAGACTAATAAATGTAATCTTTGAGAGTATCCTTGGCAAATGTATATTGCCATTAGATGGCATTGTAGCTTCTAGGAGTTGGAGGAATTATTCATTTAGGGTGTTGAAGTAGAAGGAAATATATCTTCTTCAGGAGATGTCCCTGTGGGTGCTCCACTGTAGATATCAGTGTGTTCATATACCATCAATTGGAAGTTTTTAAAGCAGTGACCTTGTGGGCCGTGTAGGCACAGTGCCCAGCTCGCATGCCTCTGTGCCTTGACGTCATGTATGCATGGCTCCTCTCCACAGTTCCTTCTCCACCATCCCCAGCCTGAGACAGAGCTCCGCAGTGTTCCTCAAGAAAAAAAAATTCTGCTTTGTTTCCTACCTTTAAATTAGACAAGTAGTTACTACCTATTCTTCATATAAGTTTCTCTTATCCTGGTTCATTTAGTCTCTTTAAAACTTTCCCCATCTTTCTCTTTATAGTTAGACAGCATGCATGATTCACCAGATTTTAAATGCTGCATGACATGTAGACTGTCGGGCCCAATGGGTAGTGATCAACGCCTCAATGTCAGGTTGGCGGTTGGTTTCAAGTGGAGTGCCCCAAGGATCTGTTCTAGGACCGGTTTTGTTCAACATCTTTATTAATGACCTGGAAGAGGGGATGGATTGCACCCTCAGCAAGTTCACAGATGACACTAAGCTAGGGGGAGAGGTAGATACGCTGGAGGGTAGGGATAAGGTCCAGAGTGACCTGGACAGATTAGAAGATTGGGCCACAAGAAATCTGATGAGGTTCAACAAGGACAAGTGCAGAGTTCTGCACTTGGGACAGAAGAATTGCAAGCATTGTTACAGGCTGGGGACCGACTGGCTAAGTAGCAGTTCAGCAGAAAAGGACCTGGGGATTACAGTGGATGAGAAGCTGGATATGAGTCAACAGTGTGCCCTTGTAGCCAGGAGGGCTAATGGCATATTAGGGTGCATTAGGAGGAGCATTGCCAGCAGATCCAGAGAAGTGATTATTCCCCTTTATTCGGTTCTGGTGAAGCCACATCTGGAGTATTGTGTCCAGTTCTGGGCCCCCCACTATAGAAAGGATGTGGATGCATTGGAGAGGATCCAGCAGAGGGTGACAAAAATGATAAGGGGGCTGGAGCGCATGACCTATGAGGAGAGGCTGAGGGAATTGGGTTTGTTTAGTCTGCGGAAGAGAAGAGTGAGGGGGGATTTGATAGCAGCCTTCAACTTCCTGAATGGAGGTTCCAAAGAGGATGGAGAAAGGCTGTTCACAGTAGTGACAGATGGCAGAACAAGGAGCAATGGTCTCAAGTTACAGTGGGAGAGGTCTAGGTTGGATATTAGGAAAAACTATTTCATTAGAAGGGTGGTGAAGCACTGGAATGGGTTACCTAGGGAGGTGGTAGAATCTCCATCCTTAGAGGTTTTTAAGTCTCGGCTTGACAAAGCCTTGGCTGGGTTGATTTAGTTGGGATTGATCCTGCCTTGGGCATGGGCCTGGACTTGTTGACCTCCTGAGGTCTCTTCCAGCTCTATGATTCTATGTAAGGACACCATCTCCATGTAGGAATGGCACTCCCAATGTGATCACTGTTTGGGGAATGTCCATGTCCCCAAAAATGTTTCCACTGCAGCAAGATGAAGAGAAGGGCGCAAAAGGACAGGGACCGAAGACTAAAACTTACGGAAATGTCCCTTCATCCTGCCTCAGACCCAAGCCATGAATCTTCCATGGCCCCCTCTACACCTCAGCGTAAAAAAGAGAAAAACTTCAAAAAAAAGTGCATGCACTCTTTGACTTAGATGGCTCCCCCGGTCACAAATCGTTCTCCCAGAACTTCAGTGCCAACTATGCCAGCCACACCATACCTAAGAGCATACAACGTGCTGGAGTCTCCAGCACCACGTGCACCATGAAAACTACCAGTGCGCACCGCTCTAGTGCCAAGGCAATCAGCTTAAAGTTGCCTCCCTCGCAACAGCACCACTCATCACTGACAGTGCCATGCCACCCGTTCTAGTACTACCAAACTATGCCCCAGCATGCTGATTGTCTCTCCACCTTTCTTGGCACTGGATAAGCAGATTGCACTGTCAACTGTGGTAAGTGGATCATGGCATCATCTACACCAGCAATGCAATTCACCCATCACAGGGGCCTCCTTGCATTGCCAACGATCCATTTCCCACTCCTCAGTACTGATGTTTCTCCAGGCACACCGGCACCATATTACCACATCTCCAGCTCCTTTCTCAAGTGAGGACAAGGAGGCAGTTTTTTCACCTCAGCACTTCCTTCCCATTGACCCACCGATTTCAACACCGTCACAGTCAAGGTCATTATATTCCAGGGATCTTCCGCCGTGATATGGTCACCCATGAATGGAACTGCCTATGCCTTACTCTGGCCAGTGGCGGTTTTGGAGTCAATAGGGACCTCACTACAGGTTTACCTTCACTATATACCAGCCTAGTGTGCAACACAGTAAATCTTCTCCTCAGTACCATCACTCCGAACCCACAGAGGGGCAGGAGGAACCGGTTCTCCCACAAACACAATCATTGGCCCCAGACACTTAGCCAGACACCACTAACTCATCTTCTTCACAGACGAAGCCTTTATGACACCCCCTCTTATGGCAATGGATGACTTTACCCACTTTGAGGAACTTTTCAAGAGGATAGCTACAAAGCTCAACATCACTCTTGAAGGAGTTACAGAAAACTAACATGAGCTCTCTCATGTTTTGCAATCAGCAACATCCTTGAAGATCACCCTGCTTATTATCCTGCAAGAATCATCTGGAAAACTTCAGCCACCATAACACCTACCTCCAAAAGAGCGGATAGGAAATAAGTCTCACCCACGGATTCGGATTTCTTATTTACACACCCTGCCCCAAACTCCCTGGTGGTGGAAGCTCCTCTTCAGAAGAGCGAACAGCAACACTTCCATTCTACACCTTCGGTTTGTGATAGCAAAAGGCTCCCTTCAGCCAAAAGTTTAGTCTTAGTCCAGCCTATAATTTAGCCAATTACACAGCCCTCCTGAGCAAATAAGACCACAACAACTATTCAAAGGTTAATGATATCCCTGAGGCAAAGAGACAGCAATTCAAAGTGGTGATAGCAGAGGGTTACACATCTCACACACCACTCTCCAGGATGCTCTTGTCAGCACAGATATGGCTGCCGGGTATATTGCTAAGGCTGTTGTCTGTGACGAACATCATGGTTTAATTCCTCCTCCTTTCCATGTGAGATACAATCCACACTAGAGGACCTCCCGTTCCATGGAGAAAAGCTCTTCACTACAGAGACCAACAAGGTCCTGCGTACTATGAAGGACTCCAGGCTACTCTCTGCTCTCTTGGCATCCACACATCAGCATCTAGACAATGACAGTATAGATATTAGCCTTATCCAAGGCCATGTTATCCCACATATTCACAACAATCACAAAGACCAGATGATCAACATCAGTCTCAACATAGCAGACCCACATCTCAGTGCCGACATCCAACAACATCCACCGTGCTTCGAACTCTTCAATCTAACAGATTTGAGGAATTAGCCAAGAGTTTGGAAAACCTCTCACCTGCTCCAGTTCCATGAATATTTCCCAAACTATTTGGTTACCATTTCCTCCCATTTTACAACAGTTGGCATGCTCTCACTTCAGATAGATGGGTTCTGCAAACAATCTGATTAGGTTAAACCATTCTCTTCACATCATTACTCCCTACCTAGCCCTCTTCAGGGACCACTCTCACAAACAGCTGCTCGTCCAACATCTCCAAGTTGGAGCCATAGAACTTGTACTGACCCAATACAAAGGGAAGAGGTTCTACTCCCATTATTTTCTCACAGAAAAGAAAAATGGAAGATGGCACCTAATTCTGATTTCAAGGCTCTGAACAGATATATGAAAAAGCAGAGATTCAAAATGGTGACCCTCACAACCATTATTCCAGTACTAGAGCAGGGGAATTGGTTTTCATCCCTTGACCTTCAAAGTGCACATTTTCATGTTACTATACATACAGCTCACAGACATTTTCTCTGGTTTGCCCTAGGTCACAATCACTACCAGTACAGAGTCTTACTTCTTGGCCTTTCCACAGTGCCAACATTTTTTTCCAGAAACTTTTTTGGTAAGGGAAAATAATCCCTTTCTTTCTGAGGTGGTACTAACTGTTCACCTCAGAAAGAAAGGCATTGTTATTTTCCCTTAAATGGATGACTGCCTCCTGAAGGCACATTCCCTGCAGGATTCCCAGCTAAGCATCCTTATGACCATCCACTGTTTTCAGTCCTTCAGCCTACAAATAAACATAAGAAAATCCACAGTTATTCTGTTTACAATTTATAAGAGCTCCTCTCAATCCAGCAATGGTGATCACTTCCCTCCCATGCAATAGATTCAGCAACATCAAGGCCTTGGTAAACAAGCTGCCCACAGGTTCCATACAGCTTACAGTGTCTCCAATTACTCGAAAACGTGGCTGCCTTCAACATAGTAGTCCAAAATGAATTCCTCTCTGTATGATACTTCCAGGGATGGCTGAGACAGTTTACAGACCAAACATTCAGACGCCTCCCTTATAGGGTGAGAGTACATCTTGGGAGTCACACCGCTCAGGGCTTATGCGCCATCTCAGAAAGATTGTTCCACATACTCTATCATAGGGATGCCCAACATGTCTGCCTTCAGTTTCTCCTTTTCATGGGGAACAGACACATAAGGATTTACATCAACAATGTAACCTGCATGTTTTACATAAACAAGCAAGGAGGAGCTCAATCCCACACCCTCTGCATGGAATCCATGAGACTAGAACTGGTGTGTCCAACACAAAATAACAATCTCCATCTTTTAGCTTCCTGTGTCCCTCATTACTACCATGGATGCACTCATCAGCTCTCTTCTCTAAGAGCATGAATGGAAGAGAAACGACAAAGTCATCAACTCAGTTTTTGATCTGTGGGGCCACCACAAAATCAGTCTTTTTTGTAGTTTCACACAACTAAAATTGCCTGGACTTCTGTTCCAGAGTGGGGCTAGGCAAACACTCCCTGGGAGATGCATTCCTAATCAGATGGGACCATGCTCTCATATATGCCCTCCCACCAATACTGCTACTCAAAAGGAATGGTACAAAAAATTTGAATGGACAGAGCTAGAGTCTTACTCATAACTCTCTCATGGCCCAGACAACCATGGTATTCCTTCCTCATCCAGATGCTCTTATTCCTTCTTCCATTAAACCCCAATTTCCGATCAAGCCTGGAACACATCCCAACCTTCATATGCTGCACCTCAAAGCCTGGTACCTCAATGGTTTTCTACTCAGAGTTAGAATGCTCAGAACCTGTTCAAAGAGTGATGTTCTGCTATACAGAGGAGACATGCAAAACCTACCTGCATAAATGAACAAAATTTCCCCACTGGTGCTCTAGCAAAAAAACCCACACATCTGGGGGGAGTGGCACTATACGTGAAAGAAAATGTAGAATCAAATGCAGTAAAAATCTTAAATGAATTAAAATGTTTCATAGAATCTCTATGGATAGTAATTCCATGCTCTAATAAGAATATAGCAGTAGGGATGTATTATTAACCACCTGATCAGGACAGTGATAGTGAATATGAAATGCTAATGTAGATTAGAGAGGCTATAAAATAAAAACACAATAATAGTGAGGGATTTCAATTACCCCCATATTGACTGGGTACATGCTACCTCAGGATGGGATGCAGAGATAACATTTCTTGATGCTTCTTTGAGCATCTGGTTCTGGAACCCACAAGGGGAGAAGCAATTCTTGATTTAGTTCTAAGTGGATTGCAAGATCTGGTCCAAGGAGTAAATATTACTGGACCTCTTGGAAACAGTGACTATAATGTAATAAAATTTAACATTCTTGTGGTTGGAAAAACACCTCAGTAGCCCAACGCCGTGGCATTTAATTTTAGAAAGGGAAGCTACACAAAAATGAGGAGCTTTAACAGAAATTAAAAGGTACAGTGACTAAAGTAAAATCCCTGCAGGCTGCAGGAAAATCTTTCACGACACCATAATAGAGGCCCAATTTAAATGTATACCCCAAATTAAAAGACACAGTAAGAAAACCAAAAAAGTGCCACCATGGCTTAACAACCAAGTAAAAGAAGCTGTGAGAGATAAAGACGCCTTTTAAAAAGTGGAAGTCAAATCTTAGTGAGGAAAAATAGAACGGAGCACAAACTCTGTCAAATTAAGTGTAAAAATATAATAAGAAAAGACAAAAAGGAGTTCGAAGAGCAGCTAGCCAAAAACTCAAAAAGTAATAGCAAAAATTTTTTTTAAGTACATAAGAAGAAGGAAGCCTGCTATACAACCAGTGGGACTTCTGCATGATCTAGATGCTAAAGAAGCACTCAAATATGATTAAGCACTCAAATACGATAAATGCGGAAAAAACAAATGAATTCTTTTCTTCAGTCTTCGTGGCTGAGGACGTTAGGAAGATTTCCAAACCTGAGCCATTCTTTTACATGACAAATCTGAGGAGTTGTCCCAGACCGAGGTGTCATTAGAGGAGGGTTTGGAACAAACTGATAAACAGAACAGTAATAAGTTATCAGGATCAGATGGCATTCACCCAAGAGTTCTGAAGGAACTCAGATGTGAAATTGTGGAACTATTAACTGTGGTTTGTAACCTATCCTTTAAATCAGCTTCTGTACCTAATGACTGGATGATAGTTAATGTGATGCCAATGTTTAAAAAGGGCTCTGGAGGTGATCCTGGCAATTATAGACCGGTAAGTCTAACGTCAGTAGCGGGCAAATTAGTTGAAACTATAGTAAAGAATAAAATTGTCAGACACATAGATGAACATAATTTGTTCGGGGAAAAGTCAGCATGGTTTCTGTAAAGGGAAACCTTGCCTTACTAATCTACTAGAGTTCTTTGAGGGGGTCAACAAACATATGGACAAGGGGAATCCAGTGGATATAGTATAGTTAGATTTCGAGAGAGCCTTTGACAAGATCCCTGACCAAAGGCTCTTAAGTGAAGTAATTTGTCATAGGATAAGAGGGAAGGAAGGTCCTCTCATGGAGGACTTGGTCAACAAAATGGCAAATAAAATTCAGTGTTGATAAATGTAAAGTAATACACATTGGAAAAAATAATCCCAACTATACATACAATATGATGGGGACTAATTTAGCTATAATTACTCGAGAGATCTTGGAGTCACTGTGGATAGTGCTCTGAAAACACCCACTCAGTATGCAGCAGCAGTCAAAAAAGCAAACAAAATGTTAGGAATCATTAAAAAAGGGATAGAAAATAAGACAGAGAATATCTTATTACCTTTATATAAAACCATGGTACACCCACATCTTGAATACTAAGTACAGATGTGGTCGCCTCATGTCAAAAAGATATATTGGCATTGAACAGTTTAAGTAAAGGGCAACAAACATGATTAGGGGTTTGGAATGGGTCCCATATGAGGAGAGATTAAAAAGATTGAGACTTTTCAGCTTAGAAAAGAGAAGACTAAGGGGGGATATGATAGAGGTCTATATAATCATGACTGGTATGGAAAAAGTGAATAAGGAAAAAACATTTACTTTTTCCCATAATATAAGGACTAGGAGCCACCAAATGAAATTAATAGGTAGCAGGTTTAAAACAAACAAAAGGAAGTTTGTGTTCACAGAGAGCACAGTCAACCTGTGGAACTCCTTGTCAGAGGATATTGTGAAAACCAGGACTTTAACAGGGTTCAAAAAAGAACTTGATAAATGCATGGATGTTAGGTCCATCAATGGCTATTAGCCAGGATAGGTAGGAATGGTATCCCTAGCCTCTGTTTGTCAGAGGCTGGAAATGCACAACAAGAGAGGGATCACGTGATGATTACCTGTTTTGTTCACTCCCTCTGGAAGACAGGATACTGAGTTAGATGGACCTTTGGTCTCACCCAAGATGGCTGTTCTTATGTTCTTAATCTCTCCTGCCTCAGCAACCCTTCCTGCTGTCCTTGAATATCTTTTATACCTTAAACAGGCCAGTCACTCCCTAAGCTCCATAAAGGTACACCTGGCAGCCATTACAACATTCCACCAAAAAATAGACACTTACGTATTCTCTCATCCAGTGACAGAGGTTCCTCCAGGGTCTCCAAGCTCTCTACCCAGATGTTAAACCACCAACTGAACCTTGGGACCTTCACCTCATTCTTAATTCTCTAATATACCAAATATTTGAACCAATGCCAACCTGTTACTCCTTACACTTACTGATGAAAACCGTGTTCTCATCATAGGTTCTTGACCTGTCCTTTTATCTTGACAGGATAAAGCCCTTTAGATCCTCACCCAAATTCTTCATATCCATAGCAGACCGCAATAAAGGCAAAGCCGTTTCTTCTCCAAGGCTTTCATACTGGATATAGGACTATATTCAGTTATGCTATCAATGGAACAACATGAACGCTCCTACCTCTGTTTGAGCACACTCCATGAGAGTGGTCTGTACATCTATAGTGTTCTTACACAATGTTCCGATAGCAGACTCTTGTAGAACTGCCACATGGGTCTCTGAGCATACCTTCACAAAACACTATGCTCTCACTCAAGGCCCGCTGTCTGCCATTGCTAAAGCCAAAGCAGTACCATCCACAATCTTTCTACGGGATCCAAAGTCCCTACTTCCTTAAAATTTACTGCTTTACAGTCACCAACTTTGGTGCACCCACTGTGACATATCTCAAAGAAGAGGAGGAGCTCACAGTTACTGATACTCTTTGAGATGAATGTCCCTGTGGGTGCTCCACCACCCGCCCATCTTCCCTCTACTTCGGAGTTTTTTTGTGTGGTCGCCGTTGTAGAGAAGGAACTAAGGAGACGGGCCTCACGTGCCACGCGTGATGTCAAGGCATGGAGATGCATGAGCCTGGCACCGGGCCTGCGTGGCCTATGAGGACATTGCTGACGCATACAGTGGTGTACCCACTGGGACACTCGTCTCCAAGAACGTCAGTTACTTCACAGGTGAGTAGCCTCCTCTTTCTGATGTTCTGATGTGCTGCTGCTAGTATGTGTAATTTTGATACTGTAACATGAAAATACTTGAAGTCTAACTGGAAAAATTATTCATCACTGCTGTAAAGTGATGCACAACACATTCCAACTATTTCCTGTATCAGTTATATCAGATTATTTAATTTATGATGCAGGGGATGATGATTATGTTGAATTATGGAAATCAGTTTAGCAAAACAAATTGCACAACTGACTTTAATCAAAATGCAAAAATACGTAAGGAAATTTATTTAACTATCTTACAGTAACAGACTTTTGAATATTTCTTTGAAAAGTCACTCGTATAAAAAGTATACTTCTAATTGTTTGTAAAGAATCAATATTTTTATCTGTCTTACAACATTAATAGTATGTGTATTAAAGATTAAAGAGCTCATAAGTAGAAGGTGCTGTAGTTAGTTAAATGAAGTCCCTAGATTGTATAATTGTTACAAATTGTTAACTACTAAAACATCTGTTAACTACCATTCCTTCATTTAATTGTTTGTAAATGTAACCATAATATAAAGCGTGATTAAAAAAAACAGTACAGCATTAATAAAGAGGGATTTAAATATTTGGTGGAAATGCATATCTTTGTGCTTCTGATTTAAATATCACTTTTTGGGTTTGTTTTTTGAAGGTTGACACCGAAGATTGGTTTCCCTTGGAGTGAAATCAGAAACATATCATTTAATGACAAAAAGTTTGTCATAAAGCCGATTGACAAAAAAGCCCCTGTAAGTAAAGTCTGTGGGATATTTTCCTTGATGTATGAGGAAAGTATAGAGAGAATGCTATTTTTATCTTCAACTTGTCTTATCCACATTTTGGATGTTGTTTGGATGATTTTTGGATATTTTCCCACTAATTCCTTTTATTAGCGCAGGTTGGACAGTTGCTCTATAGTACCCCTTAAAGTTGCATGTTTGCTTTTTCCCAGTTTTCTTACAACTTTTTGCTGCTCTCCAGCACTGAAACATTTTACTTCTGAAATATAGATTGGGGCACAAAATGAAACTTCATGAATTAGCTAAAATATTAAAATAGAATAGTGAGTGTTTGCCTAATGTTTTCATAAAATTTATAGTTCTTTCATTTGGTAATCCTGCAGATATGTGATTCCCAAATATTTTACTAAGGTAATCAATGAACTGCTTTTTTATTTGTGTGTGGTATGTGTGTGAGAGATGCATCCAGGGTCCAAATTTGGGGGTTGGGTTCCAAAATCATATATGACTGTCCTTCTTGTCTCTCTGAATGGGTACCATAATCCTAAATCCACTGCAGTAGGAAGGAGCCCGAGGTCTTGGAAAGTAGGCTCACTTCATAATGGAGGGTGGTTGGGCCAAATTGAGTGGCACAATGACCTCATACACGAGGTTGCAATGCCTAGAGTGGGGAGCTGGCACAGCTATGTAGGACAGGAGCTTCCATTGTAGGGTTTGTGCAGAGAAAGCTCACTTTCCAACACTCCTCATATCCTGAGCCTCCTCCCCATGCCAGGCCTGTGACCCATTTCAACCAACTGGTGGGATTATGACCCACAGTTGGGGAACATTGCTGTAGATTTCTGCCATTGGACTTGCCAGGGTTAAAATGTCAAGATTGCTGTAAACTTACCTTTAATCTTACAAATACAAACATATAATATATTAATTTTAGCATAAATTCCTGATTTTTAGACTGTAAGAACTGCATTTCGAGGAATTTAATTTAAAATAATTTGTTGCTAGGATTTTGTTTTTTATGCACCTCGTCTGAGAATTAATAAGCGTATTTTGGCACTGTGTATGGGAAATCATGAACTGTACATGAGGAGGAGGAAGCCTGATACAATTGAAGTGCAACAGATGAAGGCCCAAGCTAGAGAGGAGAAACATCAGAAACAGTTGGAAAGGTATGACAATAATAATCTTCCGTGAACTAGGGATGTAAGCAGCTAGTCAACTAGCCGATAAGTATGAGCTTATCAGATAGTCGAGTAGTGATTCGACAAGTTGCTCACATTCCTTCCCCCTCCCCCCCCCCGGCTGCCTTTATCAAAGAGAGGCAGCAAGGGGGGGGTAGCAGGAGCCAGTACAGGGGGAAGCCAGCTTAAAAGCCGGCTCCCCCAGCACCATCTCCGGGTAGGGGGTGGGCAGGGGCGCACTGGGGAAACAGCACGAGCAGGGACTGAAGCAGTTCCTGCTCATGCCAGTTCCCACTGCGGCGCTTCAGCCTTTGAAATGCACAAGAGCTCAGGGCAGCAGCCCGTTTGTGGTGGACAGAGCTGTCTGCCACAAACAGGCTGCTGTTGGAGCAGCCTCTGTTCATGGCGGCTAGATTGTCCATCACGAACAGAAGCTTCTGCCCGAGCAGCCCCTGCCCATGGCCAGCCCTGGCCACCGTGAACAGAGGTTGCTTTGGCAGCAGCCCCTGTTTGCAGCAGACAGGGCTGTCTGCCACGAATAGGGGCTTCTGGACTCAGTGCGAGTCGGGACCAAGCAGTCCTGGCTTGCATTGATTGCTGCACCTCTGCATTTTAAACGTGATAAGAGCCCAGTGGCTCTTACTGCATTTAAAATGCAGAACTAACATAACTCCTCAATCCCAGCTTGAGCCGGATCCTAGAGCTACCTCCACTGCGGCTTAGCTTAGAGCTGTCCTACCAACTAATCGTATAGTCGATACAAATTGTATCGACTATATAATTAGCCTGATAACTGCATTTTAACATCCTTACTGTGAACCAGAATAAAATATATGTAAAGCATTTTGAGAGAACATGGCCAGGGAATATAAAGTACCTAGTGTCCCAATAGGCAGAATTCTACCTGTTCATGTCTGAATATATAACTTAACTCTACCGATCCATGATCTGTCTAGAGTCTTCTTCCAGTAGTGTTTCTTTGGGTTCTGCATTCTAGGTGCATTTCCACCTCAGATCAGAGATTTTAGGGTAAGCGGATGCTATGCCTGGTTTTCCTAGGTTTAAATGTTGCCTTACATGCTGAGAAGCTATCCCAGTTAGGGGAACACATTCCTGGTGTGTTCATTGCCTTGGGGAGTTGCATGTTCCCTCAAAAGTGCAATTTCTGCTTGAAATTAAAGTTGAGGGCCAGCTTTTGTACACCCATGCATGGCTGTGTAATACATTTCATTTTTCTTTTTAGGGCACAATTAGAAAATGAGAAGAAGAAAAGGGAAATAGCAGAAAAGGAAAAGGAAAGAATAGAGCGTGAGAAAGAAGAATTAATGGAGCGCTTAAGGCAAATTGAAGAACAGACAATGAAGGCCCAAAAAGGTAAACCTTCATCATGTACTCTCTTATTTCAGTCTGTACAGTAGTGTTGAATAATTACTGCCACAATTTAGGATTTGTTTTAAAAATTACAAAACTTAATATGACATTTCTATTGATATTTTTCTATAAAATTTTGATTTTAACATTCACTAATACTTATAGCTCAAACACTGCAGCCTTTTTTCCAGAAGTTGAATTATATGGTACTTGAATTGTGAAGTATTATTTAAAACAATATATAATTTTATTTACAGTTGTGTATAATTTTATGTGTTCCTGGCTGCAAATTTCTAGAATCTTTGTGTCATGGATATAGGGCAAGCTACACTTCAGACCTCTCTTAGTTCCTCTCAAGGATACCACTTGGGGGGATAGGTTTCATTATCTTCACCCCTGTCTAGGTGCAAAAACTCTGCGCTACCACTTTTAGAATGGTTCTTAGGGCTGCATTCATCTGTTTACTAACCATGTTAATCTGATAAACCCAATTGTGTTTGGGATTGTAAATTCTGTATACATGTCTCCTTACCTAAACACTAACCTTTCCTTAAAAACTTTAATAAGTTCTATTCTGCCCAGCTGCTTCATCTCTCAGCAGGGAGAGACAGCTTGCCTGCAGCAGTTTGTGTCTTAGTGTATCGGTCACTGTCTTTCTTGGGTTTCTGCTGCCAAGCTGCTCAGCCCTTGCAGTTTTTCTGAGGCCAGCATCTTTAGGGATTTATCCTAGGCTCAGGTTTCAGAAGAATAAACCCTATGAACTTGACTGACACTTTATCTAATTGAATTAGCCATTTTCAATATTTTTTAAATTTTCATGTATAAAACTGTGGACCTTAGCCTTATTTTCTGCATGTGAGTAAAACATGCTTTGAAGGCAGAATTATTAATTTCTTCATTGCTTTTGTGTGATGCTCGCCATTTTAGTAGCTATGTACTTTACAAACATTAATCTTCACCAGACTTCTGAGCTGAGGTGTAGATATTATCTCACTTTTTCAGGTGGGGAACTGAGGCAGAGAGAAAGTTGAGGTCAAATGTATCTACTGCATTTGGGTGTCCAATTTCAGATGTCTAGGACCCAATTTTTCAGAGTATTGAGTGTTACTTTTATATGATGAAAGCACAACACCTACTGATTTCAGCTCCAGCTGAGGGTACTCAGTCTGTCTGCAATTCATACCCATAGCATCTTAGAAAATGAGGAACACAATTCACCACTACCTGTGAAATGTTTACTTTAAGTGACTTGCCCAGTGCCACACACACAACTCTGTGCCAAAGGCAAAGATAGAATCCTGTTTTCCAGCATAGCATTCAGCTGCCTTAACTGTGGCATCATCTTTTCTCTTCTTACCTGATTCACTACATACCTTTCAAATTCTGGATCATCTGAGGCCTAGACAACATTGTCCTTTGTGACAATGTTCTGATTCATCCTCTGCACTGAATGAGATGCAGTCCTGTGTTCACATAATTAAAGACTATCGTAATGCATTACATACCAGGAATCTGAATTACAATTACACAGCCAATCTTCATTCTGGCATTTCTTCACTTTTTGAGTGCTCAAACTTACAACCTTAATATTCCTTTAATGTAGGATTTTGTGTGTAATTGCCTAGGTTTTTAACAAAGCAGACTGAAAAACAATCTTCAAGGAGTGCACACAAGACTGTGTATTAGGGCATAGGAACATTACCTTTTAGAGGTGAGTTATTTGATTGAAACCGACTTTGAATTGAAACACTGTAAAATCAAAACATAATTTGAATTGGAATTGAATAGTATAGAAGCACTTAGACATGTACTGTAGTGGATTTATTAAAATTAGATAACCTAGAAATAAGTTTACCTTGGAACCATTCTGCCAAACTGTATCTTGCATCCATTCTAATATTTCCAATTTCTATATATATTTTAAAACATTTATTTTTCAGAATCCTTACATTATTTGGTGCTAAATATCTTATCCAAGTATGTTAGATAATAAAAATAGTACTAAATATTTATTTATTTATTTATAGTAACTGTGATGGGTTGAATTACAGAGGTTCCATTACGACTGTTATCCAGTGGGCTAATCATATCGCTGAACTTGCCTACCTGCCTTCTGGGGCACCCCACCACCCTGTCTTGCTGGACTATATACTCTGGTCTACCCCACCAAAGGCACAGAGTTGGGGTAACTACCCCTTCAGCAGAGTAACATAGATGCTTGATAACTGCTCAGCTCTGGGATGGCTCAGCTACTGGGATTTGTCAGCCCCCAGGAGCAATCACAGCTTCAAATAGGATCGGAACCCAAAATAAGTCTGTTTTACGCCGAATAAAAGTATTACACAGAAAAAGCCTCTAAGTTCAGCTGTTGCTCTCTCCCCCAGGTAACAAGTATTTACACTGGGTTTGAAAATAAACAAAAGTCTTTTTATTAAGTATAAAAAGTAAGATTTAAGTTGTCACTACTTGGAACAAATAGCTCCAAGTAAGTTATTAAGCTAAAATAAAGAAAACACACCAGCTAAACCTAATACTCTTAGAGAAAATGTTACAAAAAACATAATTCCTCGTGCTAATCCTTATTTCAGGTAACATTCTTCAAGACAGAGCTGATCTTTAATCTGACCCAGGTCTAGCAGCTTCTCCCCTTGTTAGCGCTGTTTGTTTTCAGGTCTCTTCATGTGTATCCTCTTAAAGTGCGGAGGTAGCTTCAAAAGCCAGCTGAAGACAATCATCCTTGCTTCCCATCTCTTCAAATAGAATTTCCACAGGGTGGGAATCCTTTGATCAGTTCTCCCCACCAGAAAAAATACAAAATTCAAGATGGATTCCAGCACCAAGTGGCATGGTCATATATCTTTCTAGGACCAGCCACAGTTTAGGCTTACAGGAATAACAAAACTACTCACAAATCATTGTTTTGAGCACTGGGTCATTAAGTTCCTTATGTACCACTAATGGATTTCACTAAAAGACACTAATCACATTTAGAGAGACTACATAATTTAACATCATTTAGTCATACTAAAAATGTATGATTTTTATAACTTTTCTTGAAAGTTCATCACAGTGTCTTTGAGTTGATTTCCTAGGAAAGAAGTGAAAATGAGTCTATTGTATTAGAAAAAGGAGAAATTCACATATGTAACCTAATGGAAAAGGCAAAACTACTTACAGATGCCCAGACTGAACCCAGACATTCATACTCTGGTGATGAAACATATTATTATGTATTATTTTTTTGTCCAGATCATTTTGAATGATAATCCTATCTTTCAAAGCAGTTGTAACCACTTCCAGGGTGGTATCATCCACACACTATGTAAGTGAACTCTCTATGCCATTATCTAAATCATTGATGAAGATATTGAACGGAACTGGTCCCAAAACTATGTATGTGAATTTTTAATCCATTAGCTGGATAACTAGTAAGCCTCACCCTTAATGGATGAGGCTTACTGGTTAAGGTTAACCAGTGGGGGCTGGCACGGTAGGGGGCTACTTCTGCCACTTCACAAGCAGGAGCTGCACTGGCATCCTGGCTGGAGCAGCCTCTGTCCACAGGGAGGCTGCTGTCTCCCTGCCTCCCCCCCGCCTCTTTGATCAGTTAACCAGTTAAACAATATGTTTAACCATTTAACCAATTAGACAGGAGTTTACATCCCTACCAAAAAATGGATTCTTGCAGAACCCCACTTGTTATGGTCTTCCAGCACAAGACTAAACCATTTATAACTACTCTTTGGGAATGGTTATTCAGCCAGTTATGCCCCCATCTAGGTGGTATCTCTCCAGTTTATTAATGACAAGGTCAGGCAGGACTGTATCAAATGCTTTACTAAAGTCTATGTATATCACATCTACCACTTCGTCCTTACCCACAAGGTTTGTCCTATCAAAGAAGACTATCAGGTTGATTTGATATGATTTGTTCTTGACAAATCCATGCTGTCAGTTAGTTACAGCCAGTCCCCAACTTCCGGCCACCTCGACTTACGACCAAAGCGGTCGTAAATACGGGCTCCGAGTTACAAACGCGACCCGTGTTTATGAACAGCACGGTCGCAATGTAACTCAGTGGGTTTCGAGTTACGACCATTCTGAGTTACGGCCAAGCGTTTGGTCCGTAACGCGTTCATAACTTGGGGACCGGCTGTACTACCGTATTATCTTCTAGATGTTTGCAAATGGATTCCTTAGTTATTTGCTCCGTTATCTTTCCTGTTACAGAAGTTAAGTTGAGGGGTGCGTAGTTTCCTGGTTTTTCTTTCTTTATTTTTATAGAGGGGCACTATATTTGCTCTTTTCCAGTATCTTGAATCGCTCCTGTCTTCCATGACTTTTCAAAGATAATAGCTAATGACTCAGGTATCTCCTCAGTCAGCTCCTTGAGTATTCTAGGATGAATTTCATCAGGCCCTGATGACTTGAAGACATCTAACTTCTCCAAGTAATTTTTAACTTGTGCTTTTCCTATTAACTTCTGACTCTGTCTCATTTTCACTGGCATTTAATATGCTAAGCATCTATTCACCACCAACCTCCTTGGTGAAAACCAAAACAAAGAAATCATTAAGCACGTCTGCTATTTCCACATTTTCTGTTACTGTTTTTCCCTCTTGATTAAGTAACAGGCCTACGCTGTTCTTGGTTTTCGTCTTGCTTCTAACATATTTGTAGAATGTTTTCTTGTTACCCTTTATGTGTCTATCTAAATTGAGCTAATTTTGTGCCTTTACTTTCCAAGGAGATGAAAGTATTTTATTTTCTGAAAATTGTGTCTAAACTGTCAGGGCTTCTGAAAATCAAGTCCTACATGAAGAACAGTTAAAGGTATTCACCAAGATTTAAAAAACCTAGGAGCCTAACCCTAAAATCATGACCAACTTTTTAAATAACTTACAGCTTGGGTAATTTGACTTCCTAGAGAATGTATCAAATTTTATATTTATATTTATCTGTATTAAAACCAACTAACAGTGTCTTTGTGAACCTTCCTTTGGACAGAGCTGGAAGAACAGACAAGAAAAGCTCTAGAACTGGATCAAGAACGAAAGCGAGCAAAAGAGGAAGCAGAGCGTTTGGAAAAAGAACGTCGAACTGCAGAAGAGGCTAAAGCTGCTCTAGCCAAACAGGCTGCTGATCAGATGAAAAATCAAGAGCAGCTAGTAAGCAGTTAAAATCAAGCTATAGCTATTTCCATAAGTTGAAAATACAGTCTTTGCGGAGTTTGACATTTAATTATATTTTTGTTGAAAGAAACAGATACTCTTTCATATTGGAACATAGGTACCTGTAAGTTACTTTGACCATTAGATTCCAGCTTTCAGAAATAGATGACTTTTATACACAAGTAGCAATCACAATAGTTTGACCTGCTCATTATTAATAATACATTTAAAATGCCAGCAAGTACATGTAATTTATATTGAAATATGTTACTCAGAGCATATACTGAATCCTTTGTAGGTTTTACTACAGCCAGCCCCAGGAGCCATTGTGGTTTTTTAGTGTCTGGTAGCATGTTGTGCTTGATTGCCCATTATGGGATCAAATTACACTAATAAACTTTTATTATTTAAAGAAATTGTACATTAAAATTTCAGGGTGAGGTTTTCAGGAGAATTCAGTGTTCCCTAATTCTGCTTCCAGAGAAATCGGCTATAAAATTCCTGTAGACTTCAGCGGGATCCGAGCTAGCCAGTGCTGAGCACTTTTGAAATCCCCCTCCCCCATAATGTAGAAATAATTTTTCATAATAATTACTAAAATTACCTGGCTAGGTGGCATACATCAACATTCTTTGCTATCACAAAAATAGTTGTTGAGAGGTTGCTAGAATATGATGATCCTCTACTGTTTTGCTACCCAAAGCAAAAAATAAGATTTGGGAGCATGGACAGAGAAACTGTTAGGATGTATTTGTGAGGAAAGCACACTACTATGTAGCCACTCTGAAATAAACCCTCCTGTTGTTATTTCAACTTCATCTGGTTGAAAACCAAAATAGCTTCTCTTAGTTTCTTTCGCTGTAAGATGTCCAGGCAGTTTCATCCATCTGGGAGGTTGATCTTTCTTTTACATGGAAAAAATTGAAGTTTAAGAAAAGAGCTTTGTTTGATGACTCTAGCTATGTATGTTTTTTCTGTTTTTCATCACTTTGGGTAGAAAGTAAGAAAATAAAATATGTTGATTCCGTGCCCTCGCTTGTACACTGTATTATAAAGATACCATAGTTGTCAAGGGAGAATTCCTCCAGTGAAGGAACAGTCCTACTCTGGCCTCCTGCAGTTCCCATCTGTAACAGCAAGGGCTGAGGGTAAAAAGACAGGTTAGCATAGCTCTGAGATTCACTGTGTCGTCAGCCCATAGGTAGCACAAGTAAAGCTGCTGGGACTGATCGAATTTACACCTGGGGCTGTATCAGCCCCTAGCCAGCTCAGAATCTAGAACATTTAAAGGTGATTTAGAATCCTCCTCACAAGGCTGTGCTTCTTCTGAAATACAGAATAGGATGTCTCCTAGCTCATTTATGTTTTAAAATACTATTTCAATAGGTATAAAAGTGATTGTGATCTCATACTTTGAGCTCGAAAAATTAACTAACTATAACAAAGCTTTTGCCTCTTCTACTGCAGATCCAAAAAATGGGTAGCAAATTAACCTTAAAACTTGTTTAATTCTCGTTTTTAGGCAGCAGAACTTGCTGAATTTACTGCCAAGATAGCACTTCTAGAGGAGGCCAAAAAGAAGAAGGAAGAGGAAGCTTCAGAATGGCAGCACAAAGTAATAAAATCTTATTGTGTATTAAGTTGGGATTTTAAAAGGAAGGAGTTAAGTGCACAATTCCCATTGAAATATAATGAGGTTGGAGACATGTCTGCCTTAAACTCCTTTGAAAATCCCACCCCAAAAGACCTAGTTCTCCAACTTCTTCAAACCACAACCACAAAAAAAAAATCTATTTAACTTCAAAACTGAGTGATAAATCAATATGGAGAACAATACTCTCATCAAAATTCCTTTCCACTCTGGCTTATATCTTCACAGGTTTCAGTCTATAAATTACTCAGCTGGTGTACAGGAGTGGTTGCCATATATGTAGACATTTAATCTATTTTCTATTTAACATTTTGATTATTTGTAAATCACTTTGAAGGTGAAACTATATAAATGCTAAATGCTAGTACTATTACTTAGGCTTTTGCAGCCCAAGAGGATTTGGAAAAGACCAAAGAAGAACTGAAGACTGTAATGTCTGCTCCTCCTCCACCTCCTCCACCACCAGTTATTCCTCCAACAGAGAATGAGCATGATGAACATGATGAGAACAATGCTGAAGCTAGTGCAGAACTGTCTTCTGATGGTGTCATGAACCACAGAAGCGAGGAAGAACGGGTAACAGAGACTCAGAAAAATGAACGTGTTAAGAAACAGCTCCAGGTAATGAAGGTTTGTGGTTGCATTAATGGTATAATTAAGCCTTCAGTTTTTTATTCCTTAATTGCTGAAAATCTTGCATATTTAAGCAGCACATTTAACTGAAACTGTAATGTTTAGTTTCCGTGGCATATTTTATCACTTCCTAGATTTGTAACTAAACTGCACAAAACTGAATTAAATAAGAGTTGGAGTAGAATAACATATTCTGTGTATAGTTTAAAAATGTATGTACAAATGTGATGCTGCATTACCATAAATATTTACAATCAAATATTGAAAATTTAAATTCACTTGTAGTACACTATAATCTTTACCACTTAATCCTTTAATTTCAGAACAAAAATTGTTATACAGTGCTAACTGGGGTTTTGTCTATTGAGTATTATTTGAATTTCTCAGCAGCAACTCAATAAATCTATAAAAGTAAAAAGCAGTGAAAACATCAACCTATTAGGACAAAATTTTATCTTTATTCAAGTAAGACTCTGTAAGAGAATGTTTCATTTTTTCCTATCCTTTTTTTAAAAGGGTGTTGTTCTGACATTGGACAGTTTACTAAGATAACATAAGGGTACCATTTTTCTATGAAGATGTTAAAACCAACGTGAATTCCCATTTTTTCTCAGTATCAGCATTTTACCAACAAATAATAATTTCTGAATTGTGTACATGTCCTACTGCTGTGCTGGCCATGGTATTAAGCAGAGAAGTAAATAGCTGCAACCTTTCAGTTAAGTAGAAACTAGAGTAAAGTTAAGCCCCTACCTTCTCCCACCAGACTACGTTCCCTTGCTCTTATTAGAATTCTCCTGCTCAGTGCTAGAAAGTGAAAAACATTTCCCTGTAGGTTCAATATATCTAACATCCTCAGCATAGTCAGGTATTTTCACTTCTTTCTTGAGGAGAGCAGGAAGTATTCCAGTGGTTGGAATTCAGCAAATCCCTGTCCAAGACTGTAGATCATATGTTGTCAGGAAATCCAAAGTCTTTGTGCGAAGTAGTGAAGATGCTGAAACTCAAATATTTTATTCCCACAGACCCTAAGTTCGGAGTTGGCCCAAGCCAGAGATGAAACCAAGAAAACTCAAAACGATGTCCTTCATGCTGAGAATGTTAAAGCAGGTCGTGATAAGTACAAGACTCTTCGACAAATTCGACAAGGCAATACAAAGCAACGTATTGACGAGTTTGAGGCAATGTGAGAGCCGTTATTTTGTATATATGTTCTTCATAAAGCTGAACCACCAACAGAGAAAAAAGTAGGTCTTTGCAGATTTGAAGATTGCACCCCACTTTGCCAAAGCACTTATACCAGTTTGACTGTGGTGATAAAATTGAAATTTGGGGGAAGCCATTCAACAATAAGGCAGACTGTCATCCCGGGCTTTTTTGGGGAGGGAGAGAGGAATGGGGGAAGAAGGTTTCCATTGCGTTACATTTTATTTTTCATTGTCATTGTTTGTGCCACTTCTGCTCAAAGATTGGTGCTTACTAGATCATGACCATTAAATGTATGTGTTACCTAAGCACCAGTCATAAAAGACATTACATTGGAACCTAAAACTTATGGATACTATTTCAGTGTGATACAGTTTGAAATGACGTTTTTCTATGTAGCCACATCTTCTTAGGAATTTGATATAGCTGACTTTTTTTAACCAAGCTGAATTTGGTGTTTCATGTCCTGTCATCATTGATGGTTTTCTTTGCCTACCTGTTCACAAAGGTCCGGATGGCAGGTAGTAGGTTCCAACAGAAATTTTAAAATGGAACACTACCTGTGGGCAGCAATTGTCTGCTATTGGCCTGAATAAATATAGAATTTTTATTTTAGATGTGTAGGAATGTTCTAATAAAACAAAAAAAAAAAACCCTCAACAATCTTGTGTATCCTGTTTTTTTAATTATTATTTTAATTGCAATAAGAAAAACCTGGACCTTTCTGGCAAGGGAGCATATGAAAACATCAGTCCCAGGGAGGGGACAGTATCCTACCTCATTACTATGTACATGATGACTGGTCCTTCAAACACCAAGTAAAATTGTGTGTGTTAATTGACTTTCACTTTATGATCATACTATAGAAAGATAAGAATCTTTACTCTTAATATTTTGTTTCATTTCAGGATGGGTTTAGAATGCTATATACTGATTAATTGCCATTTTGCTGAGTTAAATTTGTAAAAGCATATGATGTACAGTAAAACTGTAACTTGTCACTGGTATACTCTCTTATGGGAGGGGTGTGGAATATATTTGACTTGGTGTCTGTGGGTTTCTCTGTACCAAATGAAAATTCCTATAACTGAAAAAAAAAAAAGAAGCTTGTAACTTCATTTCTGAATGATGTCTGGGAGTAACAGTGATCATATCTGACATCTGATCATTGTTGCTCAGTTGTCTCAAACTCATGAAATGGAGACTTAAACAAGAATTTTTTTTAATTTTAAAGGGTCAAATAGTTCATAGAAAGTGAGTCTTTTAAGAAATTGTTTTACAACATGAACTTCAATTTTTCTTCACTTTAAAGTACCCTTGTTAATGTCTAGGAGGGAAAAGCCCTGTTTTCTCTGAGGATGGTTCAGCAATCTTCCGTTTGGTATTATGCACTCATAAATTTACACTTAACTATTAAAATATGCCATTTTATTAAAGATTTTTCATGTACATTAAGCTCAAGTTATTTATGAACAGTTCAACTGAGCTTTTTTGATTTTGCTGAGTTAAAGATACACTATGTGGGATAATATCATGAAAAGAGCATAAAGCTGCATTAATATATTTTGGGTCGTGGAACTAAAAATAGCTGGCTAACCTCAGACTGGTGTGCAAATGTTGTGCACATGCTTCAAAACAAGATGGTGGAAATTTAGTCTTTCAACTTGCAGTGTATTGAAAGAACAGTTTGAGTATCGCAGACTTCCTGCCCTGAAGCATGAGCATTTGAATTTCCAAACTGACACACCCATTTGCCATAGTGGAAGAAAAACTGTCCTTTCAATGGGGTTTTATGGTTTTTCTTGAAATGTGTGCACTAACATTACTATATCAGTTTATCAGTGTTGAAAAAAAACAGTTAAATTTGCTGTTCATAAATCTATGATATATAGATTAGAATTAAAACTGATCTAATCCATTTATAAAGCTATATGAATTTTTCTAAATAACAGGAACAACGATCTGAAATGTGAATTTTCACAACAAACCAGAGTGGTTATTACCAATAGTTGGGAACACGTACTGATGCGGAGCTATTACAAATACATTTGAGTACTTGGTGAAATAAATTTCAACATGTTTTTCCTTTAGCATCATGTTTTGCGTTGTACAATTAAGCTACAATTACATCTACTATTTTGGATAACATTAATTGGTTAACAATAAAGAGACACAATTAATTTCTCTGAGGTCCACTGTTGTTATTTAGTGTACTTTGGCAAATGTGATCTCACAAAACTAAGTGATTGGGCAACAAAATGGCAAATGAAATTTAATATGGATAAATGTAAAGTAATATACATTGGAAAAAATAACCTCAACTATATACACAGTATGATGGGGGCTAATTTTGCTACAACTAATCAGGAAAGAGATCTTGGAGTCATCATGGATAGTTCTCTGAAGACGTCCACGCAAACAGGATGTTAGGAATAATTTAAAAAGGGATAGAGAATAAGACGGAGAATATCTTACTGCCCTTATATAAATCCATGGTACGCCCACATCTTGAATACTGTGTACAGATGTAGTCTCCTCATCTCAAAAAAGATATACTGGCATTAGAAAAGGTTCAGAGAAGGGCAGTTAAAATGATTAGGGGTTTGGAATGGGTCCCATATGAGGAGAGATTAAAGAAACTAGGACTTTTCAGCTTGAAAAGAGGAGACTAAGGGGGGACATGATAGAGGTCTATAAAATCATGAGTGGTGTAGAGAAAGTGAATAAGAAAAAGTTATTTACTTGTTCCCATAATATAAGAACTAGGGGCCACCAAATGAAATTAATGGGCAGCAGGTTTAAAACAAATAAAAGGAAGTTCTTCTTCACATAGTCAATCTGTGGAACTCCTTGCCTGAGGAGATTGTGAAGGCTAGGACTGTAACCGGGTTTAAAGGAGAACTAAAGAAATTCATGGCGGTTAAGTCCAGTAATGGCGATTAGCCAGTATAGGTAAGGAATGGTGTCCCTAGCTTCTGTTTGTCAGAGGGTGGAGATGGATGGCAGGAGAGAGATCACTTGATAATTACCTGTTCGGTTCACTCCCTCTGGGACACCTGACATTGGCTACTGTAAGCAGACACGATACTGGGCTGGATGGACCTTTGGTCTGACCCAGTATGGCCGTTCTTATGTTAAACTCATTGAAATTGCTTTTTTTCAGAACAGTGAACTAAGTCTTGATCATCATTGTTAAAATTCCATATTATAGTCAAAGTCAAATAAAAATAGTTTTAAGCAATGGGCTTAAACTGAAGGAAGGGAGGTTAGTTTGGACATTAGGAAAAACTTCCTAACTGTTAGGGTGGTTAAACTTCCCTTACGCCTCGTAAAATGAGGATTATACGAGTCAGAGTAAGAAGTCCTCCAGCCCACCATTATTTCGAAATAATGGCTTGCTGTGTAGACACGCTCTTTGTTATTTCAGAATAACATCAATTATTCCAAAATAACGCTGCTGAGTTGACATAGCCAGGGAGAAAAAGAGGCCAGAAATATTCCCATACTCCCTGTGCACCAAGTTAATTTAATTAATGGATTCCCAGTTGGATGGAAAGGGAAATTCAGCATATTCAGATGTGTTCTCTCATTCATAGTTGCATTTCCAAAACAAATTTTGTTGATGCGTTCTCCAGATACACATTGGTGCATTTTTGTTCATTTTATCCAAAAATGGAAATAAGCCAGAAATCCAAGGCCATATCCTTCTGTAGCTCATGTCACTGCACATTTAGGCCCACTTCGGAAAAGCACTTCAGCATTGTGATGAAGTAAGTTCCTTTTTCAGGAATGTGATTATGTGCTTTCCTGAATAAGGGAGGTAAAAAGCAGTTTTCTTATTCTCAAAATATGGTCTCCAGAGTCATTTCAACTAACTTACTCAAATGCACCTCTGAAAGAAAGAGAACTGTTCCCTGATTCTGAATGTCTTGTCTCAAAGTAATCCAAAACTCCTAAGGAAAAACACTTTTTTTTCCCTTAAAATCACATTTAAAGTATTGATTTAAAATTTTAAAAAAATCACCAAAAAAGCCTGTTTTGTAAAAGAAAATTTGGAAAAAAATTTCACACATATTTTTTGAGAAACTAAATTCCTGGTCTGGAACATAACATAAGAATGGCCATACTGGGTCAGACCAAAGGTCAATCCAGCCCAGTACCCTGTCTGCCGACAGTGGCCAATGCCAGATGCCCCAGAGGGAGTGAATCGAACAGGTAATGATCAAGTGATCTCTCTCCTGCCATCCATCTCCACCCTCTAACAAACAGAGACTGGGAACACCATTCCTTACCCATACTGGCTAATAGCCATTACTGGACTTAACCTCCATGAATTTATCTAGTTCTCTTTTAAACCCTGTTATAGTCCTAGCCTTCACAGCCTCATCAGGTAAGGAGTTCCACAGATTGACTATGCGCTGTGTGAAGAAGAACTTCCATTTATTCGTTTTAAACCTGCTGCCCATTAGTTTCATTTGGTGGCCCCTAGTTCTTATATTATGGGAACAAGTAAATAACTTTTTCTTATTCACTTTCTCCACACCACTCTATCGTATCCCCCCTTAGTCTCCTCTTTTCCAAGCTGAAAAGTCCCAGTCTCTTTATTCTCTCCTCATATGGGACCCATTCCAAACCCCTAATCATTTTAGTTGCCCTTCTCTGAACCTTTTCTAATGCCAGTATATCTATTTTGAGATGAGGAGACCACATCTGTACGCAGTATTCCAGATGTGGGCGTACCATGGATTTATATAAGGGCAATAAGATATTCTCCGTCTTATTTTCTATCTTTTTTTTTAATGATTCCTGACATCCTGTTTGCTTTTTTGACTGCCGCTGCACACTGCGTGGACGTCTTCAGAGAGCTATCCACAATGACTCCAAGATCTCTTTCCTAATTAGTTGTAGCTAAATTAGCCCCCATCAGATTATATGTATAGTTGGGGTTATTTTTCCCAATGTGCATTACTTTACATTTATCCACATTAAATTTCATTTGCTATTTTGTTGCCCAGTCACTTAGTTTGGTGAGCTCTTTTTGAAGTTCTTCACTGTCTGCTTTGATCTTAAGTACCCTGAACAGTTTAGTATCATCTGCAAACTTTGCCACCTCACTGTTTACCCCTTTTTCCAGATCAGTTATGAATATGTTGAATAGGATTGGTCCTAGGATTGGTCCTAGGACTGACCCTTCTCAGTCCATGAAAGGATCTTCCCTCTTATCCCATGGCAACTTAATTTACATAAGAGCCTTTGGTGAGGGACCTTGTCAAAGGCTTTCTGGAAATCTATGTACACTATATCTACTGGATCCCCCTTGTCCACATGTTTGTTGACCCCTTCAAAGAACTCTTAACAGATTAGTAAGACATGATTTCCCTTTACAGAAACCATGTTGACTTTTGCCCAACAAATTGTTCCTCTATGTATCTGACAATTTTATTCTTTACTATTGTTTCAACTAATTTGCCTGGTACTGACGTTAGACTTACCGGTCTGTAATTGCTGGGATCGCCTCTAGAGCCCTTCTTAAATATTGGCATTACATTAGCTATCTTCTAGTGATTGGGTACAGAAGCTGATTTAAAGGATAGGTTACAAACCATAGTTAATAGTTCCGCAATTTCACATTTGAGTTCTTTCAGAACTCTTGGGTGAATGCCATCTGGTCCTGGTGACTTGTTACTGTTAAGTTTATCAATTAATTCCAAAACCTCCTATAATGATACTTCAATCTGTAGCAAGTCCTCAGATTTGTCACCTACAAAGGACGGGTCATGTTTGGGAATCTCCCGAACATCCTCAGCCATGAAGACTGAAGCAAATAATTCATTTAGTTTCTCTGCAATTACCTTTTGAGTTTTTGGCTAGCTGTTCTTCAAACTCCTTTTTGGCTTTTCTTATTACATTTTTACACTTAATTTGGCAGTGTTTATGCTCCTTTCTATTTACCTCACTAGGATTTGACTTCCACTTTTAAAAAGATGTCTTTTTATCTCTCACTGCTTCTTTTACACGGTTGTTAAGCCACAGTGGCTCCTTTTTAGTTCTTCTACTATGTTTTTTAATTTGGGGTATACATTTAAGTTGGGTCTCTATTATAGTGTCTTTGAAAAGTGTCCATGCAACTTGCAGGGATTTTACTTTAGTCACTACCTTTTAATTTGTTTAATTTCTTCATTTTTGCATAGTTCCCCTTTTTGAAATTAAATGCCACAGTGTTGGGCTGCTGAGGTGTTCTTCCCACCACAGGAATGTTATGATCACTATTTCCAAGCAGTGCTTTTATAGTTACCTTTTGGAGCAGATCCTGCGTCCCACTCAGAACTAAATCGAGAATTGCCTCTCCCCTTGTGGGTTCCTGTACCAGCTGCTCCAAGAAGCAGTCGTTTAAGGTATCAAGAAATTTTGTCTCTGCATCTCGTCCTGAGGTGACATGTACCCAGTCAATATGGGGATAGTTGAAATCCTGCACTATTATTGTGTTCTTTATTTTGATAGCCTCTCTAATCTCCCTTAGCATTTCATAGTCACTATTACTGTCCTGGTCAGGTGGTCGATAATAGATCCCTACTGTTATATTCTTATTAGAGCAGGGAATTACTATTCATAGTGATTCTATGGAACGTATTGATTCATTTAAGATTTTTACTTCATTTGATTCTAAATTTTCTTTCACATACAGTGCCACTCCCCCACCCGCAGGACCTGTTCTGTCCTTCCGATATATTTTGTACCCAGGAATGATTGTGTCCCATTGATTGTCCTCGCTCCACCAGGTTTCTGTGATGCCTATTATATCAGTATCCTCCTCCTTTAACACGAGGCACTCTAGTTCACCCATCTTATTTTTTAGACTTCTAGCATTTGTGTACAAGCACTTTAAAAACTTGTCACTGTTTATTTGTCTGCCCTTTTCTGATGTCAGATTCTTTTTTATGTGAATGTTTTTCGTCTGATCTGGCCCTCTTCTCCTCTCCTCCTTTTTCCCCTATGTCTGGCACAAGATAGGCCTCTCTTCAGTCTGTTGAGAGAAATTTTCTATTTGCCTCTGTATCCATTTTACTTCCACCCAAATTCTAGTCTTTGGTAGAAGTGCTTGTGTAACAGTTAATAGATGGAAGCATTATTGCTGTTTGAAAAAAAATACTGTAAGAAAAACAAAACCCGAAGGTAATACAGTAGAAAGCTTTTATGCAAATAGGGTTTGTTGAGTGCAACTGTAAAGTGCAGTTAAATGCATTATCTGCTGTTGTGCTGTTTTATCTGAAGTGCCCAAGATCATGGTTTGATTTCTATTGCCAATATTTATTAACGCCTCTGTTTTGCTGGAAGAAAGATGCGGTACCGTACAGTCTAGTAGCTTGACTTATGTAAGAGTTCTGAGCAATTCATTTGAAAGTAGTGATAAACCTGAGACTTTGTGCCCTTTTGTTACTGTTTGTGTGTCAGAAGGTGGCTTTGGTTGCTAATAATTTGGTTTTAACTTCAGTAACACCAGGCTTGCTCGACTGCCTCATCTAGTCCAGTATTCTGTCACCGACAGCACCTAGTACACACTACTCCCGAAGATACAGGAACCTATGCAGTAGCTAGTGATGGAGTAACCTGCCACCAGGCAATTTCTTCCTCCCCTGCAAGAGTTAGTTCGCTGTATGCCCTAAAGCCCAGGGATTCTAGATCCCTTCCAGAATGTGGCAGGTGAAATCCTGATCCCACTGAAATCAATGGGAGTTTTGCTATTGGCAGAATTTCACCCTTGGGTTGCTTAAAGCATGCACCATTATAGCAAATAGGTAATTCAATGCTGCAGAAGGGTCTGTTCAAATCTCTTTAAGGGAATTTTGCAGTCAAGACAGAAAAATGCTCTACCACCATGCAGCAAAGCCCACAGGGAGCTCAAGCATAAATCTGCCAACTCCTGAATCATTGTCTTCACAATCCCAAACGCAGTGGCTACGTCTAGACTGGCATGATTTTCCGCAAATGCTTTTAACAGAAAAGTTTTTCTGTTAAAAGCATTTGCGGGAAAGAGCGCCTAGATTGGCACGGATGCTTTTCTGCAAAAGCACTTTTTGCGGAAAAGCGTCCGTGCCAATCTAGACGCGGTTTTGCGCAAGAAAGCCCCGATTGCCATTTTAGCCATCGGGGCTTTTTTGCGCAAAACAAATCTGAGCTGTCTACACTGGCCCTTTTGCGCAAAGGACTTTTGCCCGAACGGGAGCGTCAAAGTATTTGCGCAAGAAGCACTGATTTCTTACATTAGAACGTCAGTGCTTTTGCGCAAATTCAAGCGGCCAGTGTAGACAGCTGGCAAGTTTTTGCGCAAAAGCGGCCGCTTCTGCGGAAAAACTTGCCAGTCTAGACACAGCCAGTGTGTATGGCACTTTTAACCAGCTGAGGACAGAAACCATAAATATCACTGTGCTGCAGTCAGAAACAGGTGCTGCCTCCATAGGGGCTCCAGAGCTCAAGCACCCACTAGTCACACTGGGCTGACCACGGGTGAGCTGTGTTGATGCTCAGGGGAAGGGGGTAGAGGAGGGCAAGGAGGGAGAGATGAGCGAGCTTCAGGGAGGTAGGTAGGGAGGGGACAGGGCAAGGGAGGGAGTGGGGGAGAGAAAAGGTGGAGCAAGGGCAGAGGTGGGAGAGAGCACCTACTGGGAAAAAGGCAAGTCAATGCCTGTACTCAGAATGACAGTCTAATAGGGATTCAAACAATGGCAATTTGTAGCTCACCAAAGCTATCCAGCCCCCAGGGACACAGGTAGGAACAGAAAAAGCTAGTGCCAAGGCAGCCAAGTGCTGTTCATTCTGGTAATTCTGTAATTTCTGAGCTCAGCCACATACCTACTTCCCCTGTACATGTGATAGATTCTAGCATAAACCTACATGTTTTTCAGTTGCTCTCAGAATGTGACTGAAGTTCTGTCGCTGCCTTGCACTGCTTCCTTCCAGGGTTGATGAGTACTGATCAATGGCTGAAAGCAAGCCTACAACTGTTCCAGCTCCTCTCCTCAGGGCTCCTGTGCCAACACACGCTATCCATTAGCAGGCTGCTGGTGTTCAAGTAAATTAGTTCTTAAACATCAAAAAACTGAGAGAGAGAATGAGTCAGATTTGATGAAAAGCTGGATCCAGGTTGAGAACATAGTGAGGAGCCAATTTCCTTATACCTGATGACACACTAAAGTGTTATGTTTCTATCCTAGACACTTTCTTGTTTAACACAAAGTCTAAAAACGTAGCCAGTGAATATCAGTAGCAGCTTTGATACGTATCTATCGGTTAACACGTGAATTACTATTCAATACAGTACCAAACACTACCATTTCCCTATGAGTCAGTGGGCCTATTTGCAGTGACTGTAGGATGACAGGTAACTACACAATGTAAAGCAACCCTAATTGTGACAGAAGCTACCCATTCCTCAAGAATTGCTGCAGAACAAGACCAGCCCTCTCCCCTACATCCAGTTGACTGCACAGCCTCAGCTAAAAGGGCAGAGAGAATTTTTGCCAGCACTTCTGGTTAATTCTCCCAGCATGCCCTACTCATCCTCAACATCTCTTCAGCCCCCTAATAAGGGAGGGATTTAGGTCTATTGCAGTGACACAGTTTAGGTTTTATTTGTCTCCCCCAGGTAGTGTTAAGACAGATTTGATTTTGACAAATAGGGAGGAAATGTTTGAGAATTTTAAAGTGGAAGGCAGCATAGGTGAAAGTGATAACGAAAGAGAGTTCTTAATTCTAAGGAATGGTAAGAGGGCAAACAGCCCAATAAAGATAATGATTGAAAGGTGGCAGACTTTAACAAACTCAGGGAGTTGGTGGGTAGGTTCCCCTGGGAAGCAAGTCTAAGGGGGAAAAAGAGATTTGGCAGTTTTTCAAAGTGACATAATTAGGCATAAAAACAAACTAGGCTCCTGTGTAGCAAAGAGGAAGTATGGCAAGAGGCCACCCTCCCTTCAGCAGGAGCCCTTCCATCCTCTGAACCCCAAAGGAGTCTTGCACAAAGCGGACACTAGGTCAAATTACAAGGATGGCTATAAACAAAAGACTCATATGATCCAATGACTCTGTTTCCTTGCTGAGAGCCAAGAAAGCAAAAATGTGCTTGTAGGGTGGGGCTGAGGAATGAAGTACACCTTGCCAGGGGCCAGGCTGGAGTTTCTAGTGACCTAATGCCACAGGGGGACCAGCACCACCCCTGTATTTGAGGAGGAAGTGGCTTAGGTAATTGAGCATGGGATATGGAGCCTTTCAAATGCAGCCCTGATTTGCAGTGTTGGAAGGTTATCATCAGCTGTTGGCAGTTTGATGAGTGGTGGAAAATGAGGTGTGGGGGCTGTGTCTAGTTCCTAGATGGAGAATGGCCACCTCCCAATTGGCAGCAAGAACAGAAAGGCCATGCACATGGACTGAATTATCTTCTCATGCAATAAGGCTGGCTGTGCAACTAAGGGGTAGGAACACTGGCAGGCGAGCACGAGGGAAACCAGTATGGCTGGTCCCTTGGCAATGATTGGCATTGCAAGGGCTGAACCTTTTGTGCTGCTAAAGGAGGCACTCAGGTCAGTCTAGTTGTAACCCCCCCAATTTCCCCATCCCAGTACGAGACTGTTCAAGTGAGGGCTGTTCTGTCTTGTGGCTTGTACACAACTTTGGGGGTGGGGGGGACTGGGCCTGCAATTCCTCAGTGTGCTCTGCAGTGTCTACCCCAGCCCAGACCACCATGAAGAACAGTTTTATTCTGTAAAGATACACAGAAGAGCTTGCCTCATGCACCTAGCTTCAGGCAGTTGCTAAAATGTCCTGCTGGGTGGGCAGAGGGCACTTCCCAGCAGAAACCCAAGTTCTCCAGCTATGCAGCAGGTCATAGCTCACATCTTTTGTTTCATTTATAAGTATCAGCTGGTTTAAGTGATCCTGAACATTGTAGCTTGTATTCTGCCTGCTTAAACAGTGTTTTGGATTTCTTTTGCAGAGACTTTGTACAGTTGCAACTTTCCCCTCACTCCCACCTCCATGGGCAGATGTAGCAAAACACTCTGCTAAAAGATGTCCCCCCCCCCCCCCCATGTAATACTATGATTCAGCTGCTTTGCTAGTTTTCTTTCCCCTAATTTCAGGAACTCTTGCTGCTTAACAGCTTGACAATTACTTTGCAATGAGCCTTCCCCAAGTTGCGTTCCCATACCAACATGCTGGATCTTTAAATAGGCTCTCTCTTGAAATCTGAGATAGCAGAGATGGTTGTGTGCATGCAAATTGAGGATGATCATATTAACTAGAAAGGCTTAGTCACTTTCATAACCAAAATGCAATGAACCAGGACTACTCTACAGTGGCTGAAGTTCCTCACAGCCCTGAGAGATCAAAGTAGTTTGCCAGTCTGTACGTACTTAAAACCATAAACATCAATACATCTATCTAGACAGGTACCGCCAAACTGTTACCCTTGAGCTGATTATAGCAGCTCAGGGTTCTTGCCCTACTAGCAGGTAGGTAGTGTGACAAAGGAAGTGACTGGAATGTGGTAAATGGTTCATTTTGCCTTAGATACCAATGGTAGTGTTGCCTTGTGAATAAAGGACTGAAGAGGGATTAAGAGACCTGGGTTACATTCCTGGCTCTGCCACGAGCCTGCTGGGTGACCTTTGGCAAGTCCTTGCATCACTCTATGCTGCAGTTTCTCCATCTGTGAAAGAGGGACAATTATACCAACCCTTTTCAAACACCACCAAATGCAGTGGGCCAATTTAAGAAAGGGAGAACAAATGTATGGCCACTAACCCAAGCTGTAAAACCATTTATGGGGATAGAGTAGTTGATTGTCAATGGTTCTCCAGGTGCTCTGTATTCATTAGTTAATCAAGATGGACAGTTTAGAGCCCCACCTGGGTGTGCCTCAAGGAACCTAGAAGACTAAGCAGTATGAAGATAGTGGCAGCTTAAAGAGGGCATCAAAAAATCAGAGACCAAGCCGGTCAATCTAACATGTAACATCTCAGATCTATCAAAGTTACCAACTGGGGGGAACCCTCCCCCCACAACTTAGCTCTAGTCTATGACTTAAGTTAAGCAACATTTCTTAGCCTTGATAGCATTTCTGAAATGGTTAGACACATCCCTTCGGAGGACAGCAAAAAAAACCCCACACACTACTCTGTTTTAGTTGCTGACAGACTTCCTGGAACAAAAAGAGTTAAAAATGGGTTCATGAAATCTTACAAGTCACTAAATGTAAAAGATGTTAGTGATGTGTTAGATATGGTGATTCTTCAATATTTTTGAAATCTATAAAGCAACATGATTGATATGCTAGGGCTATAAAAAGCTACAAACTATGCTTAAATACAGGAACAACTCCCCCCTGCCCCCCACCGCCGCCTTATGGAAGCCTGAGTTGCGACCCCCCGCACTCATGACCATTTTTGTAAGTGCGGAAGAGGCCCAACCCCCCCCCCCCCGACTTTTGTCCTCGGCTTGCATTCACAAAGGCGCACGGCGCCTATCATAAATGCAGGTTCGAATTACGTTGCCCCCGACTTGCAATGCTTCCACAGGAACTGATTGCGTCACAAGTCAGGGGCTGCCTGTACAAGTTTCTGATAAACAGAAATTCCTGTAGCTCTTTCGGTCTTACGTTCTAATTTAAAAAAAATTGCCTATAAAAAATTATGGGCCAGAATGCCCAAAAGCCCAAATTTAATACACAACTCCAGTAGATATGGAATAGTCCACTTATAGAGCATTCCAGGATTGGTCAAGGATATCCTAAGCCAAAGGGACATCAGTCTAGGGGCGTTAGCCAGCAGAGTAAGGCCATAATATGGATCACATGCAGTGCTGGGTGGAGTGGAAGGGGCAAGGGGAAGGTGGCATGTAGGAGAATGGAGATCTGGTGTTCAGAAGGTAGATCCATAAAAAGTGAGGGGTAGTTCAGCAGGAAGGAAAATGCAAAGACAGCTCTGGAAAGCCAGTTCTTCCACAGCCAAGGTACCAGATGCTTGGGTCCATCTTTAAGAAACTTCAGGGTGCTGGTTAAATATCTTATGTAAAGGAGAGAATTTTACCTGTTAATGAGATTTTGACCTCTGTGCTCAAACCAAGAATGTCAGTTTATGTTATGTACAGGTGATAAGTTAATTTAAGCTCTTATCAGTGCAACCTACTGATTGCAGTGGGTTTGTGCCCACACAACTAAACAGGGATTTTGGCTCTGTGTCCTCCACCTATATATTATTGTCCAAGCTGTTCCCAACTTTGGCACTGAGTGCAGAAGGTGAGAGCCCACAAGAGAGTTTAAAATACCTTGCCACTAAAGACTTCTGCTTGAGAAAGCTCCACAAGGTCACAGATTCCCTGACGGAGTGGCACACTGCCACCACCCAAATGCCAAAACTGCTTTGAAAACCCATTTGGAAATTTCTCCCTCTGGGGTACCCTCAAGCTCTTTATCCCTCCTTCATGAGAAAACTTGAAAACAAACGAATTCCTATTAGCTGACCTTGCAGTTGTATGCAAGTGCACACAGAACCTCCTGCCTTCTAGGACCCAGGAATCAGATCATAGTCTTAAAAAGCTGATTTTATTAACAAAACAAAGACCAACATACTTGGTAAAGCATTTTTTGGTTGCTAGATGTTACAGCGCAACTGTAAAAAGTAAGATTAAAACTACAGAAGTGCTTCCCTGGGCTTCAATTAAAAAGTTACAGTGTCCAGGGGTAGTATGTGGGCTCAGAACAAGGGAGTCCAACAAACCCCAAAATAAAGAAAATAACCTGATTACATTTGACTAAACATTTCCTGTTCCGCTGACATATCTGTTGTTGTTACAAGGTTTCTCTTTCCCAAGGCATGGCTATCGCTGGAAAGTCCACGCCTTGCTCCTGGCTTAACTCATATCTCCAGCTCAGCTCTGGTCACTCAGGCTACATCTACACTACATTTTGTTCTTTTTTCTTTTTTTTTTCCTCTTTCCAGAAGAAGATACGCAAATTGCAAACCACAAATTGCATTCCAAAAAAGTGGACATGTTCCCTGGACGCAGTTGAGCTTTTCCTTGTTAATGCCAGAAAAACTCTGCAGTCTAGACGTAGCCACAGACTGCAGCAGGAAGGTCCTGCTTTTCAATTAAAAAACCCCACACACTGTTTTCATTGGCTCTCCTGGTTTCCTGCCAACACTTCCTAGAGACTCTCTAGGACTCACTGTTCTAGCGTTTAACCTTTACAGGCAATTTAGTTAACTGAATGGCTCGGATATGCAGAAAAGGGTAGTACCCCTCCCATTCATCACAATTATGATCTACATTTATGCATTTGGGTTGCATTTTTGTCTCCTTTGTTTGAGCAAGACTTAGTGAAAGATCTGTCAACCCTTAAAAACTTAAACTCATCTATGTTTGGCTAAATACAGTAGATTCTGTAAAAAGTTTTTAAACGACTTTGCTCAGTGTTGTCGTTCTAGGATGGCACTAATTCATACATTACATGTAACATACTTGTTCTTTTAATTGCATATATTCTGAAGAACATAATTTCTTCCCCTTGAAAGTGTTATAAAAAAATGTTAGTTATCCACTGACTGGAAAATGGAAAACAAGGTGCCCATTTTGAGCAGGTGAAATAATTGGGGGTGGTACTAATTTATAATGCTTGTGATATTCATACATGCCACTCTCATAAGTAAACTAGGGAAAATGTGATGTTAATGTAAGGGGCATAGTTGAAAAAAAACACACACTCAAAGAATAGTTTACCAATGGTTCTCAGTCAAACCAGCACTATGGATTATTGGGGCTCTACCCAGTGTCTCTCCTGGGTCTGGTACTGTTCAATATTTTAATTAATGACTTGGATAATGAAGTAGAGAGCACATGCTTATAAAGCCTATGGACAACACCAAGACAGATCTAAGAGGACAGGGTTAGAACTCAATAGGTCCTTAACATATTGGAAAATTAGGCTGAAACCAAGATGAAGATGAAATTCAATGAAAACAAGTACAAACTACTACATTTAGGAAGGAAAAATGAAATATACAAATGGGGGAATAACTGGCTAAGCAGTCCGAAGGCCTCAGTGATAATGGATCACTAAATATGAGTCAGCGGTGTGAAGAGCTTGCCAAAAAGGTGAATAGCACTCTGTAATGTATTAACAGGAGCGTCGTATGTAAGACATGGGAGGTAATGGTCCTGCTCTGCTCAGCACTGGTGGACAAATTGGAGGGGACAGCAAGAGGACCATAACAAAAAATGATGACAGGTTCAGAAAACATGCCTGCAGAGAGAACTGGCTCTCACTAGGAGGCGCCTTCAATGTTTTAAGGAAAGATGAAACAAAAAACAGGACTATGTAGCACTTTAAAGACTAACAAGATGGTTTATTAGATGATGAGCTTTCGTGGGCCAGACCCACTTCCTCAGATCAAATTGTGGAAGAAAATAGGCGTGACCATATATACCAAAGGGATACAATTTAAAAAAGTGAACACACATAAAAAAGGACAAATCAAATTTCAGAACACAGGGGGGATAAGGAGGAGAGGAGGTAAATGTCTGTGAGCTAATGATATTAGAGGTGATAATTGGGGAAGCTATCTTTGTAATGGGTAAGATAATTAGAGTCTTTGTTGAGACCCTGGTGTAAAGTGTCAAATTTAAGCATGAATGACAGTTCAGAGGTTTCTCTTTCAAGCCTGGTGTGAAAATGTCTTTGAAGCAGTATGCAGGTAATCAAGTCGTTGAGACAATGCCCTTTCTGGTTGAAATGGCAAGAAACGGTTTTTTCTTTGTGATACTGTCTGATATGCGTTTTGTGTGCATTGATTCTTTGGCGAAGCGTCTGAGACGTTTGTCCAATGTACATAGCAGATGGACACTGTCGGCACATGATGATATAGATTATATTTCTGGATGAGCAGGAATATGTGTTCTTGATCTTATAACTGAATTGGTTAGGTCCAATAATGGTGGATGACATCTTTATGATCTGGACCCACAGCCAAGAAACACTGGAGACATTCCACAGAGATTTTAACAACCTACAGCCCACCATCAATCTCAGCCTGGACCATTCTACACGAGAGATCCATTTCCTGGATGCCACAGAACAAATCACCAATGGTAAATTAGACACCACACTCTACAGAAAACCCACTGACTCATACAGTTACCTTCATGCCTCCAGCTCCCATCCAGAACACACCATACGATCCATCATCTATAGCCAAGCCCTTCGATACAACCGCATCTGCTCTAATCCCACTGACAGAGACCAGAAACTTCAGGATCTCTACCAAGCATTTATAAACCTCAATTACCCACCTGGAGAAATAAAAACACAAATTGAAAGAGCCAGACGAATACCCAGAAACCATCTACTTCAAGACAGACCCAAAAAAACCAACAATAGAACACCACTTATCACCTATAGCCCCCAACTTAAACCCATCCAACATATTATCAATATACTAGAACAGGATACTACACTCCGAGAGGCTCTGGGAGACAGACCCATAGTCTCCTACAGACAACCACCTAACCTCAGGATGATTCTTACCAACAACCACAGGACATACCACACTAATACCAACCCTGGGACTTTTCCTTGCAACAAACCCCGTTGCCAACTTTGCCCACATATTTACTCTGCTGACACCATTATTGGACCTAACCAATTCAGTTATAAGATCAAGAACACATATTCCTGCTCATCCAGAAATATAATCTATATCATCATGTGCCGACAGTGTCCATCTGCTATGTACATTGGACAAACGTCTCAGACGCTTCGCCAAAGAATCAATGCACACAAAACGCATATCAGACAGTATCACAAAGAAAAAACCGTTTCTTGCCATTTCAACCAGAAAGGGCATTGTCTCAACGACTTGATTACCTGCATACTGCTTCAAAGACATTTTCACACCAGGCTTGAAAGAGAAACCTCTGAACTGTCATTCATGCTTAAATTTGACACTTTACACCAGGGTCTCAACAAAGACTCTAATTATCTTACCCATTACAAAGATAGCTTCCCCAATTATCACCTCTAATATCATTAGCTCACAGACATTTACCTCCCCTCCTCCTTATCCCCCCTGTGTTCTGAAATTTGATTTGTCCTTTTTTATGTGTGTTCACTTTTTTTGATTGTATCCCTTTGGTATATATGGTCACGCCTATTTTCTTCCACAATTTGATCTGAGGAAGTGGGTCTGGCCCACGAAAGCTCATCATCTAATAAACCATCTTGTTAGTCTTTAAAGTGCTACATAGTCCTGTTTTTTGTTTCAGCTAGACTAGACTAACACGGCTACATCTCTATTACTATTCTTAAGGAAAGATAGCTTTGATTTGGTGGTTATGGAGTGGGATTTCCAAAACCACTATAGCACCATGGAAGATAATCAAACTTGGCGTCTGCCCTACACCTCAGGGCAAGGGTTCTCAATTGGTTTGTCACTGAGTTGCAGATTAAAAACCATAGTGCAAGCCCAGAAGTGGAGACCCAGACTGCACCCACAATCGGCCAGGCAGCACCTGGGATCTGAGTGCCAGACCATAGCAGCAAATTTTGTATTGTTTTAGCACACAGCTGGCTCACAGCTGTGTGTTAATTGGGCCCTACGCAGAGGCTGCAGATTGAGAACCACTGCCTCAGGATGGTTTTCAGTGCAATTACGGAACACCTGAGGAGTACTGATGTGTGAACACAGAACATCTTAAGGAGAAAGTTCATAGTTGACACACTGAAATCTCTCCCGAAGACAAATGTTACATGTCTGGGACCACAAGTCTCAATGAAAGTAGGGGCACTGACTTTTAGATGCTCTTGGAAATTGCACTTTGTGTATCAGCAGAAAGAGCCAACTCTTGTGCTCACTGAAGTGGATGGGAATTTACAACACTTTTTACACTCCTGTAAGGCCCTTTTTTCATTCACTTTTTTATATAAATAACTGATTGATTGTGGCATGCAGAGCTCAAACAGTACTGCATTTATGTTACACAAGTATCTGTGGTCACAGAAAAAACATTTACAGATGATCATGTGAAAGACTATCACAGTACAGCTGGATAACAGGAAAAGTTAAGGTCTGACATTTCCTTAAATTTGCTACTTTTTCTTTTAGGCCAGTTCTAAGGATGGATGGTTTACAAGCTGTGCCCCCAAACCATGTGCCTGACACAAACAGAAGTGGTCACCCCAGTATTAATAAAAGACAAACACAACAATGACAGAACTGGAGGTTAGCACATGTGATGAGAGAAAAATTGTCTAGAAAAAAATGTAAGGAGTCATGCACAACCCATTAATGAAAGAAACAGAATCATGTCTGAAGATGGCAAAGTAAGTAGCAATGGGTTGACTCAAAAGAAAAATTTGAGATTAGACAAAAAATATTCTGGAGCAATTGGATGGTGGAATCATGCCATCAGAAAAAGAAAATGAAAGCAGGTTATTTTATAGTACTGTGCTAAAAGCACTACATTCAAGCATGAGTTTGACAAGTGCTTTCTGCTCAACAATTAATAGCATTTTAAACAAGCAAGCATCATACTAATTGCTCAACCCCTACTTACCAAAGGGAGAGACATTGGACAACGCATGAGAAATAAACGTTGTGAGCAGCACCAGCAGAGCTGCATTCCTGTAGTCTTTTCAGACATTCTTGTTAGTGGAAAACTTGTATTTTCAGTCCACTTCCTCTCTTTTTCAGAAGGTCTATAATGATGCAATGTCACTGAACAGCAAATGAAATGACAAGGATGCATGTAATATAGCAGTAGCTTACTCCTGTGCAAAACATTGGTCTTGGCTATCATCAGTGAA
Organism: Pelochelys cantorii; assembly: GCA_032595735.1. Taxonomy (NCBI): domain Eukaryota; kingdom Metazoa; phylum Chordata; order Testudines; family Trionychidae; genus Pelochelys; species Pelochelys cantorii. Next base: position 41,411,476 of record CM064326.1, on the reverse strand, counting down.
AACCCATTTTACACTGTCACTCTTATCACCTGCTTTTGTGTGTTTACCCACATAATGGTCCGTGGCCACTGAGTCAACTCAATCCATGTTTTTGACTCTTCTTTCCCTGATTTAAGAGGTACTTGTTACCACACAATCCTTTCTGGTACAAACTACCAGGGTTCTGCAATTAAAAATAGACTTATGGCAGTATCTGAAAGAAGCCAAGAATTGTTTATATACATAGGCTCTAACAAAAATTCTGCTAAGTTACTGAATCCTTTATAACTACTTGGATTTTCTATATAAGATAAATTAAAAATAATGTCATGAGGATAAGAGTTAGCTCAATGAAATACAAATTACCTCTAAGAATGAACAGACAGTCCATGAATCTATTAGGCTTTTAAAATGCTTTCTTTAGCTATACTGAATATTAGCTCTGCTAAGCTCAAGCAAACAGTTTTTATTGTATGGTTATGAATGACACTTGCAATTTCATTGCTAGCTTCTATGTTGCTCTTGCAAGGTCATATTACATGAAACAAAAACAATCCAGCTGTGAGAAAAAGATATCTTTATTTTTCTCTAATATAAGAATTCATGTACATGTTTTGCAATGTTTTTTCTTAAGATCTAAAATATGACTAACAGATGTGAACAGGCACATCACAGAAGTAGTACACAACAGCCAGTGAAGAGAGAAAAGAAGTTTATCGGATAATTCAATCTGTTTTGTGGCAGGGGGACATCAAGACAAATAAACACAATCCTACCTAATCAATAAAAATTATGGCGGTGTGTGAGAGAACAAAACAAGACACAGGCTTGTGCCACTAGTTCTGCATTTTTGTATTTTGTTGGTGAAACTTTTTTTTTTTTAAATGTTAAATTATACTTCAGCTGAGAAAAAAACCTGCCTTATAAAACCTGGACAAGTTTTTCTTAGAAAATGAGAAATGTGGTTGAAAGTAAATGATGTGATATGAATAAGAATCTGGACAAATTATTAGATGGAAATTTGTCTGCATTTTAATAATTACAACATGTACAGTGTTGGCCAAATTCTTCCCTGGCGTTACTTCTGTTTCACCCATTTATAAAAGCAGAGAATTTGATCCTACACATTAAAATATTCACCAGGTTCCAGTCTAAAATATACCCAAACTCAGGCCCCAGTCTCGCAAACCCTATGCCCAAGCCTAGCTATAAGACTGGGAGTAGTCTCATCAATGTAAATGAGATTATTTATTCAGGTGATTAAGGTTAGACATAAGCATACATTCTTGTACGACTGACATCTCAAATTATAAAGACTAAATAAGGAATGAAAAAAATCTTGAGAAAACAGGCCGAGCTTCTCATACTTAAGAAAGGACATAACAATTTTAACTTAGATTATTAACACATAGATACAACACAATAAAATTGAAAATTATGAACACTCTAAGAATTAAAATTTGGAGTCAGGAAAATTATGTATAGTATTCTACAGCTATTAAATGAATTCACTACAGTTTGGTAGAGACCTTTACATACTGCTGTGTGTGTTATATATACAAAAAGAGTTTGAAATGCACTGCAAAAAAGTACATACATGAGTATGTTTCACATGTGCACATACTGCCCAGAGATGCATATGATTAGCTCATCGGAACACCAGTTGCTGTTGGAAGTCTTAAATTGAGCATAAAAGAAACTTTTTCCACGGATACGAACATAAAGTCTAGACAGAAGTGTAGTTATCTAGAAAAGTTTTAGTTAGAACAGATATTTAAATTGGATTACTACAGAATTATTTCCATGTTCAAGATGAACAATGTCTACATGTGTTTCCATTTTTTTCTAAGTAACAAATACATAAAATGTGAGCTCAAACATTTTAAAAACCTTAAATTTTCAAACAAAATATGGAAGTTAAGGATATATTTGCTTTAATCAATCATATGCTTTGTTTTGATTTTTTTCTATAGTAATTAAAAGTTACATCTAAAGGTATTCCACCTAATCTTTATAATCAAGGAATAAATAAGAATAACTTACATATGTTGTAAATAAAAATAAATAAGTTCTAAACTATTTATTTTTTAATTGTTCTCTTAATTGCACAGTATTATACCTGTCTGATAGCAATATTAAGTCAACTGGACATTTTTAAACGTTCTGATATTATGATAGCTGTGTGTCAGTCAGTAATTCAGTCTTAACACACAAAAACCATCTTGCTCAAATCGTCACCTGAGAAAAGTTTTGGTAATGCTTATTCTGGCACTAGTGGTGCCCAGACTTTAAAATCTTCACATCTACCATGCCAGCCAACAATGTTTCTTCATAAGTCTATTTTCCTAAGGCAAATGACCCAGGGTTTTAGGTCTGACTAAACAAGATACTCTAGTTTTCATCCATATCTTTATTTTAGATGATATTCTCCTCCGATTGCTATAGCCAAACTCCCCTCTCCTCTTTGAATATTCATTTACATCTTCAAAGAAGGGCAAAGAACACACCAACAATCTACACTCTCAATCTTCAAGTGTGAGCGACACCTGCAGTCACCCTAAATCTGAACAATATCTTATTGGTTCAATGCGATACTTTCAGGTCTGCCATTGGAACTGCTAAGGTTTGGTTTGGTTTTTTAATTCAGACATACTGGAAAAAAAGAGATTACCTACAAAGAGAAAATCTTACCTCAGAAATGTAGTAGCTAGTGGTGATAGATTTAAAAATAAAAGGAAGAATTTTTTAAAATGTTACACAGAGGGAACAGTGGTTAACAATAGCTTTGATATAAAATATGGGCCAAAATTAGTCTTGGTGTTTTTTCACTGAAGTTAAAACAGTAAGGGAAAAATTGCCCATGAACATTTAACTCATTAAAATGGAATATTTGAGATGTGTTTAAAAAGCTAATATTCACAATCTAGCTACATAAACAATATTGTATCTATAAAAGCAGAGAGTGTTTCATTTTAAAACTACTTAATTTATGCTAAATGTATCAAAGTAAATTCTCCTAAAATACTGAAAACAAAGTAAAATGTTGCCCTCTTTTCAGCAATGGCTTTGCTTGAATACTTTATCCGGAAATGAAAGCCATATAACCAAAATGAGCAAAGGCAAGCAGTCAATAGCCCAGTTGGACTTTATATATAAATTGCATCTTTACAGTTATATTGTTTGCATCTTTGCATATAACATAAATCAAATGTAAAGTTTTGCCAATATTACCACAGTCCTATACATACTTGAGTGCCATCACTTGTTATTAACTATTTAGAGCAAACTCTTCCAGGATGATGAAATCACAGAAGGCATTGCTCATGTGCTTTATTACTCATAAGGAGAAAAATACCAAACAGGCAATATTTTGTCACCAATAAATTTCCTTTGCACAATATAGCAAAGCTTGAATTTAACTAGCATATCATTGCACAATATTAAAAGCTGCCAAATAACTTCTGTGCTTACATTTTGTAAAGTAATTTTAGTGCTTTAGGACAAAGTACAATTTGACATGGTATAAGAAAGCTTCTTACAATCAACTTGCTTTAAATGATTCAATACTGTATTAAATATACAAGGAATCATTTAACGCTGATAGCTCTTATCTGTGCACTGCAGCATACAGTGCCATGTTACTTCTCTCACCATTTTAATTATGTTGCCAAGACTAATGATACATGTATTAGGAGACATTCTGACTAAAAAAATAAAAAAGTGAAATGCATCTATTACATACACATCTCTTCTCACGTTCAAAGGAATTCATCTTTTGGTAAAAGTTAATTCATACATACAAATATAAATGTAGAAACACATTAAAGGCAAAACACTCTAGTACAATCATTTCATTATTAAAACAGACACACCTACTCTCTGGTGTACTACTTAAAAGTGTCATTTGATTTAAAAATCTTAGTGCACAACTAAGATAAGACTCACTGTTTAGAACTTCTATGTCAGTACTTTACTAGTCTCTACATTAAAACATGTTCTACAGATAGTGACTAACAAATCATGGGGAAAATATTGTCACAGGTGAATAGGTTCTCTCCCTAAACAACTCAAGATCACTTATATACAGCACCGTTTTATTACAAGGGACTGATGAATGCAGATCCCACCTCAAAAAACAGTAAAAGCTAGAGAGAGGAACACTTCCTGAATTAAGTTTGCTGAACATGGTTCAGATTATTGGATACATCTATAAATTCAATGCTTTTTAGAAGCATTTACTGTATACCCTAATCCTACTTCTTGCAACACACAGTGTCACACAAGTAGTGAAAATGTTTTCCTACATTGCTTGGACATCATTTTCAGGCAGCATTTTACCTTATTTTAGTAAGTTCACACTAGGTATGTTTTAGAAAGAAGAAAGTGCCAATACCTTTTTTATAATATGATTATAAAAATATAAAATTGAAACAGACACTTAAAAATTATTGTATTTTTATTTGTCTACCCCTATTCTGGATTGAAATCTATTGTTTTAAATAAGGGATAAAATGTTGCCCAAAATTCTAATTATAGTTACACATTTGTGTTTTAACTAGATCTAAAAATAAAAATATTTCTCAGTTAAAAAGATACAATTTGTATCAACAGTATAGGTACTTTCTGGTTCTTCAGGGCCTTGCTTTAAATTGCAGCAAGTATATCAAAATTATCACTTATATTGTAAGCTAGTGATTTAACAACACGGAACAATGTTACTTTACATGGAAACCTAAAACTGTAGGCAATTGGCTACATCATGTAAATATACTCCTCTGTCAATGACTTGCAAACCTTGTATTAAAAAGTTGAAGCAATAATAAAATCCATGACTTAAAACCAGAAATATCCCTTACTAATACCAGAACAGACTATTGTATCTGTTTCTACAGCTATACTATATGTGGCAAGAATTGGGCCTCCATAATAGAAGAGGCCAAAAACTAACTTCTAGAATATATACAGTATCTTACAAAAATGTTTATCATTTTCAGCTACAATACCATTACCATAGTGCAGTTAATAAATGTTGCATATCCATGACACACAAAACTTTCTAAGGCCAGCCTTGATAAATAGCAAGAAAATTGAACAGTGTCTTAAATACAAAACTTGCATTGAGAATACTTAGATTAATTAAAAACAGGTAAATATTTTATGAAAAAGCATATTTTATCCAGTATACCTGTGCACAAATACAAATAAAGAGAAACATATCAAACAATTTAATGGAATCCTATTCAGTTCCATTTCTACTGACCAGAAGCACACAAGCGCTGGATAACAAATGTATCTGAACTGAAACATTCACAGCCTGATTTTAGGCAGTTCTGAACAGCTGCAGCTTTTACCTGATTCATAGGAAGTTGCATATGCTCAGCAATTTTTCTAATCAGAATGCAAGGCCTTGCCTTATCCAAAAACGAATGGAAATGAGTTCCTTTGCCTTTGATTGCATCTGCTTTTACTAAAATCAACTGAATCATTAAAAACTATTCTTCAAAGAGCAATGAAAGTGCCATACTGTAAATCACTAATATATCGTTACCCATTTCAACATTAACTGGTAACTTAACATTTTATTTAAAAAATAAAGTCAGTGCCATAGTAAATCTTTGTTTTCTATAAATAAATCATTATAGCACAAAGAAGCCCACAAAATAAATAAATAAATTAATTAATTGTTATTCAAAGTTCAAATTAAGCTTAGCTTGAAAATTGTTTACCAGGTCTATTAAACTCTTTCAGCTTTCTGCAGATTCTTTTAATGCCTTGCAGCTGAAGGACAAACATCCAGTAAGTTATAAAACATGTAACAAAAAGATAGAAAGTGCTGCATATAAACCCCTGATGCACCAAAGATTATTATTAGAGACCAGAGATACACACATACACACACACATACACACACATATTAAACTTAGACTGGAAAGATTTCCAGTCATGAACATAGCTTAAAACCATTTAAAAATTTCAAGTTAGAATGTAAAACAAACCTGTTACTTCCAATGCATGGGGCATACAGATTCCATGATACTGTATTTCACATAAATGGATTACTATATAACCTCCTTGCTGAGAAGGAGATCACATATGCTATTGTAGCAAACCTCCCTCAGCATTAGAGCTGAACTGAAAACTACTAGACACCACAAAGATGCATCATCTTTCAATAACCTAGCTGTGATTTTTCCACTAAAATGGCTGCAGCAAGTTGCTGAGCATCTGTCATGTGAGGATTCCTTTTCATAACAATTCTCACAAGATCAGGAGGGAAGATGTTGCATAAGTTTATATAAACCTTCTCCCGGGTGTCCTGATACCTTGGAGGGTCTTGAGGGATTCCACAGAAAGGTATGCACCAAGTCTGATCTTGCTGTTCAGGTAAGCTTTGGAAGGCAAACTGCTCGTAACATGGCTGTGTAGGATTACTAGGCAAGGAATAAGTCTGACGATAGCCATATGCATCAACCCCATAACTCTGCCTATCCCAACTTCCAAGCCCATCTTGGCTGGAATAAGGCTTTCTTTGTCTTAATGGAGAATTATCATATAAACGTGAATCTGAAATGCTATCTATTCTTGTGGATACAAGGGCTCTCCCCAAATGCATGGTCTTTGAATGTTGCAAACTCTGAGAAGGAGAGTAGTCATTAGGGCAACTAGAACGAGCACCAACGGTAGGATGCTGTAGATGTACAGACATGTACGGAATAGGAGGTTTGTGATGCTTTGGTTCTTCATGGCTATAACTTTGTACTCTTGTTAAAGGATCATGGTAACTCTGCAGGAATGGCTGTGAATTAAGACGGCTATGTGGATGCACATGTTGGCACTTTAAGTTCTCTTCTAATTGTGGGTCAGGTGAACTCATGTAAGACCGATCATTGTAACCCACATAAGAATCACTACTACCACAGCTCATACTGCCTTCACTGCTACAATCAGAAGCTACAGAGCTAATTCTATAATCTGTGTCTAAGGAGAAACGTCTTTCAGGACTGCGTGGACCAGAGATACTTAAACTTGAATAAGTATTCAGCATAGAGTAGTAACCTGCGTCCACAGGAGACTCACATTTTGGGTATTGGTCATAAGGCATTGGCGTTCCATGATTTTTGGTTGCCATCATCATTGGAGGATATTGTCCCTGTGATCTTTGATCCTGAGGGGGGAAATGAACCCCAGATGGAAGGCCATTGCTTAAAGGTACAGTACTTTGGGGTTTTATAGCTGAAGAATTCGGTATACTAACTAAAGAAGGAACAGACCTGGTTTCCAATTTGTTTTTGGTGGGAAGCTTTTCCTCCAAGTCTTGGTAGACTTGAGTCCTTATGCTAGGGTCTGATTGCCTCTTTGGAGCAGCACGTTTGAGATCAGAAGTGCCATCAATCTTAGTGCTACAAGGAACACTGTTGCTTTTTACCAGTCCTCCTTCATTTGCAGCTTTGGCAGCTGTGCTTCTAGACATGGCTCGAAGTTCATCAGCTACAGACCGCTGAGGCTGATTCCCTCTTTCTGGGTGGTAGTATTTGCATTTGTGTCCATAGGTACATTTCTTTCCTATTAAAAGTCATACAAGTTGAGGTAAAGAAGAAAACAAAATTATTTAGCTTCTTGAATTGGAAACTTTCAATTTTTAAAAAATTTGTGAGTGAAATTAAAAGGTTTTAAAACTGCGTGCACATGTGTTGTGTTACAGAGGTGAGGTGAGGTTTTCAAACCTACTTCCTTGCTATGTGGAAACAACTGTGATAATTTGCTGTAGCTAATATTCAAACAGGTAAAAATTTACATAGCACAAGGCTGAGACAGAGCAAGCAGGAAATATTCATCAGGCTGCCAATATACCTCAATTTTGTCCTGAAACATCTCTTCCATGTTCCCACTTTCTACTCTCCTAAACCAAGGAGTGTATAAAGTCCAACCTTGTTTTCATTTGAGAATTTGGATTTTGAACTGCAGTGCACTAAATTCTTGTGCTTTCTTCACCACCTTCCCACTGTTCCAAAATGTAATTTTCTGTCTGCTTTTAAGTAATATCCACAACCTTTATATTTTTACTTCATCTCATTTCAAGGAACATACTTCCATGAAGTATTACTAATGAGAAGAACTGAACATTATGCACATGCAACAAATCACTCTTCAAGCATATAGACCTCATGGCTTTCAATATGATCAAACTGGACACAGTTGGCATTAGCAACAAAAGCTGCTAACATTTGAGCTGAAGGAGGTATTTGTTAGCATGTAGGCGGATGCTTTAGTTAGTGGGTGACACAAAAGTGGAATTTTTTTTGTAATTTCCCTCCCCTATATGTACCTTAGTTTCCCCTATAAGTTGCATGGATAGCCAGTGGAGACAGGGGAGGACACTAAGGGTACATCTATACTGCATGCTTATTTCAAAATAAGCTATTCCGGAAGAAATACTGCGAAATAACTTATTTCGAAATAGTGCGTCTACGCTACAGAGAACCCTCAAAACTTGTCCTACGCAGGTTTCCCTAATGTGGACGTGCTACCTCAATTTAGAGCCCAAAGAGGTCCTGGGGACTAATTATTCTGAATGGCCCTGTGGAGGAGCTATTTCAAAATAGCAGCAGTGGAGCATCCACACTACTGCTATTCCGAAATTTCAGAATAGGCGTTATTCCTCATGGAATGAGGTTTACAGAAGTTGGAATAAGATGTCTGTTATTCTGATTTTATTTCAAAATAATGGAATTGCTGTGTAGATGCTCGCATTGTTATTTCAAAACAACTGTGCTGTGTGGACACCCTAAATTTGCTCCCAGAAAAGGCTACGAGACATTGAGGAGTACAGGATCTTTCAAAAAAGGGTTTTTTTTTCGAAAGAACTATGTCTAGATGGCGATTTCACTTTCGAAAAGCCCTTTTTCGAAAGAATGCGCGACCACCATTATGCAAATAAAGCACAGGAAAGTCAAATCCCGGCTTCATTTGTAATTTCAATCTGTCTAATTTACATCCCTCTTTCGAAAGAGGGATGTAGTCTAGACATGCCCTAAGGTATCCCAATAAGACATTTCTGCATGATAGACGATCAAGTCTTGCTTGCCTTGCCGACGAGCACAAAATATACTGGCTTAGTCAATGCGAACATGTCTGCTTGTAAAAACTTTAAAAATAATGAATGGCCCTGCATCACCTTAGAAACTAACAAAAAACGTATATGGTATTATGAGCTTTCGTGGGCATAAGAACATAAGAATGGCCATACTGGGTCAGACCAAAGGTCCATCTAGCCCAGTATCCTGTCTTCCGAAAGTGGCCAATACCAGGTGCCCCAGAAAGGGTGGACCGAAGACAATGATCAAGCAATTTGTCTCCTGCCATCCTTCTCCAGCCTTTGACAAACAGAGGCCAGGGGCACCAGTCCTGACCCACTGGCTAATAGCCTTTTATGGACCTAACCTCCATGAATTTACCTAACTCTTTTTTTAAACTCTGTTATAGTCCTAGCCTTCACAGCCACCTCTGGCAAGGAGTTCCACAGGTTGACTGTGCACTGTGTGAAGAACTTCTTTCTTTTATTAGTTTTAAACCTGCTACCCATTAATTTCATTTGGTGTCCTCTAGTTCGTATATTATGGGAACAAGCAAATAACTTTTCTTTATTCACCCTCTCCACACCACTCATGATTTTATATACCTCTATCATATCCCCCCTCAGTCTCCTCTTTTCTAAACTGAAAAGTCCCAGTCTCTTTAGCCTCTCCTCATATGGGACCCGTTCCAAACCCCTATCATTTTAGTTGCTCTTTTCTGAACCTTTTCTAATGCCAAAATATCTTTTTTGAGGTGAGGAGACCACATCTGTACACAATATTCAACATGTGGGCATACTATAATTTTATATAGGGGCAGTAAGATAGTCTTCATCTTATTTTCTATCCCTTTTTTAATAATTCCTAGCATCTTATTGGCTTTTTTGACTGCTGCTGCACACTGCGTGGACGTCTTCAGAGAACTATCCACGATAACTCCAAGATCTCTTTCCTGATTAGTTGTAGCTAAATTAGCCCCCATCATATTGTATGTATTGTTGGGGTTATTTTTTCCAATGTGCATTACTTTACACTTATCCGCATTAAATTTCATTTGCCATTTTGTTGCCCAGTCACTCAGTTTGGTGAGATCTTTTTGAAGTTCTTCACAGTCTACTTTGGTCTTGACTATCTTGAACAATTTAGTATCGTCCGCAAACTTTGCCATCTCACTGCTCACCCCTTTCTCTAGATCGTTTATGACATATGGCATAGCCCACTTCTTCAGATGAATAGAGTTTAAGGGGTCCAGGTTCCAAATAAATAGCAGAGAAAGAAAGGGGATGGGGAGGAAAAAGAAAGGAGAAAAAAAATGGGGAAAAATAGTCAATTAGGAGTGTCCTTGCTAAACGAAGCTGATAGAGAAGGTTCTGAGTACTCTTAAGTACCTGGTATTTGGCTTTTTATGTCATTAGGATGTGGAATGTAGCGGGTAATCCAGTTAAGGTTTTTGTTTAAACCTCTATTGTAGGTATCAAACTTGTAAATGTGCATTTAAATCAAATTACCATATGGACATGGTTGTTTCTTATGTTCTGGTACAACAGGCTTCTTCCTCAGAAAATTGTCAAGGCTTGGGCCATGACGGCCAAGAGGGTCATCAGGAGGCATGAACCTGTAACAAAAAACAACAACATAAAAGAACTCAACGTCACATATCATTTTCATGTTCTTGTTGCAGCTAATTATAGATGTGGACTACTCATTTCAATTTATCTGTCACATGTTACGTCAAATTTATTCTAAAACAGTAAGACTATATTTTCCAGGAACAGGTTTAACAAAGAAAACCAACGTTTTGCAGCTAAGAGGAAGTTGTCAAACCAGGACTATCCAACAAATGATTTAGCTCCAAAGGATAGTTTTGAAAGACTACTTTTGCTCTACCGCATTTGTCTGTCAGAAAAAAAAAATCCCAAAACATACTCCCTCGTTGTCATTCAATCTGTTTTACAATCTGCAGAACTATGCAAAGTATCACAGCACTACAGACAGAAATACAGGTCCAAATGTTTAAAACTGAATGCCTACATTAATATATGTATAAATAGAAGTGGCCTGATTGTTAGAGATGATAAGATGTTGAGGAGCCTCCACTTTCACTGGGGGTAACAGGAGTTACATGTGATAAGCATTTCTTAGAATCATAGGGTTGGAAAAAAAATCTCAGGAGGTCATCAAGTCCTATCCCAACTAAAATCTGTCACATCTATTCATGTCCTAAATTTATCTCTCATCTATTTAGGTAACTAAGTGGAGTTATTCCAGAATAGTTTGATTGCCAGGACTAAGTGGCACCTTTATTCTGAAAAAAAAAAGGTGTCTCCACTCATGGAGTTAATCAGGAACAGTTAATCCATTTTAAATTCATAGTCTACTTTCACAATTAATCTTCATGTATTGAAATTAAAGGGTTAAAATGTTGTCTTAAAAATAAGAACAGCTATAGAGAGTCAGAATAACAGTCCGTGTAGCCCAGTATCCTGTCTTCTGACAGTGGCCAAGGCCAGGTGCCTCAGAGGAAATGAACAGAACAGGTAATCAGCAAGTGATCCATCTCCTGTTGCCCATTCCCAGCTTCTAACAAAGACTAGGGATACCATTCCTACCCATCCTGGCAGTCACTGATGGTCCTATCCCTCCACAAATTTATGTATCTCTTTTTTGAACTCTCTTGTAGTCTTGGCCTTCACAACATCCTCTGGCAAGGTGTTGCACTGGTTAACTGTGGATTTTGTAAAGAACTAGTTCCTTTGTTTTAAACTTGCTGCCTATTAATTTCATTTGGTGACCCCTAGTTCTTGCACTATTAGGAGAAGTAAACAACACTTCTCTATTTACTTTTTCCATGCTATGAATGATTTTATAGATGTCTATCCTTTCTCGCCCCCCCCCCTTTTCTAAGATGAAAAATCCCAGTCTTCTTATTCTTTCCTCAGATGGAATCTGCTCCATATCCTAAGAATTTTTGTTGCCATTTTCTGAACTTTTTCCAATTCCAACATAGCTTTTTTGAGATGGGGCAACCACATTTGCATGCAGTATTGAAGATGTGGGCATGCCATGGATTTTTATAGGGGCAATAAGATATTCTCTGCTTTATGCTCTATCCCTTTCTTAATGATTCCCTTTTTCCAGATTATTTATGAATATACTGAATAATACTAGTCCTAGGACAGATCCCTGCAAGACACCACTAGTTACCTCTCTCCATTCTGAAAACTGACCATTTATTCCCATCCTTCGTTTCCTATCTTTTAACCAGTTACCAATCCATGAGAAGACCTACCTCTTTTTCCAAGACACCTTACATTTCTTAAGAGCCTTTGGTGGGGGACTTTGTCAAAGGCTTTCTAAAAATCTAAGTACACTATATTCACTGGATACCCATTGTGCATATGCTTGTTGATCCTATCAATGAATTCTAGCAGACTGGTAAGGCATGATTTGCCTTTAGAAAAGCCATGTTGACTCTTTTCCAACAAATTACCTCCATCTGTGTATCTGACAATTCTGTTCTTTACTATAGTTTCAACTAATTTGCCCAGTACTCAAGTCAGGCTTGCCAGTCTTACAAATGATTAAAGATTCTTTGTTGTTCACATAACAGCCAAAACAAAAGCCCCATCTAGGCATTTTATATTATGGTTTACACTCAATATGCAAAGTATCTGAGCATCCTGGGAATAACATGGGTCCACTAAGCTGTCCAATCCTTTTTTAACATTTGGATTCTTTCCTGGACAGGTGGGAAAGGTAAATAATACAATTTTACAGAGTTTTATTATTGAAGAGCTCTGGCAAAAAGCAGAATTTGAAACTTAGAAGATTAAGACCAGAGCCTTGGAACAACTACATCCTTTTATTTTCTCATGTGTAGTTAATAATTTTGATGGATTCTAACATTAATGTAAGCCTCAAAGTGCCCTTTTTGCCATTAGTTTTCTAATAAGTGGTACAAAATGAAGATTACTTACTTGTCATTGACAAACGAATACATCAGCAATCGTTCATCTATGAACTTCTTCCATTCTGGCTTTTCATTAGCTAGATCCCTGTAGTTATCATTAGACACAATGATACCATCTGATTCAAAGGCCAGCTTTACTATGAATCTGTCATCATAGCACACCACCCTTCGCCCCTGCACACGACGAGATGGCGTAAACACCAGAATTTTCTCTTTTTCTAACTTGCGCAGGATTTCTTGATCTAGAAGTATTAGGAAACAGTCAAAGATTTAATGCCTGAAGTGAAATCAGGAATTTGTTCACTCTTTGCAGATCTAAGGGTTAATACAAAAGGTCTACGTTTTTAGGGCCAAAATATGCCCCACTTATAATAGTTTATAATCCAGTAGAAAGCACCTGCTGCATGATGTTTTAAATTAATATTAATCAATTATCCAACACGACATTTAAAAAACAAATTCATTCCATACCACTTTTAATCAGATCATCAGAGAAGACTATGTTTTGTACTGACTTTGCTACTTCTGCAGCTGTTAACAGATACTCCAACAACCACATTTAGGAAATGGGGATTTTTACATTAATCGCTGTGATGTCCGGCGGAGAGTTCACAGGATGCAAAGGAGCTCTCCCTTCTGCTGCTGCCTGGCCATGTCCTAATGTATTCTGACTGTAATCAAGGTTCTCCCATGACCATATTCTTAAGTACAGATTTAACTTTTCATCCTCACTTGGTATTCATTAAGGCTAAACTTCTGAAATTGTTCCAGTAATTCTTATTAATTGGGCTCTTTCCCTCTCCAAAAGTATGTGACAATAATAATAATAATAAAAAAAAAAATCAGCAGAAAGAAAACTCTCCCCCATAAGGAGTCAATGCTACTACAACGCATAGGAACCAGTTTTCCAGCCTGCGGCGAAGTCTAGTATGTGGATATTACATGGCCTCAATTTCTCAAATGTGCAAACTCAACTTTGACAGGACCCACAAAAAAAGCTGGCTTCACAGCTGCAGCACCAGGTTTCAGAACAAATTCAACTTTCCCTCCATATTCTCAGACAAATGGCTAATGATATAGAATTTGACTCCCTTCTCCAAAGGTCAAAGGTCTAATTTCCTTTCAACCTACAAAAAATAAGCCAAATCAAACCCACAGAAACTCCTTGATCCTATTAAACAAGCATATTTAACACCTTGGAGATATGCCATTCCATGTGTCCCTTTGGATCAGCTACACAAAGGCATTTTCTCTCTGATTCTTGTATTGAAGCGCTTGAGAGGCTTACAAGCTATTTTTGACCTTAGATAGTTAAACTGCTTTTTGGACTACAAGAAACAATCTCTTCTGCCTGGAACAAAGATGCATAGGCAGAAATGTTAACACTGACCAGATCTGTAAGATTTGTATTTGGTGCATGATTAGAAATACTTAAGATTCAAAGACCAGTATTTTTAGTACCCAATCCTTCCTTTCAGTTTTCCTATTGCCCCAATGACTTATTAAAATTTTGAATGAAATAGCAGCTGTTTTTCACTGAGACAGAATTAAAATTCTGTCACTTTTAGATGACTGATAAAGCAATAAAAGCTGTGCTTCAAAGACTGTGTTCTGTTCTTTAGTCACCACCGTTTTTATACCTATTCCATCTAAAATCTCTTCAAACTCAGGAAGGCCACATGTTACCAGATTTATCAGGATGAAGATCTCAAAATGTAATTTATCAGTGACCTGGACAAAAACAAAATCACCACTAATAATCTGCAGGTGGCACCAGAATTGGGGAGTGGAAAATAACGAAGAGGACAGGTCACTGATGCACAGGATTTGGATTGCTAGGTGAACTTTGCACAAGCCAACATGGATTTTAATATGGCTAAATGTAAATGTATACCTTTATGAACAAAGAATGTAGGTTACACTTCCTTAATTGAACATTATCATAGGAATATTTTTCAGAGATCCTGAAAAAGGTTTGAATGTTCCAGTGGCTTCCAATGTGATGCTGTGGCCAAAAGAGCTAATGCATAAACAGGAATCTTGAATAGGAGTAGAAAGGTTATTTTACCTCTATATTTGGCACTCGTACCACAGCAGCTATAATACTGCTTCTTCTTTGAGTGCTTGCTTATGTCCATTCCAGTAGGTGTGTGCGCGCCGCATGCATGTCTGCCGGAACTTTTTTACCCTTAGCAGTACCATTGGGTCAGTCAGGGAGCCCCCTAGAGTGGCACTGGCATAGCCATGCATATATGCCCCTGCTGGCCCCAACCCCGCTCAGTTCCTTCTTACCGCCCGTAACAGTGGACCGGAACACTGGTCTTGCTCTGCGAGACTGCCCTTAGTGTTAGCTATCTCTTGTGTAAATAGTTGTTCTCTTAGTTAAGTGTAGTTCTTTGTTATTCATAGTTAGGTGTTAGTGTTACTCCCTCCTCCCCCGTGTGAGGGGAGGAGGGCATGCCGGGGGGGCCCCAGGGCTTCAAACTGTGCCGACGCTGCTCCAAACCTATGCCCTGCGGGGACCCTCACAAGGACTGTTTAAAGTGCTTGGGTGAGGGACATCTTACAGACGCCTGTAAGATTTGTAAGTCTTTCAAGCCCCGGACCAAGAGGGAGCGCGACTCGAGACTCAAACTGTTACTGATGGAGTCAGTGCTCCAACTCCAGGCACCGGAGGCGTCATCGGTGCAGAGCGCACCGGGGTCGGTGTGGGAGTCTGGGCACCAGGGGAAGCACACCTCGGCACGGGAGCACCGGTCGACACCATGGCACCGGTCCCACCCTCTGGACCCACAAGCACATAAGAGAGTGCGCAGAGAGAGGTCGCCCTCGTGCGCAAGGAAAGAGGCGCGCCAACAGAGGGGGCACCCAAGCCCTCCCGCACCGGAGCGAAGCCAAAGGGGGCCAAGCTCCCATAGGGAGAGTAGTCCCGACTCCCTGGACCTGTCCATGGAGGAGGTCCACCCGCCGCTGACGCCAGAGACGTTCCTGGCAGCTCAAGAGCTAATAGAGCTCACAGCGTCCCCAGGGTCAGCACCGCGGGACGCAGAAGCCCATCCCAGATGGGAGACACAAGCGGCACAGCCAACAGTGGCACTGGGTGTGTCGGTGCCTCCCCATCCGGCACCGCACCACTCGGCACCACATGCCTTCACGCCGACTCTGCCTCAGTTGGCACAGGCACTGCTTGCCCCAGCACCGGTACCGCCTCCGCCTGCACCACTAGCACTGGTACCACACGTGGCTCGGGTACCGTGTTTGCAGGCACAGGAGGTTGAGGTCATGTCCCTCCGGCACACTGTGGCAAGCCAGCAGCTATGACGCGCCATATTCACCAGGAGGGGCAGGAATGGCCGACGGCACCACCATGGTTGGCCTCTAACTACTCCTCTGAATCAGAGGTGGAGTCTCTCTCCTCTAGGGCCTCCTCCAGATGCTCAGGCAGGTCACGGAGGTATAGCCCCGGGCACCGTTCCAGATCTCGGCACCACTCGACCTCCCATCACAGGGACCAGACCCGTCACCCTAGCGAAGTGCAGACTTGGCCACCACAGTGGCAGCCACCACCGTGGCAGCCACCGCCGCAATGGCCTTTCTGGACCCCGTGGGCATACCACCAGACCCAGGGACAGGACTCAACGAGGTCGGGGTCGGTTAGTGCTTCCTCTTGCTCAGGGCGCAGGACAGCTCCCTCCGCCACCCTGCTGGACAGGGACCTGGGGTCGGAGGGCAGAGCTTCCCTGCCCAGGCATGGCTGGAGTAGGGGCTCCCCCACAGCAGATGCCAGTGCTGGCTCAGACTGTCGCCCAGACTTTACCACAGCACCTGCAGGACTCCGGGGACATGCTCCTCCAGGATCAACAGGAGGCTTGGGATTCGTCCTCCGCCCCACCAGATGAGGCCTTGGGGGACCCATCCCCAGCAATGCCAACCATGGACGCGAGGGCCCATCAGAACGTCCTCAGAAGAATGGCCCAGAATCTGGGGGTACAGGATGAGGAGGTCAAGGAAGAGGAGGACCCTATCGTAGACATTATTACGGCAGATGGGCCAACCAAGATTGCCCTCCCATTGAATAAGACGGTGGCGAGAATTACAAAAACTCTCTGGCAAACCCCAGGGTCCATATGTCCGACGCAGACAGGGGTTGAGAGGAGATACTTTGTCCCCCAGGAGGGCCATGAACACCTGTTCTCCCACCCACCACCAGGCTCAGCGGTGGTGCAGACAGCCTGTCAGAGGGAGAGACAGGGACAGCTGGGGCCCACACCCAAGAGCAAAGAGCCCAAGAACTCAACCTACTGGGCAGGAAGGCATACGCGATGGCAGGCCTGCAATTGAGAATAGCCAACCTGCAGGTTATGCTCAGCAGGTATGCCTATAACTCCTGGGTGGCTGCTGATAAGTTCAAGGCTCTCTTGCCCCTGGATGCCCAGCAGGAGTTTGCGGCTCTGACCGAGGAAGGCAGAGTGGTCTCCAGGTCAGCCCTCCAAACGGCCCTGGATGCGGCCGACTCGACAGCGTGGGCTATGGCTACGGCTACGGGCAGAGTCATGCGCCGGAGTTCCTGACTCCAGGTTTCTGGAATCCCTCCCGGAAGTGCAGACTACTCTGCAAGACTTGCCCTTCGAGGGGACGAGCCTATTCTCGGAGCAGATGGACAGTAGGCTCCATAGCTTAAAGGATTCAAGGGCAACCCTGAAATCCTTGGGTCTTTACACTCTGGCCCCGCGGGAGGGGACGACAGAGGGGCTTTAGTCAGGGGGCCAGGTTCGACAGCAGGCGTAGATCCCGGGGTGGTAACAACAGGAATGCTAGGAGACGCTCGAGGTCTGGCTCTGACTATAACCAGGGATCGCCGCATAAGCCCCAGGGCCCTAGGTCAGGGGTTTGATGGTACACACGAGGATGGCACCCCAGTCAACGCCCTAGATCGACCCTTTCAGAACAGATTATTTCCTTTCCACCATGCTTGGGCAGCTATCACGTCGGACCGGTGGGTCCTAGAGGTGGTGGCAAGGGGATACTCTATCCCATTCTTGTCCCTCCCTGCCCCATCCCCCCCCTTCCCTGTCCCTTTCCAGGGACCCCTCTCACAAGCACCTCCTTCAGCAGGGGGTTGCCATGCTCCTATCTTCGGGGCGGTGGAAGAGGTCCAGATAGCCTTCAGGGGGAAGGGGTTCTATTCCCACTACTTCCTGATAACAAAGGCAAAGGGTGGCCTTCATCCCATTCTGGACCTCAGGAGGTCGAACGCCTTCATAAGGAAAGCAAAGTTCAGGATGGTGACATTGGCCTCCATTATCCCGTCACTGGGTCTGGGAGACTGGTATGCCGCCCTCGACCTTCGAGATGCCTATTTCCATTTCCCCTTGCCACAGGAGGTTCCTAAGATCTGTGGTAGGGGAGGATCATTAACAATTTGCAGTGCTCCCCATCAGCCTTTCCACAGCCCCAAGAGTATTTACAAAATGCCTGGCAGTGGTGGTGGCCCTCTTGAGGAGGAAAGGGGTCCATGTCTACCCTTACCTGGATGACTGTCTCATCAGGGGCTGGTCGAGGGACCAGGTTCAACAGTACATAGCCCTGGCCAGACAGACTTTCGAGCGGCTAGGGCTCTGGCTAAACGAGAAAAAGTCGACACTGGTCCCTACTCAGATCATCGAGTTTGTGGGGGCGAGGCTAGACGCCACAGTAGGGAGGGCCTACCTCATGGGCCCCAGGTTCTAGGCAATATGAGGGATGGTCCAGGAACTTCGGGCCACCCCTATGACTACAGTGAGATGGTGCCTGAAGCTTCTGGGGCACATGGCAGCCTGTACATATGTGCTGCGGCATGCCAGGCGCCGGCTTCGACCACTCCAGTCTTGGCTGTTGAGTATTTACAGACCAGCTCGGGACCACATGGACATGGTGGTAACCATCCCATAGCGGTCCTGTCGGCGCTGGAATGGTGGACGAGAGAGAGCGAGGTGTGCAGCGGGGTTCCGTTCACGCCTCCCCTCCCCACGATGCAGCTGGGAACAGACGCCTTGGACGCAGGTTGGGGAGCCCACCTGGACGATCTGAGGACTCAAGGTATGTGGTCCGAGGCGGCGAGGCGGCTGCATATCAATGTCAGGGAACTGTGAGCGGTCCGGCTCGCATGCATAGCGTTTCTCCCCAACTTGAGAGGCCACTGTGTTTCGGTTCAGATAGACAACACAGCCACCATGTATTATATCAACAGACAGGGTGGTGCTCGTTCCTCTCCCCTCTGCCAGGAGGCGATAGCCCTTTGGGATCTCTGCATCACGCATAAGATCTACGTGCAGGCGACGTACCTGCCGGGGGTGCACAACACCCTGGTGGATCAGCTCAGCAGAGCGTTCGTGGCCCACAAGTGGTCCCTCAAGGAGGAGGTGGTCCGCTCTCTCTTCCTCAGGTGGGGCACTCCCTGCCTCGATCTGTTTGCCTCGAACAGCAATAAGAAGTGCCTCAGGTTCTACTCCTCCAGAGGGATGGGATGGGGGTCAAGGGGCACGCCCTGGTAAGGCAGTGGCCAAGGCACCTCATGTACACTTTCCCTCCCTTTCCCCGATCCACGAGGTCCTTCTAAGAGTCAGGAGGTTCGGGTCAACCCTGATCCTCATTTCTCCAGCGTGGCCCCATCAACACTGGTACACGACCCTCAGGAGCCTCCTGGTGGAGGACTCCATCCTCCTTCCGCAGGTCCCGAACCTGCTGACGCAGGACATCGGCCAAGGGCTTCTCTATCACCTGGACCTACTCTCCCTGCACCTAATGGCCTGGGAGATCAGTGGCTTAGGAGGGAGGAGCTCCTCTGTTCGGACCTGGTAAAAAGGGTTCTGATGGAGAGCAGGAAGCCATCCACCAGGGCCACATACGGGGGCAAAGGGAAAAGATTCTCGTGCTAGGCCATTAAGCGAGGGGTGGACCTGTCTTTGGCCCCCACCCTGAGTATATTGGAATATCTCCTTGACCTTAGGCAACAGGGGTTGTCGCCCTTCTCAGTTAGGGTGTACCTGGGGGCTATTGCGGCCTTCCATCCTGGGGAAGGCGGATGCTTGGTATTTGCCCTGCCTATAGTTAAGAGGTTCCTGAAGGGGTTGGACAAACTATACCCTCAGGTTAGGCAACCCATTCCCCATGGGACCTGAACCTGGTGCTTCCCGGGCTGATGGGGGCCCTGTTTGAGCCGCTCGCTACCTGTTCCCTGTCTCACCTATCCTGGAAGGTGGCGTTCCTGGTAGCAATTACCTTGGCTAGGAGGGTCTCAGAGCTGCGGGCTGTCCTCGGAACCACCGTATACGGTGTTCTCTAGAGACAAGGTGACCCTATGTCCACACCTGGCTTTCCCGCCCAAAGTGGTGTCTCCGTTTCACATGTCACAAGAGATCTACCTCCCGGTATTCTATCCGAAACCTCACGCAGTGGGGAGAGAGCAGGCACTACACACGCTAGATGTCAGGAGAGCGCTGGCACTTTATTTGGATAGGACAAGAGAATTCCGTAAATCCACGCAGCTCTTTGTCTCAATAGCAGAGAGAATGAAGGGCTCCCCTGTGTCAGCGCAATGTCTCTCCTCGTGGATTACCGCATGCATTAGAGCATGCTATGAGCTGAAAGGGAAATCAGTGCCCCACGTTACTGCCCACTCAACCAGAGGTTGGGCGTTGTCCACAGCATTCTTGGCCCAGGTGCCAATCCTAGATATATGTAGGGCGGCCACATGGTCATCCGTACACACATTCACGACACATTACGCGGTCTCGCAGCAGGCTAGGCATGATGCGGCTGTGGGGATGGCTGTGTTGCAATCTGTCTTGATCTAGACTTCCGACCCCACCTCCATGGTTATGGCTTGGGAATCACCTACTGGAATGGACATAAGCAAGCACTCGAAGAAAAAAAGACGGTTACTTACCTTGTAACTGTTGTTCTTCAAGATGTGTTGCTTATGTCCATTCCAATCCCGCCCGCCTCCCCTTCGTCAGATTGTCCGGAAAGAAGGAACTGAGCGGAGGTGGGGCCAGCAGGGGCATATATGCGCGGCTATGCCGGCGCCACTCTAGGGGGCTCCCTGACTGGCCCAATGGGTACTGCTAAGGGTAAAAAAGTTCCAGCAGACGTGCACGCAGCGCGCACACACCTACTGGAATGGACATAAGCAACCCATCTCGAAGAACAACAGTTACCACGTAAGTAACCGTCTTTTTCAGTTCTGGTGCCCACAATTCAAGAAAGATGTTGAGAAATTGGAAAGAGGTCAGAGAAGAGCCACAAAAATGATTAAAGGACTAGAAAACATGGTTTATAGTGATACACTTAAATATACTGAGCTCTTTGGATATAACGAAGGGTAAGGAATGACTTGATATAGTCTACAAGTACTTATAGGGAGAACAACTATTTAGAAATGGGCTCTTCAACTCAGCAGTGAAAGGCATAATAATGTACATGAGATTAAACTTAAAACTAGACAAATTCAGGCTGGAAATAAAGTTTACATTTTTAATGACAAGAAATAATTAACCATTGAAACAATTTATGAAAGATATTAGTGGATATCTATCAATTGCTGACAGTTTTCCCAAGAAGACTAGATATTTTTCTAAAAGATATGCTGTAGGAATTATTTGGGGGCAGTTCTAAGGCCTATGTTATACAAGAGGTCAGACTAAATGTTCATAATGGTTCCTTCTGGCCTTGGAATCTAAGACTCTGAATAAGGAAACTCCCATAGATTTGTTGCAAAAGACAGCCATGAAGTGCCTCTGTAGAAGATGCAAGGATATGCTAGCAATAGACTTCAGTGCTTTATCCATTTTTTAGTTTTTCTCCCATTGCCAAGGTGCTGACACAGAGGCACAACTAGACAAGGCAAACTGGATTCTCCTAGTTCCTGAAAGAACCTACTTACTCAAGACTTGGCCTCTTCTTCAAAACCCCGTTGCAGGGTCCACTCCACTATCATCTGCGGCAATATCTCGGGATGAATTAAGTTTGAAGGTCAAAAGCTGTATGACTAATGCCCTTCCTAAATCTCCAACACAAGTAACTACTGAGCCTGCCCTTTATGACATGCTGAGAGGGATATTTCCTCTGAGTTACAAATAGCTTATTTTATTATCTTCAATGCAGCCTATCATAAAATTAGTCTCTTACTACTTTAAAGAGACAGACCCTTTATTTAATACTATGACGGGATATAACAAATGTTTCAAGGTGCTATCTCATCCTTAATAAGGCATGTTCAAAAAGCAGTTGACAATTTCATATTCTGCAAAGATTTCTCCATTTTGGTAGTGAAACATGTTGCTCAAATACTCTGCTACTTTTCATTACAAACTATGGTGACTATTCATTTGAACTTTCATTTTAGGTGGCATGATTAGGAGCCATTACTTCAAACAAAGGCAAGGACAAATTGCAGCCTTTATTGCAGTTTGTTTTGCTATCTTTTGCCTTGGACTAGTGGTCCTGAGGACATTATTCAGCTTAACTTGAAAGAAAAATTCTAGCTTTCATACTACCCTGCATCTTTCATTTTTACATGGGAAAAATAAGCACATTTGTACCAAAAATGCAAAGCAGAGGACTAGTTTCTCAATAATAATTCGGTTTTCTCTGAATCACACGTCCAAGAGGTATTCCATCAGTTACCCACAAAGGCAGGGGATATCCTGCTTTCTGAGGACAAAAGGAAGTAGTTTCTGTAAGAGACTCTTATTCCTGTAAACAGATTTCTTCACTCAGAGCTATCACTTAGAAGTTCATCATCTCTAGAAGCCATTATTGGGTAAGACTTCAGTGCACCCACTGATAGGACTTTCAGTCAAGACTTTCTAAGACTGTAAATTTAATAATCTGGTATATGACAAATAACAAAGCAAGGAAGTATGTTTTCTCCTCTCAAAAGCAGCTCCTTACCACTATTGTTGCCCATCAGTATGGATTACTGGAACTACAACAAAAAAAAGGTGTTCTTCCTTATTAACAAAGTTTGTTTCTGAGTAGCTACAATAATCTAGATATTTGCTACATTATTTTATTGTTAACCAGTTCAGTATTGTGTTAATTCTAGAACAGTCATTCTGGTTAATGGGAGAATATTCTTGAGGTACAAGAATGCTTTCTGATTTTCCTGTCTGCCAGTCACCCGACGGAGGATGACAACCCACAAGCATGAATTACAGGAGCTACTCTCACAGCAATCCTTTCCATGGTTTGGAGAATATTCCTTTTTGATTATTGTTCAGAAAAGTCTTTCCAAAATTTTCATTTTAAATATATACAACAGATGGATAAAAAAAACAAACCATAATCTTAGAGGTTTAACTAGAAACTTTTAGGGAAAGCTCATCAGGCAAGCACAAGAAACAATGGGATTTTGCTTTGTACTGGCTACATTCCCTTGCCTTTTTCCTCCTCATTTGGAGTTCACTAAGAAGGTCTTAGTCCAAAGATGTATTACTGTATAAAATAATTTAAATGGTTTGTTCAGCTAATACTCACAAACAGTCATTAAGAATCTTACATTATATAAAACAAAACTTAAGTCAATGATGTCTGAACTGAGCGTACCTGTGATAAGAGCATCTGGTCTTGACTGTTCTTTTCTCCATGCTGGTACAAACACTGTAACATCTTTGTGGCCTCTTTCCAAAAACCAGTCTACTGCCAATTTTATTCCCCGACAAGAAAATACTTCTTTGTTTCCATGGCTGAAACAGACATCACACAAACACTTAATTTCCTGTTTTACAACCATTACTTTCCATGTGATCATGAATCAAGCAGAGCATAGCAAACACAGCTGATTATTCTTAGTAATGTTATTAACTTAATCCAGGATTTCTGTTAGCAATGAAGGTCAATCTGAATTCACTTCCCAACACTGCCTGTTCCCACAAAAGGGCACATAAAGAAAGACAGAAGGGCATCTGTCAAACCAAATAAATGTTTATTATGCTTGCAATATATGATATTTAAATAAACATGGTGTGAATTGTAAAGGGAAAGACAAATCTTTATTTCAACTGTGGAAAGACAGTATACAAAGTTTTTAAAAGATTTTATTTCTGTTATACACACATTTCTCTTTTTCATTTGTACTGTTTTAAAGTACATTTCCAGCCCTCTAAAACAGTGGTATGAGTACCCTTAGAGGTACTCGAGAGAAGTCGGGGGAGGGCGGGTGCATCAACACAACTGAAATCTGGAGAAAACTGAATGTGTGTTTTAAGTTTTACAGCGTTTTATTATTTTTGTACTTTTTACACCCAAAAATTTCATTGCCCCCCTGGCTACAATTAAGTTGTTTAAACAAATGTGTTGCAACGGTAGAAAAAAAATGTGTGTGTCTTAAAAAAAATTATAAGTATTCCCAGTACCTACAGTTTAAGGGGTACTTTATAAAAAAAGGTTGAGAAACACTGCTCTAAAATACTGTAGTCTTTACCCACACAGAGTCACTTTGGGGAAGGTTGGAAAATAAACACAGAGAGGAAGGGAAATGGCAGAACACTGGCAGGAACAAGGGGAAAGGGAGAAAACAGGGTCTCCCACAGGCTGTTGTAGAGGGAGAAGCTAGTGCCTCAAACAAACAGCTTGAGCAAACGGCTAGCTGAATGGCTACTGTCTCAAGATGGAGTACTGAGCCCTACTTCCCCAAGCCACATCTCTACATATGGGCAACACAGGAATGGGGTGTAATCCATACTCGTACGTGGGGATGCTAGTGTAAAGAATTACAGAATCATAGAATACTAGAACTGGTAGGGACCTCGAGAGATCATCAAGTCCAGTCCCTGCCCTCACAGCAGGACCAAGCACTATCCAGATAATCCCTGACAGGTGTCTGTCTAACCTGCTCTTAAATATCTCCAGTGATGGAGATTCCACAACCCCCCCCTAGGCAATTTATTCCAGTGTTTAACCATCCTGACAGTTAGGAAGTTTTCCCTAATGTCCAACCTAAATCTCCCTTGCTGCAATTTAAGCCCACTGCTTCTTGTCCTATCCTCAGAGGCCAAGGGGAACAATTTTTCTATCTCCTTCTTGTAACACTGTTTTAGATACTTGAAAACTGCTTCTTTCAGTCTCTTCCCTCAAAACTCATGATTTCTAGGCCTTTTATCATTTTTGCTGCTCTTCCTTGGACCTTCTCCATTTTTTCCACATCTTTCTTGAAATGGGGTGCCCAGAACTGGACACAATACTCCAGTTGAGACCTAATCAGCGCAGAGTAGAGTGGAAGAATGACTTCTTGTGTCTTGCTCACAACATTCCTGTTAATGCATTCCAGCATCACATTTGCTTTTTTTGCAAGTGTCACACTGCTGACTCATATTTAGCTCCTGGTCCACTATGACCCCTAGATCCCTTTCTGCAGTACTCCTTCCTAGACAATCACTTCCCATTCTGTGTGAGACTGATTGTTCCTTCCTAAGTGGAGTACTTTGCATTTGTCCTTATTAAACTTCATCCTATTTTCCTCAGATCACTTCTCTAGCTTTGAATTATGACCCTATCCTCCAAAGCACTTGCAACTTCTCCCAGCTTGGTATCACCTGCAAACTTAATAATCGTACTCTCTATGCCAGTGGTCTCCAACCTTTTTACACCCAAGATCACTTTTTAAATGACAGACCAAGCCAAGATCTACCGCTCTGCCCCTTCCTTTAAGCCCCGCCCCTTCCTTGACACCCCGCCCTCTCTATTCTTCTCCTCTCCATCACTTGCTATCCCCAATCCTTATACTACTGCTTTTTTTTTTTTTTTCAATTCTTCTGTAGGAAGAGGTTTTTCCAACATTTGGCCTATCTAGACTGGACCAAATGTCAGAAAAACCCCTTCTTTTGGAAGCCCCCTTATTCCTCATAGAAAGAGGAATATAGGGGTGACCGAAAGAGCATGTTTGCTCTTCCACTAAAAAAAGCGGAAGAACAAACGCATCCCTGGATGCAGAAGAGTGTTTCTGGGATATCTCCAGAATCCTGAAAAACTCCTGCGGTCTAGCGTACCCTTGCTGGATTGAGACAGGATGTGTAGGCTCTGGGGTGGGAATGAGGGATTTGGGTGTGGGAAGGGTTGAGAGGTGCAAGCTCTGGGAGGAAATCTGGATGCAGGAGGAGGTGGAGAAGGGAAGCTGGCTCGGGGAGGGGGCTCCAGGCCGTGCAGTGTTGGGGTACTAAGCAAGCCACAGGCTTGTGGATGGGAGGGTGCAGGAATTTGGGTTGGGGTATGTGAGGGGCTCAGGGCAGGGGGTTCCAGTGTACGATAGGCTCAGATCTAGGGTCTGGGGGAAGGGGGATTGCAGAAGAGGTTGTGGCCAGATGGGGGTTTGTTGGCCAGGCTTCATTTTTAAATAAAATTCTATGTCAAACACAAAAAGTTTCTGCATTGTCCTTATTTATGAGAAGGGTGGGGAACCTGTCAGGGGTCACGGACCCACAGAAAAATCAGTTGGGAGCAGGGGACATGGTACTGGGGAAGGGTGCTAGTGGGTGCTGGGGCAGGGAACAGGGTGCCAGTGGGGGCAGGGTTCTGCGGCTGGGGGCAGGGGAGGGCAGGGGACAGGTTTCTGCAGCAGGAGACAAGGTGCCAGTGGGAACAGAGTTCTGTGGCTGGGGGCAGGGGAGAGGAAACAGGGTGCCAGGAGGACAGGTTTCTGCAGCAGGGGGCAGAGTGCCAGTGGGGGACAGGTTTCTGCAGCGGGGGACAGGGTGCCGGGGGCAACAGTTTCTTCAGCGGGGGGCAAGGCGCTGGGAGGGCAGCTTTCTGCAGAGGGGGGACAGGTTTCTGCAGCGGGGGACAGGGTGCCAGTGGGGACTGTTTCTGCAGCGGGGGGCAGGGTGCCGGGGGGACAGAGTTCTGTGGCTGGAGGCAGGGGAGAGGGAACAGGAGGGGAGGGACAAGGTTCTGCAGCAGGGGACAAGGTTTGGGGGCAGGGGAGAGGGAACAGGGTTTGGGGGCAGGGTGCCAGTGGGGGCAGGGAGTCCCCTACACCAGCCTCAGAGGGAAGCCTCCGTTGCGCACTCCTTCTGGGGCTGACCTGTCCCCCGGCGGAGGAAGGAAGCCGTGTCACGCACCTCCGCTGGGC
Source organism: Pelochelys cantorii (assembly GCA_032595735.1). Lineage (NCBI taxonomy): Eukaryota > Metazoa > Chordata > Testudines > Trionychidae > Pelochelys > Pelochelys cantorii. The sequence goes on along the minus strand of CM064326.1, from coordinate 41,384,346 downwards.
CTGACTCCCCCCTCCCGCCGAGCAGGGAAGCCTCCGTTGTGCGGTCCCTCTGGGGCCAACCCCCACCTCCCGCGGAGGAAGGAAGCCCCACTGTGTGCCTCCGCTGGACCTGACTCCCCCCCGTGGAGCAGGGAAGCCTCCGTTGTGCGCCCCCTCCAGGCCTGACTCCCCCCTCCCGCAGAGAAGGGAAGTCCCAGCGTGCGCCTCTGGGGACTTACCCAGTAAGTTCCCAGAACGCCAGGGAGCTGGGGCAAGGAAGCAGCTAGCGCATTTCCAGAAACCCCGGAAGTGACGTGCAGCTGTAGGACTTCTGTCCATCCCGCGGGAAGCCGCCACTACCTCCATTGTTGCTCGAGGTAAGTAGTGGGGCTTCTTGGGGGTGGGGAGAAATGGGGGGCCCAGAACGCCACGCGATCGACTGGTCAAGGCCTTGGGATCGACCAGTCGATCGCGATCAACTGGTTGGTGACCACGGCTCTATGCCATCATCTAAATCATTGATGAAGATATTGAACAGAACCAGTCCCAAAACCGATCCCTATGGAAATCCACTTGTTATGCCCTTCCAGCATGACTGTGAATCGTTAATAACTACTCTCGGAGAACGGTTATTCAGCCAGTTATGCACCCACCTTATAGTAGCCCTATCTATGTTGTATTTCCCTATAGCCACAAGAGTTGTCAGCAGAGACCTGATCTGTGACCTTTCACACTAAAAGAAAAAAAGTCCTGTTTGATTTATTATTGCCAGGGCCAGTCCCTAGAGCCAGCCAGAATCTCACTCTAAACCAGTGTATTAGAGAGTCATTTTTTGTTCACATTGACACTCATGTATCCCCATTACAGATTGAGACGTGTGAATCCTCTCAATACCTCTTCCCTACTTTTAACTTCAGAAGTTCTCACCTGAAATGCTGGACTTAAGTCTGATTATGTAACCTGATGTGCTTTATGGCCTTGGGTACTGAAGTCTATGAAATAATAAACATACTGCTATTGTGACACGCACAATATGATACTATAACAGTCTCTTTAAAAGGAAATACTGTAGATTACACTTATTCTTGATTCCAATTGGCCAAAAGAGAATGTGGCTTGTTAAAATTCTTTATAACTCCCCAGAAATGGTAAATGGATAAATATGCATACCCATGATTTAAAGACATACACCAGCAGTATGTCCAGTTATCACATCTTCCACTGAGATGCAGTCACATCTCAAATGTTCAGGATAGTTGTGACTAGGCCACACTTGGATGGGAGACAAATGAAATTCCATGACCTAGGACACAGAACAATGGACTGGGATTCAGGAATTCAGTGGCAGACCCAGGAATAAAACCCAGGGTTGCTAGGTCACCTTAGGTAAGTCATTCCTTGCTTTCTCTGCCTCATTTTCCCTATATGTAAACTGGGGATAATGACACTGACATCATTCTGTAAAGCATGATATAAGAACTAGGCACCATTATGTAGTCCTTAAAAATTCTACACCACTTTTCAAGAAGAGTTGTGTGTATGCCAGCAACTAGTCTAATTTCCTCATGATAGCCCCAAACGGATGCTTTTTTTCAACTGCATACCAGTATTTTTCACTTCCAACAGTAAATAGTTGTGTAATATTGCCATGCTTTGCTGTATATGATCCCTTTTTCAACTGGGTAATGGTATTTTTCACTTCCAACAGTAAACAGTTATGTAATATTGCCACGCTCTGCTGCATACACAGGAGATCAGAACTCACCTGAGGTTTCAGTTTTCATAGCTCTCCCTTAGGAGTGTAGCCAACACTATTACTACATAGGTAATACTTATCCAACAGGAATTTATAAGATGTTGACTAAAATATTTGTGAGGAAAATAATCAGCATAATTAGCATTTGTAAAGTTATTGAATACTGCTGTCATGGGCAGCTTTGCCTTGGCTTCTGGCTGTGTGCTTCCTTCAGCTATATTTCATGTAGCTGAGAAAATACCAAATTTTCCATTTTCTATTTCTGTTGCCTGGTTGTCAATATTTGGAAAGTAAATAGTGCTTGTATTGCTTTGTCAGGGAAGATGATTTTACAAGTCTAGATCTATTCAAAGGTGAGCAGCAGGTTTTAAAAGTGCAAACGAAGCTGCAGAACAGTACTGGGAACAGTACTCAGTACCAAATGTCTGAGCCAGCTGCAGGGTTCTACTTCGGTGTTGTTGAATCAACTTGATCTAGTGTACTTAGTGGATTTGAGGAAAAAGTATCTATTTGTCGGTTACACTGGGGGTAGGAATGACTTTCTCATGCATTTATCCATCACATGGCTTCTTACAATTGCATGTACTCATTTAAGTGATAGGTGTTTTAATTTTTAAGAAAAACAGAAAGCAAAAGCTCTTAAAAGTGTTGCCTTTGGGCAGCACAGTTAGTGAGCTTATGAGTATGTGAAAGTGTTCTCATCACAATCTCCATTACCTTCCTCAGGCTAAACATTAAATAGTGGCTCCATATTTTAACTGCAAGACTAAATCTTTAAATTGTCAAAAATGGTTGTAGTATAGTTCTAAAATGACAGCCATATACAATGCATGCACCACTTCAAAAGTGCCATGCTGAAATATTCAGGTAGCCATGAGGGTTCCATAATTTGGAAGATACAATGTATGAATATTTTTTTATAATTGCACTGGTCATTATAGCTGATGGTCTGCACACACTTCTATTGTAAAAAGATTAACTAACTGAAATTTGTCACATGCAAACATTTTATTCAAATTGAATGCTTTAAACAATAAAAACACAAACCATAAAATAAAAAGAGAACAAAATAACTACAGGTTGTACCTCCCTAAACCTGGACTTTCTGGTTCGGCAACATCTGAACCGGGAGGTCTGGCAGCGAGGCAGGAGCGAGATAGGGGGGAACTGGCAACTCAGCTGGGAGCCCCATGTTCTGGGGGCAAGCTGACAGCAGAGTGGGTAGTTCTGGCCCCAGCGGCTGGGAAGCTCCAGCTGCGGCCAAGGAGCTCCGACCACAGCAACAGCCAGGGAGCTCCGGCCCTGGCTGCATTCTGGCTCCAGTGGCTGGGTAGCTCAAGCCCCAAGCAGCAAGCATGGAGCTCCGGCTCTGGCCCTGGCCCCAACTGCGGAACTCCAGCCCTGGCTGCAGAGCCAGGCAGCTGCAGAACTCCGCCTCCCGCTGTAGAACTCCAGCTGTGGCACTCTAGCCTTGGCAGCAGTAGGGCTCGAGGCAGCTAGAGAGCCCCAGGGGGCAGCAGCAGAGCTATGCTGGAGCCCTAGCCCGTAGGCAGCGGGGCAGTATGGGCCATGAGGGGAGGGACCTCCCCTGGTCCAGCAAATCCCCTTGTTCGGGACTGCTCAGGTCCTGAGGGTGCTGGAGCAGAGAGGTCCAACCTGTACCTAGAAACTCTTTCTTTCTTCATATTAACTCACTAATATTTTTCTGTATACATTGTGTAAGACAAAAGTAGTGTCTGTGTGTGTCTGTGTGTGTATGTATATATATATTTAGATATAGATATGTGCAATACAGAAATTGCTTTGCTAGACCAAACCAATGACCTTCTAGTCCGGTACCCCATTTCTGACAGTAGCTACCATCAACTGAAACAAGAGGGTTTCTATCCCTTCAAAAACTTTATTTATTGTAACTACTCTGGGTAAACTTGTTTTTCCTGAATTAGATTTTTTTTAATCCTGCTAATTTTTTACTCACTATAGTAAAGTGTGAGAATGAAATTAACAGTCTAATTAATTAAAGAACATACATTTTCCACACAATGAAGAGTTTTGAATTTGCTACATATCTATATATTTCAGTGGAGCTTTCATAGGGGAAGAAACAGTCTCCAGGTAGTGGAAAAGAATGGCCCTACTATTTTAAGATCTTAAATACACACACAGAAATCTCACTATTGTTTGTAAAAAGATTAAACTAGACAGCATACCAGATTGTATGTTTGACATGTGAAAACAGGTACTTCTGTAAGAAAGAGATGGTACAATATAAAAATTGGTTTTGGTATGTTCAAAGGAACTTTAAATTTAATTATTTTTCTTTAAATAATTTTTTCCTTCGGGTCATTTTTTGCTGCATTTTAATTTTGATGCATATTATACTTTTACTAGGTTTTAAAATCCATTTTTACTTAAACAAATTTGCTATGTATGTTTTGATACATCAAAAACCTCTCCGTAAAAGAAACACAAAAAAAACCTTACTAATTTTGCCCTTTTCCCATTTGGCAGAGGAATTTCTTCTCCCCTCCTCCCCCTCCCCCCACCCCTTCCAAAAAAGCATTCATGGATTTGGCTCTCCCTTGTTTGCTTCCTTCTATGCACTTAAGTATTTTTATCTCTTTGGGAACAGCAGCATATTAGTCTAGTGTCCTACAATACTTACATTTTAGAAAGTAGTAAATGTACATGCTAAATATCCCAAATAGCAAGGGGACTCACAATAGTACCATATACGAGACTTTTAGAACATTATTCTATTTAGGACCAGAAAAGTTACAGAGTTGTCCAATGTGTTGTATGTACTTGGTGCACTCATTTCTATCAAAGAGTCCCATTGGAACAAGTGATATCAGGCATAATTTTAAAATACGTCAGTTTGTATTTTATTTTAAAATATCATTGTGAGACTTCTTTAAAAAAAAAAAAAAGAAACTTCACGAACTGTGACATATTTTAAAATGCCACTTACATAAGCTGCCTCTGTACTCCAGTGGGGATTCTGTCACCAGCATAGAGCACAATGGGACATCTTTTGGAGCAAGACCGTTCATCAACAATTTGGAGAGCTCTAAAAGGATTTAAAGAGAAGTTTCGCCCTTAACCTGCTATTAGTGAGATTCTATCCATGGGAACAGTTCTTGATGGGAAACATATTCCTGGAAAAGGCCTCAAGATAGAAAAAGAGTTGGATACATACAAATTGACACATCAGGCATAACTGTCACAATGATGCAGCTACCTTAGCACAGACACTACAACTCAGAAAGCAAGAACAGACAAGCCACAGAGTTTGGAGATCTTTGCTGACATTTGATAGAAATATGTACTTGAATTGTTAGATGTAAATTACATGTTGTTCAAATTAGGGATGTTAGCTATCGTGTAACTGAATTGTCGTGTAACCACATGAAATTTTAGCGATTATATGACTATTTGATAATCCCCAGGAATGGGGCTGGCAGCCAGTGTGTTCTCGGCCCCACCCCCAGGGATAGGGTTGCCAGGTATCTAGTATTCAACCGGACAGCCTGGTTTTTGCGCCCTCTGTCCAGTAAAAAAATTCAGAAAATACCGGACATGTGCAATGTCCAGTACTTTCTGCTTTTCCGACTGGGCGCCTGACAGAAGCCTGGCGGGGGCAGTGGCTGGGGGGAGCGGGTCGCGATCAACGCTGGGAGCCCTCAGTTGGTTGCATGCGGAAGCCTGGCGGGGGAGGGGCTGCGATCGGCACTGGGAGGTTCATGTAGTCAAAATATAGGACGTAGACTGTTGATTGTTTATAATAAAGTTCCCATTCAGTGTTAAGCATATGTGTGGTGGGTTTGTTTTTTGCTCCACAAATTTTTAGCACGTGTGTTCAGTATTTTTTGGGAAACCATCTGGCAACCCTACCCAGGGAGCCCCCTGTCACCCTGTGCTGCTGCATCTGTATCAAAGGTAGCAGCATGGTGTGGTAGGTGGAGCTGGTCTGCGAGGGGAGCCAATTTAAAAACCAGCTCCCTTCACAGACTGGCTGCCTGCTGCCCTTCTGCCTCTAATACAGAAGCAGCAGCACAGGGTGGCAGCAGCCCCTGTCCGTGGGGAGCTCAGACCCGCCATGGACAAGGGTTGCTTCACTGCAGCCTCTCTTGCCTCTGACCCCTGTGATGCTGCCTCTGATAGAAGCAGCAGCAGTTCGGGGGTGGGGGCAGGCAGGCAGCACCTCAGAGCTGATAGGTGCAGGAAGCTGGCTCTATCAGAGGCAGCAGTGCAGGGGTGGGGAGGGCACGTGGATCCGGTGCTTGTGGGGAGCCTTCTCAAAGCCAGCTCCTCACCAGCATTGGCTCCCACTCCCCCTCCGCCTCTGATACAGAGCAGCAAGGGGGGGGGGGAAATGTGTGTAAGTAAAAAAGATTAACCGATAAGCCTAGGCTTATCGGTTAATCGTATAGTCAACTTCACATTGACATCCACAGTTCAAATGAGTGAAGCCAAAACGTTTTGATTAATGGCAGGTTACTGCACAGCTATATGGGAGCTTTAAAAGTATTGTACAATAGCATAACATTTTCTTTGTCTTTTTCTACCATGGTTACTCAAGAGTCTAGCATCTGCCAAATGTAGTTCTTTTTATTGATCTAACTTGTTTTCCCTTAGAAGACAGAAGGAGGCAACACAAGTGAGAATATTTTAAAAAGCCAAAATTGGAAAATGAAGGAAGTTAATAGTGTCTAATACCTCACTGAAATGTACTTTAAACATTGCTGCCTCCCCCCCAACCTCCGTAACCTATGTTTTTAAAAATAATGATTTTGTTTGTTCTGCTGTTTATCAACTGAATGCATGCCTAAATATAAGAAACATCAAGTTACATTAGAATACAGCAGAGAGTAGAAATTTAAGGCACTGGATTTTTTTTAAAAGTCATTTATTAGATTTTACAGGGCCTCAATCTGGTTTAATTTGAAAATCTGTGCTACTGCCTACTTTATTAATTTAAATTTAAAACTAAATTTTATAAATGCAATTTTTAAATGCCACTGTAGGTGCATTTATTTTAATTTTACAAAATTGTTATAGGCAACACACAATATTGAAAGTTAAGAACCTGATACTACCAACACGTAAGCAAGTACATGACATTACTCACATTATTAGCTCTGTTGTCCTTCAGTGTTAAGAATGAGCACATAAGCATTTGCTATATCAGGCCCTAAAAATGCATATTTATTAAAAAAAAAAAAAGATTGACAAAATCTTTTTATTTAAACTACATTAACCAGGTTATTAACTTGGTTATACACATTGCAATTTTTTTTCCCAAAAGCGGGATCCTAAAGTTAAGATCCTAAACCCAAACTGAGGCATCTACAATGGTATTTTCAATATCACATGAATTACTTGAACCCTATTTATATCAAACTGTAAACTCTGATGGAAGAGTATGATTTGATCAAAACATTTTAGCTTTCTTAACCTATTAAATCCTATAACTGTTGTTGGCAAGTAGCCTGTGGTATATTTGGTTATTCTGTGTTTGTTACTTTGACAAGAAGGCTTCAGTGAAGCTCTGAAGTTATTTTTCAGCATAGATGAGCATTTTAATTGAGGAACTGCTTAACAGAAAAACATCTATGTAAAATCTGGAATTCTATTATTAAAGCAGCAAGCAAAAACAACACTTAAGCAATGTAAGACTATAAAATGGGAGAAAAGTATAAAACTAACAACATGTAGATGAATTCTCATTTTTTAAAAGTAATAATTTCCTGAGACTAAATAGTTACTTGCTTTGAATTTTGCCGCTCCTTTTGGGTCTACAAAAGCACTACATGCAATGTACAGGACCTATGCAAACATCAACTCTTCATTATTACTTGATGATATGCTGCAGAAGACAGCAGAGCTCTCTCTCCCCTCTTTATGAGCTGAGAGAAATGTTTGAATGAAGGAGAAGAAAGAGAGCAGAAAAAGCCCATTTTTGCTTCCTGCTCCCACTTCTATGAAAAAATGGGATAGTCACTCTCCTTCTCCCATTTAATCCTGCAACAAAGTCCTGCTAAGGTGGAGAAGAGGACCCCCTATACTAGAGCTACCTCTCCAAGAGGCAATCATGAGCAACCTGCATCCCTTTGGGATTCTATGTGTGACTTGCAAAACATTTGGTTTATTGTTGTCTACAACAGGGTTGCCAGATTTTTCTGCTTTCCCGCAACATACTTTTTTTCCTACCGGTATTCTTAAAAATGGTATGTGAAGTGAGATATGTGCTGACTGCACACAACATAGACTGAGAGCCATGTGTTCCCTCTGAATCCAATCAAGGTGCTTCTATGGTTCAATTGGCACACCCCGCAAATTCTAGGTATGCAAGCACAGTTAGCAAAACTACCCTATCCCAAGAGACCATCTTGGTTGACAATCTTGCGGCCCACTGAGATGGAAGGCCCAAAGTTTCTTATATCAAGTTTTATCATTAAGCTAACAATTACTACCCTGAAATTATTACTATGTTGAACTTGCTTTTCCTAAATAATGTGGTATGATTGGTTAATTGCGCTCTGATTGCCATATGCACACAAAGTAAGGCCACCAGGATTTCTGATGTTTCTCATCATTCAATACTTCTGTCCTCCACTTCTCCCTTTTCAGTAAATATGGCCTGCTGCCCCCTACCTCAGCAATGGGTGTGCTGAGTCACAAAATTGATACGGAGTGTCAAAGTCCTATTTCTCATAAATTGGCAACACTCATTTTCACATACATATTGGGAATGAGCAGAGTTAAAAAAATTACCAGAAAACAGAAAAAACATCCCAATATTTAAAATAAAAAAAATTACACACATTTTGTTTTTCAAGGGAAAGGTCAAATATTAGATCTTAATTATGTGTCAGTGCATTTATTTTTTAATGCAATTTAGAATTATTTAGACTGTTTTATATTGTTAGAAGTATAGAAGACTTGCTTAAAATCAAACTGAAGTATCTCTGTAAGAAAGGCCATAGAACAGGGAGGTGCAATGTAGGTACAATGGGTAGAGTGACAATCAACCAATTTATATGTCGTATTGTAAGTCAATATTGACACCAGTTTTGGTGTCCAGTAATGGAGAAATGTTTGTTTTATTCTGTGGGCAAAGTGTATGGATGTGTGAAATATAAAGAAGTAATGTAATTATCTACTAACAGAATGCAATATCGGTATTCTAAAGACTTTGAAAGGACCATAGGTATCATTGCGTAGGTACAGCAGGCTTGAATCAGAAGAGCCAGAGGTTTTTATTTACTATGATATCTTTTCCCACTATGGATTTAGGCACTTACAGTTAGCTTGGATAAATATATAGCAGACAGAGAGGACAGCAACAATTTAAAATACCCATTCTTCAGAGCTGCCGAACATGCTTTTTCCATGTTTTACAAAAAGAAAAATCAAACTTGAAAGAGCATTCCAATGACAGTTTCCCATGTCTTAAGTGTAAGAAAGTATCAATTTATCTGAGATCAAATAAGTGTATTCAGAGAAAATAAACACTGTAGGTAGGTTCTGGATTAACAAGTCAATGGAGAGATCATGATGATTTAAATAATGTTGATGGCCTTCAATCCATCTAATCATCTTCATATTTTTCTAAGATATTTTGACATCTCTTCTCTTGTAGTTTGTCCTCTAAACTTAAGACAGTGGATGAACTGGTCCTCCTGTATTATCTTCAGATATTGGCTTAAGTAGCGAATTGGTTGGTTAAAACTTTTTCAGTGGTAGCTGCCAGAGAGGCTGGTGGTTTGTAGCTTAGTATCTAGTGAACATTCATAGGATGGTGGGGTGCCGTTGCAGCTGAACGTTGGTCTTAAAGAAGACAGTGTAAGGGGCTCGAAAAATCAAGTCATGTAGCTTGGAAAGCCTCCTGGCCAATGTAATTTTCACCAGGAAGGCCATCTTCCAAGATGGGTGCAGAAGGGAGCACGTGGACATGAGTTCAAAGAGAGGTCCAGTAAGTCTGGGGAGGACCAGAATAAGGTCCCACTGGGGAACAGGAGGTAGTAAATATAGGAAGAGCCACTCAAGACCCCACAGGAACCTGACAGTCATGTCATGAGAATACATAGACTGGCCTTGTATTGATGGATGGAAAGCGAAAATTGCTGCCAGGTACACTCTGATGGGAAGTGAGCACCAGGCCCCCCCTCCTTTGAATCGAGAAGATAATCGTGGATGGTCTAAATAGTAGCCTCCACCGAGCAGAGACCTCTATGTTCAACCCACACCAAGCACCTAGTCCACTTGGCCACATACTTTTACTTGGTTGAGGGCTTGAAGCTTCCCAAGAGAACCTGCTGAACTGCTGCAGAGCATGACTGTTCCTCTGCATTCAGCCATGGGGCAACCACGCCATGAGGTGGAGCAATGACAGGTCTGAGTGGAGTAGGTGGATGTGGTCTGGAGAAAGCAGGTCTGGAGGGAGAGGCAAGGGCCATGGAGGAAGCACCATGAGGCTCATTAGAGTGACAAACCAGTGCTGGCGGGGCCACGCCTGTGCAATGAGAATGACTTTGGCTCTGTTCTGCTTGACCTTCATCAGGATCTTGGCAATTAAGGGAATTTGGGAGGAGAGATGGGGAGAGAGAAAACACATAAATAGGCTGCGTGGCCATGGGACGAGGAAGGCATCTGACAGGGACCCTGCACTCGTGCATTGTCTGGAGCAGAAGCTGCAGCACTTCATGTTCTGCTTGATGGCTATTGCACCTGAGTGGAGAGACCTGACAAGAGCAACCAAGACGCCCTCTATACGAATACAGTCGATGCCATTGTACAAGCTACAGCATCTGCTATGTCTGAAGTAGCCTGGAGCAGTGCCCTAGCTAACGTGGCACCTTTCTCTGCCAGAGCCAAAAATGCCTTTTTCAAGTCCTCTGGGATAGAAAGTGTGAACTTTATCATCGCCGGTCACATTATCATCATAATGGACTACGAGGGCCTGATGATTTGCTATCTGAACCTGAAGGCTGGAGAATGAATAAAGTCTATGTCAAAATAAGACGAGTGTTTTGTAGTCTTTATTTTTCAGTTGCCCTCGGCTGACCATGCTGTTCATAGTCGTTGATGGCCTCCACCATCAGGGAATTTGGAACAGGATAGGAGTAAAGGTACTCTGCCATTTGGCAGAAACAAATTACTTGCCTTCTTGGAGATGGTGTACCAGAGAGCACTGGCTGTTTTGGCCACCCGTTCATGCAGGGGTAAGGCCACCCTGGCTAGCTCTGCCTGTCCCCACCACCCCAAAGGTATCTTCAGCTCCTCCACCTGGAGATTCAGATTTGTGGCCACCCTCTTAAGGAACTCCTGGTGAGCCTGTGCAGCATTCTGGGGAATTATTGAAGCTGCGATGGCTTCATTGGGCAAGGAGGATGAGGAAGCCTGTACTGGGGGAGCTCTTCAGGACTCAAAGGCAGTAGTAGTCTGAGCCTCTAAATTCTGTTCCATGTGTGGAGTGGCAGCCCTCAAGATGTCCACTGCCAGAGGGCATTCAGCGGAGGCAGCTGATGGTGCCATCGATGTGCCAGCTACCAAACACAGTACCTCAGGTGGCCCAGGGAACCCCCATGGGTCCCATGGATACCATTGGAATGGCCAGGCCTGCCGCCCCTGAGCTGTCTAAGAACACGTCTGTGGTACTGAAGGCGTTAGGAGGGGTGCCTGAGCCAGAGGCACCAAGGCCTGATCTGTGACCAGGCTAAAGGAACATGCAGTGCTGGGAGACCAGGAACGAAGCATAATGTTGGTGCAGCAGTGTGCACTGGCTAAGGATGCTGATGCCCAGGACATGGAGGAGCAGCAAGAACAGTTCCCTGGATAAGGTCAACTCAATGACTGGCCGACTCATAGTGAGAGAGAGCGGCTGCAGGAGCAGTACCAATCTCCCAAAAAGCAGTGCCACGAACCCTTGCGCTCCTAACAGACATGTGGCGGGGAAGCTGGTACTGGGGAGTAGTGCTGGGGTGACAGCGATTTATCCCTCAAATGGCTATGGTGAGTACCAGTCCTGAGTATACCATCTATGCCAGTGGAAAGGGACATGCTTCTGGAGATCTGCACCTAAGTTCCACAGAGCCTTCCTTCAAATCCTCTATAGCCTTGAATCCTTCAAGGAACTGAATTGGACTGTATGCTCTGCAGCCCTCGCCGCATGGAGGTAAGGTCGTAGACACAAGAACAGCCATAATGGATCAGACCAAAGGTCCATATAGCCCAGTATCCTGTCTTCTGACAGTGACCAATGCTGAATGCTCAAGAGAGACTGAACAGAACAGGTAACCAAGTGATCCATCCCCTATTGTCCATTTCCAGCTAATAGAGGCTAGGGACACCATTCTTGCCCCTCCTAGCTAACAGCCATCGATGGACCCATCCTCCATAAATTTATCTAGCTCTTTTTTGAACCCTGTTATATTCTTGGACTTCACAACATCCTTTGGCAAGGAGTTCCACAGGTTGACTGTGCGTTGTGTGAATAAGTACTTCCTTTTGTTTGTTTTAAACCTGCTACCTATTAATTTAATTTGGTGACCTCTAGTTCTCGGGAGGTAGCGATGTCTCTGCAGAGACCGAGGCGATGCCATGATAGGTTTCCCTTTATGGCGCAGTCCCACAATTACAGATGTGGATGGCACTGGCATCAACACTATGTCCTGAGCTGTGTGTAAGGCCTTCAGCGTCAATGGCACCTGGAGCTGTTCGATGCCACTCTGGGAGGAAGCAGTGCAGCGTGAAGAGGAGCATCACTCCAAAGAGACCTTAGAGATCATCTGGCTGCAGCAGAAGCATCAGCTATGATCAGCATCTTGGCCTTATTCTTTTTGGGCCCTGGAGATCTGCCCCTGCCTAGGATAGGTTTACGTGGTGCTGGGGAATGGTGCTGGGTGTCCAAAGGTAACAGCGGAGTGCTGCATACCAATGCACTTGTTCTTCGTGCAGAGCCCGTTTGGTCACATACTGGAGCTATAGTGAATTCCATTTAGAGAGCTTTGAGACAAACGTCCCTCTACTTTTTGGTGTGAAGCGTAAATGATTTGCAAATGTGGCACTTAATAATGTGTTTCTCTCCTAAGTATCAGAAACAGTTGTAGTGGAGGTTGCTAGCTGGCATGGGCCAACGGCAACTGTGACACGACTTGAAGCCCAGGAACCAGGGCATGGCCCAACACAAGGCTAAGTCCCAATGGGACCTAACACTATCTAACAGATAACAGTAAATAAACTAACAATAAGAACTATTAACAGGGAAAACAAAGTCCAACGAACTGGAAAAAGGGAGTGACAGCTGACGCTGAGGTGAGCAAGTTCCAAGCACCATCACTGGTGGCAAGAAGGAACTGATGGTAGAGGGGGACTGGATGTGCCCTATATAGCACAGCATGTTCGTGCCACTCCAGGGGGCACTTGAAAAGTTTTCCCTATGGTTACTGCTGGTAGCAGGGCCAGGCAATGGTTAGAGTGAGGCTGGGTGGTGCTCGCTCTCCCAGGGTGTGGTGGCCCCGCGGTTTTGGGACCACTGATCTAGACAGAGGAATTGTAGCAAAGTCATCCAAAATTCCACACTACAAAACATCCCAGCCTCTCTACATCTTGAAGTCTGTAAAAACTAGAATCTAGCCCTACAATTATCACAAGAGTCTTCTCCATGCTATAAAAATCCATAAAAGATAATGCAAGCATCCAACTTTTTGGTGCAGCAGCTCACTGCAAAAAAATACTTATTTTAATCAAATTGGATTTTGTGTAGAACAGCACACATTCAAATTTGATTCATTTCACAAAAGTGGTTAAGGCAGCAACTGAACATAGCAATGTCTACATATCTGAATTTATATAAAGAGTCGAGGGTCTATTAAAAATGGAAGACCAGGTTCTCAGTTGCTTCCAAGGAATGCTTGGTGGGGAAATGAGGCTTGTAAAAAGTTTGCCAGTATTGCTCCCCTCAAATAGCTTTAGTGCTGTGGCGGTAAGCTGATCAAGAATAAAGATTCTGCTCCTGGCGTGTAGGGGCCATTTTGGGTTCCAAGAATTGCTGCCAGGGATTCTTATGGCATAGGGATCCTTTGACCAATGCTTTCTTTTCCCCAGCCACGCCTCAAGTGCTGGGGAAGGGCCCTATATCATCTGAAAAGTCCCGTACACAGAAGTAATCTTTAAAACTGGTTCAGTGATCGTTAGGGCAACTTGCATCACCAGATGAACACAAAGCTGTCACACAGCAGTTAAGGATTTGGCTCTAACAGGTAAAGAACTAAGAAGCAATAAGAGAACAACGAGCAAAAACTATTATGCCAGACTTTCAAAACCAGTAGCTGTTTTTGCTAAAAAGTATGCTTCTAAACAGTTCTTTAACTATGTAAAATTAAGTTTTACTCAAAAGGTGATGTATTTCAAAAGTGTTTGATCACTTTTAGTTAGAGTATTAGGATACTGATTGCTTGTTATGTTAACTTGAAGAAAAACAGTATTTGCCATCCAGCTCTTTTATAGTAAGACACACTATTGTGTTTTTCAGCTGTATCACCTGGAAAGAATTAGGAGAAAACTAAACAGATGTGCAAGTTGGCCAAAAAATTAAAAGATAAGCTGATAGGAAATACCAGTGGCCAGAGTTTTGGGGGGAGGGAAAGGAGCAACTTCCACTGACATGTTGATTACTTAAATCAACTGAATTTTTTGTCTACGCTTTAATTACATTTGAGAACACACTATTTACTAAGTAACTTCTACCATGAAATTAATACAAATTAGATGCCTCAAGCCCTGAAGTTTCTTATATCAAGTTTTATCATTAAGCTAACAATTACTATCCTGAAATTATTACTATGTTGAACTTGCTTCTCCTAAATAATGTGGTACGATTGGTTAACTGCGCTCTGATTGACATATGCACACAAAGTAAGGCCACCAGGATTTCTGATGTTTCTCATCCCAGTATCTTCAATACTTCCGTCCTCCACTTCTCCCTTTTCAGTAAATAAGGCCTGCTGCCCCCTACCTCAGCTAAGAGTATTTTTGTATCTACAGTTACAGGTGAAGATGGGTGTGTGAACTATGCAGACATGTTCTTCTGTGGGCATATCACTGAAATTCTGAAGACTACAGTCTCAGGAATTGCTGTAAGATCTAGTCCAATATCCTATTTGTGATAAGGTCCAGTACCAGCTATTTCAGAGGAAAGGTGCTTCATTGTGAAATAACCTACCCAATAGGATACATTTCTTACTAATCTGAAGCATGAGGGGCTATAGCCCAGGTATTTTACCTATCATAGGTAACTTTGGATAGTGCGATTATACATAGAAATGGTGCTGGCTTCAGTGATACAGTTGATATTCAATAAAGGAAGAATTTTTTTTACCAGGTTAGAATTTACTGTCTTTCACTGTTTCCTTGTTCTTGTATTACATTACTGCCCATAAATCTAGCTGTGGCTGCCCATAAACCTAGCTTTGTTAGGTCCCTCTAAACTAAAGTTCATCACAGCTTTTTTGGATTTCACGTGATGATAGTAACTTCATGTAATTTATCAAATGTGCCCCCTCATTGTTCGCTTTTCCAGTGGAGAGAATTTAATAGCCAAAGTAGAGAGATCTGCATAATTAATGTATGGTTGCAATTACAGGTTATGCAAATCTCTGCTCTGATTGGCTAATGGCCCTTTGTGTACAGGTGTTTGCATACTGTATTGATGAAAAATAAGCAAACTGCAATTATACAAATGAAAACCAATGTACTGTTATAGATGTGTAATCATATAGTACACCAGTGATCTAATTGGACAAGATAATGCAATTTCCATATAATAGATAAGATAACATATCAGTAATTCAATGCCTCATTGCCACATACCTCATTGCCACATTGCTGCCATCAATAACTATTGGCCTCAGGTTATCTCCATCTTCAGTCACATCCTCCTGAAGTGGAGACTCAGATCTCTGAGACTCTATGGAAGAGGCTTCACGCATTACATTAGTGTTAACATTATTTACAGTCTGGTCAGTTTCAGTTTTATTTCCAAGTTTGACAAGTTCTCCCAAAATATCATTGATTAAAGCATCAGTGCCAAGCTTATTTAGCACAAGTTGAACCTGTTCTTCAGAGTAACCTAGCTTAAGTGCAAACTCCAGTTTGGTTTGATATTCCTTCACCACATCAGGGGGCTTCTTTGCTTCCTTAGATATGATCTGAGCCTCCTCTATCTTAAGGTTGTGTAAAATTTCATTACGTTTTAGAACATGAGGGTCTAAGCAGGGAGACCTGCACAGTTGTCGGTGAGTCTTAGGTAGTAAATGTGATTCTGCTGTAATGTTATTCAGTCTTTCTGACTCATTATCAGAATTTGTGCTCTCTTCTGAATCACAACTGGAGCTTTCAGTCTCCTCAGATACCTCCTTATTTGCATCTTCCTTCCTAGAGTTGACTTTATCCATTGTTGGTTTCTCCATCATTGACCAAGGTCCAACTGCATTTATTTGTGTGTCAGCACGCTGCACATAAAGATGGCTTATGTCATGCCCCAGGTGATCCTTCAAGCCCATGAAGCTGCTGCATGTACTCGACTCCACTTTGCTGTTTTTCCTGTATTCCTGAATATAAAGTGTCCTGTATTCCTACAGAAGAAATAAAAGTGTTTTAACTAGTTAGTACTTTTATTGTGTTTTCTCGATTTTTCCTTTGGGGCGCTAGCTTCATTGCTAACTTAAAAGTACCTTCACATTCAAGGAAATTCCCTTTTCACTTAAAGTTGGGCTACATTTGTAAACAATCTGGATTGAAACTTGCTGCATGTAAACACACTTCTTCAAACAGAGAGAACTTTCCAATAAAATCAATCCTGTTTGATTAACAATACTCTGTTCAGTTTTCATAAAACATTTATATTTCTAAACTAATGAATACATTCAAAATTAGATTTTCTATAAACTAGTTTTCCTTAAAAGCTGTTTGAAAATAAAAGAACTGTGTAAGTCAGGAAACTAGCCACTAAAAATGTTAACTTGGATAGGAGTCTTTTGTTCAGTTTTAAGTAACAGTGATATTCTGCCACTGGATATGTCTACAATGTAGAGCAAACAAACCCCCAAAACGTGGCAGTCAGTCTCAGACTCTGGTCAGCTGACTTACATAGGCCCTATGGGACTAAAAATAGTAGTGTAAATATTCCTGCTCAGGTTGGAGCCCAGTCTCTGAAACCATGCAAGGGGAATGGATCTCAGAGCTCATAATCCAGTCGATGCAGAAGTATCTATACTATTTTTATCCCCATACTGTGGGCCCAAGGCAGATGACTTGAGGTTTGAGATGGGCTGCTGTGTGTTTATTTTCCAGTGTGGACACACCCTCAAATATAATATTACTAAATAGTGTAATAAATAAGAAATGCAGCTATAAACCATATTATCACAATCATATATAGGATTGGAAAGAACCTAAGAAGGTTATCTAGTCTAGCCTCCTTCACTAAGGCAGAGCCAAGAACATCTACACCATCCTCTGATATTTGTCTGACCTCTTCTTAAAAGTCCCCAATGACAGGGATTCCACCACCTCCATTGGAAGCCTATTCTAGAATTTAACTACCCTTATAATTAGAAAGCTTTCCTTAATATCTAACAAATCTCATTTGCTTCAGTTCAAGCCCATTATTTCTTGCCCAACCTTCAGTGGACATGGAGAACAATTGACCACCATTGTCTTTATGACATCTTTCAATATCTTTGATCACTTATCAAGATCCTTTCTCAGCCTTCTTTTCTCAACATTAAACATGAACAATTTTTTTAACCTCTCCTCATACGTTGTTTTTCAATTTTAAAAAAAATAATTTTAGTTGTTTTCCTTTGCACTCACTGCAATGTGTCCACATCTTTCTTCAAGTGTGGTGCCTAGAACTGGACTCAATACTCTAGCTGAGACCTCACCATGTCGAGGAAAGTGGGATAATAATTTCAATGTTTTATGTACAGCACTCCTGTTAATACACACCAGAATGACATTTCCTTTTTTTTTTTGCAACTGCTTCTCATTGTTGGTTCTCATTCAATTTGTGATCCGCTGTAATTCCCACATCCTCTTCTGAAGTATTATAGTGTTATTCCCCATTTTATAGTTGTGCATTTGATTTTTCCTTAAGTGTAATATTTTGCATTTGTTTCTACTTGAATTTTAGCATGCTGCTTTCAGACAAATTCTCCAAATTGTCAAGGTCATTTTGAATTCTAATTCTAATTCCAACGTGCTAGCAACACCTTCCATCTTGGTGTTATCTACAAGCTATATAATTATTCCTTCCACTCCACCATCAAAACATTAATGAGAATACTGAATGAAATCCCACTACATACTCTCTCACCTCCCCTCCATTTGACAGCAAACAATTGCTCTGATTACTGTCTTACATCCAGTATTGTAGCCACCCTATTGTCATTTTATCTAGACCACATTTTCCCAATTTGCTTATAAATCTGTTATGTGGAAATGTGTTAAAGTCTTACTAAAAATCAAGATTTATAAAGTCTATAGCTTCCTTTCTATTCACTTGGCCAGTAATCCCATCAAAACAAGGAAATTAGGTTGGTTTGGCATGATTTGTCCTTGACAAATCCATGTTGGTTATCACATATAAACTAAATATTCTCTAGGTGCTTATAAATTAATTGTTTAATAATTTCTAACTTTACAGATATCAAAGTTAAGCTAACTGGTCTATAGGTCCTTGGGTCCCCTTTTTCCCCCCAGTATATTTCACTAATTAGGCAAATATGCTTAAGAAGCTTGTCACGGGACATTCCATATGTGTTATGAAAATATGCTTATGAATATAAATGGCATAAATGGAATATGCTTTATGCAAAATACCTCATGTAAGGTATCACTGGAACGTTATAATCTACCGAATAGGACTTTTCCATTTGTATGCCTGCATCATTTCTGTATTTGAAGTTAGAAATATGAAGTATAAACCAGTGTTGCTAATCTAGTCATACTAAGTGAGGGCCATTACTAGTACTCAAGGAACTTAATGACTTAATCAGAACAATGATCTATAAATCGACTTGTTTTTATTGTAAGCCTGGGAGGACAGGCTATGGTTGGTCCTATCCAAAACATGGCCATGTCACCTGATGGCACCTTTCTTGGATGCTGTACTTGTCCACGGAAAGTGAGAAAAAGTTTAAACTAAACAGAAAGGGTTCCTGCTTCTGGCAAAACTTATATAAATGCAGGAGACCAAACAACTGAGGCTGCTGCTAGTTGTAAGGGTACCTCTGCTTACCACTCAACTGCAGGAAATATTTAAGATTACATGGGGAGGGAAGGATTGAACCCAGACTGGGAGGCTTCCGAGTCTGTTTAAGAAGCTTATCTAGAACATAAGAACAGCCATACTGGGTCAGACCAAAGGTCCATCTAACCCAATATCCTGTCTGCCGACAGTGGCCAATGTCAGATGCACCAGAGGGAGGAAACAACAGGTAATCATTGCACGATCCCTCTCCTGTCATCCATTTCCAGACAAACAGAGGTTAGGGACACCATTCCTACCCATTCTGGCTAATAGTCATCGATGGACCTAACCTCCTGTGAATCCTGTTAAAGTCCTAGTCTTCACTTCATTCTCTGGCACGGAGTTCCACAGATTGACTGTGCACTGAGTGAAGAAAAAAATTCCTTTTCTTTGTTTTAAACCTGCTACCTATTAATTTCATGTGGTGACCCCTAGTTCTTATATTGTGGGAATAAGTAAATAACTTTTCCTTATTCACTTTTTCCACACCAGTCATGATTTTATAGACCTCCATCATATCCACTGCCCCTTTAGTCTCCTCTTTTCTAAGCTGAAAAGTCCAAGTCTTTTTAATCTCTCTCCATATGGGAGTCATTCCAAACCTCTAATCATTTTGTTGCCCTTTTCTGAACCTTTTCCGAACATTTTCCAATGCCAATATATCTTTTTTGAGATGAGACGACCACATCTGTACACCGTATTCAAAATGTGGGCGTACCATGGTGACCCCTAGTTCTTACATAGAGGCAATAAGATATTCACTGTCTTGTTCTCCATCTCTTTTTTAATAATTCCTAATATTTTATTTGCTTTTTTGACTGCCACTGCACACTGAGTGGATATTTTCAGACAACTATCCACAATGACTCCAAGATCTCTCTCACGAGTAGTTGTAGCTAAATTAATCCCCATCATATTGCATGTATAGTTGGGATTATTTTTTTCAATGTGCATTACTTTACATTTATCAACATTAAATTTCATTTGCCATTTTGTTGCCCAATCACTTAGCTTAGTGAAATCTTTTTGAAGCTCTTCAATCAGAGTAACTCTAAGGGTGAGATATTATATGTAACCAGTTTCTTAGTGTATTAAGTTTAGCTTGTATATTCTGTTTAATAACCTACATTGTTCTGTCTGCTATCTCTTATGATTGCTTAAATACTACCTTTCATACTTAATAAAATCTTTTATTTATAAATAAACCCAGTGTAAGAAATTGTTATGGGGGTGGGGTGGAGTGGGGGAGGAGTCTGTGCATCTCTCTCTTTACCCTGAGAAAGAAGCCAAACATGAGCTTAGCTTGTATAAAACTTTATACAGAGTAAAATGAATTTATTTAGGGTCCAGGTCCCATTGAGGCTATGCACTTGGATGCGGAGGCAAGTTCTTTTGGCTGAGCATTCCAAGAGCCGATATGGACTCTGTATCATTATTATACTGCAAAGGGCTGTGATCCTATCTCTGTCAGTGAGGGAGGAGGCCACAGAGCTTGGCTCAGCAGGACAGAGTTGAAGAGTGCCCAGGAGTACAGGAAGGTGGGCTCAGTGGTATTTCAGCCCATCAAGTGATGGTCATGAAGGGGTGTCTCAGTCACAAAGCCATTTTATGAAAATGGGTCCTATGTAACAAGAGTATTTGTTCAGACAGGTAATCATCCCTACACATTTCTAAATTCCTTTATAAAGTCCAAGCCAAATCAAGAAACACTTTGAATATTCTCAAAGTAGTTTTGTTTTAGTCAGAAGTTCAAGACTTGTAGTAACTATGGGCTGATTCAACATTTACTGAAGTAAATGAAAACAATCCAGTAAAGCACTTAAATATTAATTTCAACAACAGTACTAGTCACTTGCTTAAGATTAGGCATGTGCATAAGTATATCACTGAATCAGCACCTAAATGTAGAGAAGGGAAAGTATATGGTATAAAGCAAGTTATAATTTTCTGTGCCTCATAAAAGCTCCACCCACCCAAGTTTACTGGAGAAGTTCACATTGTTGTAATTTAATATATTTTTTTCAAATATCTATTTCCTCCTAAAAGCTACCTTCATAATTTGTTGAAAAAGAACTTATTACTTCCTTTACTGGTTCTCTTCAATGAGAATTCCGGCATAAAGCAGAACTGTTTCTATTATTAAAAAGTAAAATACCTATTTCTTTCTCATTGTTAAAAGTGGGCTACATTGCTCATGTTACAGACTAACACTAAAATAACAACAGGTATTTGATAAAGGTGAAACAGAAAATTAACAACAGCTCTTCTAGTTCATGTAGGGCAAAAATTAAGCAAAATACATATACAAACGGCAGTGCTTGAATGTCATGTATAATGTAGCCACAAACCAGATTATTGAAGTCACACAGAGATAAATCATTGTATTAAAAGTAACCCCATTTTCTCCACTCAATTATTCATAGTTAAAATTTACCCAAGATACAAAATTTCTTCCATGTGAATAAATAATCCCCACCCCCATGAACAAATAGTATACACTGTATTTAAAAGTAACGAGTCACTTGCATAGTTTTATTTCCATTTACTGGAAAAAAAAATAAAGTATGCAGACTATACATATATGAGAACTCATGAAGACTTCTCTCAAGACAATGTGAGCTAAGTGAAAATGCCATTAATGATTTAATACAAGATTGTAAATGCACTGTTAGGATATCTCCACAGCAGTATTTAGTAAATAGCTGTATTTACTTAAAAAAAAAAAAAAAAGGTCCTACTTGATAACTTACCATTTTTGGTTTGAAGCCAAAGAAAATGTTTCAAAACAGTTTAATCTAGTTTATACTGGCAAAGGTTAAAAGAATACATTTTTCATTAGAGACCTGATTTAGTTAAAAGGCAAAGCAACTGTGATACTGTCTCTTGCAATTATGAGTCAATGTTCATTTTCTTTATAAGGATCTTTATGAGTTCAAGCAATACTGCAGATTAAATACAAAGGGAATTTAGGAAATGAACCTTTACACTTGGTGATTTATTAACTACTGTAATACACTGGATAGCCTAGTGCCAGTAACAAATCACAACAGTATCTCAATAAAAGGATACAGTTAAAAACTGGCACTGTGGCCTTCATAGAACTGCCACCGAAAAGTATCTTAAACAAGAAAAACCTATTGGAAGCTAGGCTGCCTAGCAACCAGCTTTTAGTTGCTAGGAAGCACTCCTTTAACATGCCATCATGAATGCTAGCACAATGAAAGAATAATTTGGTATGAACAAAAGCCTATGAAAAAGACTGGGACTTAAGTGCGTCTGGTTTACCCTCTGAGAACAATGCAGCTGCCAAACCAATCTGGACGCTCCGACATCATTGTTCCATAAACCCCACAATCTGCTCTGACTGGAGGAAGTATATTTAATGGGCAATATTTTTAAGCTGGACTGAAAAGTTGGGTCAGCTCATGTATTGCCCTAATAGAATACACCAAGATAATGGGTCACTGCCCAAATTCATGTACTGCGAAATGCCATTTTAGCAGTGAACTAAAAGAAGTACTTTTCTTTTGGACAGTATCTTGAGATGCATTTAAATCAGTTAAAATTCACGTACAGTTATTTCTGGCTGTCATATTCTAATTGTTTCTCATTAAAATTTTATAATAACTATAAACATAATACTCTTTCACAATAACATCTCAAAGAACCTCAGTTATTGCTTTGTGTGAATAACCTCTTCTGCAAAGATTATTTAGAGAGATACTATAGCAGTTGAAGCTTTTAAAGCCAACACAAATAGAATTTAATTGACTAGGCATACCATTGATATTTTAACTATTGGTTTAATTTAAAAAGTCCATTACAATCACAAAGAATAAGGATTTTGAAATACTACCTTTAAGTTTTGCATAAGCAGCATACTACCCTACTGTCAGGCCTGCATGTAAGTTATATGCATCTTTAGACAAATTCTACAGCATCTGTAATAGACAGCAAATAAATTGCTGCAATAACTCCTTAGACTGTATTGGAAGTTCCCAGTACAAAGTCCTATGCAATATTGATTATAACTATGAAAATTAAAGATCACAATTAAATACTACCCAAATTTATTATTTTACTTTGAGCTAGAGAGTAGAGAGAGGAATGCCAGTCACTCTGCCTGTGCACACTAACTTATATTATTTTTGATTATTTCAGTAAAATGTTAATACACCTGTTGACAACATAAATGAACCCAAAAGAACTGAAGAGAATGAATTTGTTCAAACAGTAACAAAAATGTAAAAGCTCTCTGCATGTCCTTTATTTACAATAAAACTCTTATACTGAGAACATGGTTTCTAAAATAACTTTATAGATAACACATAATCTAGATGAGAATATCTGCCATGCACTATTTTGAGTGCCTTATACATGTGTGCATATATAATAAATAACAATAAAAAGTGTATCAACACAAATGAGTGACCAAAGAAATATACCTATTAACTAAATTATATACTTAATTTTATATACTTTCAATATAACTGCTAATAGTTTTTTAATTTATAAAAATTTTAAATATAAAATAGATAATCTCCAGTAGATTGTGTGGTAAATAATCCAATCATTACACTGAAAAAAAAAAGGATTCTAACTTTATGAATTATATGTACTTACACTCTTTATACCATAAAGACAGCAAACCATACCCCTCCACCCCAAAGCTATAAAACCAAATGCAGCTTCATATTTTAGACAGGCTCCATTACTACAGGATTACTATAATCACCAAACACACATTTATCAAACACTTGTTAAATCAGAGATTTATATTTAACACTACGGAGGAATACAATGCCATTGTTACAGAATTGCATCCTTTTTCCATCTACTGTTCTTCAAATTCAGTAGCAGAACTATTTTCTACTAACTACTAACATTAATTTATTTTGAACTAGACATTTATATTGTTCATGAGGTCAGATGCAAATAGATCATCTAAACTTTTAATATTATGAAAGTTGTCCAATTTCAGCTGAAATTCATAAGAGTAGTTTAACGTAAATTTACATGGCAGAAAAAACAAAAAATGAAATAGTGTTATATGACAAAATTTTTATGATAGTAATTGCTTGTGTTCTTAAAAGAGCTCCCAAGTTTTTAAAGACAAATCCTACAACAATGAACTAGAGTGATTGTTTTTAAACACAATATTTAAATTATTCCTAGATCTTCTACAGCAAGCAGTAAATATTTAATCCACAGCTTGTTTTAAAAAACCACAACTTTACACAGACTACCAATATAGAAAGAAATGTCCTAGTTTCCCAAATGGCAAAGATATTGCAACAATGCAAATAAAATAATGAATATGTAATAAATACCTCCCGCAGTAGTTTCTGTATGTTTAATTACCATTGTATTTCAGGGAGTACTGTTGTCTGCATCACTCTATCTAACAAAGGAAGGATGTCCCATTGAACAGATTGGTTAATGCTCTGGGGCAACAGATGTCTACTAGAACTGCAGGAGACCAGCAACTGGTGGCCTGCCCATCTTCGGAAAACTTTCAATAGACTTATGCATATGTTCACACAATAGGGCATGTGGTAGAAATGCAAACCTCTTTTTAACCCTTTTATGTGCCCTTTCCCCCTCCCAACTGGTATATGAAGGTCTTTGTAGTGTTTTTTCTTTAGAGGATCCTTGGAACACTGGTTCATGGAGTGTACATTGTATGTATTCTTCAACCTAATATCTGAACCCAAAATATAAAACAAAATAGATTAAAAAGTGCATAACACCGTGTTGGCTAATTTTAGAAAACCTAAAAATTACTTTGAAATCACAGGGGCTTTGACTTGATCAGGTTACCACCTGAGAGTAGCCCCAAAGAACTAATGTTATATCCTTCCTTTTAAATCCAGACATTGTCCCAAAGTTATGTTCCTCCTAATCTTGGCAAAATGCTTAAAATTCCACCATAATTTAGTAAAATGGGCAAATTTGCAAAATACTTTTTGCCAAAAGAAAAATGATTATAGCATATTTGCATGTGATAAAACATAGAAACTCAAGCTCAAGTTACCCAAAGGGCACAGAAAATCTAGAGTGCTGAAGAGTTCTGTCATTTCCAACCCCAGCAATACATTATTGATGCTCCTTTAAGTTCCTTCCAGAATGTATCAAATTAAAGATCCCCCCTTCATGCAATTATTTTTCAGATGTCACTTCTTTTTTTAAGACACCCCAAATTTGGAAATTTTGTGATGTGTATGGCTATTTATTTTGTTTAGAATGCAAACTGACGTATGGAAGTGTTAGAATGGTGAAACTTTTCAATCCCTGCAGAGAGTAATCCAAATACTTACATTAGCTGGAATACACAGAGACAGTGGTTTCTTGTAGCAGTTCCAGAAGCAACTCCTTAACACAATTTCAGCTGCAGACTTCCAGGCAAGCAAGCAGAACAATGAATGGTTGAACAGATGGAATGGCAGTGTCTTTGCTTAACCTATTACTGAGTGGAACAACAGCCAATCATAGGCCAGAGAATTTACAATTAGTTGACCAGGCAGATGCAAGGCAACCTCCGCACCCTGCATCAGGTTTGTAGGTTTCTAAGATAAGCAAGTTGATGTCATTCTCAGGGTCTGCCCCAGGCAGCATGTGTATTAAGGAGGGGTGTGCAGTAACAATAGCCCATACAAAGGAGACTAGCAGGCAGCTGCTGTATGAGCGCCAGAGTCATTAGGGAGCAGGCTGCCAACAAGAAACACCTGGCTTGGGCAGACTTCAGCTTTTCCTCATTGTTTCTAATGCATGAAACAAAGAAAGGAATAATTTTTAAGTAGTAAAAGTTATAAGTTTCATATAAAAACCAAAACCTAAAGGATATAGCATAGTCTATTACAAAAATTTGTAGCTTTTGCTGGGAAAGTCATAGCAGTGATTGTGTATATTCTCTTTTTCCTGTTAGTAAAATAAATCATCACTGATCTATTGCAACAGGAGGTCTGCTAAGGAGACAATATAAATACATTCAAATACGTAAATACATTAAAAAACACTATGAATTTCCTGAAACTTTACTTTTATTTATGAACCAGTAAGCCTAAAGAACTTCTTATGCACAACTAAAAACCAAATACAATGTTTAGAGTTAAGTATTTCAGTGGAAAAACTTTTGATAAATGACTAAACTGTAAAAATATAAATTCTAAGCGTCGAATGTGGGATTTTTTTCTAACTAATGATATTAGAACATTAATAAACTTACAGAAAGGAAAGAGGAACTGTGAAAGCACCACCACAATAATAAATTTACTTATTGCAATCACCAATGTTCATGCGTTTGTAAGAAAAAAAAAATCACTCTACAGATTTACACTTGAAGCAGAAATCTCCCTGGTTTCCTATAGTTTGTACAGATGATGAAATATATAAATAAATATTTTGGAAGAAGTCAGTAGGAAAGTAGGTTTTAGAATTTTTTTCCTTCTTGTGGAGACAGACCGTTTCTAAGGTAAAAGAAAACATCCAAAACAAATGTATATTAAAAGACCTACAATTTATTGCATTTAGCAACACGATAACAGCTACATGCTACCTTGGAGGCAAAGATTGCGCACACACCCCTAACTGACCATCTTGCACCTCAAGTTATTGTCAGAAAGGCCAAAAATATGTACAAAGTAGGGATGTTTAATTGCATTTAATCAGCCAATCGAGTAGTCGATGGAATTTCCATCGACTACTCAATTAGTAGATAAGGGGGGAAACTGCAGAGCCCAGCGGGGTTAACTCCCAACCCTGGGAGCTAACTCTGCTGCAGCTCTGCCTTTTAAATGTATTAAGAGCCGCTAGGCTCTTAATACATTTAAAAGGCAGAAGCGCATTGGGGGGACCGGGCACAAGCCGGGAATCAGCGGATTTCCAGCTTGTGCTTGGTCCCCCCACTATGCCTCTGCCTTCCCTGCCCCCCCAATGGAGACGGTGCTGGGGGGAACCGGCTTTCAAGGCTGAAACAAGTATATTAAACAACTTTCAGTTCTATTCAATGCACAGATAAGCAATACTGAAAATCAAGTAGAAGCATCTGTTTGTCTATTCTCACAGGCAGAGGAAATCTATTTGAGGCCACTTGCTGTAGTTTAGAGAGATCCCATAATACAAATATTTTATTGTTAGTATAGTTAATTTATTTATGCAAGTTGTATTTGAAGTTTAAATTGTTTCAGGAAAACAAATGAATCCACACAGCCTCATGCTATAAGAAAAAAGTTTATCAGATGCCCAGATTTAAGGATATAAACCAAGTATTATCAAGTGCAAAATTCAACACTGTATGCATTTCTGCACCTAAACCTTCTGGGGACAGCAGCAGATGAATTTACAAAACTGCAAACCAAAAATCCTACAATCTCTTTACACTGTCCATTAAACACCCACTATCATTACTGTTTTGAAGTTTATAATTCTGAGGTAGGAGAAACCTTCTCACTAATTCCTGCCACTGTGAACACAAAGAATGAGAGAAAGCTACCGAAGTGCACAGCAGGAAACCTGGTCTCCAGTACTGGATTAAGCTTCTTTGCAAATAGCAAATGAAGGCAGTGATCTGAAAAAGCTAATCAGTCCCTGCTGTGGTATTTAGACTACCTCAGTTGCTGGTATTGGATAATGTTAAGCATATTAAAACATCTGTAGAAGAAACAGGAGAAAGTCTGGTTTACCTAGTCATAGCACTGACCTTAAATGCAAGCAGCATCACTTTGCTAGCCATTAGTTCAATCACTGTCAGAGATGCAACGGACCCTATATATACACATGGTGGCATAAATGCTCATTTTGGCAAAAGGAACATAAGATTTAATCAAAGTGCAGGCATGATGTAAGATTTATTGTTCTACACACACAATGCACATTAGTACAGGTGGATGACCCAACTTAAATATTAACCTAATATTTAAAGTATCAGAAGTCACCCCTTCACTATTTTCTTGTGTAAAAAAGCTTTCCCAATCCCATGCCTTTTTGAAACAAAGGAAACTACTTTAAGTAACTTTTGCTTCATCTCCACGTGAGCATTACTAGAAAGTAGCACTGTGCAAGACCAAATTAGGTGTTTAAGAGGATATCAAATAGACCTGTAGGCTGTGGCTATGTCTATACTACAGAGTTTTTCCAGGATACAAAAACTCTGCCACGTCCAGGAAACGCGTCCGCTTTTTCGGAACAGTTTCCAAAAAAGCAGGTGTGTTCTTTCGGAAGCCCTGTATTCCTCATTTTATGAGGAATAAGGGATCTTCTGAAAGAGAAGGTTTTCCCCACATTTGGCCCCATGTAGACAGACCAAATGTCGGAAAAGCCTCTTCAAAAAAAGGTAAGCAAATTGTGATTTGCAATTTGCGTATCTTTTTCTGGAAAAAGAACACAGTGTAGACATAGCCTGTATTTTGAGTAAGCCAGTGTAAACTAATTTTTCAAATCAGTCTCGACAGTTTTCTCTCCTGAATAATTTTCTCAAAACTTTCTTAAAATAAATTAGAAATGCTCAAGATTTAAGAGATGTCAGAACCATTTTATCAAATCATGCTCACACTGACATAAGGACATTCATATTAGGATTTTAACCAGTACATTAGATTTCCTACTGGGAACAACAAGGGCAACAAAGAAACCTTAGCAGGAAACAATGAGGGTCTGTGTCACATGTGTGACAGGCTATAATGGCATTACTAGAAAGTACACACAGCAGAAGAACAAAGAAAGCTCTACTTCTGCTACTAAAACCTTCAGACACAGCAAACTGACCAGGCTAACCACTTCCCACTTCTATATTAAAATACAATATGGAAAATTAATAGAGTATAGCTAGTCATTGAAATGCAGCATGCATAGTGGTTCCTCAGACTTCTAGCATCTTGCCCATCTGGAGAGGCCAGTGATTCTATTTTCTTGCTCTTTACAAAGACCAGAAATTGTATCAAAGCTCACGATAAAGTCCTAGGACTACTTTATTTAAACAATTACACTATCACACAAAAAACATAAGATAGTTACAAACAACCTAGCCCTGACTAACTTTGGAGAACATCAAGATGAAAGGAGATTTCAGAGTAGCACACAAAAAGATAAGGGGGAGAATACTACAGAGTCCTGGAGGAAACACAGCCAGGGGAGGGAGAAGAAACTGCATGGTAAGATGAAAATGATACATAGAGGGGGAGCTGGAGCAGCTTGGAAAACTTAAACAGTATCAGAATGACCAAACAGGGGTAAGATGAAGTTATCACTTATCAGGATACATCAGTACTATAGAAAATGTCCAGCACAAACTTCTAGTTCTAGCAAAATGCTGGTTATTTCAAAATATGCTGAACACAAAAGCTTACTTAAAATGGAATTATCCTAATTCAAAATGTACAGAAGTCACAGTCCTCCAGTAATTTTAACCTGCCAAAAGCATTGCTGCAGCAAAATACTAAAAACAATTTGATTTATCCCAACAAGTTGTTTCCTTTTGTTGCACAATCCTGTACCAAAGTCGGTGTAATAAACAAAAATACAATTCTGTTTCTGCAAGAATACATTTTCTAAGAAAAGTTGAGTTATATGTCATACACAAAGAGAGACAAGCAATAAGATTTTTATTAGCATTCATACTTCAGAGAATTCTGACTATTGTTGCATTACAAAAATATCTATATATTTAACGCTGCACATGGCAGCGTAAGAAAAGGACTTTTAATTCCTAAAATTAGGAGTTGGCAATCTGCTAAAGTGTTTGTTGATCACTAATCAATACCTTAATAGGTGCAAAATATTCAAAACTATCAGGTGAGGCCTGTCCTTGACCAGGCAAAGTCATTTTGCATAGATTACACGTATAGGAAAGTTCAAGAAATTAAATATATGTAATAGAATTTTTTATTAATGTACTTGCAAAAAGGAAGTAAAAACAGTTTTAAATTTGTAGGATTTCAACTTCAAACATTATTCATTTTATTGAATAACTACCATAAATAGTAAAGTTGAATCAGAAATTCTTAAAGCTTCCATTACTCTTTCCGTAACTAATCTGAATTATTTTATGATTTGTAACAGTAAAAATTTTCTGTGCACTAAAATGACAGTTATATAAGTGACTCAATTTTTTAGGAAATATTTTTTATGAACTCTAATCTTAATAGTCATGACTTTTTTCCGATGAAAAACAAAAATAATTATTTCAATAATTATATCAAGGTAACCACTAACTACCCACTTCTGTGACAAAGATAAGCACTCATTTTCCCTATGCAAAGAGGAAATGAAATTGTAATTTCCAAACTATTTGTAAGAAAAAAAACCAATTCTTATAAGATCTGCAATACCAGAACTATCAGTTCTAAATATTCTGATTCTTATATTGGCTAATGCAGCAAGAATCACAAGGAACAGTCAATTTACCCTCTCTAGGCCAGTCAGTCTTTCCTTAAAATGTCATCTAAATAGTTTCAGGTGCTTATTTCTAAATTCAGAGCCATTTATTTTACACGTGGTAAATATATTAAAGGATTTTAAGCGTCTACAAAATCCATAGTTTGAATTAAAACAAAGTGGAAAGGAATATTTTGGCTCTGGAGAGAAGACTCATCCATTTCTATGCACGTAACTTAGTAAGACATGGATATGTATCACTGTAGGCCATCAGTATGAAAGAATCCACAAATATTAAGTGACCATTGGGTTCCAGGAAAGACCTATTATGGTACACTAAATCTTTGTGATCAATGGGTATATCTGCAACTAAGAAACCCATGGCTGGCCTATGCCAGGTGACTCAAGCTCACAGAGCCAGGGCTATGGGGTTGTTTAACTGTAGTGTACACTGCCGAGCTTGACCTTGAGCTCAGGCTTTAGGACCCAGTAAGGTGGAAGGGTCCCAGAGCTCAGGTTGCAGTCAGAGCCTGGAAGTCAACACTGCAATTAAACGTACCTGCAGCCCAGTCCAAGGAGACTGAAACAGCTGGCATGGGCCAGTCATGGGTTTTTAATTGCAATGTGGAGACAGACTAAGATGCCCAAACTGTTGCACAATATAATATTTGTATTAATGAGATCAGAAAACAACATAAATAGCATTTATTCTCACTGTTTTTGGGTATAAACATAGCTTCCTTGAATGTTTGCTTAGGCCCTAACCATGCAAGCTGTTCATTGCAGGAACAATGTTATGCCCATGTGCAGAGCCATCACTGCCACAGTCAATCTTCTGGAGTTCGATTTAGCAGGTCTGCTAAAGACCTGCTAAATCAAACTCAGAGGGTACCCCTGCTAGTGCCAGTATTCCTGCTACTCATGAGCAGTAAGAGAAGCGGATGGGAACATCAACTTTCTGCTGTGTGGATGCTGCGAAAATGCGATTTAAGATGTCGACTTCAGCTAAGTAATTAACATAGCTGGAATTGCATATCTTAATTCAACCTTCTGCTGTAGTAGAGACCGAGCCCCAGGGTCTAAATAACTGCCTAGCCATCTCTAAAGAAGCATTCTACTGTGAGAAAATTTTAAGAAATAGTTTGACAGCCTACATCCCAAATCACTCTGGAACATCTTCAAGTTCTGCCAAAAAAAATAATTAACGTCATCAAGGCTTTATATCAAGGTGCAGTCTGCACAGTTATATAGACTTAAATAAATCATTTATTAGAGACAATTGCATCAAACAAGCATATATTGTCCCTGTTTGGCAATGACATTGATTTCATTATATGAAAAAATATAGAGCAATAGAACACAGGCTTCACTTGGTTCAACAATAATAAACTAGAAGATATATATTATGCTGATTTCTAAGTGACAGATAAACAACTGGCATTGCAAAAAGATAGGATTAATAATCAGTTATGAAAAAACAAATGAATGAAAATCCCAATAGCTCCCAAACTCAAACATTACAAGGAGTTCATTCACTATCTTGCAGTAATGTACAAGACAATGGAGATATCCAGAAAGAAATGTGCATTGGCAAGGTGGCAACTCATTCACCAGTTTAAACAGGATTTGTAAATTTTTAAATGACCAATTTGAAGATAAAACTACAAATTTTAACTCACATTTTATTTATATCTTAGCATAGGAATCTGAAAACTGAAAATCCAAAGGTATACTAAAATATAAATGCCATCAAAAAGTGAATGCTTCAGTGAAATACTAGGTAATATATGGAATAATTTGTAGCAAATGCAAAGATTGTCAGAGTTCTATAGTGCCTTAGCTCTAAAGATATCCAGAAAAAGATTAAAACAACAGGGACACGTATTGAGAACAAAGCCAGAGGGTCTGCCATGGCAGATATTCTGTTGGGCAGCAGTGATAGCTCTGGGGGTCTCCAGGACTGAGTCACCTTATTATTCACTAGAGGGAGGGCAAAGGGAAACATGCTCCTGCTTACCTGGCTGTCAGCTCCCTGACACCACCAACCTGTTAGCTAGACAATGCACTTGTCTCTGACCTCCTCTGAAGTATTCCCTTTTAGTGACTAGTACCTTGTGCACTGAACATACACAGAAATGCCGGGTCTGCTAGCCACAAGGAAACATTGTACACATCAGCTTGTATGATTTAATACAGCACCAGCACCTGATTTAATTCCCAACCATGAACTACAGTTATAAGTGAAAACAACAAGTTTATCATTAAAGATTCAAGAAACAGTGGGTGATGATAATGGAAACAGACATTACATACACAAATGTAACGTTTTCTAGAAACTAAACTTTAGATGGAGGTTAACCTGTTAAATTAAGAAATTTATCTCACCCCAAAATGTCCTCTGCAGCGTTTCAACCAAGACTGGGCATGTGATGATGAATGTAAATAAGCTGCATGAGTGCAGGATGATGGAGGTGTCATCTTTGTTCCACAAACAGTCTAACAAACATAGTCCTCAAACCTTATCTTGGAAGTATAGCCAAGATAAGATTCTCCTCCCCTGCTGTGAATAACAGAGATAGATGAATAAAACATCCCTTGTCTGACAGAAAACCTGTCAACTCTGCCTTGATATAAACTTTTAAATAGTTTCAAGATATGTATTTTATTCACACTAATATACACAGACGCCTTATATAGAACCTGTACAGATACTTTACAATAGTATTAATGATCACTATGACCTTAGCTTGCATTTAACAACTACAGTGATATTCAGTATTGAACCACAATGTGCATATCAGAATCAGGACATTCCTGTAATCCCCCTTGCCAGATGGGTCACAACAACGAAAGGAATATACACAAGAGTATGACTGAAAAAAATCTCTCTATCAAATGCCACTCACAGGGGAAAAAGTAGGGAACTTAACAACATACTGGATATGCAAAGAGTAGCCCAGGACAGGAAAAAATGGCAGAGCCTTGCTCATGCCCTAAGCAATATCTGACTGCATGAAATAAGATAATTAATTAAATGGTGAAATCTAGCTCAACTGAAAACTATGGGTACCTTTACACTGAAGTGGGAGATTTAATTTCCAGCTGTGATAGACAGATGTGTTAGGTCTGATCAAGCTAGCTTGCAGACATCTGAGTATGTACCTGGAGTCTCAGATGGGTCTGTACTCACGACAGCTAGCCTGTCCCACTACTGCTATTGTTAGTAGGGATGTAAAAAAATCTTTATAAAAAAAAAAAAAAAACAGTAACCATTAAAAATCTATCAGTTACACAGCTAACCGTTTTACCTAGGAGGGACTAAGGAGGACGGAAAGGATGGTGGAGGTTGGAGAGGGTCCTTGAGGCTGCTCCCAGGATGTCCCTTGCCACTGGCCCAACTCCTGGGGAGTCGGAGGTCCTACACTGCAGGCTCTGGAAGCCCCACTCCTGGGGTGCCAGCTTGTGTGGAGTGGCAGCAGGCTCCCTGGATATGGAGCAGGCACCTTGGGAGTGGGCAGCATTTAACTAGTAACAGAAACTGATGAATACCAGCTTATCGATTGACTGGTTAAACTCTTACATCCCTAACTGTTAGTAGGATAGTTCAATTAAAGCTATCATGTATTTCCCACCTAAGCTGGAAATTACACTCTCAGCTTCAGTTCAGACAGATGCAATGGCAAAACGCCCAGTGACTGCAACGGGGCCAGATTTTCACCCAAAATGTTGCAATGAAACCACTAAGTAACAGTAATTGTATCAAAGTGAAACTGAACATAACCTTTGAAACAGAGATTTCATTTCAACTGAATCAAAGGACACAGTCAACTTTAAAAACTGTGGTCTGAAATTCTTACCTTCTATGTATAGCAATAATGCCTAAAATTACTAACACTGAAAGAGATTAGACAAAAACGGTTCTCCCTTTTACTTTACTTTCTACACTTTGTGTATAATTGGTTTCACCATTTCCACTGTTTAGTTATTTAGATCTTGGTCCTGTAACTGAACCTGCATGGGTAGATACCTGTACCCACAGACAGCTCTCTTGACTTCAGCAGATCTTCATGTGGGCACTAAAGTCGTCCTGTGAGATCCAATTATAGGAACAGGACCTTAGGAAATGTTCCCTGCTTGTATGAGTTTTTCCCACAATGACAAGAGAGATTTATTTAAAAAAAAAAAAAAACACACATTACAGTAAAACTCAAAAGTTGTCAGTGGGACTCAGAAGCAGGTACAGCAACTTTTAACTTATTTTTTTTCAACCGATCAAGTTTCAAACTGGTATGTCCCCTCAAAGGACAAAAATTAACTACGTGGCACACAACATTTCATTGTTACACTTCATAAGAATAAATATTTATTTAGATTTACATATTTTAACCAGTTGTTTTTAACACTTAAAAAAACACTAATGCAGATATCTACTGAGTGACTATTCTCACAGATATCAGTATAGCAAACTTCTCTATGTATTTCTAAATCACCTAAAAAGATGTGTATCAGAGCATTGCCTGAATATTTTTGACTAAAGAAAATCAGCAATGTTAAATGACCTTACTGCTTAAGAATTTACACTTCAAAATACGACTTTCTAGAAAACATACTTTCACTGATGAATGTGAGGTGCTGATCTTTTTCTTTGATCAGAATGAATCACATGAACAATTTGTATACTTTCTGCACATGGAAAACTTGAAGTGCCTCTAATTAACTTTCCTTGTGACAATATTGGGCAATCAACCAACATCTACAACTGTACAGAGTATAACTATCATGCTTAACAGAATGCTTTTATGCAAACCTTTCTATCAGAAGAAAAACCAACATTATTATATGAGAGATTAAAGTATTGCCTTGATCCTATGAAGTCCTAAATGACTTTGGTCCTGCCTATTAGAGGAACCACCTAAGTCATGCCATTGCAGTTGCCAGCTTGGGCTGGAGTTACCTCAGAGACAGCTTCCAGCAAAAGATTCTCCAGAAGGGGCTTTCAACTTTGGAATTTACCTCCACTCTTGAAGTGAAACAGCCAAAGCATGCAACAAAGTCCATCTCTTTACCAGGAGCACCATTTCAGATTTTGGTGTTGGGGGGGCACCTCTGCATGATGGGGGGGGGGGGAGGAGCAGACGAGGATAGTACGTTCAACAGTGTTACTGAGCATGCTCAATACAAGCCAAGCAGCAAACGGCGAGGGGGTTCCATTTGCGCGCGCGCGCTCTCACTCTCACTCTCACTCTCACTCTCACTCTCACTCTCACTCTCACTCTCACTCTCACTCTCACTCTCACTCGGGCTACTAAGGCACTGGAAAACTCCAGGGTTTTTTTAAGGTAACTTAGCAATTAGAGGACAGGAACACTGTATCAACTTCCTATATAAGAGAGAGAAAATTTAAATAAATATTATACACCCCCCTCAGATCTAATATTAACTTACTTTGAATAGGAATCTAAAAGAGTCGTCAAGCTGACTACTTGTATTCCTTCCTCCCCCACCTCTTTATCAGAGGAAACAAGGGTGGAGGGGGAGAAGCAGGAGCCGGTGCTGGGGGGAGCCGGTTTAAAAGCCCATTTCCCCTCCCCCCCCCCCCAGCACCATCTCCATTGTGCGTGGAGGAGGGGAAAGGCAGAGGTACAATGGTCAAGTCCCAGCTCATGCCAGGTCCTGGACCTACTCCCGCTGCAGCTCTGCAGTTTAAATATAGTAGGAGTTGGGCTGCCTGCATGCCCAGCTCCTACTACATTTAAACTGCAGAGCTGCAGCAGTTCCTTATCGACTAATCATGTACTTGATACAAACTGTATTGATTATGTCAGTGTTTCTCAAACTGTGCTCCACGGAGCCGAGACCTCTCCAGGGGCTCCGCGAGGTTGACAAACTGGAAACATCGATGGGTATAACACATACAATCAGTGGACCGCCAGGGCTCCGCATAAGTACAACACATACAATCAGTGGCCCGCTGGGGCTCCGCATAAATTTTTACGCATGTAAAGGGCTCTGGAGCCCAAAAAGTTTGAGAACCACTAGATTATATGATTAGTCATTTACTCACTATTTAAGATCCTTAGTTCTGATATCCTGTGGCAAGTCACTTAAAGGACACTGGTTAATCTTAACATTTTAATATACAGTCATACTTTCTTACTAACTGCAGAGATAAAGACTGCCAAGACTCCTGGGCTCTATCTCTGTTCTGAAACTGGAGTATGGTTTAGTGGGTTACAGCAGGGGGCAGATACCTTTGGGCTCTATATAATATCAGAATGGTCATACTGGGTCAGACCAATGGTCCATCTAGCCCAGTATCCGGTCTTCCAACAGTGGCCAATGCCAGGTGCTTCAGAAGGCATCAACAGAAAAGTCAATCATCAAATGATCCATCCCCTGTTGCCGACTCCCAGCTTCTTACAAACAGAAGATAGAGACACAATTCCGGCCCATTCTGGCTAGTAGTCATTGATGGGCCTATCCTTCCTGAACTTATTTTGTTCTTATTGGAATCCTGTTACAGTTTGGACATTTCCACCATCTCCTTGCAAGAAGTTCCACAGGTTGACTGTGAAGAAATAATTTGTTTTGAATATGATGCCTATAAATTTAATTTAATTATTGTGCTACGCTAGCGAAGGAGTAAATAACATTTTCTTATTCTATTTTTCCACATGATTCATGATTTTTCCTCATCCTTTAGTCATTGCTTTTGCAAGATGACAAGTCCCAGTGTTGTTAATCTCTCCCCATATGGAAACTGTTCCTTACCCCTAATCATTTCTGTTGCCCTTTCTTGTACCTTTTACAAATCCAATAAATATTTTTTACATGGGGTGATCAAATCTGCATATAGTATTCATGATGTGGGTATACTATTACTTTATATAGAGGCAATATCATATTTTCTGTCTTATCTATTCCTTTCCTAATGATTCCCAATGTTCTGTTAGGTTTTAAACTGCCAATGCACATTCAGCAGATGTTTTCAGGGAACTATCCACAGAAATCCCAAGATCTCTTTCTTGAATGCTAACAGCTAATTTAGACCCCATCATTTTTGTATGTATAGTTGGGATTATATTTTTCCATATTTAGTAGTACAGTAGACTTCCAATAGTACAGTAGACTTCCGATAATCCGGCACCTTTGGGAGCTAGGTGGTGCCAGATTATCGGATATGCCGGAGTACCAGGAGGTACTATAAAGGGGCATATTCCCAACCCAATCCCCCTCTCCCCCTTATGCTCGGGTCCCAGAGCCGCCGGTACAGCCGCGCGTCTCCCTCCCGGCACTGGGGCACGTGCGCTGAGCGGCCAGCTTTTCAATGAGCTGGCTGGGACGCTGGGCGCAAAACTCTGTAAGCTGTAAGCAGCTCAAACTCTGTTGCATTTAGGAACTGCCTTTGGAGCCAGGACATGCAGCTTTAAGTATCAAATCCAGGGGTTCAAACTTTGAGGGGGACTATTGCCCCTCCAATTCCACCAAACAGCACCCTTACTCTTTATCCTGACTTTTGGGGAGAGAAAAGCCCCCAAAAAGCTGGAAATTTGGGTGTGTGGGGAGGTACTGTAAGGATGTTTCCTGAGTTTATTTTCTCTGATTTGTTATTTTTGGGAAGATACTGGGACTTCTTATATAATTTTAAAAGTATGACAAGCACCCAGATCTGAAATTATGTGGGTTTCTCTTCATGTCCCCACACCACTTAGTTCTAATCTAAATAAAATATATTGAGCCTTTCAAAAAGACATTTAACAATGTACTTAGCACTCATGTAGATACAGATTTTGTTTGGACTTACTGTATCCATAGAATACAAAGATCTCCAAGAAGTCCTCAAAGTCAAGATCAGACATGGCATTCCTGATATTTCTAACAAACAGAATAAAAATGTCTTTATTTTTTAAAATCTAATAAATCATAAACAGTACCACCTACTGATTGTTCTTTTCCCAACTTTAAAATTCTCTGTTTTCTTTTTAGTTGAACTTCCTGATGATTACTCAGGCTCAGCCTAATGAGAATTTTTATTAAAAATGGGCAAACAGACTAGGTTCTAGAGCTGCGAAGAGCGTACATTTTTCCTTGAGAATATTATTTCACACCTCTTGCTCTAAACTCAAATGTCTTACTTTTAAAAGTTCAAACTTCTCATGTAGTTAAATCTTCTGACAATGACAAATGCATGACATGTCTGAATGTTCAGTTCAGAAATGGCGAAGTTATTAACATTCAGATGTATTAACGCTTTTAGCAACATAAAATTTTAACATCCATAATTAAATGCAAGATAACTTTCCATGTAGCTGTTCTCATTTTAGTTGATGTATCAATCCTTACTTAGTGTTCAGTAGAAGCTTTTTGGTTTAAAGACCGGAATGCAAACTGTTTTCATTTACAGTCCTGAAGAAACGAAAAAGGTTTGCACTTTGCTGCGTGAACTTATATACAGATAAACAATTTAACAGCATGTGCAAATGGTAAGTGAACAGGAAGAAGGATAAATAGATGAACTTAGCCACTGGTGATACAAGTAGTTTCCTACAAGGTTCCTTCTTGATAGATATCTATCAGGGATGATCTAGATGGTGCTTGGTCCTGCCATGGGAACAGGGGAGTAAGGATGTTAAAATGTTATACAGGCAGCAAGGGGGGGGGGGAGGGACACCACAGAGAGCACGGGACAAGCAGGGACTGCTTGAGTCCCTACTTGCCCCATGTTCCTTGCAGCACTTCTGCTTTTGAAATGTACAAGAGCCCCACAAGGTTTCAAAAGCAGAAGCACCCACAGTGGGAACCGGCGTGAGCGGGGACTGAAGCAGTCTTCGCTTGTACCATTTCCCACTGTGTGTCTGCCTCCCCTACTCCTCGCAGAGATGGTGCTAGGGGAACCCGCTTTACCATTTCCCCCCAGCACTGGCGCCTGCTCCCTCCCCCATGCTGCCTCTCTCTCACAGAGGCAGTAAAGGGGGGAGGGAGCAACTTGTCAACTAGTCACTTACATCCCTACAGGGGACTGGACCTGATGATATCTCAAGGTCCCTTCCAATTCTATGATTCTCGCTCTGCAGTCCAGGGAAACACAACGTGCTCAATCTGTACCATGTTGGCATCTGTTATTTAATGAGATATTCTAGCCACTGACTAAGTCTCGCTACAGCCTAGGAGAAGTAATCAGCTTTAGGAAAATTGACGATAAAAGACCGCACACAGCCTTAAGGCCCGTAGTCTGGAACTAAGTATATACAGCCGGTCCCCGACTGACGAACACCTCGACTTATGACCATCCTCACAGTAGTACGTTGTGTTTGCGTGTCTGCGGTCAGGCAGCGTGTTTACGTTTCATTCCCTCATATACATATCTTGCCCTTGCAGTATTTGCTTGTGGCCATCATGGCAAGTCACAAGAAAAGGGCTAGTGATAAGGGTGGTGAGAAAAGAAAGAGAAAAACTATTGATTTGGAACAGAAAATAGCGATAGTGAGACAATACAAAGGGGGTAAAACAGTGTTGTTCATGTCACATAATTTAGGGCTATCAAAATCCACCGTAAGCACCATTATAAAGGATAGTGATTGCATTTGTGAAGTAGTGAGACGGTCTGCACCTATGAAATCAAAAATTCTAACAAAGAAAAGAGCAGGTCCCATCCTGGAAATGGAAAAACTCTTAGTGCTTTGGATGGAAGACCAAATTGAAAAACGCACGCTGTTAAGCCTCATGATGATACAAGCTAAGGCTCGTAGTCTTTTTGAAGACTTAAAGAAAAAGGAGGGGTATGACTGCGACCAAACTTTCACTGCCAATCATGGTTGGTTCAACCATTTCAAGATTCGTGCAAACTTTCACAATGTGAAATTAAGTGGGGAGGCAGCCAGTGCTGATTTGAAAGCAGCAGAAACTTTCATAGAAGAACTGGATAAGCTGATAAAAAAGAGGGAAATTATTTGCCAGAACAGATCTTTAATGTCGATGAGACAGGCCTCTTTTGGAAGAAAATGCCCGAACGCACCTACATACATAAGGAAGCAAAAACTATGCCTGGTTTTAAGGCTTTCAAAGTCCGTCTAACAGTCTTGTTAGGAGGCGATGTTTCTGGGTATAAATTGAAACCCCTCTTGATTTATCGCTCTGAAAACCCTAGAGCCTTCAAGAATATCAGCAAGGCTACTTTACCAGTCCATTATCACGCTAATAAGAAAGCACAGATGACGCTTGCACTTTTTGAAGATTGATTCATGAACTGTTTCATCCCTGAAGTCAAGGCATATTTTCTGGAGAAAGGAATTCTTTTCCAAATTTTGCTTATTGTGAATAATGCTCCAGGTCACCCTCAATACCTAAATGACCTACATTCCAACGTGAAAGTGGTGTTTCTGTCTCCCAACACCACGTCTATTCTCCAACCCATGGACCAGGGGGCCATAGCTGCTTTCAAAGCATATTATCTTCGCAACACATTTGCAAAGGCAGTAGCTGCCACAGAATGCGAAAATGGCAAAACATTACGTGACTTTTGGAAGGACTACAACATTCTGCACTGCATAAGGAACATTGCTGCTGGGTGGGAGGAAGTCACTCCACAATGTATGAATGGCATATGGAAGAAAATCCTAAAAAGATTTGTGAACAGTTTCAAAGACTTTGAAAAAGAAAAGGCACTAGAAGAGATTTCCAATAACATTGTACAGCTGGAGAAAGAAGTGGATCTGGAAATGGATAATGAAGACACACACCAACTGGTTGAGGATGTTGGGGAGGAGTTGAGCAATGAAGATTTAATGCAGCTGAAGGCGGAGACGGTAGCAGAGGAAGAGAGACAAAAAGCCCAAGAAGAAGAAGAAAAAGACCCCAAAATATTTGTGATGAAAGAAATGGCTGCAGCCTTCAGCAAAATAAATGTTGCGAGATTCTCAAAAGTGGATCATTTAATTCAGGATGCCCTGGCTTGCTATAAGGAAATTTATAATGAGAAGAAAAAACAAATTGTCCAGTCCAAAATGGATTTTTTTTTGAAGAAAGCCCACCAGCACTGCTGCCTCCCACACTGAACCAATGCCTTCTACAAGCAAAGGCACTGCTGAAGTAGAAGATGAATCTGTTGATGATGTTGTTACTGTAATATTGTCGCCTACCTCATCCAATTCCTGATCCAATTAATTCAATTCACATTACTGTATTTAAATTACTGCATTGTGTTTTATATTTCATGTTAATGTTTGTCAAATACAGTTTGCTGTCGCTGCAGTAGTGTTGTTTTCTTCATGTGTTTCTATTTTTCATTGTTGATTGCTGTTTTGTTGGTGCTTGGTTACGTTCGGAGTGCTTCGTATAAGGGTATTTCCGACTTATGAACAAATCGAGTTACGACCAGCTGTTCGGAACGTAACCTGTTCGTAAGTCGGGGACCGGCTGTATTAATTTACAAAAGCAAGGGTGTAGCTATTTTGGGGTAGGTTTTGTAGAAGGGATAGAATCCTCCTATAGTCCCGTGTGGGCAAGCCCTGGCACCTGCAAGTTAATTTCTCATAATTCACTGAGCAGTTGTGGTTTGTCAAACTCAAATCTGAGTCAAGAGACATAGGCCTTTCTCTTTCAAAAGAAACCTGGAGCTAACCCTAAGGAAGGAATGGTACAGCAGGCAAATTTGGGAAGACTGTTTAGGTTGCTTAATTTAAGGCACGTCCAGCATTTTGTCTGAGCAGTGTGAGGAATCCACCATCTTACGTCTAGTACCACAATTTGTAGAATTTTTCACACACCCTCCACAATAAAAGCTATAAAGAAAAAAAAAGTGGGTGGTAAAACAAACAGCTGAAGCATAAAACTCAGATTTCAGTCTCTCAGCAACAAGCATGGGTGTTAGTTCAGAAGCATCTTCACAAAGCTCAGATTGCTGTTCCTAGTGGACTGCAATGAGTCCCAGAAACAGTAAGAAGTCCAACTTACAGTTCTGTAACAATGGCAGCCCAAGAAGAATAGCAGCAGCAATTTCAGGAGCAGTTGCTATACAGACTTAAAAAATCAAGTGCAGTGCCCTGGGTGTTGTAAATCTCAACCTTTCCTAATCAGAAATGGAACTATTTCCAGAAGCATACCTGGTCATTTACAAAGGGTGGTTATTGCAATGCAGAAGGAGTCATCATCTTAGGAGTTTAATCAATTTCTTTCACGGGAAAAAGACAGATGGCATATCAGGGCCTGGGAAAGGATGCTACCACAAACTGTGAGAATGTCAGATCTGCCATCCTAGACAAGTTGTGAATCTCTGAGAAAATATTCAAAGTGGTTGTCAGGGGTCTCTTTCCTTGGAGGTGCAGCCATGTAGCTATGCTTAGCATTTGACAGACTGGGCAATGGTGGCAAAAGAGTAAAATTTACAGACAGTCAAGGAACTAATAGATCTGCCTAGAGCAACAGACTAACTGATTAGAAGAGTGATAAACCAGGTGCACTGACACCCACTATCTATACTAGGAGTAGTGCAACAAAAGGCACAGAATGCCAATTCCTTTAATGGAAGATAGGCTCTAACCAAAATTAATCCAGTTCTCTGCTAGATTTTGTTAGCCTTGAGGTACGTGGGTTGAGTGAAAGCTCAACATTCCATCTCTCTCACAATCTAAGTTCCCTGTAAGGTGTGCAGCAAGGCGACTGCACAGCTGCCAATTGATCTCCGCCCAGAGGTTTATGGCTGCCACGCAGAGAGCTTCCTGTCTGGGGAAGGGAACTCCCTCAGCAGCATAAGCCCCCTGCTCCAGACAACGAGTGTGCTGGTTGAGAAGGGAACATAAAGGGTGGGAGGGAGTAAGTACGTGGCTGGGACGGGAGGAAGCTAGCGGAGAGGAGAGGTTTGATTACAGCAGCTAGGTTTGCCTGCAACTTCCTGGTCTTGGAGAGAAGGAGCAA
The DNA here is from genome assembly GCA_032595735.1 of Pelochelys cantorii. Classification (NCBI taxonomy): domain Eukaryota; kingdom Metazoa; phylum Chordata; order Testudines; family Trionychidae; genus Pelochelys; species Pelochelys cantorii. The sequence continues at coordinate 41,341,012 of CM064326.1, read as the reverse complement.
ACTGCATGGGGTGGGTGGGGGAAATGGAGACAGTGCTGGCATCTATGCAGTGAGATGGGGACAAACGTTTGGGATGTTTTAACTTGCTCCCATCTGGGTTGCAGGCAGCAAGAGCCAGACTCTCTCAGCACAACAGCCCTAATTCGGCTGCAGACATAGGACTCACTCCTGGGATGGGGCAGGCTGTATGGGGTGGTGCCAAAATTTCAGGTGGGTTAAAAGCTTTTAGTCTGCTTTTGAATACTGGAACAAAAGGCCTAACTCGTGACATTTGCATGATTACATTTCAAACAAAGTTTACATAGGTGTTAATGGCTTAAGGCTGTGTTTCTCAAACTGTGGGTCCCGACCCCCTGGGGGGGTCGCAAGCAACTTAGAGGGGGGTCATGAGCATCACAAAGTTTGAGAACCCCTGGCTTAAGGTAAGAAAGGAAAAGATTCTTTTAACAGATTTTTTTAAGTGTTGTGGATATCTGCAAAGTCTGATCTTAATGATTTTTTTAATCCTGTGCCACTAGTTAATACATGGGAAATTGTTAAAACTGGAAGAACTTTACCATGAATCCTGTTTAATCTGTTTTGCCTTTCAACTGGAATTGGATTCTGGACAAGTGCTCTGGGGCTTCTACACTTTTAGTTAGTGATACACACAAGGTGAAAGTTTCAAACCAGAACTTTTATCTGTTTTACAGATCTGTTTCATTTGCATAGCATGGATCCTAAACTTTCCCCAGAGAAAGTGTATAAGCCTGAGTGAATGCCTTCCACTCTCCTTTCCAGTGCCAGTAAATAATGTACTAATATTTTCAAGGAGAGCATGACTATTTCTAGTTGAACATAGATTGGTTTAGTATCTTAAAGTGGTGCATATTTTTAAGATTTTAACTTAATGGCCATGTCTTTGATTTATTTATAAAGCTATTTGCTGTATGCCCCATTTTGATGTGTTTGCTAGCTTGAGTTGTTTGAAAAGATGATAATACACGTACTCCAAGAGTAATATTAGTTTTATTTATTTGATTTCATATTTAAAAAAATCTTAAGTGTTGTCTCTTGTTAATTATCCCTTGTTTTAATATATTGTCTTCCATACCTATGGACTATTTAAAATATATATTTATACCTAGGTTTGTTTGTTTGTACTGGAACACACTGTACATCCACGTACAACCTCAATATTGGTGGTGCACATAAGAAATTTCAACCCACCCAAAAGAAATTCAACCCACCCAAGAATGGAAAATGTTAGAGGGAACACAGCTCATCATCCTAAACTCTTCCCTTCAAAAGCATAGAATCATAGAATACTAAAACTGGAAGGGACCTTGAGAGATGTGCAGTAGTATGAGCATCTGATGTTGTGGCTTATGTGGTTAGGTCCTGTGATAGTGTCACTTGAATAGATGTGTGGACAGAGTTGGCAACGGGGTTTATTGCAGGGGTAGGTTCCTGGATGAGTGTGTCTGAGATGTGATGTGTGGCTGCTGGAAAGAATTTGCATCAAATAGGCAAATCCTCACCTACAATTTCCCAATCTCCCAAGGCCTGTGAGAGCGAGGGATCGTTTTCTCGGGTAGGCTGTAAATTGTCAATGATGTGGAGGGGTTTAAACTGAGGGCCGTAGGTGATGCTAGTGGTGTTCTGTTATTTTCCTTGTTGGGTGTGTCTTGAAGAAGATTCCTGGGTACTTGTCTGGCTCTGTCAATCTGTTTTCTCCACTTCCCCACGTGGGTATTTAAGTTTTAAGAATGCCTGATAAAGATCTTGTAGGTGTCTGTCCCTCTCTGTGGGTTTGGAGCAAATCAGGTTATATCTTAGGGCCTAGTTGTAAACAATTGAGCGTATGATGTGTCCTGGACGGAAGTTAGAGGCATGTAAGTAAGAATAGCGGTCAGTAGGTTTCTGATATAGCGTGGTGTTAATGTGACCATCATTTAATTGTACTGAAGTGTTAAGGAAATGGATCTTGTGTGTGGACAGGTCCAGGCTAAGGTTGATGGGGGCTGGAAATTGTTCAAATCCCTGAGGAATTCTTCCCATAGGTCCATATGATGAACATGTCATCAATGTAGCATAAGTAGAGGAAGGGTGTCAGGGGATGAGAGCTGAGGAACATTGTTTGAGATCATCCATAAAAATGTTGGCATATTATGGGGCCATACAGGTGCCCATAGCAGTACCACTGACTTGAAGGTATACATTGTCCTCAAATTGGAAACAGTTGTGGGTGACACGGACAAAGGTGGCTGAGTTATTCCTACCTCCATGCAGTGAGTGGTCAGTCAATGGTTGATGTATTGGTTGTATCCTATAATGTAACTGTGGAAGTTTTCATTAACTTGCATGTAAACTAGAAGCAACTCAGAGACTTCTATCACAGAAGCTCTGTACTTAAGCCTTTCCCTGGTAATCTAAATGTAGCTTGCAGGACCTCCAGGTAGTCTTTGTTTTGCAGTTGCCTTAATCACCAATGGAAACACTTAGCTAGCTGCCCTGGCAAACAGGAACTTTGGAAATAAGTAAGTCTCTGAAAGTCTCTTTAACCATTCATTTTCCTTAACGATATCCATCAAATAACTCACTGGCCTAGGCTTATTGGTTAATCTTGTCGACTACACACATTTTCCCCCCACTTGCTGCCTCTGTATCGGCAAGCAGAGGCAGGAAGGGGAAAGCAGGAGCCAGTGCTGAGGGGAGCTAGCTTAAAAGCTGGTTCCCCTCAGCACCAGCTCTGCAGTGCCACCTATCCTTTCACCCCACGCTGCTGTCTCTATCAGCGGCAGCAGTGCAGGGAGGCTGTCACAGAGCAGCCTCTGTCTGCGGTGGGCCCGAGCTCCCTGAGGACAGAGGCTGCTCCGCCTCCCATGCGGAGCAGCCTCTGTCCGCAGTAAGCCTGGGCCCGCTGCAGACAGAGGCTGGTCCACGGTAGCAGCCCGTCCTCGGGGGGCCCAGGCTGCTGCCAGAGCAGCCTCTGTCTACAGCGGGCCCAGGTTCGCTGCAGACAGAGGCTGCTCCATGGGAGGCAGCAGTCTCTGCCTGCGGGGAACTCAGACTCCCCTCGGACAGAGGCTGCTGCCAGACCAGCCTCTCTCCATGGCCAGCCCAGGCTGCTGTAGACAGAAGCTGCTTCTGAGCAGCCTCCTCCACTCTCTTCCCCTCCGCAGCAGCTTATGTCCACAGAGAGCTCAGACCCCCTCACGGCCAGGGGCTGCTGCCATCCCATGCTTCTGCCTCTGTATCAGAGGCAGCAGCACCAGGCGGCAGGCAGCTGGTCTGTGTAGGGAGCTGGTTTTTAAACTGGTTCCCCTCACAGACCGGCTTCTGCCTGGTACCCTGCGCTGTTGCCTCCAATACAGAGTGGAGATCCCTGCGAGTGGGGCCAGAGTGCACTGGCTGCTGGCCCCGCTCCCAGGGACTATAGAATAGTCCTCTGATGGTGTTCCAGCTGTCATTACCTACTCCATTTGTCTCCACCATGCCAGGACCCATGTCCTTCCCAAACCACAGCACCCCTTCCCCTGGGTATGGCACTCTGGTGATGCCCACCCCGGGTTCCTCCATTTCAGGTATGCGGGGGAGCAGACAGCCACTGTGGCATGGGGCTACTCTGTGCCTGAGGGTCACAGAACCATAGAATCATAGTACTGGAAGAGACCTCAGGAGGTCATTGAGTTCAACCCCTGCTAAAAGCAGGACCAATCCCAATTAAATCATCCTAGCCAAGGCTTTATCAAGCCAGCGGGATGGGCCATGGGCCGCATCTTGCTCGTCCTTAGGCTAGACTAAGGATCACAGTGGGGTACTGAGGCAAGTGGTGGGGGTCTATGGGTAGCCGGTTCCTCACTGGCTGCTGGGAGCCCATGGCATCAGAGGATGGCACAGCCAGGAGCCTGCAAGGACCGGCCACTGGCAAAGCTGGAAGCCCACGGGGCCCAGAGGTCAGAAGAGCCTGGAGCCGGCGAAGCCCAAAGCCTGTGGGAGCCGGATTCCAACACAGCGAGGAACCTGGCAGCCCATATGGCCACAGTCCCTCAGAGATTGTTTAACCATGTAATCGATTTAAATTTTAATCAGTTACAGCCCACAGTCAATATTTTCAGAAGTTTTTTATAGCTCTTGTTTTATCTTATATTACTAAAGCTGCTGTAAAGTTACTGAACATTGACATAGCAAGCTGGTAATACAAAAGCATTGCTTTCAATATCCATTCACTACTATCCACTTCAACGAAGACTTCATCAAGTACATCTAATAAATGTGCTCTTCTAATGCAGTTAAGTACACTAAATAAGTATTATACATGTTCCAGTAAACTGAATGGATTTATACTTGCCAGGAAGCAATAAACAGATATATTGAAAGGGAGCAACAGGTTACCTTGAAAAACCTTTGCTACATGAATGGTTTAGTTTCTTTGTAGCTCAGAAGCCTATGTTAAACTTCTAAATACAGTAACTTCTGATAATCCGGCACCTTTAGGACCCAGGGGGTGCCGGATTATCAGATATGCCGGACTATCGGAAGGGGAGGCTATGAGGGGTCTGGGGCGGAGGGGGGGGGGGGATGCACCCCTCAGCGCTGCGGGACCAACCCGGCAGCACCCCAGCTGCTCTGCCCCAGGCGTCCCCAAGTCAGCAGCTGCTGAAACTGACCAGCGGCTGACTTGGGGAAGGAAGCCGGGGGCAGAGCTGCTCTGCCCCAGCTTCCCTGAGTCAGCCACTGGTCAGTTTCAGCAGTGGCTGAATCGGGGAAGCCGGGGGCAGAGCAGCTCCAATTGTCCGGCTGCCCGGAGCACTTCCGGGTTCCAGATGGTGCCGGACCATCAGGAGTGCCGGACCATCAGGAGTTTTACTGTACTCATCTTTAGTATACATGGTCAACATTGGCATTAGTGACCTTTGCTGGCAAGTAAAATCTAAGCTCAGAGCGGTGGGGTTTTTTCCTCCTGAAACTAATAATCAGGAGCGATCTGGACCAAATATTCTTGGACTGTACCACAATTATTTGTTCAGAAATGCTCAAAGGCCCCAAAGAGAATTTAAGCTCCATAGTGCTAAGTGTTCTACAAACTCAGCATAAAACAGGACCCTACCCCAAAGCAATTACAATCTAGAACCTAAAGCCTACAAATGTTGCTGCATGTGCATAATTTTTCTAACAGGTGTTTGTAAAATTAAGTCTAAATTAAGACAACAGAAAAGAACAAAAACTTTTTAAATTAAAGACAAACAACTTTCTAAAATAATCTCAGGTTTGGGTCTGTAAAATTTCCAACTAATATTACACATAACTAGAACTGAAAAGATTTTTTTTGGTATAACAAGTTTCCTTGTTTTCCCTGTTGTGGCTCTTTCATCTAGCAGTGTGGGAAATTAATTAATCTGTTAAATACCAAGAAGTGTATTTACAACCACAATAACCACAAAAGGGGAATTCTAGAACAATTGCTGCACACAGAACTACTTTTAAACTCCTCCTTAAATTGGCTATATTTTAAGTTGAACGTGCCTTTTTAATATAAGTGATTCTATGAACTCTGAACACAGAGTTATAGAAACAGTTTGAAAGAATTATCCAACAGTAAAGATTAATTATTGGCTACACAAAGTCAACTGCTCTTGATTCTAAACAAATATTTCCACAATATTATACCTACGAAAATGAAGTTTAAACTGACTATCTGAGAGGAACTGATCAAACACCATTATGAATGCAAGTGAATCACAAAGCCTCACATGTCACAAGTAAGGAAAAGGAAAATGGACAGGAAAATGGAGGAAGTCTTTCAGAAATCAACATAATAGAGGAACAGTTGTCTCATCACAGATGACCTATCCCCCAATCCGTAGGGCTGTGTCCTTGAAGCAGCACAAGTGTTATGGTCTCTGAGTAATTCCAATTCTGAAGCATAACCCTTTACTCAAGACCACCACCCAGCCCTCGGATTATACATACCAGCTTCATAAATATGGTCAGAAGTAGAGACTTCCAGATAGCTAACAAGTGCCAGATTAAAGCTAAAAACTGTTATTTTGGGGCAAGAAGGCTGGATTTGGGACGCCTCTGGAAGCGGCTTGTTTGGGGGATTTGGGTGTTGTAGTCCTGTGGCTCTGGGATATTAAAGACAAGGTCGGTGAGGTAATATCTTTTACTGGTTCTGAAGGGCTCTGTGCAACTCGAAAGCGGTCTCTCTTACCAACAGAAACGGATCCAATAAAAGATATTACCTCACCCACCTTGCTTTGGAGCAGCTGGCTGGAGTGAAAGAGGCACGGAGGGAGAAAGGGATTTACTGGAGCAGGGCGCTGGGGCCAGAGAGGGGCCGGGACTGCCTGGTGAGGGAGAAGGGATGGGGAGCTGCTCCTGTGGTTGGTACCAGGCGGAAGCGGGGTGCCTCTTACCTCGCCAGAAACCACTGAGCGTCCGCCTCGCCTCGCCTCACCGCGGCAGCCGCCCGGCCGCTCGGCGCGCCGCGGCCTCCTCCTGCCCGGGAATCTCACCAACGCGACATCGAGGAGCCACCGGCCTGGAAACAAAACGGGCAGCAGCCCCGGGGCCACCTTTTACTCGCACGCCAGCCCGGCCGGGGCCCGCTGCCCCCAAACCCCGCCTCGCGGAGCGGAAACTGTCCGGCGGCCGTCATGGCCACGGGACACCCCGGGGAGGCGCCCACCCTGCGCCGTTACCACGGCTCAGCTCCCCTCCCCCTCCTGGCTACGCCTCCCCCAGCTGCCCCTGTCTCCCCGCCCGCCCTGACCTAGCTACGGCCGCTGCATCCTGCCCTGGCTGCACGCTGCAGCTCCGCTGCCACGCCCCCACGGCGCCCTGGCCCTGGCCCTGCACTCCCCCCAGCGCCCTGCCCACCCGCTCCTGCTGCCCTCCTACCCCACGCCCTGGCTGTACCCTGAGCCCCCGCCCGCTTACACCCTCTGCCCTCCGTCCTCGCTACGCCCCCTGGCCGGGCCACACGCTCCCCCGGCTCCTACCCTGGCCCCACCCCACCGCGGTCGCCGCCTGCTCCTGTTACCGGGCTCTCTGCCCCGGGGGCTGTGGCCATCCGCCTCGCTCCGCCCCGCTCCACCCCACCGCTGCCCAGCGGAACGAATCTGTTGCTCCACAACCTTCGGGCAGGCTCCTCGCGGCAGCACGTCCCGAACCGCCGCCTCCGGGCCCCTTGGCTCGGCTCACTGCGATGCTGGCTGGGGGAGTCGACTCCGCTTAACCCGGGGGGGGAAAAGCCTGCTTCTCCGTTAGCATCTCTGGGGCTGCTGCATTTCGCCTCCTCCCCTGTTCATGGCAGAGGCTGCTTGGGAGACAGAAGCGCTGCTAGGAGGAAGCCTGTGCTCAAGGCTCCTTTCCTCTGGCAACACCAAGCAGGCGCCGCCGCTGCCTCCTCCTGGAGGGAGGCTGGGTTGGAAATCAGCACCTGCTGCTGGAGATCACTAAACATTGAAATCGGAAACCAGGAGGAGCCTCCAGGGATCGTCCTGGAGAGGTACTGCACCCCTGTCCTGCCCTGGAGCTCTCTGGCCTAATGAGAGAGACAAGGGGTTGTCTGCTGAAATCTAATCTACACAAGTTAACTAGCAACAATTTACGTTAAAAATCTGCAAAAGAAGAGAGGTTGAGCTTGGGGGTAGTCATGGGAGCAAGGGAACTACATTTACCCACTTTAGCAGCAAAATAAGCATAACTGTAAATGCTTGTTTGATGCCTGAATAATGACATTGGTACTGGTAATATGCCAGGGCTGGAGCCCTGGTTTACAGGAAAGAGCCAGAAAATTTTCATCGTGAAAACCTAGTGTGTGATTACCATACAGTGTCCAGACACTTGAGACTTGTAACACAGACGAAGCACAAATGCTAAATCAGACTTGTCTGTACAGGGACGTTTTAACAAAAAATCCAGCCGCTGCCACCACAGGTTCCAATGCCAGCTCTGAGCAAATCTCATTAATAACAGTATTGAAAACAGTTGTTAAACCCGTGAGAAATCTACTGTAGTGCCAGTGTCAATAACACCAGTACGACTGAATTAGTGGTAGCAAAAGTGTGTGTGTAATTCCCTAGCATGCCAAGGCTAGCATACCACAATTCAGGAATACAGTCAAAATGGATTGGCAGGATGAATATTGCACTACTGAACCACTTTTTAAACTCTGCGGGGCCTTAACATATTGCCAAGGCCATGCAGGATGGACCATAGTTTTTCATGTGATAGATGGGATATAGGATTTCCTTTCATTTACTTTCTTCTAGTTGCAACTGACTTCCAACACTGGTCAACTGTTAGCTCTCGGCTATCAAAAATTAAAGAAATAAGGAGATATTTTATCATTGGGAGTGTATTGATCCACATGTTGATAAGTACCAATACTCATCTGGGGCTCCATTTGTTTTTGATGGTGTCATTGATGGATATTAATGCACAGTATGGTGCATCTGTCCATATTACTTCGAGCGCTAGTATTATATTTGCCTTCCTTGTGAGATGACTTTTACCCAGAAAAATCAAAATAGTTTAATTGAAAACTTTGATGCTGACCAATTAACTATGGAAAGGAGCTAGTTCAAAGGACAACAATACAGGAATAATTTCAAAAAATCATATTCTAGGGTGAAAGGTGGGCTATGAAGCACTAAAGCTACATGAACAGCTGACTTGTAATAAATAAAAAAGCTTCTTAGAAATATTGCTTGTTGGATGAGGCAAAGTGCTAAAAATTACTGAAAACAAAGTGGAAGTTGTTCCCAGTTAATATTCTTAGCTAGTTTGGACTAGATTGGGGTGGGCAATAATTTTTGATGGGGGCCACTCCAAGAATTTGGTAAGTGGTCAAGCATTCTTCCATGATATTAATGGAGGAGGTTTGGGGTCTGTGATGGAGGTTGGGTGCATCTGGGAGCTTGGTGTAAGGGATTGGGCTGCAGAAGAGGGTGTGGGATTTGGGAGGGAGTTTGGGTAAAAGAGAGGGTTGTGGCCTTGAGCAGGAGACTGGGGTGCAGAAGGGGATCCAGGGTCCTGGAGGGGATATGGGTGCAACAGAGGATTCTGACTTGGGGGAGGGATGCAGGAGGGAGTGTAGGTTCTGGGAGGGGGTTGTAACCTGAGGCGGGGATGTGGGGATCTTGGTTGTGACTGGAGATTGAGGTGCAAGGTCTGGAAGGGGGTTGTGACCTGGATGAGGGGTTCAGGGGATTGGAATGCAGGGTCTCAGAGGGGATAGGAGTGCAGGAGGGAGTCAGAAGGTTGGGGCTGGGGTGCCAGAGTCAGGCTGTGGCTGGGAGGTGCTTACCTCAGGTTCATCAGCCAAGGTCCTTGCCTTCCATGCCCCTGCAGCAGCTGTGGGAGCCATGTGCGGCTCTGAATGCTGTGAGTCTGGAGATGGAGGAGTACTTCACGTGCTGCCGGTCCTGCAAACAGGCAACTCCCATTGGCCAGAAACCAACCAATAGGAGCTGCAAGATTGTGCTAGGGCTGGGAGCAGCATGTAAAGCCTCTCCTGCCTATTGCTGGGCTTGCAGCCTTCGGAGAACTGCTCTGAACAATGTCGGGGGGGGGGGGGGAGAGCAGGCAGGGAATGAGGCTGAGGTTCCCCTGGGCTGGATCCGGGGGATTGGTGGGTTATATTTGGCCCGCAGGCCATATTTTGCCTGCCCCTGGACTAGATGGTTAGTCTCTTCAGCCAAGGTGATTGGATTGGTACTTTGCATCAACTTTGACCTTACAAAGTGAGTTGCCATCAATAAGTTTCTTCTGGCATTCTCTAAAGTAGAAGTTCTTAAGCAGAAGTTAGGGCACCTTGGGAGGCCATGAATAAGTTAGGCTGAAGCTGAAGCTCAAGATCCATAACCCAAAGCTGAAGGTGAAGCAGAAGCCCTGCCACCCAGGGCTGAAGCAGAAGCCCTGTGGTGTGGGGCCCTGGGCAGTTGCCCTGCTTGCTACATCCTAAAGCCAGTCCTGGCTTTTAATCTACTGGATATGCAGAAAAACAGTTGTGATGGCACAGATGTGCCATGGAATTTGGTGGAAGGGAAGGTTCAGAAAGAAAAAGGCTAAGAACCCTTGCCCTAGTGTCTTCCAAATGTTATGACTTTTAATAATGTTTTCATTTGAGGATCTCCAAGTGCTTTGCATGTGTTAATTAAGCCTCACATACTCCTGTGAGGAAGGTGAATAGTGTTGTACCTATTTGTATAGATGGGGAAATGAGTTCTTGATGCCTTAAGCATTTTGCCAAATATCACAAAGTATATCAGACACAGAGCTGGAAACAGAGCCCAGAAATCCTGACTTCAGTCCCATGGTCTAATTACTAAACAACTATTCCTCCTACCTTCTTTTTGCTTTTGTGGCAACAAAGTAGTCAGTTCCTTTTCACCATCCTACTGTGTCTGCTCCAGAATGTTCATAGTTGTGGCTTAATGCCAGAAAGGCTGTCAGATCGTATGAATGAATCTTTAATTTTGAGATCACAGCTCACCACTAGACTGAGCATGTGCAAAATATGGTATAAATTAGCAGATTTACCCAGTGTTGCTCACATCCTTAACTTTTTTTTAAATAAAAGTAATATGTACATGCTTTATTTAAATGATTATATTTTTCAAAAATAATGTTATATTTATGAAGTTAATTTTTTATTTTGGATTTCTTTAAAAAGGGATTATTAGAATTCTTCTATTTATTTTTTTATAGTAAATAATTTTAAAATGGGAATTCTATCAAGTATATTTTTTCCTTCATCCCTCTAAATCTGGGTTTGGGAACCTAAGCCCCGGGGCCAGATGCAGCCCCTGGCTTGCCTGGATCTGGTCTCCAAGGCTGGGCCCCCCACCAGCATTGGGGAGCCCACACTGGTGCTCCAGCCACCCCGCAACCCCACCGCAGGGCTGGAGCACACAAAATCTACTAGATTGGGCCCTCCTAGGCTCTGGTGTGTGAGGAGAATGTGGGGAGTGTCTTTCTCCTTCTTAGTCTGGGGCCATGTCAGTGAGGGTGTTTTGTTTTGTTTTGTTTGGGGTTTTTTTGCTTTTCACTTGTGTCCGATCCCTGATTGATTTTTCTGTGGGTCATCGGTCCCGACCCAAAAAAATTTCCCCACCCTTGCTATAAACTTTTATCATTCACTATATGTTAACAAAAAAGATCTATAGTCAATTTGGTTTGCAGTAACTTTGTCTTCCAGTTTTCAAACCTTCAGCATTGATTTAGCTTTGCTAAAACAGAGCACTACTCCACATTTCTCCATTTAACCTCTTTTTTGTAAGGTTTATTGAGAAGCAATTCTATTCCAGGTTCATTCTATTTTTCTGGCTCATCTTAGTTCAATCTCTTTCAACATTTGCTTGGTTGTATCAATTTTGAGGACTGTACAGTTTGAACCTCTTTAGTCCAGAACTCTCTGGTCCAGAAACATCCGTGGTCTGAAGTGATTTTTATTAGCTAGATGTCCACTTTTCATGAGTGTGGCCAAGTTTCCCACGGTCCCATAAAATTTGTTTCAGACACCAGTCCTAACTCTCAGTGTTCTTTGTTATTTAGTTCTAATTTATCCCTAAATGTCCTCTAACTGCCCACTAAGCAGTGAAAGTGCTGGTTATGCTGCTAGACAATATTGACCTCCCCTGGTTTGGAAAATTCTCTGGTTTGGAACCGGTCAGGTCCAGACTAGAGAGGTTCAACCTGTACTTGATTTGGTGATTCTGGCTCTCTTCTATTTGGTTTTATGAGACGCAATCCCAATACAGGCACATCCCATTTTCCTGGCACAGCCAAGTCCTTATGTTGCTTTAAGTTATGATAAGAGGAAACTGTATACCAAAGTTGATGGTCTGAGCTCTTACCATGTAAGAGCGGCGAGGAGTCCTGTGGCACCTTATAGACTAACCGAAGTGTTGGAGCATAAGCTTTCGTGGGCAAAGACCCACTTCGTCAGATGCATATATATACCTGTATGCATGTATACCTGCCTCTGGAAATTTCCACTACATGCATCTGACGAAGTGGGTCTTTGCCCACGAAAGCTTATGCTCCAACACTTCGGTTAGTCTATAAGGTGCCACAGGACTCCTCGCCGCTTTTGCAGATTCAGACTAACACGGCTACCCCTCTGATACTTGATACCATGTAAGAGGAGTTCTCGATGAAACAGACAAACTCTCTAAAATGTATAGTAGATTACTGTCACTCATAGTCTTAAATATATTAATGAAGTTGTCACTGACAAATATTCCAGTATTAAAAACTATGAAGAAATAGTCAGACTTCCAGCAGAGATTACACTAACCTTGTAAATTTTGTCCACAATTGGACCTATTCTACTACTTGTAGGAATGTGAGTTCTCTATTGTCCTGAGAAAATCTTTTTTGTCTTGCCAGCAAAATATGGCAGACTTGTGTAACATATTAAGACGAGGGAGGGATCACAATCTATCTCCAATCAATATCATGATTAAATGATTTTTCCCTCTTATGGCGTATTCCATAAGTGCTGCAGTCTTAATTATCAGAGCCATATACATATGATGCATAAGATATTAGAGGAAAAGTTAATTATGATGAAGTCTATATTTCAGAGGTTTCTGTTGCCCTTGCACCACTTCTGGCCTCTACAGAACTGGTGGGTCACTTGATCCTGGCTTTATTTTGTTTTCCAACTATTTGTGAGCTAATTCACTGTAAATAAGGAATTAGAGGCCTGTAAAAGCACATGGAATGCAGGAGAATTAGCTTAGCTGTCTCTACTAGGATCCACTGCTTTGTGAAAGAGGGAGAAGAAATGAGAACTTTCCTCAGGATTTGGAGCCACCAGCAGGGCAACATTAGAGAAGCCAAACAAAAGCCAGTCTGAGATTTTTAAAGGCACCCAGATCCAATGAGATTTGGATACCTAATTTTCTAAGGCTCCTCTAAAAATCCTAGCCTTAGTAGAGTAGTCCATACAGATTCTGCAGAAGTGGCAGCAATAGAGAATGAGCCAACAGTCCCTAATGGGTTGAAAATATTTCCTGTCCTTGAATTACTTGCTGCATGATCAATTAAATGAACACATAAACAGTCTTGTTTGAGCCTTCGTTCTTATTTCCCTGTATGCCTTTGACTTATTCTTTTGTCCACAGTGAAGAACTTGGCTCATGTTAGGTCCCACTCTAGTAATGATCTCTGGGTGATTGCAGGGGTTTTCCTTCATGGAAATCTCTGCAGGTGCAGAGCCTTGGTAAATGAATACAAAAGAGTACCACTCTGGTTTAAAAAAACAGCATTAGTAGGCTTTACTCTTGAATTGTTGTCAGTCCACGAGCAGTATTTTTCCACCAAAGTTGGACGTTGGCATGTTCTACGGGACTTTTCTGTGTTTTCCTTTTCAGTCTGACCTTTCTCAGTCAATATTGTTTCTGAATAGTTTCACCACTTATGGAAATTGATAGCTATCATGTTTTTATTAATCATGTATCTAGAACCACAAAGCACTACACAGGAAGTAGTGGTATAGGCAGAGATAATATTACAAACAAAACAATGCACAGAATGGGGTTTGGACATTAGAGCATGAATATATAACAGGAGGATTTTGAGTAGTTCTGAAAAAATGTAGCAACTCTGAAGCACAGTGCTGTTATTTTACTGCTTTCTTATACTGCAATAGTACCTAGAGGGTAGGGGTGCTGAAACTTCTCCCTCCTCCCAATTCATATGGGAACTTTGCTGTCTGTTCCCCTTCCTCAGGGAGTGAGGGGAAAGTGCACAGTTCACTGCATTCCTTACTCTGTCTGGGGAGCATGGGGGGGGGGGGCAGACAAACCTGGGCCCACCCCAACTGCAATCCCAATACAGGCACATCCACATAACCCACGATCCTAACTGTATTTGAGATAGCTTCTTCTCTGTTCAAACTAAAGAATATTTAAATGTGCTGCTTATTTTGCTTTTTTAAAAGAGCATTAAGTGCCTTATTTGTGCCTGACACTGCTTACTTCACTTGACAGACTTGTTGCCAAAAATCTACCAGTTGCTTGGGTTTTAAGTGAATTTAGTGACTGATGGCAGTGTAAATCAGAGACCTGTATTTATCTACTGAGTAAGTCCAACATGTGATTTGTCCTTGCAAGCTTCTCAATACACTTCACCACCAATATGCATCAGCCAAGGCTTGAAGGGTCCATCCCAAGGGGAAAGAGGATAGTTTACTCTCTAAGGCTACGTCTAGACTACATGGCTCCATCGACGGAGCCATGTAAAATAGTTTATTCAGCATAGTCGGTCTAGAAGGCGCGGTCGACAAGGGAAGCCTTTGTCGACCTCTTCGGTATGCCTTGTGAAACGAGGTTTACTGGAGCGGTCGACAAAGGCTTCCCTTGTCGACCGCGCCGCGTCTAGACTGCCGCGCTGTGCCGGATCAGCTGATCGTCGGCACAGCGTGGCAGCCATTTTTATTTTAATGAAGCGGGGATTATTTAAATCTCCGCTTCTTTGACTATGCCAAATAAACTATTTTACATGGCTCCGTCGACGGAGCCATGTAGTCTAGACGTAGCTTAACTTATTCATTTGGTCAGCAGTATTAGAGGAGACTCAGACTTTTATGATCAAAGATTGCTTGCTTCCTTAGCCTCAGACACAATGGCGATGATGCTTTAAAAAGTTTGGAAATGGTGTGCAAATCAAATATAAGTGTCAGTTTTAAAGCAATTCAGTGAAAGCAGGAATTTTTTAAAAAATTAAATATTCTCTGACAATGAATCTTGCTACACTATTGCTTTATTTTGGAAATCTGTTCCAGAGACTGAACAATGGATGAGTCAGTTAAAAGCAACTGCAATGCTGGAGAAGATGATTGGTAATTTTCAAAATAGCAGAGAATAATAAAATAGAATTAATTTGGAAACTACTTAAAGTATCAGGAGACTTCAGCATGAACTTTTCTGTAGTAAACTTGTGGCCTCAGTGGAGATTGTCTGTAATGACTGACCGTGTCTTCTTTTTGAATAGCCTCTCAAACACTATAAGGCCAATGTTTTCCTGGATATTCGACTCAGGTGTGTTGAATTGCTCCATCCTGAGCATTTCATAAAATAGTTTTACAGAAAAAGGTCATTTTCCCATAGTGTGGAATCCCCAACAATAATGCCTAAGAAAAAGGAAGTGAGCCCTGATCCTTGATGATGCTGTAATCTATATCTACACTATTATAAAAAGAGAGGCATCCGTCATGCTGTCTGTCACAGCGAACAAACTTCTTGTGAGACTCCCCGCCTCTGGCAGGTCCTGAGGCACTGGGCAGAGTGGAGGGGGGAGGCGAAGGTGCAGCACAGGTGCTGAGCTCGCCTTTCATTTTCCTGCCGAGTTGCTGGAGACCAATCAATCGCCACCAGGTAATAGCACATGCCCCACCCCCCTGGCAGTGTGACCCATATGCCACTCCTGTGTTGTGGCCCAGCTCGTCTCACCCACCCTGAGTGCACCAGGACCCAGGTGGGGCTGCTTTGCCACATGGCCAGTGGGCTTGGGGGAGACTTGCACTGCGGTCTAGAAGGCTTCTTCCCCCAAACAGCTGCCAAAATCCAGCTACCCCCCTGGTGCAAGCCTGGACCCCATGCCTCCCCAGCAGCCCGTTAAATACCTGAGTCAACCCCTTAGTACTGCCCTGTGCTTGCAAACCTGGCCCTGAAATGCCTCCCCTCCCCCCCTCCACCGCTGTGACCCTGAAATTCTCTCTCCTCTCTGCTCAGACTGGTTCAGCTAAGATAGCTGCCCATGGGCCAAGTGTGTAATGGAGGCCTCACCTCACCAGGAGTGCAGGGAGTCTGGGCAGGCTGGCCAGGATCCAGCCCACCAGCACCTGGATGATGGACTCAAGCGGTCTCACAGCGCTGTCTGGTGGGTGTGAGTGCATGGCACGTGAGGGCGGAGCAGCAGGGACATGGCCATGGCAGCATCATGTCCTTCATGAGCAAGACGGCAGCCGCGTCTGCTTTTGCCCCACATGCCAGGTCAACCTGAGTGTACGTCTACTGTCACAATGGGACAGGTAATGCTAGTAGAAATCATAAATGATAATGCTCTAAATTAAAATAACACAATAAAAATAGCTAATTATGAGCAATGCGGCATATGTAATATGCTCTTCTTTGTCTGGTGGAAGAAAAAAATGCTGAATTCATGTGCACCATTTTGTGAGACTTAACTCACTAGTTCAAATGTGAATGTTCTTCCACTGATATATGTAAATAGAACAAAGCTGTTTTTTTTTAAATAAGTGTAATCCCCCCATCCTGTTTACTTTCCCTGAATGAGGTGTTCAAGAGAGAGCAAGTCTGCTTTTACACAAGTTTGGGAAGCTGGGCCTGAGGATCATCAATGTGCTCTGCATTGTGTGTCAGTGTGTGTTCACCTCAGGCCAGTCCCACTCAGAACAAACCATGAGGAGCTATTACTAGAGAAAACTCTCCAGTCTGTACTTTATATTTCTGATGTGTATTCTGAATAAGCAAAAATCACTCCACCCTCAGATGGAAACTGCGGACCCCAAGCATATTTAGTAAGAATTTAGGATTTTTTAAAAGAGTTCTGGCAAAAAGCCAACTGTGTGGGTGTGGCTTGTCAGAATCACAACTCTGAGGTAAAGGACAACAGTAAGCATGTGCAAGATTGGAGGCTACTGAACATGTGCAGTAAAGGATGACAGGTCAGTTAGCTAAATAGTTAGGTTGGTCAGAACCCATACATACCAGTTCCAACTTAATTTAAAGATCAGAGCTGTCAGTCAGAATTCTGAGATAATGAATAAAACTGAGCATGTACTAGTGAGAAAATTGCTTCTATGAATCGGAAGGTATATAAAGAAAGAGCTACAATGTAGGATAAAAGGTCAGCTACCAATAACAGTTTCAGAGTCTGTGTCTTAAAAGAAGAGTGGTGTGCAGCAGTAGCTGGGGAAGCCAGCAAGAGAAGCCAAAGAAAAACTGCTGCAGAGAGAAAAAAGGAAAGCTGGAATGAAACAGAGCTAACTGACCAGCAGAAGCAAAGATTTTTAAAATAAAGCAGCAATTGATTTGCAGAGTAAGCTTAATATTTTTAAATTATAATTTAGTATAAGCATAGGATAGTATACAAGGTTAGTATGTGTGTGTATACTTGAAGTGTGTGTGTTTTAATTATATTTCACTTATGTAAACTTAAAAGCAATTTAAGATCTGCTGTCAGCAATTTATTGCAAACTGCTCGCTTGCAACAAATTGTTTCACTTAGAACCACTTAAACTATATGCTGTTGTAGTTTAAGTGCTCTTTATCTTGCAATAAGAGATTTTTCTCTCAGGGATTTTGTGCTTTGTTTAGGATTTTAAGATCATATTGTAGTGGATTTATTAGTTAATTTAATAAAAAGATACTTTATTTTGGAATGAATACTGCCTGTGTCAATTACTTTATCAGAAGATTACACCCTTGTCCTTCAGTGTTTTCCTGAGCAATTCTGGTAATGTTTACCTCGACATGAACAGACAAAGGGGGCACAAGGCAGGTTATTATAGCAGCACTCCAAAATCCTTAGGTAACAGAACAAAGCTTTAGTCTGTAAGAAAACAGAACAGATTACGGTCCAGCAACCTCCTCTTTACTTGCCTTGTGCACCCTGCTTCAGTCAGCAGTAATACTTCTTGTTGGAATGGCAGAAGGTACTTCCCAGTAAGAAACAGGAAATTCTCCTGACATTCAACAGCTTGTATTCCATAACTTGTAGTCTCCCCTCCCCATTCATAGATGCCAACTTCCAGATTTATTGGGGGGGTGTTCAACCCCTCCCCCCACTTAATCCACCCTAGGTCCCTCCACCACACTCTTTCCCCAATGCCTCATCCCTGTCCCACCTCTTCCCACACCTCCTCTGCCCCCTCCCTGGAGGGTGCCCCATATTCAACTGGTGCTTTCTCATTGTGTGTGGGAGGCATGATCTAAAGGGTAGTTCATATTTCCCCACCTGCCTAATGCCCAGCCCCAGGGCCACCGTGCTCTCCATGTACCATGGTACCTGTGAAGGGGCACCTTGTCGTCTCACTGAGCTTGCCTCCCCCTCCCCTGCCAATGGCATGTTGTGCCACTCTCCCTGGAGGTCAGAAACCCATGTGTGGAGCCAGGAGGGAGTTGCTTTTAATGCCAGCCCCTCCTGGGAACTGCTCTGAAATCCTACCTGGAAGTTGCCTGAGAGCCTTGCTGAGGAGGAGGCAGCTTTTGCTCCCTACCCAGCTTGGTTGCTGGGAACCCCAGCAGTACAGCCTGGGAAGGGAGCAGAAGTCACCTCCCCAGCCAGGGTCTCTCAGGCAACCGCTGCACAGGGCTGCAGAGCAGCATCTTAGTGGCTGAAAGGGCCTGGTCCTACCCTTTCCACTCCTGACATTTGGGCCATGCATCACCCAGGCCTGCCCCTACCCTGCATTTTCCCTTCCCCTGCTCCTCCTCCTGCCCCCATCACTTCTGACACATTGTCAAACAGCTGATAGTCGCAGGTGGGAGGTACCTGGGGGGACAGGAACAGGCTGCTCAGTGGGGCCCAACACTGCTGGGAGGTGCTGGGGGCTTGTAGCTGTCAGAATGTCATGCCCAGGCCAGAGGGCTGCCATCAGTGCCAACCTGTCCTGCACTTCTCACTTCTGGGGGCCATGTGTGAACTGCTGTATCAATTTATAGTTCCAATTGGGGGAAAGGATGACCCTGAGCTTCACCTCTACCCACAAGAGGTTCTTTAGCTTCGTGGCATAGGGCGGGGCTGTTTCTCTTGGGTGTTTAGTGACAAATGGCAGCAACTGTACTCTGCTCTAAGCTCTTCAACAGCTTGGGCTGGAAATTGCTCCTAAGGCGGCAGGCTAAAGACTAACTGACAGCCCCTTCCCCATCAGATATCTCACTGGTCAGGGGTGCGGAATTTTGAAGGCTCAGGAATTCCAGTGGTTGTGAGCAGATACTTTTACCCAGTTCTCTATGTCTACCCTACAATTTGTACAACCACTGAATACAGAGACTCGCATCCGGTGCTGTGTAGGAAGGTGGAATATTACTCTGTTCCTCCTTAAGATTTACTCTCCAATATTTTCACTAAGTGGCAGGAACCTCTGGCCAAATCCTGATGCTGGCCTTCTTGGAGAGATAAAACTCAAAGGAATATTTCATGATTGTGGAAAGGAAACAAAATTCCAAGAGCCAGAACCCAAGAATTCCATGCTCCCTCACCACAAACTGCTAAGATGGCAGTAAGGACATTTAGGAGTGGTGGAATTAGGAAAGCTTTTACCCCCTACAATGGTTTGAGTGTTTGGGGACAGTATTCCCTTAGCTGAGTGGCAGCTGGTACAAATGAAGGTGCCAAGTCGACTAAAGCCTGTAGAGATGGACAGAATTTCCTAAATAGCTGAAAATCATCCTGGTCTGGGGTTGGGGGAGTGGCATAGCCACCAGAACATCTGCAAGCCCACCCATGAGTTTTGTATCCCATCCCAGGCCCTCATCTTTCCCATTTCGTTGCTCTTGTGGCTTGAAACCCTGGTACTTCAGTAGCCTCCATGGGAAAGAAAGAGCGGGAAGAGGGGTGGACAAGCAGAAGTATAGTCTGAGGGAGTGCTGAATTAAAGTATAAACTAACTAATCTAAAATGTAATGTGACAGGGTCGTTAAACATAATGTGAGGGGCCTTAAAAAGAACAAAACTGACTCCATTTAAAATTTTATCAAAATCGGTTGATAAATAAAGCAGACCCGGGGAAAAGAAGATTCTCTCTAAATATAGACATTTTCATTAAAAAATGACAAAAGTATACACATCTGGCTACATATACACCCTTACCCTTACCCTTACCCTCACCTTTAGCCTTCACTAGCGGTTCATTACTGACAGGTGGGAGATCAGGGAAAAGGGATGAAAATGATAATTGCATTTGTAAACTTAGTATTTCTATGAGTAGGTCTGCCATCAGTCTCCTAAGGCAGTGTTTTGTTGGCCAACTGCTACTGGTAAAATTCTGACTGTGCCTTCATAAACTTTAATTAAATGAAATTAAATGAAATTAAATTAAATAATCTCACTGCCTCTAAAATTGGGGAAAATGTGAGGTTGCAGATAGCGATGTTGTGAAGCAATCCTGGCAAGCTCATACTTGTATGGGACTTATCCTAGAAGCGACATCATGTGTAACATCCCCCTTGGCTGGCAATAGCTGGAAGGCCGCCATCTTTTGTTTATAGTCCAGCACACTCAATTGCATGGTGCCTTCGGTCCTATTTTATTTTGTTTTCTTAAGTGTTAGTGTGTTCTTTCTTCTTTTGAACTGTACACATGCACAATTCTGTCTTTTAATGTGCATGCCACTTTCTGATTCATATGTTGCCTTTGCTTCACATGAGTGAGTTTGCAGGTTATCATCTTATAGATTTGGATCAAGTGGATCTTGGGGTGCATCTACACAGCACCCTAAACTCAAAATAAGATACACAATTTGTCCATATTTTATTTTGATTGTATTTCAGAATAGGTTATTTCAAAATTTGGCACAACTACACAGCACCAAATTTCAAAATGACGCACTATTTCAAGACATCCCTAAACCCTTGTGGAACAAAGGTTACAGGGATGCCAGAACAGTGTACCCATTATTTTGAAAAATATTTCGAAATAATGGGCATGCTTAAAAGAAGTGGGGTAGCTATTTTGGGATACCTCTGGTATCCCAAAATAGCCCCGCTGTCTAGATGTACCCTTCAGGAGCAGGAATTTGTGTTGGTTACCCTCCAATCACAATGAGCTCAATCTATAGCTGTCACACATTGTGTGAAATCTTTTACCCTTGTACTGGGACACTATAGGAGTATGTCTACACTACAGTGCTATTTCGAATTAACTTAATAATTAATTCGAATTAAGCTAATTTGAAATAACGCATCTAGACACAAAAACTAATTCAAAATAGCGTTTTTCTAATTCGAAATAGCGCGTCCACACTGAGTGGACCCTGAACCGAGTTAAGGCTGGCCGGAACCAGTGCTGGCAGGGCATCAGGTTAGGACTTAGTGTATGGGGCTGCTGCCTGAGGCTAACTGAGCTCCATGTTTAAAGGGACCCTACCCTCACCCTGGACAGACAGTTCTCAGGTTTCTCTGCTTGCTGGTCTACCTCGCTGAGGGACAGCAAAGCATTTGTGTCTCGGAGTGCTCTGCTTGCCCTCACTCGGGACACCACGGCACTCTGCAACATGGAACCAGACCTGTCCCTGGGCATGCTGGTGCATCTCATGGGGTCGTTGCTGCAGGCTGCCATCTGGGAGGTCCATCGGGGGGGCTGTCAGGATCCAGGAGGCCCTGCAGGAGAGTGTCCACCCTGAGGAGCCGGGGGGCTTGTGCCCCATTCCTCCTTCACGTCCTTCCACTTAACCCCTCCCTAGCCCGCCTTCCTGATGTCAAATAAAACACATGTTTTTTCATAAACACAAACTGTCTTTGTTTAACAAAACTGGGGAGGGGGAATGAAACTCTGGGGACACTGGGGAAAGGAGGCGGGAGAGGGGAGGAGAGAGGGTGGGAGAGGGGAGGGGGAAAACTGGGAGGAGGGAGCTGGAAGGGGAAAGAAAGGGAAAGAAGGGGGAGGGGAAGCTCAGCGCTCAGGGGTGGGGGTCTCGTCGGGCCACATGTCTCCCAGCATGGGGGGTGTGGGGACCTCAGCGGCCGCGGGGGGATGGGAAGGAGGGTGTGGAGGTTGAGGTGGGGGGTGTGGAGATTGAGGAGGAGGGTGAGGAGGTTGAGGAGGGAGTGGTGGGAGGTGGGGCAGGAGTGGGAAGAGGAACAGTAGCTGGGGGGCAGCAGGCACTGGGGCGGCACAAGGCAGCATGCTATGCAGCAGGGCCTGCAGGTGTGAGCACATGGCACGGTCCTGGGCAAGCTGCTCCCGGCGGAGCTGCAGGTCCTCCTGCACCCAGGCCTGGATGGTGCGGTGCAGGGTTCACAGGGCCCCCAGGTGCTGGTCCCGGTACCCCTACCACATGCTGGTGGTCCGGAGGAGCTCTTGGGTGCGGGAGCATGTCCCAGGCGGGGTGGTGTGCCCTACACATGCAGCTGGTGCGCCTGTGGAAAAAGAAGGGGAATGGTCATTTCTCCCTGGGGACACAGTGGATGATGCCCAGCGCCCCCTGTGAGGTGCGGATGACCGTGCCCTGCACCATCAGAGCCGACGTGCTTGAACAGAGGCCATGGTCAGATTGTCCGGCTCTGCCCAGGAGTGGGAGCTGCCCCAAGACCGCACCCATGCCCCTGTGCTGTGTATGGTGCGGCTGAGGCGGGGGGGAGATGTCCCCTGCCTCTGTGTAGAGGGGGCGTGTGAAGGGAGGGCATCCTGCTGTGTTCCGCCCCGGGGTCAGGAGCGTGTCAGGTCTCTTCACACACGCGTGTGCCTATTGGGCCACGGCCCCTGGGTGTCACGCAGCTGGAGCCACCTGCCCAAGGGTGGCATGGCACGTGCTCGCACGTGCACAGGTGGCTGCGTGATCCATGGGAGGCATGGCCCACACGCGTGGTCCCTGGTCTCCCTCCCCGCCTCCCCCCCGGGTAGGGGACAGTGCTGGCACTTACCTGGTGTGGCCTCCCCGGATGACCCTGCCGACTCTGGTGCTGGGACAGCTGGTGGTGGCCCCTCTGCGGTGCCCGGGTCAGGGTCCTCAGCTCCCTGCTCGCTGCCTCCCGGGCTGATGCGGACCGCCCCGCCCCCCAGGATTCGGTCGAGGGCGGGGAAGTAGGGGCAGGTGACAGCCCCTGCTGCGGCGCTGCCTCTGGTGTACTCCTGCCACAGCTCCTTAACTTTCAGGCACACCTGCTCCTGGGTGCGCCCGTGGCCTTTCCTGGCCATGGTGGCCGCTATGCAGCTGTAGACGGCCACGTTCCTCCACATAGTGCAGAGATCATGGACGTTGGGCCTCCCCCAAACCTCAAGGAGGTCCATGATCTCCGCACTAGTCCATGAGGGCGTGTGCCGTCTATGGCCCCTGGCTGGCCCCTGGGTGCTGGGGGACTGGGTGGGGACGGCTGGTTGCCACTGGATGGCATTGTGCGGCCACTGGCTTAGGGTCTGCGGCTGCTGGCAGGCCTGGCTCTCGCACGTGCCCAGTGGCCAGGGTCTACCCCTTTAAGGGCCCCGGGGCTGGGGGAGAGGAGAAGAGTTTTCCTGGTTGTGCCCAGAGTGGCCACCAGGGGAAACTGGGAAGGGCTGGAGGCCCCCTAATTCGAAATAAGTGTCTACACAGCACTTATTTCGAATTAGCTGTTTCAAATTTGGTGTTATTCCTCATAGAATGAGATTTACCAAATTCGAAATAAGTGCTCCACTATTTCGAATTTATTTCAAAATAGCGGTTTGGCTGTGTAGATGCTATTGAAGTTAATTCGAAATAAGTGCTGTTATTTCGAATTAACTTTGTAGTGTAGACATACCCTAGGTGTGTTTGCACAGCACCCTAAATTTGAAATAAGATACGCAATTTGTGCTATGCAAATTGTGTATCTTATCTCAAATCTATTTCAAAATACATCTACACAGCATCAAATTTCGCAATAATGTGCTATTTTGAGCCATCCCTTAACCCTCATACAATGAGGTTTCCTGGGATGGCGAAATAGTGTGCCCATTATTTTGAAAAATATTTCAGAATAACGGGCATCTTGTGTAGATGCGGTGTAGCTATTTCGGGATACCACATACCCTATGATGCCATCTTTCCGTTCTACTTGTACTTTGCCTAATACCCCCACTTTTAAAAACAGTCCATGTAGGCCAGTGCTAACTGCTGGCAAGGCATCTATGAGCAACTTAGGTGGAATAACATCAGGTCCGGATACAAGACCATTCTGTAACATTTGGATGGCTTTTCATACTTCCTCATGTGGCAGCGTATCAGTATAACACTGTAGCACAGGGGATACTAGCAATGACTCTGAGATCCATGCATAACATAGGACAATGGCATGTGCCTAGGAGTTGTTTATGTATATCAGACTGAAAATAAACATGAGTTAACTTTAGTTTTGTTTTTGTTTTTTCTCTCTTGGATTGTCATCACTGTTTGCTCACCTAGAAGTGTTGTCGTGTTCCGATTCTGCCCTGTTGCAGCTGTGGGTCCAGCCCCCAGCAACCATCTGAAGCGGATGATGTAGCATTTCTCCTTTCTGCTAGCTTTGCCCCTAGTAGAATTGAATCTGAATGAGAACCTCAAATGTGATCCCTTCTCCCCTACAAGCTTCAGGGGGCAGTACAGATTAGAGTCATAGACCTAACCATGTTGTCCCTCATTAGATTTGATCCAAATCCAAAGTGGATTTGACACAAGGTATGCACTAGAGACTTTAATGTTGAAACTCTTACGGTAATGATTGATGTTGCAAGTTATCTTTTGAGATGGGGTGTCATAACCAGGAGGGCTGACCAGCAGCCTGGTGACTAAAGGGTTAACTAATGCCTTCAGCACCTAGGCAGGTATTGGGAAGCACTATGTTAAACTTAGTGCTTGGAGGAATTTCCCTATTTCCCAAGCAAAATATGGCTCTACAACAGCATAAACCTTCTTAAAAATATCTTCTCTCATATAAAAAATGATAGCACAGTGAATGAAATTGTTCAGAAAAGGCAATGTGGCCCCACATTAAAAAGGATCCCATCCTTTTTCAGCACCATCAAAGAGTAGATTTTTCTTCTTGCCAGGAAGTTGGTTGGGAGTTGTGTGAGAGGGACTCTACTTATTCATTTTTATTATAGTAATGTTGTTGCTGCTGGTGTAATATTATCTGTAAGCAATTGCAAAATTTGCATATGTATTTTTAAGAGATGAAGCAAGAGTGTGGGATCAGCTCTTTTTAAGTGTTAGTCTGAATACAAAAATGTGTTCAAATACCCATTGTCTTTGCAGTTCCGTTTTTATTCCATGAATTGTTCTAAATATTTTACCAGTCAAGCAGTTCTTTTTCTAACTTTCGCTTCTTCTACTGGCTCCCAACATCTGTGCATTATCAGAAAAATATGGTGTAAATGACTAAAACAGCGTGATATGCTATATATTGCTCTTGATTCATCACACACATTAGAG
Organism: Pelochelys cantorii; assembly: GCA_032595735.1. Lineage (NCBI taxonomy): Eukaryota > Metazoa > Chordata > Testudines > Trionychidae > Pelochelys > Pelochelys cantorii. The sequence continues at coordinate 41,315,901 of CM064326.1, read as the reverse complement.
GGGTGTGTGTGTGTGTACTCATCTTTAAATGAATTTTTATCCTGACAACTTCCTCCCTTTTGTTTGCTGAATAGATTCTGTTCAGAAGACATTTTGACTGAGATTATTTTCTCCTCGGTGAAATTGTGCAAAGGCTTTGTTAAATGTTGATGTATCCTTCTATTCAAGGAAAGCTTTCAATAACAGGGTCTAGCATTTAAAGGGAAATATGATTCAACACAGAAGTTATGTGCTAGTGGTTATAGGAAGACCTCTGTTCTCTTCAAAAGCAACTGCTAGTGGGTTTTGCAGTAATCTAAAACCAAAGGCATTGCATTCTTCTCTTATTGTGTTTACAGTAACTCAAACTGATAGACCAACTAAGGTCATGTTTCTTTTATTACAGCACCTGTGTTCATTGCAGAAAGTAGTTATGATAACTATCAGTGACACTGGTAGGAATTCTTGCACATATTGTTTTTTGATTAAAGACTTGGGGTCAAATCCTTCTCTAGTGTAACTTGTCACTCTGAAGTAAATGAAGCTTTGCCAGGTTATAGCAGCTAAGGATAAGGGGTGCAATTTTTTAAAAATGGTTAAGAAAGTCAGTTTTCCAGCTCCTACTGAAACTCCTGAAAGGGAGAGGCTGACCTAATGGCTAAAGTGCTAGCATAGGCCTTGAGAGCTCCAGATTCACTTCTCTGTATTGCCACAGATTGTGACCTTAGAAAAGTTGCTTAGTTCCAGATCCTCTGAAATGAATGTGTTGATCTGGGGCATAGGTTTTGTACCACAGTTACACATCTGTAAAATGGGTATAATAGAATATCCCTTACTCATAAGGGTGTTGTGAGAATAACTATATTAAGAAAAGACTGAGGTGTTCAGTTACTGTGCTAATGGGAGGCCACAAGTCTAAAAATGTGTCACAAGTCTAAAATCATGCTGATCAACAGCATCTCTCTTCCATTTGGAAAATTATTGCATAGACAGCTCAGGCAAAACGAAAAAGACCTAAAGAGGTGAAGACAAATAGGCAGCCACCCCACAGCTAATGCTTTTCCTCCTTTGTTTCCTGGACTGAGTGGGAGGAAGGAGAATTTTGAATGGCATCCTGCAGTCCAAAATGCTGTTCTTAGATTGCAGCCTTGAGATTTTTTGTTGATGTTTTCTTGAAGGTACCTCATGCCCAAATAGCCACTGTAGCCAAAATATACATGCTGCCATATGTGACTGAACAGAAAGTTGCACCCTGTTCTTCATACTTGAACCTGGCCATGGTGATCCATCCATTTATTTGAGGTCTGCAGGCTTGATTACTAAAACTCATTATGTCTCAATCAGCTAAAAACCCTAGATTGTGCAAAATATTGTCCCCTTCTCTGCCCCAGTACATTGTTCTGCTCTCTGTACTGACTCATGGATGAGGGACTCAGGTGACCTGGTCACCTGATACTAACCTGCATCTTGGACTGCTAAATTGCTCCACCGTGGGAAGGAGGGAATCAAAAAAGGTTTCTTGATGTATGCAAATTCTATATAAGGTGGAAAGGAGAATGATTGTCTTCAGCTTGCTTTACTTCTGCCTCTCCACCACCAAGAGATACTTAAAACACTTGGAAACAAAAGGATTGTAACTGAAGGGGGTGGGGGAAAGAAGAATTGCTGGACCCAGGCTAAGAGTAACCTGGCCTGTGAAGGACTCTACAAGAAACAACAACTAGGGTGAGGAATTATTATTTGTAACCATTTTTATTGAAAATAGCTTAGCTTATGTGCATTGTATTATTTTCTTAGTAATCTACTTTGTTCTGTTTGCTACCTCTTTGACCACTTAAAATACACCTTTTCATAGTTGTTAAACTTATTTCCGATGTATATTATAATCCAGATTATGTGATTTCTAACTGGGAGACAGCAGGTAGAGTCTGTGCATATCTTCCTCCACATTGAGGAGGGAGGTGAACTTCATATAACTTTGGATTTGTACCCCAAGGAGAGGGTGGATATCTGAGTGCTGTAGTAAATCCCTTAAACTGAGTCTTCCTGGAGTTAGTCTGAATCTTTGTATCTGAAGCTGGTTGTGGCCCTGCCTGTGTACTTTGCTGGAGGAGGCTCTTTTCCTCCTTTTTCAGAGCTTTGTCACCCATCTTAGCACCAATGAGACCTGGTTTCTTTGCATTCATTTTATTCACCTGATCATTAGGTGGTGACACTAATAGACAGGACCTCAAAAATCTTACAGATTGTGGTTACAGAGAATCTTGGAGTAACAGATAAAGATAAATAACACTTTCCTTGGATTAAAAATAGGAGTAAATTAAAGGAAATGGAACAGAAAAAGGAACAAAGGATATCAAATGAGTAACCAATCAGTAGCATAAAAAATAATCAAACATTCCTTCCAAAGCCAACAGCCAAGTAAAAATAAAGAGGATGGCCCTCCAGAGTCTTTCACAGGATACTGGTAGAGTTGAAGCATGAAGGAAGAGTATGAATGTTCCCTGGCTTTCGGGAGCAATAGAGGCGTACCAGGAGTGGTTGGTGGACAATTCTTCTTGGGGTGGAATCTTGAGGTGCAGTCTCTTCTTTGTGAATGTTTCTGGTTAGTCTCAAGCCCTGGTTATTCTCTGAGGCCTCAGCTGGCAGGCACCCCTCTAAAGTCAAACAAGTTCTGTGACAGAATGCTGGCCAACAGCAGCTGAGCAACTTCTCTGGTCATTGCAATAATAATTACTCTAGGGCAGAAATCACTGAGAAGAGTTGTGTCTAACTGATGGGCTGAGGACAACTAAGAAGATAATTTTGTGTGTGCAAGCATGCATGCACACACACACACGAGTGCTCTTTCCTGGTTTCCCTCAGGAACTGAGGGCTCCCTAGGAGGGTTTGGGTGAGACTTTATGGAGTCAGAGCCAGCCCTAGCCCAAATGGCATGCCCCAGGTTAGAAGCATCTTCAGTGCCTCCCCTCCATTTGTTAAACTTTTGAATACCTTATTTTTTATTATGCTTGTAACCCATTTTATGACTTTGATGCACAATATGCATGATTAATTTATCCCAGTCATATAAGATGATAAATTTGCTTGTTAGAATCTATGAATCTCTATTTATTCTTGCCATATATAAGTAAATAAAAATCATTTCCTCTAAGTTTATAGAAACTAATTTTAAGAATAAATTAAATGCACTAACATCAAGAAATTGAACTCTGCACCTACATTGGATGGATTACTATTAAATAGTGTTATAGTTGGTGACAGTCTTAGAATGTTAACTCTAGTCCTTGATTCTATGTGGACTTCAGGAAGGTGAATGCTGTATCGTGATTTGACGCATATCCAATGCCTCATGTAGACGAGCTGCTTGAGTGGTTGGGCCACACAAAGCTTATCTCTACCCTTGACCTGACCAAAGACTACTGGCAGATCCCCCTAACGCCAGCATCAAAGGAGAAGATGACATTTCCAACCCCCTTTGGGCTGTTTCACTTTACCACTATGCCTTTCAGCTTGCATGGGACTGCGGCCACCTTCCAGCAGCTTATGAACAAGGTGCTGGGCCCCCTCAATGCATATGCTGTTGCCTACATTGACGACATCATGGTATACAGTGATAGTTGGGCAGAACACCTACAGCACCTCACCCAGGTTCTGCAAGCCTTGGCAGGGTCAGTCCTCACTGTGAATCTGGCTAAATGCCTCTGTGGCCAGCGCAAGGTGATCTATGTGGGCTACATAGTTGGCAGAGGACAACTCCGACCACTGCTAGATAAGGTGCAAGGGCTGCAAGGCTGCCCCACTCCGACCACAAAGAGGCAAGTGCGGCTTTTCTTAGGGCTAGCAGGATACAACTGTCACTTTGTACCCAACTTTGCCACCCTAGCTGCCTCTCTTACAGACCTCATGAAGAAGCACCGGTGTTGGCGAATTGAGTGGTCAGAGGACTGCAAAGTCACCTTCCAGACCTTGTGGGAGCAGCTGACCCAGGAACTGGTGCTCATCCAGCCAGACTTCAACAGCCCATTTATTTTACAGACTGATGCCTTGGGGGTTGGTTTAGGAGCAGTGTTATCCTAAGAGGTAGGAGGTGATGAACACCCCATTCTGTATCTGAGCCGTAAGCTGTTTCCGTGAGAGACGTGGTACTCCACAATAGAAAAGGAGGCTCTCGCAGTGAAATGGGCTGTGGAGGCCTTGAAGAGAGCCAATTCATGCTGGTCACAGACCATACACCATTAAAATGGCTCCATGCCATGAAAGACACCAATGTGTGAATCATGCCCGGATCCTATCACTCCATTCCTATGCTTTTCATGTGGCACACCAGCCAGGGAAGGCCCATGTTAATGCTGACTCCTTTTCGTGGGCTGGGAGGGAACAGTGAAGAGTCGCCCCCCAGCATCCCCTCTTAAGGGGAAAGGTATGTAATGGGGTGTACCAGCTCCGCACTGGGGAAGCTAGGCCTAACCAGGCTCACCTGGCTGAAGAAGCCCCACCCCTGCAGCCCTGCTGGGCATGCTCAGACTACAGCCCAGGTATAAAAGCCTGGAGAGAGGCTCAGTCTGGGTTGGCCTCCAAGGAGGAAGGTAACACTGCCAGAGCTCCTTCAGGGGAACTGCTGGAGGGTCCAGACCTGGAAACCAGACAGCAAGATACACGTGCTGCAGAGGCTTGGGAGGAAAGACCCTGGAGAGAGTCCAGCGGAGTATGGTAGGAAGTAGCCCAGGGCAGGAGATTGTATCCCAAGGAGCTCAGTGTGTTCCGGTGGGAGTCCCCACTGAGAAAGTTGATTGTGCCACTGCTAATAGGATCCTGGGCTGGGACCTGGTGGAGTAGGGAGGGCCTGGGTCCCCCTACCACCTTTTTAACCCTCCCAAACCCATGCGGCCTGCACCTGCTTATTACTGACTTTGGCTGCTAGGCTGCACTGCCCCAGTGAGGGGGTTGTTTATACCAACTTTGGCTGCTATGCTGCACTGCCCTAGTGAGAGGGGTATGAGGGTAGAACCTCATCTGAGTTTCAGGACATGTGGGGTTGGGTGTGGTTCCAAGAACCCCTTGGAGATGCAACAGCGTCATCACCCCCGGGGGGGGGGGGACGAGTGCGTCACCCTGCAACATTCCCAAAGAGCTCTACCAAGACCAGGAAATTATCATTATCTTCAGTGAGTAACTTATCCAACGAGCCTTGGAAAGCCAAATTATTCTTTGTAAGGAAGGAAGTAATTGATATCAGTCTCTCAAGCATGTTCCTCCAATGCTGGGTTTCTACACTAATGATGCATTAGTTTTCTGCATCTATGCATTTAATTAGCTTGAGCCTGAACACTTAAAACAAGTACAGCATGATTCACAAAGTCACCAGTTACTGTACTTTCATACCCTGATCTCTCCAATACATACCATAACACCACCACTATTCTCTATTGCAGTTACATTGTGCTTTTCAAACACTTCTGGATGCTATACAGTAAAAATATTACAAGCAATGAAATGTGAATTGATGGTGGATTTTTCCTCCCCAGTTATTTACTACTATCTGTTTCACAGTCTTAATACACTAATTTCTTAAAATGTTGATTCACTTTCATTTTATGGAGGTCAGGGTAAGGTCACTGCTTTTGCTTCCATGATTATGAGATTTACTAGAAATTGCATCCTCAGTGTTGTCCAGCATGCCCAACACATACAGCATACAAACAATATTTGTATATTATTCAGAATAAAATTCAGTTAAATCCTCTGGATTACAGTATGTCATTTACACTATAAAGGGCTAATCTAAAATCCATTAAGTCAATGAAAAGACTCACACTGACTTTAACAGACTACAGACCAGAACCTAAATCTGGAGTAACTCCATTGACTTCAGACACCATTGAATAGAATTGTTTTGAGTTTACGCTGGTGTAGCAGATATCAAAATCTGATGTTTTATAGTCTGCAGTATAGGTGTCTTTTCCTAATCTCTAGATTCACTGAATTACTATGAGAGCTGCTGTTGCTAACTTTTTTAGAAATGAATATTAGTGATCTGTCACTTCCATTCTTACAGCTCTCATTGTGAATTGACAAACATTGGACTAGCTTTATCTTTCACTTTTATCAGGGTAGCCCCTTTAACACTTGCTTTTTAGGTTATACAAACATATTGTATTAAAAACAATTATCGATTTCAAACTGAAACAATCCAGCACCCTTTTAAACCAAAGTTCATCTTTGTAGCGGCAAACTTGTAAAAGTGGTATCACCTGTTGTATTTTTCTAGACCAAGAATAGATATGTGAGGATACAGGTGCCCACTGCTGTTTTTGTGGTATCATTTTGAAAATGGTGCCATTCTGCTCACACTGTCAGGATGCAGAGGGATTGGGGAAAAAGGTAGGAACAGCACAGGAGGAAAACACACACACAGTAGGATGAGATCAAAGTCAATACTTCTGAGAAGAACAGTATCAATATGTGAATGGATCTGCAGACATCACCAAGTTCCTTAGGAGTCAGCAATATCTCTTTATAACATTTTTTTTTACTGCCAGAGCCTGCTTAATTAATTTTTTCTCTTGTATTCTGCAACAGAGAATTCAGCACTCTTGGAATTGGGTCCTCCAACAGAAGCCATAGCACTGTTACTACCTTTTCCTCTTTGCTTTCAAAATTTTGGCATTGGTACCAACAGAAGACAAAAGAAGAAAAAGGGGGAAGAAGGAGGTGTGATGTCAACTTAGCCTAATTCAGATCCCATTGAAATCAGTAGAAAGAGACCCATTGACTTCAGGGGGTGAAGTTTATTTTGATTGTTTTTTAAATCTAAAGGCAAAATTCTGCTATTAGATTGTCTAGCAAATTTGGACTCCACTGCAAAGGCTTCTCTTATAGGGCTTCCCTTTCTCTAAGCCTCAAGACTCACTTTGTAACTCTATCATTGACTGAGTGTCTTCCAAACCTCTTTTTCCATCCCAGCCCTGAAGGAAGGTGGATAGATACTAATGAGAGAGCTAAGATAGTGAAAGGTGAGGTAAAAGGTAGTGAAGGTTTCCTGCTGAACAGTGGGATTGGGAATCTATATTGTGCCCAGCATGAATGTAATCAGGAGTGTATTTTATTATTGCAACAGAGAGACTGCTGTGTTATGGAGATCTGTAAACCTGGCTATGTGTTGCCCTTGGCCTTCTGTGAAATTCCCATTGCCATACCTGAAGTTCTCCCATGACTGTTGAGTCCCAATCCTACAAATTTAGTTGCGCCCATGTGGAGTTGCACTGAAGCCAATGGGTCTCTGAGCAATGAATATTAAGTATGCCTCTTTCTTATATAGAACATATCAATAGATCTCAAAACACGTCACAACATTTAATATATTATTCTTTCAATACCTCTGTAAGATGGGGATATATTATTATCCTCATTTATAGGTGGGGAAACTCAGGCACAGAAAGGCTTAGTGACTGGCCCAAGATAACAAAGTGCAGAACCAAGAATTTAAGTAGGATCTTCAGCAAATTAAGTCAGTGCCCTTAACCAGTGTATCATCTTTCCTTTGTGAAATAACACTGCATGAATGATTGTTGGCAAGGCTTTATCCCCTTGTCAAAATCATAGACTGGAGCTTGTGCCATGCTTTCTGTCCTTTTCCTGGCCTGTTACAGGTCTGAATTCCACGTCTGCTCCAAGACCTCCTCTTATTTTGTGTTTTGAGTTCCTGGCTCTGCCACTGCTCTCTGCTTCCTGACAGGGAAATTAAGGTAGAAGCTCAAAAACAGTTCTCACAAACCGGTGAAACCTGTTTAATTTAAAAATTGAACTTTGTTCTCTTTGCCTATAAAACCCTGGTCTCGAATGAGAGGCAGTAGTGGAGTGAGGCATGGGAAGAGTAGTTTCCAGACACCTGAGAATTGTATTTCTGTAAGTGGTCAATAAGGGAGCAGGTGAATTTTTTTTTAAAATAGAATAATAACTGATGGGAAATAGATGACTTAGGCAGGTGGCAATAGGATGCAGGGCTTTTTATCTCTATGTTGCTGGCTCATAGCTAGTTCTGACTGATGCTAAATGAAAACTGTTATCATCAAATATCTCTTTGATGGCCTGTATGCCATAAATTTGGTGCTCTCAGTCCTACTCCTCAGTGTTTAAATCCCTTGAAAATCTAGCACCACAACTAGCACAACTAGAATCTTGTTGTCAGGCTTAGCAGAGAGGCCAGGGACAGAATGGACATGGAGAGTGAATTACTTTTACCCCTCGAGGATCTATCCACCCTCAGTCTGAAGTACACAGATGAGATGGAAGTTTGCACTATCACTAAATAAAGGATTTCAGTCTTCAGGGGTGACAATCTGGTACCCCTTCCAGCAGCTGTACATTTACACAGAAATCTATGTTATTCATAGTATAGTAGTGCAGCACTAATCAGTACATGCCATAAATACATCTGCTTAAAATACAGAAGTTGATCTACTTAAATGATTTTTGTATAGTTTTCTGTATTTCAATATTATTCCAGCAGGGCTAATTTCTTGTTTGCAACCTTGCAAGTGCAGATGGAGTATTGGCAGAACATGGTATAGAATACTAAAAGAATCAGGCTTTCATACTTGGTAGCCAGAATTTGCAATGTATTTCAAGCAGTAAAAATTGGTACCAACAGAAGACAAAAGAAGAAAAAGGGAGAAGGAGGTGTGATGTCAACTTAGCCTAATTCAGATCCCATTGAAATCAGTAGAAAGAGACCCATTGACTTCAGTGGGCTTTGGATCAGGCTCATAACAAGCAATTATGAAAGAAAGATGGAATCGGAATAGTGTACATTCAGTCCACTGAAGTCAGTGGAGTTACAGCAGGGGTGAATGTAGTCCTTTCTTCCAATACTAAAAGGAGACAAGTTACACTGCCCTTGCTATTTTAGGCTCTAATTTAGAAAAAATACTTCCCTACTAAAGTGCTATTGACATTCATAGGAATTAAACAGTTATTTAAGCATGTGCTTAACTTTGTTCTAAATAAGATCTGGGTCCTAAGTTACCAGAACAGAGGCATTATGGGGAAAAAACCAGCTATCTAGCTAAGTAAGACACTAACTTATCTGCCTATGCTGTCGAGAAATGTTTGGCCTATCCACAAAAGTCCACCTGACACCTCTCTAGCAGGTTATCAGTTAGTAGTGCATAACTAATAGACATCACATAAAGGCATTACATAATGAGAAAGGTTTGCTAGCTGATTATATCTTGAAGGTAGGACACCATATAGCAGTTCCAAAAAACTGCTTTGTCCCTCAATGAACCCTTTTATTACTAAATAATGGTAGTAGAATTATCCACACTAATACAGAAAAGGCAGAAGTTTTCAATAAGGCTACGTCTACACTGCAAGGTTTTTGCACAAAAATGGCCGTTTTTGTGCAAAAACCTGCGGAGTGTCCACACCTCAAATGTGCTTTTGTGCAAGTAAATCAGCAGTAAAATGGCAGAACAGAGGGCTTTTGCCAGTGTAGGTAAACCTCCTTCTACAAGGCATAACTCCCTTTTGCGCTACAGCTATTGTGCAAAAAAGCAAGTGTGGACGCTCCAGAGGGGTTTCTGAAACCCCTACGGGAAAAAGCACAGGTGCTCTGATGGCCTTTCAGTGAATGGCCATCAGAGCTTTCTTGTGCAAGAGCATCCATGCAGTGTGGATGCTCTCTTACTCAAAAACACATCACTTTTGCAATGCGCTTTGAGGTGTGGACGTACTTTTGCGCAAGAAGTTTTTGCGCAAAAACTCTTGCACAAAAGGCTTCTTGCGCAAGAAGCCTGCAGTGTAGATGTAGCCTAAATGTTTCTGTTATGTATTTGAGGAAAAACAGGTGATGTAGTCATGTCATATAGTAACACTCTATCCATTCCTCTAGAATTTCTGGAAGATGTTAAACAGCATCTACTGAAGTTAGATATTTTTAAATCAGACCATCTAGATAATTTGCATTCAAGAGGTTTAAAAGAGCTGACTGTGGAGCTCACTGGATCATAAAGGTTGATTTTCAATACATCTAAAAGCACTAGAAAGCAGGGGTGCTGGAACAATTGCATGGGGTCTGTGTGCTGAGAGTCACTGAACCAAACAGTAAACTCTGTATATCATGGAAACCACTTCAAGCCAGGGAGTGTGGCAGTGTAGACATACTCAAAGATTTTTGCTACTTCCTTCCGATTGTATTGCTCTTTCAATTTAGTAGGCGACAAGAGCATACATGGAGAATCACTTACTGGTGTGATTTTTTTTTTTATTGTCTCTAAAGGTTAAATATGACTGACAAGTAATGTAAGTAGAATTTATATATACGCTATTGGGTTTTTGACGTTTGTATATATATTTTGCATCCTTTTTATCTGAAGCCAAAGAGCTTTTACAGTGGAATATTTTGCAAAATCTTTCCAATGTAACAGTAAAACAAAATCTCCTACTTCTCAAGGACATGTTTCCAATATCCTCTCCCTCATCCTTCCCCCGCAAAATGGAGAAATAATTTGGCACATATAAATTGAGGGAAAAAAAGCCAACTTTCCAAGTGGAATATTCTGTTCAGAAGTTTGGTTTGAAGCAGCAGTTAGGGAATGAGAAACTTCTTATTCTTCACAAGCTTCAGATCTAGAGAAACCAATACTGTAAACAGTATTAATTTGGTAGTGTGCCAGGGCATGTCATAGGACATTATGTACTAGTGGTCAGAGCCCCCAGTGGAGCCAGGATTAAGGTCAGAAGTCACACCAAAGGACAGAGCTGAAATCAGAGCCAGGAACCATGTCAAGGGCTAGAACCCCACTCAGGGGAAGAAAGCAAGAACCGAAAACAAGATGCGGTTACAATGCCAACAGGCAGAACCAAACCTGGGATCTCTGGAGCATATTGCATGAGCTTCTACCACTTGAGCTAAAAGCTAGCTGACTCTCAGCAAAAGCTGTAGAGGAAACTCCTTTCTCTCTGAAAACAGTCTCAGTGCCACAAATGGAACAGTGAACCCCACCCACTAGGTGTGTAGGTTACACAGTAACAAAAGAAATTAACAGGTAAGGAGGAAGGAAGTTGGGCTCAGGAGTCTGGTCTGCAAAAGGCCTGGTAACTTGTTGCTCAGAGAAGTAGTGGGTTAAGAAGCAGGGAGCTTTATGCCTGGTGGTGTCTATTCAGCAGTCTGCTAAGTCAGTGAGTGTAGCCTCTGGCAATTGGTCTTTAGTTGCAGTTCCCTCTCCTGAGCCTGTTTCAAAGTTGCACAGAGGTTAAGGCTCTTCCTCAGCAGCCCTGTGGGTCTGAGTTTGAGAGACATGGTGCCTGAGACCCTGACACACTTTCACTTGGAGGGTTATAGCATCATTATGCCTTCTTGTTGGGTTTAGTTTTCTTTCCCTGTTTTAACATCCTCTGAAAAAACGTGTGACAGGAAAAAGAGTCAACAAATCACCTTTGCTAATACCATACCTAGCCTTTCCTGCAACTGACTCACTGTGGTGGGGAAATAATCAGAAGTAGTAGGAGTTCATTTGCAATGAACGTTCTGCCCTCTTATCTTCTAGAAGCACTAGTCCGACTTTGAGGTTGGGGTTTAGTACTATTTGCTAAGCAGGCTCCTTTTATGATCTCCTCATGTAGAGCATCTAAACTGAGGTACCCAGAAATTACCAGTCACTGCTGAAAACATAGGCAAGTAAATATGTTGAAATGTTCCAAATGCTGCCGATTGAGATCAGGAAGCACAAACCCCAGAGGCTTAACAAAAGAGAAATAAATATGAAAATTGACAAATGGCTCGTCATTTGTGAGTCTCACATTCTAACTTTGCAGTTGTGGAATCTGAGTCGCGGTTTTGGATAATGCGATAAGGGTTGGCTCCTGGGAGCAGTTGCAGTAGGAACATTCCCTGCGAGGAGATGAAGTAACTGACTCATAAGAAGATCTTGAATTAAACAAAGCTTTCAGAACTAAACTGGCAGGCGTTAGAATAGGTGTGAGAGTGTCAGTCCTTTTATTAGCTTTTATGAAGAGTGTAACCAATCTCTTATAAAGAAAAAGTGCTTACAACATGCTTTCTGGTAGGTATCATGCTCTTCAGTTTTATGAATTTGTGTTTAGTGCCATTCTGTAAGGAAGATTTGAATAAACCTGCCCCTTGTATGCTCAGGCACTCTAAAAATGGCGGATAATTAATCCTGTGAAAAGTGAGCCAGCTGCCATATCCTACACCCTCTTCTGCCCACATTGAGTGGGAGAATACCTGCCATTCACAGGTAATTGTAACCAATTTTCTATCTGCTGTAATGATAGCTTTTTTAATCTCATGAAGGAACCTATGCAGAATAGCAGACAGTCAGTTATTAATAGATTCAGCCTTTATATGTACTGATTAAGAACCTAGGGCCCCATCACTGAAGTCAATGGAAAGACTACCTCTGAATTCCATGAGTGTTCAGTTGGGTCTCTTGTGCACTGGTTAGCATGTGTATCCTTGCCCATTTCTGAATATAATAGCTCTCCTCTCCTATAGCAGGTGGTGCTTGTTGGAAGCATCATCTAGTGGTTAGGGGTCAGTCCCCTCTTAATGAGCAAGGGTGTTGGTAGAGGAGTCTGGGCCTTCCCATTCCATTGACATCTGGTCCAGGGCCCGGTGAGGGTTATCAATGCTCCAGCACTCTAAGGCTGCCCTCCCTGGGCCACTTCCTAGCTCTTCTCTATTGTCCAAGTTTTGTCACTCTGTGGCAAAATGGTAATGAAAGAAAGGTATCGACCGCAGCTTCAGCCTGTCTGGGCCTAGCTGGAAGGCTGCTCTGTACCCAGAGATGCTTCTGCTGCAGAGTCCTATCTCACGAGCTTGTTGGGCAGCTCCCTCTCCCTGCCTTATCAGCCCCCTTTTGAGCTGTCTGTCTTCCCTTTAAGCTCTATCTGCGGCATGCTCTCCAGGAGCAGCTAAACAGTGTCACCTTGGTCAAGAGTTGTTCTTTAACCCTGTCAGTCCTAGTTGGGGGATTTATACAGCCTAGGGATATTAAATTTAGTTTAATAAGCTAATCTACTAGTCGATGGATTTTCCATTGGCTAGTTGATAAGCGGGAAACTGCAGTGGGGTTAGCTCCTGGTCTGGAAGCTAACCCTGCTGCTGCTCTGCCTTTTAAATGGATTAAAAGCCTATCGGCTCTGAATACATTTAAAAAGCAGAGGTGCATCTGGGACTAGGTGTGAGCTGGGAATCAGCTGATTTCCCAGCTCGTGCTTGGTCCCTGCTACCCCCCATACCCACAGAGACATTGCTGGGGGCAACTGGCAACTGGCTGATAGAGGCAGCAAGCAGGGGGGAAGTGACTTGTCAATTATACAATAAGCTTTTGCTTATTGCGTAGTTGACTAGTCGCTTGCATCCCTAATACAGCCCCATCGCAACCTGTCTAGCAGACAGGTTCATGGAGATGCTCCATTAGCATTTTTATTTGCAGTTTAGAATCTGGAACTGAACATTGTGAGCTCAAAACACTTACATCCTCTTTACAGCATAGCTGGCCAAGTCTGTTTGCTCATTAGACCTGGGATAAATTAATTCAATTCACTCTCACAACATTTTACAAGAAATGGTGTCCCTCCCACCACTTTGGTACAATAACACACAGGCTGGTTTGTGGCCATTGGAAGAAGATACTTTCCTCTGCTCCTCACGACAAGAATATTTAACAGGCACCTAGCATTTTTAGGATGGATTTCCACTATTCAACTCCTGTCCTAATATGCTTATGATTCACCAGAGTGAACTGGTAGGACCATCAAAATCCTATACTGTCCACTCATATCTCTTCCAGGGCTTTGTCAAATTATTATCTTCAGACCTACACATAGTATTTTGTATGTATCTGGATAACTGCTATCTCTGTTTTTCTTTATGCTGCACCTTTAAATGCCAACAGATCCCAATTGTGTGTTTGAGGCAAGGCCTTCCATTTTGGAGAAAAGGTTCAGTTCCAAACAACTGCTGTTACAAAGCAGTCTGGCCCACCCACTCATGCTTCTCTGCCAGTAGAGATTTACTTGTTTTTGTTATTTCTCTCAGTCTAAAATAAAAGTAATTGAGAGAGAGCATGTGGTTGTTCTTGTGCAAGGGCGAACATAACACAGCATTTTTTCCCCATGGCAAAATATACAGGGCTAGATTTTTAAATCATCATAGTTCCACTCAAGTAAACCAGTGCAACCCAGCTGAGGATCTGGTTCATCATGTCTGCTTTGCTGAGTTGGAGGTGTGGTGAAGGGTGATGCCAAGGTGTGGCGTGTACAGCCACAAATCTTATTATACTACCTTAGAAGCAAGCTGGGAGAGGTTATATCTTTGATTGGTCCCTTTAGCAACAGACATTGATCCAGACTGTCAAGTACCTTTCAGGAAGAGCTCCTTGAAGCTTGAAAACTTGTGCCTGCCACTGATAGAAGCTAGTCCAATAAAAGATATTACCTCATCTACCTGGTATCTCTCATATCCTGGGACCAACATGGCTACAGCAACACTGCAAACTAGGGATGTAAGCGAGTAGTAGAGTAGTTGACTACCTGATAATGCTAGGCTTATCAGGCAGTCATGTCGATTACTCGACCACTCGCATTCCCCCCCCACACACAAACTTTGCTGCCTCTGTATCAGAAGCAGCAAGGGCAGAACCAGGAGCCAGTGCTGGGAGGGAGCCAGCTTTAAAGCTGGTTCCCCCCAGTACTGTCTCCATGTGGGGGGTAGAGGAGGCTGCCGCAAAGCAGCCTCTGTCCGTAGCGGGCCCAGGCTGGCCACTAGCAGAGGCTGCTCCACAGCCGGCTGTCGTGGACAGGGACTGCTATTGGAGCAGCCTGTGTTTGTGGCCAGCCTGGGCTGCCATGGACAGGGACTGCTGCCACGAAGCAGCCCCTGTCTGTAGCAGCCCAGGCTGGACACGAACACAAACTGCTCTGGCAGCAGCCCCTGTCCGTGGGGGGGTCCCAGCTCCCTGCTGGGACCCTCTCACGACAGGGACTTCTGAACCCAGGGTGAACCGGGACTGAGCAAGCCCAACTCAGTCCTGGTGCAAGTTGGGACTGAGCCGGGCTTGCTGAGTCCCAGCTCGTGCTGGGTCGGGGACCTACCCCTGCTGTGGCTCTACAGTTTAAATGTAGTAGGAGCCGGGCTGCCTACATGCTTGGCTCCTACTACCTTTAAACTTCAGAGCTGCCGTGGGGGTAGCTCCTGGATCTGGTGCGAGCTGCGACTGAACGCCTTCCCTTATCGACTAATGATTGGCCAGTTACACGCCTCTTAACATGCTTACTGCAAACAATATGTTACACTTTCTTGTAGTGTCTTTCCTCATGCACATTTCCAAACTTAGTTTAGTCATTTTTATATTGCATTCACTACCTTCAATGTTCCCTCTAATTTTTCCATCCACGTGTGTTTTTTTTCCATCCAGGGGTGGAATAAATTTTTATGTGCATCAAGGCATGTGTGAATGTGCACCACCAGTAGAAAGAAACCCAAAACCTATGGGCACTCTGCTAATCATCTTGGCGGCAGTGGCTGCACAAGCGCACAGCTTATAGGAAATATTGATTACCTTGATATCTGAGCACTTTTTCCTATGACTGCAGTGAGCATCAGTTGTACCTCTACAGTAATTTATTGTATAGATATCCTGTAGGATAAGAGGGGGAACTTTTTTGGGTCAGGGGCCACTGACTTACAGAAAAAATCATTTGGGGGCCATACACAAGAGAGAAGGGAAAAAAGCCTCACTAACATGGCCCTGGCTGAGAAGGAGAAAGAAATTCCCCACATTCCCCTGGTATACCAGAGCTTAGGGGCACCATCACAGTACATTTTGTGTGCTTCAGCCCTCTGGTGGGTCAGTGGGGGGGCTGGAGTGCCAGCACAGGGGCCTCTGAGCCTCAGTCCAGATCTGGGAAAGCCACAGGCTGCATCCAGCCGTTCGGCCTGAGGTTCCCCACCCCTGCTGTAGGAAATCACTACTGCTTTGGCTATCAGGAATAAGTGATTAGCTATTGTCCTCTAATCAAATAGGATGAACCTGCTTGGATTAACAATAATCTCCAAAACCAGGAATCTAGTTTTCATTTTTGCAATTTCTATAGGAAAAAATGCTTTTGAAAATTATGGTCATGTCATAGGGGGTACTGTGTGTTGAGCAGGCCTGCCCGCATTGGCCCACGACAGGGTTGGTAATTCTGTCACAGTTGTTGGGACAACTTGTGGGCTCAGGCAGTTACACAGTCCACAGCCGCTGAGGAGGGCTGAGCAAAATAAACTGTGGTCTCTCAGCCTTCTGGTGGGGGCAGACTGTAACAGTTGGGGGTTCTGACTCTCTGGTCAGGCAGAACAAACAATCAGTCCATAGCTATTGGGCAGGGCAGAGTTTGTCACCTGTTTTACACTTTTAACTTGTGTTCTGCTAACTGATGCTATCACGACTTGTTTTAGTAAGACTAGAAAAACTTCAGTACTCTTTCCCAACTTCTCTAGTGTTGTTTGCCAACTGGCAAAAGCTGGAGGACATAGTGTGAGAAAGGGAGAGGAAAAAGCTATTTGTCATACCTTTTTCACAGTTAAATCATACTTCGCTATTTTAAACATTAAAAGATGTGAAAAGTAGGTTCTCCCTTTTTACAGTGGAAAAGGCAAAAAAATGGACACGGGGAAAAGAAACCCAAACATTGAAAACAAAGCCAAATGTGTTTAAAAACTGAAACAAAATCAATCTTTTCATTTTGTTGTGTAATTTCCACAAACAGTTGAAATTTTTGGCTTGTGATGAGTTGAACCAACCATGCACTGGGCCAATGTGGCTTGGCCAATTACTGTGGCCCAAGGACACTGCACAGCACTCCTCTCTTCCCTGTTGTGTGTGCTGCAGGTTCAAGGGACAGATAAAAGGAGGCAGCCCTATTTGGGGCACATCTAAACTACATCCCTCTTTCGAAAGAGGGATGTAAATTAGACATATCGAAATTGCAAATGAAGCTAGGATTTGTATTTCCTGCACTTCATTTGCATAATCGAGTCATAAGCCTTTTTCGAAAGATCCTGTACTCCTAAAAAAAAAATGAGGTTTACAGGATCTTTCGAAAAGGCTTTTCTTTTTGAAAGAACCGTGTCTAGATCACGGTTTCACTTTCGAAATAGCGTTTTTCAAAAAACGCCATGACACAATTATGCAAATGAACCATGGGAAATTCAAATCCCAGCTTCATTTGCAATTTCAATATGTCTAATTTAATCCCTCTTTTGAAAGAGGGATGTAGTCTAGACATAGCCTCAGTCTGGGCTGTCTGAGGAGAAGGAAGGATGTGTGCTGCAGACTGCTGGTGGGAACCATGAGTCCAGATGATGCTGTAGTGTAGACAACTAGCCAATCACAGAGACTGGCAGGGAGGCTGAGCCACTGCCAGCAGAGGAGATGCCTGAAATGGGCCTTGTGGTAGGAATTGTGTGATCCAGAGAATGAACTAGAAGCTGATGCTTAAACCCATAATTGAGAATGTCCTGGCTTCATAGGGCTCTGGGTTGGAATTCTATGGAGTAGGGAGGGACCCAGTTCACCTACCCCACCCCACTAAGCGTGGATAGTGTTTGCTTGCTGCTATTATTGGGAGTGTGCAGGGGAATCCTTTGCTATCCAACACGTGTGTATATGCCTGGATTCACTTCTTACAAGATAATATAGCTGCCGTTGGCCATACTCTGTCCTCAGATTTGTCTGTGCTTCCTGCACTGGAGGAATTACATGTAAAATCTTGGCTGCACTGCAGTCAATGGCAAAACTCACACTAACTTCAATAAGGCCAGGTGGATTTTTGATTCTGAGTAGGAAAGGTTGGAAACCACTGGTCTATGTCACACTTACCTGAAAGACCGCCTCTCTCCAGTAAGTCTCACAGTAGTTAGGAGAACATGGGATGCTGTGGGTTCCTGGAGTTGACTTCACAGGGCCAAGAATAGAGACATCTCATTTGGACACCCTTATATTTGGAATGTACTTTCCTTGCATGCCTGCTACAATGTTGGGTTTGGCAATTTTTAGGTGTATTTGTCTGGTCTGATATATGCTTAATTTTCAGAGGGGTAGCCATGTTAGTCTGTTTCTGAAAAAACAACGAGGAGTCTTGTATCACCTTAAAGACAACAGATTAATCTGGGCACAACCTTTTGTGGGTGAAAACCACTTCATCAGATACATCGAAGAGTCCTGTTGGCACCTTTGTGTATGCTAAATTTGTTGTTTGGTGGTTTTTAGTTTCAATATTTTTTTTTAACAAAAATCAACTGGTCTGGCTTGCAGCAACCAAGATGCTTTAAAAATAAAATCCCACAATGAACAGCACTTTATAATTTGCATTTATCTTTTTTGAACTTAGCTATTTCAGCATAAGGGTTTAAAAACTCCATGTAATGGTGAGCAAACTTCAAGAGCTTTGATGTTGAGTTCCATTTAGATAAGCCCCAAGAGTCTCTTGTGTCTGCAGAATTTGGATAGGGATCTTGCAAGAACAGGTTTCACTGTATTTTGGAACATATGGTTCTAGTATTACACAGACCTCAGAAGCAACAAAGTAGGCAAATGAACTTGAGATATGAGTCCATTTTAAAACATCTGTTCAATATGGATTCCAAGAACGTGCAAATGCTTTGGCAGAAGTTCCTTTTTTTCTCCCAGCTTGTTTGTCCCATAGTACACAGGAATTGTGACATGGCAACAGACCTGCAGTCCAACTATTCCTGGATTGTGTCTCAAACAGTGACCAATGGCTGATAGCGTTGAAGAAATGCACAAAACCCACCAGAGAGAGGAAACCACAGATAAGGATATATTCTACAGTTTTGTGCTGTGTATTGGGATTTCTAACTCCCCTCCTTTTCTTTGGCACAGAATATCAGTCATGTTGACGAGGTGGTATGGATAGTTTGGACTATGCATTCCGTAGGGACTGGGGTGCAGTTAAATAATTTACACATGATGGTTGGAATTACACTGCCGTGATCAAACTGAGCAGTGTGTGCTTAGACAGTGGTTTGTGTGCCAGATGGATTCAAAGCCATTTGATAATATAAAAGACATGTGTGGATTAGTACAAGAATAAAGATCAGGGCTCCACTGAATTTTTTTCAATTCCTTTTTTTTCCATTTTACACTTTAGGCTTTGCCAAGTCCTCTTTAAAATAAAACTAAGCCTTCATGATGAAGATAGGGACTGGGTTCTTCTAGTCTCCCATCTAAAAGCCCCTGTTGCTTTTGCTTCGCATTATTTTAAAAAGTTTGTCTGACTGAAGCCACATTTTTAAAAAGCTTTTATGCAAGCCTCAGACATGAAATACAATAATTTACAAAAATTGTTCTCATCTGGTGGATTATATTTAAAAATGTGTATGCTTATCATATCACAAAGAAAGAAAACAAGCAAGCAGCCTTCCTTATTTCTTCATATTGCAGCATTGCCTAGGAACACCAGTTGGGTTGGAGGCCCCCTGATGCAAGGCACTCTATGAACACAGTAAGAACCAATTCATGCCTCAAACACCTTTCTGTGCTGTTTGTAAAATAACTATTATGGTGCTATCACTTTAAATACTCAGGTGTTTTCTGGTTCTGCTTGAAGGCTAAGGAGCTTTGTAGGGATGGATGCAAGCTTTCCGTTTACAGTCAGGTAGGGTGAGGTGAACTGTGCTTCTCTCTGGGTTCTTGTCTTGTTGTCATTCTGAATTCTAAGGAACATGCAGTGTCCCTCTGAAGCCTTACTGGAAGAGTGATGTTTTCCTGTAACTTCTCTAGTTTGTATGCTGTGCAACATACTACTTACTGTCTGAAGCTCTCAATCCTGCAAAGATTTATGCATATGCTTAACTCTGCATAAGCTAATACATACGTCTTTATATGATCAGGACTAATTCAAGACAAGACTCAAGAAGCGGGCAAAAAAACCCACCAGAGCAAAGAGTAACAATGACAGGAACACATGTTTGCATAGACTAGCTATGTGCACAGCTAGAACATTTCTAGTACATTTTTAAAAATCTCTACCTGTTTCCCCTCCCTGAAACCTCTACCAACCCTGTGACAGACGGCTGGCTAAGCCAGAGCTCTGCCACTGTAGCCTGGCTAAAGAGGCTGAGGGGCCACAGCTGAGCAAGCCCAGGCCTGAAGGGCTATTAGGAACAGCTGTGGGCCTCACTGGGAGAGGGCTATCTAAGGCAGAGGAAGGAAGCTGGGGTGGGAGAGCAAGGAGCCAGGGGCTATGTCTACACTTGCAGCTTCTTGCGTGAGAAATATGCAAATGAGGCTAAGCGTGGAATATTGCTGAGCCTCATTTGCATACCTAATGAGCTGCCATTTTTGCAGAAAAGCCCTCTTGCAGAAGAACCCTCTTGCGCAATGTCGTTACGCTGATTATTTTCAGGAATAACAACATTGCGCAAGAGGGTTTTTCTTGAGCAAGAAGGGGCAGTGTAGACAGCTCCTTCTGGCGCAAGAGCCTCTTCTGCAAAAATGGCGGCTCATTAGGTATGCAAATGAGGCTCAGCGATATTCCACGCTTAGCCTCATTTGCATATTTCTTGCGCAAGAAGCCTCAAATGTAGACATAGCCAGGGTGTGCTCCCAGGCAGACAGAGGAGCTGACTGAATGGACTGTAAGCTTTGTACATAGAAGGTGCTGGGAACTAATAATAAAAGCATGGGTGACTGCACCAGAAGCCTCTCTGGCTGATTTGTGGACCAGAAGGTGTCCCAGACCAAGGGGCCTGAGCGGGGACTTCGCCACAAACCCCCACTACCACATTTGTATACATCTGAGTAAAGTTTTTAAAAAGTGCTTGAGTGTCTTTGCAGGCTGAATCCCATTTCCAGAAGTGACACAGGCTCCTAAGTCTTTTTGACTTTTAAGCCTAGTCTGCATTAGGATTTTACATTGGTGTGACAGCCCGGGCCGGGTCTGGGCACAGCCGAGGGTGTCTGCTCAGGGTGAATTGCTCAAATTCGGGGCTCTCTGTAGCCCCCAGACTGGAGACCTTCCCAAACAGGCCACAAACCAGTCCCACAGAGTGCTTCAGCTGCCTGCCTGGCCAGCCAGAAGCCTCGTGAGCAAAACCCCTCTGACACCCCAGCAATATCCATGCCCCAGATGGCCCCGGGCCTCATACACAGGTGAGGGGTTTTAGAACCCAATCGCACCTTCCCCAAACAAGTTCTGTCCGGTTCCAAGAAACCAGCCACAGATCCCAGGTCAATTTACACTCTGGAGTTTACCTGAATGCAGGAAAGGATTCTGGCCTGGAGGAGAGGTGCAAGGGTCTGGGAGGGAGTTGTGACCTGGAGGAGATGGGGAGAGGGGATGCAGACAGCGTGGGTGATGGTTGGGGGAAGAGAGAGGGTGGGGTGCCAGAGGCAGGCTCTGGTTGGGAGGTGCTTACCTAGGTGGCCCCAGCCAATAGTTCTGTACAAACCTGAGTCAGGCTCCCTGCTGGGGGGGGGCAGGGGAAAGGCACTTCTCCAAGATGTGACTCTGCTCCTGCTACAGTTTCATTTGCTGCCCTTGCGAAATTTCTCAGCTCCTAATGGCTGGAAACTGGCCAATGGGAGCTTTCTCCTCCCTGACCAGCTTGCAGAGCAATTAGCAGCCTGCTGTTTAAAGCAGCTACAGCTATTCTGTAGTAAGAGTGCTGGTGAGGTGGCCAAGGGCAGGATCTGGTGGCTTGGCAAGTTGCTGGCTAACTCTTGCCCACTCCTGCACTATACTCTGCTATGCAGACCTCAATCAAATTGACCTATCCCAAAGCTTTTTAGCATCCTTCTTTGCTGTAATCGCTCTAGCCATGGTTTGTGATGCACTGTGGAAAAACTTGACTTTACTCAAAGTTGTCTCAGTTTGCAAAGGCATCCAGCTTAGCTGCCTTTCTGTACCCTTCTGGCAAACAGAGCCTGGATGAGACATTTTTTGAAGAACTCGTTCTTGCACCAAATAGGCAAAGTGCCCATAAGATACCGCTGGATATTTCAGCTGTATTTTCTAACCTACCCAAAGCACCTCTCAATGGAGAAAGGGGGCGATACAGAGATGGCAGACCCTAATTGGTTGATGCTGCTGGTGATTCATGGCACTGCTACAGATGCCCCCTTTGTAGGCTGGTGCTTCTGGAGCAGGGCTACAAGCATAGAGTGGTGGGATCACACCATGATTTGGACCTGGGATGGTCACCAGAACTGTTGAGTGAAGAAAGTAACATTTCTGGAGCTTTGAGAGGAACTTGTCCTGAGTGGTGCTGTATGATTAAAGATGACTATATATATATATATATATATATATTTAAGAATGGCCATATTGGATCAGACCAAAGGCCCATCCAACCCAGTACCCTGTCTACTGACAGTGGCCAATGCCAGCTGTCCCAGAGGGAGTGAATCGAACAGGTAATGATCAAGCGATCTCTCTCCTGCCATCCGTCTCCACCCTTTGACAAACAGGCTAAGGACACCATTCCTTACCCATACTGGCTAATAGCCATTTATGGACTTAACCTCCATGAATTTATCTAGTTCTCTTTTATAGTCCTAGTCCTAATTTATGTTGCCACTATTATACAATTGCAACAAATCTTTCATAAAATGGGTTTGTTTAGTCTGGAAAAGAGAAGACTGAGAGGGGACATGATAACCATTTTCAAGTACATAAAAAATTGCTACAAGGAGGACGGAGAAAAAACGTTCTTAACTTTTGAGGATAGGTCAAGAAGCAGTGGACTTAAATAGCATTGAGGAAGGTTTAGAATGGACAGTAGGAAAAACTTCCCATCCGAGTAGTTAAGCACTGGAATAAAGTGCCTAGGGAATCTCAGTCATTGGAGATTTTTAAGAGCAGATTAGACAAGCACCTGAGGAAATTCTGTTTAAGGAATGGGAAGCAAACAATGAGACTACATCTACACTGCAGGCTACTTGCGCAAGAATGCGCAAAAACTTGTGGAGCATCTACACTGAACGCGTGTTCTTGCGCAAGTAAATTTACAGTAAGGTGTTGGAACAGAGGGCTTCTTGTGCAAGAGTTATTCCTCTGCCCATGAGGAATAAGCCCTCTTGCGCAAGAAGGCAGTGTGGACGGGCAACAGGGGTTTCTTGCACAAGAGAGCATCCACACTGCCATGGACTCTCTTGCGAAAAGCACATCTCTTACACAAAAGCACATGGCAGTGTGGACGTGCTCTTGCGCAAAACAGTTCTTGTGCAAGAAGCCTGCAGTGTAGATGTAGCCTGATTGTCTTCAGATGGCTTTTGAAACAGCCTTGCCTCCCTAAGAGGAAGCACAAGAACACCTGGAAAAAAAGAGAACTGTAAGGAGAGGGGTAGAGGTGCATTGGTGGGCCCTGGCTAGAGAAATAAATCAGCTTTGGCTTGTGAAGAACTGCACATGAGAAAAGAACTGGGACAAGAAATATGATTTGCAACAACTTTTCTTAGTGTATTAGGCTGAGCTGGCATTTTTTTAAATTTTAGGTTAGCAACTTACTTTGTTCTGTTTTCACTTGCAATGACTTAAATCCTCCTTTTTATACTTAATAAAACAGTTTTATTTATTACCAAACCTAACGTAAATAACTGTTACCTGGGGGCATAGGGAGGAGAATAGTTGTGCATATCTCTCTTTCATTGATAAAGAGAGCGAAATTATGAACTTTCTTTCTTTAAAACTCTTATACACAATAAGTTGGATTTATTGGGCTTTTGGTCCTATTTGGGGCTGTGCTCCTGGGTGCTGACAAGTTCCTGTAATTGAGCCCTCCCAGAGCAATAATCAGCATCTATGTTACTTGGCTGTGGGGCTGTTACCCCAACTCTGTGCCTTTGCTGGGGAAGACCAGAGCTCCTAGTGGACCGTAGCTGGTCTGCAGAGGTGGAAGGGCCTGAAAACTGAAATGAAACAATATATTTTTGTCTCAGTATTGCAGAAAAATCTCACTACATCATCAGCAGACAGGTCTTTGCAACCTCAAGGCCAAAAGCTGATACTTTATATCAGCGTTTCTCAAAGTGTGGCTCAACTTACAGGGGGGTCGCAGCTGCTGGGGTCCTTCGCGCCACTTCTGGAGATTCCGGAAGTGCGCTTCTCTCCCACAGCTGTGTAGCATGCCGGAGGGCGGCGCCAGCGGCTTCCCTGCAGCACAGCGACTGTCAAGCATTTTTGTTTTTGTTTTTTTTGCTTAACAGCTTTCTTTGGCTCCTTTTGTTTGCTCAACAATTTTGGTGCGGGGGGGGGGGTGTCACACAAATTCTATGAGCATTTTAGGGAGTCATGGTATCAAAAAGTTTGAGAACCCCTGCTTTATATAATAGTGTTTCAGTATATCCTGAGACAAGAGTTTCAGTTCCCTGAAGCTCCTTGGACACCACTGAGAGTTGAGGTGTTTAAGGCTTGACATATAAAAATGAGATGAAATTTACAAAATTAATGTAAAGACATATGTTTACACATTCCAGGTCATTTTAGAATGGTGCCACTTCCCATGATTCCCACTGCCCTTTTAGGCTTTCAGCTTTCTGGAGGATCTAACAATTCTGAAGATTCCTGAATGGCAAAGAGATATTCTGGCCCAGGCTACTAGTTGCAAACCAGCAACTTATGGTAAAGAGGTTTTCAAGAATGGTTACAGAGAAGCTGGTGGCCTACAGAGAAGTGTCCAGAAAGTATACTGTCCTGAAAGGTGACTGTTCATCTGGATTTCATGGAATCATAGAATACTAGAACTAGAAGGGTCCTTAAGAGGTCATCAAGTCCTCACAGCAGGGCCAAACACCATCTAGATCATCCTTGAGAAATGGCTAACTAAACTGCTCTTAATATGTCCAATGATGGAGATTCCATAGCTTCCCTAGGCAATTTATTCCAGTGTTTAACGACCCTGACAGTTAGGAAGGTTTTCCTAATGTCCAACCTAAACCACCCTTGCTGCAATTTAAGCCCATTTCCTACTACAGAAAAAGTTTGCAGCTGCCAGCAGCTGGGATTTGTTGAAAATTAATTGGGAAAATTGAGAGGAGGCTGCACTAGCTTTCATATGGATTACTGCCTCCCTGTAAATTGCTTAAAGCGCTGTATTCATGCAGTTACCCCATTACAGCTACAGCTTGCACTGCAGATTGTGTGGACTACATCTATCAATGGATCACATGCAAAGACCCCCAGACAATATGGACTCTTAATACAAAATATATGTTGGCTATATATACATAGGGGAACCGACAGCCTGCGTGGCCCCCAGGCAAAGTTGCAGTGACAGCAGCAGTGTCCGGGAGCCCCTAAATTGGTGGGCATTGGGGCAACTGCCCCCTATGTCTTCCCATTGGTGGGCCTGTATATACACCATAGGACTCATAGTAGGGGATGGAGCACCCACATTTCTGCCCCCTGAAGCATGCTTCTTTGAGAAAGAACTATAAAGCATCTTCCATCCCTGCACATTTCTGGACTGCATTCAATCCTTGTGGGGTATTTAAGAAAGTAAATTTGTCATCCATGAACTATATTCCCCAACCCTGCCCTGGTACAGTTTGCAGGTGGCTTGGTAACTCAGGCATGGCCAATTTGTACAGGGCAGCATGCTGTCATGGAAGGCAATGTAAGGTCCCATTGAACTCAGGCTGGGACTCACCCATTCATCATGGTCCTAGCACTTGGGGTTTTGGGACATGGTGACCCAGGTCAGAGAGAACTGTGTATGGACAGAAATGGGGCTTGAATCTGAGTTTCTCTGACTGTTGAACGGGGGAGGGAGGGAATAGAATTGCTGGGCCCTTGGACAAGGTGGGGTGGGTGGCTCCATCCTCCTGGAAGGGGTGGGGCCTTGGGTGAAAGGGGCAGGGCCAGAGGCAACCAGCTCTCCACACTGACTGGACAGTACCACATACCCCCCTATCAGCTCTTAGTACTGCCCAGAGTGTGCTACCCAGGGCTTCTGCAGTGATTTAAAGGTCCCAGGATTCTGGCTGCTGCCATGGCTACTGTAGCAGCAGTGGTGGCCCAGACCTCTGGGCCTTTTTGAATCACTGGGTCCTGGGGCAGCTGTCTCCTTTACCCCCCTCTCCCCTATTGGTGGGCCTGAATGTAGACATCAGCAACTAACTGCATCTGGATCATGGGTAACAGCTGTATGGTTGCTGGACCCAGCCAGGGGAAGCCTGAGGTAATCTTGTTAGGGTGAACATTTTTTCTTTGCCTCTGACTGAGGGTTTTTGGAGGGTATTGATTGGGGGAGAGCTTGTTGGGGAAACAGTGGGGAAAAGCAGAGAGCAGAGGTTGGTGGTAGGAGCTCATTTAGAGTCTCTTTTGGGCATATTGAGCTGGGGTAAGATTTTCAAAAGCACCTAAGTGACTTAGGAGCCTGAGTGCCACTGACTAACAACAAGAGTTTGGCCTGTAAGCACCTAAATCACTTTTGAAAATTTTACCTTTGGTGTTAAATTTTTGATACAGCACCCAGAGCATTGTCTGAGCACTTAAATACATGTGAATTGATTTTAAAACATCTGCTGGAAAGTAAGATTGTTTAAAACATTATTTGAAGTGTTGAATTATTAAAACTGATAGTTCAACTCCCTCCCCTAAAACATATAGCAAAGAAGGGAAATGTGAGCAGTTTCTCATTTGCATGCTGGAACAATGTCCTGTCACATCTATTAGGTGTTTAACATTGAAACTGAAGGGTAGAAATAGCTGGAAAAAAGACTTAAAGAATTGCACAGAAGGTAGTGTCACTCAAACCAAGCAACTCCTTCTGCAAGAAGCTGACAGAGTTTTTGAGGTGAGAACACAGATCCTCTGAACTAAAATGCCTCACAAAGGATACTTAGGCTGTAATTGTGCAACACTGTTAGCCTGCTTTTCAGATAATTGGTTATGGAGTGTTCTGGCTCCCTTTTAGAAGCCCTGAGGTAATTTGTGCACTGTCCTACAGACTCATTTCTTTCTCCTCTTGGATGTGGAAACCTTTTAGGCTAGCCAGGCAAGGGATTTTCTAAAATACAATAATCAGTTTGTCATATAATAATAATAATAAGTTAATTGTGGGTATGGAATCACAGAAAAATGCATTAAATCATTATGTCCATCTCCCTGACAAGGCAGGGTTGTTTTCTACTATTTAATTTTTTTTGGTAGTGTTTCTTTGCTTCCTGCATCTTGGCAGGGGGTTAAACAAGATGATTCTTGTGGTCCCTTCTAACTCTGTGATTCTGTCATTCTAGGCTGAGTAGAATTTCCTGCTGGTTCCATCATTATTATTTGATTACAGTAGTGCCTCTGATGTGTTAGTCACTGGCCACACACAAGAGGAGCCATGTTCCCTCTTCAGGAAAGCCTAGCAGTTAAATTAGTGAAGGCTGCGTAGATACTCTGATCTCTGTTTAAACCAGGCTTAATTTGTTTCAGCTTCAGTTGTATGGGAACAGGTCTGAGGGCTGCTCTGTGCACAGTTCCTGTGCCACTTTCACTGTATCTGTTCGGAAAGTGAGGTAATTCAAATTGTGCAGGCCGTAGTCTGGATGCTACAAAGGTGCTTGTATTTATAGAAATAAGCTAACACAGTATAAGTAAATTAATTATGTAGTTAATGTGGTACAAAACCTGCGGTGTGCACAAACCCAAAATGAGAGGGTCCACACAGGATTTTTGCTCTGTTTTAATTAAAGGGGTCTGTGCTCGCAGAACTGACTGAAGAACAGGTGCCTCAGAGACTCTGTATTATTGCTCTAGATGGTATTCCTTTAGGAAAGCATGGTGACTAGATGGTGGGCTTGTTGCCTTTTTTATTACCATTACAATTTTTCTGTTCTATTTTTACATATCTGAAGCAATGGTGTTTCCACTGCTACTTTTTGGAGATTATTCTTCAGTCTTGCCATGAGAACATTTTTCTTGATAAGATATCTAGCCTCTTCCTTAGGGAGTGAACTAAGGGCCAAATCTTGTATCCACTTAAGTCAATGAGAGTTGTGCCATAACCCCAATGCGTATAGGATTAGGCACTCTAATAATCTGGGTATGACTGTGTGTGCAGGCCCACTGATGGGGAAGGGTAAAGTGGACAACCAACTTGGGGCTCAGCAGTTCTAAACGGCCCATTGCTCCCAGAGCCCAGGGGCCTTTAAGTTGCTGCTGGAGTGCTGCATGGCACGTTCAAAGTAGCTCTAAGGACGAGGGTGGAGGGACACAATGCACTCCAGGCAGCTCTGAGGGCTGGCTGCCTGGGCCCCGCACCTTTTGAGAGCATAGAGCCGGCCCCGCAACCTTGCCCAGGGGCTTGGTGTGGCTGTTGGCTCCCCTGACTCTACGATGTGACTGCTATGAGCCCAAGAGCTACAGGAACATTTGTGTTGAATACTCTGATATATAAGGCAGCTGTATCTTTGAAAGGTAATGTTTTAAGCGGGGGTAGGGTGGCTATGACCCTCCTGGGACGAAGGCCACTTATATTGACTAGAGCTGGGTGAGCTTCCTCACACAACTCTGTTAGTGCACAAGATGGAACTTTTATATGCCTGCAGCACCCATGTTAGTCAGTTCTACAGATCACCTAGGCTATGTCTACACTGGCGCAATCTTGCGCCAGAAATATGCAAATGAGGCTAAGCGTGGAATATCGCCGAGCCTCATTTGCATATCTAATGAGCTGCACCCTCTTGTGCAATACCGTTCTTCCTGAAAAGTAATAGGTGTAACGGTATTGCGCAAGAGGGTTTTTCTTGCGCAAGAAAGGGCAGTGTAGACGCTCCTTCTAGTGCAAGAGCCTCTTCTGAAAAAAATGGCGGCTCATTAAATATGCAGATGAGGCTTGGCGATATTCCACGCTTAGCCTCATTTGCATATTTCTGGCACAAGATCGCGCCAGTGTAGACATAGCCCTACTGAGTAGAGCAGTGTGTACAAACATAAAGAGAGGGGCTTTATGCAAATGTAATGCCAACAATGCCCATTTGCAGGTGAGATTGAACCTGGGAATTTAGGAGCTAAAGGCATGAGCCTCTGCTGCATGAACTAAAACCTAACTTGTCATTGGCTGTAGCGCACTCACCAGTTTCTCTTCCAGTGGTCTCAGTGCCTCTGGGTTACACAAAGTAAATGTTTGTGAATCTGAAGTTGCAGGATGTAACTTTTTTTTGTGCCTTGGAGATTTGTTACATATTAGTTCAGAAAGGTACAAACCCGCCCGCCCAGAAAACCATTCCCACCACACTTCTGGGCATCCTAATGCTGTTACACTTTGTTACACCTTTCTAGGAAGCTAGTGATGTAGGCAAAATGTATGGAGCCAAATTGTAACCCAATGCCAGTGAACCTAATGGACCTGGTTTCTCCTTTTTTTTTTTTTTTTTTTTTTGTGGGGATCAGGGAATACCTACAAGTGAGATGTGTTTATCTGCTGTTTTTCCAAGATTTGGCATCAGACACAGATATGGGTACATCTTGTCACTATAAGCTTATCTGGTTTTATGAAAACTGGCCAAAATAATGAGAACAAAATGTGTTTGAAAGTATAGCAGCTCATATGTTTTGTCCTGCAACAGTGGTCTAGAGTGAGCACTTAGCACAGTTCTGGGAGGCCAAGAGACCTGAGTTTGGTCTTGCCTCTGCTACTGATTGGCCTTGATATTGTGTCATGAGTGTGGTTAAGAGTTTGACTGTACCATGTTGGCATTGCCTTGCATCGGAAAAATGCTCAGCTGTACCAGCCTAAAGAAAGCCTTGGGGCTGCATGTGCACTAGTGAACATACTGCTGGCTGTCCTGTGGACATGTTTGTCACCAAGTCCATCCCACTGAAAAGGGTTAGACAGTGGTGAAACTCCACTCTGCCTTGGTGCCACAGCTCCATGACACGATGCAGGATCCACTTCCTAGAAGGCTTCAGTACAGCAGTAATGGCTCCCAAGAGCATGAGGAGGGGAGAGCACTAAGTCACCAACGGGGAATTTAAGACAAGCAGCTGCTGACAGCTACTACACACACTAAAAAGAGAAAAAGTTTCAGTATTTACTTTTACGTGGCAAACAGAATCGATCTTGCACAGTATCTGAAGCAGGGCCGTAACAAGGGCGAGGCAAGTGGGGCACTTGCCTTGGGTGCATAGCTGAGGGGGCACAGAATAATAATATAGAAAACTAATTATTTTAAGACCGCGCCGCTTCCCTCCCCTGCCCATTAGCGTCAACTGGCGCGCAGTTTACATGTCAGACTTCATGTTGCCGCTCCGTGATCCAGCAGTCACCAGCCCTGGTGGCCGCCCAGCGCATCAGCTGCTTCCGAGTGGTGCAGGAAGCCAGGCACTGGCTCACCCGTGCCAAGCCCTGCCTTAAGGTGCCCTAGTGCAGTTCCCAGGTGGGGGGCATGGGGCCGGGGGAAAAGGGGCTCAGATTGCCCTGCACAGGGACAGAGGTGCAGGGGGTGAGGTGGGGGTGTCAGGCTGGGAGCCAGGACTCCTGGGTTTTGTCTCACCTCTGCCAGGGGGGTGGCTCTAGGTCTTAGGGATATGTGATTAGAGTTGGGGGGTCTGGGAGCTACGATCCTTGGGTTCTGTGGATCGGGGTCCAGGTCCTTAGCCTATTGGAGTCATGGTTTCCCCTCCAAAAACTGGAGCCCATGCTGCTGAGCCACCTGTGCCAAGTGCTTTGAATGTGGTACACAAACCAAGGGGAGAAGGCAGTGACTGTTTTAGTAAATGACAATTAATTAAGAACTACCTTCGAGTATCCACGGGTCAGGAGAGATGATCAAATATGTCCATCTTATCAATAGAACATGAGGTAGTGAATAATATTAATTTCAATGCAATTATTGATTAGTTTGCCTCATTAAAAGCACGCAAAGTACAATTATAAACAAATACCTAATAGTACCTGACATGGTGATATTTTATAATTATATGTATATATGTATTAATTGTTTATGCAGGTCTCATAACTATAATTAATAAACATTGAGTTATTATTATTATTATTATTGTTTATGTATTTTCCCTTTTCTACTAAATAACTACTATGAATATATACACATGAGGGGGTGCAATTTTATATTCTTGCCTCAGGTGCAAAATTAGCTAGTTACGGTACTGATCTGAAGTGTCTACAGGGCATGCTGTGGAAATACCAGAATCTGCTTCTAACGTGAGTGTGATTCACCTTTTAGGATGGCTCCGTTTAGTGGATTTACTCGGCAACAAATGTATCTCCTTTTCCCACTTTTTTTCAAAGAAATTAGAGATGGATAAGATGTAGTCAATGCTTAGCTAATCCCCTTCTGCTGATGCCAGATTGATTCTTACAGTACATTCTCTCATACTCTGTTCAATCCAGATTTAAATGACTTGGGATGAGGGTTGACAGGTTCTTGTCCCAAGATCAGGCTCATTATTATTCAAATTATTCTATAGTTGGGAACTCTGATGTGTGCAGTTGCAACACTTGCATTGTAAGAACTCTTGTATATTTACAAATACAGTTTATTAATACATTTAGTACAATCACTAAAAACCCAACTTAGTAAGATGGAGATATTACAGAATGTACTTCTGCACTTCTATATACTCACACCATCCCTTCTAGAATAACCTGCAGTGTTATCCATCATCTTCCTTCCCATCTTTCCTATTATCACCAGTGGTAATCAGTCTGGCACATTCAGAAGACTCCATCTCCCTCCCCTACTGCCGTAGGATGGGATGCCACTTTTATAATATGTTACACTGATGATATGTTTGATGTATATTCAGTGGGAGTATTTCCCCTTTTCTGTATTTGTATTTCCCCACCTAATGTTGAAGTGTCTTTTCACTAGAGGTTAGTACATCATTGGTCTCGACTTATTTTCATATACATCAGTTTATTACTATGGCCCTTTTGTGGCTAGGTATCACATTTGTTATTTTGGGTCATGGTATACCTGTTATGTTGCAAGCAGGTTAGCCCTATAGGCTACAGAGGCAATACTGCCCCACTCACAAGCACAGAGTCTAAGTGTAGAAAAGACACTTTTAATAAAAGAAGGGAAGTAATTCAGTATTAATTTGGGAAGCACTACAACTAGGGTTCATACATATAAAACATGAGTAAAAAACCCACCCCCAAGTGGTTAAGCGGTGTTCATTTCCCTTAAAGTTTTTAAGTCCAGCAACCCAAAAGTCCCTATCACGTGCTTGACCCGTATCTGCATGACACTTGCAATTGCTGCCTTTGGTCAGTGCAAACCCAGAGTTCTGAGGTGCATTTGCAGAGTTCACCTTCCACCCAGGGTGGAGAAGGGGGTAAAGAGGCACATTACTTGCTCTGCTGCTCGAGAACTTTCTCACTGCCCCTTTCTGCCAGCCACCATGCTGGTTGCTCACCAGCCGCTTCTGCCAGTCCCCTGCTTGCTGCTCCCTCCAGCCACCTGCCTGCTGTTTTCACTGTGCCTCCCTACCAGCCACGCAATTGCTGCACCTCTCCAGGCACTTGTTCACCAGCCAACTGTCAGTAACCTTCTGCTGCCACCTACTTTTCTGCTGTGACCTCTGCACATCAGTTTCTTAGTAATTTTCAGCTCTTTGCGGCCTGGGCAGAAATATTGTCCCATCTCAAGTGATTTCAGCTCTCAGTGATTTTTAGCTCCTGGCAGGCAGGGCAGAATCTTAATCCTATCACAAATGATTTCAGCTCTGATTGAGCACTGAACATAACAAAGAGGCTCCAAAAGAAGCCTGTCAGTTCCTTCTTTGAAGGGAAGGAGCCAGGAGCGTACTGGCAACCAAAATAGGCCCGGGAAATGGATTGAGAATGGCCCTCCCCATGACGTCACCCCTGCGTGCCCCTCAAGCCCCGCCCCCTACGTCATGTCCGGCACACGGCGCAGGCAGCAGGTTGGGCTCTGCGTGCTGCATACAGCACGGTCGCGGAGCCACTTGCAGTGAGGGGCAACGGCGCGTGGACACGACGATCCACCGGCCGACGGCCCACTGGGAAATTCCCGGTATCCCGCCAGGCCAGTCCACCCCTGGAAGGAGCCAAGATAAACCAGACCAGAGAACCCTGGGAGAGGGTTCAAACCTCCCAGTGAGACTCCTGTCCTCCTACCCCTCTACTGTCACAGGGTTCTAGCATTCAGGCCCCTAGCTTAATGAGCTCTTTTCCTCTGAGATGACCCCTCATTTGGAACAGGTTAAGCACAGTCCTGCTTCACTGAATTCCTACAATAATTACAACATTGGTAACAACATTTCACTACCCTCTGCTTTTAGTACAATGTGATTTGTGACCCAACACCAGCAAAAGCTGATTACTTTGAGCAAAATACTGCTCTACCTGTTGCCTATCTAAACAAAACAGGAGCAAATTGTATTTATATAAATTCACCCAAAGTCTCCCCCTTCCTGCTAGCTGTCAGGGAAGAATTCATTTAGACTCTGCTTACACTTGTGAAGGCCAGACCCTGCTGCGATAGTGAGCAGCGGAAAGATTCTCATTCAGTTTGATGGCAGTTGGATCCTAAGTGAGAGAAGAATTTAAGATCACCGGTGAAACACTGGAAATTGTTGTTAAATATGAGGACCACGTTGGGTATTGCATCAGGCATTTTTTTTCCCCTAGGGCTATGTCTAAACTACATCCCTCTTTCGAAAGAGGGATGTAAATTAGGCAGATCGAAAGTGCAAATGAAGCGGGGATTTAAATATCCCACGCCTCATTTGCATAATCGTGTAACAGCATTCTTTAGAAAAAGGGTATTTCAAAAGTGAAACGGCTGTCTAGATGTGGTTCTTTCGGAGAAAAAAACTCTTTCAAAAGATCTTGTACTCCTCATTTTTTGCCAAGTCAGACATTCTGGCTCTTGAACATAAGTCTCTTTCAAGTCTAAATACAATCAGCACATCACGTCCTTCTCTCCATTCTAGAGTTGATAGTTTTTTATCTGCATTGTATCTCTTTGGTATGACCAAGTGTATCAGGCCTCGGCACTGGGATTTTGCCCCATTTCCAGCTGTTACTGCAAGCACACAGGGCATGTCTACACTACAGCATTATTTCTAAATAACTCACGTTATTTGGAAATAACAAGGTGAGCGTCTACAAAGCAAGCCCATTATTTTGAAATTATTTCAAAATAACAGGCTTCTTATTCCAGAATAATAAACCTTCATTTCATGAGGAATAACACCTATTTTGAAATAAATAAGGCGTGTGTACGTAGCACAGATGTGGTTATTTTGAAATAAGTGGCCTCCAGGGTTTCTCACAGCTGCCCTGCTGGCCACTCTGTCCACACTCATCAGAACTCTATAGTTCCCCTTCCCGTGCAGCCTTTAAAGGTGCAGCCATAGGGAAAATAGTTTGTGGCACAACATGAGCCCTGCCAGCACTGTGCCACACATCAGTGCCCTGCTCTGCCTTCCCTGATGCCATGGCAGACCCTAGTACTCCCACCAAGCCTCCTATGGCTGCAAGCAATCCTGCAGCCAGCTCCCATCCTCCTGCCTGGGGCGGAAGAGGAGGGCTCCATCCTGATCTCGTGTGGAGCTCCTGGATCTCATTGAGGTCTGGGGAGAAGAGGCAAACCTCCGGGATCTCCACACCAGTGCAGGAATGTGGACATCTACAGCCAGATGGCTGACAGCCTGGGCCAGAAGGGCCATATGCCTCTCCAGGAGCAGGTGTGCATGAAAGTCAAGGAGCTGAGACAGACGTACATGAGGGCCAGGGAGAGGAGCTCCTGCTCTGGAGTGGCACCCCAGTCATGCCAGTATTGTGAACAGCTCCACCGCATCTTGGGAGGGGGGTCAGTCCCTTCCCTCCCATTGCGTACTTTGGGCTGGAGATGCCCATCGTCAGCCTCCCGGCGGGCGGGCCCATAGGTGAAAAGGAGGATGAGATGAAAGGAGAAGAGGAGGAAGAGGAGGCCAGCACTGATACCATGCCCACCAGCCAGGAGATCAGCCTGTCCCTGGAGCCAGTATACCCTCCCAGGATGTCACCCCGGGCTCAGACGAGGCCAGGGAAGGCCCATCAGGTGGGTTGTATTACTTTCCCTAGATGCATGCGGGGGGAAGTGGTGGGCTGTGAGGGGCCGTGCACTCCTTGCCCGGCCTTCTCAGCCTGAGGATTGCACAGAAGCTTGTGCACATGAGTGCACATAGAGCATCAGTCCAGAGCCCACAGCCACAATGAGGCTGCCACACCAGAACCTTGCACTTCTGCTCACAGGGTTCCTGGAGAGGCCTGCCTTACTCCCGGCCCTGTGGTGGGACACCTCACACACACCTTCCCCAACACTCTCCCCTCCCTCTTCCAGAGGGCAGGGATACAAGTCCTCTCTCTGTGAGATGCAGCCACTCCAAGACTGTGTGTGTGGCATGGAGGGAAGCTGAACTGCCTCGTCACTCTCCTCCTGCCCTCAGGCTCCTGGCCTGGCCACCACCTTTTCATGCCTGCTTGTCCCTGGGATGTGGGGGTAGCAAGGCTCCCCTGGGATGTCCGGGTCCCTGCAGGACTGTGCCTGCAGTCTAGGCCACAGATGACTTTGCTCAAGGCACAACGCCGTCATCTGAACTGAGACCTTTCTGTCGGCTCCCACACGAGAGCTAGGCTTCAGGCATCCATCTCCTGGGATGACTGCCCTTCTCTCTGTTTTTCACAGTTGGACCAGCTGCAAATGAGGTGCATCCACCACCTCATGACCCCGCAAGAGCTGCTGCTGCAGATGACCCCAGGAAGACCTGCAATGGGAACCCATTGCCCGCCTGTATGTCATGCAGTGGTCACTGGAGCGGCAGGGCCTGAGGTTGGACGGTGACCTGGAGGACAGGGAGCTGCACTGCACCATCTGTCCCAGGAGACCCGGAGCATGTGCACAGCTTGCACCGCTGCCACCGACTGCATGGTGGCTGCTATTGAGTGATCCAGCAGCCACCCCCTGCTCCTGCTCCTGCCATTCTGGCTACTCCCCCTAGCCGCCCCCCACCCCCACATGGCTGCTGAGGGCTCCACACACATGGGGTGGTAGGAGCACCTGAGTCAGGCACAAGTCTCAGCCCCATCCCTGAGCTTCTCCTCCCCCCACCTCCCTCTACCTCCTCCCAGATTCTTTCCCCAGTCCCTCCCCAGTTATAGTTACCCCAAATAAAAAACAGTTTATTCTTTCAAAACAAAAAGTCTGGTTTAGTCTATCTGAAGGGAAGGGGAGGGAAAAGGAGGGGAGAGGGGAAAGGAGGGCAGGGAAAAGGAAGGGTGGGGAAAGAAAGGCACAGAGGGGCAATGCAGAGGGCCTATGGGAGAGTGTCAGAAGATGTCCTTGTCTGAAACTCTCCCTCAGGGCTTCCCAGATGCGCACAGCCCCCTGATGGGCCTGCCGGATAGCAGCAGTGCATGGCTGTTCAAAGACCCTTGTGAGCTGTTTAGCCTCTGTCCCCCACCCTAGCAGGAACATCTCCCCCTTAATCTTGCACAGGATACAGCAGGCCGACACCACGAGGAGGACATTCCATTCTCCAAAGTCCAGGTGGGTGAGGAGACAGCGGAACCTCCCCTTCTAATGCCCAAAGCCGCCCTCCATGATAGTGAGGGCCCTGCTGAGCCTGCTGTTGAAATGTTCCTTGGTGGGGCCCAGGTGTCCCGTGTAGGGCTTCATTAGCCAGGGGAGCAAAGGGTAGGCTATATCTCCCATGATGCACATTGGCATGTCCATGTCCCCAACCCTGATGGTGCAGTCAGGGAAAAATGTTCCACTGTGCTTCCTCTGGAAGGGGCTGGAGTTCCTAAAGATGCGGGCATCGTGCGCTTTCCCCGACCACCCGATGTTAATGTTGATAAAGCAGTCTCGGTGGTCCACGAGGGCTGCAGCAGTATTGAAAAGTACTTCTTCTGGTTGATGTAATCAGAAGCCCATTGGGTGGGGGCCCAAGATGGGGATGTGGGTGTGTCAATGCCCGCATCTCCTGCAGTTGGGGAATGGTGGCAAAGCCAGTGACGATGGGGTCCACATTGCTCAGGATGATGACGCTGTTCAGCAGGTTGGTGTTGATGGCCCTTACCACCTGTGAGAGGATACAAACAGAGAATCACTGGGTTGCAAGAGCCCTCAGGAGTTCTCTGAGCCCAACCCCCCTTCCCACACCAAGAGCAAACCCAACTTACTCCATCCCCGGCAGGGCTTTGTGAAGACGGGTTTGAAAAACCTCCAAGGAGGGAGGGTCCACCCCCGATGGAACACCATTCCAATGTTTCACCATCCTCCTGGGACAATAGCATGAGAACACCAAAACTTCATGAGCATGGCCCCGATGCTCAATTTCCCCACGTCGAACTGCTTCCCGACGGAGTGGTAGCTGTCCAGCATGGCAAGCTTCCAAAGTGTGATAGCTGCATGTTTCTGTAGGCAGGGGCGGCCCGTGAGCATAGGCTGACTCAGCACGCACCTAGGGCGCCGTCTTCAATGGGGCACCCGGGGCGCCCAGTGATGACGTCATGGCCATTGACGGCTGTGCAGGCAGGGGCGCTGATCGTGCGTTCTGCCTGGGGCGCCAGCTGCCGCAGCCCGCCTCAGGCTGCCCCTGTCTGTAAGGGATGGCAGGTTGCATGTGTGTGTTCCTTCATGTAAGGGCAGAGGTGAGCCATTCACAGAGCTCCAGGAAGGTGTCCTTCCACATGGGAAAGTTCTGGAGCCACTGCTGATCATCCCACCACTCCAGAACAATCCAGTCTGACCAGTCGGAACTGGTGTCCCATCAGCAGAAGTGGTGGTGCACAGTGTGCAGGGGAAGGTGGGAGAGGCTGTGCTGCATGAGCAGCATGTGGAGAGAAGTGAGGAAGTGCCCCACAGTGAGCTGTGGGTCCTGTTCCTGCAGTGCCATGTGGGCAGCCTGCAGTAAGTGCACCAAGAGGTGTGGCAGGAGGGCTAAGAGGTGGCGAGTGCTTTGCAGCAGGTCTGGCTTCATGGCAGAAATGCTATGGTGTCCGCAGCCAGAGCATGCAGTGATATGAGTTTGCTGTCCCTCAAGGAGGTAGGCAAAAGTGAGGAGTCTGAGACATGGC
The DNA here is from genome assembly GCA_032595735.1 of Pelochelys cantorii. Lineage (NCBI taxonomy): Eukaryota > Metazoa > Chordata > Testudines > Trionychidae > Pelochelys > Pelochelys cantorii. Next base: position 41,277,842 of record CM064326.1, on the reverse strand, counting down.
CGTAGAGGGTAGCCCCTTTAAACACGAGCCTTAGGCTATATCTACACAGCAACATTATTTCAAAATAATTAGCATTATTTCAAAATAACATAGTCCGCATCTACACAGCTGGAGTTATTTTGACATAATGTTGAAATAATATCAAGCTGGAGGACTTCTTACTCCAATTCTTGTAACACTCATTTTATGAGGAGTAAGGGAAGTCAGAGGAAAAGTGCTCTATTTCAAAGTAAGTGCTGTGCAGACAGCACCAAAACTCAAAATAAGCTATTTTGAAATAAGCTACAAAATTGATGTAGCTCAATTTGCATAGCTTATTTCAAATTTAGCCCTGCTGTGTAGATGCACCCTTACATTGCCTCAGGCAGAAGCTCCAGGAAGTGGCTGCTATTCTGATGCCCTGCCCGAAGTGCTTCTGGGGGGCTTTAAATGTGATTCAGCCTCCAATCAGTGTTTCTATATAGATCTGCACTATTTTGATGGACATTTGTAGTGTGGACATACTATTTTGAAATAGCTATTTTGGGAGTTTTTGTTCCAAAATAGCTTATTTCAAAATAAGCGCCTAATGTAGATGTACCCTAAAGGAATAGTGGAAACACAGGGAAATAACATGGCCTCCGGTGCAAGCATCTGCAGCAGCCATTGGAATATAGTGAAAAGTGGCCAAACCATGATAGGAGTATCTCTATCTGATTTATAATAAATTATTTAAATTTCATGTCTTTTAAGACAACTTTATGAAGGAGCCACATCTTGATTCTTTAATATCCTGTCCCATGCAGAGTAGATTAGATGGATAATGGGTCAAAACTAATTAGCTTCACCTAAAAAGCAAAACAAAAAACAAACCAGGAACAAAACCAGAAGTGTGGCAGTATGTGTTTCCATTTTTAAAAAAGTTAGATTTTTCTTTGATGATTCAGAGTCCTTTGGCAATCACATTTACAATTGGTGTTGTAAAGCTGACCAGTTAACAAAGAAAGACTCATCTATGGTACTGACACATTTCATATATTTCACATTTCGCTCCCTGCTGGATTAATGGTAGGTCTGATAGTTTCAGGAAGAAAAGAAAATAAGTGTCAGAAATTCTGAAGAACAGACCAATTCCAGATGCCTAAACTATCACATTAGAGCTTTGAAAACTAGGATGGGTATGTGCTTGATGCAATTCACCATGGGCTGAAACATATTTAAGGATTATAATGCTGAAACCCACCCAGAATAGAATTACAAACCTTAGATTTGATGGGGAGTGAGACAAAAGGTATTTCTTTTCCTCCTCATTTTTATTATGTGTTACAACTGTGCCTAGAGTGGTGAGGCATTTGCCAAATACATAGGAATGAGTATGGATATTGGAATAGAGAGAGTTCTAGACAGAATACAAACAGGACTGTCTAGGTGCACTTAGTGGATATTTGAATTCTGAGGGAAAAGTGTGAAGTCAGCTTTTGTTCTTAAATGGCACACACCCTCCTACAGAGGCCTGGTTTAGTTAAGAGGAAATTCTCAAACTTTTTAGCTTTCCACTTCAGGTGGGTATGTGGGCAACATTGCATAGTGCTTGTGCATCTGCTGGAGAAGTTATTTATCTACAAATTTACCCAGTTGAATGGCTTTCTTAGATGTACATGTTTTTGAAATGCTTCTTGGAGGGGATCAAGGACAAGCATGCTGTCATAATCAGGAGGGCTGACCAGCATCTGGGGACCTGTCCCTAGCCAGGTATCTGGTCAGCCAATAACAATGCAGGTATTGTTATTTTTATCTTTTCCCTCCTTTATCTGAGTCAGAGAGGTTTCTTTCAAGTTAACAGGGAGATGGGAGGCCATCTCTCTCCAAGAAAAGTCTTCTTACAATGTGTAAGTAGGACAAAGTTTAGTTAGCTCGTCAGGTTTAATTGGTTTCTGGTTTGGGAGTTTGGAACTGAGGTCTGTGCTGTTAAAAATGTTTTTTTTTCTCTTTAAAAGTGTTTTTCCCCCTCTCTTTTGTAATGAAGCTTTCTAATGCAGGGAGTTTTCTCTGAGTATATCAATTGGTGGCTCTTACCATCTAGCCACCTCAACTATGCTTGCAATGGTAGTTTGGTTCTGATAATAAAAGTTTGTTTTCTTTTTCTTATTAACCAGTATTGGTTGATTTTTGTGTCCTGGAAGGTCTTTCTGTCTGTCTGTCTGACTGAGGGGTCAGCTATCACAGACTGCAGCTTGTTTTCTCTTTTCTTTTTCAAGCTCTTTTGGGGGAAAAGAGCTTGAGGTACCCCTGAAGTTTTAGGGGTTTTCTTGGAATTACTTGGGTGGTGGCAGTGGAACTCTCCAAAGTCTGAGTATTAGTATTTGGGGGGAGAAGTTTTTGTACCAAAGCTTGTAGAGATAAGGTTTTGGGGTGCTTTTGTGGGCCTCCACTTCTGCATTTGTCGTGCCAGAGTGGGAAACAGCCTGGACACATGCAGTAACTCATAATTCCTTTCTTCTGAGCTTGGCCGTCACAACATGTAGAGCCATGGTCCACCTTCACTCCAGTCAGACACAGCATGGCTGCTGTGGCTGGCTGTGTGAGTCACACCCCACTTTGCTCTCTCCAGACTGGTGGTCAATGTGTTCCTCTTGTGCAGGCATCCTTTTTCCTTCCCCATGCCCCAGTGCACAGCACTGGAGCAGCTATGAGTGCTATGCTTAGAGGTACAGACATGCCAAATAGGACGCTGCTTTACATACTCAAGGTACACCAGACATACTGAAAAAATGCAGCAAAACAAAAGCCCAAACCATAATCAAAGTGCAGCCACATAATTCAGCCACTGGTAACTAAAGCTAACTCAGCCTCCTACCAGTCCCTGCCTCCATAATTCTTACATTTTCAGTGCCTGGTAATGTGTTCATGAGATTTGGGATACATAGCTCCAAGTGAGGACCAAATACTCAGAGACCCCCTCGCCAGCAGTCCCTTCTCATGTACACCAATCAGGCTCTTTGGATTTAATTACATGAGAATATTGTTGCCTTAAACGGAAGTATTTTTCATCTGCCATTTGCCCCCAAGATTACAGCAAACATAAGCAATCCCCAAGGAAAAGGCAAGACAGCTCTTAATGCAAAATGCACTAGATGGCAGCATGGTACCTCTGTAGCACAACATCAGACACATTCAGTAAAAGCAGGATACTCGGTATAAGTCAGGCAAAGTTTTAGCTTCCCAGCTTCGCTGCTGAATGAAAGCTGGAGAGAAACAGGCAGACAAATAAGTAAAATACAAATCTGGCAAAAGGCAGCAAAAAAGTTCATGTGCATGTTCCCATGTGCTGCATTTTCACAAGAACCAGCAAATAGAGAAGTTTTGCATATTCAGGCCCTCCTCCTTCCACCTGGTGCAGCAGAATTCCTTGGTACCTTGTCATTTGTAAGCTTGTCTTTAAATAAACAGAAACAGTCTAGCAACACCACTGATTTGGGCATTTAATGTTTGAACTTTAAGCCAACAGTTACTGAAAGAAAGCACTTATGGTACACAAATATCCCCCTTGTCACCAACAGAAAGAGTAATTAGCAATGTAATAGGTAGCTTGGAAATAACGTGGGTATCCTCTTCTGTGGATGTTTTTCTTTACCTGTGTTTACAATCCATAACTAGTTACTTGCCTTAAAATGAATGACCTGCTTTCTGTTGGTTGATTTGGGATAATGGATGTATTTGGGAGTCACTCTCTCTGCCCTTGCTGGTGAGAAGTGAGAGTGGAAAACACTTAGAATATTTTAATATTCCTATATTTACCACTCCCTGCCATCACCTCAATGACCTCTTTGCTTGGGATTGCTTATCATTTGTAGGTACATTCAAAGCATCAGCTTGAATGGTGATCCACAGTGCTCTTAAACTGTGCGGGGTCTGACTTGGTCCCTAGCAGGTAGGATCCAGCCTGTCTGCTGGGTGCCACAGAAAAAGAAAGGATAGGTTAGGAGTGAGGTACTTTCAGGACCATCATGTATTGTGTTCTATCAATACAACTGAAATGAGGAGTCATTTCTCAGTGTCCCAAATTTTAACTCTGGTCAGGTAGGAGCAGGGCCTTTAATTTGAATCATTGTCATGACTCACAGGTCTCCAACCCAGGCCCACAGGAAAAAACATGCTTCAGTCTTCCACCTGGCCACCTGCTGACAGCTGATTACCAGGGAACCATGAAGCCCAGCCCCAGCATTAGACTCTGTCCCTGAGGTCTAATTGGCAGAGATCCAGAGCGACTGACTGGCCCATGAGCCCTACTTAAGTCAAGAGCAGGCATAGCAAGCTTTCTGAACAATTAGGCTCCACCGCCTACATTTGGGCCTTGTTCCTTCTACTCCTGCTCTCTAGATTGATTTCCTTGCATCCTGACCCAGTTTGACTTCTGGCATCTGATTGGTGCTTCCTAACCATCAGCTTGGTTCCTGCCTCTGACCCTCTGGTTTCCTTACCTAGTTTGACTCTAGACACGTGGTTCTGATCTTCAGTTTGTATCCTGATTTTGACGTTCTAGTATTGTGACCCTTCCAGGCCCTATCTGGGGGATGGGGAGGGGCAGGAGGGCCATTTGGCCCAGGCCTCAAGAGACAAAAGGGCCTCAAATGTTGACATTTTTCTATCAAGTCATTTCCATTTATTATACACCTTGCAGTTATAACAGGGACAACAAAAGAAGCTATAGACACCTGCAAATATTGATTTAAATCATTGTGGGACCTTGGGCCTTTGCCAATTTTTTTGGTTTCATCTGAGTTTTCATCTGTGTGACTGGAGCAGCTTCTGTGATTAGTGATTCTACGTTATGGAATGCTGTTTACAGTCTTAGCATAGTTTAGAGATTTTTAAAGTCATAATTAATTCTGTTACTGTAAAGTGATTTTGCTTGGTTTGAGGGTGAGATTAACCATTAAATTAGATGTTTATCTCTGCATAGAAGATTTTTGTATTCCCATTTTTTATGTGTCTTCATATACAATTACCATATCAGGCTCAGCTGTAAGCAACCTCTTAGTCCACTTTTAGATTCACCTGTAAAGGCTTTTTTGTGATGATAAACTTTTAATTCTAGCTGTTTAATAAACTTTATATCTAATCTGGAAATCACTCCATGTTCATATTCATAATAACACTAATTATTAGAGGAATTTAATAATGGGAACATGTTATCAGATGAAATTTCAAGACTTTGAAAATAAGGCTCTAAGGGCCATAGTAAATAACATCCCCTAACCATCATTATATGATATTAATTGCGAAGAATATACAATTATAATTTTGTGTAACCAATAGCCTTTAGTGAATTAATTTATTGTGTGTTACTGTGTTTTAAAAGAACCCCTTTATAAAAATGAAGCAAAGATTTGAAAGTGGTACAAGAAAGAGATGGCGAAAGCAACAGAGTGAAGCAGCAGTTAAGAGTTTAAAGCCAATAACTTCATTTCTCGTGGAAAAGATGCTTCAGCCATTGGACAGTGACCATACTGACACTTCCAGTTCCGATGATGAAAACTTTGTACCCACAAATGACATTTCAATGCCACTGCCTCAAAATGAGGAGGTCATTAATCAAGACACAGAAATGCCAGCAGTAGTGATATATGCAGAATCTATGCTTGATTTAGATACTGTGCAGGCAGTTTGTTTCCATTTTTAATGGGATGCTGGAAGGGCGGTTGGTGGTTCAGAAGAGTGGTGCTGGACTAGTTGATTCTGATTAAGACAATGAATGGATAGGTTATTTTTTTATAGAGCACAGAAGAGAACCTGAACCCAAACCCCATCTCCAAGCTTTCCGAACATGGATACAGATCTGGTCTTTGTGGCCTGAGCCCAGGTCTTAGGCAGTGCCTAGATGGCTTTTTTGGAAACAGGTATTGAATAAATTATTGTGATTGTATAAATAAAAAGTCTTGTGATCTTTATGATTCATTGTATAAAATAACTTAACTATTACAAAAGAGCCAAATGCTGCTACATATTCTAATCATGACTATACTGATATGGATTCATTCGATGCCTTGTTTTCTTTTATATATTTTGGTAACAAAAGGGGGGTGAGTTAGTCATAGAAGCTGGATAAAGACAGGTGATGAGGGCACAACTTTTTTTCTGAAAATCTGGAAGGCTGCTGCCAGAGGATTGAAGCGTGTGCTAGAGCTGAAACAGAAATACTACGGTGAGCTGACAATATCATCACCATCTTAAGCAAAATAAAAGGATAAAATATTATGTTTCTCTTCTTTCTTGCCAAGCAGAGTGTTGAGGTTGCTAGATAGATGAGTGCAGTTTGTGATGAGAAGGGTGCTTTCTCTCTCTCTCTTTCTCTCTAAAAGAGTTTCATGTTCATCTATCCATCTGCTTGGTATCTATGCAACTGTGAAATGGAGCAGCCTTTGCATATTTTTACCATTGCTCAGCCTGCTGCATTATGAGAAACAATTACATGATCACTGAGATGTTTCTGTCCATTTAGAAACCTTCCATGGATCCCATCAGAATAAAATTAGAGTGAATATTTTATTTTTTAAAATCAGGAGTAGAACTTGGTGAATTCTGCATAAAGTATCAAGAATGTTAAAGTTATAGGGAACAAAAATTTGATAATAGGATCTTCAGTCAAGCAGATAAAAAGTCTAACAAGATCCAATGGCTAAAGACAAAATTGTGCTAGAAATAAGACCCATGTTTTAACAGTAACGGTAATTAACCATTGGAACAACTTACCAAGTGTTGTGGTGGATTTTTCATCATTGACAATTTCAAAATCAAGATGAGATTATTTTTATAAAAGTTAGGTTTTAGTTCAAGCAAAAATTAATCCAGGGAAGTCCTACGGCCTGTGTTATCATAGAATCGTAGAACTGGAAGGGAGGATCTCTATAGGAAATCATGTCCAGTATCCTGCGCTCGTGGCAGGACCAAATACCATCTAGACTATCTCTGACAGATGTTTGTCTAATCTGATCTTAAAAATCTCAGTGATGGAGATTCCACAACCTCCCTAGGCAGTTTATTCTAGAGTGTGGTGGGGTGTCTATCCCTGCTTAGCTCGAACCTGGGGGTCAAGTCCTTCACCAACAGGCCCTGAGGCCGAGTCCTTTAAACACAGGCCCTGAGGCCTAGTATTTTACAGACAGGCACTGAGGCTGGATCCTTTAAACAAAGGCCCTGAGGTCTAGTCCTTTGTAGTATCCACGCTTAATCCGGGGTCTGGGAAGAAGGGGTAGGGGGGCCCGGGGGAGCAATTCCCACCTCTGGCTTGGCGGGGAGTTTTCCCCAAAACGCGCCGAGTCCAGCGGGGCTTTTCCTGCTCCCCACCTTGGGTTGCTTCCTACCTCCTCCCCCTGACCAGCGGAGGTCCCACCTGGAGCTGAGGGACTGACTGTGGAAGTGGCGTTGGCAGGCACGGCGTCTGGTGCATCCAACGGCAACAGTGGATAGGTGGGCCATACAGAGTGGCCGGAGTTGCGGACGCGCTCGGCCCGGGAATGGTAGTGGTGGGGGCAGCTGGTCCGGCGGCTCTTGCTCCAGCGGCTGTGGCTGTGGCTCTGGTGCCCATGCAGCAGCTCCTTCCGCTCCGGAGGTCTGTCTACACTGAGCTGCTTTGTGGGCTTTTATACCTAAGCTGCCCTGGGAGCATGCCCAGCAAGGCCGCGGGGGAGGGGCATACTTCACCCAATAGGTGTGCTTGCCCCACCCCCCGTTTAGTGCGGGGTGGGCAGACTCCATCACATAGAGCTTAACCACCTTGACAGAAAGTTTTTCCTAATGTGCAACCTACACCGCCCTTGCAGCAATTTAAGCCCATTGCTTCTTGTCCTATCCTCAGAAGTTAAGAATAATTTTTCTCCCTCCTCCTTGTAATAACCTTTTAGTCTTCTTTTAATCTTTCAGTTGTTTCAATCTTCCCTCATAGATCATGTTTTCTAGACCTTTAATCATTTTTGTTGCTTTTCTCTGGACCTTCTCCACATCTTTCTTGAAATGTGGTGCCCAGAACTGGACAAAATACTCCAATTGAGGCCTAATCAGCACAGAGTAGAGTAGAAGAATGACTTCTTGTGTCTTGCTCACAACACTTCTGTTAGTGAATCCCAGAATCATGTTTGCTTTTTTTGCAATAGTGTCACACTACTGACTCCTATTTAGTTTGTGGTCCGATGTGATTCCTAAATCCCTTTGGGTATGACTACACAGCAAAGTTATTTCGAAATAACAGCTGTTATTTCAAAATAACTTTACTAGCGTCTACACAGCCAAACCACTATTTTGAAATTAATTCAAAATAGCGGAGCGCTTATTTTGAATTTGGTAAACCTCATTCCATGAGGAATAACGCCAAATTCGAAATAGCTATTTCGAAATAAGTGCTGTGTAGATACTTATATCGAAATAGGAGGTCTCCAGCCTTCCCAGGGTGCCCTGGTGGCCACTCCAGCCTCAAGCAAGAACACTCCTCTCCCTCCCCCATCCCCGGAGCCCTTAAAGGGGTTGACTCTGGCCACAGTGCCTGTGCCAGCTCCAAGCCTGCCAGCCCAGAGCCAGCAGTCACTGCCCCGACCCAGTGGCCCCAAAACATGAGCCAGCAAGCCACTGGCAGCCAGCCCTCCACCGCTCCCCAGGAGCAGTCTGCCAGCTCCCAGGAGCTTGCCAGGGCCCAGAGAAGGCTGGTGCCTTCCTGGTCCAGGGTAGAGATCATGGACCTTATTCAGGTTTGGGGGGATGCCCCCAACGTCCATGATCGCCGCACTAGACGGAGGAACACGGCCGTCTGTGGCAGGATAGCTGCCAGCCTGGCCACCAAAGGCCACATGCGAACCCAAGAGCAGGTTTGCATGACAATCAAGTTGGTCCGGCAAGACCCCCAACCCTGAGCCCTGAGCTTCCCCTCCCCCTTCTTCCCCTTCCTTCCCCCTTCCAGCTCCCTCCTCCCAGGTTTCTCTCTCCCCTCTCCCATCCTCTCTTCTCCCCTCTCCCACCTCCTTTCCCCAGTCTCACCAGAGTTTCATTTCCCCCCGCCCCAGTTTTGTTAAATAAAGAGAGTTTGTGTTCATGAAAATACGTCTATTTTATTTGACATCAGGAAGGGGGGTTACGGAGGGGTAAGTGGAAGGATATGAGGGAGGAATGAGGCACAAGCCCCCAGTGGGGCAGACCAGGGAGGCTCTTAGTGCTCCTCAGGGAGAAGCTCTCCTGCAGGGCCTACTGGATACTGACAGCCCCCCAATGGACCTCCTGGATGGCAGCCTGCAGAAAGTGCGGCCAGGCTCACAGCATCACGTCCAAGAGAAGCACCAGAGTGCCCGGGGCAGCTCTGGCTCCATGTTGCAAAGTGCTGTGGTGTCCTGAGTGAGGGCAACCAGAGCATGCAGAGACAAAATGCTTTGCTGTCCCTCATCGAGATAGGCAAGCAAGCAGGGAAAGCTGAGAACCAGCTGTCCGGGGGGATCCCTTTAATCACAGGCCTCAGCCACACAAGGTAACTCCTGACCTGATTCCCTGCCAGAACTGGCTCCGGCCGGCCTTAAATGCGATTCAGCGTCCTATCAGTGTGGACGCACTATTTCGAGATAGCAAAACACTTATTTTGAAATGCATTTTGTGTCTAGACACGTTATTTCTAAATAAGCTATTTCGAAATAACTATTTCGAAATAAGCTATTTCGAAATAACGCTGTAGTGTAAACATACCCTTTCTGCAGTAGTCCTTCCTAGGCAGTCATTTCCCATTCTGCATGTATGAAACTGATTGTTCCTTCCTAAGTGGAATACTTTGCATTTGTCCTTATTAAACTTCATCCTATTGACCTGAGACCATTTCTCTAGTTTGTTCAGATCATTTTGAATTATGATCCTGTCCTCCAAAGCATGTGCAACCCCTCCCAGCTCTCTATGACATTATCTAAATAGTTGATGAAGATATTAAGCAGAACTGATCCCTAGACTGACCCCTGTGGAACCCCACTTTTTATGCCCTTCCAGAATGACTTTGAACCAATAATAACTACTCTCAGAGAATGGTTATCCTGCCAGTTATGCTTCCACCTTATAGTAGCCCCATCTAGGTTGTATTCCCCTAATTTATTGGTAAGAAGGCCATGCAAAACTGTATCAAATGCTTTACTGAAGTCTAGGTATACCATGTCTATTGCTTCCATTTGTTCATCTAACACAGGGGTGGGGAACTAAGGCCTGAGGGTTGGATGCAGCACCCAGCTTCCCTGGATCCAGCAGCTGAGGCTCGGTGCTTCCCCCATCATCGGGGAGCCCACACTGGTGAAGAGTGGATTTTTTTTGTCTCTCACTTGTGTACAGCCCCTGACTAGGGTTTTTCTGTGTGTCAGTCGCTCCCGACCCCAAAAACGTTCCCCATCCTGGATCTAACAGGATTTGCCAGTGTCCATCTTTTGCATCGACCACTAAAAATATCATAGCTTTAGTAAGGTCAGGTAGGATTTCTTCTATTGTAGGTATGTGGTAATGAGCCCACAACAGTGCCTTGTTTAAATTGCTTGGGTCTCTATGTATTTATGAAGTTTTCCTGGTTTTGATATGGCCACCCTCTTACCAATTTTACAGGTTCAGTCACTTTGGCAAGAATGCCATCCTTTTTTCTTTGTTTTATTGTCTTTTAATGTTATGGGGACTCTGCAGGGTAGGTGTTGCACAGTCTGGATGGTTTTGTGTGTTTGCAAATGCAACATGCCTAGGAGGCAGCCCAGTCCTTCAAAAGCCATCATAGTACTCCTTCAGGACTTAAGTCATGGGAGTTAGCACAGGCTGTGTTTGTGCATATACATAAGTTTTGTCTGAACATAAGTTTATTGTATGAATTGTAGGCGAGAGGTTTAACATCACAAGGTTCATGCCTTCATGTGTATTGGCTGATAGAAGTGGTTTCTGTCTGGAGTTAAAAACCTGGTAATTCTAGCTAGTATGCCTCCTTTGATGTTGTGCCCATAACACATATTGCCCTAGTGGTGTGAGGATAAAGTTTTACTTTAGCATTGCTTGGCTGCAGTTTTGCTGCTCCAGCTTGCATGATGTGGAGGAAGTCCTTGCAGCCCATTACATTTACAGATGCTCCACTCTCTATTTGCCATTCTATTTCTGGCTTGTGCCAGTGTTTCGATGTTACTTTCCAAGGTGCTAGAACAAGCTTAGCAAGCCACTTTGTTTTCTCAGCATGCATAGTTCCAATCTGTAAAGGGTTTCACTCTTGGGTTGTGTAGTGGAAATGCGGAAGACGATTGTGATATCGAGGAGATTAGGTGGGTACAACAATTGCTCCCTTTTATGCCTGAAACTCCTTTTAGGCCTGGATGCTTTAGGCAGACATTTATGCTGTTTCCTTCTAATTACTTTCTTATTCTTGAGGAGTTAACTGCTTGCTTAAGATGGTACAGCTTAGGAATGCACTGTTTACTTTTAACAAGCTCTGAAACCTGTTTCAAGGCTATCCACCTGGTCTGGGAGGAAGGGAGTGTCTGGGAAGATCACATAGCTATCTATGTCGAATGTTTACCACCTGCTAAAGCTAATTATTTGGCTTGGGAAAATATTCAATGCATTAGCAATTTTGCCAGGTTCTCAAAAAAATCGGTGTGAGTAATGTAGATCCAATAGTATATAAGTGCCCGGGATATTCCTAACATTGGAACCTTGGCGTAGACCGAAGCCGCAGAAGGTGCTACATACCGGCCACTGGGATCTGTCCACTGTCCTTCTTCAGGGGGTTCCCGACAGCAGAAGGGACGTAAACATTGTATCCTATCTTAAGATTTGCTTCATAAGTATTGCATTTTATTCTGAGATAGGCTTATGCTTAATAAGCATTGTACTTTCTTAATAAGCCTTGCATTTTATTTTGAGATAGGCTTAGTTTTAATAAGCATTGTACTTTACCTTAATATTAATCATTGTACTTTACTCTGCTATTAAGCATTGTACTTTACCTTGATATTTGCTTAGTAAAATCTTTAAACCTCCACCCAATTTGTGTGCTTATTGCCTCCGAATCCTTTAAGGAAAGAACCATTGCCTCTTGGCAGCACAGGTTGTTATTCAGATCACTCTGCTATATGATATGTTGCTTTTCCTTTGCTCTCTTTGTTTGCACATGCCTGCACAGGATTTCTGTTTCCACAGTTTCTGTACATAGTGCTGTCAGGTAGGCTTTTGCCTGCTTCATGTCTTGTATCTCAGGATATGTCTGTACTACAGAGTTTTTCTAGGATCTCCTCTGGTATCCCGGAAAAACTCTGACGCATCCCGGGAACACATCTGCTCTTCCAAAATTTTTTCTGGAGGAGGAGTCGCACTTTTTTTGGCACCCTATAAACCTTGTTTTACGAGGAAGAAGGGATGTTCTGTAAAAGGGTTTTTTTCTTCCCGACATTTGGCCCAGTGTAGATGGGACAAATGTCATAAAAGCCTCTTCCAAAAAAAGAAGCAGAAAAAGTTATGCAAATGGCGAGCTGCAATTTGCATAGCTGTTTCTGGAAGAACAGTGTAGTGTAGACATAGCTCCAGTATCTGCAGCTTTCATTGCCTCATCACTATACCTGTGTAAAATTGTTTTTTTGTGGGTTCCCATATTTATTTTTGTTTAGACAGTGTATATTTTTGTTTAGACAGTGCTCAGTCTCCTGTGTATTTGTCAGCATCCTCTTAGAGCTTGTTCACTTACTTTGCGCATATCTGGGGCAAGGTTCCCTCTACGCTGTGCAGAAGCATGGTCCTGCAGCTGCTTAATGAACCCTGCCCAGGGGCTCAAGAGCTGCTGCTGTAGCTGAGGGAAAAGTGCCCCTCTTCCAGCTAGGCAGCTAAATGTGTGGAAGCTCTGAGCCCCTGGGCAGGGCTCATTAAGCAGCTGAGGGGCCGTGGTGCTGCGCAGCATAGATGGTACCTTGATCTGGGCATGGGTGGCAGGTTTGTATAATTTTTGGTGGTGCCCCATTAGCCACGCCCCCGGCCCCTGTTAGCCATGCCCCCTGCTCCCCATTAGCCACACCCCCTGCCCCCTCCCCGTTAGCCACACCTCTGGAGGTAACATGCTCGGGGCAAGATGGACACATGACCAGAAGTAAAAGGTGTCATGTCACCCCTCTCGAAGGGCTTTTCCCACCATCCTCCTACCAACAGGGATTAGTTTGGCCCCCACCAAGCCCCCCGCATGCAACTATCCTGCAGTTGCATTAACCCAATGTGTGTGACATTAACTCGGGGGCAGAGAGGCTGGGGGAAGTGTTCCCTCTAAGGCTATGTCTACACTCGCGGCTTCTTGCGCAAGTACAGCCGTTCTTGTGCAAGAACCCACAAAGCATCCACACTGCCCGCCTGCTCTTGTGCAAGGAAATTTACAGTATGGCGTGGTAAGAGAGGGCGTCTTGCGCAAGAGCTATGCTCTTTTCTAACATGTGTAAGCACTCTTATGCAAGAGGGCAGTGTGGATGCTCGGCAGGGATTTCTTGCGCAAGAAACCCCTATGGCTAAAATGGCCATCAGAGCTTTCTTGTGCAAGAGAGCGTCCACACTGCCATGGATGCTCTTGTGCAAAAGCACAGCTCGCACATGGCAGTGTGGATATGTTCTTGCGCAAGAAACTGCCATTGTAGACATAGCCTAAGAGTTTCCTCCCATGAGTGGAATGAATTTTGTGTTGTGCACCAGTACTGAGTTCATGTGGCTTGTTTGGATGTGCCACTGTGGCACCCAAGTTATTAATAAATATTTTTAAACCTTTACCTTTTCTCTCTGCTGCCATGTCTCCTACCCTTGTTCCATCAGCTCCCCTGGTGCCTGCTACCCCCCCAACTCCTCACCCTCCTCTGCTGTCCTGACTCCTGCCCCCCTCCCCCAGCCCTTCTCTCCCCCTTGTGCCCACTCTTCCAGTAGCCCCACTCTGATCATGTGAGCTGCCCCTCCTCATCCCTTCTTCTAACACCTCCCTCTACAAACCTGCCCTGCCTCTTTCCTCTGGTGCTGGTCCCTCCCCTGCAGGTGTCTGCCCTTCTGCTTCACCCCCAGAATCCCCTGGCACCTGCACCTTCCCTTACCCCTGCACCCTCCTGGTGCCTCCCCCTTCCCTCACTGCCCCTGCCCCCTTTGCCCTCTTTTTCCCTGATGCCCACCCTCTCACCACCCTCTGCCCCCCATTCCCATCATGCCCCTCTGTGCCCTCACACATGACTTGCTCCATCCCTGCTTTCCTCATGCCCACCCCTTCTTCCAAGCCTTCTCCCAGCACCTCCTCCTCCTCCCTCTAGCCCCCAATGCCCTGACTCTCTCCTCTCCCAGAATCACCCTGTCCCCCCTCCCACTGATACCGCCCCTCCTGCCCTTTTCCTCATTGTCTGCACTTGGCCCCCTGGCATTTGTCTCTCCTGCACCCTGTCCCTTGGTGCCTTCCCCTTTCTTCTCTTGACCTGCCCCTCCCCTCAGCACAAGCCCCTTCCTCTCCCACCCTTCCCCCTATTTTTCCCCCTCCCCTACCTTCTGCCTTCAAGTTTGTGGGGCAGCGGGGATGGAGTCTGCGATCAAGCCCTGCCGCCCCACTGTCCGTCGAGGGAGTATAGGCCGCTCTGGTGTCCGCTGCCCATTCCTTCTGGGGCTGCGGAGTCTGAGCGTCCACCCCACGGGGTTGCCTGCCAGGTTCCGGCTGCTGCAGGAGGGTGGGTGCTTCCCCAAGCTCACCTCACTGCCCCGCCCCTGGGGCCCGGGCCCCGGCCCGAGTGGACTCCCTCCCCCTTGTCTGCCGCGCTGCTGGCATTTAAAATACCTGGCGCGTGGTGTAAGCATGCGCCGCAAAGGGGCGGGGGCGGGGCTGGCCCGCTACGCCCACTTGCTGCAGCGTCCGCCCAGAGGCGACGCCTCCGCATCCCGTCACCCCTGTCCGGCGCGCAGTGTGCGCATGTGCCACAAGGGCATGGGGGTGGGGGCGGCCTGCCACGACAGCTTGCTGTGGCGTCTGCCCAGTGGCGGAGCCCCTGCGCTCCGTCATAGCGGGTGCCCCGTTACAATCCCTCTTCTCCTCCGGGGACGCTCTGGGGCCGGGGGGGAGGACGTGCCGGCAGGTGGGGTCTGGGGCCCGCTCCAGACAGGGCCAGGGGAGAGACCAGCTCTACATATTGGTGGAGCAGGGCCCCCGGCTCTGAATATTGCTGGAGCCTGGGCACCATGAGCCCTATAACTCGCCACCCATGGATCTGGGGTCCCTGCCAGTGTTAACATGAGGTTTCTGAGCATTCTCATTTGATCTCTGTCTTTGGTTCCTATGACTATATCAACTCATCTTTCAAAATGCCATACTTGAATCTGCCATTTTGAGAAACTTGGCAATCAGAGAATTCTAGAACTGGAAGGGACCTCAAGAGGTCATCAAATCCAGTAGAATAAGTCCAGTATAAATCCAGTCCAATATACTGGTCAATGGCTTTTATAGATGCTTGCTCACACTTGGGCTATATCTACACTGGTGCGATCTTGCGCCAGAAATATGCAAATGAGGCTAAGCATGGAATATTGCTGAGCCTCATTTGCATATCTAATGAGCTGCCATTTTTGTGGAAGAGGCTCTTACGCCAGAAGGAGCTGTCTACACTGCCCCTTCTTGCGCAAGAAAAACCCTCTTGCACAATGCTGTTATTCCTGAAAATAATCAGCGTAACGGCATTTCGCAAGAGGGTTTTTCTTGCGCAAGAGGGTTTTTCTTGCACAAGAAGGGGCAGTGTAGACAGCTCCTTCTAGTGCAAGAGCCTCTTCCGCAAAAATGGCGGCTCATTAGATATGCAAATGAGGCTCGGCGATATTCCACGCTTAGCCTCATTTGCATATTTCTGGCGCAAGATCGCGCCAGTGTAGACATAGCCTTGGAGAGGTAGCATTCATATAAATTCTTCTGTAGGTTCAAAGAGATTTTGGAGTGCGTCCAAAATTTTGGAGGAATCTCTGTGGTCTGGTGGCATGTCCAGGTGCTTCTGGAACATATGATGTTCTTTCTCCATCACTGCTTGTCTGTCCAACATATCCTTGTGGTCATGTAGCTGTCATCTCAGCTCGACATGGATAATCTCGTGCCCCCCCCACCTCAAACACTCTCCACTAACTACTTCCTTTCTTGATCACTGTGAACCGCATCATCACGCTGCCTGTAATCTGAGCATCATCTTTGTTTCTGATTTTTCTCTAGCTCTTCCTCCTCGTTCCATGTCTAAGTTTTGCAGATTCTTTCTGAGTTACATCGTTGAGATACGTCCTTTCCTGTCCATTCCCTCAGCTAAAACTCTCAGCTAGGCTCTTGTCATTTTGCATTTCATTTAGAGCTGGGCCAATAATTGATTTTTCAGTTTGATGGCAATGACATAGATCTAACAATATCCTGGACAAACCTAATGGAATTAAGATAAACCTCATTAAATTAAGTTTAATTAATTTGGGAGCCATTATATTAAAATGCAATTGTGTATGTGTTGTTTTGATATCATATGTAATTTCTCTAGGATACTGATAAATGCAATCTCTGGGAAGGATTAGGAATTTAAAAGGCCTTTTTGAGATAATTGGTGAGAAGTAGATTGCCTAGGAGAGAGGAATATAAAATGAATCCATCTGTTTGTAGCTGGATCTTGAGGAAAAAAACATCGTCTACTTATTACTGCTCCCAGAAACTCCACATCAAAGATTCCTGACCTGTTTAAAAGGATGGAACATTCTCATCCTGAACGCAGAGTGTGATGAACTTGAAAGCACAGGGAAACCTCTTGGTCAGGATTTGAAGGACTGTTCCTGACAGATCCCATGTTAGAGAGGGAGATATTTCGTAAGCTTGTTAGCATGCATATGGGTTCTTTTATTGTTTTTGATGTTTTCTCTGTAATGCTTTTACCATAAGAATAAAATGTGCTTGCTTAAAAGAACTGTGAGATAGCTTATCTGTGTGCAGTTACATGCTATTAGTCTCTGAAGAGAAAGTAAGCAGGTCTGCTTAGTCTGTATTTTGCTGGGAATAACACGGTGAAGGCAAAGAGATGCCTGGGGACAACTCACTCAGAAGGGCAGAGAGACGTGATTTTCTACCCACGAGAGGCAACAGGTACCAGGTGCCCAGCCAGGTATTGAGGGTGGAGAGCATTGGGCAGGGAAGGTTGCGTCAGGTTGGTTAGTCACCCCCATCTTCATGTGAGAAAGGTGTTTGGGAGTGTGTCACCACTTCCTGTGCAAACCTTAAAGATAAGAAGATAAATAAAAAGACTCTGGCTCTGCAGAATTTATTTTTAACAGGGGCTCAGTCAACTTGATGTTAATTTGAATGTTTGTACTACATAGGTCTGATTGATTGGTAGCAGGTTTAATAGGTAGCAGGTTTAAAACAAACAAAAGGAAGTTTTTCTTCAGACAGCGCATGGTCGGCCTGTGGAACGCCTTGCCAGAAGAGGTTGTGAAGACCAGGACTTTAACAGGGTTCAAGAAAGAGCTAAATAAATTCATGGAGGTTAGGTCCGTCAATGGCTATTAGCCAGGATGGATAGGAATTGTCACTCACCTCTGTCGGAGGCTGGGAACAGGTGATGGGAGAGGGATTGCTTGAAGATTCCCTGTTCTGTTCACTCTCTCTGGAGCATCTGGCATTGGCCACTGTTGGCAGACAGGATACTGGGCTAGATGGATCTTTGCTAAGTATGGCCATTCTTATGTTCTTATGTTCTTATTGCTGTTGAACTCACTTGGATACGAGTAATTTAACCAGGTGTCCCATATTCAGCATAGGGATATTTGGTCATCCTACAAATATTGGTTGATAAAAGTCTAGTTTCAACAGTTTCAAATTTTTGAAGTAGTCTGATCAGGTACCTCTCCTGGTACAGGGTGCTACATCTTCTCCAGGCAACATGTGTGTGTGTGTGTGGGGGGGGGGTACAGGGTCCAAAGCTTCCCCCTCCTCAGATTTCTGTGATTTCCTTTACAAACAGGCCATCTGGCCACCCTACATATTAATAAATATGAATAATTCAAACACACACCTTCAAAGTAGATATATTAAGAGGAAAAAAGTCTACCTTTGTCACCATTTAAGACCAAAAAAAATACTTGTTTGCTGGATTCACACAGCTGAGACCTTGTGACAGGAGCAAATATTTAGGGCAACCAGATGGCCTGTTTTTAAAGGAACAACCCCATATTTAAGTCCTCCTGCAGGGGGCTTGACTTTCTCTTAAAAATGGGCAAATTGTCTCTCCTCTCCTATCAATATTGATGGGTGTTGCTACTGGCTGAATCATTGCTTGCCAGCTGCCCCCCCGCAATGGTGTGTGGTGGGAGGTCCAGTGGCTTACGATACCTGACCGGTCCCATACAAGGGAATTTGGTGGACAGGGGAAGTCCCTTGCTATCAGCCCACCAGCTTGCCACTACTACCCACTGCCAGCTCTGCTTCCAATGACCCTGACCTTGCTGCCTTTGGCTGCAGCTGGGCTGCCGGATCCTGGCCCTGGCCCTGCTGCCACTGGCTCCAGCCCTAGTCGGGTAGCCAGACACTGGCTCTGGCCCCAGTCCTATTGCTGCTGGGTATGGCCTTGACCAGGGCCGACAGACACCTGACACTGGCCCAGCCCCACTGCAGCTGGCCCTCCTGCCATTAGGCTCCCAGATCTAGGACTCTCTGATCCGGGAACATCTCTGGTCCTGCCAAACCATGTTGTCAGACCAGAGAATCCCAGTTCTGGGAGGTGCAACCTTTATAATCACTCAGCACCCTCCGCATCTGGTGCTCTATCTGGCTGTTGGAGATATTTGTTACTAATAGTCACAGACAGTGTTCCCTCTAAGATTTTTCCAACCATGAGTGGAGTGAGTTTTGGCTTGTGCACCAATACTGAGGTCATGTGCATTGGTTTGGATGTGTGCACCCAAGTTATTAGCACACACATGTTCCCAGCTGTGGAGCAGAACACCCTCCCCCCTGCCATGCAGCATGTCCTGTTCCCAGCCACCAGAGCAGATCCCCCCCTTTCCCCCCTTGCCATGTGGCATGTCCTGTTCCTGGCTGCCGGAGCAGACCCCCCCCCCCCACACCATGCAACAGGTCTCATTCCTTGCCTCAGCCACCAGAACAGGCCTCGGCCCTCCTTACCATGTGGCAGCCCTGGCTACTGGAGCAGGCCTGGCCTCCCACCCCAGCGGCTCCCTCACCATGCCATCTCAACCGGCCTCGCCCACTGGAGCAGTCGCCTGCCATGCGAGTGCTACTGCACAGCTCTCCAGAGGAGGTGGGTGAGGGAAGAATTTTTTTGTGCACAGCCATGCAGGCGCACACCTTAGCAGGAATTATGGTCACAGGTGGCTCACATGCCATTGCAGGTGACCTTATGTCATCCTCTTCATAAACTTTTCAAGCTCAGTCTTAAAACTAGGTTTCTTTTTGTATTCCATAATACAACAATTTCAAAAGATCAACCGGAATTCCTAAGTTGTACAGACAGATCCCCCAAATCATCACAGGGTACATCTACACTGTGGAGCTATTTCGGGATACTGGTAGTATCCCGAAATAGCTATTCCGCATCTATTGAAGCAACCCACTATTTTGAAATAGATTTTGAAGTAACAGGTGGTTTATTCTGAAATCCCGGTAACCCTTGTTCCATGAGGGTTAAGGGGCATTTCGGAATAGCGAGTTATTTCGAAATTTGGCACTATGTAGACAGTGCCAAATTACAAAATAAGCTATTTTGAAATATACTTGAAATAGGCTACTCAATTTGCATAGTGCAAATTGCGTCGCTTATTTCAAGCTAAGGGTGCTGTGTAGATACACTTACAGATCCTCAATGTGTTATAGTCCCTGCCCCTAAGTGATTATAATCTAAACCCTACGACTGACTTCAAGCTCAGCTGTTAAGTGCCAGCCAAACTCAGATAAGAAGCATCTCTAGGTTCTTTTGGATACACAAACTAGTTGTCTGAAGACAGGATTTAAAAACAGCTGAAAATCTGCCATTATTAATATTTTGTTATTTTTCATATTCAATACTTCATATACAGTTGTGATGATAAAAGAGGGAAGAACACTGTGAGCTCAAAGCAAACCCAGTACAATACAATGTTCTGTTTTAACTTTTTTTCTTTCTCTTGATTTGATTGGTTGCTTAGCTCAGAGCCTAGGAGGTTCTGTTTGAAATCTCCGATTTAAAGAAAAAAAGTATCACAAAGCAGATGTTGGAACTATAAAATTCCCTGCAGGGTTTACAGTGCTCCAAGTCTGAAATACTGTAGGGAAGCATAGAAATATGCAATACAATAGCTCATTGCCAACAGCTTCCTTGCACGGAGTGATGTTATGAACAGAACAGAGAACATTGCACTGTATAATTGTTCCCATTTTCCCTTTCATGTGAAAGGTTCAGTAATAGAAAGTGTGCTCCATATCTTTGCAGAGAGGAATCTTCTGTTTGTTACCATTTTAATGACAATCACTTTAAGTTGACATTTGCCTTATCAAGCTGCATTTATCTCATGGCAACATGAAATTGTAGGTATAGGAAAATATTGCAATTTGTCATGTTAAAGCCAACATCATGATCAGATAAATATTTAGCAAATACAAGAGTAGTCCATGATTATAATAGCTGATTTACCTTGTCTTTACTCTTTACTCAGGTCACTCCTTTCTGAAATACATTTTTTTTTCAAAATATTAAAGTTATCTTAATAGACATACATTTGAGATTCTGAAGCAGCAAAAATTCAGCTAGCTGTCAGTGGTGATGGTCTAAAGTAATGTACAGTAAAACCTGTGTTATCTGGCACGCTTGGGGATTAGGGTGTTCTGGTTATCTAAAAATTCTGGTTATCAACCTAGGAAAAACCAATGGACAATAATAGTAAAACTCAAGTTTTTAATATTGGTAGTTTTGTAGTGTGAGGCAGTTAGTCTCACATTTCTATTTTGAGTTAAAGATGATTAGCATAGGCGTGTGCAGGGGGTGTGCCGGGTGTGTCCAGGCACTCCCTAATGTCTCAAAAAAAAAGTGGCTTTGCGTTTTAATTTAATCGCATGATACGCTCTTTTAGTTTTAAAGTATGGATTGTTGTATTATGCAATAAGCGCTGAATTGCATAATATAGATGTTGTAGAAATGTATAGAAAGCCCGCATTCGCTCACAGCATGTCCTTTATGATTGAGTATTCAATAAATGTTCGCCTTTAAAAATAAATAAAAAATAAAATTCCCTGGGTACATACCCTAATGAAATGTGCTGCACATGCCTATGATGATTAGTACTTCTTAAATAAAAAATGGTTAAGCCAATCATGGTAAACCAAGCCAGGCCTGTGCACCTGAAGATATGACAGTATTGTGGCTGGGAGCAATGCCAGTTAACAAAGTTTTCTGGCTAACAGACTGCCGGATAACAAAGGTTTCACTGTAATTTAATCCCCCACCACAAACCACATTCAGAGAACTCTGAACTAATATCCCATCTCCTTTTCATATTATTAGGAGCCACACTGTCTTTATGTTACTGCCAAAAGTAACAGTCTTGGGGGTAACTTTTGTGGCATTAAAAGATATAGATTAGCTGACACAAAGCCATATTCTATTTCTATGGAAATGGGGCATCCTCATATCAAGCTCCCAATGAATCACCAGATACCAAAATACTCTGATGCTCATTCTACTCTCAACATTAATGTCTGCAAAGATGGCCTGGGTTATGTTTAGGCCATTTCCTGAACCTTTACTCACCTGAAGGAGGCCTCTATGGTGGAAACTTTCATTGTAGATTAGTAGACGCCTGCACAGTACAGCTTTAGTTCATTGTGTTTAAAGGCATGTATTTTTAATTATGGTTGTTTTTTTAAAATCATGAATCTGTGCTCCTAATAAATACAGAAATCTGATATTATGTTTTTCTCCCTGAAGTAATTAATTTTGCTATTTGTGGTAAGACTTTATTTCTTCTCTGTCTTATATTTCTATTTCCTCTGACTCCAGAAGATCTAAGTCTTGTTGAGTGTCATGGAAGGAGAATGCACTGATGTATTGATATTGCATGAGTTCTGTGACAATGCTTAGCATGCTGAAGATTTGCACTGGAGATGTATAATTCTTGCATGCTAGGGACTATTTTAATTATGGTGCTGCTTTCCCAATCATTTTACTAAACCATGAAAAGAGAGAAAAAATCATTAGGAGTGATCAATGACATTTGCAGCTCCCCTAAAAAAATTGTCTGTAAAGCATATTTATTTTAAATAAAAGGAAATGCCTGTAATTTCAGTCTTGTGATTAAACTGCCATGAAAGGCTGTAGTAAATATCAGCAGGATCACAGATATCTATTATTTAGTGATTACAGATTATTATATGGAGATTATACTGATTGTTATTGGAACAAATTACATTTTTCCCTCCGTCTATTATGTACTGCACTTGTGTTGCTGAACACAAAGGATGTAAGTTAAAATAATAACAGGGGTCTAATTTAAATTGCACTGTTCAAGGGCCCTGCAGAGCTAAGGCAGCCTCCTGGCTCAGGAGGCAAATGCAGACCTATAACTGTATATCAGTGCAGCTCCTCTGCTGATAGTAAGGTTGGAAGCTGTAAGGTAGACAGACAACAGACATTTTAACTGTTCTGTCGCTTCATCCTTCTCAGAATAGGGTTAGTTGGCATGGAGGTAAAAATTCCTGTATCCTGGCTGTGCTTATGTTACTATCAGAAGTAATATCCTTCAGGGTGACTATTGGTGCGCCACCAGAAGTGAATGACAGTGCTGAATGTTCCCAGGGAAGATGTATCCAGTATAACTGGGTACTGCACCACCAGAGACAGAGGTGCAATCTGGACACAGTTCAGACAGTTGAAGTGCTTGGTAAATTAAAATGTGGCAAGGCAACCAACCTTCCCTGAAATTCCTTGATCTTGCCTTGACCAAGTCAGATGGTGACTTTGAATTCTGGGGAATATGGGGAATTCTAGCCCATCTCTAGTCTTTGGCCTTGCAACAGGGTTAACACCAAGCAGTGGAGCTGACAGTGTCTGTGGGCCCCCAGGCAAGGTATGGGGGTGGGCCAGCTCCGTGTCCTCAAAGGAGTGAGGCCTCAGGTAGAAGGGGCAGAACCAAGCCTCCCCACCAGCCCTCAGAGCTGCATGGAGCACACAGTGTAGCACTCCAATGGCAATTTAAAGGGCCCAGGGCTCTGGGTGCCACTGCTATCACTGTAACAGCAGTGGCAGCTGGGAGCCTTGGGGCCTCTTGAATCACTGGGCACTGGGGCAGTTGCCCCAGACCCTCTCCTTCCCCCTCTGCTGTTGGAGAGCCTGACACTTTTCCTCTTTACTAGCCTCTTGCTGGTTTAACATTGCAATTTTCATGGGTATCCATAAAGCTTGTTTAGCTGTCAACTTCCTTTCCTCCTCTTCTCGAATTCACTGGCATGTTCCTTCACCAACAATCATCTCTCTTTACCTCATGATATGACTCCCATTCCATGGCATCTGAGCACCTTTTTTTAAAGAATCTGTCAAAGCTGTGGAGAGTCCAGTTGTACATAAAAAATATTCTCAAGCTTCCGTATTAAATGCAATGGGTTAAATTAATACACTATGCATGTGGTTATTTACTTGTGCTTGGGGGGATGTAAGTGAATAGATCAGGGTGACTAACCATCCAGTGTATGAGTGTTGCATGTGTAAATGTAGATTTTTCACACACAATCAGTACACATAGACTTCAGGACTTGGACACCTCTATTTGAAAATTTGGCACTGTGGTGGCTATCAACATATGTTTTTAAGCCTTCTCATCATGCTGGTAAACTAATTATGACCTTTTCTTGTGGTTTTCAATAGGCAAAGTTCCAACTGTAATTCTGCTTAGAGACATCTGTTTTAGAGACATCTTGTCTCCTCACTGGCTGAATCTCATCACAGCTTTTCTTATTGAGAGAGACAGGAAAATATTGTTATCCTCCCCACTAGCTAAGGTTCCTCTTTATTCATTTCAGCGTTCTCACCAGATAACTAACATCCTGGATATTATTCACCTTCAATCATACGGGGGGAAATGAGCCATCGTCTCTCAGCTCCTTATTGTAATCTGAGTTGTCATATTGTGCTGTATTTATAATTGAGCAATATGCCTTGCCTCTTACCTCAGGTAGGGTTCCCAGGCACCTGGTTTTCAACCAGAACACCTGGTCAAAAAGAGACCCTGGGTGCTTTGGTCAAAAAGCATTGCCAACCATACTGTTGAAAGTCTGGTCAGTGGTGCAGCTATGGCATGGGGCTAGGGAAGGCTCCTTACCTGCCCTGGTTCTGCATGGCTCCTGAATACAGCCACTAGGTCCTTGTGGACCCTTGGCAGAGGGAGGTTCTGTGTGCTGCCTCCACTTTGAGTGCCAGCTCTGCAGCTCCCATTGGCTGATAACCATGACTAATGAGAGCTGTGGTGAGGTGTCCTCAGGCGTGAGGGCAGTGCACTGAGCCTCCCTGGTTTTCCATGCACCTAGCGGCTGCAGGGATCTGACGCTTGCTAGGAGCTGTGGTAAGCACCATCAGGACCCTGCACCCCAAACCATTTTGGCAGCCTGGAATCCTTTCAGGCACCCAAACTCCCTCCTGGACTCCAACCTCCCCAACTCCCTTCCCCAATCCCCTCATCTCTGGTCCCATCTAGAGCCCTTGAGCCCCTCCTACACCCCAACCACTGTTCCCTCTAAGCTGTGGGGCAGCACAGCTTCACAGGTGATTAATCAGCCCTGCTCAGTCAGTCAGCTCCCTGCATGGAGCCCGGAGCCTCTGACTGAGGAGGGCTGATTAATCACCTGTGAAGTTGTGCTGTCCTGCATCTTACAGGGAACACTGACCCCAACCCCTCTTACCAGCCCATGGCCCACATCCCCAGATAGAGCCCTCACCGCCTTCCACATCCCAACCCTCTGTCCCAGCCCAGTGAAAGTGAGTGATGGTGGAGGAAAGTGAGTGACAGGCAGGAGTGAGTGGAGCACTGGTCTGGGTGAAGGGGCAGAGCATTGGGAAAGGGAAGAGTGGGGCTGGGGAAAAGGGCAAGGCAGGGGTGTTTGGTTTTATGAGATTAGGAAGTGGGCAGTCCTGACCTCAAGGTATTTTTCATAGTCATTCTGTGATTTTTTGTAATGCATGATGGTGAAAATGATAGCACCTCATACCACCGGTCACTGTGAGGGCATATAGGCTATGAGGACAGTATTAGGTTTGGGAATGTTTTCTTTGCATCCATGGACTATAGTGTAATAAGCATTGCTCCGTAATAAGCATTTCTGGCAGGAGGCGCTCACAAGAGGTGAGTGGCACCGTTACATTCCCAAAACAATAGCTCTGACACCAGCCTTCAATGACTGAAGGAGTTGGAGGGCTGTAGCTGGGTTTTCTCTTGGCCAGATCCTCAAGCTGGTGCTGATCAGAGCCAGGTAGATTTAAACCAGCTCAGGATCTGAGCTTCTGTCCTTTTCTGTTCTCGGTCTCTTGGGGATGATTCAGCTTGTTACTGCTGTAGGTTTTACCCACTATACTATAAATTAGTGATTAAGAGCACCTCGTTAAAATACCAGCACCAGATTGATGGGAGCACTGAGATGATTTCCCTGCCTCTAATGGAATTCATTCTAGATGTTATTTAATCATCCCAGTTAGGGATGAGTCCCCTTGCACAGGGAGTCACATTTTTTAAAAGCAAATCATCCCAGGGATGTGTCCCCAAGAAGGTCTTCAACTGTCATTTCACATTATGCAAGTGGAACATTTCACTATACAACAAGCTCAGTGAATTTTTGGGGGGCAATGCTGAAGCCTCTCTAGAGAAGTGCCATTAAGATCCATTTGTTTGCCAAATGGGGCTACCTCCCTCCTCAGTGATAATTATCATGGCAAAACAATTTTGCACTAAAATGAGACAATAAATTATTCCTCAGTCCTGCTGGAAGGAAATTTTTATGAGAGCCCCTTGTTGAAATACCAGTAGCAACCCTGTAAGTGTAACGGAAAGTACTTCTCCTGCATGAATTTGGGCCTAGTCCTCTGAGCATGTATTGAATAGTGCAGCAGCCTCAATCTCTTTACCATTGTTAGTGAGTGTTTCATCTGTGTTGCAGACATGCTCATCCATCTTGTGTGTGCCCAGAGCCTTGTGGTATTTTGCCATCTCAATGGATCTAGTTTCCCTTTGTGAGGGACACTTGCTGTAATTCGCCTGGGAGCATATTGAAGAGAATGACTGGGAACCTGAAATTCAGCGATGGGCAACCTAAGCTAGTGAATCCTTCACCTCAGTGGCTGCAAGATTGTCATAACCAAGACTCTCTCTTGGGATAAGGTAATTTCGCTAACTGCTTGCATGCCTAGCATTTGCAGGGTATGTCAACTGCACCATAGCAGTGGTTTGACTTGATGCAGAGGGAGTGCATGGCTTTCAAAGTCAATGTTGTGTGCAGTCAGCATGTACCTCACTTCATGTGCCCTTGCTTTATGTGTGTGTGACTTCTAGTAATACTGGTGGGAAAAACCTATGCAGACAGAAACCAGCGGAATCGGTCAAACCTCTGGGCAATGATAAACAAAATGTTTCATGGGCCACCCATAAAACTCCCAACGGGAGGCAGGCAGCCCGTGAGCCACAGGTTGCCTATCACTGCTGGTTTATTATGTTTATGCTGCTAATAAAGAGACAAGCGGGATTATGTTTCCCATAGAGTTCAGGGCCAGATTACAAATGGGGCTAGTATTTCAAAAGAGCTCCACTCTTGTTTAGCCCAGACTTTCAAACCTGTTCAGCACCTGCTAACTGCCATTCTGTCACTGAGAGCCAGGCTTTTCCAGTGAGCTCTGCACCCAATGGGCTACATGCTTTTGGAAAGCTGGCCCTTAGGGCTTGTCTTCACTGCATCCTTTAGTTTGAGTTAGTACAGCTGAGCTACTTCACTGGCGCTGGGCAGGAGTGACCACATGGCCAAACAAGTCTCCAGCTCCCCAGAATGACTGGATTAGCAGTTGTTGTAACTGGAGCTACTGCATTCCCACTGAATTACTATGTCATGGGTCAGCAACACTCTAGCTTGAATTCCCCCTCTCCATCCTTAAAGTACTCCTTAAATTAAGTAAGAGGGGTTGTGTATATCTGTGGATAGAAGTCAAGTTAGGAGCAATATTTGACTCATAGCTTCAGCTAACACTGCATTGAAGACAAGCCCTAATAAAAAGCTTAGAACCCCACATCTGAACTACTTTTAACAAGTATGGTGGGGAATATGTTTATGGTTCTAAATGAAAGCCCAGTGGTCTGAATGAGCTCTCTCCTGCTATCTATTGAAGAGCTGGAGGAAAAGACCTCATAAGCAGACACAGCTAATTGCACAGACACAGCTACTTTGCCAATGTGATCAATTAGGTGAATTTTAACCTCAAATGCCCCAAAGTGTGGGTTACTGGGGTAATGAAATGTTATCCTCATCTGTCTAAAAGGTGGCAGCACAACTGAACTTAGTGGCTATGTCTACACTCACGGCTTCTTGCGTGAGAAATATGCAAATGAGGCTAAGTGTGGCATATCGCGGAGCCTCATTTGCATACCTAATGAGCCGCCATTTTTGCAGAAGAGGCTCTTGCGCCAGAAGGAGCTGTCTCCACTGCCCCTTCTTGCGCAAGAAAAACCCTCTTGTGCAATGCCGTTATTCCTGAAAATAATCGGTGTAACGGCATTGTGCAAGAGGGTTTTTCTTGCGCAAGAAGGGGCAGCGTAGACAGCTCCTTCTGGCGCAAGAGCCTCTTCTGCAAAAATGGCGGCTCATTAGGTATGCAAATGAGGCTTGGCGATATTCCATGCTTCGCCTCATTTGCATATTTCTCACGCAAGAAGCTGCGAGTGTAGACATAGCCAATGTGTGTAATGGTTCTCTCACTTGCAAAGCGTGGGGTAGTGAACCAAACCAAAAGGAAAGAGGAAATCTGAGTGGTTTGTACCTGCTGATGAGGTTTCTGCTTAATTGTTTTAGATACTTGATTCTCATCCTCCTGTGTTTCAAGGTAGAGTTGAATTGACTTGATTGAGGGTCTTTATGTCCTCTAGCAATGACTAGAGTTGAAACCACTAAAGGTAGGGTAAGGTAGTAGTTGATTTTTACAACTGGTGTGGGGACAGTTGTGGTGAAAGGCAGCCCATTGAGAGCAGTGGTAGCAAGGATTACCACTGCCCACTGAAATCACAAAATGAGCTATGTGGTTAATCCTGAGGTCTCTGCCAGCTCTATGATTCTATTAACACAGAACTGTACCTGCAAGTAGCATGGTGAGAGAGATGGCTACAGCTTCACAGGTGGTACTGTAGGACTAGATTGGATCAAATTGGACAAAGGACACAATGGAGCAGCAACAGCAGCAGCAGCAGCAGCAGCAGCAGGAATATCACTTACTTCTCCTCAGAGGCTAGAGGTGAACCCAGCTGAACATACCACTGAACTCTAGGACTTCACTGACCTTACACTACAAATCGTGAATGGGGTGCAGCAAGGAGAAGGAAGGAATAGAGTGTTAAAGGGACATTTGCCCATTGGACTTTCACAGCACAAGGTGGGAAACTAAGACAAAGGATTAGTACCCAAGTTCCTTTGCAGGGGCGGGTCTATCTTATTGTACGTGCTTTCCATTAATTGTTGGCTATTTTCCCAAATGCTGCATTCTCTCTCCCCTTAATAAAAGTTTCAAACTTTAGTTCTACACGGACTCTGTGAAGAGGGAAGTATTGCCCATTAGAGATGGTTTAGTTTCCCCAGTTTTCTGAGGGGGTGGTCAAGTCAGTTTCCTAACGTGAAGAGGAACACCCAGCTATTGAGTCCTTTTGTAGCAGAGACTGACTGTCAGAAGGGTTACAGAGGTATCTTTAATAGCCATTGTTTATGCAGGGCCTCTTCTCATTCTGTTTCTTCAGAGACCATCATTCTGCCAGCAGAAGTGAACTATCCTAGTCCAATTTCTGTGCTGAAATAATTGGTGTTGTCAATGATGCTGATGACAAGGCAAGTTAAAATGCTTTGTTTTGTGCTTCATGAGGAAAAAGGGGGGAAACAAATCAATATCTTGCAAGTGGAAAAGGAGTGGGACAAAACTGGGTAGGGAAAGATCAATGTTTTCAAGTTTTTATGAAAGTGCCACAAATTATAAACGTCTATATAACAAGACCACAAGTGTCCCTTTAATGACTGTTTCCCAAATTCTGGGCCATGTGTCTCTTTCCTGAGACAATAACCTGTGAAAGGATAAAATTCAGCAGTATAAATGTGCACAATGTACACCTAATTTTCTTCTCATGGAGGAAGCTGGTCGTCAGGGCCTCTGTGGTTCCCTTTCCTGAGCAACTAGTCATCTGCATCTGGCCCAAGCCAGCTAATTGAGACTTGCAGGGTTTGGGCTGTGGGACTGTTTTACTGCTGTGTAGAATTCCATGCTCAGGCTGGAATCCAGATCTTGGATCCTCCCACTGTGCCTGCAAGTCCACAAAGCAATGAAACAGTCCCACAAGCCAGGTCTGCAGGCACAGGCCAGCCATGGGTATCTAGTTGCCAGCTCTTGCAATTTAATCAGAAGTCTTGCAATAGCGGGTGTCTTCTCTTAGTCTCCATCTCTGGGGCCCTATGGTTACATGGGAATCTCAGCTTTCATTGTCTGTTGAAGTTTTGTTTCTATCCCTCAGGTTGTGGAGAAAATGTGCATCCATCAGGCTCAAAAACTGGAAGGCAGGCAAATGGCCCCAACTTTATTTTTTAAAATCTCTAGTTGTTGTTTTTTAAGCCGTCCATGACTGGAGGGGGAAGCCTGATTTGGATTTTTGAAGACATTGGTTGCAAGTACTGTGGTCTGTAAACCCAAAGGATCTGGAGAGAATTCAAAGTACCAAACTATGAATCTTAAGCTATTCCCACTGAGGATTCTGTGCTGTTTCACTGGCCAGCCAGCTGGTCTCCCTGGTACCAGGGGTTCTTTAGCAGAAGTCTTGCTCTCACTAGCAAGCAACAGCACCTGTTCTCCCTTCCAAGGGTGACTGAAGGGACAGAGTGGGGGCTGTTGCTGATTCCAGTAACAGTTGAGCAGATTTCTAAATGCCCATCTACTGCTGGTTATTCAGATGAGCAGGCTTTCGGGAGTAGCTGCTCCCTATGTGTATCCCTGTGATTTTAAGAAACTATGAAACACATACGTAAAATATTTCTTTTTCTACACTATTTCTGTAGCTCACAATGCTTACATCTTGGTATTTGTTCAGTATCACCCTACTGCAGTGGGGTGGTTCTAGCTCATTTAAAGGCAGTTTCTTGTCTCAAATGGAGGGAGCACTGTTTAGTGCCCCCCTCCCCTTGTTTTTTTCTGCCCAGAAGAGATTTATTCAAGCAGTAGATGATCTTTTCTATACCCCCAATAGATTGTCTGGAATGTCTCAGCCTGCCCAGATGAAAACAGCCACAGTATTTCACAAGTCACAGTACTTGTTTGTTTACCTGGTTATGTAATGCACTGATGGACAAACTGGCTGGCTGATTTATTGCTGCTTTGTGCTACTGCCCACATCCTTTTAGTCAGGAGAACAGGGAAAGCACTTCCCATAGCTGATAGCTTGTGCTGCTGCCTGGGAGCTAACAAATCTCTGATAAGCAATTTAGCCAATGCTGTCCCCTTGGAATCAGTGTCTGTTCAGTTGCCCAAGGTTTGTCATTGCAAATGGAGGCTCCCAAGTGCTGTAGGGCTGCCATTTGGCAGCACATTGTGTTTCCAGGGACATAGATTTGTGTCAGAGTGAATATAAATTAAACATTGAAAAATGCATTATAAGACAAAAATCACTGAGAGTTTATGGAGGGGGTAGTCTCTCACATAAGAGTATATTTAAAGACTGTTTTTCTGTTCATCAAGTTCCTTTAGCTGCTCACTTCAGTTGTATCCCCCATAAAATACATTGCATTGAACTGGATAACTCTCAGCTGCTCTGGCCCAAACAGAATGCAGTTCAAAAAATAAACATGTTCATTCTGTAGGCGCAAATCACATTTTACCTTTTGTCTAATAAGAGTCTGGCTGAGCTGGCCAAAACTACTTATTTTGCAACACTGCTATACTCCTGTGACCAGGAGGGTCACCATATTCTCCAAAAGGGAAAACAGGACACCTCACAGGCAGGTCTGAGCATGTCCCTTTTCCCTGACATGTGGGGCTGGACTGAGCCCTCCCAGACTCCTCCTCATGCAGGCCCCGCCTGAGTTCCCCCTCCCACTGGCACCTGGGGCTGGGCCAAGTACCCCTACTGCCTGCCTGCAATACCCTGCTCCCCCTGTAGTCCTGCTCTGAGCCTTTCTGCTACCACCACTCATGGAGCTGATCCTCCAAGCCCTTCCCCTGCCCTCACTGTCTGCCCATGTGCAGTGAAAATGCTGCTTACAGCCTGCTTTCCCCACCAGGGCCCAGCATAGTTCCTCTGCCTAGGGGAGCAGGGATTGTCCCAAAAAGGCTGAGCAAGGACCTCCTGCCCCAGGAGCTGTGCTGGGCAGGGGCCACTGCAGGGATGGGGGAGAGCATGCCACGCCCTGGCTACTCGCCCATTCAAGGTGGGAGCATGGTGGGGGTGCTGCCTGGGGGGTACTCTGGGGAAGGAGCAGGAGTGGGATGGGAGAGCTCTTGCCCCTCAATAGCACTGCTGCTGGAGGAGGTGGCAAAGGGAGACTGTGGTGTGAGCACAGGCTGGGGGGAGCAAAGGGAACAAGCACGATTGCTTGCTCCTCCTTGCTGCCAGCTCTGCCGTGAGCCCCGCCCCAGCGGTTCTGCTGCCACTGCAGGCAGTACTGGCCTTTGGGTGTCCAGTCAGGATTTCTGAGTGGACACTGTCAGGTGCCTTTTTCCATTGTTCTTTCTGGTTGAAAAGGCACCTGGCAACCCTGCAGCCCCCCGCTCCTTGCTCATACATAGTGTCTGGGGCATGACTGACTGATGAAACCCTCCCTGCCCATGCTCTCTGCCCTCCTAGCTCTACTGAGCCCCTAGGACAGGCCTGCCTCCCCTAGTACCGGGCAGTGTGTTTTCCTGGCCCATGGCTGCCACTTGCTCCCACTGAGTAGCTGTTGCAGTGCACAGGAAATAGGATAGATAGCAGGCTCCTGCTAGCCAAGAGCTGGCACATGGTGGGGGCTGAGCTAACACAGCAGCAGCAGGAGGAGCCCTCTGGGCCCATGTGCTGCAGCTTCCTACCTCTAGCCTTGTTTACCCACACACATCATCTACCCCCCTCATCGCTAGTGGGCAGGCAGCAGGTGAGCAGGGACCTGGCCAGTAGCAGGACCTGTTGGTAATACAATTGGGGGGGGGGGCAGAAAATATGGGACAATTTTCCCATATTTAACAAAAAATCAGGACAGCTAGAAGAGGGCTTAAATACAGGACTGTCCCATTAAAAATGGGAGACCCGGTCACCTTACAGAAAGCAGCTAAATACCAATGGTCACTCTAAACCAGTGGTCACCAGCTAGTTGATCGCAATCAACTGGATGATCCTGGGGAGAGTGATTGGCACTTGGCAGGCTCCCTGTGTGCCTCAGCCTATGCTGCTGGCCTGTTCCTGGGAATGGCCAGTGTGGCTCTGAGACAGTGGCTGCATGTGGGCAGGGGGGCAGGAGTCTCAGCGCACTGCTTCTGTGTGCAAGCACTCCTCCCCCCCCCCAACCCCCGCAGCTCCCATTGGCCAGGAATGGGGAACTGCGGCCAATGGGAGCTGATGGGAGTGGTGCCGGCAGAGAAGGGCTGCTCAGAGTCTGCTCTAGCCTTGCTGCACTGCTGACTGGGAGCTGCCTGCAGTAAGTGCCACCAGTGGGAGGCTGCACACCAATACACAGCCTCCTTTTGGATGGAACCATCACTCCATACTCTTCCTGCCTCTCAGCCTCGCTGCCCCAACCCTGACACTCCTCCCCCCGAACCTGAACTCTGAACCCCCTTCTGTAACCAAGCCCCAGCCCTGAACACCTTCCCCAAACCAGCACCCATACCCCCTCCTGCATCCTTTCCCCAGCCTCATAAAAGTGAGAGAGGGTTAGGGAGAGCAAGCTAGGGAGAAAGGAGGGATGGAGTGAGTGGGGTTGGGCTTTGGGAAAGGAGCAGGGCCTCAGGGAAGGGACAGGATAGATCTTAGATTGCCCTGAAATTCAGAAAGTGATCTTTGGCACACAAAGGTTGGGGACCACTGCTCTAAATAATCCAAAGCTGGTACCAGCTTGTTCAGTTTTGGAGTGTCTGATGGGATTGTGTTCTGTGCCTGTGTTTCCTCCACCCCACCCTTCAGCTGTGAGGCTGCAAGTGAGAGTCAACACCAGAGTCAGAAGCTGTATTTTCTGCCACTGCTGTTCTTTTCCTTTTTGTGTGTTTGTTTTGTCCAGTCCCATTTACCAGAAGGGGAAACTTCAATAACCATCACTCCAGCCCGTTCCAACTAACTTCTCCTCCCCCCCCCCAAAAAAAGAATAATTAGCAGCTAAAGAGAAAGAGCTGTTGTTAAAACGAAAGCCTTACTTACTACTTTACATTTCAAATGCTTTAACTTTTTGGTTTTTCCTTGCATCTTTAATAAAAGATTTAAAAAAATTAATGGTGTGTTTGCCATGATACTAAGCACCCTAAGGCCTCTGTATACCAAACGCCAAACCATCTTTAATGTTGTTTAATGTTGGACAGTTTCAGGGTTATAATAATACTTTTGGCTCTTAGAACCCATATATTTCATCAAAATTAATACACCCAACTCTAAGCAGACTAAATATAGATATCACCGAAACATGAGTTGTCCAGGACCTCGCAAATTGCAAGAAGCTGCTTTTAAAGTGTCAGTTCTATCATTTCAACACTTGATGGCACCAATAAAATGAAGAAGCATTCACATCCTGAAAACTAGAATCAAACTGTGGTAACAGAGGAATGTGAAGGGAAGTTAGTTTATTTGTTTATAGGCTTGACTTATTGTAGGCAAGAGGAAAGTATTTCAGTAAGTAACAGCTCGCATGGAATGGTAGAATGATGAGCAGATGAACAAGCAAGAGAGGAAAGTTTGTAACGTTTGACGTTCAGTATGAAACCATCACAGTAAGAAACTCTGTTCTAAGCCTCTCCTGTCATTTGTTTACTTGTAACCCTTTTTCCACTCACAGAAAAAAAGAAACGAAGCAGAAAGGAGGCCTAGAGAAGGGGTCAAACCAACCCCCCATTCTCTCATGCCTTGAACAGGGGCAACTTTCTGCTTCCAGTGTGCCAGAGTGGGAGTCACAATCCCCCAGAGATGTGCAGGAGTGGGAGTCATAGTCCCATAGAGCTGCTGCTGATGCCCAGCTACTCCCACAGAGGTGGTGGCTGAAAGCCACATTCTGGCTTTATATGAAAAGTACTCACCCAGGGGTTTGTGTTTTCACATGCCTGTGTATAATGTTGAGGTTGGTTAATAGGGTTGCCATGTGTCTGGGTTTTTTTTACCAGAATGTCTGGTCAAAACTTGGGACCCTGGCACCTCCAATCAGCAGCTGACTGGGTTGTGAAAAGTCTAGTTAGCAGTTCTTGTAGGCTCCCTACCTGGCTCCACACAGCTCCCAGAAGTGGTGAAACGAGGCACAGGGATACCTAGGGGAGCTCTGCATGTTGTCCCCACTCCACATGCTAGGAACTGCAGCCAATGGGAGCCGTGGGGATGGTGCCTGTGGGCAAAGGCATCATGTCCTGATCAGAGCTGCCTGATCTTGCCTCCATCTAGGAGCAGAGGGACATATTGCCACTTCCAGGGAGCCCCCCCTGAGGTAAGCACCCTCTGGATTCTGCTTTCCACATCCCCATTCCAAAGCCCCCTCCCATGCTCCAAACTCCTCTGCCTCTCCTGCACCCCAAACCCCTCATCCCTGGCTCTACCTCAGATCCTGAACCCCAAGCCCTTGCTCCAGCATGGAGCCCCCCACCTCGCAAAACCTTCATTTCTGGCCCCCTATAGAGCCCACACCTTCAGCCAGAATCATCACCTCCTTCTTCATCCCAACCCCTGCCCCAGCCGGGTGAAATGAGGGAGGGAGTGAGGATGGGAGGAAAGGGGTCTGGAGTAAGCATGGGATGGGGCCTGGGAAAAGTTGTAGGGTAGAAGTAGGACTTCCGAAGGGATGGGGCAGCAAGCAAGGCAAGAGTGTTCAATTTGTGGGATTAAAAAGTTGGCAACCCTAGTGGCTAGGAACGGAAGTTCAGAGACCCCAAATCAGAAAAGAATGCCATATGTTCAACGCTGATTTCTCAGTGCCAGCTACAGTGAGGTTCAAGAGTATGACAAGATGCAAAAAAACTCATCAAGGAGTTGCTGTCTCATGAAATATTTTGTGTGCATTCCTGAACAGCTGTCACTCATGACTGTTGCCTCAGAATATAGTTATCCAATGAGATGCCAAACTGTCAGTATTTCATTAAAAAGTGCTGCAGGGAGTAGTGCAGTAAACTACTTAGCATGCCAACAGCATAGTGAGTGCCAACGTATTTACTGTATAATGTTCTTAAGAACCACAACTGTTCTGGAGTAATCAATTCCCTTTTCATCATCTTATTTTTTAGGGAGTGGGGGGAAGGACAGGAATAAGGAGAGAGGATCCCTATATCATGAGCTTTGCCAGCAAGTGTTGTTGATGCACCAGCTAAAAGTGCCAGAAGGATCTTTGCCCACAGCGGAGAGGAGCAGGAAATAACAAAATTAATTATTATAGCCTGAGAGCAGGTGACATATGCACTTTGGTTAGTATAAATAAGGTCTTGACAACAGAAAGGAGATGGAGGCAAATCAAGGAAGATAGTTCACCATCCTTATTAAATACAATATAGTTAAACTTAGTGAAGCTGCACGGATGTAATTGAGAGTAGAATTTATCCCAGGGACTATAAATTAACTGTTTAAGGAGCCCTAACTGATTTTCTACCCACTTCTAGGGCTCTCAGGTTAGTTAGTCTCCTGGACAGGCAAATCCCATGTGTCAAAATGAACTATTTTTAGTCTTTGGATCTATCCATATCAGTGGTCTCCAACCTTTTGGGGCTGCCAGGCGCCCGGGGGCAGGGCTACTCACGTGCCGGGCACCCGGGGGTGGGGCCACACACGCACCCAGGTGCGGGGCCATGCACGTGCCTGGGGGTGGGGCCACTCATATGGCACGTGCCCGGTGCTGGTGCCACCCATGCGCCGCACTCCCGGGGGTTGGCGCCGGCGCTGCTCCTGTGCCACGTGCCCAGGGGTGGGGCTACCCATATGCCGTGCACCTGGGCTGGAACAGCCCATGCGCCGCACACCCGGGGACGGGGCCGCCACCGCCCATGTGCTGCATGCCCGGGGCTGGCGCCGCTCCTGTACTACGCACCCAGGGCCGGTGCCACCCCTGTGCCGCGCGCCCAGGGGCCGGCACCACCCATATGCCGCACGCCTGGGGCCGGCACAGCCCTTGCGCCATGCACCCGGTGGCGGGGCTGCCCAAACGCTGCGCACCCGGGGCTGGCACTGCCCATGTGCTGTGCGCCCGGGGCCGGCGCTGCTCCTCTGCCGCACGCCCGCAGCCGGGGCCGCCCCTGTGCCACATGCCCGGGGCCAGCACTGCCCATGTGCTGCGCGCCCGGGGCCGGCGTTGCTCCTCTGCCGCACGCCTGCAGCCGGGGCTGCCCCTGTGCCGTGCGCCCGGGGCTGGCACCACCCTTGCACTGTGCACCCAGGGGCAGGGCTACCCAAACGCTGTGCACCCAGGGGCAGGGCCACCCATGTGCTGCACGCCCAGGGCCAACACTGCCCATGCGCCGTGCGCCCGGGGGTGGAGTTGGCCCCATTCGCTCGGCACTGCCCATGCGCCGTGCGCCTGGGGGTGGAGTTGGCCCCATTCGCTCGGTGGGCGCACAGAAATGGCCCGGCGGGCGCCATGGCGCCTGCGGGCACCGCATTGGGGACCACTGATCCATATGGTATCCCTCTCTCTCTCTGTCCAGGTTTAGATGCCCATAGATCCTGGGTTTTCTCACTGTTACTGGACAGAATTTTCATGCTCAACTGGTAGTTCTCCTTAGAAAAGCCTGACTAGAAAATTCTTCCTCTCTTGGGAACCTGCAGTACA
Organism: Pelochelys cantorii; assembly: GCA_032595735.1. Lineage (NCBI taxonomy): Eukaryota > Metazoa > Chordata > Testudines > Trionychidae > Pelochelys > Pelochelys cantorii. The sequence continues at coordinate 41,240,665 of CM064326.1, read as the reverse complement.
TAAATGCTGTACTAAAGGCTACTTCATCTTGCTTACTTGCTTGACTAAAATATCCAGCCAGGGACAATCCATGTACTCCTAAATCTTGCTTCTTAATTCTCTGCTTCAAATGCCTCCTTGCCTACATATCTTTAAGGTAGCCAGACTGTGTGAACAAAACTGTCTACCTCTTTAAATCCTGAAATGCCATTCCAGTTCTCCTCCTACCCCCACACCCCAACTCTAATAGACATCCTTCAGCTTTTCAGAGCCAAATGGCCAGCTGATGCATTAGTTCACTGTTTTGCAGCTTGCATTTAACAATTTAGAACTAGAAATGGGTCAAAACTAGAATCTCAGAATCAACCTCACTTACATCTTAACCCCATTCCCAAGAGTTCTGGCTCACAAATGACCTATATGGGAACTGCTGGGGACACAGCAATTTTGAAAAATCAAATGCTAAATATGGATGTGGGAGCCTAACTTTAGGATCCAGGATGTGCAAGGCATTCTTTGACACAAAGAGGGTAAAAGGAAATATGCATTTATGTTTGCACAACCTCTTTGATTAGGCAATCCGCACTTGGGAAGGCTTTGGGGAAGAAGTAGAAGGAAAGAGGAAAGGAGGAAATGCAGCAACAAATCCCACTGAAAAGGGCACGCCAGGAAGGAGGGAAGCTGTGAACATCCAGTGTTAGTTAATAAAACAAAGAGTTGTGGAAGGGATAAAAAACCCACTCCTGCTTCAGGGCTTGAGCCAATTTCTGACTACTAGGAATCAGGATGACACCTTCCCTGGGGACAGATTGTCTCAGACCTTCTCATTCTGGGAGTTCCTGCATATTTTTCTGAGGCTAGCCACTACTGGAGACAAGGTACTAGACTAAATGGATGATAGATTTGATCCAGTCTGACAATTCCTGTGTTCTTTTATAATACTGCCTTTTACAGCATATGCTTAAATTGTTACAAAATGGTCCTATCACAGTATAAAAGTAGTAGACCAGTGGTTCTCAATCAAAGGTCTGAGGCCACTAGCAGGTTTTGGGGGTGAGGGGAAGAGGGCACCAAGCTCTCCCTCAGGGCCTCCCGGGTGCGCACAGCCCCCTCATGGGCCTGCCAGATGTCATCCATGTGCGGCTGCTTGTAGGCCCTGCCTAAGTGGTCTGGCTCTGCTCCCCCTCCCCCCCCCCCAGCCCTGGCAGGAAGGCCTCCCCCTTCTTCTCGCACACGTTGTACAAAACATAGCACGTCACCACCACATGTGGAATGTAGTGCTCCCCGCGCCGTTAGGCAGCCAAAAGCACCCTCGATCACCATGTGGGCCCTACTCAGCCTCGCATTAAATGCCTGTTGTGAGGGTTTGAGGTGGCCGGTGTAGGGCTTCATGAGCCACGGCTGCAGGGGATAAGCCGCAACCCCCATCAGGCATACAGGCATGTCCACGTCCTTGACCCTGATGTGGCAGTCAGGGAAGAAAGTCCCGGCATGCAGATTTTGGCAGACGCTAGATTTCCTGAACATACGTGTGTTGTGTGCTTTCCCCAACATTTATGTCTGTAAACTGGCCCCGGTGGTAATAGGCAGCAGGACCACCGAGAAAAGTATCCCTTCCAGTTAATGTACATTGATGCCCGGTGGTTTGGGGCACAGATAGGGATGTGTGTCTCATCGATAACCCCCCTGCAGTTGGGGAAGCCCAGGGTGACAAACACCTCGATGACAGCATCCACATCTGCCAGGCGGATGACTCTGCGCAGCAGGATGCTGTTGATGGCCCTGACTACCTGCAGAAGGAGACAAATAACCCGAGAATCACAGGGGTGCTAGGGTGCCTGCCACTTCTTCCCCCACAATCTTGCTCTCCCCCACTCACCAGGAACAACCCCCTGCAATCACGGCCACCCCAGGCAGGGCTTTGTGAGGGCAGGACAGAACAAACCCTCCCGGGGAGGGAGCTTGCACCACCCCCACCCTCAGTCCCACCCGCACCCCCATCCCTTTTCCCTAGGGAAGCCCATTCCATCCTTCCACCCCCTTCCTGGAACAATAGCCTGAGAATACTATACCTGCATGAGCAGGGTCCTGGCCGTCAATCTCCCCATGCCAAACTGATTCCCCACGGATCGGTAGCTGTCCGGCGTGGAGAGTTTCCAGAGAGCAATGGCAACATGCTTCTGGAGGGGAACGGCTGACCTCATGTGCATGTCCCATTGCCTCAGGGCAGGAGCGAACCACTAACACAGCTCAAGGAAGGTGTCCTTCTTCATCCTGAAGTTCTGGAGCCATTGTTGGTCTCCCCAGTGCTCTAGAACGATGTGGTCCCACCAGTCTGCACTGGTGTCCAAACGCTAGATGTGGCGGGGCACGGCATCCGGACCATGGCGGGCGGCATCCAGCTCCTGTAGCCACTCCCCCACATACCCAGAAGGTCTGCGGGTTGGGTTCCTGCAGAGCCTGGGAGGCAGCCTGCAGAAAGTGCTTCATGACTTGCAGCAAAAGCTTCAAGAGCTGAAGACTGCCTGGAGGCAGCTCCGGAGAGTGCTGTGGTGTCCTGAGTCAGGGATACCAGAGCAAGAAGAGAAAATGCTTTGCTGTCCCTCAGAGAGGTAGACAAGCAAGCAGGGAAAGCTGAGAAACAGCTGTCCGGGGGGTCCCTTTAAGCACGAGCCTCAGATAGCCTCAAGTGGCAGCCACACAAGGTAACTACTGACCTGATGCCGTGCCTGAACTGGTTTTGGGTGGCCTTAAATGCGATTCAGCATCCAATCAGTGTGGACGCTCTATTTCGAATAGCTAAGCGCTATTTCAAAATGCATTTTGTGTGTACACACGCTATTTTGAAATAAGCTATTCTGGAATAGCTTATTCCGAAATAATGCTGCTGCGTAGACATAGCCCCTATGGCCTACCCTGGGCAACTGCCCTGCTTGCTACACCCTAACACTGGTCCTGGCTTTTATGTGCAGAAAGCCAGTTGTGGCACAGGTAGGCCATGGAGTTTTTATAGCATGTTGCGGGTTGCGAGGCTCAGACAGGAAAAGGCAGAGAACTCTTGTAATAGACAAATAGATTCTTTGCCTCCTGTGCATCACCTAATTCATTTTCTGAGCTGTTCCAGTTTTTTAAGGTTAATAGCAATAAAAGCTTGATTTAGTCGATACACAGGGAGCAGAACTGCTGATTAAGGAGGGGCTATTTTTATAGTTATTTTTCAACATTAAACTGTATTTTAATATTTTTCACTAATTTTACTTAACTATCCTGTAATTTTTGTTTCAGACCGTAAAAGCTCACAAAACAAAAAAATCTGTACAGGCAGAAAGAAAAGCTGCATTAGATAAAAAAAAATATGCTTAAAGGTCATAGGTCATTTTAACCTCATAGGTCTTTTTGACCTCAGTATGCTACAGAATATTTTCTTGTACTGAGATTTTTGTAAAGGGTTAATAAATGTTTACAAGATTAACCAGTAAATAAATCAATTTTAATAGATTGTTTATAGCCATGTATAATGCTTCCTACTGATGAGCTTATAGCCATTTAAAATACATCTTACTTATATCTGTAACATGCTTATTAATCCTTTATACATTGTCCCTTGGAAAAAAGTGTTGGTTGGAGGTTCTCGAATTGTGGCTGTGGACCTGTGGTGGTCCAGAGTACACTTCCTGGTGGTCCACAGAGGGCTGGCTGGTCTTTTGGATTTGGCTTCTCCAGATGTCCCACTACTAGATGGCATTAAAGGACAGTTCACAATATACTGAATACTCTTTTTATTTTGCCCCCCCCCCATTTGCAATTGCTGCATCGGTCATGGGAATATGCAGTCATGAATGGAGGAGAAGTTGTGCATGAGTTTATGTTGTGGAGCACCTCCCCAGGCTATTCACCAACTTGCTATGTGGTTCCCTCAGAGCCACGAAAAAGGTAGAGAATCCCTGCAGTGAGTCCCTGAATGAGACAATCAGATCATCCCACAGTTAAGTCATTCATGAGTTTTGACACCAGCATCTTCTGATTAGGCTTGCTTGGAAATGTTGGGGTTTTGTTGAAATGTTGGGAGGGGGTAAGGCAGGGAGTTATTCCTCCCTCCTTTTTAGGTTTTTTGTTTTTTATTTAAGTTTTCCTTTTGTCAAGCCAGGAGGGAAATAAAACCCTTGTTATAGTCAGAGTCTGCCTGCCACCAGTGCAAGAAACAATTTGCTATGCTGGTTTCTTCTTATCTCCCTCCAGACTTCAAAGGCTCTGACTCTTTCCCAACTGCTTGCTACACTTGTTATGGTACAGGGAAGAGAAACGTGAGGGATGAACCTAATCAGCCACCAACATTAGTGGTAAATGCCTCCTATACTGTTTGGAAGCACTGGAAACTCTGTGGATTGGGCCCCTCCACTAGATCGTCTTTCCTACCATATGTCACTTATCCATTGGCTAGAGGTGGCTAAGTGTGTTGCACTGATTTTATTTACTGGCAATTATCCCAGTTAAACAAGTGTGTCATTCATCAAGTGCCAGCTAGAAAACTTCACTGAGGTTTGCCAATAAAGTGCACAGCGATTGTTGTTATAAAAAGATGTACATATATAATATAGTCCCAGTAGATAGTGAGGGGTGTCAGAGTGTGTGTGTGTCAGACACACACACATACCCCTATCTTGAACCAAAGCTAAATAGTTAGACCTGTGCATGAAATAAAACTTTGAAACATTGGTATGACAATACTAACCATCAGCCAGAAAGCTGGCTTACAGCCATTTCTTAATGTAGGATAATTTTGCAAATATCCAAGAAGAGGCTCTGAGTTGCTGAAGTATTTTCTGAACATATCCATCCATCTCTGCAGTCCCTGAAATCGCTGTCCTTGTCCAGAATGACAGCTGCTTCCTTTTTTCATTTGCTTTCTTTCAGTATCACATGCTGGATTAAATGGATGTGGGTATTCCATAGAGGACTGTTGTTTGCCCTTTCCCATTTTAAACTAAGGCACTAAAACATTCTGTGCTTTTCTCTGACCTAATCCTCTTTTCTACCTGCTTGGTATTCCAGTTCAATATTAATGTCACTAAATGCAGTCTAGGCTGTCCATCATAATGTAGACATTCAAGGGATCCATTATGATATTGTTCATTTAAGCTATGTACATTCATTATTATTCTTCCACTGCTTTAGACTAAAGTATCCCTGATTTGTAAGGTTTCTGTTCTTTCAAAGCTTGCTTTGCTATCATCAAGCCTTCTGCTGCATCTGTTGTTTGCTTTATAATCCAGTTCAGGGTGCCAGCCCACTGCCCCTCTTCATCTTGTCTTAATGTACCATTCATCCTGGAAAACATTAAACGGGGATTAATCTGCAATCAATTGCTGTTCTGCTCTCAGCCCCTGGAAATCCCCCTTGGAATATAGAATGTCCCTTTGTCAGGCTGTTAAGTATGAACCCATTAATCTTGGTCTTTTTCTAATTCCTTATTCTGCTTCCACTGAGGAAAGGATTTTGCATCTTTAGAAAAATGGTGGGTAGGTTGTGATTATTCAGCATCGTGTTTTTGTTTAGTATAAAGCTAAACAAATTGCATCTACTGTCTGTTTTGATCCTCAAAATGCTGCTGCGTATACTTGCTATACATGAACACATGCCTTCATGCTTACTGGAGGGTTCACACTTAGGTATTTTTTCAGGGTGTAGAGCAGGCATTTCCTCAGGCTCCGTGATGGCTGCTCTGAGAGGTGCACTGCAAGGAGAGAAGATGCAGGAAGCCCTGTTCCCATCCCCATATTGGTTGCACTTGCACAGGAATCTGTCATACTTGGCTGGTAGGATGCTAGGCACATGACAGTGGAGGCTAAATTGTGCTGACTGCAGTTCCACAGGGCTTGTAGGGGCCTCTTGAAGTGAGGGCATTGGTATCCTCCCACTCCTCCTGTGCACCAAACCACAGCTCTAAGCCATGCTAAGATGAACAGAGGATGGACCTGTAGCAAAGAGAGAAATTGTCATTCTTAAGAAAGCTCACCCCCTCTAGTAAGCCTGAGGCCCACTCCCGCACAGCACCAGCATGGTTATTCCCAGAGTCTCTGCTCAGGCTGTGCTCCTCTTTTGGCTAGCCAAGGTTCCTAGTGCTGTCAGAGCATTTATAGTGCATAGCCACATGGCCTGAAACCCTCGAGCACAGGCAGCTCCCTACAGAGGCCTGTCAGCCCTGGTCTACACAAGGGAGTTATTTTGAAATAACTCCCCTTATTTCGAAATAACAAGAAGAGCGGCCACACTACCGGAGCTGGTTATTTCGAAATAATAACTCCTGCTTTCCACGAGGAATAATGCTTATTTTGAAATAGTTATTTCGAAACAGCAGTAGTGTGGACGCGCCACTGCTGCTATTTGGAAATAACTACTCCTCACAGTCATTCAAACTAATTACCCCCCAGTGCTTCCTGGGGTTTAAGTTTAGGTAGTGTGTCCACAATAATGGAGCCTGCCTTGGATTCATTTCAAGGCTACCCTGTAGTGTGGACATGCTATTTTAAAATAGTTATTTCAGGAGTTATTATTTTGAAATAATAATTTCCTAGTGTACATGTGCCCTCAGCAAACAGAGCAGCACAGAGGTGTTTGAGATGGGCCCAAGGGGAGGGAGCTCTCCGCCAGTGAGTAAGGGGAATGGCTGGCTGGGCCAGGACTCATCTGCATATCAATTATGTGACAGTTTGGGGCATTTTGGTTAAAATTCAGTTAAGTCTTGAGTTTGGGGCAATAAAATGCTATGTGCCCTGCGGGGAAAATGAAAGGACAAGAAAACTGCACCAAATATGCTTGGGGTGAGGGGCCAGCACTCTGGTTAATGTCCTATAATGCCCCTGGTTCCTTTCCAAAGAATCAACAGAGGGGTAGCTTCAAGACTGTGAATGGTTTAGAGGCAGTAGATAGAACTGAGCTGAGACAGCCGGTGGCTTGGGCTGAAGCTCTAGGAATGAAAGCTGATAACATTTCTGCAGGGACAGGTGATAGAGCCAAGGCTGTCCTTCCCTTATGGGCAGGAGACTGAAGTGCCTGAATTTTTGGTCTCCATCAACCCTACCCAACAAACTGTGCGTGGGGAGCAGGGGAAGTTGTAAGTAGCAGAACATACTAGCCATTCACAGGTATCAGGAGGACTGAGGCTAGTACTATTGTGAAGACACCTTGGGGTTGGATGAGAGTCTTCCCTACTAGCCATTGTTGATTTATTAATCGCTGGCTTTCTGAGTTTATTCTATTGTCCCCACTGTCCCCTTAATAAAGTTCTTTGTTTTAACCCCCTGGAGTCAGTGTTTGCAAGTGGGGAAGTATTGCCTGTCAAGGATACCAGGGTGGTAAATACAGTTTCCCAGGTTTCTAGGTCCAAGCCAATGTTAAGTTTTCAGAAGGGAGGCCTATAAAATTGAACTGAGCCTTTTTGGTTGCTGACAGTGCCTGGCAGAAAGTAGATGAAGAATAAGCATGTGTAATTTGCAAATAGTTATGGAAGACATTGTTGGAAAACCTTTGAATGATTTCTTGATTCAATAGTATGGAATGTGTGAAGGTCAATATCTTCTGCTGCACTGAGAGTTCAATAGACTCACATGCTGATTTTGGACATGTGCACAATAATTGATTCTAACAATAAATAATTATTAATATGCTTACATACTTGTTCCCCATGCAGTAATTGCTAGGAAGGTGCGTTTGGAATCCACCTTACTATTGTTGAACCTGAAAAACCCCATATAACTCAGTGCTTCTATGGATAGGGTTTTTTTCAAGCCTTTAACTTTATCCCTCTAACAAATAGCTGATCTGCTCACAGTATTTCTACCATCCAGGAATGGAAATACAGTGAGAACACCAGCTCTCTTTCTGTTTTCATCCCATAAGTAGCTTCTTAAATCATACTGAAAATCACCAAAGTTTTATTTTTAAAAAAGAGATTGCAGTTTGTAGGACGAGAAAGGGAAAGAGCCATGGATGAAAAGAAGATAAGCTATGGAGAAAGAGGGAAAGGGAGAAGGGAAGAAAGTCTGGCCTTGTGACCTTCTTTAATCCAACAATAACCCCTCCAATCACTTCATACAATACATGTTTGATACTATTTCCCCATTTTCAGTTCCATTCATATGGGGAAATAAACAAAAATGGACAATGTTGTCCTGTGACTAGGGCTAAGCTGGGATGTGGATGACTTAAGTTCTATGCCTAACTGTGTAGGGAACCTACTGTATCACCTTGGGTAATTTGCTTCTCCCTCTCTGTGCCTCTGTTTCCTTCCTACTTTTGTGTATCTCCTTTCTTTTGGGCAGAGACTGTCTCTTCCTCTGTGTGTCCACAGAGTCTAGCATAGTACAGTACTCATCTAGTTTAGGGCCTCTTGGAAATACCACAATCTAAGTAAATACTTTAAAAGATCCCTATAACTTGCTAAAAGAAATCAACAGGAGCTTCAGAGGCTCAGAACTTCTGCAGATCAGGTTGTGAATATAGCTGCCTGACTTAGGCAACTCTATTTGAAGATCTTGGTCTGTATCTTTTATGCCCTTTGGGAAACAACAGGGAAGTGGCATTTCATCCTTTTTCCTGTTGCTACAACTTGAGTATCTCTCCCTTTTATAAACAAAGAATTAGCTTGAACATCACAATGTTCAACAGGGTTTTTCCTCCCTGTTCGAGTTGATTAAGTAGCCTTCTCTATTTAAACCCCCTTGATAATAGAAAGAGAGCCATTGGTGACTCATGAGAATCCATAGCTTATAAAGAGAAGTACAATTTGAGAACATGGTAGATATAATTGTGTAGATAAATCACACATCAGTAGAAGTAGGTTAAGCTAATGTGCTAGTTTAATGGGTGAGTCCCCAGAAAAAGGTCAGAGAATGCTGCCAACACCTGACTGAGTTCATCACTGTATAAATACAGTCATATATTCTCCTATATGCAACATATAAATAAGTTATTGAAACCTGTCTCAGGCTACAGGTATTAGATACAGGATACAGATACTAGAGATATCAATGTGAGGTGCTTATTTCATGCACAGGAGAATCAGATCCACTTTGTCTAAATGAATTGTACTTTTTTATCTATTTCTAGCTATTTTCTTCAATAAGCAACATTTAAAAAAAATACAGAACTCTGTTCCCATGAATATCAATGACAACCATCCTGCTGGTTCTAACCAGAGGAGGATCAGGCCCAATATATATGAATTTAAAATAATTCATTTTCAGTCAGCTGCATGAGCCAGCACCTTTTGGCTTTGGCATTATCTAGGAGTTAAGATTATTTGTGACCCAAAATTTTCAGAAGAGACTCTGTAAAAGGGCTGACTGATACTGCGTGTGCATAAATCGGAGGTGCTTGGTGCCATATCAGAAGACAGAGGGACAGATAATGGGCACTGCTAGCAGTTGTTAGGATTCTGCATCAAAGGCCCATCTGAGAACATGTCCCTAGCCTGACATACACAAGTCCATTTCTAGTTCATTGGGTGTGTTATGGCAAAGCATGCCAGGCGGATGACCAGACTGGCAGTGGGAACACAAGATTTCATGAGTAAGCAAAAACCCCAGGAATGCTAAAATACAATCAAGCCCTGGAACTGCTCTTTAAAATACTATAGACACATTTTTACAATCTTTATTTAAACTGTGAATAATCTCATGGTAGCTTCTGAAAAATGCTGAATATTTAAATCCCTTTCCATCCATGTTGCAGCTTCCAGATGCCAAAAAAATACCAAGCAAGCTCGAAAAATGTGCTAGAGACTCCAGTTCTCTAAAGAAGGGTGATCTAATGACCAGAAGGATGCAGAAAGCAAGCTACCCTGTCTCTAAACAGCTGAGCAGCATAATTCGCCTTTGTTTTATGATCTTCCGAGTTTATGTGGCTGACCTACATGCAGCAGGTGCATAATGATTCCTCCTTTTTCATTGCTACTGTGCCATTCTAGTGATGGAGCACATCCTGCCATTAGAGCTACATACCCAATCATCTTGATGGTTTTTAAAGGAACACAGGCCATTATGGTAAAGCTTCTAAAGAGATCTGAGATGTGCAAGGACTCAGGCAGAGAAATATCACTCACAAAGAATCTCAGGGCACTTTTTTGTGTTAAATTAATGCTGGTATGTCACCCAATTATTGATAACAATTGTTAAAGGGAAGATTTTAATCTAATTGTCATTATCATGTATGGTATGTACTTAGCTCCAGTAATGCTACACTGTAATAAGGTGTACCTCTTGTAATAATTTTACAGTGTATCCTGCTATGGACTTGACTGAGAGGAATTTTGGAAATTATGAAGTCTGTTTTCCAACATTGGAAATTGTTTTTCCAATATCTATTATTCCAAAATATGGAGATTAGTGCATAATTAGTAAACTAATATGGTTCTGCTATATGGAGATGCTTCCTGAATATTTCTGTTATTTCCTGATAAATCTGCTTTCTTTTCATGAGTTTGATGTTCCCAGTCATTGATCCTAGTCTCTGACAGAGGGTTTGTCTATATGGAATGTAGCAGAGTTACCCCATAAATCTGTGGACAAATGAGATGAGTCACACAGCTATGCAGTAAATAATATGATCATATCTAGGGCTGGAGCAAGATAGGAATGATAGACTGAGATTTAGGAAACATTGGCTCTGCATGAGCTATTCAAAGGGAAAATTAATTTAAATAATTGAAGTCCTTGGGGTAGGTTTCTCATGCTTTAGTGGATCAAATGATAAACATTTAACAAGTGAAACCCCCCTCTGGTTGGAACTGTCCTGCTATATTAAACTAAAGCACTTTACTTAATTAAGAGAATGTCATATAGACTCTCTTCTGTTTCACAGGAGACTATGAATTCCCCCATGTAAGGCATAGGGTGGTGTAACCATTTCTGGGTGAGGGGAGACTAGGTTCTTTGGGGCTATTACTCCACCCCCGGCATAGGTGACTGGGGAGTGGGCAGAGAAAGGTGGGGAATGGGTGAAGCCTTAGGTCTGGTGCCCCTATGCTAGAAGTGGGCAATAATTTTTAATGGGGGGGCACTCCAAGATGTTGGTAAATGGTCAAGGGCCATACTTCTGTGGATGGGGTACAGAGTCTGGGACAGCAGGTGGGTGTAGAAAGGAGTTTAGGATAGAGGACTGGGGTACAGGAGGGAGTGTGGGGTCTGAGAAGAAATTTGGGTGAAGGAGGGGGTTATGATCTGGGGCAGGGGCTTCGGGTGAAAGGTCCAGGAGGGGTTATGGGTGCAGGAGAGGATTCTGGCCTGGGGAAAGAGTGTAGGAGGGGGTGCATGGTCTGGGATGGAGTTGTGACCTGGAGGAAGGAGTGCAGAGGGTTTGGGTGGTGACGTGGGGCAGGGGAATGAGGTGCAAGATCAGGGAGGGGTAAGTGTACACAAAAGGATTCTGACCTGGGGGAGGGGTACAGAGGGGGCCACAGGGTCTGGGAAAGAGTTGTGACCTGGAGGAGGTGGGGAGAGGGGATACAGAGGGTTTGGGTGGTGGCCTGGGGCAGGCAGTTGTGGGGAGGAAGGGGCTGGGGTTCCAGAGACAGGCTCTGGCTGGGAGGCTCTTACCTAGGCACCCCCCAGCAGTTCAGCAGACTCCCTGCCTGTTTGCTGGGCAGCTGCTCCAACACAGGGAGGGAGAGGAGAGGGAGGGAATAAGGAAACTTCATTTGCAGGCCTGCAGCAAAATTTCTTAGCTCCTATTGGCTGGAAACTGGCCAATGGGAGCTAGAAGATTTTGCTAGGACGCTTTCTCCTCCCTGCCCAGACTGCATAGCAATTAGCAACCTGCTGTTTAAAGTGGCTGCAGCTGCTGTGTGGTATGGGTGCTGGTGAGGCAACCACGGGCCGGATCCAGCAGGTTGGTGGGCCAGATCCAACCCGCTAGCCGACTCTTGCCCACCCCTGTCTATACACTAACTAGTGCAGCTAAGCCAGCACAGAGAAGGCAATCACTGTCTCAGCTTGGGCCAGGTTCAAGGTTACTTCTTCTCCAGTGTACATGTAACAAGGGGTGGAGTTGTGACCAGAGCTGCTCCTGGGAAGAAGCAGGTAAACACTGCCCATTGCAACAGCGGGCAAAGTTTCAATATTGCCCTTGAGCGGGTTATAGCGACACAGTAACAAAAGCAATGCCAGTATTTTCAATTGGTTTCTCCCATAACAACAGCCATAAAAATATATGTCCTTGAAAGCCTGTCCAATCTCACAGTGACAGTAACATTACGTCCTACTTATGCTAGTTGGCCACAACATGAATACTAGAGAAATAATCTCATTAACCATGCACAGTTTTTGTTTCATTATTATTCAGCCTATATTACTTATTATTTGTATGGGGGTAGCATCTTGATGCTTCAGTCATGATTAGAGCCCACATGCTAAGAGAGATTTCTTGATCTAAAAAGCTTACAATCGAACATGAGATAATATACAATATGAGAGGGTGAGAGGAAACAAAAGGATGGAAATGGTTGGGGGGAGGGGGTGTCAGAAAGGGAGACTGATGTTAATGAAAATAGAAGGACATAATAGCCACATCCCATTAAGTTAGCTACTGCATAATTTCTTGGTTCCAAATAGGCTTTTTCTTTTTATAAAAGAAGGAAATCAGCTATCAGTGGTGCACTATCAAATCGTCACTGGTTGGCTGATTTCTTGTAGTTGTCACAGTAGGTATAGATCTTGAGGAGGGATGTGATAGTACAACAGGTGGGTCAGGCAGACAAATGAGTAAGCAAAGGGAGAAGGAATGGAGGATGGTTTGACAAGAATACAAGCACATTAAGCATGTGCACAACTTCTCATAAGCCAGTCGGTACCAGTAATCTCAGCTAACCCGTTGTGTGGCCAGTCAGCCATGAATATTAATGGAAATCAGTAAAAGCATCCATTAGAGCAACTATAATGCAGTGAATAGCAGTTGTTATTAGAGATAAAAGATATTCAAGTCTCTTAAATAGAAGCCAAGCTAAGAGATCAGATCTCAAAATAAAAGGCCAGTCCAGCTATTTTAGTTATCCACTCCATGAGATGGTGGCCACACTTTCTTTTGACACACAGATCTTCATAAAAAAACCCTTCTGTGACCCATGCATATAAATCAAACCCCCTATGGCAATAGCCAGGTCTATCTCCTTGCACAGTTAATTAAGAGCCCATTACCACTATTCACTGGAAAACACTTCAAAAACTAAGCCACAGCTCTTGCGAGTACCACGCTGAGAACTATTAATATCTTCAGGTTACTGTTGCTAACTAACTCCATTTCACCCTTATAATTTGCTTCTGGGGATTTTCTTTGAAAAAGAGCGGAAGTGTTTTACAATTGAAAGTTAAAAAGGAAAGCTAAGGAAACAAAATAAAGAATGCTGCCTGCGGGAACTCAGAGAACATGTGTCCAGACAGTTCAAGAACTAGCAAGATCTAATTGGATGATACCTCCTTTGTTGGAGCACTGTGTCCAGTCTGTCACTCCAAAAAAGTCGTAGAAGAAAGAGAAAACAGGCCACCACCACCCTGAATTCAACTCTCTCTGAACAGTGAGATTAAGGGAAAAGAAAACATGGGAAAGAATGGGGGAGGAAGGGATTAGAGATGCACACAAAGCTCCTGGCAGGTGGCAGGAAGAGAGGAACAATGCGGGGCCATAGAGCCTCTGGCATGCAGGGAAGGATGGGGGACAATGATATGGATGGAGCGGTATGCACAGAGAGAGCCTAGCATGTGTCAGAGTATGGAATGGGGGTCCACAAAGAGCCCTTAGCATGAAGGGGAAGTGGGGAGTAGGAGACATGAGTGGAAGAGGGTATTAGGGGAACCCACAGAGTCCCTGGCTTGGTGGGAGACTGGAGGAGGGGAGATTCAGGGCTTGGGGAACATACAGAGCCCCTGGCATGAGAGAGGGGATCACAGGGTGTCTCTGGAATAGAGAGGAGCGGGAAGGCAGCACATAGGGATCTGTGGGGGGAGAGAGTGCAGAGAACTCCTGATGCCATGCTCTTGGCCTACAGCAGCAATTAAATATGCAACCCTCTAAGTAATAAATGATAAAGGGCTAGATCAGGGGTGGCCAACCCGCGGCTCACGAGCCGCATGTGGCTTGCGAAGAAAAAAACTGCGGCTCCTGACGGAACTGGGATGGAACCCAGAACCGCTCAGCTCAGCCGCTCTCACGGCCGGGCTGCTGTGAGCTGCATGCATGCTCATGGCCTGTGCTGTTCCGCTCACGGCCCCCAGCGCACTACATCATATCCTGCACATGCAGGCTGGGTCTCACACAGTGTCCCAGCCTGCACATGCTAGCAGCCGGCTGCTGAGCACGGGCAGCGGCAGGGGCTCTGGGACCTGGGCATAAGGTTAGTGGGGGAGGGGAGGTGTCTGGCTCTGGGGGAGGGGAAGAGGATGGGGGGGGGGTGCGCATGGCATGCCAGCTGCTCAGCGCACGCGCCCCAGCACCTGGAAGAAGACGTGTGGGTATGGTGGTGGCAGCGGCGGCTCCGGGATCCAAGAATTAGGTTAGAGCAGGGGGGAGGAGAGGATTCGTATAGAGGGGGGCAGGTGCCTGGCCCTGGGAAGGGGGACTGGGTTAGGGGTGTGTGTGCCTGGCTCTGGGGAAGGGGAGGGGGATTGGGTTAGGGGTGTGTGTGTGTGTGTGCTTGGCTCTGTGGGAGGGGAGGAGAAGGGGGAGGGGGATTGGGTTGGGGTGTGTGTGCCTGGCTCTGGGGAAGGGAAGGGGGATTGGGTTGGGGGGGATGCCTGGCTCTGGGGAAGGGGAGGGTGATTGGATTGGAGTGTGTGTACCTGGCTCTGGGGAAGGGGAGGGGGATTGGGTTGGGGGTGTGTGTGTATGTGCCTGGCTCTGGGGAAGGGGAGGGGGATTGGGTTAGAGCAGGGGAGGTGCCTGGGGGAGGGGAAGGGAAGAGCAGCCAGCATGCTTCCTGAGACCTGGGATCCCCAGGTACTGGCCCCAGCTGTCTCTGTCTCCTCCTCCTGGCCAGACTCCCCCCCTCCCCCACGAGTACCCTGCCCCAGCACCCTGTCCCCTGCCCCCACCAGAACAGTTGGGGCCACATTAGTGAGGCTTGGGGGATTTTGGAGGGGTTGTTTTTTTGCATCTCATTTGTGTGGCCCCGACTGACTTTTTTGTGGGTCAGTGATCCCTGACTCAAAACAGGTTCCCCGCCCTTCTCATAAATAAAGACAACGCTGAAACATTTTGTGTTTGACATAATATTTTATTTAAAAATGAAGCCTGGCCAACAAGTCCCCAACTGGGGCCAAGCCTCCATCTGGCTGCAGCATCATAATGCTCCTGCACCCCCCCAGATCCCAAACCTGAGCCTATCATACACTGGAACCCCCTGTCCTGAGCCTCTCACATCCCCAAACTCCTGCAACCCCACATCCCCAGTCTTCTGCCACAACACTCCTGCACCATTCACACACTGCAAATCTGTGTCCTGAGCCCATCATACTCCCAACCTCCCTGCCCTGAGCCCCTCATGCACCCCAGCCCAAACTCCTGAACCCTCACAGCCACAAGCCTGCGGCTTGCTCAGCACCCCAACCCTCCCCCTGACCCCAACAGTCTCCAGCCTGGAGCCCCCTCCCTGAGCCAGCGTCCTCTTCTCTACTTCCTCCTGCACCCAAATTCCCTCCCAGAGCTTGCACCTCTCACCCCTTCCCAGTGTTTTTTTGGTGAGCCATAATAGCAGCGGAGGCAGCGTGAAGAGCTAGGGAAAAGTTGTTGAGCCAAAAAAAAAAGCCGTGGCCTGGGACGGATGTACCAGCACCTATTTTCCCCCAGCGCAGCGGTTTTTGGTTTTTTTTTTTTGCTGAATAACTTTGCCCTGGCTCTTCATGCTGTCTCCACTGCTATTGTGGCTCTTCGTCTGGAATGGGTTGGCCACCCCTGGGCTAGATTGTACCACTAGCACACAGTCCATAGTACAGGGCTGCACATTGCCACACCATGCCAGGAGCATCCAAATGAAGGAATTGTGGCTCCCAGAGAAACGTACGTGTGTGTATGTGAGATTGTGCTTGCTTTCTGCTGGTTTTTACCAGAAGCAAATATCTACCAATCCCATGGTCCATACCTCTCTGACCCTCCCTTCCCATTCCCACAGCAGAAGGGCAGGAATCAGTGGGCACTCAGTGTCTCTTATTTCTATGCATCCAGATCCAACATTCAGGTAGCCCATGAAGGAACATCAGGGATGTTCTCACTCCCCCTTAACTCTATCTGGAGATCCACATCCAGCACCCAGTACAATGGGAAGGACCCCAGTTTCAGAAGGGAGATGGCACTTTTTTACCCCATCTATTTCATGGTAGGCTTTATTGTGGGCATTAAAGCAGGCCTTGTCCACACCTAAAACTTAGCTATGTTAAGTTTTCACAGCCCCAAGAGATGTAGTTAGAACAACTTAAGCACCAGTCTAGGCACTGCTTGGTCTATAAAAGAATTCTTCCGTCAACCTAGCTGCCTCCTCTCAGAGAGGCAGATTTTCTATAGCGACGGAAGAACCCTTTCCAATGCTGTATTAAGGGTCTTCATTTCCACTGCAGCCTTTCTAGGGTAGGCATACCTAACATTGGCATGCACCAACTTGAGGTTGTGTATGTGCAAAAAACACTTAAATTGTCAGTGTGACAACAATCTGGGAATACTTTAAGAGACTAGTTGGTGTCCTTTTTGAAAATATGGTCCTAAAAGCTATTTGTTTATGAGTTTTCTCTCTCTTCCACTCCCCCGCTTATTCTCCTAAGCTGAGGCTTGTAAATATTGAGGTTTTTTTCTACCCATTCCTAGCCTAAGATGAATGTTTCAGTGAATAGTATACGCAGTGCAGGACTGGCACAAAAGGTTGAAAAGCCCAGTAAGTGGGTTGGAGTTCCTTATTTCACACACCAATTACAAGTTGTTGCTGTGACCTCCATAAAGGCAGCAGTCTTTTAGAAAACCACAAATCCTATATTTTGGAAAGTTTTATAACCCTAATCTTAACCCTAGTGCTTGCCAAACTAGATAGTGGGCACACAGGACACTGCATGCCACTGAGTTCATGTTTTCCCCCTGCATGTTGCTGTGACAGCAAAGTTGTTGTCAGTCTCCCATTGTTAACTAAGAAAGACATGGGGAAAATAACAATAGGGAGACCTATTGTTCTTTGAAATGCTGTCAGTGTCTGGGGCTGGAGATGCTGGGTAGTTGGACTCATGAGGCCTTGTCTGATTTCATTTTAATGGCAATCTAACATAACTTAAAAGACAGGCTTTGTGCTTTTCTTTACACTTCTTGAGTGACGACTGACTTACAGATTTTCTGGGCAAGCTCCTTACCCAATGCAATATGGCCACAGCTCCATTTTGAAATCAATGGGGCTAGATTAATTTACGGCAGCAGAAGATCTGGATTGGCTGCTAATCATCAAACCCAAATTAACCATTTCTTCCCACCCTTCTCTATTTGCTGTGGGCAATGGTTCTATTTCAACAAGCATGAATCTAGCTTTAAGGGAGTAGTGTCGTGCCCCCCCATGCTTTATGAAAATTGGCTTATGAAGATGCATAATTCAAAGATGCTTTATGCAAAACAGGTCATGTAACCTATCATCCAAGAGCCTGTGATCCCCTGGATGTGTATATTCTATTTTTGTGCAAGTATTCTTCTTGTAAGCGAAGTTAGAAATATTAAGTTGGAACCTGTTTTATTAGTCCAGGTATCCTCGTAAAAGCCATTATTGATACTTTAGGAACTTATTGGTTCAGTGATCAAGTTAACAAACTGTGAATTATTTTCTTTTTCCTGTAAGCACAAACTGTGGTTGTTTCTAGAGAGACATAGGGCCAGGCCACCTGATGCTGGAACCCATTTTGGATCTGGTACTTTTCTACTCAAAGTGAGAAAAATTTGAACTGAACATAAAGAATTCCTGCCTTGGGCAAAAGGGACATAGAATGGTTCAGGTGCCAGAAAATATTCTATTGCCACCCAAGATGGCTTCTGGACACACCTAAGATTGAATAGGGGGAAGGATTGGGCCCAAGCTATGAGGCTACCTCGGTTGTGGAAGAGATAATTAGTACAACTGCTAGGGTAAGAATGTGGATGTTACAAGTTTCTTGGCGTATTAGATTTAGCTGGCATGTTTTGTTTATTTTAATTTACTGTTTATTTTAATTTACTATTAGTAACTTACTGTGATCTGTCTGTTTTCACTTGCAGTCACTTAAATCCTTCTCTTTATACTTAATAAAACACCTTTGTTTATATCAGGCCCAGTGTAAATGATTGATCGTTACCTGGGGGGGAACAACTACTGTGCATATCTTTCTTTCATTGATAAAGAGAGTGAACTTATAAGCTTTTTACACAGAGTAAGACGGATTTATTTGGTGTTTTGGTACTATTTGGGCCTGTGCTCCTGAGTACTGTCAGCAACCTTAAAGTTAAGCCCTCCCAGAGCTGAGCTGGTTCAGTGTCTGTGATGCTCTGCTGAGGGGCTGTTACCCCAAATCTGTGCCTTGGCTGGGGGACACCAGAGCTTCTGGCCCAGCAGGACAGAGTGTTGGGGTGTCCCAGAGGGCAGGTTGGTGGGCTCAGTGGCATGACCTCCCCCAAGGAACTCCTGTGATCCAATCCATCACAAGTAGCATCACTGAAATTGCTAAGACTATTCATGTGCATACTGAAAGGCATTTGCTTAAGCATCACAGTGAATCAGTATCTGTAACACCACTTATAATATAATAAATGGAGATATACCATCTCATAGAACCAGAAAGGAGATTGAGAAGTCATCAAATGCAGTCCCCTGCCCTTACAACAGGACCAAATACCATCCCTGACAGATTTGCCCCAGATCCCTAAATGCCTCCCAGGATTGAATTTACATCCCTGGGTTTAGCAGGCCAATGCGCAAACCACTGAGCTATCCCTTCCACCTTTTTTTCCATTCACTGCCCTCCTCACATCTGGAAGCAAGATATTCCAGCAAACGGAGCTCTGCAGTCAAGCAGGATATTAAGGTCAATAGCAGCAAATTCAGCATTCTGATAGAGAAGGAGAGAGCCAGGGACAGAATAAAGAATAAAGAATAAAGACAGACAGAGGGCTGTGTCTATACTGGTGCGATCTTGAAAAGTCTGGTGGGAGTCAAACTAGAGGGCTGTGTCTATACTGGTGCGATCTTGCGCCAGAGCTATGCAAATGAGGCTCAGCGTGGAATATCGCCGAGCCTCATTTGCATAACTAATGAGCCACCATTTTTGCGGAAGAGGCTCTTGTGCAAGACGGAGCTGTCTACACTGCCCCGTCTTGCGCAAGAAAAACCCTCTTGCGCAAAGCCGTTATGCTGATTATTTTCAGGCATAACGGCTTTGCGCAAGAGGGTTTTTCTTGCGCAAGACGGGGCAGTGTAGACAGCTCCGTCTTGCGCAAGAGCCTCTTCCGCAAAATGGTGGCTCATTAGTTATGCAAATGAGGCTTGGCGATATTCCACGCTGAGCCTCATTTGCATAGCTCTGGTGCAAGATCGCGCCAGTATAGACACAGCCAAAGAGTTCAAGGCAATTGTTTTGAGAAAGTGAATTACACAGAGGTGAATTATCAGCATGTTGCAAAAAATCGGAAGGTTAAATATACACCAGCATATTGGAAATGGGGTTTGGGAATAGATTGCACACTAATGTCAACAACACAAAAATTGTCCTTTTATGAACCTTTTCCAGACGTGAGCTACTTTGGATAAACAAATCAGCTACCTATCACCTCAAAAAGGAAAAATGTAAGTAGGGAAGCATTAGGAATTTCATGAGCCTTATAGACTCATGTTTTTGTCAAACTAGAAAAAACTACAAGAGAAAAGAGGAAGTGTAAATCCATGCCTCTAGCTAAAATACTTTCCACCAGGACTTCGTAAAGGATCAAGATATTGACAAAATGGAGCAAAGGAAGGGAAAAATAGCAGCATGTGACTGCCTGTACTTGTTATTTCCATCCACAAAAGCTGCTTGCTGACATTTTGAAAAAGCTGCAGTCTTGATGAACAGATTCTTGTATGGAGTCTTGATTATAAGATGCAGAATGTGCCTTGGCAGGTTCCATCTATTACCTTCCTTAGACAATTGGGGAAAAGCACACAGAATTTGCTTCCAGGCAACAAGGATTTTTCAACCAGTGCATCTCCACCTAGGGGATAACAGATGTGCTAAGTATGTGCAAGGGCCTAGTCACTATACTGCACAGGCCAGACTTTGGCATTGACCAATAGCCTGCAGAGTGCATGATGTATCCTAACTAAGCTCCCCATATTGCAGAATGAAAGCCTGTGCCACAGCATCCCGCTCGGCTGGCCAGTGCTGAATAGGGAGAATCAGGGCCCTGCCTCGTGCCTGCCCCCTTTGTGGTGTCTTCCACCCCATGGGGATGTAGGAGGGAGCAGTAGCAGCACAGGGCTGATGCAGCAAATATCATTCTGCTTTGCATGACAGTAATGCTCTCAGGGGCTAGATGCTGTGAAATCATGCCAGCTCCAAAGACCTTTTTGTCAAATTGACAAGACAAAGCACAGCAGGGGTGAAGAATGGACTTGCCCAAGGTCACTGGCAGTGCAGGTGCTAGAATCCAAATCACTTGCTGGCAAAGCCAAGACCCTAGCCATTATACCATGCTGTCTTCCTTTACAGTGAGCAAGGCTCCCTGAGCCTTCCCTAGCCCCTATGCAATTACATGGGATTAGATTCTGGCCCCAAACAGCTTCACAACTACAGTCATTTTAATGGCACCATCTCAATATATTTTCATATGGGATTTTTACAGCACAGCTGGTGACGGACCCCCTCCCCCCATGCTTTATGAAATGGACTTATGGACACAAATATGCATAACTCGAAGATGCTTTGTACAAAATATCTCATGCAACCTATCAATCTTGATGTCATAATCTGCTGGATCTGTATATGTTATTTTAGTGTATGTATCATTCTTGTGTGTAAAATTAGATATATGGAGTATGGAATGCGCTGTGGTTTTAGATGTGCAAATAAAAGTAATCAAGGGTGTTACCCTCAATGTCTAGATGACCAACTGTAAACAATCTCCTTGTCCTTTGAGTCTTAGCAGTGGTTGGCTCTAGGAAGTCATTTGACACCCCTCCCAACTGGTAGGACCTGACCAGGTAATCTTCCATGTAAGGATGGAATGTAGAAACAGAATTCCCACCCAAAGTGGGAATCTATAAAACAATGGGAAGCTAGCAGTTTCTTAGTCTTTGGCTGGCATGGCACTCCCAAGAAAATGAACCAGAGACCCCAGGAAGAGGGAACTTCCTTGGTTTGGAGGCTTAGCTGGAATGAGAACAGTTTCAGAGTGAGTTTGTAATAAATTTCTACTGTGGTTTTAGTATTAGAATTAGAATTCGTAATCTTCTTTGCTCTTGTCTGTTTTCACTTATAACCACTTAAATCCTATTGCTTGTACTTAATAAAAATCACTTTTATTTACTATCAAGCCCAGTGTAAATAATTGTTACCTGGGGAAGCAATCAGTGTGTACATCCTCCTTTCATTGTTAAAGAGGGCTTACCTAAATAATTCATCTGGGGTTCTGATCCCATTTGGGGAGTGGTATCCCAGGAACCTAAGCCCAGAACTGCATTTTCCTTGGACCTGAAGAGTTTCAGTGTCTGAATTGCTCCTCTGTGTGTGTGTGTGTGTGTGTGATCTCAGCTCTGTGCCTTGGCTGGTGGACACTAGGGGTATGTCTACATTGCATTCCTCCTTCGAGAGAGGAATGCAAATGCAGACAAATGAAATTGCAAATGAAGCACAGATTTAAATTTCCCGCACTTCATTTGCATAATCACTTTATGGTGCTCTTTCAAAAAAGCACTATTTTGAAAGTGAAACCGCGGTCTAGACGCGGTTATTTCAAAAACGGCAGGCTTTTTCGAAAGATCCTGTACTCAAAAAATGAGGAATACAGGATCTTTTGAAAAAGCCTGCGGTTTTCTAAATAACCTTGTCTAGACTGCGGTTTCACTTTTGAAATAGCGCTTTTTCGAAAGAGCACCATAACGTGATTATGCAACTGAAGCACAGGAAATTCAAATCTGCGTTTCATTTGCAATTTCGTTTGTCTGCATTTGCATTCCCCTCTCGAGGGAGGAATACAATGCAGACATACCCATGATGTGCTGGCCCAGCAGAACAGGGTGGTGAAAAGTCCCAGAGAGCAAGGAGGTGAGCATCAGTGGCTTTGTCAGCACTCTGGGAAGCACCCCCAAGGGGTCTTCTGTGACCGCACCCCGTCACAGTTACACTTATCTAGGATTAGATTCTGGCCCAAACAACTTCACAACTACACTTATTTTAATGGCACCATCTCAATATATTTTTATATGGGATTTTTAGGGCACAGCCCTATTGCAGTTGGTGACCAAACTCCCATTGGTTTCAGCAGGAAATGGCTCAAGCCCTTAATTGTGTTAACTGCAAATATTCAGAAATTCAACTCTGAGTTCACTAAAATTATATGTATAAGTCACATTTATTAAACAAAGTCAGAGCTTCCAGCGTGGACCCAGCAATTCTAAAAGAAGGCTACAACCCCCCTCCAATCACACCCCATCCATATGGTTATAATTTCGTTTAAAAATCCTAATGAAAACAGAGTAGCTGCAGAGAACCAGTGGGAAGTGGCAGTGCTCCATCCATCATTTGTGCACAGCAGGCAGAGATGTACAACTCTGCTTGTCTCTATAGAACAGTTAATTATTTAAAATAAATATTAATTACAAGCTGTTTGAAAATCTCTATTTTGATCACACACATACAAAAAAGTGGCACAGTGCAAACATTATGCTTTGCACACCACAGTCCAACTGCTTGATTCATGCAAATTACTCCCAGGATCTCCCTGTTGGACAGCATTTGCAATTGTATCTATTCATCCTCCTTGGCAAGCATGTGAAAACCAGTGGAGAAGGTGGGAAGATATTTGATTAATTTATTCAATGCGTTTCGTAACATTTGTGGATTAAAATAGTCTATGAATAATATTTTTCATTATTTCCTCAGCTCCAATGCCAGTGGGAGCAATAAATGAGTAACATAAGCAAACACTTGCAGTATGACAATAATATTGAATGTGTAGGTATGCATTATTCCCAGCTAAGGGATTCTAGTGCTGCCTGTAGTAATTTTGATCAATGGAAATAAAGAAATCATTAAAAATGTCTGTCTGTCTTTGGCCTTTCCCTAAGTAAGAGCTGCGCTCAAATTATTTGAACATAAGCAACAGGAAGTAAGTAACAGAACATTTCCATACTTGAACATTACAGAAAGCACCATCTTCCACCATTTCTGTAATTCCTTCCCAAAAGATGGCAGCACTCCTCTTTCTTAAGGCTACAAGATGGATTTATTCCTGTAGAAATAGCACCAACAGGGGAGCCGACAACTATGCTGCCTGAAGCAAGCAATGGCAACTTCCCCCCCAGCCCTTATAGCTTCCCAGAGTGCACCATGCAGTGTTCCAGTGGTGATTTAAAGAGCCCTGGACCCTTTAGAATCATTGGGGCCCAGGGCAGTTTCCCCTCTTTCCCCACTGCCAGCATACCTGAGCACTGGGAAGGCACTATTCTTTCCTTACTTTTTGGGGGGGACCTTGGATAATAATCAGCTACTGGCCTTTATCAGCTGCAAATTAGCATCCCTCCTTCTCCAGGATGGCTCATTTGGGCTTGGTGATGAGTGGGAGGATGGAGTCAAGGTTGCTGCTAATTGCTGCTCTACCAACAACTCCTTGTCCATCTGCTCAGCCACATCATGGATACAGCATCCACTTATCCCTATGCACCACGCTTAGGAGGAGATCAGACAAGGATGTGGGAGAGTCTTCTTCCCCTTTAAACTCTGGTGGTCTTTGAAGACCAAAGTCACAAACAATCCCATGTTTACTTTGGCCTCTCGAAGGTGATCAGCCAGTTATAATTTGAGGTCTGTTAGTTAGCCAGCTTTTAATAATTTAATGTGTGCTGTGTTCTTTTTTACTTTCTAAGTTTTCTAAGTTCTTTTAATCAAAATGGTACGCAGCACTTAACCAAATGCCTTACAAAAGCTATTATCTTTATCAATGAAATGTGTTATCTCATCAAAAGAGTTAGCTTGAGGGGAGTCTGTTTACCTTAAATCCCAATAAATCATCATTAGTTACATTACCCCCCTTAATTTTTCATTAATTCAGTTCCATATCAGCTACTCCATTGTCTTGCTTGGCATAAATGTCAGGCTGACAGGCTTTAATTACTCAGGTAATTTGCCCTATTTAAATATTGGCACAACATTAGCTTTTCTCCTGTCCTCTGGAACTTCCCCAGTGCTTCAAAACTTATTGAAAATCAACATTAATGGCCCAGCAAGCTCATCAGGCAGCAATTTTAAAATTCTTAGATGCAAATTACCCAGATCTGCTGATTTTTAAAACTTCTAGATTTTAATAGCTGCTACTTAGTATCCTCCTGAGATCTTAGTGGAATGAGCATTATCATGATCATATCATCTGTTTTGTCTAAGATCCCAGGCTTGTCATAACTGTGCTGGACATTAAAAGCAATGCACTTACCAGAATAGCTGGTTTTTATAGCTCATTACTATAATTTGTAACACATCCTACTGCCTGATAACCCTTAACTGGCCACTTCATTTTAAGTGGGCTTCTACAGTATGTGTAAACCATTTATGCTTAACCCCCTGTCCCTCTTCATATTTAGCTTGGCCACTCTTGTTACCTTCCCCAGACCTGAGAAAGAGCTCTGTGAAGCTTGGAAGCTTGTCTGTTCCAGCAACAGAAGCTGCCCCAGTAAAAGATATTACCTCATCCACCCTGTCCCTCTCAGATCCTGCGTCCAACATAGCTACAGCAAGACTGCAGTCATGTTAACATTATTTCCTTTGTTTTTAAACCAAAATATTGCACATTAGCATGTCAAATGCTTTACAGAGGTGTAAGTGCCTTATATCAGCACTATTCCTGTTATCAACCAGATTTGCAAGCGTATAAAAAAATCCCTGTGGCAATGACTAAAGTAGTTTAATTACCTGTTGTGTGAAAAAAGTAATTTCCTTTTGTGATCTGTGGAAACTGCAAGAGATGATGACCGCATATATAAAACTATACAGAGATATATCTGAAAAGTTTGACAAAATGGGAAGCAATAACCAAGAAATATGTTTGTCTGTTGGAAGCAAATCTGCATCACCAGAGAGATGACTTGGCTAGTCTTACTAAAATGTTTCCACCTTTAGCTTCTTAAGATGCAGCTAAGTCAATGAAAGAATCCTTCTGCTGACTTTCTATCACTGTTATAGATGTCTGCATTATGGCTCTACAGTGATGTAATTGCCGCTGTGTCTCTCTAGCATTTGTGGGATGTAGATATAGTCTTAAATTCTATCTCCTTATGGTTTTGTTACAAATTTTTAATCACAGACTAGGCCCCTCAAAAGGTTCATGACTAAAGTTCATGACCCTGTACAATGAGCCTGTGCCTATATTCCAAGTATTTCTGGATCAGTTTACGGCTTCACTTTAAATACCAGAATACTGGATTAAAAATTCCCAGCTTTGCACAATTTTGACAAGAAACCATAAAAAGGGCCACTTAAAATGAAGTTTCCTTTGAGATTGTAAGTGTGTTTGAAGCTAGAACCCATTAAGGGCATTGGTATCAATGGTGTTTGTCAGCCTGTGTCTACACTGCAGACCTTACAGCAGCACAGCTTTACCACTGCAACTCTGCCAGTGTAAGGTCTCCTGTGTGGCCTTTCTATGCTGACAGGAGAGCTCTCTTGGCAGCATAGTTAAACCACCTCCAATGAGTGTTGATAGCTATGTCAGCGGGAAAGCTGTCCACACAAACACTTTTGTCAGTGAAACTTATGTCAATCTGGGGGTATGTTTTTTACAGTTCTGACTGACAAAAGTTTTATTGACAAAACCACTAGCGTAGACATTGCCTTAGTATCTTACCCCAATGGTGATAATATCTGATAGTGCGTTCAGTGAAATAACATCACTTTAATGGTCCAGTCATCCATGGGATGGAACTCTGCTACCTCCTCTCGATGCCAATGGGAGAGGAAAGTACTGTAGTCATAATATCTTGTGTTCAGACCTTTAAAAAGTCAAAGCAGTGAACTGTACAGTAGTGACATTTTTATTCAAGAGCCATTATTGGATGCAATATGTGTGTTACTAAACTGAGACCTGATGTGAGGGTGCATAAGAGTGAAATAAGGACAGCTGAACAGAAGTGTCAGTACTTGTGACATAAATGTTGCAATATTGGTTCATTTATTTAAAACCAAATTAATCTGCTCTCATAAATCTAAGGTAGTGGCTGATCATGAAATGTATTTCTTGTACTCGTTCCTTTATTAATTAGTTCTGGCCTGCCATTTAGATGGAAAAAATTACTATGAACTTCTGTTTGCTCCCTTCCATTTGAACATGAGCTCAGTTGATTTTGCAGTCTGCTTTCATTATTTTAGGTGAATCTTGGTGATACAGTAATGCTTCAGCGAGAAAGCCTCTGTAGACTAGCTATGTATTTTGTAACTTAAAGCCTATTTTAGTGTGATCTGTTTCAATTTATTTGAAAAGCAACTTTTCTGAAATGCTGACTTTCTGTTTTTTCAAATCCAACAATGACACACATCCACATTTATAGATCCCTATGTGGATGCAAAATTTGTATCCACATCTATATCTATAGCCACAAAAATGAGCCTCAGCTAGCCATATCAAGATCCGTGGATGTGGATATCTGTGGATATAAAGCAGGTATCTGGATTTGCAGGGCTCTACGCATTTACTTATGTTCCTCTCCCGTCATTCTGAGTGCGTGTTGCTTTTCACAGCACATTATCAAGGTCAGATTGAGTTCAGTTCTTTTCAGGCAAGTAAACCATTCTAGGTTAAAATAAAAAAGAATCATGGCCCTGTCCTGTCTAATTAATTCTCTGTATTACTGGGGGGAGCAAAATGAAGCTAATGTAAAACGGAATGAACTCACTGAAGTTTGTCATATTCTTAGTTCTTGAGATAACAATGTATGAGACCTGACTTCCTTTTCAGGTTAAGAAATCATCAAAAATTCAAGCATACTAGAAATTATAACATGTCCTTGTGAGGTTTAGATCATGAAAATTATGAAGTGTCATGAATAAAACAGCATAAATGAAAATTTATCTAGAATCCACTTTAGTCCAGATAGTGAGAGATTTGGGCAGAGTGAGAAACCCTTAGCTTTAACCTATGGGACAAAATTAATATTATCAAAATGAATGTGCTTTCCACAATACTGTATATTTTGATTACTGATCTCTGCATACTCTGAATGCTGTTTTCAAGCTGTCTGGAGTGACTCATGAGCATGAGTGCCAACCTGAAAATGGACTAGTTGTGAGTTGTGTTCTTAGATTTCACCAATTAAGTGTCTGAATGCCCTAAGTGCTATAATAGCCTAATCATGGAAGCAGTCACTTTGGGTTCTCTGGTCTATTTTGCCATTCAGGTAAGCTTGCCTTTGAGTTGAATGGTCCTTTACATAAAAAAATCACAACATTCAGGTTATTCCTAGTTACCCCATGCCAGTTGCACCTCAGACCAAAGCCAATGCTTGTAGCCAATCCTATAGAAAACTAAGGAAATTAGTTATTTCCTAATTATTAATTAGGAAAAAGAGATGGGAAGTATTTACAAGGTTAAAGCAGGTTAACATACACACTCAAATGCATTACAGTCCTAGGTTCCAAAAGGTCCTAGAAGCTACTGTGATATGCAAGCTCTATAAATCTTCTAGGGCTAACTCAGGCCAAACAGCTAGGGATCACTTGCTTATGCTTAGAAATCTTCACTCACTCCCAGAGTACAAGCAGCATAGAAATACAGTTCCTTCTTGTTAGAGATTTTTATTCCTTTCCCCTCTAGTGCAAGCTGATTGGACAGGTCTTTGTGCACATCTCCTATTTGTGTGTATGCGGGAAGGGGGAGAGCAATCAGCAAAAGTCTTTGTTCTTTAGTGATTTACAATGGCTCATTTGGTTTCATAGGGCCTTCTTGTAGAGCAGGACCTGAGACCTTCTATAGGAAGCCAGCATTTTATGTTCATTAATGCTACTTTCCTGTTTAATGACTTATTACCGAGGATAATAATGCAAACATTTAATATAACCATGTCACATTATGTACAGATGATTATAAGTAAGATTAATACATGCACCATCCTACAAGCATTTCATAAATTCTAAACACTGAAGACATTCTTATCCACCTAAGATCTATTTTAACAATACTAGCACATAGGAGAGCCAGACTAGTTTTTAACTATGCATTTGTCAGGATTCCAGGCCTTGAACAAAGATTTGTGTGTATCTTGAACCCAAGCCAATGAAGAGGTGTCCTGCGTCACATTAATGCTACAGTTAAAGCTGACTGCAGAAAACCGTATTGTGTTCACATTGGTCCTTGTATAGGTTACAGCACATGGGCCTTTCCAAAACAAACTGCTGTGGAAGTATGTTTTTCCCCAGGCAACACTGACCCACGTGCTTTGGGACTGACCCAGGACACAATCCTTTTGGCTAGAACAAGGCAGGATGATTGATTTGATAATGGACACCTCCTTGCAAATTACTTCCCAGAACTGTGATATATTCCATCATGTTGTAAACTCTCCAACTCATGGAAAATGTGGCTCTGTAGAGCATTGTGTGTACCCAAATGACTCATAGTGCGTACATGGAGAAGCAGGCTGCCCCCAATGACAGAAACATGGCTCAGTAGCTCAGCTGCCCCGACAACCAAAGAATAGCTAATTGTGAGGATGTATCATGCCCTTTGAGGCCTCTGCTGAATGCCATATGGTCCTACTACACCCACGCCCCATAAAAGGAGCATTGAAGGTAGGTCCTCCAGACCTGCCTACAAAGGCTGCTTGGGAAGCAGCAAGTCAGAGGTTTAATTAAAAGAAACTTTAGAACCTGAGTAAATCCATCACTGGCTAGGACCAGAATGTGGAAGAAGAACTGGAAGGCAATGAAATTCCACAGGTAAACAGGCCTAGGAGAGGTGCTGACCAAACGGGGAACAAATAGAAAATCCAAGAAGGTGAATGTGGAAACAGCCCAGGGAACACAGCAGTAGACATTAAAGGAAAACAGTCTTGTGGCTGCTGTCTATAGGGTGCCTGGGTTGCGCCCCAGAATAGTGGGTGGGTCTAGGTCCCCTCCACTGGCCATGGGAAAAGTGGTATAAGCCCAAAGAAGGGGATAAGACTCTGCATTAAAAATCCAATAAAGGGTCTGGGAGATTAAACAGGCCCAGGGACAGGGCTGAAGATGTGGAAGAGGACCACCCATTCAATAAGAACATAAGAATGTCCATACTGGGTCAGACTGAAGGTCCATCTAGCCCAGTATCCTGTCTCCCAACAGTGACCAATGCCAGATGCCCCAGAGGGAGTGAACAGAAAAGGTAATCATCATTTCCTGACAGAGGCTAGGGATACCATTCCTACCCATCCTGGCTAACAAGTATTGATGGACCTAACATCCATGAATTTATCTAGTTCTTTTTTTAACCCTGTTAAAGTCCTGGTATTCACAATATCCTCTGGCAAGGAGTTCCACAGGTTGACTGTGTGCTTAGGGTTGCCAGATGGTTTAACCAAAAATACTGAACACCCTCCCCATACAAATAAAAAAACACCAGGGAAAAAATTCTTTTGAGGAAAAAAAAAGGGGAGACCAAAGTTTTTGAGCAAAAAAAAAAAAAGGGACCCAGAAATTTGTTAAGCAAAAAAATTAAAAAAAAAACACCCAGCATAGCCCCTTTAAGAAATTCTTTTCAGGCTTTTTGGCCTTAACAGGCTGCTGGCGGCAGCATGCCATTTTGTCTCCCTTCTCCAGGCCAGACAGCTCCCCTGCGCAACCCAGTAAGCACCTGGGATTTTCACCTCCTGGCTGGGAAAAAATCAGAAAATACGGGACTTTTTAGGTGTCCGGTATTTTCTGAATTTTTTTACTGTCAGGAGGTGAAAATACCGGACGGTCTGGGTCAATATCGGACACCTGGCAACCCTATGTGTGCTGCATGTAGAAAAACATCCTTTAGTTTGTTTTAAACCTGCTACCTTTAAACATAATTAGCTCTTCAGTGAACCTTGTTACCCCAAAAGGGAGCTGAACTTGAAAGAGTGACCTAGCTGGAGAGCTGGGGCAATAAGAACAGATAAAGGCAAAGAATCCACATGGTGAAAGCCCTGGGGGCATGGCTTGATACCAGCGGAGGCCTAGACTTAAAGCTGGACTGGAAGGGGCTGAGGGCTGAGCCCTTAGACAAGGCTACAGACATTAACAAGGGCAGGGCCTTTTACCCTGTTCATTCATCCATTCATGTATTAACTGAGGGTGCGTCTACACTGCACCATAACTCAAAATAAGATATGCAATTTGAGCTACACAAATTGCATATCTTATTTCAATGCTATTTCATAATAGCTTATTTTATCATTTTGTGCTGTCTGCACAATGCCAAATTTCGAAATAAAGAACTATTCCAAAATGTCCCTTATGCCTCACCAAATGAGGTTTACACGGATGTCTGAATAGCGAGCCCGAAATAATGGGCTTGCTGTGAACATGTGGGATAGCTGTTTCGGGATACTCCGGTATCCTGAAATAGCATTGCAGTGTAGATGTATCCTGAGCAACTTAACCAGAGGGCTGAGACACAGAACACCTACCTGATGAGGGCAACAGTCAACAAGAAGCACTGGGACTAGAGAGAGGGGGAGTGAGGGATCATACCCAGCCAACAGGAGGCAATTACAAGAGGTGAGTCCACACTGTCACAGTAATGTTTTCGAGAAGAAGCACCTCAGACAAACTTGAAAAGATTTAAAAAATCTGACTTAAAAGCCTTCAATTAATCACCGGTGGGTAGTAAACCAAGACATCATTCTCCTTTCCCCTCCTTGGCTGCATTCCCTTCCTATTCCATTATGGCAAAGATAGGGGCTGTGTCTACATTGGCAAGATTTTGCGCAAAAGCAGCTGCTTTTGCACAAAATCTTGCTTCCTGTCTACACTGGCCGCGAGTATTTGCACAAGAACACTGACGTTGTAATGTACAAAATCAGTGCTTCTTGCGCAAATACTCTGATGCTTCCGCACAGGGATAAGCCCTCTTGCGCAAATATTCTTGCACAAGAGGCCAGTGTAGACAGCAACGTTAATTTCTTGCGCAAGAAAGCCCAATGGCTAAAATGGCCATCGGAGCTTTCTTGCGCAAGAGAGCGTCTACGCTGGCACGGATGCTTTTGCACAAAAGCAAATCTTTTGTGCAAAAGCACATGCCAGTGTAGATGCTCTCTTGAGCAAATACTTTTAACGGAAAAACTTTTCCGTTAAAAGTATTTGCGCAAAATCATGCCAGTGTAGACACAGCCAGGCAGCCTAGGATTATGAGTAAGCTGTATGAGTGGCCCTCCTTCATGTCAATGGGCCTCAAGATTGATGAAACCAAGATGGCCTTCTGGGATAGGGTAGTTTTAATAACTACACTTGGTAATCCAGAATTTGTAGGGTGTGCGGATTGAACTATAGCAGTGCTTTGATTGGATGGATCACAGGTTGCCCTCTATTGCTTTATGGTTTTGTTCTTTTGTTTTCTGTTTTCTCCCTTAGATTTGTATAAAATGCCACAGAAATAATTATATTCCTGGGCTCTAATCTGAACAAGAGTAACTTTATGCACGTGAGCAGCCCCATTGATTTCAGTAGAACTACCCATGAGCATAAAGTTACATGCATAAGTGTACACAGGATTGGGATGCCCATATGTGTGTACCTGATATTAGGAACCGTTTCACTTTTTTTCTTTTCTCTGAAAACAGGTCTCTGATATGGAAAAATCAATACAGACAATGAACTCTGATTTTACTATACTAAGAATGGGCAGTTCACTTTGACAGGAAAAAAACTGAACAGTGTACTTCATAGGGGAGGTGTGTGTTTGCATTAAGCTGCGTGAAGAAGTACATGCCACCCTATGATTAACAGCTAAACACAATTTGGTGCTGAACAAATAACCACCATAAACACAGTGATCTTCACTGCAGGGGGGAGCTATCACAGCAAGCTAGCTGATAAGCAAAGAGATGCCAGTACTTCATTTCTTTGACACACGTTTCGCTTGAACTGGTTGTGGTCGGCGGGAAGCTATTTCTAACATATTTGGTCGAACCCTGCAGTTAGGCTGTTGACTGTTTCTATATTTACCAGGTAGACTTTAATTGTCCATTGATTTTAATGGAATGTTAATGAACACAGCAGATCATAACTGGAACAGCCCCATTAGCAACAGAGAAGAGGAAAAATGCAGGCAGCATTTCATTTAGTTATTGATAGTGCTGAGGTGAATAAGATGTCCTGGTTATATCCAAACTATTGTTTCTCTCTCTTTCCACGGCTTTTGAGCATATTACAAACCTGAAAACAAAACATCTATCTATAACCACCCACAGTGGCAATAATTATCTCCCCTGCCTACGACAGGACTAAAAGTTCCTCCACTGTTTTCAGCTGGTCAGGAAAATGCTTAATTGAAAAAATAAAATGTGTCGTGCACTGTAGTGAGGCAGAGTGGCCTCCCTCAAAGCCTGAAAGTGAAGAACCGTTACCCTCCCCTTGGTGGGCTGAGCCAGTCAGCCCCACCCTCGTGCCAGAAGTGCAGAAGCAGGACAGGAAGCGTAAAGGGAGGGCCTTACAGCTCCATTGTGTCCAAACCAGGGGACTGAGCAGACACTTCTAGCCCTTTGCAGGACTCTGGACCAGACATGAAGCTGCACAGGACCCTGCCCCCAGAGGAGACTGAGAATGGAGGGGAATTGTTAGAATTAGTGTTGGCTGTCTACATAGCAGTGACTGAGGATTTGCTCCCAATGGAGCCACACCTATGGAGTGCTATAGGGAGCCAGACTTCAGTCAGATTGTGCTGGTGTGAATTGAAGCAGCAGAATTCTTGGTTTCCCCACCAACCCATTGGTGGGACTACCTGCCACTAACAGGACTCTAGGTGGGACTTGGTGGAGTATGGTTGGCCCAGGTCCAACACCATCTTTCCCTTTCCTTCCAGCCTCACAGTTGGTAGTTGGCCACATAATCACCTTAGGCATTCAGGCCTATAGACAGTTAACGACTGTGTGCTCCAGCCAAGAGACACAAGGGCCAAACCTATAGACAGTTAATTAATTGTTATTTGCTGTCTGATGCAGGGAGGCAGAGTGGTCTCCCTCTGAGCCCAAGAGCGAGGGCCCACTATATGCACTATTATAATTTAAACTATAAAGTCTGATCACAAGAGTGAGCATTTTCAAGAGGTTGGGAGCCTCTATCAAGAATGTCCTGTCTCCAGGCCCTAAGAATTTAAATCACTGGACTGTCATCAAGTGCACCTGAAGCTAGTGTCAATCATTTTGATGGATAAAGGGAAAGAGGCAGGTAGTCTTTAGGCCTTAACTACACACAGGATGTACAGCCATAGATAAAAGCATCACTAGATCCCTAGGGCATATCTACACTAGGGAGAAGATCAGCCCTCCAGAGGTTGATCTTCTAGCATTTGATTTAACGGGTCTAATGTAGATCTGTAAATCGAATGCTGAAGGCAGCCCACACTGGCATCCGGTACTCCTCATTCTGCAAGGAGTAAGGGAAGCCAACGGGAGCGTGTGCTGCCATCACCCTCCCACTGTGTGGACTCTGCCATGACTCCGTTTAAGGTAAGCTGACTCCAGCTACACATTCCTGTACAGGAAGAATAATAAGCTACACCAGTATATGACACTTTCCTACCAGTATAGCTGCTTCCACAATGTTGCAACATAATATTACTGGCAAAACACCACACTCCTAATAGAAGTATACCCATACAAAATCTCTGCATAGACTGGGCCTTAAAAGTGTGGCTCTGATTTTATGGTATGACTTTGTTTTTTATGCATGTCTGCAACTCTCCCAAAAGGGTAGGTGGCCTCATGATTTAAAGAACAGAACATAAAAATGAATCTTCTAGAAGCCCTTGGGAAGATGGGAGGAAACTATGAAGTTCTTCTTTAATTAACACCACATTTTTCCAGTGTCAAAATATGTTTAATCTTGGCACTAACTAATATTCAGTATAACATTCTATATTAATGTGAATGTTGCTGAACTGGAGATAACACCAAACATCTCTGTGATACAGTTGAATAAAACCCCCAATATGTGCAGATGATTTATTGGGAAGATAATGGGCAAACCCCTGAGAGGCTCAAAGTCTGGGTTTGCTGCCAATAATCTCAAAATTCTGTTACTCAACTTTTTAGAACTTCTGGGCTTTATGAAATTGGGCTGGAAATCTTGTGTGAACAAACTCTCTCATGAGATTTTTAGTACATGCTGCTCTTAGCTGGGATGAAAATACTGCAACAAAACACTTTTTAGCAGTACTTTGACATTTTGTATTCTGACACTAGCTAGTACACAAAAATAAGGAGAAGCACAAAAATGAAAAACAAACTATGTGGAAAAAATTGCCCCCTACACCTGAGAACTTTCAGAAAGGTTTTATTTTGGATTCTTTGTAGAAATGGACACTGGTTCTAATTTGGGGAATGAGAAAATTCTTAATTTCTCCAAACTGGTTTGTCAGTTTCGTGTGAATTTCAAAAAAGGACTGGACGTGTGGATGAATAAACCTGAAAGTAGGATAAAATGATAACTGAGCTCTAGAATATAAGAACATAACATAAGAACATAAAAACGCCCATAGTAGGTCAGATCAATGGTCCCTCTAGCCCAGTATCCTGTCTTCCAAATGTGGCCAATGCCAGGTGCCCCAGAGAGAGTGAACAGAACAGGTACTCATCAAGTGATCCCTGTCAGTCATTTCCAGCCTCTCACAAACAGAGGCATAGGGTTAGCTCTAGACTGCAGGCTTCTTTCGGAAGAAGCTTTTCCAGAAGAGATCTTCCGAAAAAACTTCTTCCAAAAGAGAGTGTTCACACTGGCCAACCGCATCAAAAAAGCCATCTGCTTTTTCGAAAGACAGCATCCAGACTGATTGAACATTCTCTCGCATAAAAGCCCACCCAGAACCACTTCAGCCAGGACTTTAGGTCACCAGTTGCTTCTGAGTGCTGGTGCTGGAGCCTTGCAGAGTCACGCGCTTAAAGAGACCCCCCTGGGCAGCCGTTTCTCTGCTTCTTCTGTGTGCAAAGCTCTCGCAGTGCCTGCTGTGGTTGCCCAGCTTTTTTGGACGCCACAGCTTTTTCCTTTGTGCCATGAAGCCAGAGCTGCCTCTGGGCATGTGATGGCCCCACACAGCCATGCTGCAGTTTCTTCAGCACTTTGTGCCGGTTGCTTTCCTGGTCCTGACTGATCTCGACCCCGAGCACATTCTGGGGACCCTCTCCCTGGGTGCGGGAGCAACACCCTTGCCACCACAATCCTCAGTGGAGATGCGTTTCTGGAGGCTGGACACCAGTTCCGACTGGTGGGACTGGCTGGTCATGGAGCGGTGGGATGACCAGCAGTGGCTCCAAAACTTCTGCATGTAGAAGGTTGCCTTTTTGGAGCTGTGTGCCTGGCTCGCCCCTCTGATGATGCAACACCCACCTGTGGCCCATCAGCCCCCTGGAGAAGCAGGTCACCATCGCTGTATGGAAGCTCGCCACCCCTGACAGCTACTGGTCGGTGGGCAACCAGTTCAGTGTGGGAAAGTCCACCATCGGAGTCCTCCTCATGGAAGTAAGATACTTTCAGGCTGCAGTCCCTGCACAGATGGGGGAGGGGGAGTCCTGGTAAAGGGGGACCCTTGGGAAAGGGGGATTGGGAGGTGTGGGGGGTGGAGTGGGGGTGGGGAGAAGCCCCATCCCCGGGGGGTTGCGCCATCCCTCCCTTACACAGCCCTGCTGCTGGGGGTGTGTGTGTGTGACCTCATAGGGGGTGGCTCCTGGGGTGTTTGAGGGGGAGGAGGGGATGGGAGGGCGTCGGGCATCTCCCAAGACTGAGGCACTCCTTCTCTCATTCTCTGTTTTGTGTGTTTGTTTGTTTCCTTCTGCAGGTTGTGAGGGCCATCAATTCCATCCTGCTGCAGAGAGTCATCCGCCTGGGAGACCTGGATCTGATAGTGGCTGGATTTGCTGCCCTGGGGTTCCCAAAGTGTGGTAGAGAGGTTGGTGGGACCCACATCCCACTTCATGCAGCTCAACATAGAATGGCCCAATACATAAATTGCAAGGGCTATTTTTCTGTTGTGCTGCAGGCCCTGGTCAACCACTGTGGACAGTTCATGGACATTTTTGTTGGGTGGTTGGGCAGGGCACACGATGCCCAGATTTTTCGAAACCCCAGCCTCTATGGGAAGTTGGAGGTGGGCACATTCTTCTCCCACCGGCACTTTGCAGTTGGGGACATGCAGATGCCACTGTGCATCATGAGGGACATGGCCTACCCCCTCATGCTGAAGCTAAGGAAGCCTTATATTGGCCATCTGGACCCCAGCAGGGACCAATTTAATGCCCACCTGAACTGGGCCAGGATCCAGGTGGAGTGTGCCTTCGGCCACCTCAAGGCATGTTTCAGCTGCCTCCTGACCTGCCTGGACGAGGGGGAGCATAACATCCCCAAGGTGGTGTCGGCATGTTGTGTCCTCCACAACATTGTGGAGAGGAAGGGGGAGGCCTTCCTG
This sequence comes from Pelochelys cantorii, assembly GCA_032595735.1. Taxonomy (NCBI): domain Eukaryota; kingdom Metazoa; phylum Chordata; order Testudines; family Trionychidae; genus Pelochelys; species Pelochelys cantorii. The sequence continues at coordinate 41,203,855 of CM064326.1, read as the reverse complement.
CCAGGGTGGGGGCAGATGCCGACCACGAGCGGAGACCCTTCTAGCAGCCATGGACAGGTGCCATCTGACAGGCCGGGGTGCTCATCTAGAAGGCCCTGAGGGAGAGTTTCTCTCAAGGACCCCAGTAACTCTCCCCAGGACCTCCTGACTAGGGACCTCTGGCTTGCTGCACTATCTCTTTCCCACCACAACCCCTCCTTTTGCCCCTTCCCTGACCTCTCAATAAAGACACCTGTTTGTTTTTGAACAAAACAAACTTTGTATTTGTGTTTTAGAAAAAAAGGGGAAGGGGAATGGGGGCTCCTAACCAGAAGGGAGAGGGGACTCCTAATCGGGAGGAGGGCTCACAACCTGGAGGGGGAGGGGGGCTTGGAGTGTCATCGAGGCCGGCTGGATGTGCCACCTTGGATGCGGGGACCTTGTTGGACTTGGGGTTAGGTGGGTCTTGGGACCACAGCAGGGTGGGCAGAAGGGGAGGCTGGAGCGGGGTCAGGGATGGCAGGGGGATAGGGGAAGGGGGCATGGGCATCACTTGGGGAGGGGGCATGGACATTGCTTGGGGAGAGGGCACGGACATTGCTTGAGGGCACGGACATTGCTTGGGGAGAGGGCACGGGCATCGTTTGAGGAGGGAGCAGAGGCATCGCTTGAGAGATAGGGGGAGGGGGAATGGACATAGCAGGGAAGACAGGAGGGTGGTAGGCAGGAGCAGCGAGAGCAGATGGGTGTGCCATCATTTCCCTCATGGTGGCACACATGCTATCGCACCTCTGCATGAGATGGTTCCAGGTGTGGTTCCACCACTCTGCGTCCTTCCGGATCTTCTGCGCTGGGGTCTGCTGCATGTCGCGCAGGACGCTGACATGCTGCTGCATCCGGTCTTCATAGACCCTGTCATGCTTTCGGGTCCCCCAGGCTCTGGCGGCTGGCTCAGGTGGCATGGCTTGCCCCTCAGTCTCGACTGGTCCAGCTGTGGAGAACACAAAGAGGGAGAGGCGGTCAATCATCCATGTAGACACTGTCCCTGAGGCTGTGCCCTCCTCTGTGAGCAGCAACCAACAGTCCTTGGGCCAGAGGAGGGGGATGTCCCGGGAGCAAGGCCATGCGTGGCCTACACAGCAGGCCCTGCCTTACAGGGGCCCGAGGTGTCCAGGGAACCATGCTGCCCACTTCCCAGACCCCCGGCCCATGGACAAGTGGGCAAGGGAAGTGTCTGGCCACAGTGGGATCCCACCATGGGTAGCAGAGGAGCCGGGAGCAGCCTGGCCCTCCTTGGGGCCCACACACACGCCTGCTCCTGGTAGCGCTGCCCGCAGGAGCAGATGCTGCCTCACACATGCAGGCATGCCTGTGTGCTGTGTGCGGCACTCCTCAATGTGTCTGGGGTTGTGCCTGTGCCCTTGTGACTAGCTTGCTTCCAGTCATGGCAGGTGGTGGGAGGGTGTTCCCCTGGGGCCAGACGTGTGTGGCCTCCCCTGAGCCTGGGAGCAGGATCACGGGTGTGCTCAGGGGCTGCCTGCTGAGTCCGCGTGGTGCACACTAATGCTGTCCGTGGTTCCACATGCATGGATTGCAGCACAATGTCCAGCCCAAGCAGGCCGAGTGACGCTCGCACCCCTCCCCTTCTGCGCCCACCTTCCCCACCCTGTGTGTGTGACAAACTGAGAGCACTCGCCTGAAGATCCCTCCCCGGCAGTAGAGGAGGCCTAGGAGATGTCCAGGCTGACAGGAACGGCTCTAAGGAGAGCGTGACCATGGCTGTATCATCCACCTCCTCCTGCTTCTGTCCCTGGTCCTCCTCCTCCTCCTCCGCCGTAACCTCTGGCTGGGCGACGACAGGCATGTCGAGGCCGGAGTCCACGACAATGGGTGGGGAAACAGTTTCCCCACCCCTCAGGATTTGGTGCAGCTCCTGGTAGTAGGGGCAGGACCCCACACCTGAGCGTGAGCTGTGCTCTCCGGCCCTCATGTATCCCTGGTGGAGCTCTTCGACCTTACTCTGGACCTGTTCCAAGGTCCGGGGGGGGGGGGGCGTGTCCAGGGACTCGGCTGCTTGGAGCAGAGATCCTGCGATGTCTCCTCCTCACCCCACAGCTCGAGGAGGGGCAGGATTGCCGCTCCGGACCAGGAGGGTGCCCACTTCTTGGTCCCCCTGGGTGGGTCCTGGGGCCCTGGGGCTGCTCCCTGTGAGGGCCAGGGGGGCCATAGGGGGCTTGTGGCTCAGCCATTGCTGGATGTGTGGATTGCAGGGAGAGCCACGCGCTCAGGTGCTGCTCCCAGGGCCAGCTTTCTGCCACAAGATTTGTCCAGAGTGCTTGCAGCTTTAAGAGGGGCCAGGAGACAGGAACTATAGAGTTGTGATCACTTTGGATGGAGTGGCCACCAGGGCACCTGTACTTTTTCCTGGAGGCCTCGTTGTTAGAAAGAAAACCCTTTTCCCCGTACACACACACCTTTTTCCAAAAGAGCTCTTTCAGAAAAAGGCTTCTTCCTCATAGAAAGAGGATTACCAATGTCGGAAAAACCCCTCTGTTCTTTTGATTTTCTTGAGAAAGAACGTGATTGCAGTGTGGACATAATTGATGTTTTTTTGGAAAAACAACCGTTTTTTAAAAAAAACCTCTGTAGTGTAGCTATACCCAGGGACACCATTCCTACCCATCCTGGCTAGTATTGATAGACCTAACTTCTATGAATTTATCTAGTTCTTTTTTCAACCCTGTTAAAGTTCTAGTCTTCACAACATCCTCTGGCAAGGAGTTCCACAGGTTGACTGTGTGCTGCATGAAGAAAAATGTCCTTTTGTTTGTTTTAAACCTGCTAGCTATTAATTTCATTTGGTAATTCACTAAAAATAGAGTAGCAAATGTTTCCATTAAAGGGACAGCTTTTTAAGGGGGCACTTGGACCTTAGCAGAAGTTCAGAAATATTTGCTATCTTGGTCCCTATATTAATAATTACGTTTCCTCACTGCACACTTCTGTATTATCTGGTTCTGGCCACTGGAAACAGGAAGTGCTTAAAATTTCTCAAGAACCTGATTTGACAGATAAATGGATTGTCCTGATAACCATCCAGTCCTCTGAGTGATCATCCCAACTACTGACCTTTTGGATGTTCTTGCATTACAGATTGAATGTATGTAAATGTCTAATACTTCCAAAAACATATGACAGATTAGGGCAGCTGCTTAACAAATGTAAGGGCTGTTAGAGCAGTGGATATATGGTATGTCACCAGCTGCTACAGTATAGCACTCATTAAGCAGCAACCATTTTTCTACAGAACACAAGTGGAAGTGGAAGTGACAGCTGATGATGGCCCCATAGGATAGCAATCACATTTTATCCCAAGTGCAGAGGAGATAAAGTATGTTACCACTGAATGCGAGGGCTTCAGAAATGTTAAGGCACTAGAAGACTCATGTTTTTATGTATAAATTAGTAATGAAACTGGAGACCAAGAGGTTTCACTGGGAGTTTTGAATGTTGGGGGTATGCAGATGATTCAGGATGTAGTCATGTACCCATGTTTAACATCTGTTTGTACAATCCCTTACCACACTTTCATACAAACCAACACTAATTTCAGACCAAATGTATTGCTTTAACCAATCCCCCCAGGATCCCTTAGCCTGTCCTATGTGCTTTTACTTATGATAGACTAGAAGACTTACCCGGCATTGCCTGTGTTTGGCCCTGAGGGATGGGGTGCAGGACTTGCAAACAGACTGGGAGGCACATAGACCCACAGACATATGCACAAATCTCTAACATAGATATATAGATATAGATATAGATTAGATTGTTGTTTTCTCATAAATCAAAATGACTGAATAAAAATGTGTTTTCTTATTTGATCTCTCAACTTCTTGACAGATACAGCCAGTGTCATTGCATCTCTCCTTTTGTCTTGTCCTTATTCAGGCAAAACCCTCCTAGGCTTCAGTGGAATTTTTGCCACAGTAATGAGAGCAGGATCAGACCAAGAGCTAGAAATACAGGTTGCAGCAATGGAGGAAGCAGCAGGGGTCACCAGGGGTCCTCTCCCTCCCATGAATCTCTCTAGCACAGAGATCGGGAACCTTCTCTTGCAATTTGTAGGTGACCCCATCATCACTTGGCTCCCCCTAAGCACTGCTGGAGTGGAGCTTAAAAGCTTCCAACTCACCCAGAATCCCAGCCTACCTGGAGGCAGCTATAGCAGAGAGGGAGGCACCCAGTCTAGACTAAGACTATGTCTACACTACAAAGAAAAGTTGGAAAAAGATACGCAAATTGCAAACTGCAATTTCCATATCTTTTTCCGTTTTTCTTCTGAAAGAGGCTTTTCCGAAATTTGGCGCGTCTACATGGCGCTAAATTTTGGAAAAACCTCCTCTTTTGGCACATCCCTTATTCCTCGTAAAATGAAGTTTACAGGGATGGTGAAAGAATGCATCCGCTTTTCTGAAAATTTTTTTGAAAAAGTGGACGTGTTCCTTGAACGTGGCAGTGCTTTTCCGGGATACCAGAGGTATCCCGGAAAAGCACTGCAGTCTAGATGTAGCATAAGAAAATGGGCTGTGGTTTAGTAAATAGATTCACCACAACATATTAATCAACAAGTTTTAAACACCACTTGGCACCTATGGTTGACCACTACCAATGCACATGTTGTTAAATACCACTGTCTGGCTTCACTGGATGCCATGTGATTTCTAAGGGCATGTTGATTAATATGATGGTGAATATCTTTGTTAAGTACATTTAATTTTCCTAGCCTTATCTACATGCAGGATGTACTGCTTTAACTATACAGGCATAGTTAAAAGTACCTTTGAGTGTGGACACAGTTGTACCAGTATGTAGGTGCCAGTGTGGACCCTTCTAATAGCAGGGATTCCAAATCAGCAACCCACATTTCCAGATGCAGTTTTAGGTCTGGGGCCTGTTCCAAAACTCACTTAACTCATGGCAAAGATGCTCATTGTTTTCAGTAGGCTTTAGATTAGGACACACTTTCTGTGTTACCTTACTATGAGTCCTGCGCTCAGCCTCCTGACTCTTACATTCACTCTTCATTCCTCTACTCTTCTCTATTGCACCTTCCTCATTTCTGCCCCAGGAGCCACACATTCCATAAAGACAAAATGTTAAAAAAAATCACCTGTATAATAGACTGGCGCTTAAAGAAGAGGGAATTCAAAATGGAAAAAATAGGAACTACAGTAATATAAATAGTGAAAACTGATATCCATCTGCTAATAAATAGAGGATAATAGACCCAAATAATAGACTTCATACTGTAGTTCATAAGTCAATAAACACAAATAACACACTGCATGCTGTAGTGGATCATTCACTAAAACAAGTAGTAATAAGACAATTTTGAATATAAAATCTAGTTTTGCTAAGGTATACGGGAGAGATAAATATGAAACTTTCATTCAGGTATGCATTTATTCAGGAATATTTCTTCTTTAGTTCAAGTCTTCTTCAGTTTATAAATCTTAAAGAGATACCATCAATTTAAAATATGATGGCTGTTTTATATTTTTTACTTACTAGTGTTGGCCTTAATTGTAGTCCACCCAAGGCATGGACTTCAGCAAATGCATACTCGTAATCTATGCATAGTCTTATTTAAGTAAATGGTTTTATTCATATGCTTAAAGTTATACATGTGTTTAATTATCAGTTTTCCTTATATTAATTGTATATATAAAAGGGAAAAACATTTTAAATATAGAAATATGTGACTGTAAAATCACAACAATTGGCAAGGAAACTGAGGAGATGACTTTAAAGTACTTATAATTTATTTTTTAAAAAGGGACTAGATTTCAAGTTGACAGTGTCTCTTTAAACTAATGGAGACTAAAGGAAAGATTTAAAAAGCATTCAAATCTCCTGGAAGAAATTTAGAATGGCACTCATGACAAATAACTAACAATTATTAATCTGCTTGATTTTCACGGTAGTAACAACAATTATGATGCATTTGTTTTGTTAGTATGAGTGCTGTAACATTTAATTCCTTGGGCTCTTCATTGTAATTTGAATTAATTAATATCCTCCTATATAGTTTTTCTACTGAAGGTTTAAGTTATGAACAGTATTCATTGCAGTAACAAATACCATTCCAGTTGATGTGCTTAACTTTATTCAGGCCAGTAGTTCCATTCAAGTCAATAGGACAACTTACTATGGACAATTTAACATGGGAGTTCCCATGCTAAGTTAGAAATGCTACAGGAGGGATTTCCTACTAGAAAATGCAGGTAGAGCCTGAGAAATCTCCAATAACTCTGGTTTCAGGGGCTGGGGGTTTTGAGGAGTATTGGATCCATTTCCAGATTTTATAAATCCTTTGAAGCATGTTTGTACTGGTCATTCATATCTCTAGTTCTTCAGTTTGCCATTTATTAGTACAACCAAACACTTCGGGGAAACTCTCTTTTTAATTCACAAAATGTGTTAGCATCCTTAACAATCTTCAGATGTGTATGGATTGTAGGCGACAAAGTGGCAATGCCTATATTTCAGATTGCCTTATTCTTTCCATGGTTAAAACCTTGTTTTCTGTTGCATTTCAATAATAAGAACCCTGTTTTCTGTTGCATAAATAATCAGGATCTGAATGTGCTCTTCCCTGACATTTAGTGATGAGATGGGGGAAAAGACTTCAGGAACAGACCATGTTTGCATAGACACACCTAGTCTGCCTCATGATGTCTCATGATGAAGCTGCTTTGCCAAAAAGAGTATTTTTCCCTGGTGTTGGGTTACAAATCACTGTTGTATTGAGTGCAAGGGTATTGAAATGTTCTTGTCCTTATCATCCAATGCAGATATTGATGTAGAAATCCAACATCGTCTGAGATGTGCCAGTACAGCCTTTGCTTGTTTATGAAGGGTTTTTGAAGATCACGACATTCAAACAGATACCAAACTTCTTGTCTAGCAAGCCATCTTTCTCCCAACATTATTGTATGGGTCTGAAACCTGGACATCCTACAGACATCACTTGAAAGTCCTTGAGTGGTATCACCGACTCTGCCTCCACAAGATCTTCAAGATCAAATGGGAAGACAGGGGACACTAACATGAGTGTTTTGGAAGAGGCAAAGACCACCAGTATTGAGATAATGATAATCTGTCAGTATCTTCGCTGGACTGGTCACGTTGTTCAGATGCCAAACCATCACCTTCCAAAACAGGTCCTGTCTTCTCAACTGAAAGAAGGATACTCTAACATCGGAGGACAACAGAAGCGTTTTAAGGATTTGCTAAAGGATAACTTAAAGAAGTGCAATGTTGACATTGACACTTGCGAGGCACTCACCCAGGATTGCTCAAAATGAAGAGAAGTCCTACACAATGGCTCCCTGCATTTTGAATTTGCAATCTGACAAGCTGAGGAGGAGAAGAGGCACAGAAGATAGGGGAGATTGGCTTCTCATCATGGTCGACAGCCTCCTGCTGTACCTGGAAACATCTGTCCTCACTGTAACAAAACTTGTGGTTCAAGGATCGGCCTTATCAGCCACCTGAGGGTCCACATCTCCCATGGAAGATGATCATACTCAGCAACAAGTGATCGCCCATCATCATGAGTAAAGGGCAGCAGAACTTCACTTAGCCTGCCCTATTGAAGGGCGTCACCTTAAATCAGACCTCACTGGATAAGCAGGAGCGGAGAGATGTCAAATGCCAATGGAGATAAGAAGAGGTGGGGACAGATGTTCCTGCTGGAGGGTGAGACTTAATTGAGAGTGAGTGTTTCTCTTCAGGGATTACTAGAGCTGAATCACTGATAAGCAGATCTAGGGGCTATTCCTTAGATCTTACTTAAGGACAGTAGTGAAATGAAAGACAAGGCAGATGCTTAGTAGTATGAGACTCCCTGCTACCCACTAAAATCATTAACATCTGAAATCACAGAAGACCTGGATTAAGTGGTGGAACCTCAGAATATGGGATAGGAGAAAAGGCAGCAAGCATCCATCAGTGGCAGTGCATGATCATCATCAGCAGAGACAAGCATCGGTAGCACATGACTAGTCACAGCATAGAAAAGCAGTGGAAGCTGGGGCAAACAGCCAAATGCACAGCACAGATACATTAATAAACATATGCGTCCCTTTCTGAGCTGGGAGGTGAACCCCTGAAAACACACCTCTGGCCAACTGTGAGAGGGTTCAGCCGAGGGAGAGGGGCCTTATGTGTTTAAGGGATAGTCATTTGTCAGACTTTCCCAGTACAATGTGGAAAACTGAGGCCAGGGGTACTGCCCAGAGCACTGTACAGTTGAGTTTGCTTATGATTGCATGCTTTTGAGTATGGGTGTGGTGTTTTCACAAATTAATACTTAGGCCCCTTTTTGGTTTACCAAAAGTTCTTTTGTTAAACTCAGTGCTTGTGAGTGGGGAAATATTGCCTCTCTGAAGTATCCAGGGGTGGGGAGTTTTCCCATATTACTGGCTGAGGACCCCAGCTGGTTCTGTGTTGACTTGTTAAAAGAAACCCCCAAATCTAGAACCCAGCCCTGTTGCTGCCAACTTCACTTAGCAAAAAAGTTACACTTATAACTTAACAATTTTTGTAATGAATTTTATGGTTATGAGAAGAAGGCCTCTACCTTTAAGAATAATCAGCAACACTAGGATCATTGATGTAGGTTCAGTGAGCACAAATGCTTCTGACTAAGGTTTTGTCTTCTCCTCCTCCTCCCTCCCAGTCTTTGTCTACACTCTTATTTTTGTTGGCAAAACTTTTGCCCGTCAGGGATGTGAAAAAACTCATGACTGACATCAGTTTCACCTACAAAAGTGCTGGTGTAGACAGTGCTACATCGGTAGGAGAGTGTCTCTCACCAAAATTGCTACTGCCTCTCTTTGGGGGTAGCTTATGTATACTGGTGGGAGAGCTCTCTTCAGCAGGCATAGAGCTGTGCCTCTGTAAAGTCTGTAGTATAGACATAGCCTAAGCCTCTTTTCTCCAGTAGTGTCTCTGCCTTTTTCCTTTTCTCATCCTGTAAGCACCAGACTAGATTGCCTCAGATGCTTCAGCTTGGTTTATTCAGGGTTTTCATCACACTTTGACACTTCATAAATCTGACCAATGTAAATACTATTCACTAAACCATGCTGCTTCCCATGTATGAGAGGTAAGCTCCCATTGTGAGAAGTCTTGAGTCCAGAATGTTTGGGTTAGACTGAAGATTCCATCCTTGCCCATTCTGACTGCATAGCAGATGATGGCACCAACCTTATGGACTCAGTTTGCCAACAACATTCCCTCTGATTTTTTCCATCCGTGTACAGAATAAATATTGTTATGTGCACCGAGGAATATGTGGATGTGCACCACTGGCAGAAACACATGCTGATGGCAGTAGGTGTCTGTGGGTGCTGTACTAAACATCAGAGTGGCATTTGAATCTCTCTCTCTCACATGTGTTCTGGGAGTGTGTGTGAGTATGTGTGTGTTCATCTGATTCTAGGGTGGGAAGAACCTAGCCCAGGGCAACGTAGAATAGCTCCATTGGGAAGGAACTGGCAGGAGGGAGAAGTATGAGAACACAAGTGAACAAGCAACTCATTGATAAAATTATCCTCCCTACAAAAGAACAACTCTAATAAATGATTATGCCCCAAAGTAACAGGGAAATCTGGTAAAAAAATTGGTGGAGAATGCAGGCATCATGCGACCTGAATCATATGGTACTTGTTGAGTCGTTGCTACAGAGAGGAGAAACAGAGGCACAGACCTGAGTGAACTGTCTCCTTTCCTTTTTTTTAGCTGAAGCTCCTTTAGAGAGGTTCCTCTATCTTACTCATAGAATACTTTGTAACGTTCTGTACGTTTCAAGTTAAGAACTGTGCTTAGAACAATTTTAGAACTGTTCAATAAGGGCAAAGAATTGTGCCTTAAAAGTAAAGATTTTAGAGCAATCTTGTGACTTCATGGGTTAAAATCACCAGAGAAATAAGGAAAGTAGAGATGTCTGAGAAACCCCTGTTAGCTGCTAGCTTGAGAGAAGAGAAAACCAACAGGTTAGTGTGATGGGAAATGCCCCTGGAAAAGGGGGTATTCTAAGAGTGAGAATCCCCTGATTGAAGCAAGTCTGAGCTTTGAACAATATTGTCAGCCATTAAGCCACAAGGATGCGGCTGCTGCATGGGTGTTATTTTATGCATATCTGGACATGATTAAATTGGTAAGGGGAATTCAGGCACTGGAGCCGGAGAAAAAGCAGTTATAACATTGTTTGAACAAATGTGAGAGAGAGAGGTGTGAATTTATAGCAGAAAAGCTTAAAATGGTGACTGTACTTAGAAATATGCAAGAGGAGAGGGACAAGGCCAACAGGGATGCAGAACAGTATAGGAAAGAGTTCACACACACACAAATTGTGTTAGAAGAAGAAAGAGCAGCAACTCACTTCTTGTCAGGTGTAAATGAGGCAGCCAAGGCGGCAGCAGGCCCTCAGAAGTGTGAAGCAGAGATTAGTAAATTGTGTGCCCAACTTAGTGCTCATAAGGCGATGACAGTGACTATACAGTTAAGAGAGAATTGTAACTTGGAACCCCCTGAGAAAATAGAGATACCCCCTGATGCTGACCCCAAAACCCTATTCAACCAAGCTGGCCATACATGCACAATGTCCTGTTTCTACAAGGGAGGTTAAACACATAGTTACAGGAACTGATTTTCCCATAACAGAGCTGGTCATGGACGTATTAAGGTGGTCTCCTAGTCAAGCCAAGGTTATTGCTGAAAGACTGGGACCACCGAACAGTGACACAGCTATGGTATGGTTGGCTCACATTTGGGAAATATAACCCTCTGGTGATGGTATGGACCTAGCCCGATTGGCTAAATTATGCACTATCTTTGTGATGCAGCTGCTCTGGACATAGACATGGGTTCTTGGGAGCGGACTGCCCCGGGACTCTGGGAATGTATAAGTGTTCTCAAAATATTACTACCTGCTTCTTCTCTCAGGAGAGGCCCCCAAAGCTTACCTAATTTGAAAAAAAAATCATTACCCCAAACAGAAGAGAATGGGATTATCACTTTCCAGTATCAGAGATCTGTGTTAGTACAGAACACGTATGCAGAACTACATTTTCAGACAAAAATGACCATGGGGGCTGTGAATATAGAACATCAAAACTGGAATGAACTTGAGTTTCTTGAGAGAAACTGGCATCTTAAAAAGACAATCAGCAAAAAGACTACCTCAGAGGTAGTACAAGCTACTGCATTTACAAATAATGGTTCTCGCTCTGCCAGTCACCCTCCCAATTGTAATCTCCCTATTTCCCATAACCCTGGGCAGTGCTGACCCAAGGAGACCCTTAGGAACATGATTTGAATGGAGCTGGTAAAGTTAGGGGTGGAATGAGAAAATATAATTGGCAGGCCCTTAGCATTTTGATTAATGATTTTTCTCTAGTCATGTGGAGAACAGAGTTAATGCAGGGAACCTCACCTTGCCCTGCTGCTCTAGTAAGAAGTGAGTTCCCCACACCCACTCCCTGTCAAAAACAGATCCCTGCATCCTTCTCTGAGCGGAGGCTCTTGGGGAGTGGGCCAATTCGTAGGGGTGTCCAGTTTCCCAGGGTCCTCCCCCGCTGATCTCAAGACTTTACTGCAGAGTTCAGGGGAGACTCATTATATGGGCTAAATAGTAGGGAACCCAGGGATATTATCTCAATTGCTAGTGGACACCAGAGCACCAACAAATGTTCTAAGTCTTCAGTGGATCTCCAGAGGGAGACCTACCAATAAACATAAACAGGTTATCAAGGAAATAACAAAGGGTCACCAGAAAAATCACTCAGAGGAAGCACAGTGAAACAGAGCTGATGCCTCAGCCAAAGCTGCTGCTACTAATAACCACACTAGAGACACAGACCAGGTGGATCAAATAGAGGTAAGTAACCACCTAAGGAAAATCTTTAGGCAAGGAATAAATACCTCAGACTTAAGAATCCTTCAAAATGGGGATACAGATATTCAGTCCTTAGCTAAGACAGGGAAAAATCCCATAGGAATATAAAGGGTTGAGCAGGCTGGAGATATCTGGTGGATGTATGCAGATGGTCAAAGGCACTGGATAGTCCCTAGCCAGGTATTGGGGTCCTCGTTCAGTTTGTGTATGAGCAAGGATATGACTTTACTATGAAACCAAGACCCCCAACATACTGCATCCCATTCTTCTGTCAACCATTGTGGTCTCGAAAGGGACATACATCATCAAATGCCACCAGTGACAGCCTCCCAGGCAGCAAAAGGTGCAAGATAGACCTGGTTTCCTCCACTGATTTACGACCAATTATGCACTTATGTGTCATCATTGTTGCCAGCACCCAGATGCTTCCATTATCCGGAGAGAAACAGCAGCTGTCCAGCACCCACCAGCAAGAATATCACATGGTTCCTCACAAACTAGGAACCACTGACCTGGGTTTTAGCTGGACATGACCTGATTCAGTACTGTCCCCTGGAATGGGTAGTTCCATTAAAGGGTATGCATTGTGACAGATTCATGCTAACAATCTGGTTCAAATTCTATGGGCACATTTCTATTTCAGAAGAGCTTCATGAGCCCACCTTGTACACAATAGAATTGGGCCAACAACAAAAAACAGTTTTAAATTTCCACCCTCTGATAACAAATCTGGCTCTCCTTCATCATTTAAAACCTCCAATTTCAGGACCTTGTATGTTAAAATTAGATCAACAAGAACATTGGGTTCTTCAGTCTCAGATTTCTCTAAAGGAGGTTCAAATCCACTTAAAATAAATATCTCTCACATGGAACCTGTATGCATTTCCTTGACTATAAGAAGAATTCGGGTGAATGAGGATTCAGGTGAATGAGTAAGAATGTGGCAAGGAGGTGATCATGTAAACAGAGTAAAAAGGGAGTTAAAAGACTGGATTGCACCTTGAAGAACAGGAATCTCTTCAGCTGATGCTGCGAACAGAGAAGTTCTGGCTAATAAACTATTATATGTCACCAAAAGTATAGGAAGGATAGGAATCCCCTTAATGGGATCTTTGAAACAGTTAAGTGAGGAACAACAGTTAATAAATAAGGTATATCCTGGGTGGGAAAGACTCAGAAAAAGATGAAGAGTCAATCATGTTTGGTATATAGTCCCTCCAGAATAATGTCTCTTCGACTGTAGCATGTAAGCAAGCTCAGGCTCTCACCCAGAATGTAATCATGGGAATGATTCAGCAAGCCATACCAGGACAAATTCTCATGGAGGCAATCAACTTGATTTGGCCCCATGTAACGGAGGAAGACCTAGTTCTCCATCCCTGGTGGAGACTTGTTAACGTTTCATAAAATCACCACCAGCAAAGCTTGCAGTTATTCCTGAAAACTGTGGCAGGTAAAGAAATAATCCTCCCATTAGTCACACTGGGATTACATATGAATGATTATAGAATCATAGAGACATAACTCATAATGTATTTCAGAGATCCCAACACTTGAATCTGGCAGAAAGATAATGTGTGGAACATGGTAAATGTAAAAGGATGTAGAAGAAAAGAAGGTTTGGCCTATAACTGAAGAGCAAACATTAGAGGAACATGACAAATGCTTCTTCCCAAAATCTGGTATTAAGTCTCACTGTTCTTTCGATGTATTACAGGAAAAAGGGTCTGTTACGGTCTATGTTGGTGTATGTAACATAGATGTAATATCACATTGATTAACGGACATTGGATTCAACACATGGTGCCTTATGTTAATTGCTGCTTCTGTAATGTAGCCACTATTGTTAGTTGTGATCTTGAGTTTACCATGCCTACATGGACTGTACTGTATTTAAAAGCCTACCCTGAGCTCTCCAAGGAGATTTCCCCCATTTCCATGGTAATGGGTCTCACTGCTTATTAAGAGATTATTAACTCAGCCCTGTTACCCGCACAAATTTCTTTATCCCTTCCACACTGTAGGGACACACACACCTTTACCTGGTTCCTAGGGCTCAAGATGCAACCCTGTGAATTTACACACCCACTCTTACCCAATTCCTAGGGCTCAGGGTGTAACAATCGGCGGGTTGGCAGGATCTTTAGCCATTTGAAAGAGCCTCACACAGTAATATCCTTGTCCTCTATTTATTGACAATTCCCAAACAAGCAGAATGCACATGCTAAGCACAGTGTCATGCTCACCAATCCTGATAAAGGCAGGCAGACTTCCCCTGTTGGCCAGGCAAATCAGTCTCTCTGGTCTTAGGCTGTGTCTCAGAGGTGAGTTCTTCTTTTCCAGGTCTTCCCCCTCCTCCTGGTCCTCTTCCAGCCTTTTCTTCATTCTGTTACTCCTGATGATCTTCCTCTTCTTTTCCTTCTTGAATCCCAGTTTATATAATGAAACCTGAGTCTTGCTTAGCTATACCTTAACCAATTATTTTAGTATAATTTTACTAACCAATCATAACAAAATTACCTAACCAATCATACCCCACCACCTTAATTGATTTACACCTAGCAAAATTAATTATACAGCAGACAGAAACAGTTACAAACTAGACAGAGATCACACAGTCAAACAATAGGAAAGTGTAGTGACAATGCTCATAGGATGAGGATTCCACAACATCCTCTATTGATAAGCAGTTTCTTGCCAGACAGTATGGTGTTACACACAAATTTCTTTACCCATCTTGAGAGCTGTTTCTTTAGCTGGTGACAGTAGGGGAGCTATCAGGGCAAAGTCCCTCCTCACAGCCTGGTGTGACACTTTGTAATACAGTTTAGATGGATGTGAGTATGTGACTCCAGGCCTTACAGTAATGGCTGCTACTCTTCAGTCTGGCTACAGAAGGCAGCTTTGGTTCAGGCCCAGCACAGGCCTTCCAACATGGCTACAGAAAAGCCATATTGTTACAGGGCTCCCCACCCCCTACAAACTGAGCTTCAGAAGCTCCAAACTAGGGGGGAGAATGGCAAACTTGAGATTCAGCACCACAGCCCGGAGATCTCCAGTTTAACAGTTACAGTTAAAAACACACGCCATCGCTCCTGGTGGGAGACTTTGCTTGGGTGGCTCCCCAGTGCAACAGGTCTTTTGAATATTATGCTTCACCCCATTGTGGTGATCACTGGTTTCCAAACGATACTAGTAATTGGTCTCATTCTACTGGTTTGCTGGATTCAGTGCCTGATGAAGTGACTGCAAAGGATTGAAGACAGACCAGGTACCACAGAGTAAGGATGCAATGGGTATACTTACTCAGCATAAGCACTGCATCAGCAGGGGGACTTGTTACTTACCAGCTCTATGTTCTTGGGGAAGCAGGGCATAGTATCCAGACCTCCCCTTCCCAGCCTCTGCTTGAACCAAAACTGATCAGAAGAAAGACTCACAAAAAGCAAGGAAAAGCAGGGAAAAACATGCCTAAATAACTCCAGAAACTCCCCTAGCCTCATTTATATCAAAGAGGGGACAGGGAGGCATCTCCATTAGCATACAGAATGGAGAACAGAAAGTCCAAGGCAGGAACTGCACTGACCTCTGAGACACAGGAAGCAGGGAAGCATTGCTTTATGGGAAATCTCTGTGCCAGATGCTAATGAACCTGTGCCTGCACACATGCAGCTTAGTAATTATCAGATCAATTTTAATAATAAACCCTCTATTGCTTTCCAAAATATTGAAGCTGCCAAATTGCATTAAGAGCTCCCGCAAGGTGCACCACCCATAACCAGGAATGAGAAGTTCTTATTGTCTAGCCTAAATAAAGCAGTTATGGTATACACCTTAAATCATCAGTTTATCCATAAACAAATCCAGTGTTCCTCTTGAATCATTTGTTCTTTTTCTATAAAAACCTGTTCCCACACTCAGGTAAACTGTTCTGATACCTGGGTACCTAAATTCTGCATCAGTTCCTTAGGGACTTTTTCTTCTACTGACTGATCATGCTGGGGGGCAACGGGTCCAGCCATTGAATATGGGATGGGAAACAAGGGCAGGAAAGTGAATGGTATGAAGCATGAGCATGTACAGGTGTTTTCTGGGCACAATTCAGAGACAAACCTGCTGGATTTCATGCAGCCAGCTCCAGTGGTGTTTTTAGGGGTGGCTAGAGAGGATCACAGGTCATGGGCCCAATGACAAGCTCTGGAGGGCAAAGAAGTATATGCCCTGGAGAAGTTCGCAACCTCTGCTGACACCTGTCCCCTCAACAGCACTTTTACAAGAGTGTCAAAGGACCTCCTTTTGGCACTGGGCAAGATGGTCATCCATCACATCAGGAAAAGGAAGTTGGACAGGAGGGAGCAGGGGTATTTGTGACTGTAGGCCCTCTTTCCATTCCTTTGTGAAGTCATGCCTCCAAACAGAATTCCTCTGGGCTGTGTCCACCGACTCCTTAGATGCTTTTGAGGAATAATGGGCATTGTCAGGGGCTCTACTCAGTGTCTTCTTCCAGTTGCCCGATTCTCATCCCTGTGACCTACACTCCCATCCCTGTTTTTTTCACTTGTTGTCTCCCACAATTACTTGTGGTCCAGGTTCACTGGCCCCTATACATGAGTAAGAGGGCAGGCTGTTAACTATGGGTTGAGTTAGGCCCACTGTTTTCCTGGAACCTCAGCAGGTACACACCTTCCAGCAGCGTGCCCGCCATCATGCTGGGTGCTTTAAAAGGGGGCTTCTCTGACTTAGTATTTGGTCTCAGGTCTCAGGCTGGACAAAGGCACCAAATCATGTCTCCACAAGCAACCTTAAGCCTGGTATTTCCATCTTCTGTCGGCTTGACTTTGCAACTTTAAAGTTCTATTAACATGCAGTGTGTGTATGTATGTTTAATTTGACCAATAGCATTGATAGTTTTCAATCTTTAGGTTGCATATGAAAGTCATTATTTATGCTGCATGGGTGGGCACTTACATCACATGGTATGGTTTCTGCTTTTTCACTGGATGACTGAAATAGTTAAAATAGTAAATGGCGGATCATTTATTACCGAACAGCATTAACTTTTTTAGACTGCAGAAGAAGTTCATTCTGAATTCATTTCAGCTTATGGACAGAGTCAGGTCGTGCTTTATCCAAAATGATTTTCTGAGCCCTAGTTGCAAGTCCACCTTAGGCTCTTCAGGACATTAACCGACCTCACTCTTGCAGTCTGAGACGTCTCCAGAACCCCTGTGATACAATTATACCTTAATAATTAATATAGCTAGAGATAAAAATTGAAATGGGCTACGTAAGTTGTAGTGTGTAGCATGTGGTTAGAAGGGGAGACCAGGTTTCCTGCCTACCATGTGGCCATCTGTGGTCGGACTATAAAAGCAAAGGGGGAAATGGTTGCAGCAGTGGCACCTAGAAGAAATCCTTTCTCCTCTCAGCTTGCTGGAAGTAGAGATGTTAAATGCTGGTTAATTAAATAGTTGATTAACCTCATGAATTTTTATCAGTTACTTGACTATTCTATAGTCCCCAGGGATGGGCTGGCAGCCAGTGCGCTCCAGCCCCACTCCCAAGGAGCCCCCTGCCACTCTGGCTGCTGCGTCTGTATCAGAGGCAGCAGTGTGGGGTGCCCAGTGAGGGGAACCAGTTTAAAAACCAGCTCCCCTCACGGACTGGCTGCCTCTTGCCCCATGCTGCTGCCTCTGATTCACAGGCAGCAGTGCGGGGTGGAAGCAGCCCCTATCCATGGGGGATCTGAGCTCCCAGACCCAGCATAAGCCAGAACTGAGCTAGGCTGCTTGCCCACCCTAATACACTTTAAATGCAGAGCCGCAGCAAGAGTAGGTCCTGGACCCAGTGCAAGCCAGGACTGAGCCGGGCTGCTGGCCAGCCTGTTAAAAAATGTACAGGTGTGTGGGGGGCTGCGGGGGGGGGGGGGAGGAATGTGTGAAGTCTATAGCATTAACCGATAAGCTTTTGCTTATTGGTTAGTCAACTACACTATTACATCCCTAGCTGGAAGTGCCTTTGCAATTTTAATACATATTCAGAGTTGCTTTCCTCTTGTGTTTGAGTCCTTTTTGTGTTAATTAATAAAGGCAACCCTGAAGAAAGGGACTGGAACTGAACTGTAGATTGTAAATAGACCCATAGGAAAAGATGATTATAGAGAATGAGAGGATGTGGAAGGATGAAATATACAGAGATGACACCGTGAGGAATGCTGCTAGTATTTACATATGTAGCTTGCTTGTTCTTTTTATGTTATTATACATAACACATATATTAAAAATGGGGACAGTATCTTGGACAAAGCCAGACAGAGGAAAACTGATAAAGATCTAGACCAGAGGCCACAGTTCCTTGTTTGCATGCTAATAGTGAACCAATGAGTCCACTGTTCTGGTGAGGAGAAGGCAGAAAAAAATCACAGTGGCCTGTTGTCTGTTACTACAGTACTTTGGGTATGACAGCTGAGCAATGGATCTAATTATATTACTGAAAGGGGAGAATCATCTTTATTTCTGTGATCTACAGTATTCACTGTAGAGCTACAGAGTAGTACAGGGTGTGATCAAGCGTTCACTGCTCTGTAGAATAGAAATATATCAAATGTGTATCTGTTCAGCAGCCACTCTAGTATATGACATTCCCTTTACCTGACAGTACATCAGCTGAAAAAAGGGACAGCTAAGTGTAAAAGGCATCAGTCAGGTAACAGCATCTGTAATAGATGCTTCACACAAGCTATGCATGAAGCAATGAACCATATCAAGGGCTTAAATTAATTTTCCCATGACCATACAGGCGCTATTCATAAAACAAAGCATAAAAGAACAATTCCAGCTGGCTGCACATTCTTGTTCTCATTCTAGTGCTTATACATTATAACAAGGTCATATGGTACAGCAATGTAAAGCGAGGGGAGAGTAGAAAAAAATCTGATGACCATATGAATAATTAATCATGCTATTATCTGTAAATGTGTGAATTTAAAAGGGTATGGCAGGCAATAGCTATGGTCCCAACAGCCTGTGCAAATCAATGACCCAAACCGTGTCAGGCACTGTACACGGTGGGGCAACTCTGAGAAATATACTACATTCCTTACCTACTAAGGTGGAAATACACAGTTGTGTATGTCACAGAAGAATGAGGTTTGCTGTATTATGTCCCACACACTCCGTAACTGGGCACCGTCACAGAACAATTCTATGCAAATAGTTTCCTCTTTGCAGCTTTTGATATCAGCTGTTGAGTGTCAGCCAGTCCCCGTGCATGTTATAGGTATTCCATAATTGTTTAGCAATTAGCAATGTTAATTATTTTGATTTATAGAGGTTAAAAGGGGCCCAGACATAAATTAGAAGAATTAAACAACTAAATATTGGTGAATAATCAAGTGACCACACTTGACACCCCCCCCCTTGTGACTGCTCCCTACCTACTCTCCCACAGTTTCTCCACCCTCTCCCCACCCTACATAACTGGGGCCAGGGGGAGAGCTCTGTTCTCCCACTGCACCAGATACAGATTTCTGAACCTCAGGTCTCTCTGGAACTGCAGTGGCAAAAGGAGCAGAACCTGGGGCTGCCTGGTGGCCCCAAGCTAATAGCTCCTCTAGTGTGGCTGTACCACTCCCAACCTTTCCCCACAACTGCATCTCCTAGGCTCCATCCTGCCCCGCCAGATGACAGGGCTGGGGGCGGGGTTGGGGCAGTACCAATACAGCCAATGGTCTCTTCTGGCATTGAAATCTATGAATCTATGAACTAGCAGCTAAGCCACCAGTACTCAACCCCCATAAAAGCGTATTCCCTCTCTCATAGATTTCATCCCCAACCAGATCCCTTTGCCTGCAAAGGGCCAAAGTAATATAGCGAGATATTGCATCAGAACAGATATGACCACTACCAGCTGTGATCTGTGTTGCCATTAGGAGGTAACTTCACAGTTGTCTCCTAGATAGGTTTAGACTGTCTAGGAGATAAACTGGGTTTGAGTGCTTGGTTTTGCACGAAATGCTTATAGGTTAATCTGTAACTGTCAAGAATTCTAACTTTGGACTTTTGGTCCGCATGGATGAAAGATTAGAGCAGCTGTAAGATAATTGAATATTTGTACTCATAAACCAACAGCTAGTCTGACTGTGGTGTAGTAAACCTGTTTACATTCTGCCACAATAAATCTAATTCTGACATGCTATGCAATGGGCTTGTAATGGAGTAACACATGCAGAAATATGTGTTTTTCAGATTTCCACTATGAATAAAAAGCCTGGGACTGAATAAGCAATGAGAAGCATTTAATTTATGCTTCACCTGAGGTTATTTTTTTAATTGCCTGGGTACATCAGTATGTGCATCTCTCCCATCCTAATTCACAACAGAAGTTTTGTGTGATTCCTATGAAAATACTATATTTTGTGAATATTTAAAGGTGAAATATAGAATCCTAAGTGAGACCCTTTCCAGACCCATAAGAACTATGGACTTAAATAGCAGTTCTGAACACTCTCAGCTCAAAGCGCTGAGTCCTGAATCAAGATTTAATGGGACTTTGAACACTTTTGTTTTTCCAGTGGAATTCCCTTGGGGATGAACTGTGCTGAGTGATGCAAAGGATGGCATGGAACCATTTCACTGCAGAGGCATGTGGAGCAGCAGGTATTGTTTCATAGGGATGTGGTTGTGGCTACAGAGGTGAACGATGACCCTCCATAGGAAGATGGGGTTCTGAACTAGTTGCCACCAGGCTCAGACTGGTGTTGTGGCAGAGTTATGCAATGTTTACATAAAAGTAACTCGGTGAAGTCACAGAGAGCTTGTACTTAGTAACTAAGAAAACCACACATGAAGGAGCAATGCTGGCAGTCATAGCATTGCTCCTTAATAATCACAGACTTATTGAGGTTACTTACAGTTTCCCTCTGTGAGCATTTTATCATTTTACATTCCAGGTTTCCATATTCCAAATCACTGGCACATGAATAAAAATGCACTAACAAATACCAGCAGAATGGATGTGTATTAAGGGACTGATTCTTCTCTCACACCAGTCTTACATGAAGGGTACATCTACAGGCCACTGGGGTGATGAGGAAGGGGGTAATTCTCAGGCCAGCTAGTCATACATGCTATAGCTCTGAGCTAGCACACTAACATTAGCAGTTCGATGTGGTGGAACATGAAGAGACTTTGGCTAACTGCCTGAGTACAGGTTGTACCTCCCTTAACCAGGACTCTCTGGTCCGGCAACATCCCTGGTCCATCAGGGCCAGGGGTGTTCCTGGACCACAGGGCCCAAATATAGGGAGGTCAGGCTGTGGGCAGGAGTGCTGTGGGCAGGGAGCTGGCAACTCAGCTGGGAGCCCCATGTGGGGGACGCATAGGGGCAAGTGGTGTACCAGAGAGTTCTGCCCCCTGTGGCCAAGAGGGAGCAGGGTATGGCAGTGGCTGCAGAGCTCCATCCCTGGCATTAGCTGTGGAGCTTTGGCCCCATAGCAGCTAGGGAGCTTCAGCCTGTGGAGCCATGGCCGGGCAGGCAGCAGCGATGCTAGGCTGGAGCCCTAGCAAGGGGCAGCAGTTCAGTTGGGAGTAGGGATGTTAAGGACTAGTCAACTTATCGACTATCTTATAAGCAAATGCTTAATGGATAGTTGACAGCATAGTCAACTAGTCACTTCCCACCCCCTTTGCTGCCTCTATCAGATAGAGGCAATGGGGGGGGGGGAGTGGGGTACTTCAAAGTGGCAGTGCCTCATGAAACCTGGGGACAGCTGCTCCATGTGGCACTGCTGCTTTGAATGCCACGGGAATACACGGAGCCCAGTCAGCTGGGGAGTCAGCAGCTGATCCTGGGCTCCATGCAGTGCTGCCCCTTTGAAACTCTGTGGCATGGTTTCAAAGTGGCAGTGCTGAACGGAGCCCAGGGTCAGTTAAGGACTCCCCAGCTGACCCCAGGCTCCAAGAGATGCTACCGCTTTGAAATGCTGTGAGGAGCCCAACGCCAGGCTTCCTGTGGCATTTCAAAATGGCATTGTCACACGCTGACCCTGGACTTCATTCAGCGTTGCAACTTTGAAATGCCACGGAAGCATTTCAAAGGGGCAGCACCACCTATCGACTAATCGAATAGTCAATGCAAAAATGCCTCAACTATTCAATTAGTCAATTACACAATACTTAACATCCTTAGTTGGCAGGGACCTCCCCTGGTCTGGCAAATCCCCTGATCCAGGACTGGTCAGGTCCTGAGGGTGCCAGACGAGGGAGGTCCAACATGTACAACCCTACTAGAGATCATAAGTTCCTACTCGGGCAGCTAGCCTGAGCCATCCCCTATGCTGCTGCGGCCACAGTGACTGTTTTAGGGATAGTTTGGATAGTGAGCGCACATCTACCCAAGCTGGGAATTATGCTTCCCAGTTTCTGTGTAGACATAGTCTAATGAAACTTGGTGAGATTCCAGCTGTAGGTAGAACCAAACTGACACCAGTGTGAGATAGAAGAGATTTAAGCACTTAGATTTCAGATATACTTAGAAAATATGACAGCTCTGCTAATGGTTTTAATTGTCCTGCTTGTTGTTGGAGATGAGTGATTTATCTTAAAATTTAGGCTGGGGGGAAGAGAACAGTAAATTTGTGTAAAAATGCAGTTGTGGGGCTATTGAAACTATTAATAAATTCAGGTTCAATTCAGAAATCATTTTGATCAAACCATAAAGGAGGGGAAAATAGTATTTGGACATTTCATTTAGTAAAATCTGATTTCGTTGGTTCCCTTTTGGGTTCCTCTCATTTCTGTAAGAAAAAAACATTTTTTTCTAGTTTGGACACTGAATCAAAGACAAAATTAATTAATTGCTTGATTTTGGTTGCCACCCATAGTTTCCACTGAAGTCAGTTCAAATTGGGTGGGGTTGGATGCCTTGTACATTCTGGTTTGATGGGTAATAATAAGTTTTGGTAGAAGGTGGAGAAGGGACAAAATTATCTATCTATATATCTATGTATGTATGTATGTATCTATCTATCTATTTTTGCAAATAGCTGCAACTCCAATGTTTTGCTGTGTTTTTAGAAAGGTTAATTTTTTTATTATTTGTAATAATGCAGTGCATTAGAGACCCCAATCATAACTAGGGCCAAATACTTAAAGAAGACA
Source organism: Pelochelys cantorii (assembly GCA_032595735.1). Taxonomy (NCBI): domain Eukaryota; kingdom Metazoa; phylum Chordata; order Testudines; family Trionychidae; genus Pelochelys; species Pelochelys cantorii. The sequence continues at coordinate 41,180,752 of CM064326.1, read as the reverse complement.
GCCCTCTTTCTCCAAGCAGCTGGCAGTCTAAGAAGTTAGATTTGCTGTTACTGTTTAACAGGGCTTTAAATAACAATAATTAAAAAACCCAACAAGTATGACATGCCCCTTTTAAAACTGTTGTCATCTCTGAGATTGAGGAATGGCTAGGATAAGAAATACAAATTTATTAATAACTGCATATGCATTAAGGGTGAGTGCCTCACCGGATGAGTAGCAGGATTAATTTCTAATGGAGATTAACTGATTTACACAATAAGTGCATTGACTCAGCATGGTTAATGGTCCATCTAGCCCAGTATTCTGACATAGCCAGTGAGTGCCAGGTGCTTCAGAGGGAATGAACAGGGCAATTTTGAGTGATCTATCCCCTGTTGTCCAGTCCCAGCTTCTGGCAGGTGGAAGCTTAGGGACATCAGCAGAATGAGTTTGTGTCCCTGACCACCTTGGCTGAGGATTTTGGCTGTAGATCATTTGGTCCTCCCATGAGGGCAGGGGACTGGACTTGATCTCTCAAGGTCCCTTCCAGTTCTATGATTCTATGGTCTTGAAAGCTGCTTTGTGCATTGAGGCTGGAATTATTAAAGAAATCTTCGGTGTTAGTGTCTAAACACTCATTAATTTTTAATAGGATTTACATGCCTAACTGGCTTAGACCCCTTTGCAAATCTCAACTCGAGACTCCAATCTCTTCTCTATTACCACTGCATTATCATGTCCATTTTTTCCAGAATGTTTAGGGTTAGTGAGTGTTTTTTTTTTAAAATCAGTTCTTCTCCTACATTTGCAGTAGCTTGGGGCTTTTTTCTTGCTTGAATTCTTCTTGTTCTTCATCTTTTATTTATTTATTATTCCTGAGAAGAGTATCTCAGAATACAGAATGACACATTGAGAACAGGAAAACCGATGAGTCACTGGAGCCACACCTCCCCATCCTGTATCAGAATGGGAAAATATCCTCCTGAGAGTTCCTGTGTATGTTTCAGACAGCTTTTCCCTCACACTGCAAGGAAATGGATTCTTTACATTGCACGTTTGCATGTGCACCGAGATTAAACCTTTTGAAAATCAAAATGCTGGGGAAAATCCAAATGTAAAGTCAAACTTTTTTGCCCGTAAAATAAATGACCCGGGGGGGGGGGGGGAATCAATTATGGCAGCTTCAGTTTCACAGCACATATAATGGGAAAACTGCTGAGCTATTTAGAAACAAAACTGAGTACCTGTCAGAATTACACTGATGTAAAGATCTGGCCACTATGAATAGCCAGTTATGGCCTTTTCTCTTTCAAAAAAATAGTTTTCATCAGCAATTTTTCCTTTGTCTACCTATGATAATCAGCTAATAGAGGCTCCATGGACTTTGAATTATACTGCCAGGGTACGTCTAGACTACAGGCCTCTGTCGAAAAAGAGCATCTAGACTACATAAGGTGGATTGAAAAATCGATCCACTTTGTCGACAAAGAGCGTCCCGACTGCTGGACACTTTGTCGACAAAAGAAGGCACCCAGAAGTGCTTCTGGAAGGTCACAGGGTCGGCCTTAAGTTCCTGGAGATGCTGCTTGCTCTTTGCAGAGATGCGTGCTTAAAGGGACCCTCCCGGACAGCCTTTGCTCTGCTCCTGCTTCTGGCTTGCCTACCTCCTAGAGGGAAAGCAAAGCTGCTGCAGTTCTTGCTCTGGTTGCCCTGCTTCCTCGGACACCACAGCAGTTTATTTTCAGGTTTGGTTTTGTGCTTTGCACTGTGTTTTTGGCCATGGAGCCTGAGCTGCCCCTAGGCAGGCAATGGCCCCACACCGTGATGCTGGAAGCTCTGCTGCAGCTTCATGAGAGCATCATGACGTTTGCGGCAGAGCTGGATTCAGAGCCCAGCCTTGAGCCCCTCACTCAGGCTGCAGCCCTACTATTGCCCTTGCCCCTGAACTTATTCCTGGAGAAGTGAGTTTGGAGGCTGGACACCAGTTCAGATTGGTGGGACCGGCTTGTCATGCAGCAGTGGGATGACGACCAGTGGCTCCGAAACTTTCAGATGCAGAAGTCTACCTTCCAGGAGCTCTGAGCCTGGCTTGCCCCTGCCCTGCAATGCCAGGACACCTGCTTGCGGCCTGCCATCCCCCTGGAGAAGCATGTCACTATTGCTTTGTGGAAGCTGGCCGCCCCGAAGCTACCGATCCGTGGGACATCAGTTTGGCGTGGGGAGGTCTACTGTTGGGCCCATCTTGATGGAGGTAAGTCACTCTCGGGGGACAGTCCAGGGGGGCGGGGTCGGACAGCTAAGGGGGGCAGTCAGGACCAGGCACAGGGAATTGGGGATGGGGTGGCAGAGTAGAAGCCCTCTCAGCCTCACCCTGCCATGGTGGGGGGGGCAGGGGAGAGGTTGTCTGAGGGGGGGGGCTCTTGGAGTCTCGGGGGGGAGCACCTCTCATCAACTGAGCCAATCCCTCTATTGTCCTGTTCTGTGTGTTTCTATTTGTCCCTTTCTGCAGGTGGTGATGGCCATCAATTCAGAGCTGCTTCACAGGACTGTCCACCTCGGTAACCTGGATGCCATCGTGGCCGGATTTGCGGCGCTAGGATTTCCCAACTGCGGTGGACCATTCAACGGGACACACATCCCCATCCGCACACCACCCCGCTGAGCAGCCCAGTATATTAATAGAAAGGGCTACTTCTCGATGGTGCTGCAGGCCCTGGTCAACTACCGGGGACAATTCACAGATATTTGTGTTGGATAGTCAGACTGGGCTCAAAGGTGAATGAGAGGCCTGGGGGAAGACTGCAGAAATTGCATCATTGCAAGGGGTAGCAGAGGGCAGTTGCTGGGACATGCATGCTCTTAGGGGCAGCTAGCCAGACATCATCCTGATACTTCTTCACACTGCAGAGCAAACCACTTGTCCCCAGAGGTAGGCCATGGCTTAAAACCATGATGGCTGCCTTTATTTAATTAATATTCATAATTGCCTTATGGAAGGAGGTACGTAAGTAAGTATTATCCCCAGCTGGGCCATGATCCTACTTCCACTGAAGTCTGGGGCCATTTACAGATGGACAGAGAGGTTAAATGACCCATCTAAAAATCACAGAAGGAGCCAGGATCTGAACATAGAAACTTCTAATTCTTAGTCCCAGTCTCAAACTGTTTGACCACATATCTCCTCTGAGTATTTCTAGAGCAATGAAATATAATTATTGCTCAGCCTGAGAGCCAGTGCAGCTTAGCACTAACGAGGACACCACTGGTCTAGTGCTGGTCAGGCAAAGATAGTGGAATGATGATTGTGCTTCTACATCTGCTCATCCAAAGCCCAGTGGGTTTGACCTCTTGACTTCTCGGGGGCTGTGCCTCACCCTGACTCCCTACCCTCTTTCCTGGTGAGGATAAAAGATCATTGATGTGAGGGGAAGGAAGGCCAGAGGAATTTGACAGCATCTCTGCAGATGCACTGCTTCTGATGCTGTTTAATGGAGGGATGAAATACTATAGCTTTTTCACCATGACCAGACACTGAATTTATTTGAGTGCAGCAAGAAGATCCCTATATTTATAGCTTATCAGGCTGAAGAGACTCTGGATTAAATCTTTTTCCTCACAGCCATTTTCCATGTGTTTGATGGTAACTGCTAAAATGTGAAGCATTACCACACAGTGCTACCCAAGATACCTGGAAGTACAACTACAGGCATCTTGTTACAGGTATCTCAGAAACCACTATGTCATGACCATCCAGCAGAGGCCAGAGTGGTTCATATGTTCATGCAGTGAACCAAATTCTGTTCTATTACACTGGTGTTCACGTGCAGTTACGTTACTCTGAGTAAGCACAAGAATTTTTTCCTCATTCTGTCTCTTCAAGTGTGTGTCTACACTCTGGCGGGGTAATAAATGTAATTAATAAAGCAATCAGTCTGGGACAGTGCTGAGCACTAATAGCTGTCTCAGCACTTGGGTCACTTGAGCTCTTATTAGTTCCCTCCCAGAGATGAAGACTTGGTTGAGGAATGGATTGATCAACTATTTAGTCAGACTGGGGACAGAAATGTTCAGAAGCTACTTGTCCAGTGGTCTGAGACGGGCAGTTAGAAAGCACAGGAAGCAAGTGCAGAAGGGAGAAGACTAGCAGAGCAGAGGGAAAAGGTATGTGAGGAGGCTCAAATTTCCCTCAAGAAAGGGCTGGTGTCTGAACAGTGTTGGAGATGGAGATGCTACATGGGGTGATGGCGGTTCTGGTGATATTAATAAATCCCACACAGGTGTGGACAAAAAAGATGTAGAAGACTTTGTCAGAGATCATAGGACAGGAGTGGAGTGTGCCCTCTTAAACATGCCTGCATGTTTCACTACAGAAATAAGTAGGTAAAGGAACAAATTCTTTTCTCAGTCACAACTACGAATACCACATTCAGAACAAGCTGCTAAGAAAAAGGAAGGGAGGACACCCCAAAATTCATGGTGGTTCCTCCAAAAGATGTATGAAACCAGCAACAGAAGTAAACTTCTTTTCACCACACTGGCTAACAAGAAGTTAGAAATGTAGCCTCCTTAAGAATTACATTTCAACTGGATTCAACACCCAGACTCTAGACTTAATGAGTAGCTATTTAAAACCAATTTAATCAACCAAAGGGTTCTTCTGATCCCAAAGGACCAGTCACATACCCAAGTTAATATGTAACTCAGCTCTTACGCAATCATCTTGCTGTTGCCAATCCTTTAGCAATCTTCTAATGTCTAAAGTCTTAGCGTGTGTCTAGACTACAGGGTTTTGTCAACAAAAGTGGACTTTTGTCGACAAAACTATACCTGCATCTACACTACCGCGGAGATCTGTCGACAGTAAGTCGACAGAACGTGGCAGTTTTGTTGATGGCGGTAAACCTCATTCTACGAGGAATAACGCCTTTTTTTGACAGTTATGTTGAAAAAAGGCGCTATTTCATCCACACTGTGCTTTTTCAAAAGAGAGCATCTAGACTCTCTGTCGAAAAAGCGGCTTGCTTTGTCGATGGAACTGGCTGTAGTCTAGATGCTTTTTTTCGACAGAGGCTTTGTCGACAGTATCTGTCAACAAAGCCTCTGTCGACAAAAGCCTGTAGTCTAGACATACCCTTAGTTATCAAAAGAAGAAGGCAGCAAGAGTTAAAATTGGTAAAAGGAATCAAATACCTACAATAATTGCAAAGTTCTTGGATCGGGTTTTAAGCAGTGATGAAATAAACTGCTGGCTTGTTAAGTCTCTGCTGCTTCCATGTGATTGGAAGGCCCCAGTCCTTGGTTAGAATGCTCCCATTAGTGTAAGTCCAGAGGTCAAAGCAGGAAAGAGACAAAATGGAGATGTTTCCAGGGCTCTTTATAGCTTGTGCCATGTGGAGGGAAAACCATTGTTTGAAACAAAGCCCTCACCCGCCAGTGGCATCTGCTGGGAAAGGACACAAGGGGGGCAGTAGTCACATGACTGCCTCCCGCATGACTCCTCTTCATGCCACCCCTAGCATGGAGGAGGGCCCACGCTGATGAGCATGGAGGGGACCCCTGCTGCCAGTTGCAGGCCTCTGTTAGTCCCCTGGACCACCCTTGGCTGCCCCCAAAGTGGCAGGGCCCAAGATTGCCACTGGGGGTATGTGACCCTTCATGACTCCCCACCCATACAGTGTAATGGATCGGGCTGGGTCTGGGCACTGCTGAGGGCATCAGCTCAGGGAGAATTGCTCAAAGTCAGGGCAACTTACAGCCCTCAACTGGAGACCTTTCCCAAATAGGCCACAAACCAGTCACACTGAGTGCTTCAGCTGCTAACCTGGCCAGCAGGAAGCATCATGAGCAAAACCCCTCAGACATCCCAGCTTTCCCTGTGCCACAATCAGCCCCGGACCTTACACACAGGTGAAAGGTTATAAAACCCGATCTCACCAGCTCCAAACAGATCCTCTCGGTCCCAAAGAACCAGCCACAGTTCCCAGTCAATTTACACTTTAGATCTTACCCACAAGAGCATGCTGGGCCATTCCTTTAGAATCTAAAATCTGAAGGTTTATTAATAAAAGAAAGAAAAGGTTGAGAGTAAGATTGTTAAGGAGAATACATTACATTCATCAATCACCAAGTTTCTGATGCAGGCTCTCAGCAGAGATGTTACAAACTGCTGGCTTAGAAGTCTCTGGTGCACATCCTGTATTAGGATGGGTCAGCAATCCTTCCCGGCTCTCTGTCTCTAGCAAAGATGCATCTGGAATCAGTAGCAAGATTGAAGACAAGATGGAGACCACCCTCATGGCAGTTTTATATTCCTGGTGCCTCCCAAACTTGGAGCTGGTCACATGATCAAGTGACCTATCTGTGTTTCCCATGCAAACAGCCATGAGGCACTGGCTAGTCTGCATGCTTCCAGACACATTCCTCAGGTGTGTATTGGCCACTCTGAGAACCATTGTCCATGAAGCAGTGCCAGTTAGCACAGCTATTCACTGAACAATCGTTCCTCACAATAGGTAGTCCAGGCCCATTGCTCCCTCCCAGACAGAGAACATTTACAGAGCCCATATTCATAACTTCACATACAAAAATCATACAAGTACATGAGTAGCATGCATTGAATCAGTAGAGCATAAGCTTTCATTTGACACCTCATACAACCCATTTTGTACAGAATGTGGGGCAAACACCACCTGTGGGTGCAATAGTGATATGTCTGCTCACTTTTAAATCCAATAATGTGACACACGGTGCCTTAGCTCACCCTAGTTTGTGGAAAAATACAGGCAATAAGATGGAGTTTATGGTCATGTGATTTGGTGACATGATTTAGTCATATATCCTTGCATGCTTTGCTGAGTCATGGCAGGGACGATTACCCCTATTCTAGGTAGAATGTCCATAGGAAAGTCCTCTAGGTAGGGATAAGCCTCTTATATGGTCCATTGTGAGTTAGGTGTTCTTTGGACTGTTTAACTATAATAGTCCCGTCACCATGAACTATCTTTTTAGTTGAACCTTGTGGGTGTTACTACAGGAGCAGCACATTTGAAATACAGGTACTTAGTCAATGTTTATAACTTCAGATACAGAAATGATGCATGCTTAGGAATAGAATAATCATATCAAGCAAATCTAACTTTTTCATAAGCACTTTGCATGACACACTTTCTACAAGATTTGTGATTATATAACAGCGATTATATATAGCAACAATGATCTACATGGTCATATTTTAATCATAATTTCACACCCACATTTGCTACCTCCAGTTCTGCTCAACTGTAGTGGTATAGTAATAGTAACAGAACTATAATGGCTGCCAATGCCTTGTTTAGACTTGTACTCCACCACTGTTATCACCAGTGGGTAACTGGTGGAGGCAAAAGTAGGAAATCTTATGGAAGATTGTGTGCCTCCAGGAATGCCAGAGCTGAGTGAATACTGAAACACAGAGTTTATGAAAACTCCATGAAATTATCAATAGCTGTTCAGGTCAACAACATTCATGCCCTTTGTTATTTGCTATCCAAAAACATTTCAGAAAATGAGTTTAAGTTGATTCAAGTACAGCGGGAAGAGCTTGAAACATAAACCTTGTATCAGAGGCCTGGTATGAGGCACGACCTGCTCATAGAATCTGACAAAAACAGGCCAGATAGTGCAGAAATACACATTCCTAACATGTAAAAAGCATAGAGGTCTCATGCAAACACATCCCTATATCAAGTGGTACCAAAACATCCCAGTAACAAGGGTGGCACAAAAATATTCCCCAAGGACAACAGGAACACACTGAGCCTCCTAAACTATAGGATCAGGATGACAGTAAGTAACTTGTTTATATCAGGGTATAAAGCTATATCCCAGAGGGAGAATCTTGGGTCACTGGAAAGTTATTGTCACTGGCACACATGTCTTAGTATCCTCCTAGAGTCTGCCGGGTACTATTGCTGTGCTTTATCAACAATAAACCTGGCTGGATACCTTTGTTCCTTAACAAATCTTATGGTCATTGTGTGGTTTACTTGAGGCCTGCTGTGCCAACTATCTGCATAGAGCTGGGGCAGCACACAGGAAAAACATTCATATTCAGCCAAACTTCTGACAACATCCGGAAGTAAATGTCCTTTTGCAGAAACCCTTTATTTGCATGTAGACAAAAAGTATTCATATACAAAAAAGAATAGTCACTATTCTCTTATTTTAAAAGTGTCGGTCATCCAGCCAGGAGAAGGTAGCAATAGCATGGGACTTAGGTGACCAGTCACCTACCAGGAATACAATCTAATCCAAAATCCACCAAAATGTATGAGAGGTGGGATCATATGTACTGTTCAGCAAATACTTGCAATTATAATCAATTAGTTCATAGAAATCAGGATTGGTTTGCAACAATGAGAGAGAAAAACGGGCTACATTCACTGATTGATTCATTGGCATTGGGAAATATGACCAAGTGTGAGTTATACAAAGAAGGAGAACTAGTGTGTGCTTCAGTGAGGGTCCAGAGGAGACTGAGGCGCACCAAGGCATTATGTCACTGTAGTGGAAGGGAACTGATTTAGTTAGATGTACTCAGATAATCTTAGCAAGCCAGCTATGTAGCAGAAGGCAACAACATTAAGGCACTGAGTAATCTGATTTGATGAGAAATTCCTTCCTGACCCCACATACGGTGGTCAGTTTGACTCTGAGCACATCAGAACACCCTTCATCTTGGCATGGCTCACCCAGCCTAATGTTCCGTCTTCACTGGGCAGATGCTTCAGAGGGGGTGGAGAACTTCCCTGCTGATCCCTGCAGATGATGGGCTAAAGCCTTAAAGCATGAGATTTTAGAAACATAAGGCATGAACCAGAAAGGAATGCCAGGGCTGCTGAGCACAACCCCCACTACTACAGGCAACTGTCATACAAGCCTACCTATAAATGTAACAACATCTGTCTTAAAACAAATGAAGTTGTTTGCCCTCACAACTCCTATTGGAAGGCTGTTCCAGAACCTCTCTTCTCTGATGGTTAGAAAGCCTCTTCTAATTTCTAGCCTGTCTTGAGCTTAAATCACTCTTCTCCTTCCATGGTCTTTAGCCCCTGCAATTGATGTATTAGAAGATTCCTGCCAAAAATGTGGCTCAAAGGTAGATAGAAGAGGGAAATCAAACATAATATAGTGCAGGGGTGGACAAGATATGGCCTGCAGGCTGGATCTGGCCTGCCAAGCCGTTTCATTGGGCCCCTGGCCCACCCTGCCACACCTCCATCCCCAGGCCAATTGTGAGCTGGGGGCAGGGAAGCATGCAAAGTCTCCTCCCCCTACTGGGAGTGCGCAGCACCAGAGGGAACTGCCAGCTTTTCAAAATGGCTGGCAGTTCCCTCTAGGCATCATGCATCCCAGCAGGGTGGGGGCGAGAGACTTCATGCATTCCTCTACCCCCAGGCCAATTGGGATCTGGGGGCAGAGGAGTGCACAAAGTCTCCTCCCCTGCCAGGGGTGCACGGCACCAGAGGGAACCACCAGCTGTTCAAAACGGCTGGCAGTTCCCTGGAGGTGTTGGGTCCCCCTAGCAAGGGTGGGGGGAGAGAGACCTCCTGTGCTCCCACGTCCCACAGGGGAGTGTGCAAAATCTCCTCCCTTGCACTTAATGCTGAAAGGGAACCACATCTTCCAGCTGAGGCCCCACCCCTTCTGCCTAAGGCCCCATCCCTTCCAGGACCAGCCTGTGACCACTACCATCATTGGTGAAGTGGCCCCCCGACAAAAATTATTACCCACCCTTAATATAGTGGGTAATATAACATAAAGGCGGGTGAGAGACCCTTCTTTTTATATCTTCCAGGTCCCTTTGACAGGCTCTTATTGGCAGCCCATCTGTTTTCTATAGATACAAAGTCTTAGGAAGCAGCTGTGTTAGTCTGTAACTTTAAAAACAATTGGTAGTTCTGTGGCTCCTCAGAGATTAACAAAAAGATATTTTTGTTAGTCTCTATGACACTATATATTTTTGTTAGTCTCTAAGGTGCCACAGGACTACTCATTGTTTCTATAGAAACAAGAATCCTATAAATACAAGACTGGTTGCAAACTGTTTTCCATCATGATGGGTTTACAGCAAAATTGGGTATGATTCTAACTTTGTGATTAATGAAAATTTTAAATGAATGAAAAGATAATGTATTAGTAGTCAAGTATTATATTATAAATTGTTTTGTTATAATGTGACACTATGGTTATTAATGCAAATACAAATTTTGATCATGTGAATCTCTAAGATAATTTTATTATTAATACTTCTTGTTCAGTTTTGGAGAATGTAGAACCAATAAGTGCCTGATTAGCCTTTATGTAAACACTGACAGGAGTTAGTCCTATTGATTAATGCAGTACAGGAAAGTGCTTAGATCAGTGGTTCCCAAACTTTTCGGCATCACGCCCCCTTTTTGATTTTTGAGAAACCCTCATGCCCCTTCCTCCCATAGCCGCAAAACTTGTTGAGCAAAAAAAAAAAAGGAACTGACTGGAGCAGCAAAATTTGATTTGCGGGGGGCTGGGTCTCCTTGCGCTCCCCCTGGAATTTCTTCATGCCCCCAAGGGGGCATGCCCCCCAGTTTGGGAACCCATGGCTTAGATTCTCCCATGGGGGTTGTACGACATCCTATATAAAAAGAAGGAACTCCACTACCATCAATGTCCCATTGATGTAAAAGTACACTGACATCAGTGGAATTATTTCTGATTTAGTTCATGATACAGAGCTCATACCTGTAACAATCTAACACATTCACTTAATTCTTCAGGACTACATGCTATAGGTTCTATCTTAAATCACACAATCATGACATTATCGAGGCGGAGAGAAAGCTATATTATGTTTGCATATGTCATTTTTCTTTTAACTTCTGCTATTGAGCTGTTTGCAGTGCAAAATAAAATGGAGGTGTAATTACAACTTTATCCCCTGCACTAGAAGTTTTCAATACTGTTATAAAACCTTGTGCATTTAAAAGACTATTGTTTCCACTCTTGGCTTAAATGTCCTATGAAGATTTCTGATGGATAGGGTGCAATTCTTCCACAGTACATAAGAAAGGGGGAGTCAATCATTCCCAGTTGACCCCAGGACTCAATCTGCTGATATCTCCACTGAAGAACTGAAATTCTATTTTCTTTTCCTTTCATAGCAGTGAGAGGTTACTTATCTCTAAGGAGACACATCTCTAAGGAAGAAGACAAAAATAAAGTGCAATAATATGATATCCTGTGAGTCAAATGTTTCCAGATTAAACAAAACTATTTAAAGAGATATTGTACTGTTTTACAAGTTAGAATTGGATGTGAGAATCAGGTCATCAGAAAAGAATACTCAGTGTATAAAATGTAGCATAAAGTCAGTACAGATCAGCTATCTTAACAAACAGAGTCACAGACTTCTAATGGTATGTTACACTGCAATAAAAAGCCCATGGCAATGACTCTTAGAATCCAGGTGAGCTGATTCAGGCTTTGGCTTTGTGGCTAAAAACAGCAATGCAGAAATTTGAGCTCTTACTCTACCCCTCTCCCAAGCCCCATCCCATCTTGCTCCATCCCATCTTGCCCCCTTGCCTGCTCCCCAAGCAATGCAATCCAGGGGATTACAGGGCCCTGCACAGTGGTAGCAGCAGGGGTCACCTCCTCCGCACTCACCACATGGGCAGCGGCCTGCTGTGCCTCACTTCTCCACGGGCAAGTCTAACTGCTCAATAAAATCTCTGCCTCCTTTTCTGCCTCAGCCCCTGGGAAATCCCTAGTCTATGTGTGAGACCATGTGACCTAGAAAAGTGAACTTAGGCTGTGATGGGTTCGGTCACAGAGACCCCTTTGAGACTGTCACCTGATATGCCAATCAGACTACCGAGCCTGCCCACCTGCCTTCTGGGCTGCCCCACCACTCTGTCCTGCTGAGCCAGAAACTCTGACCTTCGCCAGCAATGGTACAGGGTTGTGCCCACAGCCCACAGCAGAGCAACACGGATACTGAGATCCACTCCACTCTGGGAAGGCTTAGTCAAATAGCCTTGATGCAGCACCACAGTGCGCAGCCCCAATAGGACCAAAACCCCAGATAAATCCATCTCGCTATAAATAAGAGTTATACTATAAATAAGATTTATACTGAGTGAGCTCACAATTTGTCCTCTCCTTTTATCAATGAAAGGGAGATGCACAGCTGTTGTTCCCACAGGTAACAATTATTTATTAATGTAAGTATTAAGTATAAAAAATAGGATTTAAATGGTCACAAATAATAGCAGACTGATCAAAGTAAGTTACTAAGAAAATAAATTTTAAAAAAAGCCAGCTAAGCTTAATACTTCAAGAAACTTGTTTCATGCAATTTCTTACCCTAGCAGTTCTAATCCCTTTTCTCACAAGCTAGTTGCCTCTTAGCTTGGGCCCAATCCTTCCCCCGTTCAGTTTTAGATGTTTCCAGCAGTCATTTTAGGTGCTAACTAGAGGTGTCCTGGTGACTGGCAGCAGCAGTCCCTATTGTTTGGTTTCATGCCTTTATATAGATTCTTTATGTTCCATCATATTTTTCTCACCTTAAGTGGAAAAGTACAGCATCCTAAATGGGTTCCAGCTTCAGGTGGTCTGGCCACATGTCTTGGTAGGACCATCCCTAGATCAGCTTTATAGGAGAAGCATGACTATTCACAGATCATTATCCCAAATGCTGGGCTATTAAGTTCCTTAAGTACCACTAATGGTCCTCACTTAGCAGGTCTAGATTAGTAAGCTGATATATACTTCATATTTTTCACTTCAGCTACAGAAACTACACTTGATCTTAGCCTTGAACAGGCTATGCCCACAAATAAACTAGATACATTGAGTAGATTACAAACTTTCCAATGATAGGTTAAATCCAATATTTTGCACAAAGCATATTCAAATTAAGCATATTCCTATTTATAAGCATAATTCCATAAAGAATATGGGGATGCAGTGTCACATAGGAATCTACCCTTCTTTTTTCACAGCTGCTTTGAAATACCCAGGAGGCTCAGATGTTCAACAGTCAGGGTACGTCTAGACTACAGGCTTTTGTTGACAAAGAGCGTTTAGACTCCATCCAGTTCTGTCAACAAAGCAAGCCGCTTTGTCAACATGAGAGTGTAGACACAAAGGACAGTGTAGATACAATAACACCTTCTGTTGACAGAACTCTGTTGACAAAAGGTGTTATTCCTCGTAGAATGAGGTTTACCGCCTTCAACAAAACTGACGAGTTCTGTTGACGTTATGTCGACAGAACTCGGCGATAGTGTAGACGCACGTATAGTTTTTTCGACAAAAGTCCACTTTTGTCGACAAAACCCTGTAGTCTAGACACACCCTCAGATGAAGGTATATGCTTTATCCCTCACAATATCTTTAGTGATTTTCTGGTGTTAGCTCCAGCATGACATCTTTTGCTTTCTAAGGCAAGTTTCATCTTGGGGGGGTCATACATCAATGACTCCCAATGTACAAGCCATTGTTTGCCATAACAATTTAGATCAATAATTTACATTGTATATTTGTGTTCCTGAATGGATCTAATGATTGGTTTTGTTGAGGTTGCACAGTTGTAAAAGAGAGCCAAATGTGACCTAGTATTTGTAAAAATATGTGCTGTCAGTCAACTTCCTACTTGCTGTGCATCTCCAGTCTGTGGAAAGCCAGTTCCTCCATCTAAAGTTACAATAAATGTATCCTCTTTCAACTGGTTTTCACATGCTAAACTGTGGCTATGTCTACACAGCTGCTGTATTTCGGAATAACTGACATTATTCCAAAATAACATGGTCAGTGTCTATATTACACACAGTTATTTTGACATAATGTCGAAATAATGTTGAGCTGGAGGACTTCTTACTCCAACTCCTGTAACCCTCTTTTAATAAAGAGCAAGGGAAGTCAAAGGAAGAATGCTCTTTCTTGGACTTCCTGCTGTGTAGACAGCGCCAAAATCCAAATTAAGCTATTTCAACTTATGCTATGCAATTGACGTAGCTCAAGTTGCATAACTGATTTTGGCTTTAGCCTTGCTGTGTAGATGTGCCCTGTTAGGGCTTTGTGTTTCCTAACTAGGAAAAACCTTGTTTTTGCCCTCTTCCCTTTTGGCATTCTTTATATGTAAAAGGCAGAAAAATGCAGATAGAATTTTGCACTTGTTGAGAGGATGGCAGTTTACTAAGCTTACAGCAAAGTGAATTCAAGTCATTTTTCAGACGACTCCTATTATTGCCTGAGGGCAGGACTGGGCATAATGATCAAACTGCAAATGGTATGTATGTGTGAAAACTCCAGGGATGCAGCACACTGCTTTCTTTTAATCTGATGTGCCAGCCACATGGCTTTCACCCTTTAAGACCCAAATATATGTCACTGACCTTTTCAGTGTATGACAAAGATCCAAAACAAGGTAAACAACCAATACTAATAGCTGGTGATATCAAGTACATTTCTTTAAAGGTTACCTGCAAATGGGGAAAAAAATTATGTTTGCTCCCTTTTTCATGTCCATGTTGTATAGAAAAGGCCTGGAAGGGGCTTTGGCTTTGTGTAATTTTGTTCTTATCTTGCTTGTTATTAACCTAAAAATATTAGAGCTTGAGGTCTGTTTGGGTCTGTTTGAGGTCTCAGCTATCACTCTCACTGTAACTCAAGTCATCAAATGAAGCACTTGGATACTCTAAGAACCTTCTGCTGGACACCAATAGTGCCTTCATTCTCTGGCTCATCAATCTTTGGTCCAGACTAGAATTTAGGCATTGTTATCTACAATAGTTGTGCTAAGTATGGGTCAGTCTCTGCAATGATTGCATTTTTTCAACAGTTTCTTAGAAGTTTGCTTTGAGGTTACCACAGTGAAGATGATGTGTGAGCAAAATTACAGTCCTTACTGATCTTCCAGGACTCTCCTGTAGTAAATACCAGATATGTGATCTGGTATACCATACCTTATCAGAAGATATGTGATCTGGTATTCCATACTGTGTGTCGTGTACTTTCATCTTTCATCTTCTGCTCTACATTCTGTGTCTAGTAAATAGTCTGTCTCCCAGAAATGGGGGGAAATAGTCTACAATAATCATGTATCCTTTGTTCCAAAGGCAAACAGATTCACTCCCAATTTTCCCCATAATCTTTCTGGAATTCTTTGTTGCCACAGAGTCTCTTTCAGTTGACAGTCTTTCCAAGATCTGCCTACATCAAACTTTTCCATGAAATCCGCAAGTGCTCATTCATTCCTGGCCAAGATACAGTCTCTCAGGCTTACTTAAAGCTACTTTCAATTCTGATGAATGAACTTTATGAATAATTCAGTTCCTAAGAGCGGCTGGAATAACTGTTCTTTCTCCCTGAAATATAATGCCATTCTGGCCACACAACTTGTCTCTTATCTGAAAGAACAGTAGTCTCTTTAGGTATCTGATTTTTTTGTTGATGGCCATCCTTGGAGCATCATGAGTAGCAATGTATATAGCATTCTGTCTTGCTCTGTATTTCTTTAAGCCAGGGCTACCCAACTTTGGAAGCCCCCGGGGCCACAATGATATCCACAGCACACGCCGACAGCTGCAACTTAAGCACAGTTGAAAATATATGCAAATAACTTATTTCACACTGACGGGCATGAATGCAAAGATTAAGGCAAAACTACACAACACGCAGGCCCCATTTAAGTCAGTTCTGCTGCTATTAATAAAATGCAATATTTACCAGATTTCCACCCATATGACAGCACTTTTAATGAGCAATGACAGTTCAGCAATTTAACTACTAAAACACATATCAACAGAAGACCATTATATTGATTACTACCCAAACCCTAGCCCCAGCACAGACCTCTCTCACCCTGGCCTCGCTGCCTGGTTCCGCCGCCGTCTCGCTGCCCAGCTCTGCTACTGCCTTGCCACGTGTCTCTTGCCACCCCCAGCAGCTCCTGCACACGGCTGACACGGCCTGGCTCAGGGAGGCACCGCCACTGTGGCATATGCAGCAGGTGTGCTTTGCTGCCGCCTTCTGCCACTCCCACCCCGGCTGGCCAGCAGCTCCCATGCTCTGCCCCCACCTCTTGCTGCCCCCCCGCCTGCTGGCAGCTCCTGCGCACGCGGCCAGGTTCAAAGCCGCGTGGCTCAGCACGCAGCTCGGTGCTGCTGCGGGAGCCCCAGCAATGAGGCAGGCAAGCGGCCCGGGAAGCGGCACAAGGTGCTGCGGGCTACATACAAAGGGGCCATGGGCTGTATGTGGCCCACGGGCTGCATGTTGAGTAGCCCTGCTGTAAGCCTTTCTTTCCATACAATATTTATTGACTTCACCTCAATCTTGGCAATCCCTCCTTGTGGATTCTGGTAGGCATACCTGGCTTAAAGTGTTTGCCAACACAAATTTCTCTTGATGGGTGTCATGATCATGAGGGTTAGCCAGCAGCCTGGGGACTAAGGGGTTAACTACACCTAAGCCAAGTAGAGTTGGCCAATAGGAATGCAGGTAGGAATTTCAAACTGGGACAAAGGAATTTTTGGTTTCTCCCTCCTTTGTCTCTGGGGCAGTTTTTTCTCCACCTACTGAGGGAGTCAGACAGAATGTCTCCTTCCAAGAATAGACTCTTCACTCTTCTGTAAGTAGGGTAAAGTTTAGATAAATACGTTAGGTTTTATTGTTTTATGGTTTGGGAAATGAGATCTGATGTCTGTGCATTTAAAATGGGTTTTTCTCTATTTTGCAACTAAGTTTGGGCCCATGGTGGAATTCCCCATGAGTATATTACTTTGTGACTCTACCATCTAGTCATTATGCTTGCAACAGGAATATTGTGGTGATAATAAAAGTTCTTTCTCTTTTCTTAACCTGGTATTGGTTAATTTTTGTGTCCTGGTTCGTACTTTAGGGGTGAGATTTCCCAAGTGATCTCTCCCCTGATTTTCTTATCATTACTTGGGTGGTGGCAGCAGAGTTTTTATCCCCAAAATCTAGGTTGTTAAGATTTTGGGGGGAAGTTTTTTACCAAAGCCTGGAAAGATAAGGTTTTGGGGTACTTTTGCGGGCCCCCACTTCTGCATTTGTCATGCCAGAGTGGGGAAGGAGCCTTGACAATGGGCAATACTAGATCTGTCTGTTATACCTCTACAGTCACATCATCATCCACTGTAAGTGCTTTGATGTACTGAATAATGGCCTTCTCCTAATGCTTTTGAAAGTGTTCTGGGCAGTATGTCCATGTGAGACCATGTTTCTATTCCAAAAAAGTATTGCTAACGACTCTTTTTCAATTGGCACGTAGCCCATCTCTGTTACATACAGTCCTGTTCTTGTGAACACAAACCCATCCCTCTTGCAGCATGGTGGCCCCTAAACTCAACTCAGATGTGTCACATGGTGGCATCGGGGCTTGCTCTGTGTTGTAATATTTCAAAATGGGAGCCTTCTGTGATGCTGCCTATAAGAAAGGGGACTATTTAAATCACTGTCGTTACCACTCTTGCCATTTGTACAAGATTCATGGTAATTGTGTATCATGTAAGGTGTTAATGGGAAAGTTACAAGTTACCAAATATGATTGTCCCTTGTTAAATCCATGTATCATCTTTGCATCTAAAGTTATGAATATTGGCTATGTATCTATATCTCAAACATGTTATATCCCTGGGTGATACCCCAGAGAGGTTTATATCAGGACTTGAAAGCTATGTGTTGATGCTCCATGAAGGACATGCCACTCTCACAACAAATCATAGAAGAAACTCATCCCATCCAGCTAGCTTTTCCTGTGGATGCCTTAGATAGCAAGAAGCCAATGGCTGCCCCCTGTGATTCAGGAAACCATATGAGGACATCTGACCTAATAGTCCATTTTTTACCAGTAATATTCTATACACATATGACCTTCCATTCCATCTTGGGCTTGAAAACCTTCATGAATGTGGCAGAGGGTATAAAAGACCACGGAGATATCTCCATTTTGCCTATTTTCTGCTTCAATTCTCTGAACTGAATTTACAAATAAAATAATATTTTGAATAATGTACTGAAGACTTTCTAATCTGTTGGAAGTAATGAGAGAGACTATTGCAAGCCAGCAGTCTAAATCATCACTGCTACAGACCTGGTATAAGGACTTTGTCATCATTTGTATGCATATGCTCTATAACTGTTTATGAAATTCTTAATTTCTTCTATTAGTTAATCTTTAGTTATTTTACTAAAGATTGGCTAGCATTGTGCTATTTGGATAAGATTTGATACATATTGACTTGGGGGTAAATTTCTCATCCTTTGGGATTAGTAAAAACCTCACATATGGTGATTCCGATTTTCAGTAACTTCTCACTATATCAGACATGATTGGATGGGAGAGAAGGGCTGGAATGCTTCTGGCTTCTAGTTAACCAGTGTGGTACTGCAGAAGCTCTTTTGTCACCGGCTTGATTAATCTAATTATAGAATTAAACCCCACTTTTGGGGATTTTCTGCCCTGTTTCTTGTAGTCTGCTGCGAGTGGGGCATTTTCAGTGTGGTCCATTCCAGGTTCCAGATCACATCTTCCCAATCATCTGTCTTATTTTTTTGAATGCTTGATTGTGTTGGCCCATCCACACCCATCAGGTGTCTCAATGTGTCAGCTGTCTCTGGATCTTGCAGCTTCCAGACAGATGGCTGCAAAACTTTGCTAAAAATTGACCCTGCCCAGGAATCTTTGGATTCCTTTAACATCACTGAGCCTTGCCCTTTCTCTAACTGTCCTCACTTGCTCTAGATCTACTTTCAGTCCATTAAAAGTCAACAAATGTCCAATGTATGGAATCTTAGGTCTCAGCCTGAGCTTACCTAAGGTCAATTTAATAATCTTTTCTTTGCATCTGTGTAAAAATAGTGTGTAATCATGAGCTCTTTGTGCTTGTAGTGAAACATCATCTCTCACTATGGCTACGTCTAGACTGCAAGCCTCTTTCGAAAGAGGCTTCTTTGAAAGACACTTTCGAAAAAGCCTCTTTCGAAAAAGAGCATCTAGACTACAACCAGTACTTTTGAAAAAGCAAGCCACATTTTCGAAAGAGAGCACCCAGGCAGTCTGGATGCTCTCCTTCGAAAAAGCACAGTCTGCATTACATAGCGCCTTTTTTTCGAAAAAAAGGTGTTCTTCCTCATAAAACGAGGTTTTCCGTGGTCAAAAAAACTGCTGCGTTCTTTTGATTTACTTTCGAAAGAACACGGCAGCAGTCTAGATGCAGGGGAAGTTTTTTTCAAAAAAAACCCTGTAGTGTAGACACACACTATGAGCACATCATCTGCCCTTGTATCTGATTCACATCAGGGGCTCTGATGTTTGGGTCAACTTCTCTGGAATACCTTTGGTGCCTGACTGATTCTATTTAAAAGTAGCCATCCTGCAACAAAAAAACTTCAAAAACAGACTTCAAAGAGAAACTTCAGAGCTAAAATTCATTTGCAAATGTGACACTATCAATTTAGGATTAAACAAAGATTGTGAATGGCTAGCCAACTACAAAAGCAGTTTCTTCTCTCTTGGTGTTCACGCCTCCACATCAGCTGCTAGAAGTGGGCCACATCCTCCCTGACTGAATTAACCTCGTTATCTCTGGCCTTCCTTTTGATTGGTACTCCTTTCTTTTCATGTGCCTGTATATTTATACCTACCTCTTGAATTTCTACTACATGCATTTGACGAACTGGGTCTTTGCCCACGAACGCTTATGTTCCAACACATCTGTTAGTCTATAAGGTGCCACAGGACTTCTCATTTATACTGATTCTATTGGTATCCATCTTCTCCTTAGAGTATGCACACAACATGGCTGAGGTGACATGTGACTAGGATTCAGAACATTTGGTACACTGGTTGGATCATTAGCTTCCCTGGCCTCAGCCATCTATGTCGGGGAGTGCAACATGAACACTGATCCATGCCCTCTATTGACATTTATAACCATCAGTGTCTCTGAAATGGAGTTGCAAAGGTTATCTAGTAACTGGATTCTTCCTTCCATTCAATGTACCAGAATCCATTTTTAACATCCCATGCTGTAAAAAGTCTCACTGTAAACAGAGCTGGTGACTTGCCCTCAGCTTTGTTTAGTGGGTCTATTAGTTTCAGTTTTTTGGAAGGTGTTTTTACTGCCACAAGACTGCTTATCCAGTCCGTGCTGTTCTCTGCAGGCTGTATGATTCCACAGTGATGTTGACTGTGCAGTTTGTCAGGGCACCAGATACATTTTTTTTTGAGGAGGGGAGAGGGCAATTTAACTGGCTTCATGCCTATGTCAATCTCTATTTTATAAACACTGTCTAGCCATCCGTCCCCCTGAAGCACATCTCGGCACTCCTTCTGTATCATTGATCGACCTGTAATACAATACAGAGTCCCTTCCATCATCCCATTGTTCAGTTTTATGTGTTGGAACTGTATTTATATCAGGTTCCTGGGTTAGGTGGCCTTGCTGCCCAGACATGGTGGTACTGCTGTCTCATCTAGGACTACAAAGTTCACTCTTTCCCTTTGTTCTTTGGTTTTTTAATTTAATTTCCATTTCCCCACAGGATTTCAAGTCATATAATTTTGTATTAACAGCTAGTTAGTCTCTTCCAAAAATATGTCTGGATTCTCCAGACTGATTGGGACAGTATTACAACTTGCACCACAGTCTAATTTAAAACGTATAACTTTCTTCCCAAGTAACATGTGTTTGCCACCTGTTCAGTCATTCAGGGTATGTCTAGACTACATTGTTTTTCCAAAAAAAATGCTCATTTTTCAAAAAAAACTCCACCTCCATCCACACTGCAAATCGCGTTCTTTCGAAATTAAATCGAAAGAATGCAGGGGGGGTTTTGACATTGGTTAACCTCAAATTACGAGGAAGTATGACTTTTTTGAAAGCGCTCTTTCAAAAAAAGGCATATGTGGACGCAGAACAGGGACATTTTTAAAAAAAAGAGGCAATCAAAAAAAGCACAGGTGCCCTGGTGGCCATTCTGTGAATAGCAATCAAAGCTTTCTTTTGTGGGAGTGTCCATGCAGTTTGGATGCTCTCTTTTGAAAAAGAAGATCACTTTTTCAATCCAGTTTTGAGGTGTGGATGCTCTCTTTCGAAAGAAGCTTGCAGTCTAGATGTACCCTTATAGAATGTCCTCACTTATATAATGGTTCTGTTTTCAGTTACAGCATATACCTTGGGTTTGTATTTCTTCTATTCAGAAAAACACTTGGCTGCAAACTGACTATATTTGTCACCGATGTGGCATTTTTTTCACCATTATTCGCACACTTTCTATCTTACATTCTTGCATACTTTCCATTGTGCACGTTTGATTTCCCACAATACTTGCATGTGTCTGTACCATTGTCATCTACTGATGTTTTTATATCCAATTTTGATTTATTTTATGTATTGTTAATTGGTTTCTGCTGACTGTAGAACCCTTCCAGGGTTCTAATTCTCTTTGTATAGCTCCACAGCTAAGCTTTTCCCCAAAGTTAAATCAGCTCATGTATTTGCAAATGTTATATCTCACATGCTGCCTGGTCTCTTATGAATGAATTTTTTATTTCCAAAATTGCAGCTGGCTGCTAGCACTTTTAAATCAGTGCAGTCCTCATCTGCCCCTTCCCCAGATGCTTGATTTCAAGTAAAGAAATTGTATCTTTCCACCACTTCCATTCTTCCTGGGATTACAGTGAGTACCAAAAGAACCCATTATTGCTTCTAAGGACATTGAGTTTGGGGGGATTTCTGTGTAAAGAGTCTCATCTCTCTCTATCTCGCTCCCCTTTCCCCTATCAAGTTAAAAAAAACAGTTTTATTTTCACAGCACCTCTTTATTTGCCATAGCAATATCTATGGTGAGATTAAATTCCCCTTTTCTTGCCTGAACTAAATTCTGAGTTTGCAGGTTTAATGTCTCTGGAGGCTTTAGCCCCATCATTTTCTGTTGTCTGCCTTGTCTTGTAAAACAGTGAGCTCACAGAAGTGCTCTACTGTCTGCTGTACAGCTCTGAATGGTCTCTCCTGCTGTCAAGGACTCAATTATCACTGCTACCATGTTTCATGCTTCACTGTGTCTGAATCTTCTGCATGTATAAGGTTCAGATAAAGGGTTAAATAACAAACTCCAGTTTTATTGTGGCTGTTTACACAGCATGGCTTCTTCTGCCACCTGAATTCTCAGACAGTTCCCCAGGAGGTGTGTCTTCTAAACAATCCTCCCAGGAAACAGTATGCTGCCTGGAAGTGTCCTCCAGCACTTTCATGTTGTTACCCTGTGGAGTTCATTGAAGGGCTAGGGCCCTTATATTGTCACCTCTCTGCTAAGCAATAGCAGATTGTTAGGTCTTGCAGATCAGTTTCCAATTTGAGGAAAAACCAATGTGAAATCTGAGTATATTCTTAGTGTAACATGATTTATTTACATCTTTTCACCAGTTCTGGAACAGCAGTGGTCACAAACAACGAGCAAGTGATCACATCTTTCAGGGATGTCAGCCCAACACTAATTCCTGGGTTCCATGGAGCAACTCTGACTTGAGAATAGACTCCAGTTTGAGAGAGCAAGGTAGCAAACTCTCCTGGAACTGGTCCACACTAGAAAATTAGATTGACCCATCTATGTCGCTCAATGACATGAAAATTCCACACTCTTGAGAGCGAGAGAGAGCTAAGTCAATCTAATTCCCAGTGTAGACAATGCTAGGTCAACAGAAGAATTCTTCTGTCAACCTACCTATTACTTGTGAAGGAAGTGGGTTACCTATGCTGATTGCACAAGCTCTCCCATCAGCATAGGTTGTGTCTAAAATGAAGCACTACAGTGGCATAGCTGTGGCGCTGCTCCTGTGTCACTATAACATTTGAAGTGTGTATGAGACCTTGCTGTTAGCAAGGAAAAGACCTTGCTGTTAGCCTGTCTAAAAGAAATCCCCTGGAAAACCAACACTGTATTTCTTCCAAGACTACAGACTTGCTTGCATGCTAATGAAAAGGATTAAGACTGTGTCCCATTGTCATCAGATAATTCCTGCCATAATAATATGTATGCTAATAGTTAGCAAGCAGATGTTTCCACAGTTTCAATGAAGAACATTTATGTATGCTACTAGATGAATATGGTGAAAATAGTAACAATTAACAGTCGATGAGCTTTTCCATCCCTTAATTAAAGAAGCAGTAGTAATGAATTTTCAGCCAAGACATCTTCCTTCACAAGTGTTACTCAGAAGTTTGAGTTAAATGTTAAGAAAAACAAACTGCAAAAAACAAATCTTAAAGAGTCTGAATAAAAATCTTTTCCTTTGTCAATCAAGTTTATTTCATGGGATTTTTCATGTTATAAATACTATTAGATCACCGGTTATCCAGGATGCCCTTCAGAAAAAACAGGGCAGACAAGACCTGAATTTGTAACTTAAAGAAACAAGAAGGATATAAAACATCTTTAATTAAAAATAACTTTCCAACCTTCCTTTAAATATCACAAAGCAAAAAATTGGTACAACCCCATCTCTTTTCTTTTAAAGATCACTGTTAGCATAAAATATTCTATAAACTTGATTTCAAAATTTGCAGCCAGAATATGAACCACTTACTCTCTCTGGTAAACACTTAGGCTACTTCTACACTGCCAGTTTTGCCAGCTGTGAGTATGCAAATGAGGTGTGGATTAGCATATCACCGCACCTCTTTTGCATAATTTATGCAAGCCATTTTTGTGGAAAAAAAGTAGTGTGGACATTTTCTTTTTGCGCAAAAACCTCTTTGCTTGCCAGATCCTTATGCCCCAAAAAAGGAGGTTTACTAATCTGACGGGAAAAGGATTTTTTGCACAAAAAGAAAATGTCCACACTACTTTTTTTTCCGCAAAAACCCTTTGCGCAAAAACGGCTTGCATAAATTATGCAAATGTGGTGCAGGCAATATTCCAATCCACACCTCATTTGCATACTCACTGCCGGCAAAACTGCCTGTCAGCAGAGGGATGTAAATTTGACATTTCAAAAGTACAAATGAAGTGGGGATTTAAATATCCCGCACTTCATTTGCATAATCGCGTCATGGCGCTGTTTTGAACAAGTGCCATTTCGAAACAGAAACCGCGGTTTAGATGCATTTTTTTTTACAATGGGGTGCTTTTTCAAAAGATCCTGTACTCCCAAATGAAGAAGTAGTCTTGCCATACTGCGTCTACTCCTGTGAGTAACTTCTTACCAGTATGAGTGAGGTGTTCACAACCTGGCCCTCTGCTTTTAGGTTGTCAATAATTTAGAGGACTAAAGAGAGAACAACAAATATACAGTGAATGTTTTGTTATCCAGCACTCATGAGGGATGGAAGATCCTGGATAACTGAATGTGCCAGAGAACAAAGTTTATTGTTCTGCCCCTGCCCTCTACTAGCAGATCTGGCTCCTGGCAGCTTGAAGCAAGCTGAGGGGAAAGGAGACACCTGTTGAAGATGTCAACTGGCACTGTCGCTGTCAGAAATCCCACAATGGCCACCTGGACAAGCGGGAATCAGGCACACATACCTGAATACGTGCTGGTATTGTGCCTGGGACCAATGCAGGTTAACAATGTTTTCTGGTTAACAGCGTGCCAAATAACAAAGCTCTCACTGTACATGGAATGAAACCATGGTCACAGTTTATCAAAATATTTATGCTTAACTTTAAGGACAAGAGCAATCCATATTCAGTTAGCAAAGCACGGGCATAATTTTAAGCATGTGTGTATGTCCCCTTTAAGTGCTTTGCTGAATCATACTATTTTGTGCTGCACACAGAATACAAGCACGATATGCTCCAGAGATCTTAGCGGTGGATAAGAACCACTGATCAACTTGTAGAAATGAGAATTTCACCCTCCCTGGGGAGAAAAGGCAACAGGTTATTGATGTAAGTGTGTATTTGAATCTGTTAAGGTTTATGAATAAAGACCTTCTGTTTCCACTTGGAGATTTAAGTGACATTCTCCTCCAATATTTTGACAACTGTTTTATTTGAATTTCTGTCTTGTTCTTTTTTTATTTCTGTAGCCTGCTATGGTGAGCCAAACTAGCAGGAGAATTCCTTATGGCTTTTTTTGCAGCTAGTAACCCAGATGGCCTGGAGGGCACAATTACACATTATGTAAAGATCCAATATAGGCAGGGCATTGCACATGGGAGTATTTCAGATGATAACATTAAGTTGTTTACCAGGGCATGGGTAGTGTGTCTCCAGGCTGAAATCATGAACTGCTAAATTCTTGGACAGTTTAATCTGCATTATTCAACCTTACAGTTATACTTACAGCACCTGCGTCTCTTTCAAGTACAGGCTGCTAACCAGATGGCCTCAGAAAGCAACTGGCTGAAATCTGAGCACACTTAATTTTTAATCCCTTTATGCAATGCACCTTCTTGAGTTTGCATCAAGAAGAATCCCAATCTAGTAGTCATAGCATGAGATGGGTAGTTGGTCTATTCCCTAATCTGCCACTGATACATGTCATGGAGCTGCTCTGTGCCTTGGTTTCCTGACCTGTACAATCAGGATCATGCCCACCTTTCATAACACAATATTCTCTCTTGAAAGGATGAATATTGATGCCAAAAATGGGAACCAAGCTCTGTCAGGTTTGCCGCATAGCTCTGTGTACTATGATTTCCCTGATGAAGACTTTTTTAGCCCAGAAGAAACATGGGGTCATTTTTTTAATAGCAGGGAATGAGATTACTGATGAAAAAGGTCAATGGTATGAACATGTTATCTGGCTCTTCTGTGTGTCCTTTGTGGAAGGAAGTAATGGCCATCTTTCTACTATCTTGTCAGGGATGGTCTAGACAGTACTGGGTCCTGCCATGAGGGCAGGGGACTGGACTCGACGACCTCTCGAGGTCCCTTCCAGTTCTAGTATTCTATGATTCTATAAGGGGAGGATATGCTGTAGCTGAGAGATGAAGCTATGAAAATACACAATACTTTTCCCACTCAAATTTTTGTATTGCCTTCAAAGCACCACCATTTTTATTAAATGCTTGAAAAATGAATCAAATGGGAGGCTGGGGTATTACTGGATAAGCCTGTGCCCTGCTTGACTGACATCTCATAAACCTCCACACCGTGTCATGGGGGAGTATTTGCTCAGCTGTTGATGGGACATGATATGTAGTTGCCTGTAATTGTTCTACACTTTTTGACAGATTAATATGGAGTTAGAGCTGATGGCAAGCACTAATTACAAATTCAGTCCCACATCCTTGCATCAATGCATCTGAACTGTGGTAGCAGCCAAAGTACAAGAGACAGCCCCTCGATGTTTTGCAGGTGCGAGTCACTTAGGTACATGCTGCTAATCAAGCGTAGGAAATACCAGTTTTTTCTAAGAACCTTTTGAGGAAAGAACAGTTTAATTGAAGTTGAAGCTTGACAGCTAGCGCTGAGAAATGGGGCCTGATTCTCTGCAGCCTTGCAAATTATGTGGTCGTTGGTACTTGTACAAAGTGAGGGTGAAGCATTCCTGCCTCAGAATATTTTATTCTTGCTTTTCACTCACTTTGCACATGTGTGATTGAACCTCACAATGTGCAAGGCAGTGGAGAATTAGGCCTATAGCTTTCTGTTTACCCAATCTTAACAGAATCGGATCTGGGCTTGATTCTGGTTTTCTCACACTGGTTTTGCTTCAGTATAAATTCTCTTGCTTCCAGTGAAGTTACTCATAAGAACATAAGAACGGCCATACTGGGTCAGACCAAAGGTCCATCCAGCCCAGTATCCTATCTGCCGACAGTGGCCAATACCAGATGCCCCAGAAGGTGGGAACACAACCGGTAATCATCACATCCCTGTCACCCACCTCCAGAGAAACAGAGGCTAGGGATACCATTCCTACCCATCCTGGCTAATAGCCATTGATGGACCTAACCTCCATGAATCTATCTAGCTCTTTTTTGAACCCTGTTAAAGTCCTAGCCTTCACTGCATCCTTTAACAGGGTTCAAAAAAGAGCTAGATAGATTCATGGGGGTTAGATCCATCAATGGCTATTAGCCAGGATGGGTAGGAATGGTGTCCCTAGTCTCTGTCTGTCTGGAGGTGGGTGACAGGGGAGGGATCACGTGAGGATTACCTGTTGTGTTCCCTCCCTCTGGGGCATCTGGTATTGGCCACTGTCAGCAGACAGGATACCGGGCTGGATGGAGCTTTGGTCTGACCCAGTATGGCCATTCTTTTGAGTAACTTCACTGGAAGCAAGAGAAGTTACACTGAAGCGAAACCAGTGTGAGAGAACCAGAATCAGGCCCAGATCCAATTTCTGTTAAGATTGGGAACTCCTGATTTACACCACTGTACATGAGTTTTGCTTAATTATTACCTAACCCTTTTATTTTTCTGGAGCAGCTGTCCTATCTGTACCATGTGACTTACTTCATACTTAGTTGTACAGTTATTCGATCACTGAAGCACCTTAGCACGTAGCTTCCTCTAAACAGCTTGAGTGGAAACCCAAGCTTTCCCAGACAAGCTGTGCTTCAGTTTGCTAAACCAACCCTGAACTCTGAGGTCAGCTAAGCAGATCTCTGCACAAGGTTGTTGTGATATGACCCCATTGTATAACCACTGGGAAACAGCTGTCCCGGAGGAGCCTATACTCCTGGCGTCTCTCCTCAGCATAATGGGGAGGGAGAATAATTCTGCACAAGCTATGCAGAAGGAACATTCCTTTCAATCTAGAACCTAGGCACTTCAGTCATGGACCAGGATTTAGGACTTGCAGGCTAGTCTCTGACATGACTTATGCTCAGAGATGACTCTTTGGGCTCAGAACCTGCAACCTAGGGAGCAATGATTTGCTCAGTTGGATAAATGAGTGACTTTGTGCATACATTATCTTTTCAGCCCTGTCTAATCTATGTAGGAATTGTGGTATCAAATTGGTGCTGTCATAAGTGGGTTTTCTTCAGTAGGTGCCACTTAAGAATAAAAAGACCCTGTTGTTTGTTTACAGGAGAAAGCAAAACTTGGTGTGTGGCCTGAGGGACACGGCCATCTGTTTAAATTTGCACAGGAATAGCCAGAAATGCAAAAGATGCTCCCTAAACATACATTCCTTCCATATGGATCCTGCTTGCTCTGTTTACGACTTGGATTTACTTGACTTACTCAGACAAGCAGAGTTTAGTCTATAAGGAATTATGAATGATAGAAAATTAACTCTGTGGATGATGCTTTGTTCTCCATTTCCAGCCCATCAAATTACTGTGCCCATCTATTCAATGTAACTATATCTAGAGACAAAGCTTTTTAATACATATCCTTTCTATTGCACTGAAATTGCCCACGAACTGCAAAGACAAAGTACAGAAATCAAAACAAACATAGTACATTGAAGGCATAGCCCGTCGCACAGGGAGCCGGGCAGCTGCAGCACCTTAGGGAGGGCAGTTGAGGGCTTTCCACTCCAAAGGTGCAGAATGCTGGCTGGACCTTCCATGCATGTGCTGGCAACAGGGCTGCTGCCATGCCCCCTTATGGGACATAGCTTACTAGCCCATGCAGCTGGCCAGCTCTGTGAGCTAATGTATAGAGGCTGGGGATGTGGTCCCATGCCTCTCTCCACCCGCTTTGAAGAGCTATGCATTGCCAGGGGAAGAAAGTGGGAGCAGTCCCTGTGCTTGTGCATAGACAGGGACTGCAAATCTGCCTGGTCCATATACAGGGCAATATCCATTACCTATATCCTACTCCTACTTGTATCCCCTTAATAGCTAGGCAAGGTCTAAGCCTAAATTATCCAAACTATAAAACAATAAAGATCCATGTATTCAAGTGCTTGCAAGTGCAGTGATAATGGAAACAATTTATTCACCTCTGGTCTACTAATGCATACTTATTCAGATAACAAATAGTGTTCCCAAAAGAGAATTTCAAACAGGACAACTATTTGAGTCAAAGTAAATAGAAAAACCTGCCAAATGAGCCCATAAGAATGCTGCTAACCTACATGTTAAAAGCCATCACAATTTCCCAAATGGGTAATGATGTAGGAATAGGAAACTCCACTGTGAGTCATTGATAGAGGCCTGCATCAACTGAGAATCAAAGAGCTAAACAAAGTAGTTAAAGACTTGGAAGAAGGAAGATGATAATAAGTAACATAGGGTACGTCTAGACTACATGCCTCTGGCGACAGAGGCATGTAGATTAGGCTACCTGGCATAGGAAATGAAGCAGCAATTTAAATAATCGCCACTTCATTTAAATTTAAATGGCTGCCGCACTGAGCCGATCAGCTGTGTGTCGGCTCAGCGCGGTAGTCTGGACGCTCCACGGTTGACATCAAAGGCATTTGTCAACCTCCCAGGTATGCCTCCTGGGATGAGGTTTACCTGGGAGGTCGACAAACACCTTTGATGTTGATCGCGGAGCGTCCAGACTACCGCGCTGAGCTGACAAACAGCTGATTGGCTCAGCGCGGCAGCCATTTAAATTTAAATGAAGCGGCGGTTATTTAAATCACCACTTCATTTTCCTATGCCGGGTAGCCTAATCTACATGCCTCTGTCGTCAGAGGCATGTAGTCTAGACGTACCCATAGAACTGATTACTCTGGGTATGTCTACACTGCAGAGTTTTTTCAGAAAAACAGCCCTTATGTCCACTCTGTAAGTGCATTCTTTTGGAAAAAAAATCGAAAGAACAGAGGGGTTTTTCCAACACTGGTAAACCTCTTTCTATGAGGAAGAAGCCTTTTTCCGAAAGGCCTCTTTTAGAAAAAGGCGTGTGTGGACGGGGAAGAGGGAGTTCTTTCGATAGAAGAGGAAAGAGGAAAAAGCACAGCTGCTCTGGTGGCCACTCTGTCTATAGTAATCACAGCTTAGATGTGAGATAGCGTCCATTCAGTGTGGAAGCTCTCTTTCGAAAAAGCAGATCCCTTTTTCGATGCTCTTTTGCTGTGTAGACGTTCTCTTTCGGAAGAAGTTTTTTCGGAAGATCTCTTCCAGAAAAGCTTCTTCTGAAAGAAGCCTGCAGTCTAGACGTAGCCTCTGAAATGGAGGAAACCACAGAGCTGAAGGACAGTGTCATGTCTGGATCTGAGCAGACTGCACAAATGATGTTAATGAACATTTGGAGCGATCATGTTCATCTCCTTGGTTGTTTTTTTTTCTTCTGTTTATGGGCATTGTGCTGAACAGTCATTTTATTTGCACTAATGTTTTTAGGCTGCTCTCCATGACATCAACACCCAGATTTGCATTGGAACAGTGTATTTGCAACTCTCTTGTCAAGATTGACTGCTCATTATTGTATTGTTTAAAAAGTTTCAGTTACCCACCAGGGAACAGAAAGAACTTGATATGTATCAAGTGTCCGGTCACACAATAGGAACAGGGAACAGGGGATACCTGATGTGAACACTCGGGAAATAACCTATAGAATGAAAACACTTCATCCAAACTATTCAGCTTGTGTATTGATTTGAACCCTTTAAATCTGTTTCCAAAACTGTTCTTGAAAACAAAGGCTCAGGAAGGGATCCAATGGGCAAAACTCCTGGGCTGTGTCTAGGCTGGCCAGTTTTTCCGCAAAAGTAGCCACTTTTGCGCAAAAACTTGCCAGCTGTCTACACTGGCCGCTTGAATTTGCGCAAGAGCACTGCCATTCTAATGTAAGAAATCAGTGCTTCTTGCGCAAATACTTTGACGCTCCCGTTCGGGCAAAAATCCTTTTGCACAAAACCTTTTGCGCAAAAGGGCCAGTGTAGACAGCTCAGTTTTGTTTTGCACAAAAAAGTACTGATGGCTAAAATGGCGATCGGGGCTTTCTTGCGCAAAAGCGCGTCTAGATTGGCCACGGACGCTTTTGCGCAAAAAGTGCTTTTGCGCAAAAGCGTCCGTGCCAATCTAGACGCTCTCTTGCGCAAATACTTTTAACAGAAAACTTTTCCGTTAAAAGCATTTGCGCAAATTCATGCCAGTCTAGATGCAGCCCTGGATTATCTATTCATATTGGCTGTGTCTAGACTGGCCAGTTTTTCTGCAAAAGCAGCCATTTTTGCGCAAAAACTTGCCAGCTGTCTACACTGGCCGCTTGAATTTGCGCAAGAGCACTGACGTTCTAATGTAAGAAATCAGTGCTTCTTGCGCAAATACTTTGATGCTCCCGTTCGGGCAAAAGTCCTTTTGGCTAAAATGGCGATCGGGGCTTTCTTGCGCAAAAGCGTGTCTAGATTGGCCACAGACGCTTTTGCGCAAAAAGTGCTTTTGCGCAAAAGCATCCGTGCCAATCTAGACGTTCTCTTGCGCAAATACTTTTAACGGAAAACTTTTCTGTTAAAAGCATGTGCGCAAATTCATGCCAGTCTAGATGCAGCCATTGTGAATAAGGAAAAGAAAACAAACTTTCTTTCTGTCTTGTCTCAGTTTCATCTAATTTTAACTTGGCATTCACTACCACATGACCATCATAGATGAGCCTGAAAGGGATTCCAAACTGTGCTGGGATCATGGTGTAAATTACTGGTGTAAACAATAGTGGAAAAGTCTGAAAGAAAAGCAAACTTCTTTCTTTCTTTCTCCATGTTTTCATTAGTGAAAGCAGGTCAAGAAAGTGCACTTGGCATGTGATACAGAAGGGCATGGCATTTGAGAGAGGACTTAGCTCCTGTATTACAATTTTGGACCTTAGAATGTTGTCACCTGCACAAAACAGATTCACTCTTGCAATGGACAGTTAGATTGTGACAGGGGAGTGAAGTTATCTTCATCCCAGAGCTTTAGGTGGTGGAACTGACTTTACAATACTACCAAAAGCCTGACAAGTAGTCTTTCTTACATATTAGCTGTCCTCTAGTATATGCCCACTTCTCTACTTACTATTTAGGCACCTCATTCCCATTTAAATCACTGGGAGTGCCTAAATACTTTTGTGAATCCCACCCTCCCATCTCTGCCTGATGGAGAGAATGGTGGGCTTTCAATATGCTTCGGAGGTTACCATTCCTGGCTATAATGGTCTTTAGCTGTCAGGACCAGTGAATTACAGCTGGGCCATCACAAACCTTGCTTTTCTTCAGCCTGTTTGTAGGCATGGGGCAATATGGCCCAGTTCAGAGATCTGCTGCTCAGTGTAATCATCACTGACTGTCCTGTGGTTTTACAGTTCTTTGGGATTGTATATTTCATTATATCGACTGCAAGGGAATATTTATAGTGTCTTGTTTTGCCTTGTTGCTCAGTCCTGATTAATATGTAGTGCTCATGAAACAAAATAGTCCTCCAGGGGCTGCTTCATCTTTTAATGATTACAAAATGTCAAAGCACTGAAATGCTGGAGGGAGGCTACTGGAAACCCATTGTTAAATAATGGCCACCTAGCTCCAAGGCAGGTTGGGATGGTTTCCAATGGGGCTCATGCCCTTCACTGCCAGAGAGGAATTATGCAAATACTTCTGAAGAGCAATTGTTTTGCTTTTCCAGTATATCAAATGGCACCAAATAAATAACAGATGCTATTGCAAAAATGTTCTGGTTTAAGCGATTGTACTTTCCCTACCTTGCAAGGCTTTCATGCCCATGTCAGAATAGAAAGCAGAGAGCTATCGACAAACACTATTGGCAAGACTCTCCACTGGTGTAAGTCAGAACAGTTCCCTTGATTCCAATAGAGTTAATAGAGCTATGCTGCTTTACACCCACTGGGCATCTGACATAATAAGAACATAAGAACGGCCATACTGGGTCAGACCAATGGTCCATCTAGCCCAGTATCCTGTCTGCTGACAGTAGCCGATACCAGCTGCCCCAGCGGGAGGGAGCAACAGGTAATCCTCACGTGATCCCTCCCCTGTCACCCATTTCCAGACAAACAGAGGCTAGGGACCTATACCTTTTCCAAGAATAAAGTCTAAAACATGTATAGCAATGTGCCACTTTACATAATTTTTTTACTTATTTCCCTGATGATGCTTCTGAGCCAGCATTTTTGTTTAAATGGGAAAACAGTAACTGTTTTTGTATGCAGCATAATGAGCAACCGATAAACTATCACAAGCATCTTGCTTAATTTATTCTAGATGTAAATGGATTTTTTTTATTAAAATGCTCCTCAGCGCAGAAATATTTAAAATGAGTTTTTGCTTTTTTTCTTCTTTTCCCTCTTGAATAATAGTAGGGCATAGCACTTCTGTAGGATATTTTTATACAAAGCTATCAAAGCATGAATTAAATTTCCCATTACCCCTGTGATCTAG
Organism: Pelochelys cantorii; assembly: GCA_032595735.1. Taxonomy (NCBI): domain Eukaryota; kingdom Metazoa; phylum Chordata; order Testudines; family Trionychidae; genus Pelochelys; species Pelochelys cantorii. The sequence goes on along the minus strand of CM064326.1, from coordinate 41,147,499 downwards.
AATTACAGATGTGTAAGCTGAAGCTGAGAGAACTAAGAAGCTCACCAAATGTCAACAGCAAATACGTTGCAGAGCTGGGAATTGAACTCAGGAGTCCTAATTCCCAGTTCTACACTCCAACCACTATAAAATACAATATCATGCTCTTCATTTCTACCAAGCCCAATGGAAGTAGCATAGAATTAGACTCCCCAAAAACACAAACTTATGCCGACTTAAATTAAAGGTAATGCTTTTAATCAAGTAGGACCTATAATAATCAGGGATTTTAATTATCCCCATATTGACTGGGTACATGTCACCTCAGGAAGAGAAGCAGAGATAAAATTTCTCAATGGCCTAAATGACTGCTTCTTGGAGCAGCTGGTGCAGGAACCCACAAGGGGAGAGGCAATTCTCGATTTAGTCCTGAGTGGAGTGCAGGATCAGGTCCAGGAAATAACCGTTACAGGACCGCTTGGGAATAGTGACCATAATATAATAACATTCAACATTCCTGTGGTGGGTAGAACACCTCAGCAGTCCAGCACCCTTGCATTTAATTTCAAAAAGGGGAATTACACAAAAATGAGGAGGCTAGTTAAACAGAAATTAAAAGGCACAGTGACTAGAGCCAAATCCCTGCAAGCTGCATGGAAACTTTTTAAAGACACCATAATAGAGGCCCAACTTAAATGTATACCCCAAATTAAAAAACATAGCAAGAGACCTAAAAAAGTGTCACTGTGGCTTAACCACCATGTAAAAGAAGCAGTGAGGGACAAAAAGGCATCCTTTAAGAAGTGGAAGTCCAATCCTAGTGAGATAAATAGAAAGGAACATAAACACTGTCAAATCAAATGTAAAAATGTAATAAGAAAAGCAAAAAAAGATTTTGAGGAACAGCTAGCCAAAAACTCAAAAAGAAATAACAAAATGTTTTTTAAGTACATTAGAAGCAGGAAGCCTGCTAAAAAACCTGTGGGTCCCCTAGACGATCGAACTATAAAGGGCGCAATCAAGGACGATAAAGCCATTGCGGAGAAACTAAAGATTTCTTTGCTTCAGTCTTCACGGCTGAGGACGTTGGTGAGATTCCCAAATCTGCACCGTCCTTTGTGGGTGACGAATCTGAGGAACTGTCCCGGATTGAAGTGTCATGAGAGGAGGTTTTGAAACAAATAGAAAAGCTTAATGTTAACAAATCTCCGGGACCGGATGGCATTCATCCAAGGGTTCTAAAAGAACTCAAATGGGAAATTGCTGAACTATTATCTGTGGTTTGTAACCTATCCCTTAAATCGGCTTCTGTACCTAATGACTGGAAGGTAGCTAACGTGACACCAATATTTAAAAAGGGCTCCAGAGGCGATCCGGGCAATTACAGACCGGTAAGTCTAACTTCAGTACCGGGCAAATTAGTTGAAACAATAGTAAAGAATAAAATTGTGAAGCATGTAGAAGAACATAATTTGTTGGACAAAAGTCAACATGGTTTCTGTAAAGGGAAATCCTGTCTTACTAATCTATTAGAGTTCTTTGAAGGGGTTAACAAACATGCAGACAAGGGGGATCCAGTAGATATAGTATACTTAGATTTTCAGAAAGCCTTTGACAAGGTCCCTCACCAAAGGCTCTTGTGTAAATTACATGGCCATGGGATAAGAGGGAATGTCCTTTCTTGGACTGAGAACTGGTTAAAAGACAGGAAACAAAGGGTAGCAATAAATGGTAAATTTTCAGAATGGAGAGGGGTAACTAGTGGTGTCCCCCAAGGGTCGGTCCTAGGACCAATCCTGTTCAACTTATTCATAAATGATCTGGAGAAAGGGGTAAGCAGTGAGGTGGTAAAGTTTGCAGATGATACCAAACGGTTTAGGATAGTCAAGACAGAAGCAGACTGTGAGGGACTCCAAGAAGATCTCACCAAACTGAGTGATTGGGCAACAAAATAGCAAATGAAATTTAATGTGGATAAGTGTAAAGTAATGCACATCGGGAAAAATAACCCCAACTATACGTACAGTATGATGGGGGCTAATTTGGCTACGACAAATCAGGAAAGAGATCTTGGAGTTATCGTGGACAGTTCTCTGAAAACTTCCACACAGTGTGTAGCGGCGGTCAAAAAGGCAAATAGGATGCTAGGAATGATTAAGAAAGGGATAGAAAATAAGACCCAGAATATCTTACTGCCCCTGTATAAAACTATGGTACGCCCACATCTTGAATACTGTGTACAGATGTGGTCTCCTCACCTCAAAAAAGATATTTTGGCCTTGGAAAGGGTTCAGAAAAGGGCAACTAAAATGATTAGGGGTTTGGAACGGATCCCATATGAGGAGAGGTTAAAGCGACTGGGACTTTTCAGTTTAGAAAAGAGGAGACAGAGGGGGGATATGATAGAGGTATATAAAATCATGAGTGGTGTGGAGAGGGCCGATAAAGAGAAGTTATTTATTAGTTCCCTAAATAGAAGAACTAGAGGACACCAAATGAAATTAATGGGTAGCAGGTTTAAAACTAATAAAAGAAAGTTCTTCTTCACACAGCGTGTAGTCAGCCTGTGGAACTCCTTGCCAGAGGAGGCTGTGAAGGCTAGGACTATAATAGAGTTTAAAGAGAAGCTAGATAATTTCATGGAGGTTAGGTCCATAAAAGGCTATTAGCCAGGGGATAAAATGGTGTCCTTGGCCTCTGTTTGTCAGAGGCTGGAGAGGGATGGCAGGAGACAAATCGCTTGATCATTGTCTTCGGTCCACCCTCTCTGGGGCACCTGGTGCTGGCCACTGTCGGCAGACAGGATACTGGGCTAGATGGACCTTTGGTCTGACCCAGTACGGCCATTCTTATGTTCTTATGTTCTTATGTTCATTCACTGGGAAATGGCATATGTCTCTAAAGCCATGCTCAGTTGCCCAACAACCCTGAAAGATCCACAGTGAAAATGTCATCCAGGTGGCTGTTCTTGGTGCACATTTGGATGGTCTATTGTACTTTTCTGATAGTTTAGTTATGTTTGACAAAATTGGCATGACTCTATTTGAGATGTTACGAATAAATCCTAGAAGTCTGGCAGATACTTAGTACTGGAATCTGAAATCTGAAGTCTGAAAGCTAAGTCTCAGCAGCCACAAGGTCATGAAGGCATAACCAAGAACCGTGATAATTGTAGGAGAAAGAAAGAGCCTGAAGCATGGGCCTGGTGTAAGGCCTGAGGCCTGAAGCAAAGTGAGCAAGAGTTACACTATGAGTAAAAAGCAGGTCCTTTCAAAAGCAGATGTTTGCCTTCAAGTCAGTGTCGGGGACACGAACAGTGTCTGAGGGTACGTCTAGACTACAGGCTTTTGTCGACAGAAATTTTTTCGACAGATACTGTCGACAAAGCTTCTGTTGACAAAGAGCATCTAGACTACATCCAGTTCTGTTGACAAAGCAAGCCACTTTGTCGACATGACAGTGTAGACGCAAAGGACAGTGTAGGTGCAATAACGCCTTCTGTTGACAGAACTCTGTCGACAAAAGGCGTTACTCCTCGTAGAATGAGGTTTGCAGCCGTCGACAAAACTGCCGAGTTCTGTCAACGTTATGTCGACAGAACTCAGTGGTAGTGTAGATGCAGGTATAGTTTTGCCGACAAAAGTCCACTTTTGTCGACATAACCCTGCAGTCTAGACATACCCTGGGACATGAACCAAGCCTGTTTTTCAATGCAATACTCTGTCCAAGCAATGCTTTCTCATCTTCCAGAGCCTATGCTTCTCTCACTTTCTCCGGGCAACGGCTTCTACTATTTCAATTGTATCTAAACGAAGGGTCATTTCATTGCTACCCCGGTTAGCACTCTGCCAATCACTTCATAACAGTTCATGATTACTCACAGATCAAAGGCATGCTTGCTGACAGCTACCAATACCTTCCAGCTCAGCAACGAGAATTTTGGAATTGTGTCTTTTGGGGGGAACTATAGTATTTAGCAGGAGGAATACTCCAGTGGTTAGATCTGGGACTTAGGATACTTGAATTCAATTTCCTACACTGCCATAGACTTTCTATATACCCTTGAACAAGTTACTTGGGCCTAGATTCCCAAAAGCATTTAAGTTCCCAACTTCCATTGAGGATCTGGACTTTAACTTTTCTGTGTCTCATCTGTAAAATGGAGATAACAGTACTGCCCCACCACCTCACAATCTTTAAAGTATTTAATGTGCCCAAATGGCATGGTGATGGGGCAATATAATAGATGGATAACACTAGTATAAACTGTTCAGTATCACCAAAGCATTTCAGAAACATTAATTCACCATGACAACACCCTGAGGGTGGAAGCTGGCACATAAGGGAGCCTGGTATGGCTTACTGATTTAGAGGCTGGTGTTACTTTGGCCTGGACTCTAGCACAGATCAAGGCAGCCTTTGGGCTGCTCTAATATATGCTCACTGGCTATGGACTGCAAAAGAGGACATCTACTTGTCGGAGATTGCAGGAGTACAACAAATTGCCCCCCCCCCCATGCCTCTTCTGTCTCTGATGTGTCCAATGTGTTGTACTCACACCTTGCTTCTCTCTGGCTGGCCATGCCTTTTGCTTTTTCTTGCCATACTGATGTGGATGATTCAATGTCTGCAGTCCTGTTAAGCATATATTTTGTTTTCAATTCATTTTTGTTAACACACTAAGTGGTCTTTGTGAGCAGGTACTAATAAGGTACTCTTTATTAACGTTATCACTTTCATTGCATGTTCCAATTCCCAGGTTTATTTTAATTACGCACATTATGAGAGAGCCATGTTGGTGTAACAATGAAAAATATGCTGCTCCGCATGACATTTCATTTATGGATAGACAAGAGACACCTATGATGACTAATTCCACGATAGAATCATGTCCCTTATTGCTAACCATAAATGAAATGTCATATGCGGCCATCCATTCTTCATTCCATAATTCATTCTAATTATTGCGCTTGGACAAATGCTGCAGACTTTGGTTCTAGGCTTTAGTGCATGACGTGCCTTTGCAGAAGTGGATAATATTTCATTTTATATTCATGTAAATTTGTGTATGTTTTTATATCCCTACATGAAACCATATGTATTGATAAGTTTCTTGCACTTTATGTATTGTTTCCCATTGAGTTCATTTTAGAATGGCTTGTGCTCACAGAGTGTTCAATAATTTAATCCAGACATTTTCTTTCTGGCTGATTTACTAATGTTCCTATTCTATGCACAGAGTCTTGATTAAAGTAACATAAATCTCTCAATGATGAGAAAATGTGATCATTTATTACGTGGACAATCAGTCTATTTAAAAACATAATTTGTTTGTACATCAAGAAACCTTTCCTCAGGTGTGATAAACTGCAAATAATTACTGAACCTCCTCCAGTGAAATTAAAAGTCTCACAAGGCTGTTACGAGGAATTTGTGATTTGACAGAGAAAAGGGCTTTAGTTCCAGGCTGTATTTATACAAAATTGATTTTTTTTCTTTTTTCTACATTAAGACTGAGAGGGAAAAATAGATTAGCTGGTAGCAGCCAGAATGTCCCCATGCTTTTCAACATTAAGAATCAAGGACCCAGTCTTCTGCCCATTGAAATCAAAGGTAATCTTCCTGTTGAACTCAATGAGAGCTGGAGCCAATGTTCAGACACAATTTAATTGCTCTGTCTAGAGGAAATCTGCAGTAATAGAAATGGGATGAAATTCAATAGTGCAAAGTGCAAGGCCATGCACTTGGGGACTAGCAGCAAGAATTTTTGCTATAAGCTGGGAACATAGCTGTTCGAAGTGACAGAGGACAAGAAAGACCTGCGTGTATCGTTCGATCATAGGACAACTATGAATAAAGATACAATTCAGTCACAAAGGTCACGGATGCTGTGAATTTAACAGATTTCTGAGACTTTTTCAGCTTCAGACCACCGCAGTGGCAGGGCTGGATCATCTGTCAGCCCCTCCCCAGTAGACTAGAGCAGCGACCAACTGTCAGCCCTCTCTGCAGCAGCAGCCCCCACGGCTGGACAGAACAGCGGCTGGGTCTAGGACAGCCTCCATTGCAGGAACAGCAGCTGGGCTGTCAGCCACTGTTCCCTTTATGTTCTGTGCCTGCACAGCCATACAAGTGTCAATCAAGTGCCTTTCACTTCAGATGCTCCTCCCCCACTTCTGTGCTGCTCCTGCCCTCTGCCTTGAGGCCCCTGGCCAGCTGAGCCTTCTGCTTGCTGTGCAGAATTTGGAGGGGAGGGAGAAAAGGGGGATGCTGATGTCAGGGTGTCCCCCTGCTCCCAGGTACCCATCTCTATGGAGAGTGGGGAGGGGACAATAGGGCTCAGGAGTCGGATGCAGACATGGGAAGGTGCTGGTGTGACTGAAGAAGCAGCCTCCAGAGTGGTAATCGCTGATCTATTGTTTCTCATGCAGTCCCCAGTCTCTCTCTCTCTCTCTCTCTCTCACACACACACAAACTGTCTCTTTCACACTCATCTCCCAACACATACTTGTATTGTTGTTATTGTTACTTGTTGCAATGCACATATATTCTCTGTAATTTTATTCTTTCCATGTGCTGTTATTTTAGGGTTTTTAACTAGCCTGTGCATTTCATAATTTTATTTCTCTCGTATGCTTAAATTTAGTTATTGTAGGTAATGAGTTCTAATATGTCTAACTTGTTCTGGCTGGACTAATGATCCCAATGGGAACATTTTATAAATATATATTATATCTAGGTTTTTGGTTTTCACTGATGGTGCACATCTGCAAATTACAGCAATATAGGTACACGTAACAAAAGTCATTCCACACATGGATGGAAAAATTAGAAGGAACATTGCTGTCATCCCTGGGTGAGGGTCCCAATGTTAGCTCTCACGCATATGCAGACAGGTTGTGGGCTACCAAGAATGTGTTTACTAAAAGTATCTGTGACAAAATTTTAACCTTAATTGTGAGTCACCAATATGATCTCACCATTAGAGATAGGGAAATGTTAGTGCTATCACACAAGCCACTGGTGAGGCCTCACTGGAATACTGTATGGAGTTCTGATCTCCCATGTTGAAGAAAGATGGAAATCAGAACAGGTGCAGAGAAAGAGCTACCAAGAAGAACAGAGTTATTTAAGGAAGGGCCAATGTAGGCAGAAGAGCAAATGGATATAAACTAGCTATCAATAAGGTTAGGTTTGAAATTAGATGAAGGTTTCTTACCAACAGAGGAGTGAAGTTCTGGAACTGTCTTTCAAGAGTAGTAGTGGAGGCAAACCCCTTGTTTCAAGACTAAGAATGATTAGTTTATGGGGTGGATGGTCTGATGAGATTGCCTACAATGGCATATGGCCCATCCATGAGAAAATATCCTCAATGGACAGAGACAGAACACTAAGTTGGGAGGGTACTAAGTTACTACAATGAATTTTTCCCAGGTGTCTGGCTGGTGGGTCTTGCTCACATGCTGTTGGTCTAACTGATCCCATATTTGGGGTTGGGGCAGAACATTTCCTCCAGGTCAGATTGGCAGAGAGTTGGGTATTGGACACTTGCTGGTTTGACCTAGAGTAAATGGTGGATTCTCTTTAACTTGAAGTCTTTAAATGAAGATTTGAGGACTTTGGTAACTCAGGCATATATTATGGGTCTCTTCCAGGAGCGGGTGGGTGAGGTTCTGTGGCCTGCAATGTGCAGGAGATCAGACAAGATGTTCATGATTGTCACTTCTGGAATTAGTCTGAGTCTTGCAACCTAAGCTGCTGTTTTGATTAAATATCTTTTCTTCCAGCTCTGAGTTATTAGTAGAGATTAATTAACCTTTGTTCAAGTTTGGATTTATATTTCCTAATCTCTGTTTAGATAAACCATGAGTCAAAAGACTGGAATAAGAGACTAGGAGCTGGGCTCTAAACCAGTGATTCTCAATATTTTCCACACTAGAATCCCCCTCCCAATTAACAGGGATAGGGTGGCTATGACCCCTAGCTGGGAAGTTCCTTCTTTAGAGTTCTGTTCTCAGTTCTGTCACCAACAGGCTGTGACGTTGGTCACTGTTGTTGGGTCACCCAATTGTAAAATAGGGAAAATATTTACCCACTTGAAAGGAGTGTTGTGAGGATTTAGTCCCTCCTGCATATCTGAAGTGCTCTAACATTCTTGCCAAATGGATAAGTATCATTATTCAAACCAATTGTTTTGCGTCAGATCTTAAATTCTTACATCTCTTGTAGCGCCAATGCTTAGCCTTGGTGCAATAAAGCAAAAATGAAATTCACTTTCTAGACATAATAAACATGTGGGTTCTCAGTTCACCAGCGAGGTTACCCATACTCTATTGATAAGCCTACATTGCTGATCATTCACTTACTGGATGTTACTGGTAGAGCTAAACTGCATATCACAAATGAACAGCATATGTAGTATATCTACACTGACAAAGACATTATTTATTTGCAATTGTTTCAGACACCTCAATTCCCACACAGCTCTTAAATACTGTAGATTCAACTATGAGCAGAGAAATGCTCTTATCAAGAATAATCAGTCATTTCAGCACTCTGCTCTCACCCTTGGCATTTATTCTATTCTTAATTACCACTCTGTCAGCTTTGCCATTGTAGGATAAATTATGCTGCCCATGATACATTTATAAAACAGCTAAATATTAAAGCCCCGATAACAGAAGTACAACAAAAGAAGTGGGAAGGAGAAGAAGGAGCAGCTAATGTTGGAAAGATCTTATGCCACTCAGCCTTTTTATTAACTAATATTCTGTGCTTCCGATTCACGCAAATGTTTCTTTGCATGATACAGCAACAAACGAGATTTGTTCAGATCACATGGGCAGTATTTGGGGCCTAATGCAAAGTCCACTGAAGTCAGTGGAAAGGCTTCCTTTGAATTCAATTGGCTGTGGATCAGGTCCCTAGGTTCTAAGCAAAATCAGCTTTTTAATCAACTCTTACTGCTGGGTTGAGTGAGGAACAAAGAGGTCAAGTAGCCATAGATGACTTATGGTTGAGTGGTTCATTCCAGTTTAACTTAGGACCATTCTGATTGTCCTATCTAGGCATCTAGGTCAATGCCAACCTGCACACCAAGACCTGGTCTACACTAGGGAATTATTTTGAAATAACTCCCCTTATTTCAAAATAACAAGTGGAGCATCCCAACTACCAAGCCCATTATTTCGAAATAATAACTCCTGCTTTCCATGAGGAATAATGCTTATTTTGAAATAGTTATTCTGAAATAGTGTTTGTGTGGATGTTCTACTGCTGCTATTTCAAAATAACTATTCCCCAGAGTCATTCAGAACAGGAGCGGCCAGTCCTTATGGGTGAACTAGGCAGTCGCCTAGGGTGCCAAGTTAAATGGTGCACCAAATTCAAGCGGAATATCATTGAGGGGTTTGGAGGTGGGGGCGCCGATTGCATGGTTTGCCTACGGCGCCAGTTGCTGGCAGCTAGTCTAGGGCCGCCACTGATTCAGAATAATTACTCCCCAATTCTTTCCGGGGCTCTAAGTTGAGGTTGTGCATCCACATTAAAGGAGCCTACCTCAGACTAATTTCAAGGCTTCCCTGTCGTGTGGACATGCTATTTCAAAATAGTTATTTCAGGAGTTATTATTCTGAAACAAGTTATATCAAAACAATTTCCTAGAGTAGACGTGCCCCAACACAGCCACTTAAACAGACAATCCATGTGAACATGTGTTCTCTATTCCTTCCTTGTATATGTGTGTTGGGGAAGGAGTTCTCTTTCTTCCTCCTTCTCTCAAGGGAAAGAAAATCAATTTCTTTTGGGATTGTTGTAGAAGAGCAACTCATTCTGTACATGGTTATTAATATTACCACTAGCTCACTAATTGGATAATACAAAAGTCAGCAACACAAATTTGCCCTGGTCTTTAAAATACATTGCTTTGTTTGTTATAAATACAAGACAACAGCTGCAAACCTTTGCTCTCACTTATGGATGTAGAGTTGTATTTGCCATTTGTCTGTGGCTTGACTGTTCATAATAACTGAGCACAAAGTTATTCTTACCAAGTAGGTATTTTATTTGCAGCCATCTCAGAAAACATTTTAAATCTCTTCTGTTCTCAAATGTTAGTTTCAAACATGTTCTGGTCAGCTCTGGCAAGGAGGGGACATCTTCTCTAGCCTTTGAAATCCCTAGCCTTATAGCCTTTTCTCAAGGCTTTTCTCTGGGAAAGCAACATCTATCTCAAGAGAATTGATACAAATCAGCATGCAAAAAGGTTACTGAAAACACGATGAATAAGCTAGGGCTGACTTCAAGTGAGACTGAGCTCAGTACAGAATCAGCTGTAGAATATAAGAGAAAATTGTATGGTGGGGGAGGGATTTTGATTTTTCTTCTAAATTGTAACATCCCACCTACAATCACTTACCACCTTATTATTAAAAGGATAATAGAGATAATGCACAGAAGAAGTCATTCTATAGCAATTATCCCAAAATAGATTGTTGGCCGTTGGGTCTATTTTGAGTTCTCAGTAAACTACATATGATGACGGTCTCTAACTGTTTTTAAAAAATTATTTTATTCACATACTGTAGTCTTCATCCATTATTTCTTGTATGTCTTGACTTTGCTTTAGATACACCTGGAGGGTATAATTTATGTAATCTACCCATTTATTTGCCAGCTACTGTTTGCCTTGGTTGCAATTTGTAAATGAATCTAGCTGAAGGCATATAATTATGTGAATAATAAGAGGAAGACAATAAAAAATAACTTAATTTTTGTCACATGTCTTCAGTGAGATTAAATATTGAATATCACACCAGAAAAAAAAAGTCTTCTACCCTTATTCATGCTGACTCAGAAGTACCTTGATTACTGGGGCAGAACCTTGCTCCTGAAGCTGTCCCCTGAAGAAAATCATGCCCAGCCATGCTCCAGAAGAAGGATCTCCATGCCACTAATTTGTGTATAATGCCCTATAACTTAAAAATGGAAAGAAGTGACTAGAAAGGAATTATGACTGGACAAAAATATGCATCTTCCTAATATTGGAAAATTCAGTGTTGAAGACCTAGATAAATTCATGGAGGTTAAGTCCATTAATGGCTATTAGCCAGGATGGGTAAGGAATGGTGTCCCTAGCCTCTGTTTGTCAGTGAGTGGAGATGGATGGCAGGAGAGAGATGGCTTGATCATTACCTGTTCAGTTCACTCCCTCTGGGGTACCTGGTATTGGCCACTGTTGGCAGACAGGGTACTGGGCTGGATGGACCTTTGGTCTGACCCAGTATGGCCATTCTTATGTCCTTATGTATGTTAAATGGTGTTGTCTCAGTAGATGACTGACAAACTAGGTTTCCAGTGTACCTTGAAAGAGGGTATGATCCAGATGACTGACCATCTTGTTGATGCTTTGCTAAGGCTTCATCTGTGAGTCAGTGGAACCTAAATGAACAATTCCCAGGAAGGATTTGACAAGGGTAGTGTTGTGGAACATAGGAACTGCAATTCAGGATCGGACCCAAGCCCAATCTAGTCCAGTATCCGGTTTCTGAGAGTAGTCAGTATCAGATGTTTAGTGGAAGACACAAGCACTCTGCAATAGGTAGATATGGAGTAATCAGCCTCCCTACCCCATAATAGGACTTATACTGGTCTCTAATAGTTAGAGATTGGCCTTGAAGCATGAGGCTTAATTTCAGTTTTTTGTAATTAATCCTGATAACTGAATATTCTTAATGGACATATAAATGTCCACCCCTCTTGAAATCTTGTTAAGGTCTTGGTCTCAACCACTTCATGCGTTCCAGTAGTGATTAGTTCCCTGGTCTAATTATAAAGCATGTGAGAAAAAATTCCTTTTATCAGATTTGGATTCCCTACTTTTTAATTTCATTGAATACATCTTTTTTTTTCTGTTATAAAATGGAGGGAGGACAAAAGTTCCCAATCTGATATCTCTAGATCATTTATTTTCTGTACTTTTATCACGTCCCCTGTCATTAGTCTCCTTTCTAAGGATTTACATAAATATTCACAGAATAATTTGTATGAATAATGTTCAGACTTTTGTGGAAGCTTTGCATGGCCTATTATTGTTTAGTATTGTAGTAGCGCCTAAAGGCTGCATTCAGGGCTGGAGAACTCATTGTGTTAGGTGCTGTACCTACACAATGAAAGGCAGTCCCTGCCTCAAAGAGCTTACAAACGAAGTTATGAGCATCAGCAAAGGGTTGCAAGGAACAAATTGGGGAGCACAAGGTAATGGTCAGAAAGTGATGATTAATGCAGCAAGTTGTGGTCACAGCACACCAGCATGTATTCAGAAAGTCAGTGGGGGATCTTATAGCTGTGTCCTTTGCCTTCATTCCTCTGCCTTATTTTCATCGTCATAGGTTTTCCATGAAGATCCAGTGGTCTTCTGGATATCCCATTCATTGTCATGTCATGCAGTACATAAGTGTCACTGCAAGATGACATGACACACTTCAATACAATACATACTGTATTCTGGTGCTTCTGTTTGCCTGATTGCTCAGGTTTATTTTCTCTCTCACTCATGTTCAAGTATGGAACTTGAAGAGCCAGGAAAATAAGAAGCCTGTCACTGAATACATGCTTTTTTCAGCCTAGTCATTATCTGATTTCTGTCTAGCACAGTTCTCTGTCATGGTAGTTAGGCTAAAGGAAGACCTACTGTACCTTGACAGTGGGACCATCTGGTGTTCATTCTTGTAATTAGTCTCAAACCCAGACAGTCCTGCTGCTGCAAATATTTGTTTAAATACGTCACAGGGCATGATCACTAGTTTATTGTGAAACAAATGGTGAGTCTTATGTCAGGTGAAACTACATTCTGTGCATCAGAAATAATCAGTTATCTATATCTCTACGCACACACACGCACACACACACACAGTATGTGGGTAGATATATAATTACACAGGTGTACTCCTGAAAAATGGGAATGACAGATGACTGTCAGGGAAGGTCGATTTTTCATCCTAACTGCTACTGAGTGTCTTTTTATCTACAATTCTTTTTCCAGTTCTTTTCAGGAACTGCATCTGGGTAAAAAGGAATTAAAGACATTCAGACTGCGAAAAGGATTGCCAAGAGAATGTATCAGTATCAAGACTGATTTGCATCCTGATGACTTCTGATTATATATTTTATGGATGTTCATGAACACATGGTTGTGTGGTGTTGTGAGGACATATTGTGAACAGAAATTGCACATGTGTAATCTTGGAGATTGATGTACTAGGTTGTAATCAGGCTCCTTTCTGTGAGACACTTTGGAAATCTTGGCTTGCTGGTTAAAGTATTTCAAAAGTGCCTAATGCCTATTATCAAATGTGAGTCAGAACCAGATTTACAGAAGTATCAAGGTGCCTGGCAGAATTTACAAGAGTAAGTGAATATATGAGGTGTCCAACCCCCATTAACTTGCATTAGGAGTTAGGAGCTTTGATTTCATTGACTATGAATTAGTTGTAAGGCCAGATTTTCCAAGCTATTTAGGCATCTAGTGGGACTTTCAGAAGTGTCCAAGGATATATCTATATTGCAAAAAAAACCCACTTCAGTGAGTCTCAGAATCTGGGTCAGATGACTCTGGCTTGTGGGGCTCACAGGATGGGGCTCTAAATAGCAGTGGAGATGTTCCCATGCAGGTTGGAGGCTTGGCAAGGAAAGCTGGCAATGGGGGTGGGTCTCAAGTCCCAGGCTCCAGCCCAGATGGGAATGTCTATGCAGCTGTTTTTAAGCCTGCAGCACAAGCGTGACTGGACTTTAAGGCTCACAGCTGTTGCATTCTTTTACAGTGTGGATGTACTGTAAGTAGCTGACCACCTAAGGGCCAAAGTCTCCTTTGAAAATGGTTCTTAGGCTCCTAAGTCATTTAAGTGCTTTTGAATCAGTTTTCTGGTTTGTTTTATTGTTGTTTAGTAATTTGTCAACTATCCCCTATGGATTATCTAGAGAGACTCAGATGTACCCACTGATGGACACCCCTTTATGACTGTTGTTTGATAACAGTCATATGCTCTTCAGTTCAGTTCTCTTCAGTTTGATCCCCAAATCTGTATAGTTGTCATGGACAAATAGCTTATAATCATCCTGTATTAGCTATATCCTGGGTTAAAGGGATGTTGCACATACTGTATCTCACATACGAAATGTCTGCTCAGTTGTGTGATTTTTGCCAGAGATGGGGAAAGGTTTTCCGGGAATATAGATCCCCATATTCAAGTAGGAGCAAGAGCTGTCTCTCTAGGGCTAGGTCTACACTACAGCTTTTTCCGATTTTGTTTCGGAAGAGGCTTTTCTGAAATTTGGCCCTTCTACACTGGGCCAAATGTCAGAAAACCCCCTTCTTTTGGAAAATCCCGTCTTCCAGAAGAGTGTGTTTGTATTTCCGCAAAAAAACCCAAACAAACAGAAGAGCAAACGCGTTCCCTGGATGCAGCGGAATTTTTCCAGGATACCAGAGTGGAGACGTACTCCTATAGATGGTGCTAGGAAGAGCATGACTAGCTATCATGCTGGACACTATGCGGGTGTCTCACTGTGGACATTGTCTGTTGATTAGGGGCTTATCCAGCCACACAGCATACAGAGATCTAGCTGCCAAATCCCAGCTCCTCTGCTCCTCACCTATCCCTAAGGAAAGGATTTTGCCCTCAGTCAACAAATCAGGAATCCCAATGCTCACAAGAAACATGCGTTATATAACTCATCTCTCACTTGGCATGCAGCCACAGAGGAGGGCTGCTTTTCTTGTGAAGCAGGCCCACTATTTTCACAATGTGATATCACAGAAAATTTTCATATCCATATCTAAGACCATATTTGGTCCTGGAATAAGAAATCACAGAGTCAATGGTGATCTTCTCTTAAAAGATGACTGAATTTGGCTCCATGACATCAGTCAGGAAACAATCTAAAACCTGGATTCAGATACCAATCATGCCAACAATTCTCATGATCTAAAATAAAACACTACTTCATCCCAGGCTTGTCCACACAGCCACAGTTCAGACTATGTGAGAATGAAGAGCAGTATGCACCAAAGTGCTGAGCTGGTAAATCTTCCATGTAGATACTGTGGGCATGAACTTGAAGGTTCCTAGTTCTTGTTAATGTGTGAACCTCTTTACACTAGTCCACATCCAAACTCTGGTGCCAAGTGTGAAGTTCTTATTCCTCATTACAGACAGTTGTGCGCAGAATGATGGACAGAGTTTTACTGAGCTTCGACACGCTCAAAAGATTTGTTCACCATGCACTAATAGTGTTTTCTGGAGTCTCATTTTGCCTTTGTTTTGAAACCATTGGACAAACTTTAGAAATACACGATGGTGCTAAGATTTGTGTAAACAAACCCTAGCCTAGGATTTTGTCTCTGCTCCTTCTTGACATTTCTGCTGGGAGACTTCCACTTCATCATTTGGACTTTCAAATTTCATCCCACCCAGCAGACTAAAAGCAATTTCAACCCACCAGCATAGTACGATTTATGTGAAGAAGTTAGAGGGAGACTCCCATGAGAAATTGCTATTAGATTTTCTCCTTCCCGATGATAATTGATATGAAAATCAGCTTCCTTTATCAAGTGAGCAAGATCCAGGAATAAAATGACTCAAGGCATTGGAGATAAACATGAAGGGGTTGAGTTTGTAAGTTCCTTGTCACTGCATCATAGATCAATATATAACAATGATTAAATCTTTCTGTTCACTGCTTGGAGTATTTATACTAACCCTGGGTTTTTAACTTCAATAATTGAAACTGAAGGGAGGAAGACTGGACTGAAAGTGGCACTATAATGAAGACAAACAGCTAAAATGGAAGTTTATTCATCGCTTAAATAGTTCATTATCAATAATGAGGCCAGTTCTAGTGCTCAGGATTTAAAGTGATTCCAGCTCTGATGTCATGGTAATTTTGGTAGTATAGGCGTTCAAGGATTGTCTGTCATAATATTTCAAAATGGGTATTTTGTGTAGGAGAGGCAGAAAGTATATAGTGGCGTCTGCACCGAAGCCTTAGTAGGGTGAGGTAGGCAATGTAAAATCCTGGGAGTGGTCTGTGAGGGGGGAAAGGGAAAAAAAGGTACTAAAAAGAGAAGCTGAATTTGCAGGGGTTTTAAACCCCGCAGTGCTTGTTGCTATAGAGGTGGAGAAAATCATACTCTGAAGCCGCTTTGCCCATTTCACAAGCAGGTATATCAAGGCTTGAAATGCAGTGATGCTGGTTCCATCCCACTACACAGGAACTGTTCATGGGAGAGGCAGCAGGGGAATGCTGCATCACAGAGCAAAAAAGGGCTTTGAGCACTGTGCATGAAGATTTGCAAAGTTATGTAATATGGGGATTGAATTTACTAGTCAAATATTCTAAGAGACCAACCATTAGTGGAAATGAAATGGAAACAAGTTTCCAAAAGGCTTATTGCACCTAATCAAAAATATAAGAAAATACTCGCTTCACAGTCTTTGTTATTCTATCCATCCTCTTTTGGTGACTAGATTAACAGCATCACAAAGCAGTTAATTTGCCAAAGTCCCTTTCTTCATTAATGCTAAAGGACTGGATCTCTGCCTTACAGCACAGCAGAAGACTTATAAACAACAGTCACAATGATTACAAATGACAACTGCTAGTTGCAGTGTTAGGCTATGTCTACGCAGCTGAGAAAAGTCGGAAAAAGATATGCAAATTGCAAACCGCAATTTGCGTATCTTTTTCCGCTTTTTTTCCAAAAGAGGCTTTTCTGAAATTTGGCCCATCTACACGGGGCCAAATTTTACAAAAAACTTCCTCTTTTGGAACATCCCTTATTCCTCTCACCGAGAGGAATACAGGGATGCCGAAAGAACACGTCCGCTTTTTCGGAAACTGTTCCAAAAAAATGGACGCGTTCCTTGGATGCAGCAGAGCTTTTCCGGGATACCGGAAAAGCTCTGCAGTCTAGACATACCCTAAGTCAATTCTGTGCCACTTGTCTTTACAATTGTTACCTAAAATGAAACAGTGATGGCAAACCCTAAGAAAATATTTTGTTTATTAGCATTACAATTGCAACTGGAACCACAACTGGGATCAGGCCTCCATTGTGCTAAGCATGGTACAAGCAAATAATAAGGGACAAAGATTCTAATTTAAATAAACAAGACACATATAGGGTACGTCTACACGTCATGGCTATTTCGAAATAAGCTTTTCCGGAACAGTTATTCTGAAATAGCTGATTTCAAAATAGCACGTCTACACTGCAGAGATGCCTCAAAATTAGACTGAGGCAGGCTTCCCTAACGTAGACATGCTATCTCAATTTAGAACCCCAGGAGACATTGGGGAGGAATAACTTGTAATGGCCCTGGTGAGGGGCTATTTTGAAATAGCAGCAATGGAGAGTCTACACATGCCTTATTTCAAAATAGTTATTTCAGAATAGGCATTATTCCTCATAGAATGAGGCTGACAGATTCTGGAATAAGTCATCCGTTATTTCAAAATTATTTCACGTTATGTAGAAATAATGCTAGTTATCTTGAAATAATGGTGCATTGTAGATGCACCCATAGCGTGGGAGGGGAAACAACATGATGTGAAATTCTGGCCCTATTGCTATCAATGGGAATTTTGCTAATGATGTCTGTGGAGTCAGTAATTCCACCCACACAGTCTGCAAATACTATTTTGGATACACGGGACCAAGTTCAGCCCTGCCCTAAAGGGGCATAGATCATTTGGAAACTTTGGAACTCAGTGCTGGACTTAGCCCATAGTCTATATCAGCTATAAAAATGTAACATCTTGTAAAAGATCAACTAACTATGGTACACGTAGATTTTATCTTCCATGGAACAGCCACTAATATGCTGATTAATCCTTAAAAACAATTGTATCTTTATTTCAGTAAAAAAAAAAAAAAAAAGAAAGAAACCCCACTATGCACATGAGTGTGTGTGTTAATGTGTATGAGAGAGAGTTTGAGTATGTAGCTATATCTGCTAGATTCTTATATTTAGCAGCCTACCAGCTGGAAAAATCAATTTGTATTCAGTGACTGACTCACATCTCCTAAATTCGTGAAAGTTCTGGGGGACTGAAAATTCATATTGATTTTTATACTGTTTTAAGCTTTATTTCTAGGCATTGATTTCAACAGTCATTTCATATTATAAATCAGCCAAGCTAAGTAAAATCTACACTAGCAGCCCTTGTTTAACGTAAATTAGCTCTAATACTTTTCTTCATTAAGTATGATGGGCATGCAGTTTTATTGTTTGCTGTCCTGGGAGACAGGAAGAAATCTATCAGATGTTTTATGAATTACAAGAAATTGGAAAATGCCATTAATTCCTGTATTTCTGGATGATTTATACAGAGGCCTTTAAACATTTCACCTTTGTATTTGATTCTGGGTATTTTATTATACCACTGTACTTTGTACTACTGTAGATAAATGTGTGCTATAACACTCTATGGCCAAATACTATGCATGTGGAGATCACAGTGGTTGGATGTATGTGGCTTTCTAAGTGCCACAGCAAACAGAGCTTCTGACTTTTTGCTCTACTACTATAGATATCCACATGGAAAGATTGAAACCAAAGAAACAGCAGTGGCACTATTTTATACTGAAGAAAAACTTGAACAGAGCTGAGATTAATTCAGTCAGTCCAGGAGAAGGCATGCAAGCCAGATTCTTATGGGGCTGTTTTCTACAATATGTTGTCAATAGAACACCTTTGAATTTTCAGGGGGAATTCAGATTTGATCTCAGCATCCACAGACATTCTGTTCATTATGAGTGTGTCTAGACTATCGGGGTTTTTTTGTTAGAAAAAAGTGGCCTTTTTTTAAAAAAAACTATACTTGCATCTACACTACCGCTGCATTCTGTCGACTTACTGTTGATGGTGGTAAACCTCGTTATACGATGAATAACGGTATTTTCGACAGAGTTCTGTCGAAAAAAGTTATGTGTGGACGCAGGGAAGAATTTATTTAGAAAATAAAGGCCTCCAGGAAGAAGCCCTGATGGACACTCCTGACAGAGCTTTCAGCTCTATTGTTCCTGCCTGTAGCCATCTTCAAAAGGCACAGGCACCCAGGAGTAGCATTGTCACAGCAAGCCAGCTCCAACCAAGACCCTGACTGCTCAGCTTTTCCTGGTAGGGCCACTGTACCCAGACAGGAACCCCCCTTGCAACATCCATTTTGCTTGCCCCTCTGAGGTGCCTAGACCATACAGGGCATAGAAAGCAATAAAATCAGCATAGTCTTTGATGCCTTGACAGAAGGCCCGGATATGCTGGCTGCTGTGACCCTGGATGGCTGTAAACAGAGATACGCCAATTGCTGACCTCGAGGCTGCGAGAACTGCCTTGGCTGGCACCTATATTGATACGAACACACAGCCGTCCTCGGGGGGGAGGGGGGGGACTTGCCCGCTGAGCAAAGAATGTCCAGTACTCCCAATTTAGTTATCTCTCTTACAAGTGTAAACTAAGTTCACAACTCCCTTGTAAGAGCTGGCATCACAAAGACGAACCAGCACCATTTGGCGCCATAGATAAGGAAGAGAATACGTGACCCCATGGGTATAAAGATGGGTCCAGCAGCACACTCACTTTGAGTGTCAATCTACCATCTGCCTGCTGGTCGGGTTAGGTAATTGCCTCCCAAGGTTCCATGGGGACGCCCACCTCGTATTCGTCTTTCCGAGGAATTGAGAGACCGATCCTGGCCTGACCACGCTGGAATTGAGCGATGCAGAAGGGGGTAAAAATTGTACCTGTATGTGTCCTTTTGTTTTAGTGCATGCATAGAATAGAGCTCTTTAAAGATTAAGCTGTCACTTAGTACCATTTTCTATCTCCTTTTTCCTCTGTAACCATTTTGAGATCTGAATTTGCTAGCAGTTAAGAAAGTAGAGCAATAGCCATTGTAACCACATGCTTTTATAAGCCCCTTTAATAAACCTGTAACTGTTTAAACTTTAACCTGACTCCTCCTGTTGCTGTAACAGAACCAAACACAATTAAAGAACTCCAGCCGGTCATAAGGGCAGACGCAGTAAGAGCTGGGCATTTGGATCGTGTTGCCTCCACGGGACAGATCCTTTGGGGCATCCGTTGGCCTTCCCTAGGCCGCCCGCTGCGAAGGGACCCCGGTCCTAGCAGCTAAAGACGTGGATATAAAAGCTGTCCCTGAAAACCCTCGGGGCACCCGTCAGCCTCCAATAGGCTGCCCGCTGCGAAGGGACCCCGGTCCTAGCAGTTGAAGACTCGGGTGTATAACACACACAGACCACACGCACTACCCCAGCCATCGGCTGACAGCCACTCAGAGCCATGTCCAAGGGACAAGCCCCCCAAGACCCCCCTGGCCCCTCCAGGGACACATCCCCGCAGCAAGCCAGGGGCACCAAACGCCGGGCATCCTCCTGGTCAGGCCCGAAATCAAAGCCCTCTTGGAACTCTGGTCTGAGGAGGAGGCTCTTCAGGCCCCACAGTCCAGGAAGAGGAACACAAACATTTATGCCAGAATGGCTGAAGGCCTTGCTAAGAAAGGCAACCACCCCTGCACATGAGACCAGGTCAGAGCCAAGGTGAAGGACTGAAGCAGGGGTATGTTGGGGCCCGTGAGCGCAGCTCCCACTCTGGGGAAACAGCACACTATTGTGCCTAATATGAGGACCTGGACTGGATCCTGGGGGCAGGGGAACCCCTGCCTCCCAAGAGGGTTGTGGGTCTGGGTTGGAGACCCCTGTGTAGTAGTGGCCGGAACTCCAGGGTGAGACCCCAGAGGACCAGCAGCTCCAAGAGGAGGAGGAGGAGGACACCAGCAGGAGCACAGCAATCTGACCCAGGAGCCAGACACTCAGATGCAGGAGGCCTCCCAGACAACTTCAGACATTGGGGAGGGAACATCAGGTGAGTGCTGTGAGGGCCCGACACACACAGGACAGGGGAGGTGGGAGCAAAGTGGATGGTGCAGTGCTGTGACATGTCATGCTGATCACAGCCTGGGGGGGGGGGAGCACACACATGGCTGACCTCAGAGAGGGCCGTCCTACCCCTGCACCTGCATGGCTGCGAGGCACCACCTTCTCCTGCAGGCAGTGATGCCAGGTGCAGGCATGGGCTGGGGATGCTGGGATTGCCACACAGCTTCAAGCCTCTCAGCAACCTGTGGGAACCCCAACTGTGGCCTGTCACTTGTCTGTGCTGCTTGGCCATGGGGTGTGTGTGGGGGGCAGGGGCAGGATGGTGGCCTGCACACCTTCTGGGCTCCAGGGAGGCCGTGGCTGCTGGCCAGGCCACACCATGCCTTACTGAGACTCACGTGAGCATCCCCTGACCCTAGGACAGGCACTGACTGCTGAGAAGGAGGGCATGCCCTCTCAGGGAAAGTGTGAGCATGCATGACTGATGATTTTTCCCTCTTGTCCTCCACAGCTGGACCAGCTGGACCAGCTGACCAGGAGGAGAGTGCCACACTTGTCCTACCACCCAGACAGCTGCAGGGAACCCGTCAGCACTGGCACACATCTTTGGATCTGGTGTGCCAGCACATCTCGGTCCCGCAAGGGATGCAGGAGACATTTAACCAAAGGATGCAGGCAGAGGCAGAGTGGCATAGGCGCTTGCTGGTTGAGTTAGTCCAGCAGCACACTGATATTTGCACTGCTATCGGGGAGGCCATGGCCTTCCCCGGTCCTGTACCTGGTCCTGCTCCTCCTGCTCTGCCCCCCCCCCAGCCCCTGCTCCCCCCTCATCCCCTACCACCTGCCTTGGGAGCCACAGGTCAAGGGTTTGAGTCCCACCCTGGCACCCTTGCCACGCAGGATGGATAGGGGGGTCTTGGAAAGTAGGAAAGTTGTGGGGCTCCTCCAGTGACTCAGTGGAGTCAGTTACTGGCATTCAGTTACTGGCAATAAAGCAGAAGTTTACACAAGGTGTGCTTCATGTTGCCTATCAGTCTATCACTTGGAAAGAGGTGCAGACAGAAGGAAAAAAGGAATTCTGCTGGACCTGAAGGCTACAGACAGTTAAGGTACATCTATCCAGCAACAGATGTACAGGGGGCTGGGCAGGCCCAGCCCCCTACTGTCCCAGCCTGCATGTGTGGCCGTCTCCGAGAAGGCCTCTGCAGCCAAAGTGCCTGGGGCTCTTCATCCAGGCAGTACCTTCAGCCCTGAGCCTCCCTCCTCCCTTCCAGGTTGACAGCCCCCTTCCCACCTGTGAGAGTCAGTAAGGGAAACACTTTACTTTGTTAACAAACAATTAATTTTTCTGAAAAAAGAGTTTTATAGTTTTTGAAACAATCAACAGTGAAATAAACTGTAAACATTTTTTCAACAACACCTGTCTCTGTTCTCAGTGTGAATGTGTACAATGTGTGAATGTGGGGCTGGGAGGGGTTTTGGAGAGGAAGGCACCGGGGGCATGGGGCAATCCCACTTTTGGAAGGCCCTGGGGAAACTCATCGGCCTCCTTGGGAGAATTGCTCCCTCGGGGCTTCCCAAATGTGCAATCCCAGCTGGAGGGCTTGCCGAATGGCAGCTCTCCGGGGCTGCTCAAAGTGCCTCCCCTCCACATCAGCCCGTGTCCCCCACGCTGGGAGGAAGGCCTCCTCTTTCCTCTCCACTAGGTTGTGCAGCACACAGCATGCAGCAACCACATTGGGGATGTTATGTTCCCCCATGTCCAGCCAAGTAATCAGGCATCTAAATCTGCCCGTCAGATGGCCAAAGGCGCACTCCACCTGGAAGCAAGCCCAATTCAGGCGGGAGTTAAACAGTTTCCTGCTCGCATCCAGGTGGCCTGCGAATGGCTTCATGAGCCAAGGCATAAGGGGTACACTGCGTTGGCCACAATGCACGTAGGCATCTGCACATCCCTGACTGCATAGTTTTGCTGCGGAAAGAATGCCCCAGCCTGCAGCCTGTGGTACAGGTATGAGTTCCGGAATATGTGGGCAACATGTGCCCGGCCTGACCACCCGACACAAATGTCTGTGAATTGTTCCTGGTGGTCGACCAGGGCCTGCAGCACCATCGAAAAGTAGCCCTTTCTATTAATATACTGTGCTGCTCGATGGGGTGGTGCACGGATCAGGATGTGAGTCCCATCGAGTGCTCCGCCACATTTCAGAAAACCCAGCCCTGCAAATCCAGCCAAGATGGTATCCAGGTCTCTGAGGCGGACAGTCCTGTGAAGCAGCTCTGGGTTGATGGCCATCACCACCTGCAGAAAGGGACAAATAGAAACACACAGAACAGGACATTAGAGGAGTTGCCAGAGCTGATGAGAGGTGCTCCTCCATCCCTCCCCTCCCAGATCCCAAAAGCTCCCCTCTCAGGCAACCCCCTGTGCCCTCCGCACCACCGCAGGGTGAGGCTAGGCAGGCTTCTACCATTCCTACCCCATCCCCCATTCCCTGTGCCTAATCCCGACTGTCCCCCTTATCTGCCTGCCCCTGCCCCCATGGACTGTCCCCCGAGAGTGACTTACCTCCATCAGGATGGCCCCAACAGTAGACCTCTCCACGCCAAACTGATGTCCTGTGGAGTGGTAGCTGTCGGGGGTGGCCAGGTTCCACAGAGCAATAGTGACGTGCTTCTCCAGGGGGATGGCAGGCTGCAAGTGGGTGTCCTAGCATTGCAGGGCAGGGGCAAGCCAGGCACAGAGCTCCTGGAAGGTGGACTTCCGCATCCGGAAGTTTCAGAACCACTAGTTGTCGTCCCAATGCTCCTTAACAAGCTGGTCCCACCAGTCAGAACTGGTGTCCAGCCTCCAAACTCACCTCTCCAGGAATAAGTTTGGTGGCAAGGGCAGTGGGGCTGCAGCCCAAGTGAGGGGCTAAAAGCTGGGCTCTGAATCCAGCTCTGCCACAAGCATCATGATGGTCTCATGAAGCTGCAGCAGAGCTTCCAGCATCACGGTGTGGGGCCATCGCCTGCCCAGGGGCAACTCAGGCTCCATGGCCAAAAACACAGTGCAAAGCACAAAACCAAACCTGAAAACAAACGGCTGTGGTGTCCGAGGAAGCAGGGCAACCAGAGCAAGAACTGCAGCAGCTTTGCTTTCCCTCTAGGAGGTAAGCAAGCCAGAAGCAGGAGCAGAGCAACTGCTGTCCAGAGGGATTCCTTTAAGCACGCGTCTCTGCAAAGAGCATGCAGCAGCACCTGGAAATAAAGGCTGTCCCCATGCCCTGCCAGAAGCACTTCCGGGTGCCTTCTTTTTTTGAAAGAGCATCCGGAAGTCTGGACACTCTTTTTCGACAAAGCGGATCGATTTTTCGATCCACGTAATGCAATCTAGACGCTCTTTTTCGACAGAGGCTTTTCCAAAAGATACTTTCGAGAAAGCCTCTGTCGAAAAAGGCGCGTAGTCTAGACGTATCCTATGTGTCCAAAACCAGAAAGAAACTAGGCTGAGATTGTCCAAATCTTCAACAGGGGCTAATTTTCAGTGGGCGTGTGCTCAATGCTTTCTGAAAACTAGGACCTTTTAAGATCTTTCCAGTAGAATACCGCAAAGCTTAAGCCTCCTGTAACTAGGAACTTTTTAAACTCTTGGGACCATTTCCTGGTTCTAGTTCAGCTGCAGCCTAAATCTCATGTATTCTTATAAAATTTGGACTCCACCTTTATGGAAAAGTCCTATGGAAGTCACGAGGCTGAAACCAATAGGTTCTACAGAAATGTAATAGAGTTCTTCAGAAATTATGCTATTCTCAGTTCGTGGGGGAAGAAAGGGTCCATGGCCTAATATAAACTCCTTAAATTATCCAGTCCTTTGCAGAGGTGGATTTTTGTGCAGTCATGATCCCCGTAAAGATTCATAAATGATTTGTGGAGGGAATGACTCTGTTAAACTATTCTTTTCTGGCTCTCTCCAGATCTAATATGCTGGGTGACTAGTCTAAGGCCTCGTCTACATTACCCCCATCCCCATTGATCTACCAAATCTAACCTAACCATGTGGCATAGTCTGAGGCTGCTCTCCCATTGACTCCAGCTACTGTTCTCATCCTGGAGGAGTACTGGAGTTGACTGGAGAACTCTCAGAGGCTGATCGCTGCAGTGTCAATCCACTTGTAGTGAAGTCAAACCCTAAGTCTCTGCACAGTTCTTTAGCCTTCAACAACTGTCCAAAGAAAAAACACAGGGAAGGTGGACACTTGCAGCTACCTTTCCCATTCAGACTCTCTATTAAAAATGTATGCTCTAGAACAGGGCTACTCAACATGTGGCCTGAGGGCCGCATGCAGCCCACAGCCTGTTTGTTTGCAGCCAGCGGTGCGGTGCTGCTCAACACACAGCCCATGGGTGGGAGCCAAAATGAAAAAGTAGTCAAAATAATGGTTTTCTGTTGATATGTGTTTTAGTAGTTAAATTCCTGGACTGTCATTGCTCATTAGAAGTGCTGTCATATGGGTGGAAATCGGGTAAATATTGCATTTTAGTAATCATAGAATCACAGAATCATAGAATACTAGGACTGGAAGGGACCTCTAGAGGTCATTGAGTCCAGTCCCCTGCCCTCATGGCAGGACCAAGTACTGTCTAGACCATCCCTGATAGACATTTATCTAACCTACTCTTAAATATCTCCACAGATGGAGATTCCACAACCTCCCTGGGCAATTTATTCCAGTGTTTAACCACCCTGACAGTAAGGAACTTTTTCCTAATGTCCAACCTAAACCTCCCTTGCTGCAGTTTAAGCCCATTGCTTCTTGTTCTATCCTCAGAGGCCAAGATGAACAAGTTTTCTCCCTCCTTCTTATAACATCCTTTTAGATACCTGAAAACTGCTATAATATCAGCAGAACTGACTTAAATGGGGCCTGCATGTTGTGTAGTCTTGCCTTAATCTTTGTATTCATGCCCGTCAGTGTGAAAGAAGCTATTTGCGTATATTTGCATATATATTTGCATGTATATGCAACCACACTTAAGTTGCAGCCCTTGGCATGTGCTGTGAGTATCACTGTGACCCCCAGGGCTTCCAAAGTTGAGTAGCCTTGCTCTAGAGCTAACCACATGGGGATGAATAGTACAGGGGCTTGGGAATAGTGCTTCCACCTCCTGCTTCCAATCCAGCCCTGATCAATAGTCACTGAAAGTTCTTGCTACCTGTCTTCAGATGGGAAACAAGGTCTGGATTTTTCACAGCAGTTGTTTTATCCATTAACTAATTAAGGGATGAAGCAAATTCTCTATCATTTGAAGACTTTAAATCAAGCTGGAAATGACTTTCCAGAGGCATGCCATAGTTCAGTCAGACACTAAGGGCTTGGTAGAAGAATCACAGGATGAAGTTTGTTGCATGATGCAGGAGGTTTGACTAGATGATCATATTGGTCCCTTCTGGTTTGAAAATCTATGAATAATTCACAAGGAAGATGCAGGATAAAGGAGAAGAATAGCTGTGAACAGAAGTTACTTGTTGACCTTCCACTCCAGGTGATCCATATGTTATAATTGTGGCAAAACGCCTCCAAGTACAAAAGTAAAGGTGGGGTGGAGGAGGGCTCTGTATTTTGATAACATTGGTGGGAATGTCTCAGAGGGGTAGCCAAGTTACTCTAACTGAAAA
Organism: Pelochelys cantorii; assembly: GCA_032595735.1. NCBI lineage: Eukaryota > Metazoa > Chordata > Testudines > Trionychidae > Pelochelys > Pelochelys cantorii. Next base: position 41,120,899 of record CM064326.1, on the reverse strand, counting down.
AACAACAAATGATCCTGCAGCACCTGGTGGTGGGGAAATGAGACTGCGTTTTACTCCTGGTGAGAACAGTGTTCACACAGCTCTGCTAAGATTAATACGTAAAAGGCAGCTAGTACAACCCTCACCATGCCATACATCTTAATTGCTGAAAATAAATCCCTGTTTTGTCATAGTTAGGAACCTGGGAACACTGGACCCTGAAATAATCTGTCCCCAAATAACTGTTTACTCAGTTATGGTGTGAGATGTCATCTGCTGTTCAGCTCTCCTACCAATCTCAACAGGAAGGAAATCACTGTCTATTATAAACATTAATTTTCCTCTAGCATTTACTCTTTTGTATTTGCTAAGAAAATAATATTTGGACCTGTGGATGCATTGAATGCAACACACTCAGACACAGTAGTGCCACTAAAATGCCCAATGACTGTCCTTGTTAATTAATCAACAGAAAAATCCCTCAAATAAATAAATAAAATATTACCACAACCAATGTTCCCATTAATCTTTTTCATTTGTGTACAGATTTTTTCCATCATGAGTGGAATAATGTTTATGTGCATGGAGGCATGTGTGGATGCGCACCACTAGTAGAAACAAAAACCTAGCTGTGGGCACTCTGCTAATCAGCTGGGAAGCATTTGAATATTTCCTGAGTGTCTTCACAAGTGCACAACTTACATGGAACACTGACCACAACCAAATATGTTATATTTATAGATCCCAGCTCCTCCAATTCATCCATTTTGAGCCACTCTGGTAGTTCAAAACAGGGGAAAAAAACAACAACAAAACCTGGCTTAACCATCCAGTTGAGTAATCCCTAGGCGTTCCAGCCCAGTTTTACCTGACACAACACCACCATGCCCTGTAATGGCAGGTGTAGAGGACTTGCTGAGGGTCTCATCAGGGGAAAGGGGCTGTGATTCTCCAGACTCCCCTGTTGCACTCCAGCAATCTCCTGCTGTGGAGTGCCCTCCCTTCCCATTTGGGGGGAGGGATAAGGCGAGACCATTGCAATTAGGCGTAATTTAAAGCTGCTCTAAAATAGGCCAATGGCTGGACTGACTTCCAACAAGCTCCAGGATTAGCTTTGCCTCCTTCTGTCTCCAAGCTGTACCAGAGCTTCGATACAGCCAACAATCTGGCCTGTTGGTCTAACACTGTGTAATTTCATATGCCTCTCCAGTGAGGCTTCTCTTCTGCATTCAGCACAACTTCTTATCACATCCTCCTTGGCTGCCCAAATGTCCTTGCCTTATTTCAAATTAATTTTACCAATGGATTCTGACTTTTTGAGTATATTTTGTTGTATCATAATGTCTTTCTTCTTCTGGGCTCTTTTCCAGCCAGTGCCAGTAGAAACTGGCTCCTGAATTTTAATTAAAAGAACCTTTGTTTGGCTCTTAAATTAAAATGTTCAGAGTTCCTTTCTCTCTGTCCTGTTCAAGGCATAGCTCCAAAGGTGAACTACTAGATCTCAATACAGCCTGGCTGTGTCTAGACTGGCCAGTTTTTCCAGAAAATCAGCCGCTTTTCCGGAAAAACTTGCCAGCTGTCTACACTGGCCACTTGAATTTCCGCAAGAACACTGACGATCTCATGTAAGATTGTCAGTGTTCTTGCGCAAATACTATGCTGCTCCCGTTCGGGCAAAAGCCCTCTTGCGCAAATGCTTTTGCGCAAGAGGGCCAGTGTAGACAACCCAGAATTGTTTTGCGCAAAAAAGCCCCGATAGCTAAAATGGCGATCGGGGCTTTCTTGCGCAAAAGCGTATCTAGATTGTCCAGGGACGCTTTTCCAAAAAAAGTGCTTTTGCGGAAAAGCGTCCATGACAATCGAGGCGCTCTGTTCCGAAAATGCTTTTAACAGAAAATTTTTCCGTTAAAAGCATTTCTGGAAAATCATGCCAATCTAGACGCAGCCTCTGTGTTTAGTGGATCACTGTATTTCCTCTTTTCCCCAAATTGATCACACGAGACAGAACTATTGCCAGAAGAAATTTCAGTCACAGAAAAGAAAAAAAATCACCATGCTGAGTCCTTCCTTTGCAAAAGTTTTGTCTAAAATGATTTCATCTACAGTTTTGCTCCCATGGAATTGTGAATGATGATAACCCATCAGTGGACTAAACCAACAAAAACCAGGAGGTCAGCGTCCCACCATTGAACTTTTGAGCACATATGCAGGGGATTGTGTACCAAAAAATTGCAATGCAAAATATTGTTTGTATTAGCTGGGTTAAGGTCCTTTTAAACATTTAGCATATGGCCTACAAGAGGTTAGAAATGAAGGTTAAACTAGCCTCCCAACCCCATTTCAAAATATGCGATAGTTGTGTGTATATTGGAGAAGCAGCAGATAGAAAGAGAATTAAATGTTCATTCTGCACTATATAAACCTAAAAACCAGAAGGTTCCCATATTACTGAGTAGCTAGCCCAAACTTGGACCTCATGAGTGGAACAAAAATTTACCTTGTAATTTTGCAGACTGAAGCACGGAGATTAGATGCAGTCATTGTCAGAGTCAGGATTTTCTGGCACCAGTCTTGGCACACTGAACCTCCACCCTTACCTCTTTGAGCCAAATTTCAGTTGACTTCAGTGAACACAAGAACAGCCATACTGGGTCAGACCAAAGGTCCATCTAGCACAGTATCCTGTCTGCTGACAGTAGCCAATGCCAGGTGCCCAGAGGGAATGAACAGAACAGGTAATCATCAAATGATCCATCCTCTGTTGTCCCTTTCCAGCTTCTAACAGAGTCTAGTGGGGGTAGACTATGAACCTGGCTTTCTTATTTATGCCAAATTAAACAAAGAGAGTCTTAGTGAAAGTGATCATGAAATCATTGAGTTCATGATTCTAAGGAATGGTTGAAGGGAGAACAAAATAGAGACAATGGATTTCAGGAAGGCAAATTTTGGTAAGCTCAGAGAGCTGGTAGGTAAGGTCCCATGTGAAGCAAGACTAAGGGGACCTTTTTTCTTTTTTTCTTTTTCTCCCCCCTCCCCTTACCCTCTCCTATTTATTTCGAGTTTTCATATCCCCTACTCATACCATCTCTCACTTCATCCACAAATTCAATTCACATGCTAATGGACTCAATCGAGATATGAGCTGGCTAGGACACTACCTACTTCATAACCACTGAAGGTGCTAATAGCTCTGTGAGTGATATCCTTCCTGTCTTAGATCTATCTATTTACTTTGATCTGCTTAGGTTCAAGTACCCATTCTCCAGATACTTAATGATGCCCTGTCTCACACACCCCTTCCTTTTTCCTTTTTTTCTTTTTCTCCACCCTCTCCTTCTCCTCTCCTATTTATTTCGAGTTTTCATATTACTCATAACTCCGGTCATCTGAAGAAGTGGGCTGTGCCCACGAAAGCTCATGATACCATCTACATGTTTTGTTAGTCTATAAAGTGCTACCAGACCATTTGTTATTTTTAACTGGGGGGGCTGGCAGTTTTTCAAAGGGAGACTATTAAGGGCCCAAAAGCAAGCTATTCCACTGTGTAGGAAGGATAGAAAGTATGGCAAAAGAAAGCCTGAACTTAACCAGGAGATCTTACATGATCTAAAAATAAAAAGGAGTCATATAAAAAGTGGAAACTAGGACAAATTACAGAGGATGAATATAAGCAAACAATACAGGTATGTAGAGGCAAGATTAGAAAGGCAAAGGCACAAAACGAGCTCAAACTAGCTACAGACATAAAGGGAAACAAGAAGAACTTTCTATAAATATATTAGAAGCAAAAGGAAGACTAAGGACAGGGTAGGCCCATTGCTCAGTGAGGAGGAAGAAACAATAACTAGAAATTTGGAAATGGCAGAGGTGCTTAATGATTTCTTTGTTTCGGTCTTCACCAAGAAGTCTGTTGATGAAGGAATGTCTAACATGTGAATAGTAGTAGGAATGGGGTAGCTTTAGAAGATAAAATAAAAAAAGAAAAAATCAAAAATCACTTAGAAAAGTTAGATGTCTGCAAGTCACCAAGGCCTGACGAAATCCATCCTAGAATACTCAAAGAGCTGATAGAGGAGGTATCTGAGCCTTTAGCTATCATCTTTGAAAAATCATGGAAGACAGGAGAGATTCCAGAAGACTGGAAAAGGGCAAATATAGTGCCCATCTATAAAAAGGGAAATAAGAACAACCCAGGAAACTAGAGACCAGTCAGTTTAACTTTTGTGCCAGGAAAGATAATGGAACAAGTAATTAAGGAATTCATCTGCAAACACCTGGAAGATAATAAGGTGATAGGTAACAGCTGGCATGGATTTGTAAAGAACGAATCATGCCAAACCAATCTGATAGCTTTCTTTGATAGGATAACGAGTCTTGTGGATAAGGGAGAAGTGATGGACATGATATACCTAGACTTTAGTAAGGCATTTGATATGGTCTCACATGAACTTCTTATCAATAAACTAGGGAAATACAACTTAGATGGGGCTACTATAAGGTGGGTGCATGTCTGGTTGGATAACCATTCTCAGCAAGTAGTTATTAACTGTTCACAATCCTGCTGGAAGGGCATAACAAGTGGGGTTCCGCAGAGGTCTGTTTTGGGACCGGTTCTGTTCAATATCTTCATCAATGATTTAGATATTGCCATAGAGAGTACGCTTATTAAGTTTGCTGATGATACGAAGCTGGGAAGGGTTGCAAATGCTTCGGAGGATAGGGTCACAATTCAAAATGATCTGGACAAACTGGAGAAATGGTCTGAGGTAAATAAGATAAAGTTTAATAAGGACAAATGCAAAGTACTCCACATAGGAAGGAACAATCTGTGTCACACATAAAGAATGAGAAGCGACTGTCTAGGATGGAGTACTACAGAAAGGGATCTAGGGGTCATAGTGGACCACAAGCTAAATATGAGTCAACAGTGTGATGCCGTTGCAAAAAAAGAAAACATGATTCTGGGATGCATTAATAGAAGTATTGTGAGCAAGACATGAGAAATCATTCTTCCGCTCTACTCTGTGCTGATTAGGCCTCAGTTGGAGTATTGTGTCCAGTTCTGGGCACCACATTTCAAGAAAGATGTGGAGAAATTGGAGAAGGTTCAGAGAAGAGTAATGGGAACTATTAAAGTTCTAGAGAACATAACCTATGAAGGAAGACTGAAAGAACTGGGCTTTTTTAGTTTGGCAAGGAGAAGACTGAGAGGGGATATGATAGCAGTCTTCAGGTATCTAAAAGAGTGTCACAAGTAGGAGAGAGAAAAATTGTTCTCCTTGGCCTCTGAGGATAGGACAAGAAGCAGTGGGCTTAAACTTCAGCAAGAGAGGTTTAGGTTGGACATTAGGAAAAACTTACTGTCAGGGTGGTTAAACACTAGAATAAGTTGCTTAGGGAGGTTGTGGAATCTCCATCTCTGGAGATATTTAAAGCAAGTTAGATAGACATCTATCTGGTATGGTCCAGACAGTACTGGGTTCTGCTGTGAGGGCAGGGGACTGGACTCGATGACCTCTCGAGGTCCCTTACAGTTCTAGTGTTCTATGATTCTATGAATCTTGCCTAGGAAGGATCAGGCCTAACACAGTGAGGAGGGGAGAGGTAGAGGAGAGATATCCAGAAAAGGTTACAACATAGTGTTTTGGCTGCCTACTGTCACAATTTCTGAACGAGTTCAAGGATTTGTTGTGTGGTTTCAGGAAAGAGGAGGTAGTTTATTTAAGAAGTCGTGGGTGAGATTAGTTTGCTTCAGTTGTCAATATGGCATGACTGCTACTGTAAATTAAAGACAGTTTAATGCAATTACATATTTTGCAGCCTTGGAACTTCTACTGAGCAATGAAGTGGACAACTTATCTAAAAGGAGCTTCATTTTTTGTTATTCATAAAGCAGGTGTGGGAAAGTCCACATGGTTCATCAGGGGAAGCCTCTGGAGGGCTGCTCAGGTACTTTATTTACCTAAGTGTCCATAGGCACAGCTGTTCACAGCTCTCACTGCCTGTCTACTTAACAAATTGCCTCCTGAACTTTTTTCCCTTAGACTTGCTTCCGAAGGGATCTTACCAACCAATTCTCTTTATTTGCTAAAGCCTGCCTCCTTGAAGTCCACCATTTATATTCTGCTGTTTTCCCTCCTACTAGGCTATGTCTGCATGACAGAGTTTTTCCGGGATACCAAACTCTGCCACGTCCAGGGAACACATTCGCTTTTTCAGATCAGTTTCTGAAAAAGCGGGCACGTTCTTTCAGAAGTCCTGTATTCCTCATTTTATGAGGAATAAGAGCTCTTCTGAAAAAGGAGGGTTTTCCCACATTTGGCCCGGTGTAGACAGGCCAAATGTTGGAATAGCCTCTTCTGAAAAAAGAATCGGAAAAAGGTACGCAAATTGCAGTTCGCAACTTGCGTACCTTTTTCCGAAAAAGAACTGCAGTGTAGACATAGCTCTACTCCTTAGAATCACAAAGTCTATCATTTCATGATCACTTTGACTAGAGCTGGCTTCCACCTTCGAATTCTCAATCAGTTCCAACCCGCTTGTCAAAATCAAATCTATAATAATATGCCAAATTATGAACACACCTGGAGGCATTCCTGAGGCTCACATTTCCCACCACTCAGAGCTCTCTGGAATGTCTAGAATCCTTTCTCTGTAACTCTTGCTTCTCTATGGAATCATGGAGCCTTTCCAGCTCAGCTTGCTTCCTCTGACCTTGGCTGTTAAGCCTTCCAAAAAGACACCCATCTTCTGCTCTAAAAGGACGCCCATCTCTTTCTCTTTCTTCCCCAAAGCTTCTTGTTCCCAAAATCACTCCCTTCGTTGTTCCTAGGAATCCTTTTTAAACCCCTGTTTTGTCACCTCCATCTCATTTGGGAACTTTCCATTCTCTCTAGTTCCCCCTCCCTGAAGGGAAGCAGAAGGATCCAGCTCCAGCCATCTTCTTTAAAATATCCATTGTTAGGTCAGAGCAGTCACTGATGTTACTGATTTTTCCATTGTCTCTGGTCTGGTACATGCATGATGCAGCCCGTATCAGTAAATGGTGGATTCCACATCCACACAGAGGCATTCCCTGATGCAACAATTTTATATAAATTTCATAACATCAGCGAGAATTCATGCAGCCAGATCCACAGAATCATTACACGGGCATGCTGTCGTCTAGAGGGCCTCCTGAGCTCCTGAGCAGCTAGAGTCACTGAAGATGACATGACACATTGGCAAGAATATTGTTAGGGGAGCTGGTTTTCAGCTCTGCCCATCCCAAGGCTGTCACACTTAATAGTCCTTCACCTTTTTTCTAAGGTTGGAGTCTGATCTAAAGCAATAAAGAGGTTCCCATTGACTTCGAAGGGCTCAGGATTGAGTCCTTAATGTGCTTCTGGATCCAGCATAGTTAGAGAATCCCACTGTGAGAAAGTGCATGCCAGGTTCACCAACATGTGCTATTATTACTGAGATCACGACCCTGTTGTGCGAGGCACTGTACAAAACATAGCGAGATAGCCCCTGCCCTGAAGAGCTTGCAATCTACATAGGCAAGACCCATACTGAGGATAGAAGGGAAACAGAAGCACAGAGAGATAAAGTAACATGCCAAGCTCACAAAGCAGGACAGTGGGAGAGCTGAGAATAAAACAGATATCTTGAGAATCCAGCTCTTGTGTCCTAGCCACTAGACCATGTTCTCTTAGTGTACGTCTACACTGCATGGCTATTTCGGGATACCAGAGGTATCCCGAAATAGCTACCCAGCATCTACACAACCTGCCCGTTATTTTGAATTTTTTTTTAAAATAATGGGCATGCTATTTCACCATTCTGGTAAATCTTGTTGCACAAGGGTTAAGGGATGGGTCAAAATAGCATGTTATTTCGAAATTTGATGCTGTGTAGATGCGCCAAATTTCAAAATAAGCTATTTCAAAATAGATACAAAAAAAGATATGCAATTTGTGTAGCACGAATTGCATATCTTATTTTGAGTTTAGGGTAGATGTGCACCCTTAGGGTATGTCTATACAGCAGCATTATTTCATAACTAGCCAATAACCTGTCATACAACGGGATTTTTCGGGACTCTCCTCCATGTCCATCTCCCTCTCTCTCTTCTCCTCCTCCTGCCTCCCCCCTCTCTCTCTCAGCTCTCCTCCACCTCCTGCCTGTCTCTCTGTCTCTGTTTCTCTTCTCCCGCTCTTGCCTCTCACTCTCCCTTTCTCTTCTCCTCCCGCTCCTGCCTCTCATTCGGCTGGGCCCCGCCCCCTGGCCATATACGTCACCGCCCCACCCCCTTCCCCTCCCACCGTGGCTCTCGGCTGAGTTCCGCGCTGCTCAGCCAGGCGGCCGTGGGGGAGCAAGCGGAGCAAGTGGCCGTTTGCACTCCCCTGCGGCAGCCCAGCTGAGCAGTGCAGAATTCAGCCGAGTGCCACAGCAGGAGGTGAAGGGGGGGCGGGGCGGTGACGTACATGGCTGGGGGCGGGGCCCAGTCGAATGTGCCACTTGTGCCACTTACTCCCCCACGGCGGCCCAGCTGAGCGGCACAGCACTCAGCTGAGCGCCACGATGGGAGGGGAAGGGGGCAGGGCGGTGACATACACGGCCCCGCCCCTGGCCATGTACGTCACTGCCCCGCCCCCCCCTTCCCCTCCCGCCTTGGCACTCGGTTGAGTTCTGCGCCGCTCAGCTGGGCCGCTTGCTCCCCCCCTGCGGCCCAGCTGAGCGGTGCAGAACTCAGCCGAGTGCCATGGCGGGAGGCAAGAGCGCCCCTCAGAGGTGAGTCTGTAATGCTACAGACTCACAGACATTGGTCTACTATATATATGATAACTGACTTTATTTCAAAATAACAAAATGTGCATCTACACGGCAAGTCATTATTTTGAAATAATGTTGAGATGAAGGACTTCTTACTCCAACTTCTGTACCCTCATTTTATGAGGAGTAAGGAAAGTCAAAGGAAGAGTGTTCTTCCTTTGACTTTCTGCTGTATAGACACCATCAAAAGCTAAATTAAGCTATTTCAACTTCAGCTACGCAATTGACGTAGCTGAAGTTGCATTTCTTAATTCAACTTTTGCCCTGCTGTGTAGACATGCCCTTAGAGGTTTGTCCCTAAACCTGTAACCATGCAAGTTTTGTCTGCTTTTGGATTTTATCATGAAAGATTCCTGTAGCTCTGTGAGAAACCACATCACTCTAGTTACTTACAGCTAGACCAGACAAAGGACCTGAGAATGTACTCTAGAAAGCAATCCCAAAGCAACAGTGTGGAAAATGTGCCTGAAAAACCTTTTTAGATATCTGGTTTCTGTAATTCTGTGAAAATTAGCTGAGGGGGAAAATTGCATTCGATAGCTTCTGAAAGGATATCAAAACACTGGAGAATACAAAGAAAAAATGAAATACTTTCAAGTATTTCATCACATCTGGGTTTTTTTGAATTTGGACATATATTCATTTTCTTAAAGAGCTTTGTAATTATATGATTGCTTTAAGATATGTAATACCAGACCCAAATCCCAGTTTAATTACTGCTGTCCTATTGAAATTTAATTTTGTATCTATGAAATCTTCACAGCTCTTCTGAAATATGTTTAATATTTTCACACAAGTATGCTTTATGTTCACATGACACAATTCTATTTTACACATTCCTCCTGCAATTACAGTTCAGACAAGGGAAATGAGATTTCTCTTTTAATTTAAACTCAGTTCTATTTAATTAAAGTCTCAAGATTTGTTTTGCTTTTGAAAAAATTGTTAAATGGAAGCATTCTGGTAAATCATTCAATATGAGTTTGAAATCTGGACAAGATTTTGTAGGTTATGAATAAATATGTAAATGCCAACTGGCCCAGAATGTTAAAGAAGCAGGCGACAGAGAAGACAGTAACTTCCTTCTTTTCCCCAGGAAATCTTTTAGAGAGAAGATTTCTGAGATTTTTTTCTAAACTTTTCTGCTGTTTACTTTATGTGCATGTGTTTTGAGAGGGAGTATCTCTTAATTTTTTGCTGATTTAGTCTCTTTCCACCTTCATCTTTCTCCATTAATATCCTCTTCTAAAGTTAATGTCCTACTTGGGAAGATGACAGAAAGCAATTTGTTTTTAACAAGATTTACAAAAATGACCAATGATTTGGGAGACCCCTCAGTTTTAGGGTGTCCATTTTGATTGATCTTAAAGAGGTTAGATTTTAAGAGGGCACCTGCACTTTGAAAATCATGGTGCAAAGGATTGCAAAATACTACAGGGTCACTGAAAAGAGTAGATTAGAGAGACTATACTTTACAGTAATGGCTGTCACACTGTGGTTGCCAGTCAATCATGGAACTTTTCTAAGTCCTTTGCAGAATGAATTTTTTGATAACCATACAACTGTGACTATGAATTAGTACTTGTTTGTCTTAAAAGGTGACAGTGAGAAAGGAAATCTTTCTCTTAAAATATTTCACAGAATATGTAAGCAGGGTCTGAATGACCTGAATGAATTCTTCTCTGATAGCTATCTGGGTGAGGGAGATACTTCAGGAGCAAACTGTATTTACACAAACACAGCTATTCTATTTTGATATCCAGTAGACAGGAGTTGTATTGCTCATAGTAATCAACTTTGGCTGGCGTTGGGTTATAAATCACTTTATTACTGAATGCAGAGGTAGTGAAATGCTCTTACCCGTGTTTTTTCATTATTGTATGACCACAGGGGAACAGAACTCTGCAGCTGTGCTCGACCTGTCCCAAATGAGGGGTTCACCCTCAGTTGAAAGGACCTAGTTAAACTAGGGGCTTAAATGCCACAGCCCTGTGAATGTAAGAGGGGTGAAGTCAGATGTCCTAGTCAGGTGATATGGATTTTCCCTAGAGGTCTTTGGACTGTTTAACCTGTTCTGTCCCACTGTTTAAAGATGGAGCTAAATAGGCTTCATTAGGAGCATCTTTGCTATTTTAAATGCTCAATCAGAGCTGAAATCAGTTGTGGTAGGACTGTGCTTCTGCCCAGCCTACTAAGAGCTAAAAATTACTAAGAGACTGACCAGCAGGTAGCAGCAGAATGTGACTGGCAGCCAGCCAAAGTGCTCAGAGGGTGGATCAGGCAAGGTACTTTCTTCCCCAGGTGAACTTACATAAGTGTCCTCTGAACCCTGAGTTTGCACTGAGTGGGGCTGCTGAGAGAGCAGAAGGGGACACAGGAAAGGAACATTTGATTGTGGAACTCAGGAACATGAGGTGAAAGGCTCTTCCCCACACACTCTGGGATGGGTACCCTGCTCGCAGTATTATGTTTATGAATTCTGCTTGTGACATTTTCCTTAATTAATGTCAGGTGGCTTCTCTCCTTTCATTAAAAACTTCTTTTCTATATTGATTCTCTGTGCTTGCAAATGAGGAAATATTGCCTCCCAGAAGTGCCCTGGGGTTGTGTGTAGCTTTCTCAGGTTACTATATATGGACTGGAGCCAATTCTGCATTGTATCAACCCCTAGATATTGAACATGACTCTGGTTGCTGCTGGATCCACCTGGCAGAAGAGTTACAAATGAAAATGGGAAACCACTGTTCATTTCTGGTTCTTAATGGGAGGGACATTGACTCTCAGACAGGCAGGAAAAATGTGCTATGTGTTTGAACAAGGCATACTCCACTGCAGGCCCAATCTATGTTGGGGCCCTGTGATCAGGTGTGGAAACCCCTAGGCAACTGAGAAACTGGGCAACAAGAGGATAAGGGATTACTTTGGGCTCAGCCAGCCCTGCCACAGCTTCAGCAAATGCTCCATATGCTGGAAGAATTAAAAGGCAGGGAATTAGCTCCTTTCAGTAGTAGAACTGGAAATGAGCAGACTTGTAATCTACAGTTCCAGCAATGCAGTGGGAACTCTAAAGGCTTTGATACAGAGCCAAAAGAGGCCCCTGGGGAGGACCCACCCCAAAGAAAATCTGAAAGGGAAGTATCTTCCCTCTCCCCACCTGTGGACCCTGGACATTGGTAGCCCCTTCTTACTTATTTTGGTTTGTATTTTTCCCAAGGAGAAACCATTGGACTAAGCTCAACCTAGAGCAGGAAGAGGCCTAGACAAGACAGCCTTAAGCATCCTTGATTGCCAGACAACAGGTAAACCAAAAGGCCCTGAGCCGGGGCCTGGTGGAAGGGGAGGGCTTGGGTTTGGACTCATCTCCTCACAAACCCCTTGGTAGTCAGGGGGTGTGACCCTGACCACTAGGCCATACTTTCCAATCAGACCCTGAATGAGGACCATTATAGGCCCTAGACACTATAAATAACACAGTTTGCTAAGATTTTATTCTATGTTGGTCACACACAAATGCAATTTATTTTCATTGGTGTCTTTGCCAACCTTTTAATAACTTATTTTGACATTAAGTGCTTTGTGGTATTAGCATGTTCCATGCACCTGCAATAGAAATGGAAGGTTCTGTGGATATTCTATATGGTAGGTTCTCATAATATTGCACTGTATTGTATTTAAACAACAGTCTTCATTTAAACATGGCTTCCATTATTATGCTTGTTAGTTCTCCCACATATAAACGTTGCCCTAAAGAGCTCCCATAATGCACAGCTCCCTACTTCCTATGGTGCAGCAACTGGAAATGTGTTGTGTGTTTGCTTTTTGCTCATGTGAACTATCCAATGCCTTGCTAGAGTGGTGGTACCTGCGGTCAGCGTTTGAAAACCAACAGAATAAAAAAATCTTTTCTTAAAATTTAAAACTGTTTGGGAAAAGGCCCCTAAAACCATGTCCTAAAGTTAGGATTAACTTTTTTTTATTAATATTGTTTTCTAACTTCCTAGGAAGTTTATTTGCTTGCAGATATAGCCCTTTCAAATTCCCAGTTTGCTTTTCCAGTCTTCATTAGCTAGTCATCTGGAAATAGTACATTTTGAAGCTTCCAGACATCATGCTTTGAGCTCATCCTTTGTGCCTCTTCAATATGTTGTAGAATCAGAAACTGAATAACGTTGCAAAGTGTGTCAACTATACAAATAGAACCACTTTCTATCCATTCAGTCTCTCATGTTTTCTTCCTCTTTTTTCAAACCATGCTTATACAGATCCATCCTTTATAGTGTCATCCCTGCCATCATTTGCTTATTTATGACATTTGGTTTTTTACAGGCTCTGCAATATCTCTTAGCTCTATTTAATCTATTTTCTGCTAGGCATATGATTTTACTGAGCTACCTGCCTGTATGCACCTATATTCCAGCAGTAAAAATGTTATGAACATTGACATAGAGCCTTGAAAAACTGTAAAAGTTAAAGTTGACTATACCATTTTAATTTTTTTTTCAATTTTCAGCCTGCATTTTTAGGATTGCATTAATTCACCAGAGCTGAACTTGATCATAAGCCTGCAGTTTTACAACTGGTATTTATATGGTGGTTAGCATTTTTTCGGGTACTTTTATTGATTTACAGTGCTATCTGGTTCTGAAAGGGAGTCAGTACCAATGACTGACCATGCCACTCCCTTTTAACTGGGTTGGCTCTGTGGGGCTAACAGGAGTAAATGGCTGTGCAAACTTATTATTGGTATTACCATATTCAGAAATGACCCAGTACAGACAAGAAGGGGTCATTTGTACACAGTCACTTTTCAAAGTCGATTCCTACTTTATAGAAATTCTGAGAGCCCTTACACAGGCTACTCCAGAGAGAACAGAAAACTCTGGGCCAGATTCTGTTATGGTGTTTTGTGCCTATCTGGTGTTGCACAGGCTGATAAAGGGGGCAAAAATGGCTCCTTCAGAATTGTCCTATGACAGGAAAACTTCCCGCTCTGTTGCAGAGCTGACAGGTTTACACAGGCCTCCTCATGCTTCTCCATCCGAGGGCATGTCAAGAGCTGCAGTGCACTTTGGCGGAAATTCATCACCATAACAAGGCTGCTACAAGCTGGCTCATTTTAGAGCAGCCCTGGGACTACAATAAGATGCATCTGAGACCATGAAACACCTTGGTTAGGCCAGAATTGTAGATGTGGATAAGTAGGCGACATATAGCCATCTTTCCTAGACTCTAGACAGGTGAGGGGCAGGGAGAAAACTGTCCCTCTGTGCATTCATCAAGGATTTGAGGCTTAACTCCTTTGCAGAAGCCGTATCAACTGGGATAGGAAACAGGATGCCTCTCAGGCTGATAATATTGTTCAAAAAGGAACATGAAAAGATTTGAATTGCCCCCAAAGTATATTCAGTCAAGTGTATATTGTGCTTTGTAAGTGGGAGAGAGAGACTCCTTCTCTCCTTTTAAATTATATATGTATTTGTTCCATAGTGTGATCATAGGCACAGCAGCCTTACCCAGCAAACTGCAGCTCCCTCCCCATTCTCCTGACATCTATGTGATTGTGATTTCATAGAGCCAGTGCTGCTACTCCAGCCGCTGTTGGAAGCAGGCAGGCAAGGAAAAGGTTTTGCAGCTGACGTAAATAGAGCATGTTAGGTTGGCCAGCAGGGGAGTGCTCTAGCAAGGTGCATCTGGCTTGTCTCAGGAACAAAGTTACATAGATTGTGCATTATGGTTACGTTCTGCTGGTCTACATCTCAGGGAAGAAGCCTATTTTTAGTTCATGTCAACTGCTGCAGTGTGCTGTTCGCCTTCACCACGGCTATTGCAGCTTGAATTAGGACTAGATTAATAGGTGTGCACAGGCTCTGGTCACTGGAAAATTAATTCAGAGCTTTCTAAGGGTCCGGTTTGCCAACAGCCCAGAACAATTAAAGTATTGGTGTTGTCATTTCATACCCCACCAATATATTTTAACTGTTGATGGATTAGCCATTACAACTCCCTTATTGGGGGAATGTAAAGAGAACAGCATAAACTCCTTCCAATTCTATAGTTTAATATTGAATTTGTCATTTCTCACTTCCAGGTAGGAGACAAGAGCAAGGAGCGCTGTTCTGATGACTTTGATATCAAGATCCCCTCCTCAGAGAATGCCTAGCCCAGCTGCTTGAGGGAGTGGTGCAAAGGCCCCCAGCTGGGTGTGTGGGCTCTAGAGTGGGGCTGGAGATGAGAGGTTTGGGGTTGCAGGAGTGGGCTCTGGTCTGGGGCTGAGTGAGCTCCAGGAAGGATATCCAACCAGGGACAGAGGGTTAGGGTGTGGGTAGAGGTGTGAGGTTGGGGAGGGATGCAGGAGAGGGCTTTCGCAAAGTGCTTGGAGTAGCACTTACCTCAGGCAGCTCCTGGTTGGCAGCGTAGTGGAGCCAAGGCAGGCAGGAAGCTTGCCTTAGCCCTGCTGCTCTGCTGGTTGAGAGCTGCCCAGGTACCTTTTCAGCTTGGCATTCCAGTCAAAAACTGAATGCCTGGCAACCCTACAAGAGACTGGGTTGCGAGAGGTTGAGTGGGACTGTGGTACTAGGTGGCTATTACTGAAATGTTATCTGGGTAGCAGAGCTTGTGCTTTTCCTTAGTTCCTGATGGTTAGATTCTTCCTTCAAATGATGCTTCTAGCTCTTAGGTCAGACCCGATTACCTGCTCCTTTCACTGCTGGCTTCAGGTGCTCTTAGCAGCTCTCTTCATCATCTTCCATGCATGCTCCTCCCTTGCAGGGGCTCTGGAGGCAGCAGCTGCACAAGACAATGCCCTAAATGTGGATCACGCTGAGCATGGTTTCCATGGCTCCCCATTACAACAGTATTTTTTGCTAAACTAAGCGTAGCTATTTTTAGCAGTATATTAACTCCTAAGCAATGAAGAAACCAACAAGAACAGGTTTCTAGTTCCTGGTTGAAGCAAACAAAGCCTTCTAGTTAGAACCATGGAAAAGAATGTCAGTCTAGTGTTGGATATATGAAATAATCCTACCTACTGGTTCCCAACCTGGGGGAGGGGGGGTCCGTGGACCCCTGGGGGTCCGTGAGGGTATTGCAGGAGGTCCATGAAAAAAATAAAAGATAAATAAAAATGATCATAGAAAATAAGTTTTAAATAAATTGCAAAGTTGCAATCAATTATTATTTTTAAATTAAATATCTTCCAATAATGTTATTAATTGCGGTGCGAAAATCTATGTTGTGGCACCTTTGTGTGATGAAACGATCGCGCCTGTTAGAAGCGTACAAACATTAGCCATACATTCCACATGGATCTGTGACTGAAATCAGGCTCACTGAAGAGAAAGGAGGCTGATGAGCAGAGTGAAGCATCCACAAGTGGAACGTCTAATCAAACAGACGTAAGTAAATGAAAAGTGAGAAAATACACCGCTGACTACTAGAATTGCGGCTAGAATTGGTTTTGATGGGGTTCCTCGAACAGTTTGGAGGGGGGGTGATTGGGGGTCTGCCCTAGTGAAAAGGTTGGAAACCACTGTTCTAAGGCACCTTTCAGCCCAGGTGCTATGGAGACATTAAACAATCAAGCCTTCATAACACCTTCGTAGTATAATACGTTTTTAAAAGTGCTTTTGTTGTGCCTCCGACACTGCTGTTATGCAAATAGGAGATAATTTACTATATATTCGAGAGAGGTTATGTGTCTAGCTGTCTGTCTGTTCAAGAACGCTTCCTAAATGGTAAGAGCTAGGACCACCAAATTTGGTATACAGCTTCCTCTTATCATAACTTAAAGTAATATAAGGGTTTGGTTGTGTCAGGAAAATGGGATGTGCCTGGAATGGGACTGTTTCTCATAAAACCATTCAGAAAAGAGACTGAATCACCAGGCAGGTGAAAAGGGCTAGCTGGGGTGCCTCCCCACACCCGGGACTGCCCCAGTCCCAAGCCTCCTACCCTGCAGGCGCTCTTTAGGGAGGGCAAGGGGGCTGAAGCTCTGCCCCCCGAGTCATACAGGAACACTGCTGGATGTTCCCCTTCATCAGGGAGTGAGGGGAAAGTGCACAGTTTGCTGCATTCCTTACTCTGGCTGGGGAGCACGGGGGGCAGATGAGTGTGGATCTGGCTCAACCAGGGCACATGCACCCCTCACCCCAGCTGTGCCTACTGGAGCTGCAGCAGCCATGGCGAGGTGCTTCTCACCTGCCCCACCTCCCCCAATCTACTGTACTGAGAGAGGGTTGGGGTTGTCCTCGCTCCCCAGGGCAGCCTGCATACTGAACCCCTCATCCTCAGCCCTACCTGAGAGCAATGATTTAAACAAAATATGGACATTTTCATTTTACTTTCCAAAAACCAAAAATTAATGTTAATGCTAATGAAGCATGGGATATTTAAATCCCGCACTTCATTTGCAATTTCGGTCGCCCTCATTAGCCTCCCTAGTTCGAACTAGGGGGCTAGTGCAGATGTACCCTTAGTCTGTTTCCCACAGATGTTTAATCTATGAGGGTATGTCTACACTACAGTGCTAGTTCGAATTAACTTATTCCGAATTAGTTAATTCGAATTAAGCTAATTCGAAATAATGCATCTAGACACAAAAACTAAATCGAAATAGCATTTTTCTAATTCGAAATAGCGCGTCCACATTGAGCGGACCCTGAATTGAAGGTAAGGTTGGCCGGAACCAGTGCCAGCAGGGCATCAGGGTCAGACTTAGTGTGTGGGGCTGCTGCCTCAGGCTATCTGAGGTCTGTGCTTAAAGGGACCTGACCCCCCATCCCGGACAGACAGTTCTCAGGTTTCTCTGCTTGCTGGTCTACCTCGCTGAGGGACAGCAAAGCATTTGTGTCTCGGAGTGCTCTGCTTGCCCTCACTCGGGACACCACTGCACTCTGCAACAGGGAACCAGACCTGTCCCTGGGCACGCCGGTGCATCTCATGGGGTCATTGCCATCAGCCCAGCTGCACTTGCTGCAGGCTGCCATCCGGGAGGTCCATCGGGGGGGCTGTCAGGACCCAGAAGGCCCTGCGGGAGAGCGTCCACCCCTCAGAGCCCTCAGAGCCACCCCAGTCCTCCCCACCAGGGGCTCGTGCCCCATTCCTCCTTCAAGTCATTCCACTTACCCCTCCCTAGCCCCCCTTCCTGATGTCAAATAAAAGACACATTTTTTCATAAACACGAACTGTCTTTATTTAACAAAACTGGGGAGGGGGAATGAAACTCTGGGGAGACTGGGGAAAGGAGGTGGGAGAGGGGAGGAGAGAGGGTGGGAGAGGGGAGGGGGAAACATGGGAAGAGGGAGCTGGAAGGGGGAAGCAAGGGGAAGAAAGGGGAGGGGAAGCTCAGTGCTCAGGGGTGGGGGTCTTGTCGGGCCACATGTCTCCCAGCATGCCGGGTATGGGGGCCTCAGCGGCCCCGTGGGGATGGGGAGGAGGGTGTGGAGGTTGAGGTGGGGGGTGTGGAGATTGAGGAGGAGGTTGAGGAGGGAGTGGTGGGAGGTGGGGCAGGAGTGGGAAGAGGAACAGTAGCTGGGGGGGCAGCAGGCGCTGGGGGCGGCACAGGGCAGCATGCTATGCAGCAGGGCCTGCAGGTGTGAGCACATGGCACGGTCTTGGGCAAGCTGCTCCCGGCGGAGCTGCAGGTCCTCCTGCACCCAGGCCTGGATGGTGCGGTGCAGGGCTCACAGGGCCCCCAGGTGCTGGTCCTGATACCCCTACCACATGCTGGTGGTCTGGAGGAGCCCTCTGGTGCGGGAGCATGTCCCAGGCGGGGTGGTGCATGCTACACGTGCAGCTGGTGTGGCTGTGGAAAAAGAAGGGGAATGGTCATTTCTCCCTGGGGACACAGTGGATGATGCCCAGTGTCCCCTGCGAGGTGCGGATGACTGTGCCCTGCACCGTCAGAGCTGATGTGCTTTCACAGAGGCCATGGTCGGCATGTCCGGCTCTGCCCAGGAGTGGGAGCTACCCCGAGACCGCACCCATGCCCCTGTGCTGTGTATGGTGCGGCCGAGGCAGGGGGGAGATGACCCCTGCCTCTGTGTAGAGGGGGCGTGGGAAGGGAGGGCGTCCTGCTGGATCCCACACCCTGGAGTCAGGAGCGTGTCAGGTCTCTTCACACACGTGTGTGCCTATTGGGCCACGGCCCCTGGGTGTCACGCAGCTGGAGCCACCTGCCCAAGGATGGCATGGCACATGCTTGCACGTGCACAGGTGGCTGCGTGATCCATGGGAGGCATGGCCCACGCGCGCGGTCCCTGGTCTCCCTCCCTGCCTCCCCCCGGGTAGGGGGCAGTGCTGGCACTTACCTGGTATGGCCTCCCCGGATGACCCTGCCAACTCTGGTGCTGGGACAGCTGGTGGTGGCCCCTCTGCGGTGCCTGGGTCAGGGTCCTCAGCTCCCGGCTCGCTGCCTCCCGGGCTGGTGTGGACCGCCCCGCCCCCCAGGATTTAGTCGAGGGTGGGGAAGTAGGGGCAGGTGGCAGCCCCTGCTGTGGTGCCGCCCCGGTGGCCCTGGTGTACACCTGCCACAGCTCCTTCACCTTCAGACACACCTGCTCCTGGGTGCGCCTGTGGCCTTTCCTGGCCATGGTGGCCGCTATGCGGCCATAGACGGCCCCGTTCCTCCGCCTAGTGCAGAGATCATGGACGATGGGGCCTCCCCCAAAACCTCAATGAGGTCCATGATCTCCGCACTAGTCCATGAGGGCGTGTGCTGTCTACGGCCCCTGGCTGGCCCCGGGGTGCTGGGGGACTGGGTGTGGGAGAGCTGGCTGCCACTGGCTGCCATTGTGAGGCCACTGGCTGAGGGTCTGCGGCTGCTGGCAGGCCTGGCTCTCGCACATGCCCAGTGGCCAGAGTCTATCCCTTTAAGGGCCCTGGGGCTGGGCGGGGGGGGAGAGGAGAGGAGTTTTCCTGGTTTGGCCCAGAATGGCCACCAGGGGAAACTGGGAAGGGCTGGAGGCCCCCTAATTCGAAATAAGTGTCTACACAACACTTATTTCGAATTAGCTATTTTGAATTTGGTGTTATTCCTCGTAGAATGAGGTTTACCAAATTCGAAATAAGGGCTCCACTATTTTGAATTTATTTCGAAATAGCAGTTTGCCTGTGTAGACGCTATTAAAGTTAATTCAAAATAACTGCTGTTATTTCAAATTAACTTTGTAGTGTAGACATACCCTATGAAAAGTGTAGGTTTATTTCTATGATATTATGGAATACAAGCAGATGAAAATCAGGCCACTTATTTAGGTACACAATATAATATTAGACCCCTAAATTTAGGCATCCACCTTTGAACGTATTCACCAACGTGCATAAACTGTCACAAAATCAAATTGTATAGTGGATTTGCACTTCAATATTATGGTGTTGGGGCAATAGAAACCCTACCATACGTGTGAAATGTGGACAGACATCAAGGACGAGCTAAGATGGATCCTGCAATGTAATTTTTATTAGTTACAAAGGGCATGAGGAAAATGTGATTTCTGTTTTGAAAAAAAGGCAGCCATTTCAAAACTAGCAGATTTTCTTCCATAGCAGGGTAAAATGCTAAATTTTCCACAAAACAAAATTTTTGTAAAAATGTCATTTCAAGACATCAAGATTTTTTTTGATGAACTCAGAACGATTAATGTCAACTTTGATTTTTTTTAAATTTCATAGTGCAACATGAGTATAATTTGCAAATCAAGCATGTCATTTTAAAATGAAAAATTGTAACAAAATATTTTGAGAGTTTCTGACAGAAACCATCAAAACTGACACATTCCTAAAGACCACTTCAATTTTGTAGAATCAGAATTTTCTGATAGAAAATTGTTCCCTTTTTGTATTTTTGATTAACTCTGCTTTGTGACCCAGGCCAGATGTTGAACTACAGGTCCATGAGCCTTAAAGATGAAGCCTTTGTGAGACAAGGTCAGCCAGCTGCACACTTGTAGTTTGCTAATCACAATGGGAGAATGAATTAGAAAGTTATGGAAGAGAGTGGGTGAATACCAATCTTGGGTTTAAGTGCTCCTGATACATTGTTGTTATGACTAGAAATGGTTTGAGAGAATGAGTTGCTAAAATTAGGAGAACTGATGACCCAGGAGAGGTGGTTAGTGACTCCAAGTAGGTGAGCATATAGGATATGTGCTTTGTTATTTACCTTATGAAAGATTAGGTAAACAGTAAAAACCATGGAGTAATCCAAGGGATCTTTTCTTCAGACAAGAAGAGGACATTTAGAATTCCCATCAGTGGACAGAAAGAAGGCCCGTGGAAGCCTCGCTGGTGATCATTCAAAACCATTTCCAACTGTGCATAGCTATAACTGGGATGTCCAGACCAATTGCATTGGTTTGCTTAAAATTTAATATCTCTAGATAAGAGCATGTTTGCTTGTATCACTCATTTATCAGGTGGAAGCACTGTTTTCCCACTGATTTATTCCTGACACAACCTGGAGATAAACAGTTAAGTTACCACTGTAGGTTTTCAGAATCCAAAAGGTAACAGTAGAACATTTATACTTTCCATATTTAAAACTAAGCATAAGGCTAAGTAGTAGGGTGCAACTCTAAATTACAAGTGACTGTAGCTGTTTTCTATAGTTTTAAAATTAATTATGGCAAAACTTTAGTGAAATATAACTCAAAGTACACTTTAATTGGATTCTAATGTTTTCTTTTTTAAGATGGCAGCTGGAGTCCCATCTGGCTTCATATCTCACACACAGTCTTTTAGTATTATAATACTTACAAACTGCTTACTAGCATTGTCAGTTTGGGGGAGAAAGTGAAGCTTTCAGTCTTGACAATTTCTTCTGGTCATCAAACAAAGCTGATTCAACTTCTGCTACATTGGTTGTGCAGTTCATTGAAATTATATGCGTTTGCAATGGAAAGCCAATAGAACATTTGACAAAAATCACTACATGCTCTTGAATTTTGCCTCTTGGATGCAACTGGGCCAAAAGAAGAAAAGAAACATTGAATGTGTGGAAAAACTTGCAATAAGAAGCCAATATTGACCTCCATTATGTGAACATGTAGATGTATGGCCTCTGTCATTATTTTGTATGAAGGACCTCAGTATTGAGATAAAAGAACTAGATAAAGTCATGGAGGTTAGATCCATCAATGGCTATTAGCCAAGATGGGTAGGAATGGCGTCCCAAGCCTCTGTAAGAGACTGCGAAAGGGCAACGGGAACGGGATCGCTTGATGATTCCCTGTTCTGTTCACTCCCTCTGAGGCATCTGGCATTGGCCACTGTCGGCAGACAGGATACTGGGCTGGATGGACCTTTGGTCTGACCCAGTATGGTTCTTCTTATGTTCTTATGATTGGCAAGACAAATAACTAGCTCTTACTAGAGCTCCAATTCACTTCCTCCAGCAGGATCCACACAGCAGAAGCCACTAGCAAAATCTCCTAGGGATCAGACTGCAGACAGAACTCAAAGTTCCTTGGGCCAGATGCAGAGGCATAGCGAGTGAGATGCGGGGGGGAGTTGCCCTCAAGCACCACGCTAGGGAGTCACTGGGCTGGGGTGGGAGTGCACAGCCCACCACGTCGTGGCAAGCCTGGCACTGTTGGGCCACGTGCTCCCTGCAGTGAAGCTGCCAAGGCAGGACTGGGTGGCAGGAGCGGGCACCTCAAAGGTAGGGTACCGTACATCTGGTGCCTGGCTCTGGGAGAGGGGCATTGGATTGGAGGAGGGCTGGAGGTACCTGGCTCTAGGAGAGAGGCATTGGGTTGGAGCTGGAGGGGCTGAGGGTGCCTGGGTCTGGGGGAGAGGCATTGGGTTGGAGTGGGGTGTGCCTGGCTCTGGGGGAGGGGTGGGTGCATTGGGGTACTTATAATTTTTTAAAGGGGTACTTTATTTAAAAAAATGGTTAAAACCATGCTCTAAACCATTCCTTTTGGCCTGCCTGTTTCCTTTCTCCTTTGGCAAGTTGGGCAGGCAGCAGTTTTGGTAAAAACATATCAGACATGTGTATACAGTGCCCGCTCTACCTCAGTTGGTGCTGGATAATCAGGGCCTCAATTCTAAAGGAGCTGGCATTACTGAGGTGATCGATCCCCCCACGTTTTGTTGCAGATTTTCCAAAGAAAATGTAGGTGTTTTCTATAGGTCACCCACATCTCCCAGTCCTAGCAGAGACTTGGGATTAACATGGCTTTCTCAACTAAAAGTCTTATACATGTTCAGACATTATGATTGTGAACATCTGGCAAGGCAGTCTGCCAAAGGCAAGGCTGGCTTTGAATCTTGATATCTATGGCTTCAGTTGTTGTGTGAAATTTGGAAGAGCAGCTCAGGGGGACCTCTCTCCTTTTACTTAAGGATAGAATCTCACTGCAGCCTGAAGGAAAAATTCCTCATGGCAGACAGAAAGCCATGCTTGCAGTGTAACCTCAGCCTTAGGCTACTTATTGCTTCAAGTGCCTTCAAGAAAGTGAGGGTGATTCTCATGTTGTGTGTTAGTTTTATTTAAAAGTTTTTCTGAGTGTTATTTTAACAGGTAAGTTAATCTCTTACATTCGTAACTATGATGTAGTTGATTGCTATGTGATAGTATGAAAAACAACTAGGTTTACTAGTTAAGTAACTAGGCAGTTAGGAAGCATTACAGATTACTTTAAATAAAATTGATATGCTCAAAATCTTTTTACCTTTTATTCATTAAAGCAATGAGTTACTCATTTGCTGTAACATTGGTTTTAAATGCTTGATTAAAATATAGTGATGAAATTCATATTTAGGTTGTACAACAATTATTTCCCTTGTGTTTTATAAAACTTACATATTTTAAGCATTTGACATTTTTAATGTAAAAGACATGAACCTAATGAAAATGGGATATGAACAAATTAAACAGAAAAAACTATTTAACAGAATGTAAACCACAAAAACTATAATTTATATTTGTCTGTAATTACGATCTACTAACTGATCCCAATATCAGTGGATATTATTAGTATTTGTTCTTTGTTTATGTATGTTTTTATTTTTTGCTGACTTAGAAATAAATAACAGATACATAGTAACAAATGATTGGGGGGGGCACAAATTTTGCCCCCATGTGCATAACACCCTCGCTACGCCTCTGGCCAGATGAGTAGGGTAGGAGCAGAGCACTGAAGAATTTTTTCTCCGTGTGTTTAAGCTACAAAAAGTGTATGTTTATTTCTCTAGGATCAGGAATTACATGGAGCTAAAGTGGCATATTCTAATTTGGGTGATTAAAGCAATTCTCACTCCCTTATCAGAGTTCCAGGGGATGCTGACAGCGTTACTGCCACCTGTTCTCCAGGAAGGGGTGAATGTCTCTGTGCAGCTATCTAACAGGGAAGAGGTGTTTAACGGTAAGTAGCTCCCTCTGGCTCTGAAGTAAATTGGGGGTTGGGCTCAGTCCAGTTCCTAGGAGACAAGGGCCAGATCTTGCCATGTATTAATGTGAGTCTCACCTATTCAAGTAGTTCCATGAATGTCAACAGGGACAGTCACATTGGTAAGGGCTACTCATATGAGGGTTTTGCAAAACATTGCCCTACGTGTCTACATCACAAAGCCATCAGCACAATTTGCATTAATTGTCACCTCTGTTGGCAGCCTCAGCAGACTGAAGGGGCATGGAAGAAGAAATACTTTCTTATCCCTAGAAGTGGCACATGCTATCAGGGCTGAGGCACAGAATCAGGTCAGCATGAGGTATCTCATAGAGCCACGACCCAGGCTGGACAATAGACAAACAGCAGACGTGAGCCATTAAGTTGTGGTATAGGAAACTTATTGACTCATCACATGACTCACTATAGCCAATAATGAATTGGTATCTTTTTTTCATTCATAACAAATGGTTTATTTACACAATTTCTTTCATCAAGTGCGGTCCATACAAAGTTAAACTGGGAGGCATGAGAGCTGATTTTCATTATCCAATCTGCCATTGACTCAGTGTTAATCTTTCAGTGTTCAGACTTTGTGCCCTTATCTAATGGCCAGTCTAATAAAAACCTTTTAATTCTAGAAATCAACTCACTAATTGCCTTCTAGATAACTTTTCTCCTGCAAATCCTCTAAGCAAAAATGATTAGTGGATCTTCAATACTCTCCTTATTTCTCATGAATAACTGAGCCAAGTTCTGTTTCCCATTGACATCTATTGAGTGGTACCTATGTAACTGATGCCACAGTTCAGCAAAAGCCTTAAGCAGGGATCTATTTTTAAACATATGATTGTTTTGATAGTAGTTACATATCTCATTTTGCATATGATAAGCTGTTGCTCAACAGCAGTGGAAATGTTGGTATTTAACACAGTCAAAATGTTTCTAAGTTGGTAAAAATTTCAAAATTGCATGTTAATAGAACTGGAAGGAACCTCAGGAGATCATCAAGTCCTGTCCCCTGCACTCATGGCAGGACCAAGTACCATCCATGACAGGTGTCTGTCTAACCCAGTGTTTCTGAAAGTGTTCCATGGGAAACTTGTCACTGGTGTGTGAAATTTTTAGGAGCAGGTTAGACCAGTGTTTCTGAAAGTGTTCCACTGGAACACTTAGAGAAACACTTTAACTGGCCTCCCCGTTGTGTTTACTTACCGGTGCTGTGGCCACAGAGCCTCGTGGCTCCCATTGGCTCTGTTTCATCCTTTGCAGCCAAGGGGATCCTCGGGAAGCAGCGTGGGCCAGGCCACAGCTTCCAGCTGCTCCGCTTGGTTGCAAAGAGTGACACGGAGCCAGTGGGAGCCGCGAGGCTCTGTGGCCACGGCGCCGGTAAGTAAACACACCGGGGCAGCCAGTTAAAGTGTTTCTCTAAGTGTTCCCGCGGAACACTTTCAGAAATACTAATCTAACCTGCTCCTAAAAATTTCCAGTGAGGGAGATTCCACAGCCATCATAGCCCTAGGCAATTTGTTCCAATTAAAACTTGTCCTTTTCAAAACATGCTGATTGTTACGTTTAATTTTCCATACATAGCTGATTTTTTTATTTTGGAAAAATGAAAATACTTTTATTTTGAAACTAACATTTTTGCCTCTGATTTTTTTTTTTAATCCACATAATGTGACTATACCAACTAATCAAGATGGGAGAAGGAAAAAAGAAATAGGAATTTTTAAAACAAATTTCCATGAAAACATATGGAAACATCAGGTCCTACTAACCTGATTCTCTGCTTATAGCAGTTTCATACCAGCAAACTATTTTGATTGAAATGAAAAGCGTTATCCTGTGAAAGAACATCAACTCCCAGAGGTCCTTTCTGTCCAATCAAACTAAGCAACTCAGCTGACATTCCAGAGATCAACCAGTAACAATGAGTTGCTTTCAAATCAGCTACAGACTAAGAAATATTCCCAGCAAGCATTGGACAAGTTACAGTTTTCTCAGGTATATATGTAACTGTGTCTGGGTGACACCTGCAAAGAACAAAGGGTATGTCTACCCTTTAAATATCCCGGGCTTCATTTGCATGTTCCCGGGTGCTGCCATTTTTAAATCCCTTTAGTCCGAACTCCGTGCCCGCGGCTACATGCGGCACGGACTAGGTAGTTCGAACTAAAGATCCTAATTAGAACTACCGTTACTCCTCGTGGAATGAGGAGTAACGGTAGTTTGAATTAGGATCTTTAATTCGAACTACCTAGTCCGTGCTGCATGTAGCCGCGGGCACGGAGTTCGGACTAAAGGGGATTTAAAAATGGCAGCGCCCGGGAACATGCAAATGAAACCCGGGATATTTAAATCCCGGGCTTCATTTGCAACTCCGGTTGCCCTCATTTGCCTACCTAGCTCGAACTAATGAGCTAGTGTAAACATACCCTAAGAGAACAAAAAGCAGGTTTTTTTAAGCTGGTGTAACAAATCTCTATTAAGTTCTGCTTTACATCAGCATAGAGTCTGTGCCTAAATTAATTAAATAAATACATCACTATAAATTATTCCCTCAGCTGTCCTCTTGGTCATAAGTTATTGCCATGTAATTCAGTTTGGCTGAGTTCTTGTGAAGAGGAAAATGGTTCATCTACCTTTGATCGTGTCCTGCACATTAATATTGAACACTAACTCCCATACAGCCTATACACTTGAGTTAGGAAGTGTGTTGTTGTGTGAAAGGACTTATTTAACTGCAAGGGCTTTGGCAGTTTGGGCAATTACTTGTATTTAATACAGTAGGTTCATTTGTGCAGCAACCATGTAAGGCCCTGATCCTGCAAAGAAACTGCTTTGCATTGAAAGTGAAGCTCATACAAGTGGTAGGAGTCTCAGAGCCTTAAGTCCCACTTTTTGGGTGGCACTGGTGAAAGCAAACTGAAAGAGGATGGGGCAGTTCTCATTATTCCAGCCAAAGAGAAAGATGAGCTGTCTATCCCGAAGTCAGAAAAAGGGCCAAACAACTGGCACATGGCACAGTCCCTCCTGATAGCTCCTGCTGCATATTCACTTGCTTTAATAAATGTTTCATTCTGGCTGTTCAGACTGAAAAGCGTATGGGCTGTAGGTGACTGATTTCCTTCCATTTTGTTTAGCACCTGAGGGCGGGGAGGAAAATATCCTAGAGGTATCTTTTTGTAGTCATCTAATTAAGCTCTAGAGCATTGATTTTTTTCCCCTGCTGTAATTGTTTTGTGTCATTTTTGCTACTGGCTTTGGAAACTCGAACACCCAACTGAAGAGTCTTTACAAGAGCAAAGGTTTATGCTCTCACACAATTTATTTTGAATTTAAATTAGACATGCAACTTTGTTTGGCTCTGATCAGAATTCAGATTGGTGCCTTTTAAGAAATAATCAGGTCCCTGGATACATGCTGTTAGATGTCTCAAAGGAGGACAGCCTGTGTGATTAGCTGAGTACCCCCACTGAAAATCTTTGTTGCTGAGCATGAGGTTAAAGTGATGCTTTGACAGAAAAACAAGCTGAATGTAGGGAAAGCTATGTGGACTGAGATGCACCATGAGTCAAAACTCCAAGAGAAACCTCCTATTGTGGTAATTAGAATACCCATATCAAGCAGAGGAGTTCATCCTCTAAAATGTTATTGAGGATTATTTCTCACGTTACCAAAGCAGCCAGCAGGCATTACAGCTAATTGGGCTTGTAATTGAAAGAAAATCCCATAGAATCACTACCCTAAAAATTAGCATTTTACCTCATGATTTTCACTGTATCTCTTCTCTCGAGGATGATTTGGTTCTGACCTGCTCCCTGGTTATATGTCTCTTTCTTATCCATGCTTTCTGATTATTATTTATTAGTAATGCAATAGTGCCCAGATATCTTAGTGAGGCCACAGGGCTCCATTGTGCTAGCCACTTGCATAATAGAGCTGGGTGATTTTTTTTTTCAAATTGTAAATTCACCCCAAAAAATGCATTTTTCAGAACACCAACATTATTTGCAAAGATATGCTCAATTCAGTTTTGATCAAAACATTTCACAAATTGAAACACTTCATTCAACCCAGTCGAAAACTTTTCAGTTTGGTGAGAAACAAATACATTTTGGTTTGAATAATCAGTTGTTCTCTCCGTTCTACTCAGCTATACGAGAAGATGATCCCTGATGTAATGAGCTGACAGTGCAGGTGTTTGATGAGAGAGACCAAGATAACCATGACTGGATCGTAGGAAGTGTATCACACAGCAATCACGGCACGCCTACAGCCTAGCCATTTTCAAGTGTTTTGTAGGCATTATGGCAGAAGTGAATTTTAAGTAAGGTGAATTCTGACATTTTTGTCATGGCGATGGTGAGTTTTCTCCCACTCCTTTCTGGGCCTGATCCTGAGGCCCCTGTGAGCACCTACACTTGAATATCAGAGGGGTAGCCGTGTTACTCTGAATCTGCAAAAGCGGCGAGGAATCCTGTGGCACCTTATAGACTAACCGAAGTGTTGGAGCATAAGCTTTCGTGGGCAAAGACCCACTTCATCAGATGCATGTGAAGTGGGTCTTTGCCCACGAAAGCTTATGCTCCAACACTTCGGTTAGTCTATAAGGTACCACAGGACTCCACGCCGCTTTTACACTTGAATATATCTTCCTTAACCTCCCCGCTCCCCATTCCTTTGGACAAGTCAACTGCAATATCAGCTACTCCTTCCATAGTGGTTCTCTTACCTTGGATGAACCAGGAAGTCAAGTGCTGGACTCTGTTCTAAACCCAGTGGGCTACCATTGGAAGGTTTGCGACATTAGAGAATTTTAGTGCCAAAAAAATAAACATGACAGGGCATACAGTGTCACTGGTTGGTTCTGGCAGTTTTATCAGTGTCACTAGAAGAGGCTGGAGGCCTGTCTACATGAGGGCTCGCATTGCAATCCAACTGGCAACAGCACTATGGGAGTCTTTTGCTAAAATTCCCTTGTGTAGACGGCACCAGAATTGCCAGTGTCTCTTTTCTCTGTAATCCCCTTGGAGTTCTTTTTCTCTCTGAATACCATCTCTGCTCACCCCCACGCCATCAAGGATAATTCTATGCTTGCAATATAGGCCTGAAACTGATGGTAGTCTTATCATGAATTGCATGGGATTTGGAGTTGTCCCATAGTCTTCAGTAAAATGCAAATTAACCAACATTTTTTTGACCCACTTAGTAGAAAAAGGATGCACCTTGAGCTGAGCTATTGCACAGAATACTTCAAACTGCAGAATTATTGCTCTCATGTCTGATGATTCAGTATATTTAGGTAAAGTAGAAAAACTCTGCAGCCCATCATTAAAAAGAAAGGGGGAAACGAGGTAGTTAAGCTATTTCACCTCGTTGGATCCAGAATGCTGTGTAAAGACTAATAAAAATGCTACATTTGTGTGGCTGGATGTTATAAAATACTTGGTTGCTTTACTAACGTGTGATGATTTTTCATCATCACTGCCATTATCCAATATATGCAAACTTCACAATATATTCAGATGACAAAACAGAAATAGGTATGTGCCTGACTTTTGAGAGCTATAAGAACCTCAGTAAATCAGCCATCAGTGTTTTTTTCACGTTCTTTTTCAGTAGATTGCTTTTTTTTAAAACCCTTCATTATGGTGGTTTCTTGATGAGCTAACAAACACACAGCTCAACTAGAGGTAAAACTTGGATGATAATATAGTTGCAATTTGTTAGAATACACAGGCAATTTTGTTCAAGGACAATTTAAAAATACCATGCACAGATTATTAAAACTGCTGACATCTTCCAAACAGAACATCTGCAAAATTGTCATTAAGAACTGATTCATGTTGTTAAAACAAGAGAGGGCTGTTTCAAATACAATTGCTGATACTAATTTACTTACAGTTTTTTAAACAAGGCTGTTTCTAGTTGCCACAGGGATGAATGAATGAATCCCATATGCAAAAAACTAAAATAAAATAAATTTAAAACCCCAAGCACTGTCATGGGCAGTGAGTGAAGGTAGGGCTGAGGGAGGTGAGTCCCCCCCACCCTGCCCCAACCCCACCCCACCCCTTCCACCCAGGCCTCTTCCTCCAGAACCATGGGGAAGTGGGTGGCATGCGGCCCCTGCTCCCATCCCCCAGCACCACGAGAACGCTGGGTGGTGTGTTGCTTCAGCCTCCCTGACCCCATAGCATTGGGGTGGGTGGGCAGCACGCGTCCCCAGCATCCCCAGCCCCAGAGCACTGGGAAGGGAGGAGGGCACACAGCACCAACCTCCTCAGCCCTGGAGGGAGAGCGGGTGGCACTAGTCCCAGCATCC
Source organism: Pelochelys cantorii (assembly GCA_032595735.1). Taxonomy (NCBI): domain Eukaryota; kingdom Metazoa; phylum Chordata; order Testudines; family Trionychidae; genus Pelochelys; species Pelochelys cantorii. Next base: position 41,090,383 of record CM064326.1, on the reverse strand, counting down.
CAGCCCGGAGCACAAGGAGAGCAGGTGCTGGGGACAGCAACAGTCCACCCCAGAATGCCTATTGAGTGGTGCTGAAGCAGGAGGCATTATGGGGATGGAGTGTGGTTGGAGCCATGCCTGGCGGTTTGGGAAGGCAATGCCTTCCCCCGCCTATGATACCTGCCACCCCTGCAAGCACGCCTAAATTACCAAATAAAAGTAGTCATATAATTTAACTATATGGAGTGAAAGGATTTAGCAGCATGAAAACAAGTCAACTAAATTTTCTCTTTACTAAGAAGAGATAATAGCACCTCTGCAGTTATGGTTGGTGCCAGTATCCATTAAAAATCTGACTTTGATTCTCTTTCTAATCCTTGCCCAGATCCACCCCTACCCCTGAAAAAATGTCTCCTTCTTTCACAGTCAAAGAGGCATGGGGGATGCTGTGGGTTATGGCATGCATTGCTGGTAGCATTTTACCACAGCTGAAGGCCTCATGGTGTTTCTCACTTGGGTTGAAAAATTTTCTGCAAAGACTGAAAATAACATGTTGATGATTATGTCAGAATGGTGGCACGGTGTGATTCCCCTTATACGCTTTGTTGCTTCCTATAATGAAAAGTGCTAGCTTGAGGGGGCGATACAGACTGAACTGATATGTATCTTCACCAAGTTGTGTATGCAAAAGGGAAATAATAAGCAAGGGAAAAATTAGCACTGTCCTGAGCAATCATTTTAAGCAAAGGAGTGAAAAAGTCAAAAGGAAAAAGCAATTTGGCAAGAAACTTTTCTCTGTACAAGTCTGACCAAAAATTGATATATATCACTTGGGACTAGATTCTGAGATGTTTCAGATGTGGTTCTTCAGATATATTTGAAGAACAGAGATTAATATTTCCAGTGCAATATAGTTTCAGTTTTGCAGATGCTACAGGAGAAATCTGCTTCTGCATTATCCAATATGTAGCACTTTGAGCAGATAGTTCCCAATGACAACCAAAGTGGTTGTGATTTGAGGGATGTGTAAATACAACTATTCTTTTTAATGCTTTAATCTAAGGTCATCCAGGTAGAAGTTATAGGTTCTGGTAAATTTCCAATAGAAAAGGAAATAAGCCCAGACTCCTGGCAAAGGTTTTTTACCTTTCACTGAATCAGGTTCTAATGCATGAACCAAATGCATGTGACTGCTGGCCAACAGTCACTGCAGTGTCAGTCTCTAACTCTTATTGCTTTGTAAAGCAGTTATACTAGACCAGGGGTAAGGACTCTTTTTAGGGTGGGGCCACTGATCCACAGAAAAATCAGTCAGCGCTGCACACAAGTGAGAAGCAAAAAAAACCCCCAAAATCCCTCACTGATGTGGCCCCAACTGAGAAGCAGAAAGACACATCCCACATTCCCCTCACACATCAGAGCCTAGAAGGGCCCAGCCTAGTAGATTTTGTGGGCTCCAGTCCCGCAGTAGGGCAGTGAAGGGGCTGGAGCACCAGCACAGGTTCCCAAATACTGGGTGGGGCCCTGAGCCTCGGGATTGTATCCTGGCTATGCAGCCTCCGGGTCTGAGGTTCCCCACCCCTGTACTAGACATTAAGGGACATTTGCTTTGCATGGACATGCTTACACACTTCAAGCCAATGACTCCTTCATTTACCTGCTAATAGAGTTTTGCTGTGCTGCTGAGTCCTATAAACTAATTTTATGGGCCTGATTCACCACTATGTTACACCAGTTTTATGCCCTTGTATCATAGTTACAGGATAAATTGATCATTGGGGTAAGTGTAAACAACAGCTGGGAGATGTAACTCTCAGTTTAGGTAGATGTGCATGCACTAGCTTTACTCCAACTAGAGCATAAAAATAGCACTGTGACCACATCAGTGTGAGGATGGCTCAGGCTACCAGTCCCTGTACGTGCCCAGAGGTTAGGCAGGATTATACTTGCATGGCCAGCCTGTGCTGCTGTCTGTCCTACTGTGGCCACACTGTTGTTTTAGGTGCTTGTTGGAGCACAGCTAGTGCATACCCAAGCTGGGAATCACCCCTCATAGTCACTGTGTAGACAAACTTTTAGACCTCTTGGAAGTCCTTCCTGAGTGAGGGCCTCTCTCAGGGGACTGCTTTGCTTCCTCCATTTTTCTTGAAGCTGAACCTTGCTGTTCAACCATTCAGACTAGATCTCTGGGTTGCAGCCTCCCTGTGTAATCCAGTTGTGTTAACAAACACAGCAGGCCTAACTATATTTGGTACCCGCAAGGAACTTACCTCTGAGAGCTTGTGGCCAGCTACTGATTAAAGTGACCCAAACCAGCAAGGAGTTCTGGGGCACCTTAAAGACTAACACATTTACTGACACCCAAAGGTACATAGCAATCAGAGGTAATAGTTGAAACAAGCCAGGGTATTACCTAAACCTTATCATTTCCTCAAGCCTTGGGACAGTGTAGCTGCTCAGACCCATTTCCTCAGTCCATCTATTCTTCATGAACAGCCTTGCTGAGTGAACTGCCATCCCTCTCTAGGGCAAGAGTTTTGAATTGTTTAGGGTCCTTCTGATTTTAGTCCCTCAGCCTTGGCAAACCATCCATGACAGCTGGAAATGGCTCAGTGATTGTTCTCTTAATCCCTTGAAATTTACCCCCAAGGTGTCTTATCTTTGGCCATTGTTTCATTTACTATTTATTGTTCCTAAGAGACCCATTTGACTGAAATCCGTGTAGTCAGACTGAATAGCACCAATCAGTTAAACTGAGGTATACATACAATTCACACAAAATGTTACAGATGTCTCCCTTATTGTCCACATTATTTAAATCCACTGGTTTCAGGAGCATTGCTCTAGATTTGCACCAATCTGTGTGCAAGAAGAATCAAGACCATTGCTGTCAGGGGAGTTAGAGTTATACTGATGTGTGATGATAGTGAAGAATCTGCCACCTTTTCTGTAATTAGTATGATTTTCTTCCTATTTAACAATGACATTTTCACCTTGATTGGTTAGTTGTGAGATCATAGAAAGGCAGGATGATAACACTCAAACATGTATAACTGGGAAAGAAGGTCAGTAAAGGAACAAACACCTTATCCAGCCCACAGCTACTTTTCCGGAAGCCTTAGGGAGAGAGCAGCTCACTCTCTGCTGTGGACACTGTCGAGGCAGGAGGGAGGCTTTGCACACTGCCCCTTCACCCCCAGAAAATCTCTCAGCTCCCATTGGCCATTTTCTGGCCAACAGGAGCTGAGAAATTTTGCTGGGGGTAAAGGCATCATGTGAAGCCTCTCTCCCCCATGCCCAGAGCAGAGCCATGTGGTGCAGTTAGCCCACGAGCCTGGGACTGCAGCAGCCAGCCTGACTCAGGTTCCTGCAGGGCTGCTGGCTGGGAGCCGCCTAGGTAAGTGCCTCCCAGCCAGAATCTGCCTCTGGCACCCCAGCCCCTCTTTCCCTATTAACTATCTGCTCCAGGCCATCACCGAAACCCTTTGCACCCCTTTCCCCAGGTCACAACTCCCTCCTTCACCCAAACTCCCTCTCAGACCCCACACCCCCTCCTGCACCCCAGTTCCCTACCCCAAGCCCCCTTTTGCACCCAACCTCTGTCCCAGACCCCCTCCGTAGAGTGTGGCTGTTGACCACTTACCAACATCTTGAAGTTGCCCCCCATTAAAAATTATTCCTTACCCTTGATCTATAGCCAACGAGAAATCAGCCTAGCAAAAAAAGAGAATCCAGATACGCATATACGAATTAGTGCCTTCTTTATATTTCTTACAGTTTTGTCTTTTGCTTTAACATATTTATTTTTAATTCTTCAATGGGATAAGCCCAAAGGCTAAAATACTGTCTCTCACAATTTAGGAGCTATGACTAGAATTAGAAATAGTGAGATTCCTAGATCTGACTCTGGAGTATACTTTAACCTTAATATAAAAGAAGATGCTCCCCGAATGTCCTTAAGTGCCTCATTACTATCCAGTGTCTGTGCACTGAATTCCTCTCCATTGGCTATTGATTCTAGGGTCCCTTTTAGTCCTGCTTAATCAAAGCATACAAAGCTGAAATGCAAGTACCTGAATCCCAGTGATGCATAAATAATTAAATAAAGACACCAAAGTAAGTGTTTTAATTAGATTACTTTAAACACAAATAAAGGATTGATAAGTTATTCTTATATTATGCTAGGTACTACAGAGAATGCTTTCCCAACTGTTTGGTTGGTGGGTTTTGCCAAAATACTCATGGTCTCACTGACTCCATGTTCGAGATTGGGAAGCAATTTTTAATGGATCAGATTTGCAGAGACCTGAGGTTTGGGTGGGCAAGGTTGCCTTCCTCTGCGGCATGGAGCGTGGGTCACTTGCTGGTTTCAACTTGTGTAAATGGTGGCCTCTCCACAACTTGACATTTAAATCATGATTTGAGGACTTCAGTACTTTAGTCAGAAACTGTGTGACTATTACAGGAGTGGATGGATGAGGTTCTGTGGTCTGCAATGTCAACAGAAGAACTCCTTCTGTGTGTATGGGCTGCATCTAAGCTTGGGGGCTATGCTGGCTCAGCTATGTCAACATAGGCTCTGTAATGTAGATGCACCCTCAGCTTTCATGTTAAAAGTGTTTCAAACCTTTGGGTTTGCAAAGAAAAGGCTGAAAACATAACCTGAGTATGTCCTCAAGGCTCAGAAAGCAAAGACACTTAAAAAGACCCACAATTAATTATTTGTTTATTTCTCTTTAATCTCGTTATTTTAAAGCATTCTCATGATTTTGTTATTTGGTTCCTGATGTTGGTCCACCTGAGGTTGGTTGTGCTCCCAGGATGAAAAATTTCGCATTGACATATCTCTCAGAGGCTTTCATTTTTGCTGTTCCAGGAAATTAGGAGGAGGCAGCAGGTGGCAGGAGACTACAGAGGAAGTGGAAGGTCATATAAATTCAGGCTGATACAAGTGACATGTAGACACAGTATTTTTGTTCCTGGGTAAGTAACAGGTTTCTTTGTACAAAGAAGTATATGGCCATAATGCAAGGGATGCTGATATTTGACAGGCATACCATGCATCTGGGTTTCCTGGCCATAGCCTCCTTTTTGTTTCTCCAGACTCCATCCAGACAGATATTTTAAATATGAAAAACTTCCTGAAAAATCTGCAACCATTTCTGTGGAAGTTGCGGGAAAGGGTCTGCCAAGAACTGCTGTCCATGTTGGATGTCAGGATTGTAGGAGAATCCCCATGTGCAGTGTTTCTCATACTGGGGGTCCCACCTCAAAAGGAGGTGTCAAGGTGAGTGCAGGAGGGTTGTAAGTAGGGTCACCATATATATGGGTTTCCTGGCTATGACCTCTTTGTTAGTCTTTCTATCTCTTTCCAGGTGAACTCTGGAAATAAAAAAAAAAAGTCCATGATTTTTCTGTGTCTTCAGAGCTTGGTGGCTGGAGTGGCAGCTGCTCTCAGAAAGCATTGCCACTGCTACTGCAGCTCAGAAGGAAGGGTGACAATAACATAGCTTGCTACACTTCTTTCTGTGCTGCTGCTGGTGATGGCACGGACTTCAAAGCTGGGCTTTCTGCTCTCTCTGGCCACCCAACTTGGAAGGTAGAGATGCCACCACCAGCAGCACAGAAGGAAGGGTAATGATACCATGCCACACCATCCTTCCTTCTGTGCTGCTGCTAGCAGCAGTGCTGCCATCCAAGCTGGGCACCTCACCAAAGGCTATTGCTCTTTGGCTACCCAGCTCAGAAGGCAGCCCCAGCAGCAAGCAAGCAAGAAAGATAGGCAATAACATACCATGCCACCCTTCCTTCTGCACTGCTGCTGATGGTGGCATTGACTTCTGAACTGGGTGTTTTGCCAGTAGCTGCCACTCTCTAGCTGTTCAGCTGGGAAAACAAGTACTGCCCCACCAGAGGTACAGAAGGAAGGTTGGCAGTAGCAGACTTTCTGCACTGCTGCTAGTGGTAGACTGTCTTGTGCCCTTGGCGTCTGCAATCTCTTGATGCCCAGCCTAGAAGTTAAAGCCACCACCAGCAGCAGCACAGACGGAAGGGTGGCAATACCATACTATGCTACCCTTCCTTCTGCACTGCTACTAGCAATTGGGTTGCCATCTAGGTTGGGCACCTGACCAAATGCCACCACTTCCTGGCCACCGCTCTCAAGGCACGTCTACATAGCAGGGCAAAAGCCGAAAGACACTACACAACTTGAGCTACATCAGTCGCGTAGTTTAAGTCGAAATAGCCTATTTTGGCTTTTGGCACTGTCTACACAGCAGGAAGTCTGAGTTAGAGCACTCGTCCTCTGACTTCCCTTACTCCTCGTACAATGAGGGTTGCAGGAGTCGGAGTAAGAAGTCCTCCAGCTTGATAGTATTTTGACATTATTTTGAAATAAAGGCTTGTAGTGAAGACACGCACTTTGTTATTTCAGAATAACATCAGTTATTCCAAAGTAACACTGCCGTGTAGATGTACCCTTAGAAGGCAGTGTTGCTGCCATCAGTGGCACATGAGGAGGAGGAACAGTACCATACCATGCCACCCTTTCTTCTCCACTGCTCTTGGTGGTGGCGTGGCCTTTCCAGCTGCACAGATTAGAAGATAGAGCTGCCACCAGCAGTGGCACAGAAGGAAGGACCGCAATACCATCAAATCCACCTTTTGTTATGTGCTGCTGCTGCTAGTGGCAGTGCTGCCTTTTGAGCTAGATGCCTTGTCAGAGACTGCCACTCTGCAGTCTCCCAGTTTGGAACTCAGTGCCATCACTCTCTCTCAAACTCTCTCAGTGGATTTAAATTGTCATATTCAGTCCCATTGTTCTCAGCCTGTCACTGGTTCTGAGATTAGAGCATGTTCTCCTACAAGAAAGCCTGCAGGGGCTCCACGTTTTCTCTCTGACAGAACACATATTGCACCACATTGGTTGTTCTTGGGCCTGGCTCCTCCCATGACTTGTGGAGAAGATCTAGGATCCTGTGGGGCTTCCTCCCATATAGCAGCTCCCTATAGCAGTGTGGGATTAACCAGGCTGAATGACAGGGATCTGAGCCACTGGCATTCTGGTCGGTTTACCAACTGAGTTCCAGATTAATAGAGCAACAAAATGTATGGTCCAACATCCCCACAAAAGAAAGGGCCTACCTTTCTCCTCTGGTTCTGTGAACAGCTTGGGGCTTATCATGTCTCTACCCTCTTCTCCTTCCCAACGGACCCCCTCCATGAAATGGGTGATTAGTGTGGGAGCCTGGACCTTTCCTCTCCACTGGGAATATGGCCACATGCCTCAGATGTTAGAGCAAAGAGGTATGTAGTCTTAGGCAAAGGCTGGCAGGAGGACAAGAAGGGACTCAAGGCCAGGCACGAATCTGGCTGGTAAAGTCCCAGGATCTCCACTGAACCAGGAGAAGATGAACTTGACTCAAGTCTGTTTCATTCCCTGCTATGACTCTGCCTTCCCAAGTGGAACCCTCCCAACCCACAGCCCCTGCTGCTTCAGGTCATAGAGCTTATTGGAGCCAGCCTTCCTATGCTTGGCATCAGGAAGTCAGAGTCAGTGGCAATGTTCTCACTAATCTTTTCCATTTATGTGCAGATTTTTTCCATCCATGTGCAGAATGTATTTTATGTGCACCGAAGCATGAGTGAAGATGCACCACCAGCAGAAAGAAAAAAAAACAAGCTGTGGGAACTCTTTAATCAGCTGGGTACATAGCTTATCGGGAACACTGGTCAAAGGTCACTTATGTCAAATTCCGGGAGGGGGATGGTGAATCAGAATGGGGCTTCCCTGCTCTTTACAGCCTTGGCAGTCAGTTTCATTCTTTGTGTCTGGTCAGCTTCATGTCTTGGTGTCTATGCAGCAGTGTTCAAGGCTGCCGGTGAGGCTCTGGTATTTGAAGCAGTCTCATGGAATTTATTCATCTAAAAATTTCATGGAACCATCTTGGGTGCTGGAAATGGCTTAGTGGGTGGGGCACAGGACAGGCCCTCAGAGACCTGAGTTCTCTTCCTGAACTGGCTTGCTGAGTGGCTTGGTCAAGTGGTTTCCCCTCCCTGGGCCTCATTTGGCCCAGTTGTAAAATGAGATCATTTACCATCACAAGCCCAGGCTGTGTGCAAACACGGGTACGCACTAGGCACCAAGGAAGCCAACAGCCATGCCAGGCCCCTTGGCAGGGAGTGGGGCTGGCTCCACAGTCCCGGAAGGGGCTTGGCCTTGAATGGAAGGGGTGGGGCTGGGGCAGCCAGCCCTCAGAACTACCCAGAATGCACCAGGCACCCTGTTCTGGCAGGAATTCACAGCACCTGGGATGCCAAGCACCACTGCTGACACAGTGGCAGCAGCCAGGAGTCTTGAGCCCTTTAGAATAGCCAGGCCCCAGGGAAATTGGTCCTTTTGCCCTCCACCCCATTGGTGGGCTTTCTAGGTGCAGCCCTCCTGCTAGGCCCTCTGCCATGCTCACAAGAGGGAGGGGTAATAAAGGAGCTGAGGGAGAATGGGAGTGTGTCTGACATGGCTGGGGTTTAAGCATGTGCCTCGTGGTGCTAATGAGCAGTTAGTTCCATGCTAGACAGAAGTGACTGAGTGGCTGTGCAGCAGCTTTCTAGTGAAGTCAGGATTGGATTCCCCTGCTCCCCCTCTTGTGCACAGTGCTTTCTATCGTGGTGTATTGCACCTGGCACACCTGTGCCTGCCCTGTGCAGAGTCCAGGCCTCAGTTTGTCTGAAATCTGCTGGGCCCAGCTGGGACAGAGTTGTGGGGGAGGAACTTTTGGGAGAGGCCATGATCATTATATGGGACAGGACAGTTATGGTGGTATTGTTTTCTGGGGCTTATGCTCCCCATGGCTAGTGTGATGCTCTGTGGTTCTCTCCATGCAGCAAAGAAACCATCGATGGGGCTTAAACCATCAGGGTCTCTCCTGAAGGCAGGCTGTGTTAGTGAGTGAGTTCCATTGTCACCCCATGGGGAAGAGACAGTGGCTCTTATGGTGTGTCCTGGGCAATCCTGCTCTGCAGTCTGTTTCCACATGCAAAGGGGGTGGCTCAGAATCAGTGGACACTGCTCATTAGAGTTGCCAGGCAGATGGACATAGTCAGTTCTGTGCTTACATCTCTGTGCACTCTGGTGGTGGCACCAAGAAAGTGTCTGTGCAGTGCAGACGCTGCAGCACAATGCCACAAGTACAGAGCACCACATACAGCCCTTATGGCTGCGGGCCACAGAGGTCCCTGGAGAGCTAATGTGTCAGATCTCAGGCAAGGTAGGTGGAGCCCCAGTCTTAGGAGTGAATTTTATCAGAACAATGGGATGGATAATTGAGAATTGTTTAAGAATACTTCACTTAGATGCCCAAAAAGGCACAATTGAGGAAGGAGGCCATATTTGTTTAAAAAATCAACCTAGTTGAGAGGAGTGGTGAAAAGCAGCACTAAAACATTTTATATAAAATAAATGGAAGAAAGGTGAAGTAGGTGGTAATAAATGTAACTCAGAAGATAAGAATTTCTGGGGAAAATGTGATTATGAAGTCATAGCATGTGATATCCTCCAGATATATTAGTAGAATGTAAGGAGTACTGTAATACAGTAGCTACTAAAGTTAGAGGATTTTTAAATGAACAGGTCCACATAATTTGCATACAAGAGTTGTAAAAGTGATGGCTGGGGACATCTTTGGACAGTGAGTGCTGATTTCAAAAGTCTTAGAATGCTGGGACTGTTCCAGAAGACTGAAAGAAAGCTCCTGTTGTGCTAATGTTTAAGAAAGGTAAACGGTATGACCTGGGTGGGTAACTAATAGGCCTGTCATTCTAACTAATATCAGTTGCCTGTCATTCTAACTAATATCAGTTGCTGCAAGAGAATGGAGTAGGTGTTATGGAGCACAAAGAAGCCTTTTTATTAAATAGCTAGAAAGATAAACATTTCAAATGGCACACATTCAATAGATTAAAAGCTAGGTAACTGATAGGGTGTTCTGAGTTCCTCAATGTACATGACTGTGAGCAGGGTAGGGTTGCTATTTATTATAGATATTATCTCCAACACAAAGTACCCTTAAATCTGGCTACTTCTGTTGCCTGGCCCTTAATCTGTCCCAAGTGCTGAGCTCTGAGCACCAGGACAGGATGTCCATCATCAGTGAGTGTTTCCCCAAGTTCATTGAAGCAGCTTTTGGTGATCTACTTCCCAGTAACATATGGGCTAATGTGCCGCTGCCCTCTACAGGATGCAATCAGAACTGCTTGACTGTGTGTCACAGACCTCAGACTGTAACCAACAGCTGGAGATTCTCCTTTAGCATATGCTGAAGACACCTCCCACATGTTGCCTTGAAAAGATGTGGCAATAGGTATCAGGAGAGGTGGAACTGTCCCAGGGGCCCAGCCAGGCATGGATTTGGAGAGCACTGGGAAAGGTATATTTGGGTCAGGTCAGTCAGTCACCCCATCCCTGTGTGAGAGAGATGTTGGGAATGTGTGTGTGTCACCTCTCCCCATGCAAACTTTAAAGATAAGAAGGTAAATAAAGAGTCCGTCTATGCAGAATTTCTTTTTAACAGGGGCTCAGTCAACTTGAAGTTAATTTGAACATTTGTACTGCATAGTTCTGATTGGTTGCAATTGAATTCATTTTACCAGGTGTCCCATAGTCAACTTAGGGAAATATGGGCACCTTATTAGGTTCTCACCTTATTTGTTATAAATAACACTAGTAAGGGATTGGATGGCTCAGAAAATGAATTTTGGAATATGCTTTTCTGGAGCCTTAACCTTCACTCAGAGTTCTCAAGTAACTATATAATCAAATTGCAAGGAGATTGTGCTGATTGTACACACTGAAGCCTCATAAGATAAGGATGGAATGACAGGATAATGGATGAGGATGTTTTGTTCAACCTAGCACATACAAGGCGTCGGGGTGGTAATTGACAACATCTGGAATGCTATACATAACTTATTTGTATCAGTGTGTAAAAGTAGAAGTCACAGGAGGGGCATCTTTGGATTAGCTGAGGGGACAACATCAGGTTATGTTGTTTGAGCTTTCCCTTGTCCTGGACATGCATGTGATAGTGTCCCTGTGACCTGTTGGACATGGCACTAGTACTGTGATTTGCTGACAGTAAACCTGCTAGTGCATTTGCCAACTAATCCAGCCTGTGGGCTTTCTTTGTGAGTAACATTGAGGGCTACTGAATCAGCATGCAGCACTGCTTGCTCATGCAGCTACCCGCACCAGGAATAGCAGCACTGGCAGCACTCACAGCAGAGCCTTTCTCATCAAAGGCATGGATGTGGTTCAGAACCAGGTGAGTACTGGTTACAAGCAATAGTTAAACTCATCCTGATTGTTTTATGACCTATGTAAAAAGAGCTAGTGATCTCAGATCATTTCCTAATGACTAGCTGTCAGCATAAGAACATAAGAATGACCAATGGTCCATCTAGCCCAGTATCCTGTCTGCCAACAGTGGCCAATACCAGATGCCCCAGAGGGAGGGAACACAATAGGTAATCTTCACATGATCTCTCTCCGGTCATCCATTTCCAGAGAAACAGAGGCTAGGGATACCATTCCTACCCATCCTGGATAATAGCCATTGATGGACCTACCCTCCATGAATCTATCTAGCTCTTTTTTGAACCCTGTTAAAGTCCTAGTCTTAACCACAACTTCTGACAAGGAGTTTCACAGGTTGACCTTGCTCTGAGTGAAGAAAAACTTCTTCTAGTTTGTTTTAAACCTGCTGCCTATTAATTTCATTTGGTGACCCTTTGTTCTTATATTGTGGAAATAAGTAAATAACTTTTCCTTTTTCCATGCCAGTCATGATTTTATAGACCTCTATTATATCTCCCCTTAGTCTTCTCTTTTCTAAGCTGAAAAGTCCAAGTCTTTTTAATCTCTCTTCATATGGGACCCATTCCAGACCCCTAATCATTTTTGTTGCCCTTTTCTGAACCTTTTCCAATGCCAATATATCTTTTTTGAGATGAGGCGACCACATCTGTACACAGTATTCAAGATGGTTTTATATAGAGACAATAAGATACTTTCTGTCTTATTCTCTATCCCTTTTTTTAATGATTCCTAACATTCTATTAGCTTTTTTGACTGCTGCTGCACACTGAATGGATGTTTTCAGAACATCACACCCAAAGGAGCATAACTTGCATTCAGGCAGGCAAAGATAACACCTAAGCACTGCACATTACAAATGGCTAAAATACATTGATTAATTTATTGGACAGGGAAAGGGGATTAAATTATACTCTAAGAATACCTCCTAGAGGTGGTACTTCCACATCACGATTGAGTCAAGTTTTCATTTTGGGTAAATCGGAACTACTGCTATCCTGTCTGGGGTTTGAGAATGTCACTTTCTGGAGTAAGTACCAAGAAAGAAGAATAATGTAATATTGGACTTTGAGCCCAATTGTTGGAACACTGCTACTTTGGGGGTGCTAAGATAGTAGTCATTTAATAGACAGTAATCATTGGGAGGTTAAGGCAAACCTGTGTCAGGTCTTGGTGGTGTGTGCAAAGAATAGGAGAGGTCTAAGAGCCCTTTCTTCCTTGTGCCTCCATGCTATAGATAATCATAGAAATATATGGATGGAAGTTCCTCCATGCAGTGACAGGAACAAATAAACCTAGACCAGGGCTACTCAACTTTGGAAGCCCTGGGGACCACAATGATACTCACAGCACATGCCAAGGGCCACAACTTAAGTGTGGTTGCATATACTTGCAAATATATATGCAAATAGCTTCTTTCACACTGACGGGCATGAATACAAAGCACTTCCCATAATGCCCCGGTGCTCCCGGCACCTTCTCCATCGGGGCTAGAAATGCCAACATCTTGTACTCATCTGTTCCGGCCAGTCCATCTGCTTGCGTCTTTCAGTGCTCACGCCACCTGGGAGACGCCTCACTGTTGTGGAGCATGTTCCCAGTAGAGGCTGTATTCAAAGGATCCCACCCGCAGAACCTCATGTTTAGCCTCATATAAACCCAAACTGCACCGCGGGCTGCAAACAAACGGGCCATGAGTTGAGTAGCCCTGACCTAGACCATCCCTCACAGGTATTTGTCTAATCTGTTCCTAAAAGCCTCCAATGGCAGGGATTCCAGAGCTTCCCTTGGAAGCCTGCTTCAGAGCTAAACTATCCTTATAGTTAGAAAGTGTTTCCTAATATCTAAACTAAAATCTCCCCTGCTGCAGATTAAGCCAATTACTTCTTGTCCTACTTTCAATTGGTCAATGTCCTCATTGCGACAGGCTTTAATATATTTGAAGACTGGTATTATACTCCCACCCCATTTTCTTTCCTTCAAACATGCCCAGTTTTTTAATCTTTCCTCAAACATCAGGTTTTCTAAACATTTTATCATTTTGTTGCTCTCCTCTAGATGCTCTTCAATTTATCCACCTCTTTTCTGATACATGGAGCACTGAATTGGACACAATACTCCAGCTGAGGCCTCAGCAGGTGCTGAGTAATGCAGGGCAATTACCTCTCAAACCTCGTACGCTTACAGTACTCTTGCTAATACATCCCAGAATGATATTAGCCTTTTTTCACAATCCTATAACATTGTTGGCTCTTACATAAGAACATAAGAACATAAGAATGGCCGTACTGGGTCAGACCAAAGGTCCATCTAGCCCAGTATCCTGTCTGCCGACAGTGGCCAGCACCAGGTGCCCCAGAGAGGGTGGACCAAAGACAATGATTAAGCGACTTGTCTCCTGCCATCCCTCTCCAGCCTCTGACAAACAGAGGCCAAGGACACCATTTTATCCCCTGGCTAATAGCCTTTTATGGACCTAACCTCCATGAAATTATCTAGCTTCTCTTTAAACTCTATTATAGTCCTAGCCTTCACAGCCTCCTCTGGCAAGGAGTTCCACAGGCTGACTACACGCTGTGTGAAGAAGAACTTTCTTTTATTAGTTTTAAACCTGCTACCCATTAATTTCATTTGGTGTCCTCTAGTTCTTCTATTTAGGGAACTAATAAATAACTTCTCTTTATCGGCCCTCTCCACACCACTCATGATTTTATATACCTCTATCATATCCCCCCTCAGTCTCCTCTTTTCTAAACTGAAAAGTCCCAGTCGCTTTAACCTCTCCTCATATGGGACCCGTTCCAAACCCCTAATCATTTTAGTTGCCCTTTTCTGAACCCTTTCCAAGGCCAAAATATCTTTTTTTGAGGTGAGGAGACCACATCTGTACACAGTATTCGAGATGTGGGCGTCATAGTTTTATACAGGGGCAGTAAGATATTCTGGGTCTTATTTTCTATCCCTTTCTTAATCATTCCTAGCATCCTATTTGCCTTTTTGACCGCCGCTGCACACTGCGTGGAAGTTTTCAGAGAACTGTCCACGATAACTCCAAGATCTCTTTCCTGATATGTCGTAGCCAAATTAGCCCCCATCATACTGTACGTATAGTTGGGGTTATTTTTCCCGATGTGCATTACTTTACACTTATCCACATTCAATTTCATTTGCCATTTTGTTGCCCAATCACTCAGTTTGGTGAGATCTTCTTGGAGTCCCACACAGTCTGCTTCTGTCTTGACTATCCTAAACAGTTTGGTATCATCTGCAAACTTTACCACCTCACTGCTTACCCCTTTCTCCAGATCATTTATGAATAAGTTGAACAGGATTGGTCCTAGGACTGACCCTTGGGGGACCCCACTAGTTACCCCTCTCCATTCTGAAATTTTACCGTTTATTCTTACCCTTTGTTTCCTGTCTTTTAACCAGTTCTCAATCCAAGAAAGGACCTTCCCTCTTATCCCATGGCAATGTAATTTACACAAGAGCCTTTGGTGAGGGACCTTGTCAAAGGCTTTCTGAAAATCTAAGTATACTATATCTACTGGATCCCCCTTGTCCGCATGTTTGTTAACCCCTTCAAAGAACTCTAATAGATTAGTAAGACAGGATTTCCCTTTACAGAAACCATGTTGACTTTTGTCCAACAAATTATGTTCTTCTACATGCTTCACAATTTTATTCTTTACTATTGTTTCAACTAATTTGCCCAGTACTGAAGTTAGACTTACCGGTCTGTAATTGCCCGGATCGCCTCTGGAGCCCTTTTTAAATATTGGTGTCATGTTAGCTACCTTCCAGTCATTAGGTACAGAAGCCGATTTAAGGGATAGGTTACAAACCACAGATAATAGTTCAGCAATTTCCCATTTGAGTTCTTTTAGAACCCTTGGATGAATGCCATCCGGTCCCGGAGATTTGTTAACATTAAGTTTTTCTATTTGTTCCAAAACCTCCTCTAATGACACTTCAATTCGGGACAGTTCCTCAGATTCATCACCCACAAAGGACGGTGCAGATTTGGGAATCTCACCAACGTCCTCAGCCGTGAAGACTGAAGCAAAGAAATCATTTAGTTTCTCCGCAATGGCTTTATCGTCCTTGATTGAGCCTTTTATAGTTCGATCGTCTAGGGGACCCACAGGTTTTTTAGCAGGCTTCCTGCTTCTAATGTACTTAAAAAACATTTTGTTATTTCTTTTTGAGTTTTTGGCTAGCTGTTCCTCAAAATCTTTTTTTGCTTTTCTTATTACATTTTTACACTTGATTTGACAGTGTTTATGTTCCTTTCTATTTATCTCACTAGGATTGGACTTCCACTTCTTAAAAGATGCCTTTTTGTCCCTCACTGCTTCTTTTACATGGTGGTTAAGCCACGGTGACACTTTTTTAGGTCTCTTGCTATGTTTTTTAATTTGGGGGATACATTTAAGTTGGGCCTCTATTATGGTGTCTTTAAAAAGTTTCCATTCAACTTGCAGGGATTTGGCTCTAGTCACTGTGCCTTTTAATTTCTGTTTAACTAGCCTCCTCATTTTTGTGTAATTCCCCTTTTTGAAATTAAATGCCAGGGTGCTGGACTGCTGAGGTGTTCCACCCACCACAGGAATGTTGAATGTTATTATATTATGGTCACTATTCCCAAGCGGTCCTGTAACAGTTATTTCCTGGACCTGATCCTGCACTCCACTCAGGACTAAATCGAGAATTGCCTCTCCCCTTGTGGGTTCCTGCACCAGCTGCTCCAAGAAGCAGTCATTTAGGCCATTGAGAAATTTTATCTCTGCTTCTCTTCCTGAAGTGACATGTACCCAGTCAATATGGGGATAATTAAAATCCCCCATTATTATAGAGTTCTTTATTTTGGTAGCCTCTCTAATCTCCCTCAGCATTTCAATGTCAGTATCACTGTCCTGGTCAGGTGGTCGGTAATATATCCCTACTGCTAATTTCTTATTATTGGAGCATGTAATTACTATCTATAGCGATTCTATTGAGCATGTTGATTCACTTAATATTTTTATTTCATTTGATTCTACATTATCTTTCACATACAGTGCCACTCCACCACCCACCCGGCCTGCTCTATCCTTTCGATATATTTTATATCCCGGTATGATTGTGTCCCACAGGTTTTCCTCATTCCACCAGGTTTCAGTGATGCCTATTATGTCAATCTCCTCATTTAATACTAGGTACTCTCATTCACCCATCTTATTAGTCAGACTCCTAGCATTTGTGTAGAAGCACTTTAAAAATTTGCCACTGCTTATTTGTCTGCCCTTCCCTGGTGCATTGGATTCCTTTGTATGCGGTTGTTTGTCTGCTCTGGCCCATGGTTTGCCCTCTCCCCTCCTCTTTTTCTGACTACAGCTTAGAGACTCTCTATCAATGGATTCTCCTCTAAGAGAAGTCTCCCTCCGATTTATGTGCATCTCCGCACCAATCGGCTTTCCCCCATCTCTTAGTTTAAAAACTGCTCTACAGCCTTTTTAATGTTTAGTGCCAGCAGTCTGGTTCCACCCTGGTTAGGTGGAGCCCATCCTTCCTGTATAGGCTCCCCCTCTCCCAAAAGTGTCCCCAGTTCCTAATAAATCCAAACCCCTCTTCCCTACACCATCGTCTCATCCACGCATTGAGACTCTGAAGCTCTGCCTGCCTACCCGGCCCTGCGCGTGGAACCGGAAGCAATTCCGAGAATGCCACCATAGAGTCCTGGATTTCAGTCTCTTTCCTAGCAGCCTAAATTTGGCCTCCAGGACATCTCTCCTACCCTTCCCTATGTCATTGGTACCTACATGTACCACGACCACCGGCTCCTCCCCAGCACTACGCATAAGTCTATCTAGATGCCTCGAGAGATCCGCAACCTTCGCACCAGGCAGGCAAGTGACCATACGGTTCTCCCGGTCATCATAAACCCAACTATCTATGTTTCTAACAATCGAATCACCCACTACTGACACCTGCCTCTTCCTAACTGGCATTCCCTCCCCCTCAGAGGTATCCTCAGTGCGAGAGGATACCGCAACATCCTCTGGGAGGAGGGTCCCAACTATGGGATGGTTTCCCTCTGCTCCCATTGAATGCTCTGTTTCCTTGAGACTTTCATCCTCCTTAAGAGCACTGGGGCTCTCAGACTGGAGGTGGGACAGTACTACAATGTCCCGGAAAGTCTCATCAACATATCTCTCTACCTCCCTTAGCTCCTCCAGTTCAGCCACCCTGGCCTCCAAAGCCCGAACCCAGTCTCTGAGGGTCAGGAGCTCCTTGCAATGGGTGCACACATACACCACCCGCCCACAGGGCAGGTAATCATACATGTTACACTCGACGCAATAAACAGGCAGGTAATCATACATGTTACACTCGATGCACTTGTTCAATTTGTTTTCACTTGTTCAATTTGTTTTCCACTATAACCCCCAGATCCTTTTCAGCAGTATTACTGCCTAGACAGTTTATTCACCTATTTTACAGCTGTGCATTTGTTACACTTGTTCAATTTGTTTTACACTATAACCCCCAGATCCTTTTCAGCAGTATTACTGCCTAGACAGTTTATTCACCTATTTTCCAGCTGTGCATTTGTCTTCATAAAATTTCATCTTGTTGACTTCAGACCAATCTTTCAGTTTCTCCAGGACATTTTGAATTCTAATGTTCCCTGAAGTGCTTTCAACCCCTCCCAGCCTGGTGCCATTTGAAACTGCATAAGCATACTATCCACTCCATTATTCAAATCGTTAATAAAAATATTGAATAGTGCCGGATCCAGGACAGAGCCCTGTGATATCTCCCCTCCTTCCAGTTTGACAGTGAATCAGGGTATGCCTACACGGCAGAGTTTTTCCAGAAAAACTACACTTACGTCCACACTGCTATTGCATTCTTTTGACAGAATGGAGGGGTTTTTCTGACAGTGGTAAACCTCTTTCTACAAGGAAGCCTTGTGTGGAAGTGGAAGAGAGTGTTTTTTCAAAAGAAGAGGCCTCCAGGAAAAAGCACAGGTGCCCTGGTAGCCACTCCATCCACAGTAATCACAACTGAAATGTGAGATAGCATTCAATCAATGTTGCTTTTTCATTGAGCTTTTGCTGTATAGATGCTCTCTTTCGAAAAAAGTTTTTCCAGAAGATCTCTTTGAAAGAGAAGCTAGTTTGCCATCTAGACATAGCCTCAGTGAATCTTTGATAACTACTCTTTAAATAGCTTTTCAATCCGTTTTGCATCCAACTTACAATAATTTCATCTAGACCACATTTTCTTAGTTTCCTTATGAGACTGTTGTGTAGGACTCTGTCAAAAGCCTGACTAGGAAGACCAGCCATCACTTATTTTAAAATATATCCCTTGACTATTCTAAATATTTAATCAAAGCTTATGATATAGTTGAGCACAATATAATTGTGTATTTGAGAGGAAAACTACATAATGTGCTAGGGAAATGGTAAACTAAAGCATTCATTGTCCCTTAATTTTCATGTGCTTCACCCTTATTTCCATCCAACAAAGGTGGTCACTCTAGGTCTTACTAAAATTAAGATGTACCATGTCTAAAGCTTCCCCACATCCACTAGGGCAGTATCCCTATCAAAGAAGGAGATTAGGTTGGTTTGACATGATTTGTACTTGACAAATCCATGTACTTACAAACTGATTTTTTAAATAAGTTGTTCCAGTTATCTTTGCAGATATCACAGTTAGGCTGACTGGTCCATAATTCCTGGGTCTTCTTTACTTCCTGTTTAAAAGATAGGTAATATATTTGCCCTTCTCCAATTATCTGTTTCTGAGATTTCCTCAGCTAGTTTCTTAAGTACCCTAAGGTGAATTTCATCAGGCCCTGCCATCCTAAATACATCAAAATTATCTAAACAATGTTTAACCTTTTCTTTCTCCATTGTTCTTTCTCCCTTTCTCATTCTTTCCCTGTTGCTGATATTATGTTAATGGAATGACTATTTTATGAAGACTATAGCAAAACAGGAATTAAACACCTCATCCTTCTAGATATCTTCCCTCATTAGCTCTCTACCCTTGCTAAGTAAAGGACCTACACTCTTCTTCCTCCTTCTCTTGCTCTTAAAGTATTTACAGAACCACTTCTTATTGTCTTTCATGTCCCTTGAGGTGCCATTGAATAATCAGGGTCTTACTTTTACCTACATGTCATTTATCCAAGTACTTTCTTATAGTACATGTGCACTATGTATTTTCACCTCTGTGTACTTTATTCCCCTCAGTATCAGATTGCTACACTGTGACTTTGATTTGCTAGCAATTTCCCTCAGACAAAAAAGAAAAAGAAAGTGAGTGACAGTCACTTAATTTTCTATGGTCCTTATGGGCAAAAACACCTGCAGAGCCATCATGAACTGCTTGTTAGTGAATTCATTAAATGTGTAGCCTGTGCCTCAGTCTCTTTTCCACTTAGCAAATTGCTTATGATCGTTTTCTGCCTCGACTAATAGTCTCCTGCAAGCTGCTCTATTTCATCCAAATGCCTACTTCTGTTACTTTGAAGTGCATCAAAGCCTACAGATTTTCCATGTCTACCTCATAGTCTCTCATTTACTGGTGTAAATTGTTTCAGATGTCAGCTCAAGAGAACTTTGGATACCAAGGCATAGTTTAAGATTCTATCATAAACAGTTTTAGCAGAATAATTATCTGTTTTAACACTCAGTTTATCACCCTTTTGCATCATTTAATAGATTTCACTGGTCTCATACTAGTCTACCAGAGTGGAAAGCTAGGTTGCTAGGAGAGAAAATTCTTTTGTTGTAGTGTCCTGAGTTGTAAACAGTTACAAACATTTGGCACACCTGGTTGCTTAAAACACTAAATATCATAGTTTAATAAACAGAATGTTAGCAAACCTCTGTTGTATATATTATAGACTGTAAAGTAATTGTTACAGTTTTTAACAATTTAAAGATAATGATCAGTATTGGTAAAACAACAGCCTATCCTCAGAAAGTATTGTTTTCAATGGATTTGAATAAGCTGAATTTCAGTGGCAGTTCAAGGTATTCAACTCCTTGCAACACAGAGCATAGGGGTGTACTAGCATAGGGCAAAATCATCTTCCCATTGTTGCAATGGGACTTATTCCATTGATTTCAATGGGATGACTTGGTTCAGAGTTACATGCAATGGGTTTATAGTTACTAAATCAAGAGTTTAACTGAATACATCCAGAATAGCTGGCCTTTAATTTTTTTAAATCTTTCTTGACTGTCTTGAAGATGGAAGTATTGTTTGCATTCCAGCTGTGAACAAAAATGGAACATTTACTGAATAATTTCTCTTAAATCTTCAGGATTATGGGCTGCAAGGAATACTGGAATTTAAACAAAAATCAAACATTGTACGTGTGTACTACTGCAAAAAAACCTCAAACTTTGCTTCATCTTCTTTCATTGAATTAACAGAACCTGGGAATACAAGTGCCCAATTATGTACATTTATGCAAACTTAGCTATTTAATATGACCCCTGATGTTTGTTTATCAGAAACATTTGCTTGGCTATTATTACACTGTTTATTAAAGGAAAGGCAATCAAAATCTAATTTTTCTATAACATCATAAAATCGTAGACTGAATGGGACCTCAAGAGGTCATGTAGTCCAGGCCCCTGTACTCATGACAAGACTAAATATTATCCCTGACAGGTGTTTGTCTAACCTGCTCTTTAAAATCTCTAGCAACGGAGATTCCACAACTGCTCTGGGCAATTTATTCCAGTGCTTAACCCTGACAGTTAGCAATTTTTTGTTCAACCCTAATGTTCAACCTAAACCTCCCATACTGCAATTTAAGCCCATTGCTTCTTGTCCTATCATCAGAGATTAAGGAGAACAGTTTTTCTCCCTCCAACATATAACGATTAATGTATTTGAAAACTGTTATCATGTCCCTTCAGTCTTCTTTTCTCCAGACTAAACACACCAATATTTTCCATCTTCCCTCATGTTTTCTAGGCCTTTAATAATTTATATTGCTCTTCTCTGTATTTTCTCCAATTTGTCCATATCTTTGATGAAATGTGGCTCCCATAACTGGATATAATACCCCAGTTGTAGCCTAATCAACAAAGTACAGCAGCAGAATTACTTTTCATGTCTTGCTTAAAACACTCCTGCTACTACATACCAGAATTGTTTTTTTGCAACAATATTACACTGTTTACGCATATTTAGATTCAGATTTGCTATGCCTCCTAAATCTCTTTCTGCGGTCCTCTTTCCTAGTAAGCAGTCATTTCTCATTTTTGTATGCATGCATGCAACTGATGTCTCGTTCCTAAGTGAAGTACTTTGATTTGTCCTTATTGAATTTCATCCTATTTACATCAGACCATTTCTCCACTTTGTCTAGATCAGTGGTCTCCAACCTTTTTACACCCAAGATCACTTTTTAAATGACAGAACAAGCCAAGAGCTACCGCCCCGCCCCTTCCTTGAAGCCCCATCCTCTCTATTCTCCTCTCCATCACTTGCTATCCCCAACCCTTATACTGCTGCTTTTTTTCCCAATTCTTCTGTAGGAAGAAGTTTTTCCAACATTTGGCCTGTCTAGACTGGACCAAACCAGAAAACCCCCTTCTTTTGGAAGCCCCCTTATTCCTTGTGGAAAGAGGAATATAGGGGTGACCGAAAGATCATGTTTGCTCTTCCACTAGAAGAAGTGGAAGAACAAACGCATCCCTGGATGCAGAAGAGTTTTTCTGGGATATCTCCAGAATCCTGAAAAACTGCTGCAGTCTAGCCGTACCCTCGCTGGGTTGAGACAGGATGTGTAGGCTCCGGGGTGGGAATGAGGGATTTGGGTGTGGGAAGGGGTGAGAGGTGCAAGCTCTGGGAGGAAATCTGGATGCAGAAGGAGGTGGATAAGGGGACACTGGCTCGGGGAGGGGCTCCAGCCCGGGCAGTGTTGGGGTCAGATGTAGGGTTAGGGTACTAAGCAAGCCACAGACTTCTGGATGTGAGGGTTCAGGAATTTGGGTTGGGGTATGTGAGGGGCTCAGGGCAGGGGGTTCCAGTATATGATAGGCTCAGATGTAGGGTCTGGGGGAAAGGAGAGTGCAGGAGTGTTATGATGCTGTGGGCAGATGGGGGCTTGGCCCCAGTTGGGGGTTTGTTGGCCAGGCTTCATTTTTAAATAAAATACTATGTCAAACACAAAAAGTTTCTGCATTGTCTTTATTTCTGAGAAGGGCAGGGAACCTGTTTTGAGTCAAGGGTCACTGACCCACAGAAAAGTCAGTTGGGGGCCACACAAATGAGATGCAAAAAAACCCTCCTCCAACCCCCCCCCCCCAAACTTCACTAATGTGGCCCCAACTGTGTTGGTGGGAGCAGGGGACATAGTACTGGGGAAGGGTGCTAGTGGGTGCTTCGGCAGGGGACAGGGTGCTAGTGGGGACAGAGTTCTGTGGCTGGGGACAGGGGAGAGAGGACAGGGTGCCAGTGGGGACAGGTTTCTGAGGCTGGGGAGTGGGGACAGGTGGCTGGGGAGTGGGGAGAGGGAACAGGGTGCCAGGAGGGCTGGGGACAGGGTGCCAGTGGGGACAGGTTTCTGAGGCTGGGGAGTGGGGAGAGGGAACAGGGGAGTGGGGAGAGGGAACAGGGGAGTGGGGAGAGGGTGCAGGGAGGGCAGGGGACAGGGTGCCAGTGGGGACAGGTTTCTGCAGCTGGGGACAGGGGAGAGGGAACAGGGTGCCAGGAGGGCAGGGGACAGGGTGCCAGTGGGGACAGGTTTCTGAGGCTGGGGAAAGGGTGCCACTGGGGACAGGTTTCTGAGGCTGGGGAGAGGGGAGTGGGGAGAGGGAACAGGGGAGAGGGGGCTGGGAAGCAGTGGGGCAGAGAGTCCCCTGCACCCGCCTCCTCCCAGGATTCTCCCCACCCCGAGAGGGAAGCCAGCGCGTGCCTCCTCTGGGGCCAGCTGTGTGCCTTCCACAGTGCAGCCAAACCCCCGCGTGTGCCTGCCCTGGGGCCACATCCCCCTCCGCAGCACAGCCAAACCTCCGCGTATGCATGCCTCGGAGCCAACCCCTGCTCCCGCGGCACAGGGAAACCCCTGCACTCGACTCACCCCTCCTGCGGCGCAGGGAAGCCGCCGCACTCCTCCTCCGGGGCCGACGCCCCCTCCCGCAGCGTGCCCGGCATGCCACAGAACTGTGGGAGGGGAGCAGCCAGAGCACTTCCAGAACCCCTGGAAGTGGTGCGAAGCTGCAGGAAGGACTTCTGTCTACCCCGCGGGAAGCTGGCACTACACTGGAGGTAGGTACTGGGGCTTCTCGGGGGTGGTGGGGGAAATGGGGGGCGGGGGGCCCGAATGCCTCACGATCGACTGGTTGAGGCCTCTCGATCAACTTGGTGACCACAGGTCTAGATCATTTTGAATGTTAATCCTATCTTCCAAAGTACTTGCAACTGTTCCCTGCTTGGTATCAGCAGCAAACTTTTTAAGTGTACTCTCCAGGCTATTATCTGAATAATTGATAAAGATGATGAACCAAATCAGATCCAGAATTGATTCCTGGGTCAATATGCCCTTCCAGATTGACTGTAAACCACCAATAACTAGTTTCTGGGAAAGGTTTTTCAACTAGTTATGCATCCGCCTTATAGTAGCTCCATCTAGATTCTATTCCTCTACTTTGCTTATGAGACGGTCACACAAGACCATTTCAAAAGCCTTATTAAAATCAAGATATATCACATCTACTGCTTCGCCACATCCACAAAGCTTGTAGGTTAGTTTGACACATTTGTTCTTGACAAATCAATGTTCTTGACAAATCAACACCTTATCTTCTAGGTGTTTGCAAATTGCTTGCTTAATTATTTTCTCAATTATCTTTCTGTATACTGAAGTATAATGACTGATCTGTAATTCCCCTTGTTATATTTGCTCTTTTCCAGTCCTCTGAAAACTTTCCCATCTTCTATGACTTTTCAAAGATAATTGCTCGGATATCTCCTCAATCAGCTCCTTAAGTACACTAAGATGTATTTCATCTTGCTCTGGTGACTTGAAGATATCTAACTTGTCTTAGTAATTTTAACTTGTTCTTTCCCTATTTAAGCCTCTCATCCTACTTCATTTTCACTCGCATTCACTATGTTAGATTTCCAATTGCTACTAACTTTTTTGGTGAAAATGGAAACAAAAGTAATTTAGCACTTCTGTAATTCCCACTTTTTTGTTATTGATTTTCATTACCCTAATTCAGTGAGGCTTGGTCTACACTAAGACCTTAGTCCAAAATAACCACACACACCCCCCCCAGGGTCGAATTTGTAAGCAATGCATCCATACTACCAAACCCATTATTCCGGAATAAGGGGCCGTGGAATTCAAACTCTCTCCTTCTGCTTTTTAGGAGTAATGCTATTCCCAAATTTTTTAAGTCTGAAATAATGTTAGTATGGACATTCTGGTGCCATTAATTCGAATGTATTGGCCTCTGGGAGGCCTTCCACAGCTCCCCAGAGTGCTTCCTGGGGCTCTGAGTCCGAGGTAATGCGTCCACGTTAATGAAGCCTGGATTGGATACATTCAATTCTTCCCCATAGGGAGGAACACAGAGGTTTGAATTTGTAAAATTGGGTGCCCAGAAGTTGAATTTAGTAAATTTGAAATTATCTCCTCATGTAGACATGGCCTTATAAGACCTACCAGACCTGGGGCCTCCCCTTGAAATTAATATATTTATAGAATGTTTTCTTGTTACCCTTTATGTCCCTAGCTAGTTTAATCTCATTTTGACTCTTTACCTTTCTGATTTTGTCCCTACATACTTGTGTTATTTTTTTATATTCATCCTTTGTCATTTGACCTAGTTTCCACTTTTTGTAAGACTCTTTTTGAGTTTCAATCATTGAAGAGCTCCTGGTTATACAAGGGTG
This sequence comes from Pelochelys cantorii, assembly GCA_032595735.1. NCBI lineage: Eukaryota > Metazoa > Chordata > Testudines > Trionychidae > Pelochelys > Pelochelys cantorii. The sequence goes on along the minus strand of CM064326.1, from coordinate 41,065,110 downwards.
GTCTCTTGCCATATTTCTTATTTTTCCTATGCAGTGGGACAATTTGCTCTTCTGCCCTTAATAATGTCTTGTTGAAAACTGCCAACTATCGTTGACTGTTTTTTCTTTACAACTGCTTCACATGGGATTTTGCCTTTGTACTCACTGAGTTTGCTGAAGTCTGCTTTCTTGAAACCCATTATTTTTATTTTGCTCTTCTCCCTCCTACCATTCATTAGAATAGTGAATTCTACCATTTCATGATCACTTTAACCTAAGTTGCCTTCCACTTTCAAATTCTCAAGTAGTCTCAGAGGGTTAGCCATGTTAGTCTGTAACTTTATATATATATGAGAGAGAGAGAGCGTGTATAATGAGTTTTCATAGGGCAAATTCAGATGAGATGATCTTGAGTTGAAAAAAATAAAGGGGGACCCTCAGAATAAGAAGGGGGGGAATTACCTGCCAATTGTAGTCCCAGTGCTAATCAAGCTAACTGAGTGGCCTGGAAGTGTTCCATACTTAGATTTTGATGTCAATAGGGTGTTGGGTAACTCCATTTGAGGTAACAAGTGGTGTGAATATTATTCCCTTGAAGGATTAACAGGTTCGATACATTTGTACTGTACAAGAGAAGGCTGGGCAGTACACAATATGTGTTTCTCAGGGAAATCTGGGACTGGGAGTGTGTTGAAATCACCCTCTGTTAATGTTTCAGACTGGCTGGTTGCACCACAGAAAAAGTTGAAAGTGACTTACATGAGGGAGGCTGTTTGTGAGCAATGCAGGCTGATGGCTACAGCAGCAAGGCATTGTAAAGGGCAACACTAGTTACAGGATAGGGGTGACACAGCTACTCATTAGTCTGAGTTGTACTCTGGTATGTCTCACAATATTCAGCTGTGGATGCCCACATGCATTTTTTATTTGATCCAACGTCTAGAGTAAATGGCATTTAAAATGTGTTCCTTGTATGTCATTTTGAGGCAGCAGAATAGGACTAATTGATGCAGATAAAATAAGAGTACTCTGGCCCCAGGTCCTCTTAAGTTTTGATCTTTAACCTCCACCCCCACCTCTTCCCTCCACACGGCACTGCTGGCAGTATGTACAGCAAAAGCTAAACAAGTCATAGTCCCATGATTGCCAGTCAAAGTTCCCCCTCCCCCTTTGCTTGGGTCATGTTGTGATGTGACCTGAGTTGTTGGAGCTGGGGATGCATCTTCTGTTCCCTCAGTCTTACATCAGAGCACTCAGACAAGAGTTATGAGTCATATGCAAATTACTACTGAGTCTGCTCATGTCACCCAGAATCAAGGCTTAGTCCTTCCCTACGCCCAGGCAGATTTGTATATCTGCAGTAATGCCCATTGGGTTGTTTGAGCACCAGTATCCAGGATGTAGAAATTATCTACTTCAAAGACTGATTATACCATTAATACCTCCATGCCTACCTTAAGGAAGCGCTTCTGATTTTCCAATTTAACTGACAAATACTGATAAAACATCCCCGATGGAAAGAAAAAGAAGTCAGTGTTTATCCTATAAACACCAGAAGTGGTCACTTGTATCTAAGGGCTTGTCTATAGAGAGCAGGCTTGTCTATAGAGAGCAGTAATCTGTACTACAGGGGTGTGATTTCTAAACTATGCTAACATGCTGCACGTTAGCGTGCACCAGCAGGTTCTACAGAGCTCAATGAAAGGTTCCCTAGTGCACCTTAACTTAGTGTTGTCCTACTTTAAAGTGCATTGGGGAACATTGAAATGGTACTGCTCATTACAGTATAAACAAAAGAGAAAGCTAAACAACTGCCCTTCTTTGGACATCTCTGTTGGTAAAATAGCCCCTCCCCAATAAAAGTAATAATCCCTCAAAATCAAAAGCACTATTCAGCATAAGAATAAAATTGCAAGGGTTTTGCTAGCACTATTTCAGGAGACAAACTGGACCAGTGACGATTTGGATACACAGTACAAGGAAATGATACAATCTCAGATGAAATATGCAGTTATTAACCAGAATTATATAATGAACTGTAGATACAAAGCTAAAATGGGAATAAAAATATTTATTCAATTTCAAGAGATATTCCAAAGGCAGCAGATCTGAAGTTAACACATTAAGACAAAAAAATCCTTTTAAGTCCCACAGAGGTTAAATAAGACACTGGCCATATGAATATCAATTGAGTAATTTACACTTAGTCACCCCAGAAGTCACCAGTGTTACCATTAACATCCTGATGATTAACCCAACATTCTGAAGGATCATTAAGTGCTATGCTGTGCTTTTGCATCTCTAATTTGTGTCTTTACTTTCCAATATACTTCATTATTTTTGTAACACCTCAGCAACTGAGTGCACCAGAAGGTGGAAATTGGGAGTGCCAGAAAGTGACTTTCAGTAAGATCTCTGACTCTCTGGCATAATATTAACATCGCCATAAGAAGAAGGACAATGTTAAAATGACATTGTGCATTTCACCAGTTGAAAAAGTTTACTATGGAGTAACAGAAAACAGCTGCAGTTTTAAAATGAAAATGCACTGTAGCATATGGATGGTGACACACACGGACTTTTCATATTCGGAACAGTTTACTGACAATTACAGTATTGTCATATTTTTTCTCTATAATTCTAAAGTTCACTACAAGTTGAACCTCCTAAATCCGGGACTCTCTGGTCTGGCAACATCCATGTTCCAGCAGGATGGTCTCCAGAGTTTGCTGGACTATGTAAACAAGGGTATTCAAATCAGACCCAGAATGAGACGCCACTCAGTGCAAGCACAGGTAGCTGAATCAAACTGTTTCAGTGAAAGAAAGAAAGAAAGAAAAGCTCTGCTTCCTGCTCCAAATAAAAAGATTCTTCTGCTACTTGTGCTTTTTCACACTGACCCCCCGATATGCACCATGGGAGTAGAAAGCAGAGCTATTCTGTGCCAGCAGCATTGCATAACTGTTATTAATGAAGAAGCACAGCTGAACTAAAATGACTTGAAAAGTTACAATAGACTGACAAGTTCAGTCCATAGCAATAGCTGCAGTTCACTACAACTCTTCATATTTGTACAGATGTAGCCCAGGGCTTATAAAGAACATCAAGAAAAATTCCCTGTTGTGATTAGTAACCACTATTTACCTTCACTGTAGTTTACTTGTGCCCTGGAAAGGAAAGAAACAAGATATAGGAAGTATTGCAGATTGACTTTGCCCTGAAGTACTATTTAAAAATTGAATTAAGACAAATTTCCCTAAAATATCTATTTTCCACAGAGAATCACCATTTACATCGGTTCATTTGTTACAGTTCTTAATGCAATGTCAGTGACGCATACAGCATAGAAATTTTGATTGCATAATTCCTGCAAAGCAAGTGTAACCTAAAGCTACCAGAGCTACCAGGCATGACCAGCTATTCGTCACATGGAATCAGTAATTGGCATGGAGAATTTAGGGTATGTTCAGTTAGTATTAGAGTGGCACTGTTAGCACCACGACAGATAAGATTGAAGTGGTTATTCCATTATAAATCCCTGCTTTAGCAGTAGTGGTACATTAAAATTACAGCAAGCTATACTGGTCACAGTCAGCCTGACTGAGGGTTTTAAAAACCCTTTTTTGTTCCCCATGAAAATAGCTTACATTTGGGGGTGGGTGAAGTAAAATCAAAGAGCAGCAAGAATTTGCAGATTATAATGGCTTGTCTATAGTGAGATTCATCTCTGAGGCCAGGCCTACACTGGGCCTGGCAGCTCGGCTTAAGGTACGCAACTCTAACTATGTAGAATACATAGCTGGAATCATCTTACCTTAAGTCAAGCTTGGCAGTCAAGCTTGGCACAGTGGGGCTGATGTGAACAAATGCTCCCGTCGGCTTCCCTTAATCCTAGCAAGAGTAGGAATACCAGATGCTGGCAGGGCGCCCTCTGAGTTTGATTAAGCAAGTCTTAACTAAATCAAACTCCAGAAGATTGATCATAGCAGCAGCACCACTGGGCAGCACTGGAAATTAGGTGCCTAAATACCTTTGAGGATATGAGCCATAAGCACTGACATTGCATGAGAGCTGCTTCAGTCATACTGTCTTCCTGCAACAGTTACACACCTCAGTACTGTACACAGTCTAAAACTTCAAAGTCACTTGTTCAGGTTATTTCCGGTGCAACACCAATGGGCTCCTTAAATTAAACTGGATTAAAAGGCTCTTAAAACCAGGCAATGTGGTTCTTGTTTCAATGAAGCAGGTAGCTTGTTCCAGCTGTCCCAGTCTCCTGAGGTGGTTTTAGCATTTGAAGTTAATAGACTGGCTTGAGCAAAGGACATATTAGTTGTCTGCCTTGGAGAAAATTGAACACAGCAATTATGGTACCAAATTATGAGTATATCCATACGCAATAGGAAATGATGTTCTGGCTCCACTCTGCAAGATGTTCTACTCATAATTAAATCAGTTTCAGGATCAGTTACACAGCTTATGCCAAAGAGTCATGACTTCCCTAGAAAATCTAAACTTGCAGCATTTATTATTTCACTTGCTAAAGTATTACTCTGGGTCTATTTTGATACATAGTCCTCATCATAATACAGATTAACTGAACTGACAATGCACTTGACTATACAATACAAAAAATACCATCCCTACCACAAAAAGTTTATAGCCTAAATGACTGACACATGAAATGTCATGATGCACTGGGAAATCTGAAGGTGGGAATAAGTGGATTTTTTTCATCTTCACATTATCATAGTGCTAAATTAGATCCCACATAACTTATTGTTAGACAGTACAGTGATAAAGTATGCTCTGCTATCAGAGTCCCATAAATCTGGATGTAATATGCCTTATGCCACACAGAGACCAGAATACTAGAGATGATATTGCAAGGAACACACTTATACATACAAGACTAAATTCCCTGACAGCTAGACTGTAGGACCATAATGTCTAGAAAAGCCTTGAGGTTACCATGGCCTAGAGTCTGACAGCATCCTCTCAAATCCTATGCTAGTCATGAGTGCCCTTGGATATTTATCAATCTATGCCTTCCACAGGGATCTCCAGGTTGAATCTTTCTAGTGCAGCACTCTCTGGTCTGGCAACATCCATGGTCCAGTGTGATTTTCATTAGCCAGACGTCCACTTTTCATGGGTGTGGCCAAGTTTCCCGTAGTCCCATAAGGTTTTTTTACAGACACCAGTCCTGGCTCTCTGTGGTTTGTGCTATTATTTACCTTTACTTTATCCCTAAATATCTTCTAAGAGCTCAGTAAGCAGTGGAAGTGTTGGTAAGACTGCTAGACAATATTGACCTCCCAAGGTCTGGCAAATTCCCTGGTTTGGCACCAGTCAGGTTCTGAGAATGCCAGGTTAGAGCGTTTCAACCTGTACTAGTAATGATGGTAGCACTGTGCCGGGAAATACAAACCTGTTAAAGGACTGTCCTAATAGCTAATCCCATCTACAGTGCTGAAACCTTTAACTGTTAGTTTCAGAATGTAATTTCTGCTCATTTGTTAACTGAAAGTGAATAACTACACAAGGACTAGAAAATGTTAAACTTGAATTGGAAGTAAGAATAATTAAGTGTGGATTCAAGCTAAATTATCTGTAAGCAATTTTGCTTGGACTATGTCACACTTTGTGGGAATATAATTAATTCCCTATGTTGTCACATATACTGTAGCACTGTAAGAATTTTTTTATTGTATATAGGCATAAAACTAAAGTAAGATGGTGGTTAATCAGGCCCATACAATCTATACTAAAAATAAAAAATTCAACCTTACTTAAAATCAATCAGTAATTCAGGCAAGTCCAGAAGGGAACCATCACAATTATGTCCGTAAGCATGAATTCCATCAATCTCTCAGTATCACTCAAGTTTGGTAAGACATTAATCTCCCTGGTCCACTAGGAGAAAAACTAGGTCATAAAATCCCACAGTTATGGTTGTCAGTAAATATGGGACCACAGACTAGGGAAATTGCTGGAGGTTGGGTTCTAAAAAGAATCACATACAAGATTCAGTATGCATGGTGAGAAAAAAGGAATAGAGAGATATGGGCTCTCAAGAGACACACCAAGTGCAGCTGCCATATGGTTAAGGACATTCAAGTGCAGTAACTTTGTAAGAATGGCATTGTGGGGTACCATGTTTATAGCCCTTTAGTTATTTCTATGAGAACTTTACTCAGGTTACAAACAATTCTTTTTCTTAATTGCCCAGTCCTGCAAACAAAATCTGGGCCCTAGGGCCTAGCTATACTATGGGTCTTTTCTGACTGAAATCAATTAATCTAAACTGGTTAGAGTCATATAGCCTCAATCTCGTTACACTAAAGCCTTTCTATGCCACTCTGACAATGTAAAGAGCCATAACAATTATGTAAATTAGGGCATCAGTGTAAATGAGAATTTGGGCTATGGTTTAAGCACAGGTTGAAGTACTGGGAGTGCTAGCACATTGCTGGCTTCAAGAGGCTTCTGTTATATACAGGATTTACAGTTTGGCTCTCAGCACCTCCACAATAAAAATTATTCCAGTACCCCTGTGTTTAAGGTGATCTAGGGTGACAATATTTCCCTATGCAGAATACAGGACACCAAGGGGGCTTCAGCTCCAGCCCTGTGGGGGAAGGGGAGCTGCCAGCGCTCAGGGCTTCAGCTCCATGGAGGGGGAGGGAGGAAGGCCGCTGGCATGCAGAGCTTCAGCTCTGTAGCGGGGTGAAAGGCAGGGCCGTCCTTAGGCATACGCAGAATAGGCAGTTGCCCAGGGCACCAGTATTTCTGGGGCACCACTCTGCTGGGATGGATGGAAGCAGTTGAGCATGTGTAAGCAGGGGCTACACTACAGCTTGCTATCAGCCAGCTAAAAGGAGAGCTGCCCTGAGGGTGGGTGTGCTCACTCCAATTGTTTAGCTCTGCGAGATAATTAACTGTTAACTGTTGATATGTAAATACAGCTCATGCCAGGAGGGGGAAGGAATCCGAGGTGTGGCTATGTAAATCCAATTCAGCCAGGGCTGATGGAGGATCAGTGTTGGAATGGAATGTGGTGTATTGTAACTAATTTGGGGCTGTTGTGGGGGTCACAAATCATGCTACCCCTAAATGTGGGAACTGTAAAATATGACACCAGTGCTTGCAGGAGAGACACCATCTCTGTAAGAGGTCTCAGAGGAGCAAGCCTCCCCGCTGCCAGAGTTGAGTGAACTGAGTTGGGGTGGAAATGGCATGAGGGCTGAGTCAGCCTGCTTCATGCCTGCCAGGTGGGAGCTAAAAGACTGGCTCAACCTGCCCCTTTCTCCTGGTTTTAAGGACAGACTTAGAGCAAACTACATGAGGAATATTTTTGCTTGTCTAGTAGAAACTGGAATCTTTTGCCAGCCTAGGTGATGGCTAAAGAGCTGAAATCACTGGTTTGTCCGGGAGCCAGACCCATTGCAGCCAGTGGAGCGGCTGGTGGGAATGACCGGCTGGCGGGAGTGGCCAGCGGACTACAGGGCTGTGTCTAGACTGGCCAGTTTCTCCAGAAAATCAGCCGCTTTTCCGGAAAAACTTGCCAGCTGTCTGCACTGGCCGCTTGAATTTCTGCAAGAACACTGTCGATCTCATGTATGATCGTCAGTGTTCTTGCAGAAATACTATGCTGCTCCCATTCGGGCAAAAGTCCTTTTTGCGCAAAGCTTTTGCGCAAAAGGGCCAGTGTAGACAGCTCATTTTTGTTTTCTGCAAAAAAGCCCCGATCACGAAAATGGCAAAGCGTCCATGCCAATCTAGATGCTCTGTTCCGAAAATGCTTTTAACGGAAACTTTTCTGTTAAAAGCATTTCCAGAAAATCATGCCAATCTAGACGCAGCCCAGGAGTAGCACAAAGGTGGCCTAGCTTCAGGCTCAAGGAGGGGAGTCATCTGGATGATGTGTCAGGGTCTGCACTGACTGGACAGACCTGAAAGTAGGGCATCTGAAGTGGGGTACGGAGAAAGTTTGGGTAAGTGAACTCTGTTGTGGTATTGTCCCAAGATAATGCCATGTGACTTCTCTCTCCTTCATTAAAAGTTTCTTTTCTTCACTCAGACTCTGTGCTTGCGAGTGGGGAAGCATTGCCTCTCAGAGGCACCTAGGGGTGTGTGAATTTCCCAGGCTACTGGGTGGGGGGCTCAAGCCCATTCTGTGTGAGATGGATCCCTAGGCTATGTCTACACTGGTGGCTTCTTGAGCAAGAACATCTTGCGCAAGTGTTCTTGTGCAAGAACTCTTGCACAAAAAACGTCCACACTGCCATGTGAGAGCTGTGCTTTTGCGCAAGAGCATCCATGGCTGTGTGGACGCGCTCTTGCGCAAAAAAGCTCTGATGACCATTTTAGCCATAGGGATTTCTTGCGCAAGAAATCCCTGCCGAGCGTCCACACTGCCCTCTTGCGCAAGAGCTCCTGCACAAGAGGGCTTACACCTGTTAAAAAAAGAGCATAGCTCTTGCGCAAGAAGCCCTCTCTTACCACGCCATCCTGTACATCTTCTTGCACAAGAGCGGGTGGGCAGTGTGGACGCTTTCTGGAAGAACAGCCGTTCTTATGCAATAACCCGCCAGTGTAGACATAGCCCTAGATATTGAACCCGGCCCTGGCTGCTGCCAGGCCTACCCTGTGGAAGGGTTACACATGTAACCGCAGGGCTGGGTTCTAGAGAGGGCCGAATGCGCTGCCTGCAGCACAGCCTGAGGGAGGGTATTGGCTGCTGGAGTCTCTGGGAAGGGAAGGGGAGGGGTGGAAGAGCAAGTCAGGCATAGGAGCATCAGTTTAATAATCCCTCCTAGGGCACCATAAATCCTAAGGACGGCTCTGGTGAAAGGGGAGAGCCACTGGCACTCAGGGCTTCAGCCCCACAGTGTGGGGGGAGGGGAGCCACCAGCACTCAAGGCTTCAGCCCTGCAGGGGACAGGGGAGGAGCCACCAGGACTAGGGGCTCCAGAGGCTGAAACTCTGATTGCCAGCGGCTTCCAACTCACCTTGCCCCACTGCAGGGATGAAGTTCAGCCCCTCAGTTTGTAGAGTGGGGAGAGGTGAGGAGCCGCCGGTGCTTGGGGTTTCAGCGGCTAAAGCCCTGAGCTCTGGCAACTCCTCCCCTGCCCCTGCAGGGGAAATAAGGGACAATGTGCCTGTTTTTTAAAAAAAAGTTGGGATGCCAGAGGAGGCCTTAAATAAGGGACTGTCTTGGTTAAAAACGGGATGGATGGTCACCCAAGGTGAGCCCTTTTTACTGAACTGATTTCAAATCCCCTTCCACATTACAACCTATCTGCAGTCACTGCACCAGCCCAGAGTAGCAACTGTTGTTCCTACTCTCTCCCTCTAATTACCCTTTTTCTGGCTTTTCATTTCCAGGTTTGTACTTCACCACAGTGAAACTATTGTGAGCAGCCCTCTTGAGAGTCAAGTAGAAAGATGTAAGCAAAATGAAATAGGTTGAGAAAAAGGTCACATATTCACTCTGTGTCATAGATTTTCGTCAATGACTCCATGTAAAGAGTATATCGGAGCGGGTTCCTACAAAATACAACTAAATGGGAAATAGCTGCTTTCACAGCCTCTAGACAATGACCTGTCTTTGGTCTAGAGCTTGCAATTAACAATCTGAAACCCCAAAAGTAATTGGCACAATCTGCATTTCTTATTTTTCTTTTTGAGGAAGAGTTAGCAAGTTTTCCCCACTCCGTTTCCAACAGATTTTCTGCTCTGAAGATAGCAAACAATCCTAGAAAGCTGGAGCAGATCAGATTATCTGCTTGTTATAGGTTTGATCTTATGGAAAACTTGCTGGCAGAAGTTTTTTACCTCAGAGCTCTTTAGATGAATGCATCACTGGCAATGTTAGAAAACACTGGCTTGAAAGCTTCACAAAGGCATCTCTTCTTGGTATTACAAAATAGTGGTCATTTTGCTTTTGAAAGGACCTCATTCCCTTTCTGTGTGTGATCTCCCCAACCAATTGACTGTCCTAGTACAATGAAGGCGTCCTTCTGGGTGAAAGATAGCTCAATTGTGGAGCTAGATCATTGGGCCCAGGCAGAGATGTCTGACTGAAGTCTCTTTCAGGGAATGCCTATATGTGCTTATACTTCTTATGGAATACCAGCCCTCCACTGAGATGCACAATTGTCAGACAGAAAAAATCGCCAACCGGCTAGCACAGATATCTCAGTATCTTTTCTAGACAGCACCCTGTAGTCAAGAGATTAAGGATTTCTTCAAAAAAGCATCACCCCTCTCACTACCCTGAATGACAAAGTCCATCATCAAAGCAGCATCTGCCACATATGTTAGTCTGGATAACAAGATTGCCAATTCAATACTTCAATTCCAGGACTGATATAATAAATCACCAAGGGCACAGCTATACATAGTGCAAAATCAATACTCCAGAGGTCGATCTTCTAACATTTGATTTAGCAGATCTAGTATAGACCCATAAATCGAACGCTGAGTGCAGCCCCCACAAGCGTCCGGCACTCTTCCTTCTGTAAGGAGTAAGAGAAGCCAATGGGAGCATGTGCTCCCATCAGCCTGCCACTGTGTGAACACTAGACCAGGCCCAAAGCCCTAATCCTGCAGGGAGTCATGTAACATGCTTAATTCTATTCACTCTTAGTGGCCCCATGTCCTTAACATTAAGCATTGTGGATAGTCACATTGACTGCAGTGGGATTATTCATTCACTTAATGTTATACACGTGCTGAAGTACCTTTCTGAATTGGGCCCCCTATGTCAGAAGCAGAATCAAGGAGCCCTGGGTTTCCTGCAGTAAGAGGTATGCAGTCTGAGGAATGCCATGTAAACTGTGTGGAGACTTTGAGTCAGAATTCCTTGATTCTTCTCCGAATTTGGGTTCTAGTTTAAGAAGGTAATTAAGCAGCTCCCTAACATTAAGTCGTTCCATTGACTTCAGTGGGACTATTTACATAAAGTTAGGAGGTCTCGGGCTACATCTAGACTATGTTCATCTGTTGAAAGAAGATATGCAAAGTCAGAGCTAATTTGCATATCTTCTTCTGATCGCGTTATCGGAAGAGGTCTTTTCGAAAGTGAAAGCCGTTTAGATGGGGTTTTAATGAACCCCCCTTTTTCGAAATAACCCTGTATACCTCATTTTTTAAGGAAGAAGGGTTCTTTCAAAAAAGGGAGGTTCTTTTGAAAACCCCCCATCAAAACTGTTTTCACTTTCGAAAAAAACCTCTTCTGATAACGCGATTGGAAGAAGATATGCAAATTAGCTCTGAATTTGCATATCTTCTTTTGATGGACGAACGTAATCTAGATGTACCCTCAGAGGGGTAGTCACGTTAGTCTGTAACTTTAAAAATAACAAATAGTCTTGTGGCACCTTAGAGACTAACAAAAATATACAAAATTATGAGCTTTCATGGGTAAAACCCACTGCGTCAGGTGAGTAAAATTAGGGACATGCGTAAATAACTTCCTGAACTGAATCCTTTAAGGCTGATTCACTGTATGATTTCATCTCTCTTTGCCTTGGTTTTCCCATTTGTAAAATTAAGAGAATAAAACTACCCACTCTCACAGGTTTGTTGTGAGGCTTGATTAATTGCTAGGTATAAAGCTCTTTGAGACTCTTAAATGAAAAGCATTGTATAGTGCAGAGTATTAGGGCTTGGGTTAGTATTGTAAGATCCCCCGAGGAAGCAGCTGTAAGCAATTTGCTAATACAGCAACTCAATCAAGTTGTTCCAACACCATTAAGAATATATTGCGGTTTTGTGACAGCATCTCTAGACTTGTTGCCAACTGGTCAAAAATATCAAATACAAGGGCTGGTATCACAATTCAATGTCTCATTCAGCTTGCTTACTTTGCAAGATTTACAGTAAAGAAGGTGCTGCAGCAAGCTGTGGTCCTATACTCCATACAGAGAGCTTGTAATCACATCAACACAAATAAACCTCTGGACACTTCAGGTATGTCTGCATTACAGTGTTATTTTGAAATATCTTATTTCAAAATAGTTATTTTGAAATAGCTTATTACGAAATAATGCATCTACACACAAAATGCATTTCGAAATAGCGCGTCCACACTGAGTTCCAGCAGGGCTCCAGGTCAGGACTTACTGTGTGGGGCTGCTGCCTGAGGCTATCTGAGGTCTGTGCTTAAAGGGACCCACCCCCCCCCGACAGCCAGTTCTCAGGTTTCCCTGCTTGCTTGTCTACCTTGATGAGGGACAGCAAAGCATTTTCTCTCTGAGTGCTCTGGTTGCCCTCACTTGGGACACCACAGCACTCTGCAACATGGAGCCAGAGCTGCCCCTGGGCACTCTGGTGCTTCTCTTGGACGCGTTGCTGTGAGTCTGGCTGCACTTTCTGCAGGCTACCATCTGGGAGGTCCATCGGGGGGCTGTCAGTATCCAGGAGGCCCTGCAGGAGAGCTTCTCCCTGAGGAGTACTAAGAGCCTCCCTGGTCTGCCCTACTGGGGGCTTGTGCCTCATTCCTCCCTCACATCCTTCCACTTACCCCTCTCTAACCCCCCTACCTGATGTCAAATAAAATACACGTGTTTTCATGAACACAAACTCTCTTTATTTAAGAAAACTGGGGGGGGGGGGGAATGAAACTCTGGTGAGACTGGGGAAAGGAGGTGGGAGAGGGGAGAAGAGAGGATGAGAGAGGGGAGGGAGAAACCTGGGAGGAGGGAGCTGGAAGGGGGAAGCAAGGGGAATAAGGGGGAGGGGAAACTCAGGGCTCAGGGTTGGGGGTCTCACCGGACCAACTTGATTTTCATGCAGACCTGCTCCTGGGTTCACATGTGGCCTTTGGTGGCCAGGCTGGCAGCTATCCTGCCATAGACGGCCGCGTTCCTCTGTCTAGTGCGGAGATCATGGACGTTGGGGGCATCCCCCCCAAACCTGAATAAGGTCCATGATCTCCACCCTGGACCAGGAAGGCGCACGCCTTCTCCAGGCCCTGGCAGGCTCCTGGAAGCTGGCAGACTGGTCCTGAGGAGCGGTGGAGGGCTGGCTGTCGGTGGCTTGCTGGCTCATGTTTTGGGGCCACTGGGTCAGGGGCAGTGACTGCTGGCTCTGGGCTGGCAGGCTTGGAGCTGGCACAGGCACTGTGGCCAGAGTCTACCCCTTTAAGGGCTCCGGGGAGGGGGGGAAGGAGAGAAGTGTTCTTGGTTGAGGCTGGAGTGGCCACCAGGGCACCCTGGGACGGCTGGAGGCCCCCTATTTTGAAATAAGTGTCTACACAGCACTTATTTCGAAATAGCTATTTCGAATTTCGCATTATTCCTTGTAGAATGAGGTTTACCAAATTCGAAATAAGCGCTCCACTATTTCTAATTTATTTTGAAATAGCGGTTTGGCTGTGTAGATGCTAGGAAAGTTATTTCGAAATAAGGGCTGTTATTTCAAAATAACTTTGCTGTGTAGACATACCCTTACTGTTAAGCAGAACCACACAAACAATTCACAACAAAATGCCAAACTAATTGGAAATTTCTTAGATTCCATCTACTGTTATGAACTTAGTCAAGGTTCATGCCAAAGGTGTCTTCAAGTAAACCTTGGCTAATCTAAGTTTTTTGCATCAAAGCCATGACCATCGCCAACTCCTGGCTTCCTTCAGCTGAGTTTTGCTTTGTTTTTTACTTCAAAGTCAGCTCAAAACTCAGAGGATGCAGACACTGGAAAAAACAATGCTCATGTCACCCCCTGCAGAAACTGCAAAGTTTCATATATCAAATCAGGATTAGATTTCTGTGTTCCATGTTATAAAATATGTTTGCTTCTTTATTACACAAACATTTCAAAATAATAACCTTACAAAACCACTATCTAGATATAATTCTTGTGTCTTAAGAAGTCAAGTATACGGACAAAAGGTAAAGATGACCATTATAATCATGTTGTTTAATGCCCCAGTGTAAGTTGTTCTGATACTAGGGTATTGAATGCAAAATCTGAGTCTATATAGAATAGAAAGAACAGAACTGGGCTGAAGTTCAACTCTGCTTTGGATGTAAAATATAGCAGATGCCATGATGCCAAGTGGTGCTGTTGTCTTTAGTGCATCACCTGGTATCTATCAACTTCTTAGACTCAGTTACTAGGCAACAGCTGGAGCTGACATTTGACCATGAATAGCTCCTTAATTTATTTTTTGAACTGAGCTGAGGGCTCTGTATTACTGTTACTATTTTTTAAGGTATCAGGCATAGATAAAAAAGATCACAGAATATAACAGTTTGATGAGATAAGTACTTTTTGTGATAGTGCTGGCTATTCAATACATACTGTTCTTTTATAGCAATAGTATCTAATTGCTCTTTCAAATCTTTACCTTTCTAGATCCAGGATAGTCAAGCTTGTAAGAAAGTACATGCAGGAAAATCTCACAAAAGCTCAATACTGTACAGTAGAAGTGTTGGCATGATAGTTATGATTTTTATTTAGGTTTTCCTACTTAGTCACTTCTGCTCTGAAGTCTTTCATTTTATAGAGTTAAAAATAAAACAACTTGGCTGTGTCTAGACTGGCCAGTTTTTCTGCAAAAGCAGCTGCTTTTGCGCAAAAACTTGCCAGCTGTCTACACTCGCTGCTTGAATTTGCGCAAGAGCACTGACGTTCTAATGTAAGAAATCAGTGCTTCTTGTGCAAATACTTTGACGCTCCCATTCGGGCAAAAGTCCTTTTGTGCAAAACCTTTTGCGCAAAAGGGCCAGTGTAGACAGCTCAGTTTTGTTTTGCACAAAAAAGCCCCGATGGCTAAAATGGCAATCGGGGCTTTTTTGCGCAAAAGCGCGTCTAGACTGGCCACGGATGCTTTTGCGCAAAAAGTGCTTTTACGCAAAAGCGTCCATGCCAATCTAGACGCTCTCTTGCGCAAATACTTTTAACGGAAAACTTTTCCGTTAAAAGCATTTGCGCAAATTCATGCCAGACTAGACGCAGCCCTCTTGTTTTCACCCCTTCTCAGCATTGCCATTAAACTGTGAGTGATAGTTTAATGAAAAATAAAAAACTTAACTATATTACAATTTCTTCTGTTTCCCTCCTCCCCCCCATTTACATCCACCAAAAGAATGCTTACAGACTGGTAAAATACATAGATCTGTAATATTGTCATTTAGAACCCAATACGCAGTCTGCCTCCTCGCCAGCTCCTCAGTAAGATTCCTGTCTCAAAGTCTGAGCTCCATGTCCAGAAAAAACAGGAGTGAGGTCGAATCAAAGGTGTTTTTCCTTGTTTTTAAGGCTAGCACTTGTTCTAAATAAAAGGAAATGTTACTTCATCTGATCTAATCCATTCCTAATGTGCTGATCCTTGTGCTATCACTTATGCAGCACAGTTAAGCAATTAAATGCACTGCACTATGGAAGATCTATTGAAGACCTTGTCTACACTAAATGAAAGATCGCTGCTGCTGCTCCCATTGATCTCCCGCTATGGAGCTGCTGCCAAGCTCGGCTTAAGGTAAGCCGACTCCAGCTATGTAGAGCCTTAAGCCAAGCCTAGTGTAGATCAGCTACCCAGTACTTATGTCCCTCCATCACTGTAATATCTGAGCCCATTACCTTCTTTAACATTGATGCTCACACACTGCTGCAAGGTAGGGCAGTACTATTATGCACACTTACAAAGGTATAGAGGGATTAAGTGAATAGCCTAGGGTTATGTAGAAAGATTAAGGCAAAGCAGGGACTGGAATACAGATCTCCCAGGTCTTAGCTGAGTGCCCTAACTTCTGGACTATCCTGCCTTTCATAATAATGCATTAAATACACTGGCCTGATTGTGAAAAGAGCTGGATTGTATTATATCCATGAAATATGGGTAAGACTCTCAGTCAGACAGCTCCCTGGGCCAAAGAATTTACAGGTTAAGACTAAGTGGATTTAAAGAAAGTTGGGCACTTTGTAACTTCCACAGGTTCCTTTGAAAGATTCAACCATGTGGTTAATGCATGACAGCATGTGTGGATGAAGTGTGTGTGTGTGTGTGTGTGTTTTTCAAAGCTAAGTTTAGACTGTCAGTATTACTTTGGATTCTTGCAGTGCCTTCCATTTTACAAGCAGCAATGAGCAAATCCTGACAATATCTTGGTTAAATGAGGCAGTATTATTATCCCCAGAGTACAAGTGAGGAAAAGAAGTCATAAGATGTGCCATGTCTCAATTCCCCAACCTGGCACTTTGAATGTAGATATGTGGGCCAGCTAGCAGAATAAACTCTGTAAGAACCTGTCTCTGTAACTCCCAGAAACAAACTTGTCTAATCTCTATTCCCCTGACACCCAAAAAGACTGATTGCTGCCACTGCCAAGTGTATCTAAAAATATAAAATAAGCCTTTTTCCAAGGAAGAGATCACTTGGAATCCCTTCCCTGAGGCAAAGCTCTCCCTCTGCCCCAACCTCCATTTTGCTTGGAGTTGGAAAAACAAACAGAGATAATCCACAGAGAACAATGGGGTTCTGTTTCTCCCGGGTTACTTAGGCATGTAGGTTTAAGGACACAAAAAATCAACCAATACCAAAACAAAAAGAAAACACTTTTATTTTTAAAACAAGACTACTGTTGCAAGTATGGTAAATGACTGGGTGTTAAAAGCCATGGATTGAAATAGACTCAGAGAGAATCCCTGGGCTGTAATCCTTAGTTACAAAAGAGAAAAATAATTAACCAGCTCAGACATAATTTCCAAGCCCCCAAACAATGAAAACAATAAAAGCCTGACGGACTAGCTAAACTTTTCCCTACTTACACATTTCAAGGAGTCTGTTCCTGGGAGAGCCCATCTCTTCTGCTATCTGGGGGGAAAACTGCTCTGATCTTTAAAAAACCCCAACCCTCTCTCGGTTTGAAATTCCTTATCTGCATTTCATTGGCTGAATAGCCAAAGCCCCCTCCCTCAGGTGTATCTCCAGAGTTGCTTAACTCTTTCCTTGCTCTCCAGGTAAGTCAGACTCTCCTTAGGAGATCCTATTCATGACAGGGTGATTAAGCCTATATTGTCAAATATGAATGCCTAAAGTTAGACACCTAAATAAGTGGTCTAATTTTTCAGGGTGAACTCAATGGAAGTTGTGTGGACTCAGCATTCCTCATACAAGACCACCTATTTAGCTGCCTAACTTAGATGCCTGTATTTTAGTTGTCACTAGTCATACAGTAAATCATGATCAAAGCTGAAGAGAGACCCCAGATTTCTGATTCTCCAGCTCCGCATTGTCTAAAATCTACAGTGTGAGTGTGTTGGGGAGAACTGTGATGTGTTGGGGAGATTGTGGAGGTGCTGAAATGCCCTTTTCAATGCAGGAAAAAACTATAGCTTGAGCCTCATCCATTTCAAAGCAGGTCACTGATATTGTCCATTGCTTTTGTGAAGGCTGAGCGTGCACTGAGGACAGCTTCAGTTTCTAGTGGTGATTAAACTTTGCCCTATTAAAGCAGGTTTCAACCAGCTGAAAATACTTTAATGTTATTTAATTTAATTTTTGCAAAAATATGCCCCTTTGTCGAGAGAAACAAAGCCATTTGATAATTTAAAAAGAAAATGATGCATCTGGTAGGCAGCCAAAACCCTGAAGGCTTGAGGATATTTTAATATTCATCTTAAATCAACTGGCAATGCTAAACAATTTAAGAAAAAAAAAGTAAGAACTGTGAAGGCATCTAACTGCTAGAGGATTGTTCCAAGTGGTGCATAAAAATCTTTAGGACCAAACAATTTAGAACCATTTGGCTGATTCTAGTTACTCTGATATTACTATGTAAAGGCAAAAATCACTAGAAACACTGCCATTAGCCAGCTCAATTGTTCTATTACATTTGCCAATTTGATAAAATACTATAAAACAAAGCATATCCATCAGTTAGGCTTTCTGTGGAGTGGGGGATGCAAGACAAGCACATGCTACTGAAAGTCAGAGGCCATGAAACCATTCTCACAGCTTTTATGTCCAGAAGGGATCATTTAGTCTGATCTCTTGTATAAAACACATCATAGGCTTTTACTTAGTTATCCCGCTACTGAACTCAATACATCCTACCAACTGGAACAGTACAGGTCCACAATGCCCTAACTGAGGGCTCTGCTTATAAGAAGTCATGACTAGTACTGGTTGAAAATTGAAAACAGCATTTGGGGGAAAATATTTCAAAGTCATAGTTGGTTTTATTTTGAAGTGTGGAAATTTTTCACAACTTTATTTTGTTTAATGGCAAACATCTTGAAAACATTAATGAAATTGTTTAGTTTGTTTAAAAATCTGGTTTTAGGGGGTTTTGCAAGAAACAAAGCATTTTCATTTTGGAAAAAAAAGCCATTAATCAATCTAATTATTCCATCTGAAAACTTGAAATTAGGACCAGCCAGGCCCCCATATCCTGATAGGGAGACACATTGCCTAGCTTTTAAGTCACTACAGTGGTAATCAGCCAGTTTATGTTCCCAGTTCTGCCACTGACATAAGAACGGCCAGACTGAGTCAGACCAAAGGTCCATCTAGCTTAGTATCCTGTCTGCCGACAGTGGCCATTGCCAGGTGCCCCAGAGGGGGTGGACTGCAAGCGATTTGTCTCCTACCATCCTTCTCCAGCCATCCTTCTCCAACCATTCCTTATCCTCTGGCTAATAGCCTTTTATGGACCTAACCTCCATGAATTTATCTAACTCTTTTTTTAAACTCTGTTATAGTCCTAGCCTTCACAGCCTCCTCTGGCAAGGAGTTCCACAGGCTGACTACACGCTGTGTGAAGAAGAACTTTCTTTTATTAGTTTTAAACCTGCTACCCATTAATTTCATTTGGTGTCCTCTAGTTCTTATATTATGGGAACAAGTAAATAACTTTTCTTTATTCACCCTCTCCACACCACTCATGATTTTATATACCTCTATCATATCCCTGCTCAGTCTCCTCTTTTCTAAACTGAAAAGTCCCAGTCTCTTTAGTCTTTCCTCATATGGGACCCGTTCTAAACCCCTAATCATTTTAGTTGCTCTTTTCTGAACCTTTTCTAATGTCAAAATATCTTTTTTGAGGTGAGGAGACCACATCTGTATGCAGCATTCAAGATGTGGGCGTACTATAGTTTTATATAGGGGCAGTAAGATATTCTTCATCTTATTTTCCATCCCTTTTTTAATAATTCCTAGCATCCTATTTGCTTTTTTGACTGCTGCTGCACACTGCGTGGATGTTTTCAAAGAACTATCCACGATAACGCCAAGATCTCTTTCCTGATTAATTGTAGCTAAATTAACTCCCATCATATTCTATGGGGTTATTTTTTCCAGTGTGCATTACTTTACACTTATCCACATTAAATTTTCTTTTGCCATTTTGTTGCCCAATCACTCAGTTTGGTGAGATCTTTTTGAAGTTCTTCACAGTCTGCTTTGGTTTTGACTATCTTGAACAGTTTAGTATCATCCGCAAACTTTGCCACCTCACTGCTTACCCCTTTTCTAGATCATTTATGAATAAGTTGAATAGGATTGGTCCTAAGACTGACAGCTGGGGAACATCACTAGTTACAGCTCTCCATTCTGAAAATTTACCATTTATTCCTACCCTGGGCAAGTCACTTTCCCATTCTGTACCTCTGTTTTGCCCCCGTCTTTGTCCATTCCCAGGACCAAGTAAACCTAGACCATCCCTGACAATTGTTTGTCTAACATTTTTTAAAAACCTTCCACAACCTACCTTTGAAGCATATTCCAGTTCAGGGGTAGGAAACCTTTCTTGGGTAGGGGAGCCACTGGCCCAAATAAAAGTCAGTCAGGGCCATGCACAAGTGAGAAGCAAAACACACACACACACACACACGCACACACACACACACAAACAAAAGAACCCAAAAAAACAAAAAACCCACCACCTAACTGATGTGGCCCAGGCTAGTAGATTTTGTGTGCTCCAGCCTCCTAGAGGGATATAGGGGAGGGGCAATAGCTGGAGTACCAACGCAGGCTCCCCAGCATTGGGAACAGAGCCCTGAGCCTTGGGGACCAGATCCAGGCAAGCCAGGGGCCACATCTGGCCCCTGGGATTTAGGTTCCTTATCCCTGCTCTAGTCCTTATAATTAGAAAGGTTTCCCTTCCAGAAATATCCCTTCCTGCAGATTAAGCTAATTTCTTATCCAGCTTTCATTAGACATGGAGAACCATTTATCTTCTTTATAACAACCCTTAATATATTGTAAGACTGATATCAGGTGTCCCCCTCAGTCTTTTTTCTCAAGACTAAAAATGCCCAGGTTTTTTTAACCTTTCCTTGTAGGTTAGGTTTTATGAACATTTTTATCCTCTGTATTGTTGTCCTCTGGACTCTCTCCAATTTGTCCATATCTTTCTTAAAATGTGGGGTCCAGTTATGCCCTATTTTGTAGTTATGCATTTCCTTCCTCAGTATAGTACTTTTGAAGTTGTCTTTACTGAATTTCATCTTGTTGATTTTAGACCAATTAAGTAATTTGTCAAAGTTGAATTCTAATCCTCTTTTCCAAAGTGCTAACACCTCCTCCCAGCTTGGTGTCATTCCCAGATTTTATAAACATATTTTCTCCTCCACTGTACAAGTCATTAATAGACATATTGAAAAGTACCAGATCCAGAATAGATTCCTGTGGGATTCCACTGAACATATCTCCCCAGGTTACCTGCACAATACTACAGTGAGCATTTACAATATAAGTTTGATCAGTGACATATAACTCTTCAAGGAGCTTTCTGTCTAGATAAGAGAGGTGCAGTATACAGTTTAATAAAATATAGAAAATCTGCATACACAAAAAGGATTGGTGTGCACGAAACATAATCCTGCACTACAACAGCCTGCTGTATCCCTTTTCCAAATGTATAGTTTTTAGAAATGCCTGCCAAGGACTCTTTTGTTACTGTTTGGATTAAAAATTCAGCAAACAGCACCACAATCTAAATAGCACACCATCATAAATGTATTAGTTTAGCAATCTGTGAGTGTCCTCATTAACATTGTATTGAAATTCAAAAAATGAATTGAATTCTTATCCTCTAACATTAGTTACCTTGTTAATTAGCAGCCCCACAATTCAAAATAAAGACACCACCAAATACCTGAATTTTAACCTGGCAGTTTAATTTAATAGAATTAATATTCTAACTGCCTAAGTGCTCTAATAAGAAACTAGTAGTCCATCATGGGCTGTTAGGGGGGGAAAAATCTCAGTACATTGCATTATTTGAAATGAGAAGGTTATTCTGGCATGTTCATGATTTTACATAATGCACTTAAGAGCTAATTTGAAAATAACCTTCTACCAATCAGTGAAACACAATAATTAAAACTGAAATTATACTAAAATGGCAACATTCTGCAATTATGTAAGAGCCTATTACTATCCCATTTATCCCTAGTCTTTGTTATGGATAATATGCCTACAAATAATTGGACAACAGTTAGGCTGTTGGGAACTAAAAGTCTTCCTATTAAACTGAACTCCCCCATCTATGTATATTGATCATGGATTCTAATCTATTTGGGGAAGAGACCATCTTTTCATTCTGTGTTTGTACAGCACCGAGTACAATGGGCTCTGGTCAAAACTAGCAATGTAAAATCCGAATTAATCAGTTAATTGGTTAAACATTAATCAGTTAACCAATTAAACACCCTCTCATAAACAATCTACAAAAGAAGATGACAGTGGCTGGAGCATGTGCTGAGACTGGAAAAAGAATATTTACCAATTACCGCCCTTGAATGGAAGCCAGAAGACACAAGAAGAAAAGACAGGAATACCACAAATAACGTGGAAACTAACAGTTTGGAATGACATCAAGCACTTCAACATGAAATGGGAAAATTTAGAGAGAAGGGCAGTTGATAGGCAAGGATGACAAATGTGGATAACCCAATGTTCAGCAACACATGGGATGGACTAAGGTCTAATGTTTGTGAGAACATTCATTCTATCATCCAATAGCCTGACATTGGCCTTTAGAAATTTGAAATGCCCCTGAAAGGATGAGTCTAACCACTTTGAGAATGTTTGACTAAGAAGTGACATGTTCTGCAGCATCATAAATTGGCTGTTGAAAGGGGCAATAGTCACTCTCCCTTTTCTCTCCAAGCTAAAGCTATAGTCAGAGAGAGGTGAAGAGGCAAGAACAGAGAGAGGAAACAACGAAAGGAGAGAAAGCAGAGTCAGGGATAGAACTTCAGGTACACCTGAGCTAACTTGTGCCAGGTATTAGAGCACCAGTGTCTATGTGCACCGGTGTCTATGTGCAGCCATAAATAGAAACAAAATGTGACCCATTGTATATACATAATATACATATTTTATTCTTTTAAAAAAATATAGCTTATAACTTATGTTTCATTTATTTTTAAGGCCAGAAGAGACCATTATGGTATATAGTCTGACGTTCTGTATAACACAGGCTATAAACAGCTCGCTCACTCACACTTCCAGTGAAGAAAATTATTCTTCCCTGCTACATACATGGAGAACATCAAACCCAATAACTGTGTCTGAACTCAATCCACCCTTTTAGAAAGAATTCCAATCTTCACTTAAAGACGCAAGGCAGTAGTTTCATAGATTCCAAGTCTAGTCAACCAGCGTGACCAACTAGTCTAATCTGCTATATAATGCAGGCCATATAACCAAAATAAAATAAACTTCCCCAACCAATTTATCCAAAATAATTCCTAGAACACTTCCTTTACAAAAATGTCCTATTTTGATTTAAAAATTGCCAGTGATGGAAGAATCCACCAGGAACTTTGGTCAGTTGTTCCAATGTTGTTCAAATTACTCTCACTGTTAAAATTCATGCCTTATTTCCAGTCTGAATTTGTCTAGCTTCATCTTGCAGCCATTGGATTGTGTTATATCTTTCTCTGCTACATTTCAGAGCCCATATTATATATTTCCCCCATGTAGACACTTACAGGCTATAATTAAATTGTCCCTTACCTTTCTATTCATTAATGTAAATAGAATGACCTCTTTCAGGCTATCATATTAGACATGCTGTCCAATCCAGTGTCCAATTTATAATACTTAAAAGTCTCCTATTTAGTAAATTCGAGGATCATATTAGCTCTTTTGGCCACAGCAATATACTGGGAGCTCATGATAAGCTGATTGAATATGATTTGAGGATCAAGATGGACAGAGTTACTACTTCCCAGGAAAGGCTACGTCTACACCGTAGCCTTCTTCCGGAAAAGCTTATGCAAATGAAGCGCGGAGTGGAATATCACCATGCTTCATTTACATAATTAATTAGCAGCCGTTTTTGCGCAAGAGGCTTTTGCACAAAAAGGAGCTGTGTAGATGGCTCCTTTTTGCACAAAACCACCCTCTTTTTTCATTTTTTTCAGAAACAACGGCTCTTGCACAAGACGGTTTTTTGCGCAAAAAGGAGCCGTCTACACGGCTCCTTTTCGCAAATGAAGCACGGCTATATTCCACTCCGTGCTTCATTTGCATAAGCTTTTCTGGAAGAAGGCTACAGTGCAGATGTAGCCATAGAGTCCCCCATTCTGTAAGTAAGGCCTACATTCTTTGTTCCTAGATGTATACATTTACATTTAGCCACATTAAAATGTATATTGTTTGCTTGTACTCAGATTGTTCTCAATGAGCGATGTATCCTCTCCATTATTTACTACTCCCGCAATTTGTGTTATCTGAAAAATGTATCAGTGATGTTGTTAAGCTTTCTTCCAGGTCTTTCATAAAAATGCTAAATAGTACAGGGCCAAGATTAGCGGTACTACACTGGAAACACAACCTGCTCAATGACAATTTCCTGTTTGTTATATTTTGAAACTTATAAATTAGCCAATTTTTAATCCATTTAATACGTACCATATTAATTTTATGTCATTTTAGTTTATTAATGGCATAGAGCAGTGGATCTCAAAGTGTGGTCCACAGCTACCTCCCATGTGGTCTGTGGCTCTCTCTCAGCATTCCTCTCTCTCCCCCCCCCCCCCCCACCCACCCACCCATGCACCAGGGAGTCCATGCTGCTGCTTGAGCCTCATGCTTGCCATGCAGCCGTGAGGCTGCAGCACCAGTTCCAGCTTCCTACTGGTAAGGTGTGCAGGGTGTGTGTGAAGAAAGCCCCAAACTTCCCCACCAGACCCAGCTCAGAGAGAGGCAGAGCAAGCAGCTCCATGAGCTGCCATTTCCCCACACACACCCCGCTGGGGGAGCAGCAGCATGTGGAATCGCTTGCTCTGTCTCTCTCCATGAGCCAGGTCTGGTGGGGAAGGTCAGGGCTTTCTTCACCTCCCCCGCAGCACACGGCCTCCGAGCCAGAAGCTGGAGCTGGTGCTGCAGCCTCAGGGCTGCACAGCAACCATGAAGCTCAGGCAGGAGCACGGGCTCCTTGCTAAGTGGTGGGGGGGGGGCGCCGAGCTCGTTCCCCCTCCCTACTCCTCTGGGGGAATGGCAGCGCAGTGACAAGCCAGAGGCTTTCCCCACTGCAAGAAGGGCATGAAGCCAGGTAAGGATGCCCCCTCACTCACTCCCTTCCCCTGCAAGACTCTGCTCCCTCCCCCCTGGCTTGCTTCAACACCTTCCCTTGCATCTGCTCCCTCCCCCTGGCCAGATACCCTACTCCCAGCCTGTTTCTGCACCCTACCTCCCACCCAAACCTCTCAATCTCTCCCCCTTCTGCACCCTACCTCCCTCCCAGATATTGCTCCCCCATCCCTATCCCACTTGCTGGCAGCCCTGCCCTGCACACTGAACCTTTCATTTTTGTCCCACCCCAGAGCCTAAGAGGGTCCATAAAATCCACTAACTCCAGAAACCCAGAAAAGTAAATCTTGCCTATGAGAGCTCTTAACTTCAGTCCTCCCTGTCCCAGAGAAGTGAGGTGTCTCAGTTGGGGGCCACACCAGTGAGAGTGGGGGGTTTGAGAGAAGGTTTTTGGGGTTTTTTTTTCCTCACTTATGTGGTCCCCAATTTATTTTTCTGTAGGTCAGTTGCCCTAACCCAAAAAAGGTTCCTCATCCCTGCCATAAATAAAGAAATCATTGAAAACTTTTGTATTGGACATAAATTAATATTTTACTTTATTTAAAATGAAGTCTGATAAATTATCATGAGAAAGTTAAAATGCTTAATCTGTTTAATAATTTAAATTAAACCATTCTCCCTAGCTGCAGCTCTAGCAAAATGGCTTCAGGCATACTTGTGTAATTAACACTGAGTTTCTATTAGCAACTGGTGGTCTGTGGAAAGGTTCACATTGAGCCAGGCGGTCCACAGGCCAAAAAGTTTGAAAACCACTGGCATACAGTATCAAGTCAAATGTTTTATAAAAGTCTAAGTATATTATGTCCACCTTGTCACCTTTGTCAACCAAACTTACAAACTCACCAAAACAAAGCTATCAAGTTAGTTTGGCAGGATGTATTTTCTGTAAACCTACACTGATTTGCATTAATTACATGACTTTCCTTTAATTCTTCCTCCCTGCTGATTTGGCTCATAATTTTTTCAGCTTTGTGAAACTGGCCCAATAAAGCACCAAATTACTGGTGTATTACTGGTCCAGACTTTATTCTGTTTGTGCAGGGGGCATGAGCAAAGGGGAAAAACAGGGGCAAGGGACCCACCTCATCAGTGGGAGCACAGAATCCTCCAGGGCTGGGGTGAGCAAGCTCTTCTGTCCCCACTCTGGGGCAGGAGATAACAGCTCCTACAGCTCTGGGGTCCAATGGGTAAATTCAGCTCCTCCAGCTGCTGTGGGAAAGTAAGCTCCAGCAGCCCTGGGGAGGGGAGGAAGAGTGAGTCCTTTAGCTGCCAGGGGAAAGTGAGCTCCAGCAATGGGGGAGGGCAGGGGAGCCAACTCTTTGGGCGATGGGGACCACAGAAAGTGCCTCAACAAAAGTGACCACATTTTTATTCCTGTGCATGCCCCTAAGCTGCTAACACATTATAAATGGGGTCAAGTCATGATCACTAGGACCTAAGCTATCACTAATAGTTAGTTCTGTTATAAATTCCCCTTTAGCTGTCTAATAAAGAATTCCACCTTGTTGGCTGTAACACTTTCTGAGTGGAGAACTTACAACATCCCTTGGTAAGGTATTCCAATGTTAAATTGCCTTCACTATTTTGAATTTGGATCTTATTCTCTGTCTGATTTTGTTTTTAACGTTAACATCTAGCCATTGCATCTGGGTCTGCCTGTGTAGGGCTGGATGGATCCAAAACTGGAAATGGGGGTATCATGCAATTTGCCTTTACAATCCAATACTTCTCTGGTGGAAATCAATGGCAAAACCTCCACTGACTTCAGTGGCACAGAATTAGGCTCTATAGTCAAGATCCTCAAAGGCATTTAGATACCTAAGTCCCACTGAAATCAGTGGCATTTAGGATTCCAAATACTTTTGAAGCTCTGGGTCTATGTAACTAACTGAAGTCCAACCCCAATCAGTAGTGTGTTTTAAATTGTTGTCACTTGCCTGGTAGTCCCAGTCCATGTCTCAGAGACAGATATCCACATCACAAAGTCCATCACCACAGTTGGCAGTAAGCAGAAAGGCTGAGAAGTTGGACATGGAGATCTGAATTGCACCTTTATGACAAGATGTGGGTCCTCCAGAACAGTGCTAAGGCCTGCAGCCAAAAGCCAGCTTGGAGGAGTTTGAAGGTGTTGTAGTCACATGAACTTACAGAAAAATTCAGGCTCCACGGCTATTGATTTAGCCCATGCATTGAATTTCTACACCATGATTTTTACATAAATAGAATGTTGTTTGGTTAATTATAAATCAATGTTATTAACATGATAAACTTCCTTTGTTATACTCACAGTGCGTTAGTTGTTTAGAGATAGTCCCTGTTATTATGGGCACAACTGTGACATAACTGCCTGCAGTGTATGAGTTGCATAACCCCTGGAAGTGCAATGACAGAAATCAAGGTCAATTAATGTCTCTGTGAAAAACCCTTAAAAGGAGAGTATCGTTGTCCTGTAGAAAATGACATTTTAAAATGTTTTGTTATTTTCAATTAACACACATGCGTTTAATATCAGATTAGCAGTATAAGCTGTAGGAAAATACAGTCTGAGAAACAAAATCCAAGACAGTCTGTGAGTTTCATTCTAACATAAACCCACTGGAATTAAATGTGGCTGATTGAATTTCACCAACTGTTCTAATTTCCTTATAATCAAACACATTAACGACCCTATACATTCATATTCAGTGGCTCCAGCTCCTGAGTCCAACATATTGAAAAGATTTTATACATCTGGGACTGAGTTAACATCACAAACAATTACAATTTCTTAATAGGATCTTCTGTCTTCGCATTATCTGCCATGCAATTATCCCCAAACCCAACCAGCTTTAAAACATCCTCACTTGTGAGTTAAATCAACCCTCTGAATCATTCCTGAACTGAGTATTAGTATTAATTACTGTATTATAATAGTATAAAACTTATATTGTTAGTATATAGTATTATAATAGTATAATACTTATAGAGAGAGAGCACCATAAGGGAGCATGGTATTTTACAGCTGTATATGTGGACAATGGTAAGGGAATATAACTGTTTTGCAAGGAAAGCAGATTGTATGAGCTGATCATTTCATACATGGCTGCACTATAATAGTTTTGCTATATTTTAATAGCTGTCACAAGATCACCCAGAATGGAAATTAGGGGTGGCTCTCTCACCAAATGGAGATGAGTGAGAAGTAAAGGACAGGAAAGAGGAGAGTCATGGGGGCCCATTGTGCACAGGCAGAAGGTGGCTGTTCTGAACATAGGGGTATTTTGGTGGAAAAAATGAGATGTTATAAGTTGGAGAAGAAGACAAAAGGAATAACAACAAGGGTCTGTCTCCTTCCCTGCAAAAAAATCATATAGACTACACCAGGTATGCTCTCAGTAACACTTGATTTCAATTCCCCTTCACCAATATCACCACAGTGTCCTGTGCTCTCACATATTTTACAATTTTTGCTGAGTTTTACGCCTTCTCAGCGGGAATTCCCTATTCTAAGGATTTGTCTCCATTACCACTAAAGTCAATGTAACTTAAGTTGCTCAGGGATGTGAAAAAAACGTATTTCTGCATGACATAAGTTACACGGACATAAAGCACTGCTGACACTATGCTATGTTGGTGGGAGATGTTCTCCTGCCATCATCACCACCATTTTTCATTGGGGTGGAGTAATTATATCAATGGGAGAGCACTTGTAACCCACACACCTAGTGTGGTTCATTATCCCATGTAGTGGCATTTAGATCACTTACAGCGATAGATAAGAACAAGGGAGCTCTACAACCTACGATGAGCAGCAGCTGGCTTTTAGCTCAAGTGGTAGAGGCTCCTACACTAAACTCCAGCCATCCCAAATTCAAATCCACCTGGTGGTGGTGACACACTCTCCCATTGACATAACTTGTCTTCACACGATGTGGCACAGCAACAACAATGTAGCACAGTAGCGAGACATGCCCTAAGGTTGAATGGCTATAGCTAGTTAGCCCTGTCCCTCCCTTTCTCCCCTTGCACATTCTTCCTCTTTTATCAGCCCTGACCTGATCGGGCCAATTGAGTTCTCAATCAGATTAATCTGGGGAGCTCATTAGCCTCTGAGAGACTAGTGTTCATATTCACCTGCTCGCTCCCTGCATTCTGTCACAGAACAAAAGCTTGAAGGAAGTCTAATAGAAAGATGAAAATCGTGAGTTCCATGATAGCCATAATTCAAATCCAGACTTGATTACGATTAAAAGTACTGAATTAATCCCATGGAATTATTTTTCTTCAATTTGCCCTATTTATACATTTTGTAAGCTTTGGATTGATCATTTGCTAGTATTCTTCAAATAAGGAGAGGTGAGCATGGGGAGAACATGCCAGTTCCCTGATACTCAAACTAACCTAAGCCTCATGCAGTTTAGGGTTGCCATCAAGCATGATTACCATCCATTAGTTTAAAGTCCTTAAAGACTTACATTAATAGAGATTTGTTGTGATGGAGCAAAGCATGATGAAACCCTGTGCTAAATGAAAACTTTTTTAATGTTTACAAAACAAAACAAACAATAAAAATTCCCTAAAAACATTTTTTAAAAGTTGATTTTTTCTTAAAAAAAAGATATCAAAGAAGGCCAGTTTTAGATATGAAAAATATGTTTCTAAGTTCACACTTTTAGATCAGAAGGGACCATTATGATCATTTATTGTGATTGCCTGCATAACACAGGCCATAAGATATCCCCCAGTAATTTCTGCATGAAGCTCATAATTTCTGTGTGATCTATAACATATTTTGTCTTAATTTAAAGGTTTTGAGTGATGAAGAATCTACTACATGCGTAGATGAGTTATTCTAATGGATGATTACCCTCAATATTTAAAAATTACTTATTTTTAGTCTGATTTTGTGTAGCTGCAGCTTACAACCATTGTATCTTGTTATAATTTCCTTCCTTTCCCTTCTCCTCCTCCATGTTAAAATCACCTCTTAGGCTATGTCTGGACTACAGGCTTCTTTTGGAAGAAGAGATCTTCCAAAAAAATTTTTCCAGAAGAGAGAGTCCACACTGCAAAAGTGCATTGAAAAAGTGATCTGCTTTTCCGAAAGAGCATTCAGACTGAATGGATGCTCTCTCACATGTAAGCTGTGATTGCTATGGATGGAATGGCCATCAGGGCACCTGTGCTTTTTCCTCTTTCCTCTTCTTCCAAAAGAACTTTCTCTTCCCCAGCCACACATGCCTTTTTGTGAAAGAGCTCTTTTGCAAAAAAGCTTCTTCCTCATAGAATGAGGATTACCAATGCTGGAAAACCCCCCTCTGTTCTTTCAATTTTCTTGCAGAAGGACACAATTGTAGTGTGGACGTTCCTCAAGTTTTGTCAGAAAAATGGCCATTTTTCCGACAAAACTCTGTAGTGTAGGCATACCCTTAATCTTCTTTTGGTAAATAAAATAGATTCAGCTTCTTAAGTTTCTCACGACAAGACATATTTTCCAGAACACTCTGGTAGCTATTTTCTGAATCCTTTCCAATTATTCACAAATTTCCAGCTCATTCTTGTCTGGATATGCTGGGAAATACTCGTTAATGGGGATTACATCTATCTCTTTCCCAGGATCTCCTAGACTAGAGGAAGTCTCTTAAGGAATTCCAGAAGCTATGCAACAGGGGAAATTGATTTTACTTCATTCCTGTCTGGTTCTCTTAAACCCGCATAATTTTTGAGTGATGGGTTATGTTTGAGTGGGAATAGTTTTGGTGGTAATAGATGAACAAACTCATCTGAGAATCTTGAGAGTTTGCAAGTTAAACCCTAGATCATGAGAGAAGCCAAGTTAGGGACAACACTATGGCCACATTTAGAACATAGAAGAATGGACTCTCAGGGTACATCCACACTGCGAACTTCTTTTGAAATAAGCTTTTCTGGAAGGTATCTTCCAAAAAAGCTTATTTCAAAATAGAGCATCCACACTGCAGGGAAGCCTCAAAATGAGTCCAATGCAGGCTCCCCCAAGGTGGACACGCTATCTCGCCTTAGAGCCCCAGGAGGCACTGGGGAGGAATAACTTTAGAATGGCCCTGGTGAGGAGCTATTTCGACATAGCAGCAGTGGAGCATTTACTCGCAACCTCTTCCGAAAAAGCTTTTTCGGAAAAGGGCTTATTCCTCATGGAATGAGGTTTACTGCTGTCAGAAAAAGCCATCCATTATTCCATCTTTCTGTTGAAGTCATGCAGTTGCAATGTGGAAACTAGTATTTTTTTTCCAGAATAATGACCGTTATTCCAGAAAAACGGTGCAGTGTAGACGCAAGCTCAGTGAGAGCTGCAACTCCAGAGGTCATGAGGCTACCACAACCTTCTAAGTAAAAGTCAATTAAAAATACTTGTCAAGTATCAGAGGGGTAGCCGTGTTAGTCTTAATCTGCAAAAGCGGCGAGGAGTCCTGTGGCACCTTATAGACTAACAGAAGTGTTGGAGCATAAGCTTTCGAGGGCAAAGACCCACTTCATCAGATGCATGTAGTGGAAATTTCCAGAGGCAGGTATAAATATGCAGGCCAGGATCAGGCTAGAGATGACGAGGTGGATCCAATCAGGGAGGATGAGGCCCACTTCTAGTAGCTGATCTGGAGGTGTGAATGCCGAGAGAGGAGAAGCTGCTTTTGTAGTTAGCTAGCCATTCATAGTCTTTGTTTAATCCTGAGTTGATTGTGTCAAACTTGAAGATGAACTGTAGCTCAGCAGTTTCTCTTTGAAGTCTGGTCCTGAAGTTTTTTTGCTGCAGGATGGCTACCTTTAGATCTGCAATTGTGTGTCCAGGGAGACTGAAGTGTTCCCCTACAGGTTTTTGTACGTTGCCATTCCTAATATCTGATTTGTGTCCATTGATTCTTTTACGTAGGGACTGTCCAGTTTGGCCGATGTATATAGCAGAGGGGCATTGTTGCCACATGATGGCATATATTATGTTAGTAGATGTGCAGGAGAATGAACCAGTGATGGTATGGCTGATCTGGTTAGGTCCTGTGATGGTGTTGCTAGTGTATATATGTGGGCAGAGTTGGCACCGAGGTTTGTTGCATGGATTGGTTCTGAGTTAGAGTTATTATGGTGCGGTGTATAGTTGCTGGTGAGAATATGCTTCAGGTTGGCAGGTTGTCTGTGGGCGAGGACTGGCCTGCCTCCCAAGACCTGTGAAAGTGAGGGATCATTGTCCAGGATGGGTTGTAGATCACTAATGATATGTTGGAGAGGTTTTAGCTGAGGACTGTAGGTCCACTGGCCATCACCTACAGTCCTCAGCTAAAACTTCTCCAGCATATCATTAGTGATCTACAACCCATCCTGGACAATGATCCCTCACTTTCACAGGTCTTGGGAGGCAGGCCAGTCCTCGCCCACAGACAACCCGCCAACCTGAAGCATATTCTCACCAGCAACTATACACCGCACCATAATAACTCTAACTCAGGAACCAATCCATGCAACAAACCTCGGTGCCAACTCTGCCCACATATATACACCAGCAACACCATCACAGGACCTAACTAGATCAGCCATATCGTCACTGGTTCATTC
The DNA here is from genome assembly GCA_032595735.1 of Pelochelys cantorii. Classification (NCBI taxonomy): domain Eukaryota; kingdom Metazoa; phylum Chordata; order Testudines; family Trionychidae; genus Pelochelys; species Pelochelys cantorii. The sequence continues at coordinate 41,033,000 of CM064326.1, read as the reverse complement.
TCCTCTACATCTACTAACGTAATATATGCCATCATGTGGCAACAATGCCCCTCTGCTATATACATCGGCCAAACTGGACAGTCCCTACGTAAAAGAATCAATGGACACAAATCAGATATTAGGAATGGCAACGTACAAAAGCCTGTAGGGGAACACTTCAATCTCCCTGGACACACAATTGCAGATCTAAAGGTAGCCATCCCGCAGCAAAAAAACTTCAGGACCAGACTTCAAAGAGAAACTGCTGAGCTACAGTTCATCTTCAAGTTTGACACAATCAACTCAGGATTAAACAAAGACTATGAATGGCTAGCTAACTACAAAAGCAGCTTCTCCTGTCTTGGCATTCACACCTCCAGATCAGCTACTAGAAGTGGGCCTCATCCTCCCTGATTGGATCCACCTCGTCATCTCTAGCCTGATCCTGGCCTGCATATTTATACCTGCCTCTGGAAATTTCCACTACATGCATCTGATGAAGTGGGTCTTTGCCCACGAAAGCTTATGCTCCAACACTTCTGTTAGTCTACAAGGTGCCACAGTACTCCTCGCCACTTTTAAAAAAATACTTGGTAGTTCATAATGATTTACAAAAGTCAGCACTAGTATTGTAACTTCTATATTCTAAAATAGTAACTGTTATCTCTACACAATTTGTACTAAAATGGAGGATTACTATGTATATAAAACAATGTCTTCAACTTTTAGCTGATTATTTTATTTTCATTATTTACACTGTAAATATGCTAAAAAATTCCCGTAAAATGCCATTCTATTATCATTATTTATATGCAAAAAGGAAATGAATAATTCTATATCCCTTAGGTATTCTCTAGCAAATATATTTTACCTTATGTAATGTGAAGACAAACTGATTATCACATATTTATCTTGAAATAGTAATGAACTATAAAAAATATGGAGGAATGGTTGCAAACTAGCCTTCATAAAGACTTTGTGATATGTGTGATAAACTGCTGTGGCATGCTTCAAAACCTCCATTAATGTCAACAGGTTTTGGATCAGGCCTTGGTGCATGCTTACACTATGCTGTCAGGTGAAAAGACCAGTGGTGCCATTTGTGAGAGAATAATGGATTCACTGTATTAAAAAAATTGCAAGTATTTTTTAAAAATATACGCTACTTTGAGGAACAAATTTTCACAAGTAGCATAACCTCAGCATATGTTTCAGCTAACACCTCTGGACTATATGCATGAATACATATGTAACAATTTAATCTGATTTTCCCACAGGACATACTGTTTCATTACACTCACAACACTGTGAAATTATAACTAATTGAGACATTATCTGGGTTATTACATGCAATGGTTATTTTTACAGATGGTTTACCTGCTTTGCCAGATGTCTGTGTTTGACACTAGGCCATAATAACCATTGTAGATGGCAGTCTCGATATAACGTGCTAGGTAATGTTGCCATAAAGAGACATTATTAGGTGCTATTCTGTAGTCTTTAATGATTTTCATGATATTTTTATCACCTTGAAAAAAGCATAAAGGATTGATTGTATAAATCATGCAAAAATATTAGCTTATTGGGAAATTGGATGGTTTAGAATCTTAGAAACAATATCTAGAGACATTCATCTCTAAGGCTTTGTCTACACTGCAGGGTTTTTGTGCCAGAAGCTTTTTGCGGAAGAGGTTTTCTGCAAAAACTTCTTGCGCAAAAGCGCGTCCACACCTCAAAAGCACATAACAAAAGCGATGCACTTTTGTGCAAGAGAGTGTCCACACTGCATGGACACTCTTGCGCAAGAAAGTTCTGATTGCCATTCACAGAATGACCATCACAGCACCTGTGCTTTTTCTGATAGGCTCTTTTTGCACAAGAAACCCCTGTTGAGTGTCCACACACACCTTTTTGCCCAAGAACTCTTGCACAAAAAGGAGTTATTCCTCATAGAAAGAGGTATAACTAGACCACAAAAAGCCCTCTGTTCTGCCATTCTACTGTAAATTTTCTTGCACAAAAACGCGTTTGAGGTGTGGACACTCCACGGGTTTTTACACAAAAACAACTGTTTTTGCACAAAAACCCTGTAGTGTAGACATAGCCTAAGGGTGCAGCTACACAGCACCTAAAGCTCGAAATAAGATATGCAATTTGCTCAATTCAAAAACTGAGAAGCTCAGTCCAAGGAAAGACAAAATAGACGAGTATCCAGGTGAAAAAACGCAGATTCTAAGTGCTTTGGGGAAGCAAGCAGCAACTCACATGGATCAAATAAAATGCAGGGTGTATGAGATAGTCATACATAAACAGCCCAAAAAGAGTGCTACCAAATCTGTGGAAATGGGGGTTTAGAGTGGAAGCCCAAGGTTGGAAGGAGTCCATGTTAAAGTGTGGTAGCTCAATTAATTTAAAAAAATACAGTAGCCTAACCAAAACAACTAAAAGAATCAGAACAGGCCAGCAAGAGGGAAAGGATTATTAGCCTAGAGTGAGACTCAGTGAATAAATACCCAATGGGTGAAATCCCACCCCAAAAAGTCAATGGAGCTTTGCCACTGGCTTATGATGTCCCATAAAAATTCTATTTTCCCCATCCTCTTTTCCTCCTACAAACTTAGCCAGCTCTCCATATGAGTCTACAGAACAAAGTGTTTCTTTTTGTATTGAAGGAAAGTGCATGAGTGATGAAATAGCAAAAGAAGAAAAATAGCCTTCTTGGCTTTCCTTTGTAATTCATATTTCACTTAAACTTAAAAATTCGATCAAGAACCTCTCAGTATGATTGTTTGAGCATCTTGTCCAGCTATCCATCTTCCATCTGTACAGTTTTCTGCCTATACCTTACTGCCAAAGGTAGAAATAGAATAGCCGAAGCAGAGTGTCCAATATGGAAAATCCCTTAATTTATATTGTGGTGTCACTATAACACATTGTCTAGAGTATCTTAGTTAATTCATTCTAATTTATTTCACCTGCAATTTCTGGGAAAATATTTATTAAATTCACTATATTGCAATTATTAAATTGTCTAGAAACTGAAGGACACACAATGAGTAGCAGAGCCAATATTAGACTCTATATGCATTAAACTCTATATTCATTCCTCCAGATCACAATATGTCTCATAAAAGGGTAGCTCTGTCATTTTTACCTTTAATTTTCCTCATACGGCCCTTATATTTACAATTCTTATAATCCATAAGATACTTCATTGCTATTGTACTGTTGGTTTTACGAAGTTTTATTTATGGTGGTATATTGTGCCTTCTTTGCAAAGTTAATGGCACAAGCAAAAATAAAATCTATAGTTTATTAATCATAGTTACTCATTCTTTCAGAAGATTATAGAGGAGAAAAATCAGTTGATTTGGGACCTCACAAAGATTGAGAGCCAATGAATTATTATGCAACCACATTTGAGAACTCCAGAAGTAAAACCTGTATAATTTCACACACCTAACTGAATGGCAAATATTTTTCTGATATATCTTTTTATGTGCCAAAAAATTGCTTCTTTAAAATTGTAAAATAATTAATAAATTTGATGTTCCTCTGTACTAAAGAAACAACCATTAAAAGTGGACAGAAACTTCAGCTGGTGTAAATCAGGGTAATCTATACATTCGAGGAACTGGCTCAGAGACTTTTCTTAAATGGACACTTATCAAAAGTGTTGGCTTGTCAGAGCTGAAGAATGAACCCCTCTAGTTATCCACAGAACAGCAATACAAGATCGGAGTTCCACCAATTTTCCTCAGCTGTGATTTACGGACCAGCTGCTACTCTTCAAGCCCATTTGGCCTTAGGTGTCAATTTTAACACTGATAACAAGGCTGCTAAATCTTACCAGTTATAGCAATTTTTTTTGTTATGTGGTCACCTGGCTCCTGTAAAATGTTCTAGGGCCATTAACATTTTACATAGACCAAACCACCAACAAATCATAACATATTTTCATTACTACTAACATTGGCTGGATTTGATCCAATGACCTACATGTGAAAGCCCAAAACCCGAAAATCCCTTTTGTCTATCAGATCTGGTGAATTAAGCAAAGAATTTGGTTTAGGACAGCCTGGCCAACCCATGGCTCGCGAACCGCATGCAGCTCTTTCCTTCCCCCTCTTCCCAGGGTGCGGCTCACGAAGCCCCCCCCCCCCGTGGCTCATAAAGCCACCCCCACGCTCCCAAAAACGCCCCTCTCCTCCAGACTCCATGTGCTGACCTGGGCAGGGGAGCTGTCCGGCGCAGCCATTAAAGATGGTGTTGGCCAGTGAGAGCCTGATGTGGCCAAAAAGCCTCTAACTGTGTTTTCTTAAAGAGGAAGAGCTTTGCTTTTTTGCTTTTTTTTTGCTTGACAACTTTGCCCCGGCTCTTCGCGCTGGATCCACTGATATCTTGGCTCTTTGCCCAGAATGGGTTGGCCACCCCTGGATAGAGTTAACCACCAGAGGGAGCTAACACAGTCCTGTAAAAATTAATCCTAACATTTGAAATTAAGGAAAGAATCACGAAAATATGTATATAAAAATCACATCAATTTAGGTGCAAATGTAAAATTTTCAGTAGACTCATACATTCTTCTTAAAAATAAAAGTAACCAAGCCCTACAATTGCACTTCCAATAGTTCAGTCCTCTGTCCAAGAGACAAAGTATCATTCTTTTTCTACCTACATGAGAATTATCCTTATTTACAATTATATAACAAATAAAACACAATGGGCCTCAAAACAGTGGGCACATGGCAACAGTGTTAATAACCACACAGTAATTCTCTGGCAGTACCATGCTATACAACTATTGATTACTTTTTAAATAATTAAAGGTACCATTGTAATTGGCTCAGTAATATTTATTTTTTCCAGTGTACAGTGTAGTAGCTTTTAAAATTCTAATTAAAAGCAAAACTGTTTTTAGTTATAGGAGCACCCTTTTTACCTCGCACTTTCTAACACTGGAGTTTTCTTTAATCTTTCCCTGTTTCCATTTCTGTAGCTGAAGGTTGTCTGCATTTTTTTTTAAATATGAGAAAAATTAAATTTCTAAATGGAGTTCCTGTTTGCAAATTTCAACCTAAAGATTGTACTTATGCCAGTTAAAAGCCCCAGAAAAAATGCTGAAATAATCTTACAAATAATCTAACAAAGAGAGCATTTAGTTTAACAAAAGAGGTGACCAGTATGCAAACCTTGTTTCAGAGAAGCAGCCCTGACAACAACACTGCAAGTTCCCAGTGCTGCCCTGCCAAGGTGCTCTAGCCCTGATGGGGGAGGGGGCCCAAGGGACCACTTCTAAAGAGCAGAGTATGTCAGAGTTGCTGGACATCCCTACTGAACTGGAGAGCTGTGGTGCATATTAGTGCCAACTATGATGATGATGTGGACAGCTCTTTGCTAGAAAAATGATTAAGGGCATGTACACAAGTTTTTCTACTGACTTCAGTGGTAGTCAAAATGAGCTCCCTATGAAGAAATGGGCTCTGAAGAACTGAGCTCATGACAAAAAATCAGCAACTCCTGAATTCTAATCAGATTTGCCACCAAATTGCTCTGTGGCCTCTCAGTTAACATTAACCTCTCAATTTATCTCTCTGTAAAATAGGGCAGCAATACTTGTCTACCTAGTTATTATTAAGCTTTATAATATTTATTTACAATTATTACATATGCCTCCCAACAGCTATGAGATGGTAATGGACTATAGGCCAAATCCTGTATTGGGAAATATGTCTGCCCTCACAGATCAAGTCATAGGATCTGGCCCTTCCAAGTGAAAGCCACTATATCTGTTCCATTATCAGTCTTCACTTAACTATCTGTTTTCTTGCATAATTTACCAGAGTGGTGTTGGTTTTAATAGAAAAAGGAATACACACAGACCTGCTATTAATCTTTTGTTACCACAGATTGGAGCGATGTGACTTCCATGTTCTTCATATATTGTATGAAAGATTATACAAAAATGTCTATTATATACATTCAAACCCCTTAACAAATTCACAGTAAACTGAGGACCTTTGCCTTAGAAACCCAACAGAGTTAATGTAAGCCATTTCCTTCTAGGGTTGTTTTTTTTTGGGGGGGGGGGGAAGAAGGATCATCAGCCTTATTAATACTGAATGCTAAGTGCAGAAGTTTAGCTGTAGCTGTAGGGTTTGAAGCAATTGATTTGACAACCTCTATGCATAAAACCCTTTTTAAAAAAATCCACATGCACTCCCCAGATTGCTTATTGTTTCAAAAAGTGAAAACCTACATAGATTTAAATTCCTAAAACTATTCATTTAAACCTTGTAAAACCAGTACTTTAAGCTAGGGGAGTGTTCTTATGTACATTATTAAAGTAATTCAAGATGAGAATGAGCATTTATACCTTCTGCTATTCTGTATATTTTTTTATAAAACTTCAAGTTATACCACAAGAAGTTCATAGTTCTGAGAACATTAAAGTCAGTATGATGTTGTACTCTGAGACCATATAATTTACATAGATTTACATAAATACAAATGTTAAAAATTAAATAAAAACCAATTAAACAGAAGGTCGAGTTTTAAATGTGAGAGATTTTAAAATCTAACACATTTCTGCAACTACTTTTAATGGTGTCAAAATTTTTATACACACACTCACACACCAAGCTTCTCTCTCTCTTTTTCCCTTTCCCCCCTCCATTCTCGTCCAAAATAGAGCAATTTTATAATCACAATAAGGTGTGATGGGCAGTGCATTTCTGGGGAATTATTGCATGCCTTGAGTCTATAAGGCAAAAGGTAGAGTGACTGACTTCAGACACTAGAGGAGGGGAATCATCAACCAGAAATGCACTGAAGTGATGTGAAACATCTTACTGCTTTTACAAAACTGAAAATTATACATTTTAAAACTCAAAGAATTAAGAAAAAATAATATCTCTGTTTACTGGAGATCACCAATAACTAGAAAGCTCCATTGCTGTTCACTGATTTCTCTTTACTATTCCATGATGATCTGTACAAGGGAGTTACACACAAAAGTTCACCTGTCCCAAAGTAGGAAAAATGGGATAGCCTACTTCCTTATCCCAAAAGAACAAAATAATCATTAGCAGCTGATCATACCTGTGATGAGAATCAGATGCTACTCTCAAACTGCAATGTAAAAATATTATGGACGTGACAAGTTTTACCCCACTGTGCTGAGCAGATGGATCAGCAACTTTATTTGGATGGTAGAGCATCTATCCAAGGTGCTGAACTCATCAGTTCTCGCTCAATACCCATTTCCTATCTGATTAGCTAGAAGTGAAACAAAATATGGAATGGATATACTATACCACAGCTCTGCATTTTGGTGCTGTAATGGGATTAAAGAGCATTTACTAGTATGTTATGTCCCAGCTCAACACCACATTTCTCCATCTTTAATTTAGACAACTGTATTTGTCACCAGTTAGGTGTGCCAGTATCTCCTATTGTGTGCATGTTTTTAAACATAGCATTCATCATTTCCAGCAGGATTTGGAGGGGAGACAGGATTCTGCAGAGAACATAAATTTAAGAGACAGCCAATATTTACTTTTAATGTACATCTAGAAAAATAATTCAGGAGGATGTTTTCCATCTTTGTGCTTAACATGGACAGAAAAGCATCACCTCTGATCTAATATGACCACCAGGAGAGGTTTTAAAGTTTAGATAGGGCCATTCTATTAAGGCACCAATTGCAAGTCATGATGTTTAAGTTTTTAGCCAAAAACTTTGTTTATTGTAATTAACATTGCCTTAGATTCCTCCAACAAATAAAGTAACAAGCAGCCACTCACACTTCCTACTATAGTCAAATAACTGTTGGTCCTTTCCTGAGAGACCTACACCAGCCACTTTTGAAATATTAATCACGATTTAAGACATGGCATTTTCACACATCCATTAGGGTTTTGTTCAGGGCTGGGGGGGGGGCAGGGATATTCATAATAGTCTAGTACAGGTTAGGAGGATACAAAAAATGCCTTAAAAAGTAGAAGCCAGATCTGTACTGCTGCTGAATTCATTATTCAATGGGTAATGCTATAAACAAAGAATATATAGTGTACAGTGCATAGTACAGAACAGTATTTTGCTTCAATACCAACAGGAGGTATAACAAGGGCTCATCTCTTTAAAATAAATCATCAGATATTCTGATGGGGGTAAACTACTGCACATCACTTAGTACTGTTACAAAAAAGGAGATTCCTTATTCCAGGTTTAATAGAACAAATGGAATATTACACTGGAAAGTGACTTGGGGAGGAATGGGTGGGGGAAAGGATGTAGCAGCCCGCTGCCTCCCATACAAGAAGCACTGCCAGGCTGCTTTCAACCGTCGGGACACACAGGGAACCAGCTATTGCAGAGGGGGGATGGAGGGGAAAGCCTGTCGTTTTACTTGCGCTCAACCACGGGAGGACATTTCTAAAGAAAACAATACCCAGTCTTCGGAGAGGGGGAGAATTATTGACGCAAAAGAAGAGACCCTGCAGAAAGATCAGGCCCTTCTCTGCCCCTGGCAAAAGGTCCCTGCCTTTCACCATGAGCTGTATTCGTGTCCTTTGTTTGAGAGCTTAAGGATCCCGCCGCATCGCTCAGATCACTCTGTCTCGCACCCTGTGCCATGCTCCCTCCCCCATTCTAAATTGTTCGTTTATAACATACACTTAGGGATAAGCCCAGGAGAGGAATGAGGGGGAAACATCTCGCTCCTTATGATAATTCTGTCCATCACACTGGGATCTCCCACCCCCACGCCTCCGGCCAGATGACTGTGTATTTGGTAGCATTGTGCAGCTTCTTTTCCGTTAAAAAGACGCTTCCTTTCTTTGTACAGTCAATGAGAAACGCAGCGTGATTTGTCATGCGCTTGAATTGTGGGTTTGTTCGTTCGTTTTAATTAATAACTTTTCTTTTCAGAGCCTACAATCATCACTGGAGTATTTACAAATACCAAACAGAGCCGAGGTCCCCCCCCCCCCACAAATAATCATGACAATACCACGGTTTGCAGGAGCCCCTCGCTAGCTGTGTCCAAATAAGATCTTGCTGGATGAGCGCTCTCGGGCTCCGGGCGAGACGGGTGCTGGATTCCCGAGTCCTGGGTGGAGCTTCCCAGCCGGGTGTTCCTTCCATGGGCTCTCTCTCCCGATATACCTGCCTCCGACCTGGTGCCGCTGCTGCTGCAGTGGTCCCGTTCATATTCCTCCTGAGCCCTTTGCATTTTCCGCTTCTTCATCTTCCTCTTGTGGACATGGAAGGTGGTGAGGGAGAGGAGGATCAGGCAGAAGATGAGGGTAACCAGGACGATTAAAACCAGAGTGGAAGAGAAGGACTGAAAGAGCTGCCCCACCTGCGTGATGCAGGCGCTGCTGGCATTGGGGGAGGTAGATGTCCTGTTCAAGAGGCAAGGTGGCAGAGACAGCCTCAACTCCTTGGAGAGCTGGGCACTCATTGAGGAGGCTTAAGAAGATGAGGATCTTCCTCTTCTCCCTGCAGGAGCCTGGATTTGAACCGGTGTCGGGCTGGGGGGTTTGCACTCTCTGGAAATGTCCTGGGCTGGGCTCGCTCTCCCGAGATGTTAGGTGAACGATCAAGCCTGCAAAGGGACCCGAAGGAATCAGTGCTCGGGACCCAACACAAGAAACACAATTCACCGGGGGCCGCCAAAGCCTCCCTCGCCGCAACGTGGCACAAAGTCCTTACAACTCCAGCGCACGGGGGGATGTCATGACAAACCACGCGCGCTACAGGGAGCTACCGGCCCAGCCCCAGCCCACGGGCTAGACGGATCGAGCTGTCTCGGGCGATGCCCCGGGAGCGATTCACTAGTTCGGCGCGGCACAAGCTCTGCTCCGGTGCCTCGGGCTCAGCGCCGGGGCAGCTCTGCCGGGCATCTCCAACAAGTTGCTCGTGGCAGCCGCCGCCGCTGCGGGAGCCCGGGTGTCCCAGCCCCACCGCCCAGCCCACCCCAAGCGCACGCGGCGCCCGAAGGTCGGACTCCGCCAGGGGCTTCACGCGCCTCCGGCTAGAGCGCGAGGGGCCCGGCGGGCTGCCCCGGGGCGCGCGCTTACCTGGCTGCCTGCGGCTGGAGGGAGCCCGGCCGCGCGCTCGCCCAGGCTGCAGAAGGCGCCGAATGAAGCGGGCAGAGCCGGAGCCGGCGCCGCTTCAGGGAGCTCAGCGCGCAGCCTATCGCCAGCCCGGCCGGTGACGTCAGGCAGCCAGCTCCGCTCCCCCGCGGCTTGCCTGGGTGGAGAGGGGCAGCCCCGAGCAGGCACCGCGTCCCCGCCGCTGGCCAGCAACGCCCCTCCCCCCCCCAGCTACCTGGCCGCCCCGCCCCGCCCCGCCCCCAGCCACTGGCCAGCGCCCTCCCTCCCCCACGCTACCTGCCCGCCTCGCCCCCTGAAACTGGCCAGCGGCCCCCCTCCCCCCCACGCGCTACCTGCCTGCCCCGCCCATCACCACTGGCCAGCAACCCCCCCCCCCCCACAGGCTACCCCCCTGCCATGTTCTATTGGCCCTCACCTGCCCACTCCGCCTCCTGCCAGTGCCTAGCACCCCCACCACCACATGCTGCCTGCACCCCCCCACACGCTACCTGCCCTGCCCCCCACCTCCTCCACCACAAACCCAAGGCTCCTGACCTACCTATTTACCTTCCCACCACAAGTCAATGCCCCCGCCCAGCTACCTACTCTCCCCTCCTCCACACTTCCTGCCTGCTTTGCCCTGTCCCTCCCTTCAGTGCTGCCAGGGGCCAACAGCCCCCAGCTACCTACCCACTCTGCCTCATATCTCCATCCTCAGGCCTACACCCTGCCCCCAGGCAGCCTTTCATTTTCCAATAACTCCACCTACCTATCTGCCCCTCCCCTATTCTTCCCCCCCAGGCCAATACCCTGCCACTTCCTATCCACCGCACTCCAACCCTTCCCCACACACACCAACTGCATCTGTCTACCTACCTACCCAACTCACCCTACCCCCCCATATACCACCCCATGCCCTCCCAGACTAATACCTCCCATTTATGCATCCACCACACTCCTATTCCCTGATAGCTCTACCCTATCCCGCCATGACCAATACCCCCACCTACTTACCCCACCACCACCATCACCCCTTCCCCCTACAGGCCAATACCCTCACCTACCTACCCGTTCTGATCTCCATAGACTGTCAGCCCACACATTCATAAGAACATAAGAACAGCTATACTGAGTCAGACCATTTGTCCATCTAGCCCAGTGTCTTGTCTGCTGACCGTGGCCAATACCAGATGCCCCAGAGGGAGGGAACACAACAGGTAACCCTCACATGATCCCTACCCTGTCACCGATTTCCAGACAAACAGAGGCTAGGGACACCATTCCTACCGATTCTGACTCATAGCCATTGATGGACCTAATCTCCATGAATCTATCTAGCTCTTTTTTGAACCCTGTTAAAGCCCAAGCCTTCACCACATCCTCTGGCAAGGAGTTCTACAGGTTGACTATGCGCTGAGTGAAGAAAAACTTCCTTTTGTTTCTTTTAATCCTGCTGCCTATTAATTTAATTTGGTGGCCCTTAGTTCTTATATTGTGGAAATAGCAAATAACTTTTCTTTATTCACTTTTTCCACACAAGTCATGATTTTATAGACCTCTATCATATCCTCCCTAACTCTCCTCTTTTCTAAACTGAAAAGTCCAAGTCTTTTTAATCCCTCTTCATATGGGACCCATTCCAAACCCCTAATCATTTTTGTTGCCCTTTTCTGAACTCACACTACCTTATTCCCTCCCCCACATCTCTATCCTTCACAAACCAATACCCCCACCTACCTACCTATCCCAACCCATTCCACACAAACCAATACTCTCACCTACCTACCCATACTCCCCCACCCCAACCCACTCATCCTTCTTACAGACTTCCATCCCACACAAACCAATACTTCCATCCACTTACCCATCCTCTCCCAACAGACCAATGATCTCACCAGTATATCCATCCTGCCCCTTCTATGCCCACCCCTCCCACAGACCATCTCCAGACCAATAACCCCCACCTACACCAACATTTTTTAGGTATCCATAAGTGGAACATGGTAGAAAACCATGGCTCTAACCAGGCTATCACTCCATGCCAGGTTTGTTGGTACTTTTATGAGGTGGACACTGGCCTACTAGGAAAATTGAGCCATAACTACCAACTCAGATGCCAAACACTACTTTAAAGTCATCAGATGTTAAAAAGTGTTTTCAGGAAGAGCATAAGAATGTACATTTATATAGAAATCAGTGTGTCCAATTATAATACTGGTGTATTGGTACCTTACGGTGCTTGTCCTATTTATGAAGTAGTAAGCATATCCTGAACTGAATAAATTTCAAGGCCTAATAATGTATTAGTTCAGAACATGATTATTACAAAAATTAACATATACAACAGCTATTCTACTAAAACATTTCATTACATATTCACATTATCTGTGAAAGAAGAAAAAATACAAAGAAGAAATGGACTATGAAATGACTAAAAGATAAATTGTTTGTAAAAAAAATTAAAATCCCTTTTGGCCTTTTTTCTCCATTCACCTTTAGCTACTTGTCCTTCTAATTGTAATCTGTTCCTTACACACACACTTGCACACACCAGTTGGGCTCTTGTTTCCAGAATAACTACTATATTTTGGTTACATTGTGTTTGAAAATCACATTGTCCCAATTTTAACAAACAGTGAAAATGCAGATGTTTTATGTGTCTATGACATTTATTCTGAGAACAGCGTTTTAGCTGACTTATAGGGAGGGAAAGATGGGCTCAGTGGCAAAAAAATGGGAAGAGCTGAGTTGATACATTTTGCTCTTTCAGCAGTTTCTCAATTCCCTCCCCTCTCCCCCTTTTATTTATTTTTTTTTTCCTTTCATGTATACTTTTGAGTTTTTTTCTGTTAGCTGAAAGGAGCAACAAGCTGAAGTGACTGGCAAACAGCTTTAACACTGTGGATATGTAAACTGGATGTGAAGGAATGTGTTCCTTATAGCTAGCTGGGACTGGGGAAGAAACCCTGGGAGTGTTTGTGTAAACACAATTTGCTTCTGCCTTGTTTAGATTTGTGGGAGTCAGCAGAAACAGGATTTAACCCAACTAGAACAGAAGCCACTGACAGCATGTTGAAGATTATGGAAAACCAAACCAAGATGCTGAATAGTAATAGAGATGTAGCCGTGTTAGTCTGGTCTAGCTGAAACAAAAGACAGGACTATGCAGCACTTTAAAGACCAACAAGATGGTTTATTAGGTGATGAGCTTTCATGGGCCAGACCCACTTCCTCAGATCAAATTGTGGAAGAAAATTGGCATGACCATATATACCAAAGGGGTACAATCAAAAAAAGTGAACACATATAAAAAGGACAAATCAAATTTCAGAACAGAAAGAGGATGGGGGGGGAGGTTAATGTCTGTGAGCCAATGATATTAGAGGTGATAACTGGGGAAGCTATGTTTGTAATGGGTAAGATAATTAGCATGTTTGTTGAGGCCCAGTCGTAAAGTGTCAAATTTAAGCATGAATGACAGTTCAGAGGTTTCTCTTTGAAGTCTTGTGTTAAAATGTCTTTGAAGCAGGATGCAGGTAGTCAAGTCGTTGAGACAATGCCCTTTCTGGTTGAAATGGCAAGAAACTGTTTTTTCTTTGTGAAACTGTCTATCATCTGTTTTGTGTGCATTGATTCTTTGGCGAAGTGTCTGAGACGTTTGTCCATTATACATAGCAGACAGACACTGTCAGCACATGATGTCATAAATTATATTTCTGGATGAGCAGGAATATGTGTTCTTGACCATATAACCAATTCAGTTATAAGATGACTATCGCCATGCCTCATTTGCATAATTAATTAGGCTCCATTTTTGCGCAAAACCCCCCTCCTGTGCAAGAGCTGTGTTTCCAAAAAAATGCAGAAGAACAGCTCTTGTGCAAGTGGGGGGGGGGTTTGCGCAAAAGGGCTCCATTTTGCGCAAAAGCTTCTTGCGCAAAAACAGAGCCTCATTAATTATGCAAATGAGGCATGGTGATATTCCACACCTTGCCTCATTTGCATATTTTTGCACAAAACGGGGGCAGCGTAGACATAGCCATAATGGTGGGTTTGTTTGTTTTTTTACCAGCACTCTCCAGTCCCCATCACAGCAGGCGTGACTTAGCTGGACTTTAACACAATTGTGAGGTTTTCCAATAACTCTTACCCTTCCTTACCAGCACGCATTCACCTGTGTGTGTGATTGTGATGGAAAGGGATCAATAAAGACACAACTGATGCAGGGTTCAATGAGTTTATTTTGTGTGACCCCCCCCCCACTCATACCAATTGCTCTGGCCCCTGTGGAAGCTTGTAACATCCCTTGGTTTCATGAGAATGCCTTGCTTGAGCTGAGCAGTGGATTGAGGCAGGGAAGCAACCCCAAAACAGAAATGTCAGTGCCTGTCATTGTCAAAGTGGTTCCTCAGAGCCTCCTTGATTTTGACGGTTGCCTTATAGGTGCCTCTGACAGCCCGAGTGTCTGGCTGTTCATACCGTGCACCTAGGCACTATGCCTCAGTGCTCCACCCACTGGCAAACACTTCACCCTTACTCTCACACAAATTATGTAATCAACAACATTCATCCACCAGGATGGAGATATGATCTTTCATAAGGTCAAGCCTGCCATAGAGACATCTACATCTCCCTTTAAATCTGTCAAAGGCACATTTAACAACCATGTAGCATTGGGTTGGCCTGTTATTGAACCACTCCTTACTGCTGTCCAGGTGCTCCATGTAAGGCTTCGTGAGCCAAGGCTATAAGGGGTAAGCTGGGTAACTGAGGATCATTATGGGCATTTCCACATCCCCCACTGTGATTTTGTGGTCTGGAAAGAAAGTTCCTTTCTGCAGCTTTCTGTACAGGCCACTGTTCCTGAAAATGCGTGCATCATGCACCTTTCCAGAAGCATTTATGTCTGTGAAATGCACACAGTGAGCCACAAGCACCCGAAGCACCATCAAGAAGTACGCCTTGCAATTGAGGTTCTCTGTGGCAATGTGGGGTGGCACTATAATGGGAATATGTGTGCCATTGATTGCCCACCACAGTTTGGGAAGCCCATGTCTGCAAAAACAGATACCATGTCATCCACATTTCCCAGAGTCATAATCCTATACAGCAAAATGTGATTTATTGCCCTGCACACTTGCAGGAGTGCTGCCCCAATGGTAGACTTCCCACTCCAGTCTGATTTGCAAATGAATGGTAGCAATCTAGAGTTGCCAGCTTCCACAAAGCAATTGCAAAACACTTCTCTGTCTAGAGAGCAGATCTCCTTCGTGTTTCCTTGCACTGCAGTTCAGGGACCAGCTCGGCACACAACTCCAGGAAGATTGTTTTACGCATCTGAAAGTTTTGGAGCCACTGATCTTCATTCCACACCTGCATGACAATGTGATCCCACCATTCAGTGCTGGTTTTCCTAGCCCAAAAGCAATGCTCTACTCTGTGACAGCCAAATGCAATGCCAAATCGCTGATGTCCATCTCTCTCACTCTGTCAGCTGCATCCCAGTCTTCTTCCTCTAAGAATAGGTTCATAAGTAGCTCTGCTGCAATGTGTGATGTCCTAAGCACATTGAATACAGAATAGGAGAGAAGTCTGGAATCCATGATTTCTCACAGCAGATGTGGGAGTGTGTAACAAAGACTGTCATTCAAATGGCATGAAAATAAGACACAAATCTCAGGAGGGCTGTGAAGCAAAGAGGCGGCTGACAGGACATTTTTCACATTCCCAAAATGCCTTGCATTCCATTGCACATTCCCATAGTGCCTAGCAACTGTGATGCCAGACACTGTGGGATGCATACCCACATTGCTTTGCT
Source organism: Pelochelys cantorii (assembly GCA_032595735.1). Classification (NCBI taxonomy): domain Eukaryota; kingdom Metazoa; phylum Chordata; order Testudines; family Trionychidae; genus Pelochelys; species Pelochelys cantorii. The sequence goes on along the minus strand of CM064326.1, from coordinate 41,017,103 downwards.
CTTTCTGTCGATGGGGGAGCTAACAATGTGGCCATGATATGTTAACAGAGAATGGCAGTGCCAACATGATTTGGTGACTTTCTTTTTGGCAACTTTTGCATGTTGACAGTACTTTTATCACCAATGCTTTCTTGTATAGACATTGCCTCAGACTGGTGGGCAGGATTCTCAATCATCAGGCTACATGCTCTCCAGGCATTGGCTGTAAGACTGGTTCAACCTATTTCTCCCCACTGTCTTAAGAGTAGAGCTAAAATAGGCTCCATATGGAATCTCTTTTATTATTTTAAATTTATTCCAGTGGATGCTGAAATTTCTTGTAGCTGGACTGTGTTTTGAGCCAAGAGCTGAAACCACTTGTGTCGGACTGGGCTTTTGCCCAGAGCAAAATCCACCAGGAGCAATGAGTGGGTGGCCAGCAGGAGCAACAGCTAGCAGGGATGGAGGGGGGGAGGCAGCAGTGGCATGACAAGTGGCCAACAAGGTGGCAGCAGGGAGGTGTGATAAGCAGCCAACAGGACAGTGATGGACAGCAGTGTGTAGACTGATGGCAAGTGACCAGAAGAGTGTGTAAGATGCCTCTTTACCTCCCCCACCCAAGATGGCAGGTGAACTCTGTGGCTGAACCTCTGAATTCTGGGCCTATGCTGATCATAGACAGCAACTGTGAGTGGGATGCAGAGAAGGGTTAGGTATCTGAAGGGGACATTTAAATTGCTGGACTTAAGAACCTGAGAGGAAAAAAGACACTACCCAATCCACTTGGAGTAGGACTTTTCATCATGGTTTATATTTTTGGACCTTATTTGTGGGTGTTCTCAAATTAATGCCAAGTTACTTCCCTCCCTTTTGTTAAAAAAATATTTTCTACATCAGACCCTCTGCTTGCAAGTGGGGAAGTATTGCCTCTCAGAGTGTGTGAATTTCCCAGGTGACTGGAGGGGAGGGGGGGGGGCGCTCAAGCTGGTTCTGTGTTGGAAGGATGGGGAGGAAACCCTAGATATTGAATCCAGTCCTGGCTGCTGCTGGCTCCACCTAGCAGAAGGGTTACAGATACAAAAGCCCATCCAAACTGAAGAATTATGGAGAAAAGAAGAAATAACTTACAGTAATTATGCAAGCCCTCCAGTCTAGCTAATAATAGCTGTCAGACAATCAAAGTACAGGGATTGTCATACACACAACTAGAGTGCAGGGAACTTCACCCACAAGAGTGGGGGCATGGAGACTTTATACTTTTATATATATTCCTACACTCTGATTGGCCGATACTGCAATATAGAATGGTATAACCATATAAATAGTAGTACATATGTGATATATATGATGACAAAATATCCTTTGTTAGCCAGTATTAAAAATGGTTCTCAAATATTCAAGGCTGAAATCTTGCAAGTATAAAACTGATTAAAACTAAAATGAAGTCACCTCCTAGATATACAGTTTTGTTACTTAAGAGGCTATGCCTTCTGCTGAAGTATCCAGCATTGACCATTCTCTGAGGTAGGATAGTACACTAGAGGGACAATTTGTATATTCTGATGCAAATCTTATGTTCTTTATAGCTCTTAGATCACTCCCAATTTTAGATGAATTCAAATTGGTCAGTCTCCATGCACCATTACAAATCCAAAGTGCCAGTCAGACTCCAGATTTGTTTTAATTCAGTGAATTAAGAATGTTGCTTATTTACATCCCAATTCCATAACTTCTTTGTCATATGGGCAATGCTTACTTATATAAGTAGTCTAATGAATTACCTTCTCCTATGAATAAGGATTTGCTGCAGCACTTAATTTGTAATGAAAGAGGCACTGGGACTCAAACAACTAGGTGCTGGGGCTTAAGCATTTTTTTACACTCATAACCAATACAGCAAACACAGAGGAGCCAGGGTTACAAACTGTCAAGTGTGCAGAATCTCTGGCACAAATTAAGCACTCAGTTGCTGGTTCAAGTTCTCAGCTATTAATGCCTCCTCTTGAACAAATTTCATTGTGTCATTGCTGTTTTAGTCTAGCAGATGATTACATATGGAACAATGCATGATTTCCTCTGCAAAGAGATGGATGTAAATATGTGCCAGACAGCCCAAAATATTTGATGAACTTCAGCAGCCCTAATAGTGATTTACAGTCTCCTTGTGGGATGAGGACAATCTGTACAGAAGTTCTTTAGGCTTCACCAGAGCCATCTGCTACCTTAGGTGAAGTCAAGTGATTTAAGAGTATCCCTCAAGCCTAGTACCACAAGCTTGCTAATTTTCGAAGCAAAAATTATTCACCAGTAGATCAAGTAACATCATGGACATAGCTAATCTTACATCTCACGAAAACACCATCAGTAATAATATCTTTGAGATATTTCATTACAAATGGTTTAACTAAACAGAGGTACAGTTTCAGAGATTCCAAGGTCTGAAGGAACCATTGTGAGCACCTAATCTAACCTGCTGTGTCTATCAGGATCTAGATTCCCCAAAGAGTGAACAGGGAGTTTTGAATGAAAAGTTGAATCAAATGATTGCATAACAATGTTACTGTGCACAAAAATAAGTCAGGTAAGGTATTTTGTGAAAGCTTGTAATGTTCTAATCATAATGATCATATGAGATATGTACAGACTATGGTTCTGAATTTATATATTTGAGTATATAGAAAACTATACTCATAATTTGTGGTGCAATCTGTCAAAAAGGACCTGCTTTGCCAACCAGAGATTAGCTCCAAGTATCTACCATTGTATAACTCCTGGAGAAGACAAATGGTGGGCCATTAGCATTAATGGGAAGACATTAGGTAAGTCTACTCAGCAAAGAAAAAAACAGGTCTGTGCCAGATGGCTTAGGCACTCAGGGCTTGGGCTGCAGAGCTGTTTAACTGGTGTGAAATACTTCTGGTCTCAGGCTGCAGCTCTAGTTATGAGACCCTCTCATTTTGCAAGGTCCTAGAGCAGTGGTTCTCAAAGTGTGAACCACAACTCTTGTTCAGCACCACTCTTCCCTCCTCCCATTCAGCGGGGAGCCCATGCTGCTGCTTGAGCCTTGTGGTAGCCACGCTGCCGCGAGGCTGCAACACCAGCTCCAGCTTCCTGCTCGGAGGGCATGCGGGGGAAGGGGTGAAGAAAGCCCCAACCTTCCCCACCAGACCCAGCTCACGGAGACAGGCAGAGCAAGGGGCTTCATGTGCTGCTGTTTCACCCCACACCATGCTGGGGGAGCAGTAGAACATGGAGTAGCTTGCTCTGCCTCTCTCGGTGAGCTGGGCCTGGTGGGGAAGGTTGGGGCTTTCTTCACTCCCCCCTTCCCCCGCCAAGTGCTCTCCGAGCCAGAAGCCGGAGCTGGAGCACAAACACGCAGCTCAAGCAGCAGTGAAGGATCCCTGCTGCATGCGGGGGGCTGAGCTTCCTCCCCCTTTCCACCCCGCTGGGGGAACGGCAGCACAGAGACACAATGGAGGATTTCCCTGCTGCAAGGGGATACAAATACAGGTAAGCATCCCCCTTATACCCAGACCCCCGCATCCCAATACCCCTCACTCCCTTCCCCCCACCAAGACCCTGCCCCTCCCGGCTTGCTTTGACACCCTCCCTCGCTCCTGCACCCTCCCTCCTGGCCAGACACCCTACCCCAGTCTGTTCCTGCACCCTCCCTTGCTCCTTCTCCCTCCCCCTAGACAGACACCCTACTCCCAGCCTATTTCTGCACCCTACCTCCCACCCAAACCTCTCAACTTCTTCCCCTTCTGCACCCCCCCTCCCTCACAGATACTGCACCCCTATCCCTATCCCACTTGCTGGCAGCCCTGCCCTGCACACTGAACCTCTCATTTTTGTCCCCATCCCAGAGCCTAAGAGGGTCCATAAAATCCACTAACTCTGGAACACCAGAAAAGTAAATCTGGCCTATAAGAAGCCCTGAACTTCTGTCCTCCCTGTCCCAGAAGAGTGAGGTGTCTCAGGTGGAGGTCACATCAGTAAAGGATGTGGATTTTTTTAGGAGTTTTTTTTGCTTCTCATTTGTGTGGTCCCCAATTGATTTTTCTGTGGGTCAGTGGCACAGAATTAGGCTCTATAGTCCAGATCCTCAAAGGCATTTAGATACATAAGTCCCACTGAAATCAGTGGAAGTTAGAACCCTAAATACTTTTGAAGCTCTGGGCCTTGTAACTAACTCAAGTCCAACCTCAGTCAGTTTTACATTGAGCCAGGTGGTCCAGAGGCCAAAAAGTTTGAGAACCACTGTCCTGGAGCTAAGGCTTAAGCCCAAACATGAAAGTCTACACAGCAATTAAACAGCCCCACAAATTGAGCTTTTTAAGTCCAGTAAGCCTTGGTCAGCCTTGGGTGTCTAGCTGCTGCATAGAAATACCCTTTGTGACATTCCAGCTAGAATTTCCCCACCCTGAGTCACCATACCAGGAGGGGGGGGAGGGGGGGAGAGGAGAAAAAAAGTAAATGGCCTTTTAAAAAAAACTAGGCTTGAAACTGAGGTCATCACGTACCCACTTGGTGGGCGCTGTCTGTGAAATGCTGATCTCTTGAGTGTACATTGGGAAACTATTCAGAAGTAATAGATAACTTGTATTGAAAAAGGGAGCGTTTCTTAAATGTAAAGCCTAAAGTTGCATTGTGATGTTTGCTTTCTGTGTAACTTGTATGTGTTTGCTTTCCTTAATACAGTAGACTTCCAATAATCCTGCACCTTTGGGACCGAGGTGGTGCCGGATTTTCAGATATGCCGAAGTATCGGGAGGTACTCCAGCGGGGGGCTGTGACGGGTCTGCCGGGACCCGCACTGCGTCCGGAGGGTGGGCAGGGAACGGCACAGTGAGGGGCGAACCCTCCGCCGTTTTGCAGGAAGGCGGGGCAAGCCCCGCACCGCTGCCGAGAGTTTCTGGGAGGGGAGCGGGCTCCCCACCCCCCAGACTGCAGTAGTTATCACCGAGCAGGGGGGTGAGGGGCGGCGCTGTGGGACCAACCCGGCAGCACCCCAGCTGCTCTGCTCTGCAGCTTCCCCAAGTTCACCGCTCGTCAGTTTCAGCAGCAGCAGTGGCAGACTTGGGGAAGCAGCCTGGAGCAGAGCAGCTGGGGTGCTGCCGGGTTGGTCCCCCAGCGCTGCCCCTCACCCCCCTGCTTGGCCCCTGGCAGCACCCCAGCTGCTCTGCTCTGCGCCGCTTCCCCAAGTCTGCCGCTGCTGAAACTGAGGAGTGGCGGACTTGGGGAAGCTGCGGAGCAGAGCAGCTGGGGTGCTGCCAGGGGCCAAGCAGGGGGTTGAGGGGCGGCGCTGGGGGACCAATCTAGCAGCACCCCAGCTGCTCTGCTCCACGCCGCTTCCCCAAGTCCACCCCTGCCGCTGCTGAAACTGACGAGCAGCAGACTTGGGGAAGCTGAAGAGCAGAGCAGCTGAGGTGCTGCCGGGTTCATCCCGCAGCACCGCCCCTCACCCCCCTGCTGGGCGATAACTACTGCAGTCTGGGGGGGTGGGGAGCCTGCTCCCCTCCCGGAAACTCTCGGTGGCGGCGCGAGGTTTCCCCCTGCCTTCCTGCAAAACGCCGAATGGTTAGCCCCTCGCCACACCGTTCCCCGCCCACCCCCCACCTCCCGGCCAGTCTCAGTGCGGGTCCCGGCAGAGGGGTATAATCCCCTTTCCCTCTTCTCCCCTTTCCTTTCCCAGCCGCCAGTGCCCATGGGGCTCACAGCAGCTCTAATTGTCCGGCTGGCTCGAGCACTTCCAGGTTCCAGTTGGTGCTGGACTATTGGGAGTGCTGGACCACTGGATGCTGGACAATTGGAGTTTTAGTGTATTTTATCTTTGAATCTATGATTTTTCTATTAAATAAACTCTTCATTAATTTTTTTCTGGTATGAAAACTGCAGTGTGCGCGCCAAAGTAAGTTTATATCTGGGGGGGAGGGGAGAGCTGGTTTCACTCCTTTGGAGGTGATAATCCAGAGATGAAAAGTCTAAGTGTCTGGTAGTTATAGTAACCCATGAAGCTATGAATCTAAGATTCTGGTGCCCAAGATTCAAAAGCAAAAGTTTTTCCTTTGGGCATGCCCACATCTTGAAGCGTGTGTGTAGATATGGTTGCCCCATCTTTTAAAAAATGTATTGGAGTTGGAAAAGGTTCAGGAAAGGGCAGTAAAAATTATTAGGGGTATGGAATGGCTTTCATATGAGGAGAGATTAATAAGACTGGGACTTTCCAGTTGGGAAAAGAGACAACTAAGTCGGGATGTGATAGAGGTCTATAAAATCATGAATTGTGTGAAGAAATTAAATAAGTTTATTTACTCCTTCTCATAACACAAGAATTAGGAGGGTCACTAAATGAAATTAATAGGCAGCAGGTTTAAAACAAAAGGAAGTATTTCTTCACACAAAGCACAGTCAACCCATGAATTCCTTGCTAGAGAATGTTGTAAAGGCCAAGCCCATAACAGGCTTCAAAAAGGAATTAGATAAATTCATGGGGGATAGGTCCACCAATGTCTATTAGTGAGGGTGGGCAAGGATAATATCCCTAGCTTCTGTCTGTTAGACGCTGGGAATGAGTGACGGGCAGTGTTCCCTGTAAGCTGTGAGCCTGGGCAACCACCCAGGAGAGTTAAATGCTGCCCAGTTGATTAGCAGGGCATCCACAGCTTCCCACAACAAGCAGATATCATTCTACTGGTGGTGCACATCTGCACATGCTTGGGTACACATAACAAAATTTATTCTGCTCATGGATGGAAAAAATTAGAGGGAACATTAGATAGGGGATGGATCACTTCATGATTACCTGTTCTGTTCATTCCCTCTGGGATGCCTGGAATTGGTCATTAACAGAAGTCAGGATTTTGGGCTCGATCAACCATTGGTCATGCCCACATCCTGGAACCTCCAACAGGTGATCCTGGCTGATTTGACCAGGAGGCTACCCAAGTGCTGGCACTTCAGCTGCTCTTCCTTCTCCTCCCCTCCCCTCCCCCCCCCACTGCCATGCTGCTCCTGCCTTCTGCCTTGGAGCTGCCCAGCAGAAGCTTCCTACTTACTGTGTAGGGTGGGGGAGGCAGAAGAAAAGGGCACTGACATCAGGGTGTCCCCCTCCCTCAGCCCTGTATTCCACCTCCAGAATGAGTAGGGCAAGGCCTCAGAGAAGGGATGAGACAGAAAAAGGTGGGGCAGGGGCGTTTAGGTTTGAGATAGATCCTGGATTGATGTAAATTCAAAAAGTGATCTTGTGCTTATTGGCGACTCCTGGGTTAGACGAACCTTTTGGGCTGACCCAGTATGGCCATTGTTATGTTCTCATGTTCTTTCTTGAAGAGGTGAAATTGGATGACATGGGCTCAGGCAGACTTTGCTCTTAAAAAGTTTCCCTAAGAAACTTAAGAACAGTTTTACATATACAATATTTGTTCTTATTTTAGAAAAGTGCTAATTCCTTATGCTGCTGAAGGACAAGCCTACCACATAGGACTGTGGGCAAAATTTAGAGTGTGATTCAACAAGCAAGGATTATAGTAATGGGAGAGATCACTTCTTAGCATACGCATAATGTGCATCAGATGGCATGAAACCAGAATTCATCACTGAATTTGGTCCACAGGTTGGATCATTAGCTTCCCCAGCTTGGGCCAGGTTCTGACAGGGAGGTCAATGTGAATATTGATCCATGCCCGCCAATATCTCACTGACTTGATAAGGATGCATAGTAGAACTGGAAGCAGACTTTATGCTCAGAATGTGTGTGTATTTGGGCAAATTGGACTGCATACAGTATGTGCTGAAGAGGTATAAAGGATAACATTTCAATAACAGAGGATCCATACAACTACAAAATGTGTATTTAGCAATGTATAGCTGATTTGATTAAAATTAATTCTGGAGGGGAAAAAAGTAGGATTTACTCAATAACAGTACATTTAAAATGCTATTTGTTTTTTCAATAGACAATACATTTAAGCCAGATAGTATTCCTCTAATAACCTTTTAGATTTAAGCCTTTTATTTTTCTACATAGTTTACAGAGCAGGCCATTATTTTTTTCAAAGTGGAGAATGAGGCTAAAACTAGCAGTGGATATTATAGCAACATGAAATTCTTACTATTATTTAGTTCTCCTCCAGAAAGGCTGGACCACACTGACCCATACTTTGAATCAAATTGTATGTTAATAGCTCTCCCTGTTTCTAATAATATACTTTGAGTGCATTTCATATCATTCTCTCCAGCTTTTGTAATTGGTGAAGTTACTCATTTGGGTCAAATTCTAAGCTTGGATGAATGTGTGGGATAGGCATACAATTGCCAATGAAGTTAATGTGTAAGTACAAAGGAAGAAATTATCCCAAAATTCTGTATTACCAGCCCTAAGGTGCAAGGTGACTCAGTGACAGGAGTGTTAACTTGTTCAGATAAAGCAGTGACAGACTTTAAGGTGCAGCAAACACCCACAGAAATATACATGTGTATAATCTTCAAGTGAGGGGCAGATAGAATGATAGCAGCATCCTCCACACTGTAATTTACTTTATGATTTAGTAAAACTATTTTGGCACAGCAGAAACCCCATTCTCTATGACTTCCCATGGAATTTGGAAACTTAACTTCCATTTGTGGCTCTGAAAATCTCCCCTGTAATCAGGGGAGCCAAAAGCCACGCTGGGCCCCTGGACAATGTGTGTGAGTGGGCTCGGCATTCCTGGAAGGGGTGGGACCTTGCGTGGAAGGGGTGGGGCAGGGCAACAAGCACACCGCACTGAGCCTCCCAGAGCCCTATGTGATGTTCTCCCCCAGACCTTAGAGCCACTTGGAGTGAGCTGCAGGGCACTCCAGCAGTGATTTAAAGGACCCAAAGCTCCAGCTGCCACCACTGCTGCCATACCCTCAGTAACAGCTGGGAACCCCAGACTCTTTACAGTCACTGGGACTGTTACCCCCCTAACCCCCACACTCTGTCAGCAGGCCTGTCCATAATTATTTGTCCTTCAAACATATGACCAGATTCTGGCCAGCTCCTGTGTGAGAGGATGGGGGGGGTGGCAGGGGAACCACTGTCTCTTACTCTTCCCCTATGTCATGGATGGCCAGAATCCCACTGGGAAGTACAGTCATTGCTTCCTCCTAGCAGTCTGGAAGGGGCATGCAGAGGCAGGGCCAGTGGACAATCCAGACCCTTCATCAGGTCACTTATATGGCATCAGTCAGCAGAACTGATCACGTGCAAAACATGCTACACCCTTTCCAAAGATGGTAGATCATGCTACTGCTTATACATTCCAGGAGAAATTCTGGCTCAGTCAGCACCAGGCTTAATGCAGCCATTCTCCAGTGGAGTGCATAACACAAATTTTACCTACAGTCTTTTTGCAATTACTTTTTTATATTATTAATCTATTTTGTGAAGAACTAAATAGCATTATTCATGCCTATTCTGTTCAACTCCTTATTCCATGTCCTCTCACAAACCATAAGAACATAAGAACACAAGAATGGCCGTACTGGGTCAGACCAAAGGTCCATCAGCCCAGTATCCTGTCTGCCGACAGTGGCCAGCACCAGGTGCCCCAGAGAGGGTGGACCGAAGACAATGATCAAGCGATTTATCTCCTGCCATCTCTCTCCAGCCTCTGACAAACAGAGGCCAAGGACACCATTTTATCCCCTGGCTAATAGCCTTTTATGGACCTAACCTCCATGAAATTATCTGTAGCAAATGGTTTCATTCTTCCTTTTTGACTAGCAATACAGTAACAAACCCTGATGCCAAACTGTTAGAAATATTCTTTCACCATATACTTCCATAACTGACAGATATGGTGGAGAGCTTTATGTTTTTGAGTTGCCTTTGGCTCTGTCTTGTGGTTAGGTTGCTAATGAGCTACAATTTTCTCTTCAACTCATCGTGGTTTGAATTTTAATTCATTTTAGAAAGTCTGTTATTGTTAGCGATTACAAAAAAACCCCACTTGATTTTACATTCCCATTTCAGTTTTCTAAATTACTAGATAAAACAAGCCTTTAGATATTTCTATCCCAGGATATATTTTCACTTATATGAGAAGGTTCTTTGGGGCTTTTTTTTTTTTTAAATGACAGCTTCATCCCAAGTTACCTGAGTATACTAAACTGTATATTTAGTAGCTTCTAGATTCAGATCAGAAAAGAATACTTCTCCAAGGGCTTATTCTGCAAGGTGGCAGGCACTGTGGGCCAATCCACAAAGCACTTGAGTCATTTCATGTAATCATCTGCTTGTGTGCTTGAAGTTAATGTGATTAAGTGTCTCCTTGGATTGGGCCAGACAGCTCTGCAGCTTGCAGGACTGAGCCAGTGTTCCTTCTATCCTTCCTGACAAGCTCCTCAGGCAAATGGAACTGATCCTGCTTGCAAGAGGGACCTCCTCCATCTGGCCATCCTTGCATCATGCATCAGATGATATAATCATAAGGATCATGGAGATAAAATTTGAATACAGGGGGAGGACAGCACAAGTGTTTCCATTAGAATTCCTGGTGCTTACCTGATGTCATCTTGGATATGTTGGTAAATAATCTATTAGTACAAAAATGGCACCATTATCTGAGGTATTAACTTTTATTATGGCACCTACAAGAAATATATCACTTAATTTTACAAAAAAATTGGTATGCTCCACTATCCTGTACAAAGTAGACCTTGCTGGAGAAGTGGGTAATCTTATTGCTGTAATCTGTCTTCCTCTCCTTGCCCTCTTCTACTGTTTTTTGTTCTCCTCATCATCATACTATATCTGAAATTTTAGACTGCAAGCACTTCAAGGCAAGGACTGCATCATCTTTTTTTTACCACAAGTTGCCTAGACACTCTTGGGAATTGTAACGTCATAAAAACAACAGCAACAAAGAGGGAAAATATAAATGCAATAACCGTCATGAAAGTGTGACTAATCTGTATAAATAAGTACTGGGTACACGTCTGCAACCCTCCTGTCTAAAACAAGTTGATTATAAAGTCATTTGGGTCAATACAGAAGTTCCCTCATGCGATAGTGCCAGGCTTCCCAGATATCTTGCACATGCTCAAAAAGTATGGCAAAATATTTGAAACCATAACTTTGCTTCGTGTGCTCAAATAAAAAGCACATGGAGCATACTGAATTGGGTGACATCCTATCAACACCATGTGTTACTATTAGCCTGACAAGCAGTTGATAAGCGAAGTTGTCTGTTAATTATTTATTATAGGTGATTATGGTATACTGCAGAAACACAAAAAACTGCTTTAAGGAGGTGAAAATATAATTTAGTCAAGAACACAACAAATTCTAGCAGACATTGTGGCAAAGAAATAGAAAAGTGAGTTGGGGGGTGGATGACAGCATCAGGAAAGCACTCCTTCTGAGGGATATAATTTTTTCCAGAAAAAAAGCTTATATAGATTGTTTCATATGTGTCTTGATAGTTTACACACACACACACACACACACACACACACTTGGAAGTGATAGCTATGTGAGAAACTGCAGAACCATATGAAAGATTACATTTATCATGTACTCTTGACCATTTAAAAACAATGAGTGCTCCTGTGGCACCTTAGGTTATGTCTACACTACAGAGAAGATTGAAGCTGTTCCTGTTGATTTTCCAGGGTTCAAATTAGTGGGTCTAGTGAAGCTAATTCAAACTGAGAGGGACACTCTGGTCGATGCCAGTAGTCCTGTTTCCATGAGAAATGAGGGAAGTCGAAGGGAGTGTGTTCTCCCTTCAACTTTTTGTAGTGTGGACAGCACCAAAAGCCAAGTTGAAGTACTTCAACTTCAATTAACGTAGCTGAAGTTGCGTATCTTAATTCGACCTTATCCCATAGTGTAGACATACCCTTACAGACTAACCAAAATATATAGAATCATGAGCTTTCATAGGCAAAATCCACTTAATCACATGAATTGGAGTGGAAATAACAGAAACCAAGATATACCGGTATATATAAAGTCAGAAGATGTACCTCTCAATTGTAGGATCCATGTTAATGAGGCTAATTACATGGGCTGGATGTGTCCCATACATAGATTTTCATGTGGAAATGCAGATGTTAATGCCCATAAATCCATTTATCTTAAAACTAGCTGAGATCTTCCTTTTTTTTTTTTTTTTTTTTTTAATACCTACCTGCCATCTTCCCCTTGGTGCCAATTCTGATACTGACATTGACTCTGTTACTGCTTTCAGAGTGCAAGGATCTGAAAATTCAAATGATGAGGGATTAAATATTTCCCCATTCTGATCACGAAGTATTATGCTGAACCTTACACCTTGCTCCTGGATCTGTGCTTTCAGTTGGTAGATCAGCAATGCACAGCCTCTCATATAGGCAATCCTTTCCCAAAATTGTTCCAGTGGAGGAGTTGGTTAACAAGTATATAAAACAATTCATGATGGATGTCACCATCACCATCAAGATTGTTGTTTGACTGTTAGTTTTTTAAAATTCTTGCATATGGTGCTTTTCTACTGAAATCAGTGGGGGGGGGGGGGAAAGTATCCCAGAAGGGGCTTATTTGAATAGTAATTGTGAAACAATCTGAGATCCAAAGAAGGAGAACAAAATGGAAGATGAATGAATGAATGAATGAATAGTGAAAGAATAGGTGTGGGAAAGGATTAGTCTACAAAATTGGTAATAATAAAAATGCATTTCATAAGTACATTAAAAGGCATGAGGCAGCCAAGAGTCACAACTGAGAAGTGATAATTGTAGAGTTATCAATTAGAGAAGGGATTATAGAAGAGAGATTAGAAGGCATTTGAATGACAGTATTAGGAATTATACAAGAGATTCCAGTGAAAGCATCATCTGTCATTTCAGCTAGAGAAGTGTCAGGACCAAGCACTAAAATGTGTTTCAGTTTCCCTTAAAAGAATTTCACATCTCCACCATACAAGAGGGCACAGTTTAAAAAATGCTGACATTTGTGAGAGATGAAGTAAAGTAGGAAACACTGCAATAGTTTTATGGCAGCTGCCACTTTTTCCACTATGAAGTGGATTCAAAACTTGTCATACTTTAAGATACCTGTTGTCCTCAAGTTGCAGTGATATTTGGGAACTATACTGCAAAGGTTGGTTTAAAAACAGAAATGCTGTACACCACAAACTCTCAGGGACAACACTAGCAAGAGCCAAATGCCTTCTCAATGAGAGGCTACACTTGTAGATGAGATTGGAGGATAGCAGGCAATGTTGCATTTGGTTTCTTATTACAAATAATTGTAGCATTCCAGAAGAGAGATTCTGAAGACTTGATTATCTTGTTTCTGAGTGAATAGATAGGTCTTACAGAAGGATGAATTGAAAAGCATTCTGTAAAGTACCAGTATGCTATAGAGCAAAAGTTTTGAATTACAATCTTGTTAGTATAGATAGAGAACTGAGACAGGTTTTTTGATTCTAAGTTTTCCTCTGGTGTTGTCAGCGCTTCAGGGGTTGTCTGTATAAGTCCTATATTCACCAAAATATAACCTAGAAATCCAGTTAAAGAGAAGCCATCTAAAAATCGATGACTTTTGTTGAAATCATCATCCATCACATATTTCATAATCCTGCAGAAGTCAAACAGAGCAAAGAGAAAAACTGTAAAGAAGTGTGGGTTTCTACTGAAAGTCACTAAGAACTGAAATGTGAAACTGCAAGAGAATATAGTGTAGGCAGAGAAGGTAATTTTTACAATGTACTTAAAAGAAGACAGGACTATGGAATGGTATAGCTCTCTATAAAACACATTATTAGAAAAGTGCCCTCCACTTTTTTTTACAAGCACTAAGAATTTCACCATTAACCAAAACACAAAAAGATAAATTAACTTTACACAGCAATAACCCTGAGGCCCTTGTTTATGTGCTTATATATATTGGTGCCATTTTGCAGTCTTTAGTATCTGGTTTGTTACAATTTCACCACAAATAGTAAAATCATTGGTTATTAAAATGCTCCATAATTTCCACATTGATAACATCTAATAATTGGGGTGCTTCTGAGGGCAGGGAGAGCCATAAAATCCGAGAACTGGAAGGGACCTTGTGAGGTCATCGAGTCCAGTCCCCTGCCCTCATGGCAGGACCAGGCAACCTGCATGTCTATCCAACCTGCTCTTAAATATCTCCAGTGATGGAGATTCCACAGCCTAAACCTCCCTTGCTTCAATTTAAATCCATTGCTTCTTGTTCTATCATCAGAAGATAAGGAGAACAATTTTTCCTCCCTCCTCCTTGTAACACCCTTTTAGATACTTGAAAATTACTATCATGTCCCCGCTCAGTCTTTTCTTGTCTAAACTAAACAAGCCCGGTTCTTTCAGTCTTCCCTCATAGCTCATGTTTTCTAGACCTTTAATCATTCTTGTTGCTCTTCTCTGGACCTTCTCCACATCTTTCTTGAAATGTGATGTCCAGAACTGGACACAATACTCCAACTGAGGCCTAATCAGTGCAGAGTAGAGTAGAAGAATTACTTCTTGCAAATATAATAATAATTCAGAAGTGCAACCAGAGCAGATTCCATGGCTGAGTGTGAAGCCAGATCATAAAGTGTCCAGTATATTAGCAGTAGTCAGGTAATACAGCCATTCCCCGACTTACGAACAGGTTACGTTCCGAATAGCTGGTTGTAACTCGATTTGTTCATAAGTCGGAAATAGCCCATACGAAGCACTCGAAGTGTAACCAAGCACCAACACAGCAATCAACAACAAAAAATAGAAACATGAAAAAAACAACACTACTGCAGTGACAGCAAACTTTATTTAAAAAACATGAACATGAAATACAAAACACAATGCAGTAATTTAAATACAGTAATGTGAATTGAATTAATTGGATGAGGAATCGGAGGAGTAAAAAACTACAGTAACAACATCGTCAACAGATTCATCTTCTACTTCAGCAGTTCCTTTGCTTGTAGAAGGCATTGGTTCAGTACGGGAGGCAGCAGTGCTGGGGGCTTTCTTTTTAAAAATATCCATTTTGGACTGGACAATTTGTTTTTTCTTCTCATTATAAATTTCCTTATAGCAAGCCAGGGCATCCTGAATTAAACGATCCACCTTTGAGAATCTCGCAACATTAGGGTCCATTTTTTCAAACATTTGCATTCCTTCATTTATTTTGCTGAAAGCTGCAGCCATTTTTTTCATCACAAAGTTTTTGGGGGCTTCTTCTTCTTCTTCTTGGGCTGTTTGTCTCTCTTCCTCTGTTACCCTCTCCGCCTCGAGCTGCATTAAATCTTCATTGCTCAGCTCCTCCCCAACATCCTCAACCAGTTGGTGTATGTCTTCATTATCCATTTCCAGATCCACTTCTTTCGCCAGCTGTACAATGTTATTAGAAATGTCTTCCAGTGCCTTTTCTTTTTCAAAGCCTTTGAAACAGTTCACAAATCCTTTTAGGATTTTCTTCCATATGCCATTCATACATTGTGGAGTGACTTCTTCCCACCCTGCAACAATGTTCCTTATGCAATGCAGAATGTTGTAGTCCTTCCAAAATTCATGTAATGTTTTGCTGTTTTCACATTCTGTGGCAGCTACTGCCTTTGCAAATGTGTTGCGAAGATAACATGCTTTGAAAGCAGCTATGGCCCCCTGGTCCATGGGTTGGAGAATAGATGTGGTGTTGGGAGGCAGAAACACCACTTTCACGTTGGAATGTAAGTCATTTAGGTATTGAGGGTGACCTGGAGCATTATCCAAAATAAGCAAAATTTGGAAAGGAATTCCTTGCTCCAGAAAATATGACTTGACTTCAGGGATGAAGCAGTTCATGAGCCAATCTTCAAAAAGTGCAAGCGTCATCCAGGCTTTCTTATTAGCGTGATAATGGACTGGTAAAGTATCCTTGCTGATATTCTTGAAGGCTCTAGGGTTTTCAGAGCAATAAATCAAGAGGGGTTTCAATTTATACCCAGAAACATTGCCTCCTAACAAGACTGTTAGACGGACTTTGAAAGCCTTAGAACCAGGCATAGTTTTTGCTTCCTTATGTATGTAGGTGCGTTCGGGCATTTTCTTCCAAAAGAGACCTGTCTCATCAACATTAAAGATCTGTTCTGGAAAATAATTTCCCTCTTTTATCAGCTTATCCAATTCTTCTATGAAAGGTTCTGCTGCTTTCAAATCAGCACTGTCTGCCTCCCCACTTAATTTCACATTATGAAGGTTTGCACGCATCTTGAAACGGTTGAACCAACTGTGACTGTCAGTGAAAGTTTGGTCACAGTCATACCCCTCCTTTTTCTTTAAGTCTTCAAAAAGACTATGAGCCTTAGCTTGTATCGTCATGAGACTTAATGGCGTGCGTTTTTCAATTTGGTCTTCCATCCAAAGCACTAAGAGGTTTTCCCATTTCCAGGATGGGACCTGCTCTTTGCTTTGTTAGAATTTTTGATTTCATAGAAGCAGACCCTTTCACTGCTTCATGAATGCGGTCACTATCCTTTATAATGGTGCTGATAGTGGATTTCGACAGCCCTAAATTACGCGACATGAAGGACACTGTTTGACCCCCTTCGTATTGTCTCACTATCGCTATTTTCTGTTCCAAATCTATAGTTTTTCTCTTTCTTTTCTCACCACCGTTATCACCACCCTTATCACTAGCCCTTTTTCTTTTACTTGACATGATGGCCACAAGCAAACACCGAAAACACTGTGAGGGAATGAAACGTAAACACGCTGCCTGACCGCAGACACGCAAACACAACGTGCTGCTGCGAGGTTGGTCGTAAGTGCGGATGGTCGTAAGTCAAGGTGGTCGTAAGTCAGGGAACAGCTGTAGTAAAGTCTAGTTGTCATATTTTTTCCAGTGATTTGCTGAGGAAAGGGAGGCTGGAGACCAAGTGGTTATTTGCAAAATCACTACTACTGAAAAGTGGTGTATTGAAAAATGGCTGAACTATAGCATTCTTCATGGAGATAAGATTAGTTGGGATTCTTTAAGGCTGTGTTAATAATTTTGGTCCATTTTGATCCTAATGTTTCTTTGCTTTCACTGTCATTGACATAAAGGTGGCCCTGATGTCTTCGAGAGCATCTGCTGTCTCAACGACTGTGATTCATGAGAGATGTGTGAAAAGATGAAGTGGTCAAAGTTCTCTGTTCTCAACTGTCATCAAATGTTCCCCAAGGAACTGCCCCTTATCTCTGAAAGAAAATACAAGTTCTTTACAGAATATGGTACTGAAGTTCCTGTCTTCTTACATTTCATTTGGATATCAGTGGAGAATGAAGGTGATATGTGAGACTGGCGAGGGGAAGTTTTGAAGTTGTCTGTGTTTAAGACCACCAAGTGTTTATATTGGATTGCCAGATCACTTTGATCCTGTCATTGGATGATCTTCATGGAATAGTTAAGTTTTAAGTGTTGGTTCTGCACATCCAACATGCCGGTCATCGGAAGAAGTGGGCTGTGCCCACGAAAGCTCATGATGCCATCTACATGTTTTGTTAGTCTTCAAAGTGCTACCAGACTTTTTATTGTTTTTTAAGTTTATCCTGTACAGACTAACTCGGCTATCCCGCTGAAGCTTTTAAGTTTTAATGTTGGTAACAACTGAGGGGTAGGGGAAAATTAGTATGGCCATTGATATATTAAATGAGGGTGATTCTTTCAGTAACAATGTAAAATTTAAACACATTTGTTGATGTGTTGTATCACTACAAATTGCTTAAATTGAAACAATGACTAAATCCTAATTTGGTCAAATCACTTAATAGTGTTTTCACAAAAAACTATAACAGCTGGAGATACCATAATTTGAAAAATAGGTGCTTCAAAAAAAGAAGTACATTTCTCCAAAGATTTTTCACAATAATTTTTTATTATGATTGGAGTAGGACAGAATGTAAATAAATATCTAATTACAAAATAAGATAAGCTTCATTTGTGATGTTCCAGTCTGTTATGTAAATTGTATAGTTTTAAAGAGAATTTATTGCTGCATATTTAATCAGCAGATGTGAATAGCTTGTGGACTACCTAATGCAGTCACTGCCGCCAAAAAGTAGCAGACATACCATAGGGTCACCCAATGAAAGTCTCACATGATCTGATTGTTTTATTTATTTGTTGAGAATTTCCACTGCACTTGCAATATATAAATTCAGCTACCATAGCAGCACACTGCTTTGTAGGGGTGAACATTATATCAGTATGATGGGAAACCATGTTGTTGCATGATTAAACCAGGGGCCAGGGAGCTAAAACTCCTGGGTTCTAGTACTAACGCAACCACTGACTCATTTTACCATCTATAAAATGGGAAATAAAATTATAAGTTGAACAAAGCACTTCCTTTTGACTTCGTCTTCTCTAGCACAAAGATATAGCAACAGGTGTGTGTTAACCACAAAATTTTATTAACTGGCATAGCCCCCAGCCACAATAACGCCACGTCTTCAGGCATGCACACCTAACTTCCAATTGTCCAGACAGCCATTGTGGGGCTTCTGACAACCGACACTGCCGGATGACATCAGCAGCAGGCACCTCGCTCGCCCTCAGCCTGCCTCCAGCTGCCAGGAGCCGGATCTGCTGGTAGGTGGTGGAGGCAGAGCAATATGCTTTGTTATCCCACACATTCAATTAATCAGTAATCCCCATTACTCATGAATGCTGGATACAGACACACACACACTAGAAAACTTATCTGGCATTGATAGAGTCCTTCAGGGCAAGGGGCTGGCAGTGTGTGGGGTACAGGAGTCAGGGCCCAGCCTTGGGGATGTGGGGGGTGCATGGCAGGAGGCTGGAGGTGTGGGGGAGCCTTTTCTCCCCACCCCAGCCCCTGCAGCCAGCAGGAGCCTTCTTTCACCCCTTCCTCTGCCTCCTCCCCCCACCTACCAGGAGACTTCTGTCTCACCACAGCCACTGGGAGCCTACTGTCTCCTCCCAGATCCCCGGACACCAAGGTCTTTCTGTGTCCCCCTCCCCCCCAGCCCTCCTGGCTGCCAGGGACCTTCTGTCTCCCCTCACCCCCAGGACCCTTCTGTCTCCCCCCAACCAGCCTCCCCAGCTGCAAGAGGCTTTTTCTCTCCACCCAGTCCCTCCAGCCAGCAGAGAGGTCTTTTCTCTCTGCCCTCCCCCATCCCACTACCAGGAGCCTTCTCTCTCCCCCCAAACCTCTGGCCACCAGGGGCCTTCTACCCTCTGATGCTGCAGCCAAAGACTAGGGGGGCAGGTTGGAGTAAGGGGGCTATTTACTTAGTCTGGCAGCAGGCACGATGTTGGAGCCCCAGCCCTGCTGGCCACTCTTGGTGGTGCGGCTTCCCTCAATGGAATCTCTGCAGTAGAGCTCTCTCCTGCAAGCTTGCTGCCCTCAGTGGCCATTCTCAGTATCCCATCCCTCCTCTCTGAGCCCCTCCCTATGTTATGGAAAACAGTCCCATTTCTGGCACTTCCCGTTTTCATGGTACAACCAAATCCTGACCTTGCTTTAAGTTAGGAGAAGAGGAAGCTGCATAGCATTCCTAGTTCTTACCATTTAGGAGGCGTTCTTGAACAAATGGACTTGCAGACAGACACACAGACAGATGGACTCATAGTAAGATGTACCAATCTCTAATTATATGAGAGTGTTTCGGTAATGAGGGGCTGAATGTTGGGCCATCTGGCAATAATTTGTGATTTGAATTATGTGTAGGTTGTATAATTTGGATATTGGTGTTTATATACTGTGACATTCCCCAGGTACACTCTGGACTTTTGAACAGCTGTGTCCTCTCAATTGTCCAACCTGGAGTGCCTTTCATATTGCTTTGTTGTAAGAACAGCCACTCCTGGCCTGCCCACACATAGTCCCTAGCAAGTAAATTACTCCCAGCTATAGTATACATGAATGCTCTAGCCAGTTACTCCTGAATTATATTACAGAGTGAAACCAGCAATTCTCAGCCCCAGACTTGTCCTGAAAAATGTACATCTTGTACTGCCCATCACCTTCCTGGACAATGCAAGCTAATAGAAAATTATATGCTCAAATCCTGTTTTCTCAAATGAAGTTTCCCAAGCACTTCAATCCAAACACATACTGGATTAGATAAAAAAATAAAAACAAGTTTCTTAAGTACAGAAAAATAGATTTTAAGTGGTTACAAATAATGTGGGATAAAAGTCAGAATTTCTTACAAATAAATAAAAAGGAAACTAATCCCTAACTTAAAAAGCTAAGTGAATTTAAAGCAAAAAGGTTTCTCATGCTAACAGCAGTCTGGGTGTGTCTAAACTACAGGGTTTTGTCGACAAAAGTGGACTTTTGTCGACAAAACTATACCTGCATCTACACTACCACTGAGTTCTGTCGACATAACGTCGATAGAACTCAGCAGTTTTGTCGACGGCAGTAAACCACATTCTACGAGGAATAACGCCCTTTGTCGACAGAGTTCTGTCGACAGAAGGCATTATTGCATCTACACTGTCCTTTGCTTTGTCGACAGAACTGGATGCAGTCTAGACGCTCTTTGTCAACAGAAGCTTTGTTAACAGTATCTATCAACAAAGCTTCTGTCGACAAAAGCCTGTTGTCTAGATGTACCCTCTGGCTGGATCTCATAGCTAGGGCCAGACAACGATGATCCCTTTGGCTTTCAAATGTTGCTGATGCCTTGAGTAGAGATGAGGAAAGAGAGTTGGTTTAGGCCTTGATTCTTCATTTTTATACCTTTTCCTCCTCTTTGAGAATCATCTTCAGCTGGGGTTCAGACAATAGTCCATCTGTTTATACAGGAGGACTCCATTGCTAAGATATCTCACAGGGGTAGCCATATTAGTCTGTAATTAAAACAAAAAAACAAAAAACAACAATGGTCCTATGTAGCACCTTAGGGTATGTCTACACTACCACCCTAGGTCGAACGAGGGTGGCTAATGTAGGCATTAGAAGTTGCAAATGAAGCCCAGAATTTAAATATCCTGGGCTTCATTTGCATCTTGCCGGGTGGGCGCCATTTTTAAATCCCCTTAGGTCGAACTCCGTGCCCACGGCTACACGCGGCACGGAGTAGGTAGTTTGAATTAGGTGTACCGGTACACCTAATCGATCCTAATTCGAACTACCTACTCCGTGGCGCGTGTAACCATGGGCACGGAGTTCGACCTAAGGGGATTTAAAAATGGCGCCCACCCGGCAAGATGCAAATGAAGCCCGGGATATTTAAATCCTGGGCTTCATTTGCAACTTCGAATGCCTACATTAGCCACCCTAGTTCGAACTAGGGTGGCAGTGTAGACATACCCTTAGAGACTAACAAAACTATACAAATATCATGAGCTTTCATGGCCACAACTCACTTCTTCAGACAGAAGTGGTTTGTGCCCACAAAAGCTCATGATGTTGGTTTTTAAGGTTTTTTTGGGGGGGTTATTTTTTTGTTTTTGGGGGGCTTTTTGTTTGTTTGTTTTTTGTTTGTTTGTTTGTTTTTTGCTAAGATGTGTATTTTTCATTTACACCTTTCCTCCTGTCAAAGAATGGCCACTTACGGAGGTGACAGTCCATTTGATTTTGTTGACACCTGGCTGAGGCTTCAGTTTGTCTTTTGTCTCTGAAGCACTGGTTTGGATGGCTTCCCTAGATTTGGGGATATTCCTTAGAAACATCAGACAGTGGAATCTCATAAATTTACATACAGCATTACTGCATTTTATATATATATAAAGCTGGACAAGCAAGAGAATGTACATAGCTAAGTTAAGAACAGAATGATGGACAAGCAAGAGAATGTAGCTAATCTGACTCAAGACAAAGTTGGGAAATTTTTAACATGCTTCATAGGCACAAGTTGAAGCTCCCTGTGTCCGGCAATGTCAGGACCTGTGTGGTCCCGAACGAGTGAATTTTCCAGACCATCGTTCCCGAGCCAGCCGGCCCTCTGCCTCTGGCCCTCTCTATTGACCCTCCCCCCAGCCAGGCTGTCCAGCCTGCTGTCACTGTCCCCCCAGCCCTGGGTTGCTGTGGGCATCCGGGGTTCTCCAGCTCCTGGTCCCACACTGCCATGGTTCCCTGGCCCCGCGCAGCTGCAATTTCCTGACCCTGTGCTGCCATGGGTGACCAGATTTCCCCAGCTGCTTCTTCTCCGGCCCTGCGCTGCCTCAGGCAGTCAAGCTTCTTCTTCCTCCACCCCCATGCTGCTGCAGGCTGCTGGAGTTCTCTGACCCATCCCATGCATTTTTGTGGGGCTCCGGTCTCACTGACCCCAGCTCGGCTTCTGGCCCTCCTACCATTAGGCTACCGGGCTCTCTGGTTCAGGAGCATTTGTGGTCCTACCAGACCACAGATGTTTCCAGACCAGAGAGTACCAGTTTTCAGAGGTTCAGCCTGTACCATTACAGTTTATTGGGCCAAAACTTATAAAGAGACCTAGGCACTTGCCAGTAATTGACCTCAGAATCTATAATGGTTTATTCAAAACTATCTTGTTAGCATGGCTGCTATTGCATAGGTCTAGTCTCCTCTCCACAAGTACATATAACTATAGCTAAAGTGAACAGTAATTGCATGCAAGCATCAATGAGAAAATGGAATTCTCAGTGCATTTATGGAAGCCAATGTTCTAACATAAAGAAGCACTGGGAAAAGATTTTATTTTGTTGTTGTTTTCTTTTGCCACACAAAACTTGAAATGGCCAAAAATATCCCTAAAACTTTGCCTTTCTGTTCAGTTAGTAAATCAAGCCTTAGCGCAAAATATATTTTCTCCTGATGAAGCTAGTGAAAATGATGGTTTGTTTTAGAATAGGAAAGCTGACATAAAGTGTGTGTGGGAAAAAGCATTAATTCTTGCTGGATGGAAAAAAGAACCAGTCACACAAAAAGAATGTAAGCAATCAAATTATAATAATGGCAAAATGCAAAAACACTGCTTATAGAACTATGGAGAATACAGTATGTCATTACAGCACAAATTGAACCTGGAGAAAATAGACTAATAATATTATGATGCAAAAAGATCTCTTTATTTAATGTAATCAGCTGGATTTAATCAAATGAAGTAAATCATCTCCAAAACAAACAGTCAAGTAATTTTTGTATACAAACAAACGATTAAAACGGAGAGAGAGAGAGCGAAAGTGAGCAAAAACATCATCTATTAATAGTTTGTTTTGTAGTGAAAAAAATTAGTCAGGATTCAATTTGTGTAAAACTGACAGACTATGAGAGCATGAATAGGGATGTGATAAGAAGAAGATTGTTCGTGTGAGACTATACTATTTCGAAAGTGTTTCCAGCACATGCCATTTCAAATCCTACTTCACTCAAAAGCATGTAACATTTCAGCCCAGGGTATATAAGGGAAAGTACTTTGTTTAAGGCCCAGAGAGAACTGATTAATTCCAAAATACAACAACATTTTGTCACAATTATTTCTTTTAGTACAGTAGTTCATGAAGACTCCAACCAAGATGTGGGGCCTGTTGAGCTAGCTGCTGTACAGACATCCAAGAGACAATCTCTTCCCAAGAGTGCGTCCAGTCTAAATAAACAAAACAGTCAGGGTATGTTTACACTAAAGTGTTATTTCGAAATATCTTATTTTGAAATGGTTAATTCGAAATAAGATATTTCAAAATAATGCGTCTAGACACAAAATGCATTTCAAAATAGTGTTTTGCTATTTCGAAATAGCGTGTCCACACTGAGTGGACTCTGAATCGCATTTAAGGCTGGCCGGAACCAGTTCCGGCAGGGCACCAGGTCAGGACTTACTGTGTGGGGCTGCTGCCTGAGGCTAACTGAGGTCTGTGCTTAAGCGCCCCCCCCCCCGACAGCCAGTTCTCAGGTTTCCCTGCTTGCTTGTCTACCTCGATGAGGGACAGCAAAGCATTTTTGTCTCTGCGTGCTCTGGCTGCCCTCACTCGGGACATCACAGCACTCTGCAACATGGAGCCAGAGCTGTCCCTGGGCGCTCTGGTGCTTCTCTTGGATGCGTTGCTGCAAGCCTGGCTGCATTTGCTGCAGGCTGCCATCCGGGAGGTCCATCGGAGGGCTGTCAGTATCCAGGAGGCCCTGCGGGAGAGCTTCCACCCTGAGGAGCACTAACAGTCTCCCTGGTCTGCCCCACTGGGGCTTGTGCCTCATTCCTCCCTCATGTCCTTCCACTTACCCCTCCCTAACCCCCTTCCTCCTGTAAAATAAAATACACATATTTTCATAAAGACAAACTCTTTTTATTTAACAAAACTGGGGGGGGGGGAATGAAACTCTGGTGAGACTGGGGAAAGGAGGTGGGAGAAGGGAGAGAGGGTGGGAGAGGGGAGGGGGAAACCTGGGAGGACAGAACTGGAAGGGGGAAGCAAGGGGAAGAAGGGGAAGGGGAAGCTCAGGGCTCACGGTTGGGGGTCTCGCCGGGCCAACTGTCTCCCAGCACCGCAGGTGCGGGGGCCTCGGCATCCCCGGGGGGATGGGGAGGAGATGGAGGATGTGGAGGAGGTGAAGGGAGAAGCGGGAGGGGGAGAAGGAGTGGGAGGAGGAGCGGTAGCTGGGGAGGCAGCAGGTGCTGGAGCGGCAGGAAGCAGCACGCTCTGCACCAGGGTCTGCAGGTGCTGGCAAATGGCATGGCCCTGGGCAAGCTGCTCCCACCAGAGCTGCAAGTCTTCTTGCACCCAGTGCTGGAGGGTGCGGTGCAGGGCTCGCAGTGCCCCCAGGTGCTGTTGTTGGTACCCCTTCATTGCACAGGTGGGCCTACAGAGCCCTCGGGTGCGGGCGCATGTCCCGGGTGGGGTGGTGCGCCCTGCACGTGCAGCTGTGGAGAAACAAGAGAAGTGGTCAGTTATCCCTGTGGACACAGTGGGTGAAGCCCAGCCCCCCTCTGCAAGGTGAGGATGACCATTCCCTGCCCCATCAGAGCCGTCGTGCTTGCACACAGGCCATGTTCGGATTGTCCTGCTATCCCCGGGAGTGGGAGCTGCCTCAAGACCACACCCATGCCCCTTTGTTGTATATAGTGTGTGGGGGTGGAGATGTCCCCTGCCTCTGTGTAGAGTGGCCTTGTGGAGGGAGGGCGTCCTACTGTGTCCCACCCCGGAGTCAGGAGAATGTCATGCCTCCTCACACACGTGTGTGGCTAACAGGGTAAGACCCCTGTGTGGAAGCCAGCTGGGGCCACATGCCCAGAGGTAGCATGGCACATGCTCACACATGCACAGGTTGCTGCGTGATTTGTGGACAGCAAGACCCACACACGCAGTCCCTGGTTTCTGTTCCTCCCCCGCCCCCTCCCCGCGCGCATGAGGGGACAGTGATGGCACTCATCTGTTGTTGCCTCCCTGGCCTGAGATGACACCGGCGACAGGTCTGCTGGGGCAGCTTGGGGGTCCTGGCTCATCAGGGTGGTGATGATGGCCTCCTCTGGCTCCTGGCTCACCTCCTCCTCCCCCTTGATGCCCTGGTCAGGGCCCTCTGCCCCAGGGTTGACGACCACCTGGGGTGCATGGACCATCCTGCCCCCCAGGATGTGGTCCAGGACATCAAAATAGGGGCAGGTGTGTGGGTCTGCCCCTGGTTGGGAGCTGCCCCCGTGGCCCTGGCATAGTCCTGCCACAGTTCTTTGATTTTCATGCGCACCTGCTCCTGGGTGTGCATGTGACCTTTGGTGGACAGGCTGTCAGCCATCCTCCTGGAGACAGCCACATTCCTGTGTCTAGTGCAGAGATCATGGACATTGGAGGCCTCCCACCAAACCTCTATCAGGTCCACGATCTCCACACTAGACCAGGAAGGTGCCCGCCTTTTGCGGCCCCTGGCAGGATCCAGGGGACTGGTCCTGGGGAGCAGTGGAGAGCTGGCTGCCGGTGGCTTGCTGGCTCATGTTGTGGGGCCACTAGGTCGGGGCAGTGACTGCTGGCTCTGGGCTAGGGTCAGTGACTGCTGGTTCTGGGCTGGCAGGCCTGGAGCTGGCACAGGCACTGTGGCCAGACTCTACCCCTTTAAGGACTCCGGGGAAGGAGGGAGGGAGAGGAGTTTTCCTGGTTGTGCCCAGAGTGGCCACCAGGGCATCCTGGGAAGGGCTGGAGGCCCCCTATTTCGAAATAAGCATCTACTCAGCGCTTATTTCGATTTAGCTATTTCGAATTTGGTGTTATTCCTCATGGAATGAGGTTTACCAAATTCGAAATAAGCCCTCCACTATTTCGAATTAATTTTGAAATAGCAGTTTGGCTGTGTAGACGCTAGTAAAGTTATTTCAAAATAACTTTGCTGTGTAGACATACTCTCAGTGGATAAGAGAAGGAACAGAAAGATGAGGTAACTTCTCTAAGACCAGGCCAGTGGCTAAACCAGAATACTTCCTAGTTTCCCTGAGTGTGCTGTCCACTGAACATGGTGCCAGGATAGTGAATATTGTGGGTAAGGCACTAGTTTTGGGACACCTCTATTGGCCACATAAAGGATTCCATTTTGCAGAGTGTGCTGCCCCACCCTCAGTGACCTCACATGTACAATGCATGCAAAGTCACACTGAGGGGACAGGAAGGGGCAGGCCCGTGCCACCACAGTGACCCAGCCCAACTGGAATGCAGCTTGACAGATAATGCTGCAGAGTAGGTGACTGCTCTAATGATGAGTTATAATAGACTCGGGATTCCCTTTGGGGCCTTTGTTTTTGGCTTTTTGGGGGATTTATTATTGGGGAAGAGGGGGATTATCAGGCCTGCCAGCTGCCTAGGGGAGCAGGGGCACAATGAGCCCACAGTGCTACACACAGCACAGAATCATATGGAGACTGGATAGAATCATCCAGGGGCCAGATTCGGCCCTTGAGCCTCCAGTAAGATCACCCTAGATACAGGAGGTAGAATCTTTGCAGTAAGCATGGTCTGTAAAGACAAGACTTGAAGCAGAAATCTGGAGATCAGTATAATTATATAAGGATCTATAGAGGCTATATAACCTGAGGCCAGCATACCAGAGGGATTACCTTTCTCCCCATGCCACACTGCCACAGCTGCAGTCTGCAGGGGCACTCAAACTGGATACCCCTCACTACAGAAGAAAGGGTAGCTGGCAGGATATTCTATGTAAGGACTTCAGGAGTCTAGAACTTCCACTTTCCCTTGGTTCAAAATAATTTACATTTAGTGATCAGCAAAAGAGATCTGTTTGATAGGTAAGTGAAACTCTGACTTAAGCTATTCCAGAAGTTTTTTTTCTGCCCAACATGAAAATGTTATTTTCTTAAAATGTGCAATTGAAATCTCCTGGAATGCTTTCAATAGTAACCGGGAAATTGATGCTAATTCTGGGAGACGCCAGGCCTGTCCTGGAGGGTTGGCAACGCTAATGATGTCGTTTCTGGCAAAAGCCCATAATGATGAAAAGATCGGACAGGAAATTTTGTATGTGGCTGGCTGGCTGAATTCCTGTTGAAAAGATCATTTCAGTGCTGCTGAGATTGTAGTGTTAATGATGTTTGAGGGCACTTAGCACCTTGGACAGGAATGTCTAGGGAAAGCACAACTTCTTGATTTTATTTATAACTTATGAGAGAGAAAACAACCAACAGCTGAGAGAAAATAGAACCCTGGGCCTCAAACAGAGTTTGAGAAAAGGGAGGAAGGAATCTATGGAGGAATGAAGTCTAGGATTGTACTTTGAATTCTTTTAGCCCTTCTGATTTATTTCCAAACCTCCTTTAATTGTGTGCAATTAGTTACATCCTTCTTGCTTTGTTCTTTTATATTTTTTCCTCTGGCCGTCTAAAACAATTACTCCCGCATTTCTCTTGTATTCGTACATAGTTAATATAATATACCTAAAGTGGTGCATCACCACACATGGCTAAGGAGAAATCTAGCCAGCTTTACTACCCAGGCTGAAATCAATCATTTCCATAAGTCACTCTCTCCACTTCCTAAATCCTTAAATTTCCCTCCATTCTGGGGACCATCACCTAGTGACCCATGTGCTTCCCCTACTCTAGCATCTCATTGAAGCTACTGGAAGTGACTTCCCTACCTGACAGTAGTGGTGGCAGGTGAGCTAGCCTGTGGAACTCATTGCTACAACATATCACCAAGGCTAAAAGCTTAGGAGGATTCAAAAAAGAATACGACATGTATGTAGATGAGAACATTCACAATTACATCAGAGTACTTTGAGCTGTTTAAAAGAAGGTATGTAAATCCTAATGCTTCAGGGCTAGAGCTGGCTAAAAAATTTCTGATAAAACATTTTTTGTCAGAAAATGCCAATTCATTGATATTGAAACTCTTTTGGAAATGTATCAGATTCAATGAAAATTTTGTCAGAAAGGGATATCTGGTTCAGAACAGGAGAAAGTGCATAAGCTCAAATTTGCCAGTGGTTAGGACATTCTCCTGGGCTCTGGGAGACACAGATTCAAGTCCCTGTTCTTTAAGTGCTGTCATGTGGGTGCTTCACTTTAAGGTGTCCTTGCACCAGCAATTGGAGAGTTTTTCTAGCAGTGCCCTTCGACATTGCACATATCCCTGGTAAGTTCTCTAGCCACTGGACTATTAGACATATGGAAGTGGGGTGTGTTTCTGTGTATTTGGCTTGTGGAATTGGTCCAAAACAAAACAGCAACTTGTAGATCCTTTAATGAGTGTCCAGGGAGGTTAAAGTGTTTCCCAACAGGTTTTTTTGTGTTGTCTTTTCGGATATCTGATTTGTGTCCATTAATTCTTTCCCTTAGAGACTGTCCAGTTTGTCCAATATATATTGCAGTGGGGCATTGCTGGCATTTGATGGCATAGATCACATTCATGGATGTGCAGTTAAATGAGCCTCTGATTTGGTGGCTGATGTGGTTGGGTCCAGTGATGAAATCACTTGTATAAATGTGTGGGCAGAGTTGGCACCAGGGTTGATTGTAGCGGTTGGTTCCTGGATGCTTATGACGTAGCTGTGTTGCGTGGTTACCGGAAAGGATTTGTGTCAGGTTAGGGGGTTGTCTGTAAGCAAGAATAGGCCTTTCCCCCACGGCCTCTGAGAGTGAGGGGTCATTTTCCAAGATAGGTTGTAGATTGTGGATAATGCGTTGGAGGGGTTTAAGTTGTGGACTGTAGGTAATAACAAGTGGAATTCTGTTGTTTTCTCTCTTGGGTCTGTCTTGAAGTAGTTCATGTATGGGTACTTTTTTGGCTCTGTCAATTTGTTTTTTTCACTTCACCAGCTGGGTATTTCAGTTTTAGGAATGCTCTATATACATCCTGTAGGGGTTTGTCTCTTTCTGTGGGATTGGAGCAAATCCGGTTGTATCTTAGGGCTTAGCTGTATACAATAGATTGAGAAATGTGTCTGGGATGGAAACTAGAGGCATTAAGGTGAGTGTAGCGGTCACTAGGTTTCCGGTATAGGGTGGTGGAAATTTGTCCATCATTTAATCGTACTGTAGTGTCAAGGAAGTGGATTTTTTGTGTGGACTGATCCAAGATGAGGTTGATTCTGGGGTGGAAGTTGTTGAAATCCTTGTGAAATTCTTCAAGGGTCTCTTTCCCGTGGGTTCATATGATGAAGATATCATCGATGTAGCGTAAGTAGAGTAAAGGTGTTAGGGGGGCAAGAGCTCAGGAAATGTTGTTTAAGGTCAGCCATAAAGATATTGGCATATTGTGGTGCCATGTGGGTGCCCATGGCTGTGCCGCTGACTTGAAGATACAAATTGTCTCCGAATCAGAAGTAGTTGTGGGTGAGGACAAAGTTGCAGAGCTCTGAAAACAGGTGTGCAGTGCTGTCATCGGGGATGGTGTGCCCGATGGTCTGTAATCCATCTTCATGTAGAATGTTGGTGTAAAGGGCTTCTACATCCATAGTGGCCAGGATGGTATTTTCAGGTAGATTACTGATGTTTTGTAGTTTCCTCAGGAAGTCAGTGGTGTCGCGGAGGTAGCTAGGAGTGCTGGTAGCATAGGGTCTGAGGAGGGAGTCAATATAGCCAGATAATCCTGTTGTAAGTGTGCCAATGTTTGAGATGATGGGTCATCTGGGATTTCCAGGTTTGTGTATCTTGGGTAGCAGATAGAAAACCCCTGGTCGGGGTTTGGGGGGAGGGGGCATGTTAGCGTAAATTTGGTCCTGAGCACCATCAGGGAGCTTCATGAGCAGTTGTTTCAGGGGGTTTTTTGTATTATTTAGTGGGATCACAGGAGAGAGGATTGTAGAATCTGGTATTGGTGAGCTGTCTGGTTGCCTCTTGTTCATAATCTGTTCGGTTCATGATGACTACAGCAACTCATTTGTCAGCCTCTTTGATTATGATGTTAGGATTAGTTTTGAGGCTGTGTATAGCATTGCATTCTGCATGACCGAGGTTAAATGTCAGCTCGAGCATGTTTGTGGAAGCAATCGATGTAGAAATCAAGATTCTCGTTATGACCATTAGTAGGGGTCCACATAGAAGCCTTCCTCTTGTGGGATTGGCGGGGTGGTGGGGGGAGGGCAGCAAGGTCAGTGTGTTGTACATCGGTGTGTTGGAAATATACCCAAAAGTGTCATGGCAATTACAAAGTGTAACAGGTTGTTAAGCATAAAGAGTTAACACATATTGAAAGAGACCATTCAAGGTGAAGTGGGCAATTAACACCTCTGCACTGAGTTAACACTATTGGTACAAAAGAAGATTAGTGGATTATAGATTGTTGTAATAAGCCATAAATCCAGTGTCTTCACAAGTCTATGATTTTTAGTGTCTAACAAAGTATGAATTTAAGCTCCCAGGCTTATCCTTTGAAGTTAAAAATATCATAGATACATCTCAAAATCAATGAGAGGGCTGAGATCCATCAATATTTCCACCATTTTGGTCAGCCAACTTAAACTCTCTCATAGATTTTCACCAAAATTTTAACAACCATCACCCACCCAATCAAATTCTCTCTAGAACATTCCCACATCAGCAGCAACTCATTCTACATAATTATCAGCTTAGCAATATATAGATAACTATATACAAGAAACCCACTGATCACCACACTTACCATCACAGATCCAGTAGCTACCGAAACACACAAGAAATCTGTTATCAGATGCCAGAGAATCAGATATCATATAATAAGCTCTGAGAAGAAAGTCCTAGGCACACACCAAGGAGGTTGGTGGTGACTGGACATCTAACATGGTGAATACCTGTGAAAATGAGGTAGGATGAGAGGCTACAATAGGAAAAGAAAAAGTTAAAAATTACTTAGACAAATTAGATGTCTTCAAGTCACTGGGGCCCAATGAAATGCATCTTAGAATATTCAAAGAGCTGACTGAGGAGATATTTGAACCATATGTGGGAAAAGTCATGGAATACAGGAGAGATTATAGAAGACTTGAAAAGGGCAAATATAGTGCCAATCTATATAAAGGGAAAATAAGGACAACCCAGAAAACTACAGACCAGACATCTTAACTTCTGTACCTGGAAAGATAATGCAGCAAATAATTAAGCAATCAGTTTACAAATAGGTATAAGATAATAAGGTGATAAGTAACAGTCAGCATGGATTTGTCATGTCAAACCAACTTTATGGGTTTCTTTAATAAAGTAACAAGCCTTGTCGATATGGAGGAAGCAGTAGACATGGTATATCTTGCCTTTAGTAAGGCTTCTGATACTGTCTCACATGATCATCTCATAAATGCAACCTAGATGGCACTGTTATGACGTGGACGCAAAACTTGAAAAACTGTTCCAAGAGAGTAGTTGTTACTGGTTCACAGTCATGCTGGAAGGGCATAACAAGTATGTTCCCTCAGGCATCAATTCTGAATCTGGTTCTGTTCAATATCTTCATCAATGATTTAGATCAGGGGTGGGGAAACTTTTTTGGATCTGGGGCTGCTGACCCACAGAAAAATCAGTCGGAAGCCGCACACAAGTGAGAAGCAAAATGAGAAGCCCCCTGAATGAGAAGGAGAAAGACACTCCCCGCTTTTCTCTTGTACACCAAAGCCTTGGGTAATCCAGGCTAGTAGATTTTGTATGCTCCAGCCCTGTGTGGGCTCCCCAATGCTGAGCCTTGAGGGCCAGATCCAGGCAAGCCGGGAGCCACATCCGGCTCCTGGGCCTGAGGTTCCCCACCCCTGATTTAGATAATGGCATAGACAATAAACTTATAAAGTTTGCAGATGATACCAATCTGGGAGTGGTTGTAAATGCTTTGGAGGATAGAATTAAAATTCAAAATGATCTGGACAAACTGGGGAAATGGTCTGAAGTAAATAGGGTGAAATTCAATAAGGACAAATGCAAAGTACTCCACTTAGGAAGGAACAATCAGTTGCACACCCACAGAATGGGAAGGAGTACTATGAAAAGGGGCATAAGGGCAATAGTGGACCACAAACTAAATATGAGTCAGCAGTGTAATTCTGCTACCGAAAATATGAACATCATTCTGAGATGTATTAGTGGGAGTGTTGTAAACAAGACACAAGAAGTAATTTTTCTGCTCTACTCTACACTGCTTAGGTCAAGTACTGTGTCCAGTTTTGGGCACCACATTTCAGGGAAGATTGGGGGAAGGTCCAGAGAAAAGCAACAAAAATTATTAAAAGTCTAGAAAATATGACCTATCAGGGAAGACTGAAAAAACTGGGTTTAGTCTGAAAAACAGAAGACTGAGAGGGGACATGATGACAGTTTTCAAGTACAAAAAAGGTTATTTCAAGGAGAAGGAAAAAATTGTTTTTAACCTCTGATGATTAAACACTGAAATAAGTTGCCTATGGAGGTTGTGAAATCTTCATCACTGAAGATTTTTAAGAGCAGGTTAAACAAACATCTTCCAAGGACAGTCTAGATAATACTTGCTCCTGCCCTGAGGGCAGGGGACTGGACTAGATGACCTCTCAAGTCCCTTCCAGTCCTATGATTCTAAAACCACATTCACCAAACAAGGTAACTTCACCAGAGAATTAGATCACATCCGGGAATAGGCCACTGAAATACCTCAAGAGAAACTGCTTCAATATCGAAAAAGAAAAACAAAACATAAAAATCCACTGAGCACACACCCCTGGTTGTCACCTCCCATCCATCACTAAACAACCACAACACATACTCAATGGGGACAACTGCCTGAAACAAATCTTTCCCACCCAGCCTGTTGCTAGCCTTCAGCCCACCTATCCCCTTCCCCCAGTTTCACCAAGCTCTTCATGAGAAGCTAGTTCCCCACAGCCCAGCACACACTAACCTAAAGGGGTAGGTGCTGGAACTAGGAATGGGGGGGAGGGGAGGTGCTGCAGCACACCTCCTGGCTTGAAGTAGTTTCTATTAGAGGGTTAACAGTTTGGTTCAATGGCTCTCAGCACCCCCGTTAAACAGATTGCTCAAACAAGCAGCAGATCCTGACAAAACTACCAATGCAAACCCTTCAGACATAGCTCCATTGCTATGATGCACAATACCCCCTTGCAATATGCCTTTCAAGACACCTAGGTCCTGCCCATGCCTATCATAACACGTGGTGTACCTCATCTTGTGCACTAAATGCCCCAATAACAGTCATGTGGGTGAAATGAGAAAATCTTTATGCTCTTGAATGAACTCACACAAAAAAATGATAAAAGCCAAAACCACCATCTCACCCAGGAGTGAACACTTTTCACAGAATGATCACACCTTATTTGAGAGACTGCTGTCCTGATCTGGTGTGTGGAACTTCCTATGGTCCAATGACTCTAGCTGTGGGCTGAGTGGTTGATGAAGATAGTAAAGAGGGTCCTTTCTTGGGTCTGGGCAGGGCAGTCAAGTGGGAAATGGGCAGGGATTCCCTGACTGCTGTGAAGCAAAAGTACTGTCCAGACACTTGGTGGAGTAAAGGGGCATCGTGTCTCATTGGTTGATGGGCCAGGGAACAATTCATCAGGCTTCTTCCCAGAACCTGCTCTTACAGCCCAGGCTGGACAGAGTGTTGAGCTCCAGCATACCCACTCTGTGCAGTAACACGTTAGTCCTGTCCCCTCTTGTCGCCCACAGCTAGAGTGGCTTTTGTGGGCACTATATGGTCTTTTCTCCATGGGCGCTCAGAAGGGACACAAGAAGGGAGAACCCTTCCAGCAGTTGCCAGAGCAGTGAGCACACCCAGAGAGGGATGAACACTTTAACAAGCGGAGCTGGCTTTTGCATTTTGGGGTAAGCTGTGAAGCAACTCCTGCTGCCAAACACAACCAATCCCTGTGTTCAGCCTGAGCATTCCGGGGAAGGAGTGTGAGATAATTCCTCAAAACAGACACCAGGGAACTGATTTGTTTGACATAAAAAGTATATGTGTGAGGTGACCTCTGGGGTCCTTAAGCTTTGGCCCCATGCTGAAAAGAACAAACAGCCATTGTTATGATCTTAACAGTGACTGGCACCACTAGGCTTTTCTGAGGATCTCTGAGGCGAAAAGGGGCTAGAAAACTACTTTTCTTTTTAAACAAAAGCTGAGATTCCCCTTTACACACAGAAGCTGGCATTAAGAAGGGGTTCCAGTGTCTTCTTGGCTAGTGGGGATCCTATCTCACATAGATTCCAGTAACAGAAATCTGAATCTGTAGCATCCTCAGTGCCATAAAGATGCCTGCCTCTGCTCCAAGGTGTTTCAGCCCAATTTTTCATTCCTTTCCATTCTGTCCCCTTTTCTTTAAACACCCTATGCATTCTAACATTTACAAGGCTGGTCCTTCATGTAATTGCCTTGGGCATAGACTGAGACAGTTTCAGGTTGGTGACAGGTGAAAGAAGCTGAGTGTTAAGTATTAAATCAGCAAATGCCTCATTAGACATAACACCCGTCCCCATCCTGTCAAACTCACTGTTAGTTTCTGAGTGTTTCTGAGGAAGAGTATGTAACACAAAGGTTATGTTAGCTGAACTAAATAAGCTATGTGTTTATCCAGATTGTTGAAGACAGCATTTCACAGGGTCAAAGTAAAAATTTCTACTACTGTAAAAGTTGCTCCCTTATGTCACCCAGCAATACATTTTTGTATGTTAATAATTATGTGTGAAAATGTCCTGACTGCATACATTGCCCTAACAGAATGATAGTAAGTGACTGCTGGTACATTGTTTTGGGGTTTTTTTTTAATCTTTCTGTACTCTGCATCTCAAATCACCTCAAACAGTACTTCTTGCAATAGCAAAGGATTCTTTCCTCTGTCTGCATGATGTAATCTAAGAACATGAAAGATCAAGCCATGGAAAAGCTTTCTAATGAGAAATATAGTTCTATAAAAGAACTTCAGTACCTAACTGCCATAGTAGGCACCTTAGGCCAATGTTTAGGCACCACTGAACTTTATAAAACCCCATCTCAGATGCCATTTAACTCTTCTGTGGGTGCCTAACATGCCCACTGTTAACGTTCCCTAAGTACCAATGTTTCTGTCAATTAGCATTCATACAGCAATCTCAGTATAGGTGCCTGGCACTTCTGTCATACCTGACCCAAGGGGATCCACAAACTAGGCCTGCCTTTCTCCCTTGCCTGTGGACTTTTACCCAACACAAAATAGGGGATGCCGTTCCTTTCATCTTCTGCCTCCCATAATGTTTGTTTTGGTGGTTAGCATGCTCACTTAGGATGTGGGAGACCTAAGTTCAAATCCCTTTGCACCAATGAATATTTAATTAGTTACACAATGGAACAGTTTTACCTGGAGAGATTGGGAGAGTGCCACCACAGAATATCCCATAGCCTTTGGTTAGGGCTCTTCTTCACCCCACCAGATGGGGGGAGTCCCATTTTATAATCCTTTCTCTACATGGGGGACTAGGCAGTGGGAACTGAACCCAAGTCTCTAGGGGTACGTCTACACAGCACCATTATTTCAGAATAATTGACATTATTTTGAAATAAAGTGCGCATCTACACACAAGCAATTATTTCAACATAATGTCGAAATAACGTCCAGCCAGAGGACTTCTTATTCTGACTCCTGTAACCCTCATTTTACAAGAATTAAGGGAAGTCAGGGGAAGAGTGCTCCATTACAAAATAAGTGCTGTGTAGATGCACCCAAATTCGAAATAAGCTATTTTGACTTAAACTACGAATTAACGTAGCTCATGTTGCATAGCTTATTTCAAGTTTAGCCCTGCTGTGCAGTCATACTCTAAGATCTTCCAGAAGTCTTCTAATGCCTAAATTTAAAGTTACACATGGGGGAGCACTATTGTCTCTTCCTCTTACAAAAAATGACTTAGAACCTACCGGCAGGAGAGGATTTGTGGCTGGGAATCCCCAGGGGGAAAGGTGTCTAACTCCCTGAGAGGGGCAGGGATTAGTCCACAGCCCTCCCCTCAACATTTCCTACTGGCCAGCAGTTCCCTTTTCAGCACAGGTTTTTGTGGGGTCCTATTCTTAGGGTGCTATCTCTTCCCCACACTGCATAGGAAGCTTGGGTGCCTAACTTGAAGTATTTCTACTGCTTCACCCTTTTCCTCCTTGATGTCTTTTCCTGGAACAATTAATCAAGTTTGTTAAGCATGAATTTCCTTTTATACATCTCGGCTGGGAAGCTCAAACTAATCTAAGTGTTTTCCTTTTGTGCATGATCTTGTCTCTTCTAGAGCCTGTTTCCGAAAGCAAGCCAGACAAATATCTCTGGATACCAGTTATTCATTAGAGATTATTTTAAATCTGGAAACCAAATTAGTTTTTCTCCTTTCTCTAAGTAATACAGGCTAGACCTTTACCTCCGTATCTGAGCATAGCACAAATCAAAGGGATCACACCAACTTGTATAAACTGAAGATCTGGCCCTATCTAGTTGTCTATCTTAGCTATCTGCAATATCCAAGAGCCAAATTCTTTACCTGTCCTATTTCTTGTAAGAAGTTTAAAACCTATGGTCGGTCTTTTTCGGGCTCTTGAAGTGACTCTTTTATAGTGCTGGGTTTCTAATTCTTTAATTCTTCTTCTTGAATCTTCTAGCCAGGCCCAGCAGGTAGTGATCAACAGCTCGATGTCAGGTTGGCAGTCGGTTTCTAGTGGAGTGCCCCAAGGTTCGGTTCTAGGACCGGTTTTGTTCAATATCTTTATTAATGACCTGGATGAGGGGATGGATTGCACCCTCAGCAAGTTTGCAGATGACACTAAGCTAGGGGGAGAGGTAGATACACTCGAGGGCAGAGATAGGGTCCAGAGTGACTAAGACAAATTGGAAGATTGGGCTACAAGAAATCTGATGAGGTTCAACAAGGACAAGTACAGAGTCCTGCACTTGGGACGGAAGAATCCCAAGCTTTGTTACAGGATGGGGACCAACCAGCTAAGTAGTAGTTCTGCAGAAAAGGACCTGGGGGTTACAGTGGATGAGAAGCTGGATATGAGTCAACAGTGTGCCCTTGTGGCCAAGAAGGCTAATGGCATACTAGATTGCATTAAGAGGAGCATTGCCCGCACATCCAGAGATGTGATTATTCCCCTTTATTCGGCTCTGGTGAGGCCACATCTGGAGTATTGTGTCCAGTTCTGGGCCCCCACTACAAAAAGGATGTGGACACACTGGAGAGGGTCGAGCGGAGGGCAATGAAAATGATTAGGGGGCTGGAGCATATGACCTACGAGGAGAGGCTGAGGGAGTTGGCTCTGTTTAGTCTTCAGAAGAGAAGACTGAGGGGGGATTTGATAGCAGCCTTCAACTTCCTGAAGGGAGGTTCCAAAGAGGATGGAAAAAGGCTGTTCTCAGTCGTGACAGATGGCAGAACAAGGAGCAATGGTCTCAAGTTGAGGTGGGAGAGGTCCAGGTTGGATATTAGGAAAAACTATTTCACTAGGAGAGTGGTGAAGCACTGGAATGGGTTACCTAGGGAAGTAGTGGAGTCTCCATCCCAAGAGATTTTTAAGTCTCGGCTTGACAAAGCCCTGGCTGGGTTGATTTAGTTGGGATTGGTCCTGCCTAAAGCAGGGGGCTGGACTCGATGACCTTCTGAGGTCTCTTCCAGCTCTATGGTTCTATGATTCTATTATTCTAGTTTTAGTTACTCAAGGCTTTCTGGGAAATGTGTCATTGGTCATTTGTTCTGATTTTCCTACATCACACTAGGAAGTGTGTTGGCAGCTCATGGATGCATACTTGAGCTAGTTTTATTCTAGCTAGCTCACTAAAATTAGTGAAGATGTAGGCATTGGCTTCAAGGTGAGCTGGCAATGGAAATATTTAGCCAGAGTCCCTAGTAGGCTTACACAGCCCACTGACTGGCAGCTTCTTCACTGCTATTTTGATCCGTGCTAGGTAGATTAATGCTAGTGCAGGTGTGCCAACCCATGCCTGATTGTCTCATGCCCGATTGCAGTGTAGACATACCCTTAGTTACATTCATTTATTGTGAAATATTCTGCTTCCCTATACGGGGCTCACAGTAGGACTTTTCTATGTGTGCATATTTGGCATCCATAAATTAACTTTATATCTTTTAGGTGATGACTGGCATATTTTGGGGATGAAAGTAGCAGGAAAGGGAGATGTATTTTATCCATTGATAAAGGATGTTAATTACGTGCTCAAATAAAATACCAGGATGACACTTTTTGCAAAAGAAGAAATGTTAGCCCTAGGGTCATAGTAGCTAAATTTGTGCTGGAATAAATCCATTCTGCCTATGTAAATTCAACCAGCTGTTTGTGCATTACAAGTCAGCCATCACATCCTGTCTTCTGGTTGTGTGGTTTTGCCATGTGTTATTATTGCAGTGTTTCAATTCAGGGACAACAGCATGTCAGTGAGAAGAGAAATTATGTCTAAATATATCAGTCAGCTCCATAGGTGCTCTGGGGCTGGAGAAACCACAGATGACAACATAGTAGGTGTTCGCCACCCACCAGCAGCCGTGACAATCAGCTACTCCCCTTTTCCTCCAGCACCTCCCACCTGCTGGGGATCAGCTGTTCAGTGGTGTGCAGGAGGTGCTGGATGGAGGGGAAGGAACAAGGGTGGGATGGAGCAGAAGGCAGAACAGAAGGAGTGGAAGGGTAGAGATGGAGCAGGAGTGGGAAGAAGCAGAGGGGGGAAGCTTGGGCAAGGGACTGAGTGGGAACAGGGCCTGGGGCAGAGTGGGGGCCAAGCTCCCTTTGGCAAATCACGAAGTTGGAGCTTCTGAGTTTAAGGTTGAAGGGCAAAGTCAGACTAAAGGCAGTTCAACAGTTCTCCTGCTTGGGGGTTCTGAATTGGACTAACAACCTGCCGTGTTAAAAATGTATTCTATTATGGAAACCACCCAGAGACAAGCTGCCACAAACTTGCAAATAGTCATCAGTTGTGGAGAACTACAATCTTCTGGATGTAAGACAAGATAGTACTGGCCAATCAGCAAAGCCAGCCAGTCCTATGATGATGGAGAATCCATAAGGAAGTTCTCCAACTGAAATAATAGAATCATAGAATACTAGGACTGGAAGGGACCTTGAGAGGTCATCGAGTCCAGTCCCCTGCCCTCATGGCAGGACCCAGTACTGTCTAGACCATCCCTGATAGACATTTATCTAACCTACTCTTAAATATCTCCAGAGATGGAGATTCCACAACCTCCCTAGGAAATTTATTCCGGTGTTTAACCACCCTGACAGTTAGGAACTTTTTCCTAATGTCCAACCTATCCCTGTAACAAACCCCAATGCCAACTCTGTCCACATATCTATACAAGTGATGCCATCACAGACCATAACCACATAAGCCACATCAGGGGCTCATGCACCTGCACGGCCACTAATGAAATATATGCCAACAAGAATCAACAATACCCTCTGCCACGTATCTTGGCCAAACCAGACAGTCTCTGCACCAAAGGATAAATGGACACAAATCAGACATCAGGAATGGTAACACACACAAACTTTTGGGGGAACATTTTAACCTCCCTGGGCATTCAGTAATGAATTTAAAAGTAGCCATTCTTCGACAAAGGAATTTTATCACCCAATTACAGAGGGAGACAGCTGAACTGGGAGTTCATTACAAGTTCCACACTATCCATTTAGGCTTGAATAAA
The DNA here is from genome assembly GCA_032595735.1 of Pelochelys cantorii. NCBI lineage: Eukaryota > Metazoa > Chordata > Testudines > Trionychidae > Pelochelys > Pelochelys cantorii. Next base: position 40,977,155 of record CM064326.1, on the reverse strand, counting down.
GCCTGGTTAATGCACTACAAACACAATTCTCCCCACCTTTGATATTTGCATCTCCACATCAAATGGCCTGAATGGAACACAGCTAACCCAACTTAATTAGCTTCATTAACACAGCTCCTTCAATTGACTGGTAACTTTTTTTGCAGTTATATATACCCTGGATTCTGTAATTTCCACTCCAACTAATCTGATGACCTAGTATATTTGTTAGTCTCTAAATTGCCACAGGACTGCTTGCTGTTTCTGGACTATGTTTCAGGCTCCTAGAGAATAGATGAGAATGAAGTCACTACAGAATGTTCATCCTTCATTCCTTGCACACTCAAAACATTGAAAGACCTCAGTGTGAAAATTCAAAATTAGATCTTCTCTTCCTAATGGAATCATACAGTTACTTTTGGGCTGGACAGCTGCTGTTGGGTGGAGCACACATTGTGCAACTAAGGGAACAGAGGAAAAAGGTACTGGGGCAAATCCTTATGCTTAAAGGATCTTTAATGTTCCCTCAGACAGGGCTTGGTTTGGGCCATATCTAAACCTCTCCCATGCTACCATTTTGCGCCCCGGAATTAGATTTAATTATTTTTACAAATCTCTTTGCTATATTTACAAAGAAAAATCTCAAAAAATTTGAATCAAGGGTAAACGATGCCCGAGTCTGGAACAATTCACCACAGGGAGGAATTAATTTAGATGCTCAGTGATGCTACTGAATTCCCTGGCTGCTTTCCCACATGCTTTCTAGAACAATGAAATAGTTAACAATGGGCAGATGTTCCTGCATTGTTAATCCTATTGTAAAAAAAGCAAGCTGGCTAAGATGCTTGAGTGAATATTACAGGAGAGCCTAGGATTTTCTTAGGCAATGAACACGTGTTAAAAGGGCATAGTGTCATGTCTACACTAGGACTCTAACACAAATTCGCTAACACATGTTAAAACTGCACCTTTCTTCCTAATGTAGATATGACTTTGATCTCGTCCCCATTCAAGGAGGAGTCATGCCTAAATAGCCTGGCAGAGCCCAGTAGGACATCTTTTTTCCATCAAAGGGGAGCCAAGTTCAAGAAGCTCAGAAATCATGCTCAATCATATTATGGAGATCTATGCAATTTGCAATGCACAGTATCTCATTACAGTGACTTGGTTGGAGCTTATTATGTAGCTGGAACTTAAAGGAGTGCCTATACCTTTCTCCCCTCAAATATTACCCTGCCAGTGCAAAATCTGGTGTTAAGCTCTCATTCAAAAGTCCTCCCCTCCCGCAGTAAACTCCACTTTTAGCTATGCTGGAATTAAATTATGCCTGCTACTATTCGAACAAGCATTTAATTTCTAGGATATTTAAGCTATGGATCATCCCATGAATGCTGGATTGTAGAGCTGTTTCTTTTTTAATTCTAATGGTAATTTTAATTCTCTTTTACTGATGATCTAGTTCACTTTTTTATGGTTATTTTAGCTGGAATGTGTTTCTTCCTCTGTTTTAAATAATAGTTCCCTCTTACTAGGTTTCCCAGGGCAGTTTTCCCTAAAGAGATTTTATTGTTCAGTCTTCTGTCACATAACACACTTCACTTAGCTCGTTGGTGGATTGGTTTTGGAAGGGTATTAACACAGATTCCTCGAGATGCATTTTTAAATTGGTTAAATCATAGTGTCTATTTGCTGAGCTTAAATTATTTGTACTACTTTTCCTTCCAGTTTTGAAAATAATTTTGGAAGTTACTCATTTTTAGAAGCTGCTATTTCAGTTTCACCTCAATCTATATTTTGTGTTCTGCACTGTTTGAAGCTCCTAGAAAGCTGAAAACATAAATCTGTTTACTTTCCAATATGTTTTTCTTCCACCTTGCTTTCTAAGGAAGATACGGTGGTTCACAATGATAGGGATACTCACGGATGCTGGGCTGTGGGCAATTTAGCAAGATTCAAAGGACACATCTTGTAATGCAGAGCAGGAATATCCAGAGTTAATGGTTAAACCAATCTTTAATTCTTAGAGACTAGGATGAAACCTAACATAGTGGGGGAAGCTATCCCATATATCTGCCTACTGCAAGGTTCTTACATCTTCCTCCAAAGCATCTGGTGCCAGCTACTGTCAGCAGCAAAACAGTGGGCTAGATGCACTTTGGACCAGAACTAGTTTGGTAATTATGTTTCTAACTTTTCTTAGTACTTAAGTATTTCTTAGGGCAGTGGTTTCCAACTGTTGGTCTGCAGACCAGTCTGCGAACTGCCGGATGCTGGGCCGCGGCACACTGTCAGGCCACGCCCAGAGCAGCCGGGGAACACCACAGAGAGCTTTGACCCCATCCCTCCCCTTCAGCTCTTTTTTCCTGCCACCAACTACTTTGTTCATCTTCCCCTCTGCTTCCTTTTCCCTGCCAACAGGCAGGCTTTTGTCCACTCCTCCCATTCAGTCCCTTCTTCCTCCTTGACCCTCCCCTCTGGCCAGCTGAGAGCTCCAGTTTCAGCATGCTCTGGCCAGCAGGAACAGTGTGCTGACCCAGCCTCCCTCCCCCGTGCTCTGGCACTGCTGGGCTCAGCCAGGCACCACACAAGCACTGGGAGCTGCATGTTCTGAGCCTGAAGGGAGCTGCAGGCTTCAAGCAGCAAATGCCATGACTCAGTTTACATCCCTTCCCCCTTAACATGGAGCCCCAAGGACTGGGATTGCATTTCTTGCTAAGCATCCTGGTCCAGGGCTGTGGGAGGCACCATGGTGTGATGTGAGAACCAGGGAGAAGAGAAGCACATTCACACTATTCTAAAGCTCAGGATTTATCCAGGCTGCAAAATGTAGCGCAGAAGTGATGGATAGACAGCCTCAAGTGCTAAAATACCCAGCTCCCCCTGCCAGTGCAGCCTCATGCAAAGATGGGCAGGGAGCAGCATGGATGCCTTGCCTGGGCTCCCTTCCACTCCTCTTCCCTTCTCCCCCACCCCATATGCTTGCGTCGGGCTCCTTTCCCCACCTCTCTCTTCTGCACAAGCAGCTTGGCTGGCTCCTCGCTGTTGAGTCCCTACAGCTCCCTTGTTGATCCCTTTGCCTCTCTCCATGCTCCCGCAACCCCAGCCTCTCCCTCTCCTCCTGCTGTCTCCTCTCTCTCAACTCCAGACTCACACTGAGCATGTGTCTTGGGGAAGGAAGGATCCCCATTTTCCGAGCAGTGCTGTGCCCACTCCCACCCTGCCGGATCCTTTTTGGCAGAGCAGGAGTAAGACTGGAGGGAGCTGGTTGGATGGGTTAGCAACATCCCAGTGCAAAACCCATCAAGATAAAATCCCTGAGTATTGTCCTCTTCCTGCCCCAGACTAAGTGTTTGGCTCCCAGCTGGATTCGATGCAGGGTTTGAAAACTCTAGTTTGAAAACCCTCCCCTTCTACCATCTTCCATTCCCTCCATGTGATGATCTCACAGTCCCTTGAATGTGGTTTGGGACAGCAGACAAAAATGTGTGTGTGACATTTGTGTGTTGGATAGGGGCATGCACGGAGCTTCCCTGGAGGCTGGTCAGGGAGGGGAGAGTGGCTGTTTGCAGTAGCTCTGGCAGTTGGCACTTTGATTTTATGCAAATAAATTTGCATAATGAATACACAAATATGCAAATAAAATGTTACCGGTCCACCAAAAGTTTGTGAATGGATTTGCCAGTCTGTGATATAAAAACAGTTGGGAACCACTGTCTTAGGGAAGTAAACCCACAGTAAAAATACTTATTAAACAGAAGTATTGGTGGTCAAATGTATCAGCAAGGAGTGCAAATGCCTCTGTTATTTTTAGTGCACATTTGACTCCCATTCCTGCAAGGAGCCCTAATGAAGTATATAGAACTGCAAATGGTTCCTCCAAAATAAATTATGAGGTTGGGGCCATTATTATTTCTGTGTGGTTTCGTATTTCAATACGACCATTAGATTATTTTGCAGGGATATCTTCAGTGAACATATTGTGAAGTTGTAAGAAAACCATTGCGATCCACAGGGGGAGAAAACTTCTGCATTATGAACGAGCAGATCAAATGGCAAGGCATGTTTTAATTGGTCCACTTCTGTCCCAATTACAGTGAAGTTTTATTTAAACTGAGGGAAATATTTGAGGATGTGGAACAAAAATGACAGCTGGAAGTGAGACTTTGCTTTGATCTTCTCTGAGGACATGATGATCCACAAGAATGAAATTACATGGCTTGGGGGCCAAGGGAGAGCTTCACAAAGAAATAGGCCAGATGAGATGGAGGACCAGGATAAAGTACCACACTGACTCTAGTGAGTGAGGAAGGAATTTGATATAAGCATACAGAGATATAGGTATTTGTATATGTAAAAGTACATATACAGTGATAATGGAAATTGGGTTTGGATTAATACTCTCCTGAATGAGATTAGGTCATATTATGGGCTAGATTCTGCTCCCATCGGGATTGCCATTGATGTCAAGAGAAGCAGGCCCCATTTCATTTACAAATTTAACCCTGCCTGTCTGCGATGTTAACATACTAATGCTACCTCTCTCAGAGAAAGGAAAGTTTAGAGATTCAGCTTAAAGCCCCTTTTATTGCCATAGATAAATGGTGAGAGGAACTATGGTGGTAATTGTTGTAGGTCTCATTATGCAGACTATGAAAAATATCAAAAGGGTCATAGGAACAGTAACTCCTTCCCCCAGCTCCATGGCTTGGATGATTAGCCTCTGTGGTGCTGGAGAATACGCGTGGCTTGCCCTCAAATTATTGGATTTGTTAGTTACATGGGAAATTCTACCACATTTGCATTTTAAAATCTCAAAATAGTCTATTAAGATGATGATCTATTAATTGATACAGTATTCAGGTATAAACCTACCGCCTAGCCCTCCATTGTCTTGCACCATATACAGCAGGGCTACTCAACTTTGGAAATCCCGGGGGCCACAATGATATTTACAGCACATGCCGAGGGCCGCAACTTAAGTGTAGTTGCGTATACATGCAAATATAGATGCAAATAGATTCTTTCACACTGATGGGCATGAATACAAAGATGAAGGCAAGACTGCACAACACACATACCCCATTTAAGTCAGTTCTGCTGATACTAATTAAAATGCAATATTTACCCGATTTCCACCCATATGACAGCACTTTTAATGAGCAATGACAGTCCAGGTATTTAACTACTAAAACGTATATCAACAGAAGACCATTATATTGACTTCTTTTTTGTTTTGGCTCCAACCCACGGGTCGCATGTTGAGCCCCGCATAAAACCCAATAGCACCACGGGCCGCAAAAAAACGGGCTGCAGGCCGCATGTGGCGCACGGGCCACGTGTTGAGTAGCTCTGATATACAGGTATTTGATCTAGTGAAAAATAAGTGTAAAATGCTACCAAATCAGAATGGTGGTATATTCTCACCCATTCTCCCCGTGCACATACGCGCGCACACACACACACACACACACACACACACCCTGTGCACTGGCATACAAAGCTACACAAGGGGAAGACAATGGCAAATCAGTTCCCCAGCCTGCAGTGAAAGTCATATCAATCTAGTTTTTAAACTTGAGTGCCTCAGTACAATCTGCTTTATTACTGTTGGTGCTTAGATGTGCATTTAAGTACCTCAAAAAGGATTTTGAGCACCTCATCACAGATTTAAGTATAAAGCGTGCAGGTCTGGATTAACTCTTTGAGCCACTTACTATTCCTTTTGAGCTACTATGGGAAGTGTGTGACCTTTTAATTGTATTTTATCTCTTATGTGGGGAACAAAAAGTGCATTGCAAGTAGAAACTAGCTCAGACTAGCCCAAGAAGCCAAGGATGCATCCCAGGCACCTTCACTACCTTACACTAAGCAACTAAGCAACTTTGCATTACTTTTTAAATACATAGGGGTAGGATATTCCAGTTTAAAAACAAAACAAAACAGCTCACGCTTGTAGATGTCAGTCTTTGGCCAGCTATACTACTGAATTCTAGTTGGAGTATGAAAGTCAGATTTACATCGATCATATGGCTGATGTCAATAACAGACAAAGTAATGAGTAACCTTTAAGCTCAATCACCATCTTAGAGGCTATCAGCACTGAATTCTTGAACACTACATGGGCATCTTCTGACTATGCAGCTGTGATGGCAACTTGATCATTTAAATCCTAAACACCGCAAATGAAATCCTGACCTATTTGAAATCAATGGCAAAACTCCTATTGACTTCAATAAAACCAGAATTTCATCCAGCATTTGGGGATTGTTGGCCACAGTCCATATATAAATCAACTCATTCTGGACAAACTGCATCAAAAACTTTAAGGAAATAAAATGACTTAATATAGAGGGCCACCAATCCTGATGGGGGTCTCTATGAGATTCTGTAATAGTTATTAGTAATTTAATATTCTTATTATTGAAATGTTATATACAACAGGAAAGGTCACAGATTACAGAAAAGCAAATCTGGCTGTTTTCATAAAAGAAAAAAGTGATCTTGCTAATTACACTTTAAAAAAAATTAATTCTATCCCAGGTAAAACAACGCAAAAAATCTTGAGGGGAAAAAAGTCACCACAATTCTAGAGAAAAGGGGAACGATGAGCAATAAGTCATATGGTTTTGTGAAGAATAGATCTGGCCTGACTAACTTAATTGTATTTTAAAAAGCAATCACGAAATGAATGGACAAATGGAATAGAGTCGACATAATATATTTGGGGTTTAACAAGGCATTTCTTAACTTATAATTAATCTGATTCTCCACTCACTCCAATCACATGGAGTTATACTGACGTAAAACCGAAGTATGTGAGAGAACAATCAGGTTTATTGTAACACACAAAAGCATACTTAAAATTAATTCAAATAACCTTGGGTGCAAATACTCATGTGGATTGATATCTGGGTTTATGGACCAAAAGAAAATGATAATTTTAGGTCTTAAACTATCAGTTTAAGGGGAAGGAAAGTAAATACTGCCAAGCAGTGTTAGGTCTCTTATTTAATATCTTTATTAATAAACTAGAAAGGGGAGTAAACAACAAGTTAATTAAATTTAGATAATATTAAATGGAGAGGAGATGAGAACAGCTGTGCAAACAGAGAAAATAGGACAAAGGGACCTAGAGAAATTAGAGACATGGGTCAAAAATAAAATCAGAATCACCTTGGAAAAATGCAAGGTAGGACATGGGGGTAAATTAATCCAAAAGTCTGATTCCATTAGAGGGAGGAGCCTGGAAAGCAGTAATTCTAAGAGACTTGAGAGGATAAGTAAGCAAAGTCATTTGTTCATGTCTGGATATCAGTGACATCATAGAAGAATTTGCTAAAGTTTTCATGATGCATTGCTAAATTAGAGCACTCAGCAGCTGACCTTCCAGTAATCTGCTGATCATCCATCTATCTCCTCGCTTGTCATTCCCTACTATAATGACTCACCACCAATCCTTCCATAATAACCTTCACAAGGACATTTCTGTCTCAAGACCTAATGTGACCAAAGTGCATACATTTGTATCTGTTGATTTTCAACATCAGAGTCTGCTTCTCTGTATTTCTAACATAAGTATTCCCCTTTATTTCCTTCCAGGAGAGACACAAGTGTCTTCACATTTCAAAAGCTTCAGTTTTCTTTTTGTCAGGACCATTTATCCTCCCAAGCCAAACTTGGTAAACACCTGGGCTCACTGTATGGTGTCCAACAAATGTCAAACTGTGAGAGGGGGTAACAGTTTCTGATGGTTACCTGGTTGAGTGCCTGGCAATCCACACATAATTGCGGGTCCCATCTTTCCTTTCAATGAAAAGAACTGGGGGACTAGAAGGAGAGGTGGAGATATGGAGAAGTCCTTTGGCCAGATGTTCCTGGAGATTGGATAGGAGAGTAGCTAGCTCTTGCTCCAACATGACAAAGATATGAGTGAAAGGGATCTTGACCCTTAGCTATAGTTTGAATCCAGCAATCATAGTCGCAGTGTTGTGGTGGAACATCTGCATTCTTCTTCTCAAAGACATGCACGTCATCATGGTCCTTGGTAGGAAGAGCAGGAGTCAGTTCTGACAGGAGTCCTACCGGGGCCACAGCGTGGGCCCAAGGACTCCTCAGCAGTATACTGGAGTAAGGCTGTAAGGATGCATCTTGAAGGCAGGATTCATCCAGTGGTGCACGTACGCAAACTTGCTAACAGCAAAACTGACTTTCTGTTAACACCAAAAGATGGTCACAAATGGCCCAGCCACAAGACATATGATGTTCTGTCCCTTTAAATGTTTGAGCCCTTTCCCCTCCCAGTTGTAAGCCTTATTTTCATGTTAGTTTCAGCTTTTTCAGCCTTAACAGTAAATGTGACCATAACAGACATCTGCGCTTCTACAGCTTCCTCTATGTCTATGTCATATCTCTTTTCTGCTGGCTCCAAGTATAATAGTTGTCAACACAGGAATATAATACCACAAGAGACCAGGGCTCTCAATGCCTGAACAACAAGAAGAAAAAATAAACAAGTAATACTATAAAACAAAGTTCGTCTAGAGGTGCAAGGTGACAGATTGCTGCTTTTTGCTGCTGGGACAGTGTGAAACAGCCATCTAGAGAGGAAATTGGCAATTGACAACAGAACAAAGAAATTGGCTGTCTCTGGAGATGTTCAAAGAAAGAAGCAGTGAGAGAGAAGCAGCCATCTTTGTTGACCACATGCACGCAGGCAAACACAGGTTACCCAGAACTGAAGCCTTGTACCTGCAGACAGAGACCAAATACAGCCAAAGAAAGAATTCTTCAGTTTGCAATGTGAGCACACTGCCAGCAGACAGCAGATCAAGCACAGATAGTATAGTAACAAAAAAAAAGAATTTCCCTGTGGCAGAGAAGACATCCAGGAAGCATGAAGGTCAACAAGAGAGCAACTTTTGTGAGTAATGTTGGTGTAATCAATGGCAATTGGGGATCATGAGTGGTGCACATAGAATGTTTTGAGGAATTTGTAACCTGCGACACTATTACAGGACAAAGAGTTTCAGCTTTGCCTATAGCAATAGGTATATGGCCTGCCACGTGACTTACTGTCTCCAGCTATGCCCAGAACTGCTATATATGTTGTAATACTGCAGCAATGCAGAAACATCTTTTTCCTGTCCCGTGATAACAGAACAATATCAGTTGTATCACTGACATCGCGGAAATGGAGTGTCGGTAGCACAGTTCATTGCTGCTCGAGGACACTTATCAGAGCACTACCAAATATGCCCTACATGACACATTAGTTTCCAGATTACACAATGACCAAGTCTGGAAAAAGTTATTGACCATTAGAGTTCACATTGGGTACGTCTAGACTACAAGCCTCTTTCAAAAAAGAGCGTCTAGACTACAACCAGTACTTTCGAAAAAGCAAGCTGCTTTTTTCGAAAGAGAACATCCAGGCAGTCTGGATGCTCTCTTTTGAAAAAAGCACCATTTGCATTACAAAGAGCACATTCGAAAAAAGGCATTATCCCTCATAAAACAAGGTTTTTCCACAGTCGAAAAAACTGCTGTGTTCTTTCAATTTACTTCCGAAAGTACGCGGCAGCAGTCTAGACGCAGGGGAAGTTTTTTCGAAAAAAGGCCACTTTTTTCGGAAAAAACCCCTGTAGTCTAGACACACCCATTCGAGAGGGCTTTTAAAGCAGAAACTGCCTTGGAGACTGCAGCGAATTTTCTGAAATGTAGTGTGTACAGAAAAGTTCACCTCCTGAATCAGTGAGACAGAGGACCACACTGACATAAGGAATTTTCATGCAGCAATCATGCACAAGCTACTCACACTGAGAAGGATTGTTGGGCATGCCAGGTTATTTGTAGAAAGTGAAAAAAGAAAGGATGCATCACCATGACTTGTCTCAAAGTTCAGTAACCAGCAATGCAGAGTAACCATCCATACAAAAAGATGCCTATGAAGACTAAATCTAGGAAAGGACAATAAGTTGAGCATTCCTAATGTGGTATCACCACAAGCCAGATTCAGAAATGGCACCTGGGTCACACCGTTGATTGAAGGAGTATTTGCAAGAATGGAGGTTGATACAGGAGCTGCTGTTTCTCTGATTTCTGCAACCATCTACACCAGAGTATGTCGTAAGTTCCCCTGGAAGAAACCTCCATGGTTTAGAAGATTTATACCATAGAACAGTTAGCTCCAAAAGGGATGTTACAGGTGAAAGTTCAACTAGATGGGCAACCAGTTTTTGCACATATATGTGATGGAAAGATAGTATCCACCATTTTTTTGGTAGATCTTGGTTTGAGAACCTCAGGCTGAATTGGACCAACATCAAGGTGATCATAAAAGCATTTCAAGGTCTTTAAGAAATACTCGGCAGACACTGCATAGTTTTTGAAAAAGAGCTTGGACAGATGAGCAACATGTCAGTGACGCTCACTGCTCAGAGTGACAGCCAGCCAAAATATTGCAAACACAGAGTTGTGCCTTTTATGCTCTGAAGCCGTTGGTAGAAGCTATTTGGCCCCATTAGTGAACTTTGGAGTTCTGTCACCAGTTTCACATAGTGAGTGGACTATATCCATCATACCAGTGATTAAGAAAGATAACTTGGTCCAAGTTTGTGGAGATTTCAAAGTGAGACAATCTGGTTTTATGTGCAGACTAATACTACCTCATATTGAAGATTTCTTTAGTACTGTTAATGGAGAACAGTGTTTCAGTGAACTGGATTTATTCAATGCATACATACAAATGGAGCGTGATCTCACATACAACACACAAAAAGGCTTATTTTGTTACAACAGGTTGCCTTTCATTATTACATCAACACCTGCTGTGTTCCAGAAAGCAATATATTAGATCCTGAAGGGACTGAATGGGTGACATTCTTGTACAGAAAAAGATCAAAAGGATCATCTTCAAAATTTGGATGCTGTCTTACACTATTTGGGAAACCATGGACTGAAAGTACTTCAAGACAAATGTGAGTTTTTCAAACCTTCAGCTGAATACCTTGGACTTGTAATTAATGTTACTGGCTAAAGGAAATCACCAGAGGAAGAGAAAGTGATTTTTGAAGCAGCACCACTGAAAAACGACTAACGAGTGCAAGAGTACATTTATGAAAGAAAAGAAACTGTCATCAGCTGAAGCTCTTATACATTTTGATGCTTTACTGCGATTGCAATTGGCTTGTGATGCAACACCTATGGAGTTGCTACATTTGTCCTAATGACATGCCTTCACTTCACTAACACGAACCACGCCTGAGAAGAATTACATACAAATAAAGTGAGACACTCTCAGTGTTGTGTTTGGAATTTGGAGGTTACATACCTATCTGTATGATAGATTATCACCCTTTATTTTAAACTTTTGGAGCAAAATATGCAATTCCATCTTTAGCTGCTGCTCATATGCAATAGGGCATTCATTGTTACTCTCATTCCTTTACCATTCAAAACAGCAGCATAAGAATGGCAGGCAACATTGGTTAAGGAAACCCCTAAATTTCTGGCAGTCTTCATTCAAAGGTTCCAGGAAGGGGACTGTCAGACCAGAGTCCAAATGCACAATCATACCATATGCCTAGATCACAGTGTTTCTCATCATGCAACTGGGCATCCTGCTCTAATGGTGTCTGGTTCTTGGTCCTGTACTGCACCTCTTGGACCTGCAAAGCAGCATTTTGACTAAATAGCCAGACGGTCTGCACTCACAAACCTGGTTCTCAGAAAAAAGCTATACCACTTGTGTCCAAAACATGGAAAGTTTCTCCTGGGCCGGGGGGGGGAGGGAGGGCGGGAGGGGAAGGGAGTGGCCTGGAAGCAGTCAACCCATTCAGGTATGTTTAGTGCCCTTTGGGACATGCTGGATAAGGGTGTCTCCAGATCCACAGGGCTAGCCTTCTCCATGGGGTAGGGTGGTCATAAAAACATTAAAAAATCCATATTGTGTCAGCCCAAAGGTCCATCTAGCTCAGTATCCTGTCTTCTGACAATGGCCAATGCCAGGCGCTCCAGATGGAATGAACAGAACAGGTATAATTAAATGATCCATCCCCTGTCACCCATTCCCAGCTCCTGACAAAGGCCAGGGACATCATTCCTGCGTATTCTGGCTAATAACCAATTGATGCACCTATCTTCCATGATTTTTTTTGAACCCTGTTATAGTCTTGGACTTCACAACATCCTCTGGCAAAGAGTTCCACAAGTTGACTGTGAGTTCTGTGAAGAAATATTTCCTTTTGTTTGTTTTAAACCTGCTACCTATTAATTTAATTTGGTGCCCCTTAGTTCATGTGTTATGGGAAGGAATAAATAATTCTTTATTCTCTTTTTTCAGAACAGTCATGATTTTATAGACTTCTATCATATCTCTCCTTAGTCATCTCTTTTCCAAGCTGAAAAGTCCCAGTCTTATTAACCTCTTCTCAGAGGCAATAAGATGTTCTCTGTCTTATTCTCTATCCCATTCTTAATGATTCCCAACATTCTGTTTGCTTTTTTGACGGCTGCTGCACATTGAATGGATGTTTCAGAGGACTATCCACAGTGACTCCAAGCCCTGCACCTTGCCCAGAGGCCCAGCATGGCTGTCGGCATCCCCTGATAGTTGGGATTATGTTTTCCAATATGCATTAATTTGCATTTATCAAGATTAAAATTCATCTACCATTTTGTTACTCATCAACCTAATTTAGTGAGAGCCTTGTGAAGCTCGTCACAGTCTGCTTTGGACTTAGATATCTTGAGCATCTGCAAATGTTGCCACCTCACTGTTTACCCTTTCCTCCAGATTCTGAATATATTGAAAAAGATTGGTTACAATATGGACCCTTAGGGACACTAGAGATGTTAGATAACGATTAATTGAATAGTCCTGTTACTGCACAAAATATTATTGCTTTAAAGACTATTTGATAGTTCCCAAGGGCAAGGCCAGCAACCAGTGCACTCCTGGCCCCACTTCCAGGGAGCCCCCAGCCACCCCATGCTGCTGCCTCTGACACAGAGGCAGCAGAGTGGGATGGCAGCAGCCTCTGTCCGCACTGGGTCTGAGCTCCCAGTGGACAGAGGCTGTGTTGGCATCCCACAGAGCAGCTCCTGTCCGCAGGAGGTCTGAGCTCTCCATTACAGGCAGCAGCGCTAGGGGGCGGCAGGCGGATCCATGAATCTGGTGCTTGTGTAACCCTTCTGCCAGGCGGAGTTAAGAGCAGTAAGGGCCGGGTTCAATATCTAGGAGTCTCCTCCCAACAAGGTAATACAACACCGGCTCGAGCCCCCACCCAGTGACCTGGGAAATCTTACATACACCTCTGGGCGCCTCAAAGAGGCAATGCTTCCCCTCTCGCAAGCACAGAGCCTCAGTATAGCAGCAAACCTTTAATAACATGGGGTAACCGACATCAGCATTAAATTGGGAAAACACCACAACTCGGATTCATAGACCAAACATGAGCAAAGACCCACCCCCCAGCCACGAATCAGCCAAAGGTCCAACACCCCAAGAGTCTCTTGAGTCCAGCAACCCAAAAAATCACCCAAAGTCCAACACTCCAAAAGTCTCTGCCCCGGGTCAGTGCCGCCCCAGGGTTCAAAAGTTCACCTGGCAGGGTCTTACCATCCCAACCGGAGGGGGGCGGGGATTGATACACCTTACGTGGTCTGCCGATGGCTCCACCTCTCTGTAGGGTTCTGCTGCCGCTGTCAATGCGAGTCACTCTGCCTGTTGTCCAGTGAGCCGCCTCAGCTGTCCCACGAACTGTCCAGCTCTGCCAGCCGTCTTGGTCCACGCCCCGGGCCGCCAGCTGGTTGCTCCTGCAGCTGCTCCACTGGCTGTCTGCTGCCGCTCCTACCGACCGCAGGTTGTCCCCGCCAGCCGCTCTGCTGGCAGCCTGCACTTGCTGGTTGTCCCTGCAAGCTGCTCTGCTAGTAGCTCAGCAGCATAGCGCCAGGCTCCCCACAGCAATAGTGATTTCAGCTCTTCCGCAGCATAGCGCCAGGCTCCCCTCATCACACAGTGGCTATGTCTACACTGGCGGCATCTTGCGCAAGAACATCTTGCGCAAGGGTTCTTGTGCAAGAAGTCTTGCGCAAGAAAACGTCCACACTGCCATGTGCACGCTGTGCTTTTGTGCAAGAGCTCCCATGGCAGTGTGGATGTTCTCTTGTGCAAAAAAGCTCTGATGGCCATTTTAGCCATAGGGCTTTCTTGCGCAAGAAACCCCTGCCGAGCGTCCACACTGCCCTCTTGCGCAAGAGCTCTTGCGCAAGAGGGCTTACACCTGTTAAAAAAAGAGTGTAGCTCTTGCGCAAGGAGCCCCGTCTTACCACGCCATACTGTAAATTTCCTTGCACAAGAGCGGGCAGGCAGTGTGGACACTCTGCAGATTCTTGCGCAAGAACGGCCATACTTGCGCAAGAAACCACAAGTGTAGACATAGCCAGTGATTTCAGCTCTTCAGCAAGTTCAGCTCATAATAGAGGAGCCTTAGTGCTAGTGCTCCACTAGCCCACAGTGAAGTCAACTCAGCAGCTCACAACTAGACTCCTAATGGAATCCAAATTAGTTCTGAGATTCAACTGTGGAGAGAGGAGGGGGTGCAATCAGTGTTGTTTAGGCCCTCAACCAGGGACCCCACCACCAAGTACAACCTCTCTCAACTTGACTGGGTTTGGAACCCATGCCCCTTGTCTAGTGAGTGCTACTTAGTTTATGGCGAATCCCTCTGTCATAAACAGTTCCACCATTCCATTGTCCTTGATTCACATAATCAGGGTAACAACACTTTTATCCCCCCTGCCTCAATAACAGAGAGACTGGGGATCCCACAGTGGCCAAAGTGACCATTTGGGCTGCTGTGAGCACATACTAGGCGGGGTGGGTGTGTCTATGCAAATTGGGTGTATCAATGCAAATGAGATCAGCCCCTGAAGTCTCTTTGCACCACTCGCCACAGTTCACCACCAGATGTCAGGGTAGAGCTTATCCTGACCCTGCTTACATCTGTGGGGAGTCGTCTTAAAAACTGGCTCCTCACAGCACCAGCTCCCACTTCCCCCTTTGCTGCCTCTGATACAGAGGCAGCAGGGGGAGGGGAGTGCGTGCATTCAATAAGATTAACCGATAAGTCTAGGTTTATCAGTTAATCATGTACTCAATTACATGTTGTCATCCTTAGGGGACACCATTCTAAAAACTGACCATTTATTTCTACCCTTGTTTCCTATCTTTTAGATAGTTATTAGTCCATGAAAGGGCTTATCCCATGACAACTTACTTTGCTTAAGAGCCTTTGGTGGGGGACCTTGTCAAAAGCTTTCTGGAAATGTAAATACACTATATCCACTGGGTCCCCCTTGTCCACATGCTTGTTGACCCCCTCATATAAAATTCTAGTAGACTGGTGAGGCATGATTTCCTTTTACAGAAACTATGTTGAGTTTTCCCCAACATATTATATTCATCTAACTGTCCAGGTCCTGGGCAAAGCAAAGCAGGCTTAGTGGCAGGAGTCTGGGAGCCAGGAACTGAAGCCAGCTTCAGGCTAAGTGTCAAGCCAAGGATCAGAGCTGTAGACAAAGTCAGGAATCAGGCCAACTGTCCATAGATATCAGGATCTGTGCTGGCATTCTGGGGACAACTGGGAGTCAGAATCCAACTAAGAACAGAGGTCAGTATTAGGAGTTCAGAAACAGGGTAGTTGTGGTATCTAGCAGGGATCACTGAGATGTCAGTGAGAGCACCCGAGGTGGAACTTCCTGCAGTGTGCAACCTCTGTGGATAGAGAGTCACAGAAAGTAGCCAGGTTACGGCTGGTACTGCACCATGGCATTAGGATGTAGGTTATGTGCTAGTCCTTCAGGTCTTGGGTTCAAGTCCTGCTAATCCTTACCCAGAATATCTGAATGAGTCCAAGAGAAACTGGTTGAAAACAGATTGAAGAGGTTTTTTTAAATAGCAGGAAGATACTGAAACAAACCTAAAACTGGCAGTATACTTTTGGAAGGCTAGATGTGTCTTATTCCCATAATGCTTCAAATTATTTTGAAAGAGCACCCATTTTCCTCACAATATAAATTGCACAGGCAGAAAGATGTTCCTTATTTCTCATCTGTTTCAGTGAATCCAGCAACGCCTTCACCAGCCATTTTGTAACTGGAAATATTTCTGTGCTTTCCCACTTTTCCTTTTATAGATGAATTTTAATAAGTCTCTTTCTCCTTTGTTCAGTAATTCATACTGATTGCTCCCAGTTTTATTGCGGTTTTGCCTTTGTTTTCATTTTTTGTTCCCTCAACTATTCTTCTCTGTAGATCCTTATTTTACTTCCAGAAAGTTATAACTACTGCATGTATATTTAGAATACATGGGGGTGTATGTAGATACAGATATTAATAGATATATGAGCACCACTCTTATCGCTGTTTAATATTATCATGTTTTTATTCCCATATGTCATGCTACATTGTCCTACCATCATTAACTTCAAGTGACTGATTGTCACAAATTTCATTTAAACCGGAAATAAAAATCTCCATTATTTCCATGTTATTGGATGACATCTGTAGGCTAACAAATATGATACAAAAGAATGTGTGATGAAATAACCTCAAACTAATGTGACTGAAGTTTAGGCAAAAAGAGTAGACGCAAATAAAATATCATACATAAGCTATTTTATCATGTTTTTACAATGGACAAAGGCTTTAGCAAAATAGCTGGGGGGGGGGGAGTTAAAAGCGTATACTGCTAAGCAGAGTGAATTCACGCTCATTTTCATTCTGCGTTATTTGTCTTGATCAGACCATTTTATTGCTAAGGAAAACCAACCTACTCATCCATACTGTATGTTTTTATAAAGCTATAGCTTCATAAATTACAACGTTTTAATGCATTCTTCAGTGGTATTATTAGTTCCTATAAACAAGTCTTGGGGTTTTTTTTAAACTTCATTTTGCTTTTAAAACATGACATGCACTGAGGATAAAGATGAATTGCCCTTTCATGTTAAAAATATGTTTAAAATAGCTGTATATATGCATATGAACCAGATATTAGTATAATTTAAATAAATCCCCCTTCCCATTTCATTATAAATCAAATTCTCTGTGCCAGAACCTGTGTTCCACACTGGCCCCTTCACTCTGCTTCAACGCAAAAGGGGGCTTTAGAGAAGACAGAGCCAGACCCTGGTGAACAAGCCCATTAGCAGGGGTTTCCTGAGTGATGCAGAGCTGACAAGAGGAGCTCTATTCCACTTACCACTTTTATGCTTTAAAATATTGCTGTGCCACAGTAGCTGTAGCAAAAGGGACACAATTACTCACAACACATTGTCTCTGCTGCAACTACTACAGCAAAGCAAATTAGGGAACAGAGTGTGGCCAGAACAAAACCCCCTTCATCTATTCTTGACTGATAGAACAGCCCCAGAAGCCGAGCATAGATTAGAGCAGCCTTGAGACTGCTGTCACTCTACTCCAAGGATCAGCTAGATCCCCAGATGGCCCCAGAACATGGGGCAACAGAAAAGCCACTTTTGCCCCCAAGTTCCAAAGTTCAGGAAGCATGAATAAGCAAACCTCTTTAAATGAGAATCACATTTTGCCTGGGTATGATCTTGCATTTACCACAAGAAGCAAATTCCCATTTATTAATCTGATTAAAACAAGGGTCCCTCTTTATTCCTAAGGAGATAGTTGCGATATAAAACAGTTTGAGATTTCCCTCCAATTATGAGTCACATGTGAGTCATACTTAAAAACTGGGACCAGAAAAAAGATCAATTTTCCTCCTTAAAAGCCACAGCATCGTGTTATATTTGCACCACAAATCTCCCTTAAGACATAGTTTTTTACACTTAATTTTTCATCCAACCAACAGTTTTGTTAATGTAAAGAAAAAGAAATGCTCTGACTTCCTCCACCTAGGCAGGCAGAAACACAAGAGTTTGGTTATGCCAGAAAAAATGGGATGTGCCTGGACTGGGATTGCTTCTCATAAAACCCATACAGAAAAGAGACAGATTTACCAGGGAGGTGAAAGGGGCTGGCTGGGGGCACATCCAGGACTATCCCAACCCTGAGCCTCCCACCTTCCCAGGTGCCCATTAGGGAGGGTGAATGGGCTGAACATATGGGAACATTGCCGACTGTTCCTCTTCATCAGGGAGCGAGGGGAAAGCACACAATTTGCTGCATTCCTCACTCTGGCTGGGGAGTGCAGGGGGGCAGATGAACATGAGCCTGTTCCAGTTGAAGGACATGCACCCATTCCCTAGCTGTGCCCACTGGAGCTGCAGTGGCCATGCAGAGGTGCTTCTCACCTCACCCTCCCCCAAGCTGCAGTAGTGAGAGAGGGCTGGGGTTGTCCTCTCTCCCCAGGGTAGCCTGCATCCTGAACCCCTCATCCCCAGCTGCACCCCGAGCAGTGATTTAAATGAACCATGTACATTCTCATTTTTTTTATTTTCCAAAAAAAAACCCAAAAATTAATTGAGTTAAGGACCTGAGCAATGCCAGGTAAATCAGGTCTAAAATAAATATTGTGTTAGGGTATGTCTACACTAGCTCGTTAGTTCGAGCTAGGTAGGCAAATGAAGGCAACTGAAGTTGCAAATGAAGCCCGGGATTTAAATATCCCGGGCTTCATTTGCATGTTCCCGGGCGCCGCCATTTTTAAATCCCCCTTAGTCCGAACTCCGTGCCCGCGGCTACACGCGGCACGGACTAGGTAGTTCGAACTAAAGATCCTAATTCGAACTACCGTTACTCCTCATTCCACGACATACCCTTAGAGTGAGAGGTATGTGTTATTCTTCATCTACAGAAAATACACCTGCTAAAATACAAAGCCAGCCTGCAAATCCCAAACTGTAGTGCACCTTATGATGGCAGCCAGATGAAATATTTATTCCTGAGTAATACACAGTGCAATTTACAGCTCAGCACATGACCTCCTCATAAATAAATGTAGTTGACATCAGTGTTCCAAGAACAGTTGTAATAGATGAATGAGACAGGAAGAATCACTGATGACACTGAATGCATTGCATATGTCTAGCTATAATACTATGACTGTGCAGAGCCATTATCAGCACATAATCCCAACATGATTCATGAAATAATGAGCCTTCAGCTGTAACCAGAATCTTATTAATAACACATCATTAGAAGACTGGTAGCATCTCACCAATTAAACAGCAGCTGGACATTGATAGCAAGCACAATTGCAAGGAAGACAACTTAAAATTGATCTTTGGGGTAAATCAAGAGGCTCAATTCACAGCAATGTGAAAAAACAGCAAAACACTGGAGATTTTATGGGTTTTGTCTTGAATTTATCATTGGTTTCCAGGAAAAGCAGATAGATCTCACAGGCACTTTTTCATGCAAAGGAAAACTGCCTGTCTCCAAAATGACCATGAAATTTTCTACAAAAAAAGGCAATATTTTTCCCTGAGGAAAATCTCAAAAAATTTCAGCTTCATGAAAGAAGAGAGGGTTGCTTTGAGCAGATCTTCTGCAGGTGTTTACACTGCCTGGAGGTGCCCCTTACAGTGCACATTGGGAAAGTCTACCACGTGTTTATAGATTCATGCCTGACTTCCCAACAGAGAGGTTACCGAAGAAGATGACAAAGAGAGGTATTAATCATCAGAAGAGAGGGAGGTGGAGAACACAGTTTTCAGAAATGTTTTCTTTTCAGTAAACATTTCTTCAATAAAAGCAATAATAATTCCATTCTTACCACTGGAGCTGTTTATTCTCCACTGTTATGTATTGATTATGCCATGAATATTACAGCAAGGTAAATTAATTTGAAATACCCTGATTTTTGTCTTCTAAGTCTATGTCTACACTACACCCCAGATCAATGCTCTGTGATTGATCCACTGGTGGTCGATTTAGCAGGTCTATTTAAGATTTGCCAAATCAACTGCAGATCCCACTGCAGTTGGCACCCTTACTCTACTCCAGACAGGAAGAGTAGTGGAAGTCGAAGGACAATTTCTCTTGTCAAATCCCCACATAGTGTAGACCCCACAGTAATTTGAGGTGAGATACATCAACTCCAGCTATGTTATTCACATAGCTGGAGTTGTGTAGCTTAGATCAACTTTCTGTTCTGGTGTAGATGTAGCCTAAGTGTTGGAACTTCCCCAAGATATGGATTAAGCCTTCTTCCTTCTCTGTCTAGATCTTGCTAACAGCTATACTTGGAGCCCCTTCTTCACTCTCTTTGTATGCATTGGGTCCAGGGCTCTTTTCTGACACCTGGTGCCTCCACCCAACATGATACTCAGTGTGGTGTATCCACAATGGTGCTGACCCTTGACAAAATCTATACAACTGCACTACTGGCTGGCAGGGAACATGATGTTCAGCACACAGAAGCCAATAAATGAAACAACTCCAGCCAAGGAATAGCGCTCAAAAAATAATAGCAAATAATACAAAAGGAACATTACTAGGAACAAGAAACTAGGCTCTGGTGAAGGAAAATATTAGGGTTAACCAATACTGAAATAAACATTAACGCATAAAGCAATCACCCATCTCCAAATATTAACAACTCCCCAAACTCCAACTCCATCCCTGGTCCTTTCCTGAGGCAGATGATAGGCTGAGGTTGAATCTACTGGGACTTTGTTGCAGTGCTGTGACATTGGCCAGCTTAAACAAATATCCCCTTACTTTATCCTCTCCCCCTCCTCGTCCTCTAGGTTAGGGAAGGATTCTCTCCTGATTCCAACAAGAATGTTATCTGGTCTGGAACTCATCCAGGTCTCAGCTAGCTCTTGGTAGCTGGAGCCAGGTCAGATCTTTCTGTGTCTTTTGGATGCTGGTCTCAGCACTGCTGGAACTCTCTGAGCCATGCAACTAGAGGTAACAGCAGGGCAAGGACTCCCTTTGAGAGAAGAGGGAGTTTAGCAAGGGCTCCATGAGCTCCAAACTGAATCTAAGCTGTCTGTCCTATTTGTAAAGTCAGGCTTTCCCCCTCGCTGGGAGCTGCAGAGCCCTGGTCCATCATGGGCCCAGTGGACATCTTGTTCAGATTATGCAAAAACTATAGCAGGGGTTTCTAGTTCCTTCTGTCCCCAGCCCTGACTCTCAGCATGCTGAGAAATGGTGTCAGAGCACTTAGGTAGCCATCTTAGTTGTAGTCCTTTTGGGGCCTCGTCTAGAGTCTTGTTCTGTGGCTTCAGGGGCTGGCAAACTCCATGTGTGGGTTACATCATTGAATTACAAACATTTATTATTAAGGACCTGCTCCTGCTCCTACTGAAGTGAATGGAAGTTTGGTAATGGTCTTTGGTGGGAGCAGGATTAAGCCCTTATCATCAGATCACGCCTCTGAGGTAGGTTTCCATTTAACATCCTGGGAAGCTGAGGGAGTCAGAGTTAGGGCCAGATCTTCAGCTTGTATAAAACGATAAAGTTCTACTGAAGCCAGCACCGGCTCTAAGCCTCTTGCCAAGGGCCACAGATTTCAAAATTGGATTAGAACCCAAAGACCCTCTCATTAAGAACACATTACCTCCTTCTCTTCAGGACACATTCAAACAAGCAATGCAAACTACTTCTGGAGCAGCGTGTGCTGGAATCTCAAACTTACTATCTTCATGGCTAGAACACTTCCAGCACTTCCATTTTTCTATTACAGGGGTGGGGAAATACCAGCCCGCGGGCTGGACCCAGTTCCCTCGAGTTTGCTCTGGCGGGCCACCGTTGCTATATTTATTTGCGCCTCCACAGTTATGGGCAACTGCGGCTCCGGATCACTGTCTCCAACCATGGGACCTACAAGAAGTGGTATCCCAGTCTATAGTGTTTCCTGTGGTTCCCATTGGCTGGGATCAACAATCCATGGCCAACGAGAGTTGCAGTCTCCTATACCTGCAGAGGCATAGGTAAATATAGCAGTGGCAGCCTGCCAGGAGCTAACCCTGGCGAACTGCTGCTGTTTTATTGCCCACCCTTGCTCTACTATCATTGGGCTCATACTATTGAGTCTTGCTTTTGACATCTCTGGATGATTGATAGATTTGAATGAGCAACTAGTTGGCAGGAGTTGTAGCGTCTTCACAGACCTCCCTACTTGCAGCCTGCACATCAAATTCTTGAATGCAATTCTGATTTGCTTGCCAAAGTAATCTTCTAAGTTACAGTAGCTTTTTACATACACAGCCAGATTGCACCTCCATAGCCCTCCAAATATTTTAAGAACAAAGTGTATCATATGTCCTAATTATACAAAGTCTGGGGGATTTTTTTTTTTCTAAAAATAGAAACTTTCAGGACCAAACATGCAGTATTTCTTTCAACTATATGTATTGGTATCAGCAGCATATGCTTGCTCACTATCAATTTTTAAATTCAACCAGTTGACTTTTAAAATATAAGGGAGAAACCTTTAAACTGATGACAGCTGTAATATTCCAAACATTTCCCACATAAAACAAAACTGGTAAAGCTTTAGTTTCCACCAGCAAGATTCTGTTTTTTTTATTTGGCTTTGTTTTTTTGGCCATCAGAGAAAACCATGTGCATACTCTACAATCACAATATGCTAATACCATTATATAAACAGGTGGAAACCCTTGCATTAAATAATGTATTCACCTCCAACTCAAAAATCACACTAAAACTGAAATGAGCCAGACAAAGGCAAGAACTGGAGGCATGGAAAGACTTCAAGACTTCCATATGGGGAGAAATAAAAACATTAGGCTATCTGGTGAATACTTTTGCTGAATGCAGCTACAGCAAGATGGCGCCTTTAAAGACACACAGGTGTCCATTTAAACTTTAATAACATAGATCAAAACTAACACCTTAAACACCTGTAAACTAAGAGGTAGCCACAACAGATCCTAAAACACTGGTGTCATGTTCCTGGTGAGATGCACTGCCTGCCAGTTGGGCTGCTGCCTTCTGTGCCATTGTTAGTTTATAGGTGGATTTCTGGTGTACCTCACATAAGATGACAGAGACTTGTGTCTCTAAACATTACAGTAAAAATGTTCACAGTCAAAAAAAAAGTAAACTCTAGATGGGAGAAAAACCTTCCTGCACATGTTTCCTATTGGTCATCTAACAGCAGGGAGTGTCCAGCAGTATCCCTAGACTGTGAATTCTTGTTACTGATGACTGGCCCACACTCCTCCATGAAAGGTTCAGACATAATCCATGCCACAACTTCCTGCTGATTCTCCTAATGTAACAGTACCCTGGCTAGCCCTCACAATGTCCTAATATTTACCAAACAGTGGACAAAGCTCAGGGAGATAGAGAAAGAACTATTCTGTCATTAGCATATTCAGGCTATGTCTACACTGCGGGGTTTTTGTTGAAGAGGCAATGCAAATGGCGTGCTCATTTGCATATCTCGTGCTCTCATTTGCATATCTTCTTCCCATCCTTTTTGGAGAAGAGGTTTTTGCGATAAAAAGCCCTGTGTAGACGGGGCCATTTTGGAAAAAAATCCTTTTGCGCAAGAGCCTGTAAACCTCATTTTTTGAGGAATAAGGGATCTTACGCAAAAGAGTTTTTTTTCCAACAAATGGTCCCATCTACACAGGGCTTTTTAATCGTAAAAACCTCTTCCACCAAAAGAATCGGAAGATGATATGCAAATGAGCGCTTCCTCTTCCGCAAAAAAGACCCTCAGTGTAGACGTAGCCTCAGAGTACTGTAACCTAGGCCTTCCAATAGACTGCTTGATGGAACCCATCAAGATGGAACCCGAAAAAACCCTGTAAAAGATATTATTCAGTACAGAAGAGCAATTGTCCCAGTCTGCCTTCTGGTAACTCTCTGAAAGAAAAGAACAAAGCCACTGAAGGACAGCCCCATCTACTTCTGCTAGCATTCACGGGTGAATTAACAGCATCTGCTGATTAATGATACTGAAGACCGCAAATTGGAGAAAGGGCACCTCACCTCAGCTGTTGCCAGAAAGAAAGTAAAGTTACCATGTAGCCTTTGTCCTCTCCCCAGGTCTGTGTACAGATTGACAAATGTCAAGATGGTCTGAGGCAGCCAGATATTCAGAGTTGCCTCCACTCAGCCTTCATAATGAACTTATCCAAATATCAAAGACTAGACATTGGACAACAACAGGCCAGACTATCAGCTGCAATGTTTGTCTGAGCCATAATCATACACCAATTTGCTTCGCAGAAGCTGGCAACTTGTCCTTCTTATTGGCAGCATTAATAATCTTGGTCAACAATAGACCCAATACTGCCCTGCTGTCCTTCATCGGCCAAAGAACACAAATCTGAAGCAGAGCTGTGGCATAACGTACTTGCAACACTACTATGACCTCAGTGAGTAGCATCAACCTGCACTCAAGGAGAGAACTTAGTGTTCCTTCCCTTAAGATATTTCTCTGCATCCAGAGAAAGAAACAGTTCTGTCTGAACCTGCTCAATCTGATCCATGAAGGACCATGAATATTCCTCACAATGGGAAGAACTTGTACCAGCCGCTGTGTGGACAGCTTGGATTGACCACATTAAAACCAATCTGCTGATTTGGAGGCAGAGAAACTTTTGAGCTACTGGAGTGGTGCTTAAGGTGACTTAACCAGGGCCAAGTATCTGGCTCAACATTTCTATATATTTTTATATGTGCTTTGCCTTCCCGCCTGTTTCACTTGTTTCATGCCAAGGTGGCCTATAACAGTGGTGCGCAACCTTTTTTCAACCATCACTCCCATATACTCGTGTCATGACCCCCAAGATAATTTGAGCAGTGCGGCGCTTAGATCTGGATGGTCAGTGTCTGGGCCTGGCCGTTGGCAGCCCCGCAGAATGAAACTTAGATCCAGGCAGCTGGGGGCTGGGCCCAGCTGTTGGCAGCCCCCCAGGAAGACATCCGTGACCCCCTTGGGAGTTGCGACCCACAGGTTGCTCACCACTGGCCTATAAGGACGAAGAAGAAAAAGAGGATCCCTATTAGGATGCTTCATCATTAGCTGAAGACAAAGGACTATATAAATGCTGTTCTACCAAACCCATCAGTTGATTGGCCTCTTGAAGGAATGACGTTCCCCCACAGAACCCTCTGAATTTGCTGAAGCACCACCAACGAATAATGGCAAATCATCAAAGCATTTTCTATTTCTCAAGATCATAGGAATGGACACCAATTACAGTGCTGTTGGAATAAAATAAAATGGACCAAACTCCATTGAGCTAACTTCAGATAGAAAGGTTTGTCAAAGTATTATTTAAAAACTAAGTTATTTATGTTATTTCTGACTGATCTGAACTGGCAATCTGATATGGCAGCTTTTGATTCCAAGTTAAAATCTCCAGCATGATTTCTGTTGCCCTTATGCTACCAAACATTTGAGGGGAGGCTGACTTTTGAGAGACGTTGGTAGTCCCTGGCGTTGCATTACCTTAAATTTTGAAATACATTTTTGCACCAATATAAAAAGCATGCTTCATCATGAACACCTCCTGCTATTGCATTTCTATACCCATGTCTTACATATCTATTTTGAAATGAAGATGTAAAGATGTGAAATCACAAGTTTCCTGGAAGTTTCCCAGCCCAATTGCTTCAGCGTGTCATCAAGTTACCAGATCAGTAGAGATGGCCAAACTGCAATTCACGGGCCAAAATCCAGTATGGCTATGGGATTCCTACAACTTCAGGAAAGTGGTGTTGCCTCTGGTGAACAGAGATTGCATGCAGTCAGCTAAAGCCTGCATTGCCTTATAAAACACAAAGGCTGCAATATGGTTCATACATTAGGTATAGCTCTCTGGTTCCTGACAGCCTGCCAATGCCACTGTTGGTGGGTGAAGCATTGGTGTGAATCTTGTGAACCCAGTGACAACCTGAGAGGCAGATAGATCCTAGATCTAAGCCTAGCTAATGCATATTTAGACAAGCCACTGTACAGCCTAGCATCTCACTGAACACAGGAGAAAAGAAAAATAAACCAGATACCACAAATGAGCTGAATATAACACAAAGTTCTCACACAGTAGCTGTAAAGTTCAGTTATACTGTGAAGCTAAGACAGTTATAAAACATTTCAATAGGACTCTGTGAAAGTGGCTCTCTGGTTTCTAAGGCCATGTACGCAGGTCAGGGATTCTACCAGCATAGCTATAGTAGAGTAGATGGCATAACTTTATAGAGTAGATGCAGCCTACACTGATAAGAAAAGTTTTTTTCTGTCTGTGTTGGAACACCACCTCTCTGAGAGATGGTAACTACATTAACAGAAGCTACTTGGTCGAAGTGTGTGGGTTTTTACACTTCTAAGCAATATAGCTATGTTGACCTAAATTTTAAGTGTAGATCTGGTCTAGGATGGATGTAGGTCTCTTGTGCATCTCTACCTCTCTGGAAACAATCTCAGACCATTGCTACAAATGGTGATAGTCACTTCACTTATTTCAATAATTGCTTCGAAGTTAGATTCCAACATGTGTAGCCATTTGCTGTTGTCCTTTGCTTCTAGCCTCATTAATGCTTTTCCCTGTTCTTTTTGTTCTCCACACCCAATTTGTCACCACAGCTATGGCATGATTTGTCTGCTCCGAAATCTACTTTTACTCCCATCTTGTTTGTTCTTATTTCACATGATTAAAAATCCTCTCAGCTTTTGCATCTTTCGTGCAAGGAGGTTGTTATGGATAACAGATTCTACTTATGCAGACAGAGCTTCATGTAACTGCTTATTTCCCTGTTCTACCAGGCAGAGATGTAACTGTCTTTAAGCCTTTCTTTATTCCTCCGTCTATAAATGGGATCCGTTTGATCCTTAGATTGCTATTGTGACTAATTTACCATTTGCCCTTCTGGGTGTAAGTTATCCCCATAATAATTTTTGGCATATATCAGTTGGTGCTAATGTTAATTGTTCTCTTCTTGTGCTGGTACATTGGAAAGCATGGTATCCACAAGAAATTGTGGGAAATACCATCATCTGTAGTAATAAAAATGCAGTTTGGG
The DNA here is from genome assembly GCA_032595735.1 of Pelochelys cantorii. Classification (NCBI taxonomy): domain Eukaryota; kingdom Metazoa; phylum Chordata; order Testudines; family Trionychidae; genus Pelochelys; species Pelochelys cantorii. The sequence goes on along the minus strand of CM064326.1, from coordinate 40,950,191 downwards.
ATATGGAAGAGGTTCAAGCCTGTAACAGCAGCATGGCCTAGTCATCAGAGCATGGGACTGGGAGTCAGTAGGTCTGAACTGTGTTGCTGGCTCTGATAATGACTGAATAGGCAAATTACTAAACTTTAATGCATCAATTATCCCATCTGTTAAGCCAGGATAATACTGCCTGTTCACGTTAATAAGACTTTGAGGTCTGTGGTTGGCAAGCATTATATAAATGCTATGTATTGTTATCATTCTAATACATTCACTAGCATTACAGCATTTAGCATCAAGTGATGTGACCCAGCAAATTGCATGGCTACAGACTCACAGACAAACACTGATCCTGTTATTCAAGAAAGCAAGAATGTCTATCCAGAGGTTATGAATGGATGTGTCAGTTGACTTGATGGTACACCACACCAGCTGCTCAAAGGTGCGTTGGAACCAGTAAACACTGACCTGCATCAGCTGTTCTTAAAAGTGTGGGCATCAGGCAAAGTACCAGCAGAATGGAAAGATGGTATGATAGCATCCCTGCGCAAGGCCAAGGATCTTGCTCTGAGCGTTGCAATGCCAGGCCAACCTCATCATTACTAGTTCCTGGAAAGGTCTTTTCTTATGTTCTGCTTTGGTGGGCGCAGCCATTCCTTAGAAGATTTCATCAGTTGTCACTGATGGGTGGTCAATTATAAGCATATTCTTACCCTCCAACTTCCAGCCAAGCTGCACTGAGAATTTAACCAGCTGTTTCATATGACATTTATCAACAAAGCAGCATTTGATTCGGTGAAGGGGCAATATTTTGCTCACATTGCAAGTGCAGCTTAAGAATCATCCTGCAGATATTAATCTTTGTCAATTTCCTTCATGTGCTTTTTTTTTTTTTTTTTTTGCCCTTTGAATGAGGACATCTGTACTTCTGATGGTAAGACTTTTCAGAAATGGGTTGAAAATAAACTGGAATCATTTAGAGATATTATGCTAACAAATCTTAACAAGATCTCGCCTTAAGGGTGCCTTTCAACATTTCTAAACATTCTTTAATCATTGAGATTACAGTATGGGAATTGATTCATTGTATAAAAATAATAGAAAACCAACTAAAGCAATGGAAATAGACCTAAAATGCTGGAAGCATAAAATGTTGTCCCCAGTTGAAAGAATGAATTTGATTAAAATGGCTAGCTCGCCAAAGCTCTTGGCCTTTCCAGATAAGGAATTACATTTTTACTTTTTGGCAGCACAACCACAATTTTTAATGAAAGACATGATTGCAGTATAGAGCTAATTGGATGGAAATGTTGGGCCAGATACTTGGCCTTGGTTAAGTCACCTTTGCATCTAGAAGACTGGAAAAGGACAAATATAGTGCCCACCTATAAAAAGGGAAATAAGAACAACCCAGAAAACTACAGACTAGTCAGTTTAACTTCTGTGCCAGGGACGATAATGAAGCAAATAATTAAGGAATTGATCTGCAAACATCTGGAAAATAGTAAGATGATAGGTAACAGCCACAAAATTCTCCAAAAACTTCCTGGATTGTCTGTGTACTGCTGCATTGGTCTCCCAACAGATGTCAGGGTGATTAAAGTCCCCCATGAGAACCAGGGCCTGTGATCTGGAAGCTTCTCTCAGCTGTCTGAAGAAAGCCTCGTCTACCTCATCCACCGATCTATAGCACATACCAACCACAACATCACCCTTGTTTCTTCCATCTCTAAACTTAATCCATAGATTCTCAACAGGCTTTTCTCCCTCTATATACTGGAGCTCTGAGCAATCATACTGCTCTCTTACATACAGTGCAACTCCTCCTCCTTTTCTCCCCCGCCTATTCATCCTGAACAGTTTATACCCTTCCATGACAGCGCTCCAGTCATGAGAGTCATCCCACCAAGTCTCCAGTATTCCAATCAAATCATAGTTCTTTGACTGGGCCAGGGCTTCTAATTCTTCCTGTTTTGTTTCCCAGACTTTTAGCATTCGTGTACAAACATCTTAGATAACCAGTTGATTGCCCTACCTTTTCCATTCAAATCAGGGGTCTTCCTTTGTTGCTCGTTCCTCCTTGTGTTTCTTCCCGGTATCCAACTTCCCCACTTACCTCAGGGCTTTGGTCACCATCCCCCAACGAACCTAGTTTAAATCCCTCCTTACTAGGTTTGCAAGATATTTAAGAGGAGGTTGGATAGACATCTATCAGGGATGATATAAACTGTGCTTGGTCCTGCCATGAGTGCAGGGGGCTGGACTTCATGATCTCTCGAGGTCCCTTCCAGTTCTAGTATTCTAGGAGTCTATGATTCTATGCACCACTCCAGTAGCTCAAAAGGGACACCAGGTAGCTGAGGATTCCCATCCCCCACCCCCTCACGCACACACAAACACTCAAAAAATGAGGTTTACAGGATCTTTTGAAAAAGCGCCCCATTTTCGAAAGAACTGCATCTAGACTACGGTTTCAATTTTGAAACAGCGCTTTTTCAAAAGAGCGCCATTATGTGATTATGCAAATGAAGAATGGGATATTTAAATCCCGGCTTCATTTGCACTTTCGAGGTGCTTCATTTACATCCCTCTGCCGACAGAGAGATGTAGTCTAGACGTAGCCACACAGGGCAATTTTCTGCAGACATGAGGTTTTACACCATCCATTTCCTTCCCTGGCACAAGGTGGTAAAGAAGAGTGCATGTTCAGAATGGAACTGGCATCCTCTCCCTTGCTAAGCCCCACCCCAGCAGCTGCAACCTAGCTCGCTAGCAGCAATAGCCAGGCTGTCCATGAGCTACAGTTCAATGCTTGGCAGAACTTGCTCACCAGACCTGAATCTGGGAGTGCAGATCCCTATAGGTCTGCGGAGCTCAATGTACTCCTACAAATGTGAGCTTGTGTAGCTGCTCTGACTTGTGTGGGGAGCCTATTTGGCTTCTGGCTAACCCCTGAATTGGGGGAGGTGTAAAGAGTGCTTCAAGTCACCTTTGCCTTCCTCCCTCTCCCCTCAGCTGTGATCTCAGCACCGCCAAAGACATGGCCCAGAATCTCCAAGGAGGATTTATATTTGTAAACAACTAGTGAGAGAGTGAAATCAAAATACTTAACTGCCATCTGGAACAAATAGCTTCCCACCAGTCTGATGGTACTTGTGATGGCACCATCTTTTTGTAGCAGATGCCCAGCCTTTTGCCAAAGGTGTCTGATGCCTTGGGGCAATTTCAGATCACAAAGTCCTCTGTGATTATTGCATAGCATCAGCAGCTCATTCTGTTTTTATTAACTGTGGGTTGCACCCAGTCTTCAGTGTAGATCAGTGGTCTCCAACCTTTTTACACCCAAGATCACTTTTTAAATGACAGAACAAGCCAAGATCTACTGCCCCGCCCCTTCCTTGAAGCCCCGCCCCTTCCTCTCTATTCTCCTCCTCTCCATCACTTGCTATCCCCAACCCTTATACTGCTGCTTTTTTCCCCAATTCTTCTGTAGGAAGAGGTTTTTCCAACATTTGGCCTGCCTAGACTGGACCAAATGTCAGAAAAACCCCTTCTTTTGGAAGCCCCCTTATTCCTTGTGGAAAGAGGACTATAGGGGTGACCGAAAGAGCACATTTGCTCTTCCACTAAAAAAAGCGGAAGAACAAAAGCATCCCTGGATGCAGAAGAGTTTTTCTGGGATAGCTCCGGAATCCTGAAAAACTCCTGCGGTCTAGCCTTACCCTTGCTGGGTTGAGGCAGGATGTGTAGGCTCTGGAGTGGGTATGAGGGATTTGGGTGTGGGAAGGCATGAGAGGTGCAAGCTCTGGGAGGAAATCTGGATGCAGGAGGAGGTGGAGAAGGGGATGCTGGGTTGGGGAGGGGGCTTCAGGCCGGGCAGTGTTGGGGTCAGATGTAGGGTTGGGGTACTAAGCAAGCCACAGGCTTGTGAGTATGAGGGTACAGAAATTTGGGTTGGGGTATGTGAGGGGCTCAGGGCAGGGGGTTTCAGTGTATGATAGGTTGAGATCTAGGGTCTGGGGGAAGGGGGAGTGCAGGAGTGTTATGATGCTGTGGGCAGATGGGGGCTTGGCCACAATTGGGGGTTTGTTGGCCAGGCTTCATTTTTAAATAAAATACTGTGTCAAACACAGAGAGTTTCTGCATTGTCTTTATTTCTGAGAAGGGCAGGGAACCTGTTTTGAGTCAGGGGTCACGGACCCACAGAAAAGTCAGTTGGGGCCACACAAGTGAGATGCAAAATAAAAACTCCTCCAAAACCCCCACAAGCCTCACTAATGTGGCCCCAACTGTGCTGGTGGGAGCAGGGGACATGGTATTGGGGAAGGGTGCCAGGGGGTACCGGGACAGGGGACAGGGTGCTGGGACAGGGTGCTTGTAGGTGCCGGGGCAGGAGACTGGGTGCCAGGGCAGGGGACAGGGTGCTGGGGCAGGGTGCCAATGGGTGCTGGGGCAAGGGACAGGGGGCCAGTGGGTGCTGGGGCAAGGGCCTGGGGCAGAGGATAGGGTGCCAGTGGGTGGTGGGGCAGGGTACTTTGGGGGGTCTGGGCAGAGGGAGGGGACAGGGATCAGTACCTTGGGATCCTGCAGCTGCAAGCCAAGGCCCAAGAAGTGAGTGGGCTGCTCCCCCAAGCCCTAAACAGTAGCACAGTACCTGAAACACTGGTTCGTTGTGTAGCCTGATGCCTTCCTGTGCGGGCTGGGAACGGGGGGTATGGGGAGTCCTGGACCATGCCGGCTCCAGCTGGCGCACTGGAGACTTTATTCCCCTCTGCCCTGGGGGGTAGGGGAGAGGGGGAGAGTCCCAGATCGCGCCAGCCCCAACCTAAAATGCCGGTCCATCGCGCGCTGGAGACTTCGTTCCCCTGCTGCCTTTCTGCACGCGGGGAAGGGGTTGGGTGTCTGGGACTGTGCCGGCTCTGGCTGCTCAGGCAGCACATGGTGCCGCAGGGAGGGGAAGAGTAAGGCGCAAGCTTCTTGAGCGGTTGCGGTTGGCGTGAGCTGGGACTCTCCCCTCCCCCGCAGGCAGGCAGCAAGGGAATAAAGTCCCCAGCAGGCCGGCTCCAGCTGCTCGGGCAGTGGGAATGGGGAGTCCCAGACCACACCAGCCCCAACCACTTGGGCAGCGTGCGCTGCCCAAGCAGCTGGAGCCGGCGTGCTGGGGACTTTATTTCCCTGCTGCCTGCCTGCGGGGGAGGGGAGAGTCCCAGCTCATGCCAACCGCAACCATTCGGGAAGCTTGAGCCTTACTCCTCCCCTCCCTGCGGCACCACGCGCTGCCTGAGCAGCCAGAGCCGGCACAGTCCCGGGCAGCCAACCCCTTCCCCGCGTGCAGAAAGGCAGCAGGGGAACAAAGTCCCCAGCGCACGACGGACCGGCATTTTAGGTACCGCGCTGGCTGTTCGGGGGGAGGAAGAGCAGCTCACACACTTCCGGTACCAGGCGCGCGGCTGCAGAACTCTCCCCACCCCACTGGAAGCCCACACTACCTCCGTTGTTCCTGGAGGTAGCATCAACGCAGCATTCATCTTGGGGGGGTGGGGGCAGTGAGGGGGGGATCCCCAAAAGCCTTGCGATCGACTGGTCGGGCCCCCAAGATCGACCAGTAGATTGCGATCAACGCGTTGGTGTCCACGGGTGTAGATCTTGGCACAGCTAATCATCTCTAAGTCACTTCCGCATTGGAATCTTTTGTTATTCTCTTCCAGGTGACTACACCGGGGCTGAAGACAACTCTAAAGCTTTGTTATTACCATTGTTATTGAAATATTGCCTGAAAGCCCGGATCTGAGTCCTGGGCTAACGTGCTAGGAGCTATACAAACACAAGGCATGGCCCCTGACCTGATGAACTTGCTGATGCAGAAAGTCTAAAGGTAGTGGATCTATAGGTACATAACAAAGACATTGTGTGAACTACACCAGCTTCCAGTCAGTTTCCAAGTGCAATTCAGGATCTTAATTTGGATCTGCAAAGACCTGTACATAAATTGGCCCTTCACTTGTTGTCCCAGCCATAATCTATAGAGGAAAGAGGAATGTCTAAAAAAAGGAAAACTGAAAAACTAGTCAAACTTTTCTGAATCTCAAAACAAGTTTTCATTGAATCCTGGGCACAGACTTGCAGTGGTGGGTGGATGAGGGGTTGTTTTTGCTTTCAGCACACCTAGTGTGTATCCATAATACACAATACTGGACAACACAGAGGGCAGTGTACTTTCCCTCAGAATCCCTGATGTTAATTTTTCACTAAATGGACATAGACACTTTTTGCATCAGCAACCAATACAGATGTTTGGCTCAAAGCTGCATGCTTGTGCCAGAGTGAAAAGAGGACTAATACTTGATAAAACCCTTCACTTTGAACAGATAAAATATGAGAATGACCAAAGTGAAGTAGTGAAGAATTAAACGGAAAGAGGCCACAAAAATGTTAATTACACCATCGACTAACACTTCCAGCTGCAATTTCCATATTCATAATGCAAGAATCTAACATCTTAAAAGTAACCTCTATCACCTAGCCAAGGACCTACTGTCAATCATGCACCACAGTCAAGGACATAAAAGGCAGCAATGTAACAATGAGCTTAGAAAAACTCTCCACTGAGTTCTATCCAGTATTCACTTTCAGTCATGTAAAGCACTGTTCATTGTCACGCATATTCTGTTATGGATTTTTAAGGAGAGGAAAGACATGATTTAGGACATAACAGCTGGCAAGTATACTAGGTAAGCATAAGCATTCTGCACAGGAGACAATTTAGCTTAGTCTTGTTTTACTGCTCGCTTCTCTCAGGGAAAACTGGCAGAAAATCCATCGGTGCAGTGGTGCAAGGCAGCCACAACTTGCATTACACTCAGATAAGCAAAGCAGGCTAGTGCAGCCTGAAGCTGGAGAAAAGGTGGCTCAAAGACATTTAACACATCCTTGCTGTAATCTCCATTGGTGAAGCTCTTCCGGAACCCCTGGCAGACACTGAAGCTGTTATCTCCCTCAGAGAACCCCAGGGGGAGCAGTAACGGCACTTCATACCCTCCCCACTTCCACCCCATCACACACAGGAGTGAATCCAGCCTTGCTAGTGAAGGGAGGTGAAGCAATTTACACCACCTGGGCCAGTCCCCCTAGTGCAGAAATCCAGTAGAATGTAATGGAGAACTGTAAATTCCTACCGATTTTTTAAAGTAACCTTTAGAATGTCATCCTAGGGCTCTGAGTCTCAATTCACTTCTCTGCGGTGGTTTCAAAATGGTACAGAAGGGATCTAGTACAATCTGAACTTTTTTAGAATTATGTTCCTAAAGCCCAGTTACAGTTTTATACAGCCCAGCTGGTTTCACCCATTTTCTTCCATAAAGGTGAAGGGTGAGAATCTGGCCCAGTGACCTTGACTAAGGTAGAGAGGAGGTACAGAACAAAGACCGCCCATTGTTCAAAGCAGTTTTATAGAAGTTATACTCTGTATTCAAACAGTACTACTCGGATTTAACTGTCATTAAAAAAAGTGATTAAGCGAGGAACCAGCCCCCCTTCCACTGTGCTTGAAGCCTTTGAAAAACTAAACTTTATTAGTTCATCTCAGACACTGTGCATAACTGTAAATTAGCACTACTCTAGACTACTAGCTGATGGCAGAGTAAATTTGCATAGGCACACTGCCATATTCAAATATGCTATTGGATGGCAAGGATAATATCACAAATGTATCATTAACTTATGGGCTCACATTACAGGCATTTGCTAACTTTGCAGAAGGGCATGCATGCGTTAATGTCAGTGCTCTCTATAAAATGTTCATCTTGTAGCATTGTAGTTTTGCCTCTAAAGCCTATTATAAAATATAGCCCCTTGGGCAGAGGTTGGAGCACTGCCACTTGACTGCCAGTGCTATAAATTAAAGGGACTGCTTCAGTCAGGTGTCATCCACTGGAGTTTACAAACCCAGCAGAATGGGTAGGAAATGCTGACATATGTGAGAAGAAGTATCTGCCCAATGACTTTGCCTACATCCTGAGCCTAATTAATTCTGCTGAACTCTTAAGAGTATTTTCATTTGCATTAAATTTAAATTAAGCTGAGCTATGAATGCTGAGCTTGGCAAAGCCTGGAAAAGAAAAGCATGCGGGGAAGAGAGTAATTCTTTTATCTCTGCTAGAGCTTAGTACTTTAATGACAGAAATGTAACCCTACTAGCTTACAGGTACTATAATTCCCGCAACTGTTAAGAATTTTGTTACAGCCCAAAGCAGAGAATCATTTCATTTGAAGTCACAGTCACCCAACCTAGTACACAAAAGTCCAAATCCTAATTGGCAGAAGAAGTAAAATATGTTGCCCACAGAAGCCAGAACAAATTCTAGAATGGCAGCAGTGACGTATCCTGCTGTACAGCACAAGAAATAATAGCAAGCTGAAGATATCTACTAGCACCCATCAATTCATCCACATCAGAGAAACCAATACACATTCCCAGTCAGTTGGAGACTGGGGAAAAAAAGTTGCCTACTGCTGTTTGTTTCTGCCTTTCAAAAACAAAAAAAAAGAACCTACACCTTTGCCCGAAGCCCAGGTCTTTTTGGAGACAAATGAAACATCACAATCTAGCCATTTTAACCTAGTTTATATATTTATAGACCACCACAAATCAGTGTGACAATAATTGAAAATAAAGTTCCTACTTTAGGTGTCACCTTCAGTGTTTCCCGTAAACTGAGCTCTTGGGCAGCCACCCAAGAGAGAGTCAAATGCTGCCCACCTGATTAGCAGCGTGCTCACAGCCAATAGCATGTGTTTCTACTGGTAGTGCACATCTGAACATACCTCAGTGCACATAATAAAATGCATTCCACACACGTATGGAAAAAATGTAGAGGGAACATTGGTCACCTTCACACACTTTCTTGGAATCTTTTCCTACAGATAGGAAACTTTTCCTACAGATAGAAATCAAGGTTTGCCACTGGTCTATGCTGACGTTTGATTCAAGCACATGATTTCAAGGGCATTTATTTAATTACTAAGTCATGTGATATGACAGTATCTAATTATGTAACCACGATTGTCTAACATTCAGTTACTTTCATACTTTAATTATGCATTAATGTTGTTGACAGTCTAGTTCTCTTGGGAAGCAGTGTTCCAGGAGAACTGAAAGTTCCCTCAAAATAGGTTAGTTGGTAGTAGGAGTACGTGTCATCAGTGAGAGATGTTTGAGGTAATTTGCCATTTCTTTCCTGTAAATGTTAGTTAGTTTTGTGCCTTTTAGTTGACAATTAGCTTCTTCATTATGATTTTACCTTGTGTAGCCCAAGGTCCAGAGTGCTTCAGCAGCAGTCCTGGGAACTACAAGTTGTAGGCTACAAATTGTGGCATGTTAAGAGAACTTCCTGGTTCCTGCCAGGATGTACCCACGTAGGCTGCATGCCGAGGAAGAGCCGCTGAACTGTGATTCTGTTTTGTGTTTTTTACAGAATAAAGCCTGTTCCTGGTGGTTTATCTGAGTGGGTCTGGTCAGAGGTGCACGCACACTAATACACAATGCAGAGCACACCAAGGAGCTTCAGGCCTAGTCTCCCACAGTTTTGTAAGAAATCATAAGGCTTCCCCCATGCTGAATAACCTCACACTGGGCTAGTGAACAGGAGGGGTCATACTTGCTAAGAGAATAAATTCTGGGAGGGATTCAAATACAAGGTTTAAGCTTTTCCTTCCATTTAAGTTCATCCAATCTATTTTAATTGATGGGAAATAGCCAGATATCACTTTTTAAATACAATCGGAACCATTCCAGTGAACAGTGACAAGTGATGAGGAAAGACCTGACACTCAGCTTGTCTGGGAGAATGCTGAATATATTTTCTACCGGCTTCCTGGGGAATAAGATGCAAAAATTGAAGTTGAACACACAGAGACACAGGAATAAAAGCCAGAATACATTTCAAATAAAAATATACCTCAATAATTCATTAAACACAAGTAAGTGCAAGGTCCACTGGGCATCACGAGGAACTACATGCAAGAGAGCTCCCCAGAGTGAAAATATGAACCATGCTGGGATACTTTTCTTGTTCCTCCCAGGAAATAGGCTTTGCCTTCACAAGGGGGAAGCTCAAGCTCATAGCTTCAGTGAGCAGGAACATGAGGCGTGATTACATGAAAGCAAGTTTCTTTCTGGCAATGCCTTGCAGAGTGGGTACATTCTGGGAAAACACACAGGCAGACAGGCAACACACAGTGAGTCTAAGGTTATGTCTAGACTGCAGAGCTTTTCCGGGAGACTGAAGGTGTCCCGGAAAAGCTCTGCGACATCCAAGGAACATGTCCATTTTTTCAGAACAGTTTCTGAAAAAGTGGATGTGTTCTTTCGGCATCCCTGTATTCCTCATTGTATGAGAAATAAGGGATGTTCAAAAAAAGGAGTTTTTTTCTGAAATGTGGCCCCATGTAGATGGGCCAAATTTTGGAAAAGCCTCTTTCAGAAAAAAAGTGGAAAAAGATATGCAAATTGCGGTTCACTATTTACATATCTTTTTCCAACTTTTTCCGACAGTGTAGACATAACCTCAGAGTTTGAGGGGAAGCTGCAACAGCCATTTTGCCAGGCTCTGGATGTCTTTGTCTGGGCTAGAGACAGAATAGGCAGAGTTACAAAGACACTATCCAGGGAGTTTTAGATCATGCAGATTGACAATTAGGGCCAGGTACTCAGCTGCGCTATCTGATGCTTGGCCCATTCCATGAGAAGAAGCAGGTGGTCCTAAGCAACCTCTTCACTTCCCTAAGCCTATGCCACCCAGGGCCAGAACACCCTGCAGGATAATATAGTAGCCTATAAGCAAGGTCTGCATGAACTTTCCCCTGACATCTAGTGACGAACTAGGGGAAGACTTCAGGACTAGACTGTATTTGCATAGATAAACCTACTGGGCCTAAGTGTTCAGCAGCCTGAACTGTTTTGTCAAAGGGCTCAGTTTTGGCGGGTTTGGGATTACAATTTGCTTTAGTGCTTGAATGCAGGAGTACTGAAACATTATCCTAAGCGGATGAGCAAAGGGGAACAGAACTGTGCTTAGCCTGTCCTGTTTGTCCTAAGATGAATCTCACCTGCTAAGCAAAGAGTAGTGATGCCAAATCCACCGAAGCGGATAGATGTTCTTACCTCTGCTTAAAGCGTCCCATTTACCAGTCTCTTCTTTGGTGTCTAAAAACAGGATTGATTGGACTCAATGAAGAGTCATTGTTTCTGTTCCATGATTACTAAAGCTAAAAATCACTCGTGAGCAGGTCTGGGCACTAAACCTTAGACATCGTGGCTTATCTGAGTAATCACATAGTCTGAATAACCAGTAGCTGAAGCTCACCTACCACTTGTAGGTTCTTCCAAACTGTCCTGTAACTACTCCAAAAGTAACTATTTGCGGAAATCAGAATAGACTCAAGAGTGATTTGCAAACAGAAATAAATAATTTGCAATAAATAATTCAGCTGGTTCTAGGATCTAACTAAACAATGGAAGATGCTACTAAGCAACTATAGTGGGAGGAAAAGAACTGTTAAAAGCTCTATTTTTCAGGAATAAGTAGAATTAAGATGAAGTAATGAAAGAGATATGAATAGCTGAAAGATACTGTTACTTGCTGAAAGCTGTTTCATTAACCGGTAACAATGATTTGCAATTCTATGGCACATTTCACAAAGTGACCATTCCAAAGAATGTTAATGCGTTGCTTCTCTACACTAACCAAAATATGAAAAATGATGAAGGGCTCAGTAGCATTGTATCAATCAGAAAGGAAAGGAATTCAGCTGGCTGAAACAAGCTTCATTTCTGATTGAGAGACAACTGAGTTGGAACCTGTATTGACATTTTTATGGTGTTTAGCTAGACTGTATAACAGAAACTACATGATTGAGTAAGCCGTGGGCCATCTGCCAGCTTTCCTTGCTTTTCCTCTGGCCCATAAAAAGCAGCCACCTTAACAAAGCTCAAAATATGGAGTAGAATTAGGAAGGTTTTTACAGCTAAGGACACAAACATATCACCACAATAGAGAACACTTTGGGGACTTTCTTTTTTCCCCTTAAGAAAAAGCTTCAAGAAACCCTGGTTAGCATGCTGAGTCCTTGCTATGCCACAGACTTATACCCAAGTATCCCAATTCATCTGAGATCTTAAGTGAATCACATGGTCTTACTGTGCCATAGCTCCCCATCTGTAAGGTGAGGGATAAATGGGGCATTGTGGGGTTACATCGTGAGATGCTCAAATTCACAGGAATGGGGGGCCATCTATGTACAAGAGATAGATCTATAAATTTAAAAAAAATTGTGCTGCCCACTGTGACCACTTAGAACTTTCTGGAAACAGAAGAGATATCCTGCAGATCCTTCTGTTCTAAACACGTAGGCTCTATCAGTGATGCCTATAGGAGCCCGCTGTATAAAACCCAGTGGCACACAGTTCTTACTCTGTCCATTAGAAAGATTGCGGTATGTTCAAACTAAACTACTAGGCATAATATCGTCTGTACTGTGGATTCTCAGGGTTAGAATCATATACAGAATTGTAATCCTACCTATCTCAAAAGTAACCTCATTTTGCAGGGCACCACTCTCATTTTAGTCCCAAGCTTTCCTACATTCCATCCAAATTAGGTGTTTCCTTCATTTTTATTGATGAAAAGTATTTCCATCAGGAATAAAGATTTGTGAAGTTCAGGTTATAGAAAGAATTAGTTATGCTAAAAGAATCATTTTCACAGGATTTTAAGTTAAATAATTTTGTGCATCATCTTGTTGAGTCTATATCACACATTAATTTCCACATTTGTGTCTCTGCAGGCTGAGAGGTTATAATATGACTGACAAGTTAGTACATAAATTGGCACATCAGCTTGGGTAATGTATATCAGTGGTTCTCAAACAGGAGTACACATACTCCTGGGGGTACATAGGAGGTCTTCCAAGGGATACATTAGTTCATCTAGATATATCTAATTTTACAACAGGCTGTATAAAAAGCACTGGCAATGTTAATACAAACCAAAATTTCACAGACAATGATTTCTTTATACTGTTCTATATACTATACACTGAAATGTAAGTACAGCGTACAATATTAATAGAGATGTAGCCGTGTTAGTCTAGTCTAGCTGAAACAAAAAACAGGACTATGTAGCACTTTAAAGACTAACAAGATGGTTTATTAGTTGATGAGCTTTCGTGGGCCAGACCCACTTCCTCAGATCAAATTGTGGAAGAAAATAGGCATGACCATATATACCAAAGGGATACAATCAAAAAAATGAACACACATAAAAAAGGACAAATCAAATTTCAGAACGGGGGGGGGGATAAGGGGGGGGGAGGTAAATGTCTGTGAGCTAATGATATTAGAGGTGATAATTGGGGAAGCTATCTTTGTAATGGGTAAGATAATTAGAGTCTTTGTTGAGACCCCGGCGTAAAGTGTCAAATTTAAGCATGAATGACAGTTCAGAGGTTTCTCTTTCAAGCCTGGTGTGAAAATGTCTTTGAAGCAGTATGCAGGTAATCAAGTCATTGAGACAATGCCCTTTCTGGTTGAAATGGCAAGAAACTTTTTTTTCTTGTGATACTGTCTGATCACCTCTAATATCATTAGCTCACAGACATTTACCTCCTCCCCCCTTATCCCCCCTCTGTTCTGAAATTTGATTTGTCCTTTTTTATGTGTGTTCATTTTTTTGATTGTATCCCTTTGGTATATATGGTCATGACTATTTTCTTCCACAATTTGATCTGAGGAAGTGGGTCTGGCCCACGAAAGCTCATCAACTAATAAACCATCTTGTTAGTCTTTAAAGTGCTACATAGTCCTGTTTTTTGTTTCAGTGTACAATATGTATATTTCAATTGATCTATTTTATAATTATATGGTAAAAATCAGAAAATAAGCAATTTCTCACTGATAGCGTGTTGTGACACTTTTGTCTTTTTATGTCCAATTTTGTAAGCAAGTAGTTTTTAAGTGCAGGGCCAGCCCACAACATTTTGGCACCTGAGGCGGGGAGCTCAAATGACGCCCCCATGCCACCTTTTCTCCTGCCTGCCTGTTATGTCTCTTGTGCCCTCCTTCCTCCAGCACAGCACTCCCCCTCTCTGTGCATCTAGAGCAGAGAGAGTACATATGCACCAGCAGCAGACACAATTTTCTACACTCTGGGTCCTAGTGGTGCCTCCCCACCGTCTGGCACCTGAGGCAGCCGCCTCAGTTTGCCTCATGGTAAGGCCACCCCTGTTTAAGTGAGATGAAACTTGGGGGTATGCAAGACCGATTGGATTCCTAAAAAGGATACAGTAGTCTGGAAGATTGAGAACCACGGATGTATATTAATATCCGGGGGGGGGGACAGGGGGCTGACAGCTTCTGTGGGCCCCTGGAACAAGATGGGAGTGGGGCTGGTTCCATGCCCCCAGAAGAAGTGGGACCTCAGGTGGAAAAGGCAGGGCAGCCAGCCCTCAGCGCTGCCCAGACCATGGAGCTGGACACACACCTCTAGCTTCCAGAGCCGCATGGAGGGCGCTTCAGCAAAAATTTAAAGGGGCCCTGTACTCTGGCCATTCCAAGCCCCTTTGGATCACCAAGCCCCAGAACAACTTCCCCCTTTGCCTCCCCTGCCCATTGGTGGACCTGTTAATACCATGTGCAGTTGTGCACCTTTGTATGCACTTTCAGAGAAAGTGAAGTGTTGACATTTTTCTTTTCTTTAGTATAAGAGCCAGTTTACAAGGATTTACAGGACCTGAGGATGAATAAAATTTGGGTTAAAAAAAGCTCATTTCTTTATGTCTGGACCTTACTGTGATTCCATATTAAGGGTAGATTAGCTGATTTTTCAGGAAGAGATTAGGATGAAAGGCTGTATTGCAAACAATTGTGTGACTTTCCCCATGTGACTTTTCACAGCAAACACAATTGGAATTCTAAATGCACTGGCAAACAGAAGCCTCAAAATATTGATGGTAATTAGAGAAAGAGTGCATTTATATATATATAAGGCATTGCCAAACAGTTTGCTAAATGAACCAAATTCATGTGACCACTGCCCATTTGAGACTACAGACTGAAGTCAAACCAACATCAAATGTTCAGGTGTAAAGAATGGAAAAAATAACAATACTAAAAATAGTATATAGCTATTATATAACTAGAGAGTACATCTGGAATAACCTATTGTTTAGCTCTGGTCAGCCCATATGAAAAGAAATATGGCAGAAAAAGAAAGGGTATATAGATGGGTTATTAAAATTAGTAAGTAAAACTGTATTCAATTTTTCCCCAAAAATAATTATTAAAAAAACTAGTAAATCACCAAATGAATGTACATAGTATATGCAGAGTGGTAAAACTTAATTTCAACCAGCTTATAATATAAAAAAGAAATATGACACCACTCTTACCATTTCCAATACTACTCTGCTGTACTTTTTCACATAGTAACATTAGAAAAACATTTTCACATATTCACAGCAAACATTTATGAGAGGAATTTTCTACAGTGGTGCCATTATAGCCTGGAGAGTGAGCTGCCAATGTTTGGAAGTCGTGTTTGCTGTGGTAGTGCCAGGGCATGACAGGAATTATTTGCATCTCATTGTTTCAGAACATAGTGAGTGATGCACAGTAATAAGACATGACACTGAATAAATGGATGGAATGAGATACAATAGAAAGTGCAGCACCATTTCCTGCAGTGGAGACCTTTGAGTTGTTAATTTAACCCTTGATTTGGTCTTAATTCAATGTGATGAGAATAGGGCAACGGGCCTTAATCGATTGTCAGTCACTGAGCTACATTCTGGGACAGGCAAACCTCACAAGATAAAGCACAACCACTTTAAAAGTCTTCCATTATGACATGCTGTCAGTTCTTACACTAACTTCCTTTTATTATTATTTGTATTACAGGAGTCCTAACCAAGCCAGTAGTCCTGTGGTAGACACAGTAAAAATACAACGGAAAAGAGAGTCCCTGCTCTGAAAAGCATTTAAATACTCAAGGGCAGGGAAAAAGGAAGTGCAATTGTCATCATTTTGCCTGTTACATACTTCACGATGACTATGTGCCTCCTGAGGGAGCTCAATTGTAAACCTGCAGCTTCACATCTTTGAGGTGGAGTTTTAGGAGAGATGTGATTAAGTTCAGGAAAGTCTGAAGGGCCTTCCTTGTCCCTAGAGAGGCTGGGCAATTAGGCAGTGGGTTCCAGCTCTCAGGTAGGGGTGCTAAACTGCAGGTCTGCATGCCAAAATGAGGCTAAGGATCCCAAGATTTGCCTAGACTTCACTCAGACACAAGAGACTTCAGACACGTGGAGATCCAGGCACAGAAGCATTTGTACTCCCCTCACAGCTATGTTTGGTGGAGGCGAAGTAAAGGTGTCTGATGTTTTTACTCCTCAGTTATTACATCTTCTCAATAGCTAACATTCCAGCAGTGCCCCATCAATTAATATTTTGATCAACAAGATTTGTCAATTTAGCGAGTGTGGTGTCATGTTGCTAACCATGTCTTGTCAGTCAATCTGAGGAGTGCGGTGGAACTGGATTTGTGCTGCAATTAATGTTGCAGACTCATAATTAAAACTGAACACTATCCAACCAAGATTTGGATCAAAATGCAGGAACTAACTTAACCTCTTTGGATACACTGGTTGGTTTGGCCTATTATGATATTAATGTCTAGCCACGATGTTCAGACCTGGATCCCAATTCTTCATAAGTTTCAAGGTGTTTGGGTTGGAGGCTTTGCCTTAGCCCTCATTTATCTCAGTTTTCATCTTTTGTTGTGCCAGATGCAATTCAGTTCACTCTGATGAACCTGAACCTGCTTTAAACTCTGCCTGAATGTGATCCTTTCTGCTTACATCTTGTAAATAGTTGTACTCTAATGCCATAGCCCCCAACCCTTCACTGTCACATCACAATGTTAGTGTATTGTCTTTTAAACTTTTCTTGTTAGTCAAACCCTAAGGAGCCCAAACCATTTTTGTTGCTTTTTTCTGAATTCCCTCAAAGATGCCCATATCTTTCTGTTAAAGCAATACCTCTTTTCTGATCATTTCTCCTTAGGTCTATTAGCCTGGATTTTTTTCAAGTTGTATCTCATTTTTTCTGCCAATATTTCTAAACTATCTCTAGAACCTATTGTATTACTCAGCTGTTCCCTATGTTCAGTAATTACCTGCAACTTTCACTAACATGTTGTTTCCTCCCTCTTCTAGATCACTAATGGAGATGTTCAATAAAACTGAACCTAATACAGACCCCTTCAAACCCACTGGAAGCTTCTCCACAATTGAATTCATTGAATTTTATGAAAGTATATTTGTTTATGATGCTTCAGCTAGTTTTCAATCCTTTTCATATCCATGATGATTTGAATCAATTTTGAGAACAAACATTTGCAAACAGTGTATCAAATGATACAGTAAAATCCAAATATACAGCCTTTTTTTCCCTTCATCTGATTTTGATTTTTTTAAAGACAAAACAATCAAGTTTGCCTGGCATGATAAGTTTGTAAATCCCTACTAATTGTTTCGATATGTTGAATTTAGGTCCAAAGTAGGAGATGAATTAATTAACATAACACAAGACTACAATAATTTAGAAAAATCATCAGGATAAACGCCTTGACAGTTCTGTCCTTTTCCATCTGGGTTGTTACACTGAGCCTATCATCTGAGCACCACAAAAGTGAGATCTGGTAGCTGTGATCAAATCATGAGATAAAAAGATCACTAACCTCATTGATTCTGATGCAAGGAGGTAATTTTGCATGTAAGAAGCAGAGTATGTACAACAAGGCATATTCTGTCATTGCAAAGATGGGTTAAGAGAAAACTCAACTGCATAAAGCAGAAAATACACAAGATAATTAAGCAACAGGACAGAAGAAACAGAGAAAAAGCTAGAGACAGACAAACTAAGTGCATCAAATATAGCTGCTGCTATAGCGTTCTGGAATGTGAGCAGACAGACACTGCATAATTAGAAAAGTTCAAGATCACTTGAAAGATAATTTGAATACACTACATTATATAAATGCTACATATGTCTGTTTTCAAAGAGTGAATGTTGTGTCAGTTTTAGGATGTCTTCAGGTATGTCAGAGCCATGTACAGCTCCATGATTCATAGAAAAAGTTATAGGATTTTTTGCAAAACTGCACAGTTAAAATTGCAACAGAGGTCTCTTAGAGGTGTCCAGAATCAGAATCTTTTCACTGACCCTCCTACTTCCAAGAGGATCTGGGGGTGCTGATGAAATGAAACCCATTCAATGGACAAACCAGTATGCCATCTTTCACCTTCTGCCTGTGTTACTCAAGAAGCTTAATACACTTCAATTTCCTTAGTGTGCCAATCTGTGGTTCATGTCTATGAAATTACTTGCATCATACTATGAAACAGTAAAATAACTAAACATTGACATCTGCGAAGCACCAGAAGAACAGAAGTGAAACAACCTCACCTTGCTTCACCTACAATTTGCTGAGATCGAGTATTGTAATATAGTAGTTACAGATTGCTAAACATTGCTCTGGTGCCTACTTCACTCCATATCCTGACTAGCATGATGCCATTTTAATAAGGAAAATCCCCATTTGCAATACTTCACACATGCAGTAAACAGGCACACCTTCAATGTAATGATTCAGGGACAATTAGAGTCCAACAGAGAAACTCCAATTTGTTAGTTTTGCATAGGCAGCAATACAGGCTCAGTTTAAATGCAGTCTGAACACTTGTACATTGCATAAAAAGTGGGAGTAGGACTGAACTCCCAGTTTGGTTTGGATGAGTACCCAGAAGTTCAGCTGGATCTCTGGACAAGAGAATATAAAACCGAAACAGGTTTGCCAGTTAGATTTTCAATATTTTCAGCTTCCAGGTGAGCCAGAAATAATAACATTTCCTCCAACCCCATCATTATTTCTACACTTCCACTTCTGCTTGCACACAGAAATATAAAAATGAAAACCAAGGGGGTGTGTGTGTGTGTGTGTGTGTGTGTGTGTGTGTGTGTGTGTGTGTGTGTGTGTGTGTGTGTGTGTGTGTGTGTGTGTGTGTGTGTGTGTGTGTGTGTGTGTGTGTGTGTGTGTGTGTGTGTGTGTGTGTGTAGCCAAATACCTTCTAAGCCAAATACCTTCTAACCTGTAAAAAGGTCCTTTTTGATTTTTGACAGAGAGGTTTGGATAGGCTTCTATTTTATCATAACCACCCCCTTGCATTAGTCTGCAAAACTACAGATAATTCTGAAAAGAAATATTGTATATAGACAGTTTATTTTTATTTTTCATTATTTTCATAAAAACAAGAGATTCCTGAATTCAAAAATACTATCCTCCCAAGAATTCAAGAGCAAAGAAGCTAGAATTTGAGGGGAGGATTTGGATTTCAGTTTTCTACAATATTAATGGCCTTTTTTTTTTTTAAAGGGATCTCCATTAGATAATAGTTGCTCATGACAGAGTCTGGTTTTGTTAACTGCAGGGATGCATGCGCTCCTTAGCCTCATTGTCATTTCAGCTGGTAAGCTCCGCTGATATATTATGTCAATAGAATTTTATTTTCAGTCAACAGCATGTGCATATGCCTTTTGAGCTGTTGGATATCAATTGCACAAGTTAGGCTTCTGTAGTTTATAAATGTTTTATTCCCTCCCTCTCTCCATGTGGCATAAATTTTAGATTAGAGAAATAACGTGCAGATTTTTTTGTTTTGCATTTCAGTTGGGCTGGCAATAGGAGGACGGACGATCTAGCAATAGGAGGATGGTTAAAGCTGGGACTCTGTGTTCAATTTTCAGTTTCACCACGGATTACCCTATGTGATTTTGGATAAGTCATTTAGATCCACTGGAAGTTAGAAGCCTAAATACCTTTGAGGATCAGGGCCATACTGTCTCTGTGTCTCAGTTTTTCATCTATTAACTTGGAGCAGCAGAACTTTGCTATCTCAAAGGACTGGTGTCGGTAGAGGAAGAATACACTAAAAATTGTGAGTTGCTCAGTACCATGGGGCCATGTAAGTGCCTTCGACAGATTAACAGTTGCTAATATGCTACCTGTTCTATTTGACATATTTGTTGGGAGAAAGCTTCTGATTTAAAAACATCCAAATGAACAGCCTGGGCTTTCATATATTAAAATTTTAAAAAAGAGCATGGGTTTGGGTGATCTGAAACAGATGGTATTCCCTTCCTAATTATGTTGTTTGAAGGAAGTTCATTTTGTGCCTTAGCTAATATACTCTGAAATCCAGCGCTGCTGACAGGGGAGGAGGGCCAAAGGGGGCAGCTGCCACTGCCATCATTACCTCAGCAGCTGTATTAGCCCTTTAAATCACCGCCAGAGCCCCCTGATGGAATGCAACCTATGGCTCCTTGCACCCACAGTCCGGAGCCATCCAAGGAGCACAGAGCCAGCTCCCCTCAGGGCCCAGCAAAGTCCCTTGTCAGCTCAGCTGAAATCAATGTGAGTCCTTCCATGGACTAGAATAGTCATTGGCAGTGGCCATTCTGAACAGTCTTCTGATTTAAAGACATCCAAATAAACAGCCTGGGCAGCCCTTCTTACAGTTAATTCCTCCTCCTTTTGTTATTTTCACACCACTCAAAAGGCAAAGGCTTTTCCACAAACAAATATCGCTGTGTTAATTAGCTCATTTTTGAACAGGGGTAAATTGCTCTACAAATGCCAAGTATTCTTATTATTCACAGTGTAATAGTCACATGCCTCTACATTTTCAAAGCAATAAGCGGGGTTTGAGGTTTTAGCTAGTGTATCTGTCTGTAATGGGAATTGCATTGCTAAACCACACTGCAATGGTTGAAAAAATTACCTTAAAAATAGAGCCAGATTCTGCCACATTCACTCACATTAAATAGCACTTTACTCCGTAAAGCCAGTGGGACTAATTGCAGAGTAAGGCACTGCAGTAAGTGCTGCAGAATATGGCCCAGAGCTAATTTAATAGGTTTCATATTTTGTTCAGCCAGTTAGAAAGAACCCAAAGGATGAATTGCTACCCTGCTGATAAATGATGCTCGGTCTCTATGAATTATGGTACTGAAAAAACCAGTCATAAGAAAGGCCATTTCTGGTATAAGCGAAGCTGCAGAACTGTGTGTCACTTGCGGAAAAGCTGGAAATGAAATTATGAAGCTTACTGAGTAGGTGAATGCAAGAAAAATTCTTTGCAAGCAAGACAAAGGTTAACTTACTATACTCTGTAAATTGCTGTCAGTTCAGTCTGAAAGGATCAAGGTTGAGTCCTCACTTCAAGAGACAACAAAACCACAGAGCTTGACTCCATTTTGTTAAAGAATTCTTCAACAATTCCCGCTTTAATCAAGCGGCACCACAAACAGCAAGCTTTGACCTCCAGCCACTCCAGTTTGAATACAAATCTCTATAAGCAAACCCCAAATGCCACATGATCCTTCTTATCTAATTTTCTCTACAGAAGATTTTATTGTACCTTTTTCTTAACAAAAGCATATGAAATACTAAGCAGGCAAAAATATAGCACAAATTGGTCTGCTCTCTCACTTCACTCCCATTTGTAGAATTGGGAGAGGAAGTGTTAAACATGAACTTTGACAGCTAACCATCCTGAGTATCCTGTGCAGACTTTACCCTTGGAGCAGAGAAGCTTTGAAATCAAGGTAAGTCTTACTACTATACTGCCCCGGGCTAGATTCCTGTTGCATATGACAAGCTGAGCAGTTTGGGCATACTTTGGTTGGCAGACCTCTAATGAAAAACATAGCAGCTGCAAAAAAAGTGTTGGTGGTTCAATAGGCAGCACTTTTCCCTCTGTGTCATTTCTGACCTGGAACAAGCTGTTAACATTCTGCTAGTGGAGATGCCTTCTTTCAAATTAAATACAAAACTGAGGTCCTGAGTAGTTGTCATTATTAAGGATACCCTCACGCTTTCTGAAAGGTGTCCTGACCAGCTTCCAGTTGCAGAAATTATGTTCTTCTTAAGTAAAAGTTTCCCTTTGCAGCATCTGACAAGTTACACAGTATTGTTATGTTTGCTTCTAAGCAGCAGTCATGCTGAGCTCAACAGGTGGCTGCATTTAAGTGATGGGAGATGGTATTCCTGTGTGCTCCATACACTGGAATTGGGCTTTGTCATCTTTCTGGATTAAAAGTGCTAAGCACTGTAAATGTGCATCAATACCACCTGATTCATAAGGCTAGTAAGTAAATCTGTATTGGAATGAGAGTTCTTTTAAGGATCGAAAACATGACCACAAAAAGCTCTTCATGAATTTCTTTCTAGAACAGGCATCTCTTACAGTCACCTCACCCAAAAGGAAATGCCAATCAGATTCAGCACATCCTAATCAGCAAACCCACCATGTGTACAACAGGAGCCAGGTCACACAAAACCAGATGTCATTGCTAGAGAAGTAAAAAATCCACGCCTGCATCTGACTGTCAGCTAACAAGCCAACTGCCAAATTGGATCCCAGAAGTTGGCTCAGATGCAGCAAAACAAAAACCAAAAACCAAAAAACAATCAAATGGGAGCTCATCAATTCTCAAATCAAATGTCTCCTTACTCTGCTATCAGTCATGTAATATCATTGTTATTATTCCAAATGCCAATATGCTTGGGAACTCCTGAAGCTGTGTCCAGAGAATCTTAATCTGTGTGTTTTATCTTGATACAATATTGAACAGTTGGAATATACAGGAGAAGATAGACAAGCCATTTAAATGCTCCCTAATGAGGTTAAGAAGATTAGCCTGGCCCATATCTAGCAAAAGTGAGACTGTGTCCAATATATCTCTGAAGGTGTAGGGGCTTGCAGAAATGTGTGTTTGGAAAGCTCAGGAAAGCAGTGTTCAATGTCACAGGAATTCAGTATATTTTTGTATTAGAGGCAAAGCTCCATGTTATGGACTCTTAGGGAATACCCAAAATGTCCATAAAATCAGGCACCATAAAACAGGCCATCAGAAGGCTGGGGGGAATAAAAAGACACTTCACAATAAACCATTCTGGAAACTCTGGGTTAGTAAATATCATAATTAAGCTGCAGTAAGAGATGTTTTTATTTTTTACTGCAGTGTGCCAGTAAAATGTGTTAGGTGCCAATCAAATCCATAGGGAGATACATACACTGTCCTGAAGATTTTACAGACATCTACCTTTCATAGAAACTTATTGGACTATTACAATGTCAGAATCTAGAACTACTACAGGAGGCAATTGCTCTCTTTATGACTGGAACGTCTGGGATGGCTCTTGGGGTACCCAGAACTGTGAGCCACCTTCTTACCCTCTTGTCTGCAGTATGAGGGAGTCTTTTTGATGCTTAACTGCATGTCAGCTCCCTGACATCACCAGCCTATTAGCCACTGAAGCACTCTCTTCTGGGACAATGCCAGCCCTTCCTTTGCCTCGCAAAACCAGAAGTACAGCCTAGCTCCTGAGTCCTCTTTAGAGACTCCCCCTGCAGTGTTCAGCCCTTATCCACTGAACACCAGAAATACCAAGACTGCTGTGCCGAAATGAATAATGTACATGCCAGCTTAAATTATGCAGCTTGGGATCAGCAACTTGATTAATATCACAGCACTGAGATGTACTTATTGTGAAAACATCAATGCATTTACCATCAAAACTAAAGATTCAGGAGACAGCGAATACAGATATTGGGGGAAATGATTACATATACACAACGAAATTATAACATGTTTTCTAGAGCTAAACTAGGAATAACCCTTGTTTCAAGAAACATATCCCACCCAAAGTTCTCTGCAGGGCCTTCTAACAAGGCTGGATGAGATCCAGTTGTCATGCAGGCAAACACACTGCCTGTTTACTTCCTAGGTGCAGAATAAGGGGGTATTTTCTTTCCCTTCTACTTATATTCCTACAATTAATCATCTCAGAGACAATGCATATGCCCATGGCTTGTTATTTTTCTATGGGCTGCTTCCCTGTTGACTTCCTTTCTCTTTTCATGTAAACAGATATCCATTGGGTTAGCTCACAATGTTTAATTTACATCCGTCAGAGAGAAAGGTGAATAAACATCACTTGATTGACATAAATTGTTTTTTCATCTCTGCTATGATATAGCATCTAAAAACATACTTTCAGTGTGGATACGCAGCTTCAATATCTGTAAATACATTTCACAGTTATATTATTGACCAGCGTGACTTTGGCTTTCATTTAAGACCTCTCATAATATTCTTCGGTGAACCAGAATGTACATTCCAGAATTAGGATATTCTTGTAACCCCCTAGCCAGCTGGGGCTTTGTAAGTCATAACATCTTATTGTGAACACCTGACACTGGTACACCATGAACTGCACTAGCTACCTTTTTGTTCCATAATAGAATTCAGTCTATAAAGCCTTTTATGGTCTGGAATTTGTACACTCAAAGATCTTTCTCCCCATATTATATGCCACAGCTCTATTCAGTTGAGATGATCCAGCTAGAGGATCCTTCGTGTGGTAGAGAGATGCTGGCAAGTAGAGCCAGGTTTCCTCAGTTTTGCAACTTTCCCCTCAGTCTGAAAGAAGTGAGATCTGCCTCGACTGGTGCCACAAAAGAACCAATTATTTCTTATGTAAGGTGAGCAAAAACAGCTGATAGATGCCTGAATTAAACTGATAAACATTTTAATTCTGACCTCCATTTTTGTGGTTGCTCTTTTGTGCCTGGCCTTTTGAACCAACAGGGCTAAATTCACACCTATGTGAAGGGACTATGCACCTTGTAAGCACACCCAGGCCCTCAGAATACTGCAAGAGTAGCACTAAAGGGATATGTAGACATTGTCCTGGCTTTCTGCACTTAAGTGACTTGCCCCCACAATAAATAGTTGTTAGACAAGAGGTCAGTCTGGCACTCAGCAGCTGAGTGAGACATCAGTCATACCCTGGTGCTGTCATCTAGAAGTGGTGTTTAAGCTCTTAAACTTGGCTTTCTCACCAACATAAGTTGCTCCAATAAAAGATGCGACCTCTCCCACCTTGTCTTTCTAATATTCTTTCTGGTACTAACACCACTGCACTAATTTCAATGGACATTGGAGCTTGCCAAAAGACCAAACTTTCATGCATGTTATCCAAAGACTATTTAGCTAGTAAATGCTGTTCTGAGTGACATGCCATAGTATCTTATGGGTTCCCTGGGTTGATTATTAGGATAGGGGAAGAGAAGTGGAATATGTCCTGAGACCTAACTAGTCCAGTGATAGGGACGTGAGTGAAAAAGGTCAATAACTACTGGCTGAATCAGTTTGTGGCCTTCTGTCTCTTGAAGTCCATACTGACATGAATTTTGCATGCTTCATGATCATCAGGATGAGTAAGTGGTCTGCATGTCACAAGAAGATAAACATGAGTTAATTTAACAAATCAGATCAGAGCCCTAAAGCAAGAACAACAAATAATGGATATTGTAAGGTAAGAGCAACTCTGTCTGCAATATTTTCATTTTCATTCATTCATGCTTTTTCTTAACCTACTCTGGTATAATTGCTATGCATGGATACAATACATTTTAGTTCCTTTAATATCATGTTCTGTAATTAGCTGGATAATCATAATTAGCTGGATAATCATCTTCAATTAGCTGTTGAATGCTGACCTGTGTACCACATATTTCAGGTGTTAATCATTTTCTTTCATTTTGTAAGTTTTTGGCATTCCCAATCTGTCAGTGTGTTTAAGATCCCCTGACAAGAATTTTGGACGTCTGTGTTCTGTGATATTTGACAGTTTTCATCTGCTATCCCTTTGATATTACTAGGTGACCTAGCATGTACAACTGAAGCAGCCATTTATGAATGGCTTGTTGCCCAAACCATATTTTATTCAAAGTGCTGAGAGTTCTGTGAAGTAAGCTGATAATGTGAAGCAGGTTATTGGCATTGAGCTGTACATGTTAGGTATTAAGAGTCAGCCATATGGAACTCAATGTGCATTTTGTTTATGAAATTCCCTGTGACGTATCTGCTAACTAGAGACTGCAACTCCTGTCAGCCCACGCCCCACTGCACTTCCCTTCCTCCTGGACAGGCAAGGGTGGGGTCCCAAACCAGGAAGTGGCCAGGTTCCTTTGGGAGGCAATAGCCACATGGGGAGATGCAAAGAAGCTGGATGCAGGATTAAACCCCCAGGAACTACACACAGAACCAGTTATGGAACAGGCTGCAGCATTTCAACTGGGTTTAGATCTGTGTGGGACTTATAGGGGAGCAACAGTGGCTGGGCAGGGAGCCCGTGCAGAGGGACCCCCAATCAGAGACACTCACTGAGTCTGGCCTGGAAACCAGCAATCTATTTGCTTAAATAGAGACTAGAATGGAGCAAGCACCTCAGGCACTGGGCCTGAAAAGCCCTGACTCTCTAGTGGACTGCCCAGGGACCCAAAACACTTACTGCTGTAGCTCACTTTGAACTGTCATTGCTTAAGCCTCTGTGCATAGTGTAGACCTTTGCCTTTCCTGCCAGTCCTAGGATAACAACCATTCACTTAGCCATATGCCTGGGTGGTTATGGAGACCCACCAGGGCTAGCACCTATAAGCACTAGGGTTCAGGTTAGTGTTCGATTTATAGGGCTACGGGTCCTGACTATCTTAGAGGCTCCCTTATACCTTGTTTGATTCCATAGTAGTGGAGACTAGTTGAGGTGCCTTAGCTAACAGCCTCTAAAGAAATGAGAAAAAGCTGGTGTTTGCAGTGATGGGTTCTTGACTGAAATTGTACCCTGTAACACATTTTGGGGACTTTTTAGTAGATGCACTTAGACTTTCAGATAAGTGCAGTTGGATAAGGTTAGAGTTGCCAGTTTTGGTTGGATCTGTTGCTGGAAATTTTATCACCTAACATCATCTTTAACTAAGGATTAATCTTCAATTCCTATTCCAGGCCTATTCCTGGAAGGTTGGCAATTCTAGACAGGGTGGTGGAGAGCTGATGCTATACTCTCAGGAGGAGCCTTTGGGAAAGATACTTGATAAATAGGTAGCCCTGGGCTGAAGATGGTAGGGCAAGATAACTGGAAGATGATTTTTTAAATGCTATTTTCAAATACAATGTTAAGTATAACAAGACAAAATATCTTTGTTTCTAGCACATATTATACTGAGCTGCCCGCATCACACAAAATTGTACACATGCTCATAGTAGTCCCAATATTAGCATGAAAAAAAGCCAGCCACCCAGCACCATCAACATAATCAGGATTCTTTGGTGCCTTGATCACAATTAAATAAACTATAAAATATCCTGTCTGCTTTAGGAAACAGATTGGAAACTTCTAACAAAGAAGTAATCTTGACTGATAAGTCTCATTATTAGAAGGGGCGAACACATGGATATAAGAATAGCCATACTGGGTCAAACCACAAGTCCATCTAGCCCAGTATCCTGTCTTCTGATAGTGGCCAATGCCAGGTGCCCCAGAGGGAATGAACAGAACAGGTAATCAGCAAGGGTGCATCTATTCTGCACCCTTAGCTCAAAATAAACTACACAATTTGAGCTATGCAAATTGCATAGTTTATTTCGAGTTAATTTCAAAATAGCTTATTTCATAATTTGGCACTGTGTAGACAGTGCCTAATTTCTAATTAAACTGCTATTCTGAAATGTCCCTTAATCCTCGTGGAACAAGGTTTACAGGGACATCAGAGTAGCGAGCCCATTATATTTCAAAATAGCAGGCTTCTTTAAAAAACATAGATAGTTATTTCAGGATACTGGAAGTATCCCGAAATAGTGCCATAGTGTAGGCGTACCCCTGGTGATCCATCCTCTGTCACCCATTCTCAGTTTCTGGCAGATAGAGACTAGGGACACCATTTCTGTCCATCATGACAAAATGAGGAGAGAGGTGGTAGAGATCAAAAACACTTTTGTCATGCAATAATTTAGAAGTGAACCTCATTTAGAAGCCTTAGAAAATGTTGCCAGAATGTACCTTGTGGGGAATCCTGAAAATTTTAAATAATCTGATCTTGTGGTCTGGTTTAAAATTAAATTCCTTAACAGCTGCAGTTGGATCCAAAAGAAAATTCTATTTAGGCAGAGAACTATTTCTGGATCCCTAATCTGAGCGAAGCAGACACAACTGGATGATAACTCAACAGTAAAAGCAATCCTCTAAAATGCAAGAGATAAGGAACATCTGCTAGCAGAAGTCTGGGTGAAAAAAGACCTTTCCATGGATGGATATAAGATATTAATATTCCCATATCTGTGTCCCACTCCGCAATGAATGAACAATGAGCTATCCAAGAGCAAACTAGACTTTGCAGATGAAAACATCTCTGCAGCGGTACTTAAGTCTGTGAAATTTAAAGTCATAGTTCAAGATAAGACTTGTATTGTGGAACACATCCCATTTGCTGAGAAAGATCAGAAACACACAAGCCCAGAAGACTGAAGCAGCACAAGTCTTTGAAGACAAAGGGGATTGATTTGTTTTTAATGTTCTGATTTTCCATTTGTTATTAGCAAACTCATTTTTCTAACCCACTAATGCTAAACTGGTCAGCTCAATAAAGAGATCTCAGAGAACCAGTACCAGGTTTATAATGATGCCAGTAGTGCTGGGCCCACGCTTGGGAAGGGGTCCAGAGTTGGATATGTAGTGAGGGCAGCAAATGTCTGACCCTAAAAGCAGAGCATGCAGAGGCAGTAAGCAAGTGGGAGGCCATGCAGTATTTCCAGTCCCACCTCCCCCCAGCAGCTCATATTATTTGGTGGAGCTGGGGACAAGGCTTGTTAGGCCCACGTCATGGGTTTCCAGCTGCTGCACGGGCAACTGGACTCCCCTGCAGTGGTGGTGCACAGATCATGCAACCCCTATCCCCTCCCTGGGATTTGGACCCCACTGGCAGGAGGGTTCTGCACACACAGTTCCCCCACCTTGGATCTGGCATTATTTGAATGCAGAAGCCAGAGAGTGCAGGGATCCCAGACCATGAAAGTGACAGTGGTGCCTGGCAGATGAGAACCCTGACCAGCGGCTACTCCTTGCTCTGTGTAACCCCCCTTGGCCCAAGCCCCATAGAGCAGCTGGAGCCCTATCGCCCCATCATCTCACCATCACCTCTGGGGGACACTAGACTTCCCCCAGAACCCACTACCCTATTGCCCCACCAGTGCCACCAGGGGAGACTTGAGCCCTCTACCTCCAAACCCCACTGGCCCACCTGTGCTCCAGGCCTGGCGAAGAGCTACACCTGGCCACCTGCAGCCAGATGTGGCCTGGCTCTATTCAGTTTTGAAAACAGGGACAGATCAACACAGGGGGGTAGGTCTGGTGTGGGGTGGACTGAGTGTGGGCTGGCTGAGGCTTCAATTGCTGTTGCCACTGCAGCAGGAGCAGTCTCAGGCCCTTTAAATTGCTGGTGGAATCCTGGAGCTGAAAGAAGGATATCGTAACATAGGAGGACAATGGAAGCGTTATAAGGACTTGCTAAAGGGTAACTTAAAGAAGTGCAACATTGGTGTTGACACTTGGGAGACACTTGCCCAGGATTACTCAAAATGGAGAGAAGTCGTACGCAATGGCTCCCTGCATTTTGAATTTGCCTGCCGACAAGCTGAGGAAGAGAAGAGGTGCAGGAGATAGGGGAGATGGGCTTCTAGTCATGGTCAACAGCCTCCTGCTGTACCTGGAAACATCCGTCCTCACTGTAACTGAACTTGTGGTTCAAGGATCGGCCTAATCAGCCACCTGAGGGTCCATAACGCCCATGAAAGATGATCATACTCGGCAACAAGTGATCGCCCATCATCATCATCTTCCACTTTCACTGATATCAAGATGGAAGGCATCATCAGGTGCTTACTTTATTTCCTCTGCTTAGCATAGTTTAACATCTGAGTCACTTTCTTTTGAGCCCCATGATGCATTAAACAGATTCTTCACCTAGCTGCCATGATGACACCTAAATCTTTTCCCTAACTAATTTGGAACTTAACAAGTGGGAGCAGCTGCAGCAGATTCACCAGGGTATGAAGTAACTGTGGTAGTGGAAAGAATGGACTTCCATCTTGAACAGTACTTGAAAGTCCTCTTCGTTGGACTAGAGTCATTCTGGAAGTATGTACATCTTTTATCCTGAGAGGAATAACAAGTAGCTACATGTAATTTGAATCGTTCTCTACAATGTGCATTATCTTACACACTGAATTCCATCAGCTACCTTGTTAGGCCTTTTAGGAGTTTTTCACATTCTCACATACTTTGGCCCTTAGTATGTTAATAGGAGTGCAAGTGAAAAAGAACAAAAAGAGAGAGTTTAACAAAGCTATGGCACTGTGTTACAGCACGAATTTCCAAAATGCACTGGAGGTCTTTCCAATTCAAAAGCTTCCAAAATATTAATTCGTTATAAATAATTAAAAACCTAGTCTGCTGCACAGAACACCTTAAACATTAACATCATCAAGCCCTGAATATTTATATTATGGTAGCATCCAGACATTCTGACCAGGACTGGTGCCCAATACAGATAGAGAGAATCTGGGGTAGGTTGTAGACAGTTTTAGGCACTTAAAAAGAGGCTGATGTGAGATAGCCTCTACTCCCAGTTGTTCACAAGAAGCACCATGTGTACGTAGCCCCACTTCAGTAGAGCTGCCTATCCTGGCTGCATGCATGGAGCTCATTGCAGGATCACAGACTAGTGCTGGTGGGGAAATGATTTTCCATTTTTTCTTAGACTTTAGTTGAAAAACTGATCAAATGAAAATAATAAAAAAGTATGGATTTCAGCAAGCAGAATCTCCCATCAGATTTTATGAAATCAGATTTTTTTCCACAAAATTCTTAGTTGAATTAAAATTCCAATTTTCATCCAAAATGTTTCAGTGGGAAACTTTTGAACAGCTTTCTCGGGGCGTAAGAGGACTATATCTTCACAAGTCCCGAGCACTCAAAGTGCCCACAGAAGTCAAGGAGAGTTCTGGTTCTGAGCCCCACTTGGAAATCAGGCATTTAACATTTTGGGATACACTTTTCCCATTCAGATATTAATAAAGCAAAAACCAATGGTGCCAGGTTTTTTTTCCCCCAGGAAGGCCCCATACACAGTCCCTTGTCAATCAAGCAGTCTGTAAACTTTAAAAAGCCATCTATGCTTTGTAATTAATGAATGAGGTGGTGGGCCAGCTGATTGACAGTTGTCTATGTTCCAGAGACACTGTGTACATGCCTGCAATATAAACAGAAACCAGGCCCACTGACCGGAGGTAGGCAGGCAAAGACAGCAGTTGCCCTGGGACCTGGTGATTCAAAGGGGTCCAAGGCTACCAGCTGCCACCTCTAGAGCCTTGGACACTTTAAATTGCCACCAGCATGCCACATGCTCCATGTGGTGCAAAAGGCTGGCTGCTCTGGCCCTCCCCTTCTGCCCAAGGCCCCTCCCCTTCCGGGAGCATGGAGCCAGCCCTTCCCCACCTTGCCCAGGGGCCTGTGCAGGTTATCAGCTCTCCCGACAGGAACAATCCACCAGAGAACTTTTATTAACTGTTAGTGAAAGGAATTACATATAAAACCCCCTAGTAAACAAGGAGTGAGTAAAAATGCTATTGAGGCAGCATGCTCAGCCAATAGCAAGGCAGCAGACTGTGCAGCCCAGAATGACCTCTCTGAGGAACAGGAGAGCATCCCTGACTATTTCTGCAGGGAGGGCAGTCCAGTTTCTCTTGTCAACGGAAAGAGAGCTGTGTGTGTATGATATAGGACTTCATGGGTGAAGAAGGTGCAGGTGGCATGGGAAGTGGTGAGGGAGAGAAAGTGGGAAACAGATATTCAGAGCTTCGACAGATATGTGGAGAGCCTTCCCCAGAAAATAACAACTAGGATTTTGTTTTTAAATTCAATCTATAGAAAATTCATATATAGCTTTACTTTACTCCAAAATACTACCACCTTTGCCATTCCTTGCAAAAAACAGGATTGTAGACAAAAGCTGAAGGCATTCTTGTAAAAACTTCAGCATTTACACAATTTTTTCAGTGGGAAAGGAACAGGAAAGGAGGAAAAGATAAGCTCTGTGTCACACACAATATTTCTGTGCCTTTCACTGCTCTAATTATAAGTCAAGGTTTCAAATGATATTTTAATTATTACAAAGCAAAGGAAACCATGAGCTTACACAAGATCATCTGAAACAGAACTGTGAATACACCCCCCCCCACCCCAGAATATAATATGTCCACATCTTAGCCATTTTGCCACATGTAGTTTCATAAGAAATGTGTCAGGTTAAGTACTTGTGTAACCCATGCTAACACACTGAGTCAGTGTCACTCTATAGCAGTTAGACCACACATAGAGGTTTGTTACTGGGCATGCCAAGAGACCTGGTTCTTTAGCACAAGTAACAGAGGTTCATGCTTTTCTATCCAGATGCCCTGGGTTCAGTCTTAACAGGTGTCCCAAAAAGAGGCTGTCTGTAACCACAGCACATAAAATTGCCCTCTACCAGAAAACTGTACAACCTCTTTGCATAGCATATGTTGTACTCCTTATGTGGACTGCTCCACATAGAGGATAACAGCAGCATAATTTCTTCACCGGTAACTGATAGTTATAGGGGAGAATGAAAAAAATTGTGTACAACTATCTGTGCATGAACTGTACCAGGGCTTTTCAGGTGTTTTCCTAGGGCAAACTACATCTTGTTAGAGATAATGACCATGAACAACTGCCTTCCCATTAGCAGTTGCAGGAGATGACCTCACTTCTGAACACAAAAAATCCTTGCATCAGTAGAGCAATCACTTATGTCATCAAGTAAATTAGGAATGGGTATTTAGATGTCTTATTTTAAATTAAACTTAGCTGCTGGAAACAAATAGACAAAACAGCACCACATGGCCTGCCAGCTCTCCACAGACCACCAGTAAGAGATCCAAATGGGGAAGCTTTTGTTGACATTAGCAGCAGAGCAAAGAAAGATTGACAGAGTTACTGAAGAACAGATTCATTTTCATGTAAGTAAATTCATACTTTTAGGAATATTCATAATGTTGAGATTTCTACCACCCAACAGAGCTTTTTTAATGTTAAGTATAACAAGACAAAATATCTTTGTTTCTAGCACATATTATACTGAGCTGCCCGCATCACACAAAATTGTACACATGCTCATAGTAGTCCCAATATTAGCATGAAAAAAAGCCAGCCACCCAGCACCATCAACATAATCAGGATTCTTTGGTGCCTTGATCACAATTAAATAAACTATAAAATATCCTGTCTGCTTTAGGAAACAGATTGGAAACTTCTAACAAAGAAGTAATCTTGACTGATAAGTCTCATTATTAGAAGGGGCGAACACATGGATATAAGAATAGCCATACTGGGTCAAACCACAAGTCCATCTAGCCCAGTATCCTGTCTTCTGATAGTGGCCAATGCCAGGTGCCCCAGAGGGAATGAACAGAACAGGTAATCAGCCTGCAATATAAACAGAAACCAGGCCCACTGACCGGAGGTAGGCAGGCAAAGACAGCAGTTGCCCTGGGACCTGGTGATTCAAAGGGGTCCAAGGCTACCAGCTGCCACCTCTAGAGCCTTGGACACTTTAAATTGCCACCAGCATGCCACATGCTCCATGTGGTGCAAAAGGCTGGCTGCTCTGGCCCTCCCCTTCTGCCCAAGGCCCCTCCCCTTCCGGGAGCATGGAGCCAGCCCTTCCCCACCTTGCCCAGGGGCCTGTGCAGGTTATCAGCTCTCCCGACAGGAACAATCCACCAGAGAACTTTTATTAACTGTTAGTGAAAGGAATTACATATAAAACCCCCTAGTAAACAAGGAGTGAGTAAAAATGCTATTGAGGCAGCATGCTCAGCCAATAGCAAGGCAGCAGACTGTGCAGCCCAGAATGACCTCTCTGAGGAACAGGAGAGCATCCCTGACTATTTCTGCAGGGAGGGCAGTCCAGTTTCTCTTGTCAACGGAAAGAGAGCTGTGTGTGTATGATATAGGACTTCATGGGTGAAGAAGGTGCAGGTGGCATGGGAAGTGGTGAGGGAGAGAAAGTGGGAAACAGATATTCAGAGCTTCGACAGATATGTGGAGAGCCTTCCCCAGAAAATAACAACTAGGATTTTGTTTTTAAATTCAATCTATAGAAAATTCATATATAGCTTTACTTTACTCCAAAATACTACCACCTTTGCCATTCCTTGCAAAAAACAGGATTGTAGACAAAAGCTGAAGGCATTCTTGTAAAAACTTCAGCATTTACACAATTTTTTCAGTGGGAAAGGAACAGGAAAGGAGGAAAAGATAAGCTCTGTGTCACACACAATATTTCTGTGCCTTTCACTGCTCTAATTATAAGTCAAGGTTTCAAATGATATTTTAATTATTACAAAGCAAAGGAAACCATGAGCTTACACAAGATCATCTGAAACAGAACTGTGAATACACCCCCCCCCCACCCCAGAATATAATATGTCCACATCTTAGCCATTTTGCCACATGTAGTTTCATAAGAAATGTGTCAGGTTAAGTACTTGTGTAACCCATGCTAACACACTGAGTCAGTGTCACTCTATAGCAGTTAGACCACACATAGAGGTTTGTTACTGGGCATGCCAAGAGACCTGGTTCTTTAGCACAAGTAACAGAGGTTCATGCTTTTCTATCCAGATGCCCTGGGTTCAGTCTTAACAGGTGTCCCAAAAAGAGGCTGTCTGTAACCACAGCACATAAAATTGCCCTCTACCAGAAAACTGTACAACCTCTTTGCATAGCATATGTTGTACTCCTTATGTGGACTGCTCCACATAGAGGATAACAGCAGCATAATTTCTTCACCGGTAACTGATAGTTATAGGGGAGAATGAAAAAAATTGTGTACAACTATCTGTGCATGAACTGTACCAGGGCTTTTCAGGTGTTTTCCTAGGGCAAACTACATCTTGTTAGAGATAATGACCATGAACAACTGCCTTCCCATTAGTAGTTGCAGGAGATGACCTCACTTCTGAACACAAAAAATCCTTGCATCAGTAGAGCAATCACTTATGTCATCAAGTAAATTAGGAATGGGTATTTAGATGTCTTATTTTAAATTAAACTTAGCTGCTGGAAACAAATAGACAAAACAGCACCACATGGCCTGCCAGCTCTCCACAGACCACCAGTAAGAGATCCAAATGGGGAAGCTTTTGTTGACATTAGCAGCAGAGCAAAGAAAGATTGACAGAGTTACTGAAGAACAGATTCATTTTCATGTAAGTAAATTCATACTTTTAGGAATATTCATAATGTTGAGATTTCTACCACCCAACAGAGCTTTTTTATGGTGAAAACAAAAAAAATCTCTACTCTGAACAAAAATCTGGGATTTTCATGACTTTTTCTGAGATGCAAAAACAGTTTCTCATGTGAAAAAAATATAATTTTATAATCAGTGCTAAGAATTTTGAGTACAATTCTAGCAACAGACATAATGATGGTTTCCTGTAGTGCTTAGCAAGTGACTTCAGCAGGTGACTGTTCCCTATTTTTTATACTGGGTCTTCAGAAATAACAGAATACTCACTGCACTGACTAAAAAGAAAAATTAACGAAAGCAATAGAATAAGTGTAATATGAAGGCACCATTGCTAAATTCAGAGGATTATCTCCAGTATGGCGTGGATCGACACTGCAGCAATCAATCCACTGACAGTCTATTTGATAAGTCTTGTAATGACCCACTAGATAGGCCACTGATCACTTTCCTGTTGACTCCCATACTTCAGCGGAATGAGATGAGTAAGGAGAGTCAAGAGGAAAGTTTTTTCTGTCAACCCCCTGCATTGTGGATCCCACAATAAGTAGATCCAAGTACATCAATGTGAATTCTGCTACTAATGTAAGTCAAATTGTGTACCTAAGATTGACCTGTCCTTGTAGCATAGACCTGCGCAGAGAGCCCACAAGTTGTGTAAGCAGCATGGTAGCCATTGATAAAACCAGGCAAGTTGCACATTTGCATTGATCCAAGCAGCCTGAACAAAGTCCTGAAAAAAAGCTCACTGCCAAATATCTACAGCTGAAGAGATATTACTTAACTTGGCAAAAGTATTCTCAGTATTTGATTACAAAGATGGATATTGTCAAGTGCTACCTTACCATATTTTGGACACCAGCAGGTAAATCCTGGTGGCTGAGAATGCCATTTGGGATTAAATATGGAGCAGAAGCATATCAAAGCCATCAAGATATGCTAACAGGGGTTGAGGGATCAATGTCATAACTAATGACATTCTGGTTTACAGTGACACAGGTGTCATGGCAGAAGCTCATGCCCACCACCTGATCTGTCTGCTAGAATGGAAATAAATCTAAAGCTGAATACAAATAAAATGAAATTGAGATTGACTGTATTACACTACATGAGACATGCTTGCTGCTCCTCATGCTTAGGAGGCACTCCACATAAATATCTGCAAAAACAACATCTTAGTCCTCTTGCAAATCTCTCCCTAAAGTCCTCCCTGGCCACCATGCCTTCAAATAGCACAACAGTTTGGATGCACTGAAATCACTGCCGAACATGCTGACTGACATTGTCTCATGTTTTCCTTGTACTTCCTCCCTCCACCTCCCTGTCTGTCTGTATCCATCTGTTGTCTCTCGACTTACTCTCTCTGGGACAGAGATATTATTTTTATTCTATGCTTGTATATAACGGGCTCCTGGTCCATGAGTAGAACTCTTAAGCACTATAGCAATACAAATAAATATATACACAACAATGAGTTGTCAGTGGGACAGGGTTTGGGGCATCAACTTACAAAAGGGACAGAGAGCAACTTTCATATCAAGATCACTATCATCGGTGAACTAAAGCTAGGCCAAAATTGAGGAACATCTCATATGTGTCCATGTATGTTTAAGGAGGGGAAATCATTTGAGTAGACCATAAACCATTAGACTGCATTTTTTAAAAAATCCTCTGCAAAGAGGCCCCAAAATGCCTTCAGTGCATGCTACTGAAAATACAATGCTACCTCTCAGATATCTGCCCAGATCTGAAAGGGACTAAAATGTACATTGCTTTTATTCAGAACAGATTTGGAGCCTGAAAATAAGACAACTGAACAAGAATATGAGTTCCTCACCCAAACAGAAAACATTAACCAAATCAGTGCCACTTTCAAGGCAGGGATTGGAGAGAATACAAGAAGAAGAGACAAAAACAAAGATTCACAAGTACTCACAATCATTAGTGTCCAGCTATCAGGATAGAAGTCCCAATTGTTCTTTAAGAATTCTGGAATTATCAAGAGAAGCTAGGGTAGATAGCATCACATATAAAGGCACTCAGAATATAATAACCAGATGACTGAGAGCAGAAACTTTCTCAGGATTAGATCAGTGCATTATGGAATAGTAGCCTACATCTAGTAAGCTTTTATTGTCCAAACATGAGCAAGGATCTCATAGATCTAGTAATTAATTGTGGTAACTAAGGCCCTACCAAATTCATGGCCATGAAAAATGCATCATGGACTGTGAAATCTGGTCTTCCCCAATGAAATAAGGTCTTTTGTGTGCTTTTGCCCTATACTATATAGATTTCATTGGGGAGACTAATGTTGCCCAAGTTGAGGGTCCTGATCCAAAAGGGAGTTGCAGAGCAGTATTGCCACCCTTATTTCTGCATTGTCCTCAGAGCTGGGTGGCCAGAGAGCAGTGGCTGTTGAAGGCAGCAGCCCACCAGCAGCAGTGCAGAAGTAAGTGTAACAGTACCACAACCCTTCCTCTATAATAACCTTAAAACCACCCCACAACTCATTTTTGGGTCAGGATCCCTACAATTACAACACAGTGAAATTTCAGATTTAAATAGCTGAGACCAGTTCTGAGCTGTGGAATGGTTAGATAGGAAGAGGAGGAGTTCTCAGTCTGAGGACAGATGTGGAGTTTGGAATGGTGGGACCTAGCTGGGCCTGGGGATTTCCAAGCTAAGAGAGGGATGGTTTGGGTTGGCAGGGCTGCATGTTGGAAAGAATGAGCCAAATGGGAATGGGGATGTGGGTGACTAGGTGGTGGTGGGGTGTTGGAATGAGGTCTGAGGAGGGAGGTTAGGCCTGGAAAACAACAGTAGAAGTGGCACAAAGGGATAAGTGCTCTTCCACACTGCCATGCTCTGTGAAGAGTCCCAGTTTCCCATTCTGAAA
Organism: Pelochelys cantorii; assembly: GCA_032595735.1. Lineage (NCBI taxonomy): Eukaryota > Metazoa > Chordata > Testudines > Trionychidae > Pelochelys > Pelochelys cantorii. Next base: position 40,911,970 of record CM064326.1, on the reverse strand, counting down.
GGGAGGGAGAAAAGACTCACTTCTTCCTTCCCATTTTCCCACCAAAATTCTTTATACCCAACCACATCCCAGTTTTATTTCCGACTGCAGAGGAGACTACAAGCTGCAGTTTCACCATGTTAGGATAAATAGCTTCCCCACATGGGGCATTCTGATACTGTAATGTATAGAAACATAGAGAACTCTACTTTCAGGAAGTACTTGATGAAAGAACAGCAAGTGTGATGGAAGGAATAAAACTTGAATGTTGCACTGTTTGATGAAACCCATGAACCTAATAGACATATCTCTTTAAAAGGCCCATTGGGGGTGGGGATAGGAGTAAGTGTCTGGGTCCTTGTTGCTAGGCAGATATAGTGCTCCACATCCAAATTTGGTTATAGCAGTTTTTGATCTGCTCCAAATTCCAATAGGTTGCCCATTGCTGGGATCAGATTCCATAAGGGGAAGTAGACAGGGCAGCTCCTTCACTAAAGGCCATGTCCCCTGTGTGATTTGGGAGAAGCTGAGTCTAGGAACAGAAAACAAACTGTTTTCCCTAACTCTGAAACATCTTGCAGTGGGTTAGTGATATTCTTTATCCTTTAACAGGAAAGTGTGGGCAATGTTACTTATTGCAAGGGGGAAATTGGGAGAGAAAAATAATTTATTCTATCTTAATTGTATACTTTAAATGTTGTTTGATTTAGGCCAAACTATTTTAGTTAAACTGTCTCAATTAGTATGAATCACCAACATTTCTTTAAAATGTAATAAAAGGGAAAGTGTTGTTTATCTTTTGCTGTTTTGTTTTGTATTTTCTTGTAAAAGGTTGTTGTGGTTTTTTTTAAATCTATATACTTAACCGAGTGGTTGGCAAATCAATTAGTAGACTGGCGGACAGTGATTTCAGCAGAGGAAGAGACTGCATGGATTCCAGTTGACAATTTTTACAAGAAAGTGGAGGGGAGATGTTTTTGACTCAGCAGACTGTATAGATTGGGTGATCAAAGATGTTGAGACTCAGGTAAACTCAACCTACGCTTTAGGGAACTTTGAGTTTTTTCTCACTGTGTTTCTGTGGGGACTGACCAATTCAGATTTTTTTTTATATATTTATGTATAACTGAAGATAATGTATGTGGTTCATAAAATAGCTATGTTATGTTGTAAAAGTTGCGTTTTTATTGTATGTTTCTTTATCATAAGATTTAACAAAGTTGTTACTTAAATTCATTTCTTTCATTACTTTTTAGACTAGAATGTGGGGACGTTGACCCTGAACAATCCTTGCTAAAAATTCTTAAAGGCTGAATTCTGGGCCGCCAGCTAATTTGCTATTGGGGTGAGGGGGTGTAAAGGCACTAGAGAAGGGCACGGAAGAAAATTCTAGCAGACCTTCTATCGGTACACCTGAACACAAAATATGATGTTAGAAGTCAGTTGGTTCCTGCACATACGTGAAATCAGATCCAAAGAACATTGGATTAGGGCTGGGAACAAAAACCAAAGAGAAGCAATACCAGATTCCTGTCCCAAGGAGATTAGCATGAAAGGGTGTGTGGTTCAGCAATTGAAAATTCTCTAGATCACAATGGGAAAATTACAAAATTGCTACAGGGCTGGATAAAAAGGAAATAAAATAAGAGACATAGCACCTTTAGCTGCATTGGACAAACGCTCCAAGAGCATCTGGATATGTCAACAGAAGACCAGGACAAGACTAGTAAAATCCTAGAAGAGCTCCGAGAGCATTGTCAGCCCTTAAAACAATGCCATTTATGAATGCCATGGTATATTTTCAGCAATTGTAATCAAGAATCTGGAAAAACAATAGATCTGGCTATTACCAAACTGTGCAAAATGGTGACTCATGTAATTATTAAATTGTAAAAGATGAATTAATGTGTGTTAATTAGTAGAGGTGAAAGATTCAAGAACTCAAATGAGAATGCTGAGAGTGCCTATGCTAACTCTACCAAGAGCTATAGGGTGCATCTACACTGCACTCTTAGCTGGAAATAAGCTACTCAATTTGAGCTATGCAAATAGTGTCGCTTATTTTGAGTGTATTTTGAAATAGGTTTTTTTTTGTAATTTGGCGCGGACTGAAATACCCTAATTCTGAAATATCCTTAAATCCTCAGGGAAGGAGGTTTACAGGGATGTCAGAATAGTGCACCCATTATTTCGAAAGATATTTCAAAATAACAGGCACGCTGTCAAGACGCGGAATAGCAATTTCAGGATACCAGAAGTATTTTGAAATAGCGCCACAGTACGGACGTACCCGCAGACACGTTGAACGTTAGGATCTGTCTACACAGCAGCATTATTTTGAAATAAAAAAGTGAGCATCTACACAGCAAGCCCGCTATTTCGAAATAATTTTGAAATAACGGGCTTCTTATTCCAACTTTTGTAACCCGCACTTTATGAGGCATAACGCCTATTTCAAAATAGTTATTTTGAAATAGGGAGTGTGTAGACAGCACAGCTGAAGTTAGTTCAAGTTAAGTGGCCTCCAGGGCTTCTCACAGGTGCCCTAGTGGCCACTCCATCCACACACATCAGAACTCTATAGTTCCCCTTCCCCTGCAGCCCTTAAATCTGCAGCCAGAGGAGAAAGGGCTTGTGGCACAAAGCAGGCCCTGCTCACACCGTGCCACACAGCAGATCCCTGACTGCTTTTGCTGCTGCCATGATAGATCCCCGTGTTCACTCTGAGCCCCCACATGGCTGCAAAGGAGCAGGCAGTCCCCTCCCAAGTCCCTGCCCATGGGCAAAAGAGGAGGGTGTCCTTGAGGACTGACGTGGAGATCCTGGATCGCATGGCGATCTGGAGGGAACAGTCCAACATCAAAGATCTCTGCACCAGATGGCAAATGCAGATGTCTATGGCTAGATGGCTGACAGCCTGGTCCAGAGGGGGCCCAGCTGCACTCTGGACCAGGTACAAATGAAAATAAAAACTCTGGCAGGCCTATGCCAAGGCCATTGAAATAAGTTCCTAATTGGGAGCAGCATCCCAGACCTACCGCTTCTCCTCCCAGCTGGATTGCATCCTAGGAGTGGGGCAAGTCACCTCTCCTCCCCTCGTCATCGACTCTGGCCTGGACATGCCTGTCGTCAGCCTCTCGGAGGGTATGGCTGTGGAGGACGATAATGAGGATGACAACAAGGAGGAGGTGGCCAGCACAGACACCATGCCCGCGGACCAGGAGGTCTGCCTGTCCATGGAGCTGGTACCCCCTCCCAGGATGTCACCCAGGGCTCAGACAAGGCCGGGGAAGGCCCATCAGGTGAGCTGCATTACTTTCCCTGGACACACGCGGGGGCAGGCAGTGGGTGGCAAGGGGCTGTGCACTCCTCACTCGGCCTTCTCAGCCTGGGGATCGCACAGCAGCCTGTACACATGGGTGCATACGGAGCGCCAGTCTGGAGCACAGCCACATGAGGCATCCACTCAGGAACCTGGTGTTCCTGCTCACAGGGGTTCTGGAGAGGCCTGCCTTCCTTGGTGGGACACCTTCCCCCCCACAAGCCACCACCAGGGAGGATGGGGTCATGGACACACACACACACAGCAGTACCGCACATAGCACATGGGCATGCCCGCACTCTCGGGGCAGCACAGTGAGGTAGATGACACCGATCCCCTGCCAGGGGAGCCTGCCAGGAGAGTGAAAGGGAGTAAGTTGAGGGGACACACACATCCTCCAACACTCTCCCCCTTTCTCCTCCAGCAGGCAAGGATACAAGTCCTCCCCCTGTGGGACACCATCACTGCCAGACCCAGTGTGTGCATGGCATGGAGGGGAGTCGAGCTGCCCCATCGCCTCCCTCCCGCCTGCAAGCTCCCGGTCTGGCCAGCACTTTTCCATGCCCACTTGTCCCTGGGACAAAGGGATAGTAAAGCTCCCCCCAGGATATCTGTGCATCTGCAGAAAAGGGACCACTGCCTAGGCAACAAGTGGCCTTGCTTGAAGCACATCGCCTTCATCTGACCCAAGACCTTTTGGTGTCAGCTCAGAGCTGAGGGCTGGGTTTCATGTACCCTATCTCCTGGGATGACTGCCCTTCTCACTTTTCTTTGCAGCTGGACCAGCTGCGAATGAAGCATGAGCCACACCTCCAGTGCCAGCCTCCCGACCTCGTGAGATCCGCAGGCTAAGGCAACCCCATGAAGACCTGCAGTGGGAGCACATCACCGAGCTGCATGTCCTGCATCAGCATCTGGTCTGGCAGGACCACAGACTGGAGGCTGACCTGGAGCTGCACTGCAACACCTGGCAGGAGCTGTTGCAGCATGCCCAGACAATATGCGAGGCTTATCCCGCCGCCGTTGACTGCCTGGTGACCACTCCTGCTGCTGCCCCAGATCCAGCTTCCCACCCCAGCTCCCATCCCTCCAGCTTCTCCCTCTGTGTCCCCCAATAGCTGCCAAGGGCATGAGGCAATAGGATCACCTGAGTGCAGGCTCCACTCCCATCCCCATCCCTGAGCCTCTCCTCCACCCTCCTTCCCCTTCCACCTCCCTCCTCCCAGGTTCTTTCCCCAGTCCCTCCCCAGTTACATTTACTCCAATTAAACAAAAAAATAAGACTTTATTAGTTCAAAACAAAAGGTTTGGTTTATTTTTATCAACTGCTTGCCGAGATCCAGGCGGGTGAGGAGGCAGTGGAATCTCCCTTTCAAATGGCCAAAGGTGCCCTCCACCACAACAAGGGCCCTGCTGAGCCTGGCATTAAAACATTCCTTGGTGTGAACCAGGTAGCCAGTGTAGGGCTTCATTAGCCAGGGCAGCAAAGGGTAGGCACCATCCCCCACAATGTACATGGGTATGTTCATGTCCCCAACCCCGATGGAGTGGTTGGGGAAAAAAGTGCTGATGTACAGCTTCTGGAAGAGGCTGGAGTCCCTGAAGATGCGGGCTTCGTGCTCCTTCCCCGACCACCCAACGTTAATGTTGGTGAACAGGCCTCAGTGGTCCACGAGGACCTGCAGGACCAAAGAAATGTACCCTTTGTGGTTGATATAATCTGATGCCCAGTGGTTGGGGACCCAGATGGGGATATGGGTGCAATCAATTCCCCCCCGCCCCTGCTGTTGGGGATGCCCATGATAGCAAAGCTGGTGGCGATGGCGTCCGCAGCAGGATGGTGTTAATGGCCCTCACCACCTGTAGAAGGAGACAAACAGAGAATCACAGGGTTGCCTGGGGCTTCTGAAGTTTCCCGAGCCCAACCCTCCTCCCCACACACCAGGAGCAACCTCCAACTTACCCCCCATACCCTAGCAGGCGAGACTTCCAGGGAGGGAGCTTCCACCATCCCCCCCACTGCCCTAGGAAGCTCCATTCCAGCAGTTCACCACCCTCCTGGGACAATAGCATGAGAATGCCTTACCTGCATGAGCACGGCCCCACCGGTAGATCTCCCCAGGCCCAACTGGTTCCCCAGTGGAGCAGTAGCTGTCCGGCATGGCGAGCTTCCAAAGTGCGATGGTGACTCGCTTCTGGAGGAGGATGGCAGGCTGCATGTGGGTGTCCCTTCACCTGAGAACAGGGGCAAGACACTTGCAGAGCTCCAGGAAGGTGTCCTTCTGCATGGAGCCACTGCTGGTCGTCTCACTGCTCCATGATGATCCAGTCGCACCAGCCAGAACTGATGTCCCGTCACCAAAAGCAGCAGTACATGGTATGCAGGAGAGGATGGGAGGGGTTGTGCTGCAAGCCAAATTATACAGTGGCACAAGCATTATACCACTAGGATAATGTAAATTATAAAGCGAACACCAAGGAAAAGCATGGAAGCTGACATATTTGGCAGTACAAATAATAGAACCCATTTCTTTCCAAGTCCAGATGCATGTGAACCACTGATACCTTGGACATGTGGAATACTGCAGCTCCGAGCAGCTGTAATAATTACACTAGTTGTTGGAATGCCTGTCAGGAAAGCGGGCTTAAGTGTGTTTGTTTACATTATCATGCTTACTTGTTGAGAATACATTCAATCATGCAATTAAAAACCAAGGGGGAAACCAGGCAAGATGTCTGCGCAGCTAACCAGTATTGCTGGGACCTTTGTGCAGCTGCAGCACAACACAGACAATGACACACATTGTTGATGAATGCCTGTTGACAAAGCAGTGAAGATGCCATCACTTGGCTAGATGACTAGGCACATACTAAATACATTTAGGCAGCAAGCAAACAAGACATTATTTCTTGATTCAGCTGTGCCAGCCGTCTCAATTAGAGGATTAATGCAACATCACCCAGTTTGCAATCCTTGTGCTCATGTTCAAACCCACACCAAATTTCAAATCATTGTACGTATGGTTGCAAGGCATAAAAAGTAATTTTTTCTACTAAAATCCAAATAAGTTACAGCTACCCAGTTGATCAAGGCCCCAATCCTGCAACCTCTTATGCACCTGGTTTGTTTTCCACACGAGTGGCTCCACTAACATCAGTAGGGCTGCTTACTTGGAATGAATAAAGTTAAACATGTGCAAGACTGCAACTTGACTTTGCAGTTCTCTCAAAAAGGCAATCACAAATTTGTCTGACAGAGAAATGTTCTATAATTGCTCCTGATTTCGGCTATGTTTATTTAAAGATTTTTCACTCATTAAAATTTGTTCCATTCCTTTACTTGAAATAGAAATTCGACTATTGTACACTCAGAGCTAGGCAAATTTTCTTACTAGTGCATATCCCCAATCATCTGGTTCCTGTCTGGAGACCTATTCCAAAGCCTGTTGAAGTCAGCGTCTTTTGATTGCCTTCAAGGAGCTTTGGATCAGGTCTTCTCAGAAATAATTGTCAGTGGCCTCAGAAGTTCATTAGCCTTAACACACTAAGATGCACAAACAGGCAGCTGATTTATGTTGAGCTTTTCCAAGTATTCCCCTATCTGCCCTTTCCCAATTGTTAATTTCACCAGGTTTCTATTACTTTCTAATTATGCACACATTATTAGTTTTTTCAAAGGCAGTTTTAGAAAAGACTTGGAATATCTCAGCCACCTGTGACTCAACATTCATTTCATCCCCCTTTTCAGTTACTAATGAGCCTACTTTCTCTCTGGTAGTAATAAGTATTTAAAGAGACGATTGAAGTTTGAGGCATAGGACAGGAACAAAGATACTGTCTTAACATAAGAATGGCCATACTGTCAGTGCTGGATTAAGACATGCATAACACTGACAAAAAATCTGTACTATTCTAACAGAAAGGACAACAAAAATAGAAATTATAAAGTTTTATATTTGCGTATATACCAGTTCATAGGCAAGGATGCAATTATAAACTAGTAATTTGTTTTATGTAGAGGCCCCTCATAATCTGAGGGTCTAAAATGTGATTTATTAGCTTGTGCATAAATCCAGCACTGCATATTAGGTAGGACCAGTTGTCCATCTAGCTCATTATCCTGTGTCCCAACAGTGAGCAATGTCAGGTGCCCCAGAAGGAATGAACGGAACAGGCAATCAACTAATCATCACACCTATTGTCCACTCTCAGCTTCTGGCACTCAGAGGCTAGACAAACCCAAAGCAGGAGGTTGCCTTATTGACCATCTTGGCCAATAGCCATTGACATATCCTCCCAGAACTTATCTCGCTTTCTTAATAAAATGTTTGTATCCCATGATAGTGTTGGCCCTCACAACATCCCCTGGCAACATGTTCCATAGGATGACTGTGCATTGTGTAAAGAAGTGCTTCCTTCTGTTTGTTTTAAACCCACTGCCTAGTCATTTCATTAGTTGACTCCTGATTCTTGTGTTTTGTCTGAATAAGGAAGTGTTATTTACTCACTTTCACCACATCAATCACGATTTTATAGACCATTCTTCATCTCTTCTCTTAGTCATCTTTTTTCCAAGCTGTAAAGTCCCAGTCTTTTTAATTTCACCTCAGACAGAAGCTGTTCCATACCCTAAACTGTTGTTGGTACTTCTCTGTACCTTATCCAATTCTAATATATCTTATGTGAGATGCGGCAACCAGAACTGCATGAAATATTGAAGGTGTGGGAGTACCATGGATTTATAAAGTGGCATTGTTATTTTCTGTGTTATGATCTATCCCTTTCCTAATGGTTCCTAGCATTTGTTAGTTTTTAAACTGTGGAGCTGCATATTGAAAGGATGTTCTCAGAGAACTATCCACAATAACTCCAAGATCACTTTCTTGAGTGGTAATAGCTAATTTAATCCCCATCATTTTGAATGTGTAGTTGGGATTATGTTTTTCAATGTGCATTGCTTTGTGTTCTGGCTTTTGGAGGGAAAGGGGGATTTTTTTTTAATTGTCTTATTAGACAAGGTCAAATGAAGCTGACTGGAGGGAAAAGAGTCCATAGATTCCATGTTCCAGTAAAACCAAATGAGAGAAGGGACTCAGAATGCTGAAAGCACACTGATCCAAATTCTGCAGATCACCCCAGCATTGCGAGGCAGGGACTGGCATACAAGCTTTTCATTGTTTTGTCTAGATGTGTGTATTTGTTGTGCTTCCTCCCATAGTGACTGGGATTGGAACCTTTTTCCATTTCAACTATCACATCTCCCTGGAGAGGTAATCTGCACACTAGAGTGTTCACACAGTTGGAACGCGGGGAAAAGATATGCTTAAACTACTGAGGAGTCTGGGGAAGACAGCACTAGTTCCAGGGCCTAAGAAGTTGGACTGCAGTGTCTCGACTCTCAGAAGGATGTGCTGCTAGACAACAATATTCACCTTGACACTGAAATAGAAATCCTGAGGCAATGCTTGGATGCTGCTTAGACTCAGAAAGCTTAGTGCACACAGGTCCAGCATATTGGGACCCAAACTCAGAAGTCTGAGGAGCATCCAGAAGTGGAAGCTTGATTAGGGCTGTAACAGCTCTGATAAGCTATCAGAGTGCTTCTGCAACATGACACAGAATTCCCCAGGTTTCCTCCAAACTGTTAGAGTTGAATATTTCTTCTTAGCACACCTCACTCACTAAGAGCAGGTTAGACAAACACCTGCCAGGGATGATCTAGATGGTGCTTGGTCCTTCTATGAATGCAGGGGACTGGACTTGATGACCTTTAAGGTTCCTTCTAAGGATGTTAAGGAATGGGTATTTTGCTAAACATGTAGTCAATACAATTTGTATCAACTACATGATTAGTCAATACCGGGAGGCTCGCTCTGGGATTGCTGTGCCTCTGCATTTTGAATGTAGTAAGAGCCCAGCAGCTCTTACTGGGACTGTTCGGTCCCGGCTCACACTGGGTACAGCATCCCCTGTTTGCGGCAGCCCAGGCTAATCACGGGCAGGGGCTGCTTCGCAGCAGCCTCCCCTAACCCCCTTCCCTTGCTCATACAGAGGCAGGAGGCGGGGGCGGGGGCGGGGAGCTAGTAATTGAGTACTCACTTACATCCCTAGTTCCTTCCAATTCTAGTATTCTGTGATTGTATTTACTTTCTCAACTCTGAAATTCTTGCAGTGCTGTGTTCTGAATGTCCATTTCTTGGCATGGCAAATCCAGGTAGTGTGTGGTTACTGGTCTCTAGTACTCTTTTTCTCTGCACTCTCCATAGAAGATGACCCCAAGACACCTTTCCACCTTTCCTTGTGTTCTCTGCAGCTTCATGAACTGTAGTGACTATGCATGATCTGTAATATCAGGTCTGGTACCATTCAAAAGACTTGAGAATGGCTTGGAGACTGACGGTTTAATTGCACTTACCTGCTCCACAATGCAGCTGCACTGCTGCATTACTAAGCGAAGATGCTACCTCCACTGACAGGGGAGCTCCTCCCATTGGCGTCACCTTGCCAGCAGTTGACATAGAGCTGCCTACACCGGGCAGTTATGTCCACTTAGTTGCATTGCTCAGGGGGTGGATTTTCCATCCCCGTGAGCAACATAGTTATACTGAGCTTACATTGCTAATGTAAGATCAAGCATGAGCCTGAGATGGAAGTTACTATAGCTTGTCAGCAGTGGCACTGTGCTAACTTAATTACTTTGTTCTTCATTTTCTTTCTGTTGTTCTAGCCAGTTAAAGTCACTATATGATTACAATGCAAAGGGGGGTAGGGGGGCTAGACTGACTGGATAGTGAGAGAGAAGAAAATCACTAGCAGCAGACATACCAGTGGCCCAGGCATTTTGGATGTCTGCAGCTGGATCCTCCTCTGTATCCAATAGGGATGTTAAAAGTGGATTAAAAATGTAACCATTACAAATTGTAGGGGTTACACATGCTGCGGGCTTTGAAGTATAAAGCCAGCCCCACTTCCAGGAACCCAATGTGTAACCTGTGGCCAGGGCGGCTGCGCTGGCCCCACCACGGACAGAGGCTATGGTGGGCCCTGCAGGGCTGGAGCAGCATCCTGCCTGGGTTAACCATTTACATCCCTACTGTCCAATCCCTTCTCATAGGCTGCACCAATAGCAGAGGCAGGGCTCCTTCGCCAGGCTTCTGAACAGAAACAAGCTCTCCCTCTGCAGCCTGAGCAGTGACCATGAATCCCCTGCCACTGTCCCAACAGCAGTGGCGGCAGCTGATTCCCCTCTCTCACTCCAGCTGCCTAGAATGTGGCATTGGCCTTCCCCTCCTCACCTCCTGACACCTGAATTCAGCAAATCAGAGCCAGCAGCCCCAGGTGTTTATGTGAACACCTGACCTGGGGTGGATCCACAAGACTCTCTTGTGGAGCAGGCAGACACATCATGCTGCAGCCAAGCCACTAGCTCCATGGTCTTCAGGATGTACATGACAATCCCTTGATCCTCATCATGTGACCTCAGAGCTGGGAGCCTGTTGTGCCTAGTGTCTAACCTGGCCCTGTGATGTGCTAATTATCTGAATTGTAGGTGCATAATCAAAAACCCAGTCAAGAAGAGGCTGAAATTTGGCCCAGTACCGTGTGTGGGTTCATTATACTTTTAATCAGGTTTAAAAAATTAATAGGAACTTTTTTAGCTTGTTAAAAGTTCAAATGTATCCCCTCTGTCCCTTATTTAAAAAAAAAAGTAGCAGTCACAATAGATGCATGAGAATTGGTTTCCCTCCTTTGCCTGCCTATCTGATATGCAATCCAGCCAATGCTGTTCAGAGAATAGTGGTCCAGCATTTTATAAATCCAAGCACTATAATAACTCCAAATAGCTGTAAGCCTAAGAATGAACTGTAATGTCATGGCAAACAACCCCATGTAATGCAGTTTAATTTTTATGAAAAATTTTAGTCAAATTTCCAGGATTTGTCACCAGCTGTGATGGCACATCACGGTTTATAAATAATTTATTCAAGCAGATGACACTGATTCTCTCTTCTTTTAGTTTCTTTGGATGTTTTGTCAGTATGTAACAGCACTAGTCACAGTCAGATTGTGCATCATGGAACACTGGCACAGAAGTAGCTTGGGATGGTTCCTTCAAGATATCTAGTGTTAACTTCAAGGTGCAGTCGGCCAATACGGTAGTGTCAATTGGTTCTCCAGCATAAGACTTTTACTCTTCACTGCCTTTTGGCCTTGATATCTGGTGCTGCCCTTGTATTTACAATACATATCCCAGGCAAGCAAGTGTTAAGCAGGAAACTTCTGGGGGTTGACTAGGCACAAGAAATAATAGCTTTTTATTTATTTTTTAAGCACAGAAGGCCTGCAATATGCTCTGCAAGACACAAGAATGCCTTTAATGCCCAGCCCCAGTCACATGACAATTAAAATCAAGGTCACCTGGCACCAGCACATGCTGTGTTTTTGTTTAGTTTTGAAATCAAATGCCAATAGGACCTGCCCAACTCTAGATGCCTTCTCCATAGGCTGTGGATTTTCAGACCCTCCCTGTTGGTCTGCAGAGAAACCTTTACCCAGCAGGAAAATTGCTATTGTACTGGGTCCCCTTTCCCATTTCTCTACCTCCTTCATTCCTCTTCTGAAAACCTGAGACACTGTACTGCGTATGCAGGGAACAGCGTGTTTGCCAATGCTGAAGATCCTCCTCTCAGGGCTGACCCACCCACTGGCTGGAGAGGGGGGTGATGCTGTTCCCTGAAGTATACTCTCCTAAGCCTGGGTAGAAGTAAGTGCAGAAAAAGGTTCCCAGTGATGAACCTCCTCTCCAGACCAGGCAGTGATTAGGCTTGTGCTGCTCTCTCTCTACAGCCCCAGGCCTGGGAAAGAAGAGAGATCTACACTGCACTGGCATGCCCAGGTTCACTGGTAAGAAGGTGGTGAGATCTGAATGACTATGGGTTTGGGAGAGAGAAATATGTTGAAAATTAAATTGGATAGGGGGGCTTTATAAAAAATGTGGGTGGTAGGAGTTTCAGTGAACTAGGTTTTTGAGACAGGGTATTCTCTGAAGAATGGCATTGGGTGTTTTAGGGTGAAACTGTGTTTTTGATTAAGGAGGATGAAAAATGTTTTGGAAGAGAGAAGGGAGATGAAGAGAATGAGATGCTGGGTTGACCTCTCTCCTCCTCTCTCCACTAATCTTTGACAGTTTACACAAATCTATAGTTTGTTTTTGTTTGAAGAACTTTGGCAGGCACCAAAACTTATACCCAATAAATGACTACACTGGACAGCTCTGTTTGTGTGGCCACTGATTGATGATATGTGGAGTGATGACCACAAATAGAGACGGATGTCTAAGTTTTCAAAGAGAGATAATCAAGGCCCTTGTAGGAAATTAAAGCTGCCTCCATCATGGATCATCTGAGTGAAAGTGGCAGTAGAAAACCAATACATTGGCACAGCAGATCTCACTTGTGCAGAAACAAACAATGTACACCTCCCTGCTACAGCTTAGGGAAATTGAGCCCACACTAGTTTTCCATGGCACATGCATCCTAGCTTCTGTATAAAAAGTGACTGTAGAAAGAACTGTTATGTAGATGTATGTGTGTACTGTGTGGCAGGACGTAACAAGGCTTGGGCAGAAGTTTACAGTTGTAAAAGTGGCAGGTGACCTTCCTTCAAAAGGCCACTCAGACACATAATTCTGACAAATGTTAAGCAAGGTCTTTTTTCACAATCTTTTTACATGAGCAAGATAGTTACTGCTGATAAAATAAACCTGTTTGTACAATAGAGCCATCATTTTGCAGCCTGTAAATGCAATCTCAGATTATTTTTCAAACGTTGGGATGGCTCTACACTCTTTTTTCACGTTTATGCAAAAGACAGAGCTATTGGGACAATAAATCCATTAATAGTTTTTTGCTACTCCAGTGCCTGGGAGGTAAGTATCCTAGAAAAGTCTATAAACATATTAACAAACAGGAGCCTGATCAGCAGCAGGCCCAGCCTTAGGGTAAGGTGAGCAAGGCAGCAAGAGCACCATTTTGGGAGGTTGGTGCACTCTTGGATGAAGCTTGCTTTTCCATCCTGTTCCCTGGCCCATCAGGGAGTGAGGGGAAAATACTTGCATTCCGTGCCTACCTCTCACACCTGGCTGGTGATCTCCTTTCACTACCCAGGTGCAAGAGGCATGCACAGAATGCAAGTACTTTCCCCTCACTCCCTGATAAGTCCGGGGAACGGGATGAAAAGTAAGCCACATCTGGGAGCACATGGCTGCTGCCCTTCTTACCCTCCCAAAATTCTGCCCTTGCAAGCTGGTTGCCTTGGGCCCCGGTGCCTGCAGGGCCCCACACTGCCTGGAGCCCACCTCCTCACTGCCCTGGCTGGAAGCCACCTAGCTATGCAGTGCAGCCAACCAGTTGGGCCCCACAAACCTTTTGACCGGGCCTGATCAACAGCCTCAGACACTCCCCTCCTCATCCAGAGCATCTGCTTTCTGCGTTGGCCTGAGCTGGTCCCTGAGGCCCTCTCAGGATGCAGGGCTTTAAGGCACCCTTGTACCATAAAATCCATGAGAGAGCACTTTCTTAGAGGCCAGACTGAGACTACAGATGAACTTCCAAAGGAACCAAGCACCATCTTCCACTTCAATTGCAAGGTGCATTTCTTTGACTTGCCTTCTCTAACATAAACCCAGAGCAGCAAGCACAATAAAATAAACAAGCCTCTAAGCAAAACCCTGCTACCACAAAAGACTATACTGTGCACGCAATTCTCCCTCATGGTTGACCAAGACACAAATGACAGAGGTTAGTTACAACACTTAACACAGCCCCTCATCTTTCCATTGGAATACAATTATCAGGGGTTTTTTATGAATGTCTTATTTCATTTTTGAGAAATTCTTACTAAATGGCTGCTATCAGCAATAAAACATATTCCTGAAATTATTCCTGGTGTTTCTGTCATCTTATTGAAATAAATAAAACTGCTACTTAGGATGATAAAAGATCTCTCCATATTCAGGGTAGAGGCAGCCCAAGAGATTGTGCAAGCAGTTTGATAATCATGGGCAAATTAATCAGATTTTCCCATCCTAATTTATTAATTGAAATTGAGAGAACCTAATGGCTTCATCTGAAATATGTTAATTAGGCACTTAGAGTTTTCAGAATTGTTTCAGAAGAGTTTCCTAAATGCTAGCAGAGACAGAAAGTTTTCCTCATGTGGGTGGGGAATTCCATGCAAGAGGGGCCCAATTCAACACCCATTGAAGTTAGTGAGAGTTTTTCCCTTAGATTTCAGTCAGCATTGGATCAGGCCATAGGGTCTTATTAGGTGTCAAATAGATTAACGATGTTAAGAGGTGGGTAATTCACTAATCGTGTATTCGATAATTTTTATTGACTACATGACTAGTCGATAAGGAAAAAAGTGCTCTGCAGGCAGCCCAGCTACTACTACATTTAAGCTACAGATCCACAGCGGGGGTAGGGAAAGTGGGAAGCCTGGGATCACTGTGGGCAGAGGCTGCTTTGCGGCAGCCTCCCCTTGCCTCCCTCCCCCTGAATGGAGGCAGCAGTGCAGTGGGAAGGTGCAGATGGCACCCTGGAGATGGTGCCGGGGGGAACTGGCTTTTAAGCCAGTTCCAGCTCCCTACCCTCTTGCTGCCTCTGATACAGAGGCAGCAAAGTGTGTGGAGTGGGGCGGGGAATGAAAGTAGTCAACTACTCACTTACATCCCTAGTGAGATACTGCAGTTGGGCCTCTCTGCTGCTGCTCTCTTCTTGCAGGTAACTCACTAGCAGCTTCCAGATAGGAAAATGTAATTTCTTTTCACTTCTCCCTTTTCTCTCTGTCACATGTCTGGTGGTAAAATGT
This sequence comes from Pelochelys cantorii, assembly GCA_032595735.1. Classification (NCBI taxonomy): domain Eukaryota; kingdom Metazoa; phylum Chordata; order Testudines; family Trionychidae; genus Pelochelys; species Pelochelys cantorii. The sequence goes on along the minus strand of CM064326.1, from coordinate 40,896,798 downwards.
TCAATGCAGTAACCAGGCAGGAATTTAAGCACATGACTTCAACTGATGTTATTAAAGCTAGGAGCTACAGAAATCTGATAATGTAAAGCTTGTAAGTAATCAGAGCTACTTAGTGGGATACGGTAAGAGTAGAGTATGATCTTGATAAATTGGAGAAAGGGACAGAAATCAATAATTTTATTAGGGCAAATATAAACTTATTCACTTTAGGAAATGTCCCCGGCTGAAAGACTAATAGTATTAAAGTATCTTTAGAAAGTTCCAAGCAAGCCAATCAAAAATGCGCTCTCACTAGGGTGATGTCGAGAAAGAAACAAACAGCTGAATAATCTGACCAGGGTTTTCATAAATTATCCTTTAAAAAAAATCCCTAAAAGACTTCCCAGAACAACAGGACATTGGCCATTTGCCTCTCTAGTTTTCATTCTTCTTCATCTAGCTCCAAAGTGCTAGAAAATATAATTACTGTTGATTTTATATAAGTGTTACAATCAAACATCACAATGAGGGTTTACAGGAGATTCTTAAAGGCAGCAGCATTAGTACCATTAATGTGCCAGTGACAGATATGAGCACCAGGGAAGAGCAAAAGAAAGCAGCTCTGGAATAAGCAGAGGGGCAAAGCCCACCCAGGAGCAGCAGACAGAGTGGCTCATCACCACATGGGAAGAAGAAAGAGCAAAGCTGCTGCCCTGTCTTGCTTCGCCCCTAAAAATGAACAAGATGTTTGGCTCCATGGATCTGAAAGCCCCACTCAGGTCTTGTGCTGCCCCATATTTGCACCTCTCCCCCACCAGACAGACAGACAGACACACATGCACACTTGGATGGACTCATTCAAATGGTCCCAATGAGATGGCTCCAGAGATCCAGCTTCTAATCTCATGATCCCTTATGACATCTCACGTAAAACAATTGTGTTTTCTTCTAACTTTAATCAAACATGTGGCATCTTGTACCAGTCTGTGCTGCTCTACCTGCTCAGTACACACAGACCAGGCCAATCATTTATTTCTAAGATGAGCAGGGAATAAGCTGGGGAAGGGAGCAGGTCAAATGGATTCCTTGTAAAGCTATAAAATCTAAGCACCGACCGTTATACTATTACAGTAATAGTGATCATATCATTAAAAACTATATTGTGATTCCTACAAACAAGGGGGAGAGTTAAGATGGTGAATGCAATCTCATCAGTATCACTGTGAGCTCTCAAGCTGTGCTACATTACCCTACATAGCTTTATGAGACTGTTATAGGGTTGTCTTTTAAAGAAAATAATATTCCATAACCTGGAACTGTTTGCTAGATGCAACCAGAATGCCCAGTCCATTCAAGGTGCACATCCAAAAAGGCAAGGGCTCCTTTGGGGGAATTTGCTTTAGTCGCTGTTCACCAGGCTCACTGAGCCAAGAGCTAGTGCTCCCTGCCTAGCTAACATGTATTCAGAAATTCCAAGGCCAGAAGGGACAATTGTGATCATCTAGTCTGACCTTGTGTATAACCTGGGCCATAGAACTTCCACAAAAATCATTCCTAGGCCATATCTTTTAAAGCTTGGTTTAAAAAAAAACTTGTCGGTGATGAAGAATCCACCATGACCCTTGCTAAATTGTTCCAATGATTAATTATTCTCACTGTTAAACATTTATAATATATTTCCAGTCACTGCAGCGCCTGGAAGAACCAAGAATCCTTGTTGCCTAGCACTGGTTAGTCTGTGATTAAGATACTGTTCCTCTCTACTATCACCTTGTCTGTCCTATGCTCTCCCTCATTTGTCTGTTTCATTCTGCTCTCAGTATTATCCAAATGCTGGATTTTGAGTTCTTGGAGGCAGAGACTACTTTTGGGTTAGTTGTTTGTAAAGCATAATGGAGCCCTTGTCAAGGTCCTTTACTGAAACCAAATTAGAAACAATACACTTTCACTAACCCTCCCTTCTGCCCAATAAATTTAACATGCAGCAAAATTAGCCATGCCTGCTACTGTTCTCTAAACTTGACAATATTAAAACTACCTAAGTCCTTGTTTCAGTGTGCCATGTGTTACAGTATGAATGTTACACACTTACAAATCACAGTTTTCACCAAGGCATTTCCCAGTGAGGAACAGTACCCTGCCAAATCACATTTTGTGACCATTTCAAGATGAGGTTTCAAGAATTTTTTTAAATAAAGAGGGAAATATTTTAATCTTCTCCATTCACTAAATAGCTAAACCATTTTTCCTTTGGCTCACCCCCTGAAAAAAAAATCTTTGAGCACTGATTAATCACACTTTAACACCAATGACCTTATTTCCTCAGGGGGTCTGACAGTTAAGGTCTTAAAGAGTTATTGAAAAGATCACAGAGATAAAAATTGGAAAAATTAAAACTGTGGGAGAACATTAATTTAAATTATGATAATATGACCTATTAAAGAAAAGAAGGAATATCTCCCCATTGGCCAGGTCAAAAGAAATTTTATTCCACAAGAGGTTGAAGTAGAAGTTACACACCAGTTAAGAGGTAGAAATAAATATGAACATTTAATTTTTTGTCTATTTAAAAGGAGATACCTAGAGAATATTCTTTGCTTTCATAGTGAATGGATGCTATGGATTACCCAGGCTTACCATATCCTTGCAATGAGACTTCACATCAATTCACATGGAAGGCAGGTGTCTGGTGGACTGGGAACTGTAAGCAGAAGGTACTCAGCATAATATAAGTTTAAATAGGATTCTTCAATTATATTAATCCCTATAACAGAAGGTGAAGGAGGCAAACGGTTGTTAAAAGAGTTCTGCTACCATAATAAATACAACAAAGGGTGCAGGTAGGTAGCAGAACTCTGATGGGATCCTGCAGATAAGAGATAATTACATTTCAGCAGAGTTCAGCTGTGGTTTCATTGTGCAAAATTTTGGTCTATGTAATAACATTAGTCTTATGACCCATCCGTTTATCTTGTTAATATCACTTCCCACTCTGTATCAAGTACTTTCCTAAAGTCCCAGGTGCTTACTGCACTGATGTTGACAAACCTGCACATTTCGCCAGCAAGACCTTTGTTCCAGGGCAGCTTATATTTATAAAGGTAATTGTTCTCGTTGAAACGCTGGTGTATGTGTTTTGATGGACAGTACCAAGGAAATTTAACTATTACTCCCTGGTTCTAAAAATTCAGTAACTTCATAACCATGCTATTATCTTTTCCTCCTCTTACACATTTTTCTCAGGTTTCACATAATTTTATTAGTGTACACGTTCCCATGCATTGGCTTACAGCTTCCAGAACTCTCTTTGGTTTCCTCCCCTCAGAGCATATAGGAATTTCACAAGTAAATCATTGATAAAAGGGATACCGTGATAAGATAGGACCAATATTACCCATCACAACACTCCAGCAACTAGAACCATAAATATAGTCAAAGCTGCCAAATGTGACCACTCCTGGGAATTAGCAAAAGTAGTTGCTTGTAAGAGGTGGGCTCTCTTAGAGGCATGGCATTGACACCTTTACTTCTATGCTACTGCTGGCCACAGCACTGCCTTCAGAACTGGGTGGCTGGCCAGCAGCTACTGCTCTCATACTAAAGGCAGAGATGGCAGTCAGAGTGTGGTGACTACCTGGGCAGCCAGCTCTGAAAGGAAATAAGAAAATTTGGTCACGGGTTACAGATAAGAAGCCATCACTCTTCACAGTTAAATTAAGGGGGGAAAGTTCTGTGGACTCTGCCTGTAGTCACTCATAATGGGTGGTCTTCCCTTAGAGGTGGTTGCCAAGGCAGGTTTTACTGTACTAATTATCTGCCTTCACTCAAAAGTCTAGTTTGATGTGTTTAAGGATATTAGGTAAATATTAAGGGCCAGCTTGGTTCTAAATATTTTACTTATATCTTTACATACATACATATAAAACAAAAGGAGTTACAGTCTCTGGACACTACAGAGCCCGAGTTTCAGTTTCCTGCAAATTTCTGGATCTTACCATATATCATGTTAGTGAAGAAATGTCATGTGATTATGTAATGAAAGAGTACTGTAATGTAAATATACAGGGATGATGAATGAAGGTTACATGTGAGCTATATATTGAAAATATATTAAGATTATTAGAACTGTTGGAATTTTCCAAATCTGATTTTTCAGTGAATTTTTTTGTTGAACATTTTAGCTATTCCCTGATTATACTAAATACCACACAAACCAATACATATATGAAGTGAAGCCATGCTCTATTGATTGACTGGCCATGGGACAAATACATAAGAACATTATATCAGAAAGGAAACAAGTTTATTTCCCCAGCATTAATATTGCCCAACACGTACTATAAGCCAGCCAGTACTCAAAAGACAATTAGAGGAATGTATTAATTGGTACATAAGAAACCATTAAATAGGCCATGAGTCTGGGCTGTGGAACAGGAAGACTACAGAATTAATTCTCTATGATTCTCAGTCAGTATTGGTTTTGAAGAATGTTAGCAGTATCATTGTAGTATCCATCTGGCTGCTGTAGTTAAGGCTGCATTCAGCATTTCCATTATAAATCCTATTTTCAAGGCTTTATAACTTGGCCAAAGTATAAATTCAATCTAGTCTGAAGTGCAACACACAAAGTCTCCTCTCAGAAAACAAAAGCACTTTGTAGAAGAAATCCTTTTGATTGTTTCCAGCTAACGAAATAAAATATAATAAAGTCATTAGTGGGGTTGACAATCTTATGCCCTCCTGTAAATTAAAAATGGTGACTATTTAAATGGAAGATTTCACAGGTCATTAGTCAAGAATGTAGACTATATATATGGCTTACTGGAATTAAGAACAGCTCAGCTATTTCATTTGAAAAAGCTATTACAAGGTATTTGCTGCAACTTTTGCAAAATTTCAGTATAAGTTTTAACATGCATACGGAGAACCAATCAGCAGCCTTGGCACATTGACTTCAGTGGGAGCTATGCTGACTCACTACAAGGCTGCATTTAGCTCCAGTAAGGCTGTCCTCCAGGCAGGCCTGAGGGCCCCATGCATCCTATCAGGGTTCTATAAGTGCCCTGCAAGACATTTTGTTTACTGTTGCCCACATGCAAAGTTACCAGATTCCACTGGTTTCCATTCACATAATTTTTTTTCCTATCAAAGTGATACTCATAGAAAAGCAAGGGCACCTGAAGTGAGGTACATAAGAACATAAGAATGGCCGTACTGGGTCAGACCAAAGGTCCATCTAGCCCAGTATCCTGTCTACCGACAGTGGCCAGCACCAGGTGCCCCAGAGAGGGTGGACCGAAGACAATGATTAAGCGACTTGTCTCCTGCCATCCCTCTCCAGTGTCTCACAAACAGAGGCCAAGGACACCATTTTATCCCCTGGCTAATAGCCTTTTATGGACCTAACCTCCATGAAATGATCTAGCTTCTCTTTAAACTCTGTTATAGTGCTAGCCTTCACAGCCTCCTCTGGCAAGGAGTTCCACAGGCTGACTACACGCTGTGTGAAGAAGAACTTTCTTTTATTAGTTTTAAACCTGCTACCCATTAATTTCATTTGGTGTCCTCTAGTTCTTCTATTTAGGGAACTAATAAATAACTTCTCTTTATCGGCCCTCTCCACACCACTCATGATTTTATATACCTCTATCATATCCCCCCTCAGTCTCCTCTTTTCTAAACTGAAAAGTCCCAGTCGCTTTAACCTCTCCTCATATGGGACCTGTTCCAAACCCCTAATCATTTTAGTTGCCCTTTTCTGAACCCTTTCCAAGGCCAAAATATCTTTTTTGAGGTGAGGAGACCACATCTGTACACAGTATTCAAGATGTGGGCGTACCATAGTTTTATATAGGGGCAGTAAGATAGTCTGTGTCTTATTTTCTATCCCTTTCTTAATAATTCCTAGCATCCTATTTGCCTTTTTGACCGCCGCTGCACACTGTGTGGAAGTTTTCAGAGAACTGTCCACAATAACTCCAAGATCTCTTTCCTGATTTGTCGTAGCCAAATTAGCCCCCATCATACTATACGTATAGTTGGGGTTATTTTTCCCAATGTGCATTACTTTACACTTATCCACATTAAATTTCATTTGCCATTTTGTTGCCCAATCACTCAGTTTGGTGAGATCTTCTTGGAGTCCCTCACAGTCTGCTTCTGTCTTGACTATCCTAAACAGTTTGGTATCATCTGCAAACTTTACCACCTCACTGCTTACCCCTTTCTCCAGATCATTTATGAATAAGTTGAACAGGATTGGTCCTAGGACCGACCCTTGGGGGACACCACTAGTTACCCCTCTCCATTCTGAGGGGTACCTGCTGACTGCCCTCAACAATGATGGTGAGAACCATGTGCTCCCTCTGCATCCAATCAAAGCGCTGCTACGGTTTAGTCGACACAACCTGCAAATTTGAGGTACACAAGCACAGTTAGTAAAACCACCCTATCCTGGGAGATCATCTTGGTTATGAGCAAGGCCGGCTTTAGGAAGTGTGGGGCCCAATTTGAACAATTTCAACGGGGCCCTGCATCAATTTTGGTTGAGCAAAAAAAAAAAAACCGTCACACAAAAAATCCCCAGCTACCTCCCCCGCAAAGCCCCCGAGGTAGCTAACACCACCCTCCTCCCGCGGCGCAGGGAAACCCTGCACTCAACTCACACTCCTGCAGTGCAGGCAGCCACCGCACTCCTCCTCCAGGGCCGACACCTCCTGCAGTGCGCCCAGCACACTTCCAGGTTCAGGGCACGGGGCCCCTTTAGGTGTGGGGCCTGATTCAGGGGAATCGGACGAATCGGCCTAAGGCCGGCCCTGGTTATGAGAAACTTGCAGCCCACTGAGATGAAGGAAGGCTACTTATGTGGCGCACCCGCTAGCCTCGGTTCCCCATTGCTGATATAAGACTTTACTGAATGAGCCATTACTATGCTGACCAGCAGTCCATGTTTCCAAGAGTCATTTGAGAGTGTTTGTTTACTAAACCACAAATCCTCCAAAGAATTTTTTGAGATATTTTCTGTTTTTAAAAAGATGTATGACGAGGGTCTCTTGGAAGGAGCTATAAAGGATACTGGTTGGAGTTAATGCCAGCCAAGGGGTGGTCAGAATTACCAGGACCCTGGGCAAGGTGGGATAAGGGGGGCAGCCAGCTCTCAACACTGCCCAGACTCCGCACACACACACACACACACACACACACACACCTCAGCCATCCCTTAGTGCCACCCAGACAGTGCAGCCTGGGGTTCTGGTGGTGATTTAAAGGGACCAGGACTCTGGCTGCTGCTGCTGCTACCACAGTAGCCGTGGTAGCAGTCACGAGTCCCGGGTCCTTTGAATGATCAAGCCCCACAGCAGTTGCCCCCTTCCTCCCTCTCCATGGGCAGGCCTGATGCCACCCACTTGAACTCAATAGATCTATACCGACAATAGCAGAAGGCCTCCAAGAGAACTGACAATGATCTAAGGAAAAGCTCTGTGTGAGCTCCGAAGCTTCACTCACTCTCACCAATACAAGTTGGACCAATAAAAGATGTTGCCTCCCCCATCTCTCTCCCCCAGAGAGCTGTCACTGCCTGCTCATCCTGTAAGCCAGCACCACAGGACTGGGTCACAGAGTCAGTCATCCACATTTCAACTCCTACCAAAAAGCTTCTGTCTCTGTTTCCTAACCTGAACTATCTAAATGCTCTGTGCTAGGAAATGCCACATCCCTTCAGTTCCTACACTTCAGAGGAGAGGAGCGCTTCAGGTACTCATCAGATCTCTGGGTTATGACTTAAGCATCTATATGCCTTCTGCATCGGGGCACGCACAGGGAATGGCAAGCAGCCTTCTCCTGCCCCCCTCCACCCCCGTAATCATCGTGGCACAGAATTCTGCCAGCCCCGGAGCTGCAAAACAAGGGAAGGAAAATCAAGCTCCTGCTGGGCCAGAGCAGCCGGGGGGGGGGGGGGGGGGGGGGGGCGGAAGGAGAGCATGTTCATGCCAGAAGGTGGGGGGAAGGAAGAGCAAGTTCCCCGTAGTTAAATTTGGGTACACATCCCTGTTCTGCAGACAGACATATAGAATATACGCAGTTAAAAATACATTTTTAATATTTGCTAAGTGCTTTGAAGATGTAAAATGCTGCACAGACAGGGAGCATTACTCAATGGCTAAGCACCAAACTAGGATTAGGGAAAGATCTGCTACTGACTCATTTGAATAAGTCACTTAGTTCTATCAGTCTTTATATCTGTAAAATGGAGGTAGGAGGAGGACTTGCTTCATTCATATTTATAACTAGAAGATTTACCCAGCATTACTCGGGTCCTTAATTCAATTAATTTTTGTTCTTGGAAAATAAAATGGAAATGTACATGCTTTCTTTATATCATTGCTCTGGAGTGAGGCTGGGGATGAAGGGTTCAGTATACAGGCTGCCCAAGGGAGAGAGGACAACCCCAGCCCCCTCTCAGCAGCAACTTGGGGCCAGATAAGAAGCACCTCTCAATGGCCACTGCAGCTCCAGTGGGCACAGCTGGGAGAGAGGTAGATGTCCCCTGGCTGGGGCAGGTCAAGATTTGTCTGATCCCTGTGCTTCCCAGACAGACTGAGGAATGCAGCAAACTGTGCACTTTCCCCTCACTCCCTGACAAAGGGGAACAACCAGCAATGTTGCTGAACAAATCAGGCAGGGAGCTTCAGCCCTCTCCCAACTTCCCTAAAGGGCACCTGGGAAGTGGGTGGCTCAGGGCTGAGGCAATCACAGGGAGGGGTGTCCAGCCCCTTTCACCTGCTTGATGATTCGGTCTCTTTTCTTAATGGAATGGGAATGTTTCTCAAAAACCAGGCACATCCCACTTTCCTGGCACAACCAAACCCTTACATTGCTTCAAGTCATGATAAGAGGAAGCTATGCACCGCATTTGATGATTCTAGCTCTTACTGTTTAGGAGGAGTTCTTGGACAGACACACACACACACACACACACACAAATTATCTCAAATATATAGTAGAAGATCCGTGGGCAGAAGGTGCTATAGCAGCACTAAGTGTTATTTTACATTCTCAGTATTATCAGAGCTGCAGGAAAATGAGAAGTGTTGACAGAAATATCGTCAAGCCCGGAGGGAAAAAAAAGATTGTTTCAGCTAAGACTGTAGACCAGTTTGCCCATCCCTAGCCATAACTTTTGTGTTATTTGGAGTATTTTGGAGAGTTAATAATGTTTTAATGATGGAGGTTTAAACTTAATTGGAAACTTCTAACTGAATGTTTCTAAATAGAGGGAACTAATTGCATCTATGAAAATTTGATGGGACTGTCAGGCATCCATCTGGATCAGAGTATTTCCCTGAAGCTGGTGAGTTAATAAGCTTCCTCATTTCCTTGAAGGGGATTTTGTTTCATTAACTTTTCTTTGCCCTTTTCTATTTAGAGTCGTCAAAGGAATTTGATATGAATACCATAGTACTGACTTCACTTCATTGGGTCTGAATATACTGGAGTATAGAGATCTGGTGTGTAGGCTTCTGAGCCCAGAAATATGAAACCTTTATAGAATGAATTTTATCCTCATATTTACAGAGCTCTCCCAAGATATTTTTTTCTTTTAAATAAAAAATATTCTGGCTAATGAGCAAGGCCATTCAAATCTGACCGGCTAAGTGATGAATGCTGGAGCCAAGGGAAATTGTAGGGAATCTGCACCTTGAAGAAGGCATTTAGCATCTCATAGAAAGGCAGGTTCGAGAACTGACCTCGCAGGATGTGACCATTGGAACCAGTTGCTGGTACCTGTTTCTCATTTGATAGAACCTGACACTTCTGTCAAAACACTCCAAAAACTGTCTTTTTTTAAAACTGACTTCTTTAGTACTGTGTGTGGAATATGGTGCAATTCAGCTTTCATCAGGGTAACAGAATCAAGCCCTGAGCTATGTAAAAGAATGAGAGGTTGCATTTAATGTTTGCTTATTAAAAACAAAAAACACATCCCCTTCAAAATACCACAAATTTGGTCTTCTTTCAACTCAAACATTTCAACCACCATAGACGGCACACTGCAAAATTCTTCTAATCTGATTTTTTTTAATTCAGCAAAGGAAATTGGTGTTTTCAAAGGGCCTAAAATCTGTTTTGTGATAGTCTGCAGGGTCAGTTAAAGCAAAACAAACACACTGTGTACCCACGGGTAGGTACAAAACTAGACAAAAGGAACTCATCTCCTTGTCAGGACTGTTGACCTGAATTTATGGCCTAGGGATTTTGGCTTGCCACTGGCTGAATCTGACCAGAAGATATTTAGGTTCTGTCCCAATTCAAGCTACTGAATGAGAGAACACACATAGCTCTCTCAGAAGAGGACTCTCGGGATATGTGATAAGGACACAAACTGAGGACAATATCAAATAGCTAAAACACTAATTAAAATAAATGAAAGAATAACAAATGTTATGAAACATGGGGTTACAAGGCAATAATACAATTCTCTCTCTCCTTGTTGTAATATTTCCACAATAAAGAACTACATAGCATAACATACTCATACCCTTCCCTGAAGACCAAGTGGCAAGAGACAGGGGACCAGCCTCATCCCTGGTATGCCCAATGAATTCAATGGTTCATACAAGTAGAGTATTGAATGGCAGATGTTAGAAAAAGCTAAAGAATGAATGATGACCACCCATACTACCATGGTTATTTTATATGATCCTGGTACTATTTAATTTTGGCCCAACCTACCATGCCCAAATCTTATTTCCTTGCCCTAATAAATCCTTGGGTACACTTACTCTACAGGTTTAGATATTAGGACACCTAATCCTATGTATTAATAAGGATTATCTCACTTCCTAAACTGTTATCTTTGGCCTTGCTTGTAACTTCTGTGTTCTGTGGTGCACTTTGTGGTTACCAACCAGTTCTAGATACAGTTTTATGTTTCAGTATAGATTCAGTTTTATGTTTGTTTTCTCCTCTCAGTTCCCCCAAAGTCAAGGGACAACTGGTAGGCCATTTTTGTCTCTGCCAAAGATTACAAGTACAGGTTGGACCTCCCTTTTCTGGCACCCTCAGGACCCAGCCAGGGAGTTTGCCGGACCAGGGGAGGTCAACGCTCCCCTGATGGCTGCCTCACTCCCTGTTTCTCTCCTTGGGGCTCCCCGGTCTAGGGCTCCAACCTTACAGCCCTGCTCACTGCCACCAGAATTCCCCAGAGTTCCCCTGCCAGGCTGCCCAGTTGCTGCTGAGGGTTCCCCATGGGTCTCTAGCCAATGCTTCCCTGCTGCCACCTGGCCCTGCAGCTGTCAGCGGTTCCCCAGCCCAGCCTGGCCTCACTGCCATTGGGGATTCCTCCGCCCCGCCTGGCCCCTTTGCTGTGTGACGGGAGGTTCCTAGCTGGGGCACCCAGCCTGGCCCACTACTGCTGAGTGTTTCCCGGGGTTACTCAGCTAGGGCTGCCTGGCTGCCACTGGCCTCACTGCTGGGGCCAGTCCTGCTCCCACAGGGGGTTCCCTGGAGTTCCCTGGCCTGGGGCTGTGCAGCCGCTGCATGGTCTGGCTAATGCCAGGGGTTCTGTGGCTGGGGTGGGGGCTCCCCATTCCCTACCTGGCACTCCTGATAAACAGGGTTCCCCAGCTGGGACCAGGGCTGCCCAGTCACCGCCTGGCTCATCTGCTACTGACCCAGCCAGGGCTCCCCAGCCCTGCGTTTTCCCAGCTGTCTCCCGCTCCTGGCCTCCTTGGTCCAGCAACATCTGTGGACCTGCCAGACCATGGATGTTGCCAGATCAGAGTGTCATGAATTTGGGACGTTCAACCTGTGCCCATACTGACTTGCTTTATCTAATCATACAAGACACAGACATGTAGGTTTCTTGCATTACAGCTGAATACTATGGATAACAATAAGTGACTATGATGAATAAACCACAGCCTCTGAAAATAAGGTTCAGTGACAGCACAATATAACAACAATTAGTACAAATAATCAGCCCAAGAAGCAGGTTATATGGTGTAGCAGGCCAGCAACTTAACCTCATGGGCTAAAAGGCTATCGTAAAATAAATCCAGCAATGAATATCAAGTGAGTGAAGGGTGCTAGTTCTGTTAGATTGGGGTGAGCAAATACCAACCCATGGGCCAGATCTGGTCTTCCAAGGTTAACAGCTGGCAGGACCCCACACCGCTGTATTTACCTGCACCTCCACAGAGCCTCATAGCTCCCATTGACCATGGATCATCATTCCAGCCAATGGGAGCTCTGATCGTCCGTACCTGCGGAGATGCAGGTAAATATAGCCACAGTGGCCCACCAGGGGCTAACCCTGGTGAACCACCACTGTTTTATTGCCCACCTTTGTGTTAGAAAGTATACACACATGGTAAATATATCTGTATTTGAAATGCAATGACAAAATAATCCTTCCCAAATGGAAAACAGACTATAGTTTTTTTTAGTTCCAATCCAGTTGCAGAATCTGCCAATGCTTAAGCCTTAAGCATATGCATAACTATTTTCATGTGAGAAGTCACTCTGATTTCAGTCACAGCTACTCATATGAGCATAGTTATGCAAAAGCTTAAGTGCCTTGCTGTATTGGTGATGTAGTACAAAAACACTTTGGACTAATTTTAGTTGTTGGGCTTAGTAGGCGAATGCTGGGTTTTTGCCGCTGGCCTATGATTTACAAGAGATCACAGTAGGTGATCTGTTGGTTCCTTCTGACCTGAAACTCTGAAGAAACTTTGTGTACAAACTTGAAATTCTAAACACACAAACAAAATTAAGAAAACCATTATTAATTTTCAATCTACCAATATTAAAAACGAGAGAGTAATATGTCAAAGACTGTTTTTAAAATGGAAAATATCTGTTTAAGCCAGGAAACGTAAGTCTATTAGTATCTATTAACCACCCCTAAATGAGATTTTAAAAGTACAGAATTACCAGGCACTAAAGGGATTTAATGAACTGCCGGGTGATTCATGATGTAAGTCTGTGATGGATTTTAATGATCAGGAAGTTTGGCTCTAAAGGACTCCACAGTAACAGACTAACAAGTGGATCTGCATGTGTATTACCCTACCTAGAGGTGCCATGTCACCACAGGAAACCAGTTATCCTATGTGAAAAAAATACAAATTGAAAGGAACCATCTAACTAGGCATGCACCAATACGGAGTAACTGCAGATTCCTATTACTGCAGCCCTTGTCCTTCCTGTTTATTGTTCTCATCCTTTGCATCACATCTAATATCAGATTGTGAACTCAAGGCAGGGACCAGGTCAGACCTTCGTATTCACTTTGCAGAGCAACTAGTGCATTTTTGGTAGGGTATAAATAATAGGCAGGGAGCCAGTACTGGCAACCCTTATACATGTAGGCTGTGTCTAGACTGGCCAGTTTTTCCGCAAAAGCGGCTGCTTTTGCGCAAAAACTTGCCAGCTGTCTACACTGGCCGCTTGAATTTGCGCAAGAGCACTGACGTTCTAATGTAAGAAATCAGTGCTTCTTGCGCAAATACTTTGATGCTCCCGTTCGGGCAAAAGTCCTTTTGTGCAAAACCTTTTGCGCAAAAGGGCCAGTGTAGACAGCTCAGTTTTGTTTTGCGCAAAAAAGCCCCGATGGCTAAAATGGCAATCGGGGCTTTTTTGCGGAAAAGCGCATCTAGATTGGCCACACACGCTTTTGCGCAAATACTTTTAATGGAAAACTTCTCCGTTAAAAGCATTTGCGCAAATTCATGCCAGTCTAGACGCAGCCGTAGAATTCCAATTAACTCCAGCGGGACTCTTGCCAAAGTAAGGGCTGCAGAATCAGGCACATAATATATAACGAAACTCAGGGCTGGATTCACTAGCGATCACAAAGGTGGTACAAATTACACCCAACTTGCAGTGCGGGGCACTCATTCAATTTACTTTGTATAGTCAAGTACAGCTGTATTGGAAGAGCTCTGAATTATTTTAGTGTCTGCCCTATGTCTAGACCTTTAATAATTAAACAATATTTTGTAAAAATGATAGATTATTTCAAATACTGTCTGAGTACCTTTGTTCTGAATATGGACAGCTCGGATGCTTGCTGACATATTAACACCAAGATTTTTTGCTATTACATAAAATTAAGTAATTCACACTATGGCAAAGCTCTGGCAGTGCCCGTGGGCCCTGGGCTGTTGGTGGACAGTGCTTAGCCTCAGAGGCTCGCTGCATCCCACCACACGGCCTCTTTCTTTTTACTAGAGGCAGGCTTCACACCCTACTGAGCCGTACGGCAGGGAGGGGGGTGACACACCCCTCTATAGTCCTGGTCTCCTTTTCCAGGGATGGGCTCTGTAATAGCATGGGGAGAGTTGTGGGGGAGGGGGGAAATCCCGGCTTGCCCACTACTCCAGGTTCTGACCCAGGGACCTTAAGGCAGCAGCAACAGGCTTGTTCTGCTCCTCATCTGGCAGCTACTTCCCTGGGCCACTTCCCCCAAACGATCCCTCCCAGTACCTTTCCTCTAGTATCTACTCCTCTTGCCTTGCAGCTGCCACCCAAACTCCTCTTGCTCTCAGCACTTTGACTCTTTCCCTCCTCCTTATGTGCCACCTAAACCAGTCTCATCTGGTTCTTGATTGGCCCCAGGTGGTCTAATTACACTGACTCCCTTTGCTCTGGAAGGCTCCTATAACTCCAGGTGTTCTAACTGGCCTGATTGTCTAGACTGCTTCTGGAAAATTCCACCTGGTTCTAGGCTAGCCCCTGCCAGTTTCCCCAGGGAACAGAGATCTACTTAATCCAAGGCTCTCATACTTTCCTTCTAGCACCCTTTTGTTACCCTCTGACCTGACACTGTCACATCATCTGCTGGTGAAAGAGACAAGTTTTCAAGCTACCCAGACTTCATCAGAAGCTTTGTGTAGATTGAAACTTGTCTCTCCCACCAACAAAAGTTGGGCCAATAAAAGATATTACCTCACCCAACTTGTGTATCTAATATTCTGTCATCAACCGTGCTACATCACCACTGCAGTCAATAAGTAATTAACATTCACTAGTCCTTTCGTGATTTACAATTGGATATAGAAGCATCTGAAATCATGCTTGCAAGGAGGAAATCCACATATCAAATTAACTTGCAGAGGTAAAGACTCCTAGTGAGCATTTCAGCGTAATGAATGTACCTTGAGTTTGGTTGACAGATCCTCTTCCCACCCTTTCTCTAAAGTTTGCATGTTTATCCAAAGTTTATCTGGAACATATAAATATTCTGAGTTTGTCTTCCTATATCCCCTTCAAGCCTATTCTTCTCTCCTCCCTCCTGAATCCCTTCCCCCTGACCTGATCCCAGAATCAGCTCTAATTAGGCATATGTTTATTGGGTAGTTGAGTACTGACTTGACCAGTCACTCCTCCACCCCTTCCTGCCTCTATCAGAGAGAGGCAGCAAGTGGGGGGAGCCGGTTTAAAAGCCAGTTCCCCCCAGCACTCTCTCCAAGGGGGCAGGGGAGGCAGAGGCATGGGGGGAGGGAGGACCAGGCGCAAGCCAAGAATTAGCTGATTCCCAGCTTGTACCCAGTCCCCCGCTACGCCTCTCCCACTAACCCCACTGTGGCTCTGCAGTTTTCCCCCCATCTCAACTACATTGAGTAATCAATGGAAATTCCATTGATTACTCGATTAGTTGATTACCTGCAATTTAACATCCCTAGCCCTGATCATTCACTTCCCCTCTGGACATAGTTGCATCCACTTTCTTTCTCTTCATTCCCCATAATCTGTTTTACACATTTTAGATTAAGTCTGTCAGCTTCTCATCTGTACATTTTATAAGTATATTTTCCATTATCCAAGTAATTGAAAATGTTGAATAGTACGGTACCCCAGGTAGACTCCTGTTAGATCCCATTGATAACTACGCTTTGAGTATCGTCTTTCAGCTAGTCATAACCCACCTTACAGTAGTATCAAGTAGGCCACAAACAGGTATATTGATGTTTATAGGATGTAGCTCCCCTTTTCTTTTATGAAATTCTTTTGGTGTTGATTGCCCAATTATGTGTTGCACAAAGAGATGATAGCTTCAGCTACTATCTTCTCAGCGAACAGCTAGGAATAGTAAGCCTCTATTTTATTTGTGCCATTGTCTAATCTACTATATATTTGAGAGTTTGTGCATCTGTCTGTATGTATATTCATCCATCCAACTGTGAGTCCTTTTGTTCAAGAACTTCTCCTAAGCAGTAAGAGGACCACCAAATTTGGAATGCAGATTCCTCATAATTTAAAGCACAGTCAGGGTTTGGTTGTGCCAGGACAATGGGTTGTGCCTTGAATTTGATTGTTTCTCAGAAAATGGAAAGGGAAGGATCTGGTAGGAGGGACAATTATTCTGTAGAATGATCACACGGGCACAGCAAAGCACCAGAGATGGGGACCAGGACAATTATAACTTCATTGGGGCAGCAGAGGCAGGGGTGGAGAAAGGGACAGCTATCTACTATATATTTCAGAGAGTTTATCTGTCTGTTCCTCATCTGGAGGACATGTACTTCTTCCCCAGCTGTGCCCACTGCCGTGGCCATGAACAGGTGTTTCTTAGCTGGCCCCAAGCTGCTATGGTTGTCCTCTCTCCCCAGGGCAGCCTGCATACTGAACCCCTCATCCTCACTTCAGAGCAATGATTTAAATTCTAGTGGTCTATATTTGTCAGTGACATGTATTTATTCTGCCAGTTGTATGTTGAGGCTCCCTGGCAATGTCAGGACAATGCACAGAGAGTAAATAAAAAGACAGTTCCTGTATCAAAAAAAGGTGCATAGTCTAATTTGAGAAGACAGACAATATACAATCAGAACACTCTACAATTCTTGTCAATTACATTTTTTAAGAAGTAAAGTATTTAATTTTCCTTGTGCAGTCATCTGGACAGCCTCTTCTACCATTGCTGATCAAATTGCAGATATTGCTTGGATCCTGCAAACTCTTATGTATATGCTAACTCAGGGCTACTCAACACGTGGCTCGTGGGCCACATGTGGTCCATATGTTCGTGGCCTGCCGTGCAGTTTGGGTTTACACAGGGCTCAACACACAGCCCACAGGTGGGATCCTTTGAACATGGCCTCCACTGGGGACATGCTCCACAATGGCGAGGCGTCTCCCAGGTGGGGTGAGCGCTGAAAGATGCAAGCGGATGGGCTGGCTGGAACTGATGGGTACAGGACATTGGCATTGTGGAAAGTGCTGGCTGCTTAGCCTTGTGGGCAGAGGCTGAGAGTCCAGTGCCACAGCTTAAGACTTAAACTTTGTATTCATGCCCGTCAGTGTGAAATAAGCTATTTGCATATATATTTGCATGTATATGCAACCACACTTAAGTTGCGGCCCTTGGCATGTGCTATGAGTATCATTGGGGCCTCCAGGGCTTCCAAAGTTAAGTAGTCCTGTGCTAACCTTTGCACACCAGAGCCAATAAAGCCTTCATCTATGAAGTCAATGGGATTACTCAAGTACACAAAGTTAAGTCTCTGTGTAAATGTTTGCAGGATCAGGTCCTTCAATCTAAAATCTCTCCTTATCCTGGCAGAACATCTGAGTCTTGCCTGAGAGAGGAGGATGTTAAGGACCAGAAGGTTCAGTCCAATTTAGGTGCAATTTAATACTAGATAGTTTGTACTAAGTAGAAATTTGCAAAAAAATAAACTTAACATAATTATGTTAAGAAGAGAGTTTCTTAAAAGGTGGGATGATGGTAGCTTAAACACCCTGATAAGAGTTTCTGTGGGGCTATGCTTTGTTCATTGCAATTGTATTTTCAAATTCCAATGTGAGAAGGACAGAAGCCATGGCAATGTACAGGTGACAATGTACAGTACCTGAGACCCTGAGCTCTCCACACCAAACCACATTCCCTGTGCAGGAGTCCACTCTATGGTCTCATTCTTAAATTCCACCCAGCAACCAGGCTCCCATGTATATCAGTGTGTTATCTGCTTCCTTGTGAGAGGACAGAGATATCCTCCACCTCCCATTCATTAGTCTGGATTTCCCTGGACTGTTAACCAAAAGTGACTGCTGTCATTTTCTTCAACAAATCAAGATATCATCAAACTGGGCTACATAAAGAAAATGTGCAATACGAAGTGAGGGAATTGTGGGGAGAAAGATTATGGGCCGAATCTGATCTTGCTTATTCCTGCCTGAAACTCATGTCACTTCTGTGAAATTAATCCTGATTTTTACGAGCATGAGAGAAATCAGAATGAGCACCTAATTTTAAATTGTAAAGAGCCATCTGTTGTTTCTTGTCTTCTATTTTGATTCTAAGCTCTTTGGGGAACAGACTATCTTTTTGTTCTGGGTTTGGATAGTACCTAGCACAGCAAGGTCCGGTCCAATCCCTTCTAGTTCTAGTGTCTATGATTCTATGACAGGCTCTTGGGTGCTATCTGAACACAAATAACCATGGAAATATTATCAGAAAAGTCAATAAGACTGTGTAACTGACAAATGATAAGACTTAAGACTGCTAGGATACAAAGGTGAAGAGTAAGGCTCAACAGAAGCTGAAATAAATAACAAATAAAAATATCAATAACAACAAGATATGAAAAAGGATATGACAATAAGTTAGATTTCCAGCCTGGGAATAGTGCCAGTAAAGTAAGTTTCCAAGGAACTACAATTGCAGATGCTCTGGAGAGGGCTGTGATGAATCAGTAAATTTGTACCCTTCCTCTGAGTTAATACTTAATCATGGATGGTCTGTGGCTGAAGCACTAGCCCAGGATTAAGGTGAGCTGAACTCATTGCCTAGCTCTGGCACAGATTTCCTGTGTTACCTTTGGCTAGTCACCTAATCTTTCTGTCCCCCAGTGCCCTGTCTGAAAAACAGGGATAATACTCAGCTTTTCTCATTAGTAGATCTCATAGCACTGTACAAGGGATCAATATCATTTTAGAAATTGGGAAACAGAATCACCATAAAGGAAAGTGACTTACCTCAGGTCACCCAACAGGCCAGCAGCAGAGCTAGGACTAAGAACCCAGTTCTCCTTTGTCCCAGTCCAGTGCTCTATCCCCTTGAACATTCTCCAGACTGCTTCCTGCTCTCTGTCATGTCTATGGCAAACTCTTTGGGGAAGGGATTATTTCTTCCTAGGTGTGGGTCCAGGACTCAGTGGACCCCCCGCCCCAATTTTGGTTGAGGCCTCTAGTCAGTAACCTAATATAATAAAATAATAATAATATTGTTAATGAAGGGAATAGGCCAGGCTTACGTCAGCCAAACACAGAACAACAGCAGCATAATCTAGGAAGAGAATAGTTTAGAATTCAATGGCCAGGAGGGTTAAGTGCCAGTCTCAGGTGGTGACTCATCTCTCCCTTGCAGATGCATGGAGCTGCATTGACTGGAGGAAGCCCAGTACAGCTAGTTTGACCAATAGAGCTAAAGCTATTTCCTTTTTACATCTTTTATTGTACATAGTGGATTGGCACAATTAAAAATGAGAACTAATTAAAGTTCTGGCGAGAAAAGGACTACTTTAGTTCTATTTATTGTTTTACTATAAATTTTGCAATTACCTACTAGTTCAATATAATTAGAAACAATTCTCTGTAAAATCTCTGGCAGTAAATCACAGTAATTTATGTTCGGTGTGAGCTGTCAATCAATCTTTAACATTTAAAATGTAGGACACTGGTTTGGTCAGTGACCATAGTACAAATTAAATGTATATTGCCTTATAAACAGCTACAGTGAAGTGATTCTGGGTGTTACAAAGGATAATTTCTATGCTAACAGTGTGTAGCATAAAGTATAGATCACCTCCATGAATACACTCTAACAGCATCTGTGCTCCTAGTCAATTTGTAGTTTTAGTTCAGGCAAAAGCTTCTTCAGAAAAGAATGATGGGATAATTAATTTATTTGGCATGAAAATAGAATGTAATGGGGAATGCTGAGTATATATCTATTACTCTTATTCAATCACAACATTAGATGCTGTCAATTTATTTTAAGATCCAAATTAAAATGAGAGTGCCCTAAAATAGTCAGGCTGTTGAACACAAATTAATTCTAATAATCTCAGTGTTCCTGACGCACCATAATGTCTTAAATATCTACTTTTTTCTTGTTCCATCATTATTTATTGAGAAAATTTTAACACAACCACAACTACTAATGCTTAAGTAGGACCTATTAAAACCCTATTTTCTGCTCCTTTGGCTGGCCCATCCGCAATAGCTAACTTTATTTCCAGCAGCAGCCTTGGGAACTCTGCAAGTGAACCAAAAGGCCTTGTTAATTTCAAACTGGGAGAAATCAGAGAAATGGTAAATACACAGCAATGAAGGATATGCACCAAAAGATGCAGGGTGAAAGATACGCTGGTTGGCCTCAAGGTGCAAAAGTGCATGACCTACGTACCTAGAGAAGAGGTGGTTTTGAAGGTCGATTTAGACTGCATAGTTTGTGAGAATTGCAATTAGCCAGGCCATATTGTAGTTTTGCATAACCGAAAGAGGAAGAAATAAAAGATACAATTAGGCCAGTCTAACAGGATGCCAGATGAACCTCAGAAACCACTCAAGACTTTGCAGCATCACGTTCAGAACCTCTCAGTCCACATGGATGATATTATCTGTACCCATAGGAGACAGAGGAGACCACAACCACATTGGAGAGCCAGAGCTACTGAGTGTAGACCAAATGAATTCAATTCAGCAAGTGGGAAGACTTGAGTTTTTCCTGTGTGAGAGTTTGACTGCTTCACTCTCAGAACAACAGCTCAAGCCACCAGGCAAAACTGACTCAGAGGTCTTGCAATTGCAGTTTATAGTGGACCGAGCAGCAGAGGCATGAACAATGCTCGGGAAAAAGCAAGTGCAAAAAACACACCAAAAGAAAGGAAGGGTCATAAAATGAACAGAGCCCTAAAGAAATCCATGAGACACCTGCTGAGAATGTTTCAGGAAAGTGTTGCCAGGCACGTGGAAGCAGCTGTGGCAAAGGCAAAAAGCCAGCGGTTGCAGGAAATGACAAAACTTTGCAGAATACAAAGCTACTGTGAAGGCAGAGCACGAGAAATGGGAACAGAAATCAATTACAGAAAATCAGATAGAGCTGGTACCTGCCACAGATCAAAGAAAGTAGAAAAAAGGTCACAGCCTTCAATAGTAATAAAAAAGAGTTTCTTACAGTCTGTGGATGGGAAGTTAAAACCAGATGCTATATGAGCATGAAAGAGCAAGAGCTGCCTTTTTGTTTTGTTGTTTGTATGAGGATTACATGGTATGGATAAAACCCATGTAGGGTTTTCAAAGAATCACTTTAACCTTATCAGTTGGAATGAATTTCTTCTACAAAACACTTATGCAGAGAGATACAGATGCAGGCAGTTCTTTTCCAGAGGCACCAAAGAGCTTTGGAGAAACGGTATTTATTAACTTTTGATTTTTTTAAAATGCATCCGTCACAACATCTCTCAGGGCAGAAGCATAAAGTACTGAACACAACA
Source organism: Pelochelys cantorii (assembly GCA_032595735.1). Taxonomy (NCBI): domain Eukaryota; kingdom Metazoa; phylum Chordata; order Testudines; family Trionychidae; genus Pelochelys; species Pelochelys cantorii. Next base: position 40,875,313 of record CM064326.1, on the reverse strand, counting down.
TATGATGAGTTCAGTGATCAGTCTAAATCTAACAACTCAATTCAATTTAATGCTGTTGGAATGACTCAGCGAAAAGAAAAACCCAGTATGGCAAGGTCTTCTTCTCGTGGAACTTTTTTGTGACAAGCAACATTATTTTTATTTGCATTACAGTGGCACCCAGAGGCCATATATTATACATCAAGACTGTAAGCTCTTCAGAGCAGAGACTGAACTGACAAGAGATCCAAAAGATGGAGGAGAGGGGAAAGTATTGCCTCCATTTTATAGATGAGGAACAGAGATTATGCAATTTGCCCAGTGTCAGAAAGGTCATTTATGATTGAGCTGGGAAATGAACCCAGCTTTCCTGACTCCCATTCCAGTTCCTTAACCCCACAAGTTCAAATAAATGAACTCCATGGGTTGTCTGGTATATGCTGTAGCAATGCCACATATGGTTAGTAGAGAGTAATTGAAAGATGTAATCTCTAGTGGAGAGATAGTGTGTGATCATGTAATTAAACACTTTTGTCGCATGCTCAAGGGACCAGAATTAAGGTTGCACATTAAGATTTCCTGACTTGTCTGTCTTTAACTGTGCAACTTTAATATTCACTGCACAGATTTATATATCAAACACACATCTTACACACACAGGCTATGTCTGTTGGTGGAGGATGATGCATGGGAGAGAAATCAGAATGTCACAATGGTTCTCCATATGCTTGCCTGTAGTAATTTTACAGTTCTAGGTTTTCTCTTTTTAATCAGGGAAGCCATGGGTGCTTGGCAGTCTCCTCAAGAGCTCTCTGGTTTTAGCCAACCTTGAATCACTGATAAGCCACACCATATGATTTGCATTTTTGGAGCACTTATGAAAAACCAAGAATAAATATTGTACACTGAAGGAATCCCACTGGCCTATAATTAGTGTATAGAATATATCAATTAGCATGTTAACATGTCACCCAATGATGGATGCCTCTATCCCATCAACTTGCGCACAGGATCAATTGGTCAGTATGATGTGATGTAGTGGTCAAATTATTTTATTGTCAGAAGGATCTGCAGCAATTTTAATGGCACTAATCATTAAGTGCATTTTATTAGTTATGCAAAAACACCCTGAACACATTTAGCTGACATTTTTCATATTACAAGCTAGCTTGGCACAGACTTTTGTCACTGAAGAAGAACAAAAATAAGGACAATTCACAGGAGTGCCACTAACGGAGAAGGAAGAGATGAAAGTTTTTTATTGGTTCTACCACAATGCTAGGAACCTGGGCAACAAACAAAAGGAATTGAAATTGCTCATTTATGAGCATAAATTTGGTCTAGTTGGTGTTACGGAAACCAGGTGAGTTGATTCCCACATTTGGAGTCAATGGTTATAAACTATTTAGGAAGGATCAAGCGGACAAAAGAGGTGAGGAAGTGGCTCTCTATGTAAAAAGGGGCATTACCTAGTTCTGAATCACTGATGACTTGGAAGAAGATGATCTTGAATGCTTATGGATCAATGCCCAAACAGATAAAGCACAAGGTAGGGTATTAGTTGGCCATAGCTACAAGCCAGCAAATCACATTAGGGAACAGGCTAGATGACTCCTTCCTAACCCATCTATAATGTGTAGGAAGAGAATCTTTGTGATCATGTGGGACTTCAAAGTGAATGACATATATTGGGGGTCAGGGCCGGCCCGAGCCATTCATGTGCCCCGGGCCCCGGCGCTGCCCCCAGGAGTGCAGCGCATGCACAGACCCACCCCCAGGACCCGGGCGCCTGGTGCATGCGCAGCCCCACCCCGCCCCGCCCTGCCCCCACCCAGTCCGGCAGCCCCACGCAGCGCCCCCTCCAATGGGGCACCCCGGGCGGTAGCCTGGTCAGCCCATAGCTTGGGCCGGCTCTGTTGGGGGTCTTATGCTCCTGGTACCAAAAGATCCTTGGCATCTGTAAATATTATAGGTGATAAGTTCCTAACACAAAAAAGTAGCATCTCCACTATAGGGAAAGTCTATGAAGAGACCTACTCTTCATGGCACAAGAGGAATGACCACAGAACGAAATATTAATGGAGCTTAGGTGCAAGTGATTGTGACTTGATCTCATTTATAATGTGCCAACAGAATACAATCCAGACCAGCGATTTTATATATACTTGGTGTTTTTAAAAGATCAACTGCACAAAGCTGAAGATAATTATTACCAAATCAGCTGGGAGTAATGATAACTGGAATAATTTATGAACAACTTTAGATGCCCAAAAGTCCACCATCCCACAATCAAGGGAGGCCATAGTGGTTGAAAATAACCTGATTCAGTAAAATAACCTGATTCAATTCAAAAAAACACAAATGGAAGATGGGAAGTTGATAGTAATGAAATTGAATCAGAAGCTAGAAATTGTAGGAAACAGGTAAAGGATGTGAAGGGACACAAGAAAAAAATCTACATCTAACAGGCCTAAGGACAATAAGGAAGAGGAGTTTTTTTAAGTCTTTAAGAAACAAAAAATCCTAACAATGGTATTGGTCCATTACTTGAAGGAATTAATCAATAATAATGCAGAAGAGGTAGAAGTGTCCAATAAATATGTCTGTTCTGTAGTTGAAGAAAAACCAAATGATGTTATCATATCATGTGATAACTCTCTTCATTTAACTAGCATGTCAGAAGGAATCTCAAACAGCAGTTACTAAGGTTGAACATCTTTAAACCAAGCAGGTTAAGATAACTTGCATTCAAAAAGTTTAAAAGAGTCTGCCAAAGAGCTCATTGGTCATTCATGTTGCTTTTCAGGAAGTCTTGTAATGCCAGGGAAGTTCCAGAATACCACCAAGGCTGTGACACTATTTAAAAAGGGTGAACAGGATGATTTGGGTAATGATAGGGCCTTCATTCTGACATTGATCTGGTGCAAAATAATGGAGGAGCTGATACAGGACTTGATTAATAAAGAATTAAGGGAAGATAATATAATTAATGCCAATCAATATGGTTTATGAAAAATAGACCCTGTCAAACTAACTTGGTGTTTTATGAGATTACAAGTTTGGCTGATAAAAGGTAATAATGTTGATGTCACTTAGACTTCTGTTAGGCTTTTGACAGGGTACAGCATGACATTTTGATGAAAGACATAAAATTAACATGGCACACATTCAAAGGATTAAAAGCTGGCTAACAGATAAGTGTCAAAATGTAATTATAAGCAGGGAATCATCACTGACGGGCTGTATTTCTAATGGGATCCCTCAAGGATTAGTTCTTGGCCCTACACTATTCAACATCTTTATTAATTCCCTGGGGGGAAAAAAACCACAAAATCTTCATGGATAAAGTTTGCAGATGGTACAAAAATTGGAGAAGTGGTAAATAATACACAGTGATCTCAAGAAAACAGTGTGTCTTTTAATACAGCTAAATGTAAATGTATTCGTCTGTAAAAGGCCCTGCTTACAGGATGTGGGGATCATGGTGGATACTCAACTGACCATAAGCTCTCAGGATAATACTCTGGCTCAAATTGCTTATGCAATCCTTGGATGCCTAAACATATGTGGAAACCATTTCATATTTAGCTAGAAGCCATTTGTATCACAGAAGCCATTTAAGTTGCCTGCTTCTGCACATACGCTAGAAAGTGAACTGACCTTCACCGATGTGAGAAAAGCCAGGAGGATGAGCTGTTGGAATGCGTTAATGAACTATTTTGAGCTGAGGCTCCTACTCCCTGTTTCTTTCTTTGCTGATGGTAGTTTCTCTTTGAAGTTCACTTTGATTTCTTGCCCTGACGTCAGACTTGTTTGGTTAAGGGTATAAAATACTAGGATTGATTGCGTTGAACAGCCTGACTGGGCCCAGTTCTGCCGGGGTCACATTTGGCTCACTTTGTGCCTTATTGATCAATAAAGCTGTTTGTTAGCCACCTAAACACATAGAAGTCTTTTGCTTCAACATATAGGAATCCTGGGTAGACATAGGTTATTTTGCCTCTGTATTTGGCACAGGTGCAACCGCTATGTCTAGTTCTGATATCCACAAAAAAGAGAGGTGTTGATAAATTACAGAGGGCTCAGAGAAGAGATTAATGCGTTAATTAATGACAGACTCAGGGCTCTCAATCTATTTAGCTCCACAAAGAGAAGACTATGGGGTGACTAGTTTACAGTCTTTAAGTACCTACATGGGGAACAAGTATCTAATAATGAGCTCTTCAGGGTAGCAAAATAAGAAAGAACACGATCCAATGGCTAGAGATTGAAGCTAAAGAAATTCAGATGGGAAAGAAGGCTTACATTTTTAGTAGTGAAATAATTAACTATTGGAACAACTTACCAAAGGTAAGGCCACCCCCACTGACAAGTTTTAAATCAAAATTGGGTGTTTTCCCAACAGTTCTGCTCTAAGAATTATTTTAGGGCAGTTCTATGGAGACAGGAGGTCAGCCTAGATGTTCTCAATTGTTCTATCTGGCCCTGGAATTTCTGAATAACCTATTAATCAGATAACTGTACTCGGGGCCTTACAGTAAGTATTGAAAGACACTTGTCTTTATTCCTTCTGGGGAAGGATTCTCTCTCTCAAAACATTTAAATTCTTAATACTGGGGGAGATTATTATTTGATGTCAGAATACAAGAAAAACCATGCACTCCCCCCATGTCCAACCCTACCAAGACCACCCCTAGAAATCCCTCTAATTATCTGCTTTCCATAACCTGGTATAACATCAGTTTTGTGGTGCAATTTCATTAGATGAATGTGCCACATTATCATTTTCATTAATATTATTATATTTGTCTGACCATTGTACACAGCATCTGAGGTGTGGCAGACACATTATCAAAGTCAAAACCAATTAGACCCCAGAATTATTGGTCAAACTGGCATAATTTCTTTGTGAAAACATCTCACAGAATACACCTCTACAGGGAAAATTCTGGAATAAGATCTCATCAGACCTAAAAAATGGATATTGCATCAGCCCTGCTGAACTGGCAGGAGAACAAAATGCTGCAAGGTCTTTGCTGTATGAGAGACAATCATCACCTGGAATTGAGCACACTTGGAGTAAAACCCCAGCAGGCAACTGTGGCTTTCTAACAACATCAGTGGGAACCTATTTGCAGTATTGCTTGTGATATGTGGACATTAGAAAAGAGTGAGCATATACCCTGACTTTGCCTGTATTTATGTCTTGTGCGGAGCTGAATACAGGTCACTGTGGTAGGTCTGCCATACCAGCTGTCTGCGCAAGGCTAGGGCAGCACACAAAGTCAAACATCTAACCCAGTGGTTCCCAACTTGTGGTCTGTGGACCCCTGGAAGTCCGCGGCGGTACTGCAGGTATGCATGGAACGTTTTTAAATGTTTGGATCAGGCCCATCACAGTGGGCCCAGTCCTTACGTTTCCTTTCCTATTCCTTTTTCTTTCTTCCCTGAGGAGGGGGGGGTCCGAGAAATGTTAATAGATTGAAAAGGGGTCCATAAGCTTGAAAAGGTTGGGAACCACTGATCTAACCTCATGCAGTGTTAACAAATATAAAATAAAAAATACTAACAGTTCAGGAGATAGACAATGGGCTCTTCTGATCCAGGCCAGTGGTTCAAACTGCCTATGTGAAGTGAAATTGGTCTCACTCTAGATCAGTGGTTCTCAACCTGCGGCCCACTCAGCACACAGCTGAGGCCCATGTGATAGACTCAGGGCCATACCGTCAGCATACATATTGCATGGATGTGGCTCTTATAAGCAGTTCACCATGTGCTATGTCACAAAAGTAAATAGGTTGAGAACCACTGCTCCAGATAGTTGTGGCCACACATCACCAGGCAAAGCCTGTAGATAGTTTCAAAAGAAAAACCCAACACTAAGTGAGCATGGGGACCAAATTTCATTCCAATACCTGGGTTTCTGAACAGGGCTAGAACACTGGATCATCCCAGAAAGGCTTTCAATCTCCTGGGCCATACTTCTTTAACTTGCCAGCAGGAATACTATAAGAGACTGTACCAAAAGCTTTGTTGAAGTCAAGGTATATCACATCCACCACTTTCTCCATATCCACAGAGCCAGTTATCTCATTATAGAAGGCAATGTGGTTGATCAGGCATGACTTGCCCGGGGTGAATCCATGTGTACTGTTCTTGATCACTTTCCTCTTCTCCAAGTGTTTCAAAATGGATTCCGTGAGGACCTGCTCCATGATTTTTCCAGGGGCTGAGGTGAGGCTAACCAGTCTGTAGCTTCTTGGATCCTCCTCCTCCTTTCTGAAGATGAGCCCTATGTGTTTTTTTCCCAATTGTCTGGGACCTCCCCTGATTACCAAGAGTTTTCAAAGCTGATGGCTAATTAGTTGGGAACTCCAGGAAATCAGTCACTGTGCATTGTAGTGTTTGTTTATTTCCCCCCTTTTAATACAAATTTTGTGTTAGTGCCCATAATACAGTTCTCTTGATTATATCTTACCTGATGTCTCCTCTTCATTTCTCATCCACAGTCCAGTTTGGTTATTCCACAGGTGGTAGATCCTGAATGTAAATAGATCTGTGCCTTCTTAGAAAAGGGGATTTCCTATTTCTCTACCATCACAGTTTGAAAAGGCATTATCTTCTTCCCCTTGAGGTAACAATAAGATCCAAAGTGACTTAGACAAATTGGAGAATTGGGCCAAAAGAAATCTGATGAAGTTCAATAAGGATAAGTGCAGAACCTTACAGTTAGGAAAAAAAAGAATCCCATGCACTGCTACAAGATAGGAACTGAATGGCTAGGTAGCAGTTGTGCAGAAAAGGACCTGGGGATTAGATGAGAAGCTGGATATGAATCAACAGTGTGACTTTGTTGCCAAGAAGGCTAATGGCATATTGGGCTGCATGAGTAGGAGCTTTGCCAACAGAGGAAAGGAAGTGATTATTTCCCTCTTTGGCCATATCTGGAGTATTGATCCAGTTTGGGCCTCCCACTACAGAAAGAATGTTAAATTGGAAAGAGTCCAGTGGAGGGCAACTAACATGATTAGGGAGCTGGGGCACATGACTTATGAGGAGAGGTTGAGGGAACTGGACTTATTTAGTCTGCTGAAGAGAAGAATGAAGGAGAGTGGTTCTGATAATAGCCTTCAATTACCTGAAAGGCAGTTTCAATGAGGATGGAGGGAGGCTATACTCAGTAATGGCAGATGACAGAACAAGGAGCAATGGTCTCAAGATGGCATGGGGGAGATCTAGTTTGGATATTAGGAGGGTGGTGAAGCATTGGAATGGGTTGCCTAGGGAAGTGGTGGAATTTCCATCCTTACAAGTTTTTAAGGCCAGGCTTGACAAAGCCATGTATGGAATTGGTCCTGCTTTGAGCAGGGGATTGAACTAGATGACCTCCCGAGGTCTCTTCTAATCCGAATCTTTTTTTATTCTATTATGTATTTTCTGGATGACTTGGTTCAGAAGATGTTAATTCTGGATTCAAATAGAGTTTAGTTGTTCTTGAATGTTTTTAGAGGAACATAAGAATTGCCAAACCAGACCAGATTAAAGGTCCATACCGCTCGGTATCCTGTTTTATCATAGCGGCCAATGCCAGGAGCTTCAGAGGGAATGAATAGAACAGGCAATCACCAAGACAGGTGCAAGTGTATGTATGGGTCAGGGGTAGGGCATGGGGAGTGAGAAGCAGGTTTTTTTAAACTAGTAAAACTAGGGGAGAGGGCACTGGGAGGGCAAACACTTCCTGTGGCTGCTTGCTGAGGCTAGCTGAGACACATGCTTACAGGGGCTCCTCTCTACGGCCGTGTCTCACACACCACTCCTCCACTGCCAGCCCGCTCACGGGACACCAAACTCATACCATGTGCTCTCGTTGCCCTTGCGGACACCACAGCACTTCCAACGTGGAGCTAGAGTGGCTCACGGGCCTCGTGCTGCGCTTCATGAAGCAGTTCATCCACACTGCCCATGTGCTGCTTCCGGATGACAACCACCAACCCAGACCACAGGATCCCTTCACCCAGGCCTTGGTGCTCCTGATGCACCAAATGATCCTCCATCCCCTGCACACCATGGAATGCCACTTCTGGCAGAGGGAGACCAGTTCTGACTGGTGGGACAGTATCGTCCTGCAGCAATGGGATGACCAGCAGTGGCTCCAGAACTTCCTCATCCAGAAGGCCACCTTCCTGGAGCTCTGCGAGTGGTTCCCCCTGCCCTCAGGTGACAGGACACCTGGCTGAAACCCACTGTCCCCCTGCAGAAGCACATCACCATTGCTGTATGGAAGCTCACCACACTGGACAACTACTGCACCATAGGGAACTAGTTCAGCATGGGGAACTCCATGGTTGGGGCCATGCTCCTGCAGGTAGTCAAGGCCATCAACACCATCTTGCTGCAGAGGTTTGTCACTCTGGGCAATGTCAACCCATCGTGGATGGCTTTGCTGCCATGGGCTTCCCCAGCTACAGAGGGGCCATAGACAGCACCCACATCCCCATCCTGGCCCCCGCCCACTGTGCCTCAGACTATATCAACAGGAAGGGGTAATTCGCTACGGTGCTGCAAGCCCTGGTGAACCACAAGGGATGGTTCACGGACATTAATGTCTCCTCACCCGCCTGGACCTCAGCGAGTAAAACATTCCCTATGTGGTAGCAGCCTGCTGTGTGCTCCACAACCTATGCAAGAGCAAGGGGGAGACTTTCCTGCCAGGGTGGGGGCCAGAGGCTGATCGGCTGGCCAGGGCTTATGAGCAGCTGGACAATAGTGCCACCAGGAGAGCACATCAGGGGGCTGTGCTCATCTGGGAGGCCCTGAGGGAGAGTTTTAGCCAAGGCCACCAATGAGACTCTCCCCTGGGCCTCTCCACAAGGGGTTCCTGTATTGCCCCTGTGTGCCTTTCCTCGGCCACCTCTCCTTTCCCCTGCTTTGCCTTCTCACCTTCCCCCTCCCCTGCAGGCTAAATAGAAAAGCCTTTTTGTTTAGAAAACATAACTCTGTTTTTTTATTTGGGGAATACACAAGAGGGGAGGGACTGGGGAAAGAACCTGGAATGGGGGAGGGGCACTCAAGGATGGGGCTGGGATTGGTACCTACCTCAGGTAGCTTGGGAAGCTTCAGCTGCCTGAGAGGTCCCACTGTCACATGTTCAGGGGCCCCAAAGACCCCGGGGGAGAGGGGAGGCTAGGAGGAGAAGTCAGGGGCACAGGTGTGGGGGCAGGTGCGAGGGTGATGAGGTGGCTGGTGGCCCACTCCATGCACGCGGCCATGTGATCCATCACAGAGGTTATGGAGGAGCACATGGCTTCATGCTGGTGTGCCAGCTGGTCCCACACATGGTCTTCCAGTGCTCTCAGTTAGCCCGGTACTCCTCGCAGTCAGCAGCCCGCTCCCAGCACTCCTCATTGAACCCCCAGATGAGGGACTGGAAGGAGGCCATCTTGTCCTGCACCAGGTCTTCCCGGGTGTAGTATTTGAGGGTCAATAACATAAAATCGGCAGGCCTGAAATCTAGTGAGCAAGACTTTGGCTCAGTGAAGCTGCAGGCAGGAAAGAGGCTTGGCCAAAGAGAAATAGTATAAGCCAGCTCAAGCATAAAGAACAGCAAAAGGTACCAAGCACAGGCAGTAAACACATTCCAGAGGAGCCTTGATAAGAAACGTCTTGGTACCAACCATCTCCCCATAAATAATGTACACACCAACCTAGGTTCAGGACCAGGTTGAAGTTGGAAGCATGAAAGATAGTAATTGACAGCATGAAGAAGAGTTAGTAAGCCCCTTCTGCAAGGTAAAGGGTGGTAACCAGGTAACAGAGGGTGGCAAGCTGATACGTCAGTGATGTGTGGCTTGTTTGTACATGTGTATAAAAGTCCACCTCGAAGGGTGATCGTCGGCTGACCGTGGGGGGCGGGGATGCTATGGCACTTAATGAGTGTTAGCATATTGTCACTTACCTCAAGTGTAGTGGTGCAGCAGCGAGTCTGTCCACCGACAACTATTAGTGTGTGGCATTTGGCAATAAGTCTGCTAAAGTGATTTCGATCCTTATCTGATTTGTGGTCCCTGGGGGCTCTCTGGGAGTCTGTCACGTTAACTAATTGTGCATGGTTAACGCGCTTAGACGGGGGAGCAAACACATGCATGCACTCAGCCGAAAGTTCATCATCATCGACAGAGTAGAGGACCTGTCAGGAACCCATCGGGACGAACCCCAAAACCTAACAGTACAACACTGAGTTCACATTCTCTGGTGGATCCTAGAATGGAGTTGGGAAGATGGTGCGGGAGGTGGTGGATGTGGCAGGCTCACAGCTGGCCCAACTGTGAAGAAAAGTGACAAGGGCAGTCATCCCAGGAGACACTGTGCATGAAGCCTGGCCCTAATCTCTGAGCTGACACTGAAGGTCTCAGTTTAGATGATGGTGAAGATCATGATTTTCCTAATGCTCTGGTGTCAAGTATCAGAGGGGTAGCCATGTTAGTCTGAATCTGCAAAAGCGGTGAGGAGTCCTGTGGCACCTTATAGACTAACCGAAGTGTTGGAGCATAAGCTTTCGTGGGCAAAGACCCACTTCGTCAGACATTATGCATCTGACAAAGTGGCTCTTTGCCCATGAAAGCTTATGCTCCAACACTTCGGTTAGTCTACAAGGTGCCACAGGACTCCTTGCCGCTAATGCTCTGGGAGTTCAATAGATTTTCAGTAAAGTATATTTTTCCCCTCCATCCAAACAGATCTGATAAATTTCCATTTCTATGCATTGCTGTTACTAATACAGGATACATATGTATGATCACTTAAAAATCCTTACCATTTTGTATGTGCTTGTCCAATCAGCACAGAATTAGCAATGTTTGCTCATCAGCATGGGGAATTTGGAAAGTATCTGTCACGTTATGCGTAATGGAAGTATACAGATAACTGTAGCAATATCCTGGGATAACTTCTTGTAATCCAGAGATGTGTTAGTTGCTTCCCAGAAGTCTGTGTGCCAAATGAGCCCATGATCAGCATTTCAAGTAATATGATGGGTATTGATTGCAGTAAGAGAACAGAGGTAGCACAAGGAAGGACAAAAGTCACTGCGACACATATCCCAGAGTTACTCAGATGAAGTGTGCATACATCAGAGTGGATCTGCATAGTTTTATTATTTCAAACACGTATGCAATAAAGAAGATAGAGGTGGGGGAGGTCTGGGCTGGATATTAGGCAAAACTATTTCACTAGGAGGGTGCTGAAGCACTGGAATGAGTTATGGAGGGAGGTGGTGGAATCTCCATCCCTAGAGGTTTTTAGGTCCCAGGTTGACAAAGCCCTGGCTGGGATGATTTAGTTGGGGTTGGTCCTGCTTTTAGCAGGGGGTTGGGACTCGATGACCTCCTGAGGTCTCTTCCCACTCTATGATTCTATGATATAAAGTTGGAAATACTGCTGACTGATTTGTTTACTTCTGCAATGGTGCCGAAAACTCTCAGGAGTGTTTCAAGTGAAGAGAGGGGGATGGTTCACTTGACCAATCAAGGACAAGTATTAGTCACACGTTGGGCACTATGTAATAAGCATGATAGTGCTTGGGGGAGAAATGGATGAATGTGATGCTATTGAAACAGAGAGGAAGGGATGACAATGGAAATGAATAGGGTGAAAAAATAGGGTGGTGTGAAATTGAGGACCTTGATGGCAAGGGCAAGAATTTTAAATGGGTCTGACAGAGGAGGAGGGTCTCTTGTACTGAGCCATGTTTGTTTCCCTAGAAAGCTCAGAATTTGTGACTTCCAATTGTCATTCTCTCCTGTGGCGATCCTGCTGGCTCCCAGTTGCCAGTAGCTGGTGCTATTAGCTGCAGGATGACTCATTACTATCGCTCTGCTGGGTGTGGTTGGGTGCCATTATGGTAGCAAGTAAGATCTTCAACCATCTCCATTTCCCTTTGAGAAACTGCTTCCTGGAATGCTTTTCAACTTGACTGGTGGAAAGAAAACTTTAGCCACTGAGCTGATGGTTAAGCATGAAGTAATGACTGCTGCCTGCTACCCACTGAAGCAGTTTCTTGTGGGGGACATACTGTCATGCAGTTTCCTTTAATATTCAGTGCAAAAATAGAACCTGAGTGGGATTTTAAAGGCTATTTTAAATTTTTATAGCACTATAAAGATAATTATATTATGATTATTTGCGATCCTTATCTGAGCAGCAAGCACTCACTGTAATGTGATGTAAAAGCCTATTGTTGAAACACACAATCTTACAACTCAGCCCGGCTCAGCCAATCAATATCAAATAAACAGAAAAGATTCCATCTAATGCCTAAAGAAACCAAGTTATTTCCCTTGTGCTGACAATTACGGCAGCATGGGCTGTTGTCTTTGGACCCAAACATAAGGAATCTATGGATGTGCCTCCCACAAGTCCATCCCTTCCTCCACATATTGGGATGATGGGAACAGACTAGGTAGGGGGGATTGCTTTGTAGGGTGAAGTATGGTTGGCGAGCTATTCTCTCCAGGCCATTATGGTAGCCAGGAAGGTCTAGAGGGATCTACTCCCAAACATCTTAGCTAATGGAGCCTCTGGCTGGCCTGATGAGGTTCATTAGCCTGGTAATTGGGAAACTGGTCACCTGAGCAAATTACCTAATTGTCTGTCAATTGTCTCATGAGTCCCTGGATAATATCTGCAAACACGGGCAGTTGGTAAAGCTAGAGCTAGGGGAGACAGGCCCCCAAACCCACCTACAGCCTCACCCCTTCTGCTGAAGCCTCACCTCCACCATGGGGAAGGGCAGAGAGGGGAGGAGGCAATCGCCCACCCCCCAGCCTCCCCGACCTGTGGAGCACTGGAGAGGGAGAAGGCCATGCAGCTCCAGCCTCCCTGGCCTCAGAGCACAGGGAGGCGGCTGCTGGGGGCAGCAACACTTCACCCCCAGAACGCCCCCAGCAGGCATTGTGGGGGTAGAGTGTGGGTGGGGCCATGGCTGGTGGTTTGGAAAGACAAAGCCTTCTCCCACCTAAGCTACCGGAGGCCCATGTCTGCAAACTGCCTGTGCCGAATGCATTTGCCAAACCACCCATATCAGCTGAAGTGTTGATGTCTGTACAAGCAATGAAACACAACAAACAGCTTAGTCTGATACTGTTCCAGCTGAAGTTTTCAAACATGGAGATAATCTTCTCATTGATAAATGTTCTGAATTCTTCTCACATGTCTGGCTTTAAGCGATCATACTGCAACAACAGAAAGATGCCAACATCATTACGGTCTATAAATGCAAATGGGCTCAAAAAGTGACTAGTAATTACTGCTGCGTCTCCTCTTTCTCCATGGCTGGGCAAGATTCTTGCAAGAATGCATTTGAACTGGCTCCTGGCCCAAATTATCAACAAAGGTTTGAGTCACAGTGCAGCTTTTCACACTCAGTAACTCATCAGAAGATGAGTGTGAATGAACCACTAGTGGCGGATATTGGTCACATCACTTAACACACCATGGGAAGGTCTTGATGCTATCAGGGAAGTAGAACAAATAGAAAAAAAGCGGTGTCTCTAAAATGTAATTGTGCCACAACAGTTTACAACAAAAACCACTACATGACCCTGGGTGGGGACCAGCGCCAGAATCCAAGCTCATTCACCTTGGGTGGATGGGCGGGGAGGAGGGGAAAGGGATCAGTGCCAAAGCCCCCAGGCTGGAGCCCCCCGTCTTCAGCTTCAGCAACAGGCTGCAGTGAGTTTCATGCTGGCCTAGTGAACTCATTAAACAAGGTTAGGACCCACCCTGGGGTCCCAATCCAGAGCTTGAGAACAATGGGGTTCAACCTGTAGGAAGCAGATTTAGAGAATAAGACAGAGAATATCTTATTGCCTCTATATAAAACTATGGTACACCCACATCTTGAATACCACGTACAGATGTGGTCATCGCATCTCAAAAAAAGATATATTAGCATTGGAAAAGGTTCAGAAAAAGGCAACAAAAATGATTAGGGGTTTGGAATGGGTCCCATATGAAGACAGATTAAAAAGACTGGGGCTTTTCAGCTCAGAAAAGAGGAGGCAAAGGGGAGATCTGATAGAGGTCTATAAAATTATGACAGGTATGGAGAAAGTGAATAAGGAAAAGTTATTTACTTGTTCCCATAATGTAAAAACTAGAGGTCACCCAATGAAATTTTAAAACAGGTTTAAAACAAACAAAATAAGTATTTCTTCACACAGCTCACAGTCAATCTGTGGAACTCCTTGCCAGAGGATGTTGTGAAAACCAGGATTTCAACAGGGTTCAAAAAAGAATCAGATAAATTCATGGAGGTTAGGTCCATCAATACTTATTAGCCAGCATGGGTAGGAATGGTGTCTCTAGCCTCTGTTTTTCAGGGGCTGCAAATGGATGACAGGAGAAGGATCACTTGATGCTTCCCTGTTCTATTCACTCCCTCGGGGCATCTGGCATTGGCCACTGTAGGCAGACAGGATACTGGGCTAGATGGACCTTTGAGCTGACCCAGTATGGCCACTCTTATATTCTAAGCAGATTCCTTTTATATGTACAGTGCTTTGAGTAGTGGTTGTTTCAATTATTCTTCATCACCTTATGTAGTACAATCACTAGGCAACGCAGATTGAACTGCCTGAGCTAATTCAGCCTCCTATTCCTTTGCTATTTAAAATGTATCTCTGCATTCAAGAGCATGATACCAATTGGTGTTTTTATAAAGCACGGATACATTTTAATAAACTGAGTGTCTCTCTCTTTCCTCCTGCCCCCAACTGCATGCTTGTTAGTCTTCCCCTTAGTTCCATGTGTGGGGGATGCGAGGCACATCTTGTCTCTTAAGTTAGAGAAAGGACCATGTCAGAACTATGGATTTAAATCAATATTCCTTCTAATCTTTTCCATCCATGTGCAGAATAATTTGTATGTACCTCAAGGCATGTGCAAATGTGCAACACTAATAGAAACAAAAAAACCTAGCTGAGGTCACTCTGCTAATCAGCTGGGCAGCATTTGAATCTCTTCTGAATGGCTGCACAAGCACTCAGTGTACAGGGAACACTGATCTGAATAAACCCTGAGCTTTGGGGCAAGGACTTACCAGGCAGTTTGTTAGAGAAGAAACAGGTGACCCAGGAGTGGATAGGGTAAATGGACTATTTTATTGCTGATGCATGTTTATGTTGCGAGCCTGGGGCAAAGCTTGCAAGGGCCATAAAAGAGTGCCATATTGGGGAATAAATTTTTGCAAAAGCTAGTTAGCTCAATAAAAGAAGCTAGAGCTCTAGCATTAGTGGGGGGAGGTAATTGGATAATTACTGCAGTTCAGTTAGAATTAATGTTTTTTCCCCCTGGCTTAATGGTTACTTTCAGGAAGGTTACAGAAGTTTGAACTAGGTGAATTTTTTTAAATTTAATTTTAGTTTTGTGTTTTTAAGACCTTGAACAACTTTTTTTGGTAGCAGCAGCTACCCTTTTTCTTCTTTGCCACCTGAGAAGGATATTATTGACATACTGAATGCATCGCTGACTGACAGGACCCAGTGCATTTAGGACTTGATTAAGTTCCTGATGGAACATGGTGGGGGAATTATTGTAGCCTTGGAGCAAAACACAGTACTGAAACTGTGATTCCTGCCAAGTAAAGGCATTTTTTATTGACTTTTTGGGGCCAAAGGAATAGATCAAACGCTGTTAGAAACATCCAGCACAGAGAACCAGGCTGGATTCAGGCAATTGTTTCAGGGAGACAAGCTACCAAAGGAGCGAAGAGGGGAGTGACACAATTTAGTTTCCAGTAGACAATGGTTAACCTCCAGAACCCATCAGGTTTACATACGGGCCATACTGAGGCACTGGCACGGGAAGCTGTGGGTTCAGTGAGACCCCACTGCTCCAGGATTTCTATGGTAGTAGAAAGGTCCTGGACTGCAGCCCAAAGGACAGTATATTGTTTAACCACAGGAGGGGTCCCCCTCTTGATTTTCACTGTGGTTTGGAGCTGACCATTGTTTAAGCTATCCCTTGTAATGATTACATGTATATCCCACATGTAATGATTACATGTGTTAAACTGGGGATCCTATGATATTTAGCTGAATGTTAGGATATAATGTAAGTTGCTTAGTTTTCTAACTTTGCCCCCCTCCCCAGTAGCCTGTTAAAATTCTACTCGGCATCCCTTTTTTGGGGCTGGGCCAGTTGCCAAGTACAAGCTTCATTTGGAATTTAAAAGGTATACCCCCTTAGGCCCATTATTCACCCGCTTTTGGATTACTGGGCAAGCAAACTGATTCATGGAGAGGGGCCAACTCCGTGGACTGGTCCGTGGGCCTTTCTATTGAATAGCAGCTACCTTGGGGGGTTGGGAGCGCTGGTACTTAAAGCACGCCCCTCGGTGAGCGTAGTTATAGGCAGGACAGCTTGGGCAGGACCAGCCTCCCTTTTTGGCTACAGAATTAGAATTAGAGCCTGGTTCATGGGATCGCGATTCCCATTTCTTGAGAAGTGCATCGAGGTGCTCCTCCAAACGGTGGAGCTGAGCGAGAGAGTCTTTACCATTGGATACAGTTTGTGCTGAACGGAAATTAGGGGCCACATCCTGCCTTGCATAGGTGGCAGCCTTTTTTTACTAGAGCAGGCAATTGATCAGAAAGGAAAGGTCCTGCTTGCAATTCCAATCAGTTGTGCAGCAAGGCACTCAGGCATAAAAGCCAACTGTCCAGGAAGGATGTTCCTTGACCATCCCCCAGGGGCATTAGCAGCAGCCTGCAGGTGTTCCCTGGGTAACGGAGCTAATTTAATGCAGTTAGAGAATAGACACCAAAAGGGATACGGGCAGTGTCCCGCATAATGTCACTGAAGGTTTTATCATGGACACCCAGAGCTGCGGCCAAAGGGCCCAGGAGTGTCTCACTGCCCAGAGCTAAATTATTTTCAGTATATTGGTCCAGCCAGCTATGCACACGTTCCAGCCACTGCATAAATGTGTTCCATTCCCGGGATAGGGGAAATAACTCCCTATACAAGCTCTTCCTATCTGAGTCAGACAAAGATGTAATGATGACTCCTGCGAAGAGTAGGGCCCTCCCCTCAGCAGAAGCTTGAGGCACTTCAGTGCTGGATCAGCGCAGATCTGTAGCCTGCCACATAACATTTTGATCCTTTTGTGGCAGTTTAAATATGGTCCCTGTTAAAACTGGATAGGCGGGCTTTGCAGTGTGAATGGGGTCCTTATACTGAGGGGGAGCAGAGGCTTGCGGAGGTAAGGGTGAGTAAAGAGGGTCAGGAAAAGTAGGAAGGGGGCAAAAAGTTTGCTTTAAGGCATCTACTTCGCCCTTTATGGCTAGGTTTTTAGCTTTGAGATGATTAAAATCGTCCATGTAGTTTTCAGCCATTTTGACTGCTAACACACTCTGATGATTAACAGCCTGCTGCTTTTTAGCAATTTGCTGCCGAGTTTTTTTTTTTTTTTTTTTTTTTTTTTTAAGAGTAGTAACTTTTTTTTACAAGCCAGACAGGCCCTTACATGGAGTCTGCAACACCACAGCCTTTTTTTTTATTTTGGATGCGAAAGAGGATTTTGCCCATCCCTGAATGGCCTGCTAATCCTGACGCTCCCCCAAGTGACATACATAAGGTTTTTTCCATTTCCCCACCAACTTAATAAAATCCCTAACAGTTGTTACAGTAAAGAGCCCATCAGACTTACCCATGTGATCCATCGAGACGTGTGGATTAGGTACGACTCTCCCCTGGAATCCTCTTCGTGACACCAGATGTTACAGAAGAAACAGGTGACCCAGGACTGTTTAGACTCCTTACTAAAGCAACTGAATATCTCTGTTCATTAAAGTGGACTTGGTTTATTGTAGAGTAACTGAGTGCAGACACTAGGTAAGTGTTACTGAATGCCCCCTCCCCATTCCAGTCAGAGAGCAGAAACAATAAAACATTAATGTACATGATTGATTAATCAGAACAATCAAAGCAAAGAGTTAATATAACCTCTCTCAGGCTGAAGCTGGCCAGGCCAATTATTCAATGAATACTTAACCGATGCATTAAAAGAAAAGGATTATTTTGATAATGACAAAGGAACTAATTAGCCATGTGCACTATTGGAATGAACAGTAATTCAAGCAGGTCTACATGCTTGCCTTACAAACTCTTCTGATGAACCCCAGGCCAAACGTGTGTTTGTCTGGAGAGGAAGCACGGTCCAGTGACTAGGATGTTTGCTAGGAACTTTGGAACGTCAGAATAGTGTCCATGCTCTGCCCCAGACTACCCGTGTGACCTTGGGCAGGTTGCTTACCCTTTATGTGCACCAGGTCTTCCTCTGTAAACTGGGAGGTTGTGGAATTGGGTCATTGGAGGCGTTTAGGAGGAGCTGAGATAAACGCCTGTCTAGAATGATCTATGTTTAGTAAGGCCTGTCACAGGGCACATGCTAGACATGACGACTTCTCAAGGTACTGTCTTCTGCATTTCTGATTCTATTTCAGAATAGGCAAGCGCAGTTGGCAAAGGGTAGGCGCTCCTTTCAAGGGATGTATATATAAATCTAAATACACAGCACTGTTAAACCATTAAGCTCCTTCCTTACGTAGTAGGTTATAAGGTAGATTCTTCCACTCTAAATACATAAAATACAGTAGCCACAGTGAGAGTTAGGGCTCCCGTTGCTATACAAATCTTCCATTTACATAGCGGTAGCTGAGGACCTTGCTGACACAGCATTCACCTGATCAGTCAGCTTTGGTTTTGTTTTAATTATTTTAATTGACTCCAACTTTAAATAGCTGCAGAGAAGGCTTGTGTAATTGGACAGCAGGCATTGGCTCTTTCTGCCAAGAACTACTTGGCTGCACAGCTGTTGTCAAGGTAAGACACTCAGAGCAGCAGCACCTCCAGCACTGTTGCCCTTTCATTTGGTGCACATGGGGGTGTGATTCAGAGAGACAGCAGATGTTTGTGTTCACCTTTGTGATCACCAAATCTAATAGCGCTTATCAGAGTGTGACAAGCTGGGATGAGCTCAGTAGCACACTGACCAACGTGATGGCCAAGCTTGCATCTGAAACATTTTTATAGCACCCCATTGCAAGATGTTGTTAGGACTTAGGCTTCTTGAATAGCTGCATTTGGAAATGTTACACAGAATGGAAGTTTAATTTTCCCTAGAGAGATGCAGACAGGATTTCTGGGAAAGTCTGAGCGGCACTCTCATGTTACACATTTTTGTTTTCATAATCCAACTTTGCCAAATATACCTCAGCTATTTCTCTTTGATTTTGCCAGTCTGGTTTCTTTATGTTTTCTAAGCTCTGTATACAGGCTGAATGTCTCTGGTTGGCTACTCTTTGGTCCAGCAACATCCATGGTCTGGCATGATTTTAGTTAGCTGAATGCCCACTTATCATAGGAGTGGCCATGTTTCCCGCAGTCCCATAAAGTTTGTTTACAGCCACTAGTCCTGGTTCTCAGTGTTCTATGTTATTTATCTTGAATATCTTTTAAGAGCAGTGGAAGTGTTGGTAATGCTAGATAATATTGACCTCCTGTGGTCCAGCAAATTCTTTGGTTCAGCACCTGTCAGGACCCGAGGGGTTCAATCCGTATTTTGTTCTTAAAGGAAGGGAGGAGAGTGTATGTTACAGACACAGAGTGGGGTCTCTGAACTCAAGATCTGTCCTCACTGGTCTTCAGCACGCCTCTAGATTTCATGTCATGAGAGAATTTCATTAACATGCTCTTTATTTTTTCCATCACTAAGGAAGGTATTTCAAAGATTCCATTATACCATCGCTAACTGGACACTTTCTCAGTGATTGTAACCTTTTGCCTGTGACCAGTCAGCCAGGTTTCTCTCCATGCAGCACTGGACATTTCCAAGTAGACTTGCATTTTAATGTGCCATATTTTGTGGGATAGTTTAAAATAATTTACACTCTTGCCAATAATACTGATTTCCCTTCATCCCTTATATTTGTAATGCTATTCAAAAAAGCAATCAAGTTGGTCAGGCAAAGTCTGCTCCTTATTCACCTGTGCAGCCTATTTCTCATGGCTCCCTTACTCTTTAGAAGATTTAGGCATTTTTACTTCTCTCAATACATAATTAATTGGGAAAGAAGTTACTTCGAGATGTATTGTATTCCAAGCATTAACCTAAAAAAAGTTAGCCTGTTCAGCAGAGATTTGTAATATATTTATGCTGACTTTTAAGCTAATGTTGTAAAGCTCTTCAACTATTCTTACTGTCATCCAAACAGTTTTTCAGCCATATGCCAATCACACAATATAAATTGCTAAGACTCTGTATAATGTGGAATAAAAATCAAGTAGCATTTCAGTAAAAGCTTATAAAATTCCTGGCAAAGATTAAATGATTATGGCTATTTAAATATACCAGGTTGGCAGCATTCCTAGATTCTATAACTGTAATGCAACTGATATATAGCAGACTTATGAAAAATGAGCTGAGTAGCCATTTTATCTTAGATTTAAACACTGTTTTTATGTAAACAAAAAGCTCCAAATTGGTACCAGCTCTGGCTTTGCATACAGTTACTCACACATAGACTTTTAAACCAAGCTCAGAGGAATAAAGGGAGAAATGTCTGAATTCCCTTTGTAACATCTGAAGGCTATGCAGAGTACTATGTTTCTTACTTTAAACTCAGAATGATCAGGCAAATGCTGCTCATTTGGCTTCCTTCCGCTGAATTCTAGACTGAAATAGAGCCAAGACTATTTCTGAAATTGAAAGGATTTCAAAAGTTGTTCCACAAAATGAATTCACTTTAATTGAATGTACCCGTATTTTATAGACAAAACAAAGCTAAGATGCTGTGCAAAGCTTATGAGATGGCACCTTTCCAAAATATTCCACTCCTGAATAAATGTCATATCTGTTAGCCTAGTGTAATTTAAGTGATCGTTTTAAAAGACTAAATATGATGAATAGTCTTTTTTTTCCCAAAATAGATGATAGGCAATGCCCTAGGTATGCATGGAATTCAGCAACTTTTTTTCAGCTTCATTCTAATTTAATCATGATATTATCTTCAGTCACTCACCCTGATAAGAATTGGTTTTCTGCATTAAGCTTCTTCAATTGAATGTTGTGAACATCCAGCATTTACCATTATAGTTTGGCAAGAGCCTTACTTTTAAAAAAAATATCCATTTTGGCCCATCAAAGCTTTGTGTGAAAGCAAATTCTGAAATTTATTACTCTAAATATATTCAAACTGGCCTGACATGTTATTAGCATTTCTAAAAGGAAAATTTAAACACCTCTTTTGAGAGCAATTAATTCAGCTAAAGAAATGAAACCAAAATTGAGATGAGTTGCAAATGCCAGAGAGTACAAATAACACAAGGAGATCTAGAGAGAGCAGAAGTAATGTGGGCAGAAAGATGACAGTTTTCTATTAAAGTTTTATCAATTTGAATTGTAGGTCCCTTGAAAGTGAGAAATCCTCAGGACCAGCTAGATCAAGAAATGTGCAGTCCAGTTAGCGTTAAAGGTTCAACTTAGTTCTGCCTAACACCCTTACTGTAGCAATCATGATAGGTAAACATCTATTCTGACAAACTGTATAGTAAAAGCATAAAAGTTCAGGGTTGGAAGAGACCTCGGGAGGTCATCTAGTCCAAACGCTGCTCAAAGCAGGATCAAACCCAAATAAATTATCCCAGCCAGGGATTTGTCAAGCATCACCTTAAAAACCTCTTAGGATGGAGATTTCATCGCCTCCCTAAGCAACCATTCCAGTGCTTTACCACCTTGACCTTCTCCACTGCAACTTGATATCATTGTTCCTTGTTCTGTTACTTGCCACTACTGAGAACAGTAGTTCCTGTTTGGAACCACCCTGCTGGTAGTTGAAGGCTGCTATCAAATCCCCCCTCTCTCTTCTGCTAAATAAGCTCAGTTCCTTCAGCTTCTCCTCATAAGTCATATGCCCCAAACCCCTACATAAGAACAGCCATACTGAGTCAGACTAAAGGTCCATCTCGCCCAGTATCCTATCTGCTGATAGTGGCCAATACCACATGCCCCATATTACAACAGGTAATCATCACATGATCCCTCTCCTGTTATCCATTTCAAAACAAACAGAGGCTAGGGACACCATTCCTACCCATCCTGGATAATAGCCATTGATGGACCTAACCTCCGTGAATCTACCTAGCTCTTTTTTGAACCCTGTTAAAGTCCTCATCCTCACAACATCCTCTGGCAAGGAGTTCCACAGGTTGACTGTGAGCTACATGATGAAAAATGTCCTTTTGTTTGTTTTGAACCTGCTACCTATTAATTTCATTTGGTGACCCCTAGTTCTTATATTGCGGGAATAAGTAAATAACTTTCCACTTTTTCCACACCAGTCATGATTTTACAGACCTCTATCATATCCCCCCTTAAGGATTCCTCTTTTCTAAGCTAAAAAGTCAAAGTCTTTTTAATCTCTCTTCATATGGGACCCGTTCCAAACCCCTAATCATTTTTGTTGAGCTTTTCTGAACCTTTTCCAATGCCAATACAGCTTTTTTGAGATGAGGTGACCACATCTGCATGCAGTATTCAGGATGTTGGTGCACCATGGTGTTATAATCAGGAGTGCTGACCAGCACCTGGTGACTAAGGGGTTAACTCTACCTAGCAAGGTATAGAGTGGTCAACCAATAACAATGCAGGCAGGAATTTCAAACTGGAAAAGAGATATTTTTTTCTCTCTCTCCTTTGTATGAGGCAGAGAAGTTTCTCCCAGCTATTGATGGAGATGGGAGACACTTCTCTCTCCAAAAATAGACTTCTTAAAATGTGTAAGTTGGGAAAAGTTTAGAGTTTATTGTTTTCCTCTTTTGGGGAATCATCCTAGCATGTTTCAGTAATACCAACTAAACCAAATTTATGCTCATAAATGAACAATTCCACTTCCTTTTGTTTGTAAACCAGGCTCCTAGAATTGGCGATGCTTGCCAACCCCCCTCTGTCTGGGGATAGGTGTCTGGCCAGAAGTGAGGGGGCAGGAGCGGGCTGGGGGCAGGATATGTGGCTGGGGAGAGAGGCAGGAACTGCCGGGGGGGGGAGGGGTAGCCAGGGGGAGGGGGAAGGAATGGGCTGGGGTGTGGGGTCTCGGTGGAAGGTGTGAGGTGACTGGGCTCGAATGGCGGAGGGGACTGAGTGTGGCCCAGGGGCAGAGGTTTCAGGCTCAGATGGCGGAAGGGACCCAGCCCCACCAGCTCCTCCCTGGTAGTGCAGCCTCCCATGGTGTGAAGTGGGAGCCAGACGCAGAGCAGCCCATTCCCAAAGGGGATGGTGCCGAGGCTGGACACAGCAAGTGGCAAAGGGCAGAGATGGGTGGTGGCAGCATGAGGATGCAGATGACATGAAGTCACTGTCATCCCACAGGAAAAAATTTGTATATAGATAGAGCAGGGGTCAGCAACCTTTTCAAACCAAAGAGCCAAACTACATCAAAATTCAGAACAAGTGGTCAGAAAAGAGCCATATAAGAATGCCCAATTGCATGACTGAAAATATATAACTTAATATTCTTGATGATTGACAATGATTAATAACAGCATAAGTGAAACATTGTACCCATAGACTTTATTTAATAGTACTTCTGCTGCAGCATCTTTTCGCACATTTCTTTGCAGTTTACATCATAATTGGTCAAATCCAGCTTCCTGCACACATTCAGGCTGTCTTCTGTCAAACTTATGGCCGGCGTGCAGGTGTCTGGGTTGGGATGTACGAGGGGCTCAGGGCAGGAGATTGAGGTGTATGATGGACTCAGGGCACAGGACTGGGGTGTGAGGGGGGTGCAAGAATGTTATGGCAGAGGACTGAGGATGTTGGGGTGCAGGAGTCTGGGATGTGGGGATAGGAGAGGCTCAGGGCAGGGGGCTCAGGTGTATGATGGGCTCAGGATTGGTGCAGGAGTCTGGGATGTGGGGATATGAGAGGCTCAGGGCAGGGGGCTCAGGTGTATGATGGGGTGGGGGTGCAGGAGTATTATGCTGCTGTGGCCAAATGGGGACTGGGCCTCAACTGGGGGCTTGTTGGCCAGGCTTGATTTTTAAATAAAATAGATTATGTCCAACACAAAAGGTTTCAACACGGTCTTTATTTATGGCAAGAGTGGAGACCCTGTTTTGAGTCAGGGGCCACTGACCCACAGAAAAATCAGTCAAGTTAGATGCAAAAAACAATACCCTCCAAAAACCCTCAACCCTCACTGATGTGGCCACCAACTAAAACACCTCACTCCCCAGTGCTCCAGCCCTATGATAGGGGGAAGGGCAGAGAGGACTGAGGTTCAAGGCCTCAGGGCACATTAACTCTTCTGGGGTTCCAGGGTTAGTGAATTGTGCCCCCCCCCCCACACACACCCAGGCTCTGGGATTGGGCCAAAAACGAGAGGTTAAATGTGTGGGACAGGCTGCCAGTGAATGGGATAGGGATGTGATTCAGGAAGTGGAGTATAGTAGGGGGTGACAGTGTGAGGTCTGGGTGGCAGGTAGGGTGCAGGTGCAGGCTGGGAGCAGGGTGTCTGGCCAGGGGGAGAGGACTGGAGAGGCAGGGTGTCTGGCCATGCAAAGTGAGTGAGGGGGTGGGGGTCTGGGCATGAGTCAGTGGGAGGGGGACACGCACTTGTTTTCACGCTGCATTGCAGGGATGAAGAAACACAGCCTCCTGCTTCTCCCATCTGCTGGAAGGAAGACTCCAAGAAGGATTCACAGGGGAAGCCTCCAGAAAGTGTGTTCTGGGGGAAGGAAAATGGCAGCACACACAGCCATTTTTGGTTCCACTTGTTCCCTACACACTGGGGCAAAGAAAAGGGCAATGCATGTTTGTTCCCCATTTTGATCTGGTGGGGAGGCTCAGGGCTTTCTCCCCCTGCTCCCATACCCCCGCAAGAAGCTGGTGCTGGCATTCCAATCTTGAAGGGGGTTGCGATACTTTAGCACCAGCACTGGCTCCCTCCTGTGGGGGCAGCTGAGTTGGGGCTTCAGAAAAGCCATATCTGGCTCCTTAGTAAGCCATACTTGGCTCACAAGCCATAGGTTGCTGACCCCTGATATAGAGAGATTACCAATGGACGCATGCCTGTTGACTTCAGAAGCCTACCCAATCTTAGGCTTTATCTATACTGGAAGTTGAGACAAAGCTTTTCTCTTTCACAAGTGCTTAAATCTTCCCTTTCCTGAAGGACAAAAGCTTTGCCGTGGCTAGTACTAGTATAAATAGTGCTTTGTCCACAGAAGTGCTCTCCCACTGACAGAGAAAACACTGCTCTTTGGGGGTGGAAGCTTTTTGTCCGCAAAAGTGCTGACAAATAACATTTACACTACATGAATTTTAGTGACAAGGTTGTGTCAACACAGCCATGTAGTGTAGACATACCCTTATAATGGTGTCTCACGTCTTGGCTTTATGAAGGCAGCACACTGTCCTCTTGTGTGCCTGTCTCTTGCAAAATATTTTCTTTTCATTTGTTTCTTTTTCTGATTGGCTCAACTCAGTTGACAGAACTGGAAGTATAATGGAAATGCAAACTAGCTGGAGAGGTTAATTACTTTCATGAGGAAACTTCAGAAGCTTTATTTAAAAAACTTCAGAAGCTTTTAAACAAATGCATGTACCGATAGTAAAAACAATTCTGCATTTCATTTCACAAATAACATCTACTGTTCACCATTTGAGCTTGGAAAAATATTTATTCTTTAATAGTTTTAGTCTACTTTCTTAATACTTTTATATTATAAACCTGCCAAAAATCAAGAAAAATTGAGACTGGAGCACACAAAGCTTTTGTATTTGAAGCAACCTTAAATGTGCTACTAACAAAATACTATCTGGGAATTTAGATTGGAAAATTGAATGGGAAATCTTTATAATCCAAACCTAACCACCCCACAGATACACCATGAAAAAGAAAAATCTTGTACGTAACTGACTATCTGATCTCAGGCAAGACCATTATACATGAAACTCATTTATCAGTGTCCACAGATACCCATCCGCCCTGATGCCAGATTGATTTTATGCAGACTTCGGACATAAGGGCAAAAATGACTTAAAAAACCTTGGGGAAAATAATTATCTATGACTGTTAAGCAGATGCAGCACAAGCTCTTCATCCTCTGCCAGAGAAAGCCCCGTATCTAATGGCACAAAAGAGTCTTCATCACTGAGTTTAGCCTTTTTCCTTCTCAGTGGCATTTCTTCTGCTGGATCTCTGCTGTTGCTTCTTTTCCTTGTTCCATTCTTCTCCTCAGGCTCACTGCAAAAACAAATCAATTAATCTTTTTAACAACTGTGATAATCAATAGCATCATGCAATCAAACAATTCATTTTAAACAAGGTAAATTTATAGCCAAATAAGAGGCAAACATAAAATTACTATTCAGAAGGGGATAGCAATGGAATTAGATGAACTCTGAATGTCTCAATTGGAATCCCTTTCACAAAGAAGTGAATGTTTTGTTGTGTATTTAGAACAGGGGTGAGCAATAAACCGGCAGCAGTTTGCCAGAGTCAGCCCCAGTGGGCCTCTACCATTTATTTACCTGTGCCTTTGCAGGTACAGGCAATTGCAGCTCCTGGTGGCTGCAGATTGCTGTTCCTGGCCATCCATAGCCAAAGGGAGCTGCAATCACTCATACCTGTGGATGCACAGTTAAATATAGTGGTGGTGGCCTGCCAGGAGCTAACTCTGGTGAACAGGATCTAGTCCATGGACCAGTATGTGTCATCCCTGATATAGAAGATAATTGATTAAAATAGAGAAATCAATACTAGTTTTATACAAAACTTGCTTTGTTGCAAAAAGGGTTGGGAAAGTTGATTTAATGATATGTCAGTTGACTCAGAGAACAGTCACAATGTTAGAACTCCCATCCAGAGCAGAATCCAAACGCTAGCAACATTCAAGAGTGTGGACACAGGATTTGATTTGGATCAATCTTACTGGAAGCCCATTTGATGTTTTAAAATCATTGCTCCTAGAAATAAAGTCTAGGAAACTACTATATAGATCTGTGTGTGTGGAAGGAAACAAATATCCAGCAGTAGGGTTTTTCAGCCACCCCAACTGTGAGTTATAATGGCATTTCCTGGGTAGGATTTTATACTAATGGGGCCCAGAAGCTGTGTTTGTTTACAACTGAGAACAATTATTTATACCATGTAGACATAGCAATCAGTAGAGTGTGCCATCATCTCCAGAGAATGGCCGGGGGGGGGGGGGGAGGGGGAGGGGAGGGAGACACAGCAGTGCCTTTAATATTAGGGTTGGAAATAATGATTAAAAAACACAGAAAGTATGGAGAAGATGAACTTGACAATAAAATGGCTTTGTGCAGCTCCCACAGTTTTCCCTCTCTGGACCATCTGTGACTTTAAACAACCACAGTCTATTTCGGAGATTTGCATGCTCAACATTACATTAAGTATCTCCAAAATGTAACCACATTTCATCTCAAGATAAGAAAGTCAACCGTTGCTCTTGAGGTTCATGCTTCACAACTGTACCTGACATTGCATATAATAATAGTTATTTTTACCCTAATTCTCTGAGCTCATAAAAGTTAGTACATGCGATTTCTATAGGATGCACTAAAAAATGCATGAGGCTAAAATAGAATCAGAGAAGTTGAGCAAGTCAGTATGCCACATACCATTTCAAAATGTTTGTACATATATATAGTACTATTGCTTTAAAACACCTATTATACCTGCCACCAATGCACATATGTACAAACGGATAGGTTTGTTAATTATTGTTAAAATTGGAGTTGGTTGAAATGTCACTGACATTTTCATTTTGGTAGAGATGTTCCAGGTTTTTAATGAAATACCAAAATCTAAAATATGATAAAATGTTTATTTCAGGTTTTCATAAAATACATTTAATTGGGACTTTTCCAAATTAATCCCCCCATAACATTTCCTGAAAAAAAGGCATTTTTTGGCCAGCTCAGTTCAAATACCCAGTATTTAATGCCAACTGTACATTAATTTGGTAGTGATAAAGCACATGAGGAAACTCAAGGTAAGGATGACACATGCCTGACTTCTTTCCCCTTCGTCACACTACTGAGCTTTGATATTGCAGCTCACCAAGTATAAAATTATTGCATGCAGTGTGCTGTGTGATGCCCAGTCACACTGAGAAGTATTACAGTCAGAGTGCTGCATTAACTGAGATTTCTTTCCTCTGCTGCTACTAATGTACGACATAAATTCCAAACATTAAAGACAAGATCAGAAAGGAAAGTTGTAAACATGTACAAAGCCTTTCCAGGAAGATTTAAAGCTGTAAAACCCAAACCTTACTTAATTTTTCTACTTTTTATGTATCCACACTGACTTCAAATGGTCCTCTTAGAACTGTACTTTAGGAGAACTATTTCATGCGATGCATAATTTCCTTACTAAACCCCGAGTTTAGCTGCTCACCCTACTCTCCCAACCTTTAAAAAGGCCCAGTTCCTTCTGCTGCAAAAACCTTGTAGTGTAGACGAAGCCCAAGAGTTTCCAATCCAAGGTCGCCGCTGATGGGCAGACCGTGCTAGCTGGAAACAGGAGAGAGCAAAATTAAGTGTTCCTGAGACATAGGTAACTAGGGTGTGGGACAGCAGAAGTTCTGCAGGCAGACCCAAGGAACAGACATGCTTATGGAAAAAGCTTAGGCAGAAGAGTTTTATGCTCACTGATGCTATGTGAGCCCAACCCCAGGAAAGGGATCAATCTTGAGTACACACAGTGTTGACTGCTGTGTTCAGAGTATGAGAGAGATCAACCAACTTTCACATTAAGAAGGGAAGCCTTATGCACTTGCTGAGACATAACCTACCTTGGTTACCACACACCACTGTAACTCTTGTCTTTCTTCCGCCAGTCCCTCTCACCGTTTCACTTTACATTTCTATCATATCTAATTTTAGATAAAAGCTCTTGGGGGTGGGGCCATGTCTTTTCTATGTTCTTTAAACCATCCATCACACTCGGACAATACATAAGAGCTTCTCTATTTAGTAAGTTAATGTGTGGCAAACCCAGCTGTGAATCTTCGGTGCTTGAAGCCTGCAAGCGTGCACTAAAAATTCCACAGTGCCTTTGGACTTCTAGCTGTTTGAAACTGCAGTGCATCAAAGCATACTATGGAACATTTAGTGCATGTAGCAAGGCCCTCACTGCCAGTATGTGTGGCAGGCTAGAGCACCATACATTCACACACTAAAGCTATGGCTACACTGTAGCCTTCCTGCAGAAAAGCTTATGCAAATGAAGCGTGGCCTGGAATATCGCCGAACTTCATTTGCATAATTAATTAGCAGCCACTTTTGCACAAGAGGCTTTTTGTGCAAAAAGGAGCTTATAGATGGCTCTTTTTTGTGCAAAAACTCCCTCTTGTGCAAGAGCTGTTTTTCCTCATTTTTTCAGGAAGAACAGCTCTTGCGCAAGAGGGGTTTTTTGCGCAAAAAGGAGCCGTCTACACAGTTCCTTCTTGTGCAAAAGCTTCTTGCGCAAAAGTGGCTAATTAATTATGCAAATAAAGTGTGGTGATACTCCATGCTGCACTTCATTTGCATAAGCTTTTCTGCAAGAAGGCTACAGTGTAGCCATAGCCTAAGACACAGGGTGGACAAACTACATTTAAAAAATAAATAAGTCCACCAACCCTATATGCTAAAGCAATAATGAGATGCAAAATCATACAATCAAAAGTTAGGAAATATCAGAATTAAGGTTGCCTATGAAACCTTACTTCAGCCCTTATATGCAGGTATTATAGGAAGTCTTTAACTACATGATCACATACCACTTTTTCCAGCCAGTCCCAACCTACTTCCTCAGCTTCTATTCCCAGTCTCCTTTGTCCAGCCAGTCTGAGTCTTGCCTTTCCCAACTCCCAGTCTTGTTCTCCTCTCCCTGCCACTAACTTCTCTATCATCTCATATGGCCATCCAAAGCTCCTTTTCCTAATCTAGTTCCCAGACCCCTAAATCTAGCTCTGGTCCTTATTGTTGTCGCAGCTTTCTCCTCACTGCATGGGGGAAAAACATAATGTATCCTGACCCCATCCTTGTTTTCAGAAATGCCTGAATTGTTTTGGCTGAAAATCTCTAACGTACTTCTGCCTGTGGAACACACCCAACATGGAAAATTTAAGTCCAAATGGCTAGAAGTTGGCAAACTTATAAGCAGCTCAGAATGGTGTTTTACAGTGGAAAAGTTGGGCAACCTTAGCCCAGCCTGCGATAACACGGAACACTGCATCGTGGTCACTGCAGAAAAGACTGAGAAAACATTGTTAGTAATGTGGGAATATGAATAAATTGAAGATTTTTGTGTATATGTAGTTGGCAGTTTTGCCTTTATTCAGTTTTAGTGCAGTTTGGCACGTGGGACTGTAGATCACATATACTGCTAGGGAATTAAGTGTTTCCAGTGATGCAGCAATTCCACTAGTTGTTTCATTAGAAACAATGTGTACTTCAAATAACTCCTGATAATCAGTGCACACATGTGCCAACACTGTGCACAAATATGAGGCTCAGTTGTATTTTAGACCAGCGGTTCCCAACCACCAATCCACAGACCAGTGGTGGTCCGCGAACTGCTTGCTGCTGGACCACGATACACTGCCCGAGCGCATGGATGTATGAGACAGGGACAGGAGGGGGATGTAGGAGGAGCTGAAGGGAGGTTTGGGGGATTTAGGGGAGACTTATGGGGCAGATGGGAGCAGGGGTGCACTGGAGGGAAACTCTGAGGGAGGGGCTACAGGGAGGGAAAAGGGAGATGCGGGGAAGGGAGTCTGGGGGGAGACTGTGGGAGCAAGAGCAGCCTGGCTGGGGAAGGGAGAGACACAGGGCAGAGGTTGTACAGAAAGAGATGGGGGAGATACAATGGCAGCTCCCCCACCCCTGGGGCAGGAGGGGGAGAGGGCAGAGGTGACTGGTGGTAGCATTTGGGACACCAGCGCCTATGCCCCTGATAAATTATCATTATGACTTCATTTCTGAAGTTTCTAAATAGGGTGCCCCAAATACTCCCTGCTCTTGTGGGTACCCCTCTCTGTGCCCCTCCCTCTCCAGGCACCAGTCACCTCTGGAGGGCTGCCCCACCCAGCAGCCAGAGGGGAATTTTTCTGTGATTTTTGTGTGTGTAGATATTTGCAAACTCTGAACTGTTAGGGATAGTAACATTTTATTTGTATATTCATCATTTGCATATATGAATATATAAATATGCAAATAAAATGATACTGGTCCACCAAAAGTTTGTGAACCACTGTTTTAGACTCTTCAGACAGGGCACTTCCAAATCAGACACATCTGGACTGGCAGTAACAAAATTTGGGCTCAAATTTTCAGCCCAACCTTGGCTGGGCATCTTATTTTTTTTGGAAAGTGCAACAAATTGAAGTCACACTAAAATGTCTACATTATAAACCTTCCAGAATTAGGGTTTATAATTAAAATTACAGCTCAAAATAAGATTACAGTGGCACATGCAAACATCAGTCCCTCTGGAAAACGATCAGCATTACAATATGTTCTTCCTTTTTCTAACTTAGGAAAAAGAAAATGACATTTCTATCTTGCTGCCTGTCTTGCCTTTGTTGTGTTGAGACTGCAGGTGTGTGATCCATATGTCTGCCTACCTGTTCTGTTCTTGTAAAAAGGACAAGAATAGGCACTACAGATGTCAACCTCTGCCTACTCGTTAAAATGAAATGAAAAAAAAAAGGAGACAGTGGGAGAAGAAACACAAAACACACACATGTATTCATAATCCATTCAATACAAGAACCTTACATTTATTCTGCCTGGCCTGTAGAATAGGAGGTGAGTTAAACAATATGGCAGTGTTCATGTTTGACAGAATTTTTTTTCCAGAATTCCAACTTAAAAAAATGTTTAGCTCTATTGTGATTTTGGTTCTGTTAACCTTGAAGTTGTCCCTTTAAGATATTTGCTATTGATACTTAGTTTATATATTCTTGGGGGGCTATAATCTTAACTTGCCTCCCCTATGCAGTCCTTAGAATACTTCAGGTGCTATATAAATACTAAACATTTGTTGACAGTATATATACTTCTGTGACTATCAAATGTTTTCCAAGAACCTACTGTATGCTTAGCACAGTTTATGGGGGTTCTTTTAAGGCTAAAAGCCTAATTAAATAAAAACAATCTTAGCTGCTTTGCCAATTATTTTCAGTACTTGAATAGGCTTTGAAACCTTGGTTGCATTCACAACTAACTGATACCACATCTAGGATGCTAGTTCAAAACAATCTTAGTAATTAAAACAATGAAAAAATAGTACAATGTAAGAAAGCAGCTGGTTTATGATAAATATAAAAGTATGTCCCAGACTGGATG
This sequence comes from Pelochelys cantorii, assembly GCA_032595735.1. Taxonomy (NCBI): domain Eukaryota; kingdom Metazoa; phylum Chordata; order Testudines; family Trionychidae; genus Pelochelys; species Pelochelys cantorii. The sequence goes on along the minus strand of CM064326.1, from coordinate 40,842,912 downwards.
CAGACACTATTAGGCTTAGATCTTTTCATCTAAAAAGCTTAACTATAACATTTTAAATGGAACTGTAAGTTTTGCAGTCTCTGTATAACTCAAAACATCAAGACAAGGGTTTTCACCAAAAGCTTTGTGGGCAGGCTATGCTTGTGTCAAACTGTTCTTTGTTGTTACTAAAGAGCAGCGCTATAACTAGGTATTTTTGTGCCTGGGGCAAAATATCAATTATGTGCCCCTTTCTCCTCAGGTTAGGCACGCTCTTTACTTTTGTAGCTTATTACTTTTAATTACTGAGTCTTTGAGCCCCTGATTATGACGTGCCCAGAGCAAGCACCTTGCTTGCCCCACCCTTGTTACGGCCCTGCTAAAGAAGTATGTTGCTAGTGAATAGGGCATATTGCAAAGTGTGCGCATCTCACAGCCAATATGTTTTCCTATTAATTCTAGGCATGGCAAAGGTGTGGTGAAAGGCAGGTGGACAAGGAGGAACTCTACCTTGGGAAGAAACTACACGAAGAGGCTTCAGAGATTAATGAATGAAGAGAACCTCATTGCCCAGTGTTCTCTTCAGACCATCTAAAGCACAGCTGCAAAAATCACTGTCCTAGCCTGGCAAACTAACCACATCTCCCCCTCTAAATCTCTCCACTGACTCCCTTCTCTTCACTACAAATTTAAATTTCTTCTCAGAATCAAAGGAACATCCCCCCAACATCTTCCTTTATCTAACATTGTGTTGCCTCCGTTCTCTCTGCTGCCCTAAAAAAATACCCCAAACTGTTTTAGATAAAATAAGACTGGGATCCAAGAAGTTGGGGCTCTGATTCAGGTCCTAATAACTCGCTGTGCAGTCTTTGGCAAGCAATTTTCTACATCTCAGTTTAACCATCTACAAAATGAGGGAAACTACTACACGCTTCCCAAAGTTATTACTGGGTGATAGCCACAAGAAATTAATTAATTTTTTTCTAATTGCTAGCAATTATCTCCTTCAGACTTAGTATGTCTTGTCAACTCAAAGTCTGTATTCTTTAGATTGTAAAGGCTTCAAGAGGGAGTCTTTTAAATAAATGGCCATGTGAGACTTCATGCACATTGTCATTACTTAAATAATAGTTGATTTGTTTTTTTTGAGAGCCTCAGGTAAAAGCCTCTATTATACATATTTACATTTGCTATAGTATTTGTTGCAGGCTGTGTTTACCAATGCTACAGTGAAATGTTGCCTACATTGTAACTACAATGCAGCGGACAAGTTGTTGTGTAATTCCAGCATTCTTGGCTATCGAACTTTCCTAAAGAAACTTTAAGTTAACAATGAATGAACTAGGGATGTAAGTGACTAGTTGACTGCCTGATAAGCATAGGCTTATCGGGTAGTTGAGTCATTTCTCGACTAGCCTTTTCCCCCCTTGCTGCCTCTGTATCAGAGAAAGCAAAGAGGGGGAGCAGGAGCCGGCACCATTTCCATAAGAGGGGTGGTGGCAGAGAAAGCAGAGGCAGAATGGGAAACGGCACAAGCAGGGACTGAACTCAGCAGGGCTCTTGCTACATTTCAAAGGCAGAGGTGGTGCAGCGGGGAACCCAGGGCGGGCAGGGATTCAAGCAGTCCCCGCTCGCCCTGGGTTCCCTGCTGTGCCGCCTCTGCCTTTGAAATGGCGGCTCTTACTACATTTAAAAGGCAGAGGCACAGCCGGGATAGCGAGCACTACTCCCCTCCCTTAACTAATCGAGTAATTAATCGATTAGCTGATTAATCGAAATTTAACATCCCTAGAATGAACCTGCTCAAAAAAAATTCAGAATATTTAAGAATAAATTACCCCTTAACTGGCATTTTGCTAATCAAACATGTTGTTCCACAAACTTTCTTCCATATAATAAATTTTAATTTAGAAGGCCGTGGCAACAATCCTAATGAAGATTAATTACTGCAGTTCCTTTCATAAAGCCCAGTGCAGCTTCTTTCTAACTCATTGTCAAAATGCTACAGCATATAGCAATGATAATGAAAATATACTGTGTTGTGTTATTCTCTTTACTGGTCATTACACTGATGTAAAACTAGATTTATAAAAAATACTTGAGGAAAAAGAGAAGATTAATTTACTTCTATTTCATTATAAGTGTAACGGCACTGAAACTAAAGGATGAGTGTGTCTCAAAGAATAACTACAGACTGGAATAAGAAAAAAAATAAAGCGGAGAACATAGAAACAAAACAAGCTGTTAAATACTTCTTTCCATTATACTGGAAGTATTACAGGTGATTTGGTGGTACAGATAACCCAGGGCAGTATATTGTGTTCTAACCTCTACACTGACAATCTCTCCTAATACCTGAATCAAGTCACTTTTCCTGCTGCTTAGGTTATTCCTTCTGTTTGGTGCCTTAGGCGCTGCTGTTCCTTAGTTTGAGTACTTTGTGTGCAATTAAATTCACACTAAGTTTCTGAAGGACCCAGACTTTGTGTGTTTCTCCTTTTGTATTTGTATTTAGTAGTTCATTCAAATACCCTGGATAGGGTGGTTATATCTCCAAAGTACTTGCTTTAATTAAAAAAAAAAATCAATCCCCAAAGCCCCAGAGTCTTCCATACTTTGTATGCACAGCTATAAAAATAAAACCTGAAATTACAAATATCAACAACTCACCTTATGGCATGTTTAAAATTTTTCCATGAAATGGTTCTACCTTACATCTGACATTTAAACACATTGACTCATCTGCTTAGCCTGACACCAGGCTTCAAATCTTGTTCTACTCTATTTTTTTTTTAAACGGGGCTGTATCATCTGTTTCAGATACTCCCTCTATCTCCCAATGAGACACCAACTCAGTATTTTAATCTAACTATAAAACTGTATATACCCCTTTGATTTACAGCTGATTCAGATATTGTATGGCTCTGTTGTTTAAGTTCACCTTCACAGTTTCACATGCCTAAGGTCAGAAGCAATCATTATGATCATCTAGTTTGACCCTCCTTAATAACAAAGGCCACAGAATTTAACTGAGAGATTCCTTCACCAAACCCACATCTTTGGGTTGAGCTAGGGCTTATATTTTAGAAATTCAATCAATCTTGATTTAATGATTTCAACTAATGGAAAATCCACCTTGTCTCTAGCTAGGAAGAGATTGTTCAAATGATTAATTACCTCTGTTAAACAAAACAATTAATTACCTCTGTTAAACTTTGTTTCTCGTCTAAATTTATCTTGAGTCAGACCTACAACCACTGGATCTCTTTGGGCCTTTGTCTGCTAAATTAGATATCCTTCTACTAACAAATCTTCTCTCCAAGTAGCTATTTCTAAATCATAATTAAGTCACCTCTTAACCTTCACTTGGATAGACTTAATGAACTGAGAATTAGTCTCTCACCAGAAGACATGCTTTCTGGACCTTAAAACAGTTTCCCTCTTTTCTGAAACCATTCCAATTTTTCAACTTCTTTTTTAAAGGAATGGAACTCTGTACTTCAATACTGTCTCACCGTACAATAGTAATAGCATCTTTACACGGGGATGTTCTTCAGTAAACTCACTTGGAACCATTCAAGTCTTGTCACTTATTTGGGCCCTAAACCATGACTTCCTGTGACCCCGCAAAACTTTCTCTCCCCCTCAAGCTGGTTGGGAAGTTAAAAAAAAAGTTTTGTGCTAGAAAATGTTGATTTGTCAAAACCTTAACTTTTTGTGGGTAATAGTTTCAAATGAATTTTCAACAGAAAGGTTTTTTTCAGGTCCAGGATGGAATTTCCAGTTATGACCAGAGAAAGAAAGGAGATTCACCTGAGAACACCTTGGTAGTGAGAGCACCTAGAATGTGGGAAAACTAAGTTTGCTTCCCCACTCTACCTTATTTGGAGCAGGGATATGAATTGCATCCCATTATTGTTTATACAAAGAACAGCTCTAACAGGAAAGACAACAGGTGACTTACTCTAGAACAGCTAAAAACCAGGTGGTTAGGGCACTCACTTGGGACATGGGAAACTGACTTCAAGTCCCTGTTCCAAATCAGGCAGAAGAGACACACAAACCTAGCTGTTAGGCTAGCACAGATCCGAAGGCAAAAACCTAGTAAGGATGACATGTTCAATGAGCAAATGCATCCACCTGTTTGGCCAGGGCGCGATTAAGTGAGTGGAAGAAAACACTGCTGCTGCAGGAGATGCGAGCGGCGTGTGAGGACAGAAAAGCGAGCAGGGAATGTGAAGACACAGAAGAACATTTTGAGGGTCATGCGGAGCTGATGACACTTGTGGTAGACTCTTGTGGTGAGCCAAATGCACAGACACTGCGCCTCAAGCCCATGCTGAGCCACAGTCTTTCCTCACCAAGTTCCATAGCCGCCTCTCCCAGGTGCCCTAGTATGTGAAGGGTGGGGGATGGAGAGGGGAGTCAAGGGCAGCCCCACACTCAACCCCCCAGAATGTGTCCGAGAACAAAAGGATGTCATATGTACACCTATGTGATAGCTGAACAGGGGTATTGATATAGGCCACTCTCCCCACCAGAAGCTTCCACCCTGAATTCCTTTTCCGTTCCTGCTTGTGTTCCCTAAATAAAAACACATGATTTCCCCAAAACAGTATGTCAATTGCTGTTGTATTTGGGGGGATGAGCAAACACATGACTTATATTGCTGTCTAGCCATTCACAAAGCTGTTTTTCAAAATTCTGCTTTGCAGTGTCCCTCAATGTGCTCTCCTTATTGCCCTGATGTCTGGCTACTCAGAATTAGTGGCTAGGCATTGTGCCTCAGCCCCACCACTCTGGCATAAAATTTTCCTCCTTCCCTTTCACAAATATTATGGAGACCCCAGCAGGTGGCTACAACTCTGGGAATATTGCTTTTACTGAGGTCTAGGCTAGTCAAGAAACTGTAAAACCTTCCCTTTAAATGTCCAAAAGCACATTCTACCACCATTCTACACTTGCTCAGTCTGTAGTCAAACTGCTGCTTACTGCAATCAAAGCTGCCTGCGTACAGCTTCACGAGCCATAGAAGCAAGTACGCTGGATCTCTAAGGATCACTACTGGGATTTCAACACCTCTGATGGTAATTTTCCAATCTGGGAAAAAAGTTCCATCTTGCAGCTTTCTGAAGACACTGGAGGTCCTAAAGAAGTGTGCATCATGCACTTTTCTGCCTATCCCGTGTTGATGTTGGTGAAATGGCTCTTGTGATCCCCCAGTACCTGCAATACCATTGAGAAGTATCCCTTGCAGTTTATGTACTCTTTGGCAAGGTGGTCAGATGCCAAGATAGGGATGTGCATTCTGTCTATCACCCAACCACAGTTAGGGAACCCCATCATGGCAAAGCCATCCACTCCTGTCCTGCACATTTCCCAGAATCACTATCCCTTGTAGCAGAAGTGTATTGATTGCCCTGGCTACTTGGATCACAGCAGCCCCCACTGTAGATTTTCCCACCCCAAATTGATTCCCAACTGACCAGCAGCTATCTGGCATTGCAAGCTTCCATGGGGTTATTGCCACTAGCTTCTCCACTGTCAGAGAGGGTCTCATTTTGATATTGATGCACTTCAGGGCAGGGGAAAGCAATTTGCAAACTTCCATGACATTGACCTTTCACTTGCAAAAAGTTTTGCAGCCACTGCTGGTCATTCCACAGCTGCATAACTATGCAGTCTCACCAGCCTGTGCTTGTCTCATGGCACCAGAACCGGTGTGACACTGTGTCGAGAGGATGGAATGTCACCAGTATCTGCAAATTGCTCATCTCAAGTGCTTCATGCAACCATCTGTTCGTGGCCTCCTCAGATTCTTCCTCATTCCAGCGGGCCCTGGATAGGCTCTGAACTTACTGCAGCATAAGGTATGAGATGGTTGCTATGATTGCTATAGTACCTTGCTGCTGAATGGGTTCCATGATTACCCTGCTATGGCATCTGCAAGGATAACCAGGGGGAAAAGGGCATGAAAAAATTGTTTGCTGTTCTTTCCAAGTGGAGGGTTGGGGGAGGAGGGAGGGACAGGGGTGCATTATGGGATGCAGATGACATCCACCCAGAATCACCTGCTGCACTGTTTTGATCCCACTGGCACTGGGAGCATAACCCAGAATGCAAAGGAGCAGCAGAAACTGTGGGATAGCTATCCAGTGCATCGCTGTCAAAGTTGATGGTAGCCACCCTACTGGGGATGCACTATGTCGAACTCTTGCACACAACGGGGACATGGCACCTTTGACTTTACAAAACTGGTGCTAAAATAATCAATCTTTACAAATTCAACCTCATCTTGTAGTATGGACAAGGCCTGAGTGCCCTACCAGACTATTGGCAATTTTGGGATCGGTGCCTCTCCCTCTTTCTCTGGGGGGGAAAAAATCATTAAAGGGTCGCTGTTTTGTTGGGGGTGGAGGAGTGGCATTTTTTTTTGAAATCTCAAAAAAATCTTTGTGGGATAGGAAAACCATTTCCTATCCAGCTCTACTTCTCGGGCCTGACTCCACCTATAAGCCAATCACCAAGTCTAATCCCTCCCTCATTTTGTTTTCAGACTCAATTGCCATACTACCTAGTTCCAGCCCCTGCCTCACCACCTATTCCAGAGTGCACTCCTTTTCTTCAGAAGCCTAAACACACCCTCTTTTTCTTTCCTGGCTTCCAATCTTGCACTTCCTTTTTCCTCATGTTGCATTCTTCATCCCTTTCTTCACTGCCCACACATTTGATCTCTGTTACAGTACATATCAAACTCCAGCTGTAGAACACTACGCTCGGAAGAAACCTAAAATAGATGGTGTCTAAGCCCAGAAGGCAGTATTGTGATCTGACTTTATGTATAACACAGGCCGTAGAGTTCCCCCCAAATAATTACTGTTAGAATTAGAAATTATATCTTTTAGAAAATTATAATTAAAATATATAAATTAGAATTGGAGAAATGGTCTGAGGTAAACAGGATGAAGTTTAATAAGGACAAATGCAAAGTATTCCACTTAGGAAGGAGCAATCAGTTTCACACATACAGAATGGGAAGCAACTATCTAGGAAGGAGTATGGCAGAAAGGGATCTAGGGGTTATAGTAGACATCAAGGTAAATATGAGTCAGCAGTGTGGCGCTGTTGCAAAAAAAGCAAACATGATTCTAGGATACATTAACAGGTGTCTTGTGAGCAAGACACGAAAAGTCATTCTTCCATTCTACTCTGTGGTGATTAGGCCTCAGTTGGAGTATTGTGTCCAGTTCTGGACACCACATTTCAAGAAAGATGTGGAGAAATTGGAGAAGGTCCAGAGAAGAGCAACAAAAATGATTAAAGGTCTAGAGAACATGACCTATGAAGGAAGACTTAAAGAACTACGTTTGTTTAGTTTGGAAAAGACAAGATTGAGGGGGACACGATAGTGGTTTTCAGGTATCTAAAAGGGTGTCACAAGGAGGAGGGAGAAAACTTGTTCTTCCTGGCCTCTGAGGATAGAACAAGAAGCAATGGGCTTAAACTGCACCAACTGAGGTTTAGGTTGGACATTAGGAAAAAAGTTCCTAATGGTCAGGGTGGTTAAACACTGGAATAAATTGCCTAGGGAGGTTGTGGAATCTCCATCTCCGGAGATATTTAAGAGTAGGTTAGATAAATGTCTATCAGGGATGGTCTAGACAGTAATGGGCCCTGCCATGAGGGCAGGGAACCAGACTCGATGACCTCTCGAGGTCACTTCCCGTTCTAGTATTCTATGAATTATATCTTTTAGAAAAGTATCTGATCTTGAAATACTCGGATTGTCTCTAATAGTCAATATGTATTCACCCTATGTTATGAAAGGATGTTTGCATAATGTCGGTTCAGCCTTTACTTACTATGACTTTTGGTGACTGTACATTATTTAAAACATATTTTGATACTATAAACATTATTTAAACTTAAGTCTCTCTGAGCCAATATAAATGTATGCAATCACTCTACACATATAAACTTGTGTAGGCAATAGGAACATGCCTATTCTGATGGGGTATATCACATCCCATCTTAAAAAGATTGCTTTTTTTCTTTTTACAAAACTCACAATATTGTGTTATGTAATGAATCATTCAACTATTACAACAAAAATTATTCCAAAATGAATTGTTCCATGACTAGGGCTTATGAGAACAACCCCAGAGCTTGAATACAAAAGTGTATCCCAACATGAAGAATGAACTAGGGGCAGAGCTGACAAATGCACGTATGTTCTGTAGATATACAGATTTAAAATTCCTATTTTTTATTTAGAATTATGAACAAGATGTCAAAACATCTGAGTATTTTTGACTCGTCTCAAATAAAAGCGAAGGGAAAAACCTCCACATTTACAATTATTTGCACAAGTATTTTTTTCCTCCAGTGTTTTAGCACCATTAGTTAAGTAAAACAAACATAACACAAATTTATAAGTACAGACATGAGGACCATCCTAATCTCAACAATAAATATAAATGAAACAATCATCCCAAGAGGAAGCAAGTAATATTTACCATTTTTACTTATGAGGAAAGAGACAGAGTTAATGTCCCGCACTCCTGCATACCCCAGACTGCCAAAAGCCCTGCATTAAACACTTCACCAGGATTCTTGTGTACTGCCTTCCTCTGGGTCACAGGCCAGATTATGCTGACCTAAGTCAACTGCCTCAAAATGACCTTTAAAGAGCTTTTCTGACTACAGTCATACTTAAGTTATAATGTCACAGGAACACCTCTTAGACAGCATGGTTTGAAGGTAAATTAGTAAGAAGAGATATTCCAGACTGATCAAGAAGAGTACAAAACCCAGTGGGTCAACAGAATCACTCACACCATCCTGATTAAAAAACAACAAATGGTCTGGTAGCATTTTATAGACTATTTGTTGTTTTTTTCTGTAACAGACTAACTCGGCTACCTCTTGAAGCACCATCCTGACTTAATGTGTTAAAGGAGTGGGAAGAAATGGCATCTTCACCTGCCATTGACCTAGCAAACAACTATACATAAAAGCAGCACTAAATGGTGACCCGGATGAACACAACTGTCAGCTCATGAAAGACCATATGATGGACTACAATAAAAATTATACAGCTAATGATTTTATAGCAAGTATGATTTATTCATCCCATTTCCCCTTCTCCCAATTCTGAGATCTATTCCACTTTGACCTACACCTAGCAGCGAAAATAAAGATGAATAGTCCTACATATCAAAGATTAACAGAATTAATGACAAGTCCAATCACAACTATGTTCTAACGTTTTTATTTTAAAGAGTTGAGGGATTAGGAATATTACAAATTGAATTGAATTGTGCAATGAATATTTAGGATATCCAGCTGCTTCTTTTCCACCCTATTCAACATGCTGCAAATTTTTCACTTCATTAACAGTCACATTAAGATAGCCTTAAACCAAATATGATGAATATTGTGAGATATACAAAAACTGATCATATATTACATGCTTGAAGTCATTAATTACTCATCTGGTAGAGGTGTAGTTAGAAGGATATTTTATTCAAAGGCAAATTTATCTAGTACAGCCGCTCCTCAAGTTATGAACAAGTTACGGACCAACGCTTGGTCCGTAACTCGAAGTGTTCGTAACTCGGATCCCATAGAGTTACATGGCGACCGCGCTGTTCGTAAGCGCGGATCGCCGTTCGTAACTCGGATCTGCATTTACGACCGCTTTGGTCATAAGTGCGGATGGTAGTAAGTGGAGGTGGTCGTAACTCGGGGAGCGGCTGTATATTGTACAACTACCCTTTCCCCTTCCCCATGAAAGAAATGTTGAGGGGAAAAAAAGATTAATACATTTTTTGACTTTTCAAAAACATGGAAAGATGATTAACTTTTGAAGACTGTCGTAGGACAAAGGCTTGTGCTTTCAATGTTAGCCCTTTTATAGCTGGATAGTTTCCTTTTATAACTAGCAGGAGTTGCTGCAGCCTAAAGCTTTTCTATTTTATTCCAGCACTATGGGCATAAATCTCAGAATTTCAAAAAGTATAACAGCAAAATGCAATCACATTTTCTAATTCCAAAGTTAGGTTCTCACCACGAGCAACTGACTGGCTAGATATAGTTTTAGATAAAATAATTAGACAAATGTTTCAGGCACCTTTCCCAGGTTATGTTTTGAACATTTATGTTGCCATAATGGACCCTCCTTCTTTGCCCTTCCTGCAGCACAGGGAAAAGCTTTTCCCAAGCTCTCTTTCTCTAATTGCTTCACCTGCCCCAGGAAGCCCTGGTTCCCCAGGAAAGGAAGTCATGAGGTTTGGACAGTTACTTCTCACAAGATAAGCATCATAGAATCACAGAATACTAGAACTGGAAGGGACCTTGAGAGATTATCAAGTCCAGTTCCCTGCCCTCATGGCAGGATCAAGCACGGTCTAGATCATCCCTTATAGTTGTCTGTCTAACCTGCTCTTAAATATCTCCAGTAATGGATAGAGTTGCCAGGTGTCCAGTTTTGAACCGGACAGTCCAGTATTTGAGCTTTCTGTTTGGGAAACAAATTGAGAAAATATAAACGAGAAAATATAAATGCCCAGTATTTTCTAAATAAGATGTTATGTAGATTGCGATGTAATGTCACGTGTGTCCGGTATTTTTTGTTGAAACCATCTGGCAACCCTAGTAATGGAGATTCCACAACCTCCCTAGGCAATTTATTCCAGTGTTTAACCACCCTGACAATTAGGAATTTTTTCCTAATGTCCAACCTAAACCTCACTTGCTGCAGTTTAAGCCCAATGCTTCTTGTCCTATCCTCAGAGACCAAGGAGAACAATTTCCCCCCCTCCTCCTTGTAATACCCTTTTAGATACCTGAAAACAGCTATCACGTCACCTCTGTCTTCTCTTTTCCACACTAAACAAGCCCAATTCCTTCAGCCTTGCCTCACAGCTCATGTTTTCTAGACCTTTAATGATTTTTGTTGCTCTTCTCTGGACCTTCTCCAATTTCTCCACATCGTTCTTGAAATATAGTGCCCAGCACTGGATGCAATTTTCTCCAACTGAGGCCTTATCAGTGCACAGTAGAGGGGAAGAATGATTTCTTGTGTCTTGCTCACAACACTCCTGTTATAACAGCAAGAAGTCCTGTGGCACCTTACAGACAAAGGGTATGGCTACACTACAGCACTATTTCGAATTAACTTATTTCGAATTAGTTAATTCGAAATAAGCTAATTCGAAATAACGCATCTAGACACAAAAACTAATTTGAAATAGCGTTTTTCTAATTCAAAATAGCGCGTCCACATTGAGTGGACCCTGAATCGAAGGTAAGGCTGGCCGGAACCAGTGCCAGCAGGGCATCAGGGTCGGACTTAGTGTGTGGGTTTGCTGCCTCAGGCTATCCGAGGTCTGTGCTTAAAGGGACCCGACCCCGCATCCCGGACAGACAGTTCTCAGGTTTCTCTACTTGCTGGTCTACCTCGCTGAGGGACAGCAAAGCATTTGTGTCTCGGAGTGCTCTGCTTGCCCTCACTCGGGACACCATGGCACTCTGCAACATGGAACCAGACCTGCCCCCAGGAACTCTGCTGCATCTCGTGGACACGTTGCCAGCAGCCTGGCTGCACTGTCTGCAGGCTGCCATCCGGGAGGACCATCGAGGGGCTGTCAGGATCCAGGGGGCCCTGCGGGAGAGCTTCCACCCTGAGGAGCGCTAACATTCTCCCCGGTCTGCCCCACTGGGGGCTTGTGCCCCATTCCTCCCTCTCGGCCTTCCACTTACTTTTCCCTAGCACCCCCTTCCTGATGTCAAATAAACTATGTGTATTTTCAAAAACAAACTGTCTTTATTTAACACAACTGGGGGGGGAGAGAACCTCTGGGGAGACGGGGGAAAGGAGGCAGAAGAGGGCAGGAGAGGGGGCAGGAGAGGGGAGGGGGAAAACTTGGAGGAGGGAGCTGGAAGGGGGGAGCAAGGGGAAGAAGCAGGAGGGGAAGCTCAGCACTCAGAGGTGGGGGTCTCGCCGGGCCAACTGCCTCCCAGCACCGCGGGGGAGGGGGCCTAGGGTACGGAGGTTGAGGTGGGGTGTGTGGAGATTGAGGAGGAAGGTGTGGAGGTTGAGGAGGAAGAGGTGGGGGGGGGGGGGCAGGAACAGTAGCTGGGGGGGCAGCAGGTGCAGGACCGGCATGGGGAAGCACGCTCTGCACCAGGGCCTGCAGATGGTGACAGATGGCATGACCCTGGGCAAACAGCTCCTGCTGGAACTCCTGGTTGTCCTGCGCCCGCTGCTCCATGATCCAGGTCTGGGCTCACAGGACCTGCAGGTGCTGCTCTCTGTACCCCTGCCGCGTGGTGGTGGTCCTGCTGAGGCCGCAGGTGCGGGAGCATGTCCCGGGCGGAGTGGTGCCCCCTGCATGAGCAGCTGGTGCGGCTGTAGAGAAAGAAGAGAAGAGAAGTGGTCAGTTCTCCCCGGGGACACAGTGGATGATGCCCAGCCCCCCCTGCGAGGTGAAGGCGACCATGCCCTGCACCGTCAGAGCCGAAGTGCTTGCACAGAGGCCATGGTCGGGATGTCTGGCTCTGTCTGGGAGTGGGAGCTGCCCCGAGACCGCACCCGTGCCCCTGTGCTGTGTATAGTGCGGCCGGGGCGGAGAGGAGATGTCCCCTGCCCTGTGTAGAGGGGGCACGTGAAGGGAGGGCGCCCTGCTGTGTCCCGCCCCGAGATCGGGAGCGTGTTGGGTCTCTTCACACACGCGTGGCTATCGGGCCACGGCCCCTGTGTGGCACGCAGCTGGAGCCACCTGCCCAAGGGTGGCACGGCACGTGCCCACATGTGCACAGGTGGCTGCGTGATCCGTGGGAGGCATGGCCCACACACGCAGTCCCTGGTCTCCCTCCCCCCTGGGTAGGGAACAGTGCTGGCACTTACCTGGTATGGCCTCCCCGGACGACCCTGCTGACTCCGGTGCTGGGACAGCTGGTGGTGGCCCCTCTGCTGCGCCCGGGTCAGGGCCCTCAGCTCCCGGCTCGCTGCCCCCTGGGCTGGCGCGGACCGCCCCGCCCCCCAGGATTCGGTCGAGGGCAGGGAAGTAGGGGCAGGTGGCAGCCCCTGCTGTGGCGCCACCCCTGGTGGCCCTGGCGTACGCCTGCCGCAGCTCCTTAACTTTCAGGCACACCTGCTCCTGGGTGCGCCTGTGTCCTTTGCGGGCCATGGTGGCCACTATGCAGCCATAGACGGCGGCATTCCTCCGACTGGTGCAGAGATCATGGACATTGGGGGCCTCCCCCCACACTTCAATGAGGTCCATGATCTTTGCACCAGTCCAGGCGGGCGCGCGCTGTCTATGGCCCCTGGCTGGCCCCTGGGTGCTGGGGGACTGGGAAGGGGATGGCTGGCTGCCACTGGCTGCCATTGTGTGGCCACTGACTGAGGGGCTGCGGCTGCTGGCAGGCCTGGCTCTTGCACATGCCCAGTGGCCAGGGTCTACCCCTTAAGGGCCCAGGGCTGGAGGAGAGGAGAGGAGTTTTCCTGGTTTGGCCCAGAGTGGCTACCAGGGGAAACTGGGAAGGGCTGGAGGCCCCCTAATTCGAAATAACTGTTTACACAGCACTTATTTCGAATTAGCTATTTCAAATTTGGTGTTATTCCTCGTAGAATGAGGTTTACCAAATTCGAAATAAGTGCTCCACTATTTCGAATTTATTTTGAAATAACGGTTTGGCTGTGTAGACACTATTAAAGTTAATTCGAAATAACTGCTGTTATTTCAAATTAACTTTGTAGTGTAGACATACCCTAACAGATTTATTGGAGCATAAGCTTTCATGGGCAAAGACCCACTTCGTCAGATGCATTAATGCTCCTGTTAATGCATCCCAGAATCATGGTGGGTTTTTGTTGTTGTTTTGCTTTTTAATAGTGGCACACTGGTGACTCATATTTAGCTTGTGGTCCACTATGACCTCTAGATCCCCTTCTGCAGTAGTTCTTGGACAGACACTTCCCATTCTGCATGTGTAAAACTGACTGTTCCTTCCTAAGTGGAGTACTTTGTATTTGTCCTTATTAAATTTCATTCTGTTTACCTCAGACCATTCCTCCAGTTTGTCTAGATCATTTTGAAATATGACCCTATCCTCCAAAGCACTTGCAACCCTTCACAGCTTGGTATCATCTGCAAACTTAATAAACGTACTCTCTATGCCAATATCTAAATCACTGATGAAGATATTGAACAGAACCTATCCCAAAACAGACCCTTGTGGAATCCCACTTGTTATGTCCTTCCAGCATGATTGTGAACCGTTAATAACTACTCTCTGAGAACGGTTATCCAGCCAGTGACGCACCCACCTTATAGTAGCCCCATCTAAACTGTATTTGCCTAGATTATTGATAAGTAGGTTATGCGAGACCGTATCAAATGCCTTACTGAAGTCTAGGTATATCATGTCCACTGCTTCTCCCTTATCCTCAAGACTCGTTATCCTATCAAAGAAAGCTATCAGATTGGTTTGACATGATTTGTTCTTTACAAATCCATGCTGGCTGTTACCTATCATCTTACGTTACCTTAGCACGAGTTGTTTGCAGACGAATTACTTAATTACCTGCTCCATCATCTCTTCACAGCCTCAAAATCCTGATACTTCACAACCCCACCTGATACTTCAACTACCATTTGTGCCACCTCCCCCCAGCCTTTACCTCTAAGCCCGTGGTCACCAACCAGTCGACTGCAATCGACTAGTCGATCACGAGGTCTCGACCAGTCGATCGCGAGGCATTCGGGGCTCCCCCATTTTCCCCCCACCCCCGAGAAGCCCCACTACCTACCTCCAGCATAGTGCCGGCTTACCACGGGGTGGACAGAAGTCCTGTCTGCAGCTTCGCGCCACTTCCGGGGGTTCTGGAAGTGCGCTGGCTGCTCCCCTCCCACAGCTCTGGGGTGTGCTGTGTGAGTGGGCGTTGGCCCCGGAGGAGGAGTGCAGCGCTTCCTTGCGCTGCAGGAGGGGTGAGTCGAGCGCAGGGGTTTCCCTGCACCACGGGAGCGGGGGTTGGCCCCAGGGCAGGCACGTGCGGGGGTTTGGCTGTGCTGCGGGAGGGGGGTTTGGCCCAGGGGCAGGCACATGCTGGCTTCCCTCTGTAAGGGGGCGGGGGGGGGGGGGGGAAGAATCCTGGGGGGGGGCGGGTGCAGGGGACTTTCTGCCCCCACTGCCCCCCTGTTCCCTCTCCCCTTTCCCCCCTCCCCAGCCTCAGAAACCTATCCCCAGCGGCACCCTGTCCCCAGCCACAGAAACCTGTCCCCACTGGCACCCTGTCCCCTGCCAAAGCACCCACGAGCACCCTTCCCCAGTACTATGTCCCCTGCTCCCACCAACACAGTTGGGGCCACATTAGTGAAGCTTGGGGAGCGGGGGGGTTGGAAGAGATTTTTTTGCATCTCACTTGTGTGGCCCCAACTGACTTTTCTGTGGGTCAGTGACGCCTGACTCAAAACAGGTTTCCTGCCCTTCTCAGAAATAAAGACAATGCAGAAACTTTGTGTGTTTGACATAGTATTTTATTTAAAAATGAAGCCTGGCCAACAAACCCCCAACTGGGGCCAAGTCCCCATCTGCCCACAGCATCATAACACTCCTGCACTCTCCTTTCCCCCAGACCCTACATCTGAGCCTATCATATACTGGAACCCCCTGCCCTGAGCCCCTCACATACCCCCAACCCAAATTCCTGAACCCTCACATCCAGAAGTCTGTGGCTTGCTTAGTACCCTAACCCTACATCTGACCCCAACACTGCCCGGCCTGGAGCCCCCTCCCCAAGCCAGCGTTCCCTTATCCACCTCCTCTTGCATCCAGATTTCCTCCCAGAGCTTGCACCTCTCACCCCTTCCCACACCCAAATCCCTCATTCTCACCCCGGAGCCTACACATCCTGTCTCAACCCAGCGAGGGTACAGCTAGACTGCAGCAGTTTTTCAGGATTCCGGAGATATCCCAGAAAAACTCTTCTGCATCCAGGGATGCGTTTGTTCTTCCACTTCTTTTAGTGGAAGAGCAAACATGATCTTTCGGTCACCCCTATATTCCTCTTTCCACAAGGAATAAGGGGGCTTCCAAAAGAAGGGGGTTTTCTGACATTTGGTCCAGTCTAGACAGGCCAAATGTTGGAAAAACTTCTTCCTACAGAAGAATTGGGGGAAAAAAGCAGCAGTATAAGGGTTGGGGATAGCAAGTGATGGAGAGGAGGAGAATAGAGAGGGCGGGGCTTCAAGGAAGGGGCGGGGCGGTAGATCTTGGCTTGTTCTGTCATTTAAAAAGTGATCTTGGGTGTAAAAAGGTTGGAGACCACTGCTCTAAGCTTATTATACAGTCAGACTACAGCAGTGGTCACCAACCAGTAGATCGAGATCTTGGAGCCTCTGACAGGTGATCCTAACTGGTTTGGCCAAGAGGTTATCAAGGGCTGGCACTTCAGCTGCACCGCCCCCTACTGCTGCTCATCTCCTGCCCTTTGCCTTGGAACTATCCCCTCAGGAGCCTCCTGCTTTCTGTGCAGGGGAGGAGAGAGTGAGGAGGGGTACTCATGTCAAGGTGCCCCCCTCCCACCCTATCTCCACAGAGCAGAGAGGGGACACAACAGGACTTGAGATGGAGTTTGCTGGCTGCTTCAGGGAGTGGTGCAGGACCAGAAGAACGGTGAGCCTGCCTTAGCCCCACTGCACCACCACCCAGGAACCACCTGAGGTAAGTGGTGTGCAGCTGGAGCCTACATCCCCAAACCCTATCCCAGTCATGAATCCCCTCCTGCACTCCAAGCCCCTGCCCTAGCTCCCCTGCAGCCAAGTGCCCTCCCAGAGCCTGCACCTAGAACCCACTCTGACATCCCAACTGCCTGCCCCAAGATCAGCTCAGAGCCCCTCTCGCACTCCAAATCCCTTAATTCAAGACCAGAGCCTGCACCCCAACCAGCTGCCCTGGCTGGTGAAAGTGAGGGAGGATGGGGGAGGGAGGACACAGTGAGCAGGGGTGGAGCCTCTGAGAAGGGCACAAAGGAGGCCTGGCAAGGGTATTTGGTTTTGAGGTAGATCTTGGATTGCACCTAAATTCAAAAAGTGATTTTGTGCTTAAAAAGGCTGGAGACCACTGAACTACAGACACTTCCCTGAGTTCCTCTATTCAAACTTTACCCTTGATCTGGCCCCTTAATCCAGCTTCTGCCCTCCCACTTGACTGAAACCGCCCTCACCAAGGCCTCTAAAATACTTCTTCAATCGGTGTCTAAGGCTCCCAGCTCCACCTTTAACGGTTTAGTCCCTTTGATACAGTCTATTCGTACACTACTTGCAATTTTGTTCTTTCTTGGATTTTATGGTGCTTCCTTCCCTAGGTTCTACTCCTACCTCTCAGCATCTCCTTAATGAGTTATCCATGTCCTCTTCTTCCCTTCTATTCTTTCTGGAATACCACATGGCTCTGACCATGGCTCATTTTTCTCTTTTACACACACGCTGGGTGCCGCTCTCAGGACTGGCTGAGGGAGTGGGAGGCCAGTGCACAGTGTTCTGGGAGCCCCTGAGGGATGGGTTCTCCCAGCCCCAATCCTTCTGCTCAAGGCCCAGTCCCTTTCAAGAGCACAGAGCCGCCACCTCCGCACCCCCGCCCCACCATATCCAGGGACTCAAGAAGTCTGTCAGCTTCTCTTCCCATCACCCCCGCCTGGCTTCAATTCTCACCCTGAATCACTGATTCTTCAATCTGTTCACTCCTGACCTCTCTCATTCTAATAATTAATCTTGACTCCTCTCTCTCATCTATTTCTGGATGTTTCACCAGAAGCTAAAACTTAAACATGGCCAAAACTTAACTCTGACTGTATCCAGTCCAGTATCTTGTCTTCTAACAATGACCAATGCCAGGTGCTTCAGAAGGAATGAACGGAACAGACTATCATTGAATGCACCATCCTCTGTCATCCCAGCTTCTAGCAGTCAAACATTTAGGGACACCCACAGCATGAGATTTTGTCCCTGATCATCCTTGCTAACAGCCATTGAGGGACTTATTCTCTACAAACTTCTCTAATTCTTTTTTGAACTGTATACTTTTGATCTTCACAACATCCACTAGCAATGAGTGCCACAGGTTGACAGTGTGTTACATGGAGAAGTCTTTCCTCCCAAGCCATTCTGACTCCCTTCTTTGTCATTGACAGCATGATTATTTCAGCATCCAGATCCATGGCATGTGCTGAGGGATATCTGACTTATTTCACCTACTCTTACCCCCTCGCTTCATGGCAGTATCCAAATACTGCTGCTTCTTCCTCTGAGGTATCCCTAAGGTTATATTTAGCTGTGCTATTTAAAGTGTTGGTTTGTCTTTGTTAACTCTATTTAGCTCAAATGACTGGGGAAAACTTTGGAGAATTATTATTACATTCTTTATTTATAGTCTGTAAAGGACTCAGCACTCCTGCCTTTGCAGCTCAGCTGAAAAAGCTTGCACTCCACTATTCTAATCTTCTGGTAAACACAAAAATGAGATGACTTTAATGATATTTCTACAGTGAAAAGAAAAAAAATCTGGTCTTATTCATAAAATTATAAAGAAGAAAAAATGGGTAGAAACTTGTTTAAATCCCTTTGCAAGTACTTTTAGCACCAACTTTCTATAAAGTCCATGAAAGTCTGGCTTACAAATGGATCTTACACTGTGCTCTGAAATATGCCAGATTCTGACTCTGATGGAGTCCCATAAGAGCAGGTTCCTGAGGCATGATTGCTCCATGGAGAATGTCCTGCTGCTAGCCACAGAAAGTTTAAACCCAAGAACTGACAGGAAAAACAGTCTAGCAGATCACTATTCCCATGGCACAGAACTGACAACATGACATGTTCACACAGAAAATCTTTTATTCAAGTTAGCAAAACTGAGCTAGTCAACTTTGCAAATAAAAATAAAGCTAAAATTACCCTAATTTTAATGGTTTCCGAGGTTTTCATGGCAAAAAGAAATGTGAATATAAAGAACTAGCAACTTTTTACAATTCATTTTTTGCACACGAAAGCGAGAGTAACAAGTGAATGTATATTGTAACAATGCCTCCATAAGCGACTCAGTTATAGGAATTGAATAACTGTAAGAATTTAACTTGCTACTAAACTTTCAAATATATACAGGGAGTTCTCAGATTTGCAACACATTTGGTTCCCAAAAATTTCATTCTAAGTTGAAATATCGTAAGTTGGAATCACAATCCACTCCATTCTGGGACCAAGCATCATAAAGTTGAAATCAGAGTCATAAGTCAAATCAGGGTGTCAATTCAGAAATGTTGTAAGATGAACATCACAAAGTTGAAGACTGGCTGTAATTTGGACTAATCATATTTTTACTTCTGTGGTAAGAATTTCAAATATGTATAGCCTTTGAGAGGAAAGGAATATAAAAAGGCATATGATGCCCAGCTACAAATCAAACTTACCTGAAACTTAAAATGTGACTTGCAAACTAATCAACTTACAAGCTTAATACCCCCCCCCAAAATGGTTCAGGGGGTAGCCAAGTTAGTCTGTACAGGATAAACTTAAAAAACAACAAATGTTCTGGTAACACTTTATAGACTAACAAAAACATGTAGATGATATCATAAGCTTTCGTGGGCACAGCCCACTCCTTCAGATGACTGGAGTTTTACATTATGATACCATCTACATGTTTTGTTAGTCTATAAAAGTGCTACCAGACCATTTGTTGGGTTTTTTTAGATTCCAAAAGTCAGATTAAATGCATTTTCCAGAATGACTGATTTTTTTGCAACAAAATTATAATAAAGCACAAAAAACAATTTAACTACTTTAAAAATGGAAATTAGTTGAGAGCTTGTTTATTCATAGATTGATTTAATGTATTTACATATACTTCACCTGGGTATACAACAAAGTTAGTTAACAAAATATTTGTCTTGCATGAAAAGTGCTTTTTTAGTGTGCTACATTATTTTGAAGTTCTTTGCAGCAGTATAGATGTAACCATTTTGGTGCTAGGGTATGACAGAGTCAAGGTCAGTGAAGTTCTCTCTTATTCAATGAATATTGCCTCAGCTATCTTGTTCCCCGTGTTATTTTAAAGTCATAACTTCAGCAATACATTAGATTTTGAGAATGAAAAATAACTGCTTGTGATAAATTTAGTGTACCATGTGGCACAGTGTTCGCTGTCAATCTCAATGCATAGCAATATGGATTTGTTAGCCCAGCCATCTACTGATTCTATTCTCTATAGATCAGTTCCAGTGCTTGCCTCTTTAGCCCATCTTTGATTTATGATTCACTTCTTTATATAACCTGTGGCACATTACAGGCACTAAACCTTTCAAGAAACATTCACTGACAAATTAATTCTGTTCATACAGGGTGAACAAAAAAATTAAATATCTGAAAATAAAAAGGGCTAAACCATACCCATGTGGACAATTTCCCATCTATGATCCTATTGGTGCAAAGAACACTGCCATTGTGAATGTGATTAATTTTTAAAAAAATTCTGACCCCATCTCAATTCTGTGTTCTTCAAAATTAAGTTTCTCTGTTTTAAGATTCTCTTCCATCTTGCTATGCAAAAAGAATCACAATAGAGCAAATGACCAAAGCCTCAATGCAGCAAAGACTCATCCATGTGCTGAACTTGCAGTAGAAGTGTCATTCAAACTTCGTGGGCCAGATCCTCACCTGTTTATTCCAAGGGAATTCTGTTGATTTACACCAGATGAGGAACTGGGCCACTGGATCTTTTTTATTTGTAAGCACATGCATTTGCAGGACTGTGGACTGCCTGATTACATGGGGCGGGGAGAAGTGCTGTCAGGTGCACAAAGTAAATGAAACATAAAACAACAGGAAAATGCTCTCTTTAATCTTTCTCAGTAATTTTAGTGCTCCAGAGTGAAGAGTTACTTTTAAATTCACTGTGTCAAAATGCTCTAAAAATATACTTCTGCAACAGATCGGGATTCTGCCACATCAACCTTTACAACCTAAAGGACCATGCAAAATTTTAACTAGTGAAATACAACTGAAAATTGTGAACATATACCAAATTTTGCTTAAACCAAAAAAGCCATATGTAAGCTAAGCTGAAATGTGTCCTTAGTCTATAGCAGGGGTTGGCAACCTATGGCTCACGAGCCAAATATGGCTCACTAGGGAGCCAGATATGGCCCTTCTGGAGCTCCAACTCAGTCCCCTTTCCCCCGTTTCCCCCACAGCAGGGAGCCACTGCTGGTGCTACAGCCTTACGGCCCCCCATAAGATTGGAATGCCAACACCAGCTTTCTGCAGGGGGAGGGGAGACGCGGGGGAGAAAGCCACAAGCCTCCCTACCAGATCGTGTGTGGGGAAAACAAGCGGAGAGAAAAATAGATCTGTGCACCATACTTTTTCTTCCCCTTGGTGTGAGAGAAACAAGTAGCCACAAATGGCTCTATGCACACTACCCTTTTTCTTTCCCTGGGACACACTTCCTTCAGGCTTCCCCTGGGAATCCTTCCTGGAGGCTTCCTTCCAGGGAATGGGAGCAGCAGGAGGCCGTGTTACACTGCGCCTGCCATGCGGCACAAAAACAAATAAGTGCCCCACCCACTCCCTCATGACCATACCCTGACCCGCCACAGACAGACTCCCTGCCCTCAGCCCGCTCCTGCACCCTGCCCAGATACCATGCCCCCCACCCTCTGGTCAGAGAGCTTGCTCCCTGGCCAGACAGCCTACTTCTGCACCCTACCTCCCACTCAGACCTGGCACCCTCTCCCCACCTCCTGCCCAGATCCTGCACTCCCATCCCTATCTCATTCACTGGCAGCCCTGTCCCACGCACTTAACAGTTCATTTTTGGCCCTACCCCAGAGCCTAAGGGGGCCCATAAAATCCACGAACTCTGGAACCCCAGAAGAGTAAATCTGACCTGGGGCCTTGAACCTCAGTCCTCCCTGCTCCTCCCTCCACTGTGGGGCTGAAACACCAAGGGAGTGAGGTGTCTCAGTTGGGGGCCACATCAGTGAGGGTTGAGGAGTTTCGAGGGGTTTTTTTGGGTGGGGGGAGGCTTCTCAATTGTATGGTTCCCAACTGATTTTTCTATGGGTCAGTGGCCTCCAACCCAAAAAGGGTTCCCCACTCCTGCTATAAATAAAGACAATGTTTAAACCTTTTGTGTTGGACATAATATTTTACTTTATTTAAAAATGAAGCCTGGCCAACAAGCCTCCAATTGGAGCCCAGCCTCCATCTAGCCCATAACACTCTTGCACCGCCTCCCACGCCAACCCTGAGCCCATCATACACCTGAGCCCCCTGCCCTGAGCCCCTCATAACTCCACATCCCCAAATTCATGCACTCCCACATCCCCAGCCCTCTGCCATAAGACTGACAGCAGACAGCCTGAATGTGTGCATGAAGCTGGATTTGACCAGTCATGATGTAAACTTCAAAGAAAAGTGCAAAAAGATGCAGCAGAAGTCCCATTAAATAAACTGAGTACAATGTTTCATTTATGCTATAATTAATCATTATGTCAATTATCAAGAATAGTAAGTTGTACATTTTCAGTCATGCAAATGGGCATTCTTATACAGCTCTTTGTTGACCACTTGTTCTGAATTTTGATGTAGCTTGGCTCTTCGGTTTGAAAAGGCTGCAGATGACTGGTCTATAGCCTTTTCCTTACAGTAAATATTCAAAAATACAAAAAACAATTGACCAACCATTCATCAGTGGTCATCAGGTAATTCCTGTGAGAACTAGACATTTAAGAGTAGTTTAAGAACAAGAATTTCATCTTACTTCAGCTCTAAGCAATCAACCTCTGACATGCATTCATTCATTACAGCTGGGAGTATGTGTCTCTAATAATACACTAAAGGCAACCTGTTAATCATCTTAACAAAAATCCTCTAATGTGTGCAAAATGCCACCATGATCAGGTCTAGAAGAGGAGACAGGCCATTATTCGTATAAAATCACTCCCCTATTCCTACCACAGGCTGAACCAAGGTATTGGGAAAGCTCAGCACATATTGGAATAACTTATTTAAATGGTTAGTTATTTTTTGTGGCTCTCCTTTAACATTTTCTGCTAAATCTTAGAAGGCTAGATTAAGTCTCACACTCAGCCCTGTGTAGGAGGTTGCTACATCATGCCAAAGGATAAAATCAGGGAGAAATGGATTCAACCACAATTCCTTTCCTGATTCCTCTTTGCAATGGGAAGAAGGAATTTACTGCATCACCAAAAAAGGAGGCAAGCTTTCTTTCCCTCCACTGATACCTGGCCAGTTCTGCAGGGCAGCATGTTGGTGAGGAAGGGGAAAGTCATGCTACCACAGCCTGTTCGTAGTGATCCAATGTCAAGATCTGGGTAGCTTTAACCACTACTGCTCTCTCCCCACCTTGAAGCCACATTAAGAATTGCAACAATCTAGCCTGGGTAATTTCAGTATTTCAGACCTGAAGGGCAAATGACACTTAGAAAACTGACAACTACAAATCTCCGTGGAGTCATAAGGGGCCAAATTAACATCTATCTTCCAGTCACCTGCACCAAATATCACTGTCATGATTTCAGGACTTATGAGAGCCAATAACAAAGGGCCTCCTCCGTTTACCACCGAAAGAGAGGAAGTGAAATCCTGACCCCACTGAAGTCAATTGCAAACCCCCACAATTAATGAAATTGGGCTAGGATATAAGCCAAGATCTTCTAGCAAACCTATTGTATGTGAAGAAATGCAAGCTAACACAACACATTGTAGGGCCTCACTTTCCCCACGCATGTCCATCTTGCACCACTCTCTCTTAAAATAAAAAGTATGTTTTAAAAATCCTTCAGTGAACTACTTTGAATGTACTATATATTTTAACTCACAGTTAAACCCATGTTTCTATTCATATTCCATTTCATTTGTACTGATAAATATTCAAATTACAGTGAATCTCTATGTTCATCACACACTTGGTCTTCAACCCATTTATTAAATATATTCCCATCTACTCTATTACTTTAATATTTTCTTTTCAAATAAAACCTGTAATGTGGCAATGTAGAAATTGATTTCTGTATTTTATGATCACTGGCAGAGAATTAGTCAACATTTTTTATTTGAATATTCTTACTGAGATCCCTTTGACACGGATTCATAATCCTAAATCTAACAGGGCTAAATAAATGAGGCTGCTTAGACTAAATTCATAAGAGCTAAATTTGTGCACCTGTTCAGGCAAAAAAAATTAATAAAAAGGGAAGTAGTGGGAGTATTACAAAACCCTCATAAATATGTTCCTTTTGCAACGTATAAACAAATCAGCATTTAAAAGTAGACACATCTTCAAATGCGTGTAAGAGATGACCTGTGACAATACAAGAAATGCATATAGCACCTCTGCTGTATTTCTTTTGATGAATGTTGAGTTCAGACATCTTATAGATACACTCTAATATAAAATGTGCATCAGTATTTCATGTTAGAAAACTTACCCATAGCCATCTTCCACATCCAGATCATCCTCTTGGTCAGAGTCTCTGTATTTATCAGGATCTGGAAGGGTAGCTGGGTCAAATTCCTCTTCACTTCCACTGTAATCCAGAAAGGCCTCAGCTTCCTCTTCAACCTGAAGGAGAATGAAAAGTTACAGACTCAAATAACTCTAGATTTTCTGCTCTCCCAGTACAGTTTGGACCGCCCTGGTCCAGCACCTTTGGGACCTGAGCAGTCTCAAACCAGAGAATTTGCTGGACTAGGGAAGGTCAATGTTCTCCTGCTGGGCTGCTCCACTCCCAGGCTCCTGCTTGCTGCTGACAGGGATTCCCCGGGTTTCCCTGCCAGGGCCACCCAGATGCTGCCAACCCTGCCCGATGACACAGCCTCACTGCCACTGGGGATTCCCCAGCCAAACCTCATGTACTGATGGCTGACCCCGCTGCCACCGGGGGTTCTCTGACTGGGGCTGCCCCAGTCCCTCTCAGACCCGCTGCCACCAGGGATTCCAGGTGTTCCCTGGCTGCCCGACCCTGTTAACGTCGGGTAGTTCCTCAGCTCTGCCTGGCCCCAATAACGCTGGGGAGTTCCCCTGCCAGGGCCAGTCCTGCTCCTGCTAGGGCTTCCCCGGGGTGCATGGCTGCCGTGTGGGCCTGCTGCTGCAAGGGGTTCCCCAGGCGTGGCAGGGGTTTCCCATTTGCCGCCTGGCCCTGCTGATGCCGGGGATTCTCCAGCTAGGCCAGGGCTCCCCAGCTGCCACCTGGTCCAGCCACTGCTGGCCTAGCCAAGGCTCCAGCCCTGTGATCTCTCAGCTGGCTCCTGCTCTTCTCCCTTGATGGCTCTTTGGTCTGGTGACATTTGTGGCCCTGACAGACCACAGATGTCACCAAACCAGAGAGTCCTAGATTTGGGAGGCTCAACCTGTACTGAAAGTGCTCCAAGGGAACAGATTAATGGATCTAGACTACTGCCCTTTCAGCCAGGGAAAACTGATTGCTTTCACCCCCACTCAGTCATGTTCTCGCGCTACTAAGCATCAAGGTTGAACAAAGAACATATTTGAAAATAAAACCAGAGAATTTATGCTCCAATGTTGCATTTTCAAGTAATTCTGTTTAAATCTATCAAATCCAGACATGATTTTGGCAGCAACCTAAAACACTCTCAGAGAGCAGATGTGTGGCACGAGTTTTTAAATGACTGAATGTACTTCTGAGAGAATGTAAAAAGACATGGGGATGTGCATTACTTAACCAGTTTTGTAGCACGTGTTTTACAAAACAGACTGATTTAAAACTCAGTCATGGTTGCTTGCAGCTATAAGCTACAACACACCAAAGAGAGAATGCAACCTAAGGTTGCAGCCACCGTGGATGGTAAGTGTTCCTCCAACTTATCCTCTCCTCTCCCTGCCCTGCTCCCCTTGCACATCACTTTCAGAGAGTCCTCTGCAGAGTCTGAGAGGCTATGTCTACACGGCGCCTGTTTTGTGCAAGAAATATGCAAATGAGGCTAAGCATGGAATATTGCGGTGCCTCATTTGCATAATTAATGAGGCTCCATTTTTGCTCAAGAGGCATTTTCAAACTGAGTCTGGACCTCAAAAGTGAGTAAGGATCAATGTTTCCTCTAATTTTTTCCATCCATGTGTGGGATACTTTTTTTTGTGCACTGAGATGCGTGCGGATGTCCACCACCAGTAGAAACACATATGCTGTGTGGGCGCTCTGCTAATCAGCTGGAAGGCACCTGAATCTCTCCTGGGTGGCTGCCCAAGCACTCAGCTTACAGGGAATACTGGTTGCAAGCCCCTAAGAATAGGGTCACCAGGACTGGCTTAGACATGCTGGAGCCCCGTGCTGAAACCTGAGCCCCACTGCCCAGGGCTGAAGACAAAGCCTGAGGGCTTTGTCCAGGGTGGCAGGGATCAGGTTGCAGGCCTCCTGTCTGGGGCTGAAGCTCCTGAACTTCAGCTTTGGGGCACCTGCTCAGAGTGATCGGGTGCGGGGCTGGGGCTCCCCTCCCCACCCCGAGGTCAGTGGAACTTGGACAGGCTCAGGCTTCGGTCCCCTCTCTGAACTTAACAAAAACAATCTTTATAGATTCCAATGCCGGAAGGACCAGTGTGAACGGCTAGTCTGATCTCCTTTATAACACAGCAGGACAGATGTGGCATGGAATTAAAGCAGGGGTGAGGAACCTAAGGCCCAGGGGCCGGATCCTCATAAGAAAGGCCATACTGGGTCAGACCAAAGGTCCATCTAGCCCAGTATCCTGTCTGCCAACAGTGGCCAATATAAGATGCCCCAGAGGGAAGGATCACAACAGGTAATCTGGCTTGCCTGGATCCGGCCCCCAGGCTCAGAGCTCCTCACCCAGCATTAGGGAGCCATTGCTGACACTCCAGACCCCTGCCACTTCCCTGCGGGGCTGGAGCACACAAAATCAACTAGCCTGGGCTCCACTAGGCTCTGATGTGCGAGGGGAACATGGGGAGTGTCTTTCTCCTTTCCAGTCGGGGGATTTGTTTGTGTTTTTCTTTTGCTTCTCACTTGTGTGCCGCCCCTGACTGATTTTTCTGTGGGTCAGAGGCCGTGAACCAAAAATGGTTCCTCAATTCCAAGTCAAAGGTTTTGTAATAAATGGATGTGTGTATCACAGAGTGATCTAAAGGCTTTATTGGCACTCATTTGTGACAGTCTGTGTAACTCACTCAAGTTATGTAGATATCCTAATTTTGTGCAATAAAATGCCATCATCATATCTTGCTGTCATGTATGCTCTCATTTGTGTATACACACACGGAAGGGAGACACATATATAGCATGTAGATCTAAGTTTGTGCTTTATGTCCTCATTACAGATTCATTTTCTAGACTGAAACTTAAGAATTACTCAAAACAATATTTAAATTGGATGACAACTAAAGACATAATTGACAAAATAGCCATATATATTTAATCAGAATTAATGAAGAAATATTTGGTATTGAGTGTACCACCTATTGTGTATTTATTAAAATATTAATAAATACTGATTATTATACATCTTTCACAGATTAATAAAAAGCTTGTTATTTTTCACTCTTGCTCATAAGTTTCAGTCATATAATTGGGAAGCAGAAACTATGTGACTTACTGTGAGTAACAAATACTGAGCAGTTGACGGAAACAAACCAAGTAACCCACAGAATGTGTCAAAATAAATTCTGCTAATACACACAAGCACTCAGCAAATACTTACAAATTTACAGGTGCATTCACAGAATTAGGAGTGATTCTTTCTTAACTAATACAAATGATTAAGTTCAGAACAGATAGATATTTTGATCAGCTCTAATTTAAAAAGCCTAAGGTAACAGCCAGGATTCCACTAGCACAAAAAAGAATAAAGTTCTATCAGGGGAAAAAAAGTGAAAGTCAGGGGTGTAGGCTGTCAAAGGAAATAGGACCTAATAGAACCCGTGCTGCTAAACTCATTCTGACAAGGGGAAACAAACAATTGTTTTTAACTCTGGCCCATGAATTGGGTCTACTAATTTAAATTAAAAAAAAAAAAAAAAAAAGCAAGACACCCTCAATTCCCACAGAATTTCCACTGATATTAATGAAATATATTTGCAAAAAGATTTAAAGAAAGTATATGCCCCTGACTCTGCAAACATTTATGCACAAAAGTAATCCCATTGAGTTAAATCGGACTGATTTTAAAGAAAACCTAGTAATCACATGCACCATTGCTGAATCGAGGTCTATAAATTTAGGTCCAATCTTGTACAGAA
This sequence comes from Pelochelys cantorii, assembly GCA_032595735.1. Lineage (NCBI taxonomy): Eukaryota > Metazoa > Chordata > Testudines > Trionychidae > Pelochelys > Pelochelys cantorii. The sequence continues at coordinate 40,814,637 of CM064326.1, read as the reverse complement.
TTTATTCACATGTATAAACATGTGAATAGTCCCCTTAAGTCACTAATACTCTTTCTACCCTTTGCTGATTTGGCTATTTGCAAATACAGTTACCCAATTTGCTATGCAATATTTTACATATATGAATAAATTATTTGCGAGATTGAGTATCTCAGTCATTTAAAAATCTTGCCCCTACAATGTCATTATTAAACTTCAGAATTCATGTGCCACAGATAAATGGTATAGGTCATTTTCTGGAGCAGTGGTTCCCAACCTGGGGTCGGCAGAAAGTTTTTAAAAGTGCACACAGTGGGTCCGATCCTTCCTTTTCTTTTCCTCCCCATCCTGGAGCGCAGAGTGTGTGTGGGGGGGGGGGGGGAGATAGGGCAGCAGCCATGCATGCTGGGATCATGGGGAAAGTACTTGCATGCACTCTCATGTTTGGCTGGTGTGTGAGAGGCATGCACGGGATGCAAGTGCTTTCCCCTTGCTCCCTTAGTGGCCGGGGAACACGATCAAAAGTAAGCCGTGACCAGGAGTGAATGACTGCTGCCCCCCTGTCCTCTGGATTGTGGCTTGCTTTTATTCCCATTCCCCGAACACTAAGGGAGCAAGGGGAAAGTGTTTGCATCCCATGCATGCCTCTCACGCCTGGTGCATGTGAGAGGGGTATGCACGGGATGCAAGCACTTTCCCCACGCTCCCTTAGCTTTCAGGGAATGGGATCCAAAGCAAGACGAGTCTCAGCACACGGGGCTACTCCTCCCCGTGCTCCCAAAGTTCCACCCTTGCCCCCTACACTCACCAAGTTCCATCCTTGAGAAGCTGGCAGTTCCAGAGCTCCCTTGGGCCCCCCACTCCATGGACAGGCAGGGGACGGAGGGGACAGGAGCCGAGGAAGCAGCGTGGGCAAACAGCAGCCAATGGAACCTGAGAAGCTCCATGCCCTGCAGTCTGCACATCCCTCAGCCCACTCTGAAGCTGACACACTGCAACTGTCCTCTGGAGTTGGCTTATAAACGGGTCAGTCACTTTTTACCATTTTTTCCCCTCTTTTGAATATGTCACCCCGTTCCAACCACTCAAAAGCTATTAAAGTGGCAGGAAAGGTTTAGTTGGGCCGCTAGCAAAAATAGATTGGTGGATACAATAAAATTTTATTCAATAAAAATATATGGCACCTCAAAGTTGTTACATTTTGACGTGGACATGCTGTATCATTTCTCAATACTACCATATTTGTTTAGGTAACATGAATTATATATTTCAAATGTTTATCAAGTAATGGAATGCTTGCAATTGTTTGGGGGGATCTATAAAATTTAATAGATTGAAAAAGAGTCCGTATACTCAAAAATGTTGGGAACCACTGTTTTAGAGCTACTGAGTTAAGCTAAGACAGAATGACATTGGCTCACTTTAAGCAGGCATCTTTGTAACCACGTGGAGTAGCAATTACATTATTTTTGCAATCGAAAACCTATGCTCTAGAGAATACAAGCATGTGACAAGGCTAGATAGATAACTCAGGCAGGCTAGCGTTCACATCCAGGTCAGGAGTTTGACAGCCCTCTTCCAGAAGATATACAAAGGGGAAAATCTATTAAATTAAGTTCTTCGAATAGCAGGTTCACTACCCTGACAAATAAGCTCAAAAGTACAATGTTTGCTTGAATAAGGGCAACTTTCATCCTTTGTTATATACTAGCAAAAGCATTTTTAACAACGTGTGATAAAATGGGAGGGCAGAAAATTCTCTGGCTGAGAATTTGAAAGTGGAAGGCAGCTTGGGTGCCTTCATGAAATCATAGAGTTCATGATTCTAAGGTATGGTAGAAGGGAGAAGAGCAAATTAGAGACAATGGATTTCAGGAAGGCAGATTTTGGTAAGCTCAGAGAGCTGGTAGCTAAGGTCCCATGAGAAGCAAGACTGAAGGGAAAAACAACTGAAGAGAGTGGGCAGTTTTTTGAAAGGGACATTATTAAGGGCCCAAAAGCAAGCTATTCTGCTGCATAGGAAAGATAGAAAATATGGCAAAAGACCGCCTTGGCTTAACCTGGAGATCTTACATGATTTAAAAATAAAAAAGGAGCCCTATAAAAGATGGAAACTAGGACAAATTACAACGGATGATTATAGGTAAACAACACAGGAATGCAGGAGCAAGATTAGAAAGGCAAAGTCACAAAACGAGCTCAAACTAGCTACAGGCATAAAGGGAAACAAGACATTTTATAAATATTTTAGAAGCAAGAGGAAGACCAAGGACAGGGTAGGCCCACTACTCAGTGAGGAGGGAGAAACACGTAACAGGAAACTTGGAAATGGCAGAGATGCTTAATGACTTCATTTCAGTCTTCACCGAGAAGTCTGATGAAGGAATGCCTAACATAGTGAATGCTAGTGGGAAGGGGGTAGGTATAGAAGATAAAATAAAAAAAGAACAAGTTAAAAATCACTTAGAAAAGTTAGATGTCTGCAAGTCACCAGGGCCTGATGAAATGCATCCTAGAATACTCAAGGAGCTGTTAGAGGAGGTATCTGAGCCTTTAGCTATCATCTTTGGAAAAATCATGGAAGACAGGAGAGATTCCATAAGATTGGAAAAGAGCAAATATAGTGCCCATCTATAAAAAGGGAAATAAGAACAACCCAGGAAACTACAGACCAGTCAGTTTAACTTCTGTGCCAGGAAAGATAATGGAGCAAGAAATTAAGGAAATCATCTGCGAACACTTGGAAGATAATAAGGAACAGCCAGCATGGATTTGTAAACAAATCATATCATAAGAACAGCCATACTGGGTCAGACCAAAGGTCCATCTAGCTCAGTATCCTGTCTTCTGACAGTGGCCAGTACCAGGTGCCCCAGAAGGAGTGAACCGAAGACACTGATCAAGCAATTTGTCTCCTTCCATCCTTCTCCAGCCTTTGACAAACAGAGCCCAGGGGCACCATTCCTTACCCCCTGGCTAACAGCATTTTATGGACCTAACCTCCATGAATTTATCTAGCTCTTTTTTAAACTCTGTTATAGTCCTAGCCTTCACAGCCTCCTCTGGCAAGGAGTTCCACAGATTGACTGTGCACTGTGTGAAGAACTTTCTTTTATTAGTTTTAAACCTGCTACCCATTAGTTTCATTTAGTGTCCTCTACCTCTTTATATTATGGGAACAAGAAAATAACTTTGCTTTATTCACCATCTCCACACCACTCATGATTTTATATACCTCTATTATATCCCCTCTTAGTCTCCTCTTTTCTAAATTGAAAAGTCCCAGTCTCTTTAGCATCTCCTCATATGGAACCCGTTCCAAACCCCTAATCATTTTAGTTGCTCTTTTCTGAACCTTTTCTAATGCCAAAATATCTTCTTTGAGGTGAGGAAACCACATCTGTACACAATAGTCAAGATGTGGGTATACTATAGTTTTATATAACAGCAGTAAAATATTCTTCATCTTATTTTCTATCCCTTTTAAAATAATTCCTAGCATCCTATTGGCTTTTTTGACTGCTGCTGCACACTGCGTGGACGTTTTCAGAGAACTATCCATGATAACTTCAAGATTTCTTTCCTGATTAGTTGTAGCTAAATTAGCCCCCATCATATTGTATGCATAGTTGGGGTTATTTTTTCCAATGTGCATCACTTTACACTTATCCACATTAAATTTCATTCGCCATTTTGTTACCCAGTCACTCAGTTTGGCGAGATCTTTTGAAGTTCTTCACAGTCTGCTTTGGTCTTGACTGTCTTGAACAGTTTAGTATTGTCCACAAACTTTGCCACCTCACTGCTCACCCCTTACTCTAGATCGTTTATGAATAAGTTGAATAGGACTGGTCCTAGGACTGACCTTTGGGGAACACCACTAGTTACACCTCTCCATTCTGAAATTTTACCATTTATTCCTACTCTTTGTTTCCTATCTTTCAACCAGTTCTCAATCCATGAAAGGATCTTCCCTCTTATCCCATGACAACCTAATTTACACAAGAGCCTTTGGTGAGGGACCTTGTCAAAGGCTTTCTGGAAATCTAAGTATACTATATCTACTGGATCCCCCATTTCCGCATGTTTGTTAACCCCTTCAAAGAACTCTAATAGATTAGTAAGAAATGATTTCCCTTTACAGAAACTATGCTGACTTTTGCCCAACAGATTACGTTCGTCTACGTGTCTGACAATTTTATTTTTTACTATTGTTTCAACTAATTTACCTGGTGCTGATGTTAGACTTACTGGCCTATAACTGCCAGGGTCGCCTCTAGAGCCCTTTTTAAATATTGGCGTTGTTAGCTGTCTTCCAGTCCTTGAGTACAGAAGCTGATTTAAAGGATAGGTTACAAACCACAGTTAATAGTTCTGCAATTTCACATGTGAGTTCCTTCAGAAGCCTTGGGTGAATGCCATCTGGTCCCGGTGATGTGTTACTGTTCCGTTTTTCTATTTGTTCCAAACCTCCTCTAATGACACTTCAGTCCGGGACAATTCCTCAGATTCATCACCCACAAAGGACGGTGCACGTTTGGGAATCTCCCTAACATCCTCAGCCATGAAGACTGAAGCAAAGAAATCATTTAGTCTCTCCGCAATGGCTTTATCGTCCTTGATTACTCCTTTTGTATCTTGATCGTCCAGGGGCCCCACTGGTTTTTTTTTTAGCAGGCTTCCTGCTTCTAATGTACTTAAACACGTTGCGATTATTTTTTTGAGTTTTTGGCTAGCTGTTCCTCAAAAATCTTTTTTTGCTTTTCTTATTACATTTTTACACTTAATTTGGCAGTGTTTATGTTCCTTTCTATTTACCTCACTAGGATTGGACTTCCACTTTTTAAAAGATACCTTTTTATCTCTCTCTCTGCTTCTTTTACACGGTTGTTAAGCCATGGTGGCTCTTTTTTAGGCCTCTTACTATGTTTTTTAATTTGGGGTATACATTTAAGTTGGGCCTCTATTATGGTGTCTTTGAAAAGTGTCCATGCAGCTTGCAGGGATTTTACTCTAGTCACTGTACCTTTTAATTTCTGTTTAACTAACCTCCTCATTTTTGCGTAATTCTCCCTTTTGAAATTAAATGCCTGTCAAACCAATCTGATAGCTTTCTTTGATAGAATAACAAATCCTGTGGATAAGGGAGAAGCGGTGGATGTGGTATACCTAGACTTTAGTAAGGCATTTGATATGGTCTGGCATGATATTCTTATCAATAAACTAGGCAAATACAACTTAGATGGGCTACTATAAAGTGGGTGCATAACTGGCTGGATAATCACTCTCAGAGAATAGTTATTAACGGTTCACAATCCTGCTGGAAAGGTTAACAAGTGGGGTTCTGCAGGGGTCTGTTTTGGGACCGGTTCTATTCAATATCTTCTTCAACAATTTAGATATCAGCACAGAGAGTACGCTTATTAAGTTTGCAGATGATACCAAGCTGGGAGGGGTTGCAAGTGCTTTGGAGGATAGGGTCATAATTCAGAATGATCTAGACAACTTAGTTCATAGGGTCATAATTCAGAATGATCTAGACAACAGGATGTAGTTTAATAAGGACAAATGCAAAGTGCTCCACTCAGGAAGGAACAATCAGTTTCACATATACAGAATGGGAAGCGACTGTCTAGGAAGGAGTACAACAGAAAGGGATCTAGGGGTTATAGTGGAGAAGCTAAATATGAGTCAATAGTGTGGCACTGCTGCAAAAAAAGCAAACATGATTCCAGGATGCATTAACAGGTGTGTTGTGAGCAAGACACGAGAAGTCATTCTTCCATTCTACTCTGTGCTGATTAGGCCTCAGTTGGAGTATTGTGTCCCGTTCTGGACACTACATTTCAAGAAAGATGTGGAGAAATTGGAGAAGGTCCAGAGAAGAGCAACAAGAATGATTAAAGGTCTAGAGAACATGACCAATGAAGGAAGACTGAAAGAACTGGGCTTGTTTAGTTTGGAAAAGAGAAGATTGAGAGGGGACATGATAGTGGTTTTCAGGTATCTAAAAGGGTGTCACAAGGAAGAGGGAGAAAACTTGTTCTTCCTGGACTCTGAGGATAGAACAAGAAGCAATGGGCTTAAACTGCAGCAAGCGAGGTTTAAGTTGGACATTAGGAAAAAGTTCCTTACTGTCAGGGTGGTTAAACGCTGGAACAAATTGCCTAGGGAGGTTGTGGACTCTCCATCTCTGGAGATATTTAAAAGTAGGTTAGATAAATGTCTATCTGGAATGGTCTAGACCAGTTTTTTTTTTTTAATTTTTTAAGACCGAGGAACACCAAACAATTTTTTTTTTTAATGGGGAACGCCAAGATTTTTTTGTTGAGGGAAAAAAAAAAGCCCCCAGGGAAAAGTTGAGGGGGAAAAAGAAGGAGGCTTGTCCCTTTAAGGGTGGCCATTTTTAATTCTGCTTTCTCTGTGGCACACCTCTAACTGCCTCGCGGCACACCGGTGTGCTGCGGAACACACTTTAAGAAACGCTGTTGTAGACAGTACTGGGTCCTGACATGAGGGCAGGGGACTGGACTCCATGACCTCTCGAGGTCCGTTCCAGTCCTAGTATTCTATGATTCTAAAACATACCAGGAAAATGGAGTGTACATATATAAAATGTTTTATGAATTATCTCTTGTCTTTATCTGATTACATTAAATTATCTTGACTTGCAATTTATATATACAAACACTTAAGCCATTTACTGATTTCTGCATTATTTCAGTACTGTCAGTTCTGTCTATAGTAATTTATATAATGCATAATGGTTCAGTTTTTCTGTTTGACTAAGGAAACTGAATACAAAAGTATTGTGTTTTATTCAAGAGTTCTTTGAGTTTGCTAATAGTTATTCCCATGAAATAGTCATGTAACTATATTAAAAACACTCAGGGCAGTCAACAGACTTGCCAGGCCCTGGGCAAGGTGTGTGTGAGGGAACTCTATGCACCTGGAGGGGGCGAGGCCTCAGCCAGAAGGGGCAAGGTTGGGGGCAGCCAGCCCTCAGCATCACCTGAAGCATGCCACACCATCTACCCTTCAGAGCTGCCCAGAGCACACCACATGGTGCTACAGCAGCAATTTAAAAGTCTTGGGGCTCCGGCTGCTGCAATAGCGACAGCAGTGGCAGTGAACCGTGGGTCCGTTTGAATCATCCAACCCCAATTGCCCCCATTCTGTCGCTCCCCCATATCGCCATTCCTGGCGGCAGGCCTGAAAACACTGAATACCCTCTTGAGATCTGACACCTTTAAGCATTCATTAATGATGTACTTGGCCTCTGGTAGTAACTGATGAGAAATGCTTGTGATTTTGATACTAATTATCAGTTAAATATATGTAAGTTAATAATAGTCTACTACCAATATTTGTATTTCAATTATTTCAACTTTCCCATATTTATGCAGCATTTTGTACAGAATCTTTGTTAAGCCTGGTACTATTGTACTGTTGATGTAACACTACTACCTGTGATCCATATGCCTTTTACCATATACCAGTGAGAAATGAATTTATGTTGACAATGATTACTGCCATGGGAACATACAGAAGTTTTAAGAAGTACCATACTTCAGGTTTCTAGTTTTCAGAATTACTAGTTTGCTCCCTCTCCAATCTATCTCAGTAGCAAATATTCCTTTATATCTACAGATTATACCTCCAGGAAACACTTAATTTACCTTCTTAGTTCCATAATATTAGAGTCAATAAGGGTAAGAATAAATGTCAGCATAATGTGTGTGTATATAGATACATTACGTATATATAAATTTTGATGGTGTAGGTCTCATTTGTTGCAGTATTGTGTGTGCAAACACCACGTCTCAAAGAAAATCAATAGAACTACACAAGTGCTATACACTTGCATTCTATAAAAATTTGAAAAGTCAGGGCAGCTTGGTTTGAAACAAGTATTTTAATACAGCCTACCACATTTCAAAGATTTTAGTGTGAAAGTTTCTCTTCCCTGGAGAAGAATTTGAAAAAGGAGAAAATTACAAGGGTAGTTTGGTCATAAGAGATAGAGATGATATAAACTTTTAAGGTCCCTGGTTTTTTGGATAGTGGTGGCACAGAATGTGTGTTTAAGTTTAGTCAAGGGCACAGAGAGAATCGACAGGCCTCAAAAGAAAAAAAAAATAGCGCACACATTTAAGGAGGGACTGATTTCCAAAAGTGCTTACAGCACTGGCCTAAATCTGCTTCCACGAGGAAAATGACTATTCTCCCATTGACTTCAGTGAAAAGCAGAGTTACATCGATGAAGACAGCTTTTGAAAAATCTCACTTATAGATTTCTCTCAATTGTATTTGCCTTTACATTTGTCATTAACTATATATGAATCAATCCTCAGCAATGAGATGGAGTCTAAATGATTTATAAACTGAAATCATTCTGATGCTAGGTTGTCTGGAGTTGCTCATAACAATGAACTAAGCCAGAAAACAAAAGCTTTGATTCCTGTACTTCATAAGAAATGTAGGTAGGACAGCAAAGGATAGGTTAACACATGGACAAAGAAGGATCTGAATATCCAAAGGGCTATTATAAAAACAGGAATAAACCCAAACATTTTTAATGTATAGTCTCTATAAATATTCCTTAAAATGTCTCTCTTTATTTCTCTGCCCCTCTCCCTTTTCACTTTCAGGTTCACAGCAGTCACAGCTGTCAGCTCATGTACAGAAAATAATTCTCAAGAGTACTCTCTGTGTTTAAACATTTCAAAACATCAGTCTTCAGGGAATTCAACATATGCCCACTGGGACATTCTAGATACAGAGAGTTTTCTTTGAATAATTCTGTAGAACTCTTGAATGACTTTTTTACATTATGTGACAAATTCTTAGAAAAAGATGACAAGGCAGGATATTTCAATTTTTTCCTGTTATAATACTCAAGCACATAGATACGGCTATATGCTGCAGAATGAGGGTAAAAGTGAGTAATTATAGGTTATTAACTAGGTGAACTTTCCAGAATCAAAATTCTGTCTATCCTAAAGCAATAGATTAAAGACTACAGAACACAGAAAAAGGAAATCTGACTCAAAACAACGCGAAAATTATGAGATTTTTGGCAACAGAGTAAGTTCTGCTCTTACTTTGTTCTTGCTACAACTGGTAAGAGATCAAGACATTAAAAACAGAAGAGCATTTGGTATCTGTTGGATGCAGTAAAAAACATGTTGCCCATAATGCTGAGATATTTTTTCAGCACTGGTTAGGTCATAACACACATGAACTCTAAATATTAGGCCTGTACGTTACACAGAGAACTTATTTAGAATGGCATGTTTACAGGCAACAAGAATATGAATTCTATTAATTTCTCGCTGTGAAATTTAGTTGACATGCTGTAGGTGGAACACATTATTTGACTAAAACAGAAAAATGCCATATTAAGGAAATGCTTCTTGTACTTCTATACTTCTTGTGCTGGTGGTGTCTGTTGCAAGAATGAGAAATAGTCTGACTAGTTTTACTCAGAGCCCACTCAGTTGTAATATTCTCTGAAGTCTCAACCCTGCAAACAAGTACACGAGGAAGCCGGGCTACTGACCTTCCTTCGCATGTCTACAGAATTGTTATTATTAGGAGTATTACTGCAGCTCCACGGATCAGGATCAGGATCAGGATCCCAGGGTGGGAGGTGCTGTACTGGCACAGAACCAAGAGATGGTTCCTGTCCCTAAACGCTTACAATTTAAGCATAAGAAAAAAGAGACAATGGATGGACACAGACCGATGGGGAAATACAAAGAAACCACAAGACTACCGATCAGCCTGATAGGCTGTTGGTGCACTCAGACCACAGCCTGCTGGTTGTCAAATTTTAAGCATCATGGCAAAAGAGTTTTAAGGTGGAGTATGAGGTAGCTTTGCTGATGTTTACAGGGCATTCCTCCAAAGGATGAGGGGCAGCACTGCAAAAAAGCAGAGATGCTTGAAAATTTAACAAATGGGAAAGGAGGCTGGCATCATAGGTGAAGTGAGGTGGAAGTTGACCCCTCTGAACAGCAAAATGAGAGATAAGTAAGACAGGGATAGGGCATAAATCTCCGTGAAAGTGAAGACAAGTAGCTTATTTTTGATGCATTAGAGAAAAGGAAGAAAAAAGAGTGGAGTGATATGGCCAAACTGAGACGCTAAGAAAATGATCTTTAGAGCTGCATTCTAAGTGACAAGTGGGACAAGACTGCATTTAAGGCCAGAAAGGAGGATTTTGCAGTAATCAAGACATAAGATGATGAGAGGCTGGATACAAGTTTTAGATGCATGGAAAGACAGGGAAGGCCTAGCTTAGAGACGATACACAGAATGACTCGGCAAGACTTCCATAGAGCAAGAACCTAGAAAGAAGTTCAAGTTGAAGATGATGCCCAAGTCAGGCAGGACAGTGCTGTTGTTCATTGAGATCAAGAAAGAAAGGGGGGGGTTGAGTAGGCACGTTAAAAACCTCCATTTTAACCCTGTTGAATTTAAGCTAATGGCCTCAGGGAGATGTCATGAACCAGACTGAGACTTTAGTGTGGACAGAAGGCAACAGGTATGGAGCAGAGCTGTAGAACTCTAATACCTCAGTATAAAAATAGTATTTGAATTTGTGTTGGCAGACAAGACTACCCAGAGATAAGGTGTAGAGGGAGACTAGAAGGGGACCGAGGACTGAGCCCTGTGAAAGCCTCACAGAAAGCTGGAAGGGAACAGGAAGGATCCACCAAAGGACACCTTGAGGGAGCAATTAAAGAAGCATAAAGGGAGCCAGCAGAGGACAGAGTCATGGAAGACAATATTTTAAAATGAACATAGTTGACTGTGCTGAAGGCAGGTCAAGGAGAAAGAGGATGGAGTATGGGTTATGAGCTTTTGGCTAGCAAGGGGTCACTAGAGATTCTGATTATGACAACAGTTTTGTTGAGTACAAGGTGGAAGCCAGACTGAAGAGGTTCTAGGATGGAATTAGAGGAGAGGAATTCCAGGCAATGATTGTATACAGTGCATTCAATGAACTTAGAGGGAGGAAAAGGGGAGAAGGGAGGTGGGGTGGTAGATAGGAAAAAGGTGGGTTATTTAAAGATGGGAGCTACTGACAGATACTTGCTTCATGAGGGGGAAGAGCCATTGCAGAGTGAGCAGTTAAAGGGAAGAGTAAGGGAGAGAATGAAATGGGGGCAAAGGAGGGTCTCTAATCAGGTCACTGGGATAAGTGTGGGGGAGGTTACAAGAGGTGAGCACTGGTGAAGTGGGAGGAAGATCAAGTTGTAGGGGAGAAAGACAGGAGGGAAGGCAAGCCAAAGAGAGGGGGAGATCACATACTTTATCAATTTTGTCTTGGAAGAAACTGGAAAGATCTTGTGCCAAGAAGTGGAGGCAGAAAGAAGGGAGGATTTGAAGAGAGAATCAGAAGTGGTAAAAATGTGCCTGCAATTGCAGAGATGAGATGCTTTTAAGCTGGAGAAATACAGTTGTTTAGATAAAATGATTCTGTCATGAAGAACATTAGCCTGGTCATGGATTTCTGCCAGAGACGTTCCACCATGCGAAAGCAAGAGCTGAGGAAATGGATATTGGGGAGATGAGACAGGGATGGAGGTTGTTAGAGAGAGGAACAAATGGAGGAGAGCGAGACATGGATATAATTAACAACCATATCAGTGGGAGAGAGGGCAAAGAGAAGCCTGAGAGCAGACAGAAAGCTATGAACATTGATGGACTAGAAGCCAAGGAAAGGCTGAGACATGGGGCAGTGGGAGCAGAAGTGGAGAGGAAGATGTGTTATATAAACATCATACTTTCTTAACTGAACCTGGACAAGCTCTTATCAGCTCTTTAGATATAAGAGCAAAGTGAACTGAAATGTAGGATGGCAACAGAAATCAAAGCTCAGGCATTTTACTGTCAAAGCCATAATCAATTTTATGTGAAAGACCTTTTCTGTTCACATCAGGATGACCGATTAAGGATGCCAAATCCTAGCCTTCCATACCTCACTATTTCCATTACTGCCCAAATCATTCCAAATACATTTCCAATTATGGAATAAGGAATCCATTTTCATTATTCCAAATACAAATGGTATATAAATACAGCAGAGATCCTGGACCTGGTCTAAATGTGTAATTAAGGCAATTTCTGTATTTTCTCCTGTAAAATTTGCAGCAAATCAGACAAAAACCATACTACTGTACTATAGATACATTTCTACAAATCAAAGCATCTATTAAATCTTAATTTTCATCTAATGATGCTGTTTCCTAGTTGCCCACTCGCTTGTTTATGACAGCAACACCTGAAAAACTCTTAGACAACAGAAATAATGTATCATACCCTAGAATACGATGCAATGCATTGTGAGATTGACTACCTTTGTACTTATCCTTCAAGAAAGTAGAGAAACAAGACTTTTCTGAACACACAGAAAATTACATTTTGTTGAAGCCACCAAAGAGAAAGCAAGCTTAAATATGCTTGATACTTTTAAAACTGCCTATTCAATTACTATACCTTTACCTTTCAGTCGCTGCACAAATGCAATGTTGACCTGAATTAATTGCATGGAAAAAAGTCTTGGTAATACACGTTCCAATAAGGCAGACATGTGGTTTTACCATAGCCTTTTTCCCCAATCACTTTCAGAACAGGCAGACAAAAAAAAAAAAAAAAACTTCCATGGAAACATGGAGGGAGGTGGGTAAATATTTATCGCAATTATTTAGGAAAAAAAATTACCAAACTGGATTTAAAAGTTCTCAGATTCCAACTTTTTGAAACAAGGGTGCCAATGTGGATTATGATTTTTTGTAACATATCACTGTCTATTTGGATCAACAAGATCATCAGTTCATTTCACACAGGAATTGTAATGACTTTTGGTCATTATTGATCTGGACCCAATTTGATTCAGTGACCAAAAGGCTTGGTAATCTACTATAGATTTCCTGAATTATTCCCCTAGAAATCATGTTTGGTTGGTGTATTAATAAACATTGGAAAAGGGATTGCCAAATTGACATGAGCATACAATATTGTGAATGAAGGCAGTATTGTGCTCCCTAAGTGCCTCTATTATCTCAGTGAATTGCTGAAGCCACCACATAAATCCACAACATGCCTTGCGTATACATATCACAGACCAGGAACAAAAAGCGTTCAAAATATTTTTGATTTCTGAATAATCTAACAGCTGGGACAGCAGAGCATTCCATATCATGTATTATATCCAGGGCTGCACCGACTCAGTCATTCCACAGAGTCAAACCCACACCCAACTCCTCACAACAGAATTACATTCCAGATTCTCAGCTTTAAAAAAAGCTTTTCAGACCTCCTGTGTACAAACAGAGCTTTAAAAATACGAATGGAGTGTAAAAGGACATAGTGTTAGCTTCCTGAAGCTGACAACTCAGTGTGGGATGTACCATTATCTCAATAAACAGCTCATTCTAAATCCTGCAGATGACAATATACATGTCAACTACTCACTAATTTTTGATCATTTGGGAAGAAATGTGCAGTTAACGTGTTTACCTTACAATCCCAAACTGCTTCCCATGCACCAAAATCTCCATCACTTGTACCAAAACTTCTGTTTCTCCTGACAACTACCACAATGCAGTGATGTGTTATTAAAACAAAAATATGAGGCTTACAGAAAGCTGTAAGTGTGGAGACGGCACACTATATGTAGAATGTCCAAACAAATAATATAGGGGACTATATTTTATCAATTTTCTCACAGTGTGTTTAACCCCCCCATGTAATTTTTAATAAATCTTTCACAAAAGTTTGTATCTACTGCTCCAATGTAACAGTATCTAGGGCAGGTTCAGGCTCTGGCCATGGCAGCCTGGCCAAAAAGGCCCCAATTGGGGCCCAGCCCCCATCCGGCCCCAGCCCCTATCCTGGAGCAGGCCCCGCAGTCCGGCCCCCATCTGGCAGCAGGAAGGGCTGGTGGCAGCCCTGCTCCTGCTGCAACACAGGTAGGAGGGGAGGCAACAATCAGGCTGTGACAATCATGGCCCGGCCCCTTGTCCACCCACTACTGACCAGGTGCAGCTGCCCAGCCCCGGCCAGGTCACGTAATCCGGCCCTAGGGCCACCCTCCCATTCTCTGCTTCCCATCCCTGGTGCCCTGCCCTGCCTCCTGAACCTCCCATACCCTCCTGCCGCCTGCCCTGAGCCCCTCATACACCCCAACCCTGACTCCTGCACCCCCACATCCACAAACTGCACCCCCAGCAGCAGAAGTCCCACTGCATAAAGTCTGAGAGTACAGTGTTTCATTTATACTATTATTAATCATGTCAATTATAAATAATATTAAGTTGTATATTTTCAGTCAAGCAAATAGGCATTCTTATATTGCTCTTTGTTTACCACTTGTTCTGAATTTTGATGTAGCTTGGCTCTTTGGTTTGAAAAGGCTGCCGACCCCTGACCTAGAGAATCCGAAAGAGAATTTAGATCCAGCTTGTCTCAGAATACTCAGGGTCTTGATTATATTCCACCAGGAGAACACTTGAGTAATAGACACACAACACATTCCTGCAGCAGCCAAATTGGCCTTTTACTATTCTTCCTATCTTTCCTTCATGTAGGGTTAGTTTAGGGTTGCCAACTTTCCCAACTGGATGCCATTTGAGGCAATGGTGTCTGGTCTGTCTGGTTGGGGAAGGTTGACAACCCTATGATAGTTAGTAGTTGCGCCTTTAATAGTCTTCTTTTGAAGCTGAAACGTGTCCTGAACTCCTTTACCCATAACATTCTCTTCCCTTTGGACCTTCACATCACTCTGAGAACTGATGTGTGAAGTCAGCAGTTTTGAAGTCCATTGTCCTTACTTTACAGCTCTCACTGCTTCCTTTCTTTGGAATCATAAATACCTATCACTTGATGATCACTTTCACCCACTTTCCCCCCATCCTTAGATAGGCAATTTGTTAGACAGAATCCAGTAAAAAATGGCTGCCACTCTGAAGCAAAAAGTTGCCCCAATACATTCCAAGAATTCACTGGAAACTGTGTGCTTTGCCATATTACTAGCCCTCTGCTAAAGTTACTTTTTAAATGTTTACCTGAAGGATTTTTCAAAGATGATGCATGGGAGGGATGAAAAGAGCAGAACTTGGGGCTGTTGATCCCAGGAGCCAGTATCCAACACTGGCAGCTCATCTGGTGCAACTGTTTCAGGACCACCCCCTGCCTTGGGCGGCGCTGTACAGACTAAGGATGTTAAACGTTTATTTTTGCAAATGTGTAACTACTGAATTTTTTAGCGGCTACACATTTACAAGTTG